>OU342837.1:2540199-5080398 GCA_910591585.2 Nysson spinosus | reverse complement strand
GTGGACCACGGGAACAGGATAGACGAGCACACCGCGGCCATGGATGGACATTGAACACAGCAATGGAAATCCAGAGATAATTATGAGCCCATGGCACAATTATCGAAACTCACAGATCAGCCCTTTAAATTTCGTTAAATCGTCCCTGTGTCCCTCAGCTTGTATAGTCGTGCGGTTTAGAGTGTGTGCGTAATAGAGAGACGGGGGGGTAAAGAGAGAAATAGATAGATAGATAGACACGAGGGTGAGGGGCGAGGTGAGGAGACAGGGGGTGCAGGGAGTAATACCTGTTCATATGTGTGTAATACAGGGAGTTATGAACGTTTGTACGGAGTAGCGCAAATCGGACCGCTCTTGATAAATCTCGTTAGTTTCGCTCGTCGCTGATAAACATAATTAAAGTGTAATCTTCGGCATCATGGGGCACCGATAAACACGTATCTTCCAACTCGCCGCTGTGAGTTATTTCTATGATATGCATTTGCAGGGAACCGATTTCCTCCGATCATCAACGTGGAGTTCTATTTACTTATTCCGAGCGATTACCGTAAGAGTCGAGCCTCCTTCAGGCATTCTGGAGTAGTTTGTTTTGATTTCGTTTGAGGCGATGGATTTTTGTTGTACTCGATTCTCTTATCGCGTGGAACTTACTATGATGCTTATCCGTGTGATTGTCGTTGATACAACGCTTTGCTCGTATTAGTTTCCGAGCTGGCAACATATCTGTATGGGATAATGAAATTATAATTGATAATTTGTAATACACGGTAATTCTATGGGTGCATAGTTGCATCGGATAATTCCGCGTTTTATGTGCATCAAATTATTGTTCTGCACGCTGGCTTGTATTCTGATTAGCTTATAATCGCGGAACGTCTCGCGGTGTAACTACAACCGGGATTTGCGTTTATCATGTCGGACATTTTGCATTAACCCCTTCTTTTGTTCGGTCGCCTACCACTCGGTAAAAGAATGTTAATTATGCGGAACAAGCGTAGGTCGAACAAATGATCATTCTCCCGGTTTCCTTCAAATATTCCATGAATGAAAAATAACCGAGTATAATAAAAGTGTAATGGAATAGAAAGTTGGAAAGGAATATGCCACTTGAAATCAGATTGAACCAAATTATCGTAGTGTAGAAGAATATACTATGTTAGATTACTTTTATTGTAAATAAGATACGATGCGCAGCTCTTTAGGAGTAAATTATGATCATTCAAGAGATAAATCGATATCGAAATCGTAATTTAATGCAAGATATGTTTAAATTCGGATCTTATGTTCGATAACGGGCACACGATAATTATATTGTAAGTAATATCTGGTAACATTTAATCTTTAATATCGGTGCCGTTAAATTGTGCGGCTCGATTATTGTTCACGCGACTAGATAATAAACGAACCATGGTAATAATTGATTTATACACGGCCAAGCTAAAGTTCCATCATTAATGTTCATCACGAAGATGCCTATTCACATATTGTTTATACTTTCAAGTATATATATATTAATATATCACGACATTTTCTTAACGATTACAAAACTTAGATCCGAAAAAGTGATTTAAATTGATAAACACTGAAATTTCAATGACCGAATATTGGAAGATGAATTCATTGTTTATCTATATATTATATTATTCCGTCATTAGCCGAGGTCAGAGACATCAATGCTGACAAAATTAACATGTCTTCCACAACCCCGCGCGAAGGCATTTCCCAATCATAAATCGATCAGATGCATTCATCCCCCTCAATACGTCTCATTACCATGGAAATCGATCAGTTTCCACGGTAAGTCCAAATAAACACTCGAGCAAAGAAGTACGTACACATTACACGATACAAGTACGACGCACACGGGGAAATGGTTTCATAGCTGCGGGGGTTGTTCCGGGGACTCTTAAAATACACCCCTGGGACGAAGTTAGAAGTGAAGGAGAGAAGGGCTTCGCGCACGGAGTCCCTCTCGGCGGAGAAAGAAGAAGAACACGCTAGACAGAGGGAGAGAAAAGTTATAAAACAGATGGTGAAGGGGTTGTTACCGAAAAAGGGGTAGTAAAAAGAGGGAAAAAAATGTCGACGAGCAACGGGTTAAGGGGATAGGTAGGGAAAACGGAGAGGAAAGTGCGGGCGCGAACGAGATGGAAAAAGGCGAGGGGTGGCAAGGGGTACGGTGTACCACCCCCGCGAGAATTTTCGGTATCGCGGCCATTGCAGCAGGAGGGCGTGGCCGCGCAGACGCTACCAAAGAAAAATCCTCGGCCAGAGGGATGAAAAGCAGCGCGCGCCGCGCCGGAAACGCACCGAACGACAGTTCTCTGCGCGAGAAAAAAAGGTTCCATAGAGAGAGGAAGGTTGCGGGGGTGGTTTTAAGAGGGCAGGAAGAGGGAGGCAAATACGCACGATCGGGCAAAGAGGGCGCCCTTTCGCTCGGTGAAGCGTACACACTTCCCTTCACTGCCGGAAGTCATACACTCTTCCTCTTTCTCCTTTCTACTCCCTCTCTCTTTCTACTCTTTCATCCCTCTCACGTTCAGCCGCCAACCCTTTCTATCCAACTCGGTCCACGAGTTCCCAAGCATCAAAGTACTTTCTACCTTACTCTTTCACCAACGATTCGATCTCTTTCGCGCTTCTCCACCACTACCAGGAGTAATACTAATACGAATATCAAACCCCCCTGCTTTTCACGGTAACCATCGGCCGCCGGTTGTACACTCAACTCTGTCTGTTCCGCGTTAGCCGACAGGAGGAGAAAGCAGAGAAAGCAGAAGCACAGTGAAAGAGGGAGAGAATGAGGATTAGCGTGGAGAGTTGGGCGTATGTAGAAGTAGAGAGCGAGCATCAAAATTATTTTCCAACGGGTACCACCGC
This sequence comes from Nysson spinosus, assembly GCA_910591585.2. Lineage (NCBI taxonomy): Eukaryota > Metazoa > Arthropoda > Insecta > Hymenoptera > Crabronidae > Nysson > Nysson spinosus. The sequence continues at coordinate 5,077,518 of OU342837.1, read as the reverse complement.
CGGCGCGGTACCACCCCGAAATTTCAACCCTTTAATTTCAGATGGTATGATAATTCGCGGCGATATTTCACACGAGTCTGGAACCTGGCTCAACGTGGATTTTATTGCGGCCGTACGTAGGGGGGTAGCCGCGAGGAGGGGGAGAGGGTGGCTCCTGGGAAGGGTGGTGGAGGGTCACGAAAATTTTCAGGGAATTACGGAAAGGGATCTACCAGAAGGGACGGTCTACGAAGTTGTTAATTAATCTAGGCACCTAGATGCTTTCTGTCGTTGACCCAACTTGCCCTATGTTCTGAATCTAATAAAATTTACTTTGCGGCTACCCCGGGTGTATGCCAGATCACTTACTTTCGAGAAGGAAATATTTTATCATGTTGATATCGCTGGTGATTTTTAATTGATAAGTGGTTTAAATTAAAGAGCAATATAAATGACATGGATATATTAGATTGCCGTTTGTATCAGTCGGATGGATTTGGCATAATAATTTTATTATATGCGACCTTCGATATTCACTATTATAACAACACCGTTTAATTTTCACAGGATCCTATTCACGGAGGATGGATGCATATTAATAATACATCGGAAAAGAAACAACCTTAATTTGTGCACATCAAGTTCAGGCACCGTTCCGCAGTACCTTAATGTAATCGTGCACTCAGTCTTAAGTAGTGTATTATAATTAATTATACGAAAACATATAATTCTTCAATCTTAATTTTAGTAGAAATCAATCAATGTATATAATACTGTATAATTTCTAACCCGAATAATATACTAAAATTCCTTCAAGAGCACGTGGACTTTTTCTCAACCCTGTTAAAGAGACCAACGAACCTCCCCCTCAATCGCGACCATGAAGTCGAAGGAACTCCCAAGTTGTGTTACGAATCCTTGGAATATTGTTGACATATTTTTACTAACAATTCCCCTGAAAAATCCTTGAAGGCAACATATTTCCCAACATCTAATACCCCCCCATGAGCGGTAACCATAGATGACCGCGCAAATGAGCTAAATACCCTCACGAATTTCTGGGTCCACGTCGGAGGGTGTCCAAGGGAGAGTTAGCCGTTGCAGATGGTGGCAAGGGAATACACACCACGGAGGAGAGCATCCAGAACTTTATCCCCGACAGTGCAAAACGGAGCAATTTCGTTTTCGCGGCTAGAGACGTAGGGGGAGAGGGTGGTTGTACCATCCTACGGAAGAATGAGAGGGTTCAGAGGAAAGGGAGATTGCCGGAGAGAGGCGGCAATTTTTTAAAATTAAGGCTGTTAAACCTAATCTCCAGGTGTGCAAGCGCACGCGCGTGGAAGTCGTAAAAACTCTCTTGGTGTGTCCTACGTACCCTCTTCTACCGTCTGTCTCGTTCCGACCGTTTCCACTTGTCTCTGTCCGGCCATCGTCGAGTCGTTCTACCCTTCGTAGCGACGCCGCCTCCGTCGACCTCGACGTCCCAGCTCGGTGGTTAAATTGCCGTACGAAACGTTCTTAATGTCCAACGGGGGTGGCAGTCCACCCTCTTTTTTTCCCTTTTCACTAGATTCCCTCTCTTTCTTCTATCAGACTTCGTATCTCCCTCATCCTCATCCCTATCACCCTTTCTGTTTTCATCCTCCTTCAATACTTTTTTTCCTGCCCACGATTTTCTCATTCTCCATTGCGCCAACCCCTCTCATCGTTATTCACCCTCTTCTTCCGACTCGTGCGCCTTTCCTATTCGTTCCTACGCAAACATTCCCTCTGCCTTTCACCCCCGGTCGCACACTCGCCTCTTCGTCCAGCAAACGCGTATCGCGGTATGTTCTCCGAAGGACTCGTTCCCTCTTTTGTTTTCCGCGGGATTCTCCTCTCGCGGCGCAAACGAGCGCGTTGGTCGTCGCGGCGCCATCGCGCGCGCGGAACCGTCGAATGTCGGATTACGAGCGGACACGGCGCGATAAACGTGCGAATTATGTTTAATATCCTCGGTTATCTGGCTGTGCCATAGCGCACCAGAGTCTATACTCGTTGTCCGCGAGGCTCTCTCAATGGTAAGTGTGGCTGGCGAATTGTCGCATCTCCCCAGGAATGCAAATGCTTCGTATTCCGCCGCTTTTATATCCGCCCGATACGACGTGTAATGTTATCTAATGTACCGTCAAATATTTCGCGATTTAATTGCCTCGTTACTTTTAATTCCACGATCTCGCGTATGCTCGCAATAAGACGTGGATTCCTAGCTTTATGCTCCAATGAAAGCCGAGTATGATTTCATTCGGTGTTCACAGTAAGCTGTGGCAATAAGAATGAAATAAATAGAGCATTGTATCAAATTTCATTCCCTTATTATGTGGTCATGAATAATAATTTTTTGTAATTTTAAATACAATTTTTAGATATTAATTTGTTATACACTTCTTCATGGTTGTATATTAAGGTTAAAATATATTCTACATTATGCTTAGTACGAGCTACCTGGAACCTTCAGCATCCATATTCGTACTCCACTATGGGCTTACTAAGTACGATGGGTCATGAAAGTTGTGGAAACCTATGAAAGTACGCACGCTGGAACTACCCGCTTCGTATGCAATTTCAAAGTGGTAGTTGGTTTTAGTCATACATTGCATTAATGCAAGCCTGGAACCGCATTCGGTGCATTATTTCGATCGTATGGCGGATAACGATGATATAAGACGATAGGATGCAATGTAACCAAATATTAAGACTGAATAAAACATCCAAAATAAAGTGTATCATTAATCGACAACTTAATAGGGGTACCGGAAAGTAATCAATTCGGGAGTGGAGAGATTACCACATCGATAGTTTAGGAATTTAATTTTTGAAAAATCGTCGGTCAAGGATCATAGATAACGATAGGGATTATCTAATAAAATAATATTTAATATGAACAAATAAATGGAGTTTCATAAAGTATGTGAAAAAATTGATTACTTTCCGGTACTCTTATATTATGTACACTCTAGTTACAATAAAGAACTTCCAAATAGAATTACCTGAAGGTGTCTTCTTTAATCATCCCAATAATCTGGAAGAAAAATGTGCGATCTTGAAGTCTCACATATAATATAATATATCACATATTGAAATTGATTAGCAATAGTAATAACCAGCTAATTAAAACTGATATTATACGACGATTATATTTCAACATTTTCAAAAAATGCACGGTGGAAATTGAACTAAAGCAAGTCTCGCGTTACGATACGTGGTATTAGAGTATATTAAATAATAGACCGATTTCCGGTTTTATTGGCGTAGTGAAAAAAACCCGGGAAACAAAGTGCTCGCAATCTTATTACTTTAATGTATCGTGGATGGCATTTTGAAGGTACCGGCTGTTATTGTAATTACTAGTCGATTATCAGATACTAGCGTAACAGCACTTCGGGTTTCATCGCGCACAAACGTATCCGGGGGTTCGTATAGGGGACGCGGGGAAATCAGTGTGGAGGGAATTGCGAGAACCGCGAATACCCGGGAAGCTCGAGTTGCTTCCGGTCGACACACCGCGGTAATGCGAGCACCGATTTTCAAAATGGCCTCCACTGGAGAACAACCCGGCAGCTACCTTTTGGAAATGATAAATGGCAATACTTGTTATTCTCTTATGCAGCTTCCTCAACCGTGGTTCACGTCGATCTTATTCACCCCTTTTCCCTAACCCCCTCCACCCGCCGTTTTACTTCCGTTTATTAATATCTCCGATATACCATTCACGCTCGATCTACTCCTTTCTACGGAAGTAAAACTTAAAAAAGCTTCATTAAAACGTTTAATATTAATTTTATATTATTTGATAACTCCAGTATTCGCGTGAAAATTCAATTGTTCCCGGATTCTTTGTCGCCGTTGTAATTTTTTAATGTCCAAAGGAAACGAGTTATGTCGCTCTAATGGAAATAATAGTAACATTAAGTAATATGTAGTAAAGAAGAATTTTTATTATTACATTATCGTCTTGGATTTATATATTTTTACTGATGTAGATAGTGATAATTATTTGGTTATATGGTAAGGAAATATTGGTGTATTGACATATTAATTAGATGCGCTTAATACGAATATTTAATTACATGACAGACCATATTAAAGAAATATGTATGTTTATAAAAATCTTGTTGATAAAGTAAGACGATGCTGTTGTAGATAAGGAGCAGTTCTGATACGTGTTATCTCGTGGGGTGAAATAATAAAGTAGTAAAAATTGCCAGCGCTGAAGGTGACTAATGTACTCCAATGACGGTTAATCGATAATTTCAGATATTGAAGCGTTGATTTTTTAAATTCCCTGTCTGTAGGAATGCACGGAGATGAAGTACAGTCCCGGCTGTTCGATGTCTATCTGTCAAAACGATGAAATTTTTCTTTTGCGCGTTTGTTGTCGCCACATTCCGCATTTGCCTTGAGCAGTGCCTCTCAATAGATACACATTTAATGCTTCACGATAAGCTAATTGAATCCAAAATTTATTACGTATGCTTTAACTAACAGCAAATGTGAATGGAATAAATAAAGTAGCCGTCTTAAATAATAATTACAATGTTAACTTATCGAGCTATGTTAACAGGAATCTATAAAATTTGTGATTAAAGAATTATATGGTTCTAATTATTTGACTATAATTTCTAAGAATATTTATTTAATGAAGCGTATTTTGTCGAATTATACTATTTGTAATATTTATGTTTTTTTCTTTTTTTAGATGTATCCATGCCAGTATTAGAATTCAAATATTATTATATTAAACGAAACATATGTACACATATTAAAAGCTTCAAATTTATTATAACGAAGTGTATTTTCGCGAATTATACTGGTAATTAATTTCGAAATATCTAATTTAGAATTGTTCTAAATGTAACTCTGCAGCTTGGCACGTATATATATGTATATTTCGCATTAAAGTTAGTTGTGTAATGATTCCAAAGAATTGTAAAAGGATATATGGTTGTTTTCGATATACTAGAATCAGGATTATTATGACGAACTTAATTAATTATCCTCATTGATTATATGCGAAACTGGTCCCTGAGCACCTCTGCGTGGCACTTCGCGATAAAAAGAATTTCTTCGCAGATTTTATTGAGTTACTAAATTATAATGGAAAGGTTGCAACGCGCATCTGGCGTCCCGCATCTCGAAAGAGACGGCTTAATTGCATTCCACCCGTTATTATAATAAATATTCGTCAAGAAAGAAAAGGGGGAAGCAGATGAGTTAAAAGAAATAATGAAATCCGTAACGTAAATAGAAAGAGAGAATTAATAGACGCATAAATGGACCACGACACTTGATCTGCCTTCATGCATTTTTAAAGACACAATTAGAATGAGTTACATTCCAATGCGAAATGTGAAGCCTAAAGTAAGAAGAAATATTTTTAGAGTGTTTATACTTATTTATTTGTAGCAATTCTCTGAAGCATGCGAAGTATTTAATTAACTTCGTAATAAAGTGAAACTGATTCGCTTTTGAAAATCAAGAATTTGTGAAGACGCCTTTCCATTTTTCCCACTTTAGGTCAATAAATTTGGGACCCAAAAGATTCCACTCGTATCTACCCGAAATGGTCCTAGATCATGTTTAGGCATCATCTACTACCTATTTGGACCATTTAGGAACGATTTTGACGACTTTCATTTCTTGACGATTCTTGTAGGTATACCCCTTTACATTTTTGCGATTCCGGGTCGACCCATTTTTTGCCCGAAAACATTTTTTAACCACTTCTTTCGACCCAAAATCATCCTAGAATATGTTTATACATCATATACCATCGATTTGGGCCATTTAGGAACGATTTTGGCGACTTTCATTTTTTGACAATTTTTGAAGGTATACCCCTTCACATTTTTGCGATTTCGGATCGACCCATTTTTGACCAATACAAATTTTTTAACCACTTCTTTCGACCAGAAATCGTCCTAGAATATGTTTATACATCATATGCCATCGATTTGGGTCGTTTAGAATTGATTTTGGCGACTTTCATTTTTTGACAATTTTTGAAGGTATACCCCTTCACATTTTTGCGATTTTGGGTCGACCTGTTTTTTGGCCGACAAAATTTTTAAACCGCTTCTTCCGACCCAAAATCATCCTAGAATATGTTTATACATCATATACCACCGATTTGGGCCATTTAGGAACGATTTTGGCGACTTTCATTTTTTGACAATTTTTGAAGGTATACCCCTTCACATTTTTGCGATTCCGGGTCGACCCATTTTTCGCTCGGAAAATTTTTTTAACAGCTTCTTTCGACCCAAAATCATACTAGAATATGTTTATACATCATATACCATCGATTTGGGCCATTTAGGAGCGATTTTGGCGACTTTCATTTTTTGCCAATTTTTGAAGGTATACCCCTTCACATTTTTGCGATTTTTGGTCGACCCATTTTTCGCTCGGAAAAATTTTTAAACCGCTTCTTTCGATCCAAAATCGTCATAGAATATGTTCATACATCATATACCATCGATTTGGGCCATTTAGGAACGATTTTGGCGACTTTCATTTTTTGAAGATTTTTGAAGGTATACCCCTTCACATTTTTGCGATTTTTGGTCGACCCATTTTTCGCTCGGAAAATTTTTTTAACCACTTCCTTCGACCCAAAACAGTCCTAGAACATCATTAGGCATTGTTTACTGTCGATTTCGAGCATTTAGGACTAAATTTGGCGAGGTCGAAATTTTTTCTCTTTTTAAATGTATACCCTTTCTTAAAGAAAATACGTGTATGTGCTGAACATGCATTATTATTTGCACTAATTGAATGTAGATCGGATGCAATAAACTTCCACTTTTATACGCTATAAATTTGTTTCAAGTAAAACTACCCTTATTCTAAAGATCTGCAGTTCAACCTCAGTTTCTTCAACTTTTCTAGTATAAGCAAGATTCTAAATAATCCTAAAATATTGCCAAATAAGAAATCCGGTTAAAAATTTGTCAAGACCGAAGAATACTCGCGTCTGCAAGAATCGAAGTCTCCCGTTTCAGGGTTTTTGCGCTCGCGATAAAAGTGCTACCCCAGCGCCGTATTGGAGCGCGACTTTCGGGGGTTGATTTCTTCTCCGGCCGGCAATGTAGGTAGCGTTTCCAACCCCTTTTAAGGGGGTACCAGTTACCGGCATACATGGACGGGCACAGGAGCGGGTGCACCGGCCATCTTGGAAAAAGGAAAGCGACGCGACGACGTAGGAAAAACAAAATGAAGGCGCTTGCGCCAGAGCTTCGGTATTGAGCGAGGCCCCTGGCGCCTTTTTGCATTTTCACCCTTTATCCCCTTTCCTCCCTCACCCTGGCTGTTACCCCTTGCCCTCTACGCCCTCGGACCCTCCGCCAACCCTCTCCCAACCCCCCTGCCAACCCAGTTCACCGGCAACCTCGCTCGTTCTCATGTTCGTCGAACCCTCCTCCTTCGTCTCCAAACGACTGCGATGTTTCCAGCGCTACCCTTCATCCCCCTCAACCCCTTCACCCCCGCCATCCCACTGGCCGCTTGGTTTTTTTTGCATTTTAACACGTTTTTAAACGGGCGGAAGTATAAATAGTGTTTCTTGATTCGATTATTGCCACGGATAATCGCCACCGCCGATTCCTCCTGCACTGACCATCCCCGTTAATTGCCATTTTCTTTTTGCAACGACTTCTTTCGTACGTTCAACATTTTTTGTTACTCTACATTGAATTTGCATTGTTTTGTTACGGAAAGGGGTGGTTCGGAGAAGGAAGAATCGAAGGACGAAGAACTCTTTTGGATTTGTTTGCAGGGGCTGTTATTCGGGGGTTGAAATTAAGGATGGTTATGTGGCGCCCTCCTTTCACGGGCTTGCTAGGAATATTGAACGATGTGAGGAGAAAATCTAATCATTGGGGTGCTTTCTAGTTTAGGAGTTTGTTTATGAGCTGCGTTTCCGTGTATTCGAAGGAATTCTTGTTGATATTTATTTATTAATTTGCACTGCATTTTTCGATGTATAATTAATTACGCGATTGTAGAACATTTATAGGGATCGTATTCATTTTGCTGTGCGATTCTAATATTTTTGGAATAATATTAAACCAACTATATTTCGATACACCGCGGAAGGAAATCCGCGTTGCACTGTACAATAGACAATGTTTAAAATTCCATCTCCGAAATTCGAAACATGAAAATAGGTTCGCAGATATAACCTGGGGTTCGAAAAAGGAATTCAACATATTCGACACTTTAATAAAAAATTGTGTATTACCATGGGGAGTGGTAAGTCGAAATGAAATAAGAAATAAATCAGGACACAAGTAATAATAAGAATAATTAATGCATTACATTAATTACCACAAACTAGACAAATATTAATCAGCTAGAATATAATAATAATTACACTTTGAAAATTGAAAGAAATACAGCATATAGCAGTATTTAGAGGTCGAGGATAAGATGACCACTTTTTTCAAAGGGGTTAAAGAAATAATAAAATAATACTAGCTTTATGAAGGGATGAAATACAAATACAAAGCTCTTATCCACGTAGAGATATTAAGAGGTCAAGGAATAAGATGAGCATATTTCTCAAGGTGGTTGAAAATAAAAGAATACGACGCAGAAGGCAAAGAAGTAATATATGCTTTATAATGCTTTGCTAAGGGAGAAAGAACATGTTGAAACGTTTTCAGAAGCGTGTAGAACCCTGAAGAGGGTGGGTGGTTAGCGTTGGAGTCGACGGTCTCTCTTAATAACCTCACATTCTTAAGCACGTCGACTTAATTTACATTTTAACCGCTTTTGCAGAACAAAAAATTCCGTCGTTTCCAGAGACGACGACGACGACGACGACTCGTCCCCTACGATCGTTCCGACTACCAACTTTTCTTCCTTCCTTCTTTCACGCACGCTAAGGGTGGATGAGTTTTTATCCCCCGTGACACCGTATTCTTCTTTCAAGTAGGGGATGCAAATCTATGGTCGCGCTGACCGGTTCTTGGAACCACGGGGAATTAAAAAGATCGTTTTAACCCGAAACTGTGCGAATAATACGATCAAACAGTCAGTTACCATCGGTACAGTTAGATAATAATTCACTTTTTAAGTGACACTACTTTATTGAATATTGATGCACATACTTATCAACCTCTACTTTTAATTTTAATATATAAGGATTCGAATAAAATTATTTTCAATGCATATGTCTTATAAATTAGAAAAGATTCCAAACTTTACACCGCATTCGTATCATTTCAGGTTTTATTTCTGAGTAGCATTTCATCGTAATTTATACAAAATTCATGTACGACATTAGCCACGTATTTCTATTTCTTGAAGTACTAATAAATATGGGCAACAATTTAAGCTCCGAAATTAATAATTCTCTATTAATAATGTAAGTAACATCTAGTTTAGATATTGTATTAATATCAATAGGAACCGTTTCCTTCTTATAAAAGCTCTATTTACGAACACAATGGTCGACTTTATAAAAAATTATATACACTGAAATTAAAAGATTCGTCACAAAAAATATCTTATATCACGTTAACCCCAAAAATAAGATCCTTCGATCTACGGGATCATCCAATGGCAGAAGTATAATCAAATTTAAGCGCGAGACTTAAGAACCAAATGGACAGTAAAGCGGTTCAAGTCGACTTATCGTGAATATGATAATCGTCATTATCATAAAAGATTCGTAAAATCGAAGGTTAATCCCTGGAGATAGTTTCCCGAGGATCTTTCTTATTGGCCTTACACGATTCGTTGCGCCCCCTTCGAGGACGCATCTATTAAGGGTTGTTACCCCCACTCGTTCGATCTATACGTGCTTATTCGTTCGCATCTGCGTGTGTGAGAAAGCCTTCCCCACCAAAACTCGGACAACCCCACTACGCTTCCTTCCCTAGTCCTTTCATAGAAAATAGTGGTGGGGTGGCGCGATTAGATGCATAGGGGAGGTTAGATGAAAGTTTAGATAAAACGCAGGGTGCGTCAGCTCCACGAACGCTGCTCTCAGCGTACGACGAAACCGTGGAAGTATGTACTTTTGGATACTTAAAAGAAGGCAGTCGGCATGTAAGTATGATTTGAAAATTCGATCTCAAGTTGGTTATTCATATTATTTATTATATGGAGTATATAATACTGGTAATATATAATATTGAAATGGTGGGTGAAAAGGCGAAGAAATGGATATTTTCCGACGGAAACGAAATATATTATGTATCAAAATATGTTATAAATCATATCATTTGTAATTATGTATTCTCCTTTACCTTCCTTATTTCACAACAGTACTTCAAATAAATATTCAGCCGAAACATTATTTTTAAGCAGACTTTTGAAATCGTCACTTTTAATAATTACCTACATCGTAGCGATCGTTCTTCAACGATTCCTGTTAATTAAACGGCATACGTGTTCGATTCTATCAGGAATCGCATCAGGGGCAGTTATTAATGAAGGCTTCATTGATAACGCGAATTATATTAATAAACGTTAAACTGACACTAAACGAATTGCAATAAATCGATGCGTATTGTTGCAAGCTGATAAAAAGTTTATCACGTTTACACCGATCCCATTCATTTTTGCTTGTATCGCCGTTGGGCTTACGTTGGACGCTGTTATAATTGTAGTAATAAAGGTGTTAAATTATCGATAATTAATGGTGTCAGATTCAATAAAACCGTGATATATTCGAGGTAATATAATATTGGAAATTCTTAGCCGGTGGAAGATAGAAGGTTAGGAAGAATGAAAGAGAAAACATAACGCGAATGTTACAAGTAGAAGCCACTCAAAAGGTTAACGAAAGCATCGCGCGGAGGGTGGAGGGTGGAGGGTGCAGGGAACACTAATAAATGTACCGTAGTAATTATCAGAAAGCGCGACGACCGAAGTACAGAGGTACACGGAATGCCAACAAAACTTTCATATTTAATTGTCCTCTCCATATAGTGTAATATAATAAATTCCATCCGAGGTCCTAAACCAGAAGATTTCTAACCGGAATTGCGGCGAGATTTACACAGTTCGAGCATTCCACGAAATTAGTGGAATTCGCGAAGAATTACAATTTAAAGACGTCCGATGAGCTTGCGACAGTTTACGTCGTTTATATCCTTACGGATGTAAGTAAGGAAAAAGACAATTATCAATAACCGAATAAGTCTGTGCTTGTTTAATTGATAACATTTCAAGGAGACGGTAGCTTGTCTTTGTGAGTGTGCGCGGAATAAATATTATTTTAAAGCTGCTTGGCGGAATAATGAATGAAAAACCCTTTTCCATCTCGCAGACGTTTAACTGTAAACATACGCCTTGTAAATGAAACTAGCGTACCGTAAATTCCATATTTTCGTATTGCTTTCGGCAACTCTTTATAATAATAGAGTGATATGGTCTTGTTGGTTTTAGATAATGATTGATATAAGGAATTCATGAGCATAAACAGTTTTTTTAGTAACAAAACAGTATTCTTTCTTAGGACAATTTTGAAAAGTCTAAAACGAAGGATCGGTGAGCCAAGGAAGTACCATTATTGGTTTCCGTCGACGCGAAATTTCGGGGTAAAGGGGATTTCGGTATCTCGCGGCGGTACCCTTGCATATCCCGCGGTATTCCAACGTTGCATCGCGCATTATTTAATGGACGGTTTTTCGCTTTGTTCGGCCGACTCATTAACCACGGGGGCTCACGATTGTACTTTGCGCCGGTTCTCCGGTGCACCGGAGAACCGAGGCTCGTTGTACCGGGGGATACAGTCGCGTCGTTGCATAATGAACAGGACGCCGCCACCCCCCCCTCACGAGCTTCGTTCATTCCACCCCCGTAGCCCCTTTCACCACCCCCTTTCACCGTGCTCCACTCTCTCACCGCCTCTCTTTCTCTCTTTCCCTCCCACCGACCCCCCCGTTGCAACCACGTCCATCCCCCTCATCAACCTATTATTTCTCCGTATTCCGTTATGTCGCGTTGCGTTTCGTGGCGTGGCGCGGCGAGCCTCGCTGTTCGAGCCTCGTCGGAACAACAAAAATGATGATACGTCCTGCTTCGTGAATAAAAAAAAGCGCCACCGAATAATGCCTCTGCGCTGAGAAAGACAGAGGAACATTGTGGAGGAACGAACAACGTGGTCTTCTAACCATCAACGCCGGCATCGGTGTTAGAATTCGCGAGTTCGTAACACGGCCTCGTCAATTTACTTTGTCACTCGATCTTATCCAGGCGTGAAGTATAGGGAGAATGATTATATACGTGGGTTTACCGTGTTACGTGACATGGCCAGTTCCTTTTTATCGTCCGTGATGTCGGGGTATCATTCTAATCGTTAATAGATTCCTATACGAGATACTCACGGGAAAAATGTCGCGCGGGAAGAAAAAGTCGATTGAAAAGGATCCACGTGAATAAAAGGAGCTTATCTGTTTCTGGTATTCACAGATGACAAGCCTACTTGGTTACTTAAAAGCACGGGAAATGATTATGTCTAAATCCCCGTTCACCCTTCCCGAGACTCGGCACCCGCCCCCCCGCGCGTCCCCCCCCCTAACCCCTCGGCCCGCTGTTCGTCTCTGAATTTTTCTCTATGTTTTCAGATATTACGCGTGGAACTCTTTAATTACGGGATAGAACGGTACAGAGAGACAGAATCAGAGTTGCATGGATAACTCACTAGTACTTACTCTCTTTATCATTCGTATTCCGCATTCTTTTTTCTCTCTCTTTCCTTTCACCCTTGTACGTGTACGTATATATTTTTCCACGAGATATATGTATATATCTATGTACACGTATGTGAACATATATGTTCACCGTGTATGTACATGTATCTATTTACCTCTCCACTTTTATTTCATTCAAATGTTGGCCAGACATCCGTGCATTAATGCAACGTTCCCTGAAGATGAGACGCGTAATGCATAATACGAGAATGAACTCCCAAATGATCCGAGAATTTCATCCAGGCGTGCAAGCCGTGGCGAAAAAATGTTTCATTTTAAAAAATATATTTCGAACCGCGCGCTACTACCTCCGGCTATGTTTACTTTAAATCGTTTTTAAAAGCGCACTTCCGTGTAATGTTTGCCTACGCGGAGTTTTTGTTATTAGAAACGATATCCGTGGAACACGATATTGCTGACCGTGCCGGATCCTCAAAGATAAGGAGTAAGTTGATTATTGATAATGACACGACTTTACGTCGTTCTACCTACTCCAGGAATATTGCTGATCTAATTGAATTCCATGATTCCATTCAATCGGATGTATTAATTAAATTCGATTATTATAAATTGGCATTAACAATAATAACAGTAATAATAATCCAGTGCTGTTTACGTCGTGGTTTGTGTTACGTTCGCTAATAAATCATTTTAATACTGCTATCATTTAACAGCATAAAGTAGCATCGCCTGTCTGACCACGTATTGGCAGAATCTACTGCGCGCCAGATAACTCATTCTGTCTTCAGTTATCGGCGCGCCTGAATTTAACCGAACTTCTGGATAAAATGTGAAGTAATAGGGAAATTCGATGTCAAATGTTTATCCTACGAAACTGAAGTGAAATTAAGATAGGGATAACTATTACTTCGTATAATGCGAACTTCGATTACACCAAATATTCGAGGAGGAAAATAGTAAAGATACAACCGGGTACCAATGGATATTTGGAATGTGATATCAATGATGGTTCTGATCGCTGTGATAATAAACCTGCAAATACAGCTATAAATATAATTCCCGATCGAGAATATACTTTAACACTTTAAAATTATATTGACTGCCAAGTATAATCATATTTTTTATAACCGCGTAAGAAATTGGAAGGAAATCCAAAGAGATCCAAGGAAATGGCTGAAGAGGGGTTGCAAGGAGGAGATTTGATAATGTGGACAATCGCAATCAGCTCGGTGGTGTGCCTTGGTCAGAAGGGAGGAGGGTGGATACGTCGAAACTATGCAAAAAGTTTTGGACGTCGAGCCGGAAACCGCAGGGTTCTCGCATCCCCGTACGGCCTTTCGCGTGATGTTCCGGTCAAATTTGGAAAGAGGACTGTACGATGAAAATGGAACGCAACTTTACAACATGGACAGACACGTACCACCCTCCTCCTCCTCGGGCACCGCCTCCACCTCTACCCCTGGTGTGACGGGGCGCTGCCCTCTGCGGACCAAAATTAGAGGGTGCTGTCCGAAGTTCTCCGCTACACGTTTGCATTTCCTATGCACTATTTCCCACGTGTAGGTGCCCCGTACAGTCCCCCGTGAAACCGCCGTACCCGTCCACCGCAAACGAAATACACGCGTACCAAATTTGTCAGCTTATCGGCGAGCAGTTTATTGCGCGAGTCACAAGAAACAAAAAAAAATGAATGAAACGCCCGAATGAAATTGCTTTCGTTTTTTCTCCCCTCCCGACTTCGACTCCGCTCAGATCGTCGGTCCAACCGGGCTATTTTTTTCTATTTTCCACTCGTCCATAATATTTTATGGAATCGATTTGTTAACACGTGTCTACCGGGCCAACAGCTACACATTTTTCTACCCACCCTGATTTACATGATATTTTGTTAACATTCCACCGATGTAAGCTTTTATTTTCAGATATAAGTTAATCGGATACCAACGGCAACACACTGTTAATTGGTCGCCTATTTTCGAATATAAACTTTTAGTTTTGTGTACGCAAAAAAAGAAGTTAATAAAAGATCGCCACTATATTAGCTGTTTTATTATCGAACCATGTACCATAAAAACCTGTGGATATTGAATTATTTTTATTCGTCCTTCAACGTATCATTTCATGAATTCGCTATCACTTATAAGACAACATTAACTTAAAATCCAATACTATTTTATAAGTCTTAAAGATTCACGAGTCTACAAAATTCATATACCGTTCAATCATTATGAAGTATCTCTGACAATAATCTTATCTCAACGAATACGATAAGATACAATTAATATAATATAATAAATATTTTCAGAGTGTCTTCAATAATTAGATGCCATCAGTCTCCACATAATACCAAAGTAATACAGCAACCCTTAACACCCGACCGGTATTAGACCCTCCGCGAAAGTACCCTTCTCTTAACCTCCCGTATCCTTTTGACCTTTTTACCCTTGGCTAGGGGTGGCCAAGGAAAATATGGAACTTTTGTTAGTGTCTGTACACGTGTACCCGCGTACGAGCCCTCTCCAGAGGCATTAGACGCAGTGTATCGGCGGCCGTGCTCGTGCGCGGGTATTAGACACCATGCCCACAGCTCATTTGCCAACTCCGGCAAATTTACCAAATTTAAATGCAAAATCGGCCGGTGCTCCGACGGTCCGTGGAAGTACGAGCAAACTAGAGAGATAGGATGAACCAAAAGTGAGAGAGACGGTGCCAGGGGAACGAGAGAGGACAACCGAACGAGATGGTAGCCGGGCATTACGAGAGAAAGGAGGATAGAGACGATAGAGAATGAGGGAAAATGGAATATAGATAGATAGAGCGACGATAGTATAGGCATTGGTGCGATGTAGAGAGAGAGACTTTTGACGATGAGAAAGAGTAAGAGAGAGAGAGATCCGGGTGAAATGTATCGGAGAAAGCGAGAGGGTGGACCTGTTGTAGTAGGAAACTGAAATGGTCGCAATGGTGCAGTATAGTAGTCCGTTGGTTGTCAGGCGCAGCATGCGATTGGTTCGCAAAACCGTATGTGCTTCTCTCTTCTCCTCTCATTTCTCCTCGCTATGCATTTCCCTCTTTTCGACCGTTCCTACCACATAATGCCCTGCAACCCTTCCACTTCGTATTTCTTCCTTCGTAAGGCTTCCCTTGCTTACCTACGAGCCACCGAATCCAGCAACCCTTCGAAAGGTTTGGATCTCCAGGGTGCAAAGTTTCCTTGACTCGAATGGAGAAACGTAGACACGTTTTAAACGGACATTAAAAACACGTGTTTGAAGTATTTATTAATTATGTAGTAATTAGTATCACTAATCTGTTACTATTAAGTAATGGAGGGAAACTGAAACGATAATAATATATTACATCTTTGAAGGTAACGAGAGGTTTAAATAAAATTAATCGAGATAAGATTATTTTACGAGGAGATTTACGTATCGATAAAATGGCGAGATAAATAAATTTATACTGAATAAATATATATGTTGTTTTCCGTGGAAAAATAAATTCATAGGACGTTATTCGTTACCGCTTGAACTTTCACTAGTAAACATGTGGGCGCACACTATTTTTATATGCCGGTTATGAAAAGGTTTTGGTTTATATCTTTTATAAGATCATACTTTCAATTTTCCGGCGCACTATATATATGTACATCTGGCTCGTAAAAAACGAACGCTTGGAAACAATTTCGCGCAATCGTAGCGAAAGCGTCACAATGTCTGTGCTCGTACATACACGCGATCGCCGTGCCGCGAGTTTAAAATTAATCGAGTGAAGTTTACCATGTGTTCGTCCGGCAACCCTCCCCGAAAAAAAAGGAGGAAGAACAACGATGTACTCTTCAACCCGACCGTGATTTTCGAACACCTATATTAGATTCAATCTGACAAACTTGATAAAAATACCGGCCGATGTTCGCGCCAAATTATTCCAACCCCTGCTGAGAATCCGATAAAACACCACTTACTTCGACGTCAGATGAAATCCCCAATAAATAATGAGATGTAATAACAATAAAAAGTAATATGGTTGGAATTAAATGTTCCTGATAACATAAAGTAATGGAATTAAATATCCATAATTACATGAAATAATGGAATCAGGTATCTCTAATGATATTAAAGAATGGAATTAAATATCCCTAGTAATATGAGACATCGAAATTAGATATCTCTAATAATATAAAGTAATGGCATTAAATATCCCTAATAATATGAAATAATGGACTTATGTATATGTCCCTAATATTATGAAACACTGAAATTGAATATCCCTAATAATATGAAACAATGGAATCAGATATCCCTAGTAGCATGAAAATTAATAAAATATTGTATAAAAGAATTACCTAACTATTATAATCATAACAGTTGTCTGTTCCTAAGAACGCGATATCACATAGGGTAGATAATATCGCGAACAATCTCGAAGGAAGGATGAAAGGGTTCAAGCGACATGAAATAAGGGATGAATTCTTATCGGACAAAGCGAACCTCGTTAATATCATTAATCAATGTCTCGGGGTTGAACAGAGCCGTTCACCGAGTCCTTGACAGTATTGGCGATCGGTTCTCGGCACACAGGGTTCGGTATACACAACGAAAGGCTTGCCAATTATTATTTGCGGTGCACTTCGCGCCGTTTTGTTGTTCATCGGCAGGACCGTTTATTATTCATCGTTCATCATATTGCGGTAGCCAGTTACACAGTTACAACCATAGAACACAGGGCATGGCCGTCGTTTGGTTTCGCTGGTGTGTAAAATTACATTGCGCTACACTGTTACATTGACGAGTTACGAGTAAGAGAGGAGAGAGGAGTACAATGAGAGAGAGAGAGAGAGAGAGAGAGAGAGAGAGAGAGAGAGAGAATGTGAGATCGACATTCTAGCACACGATTCTGCACGACGAAATTCAAAATAGTCAGAACACGCTGGGATTATCTGGGGAGGTTTCGCTCCATTCTTTTTACGAGAACTTCTATTCTACGAGACGATAGTTTTGACGTTCCCCTTGGCGTCCACTGGTCTCGTTACATTTAATTTTATTCCCGATAACGCACCGTTTTTCACTCCCTTTTCCGGAAACACCGGGAGCTCGAATGCCAGATGTCGATCTACTGAAAAACGAAACGATGTAGATTGTTTGCTGGCACTTTTGTGTTCGTCTTTTATGTGGCGAATCGTATCACTGATCATTGAATTGACTTAATATGAATTCTTTGGATTGATTTGTATCGTTAGCCCTTTTTCTAATAAGTCTTTCATAACTTTTTTGGATGAAAAAATCTATTACTTTCATTCGTAAACTTAAAGATCAAATTATTATTTTTATCTATTTATTCATAAATATATGGATATAGGTACTTTGGTTTATTCAGAGTTTAAGAAGAAATATGGAAATTGATGATTTAATGAAATATTTAAGTACTTAATAAGTTAAGAAATAATTTCGTGAAAACCTCATTCTAATTAATTTTTGTTGCATTTTATTAATAGCACGATTCAGAATACTTATTTCTAACTATTTGAATTTTCGTAGACTCGAAATTCTAATCGTAAGAATGACACGCGTGCCGTAAATCCTAATTTAATTTATTTATCTCGACGAAATTGAAACACACGTCCGATTGGTTTGTAGTTGAAAAAAGTGTTAGTTGAATTTTAATATATTGACGTGGAGCATGCAGTGGGCGATTACGAATGCCTATTTGTACGGAAAATTCGGAAGTAAAGTACTCGTTACATTCGGTTTATATAAATCGTTAATTCGTTAATTCGCGATTGGCACCGGACGTAGATGCACGAATTTCTATTAAAATGAAAAATGCAAATATTTGGGCGTGTATCTTTACGCAGGGTACATTATTGGCTTAATTTATAACATAGTCACGCGTCCGCGTGCGTGTATACTTTATGCAGAACAGAGAGTATTAACACTCAAAGCAAAAGGTTGTTAATTACATATTAATTTGGTTCTTTAATTTCATCGACATCGGCCGAACCATCGGTGGGAAAAATTTGCTTTGTGGAGTTTGTCATCGGGGTGTATTTGTGAAGCGCATTAATTATTGAAGACGCTTACCTGTTGAATCGATATATATATACCCCCCCCCCTCACCCTGCCGCGATACTCCCCTATGATAAAATATTCATCCCCTATGAAAATTACAATGCGAAATTATCTTTTTAATTAATTGCACGATTCAATATGAATTTACCGCGATTGCGGCCAATTATATTAATGTTAATTCCCGCTTCTGAATAATAAGGATTGATGACAATTATACAGAATTTTCCGCAGTTTTGTGCTTACATCCGGCACGCTTTCAACCGCAACGTTTAACATTTTTAATATTTTAATAGGTGGTTTTCGAACTAAAATGAACACATTCTTTTTCTATATGAAATGTAATACACAAAATTAAGGTAAGTGTTCAACAGTCGATCAATTTTGTCTTAATTGTATCAGGTTTCTTCAAACTTCGAATACCTTGATTTCATAATCATAAGTAAATCGATCAGTGATAAGTCTTCATTCATTCTCAACGTATTAAAATTATTTTCATCGTAAAAATAAGCTATGTAATTATGGAACAATATTTATGTCCTTGTAAATGATATGGGTGACCTGGAAAATTCTGGAAAAAGGATGTCGACAGAAAAATATTCTTTTTCAGGATATTGGCTGTTTGAAGCGATTCATATAAAGCGTAAAATATTTTCAATTTCTCAAAATCAACGGAGATAATTAAGTGGCATATTTCATACAGGGCACACTCTATTAAATATTTCTATTATATTGAATAAAATTATTTGGAATAAATTTTGATATTAAATACTTTTATTAAATAATGCAGAACAGCTATGTTGATTCCTTCCGTAATTCTAGTGTTAAATCTTACCGATTCACTTGAAATAAATCGGCACACGACAAATTAACAAATTGACAGTTTAAGTACATCCTTTTCCGATGTATAACCGTAAGTTTCAGAAAAGCGAAATAACGAGTGGAAACTTCACCGAGCAGGAAGAGAAAAAACTCTTGAACGGGCGAAGTTTGGTATTAATAGGGGAAATCCGGAATGCGTCCAACACAGAGGATATATCTCCGTTCTCCTTCTTGCTCTTTCGTTCCACTGGCGTAATTTTAAATCCTTGCATAATTTATGGAATTGCTCCTCTTTTGCTCGCGGTAAAAAAGATAAGATTAATGATCATGAACCCCCGGAAATAATCCCCGTCAGGGACAATTTTGTTTTCAATGTGTTCGCTTGGAAATTAATGCGCCAAGTATCATTGACATGATCGACGACAACTTACATTTTCCACTAAATACATACAGTAACTTTTTCAAATTCTATGAAATATAACATTTAATTTAATCCAGATAGTTCTTCGTCTTTAAGAATTTGAATTGCAAAGGTGTATGTTATTTACTTTTATTATTTATTTCGTATGACTTTAATGTTCCAATTGGATAACAGATATATCTAGGATATTTGATAAGCTTACTTTACGCGAATATGAAGATGTAAAGTCAAGAATTACAGGTGCAAATGTTGAGTTAATTATGCAAGGTGTGAGTTGATCCAACGAGTCTTACTCTTATTTCACTTAATTCACCCTTCTTCCATTCACGTCTCCTGTCTCGAACTTTGTTAACTCGTGGAACGTTTAAAAATGGCTCATGCCACATCCACGGGATAAAGTAATTTAACATGAATTATCATAAATCACTCGGGCTCCGTGTATGCGGTTATTCACTCGCTTTCGCACGTTCGTTCGTTTCGTAGGTTCGTTCGTTCGTTCGTTCGCCTGGACGGTGCAACGGCAACCCCACACCAACATTTTACCACCCCCCTGTAACCGCGCACCAACCCTCACCGCCACTCACTCTTTCTCTTTTCATCTCCTTCTCTCTTTCTCTCTCAGCATCCAACCAACGGCCGATTACAACGTCCCGACAGAAATTTTCAATTTTCGAACTTTCCAGCCGGAGATTCGTACGTGCCCGAATAATTTCGGGGTGGTCGATTCCTTCCGTGATACCTTTATATTCAATTTCACGCCGAAATCGACGATTTTATTATATTTCCTTGTTTTCGATCGACACCCTATTCTACCGCGCGTTATTAGTCTCACACTTTTGGATTTGCCATCGTTTACCTTATTTCGATGTATCTCGCTATTCATTGGTGGAAAAGAATTCTTTGGTGAACCCATATCCTGCCGTGTGTTCATTTCATACTTTAGGTCTGCTATGGTTTCCTTTACTTCGAAAGATCTTACTATTGATTGATGGAAAACCGTCCTTAAAGATTCGCATTTTTTTAGATTTTCTATCGTTTACCTTACTTCGCGATATTTCACTATCGATAGGTAAACAAAAATACCGTAGTAAATCGATAATTTTTTGCATCGTTCCACTGACCTTATCAGTGTAACGATTATAAAGAGAAACCCGATTATTACGCGGTTTGATGAGTTTAATGCATCGTTAATAAACAGGAAAATCGGTGATCATCTGGTATTTCATTATTTCCATATTTATCATTGTTATTATTTTCCAACTTTCCTTTTCACCGACTAATTGTTAACTGATATATAATTATTAATATTGAGGTAGAATATGAGTGGATCATTTTATATTATTACTTCGGGATTCCGGATCATCGACGGTAATTTGGTATCAATGAGCGAGGGGTAAATTTACCGGAAAAATTATTGAATAGCCATTAAGCATTTATAATAAAGCCACTTTTCATATGTACCTCGTAATACGGGTGATTTCAATCCACCGATCTAAAGTTATTAATTTTAATACGCACGATAACAATTGATATAAGTAATTAGTTTAATCGAGCGGGCTTTTCGTAATTGTTTAACGACCGTCATCGAGAATTTCATAATTTTCATTCGTTATTGATTTCCATCAATCCATCGCAGAAACGAATAAGAAAAGTAGACTGGCAAATGAAAAGAGCACCGAAGGTCGATTATTTTAAAGGTTGGACAAAAAAACACCGTAATATTTGTTAAATATTCGGGACGCTTTACAGGGGGATACGCTCGAATTTCGCTTTTTCACACAAACGTTTGCCGAACCTGGCTATACAACAATTATTTCTGTTATGTATTCGCTGTTGAATGTATAGAAAAAAAAATTCAGACTCACGTTCCTCACACATCTTGTACAAACGGTTACAATTCGCAATGGGCTTTTCCCATGCAGAATAGATACAAATGGATTTGCCCAATGGAAATAAAACAATACCATTTATAAATAATAGATACTTGTACACGTGCATTTTTAACATGCCGTCAATGAGATTTTACGTGTATCCGGAGTCATAGTTTCCATAACCACGATAATGCCGCGCTATCAAATAAATCGCATAATACATGGACTTTTATCTAATAACCAACCAAATTGATTTCAAATCTGATTTGAAACAAACATATTCTTATAATAATGATTAAATAATCACTAATCAGTTATCCATTGTAATCCATTAAAGTAGCAGTGAATTTAAGTAATTTTAGTATTGTAATTAAAACTAGATAGTACTAATGAACTGACATATTAATTGAGCGCATTCATCACTGCGATTAAAAATTAAATGATACGTCTGATCACTGCAAATAATAATCCAAAACGAACCTCCTCTCTTCCAATATTTATCAGATTAGTAAACACGTTTCTGTCGATGGTAAATATTATTCTTCAGATCTCACGGTAGATAAAACATAAAAAGTGATTTGTCCACTATATCTTTGCACGCTCCTTTTTTGTATTCCGATAAATATTTATCGCGTATGGTGTGTGAATATCGGTTTCCGCGTGGAAAAGTTTGTAGTTTGCGGGGGATGAGAAATCGATGTAAGTTTAGATGTAGAACGTGTAGAGTTCTGGGAAGAAGGCCCTTTGATGAGATTGACTTTGTGAGATAAAATTTCATTCTTGAGAGAATTGCTATATAATCCCGAAATAATTTATATAATATCCATAATTCAATTTATAATTTGTATAATTTATACGTAATCTGGATAATGTAAAAGTATGTAACATATCGTTGTTATAAAGGGTACAATTCATTAAGTAACATTTTCATATAAAAATCACAGCTTTTCCGATAGATGAATAACGAAAAATTACAGCAATAAATACACAAAAGAGTTTTCGAAAAAATGTAGTTAATGAATTATACCGGTACAACGACGATATAATATATACAATCAATATCATCAAATTCCATCGAATTTTTCGTCATCGAAATTTCGAGAAAATGATTCCAATGTTGTGCCCTGACACATAGATCTCGAGTGCCTTCTTTTCAGAAGCCAACGGTACACATAAAATCCGTAGATATAAAGCGAAGGATGAAAGAGTGAAAAAGGGAAGAAGCAAAGTATCCGAGGATGGTTCGCCATTTATTTTCCAACCCCGTGAACGCGTAGCCATGCGGGCATCATTAACGCCAACCTTAACCATCCCCCATGTGTGTCTTATGGCCGAACCTCGCACTCTTCGAGGTTTATTAACCATTTGTGGTGGGCTGACCTCTCGCTATCCAATAAATGCGCGGCCGCCGCTCGTTCCTTTTTATCGTTCCAGGATAAGGCCAGGTGTATCGCCTTTATTTCCACCCCCACGTGCAAAACAACTCCGCTTCTCCCACCCCCTCGGGATGTATTCAACCCCAAGATTACGCGATTCTGTTCTCCTACGCGATTACTTTTTTTATGGGAGTCAATGGAATACGACTCTATTGAAATCTAGGATACGCGGAGATATATCAAAGTACAAAGATAATTATACTCTGAGCTCCTCGTAAGATCAAGCGAATAATAGAAATCTCAAAATAATAACAAAATTCTCTGAGCAAATAGAACTTGGAGGTTAGCGAAAAAACCGAGAGCACCTAATTAATATATGTATTAATGATATTTGTGGTGATCCTTCACCCTCGAAGATAATAAGAAAAGGTGGAATAGAAGCAGAATTAAAGTAGAATCTTAATTACGGATCTGTTTCCGAAATTCTGTTACTGTTATAATTTCTATCATTATAAAAGGATTAAATGATATTTATATGATCCTCTTGCGGAGACAATAAAATATCACTTTCACCAAGTTCTTATAAAAATAATATAATACGTTTCACTCGATTGTTGGTTTACCTTCAACGACTTCCAATCTTTACCCGAAGCAGAGACTAAAATAACGGTCACCAAAAATGCCCCACGTCTTCGAATTATCTCAAAGACGGTTGATATCCTGGAAGAATATCTCGTTCCAGTAGGACAGGGACGAGCAACCGTTTATCACGGAACAAGTTTGACGATGGACCACCTCGAGGGTCGGCAAGAGATGTATCTCGTAAAGGAACCCGTTTCTGCAAAGAAACGGTAGCTGGACCACCAACGAGGGATGCTGCGCTTTGCTTCGTACCGATCATAATGCGAGGGGTTCGCGGTGGTCAAGTTTTTTGGAATGAACCAGGCGGACCGGTGCGGACCCCACCTGGACTGAAAGGACCCCCAGCCGTCATTCAGGTTTCCATTTAGCCAGGAAGCCTCTTTTGATATTCAGATTTACCTGGGATTCACGCGATCGCTATGATCGCCTTTGGCCTTCAGTGCTCGGCTCGGTTCGTTATGCGAATGAACGCGGTGTTTCGCGCAAAAAACGATGAACGCTGGACACATTTTTACACGAAAGATGATACGCGGATGGCTGAGGATGATTCCTCTGACGTTTCGATGACAAAGAATCTAAAAATGATTTCACGTGGTGAAACTGATCGCGAAGATGACATCTCATCTGCTCGTTCAAAGGAAGGATTCTTTCTATTTTGTGATGAAAAGAAGAGGATTTTCTTCGGAGAATTTTGTGCGGCTTTTGTACTCTTGGAATTCAAGGTAGGGAACTGACTTGTTGTAACTGACAGAGAGGATTCATTTTCTGGTGTCCGGGAAAATATGTTAATTTGTCAAGGTAGAAACGTTGAACAAAAATGTTGATATTTGGTGAAGGATTAAAGGAAGTGCATTAAATTCCATGATAAGAGTAATGGGAGATTTTTAACTAGGAATTCATTAACAGTCACATAACTGGATTACCTAAAATAGAAGGACATTATTTAATGTATTTTTAAGTTCATATTATATATGCCAATTTTAATGATTTAATATTGTTAACAATTGTTAACAATCTACTGTTGTTTCAATGCACTATCAACGAGACATTTTAAGAGTATTATTTAGATATCACGAAATTCATGAAATATTTAGAATCGTATTTGTCGAATTCATGTGGAATAATTATTTTATACTTCTCCGTATTACATTATTAAACTAAGAATAATTTCTACATATAATCAAAATGAATTCATCGTTACAATCGCATATAATAGTTAATTAATCAATGCAATAATTCCTCGCGAAAAAGCAAAGACCAGTTATCAATGTCTATGATACGTCATAATTTATCTTAGCAAGAATGCGAAGTAACAGGAACAATCAGACAACCGGATTTAAGTTTGGTAGACAGTGTCCAGGTTTATCGAATTCTTCGATCTCTCCTCTTTTTATTTCGTCACCCCCATCAACCCGGCACGCATTCTTTTTTCCCCTGGGTTCGTCGAGATCACTTTAAAAGCTGCTTTCACTAGCATTCCTGTACGGTTCTTCTCTCGCTTTCTCACCACTTTCCACGTTCACCTCTCCATCTCCTTTTTCTGCAACGGCTCTGCATCGCGCACAGCTTTCCTCCTCTTTTTATTCCGGCGAATCGCTCAGGATCACCCCGACGTAACGGAATTAACTCGCGATTTACCGATTTATTAGCGGCTCTGTACTCAGCCCCTTTCTCGGTTTATACGTGTGCACGTTATTTCTCCTATCTTGCTTGCTCCCCGCCCTCCAACCATACTCTGTACTCCTTTTGCTTTCGTCTTCCCGCATATCAAGGCTGATACAAATATTCTGCGTCGCCTTATCGCCGAGCGTAATGTTATGAAATTTGTTCGACTACCTTCGTTTGTTGACATTCGAACGGGACGGTGTAGCCGTACGAAGTGCTACTCGGTGTACGGAAGAATTATTGGAAATTATTGGGCACAATTTAGATCACCGTATTTTTCGATTTATAAGATGCAAATTATTTTAACTAAAATTTTGAACGTTTTAAAAATTAAAATGCGTCCTATATATGGCTCGTGCATATTATAGACTTTTTAATAATCGGGTGACTCTTCTTAAGAATAATTTTTCTTTCATCTCATAGACGGATAATAGGTACTCAAATTAAAAGTTGAGAATTTTATATTTAAAAAGAATACATATATTTAGTTAAAATTCCACAAAAAATGAGAGGCGTTTGATGCAATGGTGGACCTTATAAGGCGAAGATAAGGTAGATAGATATATTATTTAATAAATAATAAATGTCATATTATTAGAGGGATGAAATTACTGTATGAACATTTAGAGTATGGAAAATTTAATGCAGAATTTAAGTTACTTTTTAAAAATTCAACCTCGACGAGATTGTCATTCGAACGAGTAGAAAATCTTTCCACCTTTTCATTTTTACTTGGTCTGAAATTTAATCTAAAAAATTCATATTTGAGAAGAACATTTTCATCAAAAGTTTCTCACGAGAGATGATGTGTGTTCGATACAAATATTACTTGTGCAAACAATAACAGTAATATTATTAAGAAGCAAAGCTAACGACTAAATATAAGGGTGGACAATTTGATGAAGTATTTATGTCACGAAAATAAAATGATGTCATGAAATAAAATAATGATAAAATCTGAAAATTCCAAATTCTAAAGAGAACTTAAAAGGGAGCCCTGATTTGGGACCAGCGGAATGAAAATAGACGCAGAAGGCAATTCTTAAGTAGCAAACTAAACTGTCGTTATTCTAGATTCAGTATGAATTGCAACAAAACTGAACCGCGATTTATTCACCCCCTTTCCCCGCGGGGTAACCACCGCTTCTCCACCATCTCTCTTTCTCTCGTGAATCCACGTTACATCGTCCTTCACCCTCGACACCGGCTCTCCCGCTGGAGAGCGGTTAAAACAAATGAGCGGGCAGTGCCGGCCTTAAATTAGCGCCGGCACGGCTGGTTTTCACTTCCACCCTTAAATTAGGACTAAGCCTCGTGCCTCCAAGTTTCACGGTTTTGATCGGATGAGTTACGGCCGTTAAAAGTTACGCCGACGTGGATTAACAAGCGTCTTCCTTGCGTCGAGATAATCGCGGTGTTTAGGACAATTGTTCAACAACATGTTCATTCGGCATTCATTTTGCAGCACTTACTTGGAAGTATCTTACACCTAACTGATGTGAAGATAATTTCCGTGCATAATATTTCACACTAGAACTACCAAAGCAGTCAAAATGACGGATTTTTGGTTTATAATAAAAATGTTCAAATTTATAACATTTCATTTTCTAAGATTTCTCGCAGTTCACGTTGCACATTAATAAATCGATTAATTTATTCGCATAATTATGTTTCTATGGTGTGAAAGATAAAAGGCTGCGCTGAAATGTGCGTCTTGGTAGCTCGTCGAACTTAATTCTTCCAAACTGTTCTTCGACTAAAGTTCGGAAAGGAGAGTAGTCAATACTCGTTCAGTCCTTACGCGTTATCTCTAATCAAGGATCTAATTGGATCTCTCGGAGAACGGTTTTACGAGTAGGACTCTCTGGCATGGAGGAAAGTTATCAGGGCGTTCATCGGCACCAATCAGGAGATATATGTTAAAGGCAATGCCAGGGTGGAAAGTCAGAGGTAGCAAAAGAGAGGGTAATATCGAGGGTGGCAGATAGTCGAGATTAGTCGAACGAGGATCGAGCGCGAAATCAGTCGGCGAGGTGCACGGAATCGCGCTTAATCCAATAGCGGTCCTTAATAATCGAATAAAGCCGGGTCCGAGAATCGCGTCTAAGCAGACGCTAGGGGTGGTCGAAGGTGGGTGGGTACGTCGGGGGTGGCATAGGAAATCCAGTCTCCCACACCCCCTTGGAGCACCATTTCCCGGAACTCTCTTGGTGTACGTCGCGCGGCTTGGTCGCGGCCATGTTGCCAGAATTGCCACCACCTACTCCCTTTCTCCCTCTTAATATCCCACCGCCTAGTCATCTAGTCCTGCCGGCTCCGCTATGTAAATGTGAACCAACCGACTCACCCTCTTCCGAGACCCCCATATACCTAACCCCTCTTCTAACCCTTCTCAACCCCCCGCGAATCTCCCTCCAACTAGCAGCCCCTAAATCTAAGTTCACCGGTCCGGTACACTCTCGTTAGAAACAACTACGGAATCTAATCTCCATGCGAAAACCTTAGTGGTTTTTATTAATATATGTATATCCATTTTTATATTTAATGCATCAATTGAAATAAATAGTTGATCGAATCAGATTCCATTCGGCAGTTAATGGATTAAATAAAGTCTAATTCAAATTAGAAGACTCACCATCTCGTTCCTCCATTCGGCGCCGAGAAAGGAAATGTCCGTCCATGTTGATTGGAATCCGCAGCATACCTGAAAATAAAACAGATGATAGTTTCGTTAGTAAAAAGATATTAATTGCAATACAAATTGCTATCGGGAACAAAAATAATCGTTCATTTCTAGAATTAATTATTTATGTTCATAAAATGGTATCGTAAAAGTATTGGTATGTAATGTGAAGGAGCTGAAGATTTTTTGGTACGATTAATATGTGTGCATAAAGAGATTACGGAAGTATATAATTAGTGTTTCACAACCCGGGCTTCTAAACTTTTCCCGAAATTTCTAGTATCATTATCGGCGAAGCTAACCACGTGTAGTTTTCCACTACACGGTAGAACTCCCACTTCTCGTAATACCTAAAAGGAGTAGCTCATTACGCGCGGAGAGCTATGGTAGCTCACTAGTTTGTTTTAAAAGTAGCGTTATTCACGTGAGTACCATTCATGTAAACAATTATCATGAAGCTCCCCATTATAAAGTAACAATTATAATCCGAACTATAAAATCAGACTATGATATCAAACTTCGAGAAAATTCTGAATTAATTCGGTCAAAGAGTCCATCGATAACCTCAATAATACTTAAGTTACTTCATGCGTGATTTTAAATCATGCCGGCATTTTTTATTTCAAATTATTATTAGTTTACTCTGAGATTCTTCTAATCGCGGATAAGCTGGATTTAAATCTGTATTACAAACATATATTTCAAGGATATTTTGAATGTTGCTTCGTCCCGAAGAAATCACAAATGTTTCGTGAAATAAAAAATCCCAGGAAATTCGATTATAGAATTAAAATCATAAGAAACTTAAAGGATGCTTGCTTAATAATTTGAGTTTTTAAGAAGGATTTAAGTCCAGTTTCTCCGGACAGAAAATAAGCCAATAATAATTTGAAAAAGACTTAAAGTCGCGCACGAAATGATTGAATTATTATCAAGATTATCGATGGAATCCTTGATTCAATAAATTTAGCATTCTTCTGAGGATTGATATTATAGGTTTATTTTATTGTACAGATTATCATTGTCGTGTTACAATGAAGCTTCACGCTAATTGTCTACATTAATTATCTCCGCCATTAATAAAACATAATGAATTCGGATATATTCTCTCCATCCTTGATCTCAGCATAAATGTTGTTAAAACAAGTTATTATACAACTTTCTTTGGTAAAATTTCCAAGCATCGTCGTCGATGGCGAGCCACAGTAGGAACCAGCCCTACGTCCTATTCAGACTACCCTCTTCCCGTAATTTCGCGAAGGGTTGACTCATTACGGGTAAAGAACTAACAGGAATTCCCAGATTGCTGGGAAGCTGGGTTCCTACGTCCCGTACCCCTCGGGCAACATCGTCATCCTCTAGGATGTCGTCGTCCCGTAGCCGTTTCGTCCTCTATACGTACCTACATACACGGAAGGACGCCATTACCCCCAAGGCAGCAAGTTCTAAGCGCGCTAAATAATGGCCGCTAGAAATTCAACGATGAGGGGTGGAAAGGGGCTTGAAATGCCCGTATGGCGCTACGAATATTCCAACCACGCGTCACTGTATTCGCCTCTATCCGTGTCTTCTAACCTACCACCGGTCTCATACGCGTAAACCATACTTAAGAGGAATCCGGAGTTAACTATTCGAATCATTTTGCGATAATATTCACATAATTACTCGAATAGATATTTTTATTCGAAGAATATCCAGATATAATAGTCATTTATTATTTGTGGACATTTATGTGCCTGCTTGGATCCATTAAATCATTTTTAAATACATGGTCCTTATATGTTTTGTACTCCAAATTAATCGTTTTCCAGGTCATATTTACCGTCTTGTATTCCAAATTTACAATTTTGCAGATCATAAATTAGTAGAAAAACTTGATTTGCAAAATGGTTAATTTGATGTGCAAAACCTGTACTCCATTTTGATGTCACTTCGTGACTCTTTCAGGAATTAATAATGATAGCAATGATCGCTGATCTATAAGTATCTGAAAATACTAGAAACGGAAACAAAAATATTACGAAACTATTTAAATTATTAATCATTAGTCAACAATATCAAAGTTCTTAGAACGACAGAATTAATGTTACTTTTATGAATTCCTTAATTGGCAAAGGAAGAACTATTATCAGTATACTGATCTCTCTATGCACATAATTCTCTATTAATCTTAAAACCCATCCAAATATCATCCTCTTTATTCCTGGCATAATCCAAAACGTCGACGGATAAAAAATTCACTAACCATTATACGAAGAAAATGGCGGGCTGGTATCACAGACACGTACCACGGTATTCATATCCACGTAGGTTCCTCGACGAGAGTGTACAAATGGGGGTGGGTATTAATTTAGGGACGTAGTCCTTTACCAGGCGAGCTAAGAAAAATGCCCTCACATTGGGGAGCCGGTCCGTTAGAATTTAATCTCACGTCATAGGAGGGCTGCTGTGCTCATCGGGGTGTGTTTGCGATTGCATGTGTGTGGGTTGTATATGCTTAGGAACGGATATACGTACGTACACGGTGAAATTGGAGAGTCGTGTCAGTGTGTGGGTGTTGTTGGTCCGCACGAAGGGGTTGGAAGGTCGAGAAGAACCCGAGGAAAGGGGGACATAAGAAAAATGCGGGGGAGAGAACGAGGGAAAACGAGGACAAGGATGAAAGAGGTTGATGGAGGGTCGAATGGTGAGAATTCTCGGGGTGTGTGTGAAGAATGGCTCGAAATTGTTATAACCTGTTCGACGTAACTCTTGGATGGAAGACATTGAGAAATATGTTTTGATAAAATGAGCAATAAAATGTAATTAAAATAAATTGATATGAAGGTGTATTAGGTGGTAGGTGGATTTTAAGCTCGAAAGATGTAATTGCTTCTGGCGCTTAATTAAAACCACGCTCGTTTCTCGAGAAAAGTAAAAGCGTTACTTTTACTCCTGCTAAGGGTATTATTTTAATGCAATAGCACGTGTTGAACGTAAAACACTTCAAGATTAGCAACACTTAAAAGTTACCAACTTTCAGAACGGTAATAGCTATCCACTGCGAGCTTTTTACGACCGACTTTTACAGCCGCGTGGAAGTATTTTAAATTACTTAGACGTCATATAAATATAATTAAAGAATCATAAATCAACTTATTTCTTATTTTATATTTATCCGCGTTATTTCATCAATATATTACAGTGAATATAAAAATAAATACATTAGCCGTTTTCACACTATATCGGCAGTTTAAACAAATCTGTACTATCAATTCATGATATGACAATAATACGATACGATCAAAGTAATCAAGATAAATATAATTCAATGTAATCCATGATCAAAATCAATATTTTTAATAAAAAGTCACTTGCGCTTTTCGATCGTTTCTAGAACGGGCCAGAAAATGCTCCAAGCATAGCATAAAAAGAAAACATATCACGAGTACCACTTTGACCACCTGTTCACCGATTAAAAACTCCTAGAATCACACGTGGTGAGGGGGTTGAAAGCCTGATTCTCCTTCTCAGTGTATTCCTTGTCCCGAAACGGAATCTCCGTGTGGTGGGTAAAAAAAGGGAACTCTTAAAAAAGGCATATAGGAGAAAGCAGGAACCGTGGACGGGGAAGAGCAAACGGCGGTCGTGGAAGGTGGAAAAAGGCGAAGAGAAAGAATAAGAAGCGGAGGGTTGATTCGTGCGAGGGTGCGCTTCGTGAAAGTTACGGCGAACGCGCATTGTCGATGCGGTCTTCGGGTGTTACACAAACACAATGAGAATAGGTTGAGCGTGGGTTTAAGCGACTTGCGTGTTGGTTAGCTGCTTGTGAATCCGGGTGGTTCGTACGAGTCCAGCGAGTCGGGTAGCACGGGGGTGGAGACGAGGGATACGAAAAGGTGGTGTGTGATGTGGAATAGGGAAGGATGAAAGGGGATGAAGGGAAGAGAAACGATGAGCCGGAGAGGAAGCGAGGTGGACGACGGTGGCTATGGTCGGGGGATGTCCCTTGCTAAGCCAGCGTTAAGGGTAGCTTGGAGTAGGTACTGCAAGCTTACAGGAAGATAGCAGGGTGGAGAAACGCATGGAACGAAGATAGCACGAGATAGGAAGAACGAGAGAGTGTGACAATGCTCGGCTGTGTGCGTGTTTATAAGCGTTTGCACGGTGAAAGAGTAAGGTAGACTATGGGATAGATACTAGGAGAAAGTGAGAGACTAAGGAAGAACGGAGTCGGTGGACGGAAGGAGAGAGGCAGAGTGAGGGAGAAATGGGCTGGCAGAGAAACGTAGTAGTACATCGTAGGAAGAGAACGTGGAGAAGGAGAATGTAGAGAACGAAGAGGAGAACGGGTAAGCAGAGTCCGTACGTTGGCAGTCTTACAGATCAATAAAGCTAACCACCCTCACCCACCCTATTTTCTCGGTTCACCCTCTTTGAATCACCTACCTGACCACCCCCGCCTCCCTCCTCCCACGGGTTGCCTCAAGAACAAACCCCAATATGTCTGACAACAATGCCCACCCGATGGATTAGACGCTTCCGCTGGTCGCGTATAAACACACGTACGTATGCACGTATGTCGCACGTAGTGTGCTTTGTTGCATACATCGACTATCACCAACGAGTCTTCGTATCAACCATTATAATCCTTTTCTGATGGCCTGGTTTGATCACTTTTTTATTTATATCGGGCTTCAATTAAATATGTTCGATTGGTTACATTCAGTGTCCCTTTGCTACTCCTCGATATATGTATGAGCGAATAAAAGGTATACATCTTCTTGGCTGTAATTCTATTCTCTTTTTCATTTTCTTCTTTTCTTTCGTACTTGGTCACGGAGGGTGTAAACTCCTACCTATTAAATTCTCTGAGAGGGATGAATATTCATGGCCGATCTCCGGCTTCGCATCGACCTTTTACTTTCATCATTGTTAATTGACACTGATTCCTTGACGTCCTTTGGCACACCGTGTCCGATCTACACCGCGGGAATTAGATTTAAAGCGATCTGCGGTGTAATCTCGTTGCGGTAATTTTTTCTCCCTTTCTTCGAGTGGCTCGCGCGCTGCCAATTCTCCTAATTATCTTTTCGGACCCCGCTCCGTACGTTCGCCGAATTTTTGTTGATTTCGGTAATTGGATATCAACATCCTGGACGCCGGCTTTTCACGCTCGAATTCGCTTCATATTCAAGGTGTGAATACTTTTTTATTAACGACATATTCATTTAATAAGCATGCATTTATAAAGCTTCTAGTTTCACGTTTAACCTTGAATACAATTAAGTCTTACAATACGAACAGAAAGTTCCATAAATGAATCGTACGCAAACAGGTGCGAAATAATTTTCTCCTTAGATGAAAAGTGGTGAATGTGTACATATATTCGCAAGGAAAACAGCGTGGAAAAATGCACACCTTTATGACAGTTTAAAACGTAATTTACTTTAATCCAATCCCTCTTAATCCAGCCTTATTAAACCGTGCCAGATAGCATCTTGCATTTAATCACTAATCGCGTAAGCATTAAAAGAAAAAGAGCATCGTTCCTTCGCTCTGAAAGCATTCCGCGCCACCATGAAAAGCTCCGCAGTCTCCAAAGAAATTCCATCTAGCCAGGAAAAGGTGAGCAAGGTAAAGAAAGAATAATTGCTCATGCAATTTTTTTCTCTCCACTCTCCTTTTCTACGGAATTTTTCTGACCTCCCCCCACCCGCCATACACTCGGTAAAACCAGTCCTCCGCAACCATGTACGTAGGATTCGCTCTACACGTGAACGACCCCACAGGGTTTCCTCTCTTACATGCTACCACACACGTACTACAACCTACAAGCTCGATCATGGTATAAGTACATCTCTCCCGAGTGGGAGTCAAAGTTCACGGACAGAGTCACCGACGCTTACCAACACAAGGCTACCCACGACCCCTTTCAGAATATTTTCTCGGTTCTTTCTTGCGGACCCTCACCCTAAGCAGGACAACGTAGGGGGTTAGCTTGAGGTCCTGGTAAGACCCCCCACCAACGATGTTCCTTATTGATCGTCCTCCGGCCCACCACCCTGAAAAGGGGGCATACACCATGCTGGTGTGTGCTTTCTCCTTCTCCTTTATCCTCGCTTAGGTCCACCCCCGCGGGCCACCCTCCTGCCTTTGTAGCCCACCTACCAAAAACCATCCTCTCTTACTCCTCAACTATCCCTCTGCCTCTCCTTCTCCTCCATTCCTCTTTCTCCAACTTTCTAATCGTCCTCCTTACTCCCATCCGAGAGCAACCCTTCCCCACGCTACCCCCTTTACCCTTCTTTCGTACCTCACCCGATAGTAACCACCGTGGCACAAAGGCCCAGCGTGATCCTCATGCGTCTGGGTACCGAGTACCCCAGCCGGGAGAGGATAGTCTGAAAGTATAGTTGGGCACACACCAACGACGGAGCTACCGGCGACGTCAATTTACCGGCAATTTCGTTCCCGGGGAAAATTGATTGCGGTCTACAGAAATTCATAATTAGTTGGACGGTACCTATCCGGCGTCCTGAATGAGAATGCCCTACGGACGGGAACTTAAGTATGATTAAACGTCGGATTAGATGACGTTTGAATCTCGATGGATATTGAGATATGAGGTTTATATACCCTGGAAGCTGTTGCACTGAATAAAAGAGTTCGATGCTTGAAATGAAACTATTCGTACATATTTGTCAGCCACTTAAGAACGAGCATTAATCTTCGTGTCTCTATCGGCATTGTTTGATCATTAAGGTACGCTTAGTTAATGTTTTAAAAAGATAAAATAGAAGTGTAGATAAAATTGTGCGTCTTGATATGTAACATGTTATTTTTAACATTTAATATCAGAAGAGTCGCGCGGATGTAGAAGAGGTAAAATCACTTCGAAAGAAACGAGACTTCAATGCAGGAGTATGAAAAACGTTCTCAGAGCAAAGGGTAGTAAAAAGAGTGGTTCATTAAAAGCTCTTACTTTCTCCACCATATGTTTCATGTATGAAAGGAGTAGAACAATTCTTTTGTAAATAGTTTGAAGAAGTCTATCGCATTTTATATAAAACGAGACATGAATATATAACCAAACAGAATAGCTTAAATAATTAATTAATTCTCCGCGGTGCAATTAAACTCTCATTTCCAATCGACCTATGCTTCTGGAGATATTAAATAACATATTAAATTTCGTTACGAATTAATAGTACTGAATTACCATAACAAAAATGAATGTAGATGCAAAAAAGGCGATAATTCGTGTTACTTATAAAATATGGCTTATATGATACGAGAATTGTTTTCCTTCGTTAGAAACGTAAATTTCGAATTGAGCTAAAAAAGAAGGTTGCGCGTGACTTTTAAGAACATATGATGAAAAAGGCGGTAAAGTGAAACTGATGGCGAGCACGTGGTCGATCGATGGGTCTCCCAGTATGGGCTGGCTCCTTTTTTTCCAGGCGGGGCTCTTCCCGAAGAACCGCGCAGAGCCGTTTTTCATTCATATTTCCACGGTCGTGACCCGTTCATCGAAGGCTGTAACGCCGCGTTGCGGAATCGATGTTGAATGGCACACCCACGCTTACCCTTCTCCACCTCTTTTTCCCAATACGGCTGTTCCCGTAGGTCGGGGTTACATTTATGTACAGTCGAGTCACTTTTTTTTCCCTCGTTTCCCTATATTTTACAATCCGCCGACTCGGCCGAACAATAAAACTAATATGATACGTGACGCCGACGTCACTCGGGCGCTTACCCCGTTGGAAATCACGCTGAAAACCTTCCATTTTCACCCTCGAAGGAATAAGATCCGCTTTGTATGCCCTTTCACGGAGAACCGCTAAAAATCCGATATTAATTAGCGGAAGCCACTTATCGAATTAGGTTCTACTGATAATACCAATTGTGTTCTTCTATACATTAAAATGATATTAATATAATTATATTGAAAGGGACTGCTTGATAAACTTTCACAATAAAAATGAAATTTGTTTTCCCATCGTTATCGGATTTATTGGGAATTGGGTATTTTATTTTCAAGATAGTTTCAGAATCAGATAGTTTGGTTTCATATTTTATAAACTTGAGAGACTGCTCATTTTTATTTAATTTCTCAATTCATTTTGAACCGGTGTACTGTCTTTTACTTCAATTTGCCCATACAAATTTAATTTGGTTAAATTGTGCACGAAACTTGGGATAAAAATTCTGTTTCAAAATTAATTGAGAAATTAAACAGAAACTTAAAAATAATATGTATTATTGTTTTTAATTTCAACTTAAAGTTCGTTTTTTGTATTCAGGGGATCGTGTCATACAAACTTGATATTTGATTTATTACATAAATTATATTATTTGATAATGATAAGTATTATCATCGACAGTATTAAACGTGATGGAAAATTTTATTTAACAATGATTGTTTAAACTTAAACTTCAAACCGTGCAATAAGAACGCAGGATGTCTCATTGAAGATCAAATTTAAAATCATAGGAATATTACTGTGCCCGAGGTAAAATCTCATTCTGAATTTGATAAGTTATCATTCCGAATAATCGCGCGTATGGAGCCGACGAAGTTCTGAAATTATTCCCGTGCTTTTTTCAGATAATAATAATTCTCTTTGAATGGGTGTACATCTGTTTAATTTCACGGGGTTGAAAGGAAAATATCATATTTCGTATTATACATTATTTTACGTGCCCGTTAATTTTTACCGTAGCAAACTATAAGTTCAACGAATCATAATCAGAGAATTTTTCTGATCGCACTGCGAAATATAACAATACGCCCAGCTACGTGGATGTTCGATGAAATAAATATTTCGTAATTTTTAATTGAATATATTTTTACATTTCGTTAAATTACCGTAAAAATTATGTCTCCCATTTGTTTAACAAATATTCTATTCCCATAACGAGTTTTTATTATTCTGCATATTATTTAGTTATCCCATTTTATTTTTTACATAACGAGGCACGAAGAAAAGCATTCTATGAAAAAATGTAAAACGGTGACTATATTATTATACATTATATAATGTAATTAAAAATTGGTTTTTACAAGGAATTATAAATCTATAAAATTTGAAAGTATGAACTGTAACATCCATCTAATTTTAATGGGATGGAAACACATGAATAGTAATAATCCGACTATCAGATATGTTAATTACTATGTTTTCAGTGTGGTTTCTCAATTTCGATAAATTCTAATTACTCGATTATCAAATATTTTTAATTAGTTTCTTTATCGTAACTTGAAGGACGCATTCCACACTTCCTTTGGCCAGTGACAAAAATGATCAATCAATCAAGTTGTGATCAATCAATTTGAATAAACCCTAGATTAATTTTGTATTTGAAGATATTTAATAATTTCATTACTTCTACCGGATATGAACTGACTCTTTCTGGTAGTAGAAATAAATGGAAGCGTACATAGATCGTGATAACTATATTACACAATATCTGTAATTAATATTTCTCTGGTTAGTTAAGGAATGAATTCCACATTTCCTTCGGTAGAAGACGAAGATTATCAATCAATCAAAGTGTGGTCTGTCAATCTATAAGGGAGCAATTTGGCTAGATAGAATGGAGTAGACACAGGGCATGGTAGGCACGGTCTATTAGAGATATCCGATCAGCGCAACAGCTGATGGCTTCGCGTATCTATCGACCCATCGGCACGCATCGATATTGTAATAGTTTGCTAATAGTCCGACGATTGTTCGAGCATTGACGCGACCTGTAAGCGTTCCCGAAGTCCTCGTCGCTCGCGTGGAGTCGATCTCGCAGAGGAAGAGGAAGAGGAAGAGGAACCACCAAATTCGGAATGACCGAGTCGTGACAGAGAGACGTGACGAGGGACAAAAAGGGAGAAGTTACGAGCTGTGGAACCGATTGAATGCCCGCGAAAATTTTAACGTCCTATAACGTGCGGTAAATTCGATTATTCCTGGCTACGAATTCTCACTTTTTGTTCAGCTTCTACACAGAACATGTATTCCACGGGACCCATTTTACACGACGAGATTCGAGGATGTATAGTAGGCCCAGTTTCATTCGCGAGTCGACTTTACGTTGGCACACCATACCGTTATCTTCTACTTTCATTTCCTCGTGAAATTTATTCCGTTTGGTCATCGGTTTCTACGTGTAATTGATCCATTATCAATTATCGATTGCGTGATTTCGAGCAGCACGAGCGAAGCTAGATTACCATCGAGAAATATTTCGAGTAGATCGAAAAGGTATCTCCTCGTTTCGGCGGAAACTGGTATCGTTGGATTCTCTAATTCGATCTTATCGTTTCGTAGGTTATCGCTTCGTTGAAAACCTTGCGTGCCACCTTTTCTTCTTAGAGAACTGCCACTTCAATAAAATATTCAATGTGGGAGATATGGATTATTCGAGTTACGTTGTTCCGCGAACAAATTAGTGGAACATTATCAGATAAGTGACTCGTATTTCCTCCTGCAAACGCGAATTCTATATTCCCCGGATGAAGGGAACTTTAAATCCTTGTAAATTATATTTGTAATAACAAAAATATTTTACAACCATAATCCGTGTCCTCATTTATTTTTAACATTAAATTGTTATCCGCTAACAACCATTTCATTGTCTGATCCGAAAAGTCGTAGGAGAAGTTTCCATTTAAATCAGACTATCATAAAAAATGTACCATTACACATTACATGTTTTCAATTCGAAAGCCAGCGTGCAATTAATAATTACAAGTGAATCTAAAAGACGATTATGACAAATGATATCAGTTATAATTAATGACCTCAAAATACTGCAATTCAAGTAATATTACCATTTATATTAAGCATAATTATAACTATTCGCGTATACCAGATCTATTAACAAGCTTCCATGGTCATTTATTATGAAATAATACTAAAATATGACTATCTCGCGATCATTGTGAATTTGTTCGATAACAAGCCAATTATGCATCTAAAATGACCAATGAACGTCAAGAAAAACCATGTTTTACAAATTCAATATACTTTTCCAACCGACACGCTACGATCGTTTAATGTAAAACAATAAACCCGCTGGTTCACCGTAAAATCATATTTACGGCGGAGCATCAAATTTCTCACGCGAAAAACAATACCGAATTAATCCGTATTATATCTACATAATATATTCCTGGTTGGTTTGAGGTTTACATTAAACATTATGTTTCCGGATAAATGATAATCTCGGTGGTTCGACAAATAGCTTTTAAAAGCGGACGTACGTTCCAGTTTTTGGGGGTGCGGGGGTCGGGGGTGGGTGGCATATTCATTCGAAAGGATTCCACAGGTCGTACGTGAGATCGACTTTTTGTATTGCAGACGATCTTGGGCGGATCCCAGGGGCTCTTTGTAAACGCGTGTAAACACTTTTTACCGTCGCCATTAGCGATGGCCAGTCGGTCATCGTAGACTCCAGACCTCGAACACGGTGGATCGCGTGTCCTCAAACAATCTACCCCTTTTTCTTTATTTCTCCCCGAGCCAACCCCCTAATTATGTTTGCGCTCCTAAGTGCTCCCGCGCTTTTTTTCTTCTAATTAGTCACTCGGTTAATCATACTCCTAGCGCCCACGAGGACTTTCTTTTATTCCTACTACGTTTCACTTCGTAAGTTAAGAAGCACTAGTTGCTGCTAGGAAGTCCACTTCGATGGAGATCAAGAAACGGAAATAAGCAAGAGTGGAAGATTTGGAACCGGATATCGATGTGGGCGGAGATCATATGTCCTGATTTTGACTAAATTGAGTTATCTTAAGTTGAATTTTTATATAGAATGGGAGTGGAAGTATATCAATCGGAATTTGATAATAATTTGATTCGCATTATGTTACATTAGTTCCTTGAGAAATTCAGTGTTAATTTCTAATTACAAACCTGTGTTATATATTAATAAATCAATACTCATTAATTACAAAGACTGTCTTGGAATGTTCAATTAAACTGTTTACCTTTAATATGATATTCGCAATAAATTAATATTGTATTCTATATTAAATCATATAGTATGTGAATATGAAATTATATTATATGCCAACATGAAAAATATTATAACAAAAGAACTCCAACTTTACCGCAGAAAGATTGGCACCGCAACAAATATGTAATAAATACAAAATCTTTCCGCTGCTCCACACGATAAATATTTCCAATAGCCGGGAAATATAATACTTGAGCAGCGTCAAAAAACGAGGAGCGCAGTGTTTACGTTGTATATCGTTGTAAACCAGGATAAACACGGCGCTCGTAAACTGGAAAATTTGCGTGGATAATGTAAAAATAGAAGAAACCGAGATGGATTGAAAACGATATCGAAGGGTGGCGAAAGATAAACGCGATTCGTAGATGACGATGTCGATGTCGATCCATCGCGGAGGGTTGAACATCCCAGTTCCTACGTGTGGCAAGCGCGCATCCAGAAAAAAAAATTGCCAGGACGAATTCGAATGCCGCGTTTGCGCGGCTCGAAACTATCAGCTGTTTTCGTTTGTCGCGTTGGTGTGGGTGAAGGGGGAAAAAACGAGGACGGAAAGAGGGAAAGGGAGATGAACGAGGAGAGGAAAGCAACAATCGAAACCGTGTCGAGCAACGACCATGGCCTCTTCGTGTCTTCGCAAAAAAACAAAATATCCTGGTTTCAATGTCACGCGGCATCCTGAGGAAGTCCTCTTTTTACTACGTTGATTTTAATCGGAATTTGTGAAGCCGCGTTTCCACGACATGATTGCTCTCTAAAGCCACCTGCATTTTGATTTCTATTTTAACAAATATTATCGGTTTTACTATTTTTCTCATCTACGATTATATTTAGTTTGTACTAAACATAGATTTTGTCTATGCAAAAATCCTCCGAGTTTATAGAAATTTCGCATTGCATCGCATTTCATATCATAATTTACATTTACTGTTATATCTACCAAAAAATATGTATTTTTAATGCACCTAAAATAACATCATACACAAACTTATCATAAATATAGAATATTTATAAGATATTAGCAAAAAACGTGGTGGCTTTATAGAAATTTCGGGGACTGTATTAATAAAACTCGAATAAAATACATCGCTAATATTCGTAAAACATTCAATATTTTTAATGTTACGATAACGATGAAAAGTACCTGTTACAAATGAGTATCGCGGGTTATCGTATAACACGTATTTCGACCCGGCAGTCAACGTGTTAACATATCGAAAATGCTATCGAGAAAAGTATAAATGGATGAAGATGCTATCAAGAGTACTAATTAACCCTATCAAGGGCGATCGGTCGAATTATCGCGGAAGTGGAAAGCACAAAAACGAGGGTTTCTTTGCCATAGTAATTAGTTTTATCGGTAAGAGCTGGTGGAAGGAAAGCCAGAGGAAACGGAGGAGAATAAAAGAGTCTTCTCGCAGTGATAATTGATTTAATCGCTTAGCACGATCGGAAGAGGAAAGAAATTGGAAGGAAAATTCCACCGAGAAGGAAAAGAATCTCGATTGAAATTGTGTCAAGTGGTGGCCTCGAAATAAAGATCCATTTAAATGAAATTCTCCAAATTACTATGATAACTTAAAAGTATCCATACATTCTTTTGACGCGGTATTTAATCCCACGAAGAAACGTACCTTGATAAGTATACCATAAAAAGATAATAGAAATGAAGATGCGACAGATATTTTTACAAATTACGCTGATTACAAGGAGATATTATAAAAATGTCATAAACTGATTGGAAGTGCATGTCTACCGATAAAAGAACAATGAAAAGTTAACCTTATCAGTGTATTTGAACATCGTATTATTGTCGAATTAATTTGCGTTTCCAGAATGTTCCCGTTATTTATAGTTTCATTATTAATTCTATATAACTTTAATCCAACTCCAATGAAATCAAAGCAGTCGTAAACATCGAAAAATGACAAGGAACAAAACGATAGGGGATCAAACACGTTGAAAAATCTTGCAATGAATTGAGTGGCTGGTATTTACACATCGGCTTCAGAGCATTATAGTTACACAATATTTACACGGATCTTGTTTTCTTTGGAGTGAATTTTATCGGAGGTTTATCGAACATTTTTCATTCGATCGGTGGTTATCACTAACGTGAATCTTTATTGCGAAATCAGGCGACCTAGGAGTGCTTAATCGAATCGATCAACTGCGATTTTATCGGGCTCTATGATTCCGATGAATCGTCGAATGTTTTTTGGGAGGAACGTTCTCGACATGTGTAACGTGGAGAGTCACTATGGAGAAGAAATATTATGTGACTAAAAAAATGTATTGTAGGATTCTGGAAAAAAGGCACATGGTGAATAGATCACACATCGTCGGCCTTCTTTAGGTTGAAATAATTACTCCAATATTTACTTAACAGCAAGAATGGTAAGAATTTTAACTTCACCAATCTCGAACCTAAATTGCGCAAATCGATGGTAGATAAAGTATAAACATATTCTAGGATGATTTTTGGTCGAAAGAAGTGGATTAAAACTTTGTTCTGGTCAAAAAATGGGTCGACCCAAAATCGTAAAAATGTGAAGGGGTATACCTTCAGAAATTGTAAAAAATTCAAAGTCGCCAAAATCTGTCCTCAATGGCCTAAATCGATGCTATATGATGCCTAATGATGTTCTAGGACCAATTTGGGTCGAGAGAACCGGTTTAAAAATTGTTTCGGGCAAAAAATGGGTCGACCCAGAATGGCAAAAATGTGAAGGGGTATACCTTCAAAAATTGTCAAAAAATGAAAGTCGCCAAAATCGTTCCTAAATGGCCCAAATCGATGGTATATGATGTATAAACATATTCTAGGATGATTTTGGGTCGGAAGAAGCGGTTTAAAAATTTGTTCGGCCCAAAAACGGGTCGAACCAAAATCGCAAAAATGTGAAGGGGTATACCTTCAAAAATTGTCAAAAAATGAAAGTCGCCAAAATCGTTCCTAAATGGCCCAAATC
The DNA here is from genome assembly GCA_910591585.2 of Nysson spinosus. Classification (NCBI taxonomy): domain Eukaryota; kingdom Metazoa; phylum Arthropoda; class Insecta; order Hymenoptera; family Crabronidae; genus Nysson; species Nysson spinosus. The sequence continues at coordinate 5,034,324 of OU342837.1, read as the reverse complement.
GATGGTATATGATGTATAAACATATTCTAGGATGATTTTGGGTCGGAAGAAGCGGTTTAAAAATTTGTTCGGCCCAAAAACGGGTCGAACCAAAATCGCAAAAATGTGAAGGGGTATACCTTCAAAAATTGTCAAAACATGAAAGTCGCCAAAATCGGTCCTAAATGGCCCAAATTGATAGTATATGATGTATAAACATATTCTAGGATGATTTTGGGTCGGAAGAAGCGGTTTAAAAATTTTGTCGGCCAAAAAACGGGTCGACCCAAAATCGCAAAAATGTGAAGGGGTATACCTTCAAAAATTGTCAAAAAATGAAAGTCGCCAAAATCGGTTCTTAATGGCCCACATCGGTGGTATATGATGTATAAACATATTCTAGGATGATTTTGGGTCGGAAGAAGCGGTTTAAAAATTTTGTCGGCCAAAAAACGGGTTGACCCAAAATCGCAAAAATGTGAAGGGGTATACCTTCAAAAATTGTCAAAAAATGAAAGTCGCCAAAATCGTTCCTAAATGGCCCAAATCGGTGGTATATGATGTATAAACATATTCTAGGATGATTTTGGGTCGGAAGAAGCGGTTTAAAAATTTTTGTCGGCCAAAAACGGGTCGACCCAAAATCGCAAAAATGTGAAGGGGTATACCTTCAAAAATTGTCAAAAAATGAAAGTCGCCAAAATCGGTCCTAAATGGCCCAAATTGATAGTATATGATGTATAAACATATTCTAGGATGATTTTGGGTCGGAAGAAGCGGTTTAAAAATTTTGTCGGCCAAAAAACGGGTTGACCCAAAATCGCAAAAATGTGAAGGGGTATACCTTCAAAAATTGTCAAAAAATGAAAGTCGCCAAAATCGTTCCTAAATGGCCCAAATCGGTGGTATATGATGTATAAACATATTCTAGGATGATTTTGGGTCGGAAGAAGCGGTTTAAAAATTTTTGTCGGCCAAAAACGGGTCGACCCAAAATCGCAAAAATGTGAAGGGGTATACCTTCAAAAATTGTCAAAAAATGAAAGTCGCCAAAATCGGTCCTAAATGGCCCAAATTGATAGTATATGATGTATAAACATATTCTAGGATGATTTTGGGTCGGAAGAAGCGGTTTAAAAATTTTGTCGGCCAAAAAACGGGTTGACCCAAAATCGCAAAAATGTGAAGGGGTATACCTTCAAAAATTGTCAAAAAATGAAAGTCGCCAAAATCGTTCCTAAATGGCCCAAATCGGTGGTATATGATGTATAAACATATTCTAGGATGATTTTGGGTTGGAAGAAGCGGTTTAAAAATTTTGTCGGCCAAAAAACGGGTCGACCCAAAATCGCAAAAATGTGAAGGGGTATACCTTCAAAAATTGTCAAAAAATGAAAGTCGGCAATTTCGGTCCTAAATGGCCCAAATCGGTGGTATATGATGTATAAACATATTCTAGGATGATTTTGGGTCGGAAGAAGCGGTTTAAAAATTTTGTCGGCCAAAAAACGGGTCGACCCAAAATCGCAAAAATGTGAAGGGGTATACCTTCAAAAATTGTCAAAAAATGAAAGTCGCCAAAATCGTTCCTAAATGGCCCAAATCGATGGTATATGATGTATAAACATATTCTAGGATGATTTTGGGTCGGAAGAAGCGGTTTAAAAATTTGTTCGGCCCAAAAACGGGTCGAACCAAAATCGCAAAAATGTGAAGGGGTATACCTTCAAAAATTGTCAAAAAATGAAAGTCGCCAAAATCGTTCCTAAATGGCCCAAATCGATGGTATATGATGTATAAACATATTCTAGGATGATTTTGGGTCGGAAGAAGCGGTTTAAAAATTTGTTCGGCCCAAAAACGGGTCGAACCAAAATCGCAAAAATGTGAAGGGGTATACCTTCAAAAATTGTCAAAAAATGAAAGTCGCCAAAATCGTTCCTAAATGGCCCAAATCGATGGTATATGATGTATAAACATATTCTAGGATGATTTTGGGTTGGAAGAAGCGGTTTAAAAATTTTGTCGGCCAAAAAACGGGTCGACCCAAAATCGCAAAAATGTGAAGGGGTATACCTTCAAAAATTTTCGAAAAATGAAAGTCGGCAATTTCGGTCCTAAATGGTCCAATTCGATGATAGATTATATATAAACATGTTGTAGGACCATTTTTTGTCGGAACAAACTTTGTCGTAGATTACAAATTTTTTCCAGCCAAAAAGTGGGTCTAAAGAACACCAGCATTTTGTTGTTTTAATAAAAACCTGTTATACATCCTGGCTTGGGGATGTATAATATGAACGTGGCTTGATCTTATAAAGACTTTGTTTTACCACGATAATTAACGAGTTGGGCTCGTATTTATTCACGTTCGTTTTACATGCTCATTAGTACGCCCAATGCAAAGTACGCCGGCATTAAAAGCCTCGCAATAAATATAAGATAACTCGATTAATCTTTTCTCGATACTGTTTGCAAATTATGTATAAATATTGATTCCACCTCTGCCGAATAAAAAATACGATTATTCGCCACTCGCGACAATTTTGCGGTGGACATTTTTAAGCTGCTTATTATTTTAAGAAGAAGTTTAATAACACGAAGAAGATTGTCTTGAGGACATCCAAAATGGATGAAGCTTCTAAATCAATTAATAATGATTTTGTTGACATTTATTAAATTAAATTAACGCGACGTAGTCGTTGTGGATAAAGTACAGAAGAAGAAATTAATATATAGAAGAAACTAAATTTAATAAGTTATAAATAATATAATAATAATCGTAGTGTTGGGTTCTGTGATAAAACAGGTAAATAATATTCGATAGATGAATTTTCTAATACGGTTATATTTTAATAAAGTATTGTAAGTACAATGAAATAATGTTTTCTTAATAACCTCGTGCCGAATTAAAAAAACGTAGAAAGTCGAAAGTGATTTTGGCGCCTAATTACAGCCGATATCGTTATCAGAAATATTGCGAATCCACTTCTTACCCGATACTGGAATCTTTAACATCTAACCTGAACTATTAACGCCAGTTGTGAGGACAGGTACACCCTCCGGAATAGATTGGAATTTCTGATAAGCCAAGTCTTATCAGCGAAACCTTATCAGCTTATTGATTATTTTAAATCCTGCGACATTTAATGACAGCGCGGTTGGAAAATATGTAAGAATCTACGATCTATCGAAAATATTCAATCTCGCGTGGAATCGTCAAAATATTTCAAGATGTTACATAATTTATTTTATATAGATCATTTCTCCATAATTTTCGAAGATATTTTATTAAAAATTGCGAATATCAGAGTATATGTTTTGCTGCATTTAATCAATTTTTTGTCATTTTCATGCATCACTGTAGTAAAATTATTTGTCTAATTCAAACGAAGGGAGACGAACAGGACCTTTCATTTTACATGAATTAAAATGTATTATAAAATTCCATTATTTATCTGGCGTGTTTGCTCGCGAATCCTTTTTGCATTCCGCTCTTTTCAAGTTATTATAAATAAATAAATAGGAAATAATTCTTTGGTGAATTCGAACGAACCAATCGAGTAACTCATACTGTCTCCAAATGATTCGTTAAATTGAATACATTATTAAGTACGGAATTCAAGGTTCTATTGTTTGTAAGGGAAGCAATTGCGAAATTTTCGATAAGACAGATTAATGCAAAAAAGGAACTTTGCCCCGACAACTAGGATGCACAAAATGAATTGTTTCCACTCGGATTTGCACTAAGGCTCCAATGCTTCCGAAGAATGATTTATTTGCTTGCGGATATCTAGCAAAAAGATTCAGATTGAAAATGCAAAAGTCAAGATATGCAAAAAATTCGATTGATTAGTGATCGCATAGGTTTATCGGTATGATTGATTACCTACGGTCTTCTTTTCGAGTTAATCTTGTTAAGGGTATCGAAAATTCATGTCCTTGATAAACATTAGCATAACGAACCCGATTAAAATTATTAATTATGATAGTCACAGTATCAGTCCAAAATTTGAGTTCTTAATATTTAACCTACAGTATTATACTTATAAGTTTACATATTAGACTTATAGAATTATATACATAAGTCTCTTTGTAAATATTAAATTTATACAATTATATCTATAAGAATTTTGTATATCTTTATTTTTATATCTGAAAAAATTTTAATGTTCCGTAATTCTCAATAATATTTTATTGTTATTACTCGTTATTACTCATTATTGTTGATTTTGGTGGACGTTAATAATTATCTTATACCGATCGTGAGACACGCCAAGATTAAGTCTCAAAACTCTGTCTACGCTTAGAATACTCTCATTGGCACACTCACTGACAGACTTCGCAAAGATTCGATCAGGTATACAATCTTATTGAATCCTCTGTCTTATCGCGAAAACAATACCACGAAGAACATAGGAAGTGACAAGGAAACCTCTATGGGTGGCAATCATCGTAATCATAACAAAACATGAAATAATTATAAGATAATAGCTATCCGTAATCAATTAACAGGATCGATCCAATAAACAAGGAAGATTGATTTCTGATCGATAAACATTACATCGATGTTGCACTTGAAACAATACGTATTACAATGTGATTGTTATAAGATTTCAATAGTTTACATGATTAACTTGATCTTTATTATTTTTAATAACTACTTCAAGCTCTAATTTTTCAACCCTTATAAGAATACATATTTTGTTCTTCGGTGAACAACAAAACTGTTTCATTCCCATTTGAACCTATTAATACCGTAACGATCCGAATCCCAAAATGTGTTTTCTACCCCCAAATGTCTTCCATAATAAATAGTCACGTTTTGAATCCCTTAGGAGTGGATAGCGTGCACGTCACCCACACATCGAGCAACTTTAGTTTCGCGGGCATCCCGGTTGTCGGGGCGAGTACGAAGCGGTGCCTTGAGACGAGGGTGGCAAACCGGTAGAAGGAGAAAGAGGAGAAAGGGGGTGGTTGGATCCATAGATAGATAGTGGAATAGATGGAAGGTGAAAGAGAAAGAGAGTATAGTGGGTAGTTTGGATGAAGGGGTCGAGGTGTAGAGGAGGTTGTTCGGTAGTTCCTGGGGCAAGGAGACGAGGGTCAGTGGGGCGACAGGGGATGCGTTAAGCCACACCCGCAAAAACAGCCCCCTGCAGCTCCAGCACCGACCGAGCGCATCGACCGACCAGTTTCCCCACCATCACCACCGCACACTACGTAAGCGACAACTTCGACGAGCTTTGCAAAAGCTTCTCGAGGATACTGGCTAGTCCACCCTTCCCGCCATCCTTTCCTTCGACTATTTCACATCATCATCCACCCACACCACCCTGCGATCCTCTTTTACGTGGCCATATATCGTCAGATAGTTCCGTGATACCCGCGGTTCCTATCCACTTTGTCGGCCCTCCGTTTACCCTTAATTGTCCATTTACACCTGCACGCAAACCTATCTATTAGTGGACCTGAAAGTTTGCGATGCAAAGCACTCCCGCTTCTGGTAAAGGGTTACGATAAGGATAGATACTGATAAGATATGTCAGACTGCTTTGAAGAACACCGGATGACGAATAACGTGAATCTTTCATGTTTTCCTAATGTTACTTCAGCGACTGCCTTATACGTGCACGATGTCGGTACCAGATATAAATTGTTTCATACGTGTTTTATCATCCCGGTATATTTTGCTTTTCGAGGGTATCGTTGATTGTAATAGGAGTGATTGTCGAAGAATAATATTATTTTTTGGTATCGTAATGTCTGCGGAGAAATATTCTTCTTCCCCGAGGGTGGTTTAAAACACCGCGGGGGCGTGTGTGGGAGAGCGTGTAGCATGGGGTTACTTTAATCGAATTCGCAATGTGCCCCGAACGATAAAAGGAACTTCCTCTTTTTTTCTCCGCGATTCCTCGTTCGGCGTGGTAGCTATGAATGAAACATCGCTGTGGGAGACAAGTGGGAAACGTTATCGTTCCTGGCTGCCTTCCGATCGAATTCATTCCCAAGTAAATCTTTATTTTTCGAGTTTACATTTCGTGATAATGCACATCAGGTATATATACGTATACACTTAGAGATGCAAGGAACGAAATTTAATTAAGATTGGACATATGTCCCATTATCTTTCACGATAATGATAACGCGCGTTTTACAGATAACACTTATGAACCTCAAATATAACATCGATCTCCATGTAGTACACATGTAATTAATATTAACAATGTTTATTATCGCACGTTAAACATCACGCACCAGGAACAAACATATTATAATATTGTTATAAAAATACATATCAATAAGGAAAGTAATTAATATTTGCTCCACATTTCAATTCATTGTACATAAAGATCAATATTTTTCAATAGCTTTAAACAAAGGCAGTGTTTTACGGTTAAAAGATTTTCACACAGGAAGCAGCATTTGTTGGAGGGATGAAAATCCCCACCCTCATTGACCCATCTTTCTCTTTCTCATTCTCCCTTATCCGTCGATCTTCCTACCCCTATATCTCCTTCTTCGAACCCTCAGATGCCACCCCCAACATCACCATCACCACTAACGGCACACGACCACCTACCATATAACTGCCGCCAATCCCTTGGACTTCGGACCACGCACACCCTCGCGCGCAGGCGACAAAGAAAACTGCGAAAAGCTCAGCTTTTTGCGCGCGAAAACTTTTCGAACTTTTCTGCTTTCAGTCAGCGCATACGCAGATTGGAGGAAAGTTTTCTCAACAGGGGATGGGCGAGCACATGTTTCGATAGAAAAGAACTTCCTTCGCCGCGGCAGGCTCTGCCTTCGAGCTTGGCATTTCAGACCTCGGAAAACCGGATTTAATATTTTTCTTGTGAAATATTTCGCAACGAATAATTATATTGCTATAAATTCATGATTATCATACATAGATATCTGATAATATCGCGTTATTAGAATCTCGATATTATTATTCAATAGAAGTAATAGATACATTAATGGGGTGTATGCAGTTCCGTGGAAACATGTGATAAATTAAGAATCATCCAACTTCTTTTATGACAAATTAAAAACTACTAAGAATTTAATCGCTGAAGATATAACGACTGTCAAACTATTTCCAGCGCATGTTGAATATTCAACAATATTATTTATCTAAGAATAAAGTTAAATATTAAAGGAACAATAATCTTTACAGTTCATTACATTACGATATAATTAAAAATTAAGTGGAACAAGGAAATCACTATTAGAATTAGCAACACCGATATTTCCCAAATAATAGCTCCTCCACAGTAACTATTACAAAAAAGCCTAAGAACCAAATATACGATATTAGAAAGGTGACATTCCCTGATCTTTTAAGTCCTTCGGAAAGTCTCCGCCTTCTGAGTCTGACATTCACCGTAAAACGTATACCTGTCAAGGGTAGAAACGTCGTTGGTGGGGTAAATGCGAGAGAAAGGGCGGACCCCTAGGCACAGTCATAAGGGTAGTAAGGGAGGGCTTTAATTAAGGACAAGTAGAGGAAAGAAAAATCCTGAGGGAATTTATAGAGGTCGACAGAAGTACGGGCCCGGGAGGGTGGGGGGTTAAGGGACCGAAGGGAATGGAGAACCTTGGTTGAGACGGGGGTCGGCCCTAAAACTCGAAGGATGTGCCCATGCTAATTTAGACCTTCGAAACGACTCCCTGGCTCATAAGGGTCTAAATGCAAACCCTACTACTTTTCCTTTATTTCTTCACGCGATTAACCGAGGAATTTTATTATTTTCTTTCATTAAATAATCGATACTTTTTGTTCTTATGAATCAGAGTAGAGTGTCAGAAAAATGTACCCGGTCATTTTTATTATACATTTCATTACGTAATTAATACCTGACATTATAAACTACTTGAAAGTAGTAAGAAAATGATGCTACGTGTTACTCGGTATTTATAAATATTTGGTTAAATCTTAATACTCTTATCGCATTCTTTTTTGCAGAAGGATACTGATAAGGAATTTCTAAAAATACCGAAGGAGTGGTACCACGATGAACTCTTAACATCTTATCAGGATTCGTTAATGAAACACTCGAGAAATTGAAGAAGTACATCGAGGAAATAACCCCTTCACGGTTACATCTTAAATAAAAATCGCATTAATTCCTCGCTTAATAATAACTCCTCGAATAATACAGTTCTGTATCATTTTTTCCAACGGAGATTGATACAACGAAATTAGAGCCCGATGAGATACCGTGTTGTAAATAGAATATTTACATTATCTGTTCTCGATTGAGAAGATGATTTTTAAAAACATACGAATAAGTTCCATGAAAATGTTCTTTCGACTGGCTCTATTGAATATCGAATAATGATCGGTTTGAACATAGTGGACACATAGGAGTTGCTTTCTACCGGCTGAAGGTAGTTCCCAGGGATTAACTTGGACCGTTGACGAGGTGATTAAACGTTGATTAAACGTAGACTAAATTGCAGTCAAAAATATCGATCCTTTGCCTTTACACGGCTGGCCTCTGTTATCCTCGAAAACTACGCACTCCCATACCCCTGCACCTCCAATTTACCCCGTCCTTCCACTATTCCTATAGCTCACCTTTCAAACCCCTTTCTGATACTCGCGATTATCTTACACCGTCCTAATGGAATTATAATACCGCTATGATATCATCGTGTTTCACGATGCATAATTACGACGCTACGTAACGAGAGGATGGTGAATAGCTAATAGTAATTAGAGGAAGAACATTATTTATTCTTAGTTATCTTAACACGTTCATTGCCAGGCTGAAATCCAGTTTGTACGATACCTCGCGATACGCGTCCGTAACATCTATTGCAATAACGTCTAGAAAGAAAGAACTGTTTAAGCGCTCTATGATATATTGATTAATTTAAAAATATTTATAATTTTACAAATATTAGCGAGATATTTGATGCGAGTTTTAGTAAAATTGTCATCAGCGGCAATCAGTGACCGCTACGATGTGCAACGCGTTAAACATTAAGATAGATCCGTGGATTATAAAAATGGATATGTTCGTATCGAAAGTTACACTTTAAAGCATCCGGCACATTGTATGTTTTACGCGAAGCACTGGGAATCGTTAAAATACCGAAAGACCAGTAAATATCCGAAACGACGTAAACTCGAGTAGAGCGTGAGCAGAAGTTTCTTATTAATGCTCGGCATCTGTTCAAACGATCCGGTGTTTCATAATCCTCATTGAACCCCGAACAAGTAAATAGATTACACGCGACCAGGCGGGCAATTTTTATGCGCTTGTTCGAGCAGGCCAGCGGCGCACAATTAGTGGCTCATTAACGATGAATGCAACGACGTGATACGGAGTGCTCTCTCATTGATTCGACGATATACGAACGTCGGGTTCCGTGTTCACGGTGTACGCACTCACGCACTCCAGCCAAGCATCGTTTTAACACGCAGAAACGATGCCAGTGTGAATTCTGGATATAAACCCCGCAGTTATATGAAGCCAGGGTTCCTCATCACGAGTCGACGCTTCGAACAGAAGGGAGCAGATAGCTCGGTGGATCGGCGACTTTTAATCAATCCGATTATTGTCAGGAGGATTGGACTTGGCACCGTTCCTTCATACATTGCCTGTGTACGTGTATTAACGTTTTAACACCATTCACCTTCCATATATCGCTATGCAACCCTCTTTATCTATTCGTCTACCACGTATTTTCTCTCCTCCTCTTGTTACCGGTACCGGTATTCGTTTCTCGTTTTAACTTCGATTCCACGGCTGTTATCTCTACCGTCGGTCGTTCGATAGATTGCCATGTGTATTATATATACATATCCATACGTATGCTCGTATAGGTGGGAAAAGAGGTGACTTCCTCGATCGACCTTAATTGGCTCGTCCCACAGTGTGTCGAGTTTTCCTTTTTTTCCCCTACGTACACCAACGATTTCCACCTTCCTTTTCAATACCACCGATAAAAACCTCGGGGTTTCTTCTTGTCTCCGCTTAACGGGGTAATCTCATCGAGATACCAGGAGATATCGGAAGAAGGAAATCGAGGAAATAAAAGCATCCCCCTATACCGAGGAATTCAATCAATATCGAATATCCTGCGGCCACTAAGCCACTAACCATTTAGTTATCACCTTTCTTAATCGCATTATTCTTTTCCATTAATCCTTTATACTACAGATTTCCCCTGCAAGATATACAAGTCATATCACGCGCACATTCAACCCTACAAATTTATGAACATTTCCTAACTGTTAATCATATTCCCTGACATCTTATATTCCACCAATCATCCCCTAACAGCGGATCCCCCTGCTTTCTATCGAGAAGTACGAATTCAGGAGTAGAACCCCGCGGAAAGAAAAATTGATATGTCCCTATACCAATGTACCGATCATACCGAGAAGGTAAACAGAGGAGAGAGTTCATACGGATCACAATACAGGTTTACTTAAGGTGTATCCGTGTGAGTTCCAGCGTGTTCGCATTCCCATGTACACTCTACACGCTCGCAAAGAAGTGGACAGCCTGGCCCTGACACTCAGAAGCACCATCAGTTATACAGAGACCAGCGACTGGACCACCACTACTATCATCCACCGTCACCAACATCGTCATCGACACCAACGCACCATCGTCACTAACATCGGGAAAGCCGTAACACATGGCGATACGGCATATACGCGTACACAGCGGACGAGGGGCTGCTCGGGAAACCGTTGGATGGGGATGGTTTTTTAAATCTAGCCATCAAGGATCCATCCTGGCCTGGCTGAATGCCCGCACGCCACACATCGAAAGCGATCTAACGCGGCCGCGCGTATTTGTCGGCCACCCATTATCCTCGTCGAAATTCAATTACCGGTGCGGGCGTTGATTCTATTTTTGCGAGTACCTGTTCTACGTACGCCTTAGGCTGCCTTCGATTACACATACGTCCTCCCTTTATTTCTTTCTATCCCACCACTCGCCCAACCAACCCCTCAATCTTTGTCTTCCGATGTTTGATTTTTTTAATTTCACGCGCTATTAACGGCCTGCCTGTGACCTCTTCTTGAATTTCGTTTGACGAGACTTTAATTTAAAATTCGTTGGCTACGATGCTTCGTTAATTCTCTGCGCCGTTTCAATGGTGTCAGTTGCATAAGGGTTGCTTCGTGTTACTGCATTGTACGCTGTACATTGTGCGCGCGAACTTGACTTTTAACCTGATTTGTTCGACTACTGATTTTGGTCGAATTTCAATTTCGAACAAGTTACGGATCATGTTTTGTGTTGAATCGTATTTATAAGTAATTATTGGAAGAGTTGTTATACTTGCTTTTTATTGGTACCGTTATCGAGAAATCACGATAGAGAAGGTGGTTGGAGAACCGATAAACTAATATGGTTGCCGTGCAGAGAAGAATTGCCCGGCAATCTTACTTTCGATCGATGCTTTTCCCACGAAATACGACGGAAAGTGAAAACAATAACATCTGGCATGTTTCGATAGAGACCCGCTTTTTTGTTTCTTCTTTTCGTAAAGCCGAATACAGAATGTATGTAAAACGAACAACACGGAGATATAATCACGCGCCGGGAACGATGTAACGCAACCACGTAAATTTGTCAGCTTCCTGTTATTCCCGTTGAAATTCAATTACCGACACAAGGGTTGAGTTATATTTTTCTGATGGCCTACACGCCACCCGGCTTGTTTTGTGACAAGCCTTCGTGTGTTTCAACCCCCTCTTCATTTCCTTCGAAGACTGCCACTGCGCTTATTAATATTACATTTTTATAATACAGTCGTAAAGAAAAACATTATCCTTCAGGAATGCCGAGTCGCAAGAAATATGAAAATATTTATTATTAATCCCACTTGATATCATACGTATCCTCCAAAGTTGATGATAATTGAAATATCTTAAAATCAATTCTTAAAGTGGAACATAATATGCCACGATAAATATAATTGGGAAAATATTTCTAGGATTTGAATTATTAATTCATATAAAGTATTACCTGCTATATGAAGAGACATTTGTGATAAGAAATCGGCGTGTTATAGTGACATAATTACTCGATAATGGACGTGATACGTTCTTAAACAAATAACTTCCATCGCGACGCTTCTGAAATCAGATTTAGCGGCAATATTCAAACGTCGTGGATCTCGGTCTTTTTTTACGAAAACAAACATTTTTTCAGGTTAATCGAGATCCGATCAACCGCACAATGAGTTCTCGAAAGCCCGTATTGTTTATCTCTCGATTGGTAGACGCGATTGAAATCTTTCTCTCGCGCCCCTTTTGTTCCTGATCTCTTTTGATTCAGAATGTTCATCCATAAGCTGCAACCATCTCTTTAAAGTCTATATTCATCACACGCGAAATCCATGACTTTCGAATAAACCAGGTTTTTTGTCGTTTGTTTATGGTGTCGCAGTGATATACATTAATAAGGTGCTCGTTTTGTCAGCACATATCAATTATACGTAATAATAGCATGCTATAAATAATTGAATCTTCGTAATTCCACGGAGGAATTTAAAAATCACCAAGTTCATGTTCGAAATTATTCAATTATATCCATCTACATTCTTGAAATGAAATCAGTTATTAATCAGCAAAATTATGTTCCTCAATTGTTACTGACAATATATATTCATTTAAATTATCAATATTATTGTTATTAGATAATCACTGAAACTTTCCTTCTTTAAAGGAAATAATATGCGGAAGTCGAAACTTGTTTAAGGAAACATTTAATTAATTATTGAAAATTTGATTCTTCAAGTGTATTGCATTTTTTAAAACGGTATTTAATAATTTTATTCATATATACCAAGGCGTGTTATTTGAAATTTCATATATATTTATATTGTGTATATAACCTATAATTAAATCCATTAATCAACTCATATCCTCCAGGCATCATTCTTTTTAATAAGTGTGTAAGTATAACTGAATGTAAGTTCTGTAGTTCTAGTGTTAAAGCTCTAATGTCCAAATTTAATACAATAAAATCAGAGTATGTCATGCAACTAAATATAGTATGAGAAAAACCGTTGCATATTAATATTCCTTGATTAACAATCTTTAAAGCCTGAGACAACTATCAAGTAGAAAAGCAACTACAATCTGGCATTCCCAGTGAAATCGAGATCTTATTAATCACGGAGGGTAAAATTATTCAGGGATCCCGGATCCCCCCCATTTATTTTCCCGATCTCTTTGGCATTCCAGGCCAGCTTCTTTTTGCCAGTAAACGACCCCTTTTTCTTCCTTCCTTGCGAAGGGTTCGGCGTGTGCCGAAAAAGAAGGGACAGCCAAGAGAGAGGAGGAGAAAGAGAAGGGTAAAGGGGTGGGAGAAGGAGAGAAGGTTGGTTGAAAAACGACGTACCGAGAGCACGATGACTTTCGGAGTCATTTTTCAAAATGTCTGCCTCCGGTTCGAGGGGGAGGTGGAGGGTGGCGGTGATGGCGCGTTGAGCTCGACAGGGACAGGCGGGTGAAAGGGGGTGGAGGGTGGTCAACCCCCGCGGCGAAGGGTGGCAAGATGGCGACGCACGGTAAATCGATGGAGGCTAGTCACTGCAGGCGCCCTCGCTTTCACAACCCCCAAACTCATCCCCCCGTTACTTCCCAGCACCGCCATCGCCGACCACCCTTCCTCCAACCCCCCTCATTTTCGAGGTTCACGCAAGCGCTCGCACCCTGGACCTTGCCTCTTTGATCATCTAAGGATGATTTTGCACGAACCTACCCCGATGACCTGCACTTCTCACAAAAATACACTTCTGATGTCTTTTTTTTTCATTTTTTCCTGCGATTTAAAATTCCATTTTTTATGCGGCCCGTTTTTTTAGAGAGACATTCTGATGCTGTTTTTTTTAGAATTTTATTTTTCTTGGAAATAATCATGAGTGGTATTTTAAGCTGTTATAAAAAAAGGAAGGGTTGGTTTTGAACAGTTCAACCCGCTTTATTTCAGGTACGTTCAAAATAATTCCTATACATCAGATACTTTGAATTTTATTTTAGGACATTTTGTATTATAAATAAGGATACTTCATGTTTAACCGATTATATTGCTATAAGTGATAATTAAGATATAAACAAAATTTGGAAATTGTGAAATAATATGTAAGTATGAAGCTGGACTTAGCGAAAGTTTGCGACGATTTCTGCGTGATGTTATCTCTATAAAAAAATGTCCGACATTCGATTTTACAGCATAAACATGAACACGAACACGTTAATACCTATCACTCGAATTTGATAATAAAAGTCTTGAAACTTTCATGGAAACGCGTACTTTCCAAAAAATGCATGTATCATTCCGTAATCACCGGGCCAATTATATTTACCTAAATGTAAAATGAGTCACATCTTGATAAAATATTACGTGAAGGAGGAATAAGAATTGTTGAACATAAAGCAAATACGAAATGTTATACTTCGATAACAATAAACATAAATAATATAATAGATAAGTAATACGTAAACAGCACCGATTAATATCATATATATAATTATATAACATTTTTGTATCGATAGAAAGACTTTAATAGATAAGTAAGATTAAGCAAGCCCAGATTCATTCCGTATAAAATCATATAATATTTTCATCTAAATAGAAAAAATTTAATAGATAAGTAACACTGAAGAAGCAGATATTTATTCTATCCAAAAACATATGTATAATAACTCTACATCCGTAGAAATTCGTGGAGCAAAAAAGAAGTGTTTCGAAGGAAGTCGTTAAAACTGGTTTTTATTTCTCAGCCACGGAGTAACCTGTTTGATTCTGTCTGAGAAACGAACGCTTACCGAGGGTGAGAACTTGGAATGAGTTCTAAAAAAAAGAGCATGCAAGTACGAGTAACCCGGTACAACAGGTTTCCGTCTCTTGAACCCCTACTTCCTGGTAGAATCTTTTTTAAGCGGAATTCTCAACCCCTAGAAATAATTAACCTAAGCTGCACGCTTTATCGAAATAAACTTGATATCTCACCTCTACAATAATATATTATTATACGAAGAATTATTTCAACCGTACTTTATGGGACGAGGTAAACAAAAACCTGTTAAACGATCATTGATTTGTTCGAATAGAGAAACGAGTTCCATCGAACAACATTAATTTTATCAGGATAAATATCATTTAATAATTACCATGCGGCGAAGGTGTGATGATTAATCAGTGAGCGTGATAAAGTTTATAAAAGGTAACCAACGGATGCCGCATTTGGAGTGGTGTGGCGAATGAAAAATTAATGATAGAACGGACGATGTTGTTATGAATAATTATAATGTAATTATTATATGAACCGGTATTCAGCCTTTCAATGGTTGAAACGATCAAGTTATATAAACACATGTGCTCGGACACAATGTTTTCGAGCGTCATTCCAGGAGATCTTTTTGAAAATGTTTATCACACAACGGTTTACTCGCGATCGCGCTCTGACGTAAATCACGAAATTCCGATCAGTCAATCAGATCTTCCGATACCGATCAATATCGTAATTAGTCCTCAGGTGTTTGACATTGGCGCTTCCCCGAGGACACTCGGACGAAGAATTATGTTTTCTTAAGACGCGATTTTATCGGGGTTAATGAACATTTATGTTTACAAATCGATGCAGATTTCAATTCTTCACTAATTTTATTTATATTCAGCTGCAATAAAAATGTTTTTTATCATCAACGATGATTTTAATGTCAACCGAAGAATTCTGTATTGAAAAATACTTTCGATATTCAATTAACAGTCGCAGATGATGTTATATTTATTTAATAATAACAATAATACATTAATCGATTTAAGAGCGACGTTGTTTAATACTTCTTTATTAAACCAATCATGTTATGCCATGTTTAGTAATGAATTCTACGAGCATTTACTATGAAATCATTATTATCATAATGACGAGTATATTATTGTGTATTGAAAATTGAAAATTGAATTATTCCATAAACGAGGAAGAGTGCCTTGTTAGAATAGAATCGCGGATTATTAATATCAAATATAATTAATTATACATCGTACATCCCGCAAACTTTCGCAATTCGATTTCATGTAATAAGACATTTGTACAGTGTTTCCGCATCGTTCAAATAAAAACAAATCACGCTCGAGAGGTTGCGTTATTACTTTATCGGGGAAACCTTTTCCTGTCACGCTACTTTTATCAAAACCTATCGAGAAGTTAGACCATTTGATGTCAAGTACACTAATTTACTTAAAAAATCTCCACTTATCTGATACTCCGCGGATTATAATGTTAGCTTTTCGAAATTATGAAGTGTCGTAAAATAAGAGTTGTATACTTGGCGGTGAAACGATTGTTATCTATGCTTAATATTCATAATTATTATTTCGGTATTATGCAAAATTGTCCATGCTTTATAATATCTCCAACTTCTGAATAAACATAATAATTGAAATCACAGACCTTTACTCACGGCTTGAATACTTTACTTTCAAAATTATTAATTGATTAATGTCTGTTTTATTCACTCAAAACTATAAAATTTACAAACTTAAAATTTTTGTAATATTTAATCTCAAACTTAAAATTCATACTATTTGCTTCACGCATTTGTAATCCACGCTGTTTGTTTCACTTAATTTCAATTCGTAAAATATTAATCATTATTTATGACACTATTTATTGTGATTCTTAGAGGAGTTTTTAAGTTATTATTTTCGCAATTATGTTAACGTGTTTATAATTTCCGTATCGCTTATAATCGGTCGTGAAACCCAAAACAAAATGCAAACTTTTTAGCTGGATAAGAACAATCGGGTAGATTAATCTTCGCCAAGATTACCTTAGATTTAAGGAAGATCGAAAGAAACCTTGCGAATTGCAGTCTCCTGTTATCACATAGAATGAATATATCTTTACGAGTGGCTAACCCCTAAACGATAAGAAGCCTTATTCCAACCAGTTTCCTTTGTGAATAGACTTAATCGGCCGACTCAATTGGCTTAGCACGCGTAGTTTAGATCTTTTCTATCGATACGTCGACGTTGCCGGACTGGCCAGGATTTTGTCGTATTATCATATAATCACTTTGGTATAATCCATCTGCAAAAATGATGTTTTTATCTTATCGGTCGAATTGAAGTATATCGATCTCGCCGATCATCGCTTTATAAACAGCGGTCTCAACGGTAGCAGCATCAAAATCGCATCAAACATGAAGACACACGTTCTGATTGGTTTCCTCCTCAGCTGCACTGTCGCTGGTAATCATCATGATTCCTTTGCTTCATCAATACTTGTTTATTACTCTTTCCAATAATAATGTCAATTAATTCTATCGTGATTAAGTAACTCTATTAAGATCGCGATTAGCCGTTTCAATAATTAAATCCAAGTGTAAATTAATTCTATTCTAACTTCCAGTGATCAAACTCCTGATAATTAAATTCCTCGTCATTTTCAAATGCAAATTAAATTCTTTGCTAACTAAGCATGTTTGGAATTTTGTCTAATAAAGATGATATAAATGATGCTGATGATTGCAATCATGGAATACATGTCAACCGATGCTAACTCGATGAAATTCTCTTTCCAGCAATTCCAATGAGGGATGCAGTGGATTACGACAGTGAAATCGACATCTTAGAATCCGCATATGGATCCAAATTTTCCTATGTTTACGACGACGACAATAACCTAGTGAGAGTGGACCTCGATGCGGATGACAAAGAAACCGAAGAGGAAACTGCGAAGGACTTACAGAACCGTGTCTTCTTTTTCCTGCACACAAGAGACAACCCATCTGAACCTGAACCTTTGTACCTCGACGAAGAAGCCAGCTTACAAAACAGTGACTTCGATCCAAAGAGGCCAACAAAGATTGTAACCCACGGATGGATTAATTCTCGAAGGAGTGCTGCTTGCACATTGGTCCGAGATGGTATGTATCTATGATCAATGCAATTTGAATTCCAATTAAAGAATGTTACTAATGTAGTTCCGATTGATTGCTAATTGGTTCACCATGAGAACATGTTAGTTTGACTCGATATGGATGAAAGTATTTAAGACACAATATTTAAAGTTTTTCCATGTGAATTACAGCGTACATCGAACATGGAGACTACAATGTAATCGTAGTTGACTGGAGCAAGATTTCATTCAGACCCTATATTTGGGCCAGCAGACGCGTGATTATGGTCAGCCAATATGTATCCGCCATGATCAATTTCCTCGAGAAACATGGAATGGATTTGTCACAAACTACCTTTGTTGGCCACTCTCTGGGTGCCCATGTCATGGGTTTGGCGGCACGCAAAGCGAAGGGTCAAGTCAATTACGTAGTTGGTAAGTTGGAATAAATTAGTCGATTAATGAAATTCTCCCTATCTCAATGGACGTACCTTAAGTCACATGACACAATTTATCAATAGCCGACAATATCAGATCTCCAAATTCATCAGCTTCAAAACGGCCCGATATCAATGTTTATAATCTTCCCTAATACATATTCAATTCCTACAAGCCTTATCGTATTGTTATGATAACAATATTTTCAAAGATATTCAATAATGAAATAAAACCGTCGACGGATCCCTATCCCCTGTTTTCACGTCGAGTTACCATCATTGATAAATACGAGATTCCTCAACGTTATCATTGACTTTTTTAGGCCTCGATCCAGCTTTGCCAGGATTCACTTTCGCTGGTCCAGGATCACGCATTTCTACCGGCGATGCAAACCACGTAGAAATCATTCATACGAATGCCGGACTTCTTGGATACCTGTCTGCTATTGGTGACATTGATTTCTACCCGAATGGTGGAACCAGACAACTTGGTTGTCTCCTGGATGTAACTGGTGCCTGCTCTCACGCACGCTCTTACCAATTCTTCGCCGAATCTATTAACAGTCCTGTTGGATTCCACGGCAAAGTTTGCAAGAGTTACCGGCACTTCAGGATGGGACTTTGCCAGTCGAAACCCACTTCAATTATGGGTGGTTACAAATCGAAACTCCTCAATAGGGGCACCTACTTCTTGAAGACCAACTCGAGATTCCCCTTTGCTTTGGGCAAGTGAGCTTCTGCGATCTGATCACTCTACTTTCACTTTCGCTGTTGGCAAAGATTCTGGACACCAATCGGTTGCGGAGGATCGTAGAGATCACCAATCAGAAAAGAGGAAGAGGCTTGTTGCAGAGATTGATTCGAAATCACAAATCGGAAGAGAGAAGAGGTCTTGTGGGATTGTCTTCTTTTTTATCGATGATAAAGGTATAAGCCAAAGAAGGGTGAAAATGTGGAATTATGGTGTATTCACTATAAACTTCATAAGGGTTGATATCGTATTACGAAGATATTTGAAAGGTTCACTTTCGATTGCTTCAAGATATCGAATGGTAATTCATGTATCTCGAGGAATTATTGCATTCTGATAACTGAGGAATATCGAATATGATATCAACTTCGTAGGTAGAGGAATACACCTATCAAGACACCGTGCAACACATGTAAGATTCGTAGGATAGAGATTGTAAATATAAAGTTAAGCGCGTTGAGTATGAATATTTTGCTGTTGTTCGATTGTGTCGGTGATATTTCGGAGTATTGGAAGCTTATCGGAAAGACGGTTGATATACAATAATCGTTATTATCCGATAAGTAGATTTGCGTTTTTTCCAACGAATGGGATCGGTGGAATGGTTCGAGACATCGGTAGCACTTTGTGGAAATCGATGCAATAGTTTTTAGTATGATATTTAATAATTATACTAATACGATGTGAGATGAACAAAGGCTGATTGTGCAGATTTAGAGAAGATTATCTGCAACAGACTTCTTCTGAGCCGAAATTATAGATTTCTTTGCAGAACACTTGATTATTAATTATCAAAGAGTGAGGATAACTTCGGGGACTGTCAACCCTAATTTTAAGTCGAAATTGCAATCCTGGGAGTCTTTGGGAACAGGCAGGCGTTTCCCATGATATTAGACGTTTAGGTATTAGATAGCGTCGTGATAAGACTTATTTATGTTTATAACAGAGCACTAGTGTACAAGTACAATTTGTTACGATTTTACAAGAAAATAAATGTATTTTTATATTAATTATTTTCCACTCATTCATCTTCCCCAACTTATCATCTTAAGCAGCAAGTAGATAAAGATTAGATTTGATCCAAGGAGCTCTTGTTTGTTTAATTACACGTTTAATTAAGAAGCATCGTGATCTTTTGATAACAAAGTTTGGAAATTTAACATTCAAATTTAATGTTATGAATTTAAATTGCTGTATACGCATAGATTTCGATGCGATAACAGAGCTCCCTTTTATAATTAAAACAATTTCGATTATCTATAATTTTTTTATCAGAATTATACCTCGGAAACGCATTTCTTACTTTGTTAACATTCCGATTAAAATTCGGGGATTAAAAGAAACCTTGAAAATAGGATTATAAAAAAGGTGTGAAAAAGGATCTGCTCGAAGTCTCCTTCGCGATGTGAAAGTATATGTCATCTTTCAATGAAAATTATTAAATGAAATAGTCGCAAAAAAATACTGAAAACAGATGAAAAAGCCAACTATTGGAATATATTAGTATTAGAATAATAACTTAATACTTGGTTATATTAATTTATTATTTTATATTGAGTTAAGACAGTTGTATTAGTAAATTTTGGAAAATGTCAATTTCACACTTTATCAAATATTGATTGTTTTTAAACCATTCACAAAATTAATTATACTTAATTTCTGTCTTCAATTACATCTAGTGAAATACTAGTAGATAAGTGGAATTATTCAAGAACCTGTTACGAGGCTGGCAAGGATCCCGTTAATAAAATAACACCTGAGGAAGGGTCCCAAACTGGAATATGTACTTTTCAGACTCTTTTTCCTACACCGTCCCAAACAGGAATACACCTGATGTATTTCAGCAAAAGGAGTTTTAATCGAAACAACCTGCGAACCGGAAAACAGGGCTTCCTGTCTTTCTATTTCCATCTCAGAAGGATAGAATTTTCTATAAATAATTAAGTATATTTCGGAATGTAACGGAGTTGTAAAAATTCCAGAAGGAAAGAATTTTCTGTAAATAGTTAGATATATATTGCAGTTTAGAACGTGGTCCAAAAAAGGAGAATTCCATTCTAAATTTCTATGGAAAATTTCTATCTTAGAAGGTCAGAATCCATCTATAAAACTTTCTCTCTTAGATACTAGAAACTATTTATAAAAATGTTTATCCCAGATATTAGAAATTATCGTTGAACTTTTCCATTCCAGAAGAGTTGAAACTATCTACAATAATTTTATCCCAGAAGAATAGAAACTATCTGTAAACATTTCTGTTCCAGAAAAATAGAAAGTATTTGCAAACAATGATTGTATTATTAAGGATTATAATTTGTATCACAATTTTTATATTTCTCTTTGAAGGATAGACCCACGATTTAAGTATGGCTTAATGACTTTTGAATCACCAATAAATTTAAATATCAAATTGAAAATATTTTATGTGGATTATGTTAAAGTCACCATGTAGCATTTTCCAGAAACATCTAATTACAATGATTCATAAAAACTATTATTATACTAATTCTGTATTCATCTTTGTGCACAAAGGGTGTATACCTGTATATACTAATCAATTAAAAAAATAAATAAGTAACGGAAAATTATTGTAAAATTGTATCGCTGATAGGTTGGATTAAATAAGTTATATCCCAAGCTATTTCATCTTTGATATCATATTTTATTATGACGCAGGTCTTAGTTTATTTGAATCACGTCAAATTTATCACACAATAAATAGAGTTAACGCAATTGGCGAACGAAATGTGTTTTACATCGTTACATTAATGCGCGGGGACATTTCGGAAATATTCAGATTCGATGAAAAACACCACGCGAACCTTTCGCTGTAATGCGGGCGTACGTTCGTAATAATCGCGATAATTTCGGGTGTTCAAGTTTAACGTCAACTTACGATAACTTTTCCCGCGCAATAATATCGGAGTCATTGGAAACTACATCACTTGCCACGATTTCATTTCCCGGCGACCGGGATTAAAATCACGCGGATTAAAAGATTCATTAACCGCGCCCACCGGTTATAATATTGTAATTAACTCGAAATAATTGCTCGAAAATGATAGGTTGAATCGCAGTTAAAACGATAAATCTTTTGATGATAATTAGATAGCTGCTCTATCAGTATAAATCCGATACAGAACGGTATCGGCGAACGGGAGTGCCGATTTTTACATAATAAATCCCAAAGTAAGGTCTTCCATGCACGTGAACGTAAATACGCTATCAGTTCGAGTGTCCATTGTCGTCTTCAATTGCGTCAGATATAATCAGTTAGATATAGAAACTACTGATAACACCCCGGGAGAAAGATTTACGCAACCATTCCAAATTGTATTGTAAATAACCCCCTGTAAAGATTACATTTCTCGTATTCCGATTAAAGCACTGATTAGAAATCTTCCCACCATTTGATCCTCGCGATAAATATTCCGCGAGATCTTATCAGCTTCCTTAGCCATTCATTAAAAGGATTTAACTAGAAATACTTCATTTCGATGCAAGTACAAACTCAACCTTGACATTCAGGAAAATAGTAATCGAATAAATGGCCAAAAATTATGATTATATTTGCTAATAAATATACTACTTCATATAGTTTCGAATTGATTGCTTTTCGAAAGATAACACGAGATAGCAGCGGATATGTAAGCGACGCCATTTCTAATTAATGATAATCATAATATATCGAGTAATTACATTACACTAATTTCCAATTATGTATTATAAATTGGTCGTTGATTAGCATCCTATTCAATTACAGTGCACGCCATTTTATTAGAAAGCAATTAATGTTGTTTTCTACGCTGGACTGTCAATCACTAGCAGCCGGTTCTTCAATTGATCGACTCAGAGATAATTGGTACGCCTGGTATCTCAAACCCTTAATACATCTACTATTAACGATCATTTGTGATTACTTTTAATAATAGTCACGTGGGGAATTAGGTGATTGTCCAATAGCCAGTCAAATTGCTCCGAGTTATCTCGTGCTGGATTGACTACCAAGTAGAATAAGACAGTTCTTACTGTCGAGAATAAGACAGCCATGTTTTAAGTTCAAGGAGAATTATCATTCACCAAGGACTCTCAGTATTTTAATACTAGAACTACTAATGTAGTCAAAATAACGAGTCTGGGGTATTTAATAAAAGTATACAAATTTATAACAAACCATTTTCTAGCATTTTTGTGTAATAATGGAAATATCCGGTTATGTAATTAAATCGATTAATTTATTTTGATCATTTATCCTTATTTTTAAGGACATATATATATATATATAAACATACAAATTTAGATGAATATATTGCCGGTAGTTTAGTGATGCATATGAAGACAGTCGAAAACGGTTTTAACTTTAATGATTAAGATGTGAATTTTTACTATTTAACTATTTAGGGCACGGCGAATATTTTTGGAAGGTTTTCGGCAGTATATTTTGTGACAGGTTGATCGAGAGGCTATAACAAGTCGATGAAATCGGCCTGACTAGTCATTTTAGTTTAACTTATATTCAGCAGAATGGTTCATCGATATACTATTGATGTCGATGTTCTTGATTTATCGATTATTAAGGAAAATATATCCAAACATTTCTTTGGACACCTCGACTACAACCATCTTTGTATAGAATAAATATTGGACATTTCCAATGCACGATAATAATTTTCTAGCTACAATATGAAATGGAAAGATGATTAAATTAGAGTTAATGAGATCATCAATTACTAAGCAAATAATAATGCTAATAAATTTCAGTTAATCCTTACAAATACGAAAATGAAGTATACTGTAAGTATATATAATTATAGTGATCTAACTTATTGTTAGTGGTGATTTATTTGATGACAATTAATTGGAAACATTTCAATTAATTTTATATGTATAATTAGGAAGAGAAAATTCCAATTGTGATTTTCCGACCACAACGGAAACTTCTTTCCTTTAAATTATGCGAAGACCTTCGGCATGTTATTTTTACCTCTTTCTGTCACAAAAACTGTCAGACAATTTATGATTGAGAATGTTATCATATGTTCGGTTGAGGCTCAACTATTTTATGACCTTTTCTCCTATCATTGTAACCTGAAATATACTGAAATTCTTGGTGGATTTCACTTACGATTGCGAAGTAGTAAAATTATATAAGTATCCCACATAGCAATGTAATACTTTATGTAAGATTTAAGATGTAAATGTGATGTAAATACCTTAATATAGTACTTTACTATACTCGAAATAATCAAGAGAAAGAGACTTAGAGCAAGGCTAATGTAAAGGAGCGTAAAATGGTACGATTAACTAGAAGGTAACGAACACGGTTTCTCTGGTCACCCTTCGAGGTATATTTAATAACCACTCCTCGTTTTTTATA
This sequence comes from Nysson spinosus, assembly GCA_910591585.2. Classification (NCBI taxonomy): domain Eukaryota; kingdom Metazoa; phylum Arthropoda; class Insecta; order Hymenoptera; family Crabronidae; genus Nysson; species Nysson spinosus. The sequence continues at coordinate 5,009,891 of OU342837.1, read as the reverse complement.
CCCCTGTGGAAACTCGTTTCGTGACCACTTCTGACCGTGAGAAACCGGGTCGACAAGGGACTAAAAAACCAACCTACTTCTCGAGAGGTGAGTATTTATCGCGTGTAGAATTACTAGAGTTCTGGAAAGAAGGCACGGGTGACATTCGACGAAAGATGGGAATCCCATATAAAACCTATGGAAGACATTCTATCATTTTTTCATTTTTGACCAACCATTAATTTGAAATACAGGTAATGTAAACCTAGGTAATATTTACTGTATAAAATATATCTTCAGTCTGATGGATAACTTCAAAGAGAAGTTTTCGGTGTTCAACAACGAGATCCGATTGATTATTGTTTAACCTTAATCGTGCCATTTGTTTCTTTCATTAAAGGCCAATTACTCATGAAATTAGCGAAATTACTCTCGATATCATTCGTTTTGGAATTTTCCACTTTGTTGGGTGCGAGTGTGTACGTGCGTACGTGGAATCGGCCGGCAATGGATTTCACTGAATTTACGCGTGCATCGCATAAAATAATTGCTAAATGAAACGTTTTTCCCAGTGTACTTATTGAGCATACATTCACGATTAATATAGTCATTAATTACCAAGGTCACCGGCTCATAATTATCCGGTGCATCCCATTCGGAGTGCATCGTCTTCTGTGCAGTAAATAAATTCAACGATTATCATCACGCATCGTTAAAGAAATTTAGATTTCATCTCGCGCATTAAACGATTCGAATAAAAACATATTAATTTCATCATTTCACTTAATATTACGCACACATATCATTGCGGTATAGATTCAATATTATCTACATTCGATATTATACATATTATCTATGTTCAATATTATCTAGAATCCCATATAAGAGAATATTTCTATCAATTAGATTTAATCCGTGCGCTTGTCAAGGTGTATCATCAATCTAGGTTTACAAAAGTAAAGATGAATTAATTAATAAAATTTTTTATGGCAATGATAAGAAGCAGCACGCTCGGAGGAATCGAAAACCAGGTGTCAAGATGAAATTTCATAATCGAGGGGGGTACTTGAGGAGAAATCGTGAGGCCAGTAACGAGAGATCGCCTAACAAAAAGGCATAATTTCAGATCGTAAATACGTAACTCGAACCAACCTAGCCAGTCCACTTACGTTTAATTGGTTCTTATGGAGGCCATCTTAATTGACGGTCTGACTATTATCGGATAGGGTTACGGTGTATTTATGCGGTGCCTTATGGCCTCACATACGTGAGTCAACTTTCAGTGTCGTTAGAAGAGTCCGTCTGACCAACGCGGATTTATCTACTTGGCAATTAAGACATCTCTCCCTTATTGCACCGTATGCTTAAGAATTAAGTTATTAATTATTTGTAAATGTTGATATGACATCCTTATATGACTGAGGTTCATTTAATTATGTTTACCTTACGTTATTGTTATAATGTTTATGTAATTAAGTATAATGTATTTCTTGCAATATAGCAATATTATTCGCAATGAAGATACTTCATTATGTAATATAATACGCATTCTTAATAATTCCTATTAGTTTTCGATTCAGATATTCAAGTTATAAATAGTGTCTGATACAGTTATCGGACCTATTAAGATATCAACAAGTAATTTTTATCAAGAATTTCAGTGTTAAATATGTATTCCTTTTTCTCCTTCGAATATCATAATACGAAGATAAAACTAATGTCATCGACAACTTTCGAAATTAAATTTGAACACCTTCGTAAAACCAACTTAAAAAATGCCATTATTAAAAAACTACCAATTTTAAATTCTAGTATGCGCGAACCAATGTCAGATTTTTGGAATTTGATGAAAGTGATATCAGAATAAAGGTTTACGTAGAGATCGTTTATAAACCCTGAAGGAGGCCCATTAATTATCGGCTATCTCGGTAGTCGAGGTTTTCCGTGCAAATACGACGGAGACATTTACTTAAACACGCATAAGTCGTGCGTGGAAGTGGCTTCTCGATTTCACCCCGTGACAACCCCGAAGCCGTGGAAGGACGCAAAGAGGCCGTGGGGGGTGAGATAAAAGAATGAAAGTAAAAAATACCGAAGGGGTTGGATGTCCTTAATTCAAATATTTGACCGTCCATTTATCAAGAGTCGAGGCCTCGATCCGTGCTAATTAGCTTTCCTCTACCTTCTCGGATTCCGTTTCCGTGCCAGGAGTTCGCCGATACCTGGAGTTAGACACTCCTTTATTTATCGGCCTTTTGATCTTCGCCGGCCTTACGTGCCGATAACCCACCTCTTTATCTCGCGAATATGATTAATATTAACAGTTAAACCGTGAAATTACAAAAGGGACATTATATATAATTCGATGTAATATTATAAATACAATATTCCAGTCTAACGTGTGAACAATATAAAAAGTTCTTTTGGAAAAATATCTTCCAAAGAATTTGTCAATAATTCCCTGGCCACCAAGTTGATCTCAATTGCATACTATCAGGATAACCTTTTCTTTAAGTCGCTATCTCTTATCAATCGCCAAGTTTAAATGCATGATCAACCCCAATCAATATGGCATCTTATTCAAAGTGAGAATTGTCATTAATTGTAGCAAACCAATGAACGTCAGCGAGTAAGCAACTGTTTGGATCAAATACAAGATCGATTATCCGTCTCCGCGAACGAGCTTAACAAATATGGCCGACTACGAACCTGCAACGAGCGACGTCCGTGCACTTCGTACGCAAACGACTTCGTTCGCGTGTGCATTCACTTACACACTGACACGCACAGGCATCGGTAAGAGAGAGGGAGAGGGAAACACAGAAACTCACCAACGTACGTAAAACACGACTCACACAGAGATACCATCTTCTGACCGATGTATGGGAATTACGCGAAGACGAAGCGACTAAAGGGGATTGAAAGCGCGCGGATCGGACAGACAGAGGCGCGAAGAAGAGTTGAGAGAGAGTTGACCAGAGCACATACGACTGGCTGGTGATGCAACATAAATTAAACTGCATAGGTTGCCTGCACACCCCAATCAGCCCCGTGTCCCATGGTCATCGTGCAGTATTATCGGACGTTTGTATTTGTTTGCGTATATGTGCGTGGGTGGGAACCGACACGGCACGCGTAGCGCACCTCTCTCGGGCTCCTGCGTGTGCAAAAATTGGCATTGCGCGAGGGTTACCGTCCGCAGCCTGTGCCGATACCGACGGGGATGTCCTCTTGTTCCCCAAAAATACCACCCACTCCTCTTTTGCGATTACGCCGAACCCCCATTTTCCACCCTCCAAAGCGCGCCCACCGAACCCGATCGTCATGCTGCGCGCCATTCAATGGACGTACCATGCGATCCTACCTTTTCTCTTTCGCTCGTTTCTCCTATTTTTACAGTCATTCCCCGACACGGCTAAATAAAATATTTCCGGGGATAATTGGTTCTGATTCAAGCTTGTATCATGGAAACTTATGGGGATGCCCGATCATGTTTTTTTTTTCAATACGGTACCAATATCGCGTGTTTTTATAATCAATATTTCATATGGAATATTAGTATCTCTATATACCTCTATAAGTAATGTTGGAATTGGACGATGTTGAACGGAACAAATACAGGCCACGAGCCTCTTATAATAAACCAATATATTTCGTAAGTATCGTGGAGTCTTTGCAATCACAGGTGCAATAGTTAGGGATTGGAAACACGATGGCGGAGAATTTCGAAGCAAGCAGTTGCAGCGATGTTCGAGGACAGGGAAATGAGGTGAAGTAGGAAGTAGCAGAAGTGGCGCGGTGGTATTTCAATTTTCGCGAGCCACGGCACGCCGGTACCTGATGAAAAAGTCAACGACGAGGCTCCATCGCCATAGAATATTACTGATCTCTACGGAACGAGTCCAATAACTAGGGGACGGCCGGAGGAAGGTAACAAATATTTTTCCATATCAGTACGACAAAGGATCGTCGAACGAGAAGGAACGAACCGGTACTCGGCCTACCCGAAGGATGCACGAAATTGCATTTAATGTTGTCAGCGAATCAGCCCGGTTGAAACGGGCATAGCGATCCGCGGAGAACTGAAGAGCGGAGAAACAACAGGGAGCACGAGCTGGTAATCGGAAAGAGAGGTACACAAGGTTGCAAGTATAGAGGGGCATAAGTGAGAGAAAGAGGGAAAGAGTGCAGCGTCGGTTCCCTTTTAATTGAAAACTCAAGTGGTCCCGCGATCTTAATTAAGGGTTGGAAATTTTCAGCTCGATCGATTGGATAAACGAGAAAGACTGGACCCTATCGGTTGCCCCCTACTCGGCCAATGGCCACTCGTAGCGCACGTTTTGCACCGCTATTTTTCCATCTCTCGCTCGTCCACTATTCCTCTCTCCTACCCGTCTCCACCCTTCTCGGTACTTCTCTGCTTTTCTATCTTCCTTCGGCTTTCCATCTCGAAATCCACGAGACCTCATCGTTGCGCGACCGGAAGCCGAGCGAGAGTCAAGTTTTATGAGCTGAGGTATTCGCCGAGGGGGAAAAAAGTGGCGGCTTATCTCGAGTAGCCTTGGCCAACTAATCTCAACGAAGATGTTCAACCGGAAGAATCGAGGAAGAGAACGTTACGAGTGCAGCGGAGAGTTACGAGCTTCCATGCACCAGAAAATGATCGATACTCGATTCACTTCGCTCTGTACTTCCTGTGTTACTAACCACTCCGCAATTGCATGGACGCATGCCGACTAATTTGCGTGCAACTCGAAACGTCACTTTTTAGTATTAATAACAATTACTCGGAAATTTAGGCATTGGTTACCATACGTATGTTTCTTGTAATCAATGCTCGAATGATATGCGAATTATTCTACCATATTCGATCTATAATTTTAATGGGAGAATTCCGAGTTCTGTAAACCGTCACGCGTAGATTTACGACGTTTCTGATATTGTTGAAGATTAAAATAATTGTCGAGAGTTATCTGGAGGAAATTTTGGATTTTTATTCCTCAATTCTGTTATTAATGGAGATGAAGAATTGCTTTAAGAAAATTATTTTGTACGTCTCGTGTTTTCTGGGTTTACATCTGTAGGTTTTCGTTTTCGGGATTCTTTAATTCTTTCAGTTATTTTGAACATCCGCCTCCATGAAGAGACTTTGTGCTTAAATTAATAGAAACAGAAGCACTTGAATTTCGATTCTAAATTTGAGATATAAAATATAGAAGTTCAAACTTCGGCGAACTACAGCCAGTATAATTTCAAAACGTGAAATGGATTGATTAATAAGTCATATTTTTGCTCCATAGTTTGGAAGAGTGTATCAAGGCACGATAGAATAGGTATAAAATTGATGAGTTATAACGCTAGTATTAATTCGATTCAATCATAACAATGCGCACTACAAAAACAGACGACTTTTGATTAATTAATTATAAATATGTTTCGTGAAGAATAATAAAGTTCCGGAAAAAAAACGCGGCTCAAAAAACGCCTGCTGAATGCCTCACAATACGCAGAGGGGCGTGCGAAAAGATCACAGTGCGAGCGTATCGGATGAACAGTGCGCCTAAAAAACGGTGTTTTTTAATGTTTTTTTTACAATATTTCGGATTTTTAACAGTTTTTTATGGACTTCACATTTTAATGTTTTTTTTGTTTGACGCAAAGCTTGAATTTCGTTGGGAATCCGAGCCCTCCTTCGTTTCATTGATTTCGTTAGGGATCACCGTTGCCGACCCCCACGATTTCATATTTTTTTATACACACCCACGCATTAAATTCACTGGTTTTCATGACGAACGTTAGGTGGCACCATGGATCTGCTTAAAAAGCGGTCAAAGTGTTGTCCGACAAATTCGCGGGAATTAACCTGGCGGCAAATCTTTTGGCCGTGGGAGTTTGATACGGAACGCCGTAGATGAATCTGTACATGCATTCGAATTTCAAAAAAATTTCGAATATTGTACAGGAAATTAAAAAAAGAACTTTATTTTTTTAAAATAGGAGGTATGTCAAATATAAAAAATATTATTTTTTAATTTTTTATTCAATACTGTATACCTCGATGAAGCCCGTTACGGAACACCGCGGAAGATACATTTGCTTTATTCGCAGTCAAAGTTCTTCGAAATTGCTAACATTTCATAAAAAATGGAAAAAATAGTGTAATATAATAAATTTTGAGAACTATCTTTGGAAACAGAAATTAAAGAACATTTAGTAGAAAATGATTTTAGCAATACAACTAAATCTTCATCAGAAAAGAAATAACACAAAACCGCCTACAAAAAATAGTGTAGCAAATCCAAAAACGAATAGTATAATAATTTGGTATACCATTTAATACAAGTACAGAGTCAATTGACGCTACGTTCTATATAAACCTCGAAATTTCTACAGTTTCGAAAAAATCCGTATCGGAATTAGTATCAGAGGCGAGGTGTACATTTCACTCGAAATTGGTATATCCACATTCACAGGGAAGTTTCTGTGTTAGGCCGGAAAGAAAATAAAAACGATCGCGTTCAGATTCCCCCTTGATATCCGACCGGAATCGAGGAAGTTCAATCGAGTCATTTTCACCGATAACCCTAAATGCATACCGAGGGTGCAAGGGCAAGATCCCGCGACCCTTCTGCAAGGGTGCATTCAGCTGGATTTCGTGTATGCTTTCCTGACAATCAGGGACCACCGGCTAATTTTACCTTTCCAATATATCAATTTTTACTCGAATATTGAATGCACCTATTACTCTACGTTTAAAAACATACTATATTATACTACGTATGTTTTTAATATTTGAATCCCCTGGACGAATATTGAATGCACTTGTTACACTGCATCAAAAAATATATTGTAATATACTAGGTTTCTTATATTTTAATTGTTTTGCGAATATGAGAATAGTGGATGCTCGTATTGTACTGCCTTGAAAATTATAGTACATTATAATATAATAATATACTGAATTTTACTATGTTTCTATTATTTTTATTTTTAGACGAATGTTTCAGGCGAATCTCGTTTCCGTCATTTTTAAATAATTAGAACTACATAAAGCATCATTAGGGTTAAATAATTCTCTAATAATTAATAACTAATCACTTGGAAAATCCAATTTCTTAAATTCGACTCATTATGAGTCGAAAGTTACTTCAATTAATTTTTAATCAAAAGGAACTTTTTTAAGCACCAGAAGATCGAAAATATTTATTACGCGGCGAAAGGAATTTCGTAAAATTGCATTGAAATATGAGGATAATGAATCAGGAATATTTCATAAGCCATAATATCAACCGTGTAATAATTGCAAAGTATTATAATGTACGAGTTATTATCAGTAAATTGACTGTGATGTTTTCACAGGCCGCATCTAAATCGTGTCACTTCAAACGCAAAAACTTACAATGGAAAGTGTAATATTGTATAAAATTCAATATGCGCGCTATCGCAACTGATAAATTGCAGAAATGACGGGAGATAATTATCACTGCATTAACCGTATGAAATACATTTATTGAATTGAAATTTAAATTACGTATTATTTATTTACCGTTAAGTGTGATTCGATTGTTATCGCATGACAATTGAATCAATCAGTTACCATTAACTTGTATTTTATAATTAAATGCGCTGTTTAGCGAATATTATTATCGGTCAGAAGTCAATATTATACAGAAAATTATATCGAATTAAATATTTCCCCGATTATCGCGTTATTTCATTCATTCTCACTCCGAATCGTATTTGGTTTTTAACCACTTTCTTTTTCGAAGGATATAAAGATACATACATGAAAGAGTTAATTCTTTGCATTCGTAATTCGATAATTAATACCATATTTCTTCATGCACTACAAATTTTACTTGACTCTATTATTTTATATTACATCTACTAAATTGCATTAGGTAATACATATAATATAACTAATGTAATTATCATAATTAATTCGACTGAGTACAAGCTTGGAAAATTATTAAATATCCAGAATAATGTGAACTTATCCAACGTATCTCACCAATAGAACTCTGTGCGTCGCCCAGCAACAAGGTGTTTACATACTTTTATAGAACCTACATAAAAACAGTGCGGTTCGAAATAGACTTCGAGCGGCTGTTGACTTTTTTTGTGTACTCAGTCGCTACTCTTATCAAATACATGGAGTATTTGTCATAAAGCAGATCTGAAGCAATCCTTATCCAAACTTTTATGAAATATATGGAATATTTAAAATAATTCTTGCAAAGAATTAAGTAATATATATAGTATAATATCTGTATATTCGACGTAATAATCACAGAATCGGTAAATGATTATATCAACTTTAGGGTTTATATAATAATTGAAAGGTTATTAAAAAAATCTAGAAATATTATCTACAATCTAGAAACCTAGGATGTGAATGATTCCCATTGATTCCTCTTTCTCTTAGTTTATCGCTTATTAAATATTATTAACCCCAACGATTTAATTAACCACAAAAATAAGAATGATACGAATGCAATGTGTTAACTTACAACATTGTAAGATCACCATCGCCATAATAAGGCTCCCATAAAAGACTCACCGAAAGTCGAACTCGTCGATCATCCCCAGGAATCGAAGGAGAACAAAGCAAGATCAGGAACCGGAACCAGGAACCAGTTGACCAATCGAAAGCGGAGGAGCTGACAGGTCGTTAATTCGCAAAAAAGCATCACTTTCCTTCTCCTGGTAGGTTGAACGGCTGACCTTTGTCCAAGAGGTATTAAGGACACGCAGGACACATGTGTACACAAAGCCCGTACTATTTGCACGTGGTCATTTATAATCGGGCGAGTCCTTTCCGCGGCTACTTAGGAGATATTTTACAGTGAAAACCAGCCGTCGGGGAACCAGTTCAAAAGTTCACGTGAAAAACACCGTCAGGAAATTGCTAGGAAATGGCCACGCCACCGATGCTCACCCTTTTCCCTGGACACCCTGCTCGCGTTCCTTGTAATAATGTAAACGACTCGAAGGAAACCCTTGCCGACCGTCGTATTGCAGTGTCACGAGTTAAAAATGTCCACATTTGTTCACGAAAATGGTTATAATACGAAAGAGACTCGGGGAGATCGCCATTCGGCGCCACAAACTAAGTGGCTAGCCCCTTAAGTTATCCATCTTAGTCTTTGACGTGTTACCAGAAACATTTCTTGTAATAATGCAAACCTGTCGAAAGAAACTGTCTCCGATTATCACATTGCACTGTCACAAGTTAAAAATGACCACATTCGTTCACGAAAATGGTTAAAATACGAAAGAAACTTCGACAGATACACACGTAGCTATTCGACACCTCGAAGTAAGTCACTTATGTCTTAAGTTTTTGACGTGTTACTGCAGGAGTTTCGTGTAATAATGTAAACGGCTCGAACAAAACTATCTCTGATTATCACATTGCACTGTTACAAGTTAAAAATGTCCACAATTGTTCACGAAAATTGTTATAACACGAAAGAAACTCCGAGAGGTACACGTGCCGCCATACCACACCATCAACTAAGCGAGTTATGTCTTAGCTTGTACGTCTTAAATCCTTGATCCTTTGTTAACCGTTGATGTATACATCGCGCGAAGCTCGTCTCGATGTGTTTATTTAAATCTCATTTAAACCGAAACATTGCGAAGAAGAGACGGAACGAGTGTACGAGACTAAAATTGCTGATAGAACGAGTGACTGGATAATTTATATAATTATATTTCGGTTAAATCTCGGTAATACTTGATTTCGGTTTGTTATTAATTTCGCGTTTACTTTCCACGATTTATGCAGCTTGAATAAAGTGTTTATGACACTATTAATTACATTTTCGATGTATGGGAATATGATTTCGGTTAATATGCTTTTTTAATGAAGTGTAATGCTCGACTGCTTAATGGGATTAGAATTAAATACTTTTCGGTTTCGTTCGAGGTGTATCAAAGTTATTATGATTTGATTAAAAGTAGGATATACTGTAATTCGTGAAAATGTATATGACGTGAATATTTTAATTTAAAGCTGATATAAAATTATTCAGATGTAAAAGAATTTTATACTGACTTATTAGGATTATGATTTTAATACTCGAATAAGATCCCTAGTCATTATGATTATATCTTAATTTAATTCTAGAGTAAGATCTTCTTTAATTATAATCATAATTAATTAAAAAAGTATAATCATAAAAGATCGTAACCTAGAATTAAATTAAGAAATACTTATAATCAGAAAAGATCTTACTATATGTAAGGTGTTATAATTATAATTAGCAAAGTTTTCATATGTATAAGATATAACATATTATACATTATACATGTATAAGATAGGTCCTATTCATAATTACGAAAATTCTTATTCTAAAATAAAAACCATAATTCTAATAAATATGAATATGCTTTGCTGAGATCTGAATATCGTTAGATCAGAATATATGATCTGATTCGGACAGAACGTATTCAGAATATATATCGGTACATATACTAAGTAAATAAATAAATCATTCTTCGGGTATTTACACGAATACCAGCCGAATACATGTACGATTTCCGTAAAATAATAAAATAGAAATTACGCGGAATGAACATCGCTTCTCTACGACTTTACTTAGTCATTTCCGCCGGTTGTTTCGTTGTAAGGTCGATTCCTTTTATCGCAGATAAAAATTATTACCAAGTACCCCCTCGAAAGGGATTCAACGAAGGTTATAACTTTAACTCACACCGTGCCGTCGTTTCTTATTTTTATCACTCCACTTTTCTCTATCAGCACCTCTGCAATATGTATGCCATCAAGCAAAGAATAAAACTCAAACAAATTTGATATCTTAAGACAAAAATTGGATACCATTTCAGACACTAATTTCCATTCTTTAACACTATCTGTCATTAAATATCTTTACTTAGTCATTAATTATCAAAGCAGTCAAAATGACAGGCCTCCAATATTTTATCAAAATATTTAAATTTATAATCGTTCCAGTTTGTCGATGAATTAAATCGAATAATTTCTTTACCATCCATTCTTATTATTAAGAATATATACATGGATGTATAACTGAATATATCGTTAGTAATTTCAGAGATAATTAATATACATAGTGCATCTCAATTAGTTATAGATTATTTGTCATTGCATATTTGAATCTTTATTTGTATTTATATTTTGCCTTACCAACTATTTTTGTCACCCCACTGTATTAGAAAACCGCTTGATAAAACTAAAAAAAATTGTATGTTTATGATCAAGATTTGTTAAAATTGTAGGTGATAATCTGTATTAATTAATTATATATAACACCTCTCAATTAATTCTAAAGATAAGGTATGAACTAAGAATACAAAAAACACGCGAGCTAAGAAAGATGGAGCTTCAATAAGATTTTGGCTATCTTATATTTATTTCTTCATATTTTTCTGAATATTTGATATTCATTTAAACTTCAGATTTATAGTATTTATAAAAACACCCAACGTTAGTCTGCTTCACAAAAAATTGTGTAAATGTCTTGATATAAATCTGGGCCAAAGACCCAGCTCTTCATCCTTCCTTGTATTTTTCTTTTTATCCTGACGTTCAACTTTTTTCCGGAGGTCTCCTCGAGTAGAACTTTTGTTCTGTTTTCCATGTTTCTCGCGTATTCTCGGAAAAAGAGCAGCTTGACGCTTCCTCCTTTCTTAAAGCCGGCTGCTCTGTCCTCGGACTTAAGAGGAATATACGGAAGGAGAAGATGTAACCGCAGAGGACTACAAGAATAAAGTCGCAGCTCCTGATTCCTGCTTTTTTACAGTCCGGAAATCCTCTTACGGGATAAAACAAAACCACCCCTCCAACTTCTCCTTTTCCTTCTTAAATGTGACATTCCGGACATTTCCTATCTCCTCAACGACTCACCGTGTATTTTTAACTCAACGATATCAGGATTTAACTCAATGATCGATGGGATAGGTCGAGGATGATGTTGCAAGAAATATTAATATTGATAATATTAGACCCTCTATAAAGTTCTGTTGCTTTTTTTACCAAGACTCTCGGAGTGCTTATTAATATTTAAAGTTCTGATTGTGACATTTTTATTGACCCTATTTTTATTACTTGGATTGAAATTATGAAATCAGATAAAAATCCATCGTTAATCGTTCGTTTTTCGTGGGAAATTCAACGGAAAAGAAAACGGAGTTTCAAAAAAGAAAAAACGCATCAATTACGACTCAAAATTTATGTAAGATTTTTAGAACGGCTACTGGAAAGTGTCGTGAAATGCCAAATTGGTTCGCAAAATATAAAACTGAACAAAGTGTAAAAGTGAAGACTTATCGAAGTTGATAACGATATTTCGCAGAATTTAATCGCGCCAGATCCATATTTGTCTGAAAGAAAAATTTATAAGAATTTCGTTGGAAAAGATAGACATATAAAAAGTACCTGCAATTACATTGGTTAATAAAGTCAAAGTAAAAAATTGTATGGGTGACAAAAGCGCGGATCAAAAGCGGCAGAACTTTGTGGAAGACCTAATAATATAGTTTCTGTGTAAAAAATATAGACGACCCTGAAAATTCTGTAAAAAGACACTGAAAAGGAATCTCCCTTTCAGGTGTTGACACTTGGAAGCCATTTTATATTACATAAAATATTTTGAGTATTATTACAACAAAAGAACTTAATGATACAAAGTTATATCAGATATGAAATGCTTTCGAAATATTAATGTTGCGGTAATGTATGTGTTTATATGTTTATAAACAACACGGTGGACGCATTTATTCATTTTCTATATTAAAGATGAGAAGCATTCATATTTTAATAAATTTTTCTTGTCCTTTTAATCCCCGGGGATGCGTCGCGGGAATCTAATTCATTATTAATTATGATTTACTAGTATCGAACGTAAATAACTATTTACAATCATTTCCCTCTCTGTTACTCATTGTTTATTTATGGCCACGATAATCAATTAACGGACACGGTTTAATCACGTTTTACGTGTTTTTCATTCATTATCCTGCCGCTTTAATAATGTAGGATATCATTCGGGATATTACACAACCGGTATCCAAAACAAATATGCGTAATAATGAGACTGATTTATTCGGTTATTACTATTCTCCTCATCGCGGTAACAATTATTACATAAAGCTATTTTATTCGTGCTTCGTGTTCCTCTTTATCCGACTTATCCGACCACTCGCTTAAAGAATTTCGGAAATATCTATGCAATTATATACGTATCTAATTCGTTAAATCTGTGCTATGATTTTTATCATATTTCTGTATGCTTCAACTTACTAAATAATTGGTAATCTTTAAACAAAAACTCGAGATATTAAGATTGTATATGAAGTATTAGTTTAACTTATATCAATTTCAAATAATTAATTTGTAATAATTAACATTAATTCTTCTATATTAAGTATCCAAGTAATAATTTTCTATATCCAAATAATAATTCATATTCTTTCTTCAGAATTAGGCTCATAATTAGACTAACGATAAGATATTAATATCGAATTATATCATAGAGTACGATTATTAGATATAAATACCATACTTTGAATTTATAACGCTATATAATTTTCACTTAATGCAGTTTTATCAGATTCATATTTAACTAGTTTCACGTTATACCTTTTCTCTTAGACACACCAAAATTGGAATACACAGGATTAACAATTTAATTCATAAAGACATATTGTCCTATTAAACGCCAGAATCTCTTAATCCTGCGAACTAACAGTTAAAGAAAAAGTAGGAAGAAATTAGAAATCCTGTCGTTGAAAGGATCACGGAACGAAATGGTCCTTTTTATACCGCGAAGAAAGTCTCTCGCGAATATCTCGGTGATGGAAGGACGGAGCAGAATGAGCGAAGAAACAACTGTTCTGGTGTTTATTTCTCGCAGTACATTTTCGCAGTTTTCTTTTATGGTTAACGCGGCAGGATGTATGTACGTGACCGACTTGATAGGGGGAGGGTGCGGGGGCACCGCGGCGTGGAAAGAAAAGAATAAAAAGAGAAAAGCGTGTCGACAGTTTTCACCAGGCAGAAGGGAAGCTTTACGAGATTCTTCTCGACGCCGCGCCGTTTCATTTTACGGGTCGTCGCCTTCTTCTTGCAATGTGGATTTGATTTAACTCGAACTGCCCATTTCGAGGCTCGCCATCGAACCGCAGCCAATCTTTCTCCGCTCGAGTTTCTTTTATATCTATCTTTTACACGGATACCTACTTTTGATTATTGTCTGATCTTTAATCGACTTCGATATACACAAACATTTTATAACCGGATTATATTCCTCGTCAAATAAAATTCCACGATTGATGCAATCTTAACTTTGCCTAGTAAAATTAAGGTACGAGCCGAATAAATTCTATCAGCTTTATTCTGATTGGTTAGAACCGTCTAATCTCAGAGTGTAGGTATTGTTAGGTTTAATACTACGAAGTTAATCGGTTAATAAATAGTAATCAATAATTATTCGAAATTAGAATTCCAGCTATGGAATCGAAGTTTCAATCAGCAAATCGATACTACACCATGTCACTAATTAATAAATACGAAGATAATTGGTGCTATCATTGTGATTACTCGCGATCGTAAAACAATGTCTAGCCACCGTAGCAGCATAGCTTTAGTTAATTCGCGGGAGAAGACACATCCCGACGACTATCGTCTCTGGATTTCGGTTTCGAGGGTTGGTTGCATCGTATGCCCTCTGCTCGGATGGTCAGCTGGACCCTCGTACACGTAAATCACGGCGCTGCCGCAGATCCAATTATCAAATTGTCCGGCACTTCAGCCCAGTCAAGAGAACCGCTCCAACACACCCGTTGAAAGAGAGTATGTATTCCGGTTACATGATGAAAAGAGGCGGATAGATAGATGCTTTGTAGAGAAAGAGATATCAGGAAGTCGAAACAGAGACATGAACGGAAATGAAGACAGAAACAATAAAGTTTTGAGGAAGATAGAAGCGAGGGAAGAAGAGAGAATATAAGTAGAAAGGGTAAGTAAATGCCAGGCAAAGAAGAGGAGACGACGACGGAACTAAGTGGCATGGATTCGGTAACTAAAGGAGCGATAGATCTTACAAGGGACAAAACCACTGAAGATGGAACGACCTTAACGGCGAAGATTTATGACTCGAGTGACTCTATCGCCAGAAACCTTTGTGGTCCCACGAGAAAATGTCGCGTGTGATAAGCCGTTCGATATCGAGAACGAAGAAGAAGGAGGTCGTAAACACTTGGAACGTGTCGTTCCATGGTAACACTTAAAACGACAGTCTAAAAAAAGTAATATCATATTCCTCAAGGATTGTATTTTCGTCGGTTGCTCAGAGAAGAATGGAAATATCCGGATGCCGATTTCACGTGATTCCATATTTGATATTAATGATAAGATCGTTATGATTAACGCGATTATTAGCCCACCAGCATACTGCGGTGATATCGAGGCAGGTATATCTGATTATCGAACCACCGCATTGGGAAGATTTTTAATATCGTGTGACTTTATTTCGAGATTATTTTAAGATGTATTTTGCAGGTATTTAATGGTCGATGATGGAAAATAAGATGGCTGTTATTCTTCCTGTAAATATAAGTTGGCACTAATTTCCTGAAGGTGTTTAATGCTTCCTTAGGGCTAAGGCGTCGCGTGTACCGGAAGGCCGTCGTTAGGCCTGGAAATGCAGACCGGATGTGCGTGCGAAACTTACACACCCCTACTGATTCTAATCCAGACATCAATCTACAGAGAAAGTTAATTCACTTATGATGTACGATAAGATAAACATTGTAATTAACGCCGCTACTTGTGTATATGTATCTGTACCAAAATCAATGTATTATACGAATGTTTATTCTCTTTAGTTTCACCGATGTATTTCATATTAATTTCTTTTGACTTTATCATAAAGTCTTCAAATTCGTAATATTTAAAGAATAAAATTAGCTTTCATTAAAAAATCGCTTTTATGGATATCTAATTTTTAATAATTCGAGGAAATCAATGTTATCTTCAAGAATAGTGGCACTGCAATTTAAATTCAAGAGAATGAACGTTACTTTTTCGAAAGAAATTAAGAAACTATGCGTAATACATTTCCCACGGAATTTAGAAATTGCAAAAATATTACTTTTCTCAAAGATACGATAAAAGACATCGGTTTTATTTTCAATAAACGCAGATCTATTTCCAAGAATTTGTGAGTTTCCTCAAAAAGGCCGGTTAGTATTTCGTTTCGGTGTTCAAAAACCTTTTGGATCCAACAAAAAGAGCATTAGGGCGATTTAATTATCGTGCAACATTGAAATGACCTATCGTTTGTTTACCGATTATGAATACCAAGCTCGATAAATGTTTTGATCGTCTTCATTATATGAAATTATGAACGGTGATGTACACGTTCAGAGTGTATTTCCCATTTCAGAGGGAAAATATTATTCGCGGTTAATACGAGCCTCCGTTCTACATATAAATTTTATAATAATACCGTGTCTGCATTTAGTATGTAATTATTAAATAGCCGGTACAACACCAACCGGATAACAGAAAACTCCATTGGAAATTGATTTACTTTCGAAAGTATAAGCGCCATACTTGAAAGTAATTTATCAGCTAATGAGAGCTGAAAACATATTTTAATATTTGATACCACCGTCTGCTTAAATAAAATAATGAAAACGCGATGGAACAAAGCCCGGCGAATAATCCCATGGAAATATATCACGAATTATCTACACGCGATTCTATCAAGATTACTTCTGATTGAATATTACATGTAATTTATAGTATTATTTTAATAACATTGATCATCGATACATTACGATATTCTGCAACGTTCCGCATCCCAATGCTTCATTTTCCATTCTATTTAATTGCAATTACATTAAACAACATTTGTACGAGTATAATTCCTTTAATTACTATAATCAAGTGTTGAATGTGTTACAGTAATCACGATTCTATTTTCCCTGCATTTAAAGGATAATGTTAGAATCGCGAATGAAAAGTTTCCTAGCCGCGAGGAAAGATCGACGGTGGGATTGGGAAAAAAGTAATATCTGTCGCGGTCGACGGTTCGAACGGCCACCCAAAAATATCTGGATGAAGAGATCTCTCCCTCGGGAAACGACAATTGAATCAATTTACAGAGCGGTTTTGATAGGCCGAATGACACGTGAACAGGTTACACGGCAGGTGTCCTGAAATATTACGCCGGTGCTGTGCCAATTACTGTCGACTGCCAGAGAAAACCTAATCGACGATTACAACTAATATCCGATCCTAATGTATCTTAGAATTTCAATTTCAACTTTATATTATGCCAGTGCTATGACAATTATTTTCGACTAGCACGAAAATCTATTCCTAAGATTATGATTAATATCTGATTCTAATGCGTCTTAGAATTTCAACTATATCTTTAAGTTATTCACGATATTCATTCAGCGTTCCGTATGAAATAACTCACCTAATTACCTCCTTTAATTGCAATAATATAGAAAACATTTTACTTTTTTAATTTAATTAATTACTCAATCAAAGATGGCAAAACTGTTGCTCGCCCTTTTCGTCGCCTTATTGGCTGTATCCTTCGTCATGGCTTGCGGCCCACCAGGTGTTATAGTAAGTGCTTTAAAAAATTCTTCTTTTCAATTTTACTCATCAATTACTTTAACTTTTAATTATCAGTCACTTTCCCCAATTCGCTGCATTCATAAAGAATGTAAATCTCAAATAAACTACAATTCAAATTAGTGAGATAGTTTTCACTTACTCAAATAAATTCATAAACAAAATTATACAAAATCAAAATGTCATATACAGAATTGAAATCAATTTAGATTTAAATCATACAAATTCAATCAAAGTTAGTTCGTAAAAAAAAATTATGGAAGTATCAAAATAATATGTAACTTTTTCTATTTCAGTGCTCCCGCGATGCGGACTGCTGTGCCCCGTTCAAATGCAACCCTTGGGCCTTACGTTGCACCAGTGGCCCCAGTGGCCACGGCATCCCCGGCGGTAATCCCTGTGAGGCCCCAGGCGACGAACAATGAAGACCCGAACGGATCGGCATGATTTTGACTGCAGTAGTTGACTCTACTTATCGATAGCATGCTTTATCTACCTGAATCATGTACTTCTCGCAAATAGTAACAACACTTTAAATATATACACGCTTATTAAAATACACTAAGCTTCGTATTATTTACATTGCTACTTCCTTCCGGTACAAAAGCACATCTTCTTTTATCAGTGAATATGAGGGTGATCAAAATTTACTTTTAATACAGTAGACGTTTATTGTACAAGGTGTCCTACGAAAAACAACCCCCTAATTATAATTCAAATTTAATTGTGGAGGACCCATATTTGTCTGCGGTCAAAGTTGGAAAAGACGGAAATACAGAAAATACCGGTAATCGATTAGGGACTAAACTTGAAGAAAAGAAATGTTATATGTAACGGAAGTGTAGATCGAAATGCGGTGCAACTTGTGGAAGACTTAAAATTTTTTTGTGTACAAATATAAGCAACCCTGAAAGTTCAGTAGAAAAATACAAAATAGGAATTTTCCTTTCGGGATGTTGAAAGTCATTCGTATGTTGCATCAAATATTTCCTATATTATCGCATAAAAAGAAGATAATTGCACTATCAGTGAGCTGATTGGACGATGCTTCCGTCTTACGTCTTTGTCCAAGCGCCATATTTCTCAGCCAATTAAATTTATCATAAGTCTTTTGTTACGATTATGCACACAAAATTTGATGCAATATGAGAACGGCTTCCAATGCCAACATACCAAAACGTTTATTCCTTTTCAGTATTTTGTTTACAAACTTCCAAGGTCTTTTCAATTTTTTATGTTTTTATTTACGGTGGCCTGTTATACATAAAACAGACTGTACAAGGAAAAGTGTGTTCCAGCAAACGTGGAGGATCATTAATAATTCAAGAATACGTGATTGCGTCGTAGTTGCTGTGTGAACAAAGATCATATGTAACGAAGGTGCCGATAAACAGAAGAAGAAGTGATTGCCAGATATCAGTCTACTTTAAATCGCTGGAAAGAATTACACATCTGTCTGTAAGTTCCGTGTTTCGAACTAAAATAGGGTGAGCAGTGCTCACTGAGCATACATGTAGGGATTATATTTTCTACTGGACACTGTATTGGTCTCCAAATGAATATGCTTGTACAACATACTTTCTACGTGCGTTTGTTGTTTAAAATTCTACAGATCGTACCAATTATACCGATCGCATTATTAATCGTATTTTACGCGATGTCACATATCTACCTTTAGGAATTTTTCTTGTGGAGCACAGGTACTAAAGCAGAAACAAAATGAAACGATCTTTGATTTTCATTTTTATTGCATTGATTGCCATTACTGCTGCCATGGCTGCTAACTTGGAAGCACAAGAATCCCAAGCAGGAATGGAAAATTATTACTTCAAAGTGTGCGGACACTTTTATGACAAAGTAAGTTGTCTGACTAAAATGGTACTCGACTACTTATTCGTTCGACTAATCATTCCGGTTTTCTATTTTTATTTAATTAGATGAAATGTTGATAATTAGTACGTTAGATCTCGGTTCGGCTTCTATGGCGTTTTGAAGATGAGAACACTTGCGGCGCGTGCACGTGTGTCGAATGTGTGAACAGGTGTGCTATACAGGAAAACCGAAACGCAAATGCCAGGTCGTCAATCTTATGAATGGAACTCAATCAAATACAGAACGAACTTTTGCGCCAAATAATTGTTATCGGTCCGTCTAATGCGATTACGAAATCGCACTATAGAAAAAAGTCGTGTAAAAAGTGTTCCAGGCATCTAAAAATCTTGGAAGCATCTTTTACATACTCCTTATATACTTGCTCTTTGCCATACAATCACTACGAACAGTTTTTCTTTAAGAATTGATTACATGAGAACTTCTTTCGATCCAAAAAGGACCCTGGAATATGATTAGATATAATCCTAGGACCACCTAGGACCGAAAATCTAATTTTTCCGATTTTGGTTCGACCCGTTTTTGGGCCGAAAAAATTTTTAAACCGCTTCTTCGGGCCAAAAATCATCCTAGAATATGTTTATACATCATATACCATCGATTTGGGCCATTTAGGAACGATTTTGGCGACTTTAATTTTTTGACAATTTTTGAAGGTATACCCCTTCACATTTTTGCGATTTTGGTTCGACCCGTTTTTGGGCCGAACAAATTTTTGAACCGCTTCTTCCGACCCAAAGTCATCCTAGAATATGTTTATACATCATATACCATCGATTTGGGCCATTTAGGAACGATTTTGGCGACTTTCATTTTTTGACAATTTTTGAAGGTATACCCCTTCACATTTTTGCGATTTTGGTTCGACCCGTTTTTGGGCCGAACAAATTTTTAAACCGCTTCTTCCGACCCAAAATCATCCTAGAATATGTTTATACATCATATACCATCGATTTGGGCCATTTAGGAGCGAAATTGGCGACTTTCATTTTTTGACAATTTTTGAAGGTATACCCCTTCACATTTTTGCGATTTTGGGTCGACCCGTTTTGGGGCCGAACAAATTTTTAAACCGCTTCTTCCGACCCAAAATCGTCCTAGAATATGTTTATACATCATTTACTGTCGATTTGGGCCATTTAGGAGCGAAATTGGCGACTTTTAATTTTTGATAATTTTTGAAGGTATACCCCTTCACATTTTTACGATTTTGGATCGTCCCATTTTTGACCAATAAAAATTTTTTAACCGCTTCTTTCGACCAGAAATCATCCTAGAATATGTTTATACATCATATACCACCGATTTGGGCCATTAAGAACCGATTTTGGCGACTTTCATTTTTTGACAATTTTTGAAGGTATACCCCTTCACATTTTTGCGATTTTGGTTCGACCCGTTTTTGGGCCGAAAAAATTTTTAAACCGCTTCTTCGGACCCAAAATCATCCTAGAATATGTTTATACATCATATACCATCGATTTGGGTCATTTAGGAACGATTTTGGCGACTTTCATTTTTTGACAATTTTTGAAGGTATACCCCTTCACATTTTTGCGATTTTGGGTCGACCCGTTTTTTGGCCGAAAAAATTTTTAAACCGCTTCTTCCGACCCAAAATCATCCTAGAATATGTTTATACATCATATACTATCAATTTGGGCCATTTAGGACCAAAATTGACGGCTTTGAAATTTTGACCACTTTTGTAGGTATAGATATAATCCGTTTATATATGATAACACGATGGTGGCAGAAGATAATTAAAATGTCTTTTGTAAAATTAATTAAAATGGATATTATAACTAATTTTATAAATTCATTGCCGTACTATAATGATCCCAATTGGCAAGAAATTTTATCTAAGCATGAAATTAGTCAGAATATCTTCATTCCATAAAAAATAATTCGTCGTTTCTTGCACAGAGAAACAAATTCTTAAACGTCTGCGGGTTTTTTGGTCGTACTGCGTTATTCACGTTAAACAATATTTGAGATGTCGGAAAGCCGAAGTGAAGGTGATACATATACTCCATAAAAAATCATCTCACGATTTCACAATTCGCATTGCTACGTGACTCCTTCGAATTCATACAGTTACGGCTAACAGTACTTCTTCGAAGGTACACCCAGCGGTTACTAAAAAAAATAAAATTTTTCGCAAATGCACAACCTTCAACTTGCAAACTAAGAGCCACATTTACCACAATGTTTGAAGGACTTTCTAAAATGTTTTATCATATACGTTCTATATTAAATATTATATATTATATAATATACATAGGAGTCCCCTTCACCTGTCTACGTACCACGTGTCTTTTATCCAAAACCTTACAATACTAACACCTATACTTGCAATCAAAGAATTTTAATATTTAACCTGTTCACCATCTTATTAATAAGTTATTAATAACCACCTATTTATCCGTAATCCTATAAATAATGCATTGATCATAAATACTACCCTCAAGCTTATCATCTTATCATTCGTCTTTTGACAAATGACCGCAAGTAACGTCTAAGAAGGTAAACATTTATGAAATGTCGTCTTATCGAGACGCGCGAATGATGTGATTGAGATTGCATTCATTGATAATTTGGGCTCCAATCATCATAAAGAAGACGTCTTTTTTTATCATGATTAGCATATGAACTGTTCTACATAGATACCACGTGTCTAGTGAGGGAGTCTATGTAATAAGTTTGCTGTGAGCCAGGTATGTCAACACATAACTAGGGCACCCAAACGTATGCGTCTGCAACTTATTTCCTTCCACTACTTTTTGGCTCAGGTATATATACCTGGGACCAACTTCATCAAGTCAGTCACATTCGAAGTCACAGCATAGTGAACAATCAAAAAAGGTTCGTACACTGTCAAACTAGTAACAATATTTCTGTGTATAAAATAGAAACATATTCTTAATTCTTAAGATTTAGACAAATTTTGATATTGCCGTAAATATCTACACTTATTTCTTTTTTTAACAATTTTATTGTCATTATTATTACACTGCTATTCGTGTGACGAAAAAGTTTTCATTCGTATACATTAAATTAATTAATTAATGTTCTAATTAAAGCCGATTGCGTATAGTGATTGCTTAGTACCTGATATTATACAATTAGAATAATGATATAATTCTCTAATTTGCAGTTTATTGTATTCTGCATTTTCAATAAGTACTGAATAGAATTACGCATCGGATAGCATGTGATTTAATATTATTACTTATTATTACAGACTAAAAAAATTATCAAAATGAAATTCTTCGCCTTCGTTTTCCTCATCTTGGCTGTCATTGCCGCTTCGGTCTCTGCCCAAGAAGCAACTTGCAGCCCATGGCTCGGCCGCGTAAGTTTTTTATTTACAGTTATTGTTTTATTAAAATTTTTTCTGTTTCAATTATACGTTATATATATATACTTAAAGTTTATTGCAAATAAATATCGGTGCATTCTATTTACTTCGAGTGCTACTTCAAGCAAAATATATATTTTTAATTCCCGGGATGTTCTCGTGATAATCAAAATACTTTCAATATAATTTTGATATGATTCGATATAATTGAATTTTATTTTATCAATTCAATAAAACTTTAAGTCTTGTTAGAACTATTGTGGAAACGCACGTGGCTTAATAAATGTATATCTTGTTGCGCATTTCCGGGTTTTATACTTTTTCAATTTTTATGCAACAAGTACCTAATGTTATTGTTTATATTTTAGTGCCAACAATACACTGACTGTTGCCGTCACTTGATCTGCTCGACTTACACCTCCAAGTGTGTCCCCAAAGGTGGAATCATCGTCCCAGGACAAGACACCAGGCCCATTGGATCAAGCCCATACGCACCAGGTCTACCAACCGCCTAAATTTCTTCAACTATGACCACCATTCCCCCTACATCCTACCATTGCCATTTACACATTTAACTTCCTATTTAAACCTTTCTTCTCTAAGTTACCATTTATATAATCCTGCTACTTTAATCATGCTGTAAATTATTACAATAAAACTCTTCAAACTTATGTCTGTTTGAACTTTATTTTAAACCCTTGTATTATATCGTGTATTACTCGGTGTACCTTATATTTATATTTATGTTCATGCTATGAAAAGTATTGTTGGCGCATTGCCAACTAAAAAAAAATCAAACTTAAAGTATCCTTGCAGTATTTCAAATGTATTCTAATGAAATCATTCACATTGACAAGCCTGTTTTGGGTAATAACGGCACGGATAAATGTACACATTTCAAAAAGAAATGGCAATGCGTGTGATATCAAATAATTTGGGCTGACAGCGAATGTGTTGGTAGGCAGTATATTACAAATAATATTATAATATAAATAGTATTGAATAAGACTACTTAGAAAGCAAGATTTGTATTCTTTAAGTAATATTTTTAAGTATTATTCATAGTTTAATCATTTACATCAATGAATTTGGATGAAAGGATAAAATATAATAATTTAGGATTTGATGAGAAAAACAGCTAATTAAGATCTTAAGTGGAAATTATACGACATTTTGTGAAACATGCTGCATTTCGCCGGCAGTTCTTTGTCTTGAGTCGGTTTTATGCTCCATAATACAAAAGGTATGAAATATATAAAATTGAGTTCTATTTGCGGATTTCGTTAGAAAAACGGCGAATTTAATGTCAAGACAAAATTACATCATATAGTTTTTAAAAGTGATACGTAGATGACATAATGATGTTTACATCGCAATGATCTGCTTTACAACGGAATTCACTGAATTGTAAAGTCTCGTGACAGACGTATAAATTCATTAACTTATTACTGTGAATTTTTAATAAAGAAACATCATCAACAAACACGCTTGTTATTCACTTAACTTAAATGGTGCAACCCGACATTCCTTTAATTGACCGTATATTTGATAAACGGACATTATAACATAATGAAATTATATTACATTGTATTATGTTATATATCATAAGTAATATTACATGTAAAGAATATTATTCGTTTCTTAGTTTTATCTCGTATCTATATAATTTTATGTTTTGTCTAATATAATAAAATAATATAATAATACTCCAACACTATTTTATTATATTAAAATAATTTATTTGGATAATTCTATTAGTATATTACATAACTTACATAAATATATTTATTATATCACACTAGTCAAAAAAAATATAATCGAACTGATGACTGTATGAAATGAAACTAACAATAAGAAACGAAAATATCACTTATAATATTCCGAATAACCACAGAATATTTCCTTTTCAGGAATTATAAGTTTCAATTCTTTATATGTGATGTAATTAATTGTACTTTCCCAAATAACGGCGTCCCATCAAAAATAATTACTTCAGAATAGTATTATGATTTTAACTTGTTTTGATTTCAAGTATGATATCGGAAACTATCATACAACGCAATTAACGTCACGCGATAGAAATAGTGACGATAATCGCAATAATTGCGAGAGATAGTAAGATCCTGATAAGTAACTACTTAGAATTAAGTAAGACACTAACTAATTCATGAGTGCGGATATGTAGACGACGTTATCACCTTCAACAAATATGGATAATTAATTCCGTCACCCTGCGAATAAATTAGCCCCTTGGTTACAAATACAATATCCTCTGGGGATACTTTTGACAAATGACTATGTACTATGTCGCGCAGGGAAAAGATTCAAAAAATTATACAAGAGTGACACATGTTGGAACATTAATCGGCGCGACTTTTTGACGATTATTCGATAATTTATTAGATACCGATCGTTCCAGAGGAATTCTTTTTTTTGTAACGCAGGGTGGCATGTCCATAATTAAGCGGGCATACTGCTTTAAGTTTACTCTGAAAACATTAAAAACTGAATGAACCAGCTATGTAAACTAAAGCATGCCAAGATACGCCTCTTCCACCACTTCGTTATTCGATGTGTAATTCTGGGTATAAATACCACGAATTATCTTCATCATGTCAGTTGTACTTGAAGTTACATTACTAACAACGTTGTTTGACAAACGGTTTGTGCATTTCTGTATTCGTAAAACTATTTTTACTATTTTTAAGGATCATTTTCGGCCCTCGTAACAAATTACGGTTCCTGTTTGGAAAGATTTTTATAAAAGTACGGAAGCAATTTGAAGATTTAAGTTTCATAAGAATTCGATTATTTCCATTGTTTATCTATCACTCGTACCTTACTTTGACTTTGAATAAACATTAATTTGCTTTAACTTTAAATAAACGTTATCTCACGTTAACTTTTAGAAAATATAGAAATATTCTGATCTCGCGGTCTGCTAATTAATGAAAAAGATGACGGTTTTAAATTCTGAACAAGAAAATTAAAACATAATAATGTAATATCATTATATAACACAACATAAAAATTTAATGTCTCCATTCTGAAATAAGTAATAATGAATAAAGGCTCTCGAGTAATATAATAATATTTCAATAAATATAATCGGAAATGTAATAATAAAAGTTGAGGTTATCACATTTTTATGCTTCGATATAGTTTCTCTGAATAACATGCTTCACTTTAATTGCATTTTGATAACGCTTAATGAAGTCGAGAAATTTAGATAATCAATTGCAATAAAATCTTACTGGAAGTAAGTACATCATATTTATCATAATACTCTGAAAACGGGGCAGTTAAATAGTAAAAAGATATCATCTTCTACTATGCAAAGAAATCTAATAAAGCTTTTGGTATTAGACAGTCCATTACTAATGTTATTAATTATTATTACAGACAAAAGCTATCAAAATGAAATACTTCGCCTTCGCTTTCCTCATCTTGGCCGTCATTGCCACCGCAGTATCTGCCCAAGAAGCAACCTGCAGTCCATGGCTCGGACTCGTAAGTTTTTTTATCATACAATTAACATTTCGCCCATTTCACAGTATTTTTAAGTAATTGTAAAATACTTGATATTTATTTTGCACATACCAATATAATGTTTAAATAGATTAGGTAGAGAATTGGTCCATCGCAGTCTCTTTTTTCTCCTCGAGTTTTATGCAGCTAGAAATTAATGTAATTTTCTAACAGAAAATTACATTTATAATTATAATAATAATTATAAAATTGATTGAGACTGCTATTTCCGATCTATAATACACCGTTAAATCCTATTTTACATTCCAAATTAATTGTTGAAACGGAACTTTAAACCCAGGTTTTGTGCACTCTTAAAGCTGTTAACAAATTCGTGAAAAGTATGGAGAAACTAAAAAGGGTTAAATCATACTGGGGTGTAAATCGTAAAAAGATCATATCTTACACTGTACGAAGAAGCACGAAAACTGATATTTTTATAGGAAGATTAGAGAAGTAGAATAATAAAAGGTTAACAGTTTTTTTATAGAGAATATTTAACTGCATCAAATAATGTATTAAAGTATATGATTCCATTGAAAAGAATCAAATTTAGCTCGATACGATCTTTGCGCGTCCACCTACAAAAGAAACCTACCAAAAAACTAATAACATCAGAATATGCCCCCCTCCCCCCTTGAAGTCATCTAACTTTATCTGAAACACTTTTCGTTACAAAAAATAATAGCGACGTAAAGTAAGATGTCGATTTCAGCTGAGGAACTCTGTATGTATATACATACATATAATTAATAATTACTTTATATATTCAGTGCCATCAAACTTCGGACTGTTGCCGTCACTTGATCTGCTCAACCTACACTGCCCAGTGTGTCCCCAAAGGTGGAATCATCGCCCCAGGACAAGACACCAGGCCCCTTGGACCAGGCCCATACGCACCAGGCTTACCAGGCCAATAACTAAATCTCTAACGACCCATCTTCTGCGACCTCCTATCTATCGAGCTTCCATTTTGTATCATAATGCATAAATTATGTCATCTGTGTATCAGTACACTTTGGCAATGTAGTTTTTTCAAATAAATCTCTTATCTTATACTGTTCCTATTATTTAAATCATCGCGAGGAGATCGAGAAGTGGATATAATAAATATAAATAATTTTAAGATGTATAAAGGTACATACGTTGATATACAATAAGGCAAACACTTTAAAGCAATAATTGCTTTTCGAATATGAATTTGTAATGGAAAACGTAATTTAAGTAAATAATAAGAAGAGTGAAACTTGAAAGCAGTAGCAGAATTTTAATATTTATGTGCAATAGAACAATCAATAAGTATAAATAATAGTAAGGGAAAGACTTGAAAGTAATACCGACTTGAAAGTAATACCGACTTAATACTAATTTGTAACGGAGAAAATAATAAGACTAAATAATAACAAGAATAAGTTTGTAGGTAATAGCAATATTTTAATACTAATTTTTGATAGAAAAATGATTTCAAAATAATATTAGAATTATCAATTTTATGATTCGAAATAGTACTACTCGCTTCGATCTCTAAGATTGAATATATTGTTCCGAGTAAAATGGCGGAGATCTATTTCAGCGCGGAGTTAAAAAGTAATTCTTTATTTGATATCTTCTCTAATATTTATATTGTATTATTAATACTGCATTATATAACATTTCTTTATTTAACATTATTTAACATTACATACAATTTTTTAGGAACCCTTTCACTCACAACTTTTATTAGAAATCAGCGGAAACAATATAAATTGAGTAACAGCAATAAGCTCGGCAGATTACAATTCCTAATTTTAGAGCATTCATAGATTATGGTATCAAAGGTATTGAAGTCAGACAATCTTTATCGTTCCAAAGGTAATATGAGTATTATGTAATATATATGTGACAGTGTATGTTAAAATCGGAATATAACAACTACATTTAATATCTAACAGGTACTCGAGTCAAACGATAAGCGAAAGTAATCAATTTCAGACTTCAGTTCGAATCCAATTGTCAAAGGGTAGAAGTACGCATTACATATTTTCATCTTTTTGAGTAAGTACATTATATTAGTATTTAGATTAGTATATTATAATATATTAGTGTTTACGTTACTGTATTATATTAGTTTTTATTTTAATATGTTATATTAGCATTTACATTAGTAGATCATACTTGCCTAATTACGACTATTTTTCTCTTAGGACCGTGATTAATTGTAATTGTACAATCTTTGATCAGGTTTCATATTTTAATTTTGTGTACGTTCTGTATTATGGAATTCTAAAATTAACTGATGAAGGAGAAAAGAACTATTGGCAAAACATGTCATTTTCAATAAATATGTAATGCAACTTTTGCCTGAAGATCGTAATTCGATTTTGAAAGTAAAATGAATCTGTTTCTACCTTTATAATTTATTTATATTAAACGACAGATTTTGCCGTTAGTTTTTCATATTTTATGAGGTTTATTAGCCACGTATACATTTCTATAAAATGTCTCCTAATTTTCAGCGGAGCGAGTAAGATTTCTTAAAAATGCAAAAGCTTTTAGTGCTGTTTTTCATTGCCTTGATTGCCATTACTGCAGTTATTGCATTACCCTCGCAATTCGATAGTTTGCAAGGAGAAAATGGCGTTGATGATTCGGACGCGTATGCAGTGCGGAAATCGTGTCTCCGATTCCTCAGGAGGGTGAATTAAATAATACTATTTTATAATCACTTACTACAAATATGGAAATCTTTAGCAGGGATTTTCAAATTATTTGGCTAATTATTACTTCCCTAATTATTAACAAATATCTTTAATTATCTTTCAGTGCTCGAAAGATAACGATTGCTGTGATGTAATGAGATGTTCACGAATCACATCAAGGTGTACTGTCTTCTAAGTTCGAAAGTAGACATCAAAGAAGAGGAAACATTTTTTCAATGTTCGCAAAGTAGATTAATTACGGATCTACTAGTTTAAGTAGTGGAATTAGAACGAGGTCAAATTATTTCTCATTCGTCACAAATTTCTTATCCGATTGTATTAACTTTAGAAATATTACGTTTATAAAATGTACGATATTTATCAACATTTTGGGTAGATATTATTGTCTCTGTTTTGAAATGCAGTGTATTTTACCGGTATAATATATTACTTCATTTTTGAACGATATGATTTTCATTGAGCTCCTGTCAATATATTCAACATTATTATGCTGTTATTTGAATAAGGTAATTCAGAAAACTAAAACAGTTTAATAAGTTAATATAAAATCGTTTCAGTGATACATTTATGTTTAACACTATGTTTAAATTGAATTTGAAATAAATTTGTTTAAATCTCACGATTCTTATACCTTTGAAACCTTAGACATACAGTTACCACTTTACTCCGCATTATGTTGTAATAGTAGAATTTAAAGACAGAAAAATATCGATACAAGTGTGGCTTCCATGCGCGTAAGTATCGCCACATTTTAATTACGTCATACAAGTGCAAATTCATTATCTATGAGAAAGCTTGTAATCGCCTTATAAAACAGAAGAGACCAGCGTCGCACGGCAGCCAAAACTTATCTGATTGTGGAAGCAGATCTCTGTTCCGTCAATCCACAAAAATTGTAAGTTATTATCGTTTTTATGCATCTAATAGTGATACATATAATGTTAGAATCGATAAGAAACTTTTTCTTCTAAAACATTATTTGCATATTAATTTATCTTTATAATAATACTCTGAAACTACAGAACAACTATTGAATAACAACAATACTGTAATATGTACACATGTAAATACTATGTAATAAAATATCTAATATTCTTAACAATATAATTCATATATTATTATTATTGGAAACACAGAAATAATAAGAGAATAAATTGTATAAAAAAACGCATTTCAAAATGCTTTGCAAACCACGTGGTAATAGTCTTAACAGATTTCTTACAGTTCATTTAATATTTTACAATTTTGATATTATAATATTTATCACATTATGATCTTTTCATAATTTTGCAGCAGAATAACCTTTAAAACATGAGGAAGATCTTGATTCTACTTTTTATCGCGATGATTGCCATCACAGCAATTTTTGCCGAAGAAGCGAGTGAAGTAGATGCGGACGTCGCAGATCAGCCAACTAATTATTTGAAAGCGTGCAGTAAATATTTTGGCAAGGTGAGTGAAATTAATCATCAATCAAGTGTCAATGCAGTAAATTAACGAAATAAATAATTAAACACATGTTAATGTATTAATAATAATACACAACGTGAGAATTATTAGTACTGTAATTAGTTCCCAGACAGATAATTTTCTTTATCTAGTTATCCCCCAAAATTATCTATCTTCTTATTCTATATAATCTAGTTTAGAAATCTAAGATGTTATAAACTAATCAAGAACATCTCGTTTTTTTGCAGTGTAAGAAACATGGCGATTGTTGTGGGCAATTAATGTGCTCGCAATTGGGATCCAGATGTGTGTACTATTGGTAACACTGAAGACTAAGAACATTTGTATATTTGATTGAAGTCCCTGCATCGAATCGTCACCTTTGAATCTCACAGCTTTTAGATGAAGTCTCATATTTCATGCGTGCTGTATAATAACTTTAATTTTCGAATAAACGCAATAATTTAAGATCAACAAACTTGTAAACTTCTACATTTTTAATCATCATACTTTGTTTGCTTGGAACCATTCCATATTCACCAGTTTATTTAATCAATAGGTCATTACAATAAATTCAGTAAAACGATACACATACAAATATTAGAATAAATAGTTTGTTTTGGAATTAATAATTAACTGATGTTAATGAATCAGAAGGTTCGCAAAACTTATCAACGAAATTCTTTACTGCTTGGTAAAATATTAGCTTTTAATATTTCGAAATTATCTTTTCCT
The DNA here is from genome assembly GCA_910591585.2 of Nysson spinosus. NCBI lineage: Eukaryota > Metazoa > Arthropoda > Insecta > Hymenoptera > Crabronidae > Nysson > Nysson spinosus. The sequence goes on along the minus strand of OU342837.1, from coordinate 4,978,612 downwards.
TTAAGAAATGTCGTGATATCAGTATATTATCTCATGTCAAATGAATACGCGCTTCCACATAACAATAAAAAATTATTAAAATGGCCGCAACAGCAAGAAATTTAGCATAAACATGTTTTATCCATATGCGTTTAAAGTCAAATGTATTATTCAGAGAAACTGTACGAAACTTAAAAAAATGTTATAAACACATAACATGTTGATCACATAATATATAAATTTGTACTATATTTTTATAATGCGACTGAAATAGAAAATTTTAAGACTTCAATATTTTGTGAACTTATATTTAATCTTCAGTATGCGTATTAATTGGCGATTAATTAGTGTAAATGTTGACAGTCTTACCGACAAATAATTTTCTTAATCATGTAAGAATCCTTTTTGTTCATTTTCGGTGCAAGAAAGATTATGATTGTCGTAATACTAATGAGGTCATGATTGCTATTATTAAAAAATGAAAAATATTTGTCTTTCAACACTGATCAAGAAGGTTCTCAATAATTATATTAAATATTCGACGCGATTTCAAAATCTGTAATTTAGTTTTCCTAAAATTAGAAATATTCAACATAATTTTATTAAATATTCGATGCGAATTCAAATTCGACTAAATCCTATAATTAAAAAAATGTCAGCAGACACGAATTTCTAATTCAGTTTTCCTAAAATTAGAAGTATTCGAAGTACTTTTATCAAATATTCGATTCGAATAAAAATTTGATTAAATATCGCAATTGAAAAATGCCGAAAAACTATACATAATCTGTAAATCTCTACTCAATTTTACTAATATTAGAAATATTCGAAATAATGGCAAAGTATAACTCACCAATTTAGTTGGTACACCGCACTACTCTCGCATGACTCTCGATTACTGGCACTGTCGTTACACTTCACCGCATGAGACTCCCAGCATAATGGAAATGTAAATTACTGTAATTACATATATTTAATTACGTCTGATATCTCGGATCTTCTAACATTTAATATGTAAAAGTATCGCCCGTTTATTTACACTGCGATAGTAGTATCCAGTAGTACCCAGAGTTTAAGTAAAATATCTGTACCCCTGTAACTTTCCATGTCTGGTAGTATTGCAAAATTTGATCATGAACCGTAGAAATGTAAATTCGTTATCTACAAGAAAGGTCATACGAGTCTTATAAAAATCAAAGGAATTCATTATCGGACATTAATTGAACGTCCAGTCGCAGGAGCACCACATCGTACTCAAAATCCGTAAGTTATTCTTATTTTATATAAAAATATAAGTATGGTTGGAGAAAAGACGAGGAACCAACTATTTTCTGAGCAAACCGAAAGCTTCTTTTCTTAAAGTTATTCGAAATGTAACAGTATATTATTTGATGCCAAATATGTAATTTTATTTCTTTGTGCACCTTCGACAGAATTATTTCTTATTTTAAGAAATGAGTGCCTATTATGATAATGTAAACTATTGTTTGGAATTTATCGAATTATAGACTTAATTTATCAGCAATAAATTGTTTGTAATTTTAATGAGTTTTTTATGGCGTAATGCAATATTACACCACCTTCGATCGCAAAACTTGTGTGTCAGATTATTAAGACTGTTATTATTATTATATTATTAATTCTAATACTACGTTGTATTATTGATTAGGAAACAAATCTCCAACAAAATGAACAAGATCCTGATCCTTTTGTTTATCGCCATGATTGCCATCACTGCAGTCCTTGCGCAAGAAAGCACACCTTGCTCCGAATACTTGGGCAAAGTAAGTATGATAAATTGCTGGTCAAATACAAATACATGTGTAATTTATAATATGAATTCAAAATAATTTAACTATGAAAAAATATATATTACACGTTAGAATGTAATACATACTGCTTTTATTCTTCAACAAATATTTTCTATGATCGTCGTGTATCATTAAAAACTTCAATTATTCAAAAGACATATGTAAATTACAAACTCATTTTTCTTTACACAGTGTACGCAGGACAGTGACTGCTGTGGAACCATGGTCTGCCCCAGATTCTTCTCGAAATGCATGCCTTATTAATAACTCTCAAAACTGCAAAAACTTGCACCCACCATAGACTTCATATCGCAAAAAATCCCGTCATTCGGGAAGCCATTGAATTGTTATGTTTTCTAACTTATACGTATAATGTAATATTTCCGATTGTTTAATAAAAAAGGATCCATCGACATTTATCAGGTTCTATCATCCGGTTAATTAAATTTGTATTACTCTACGAAGTGATATTCAAATATTCAATATTCTTCTTTAATCTTCTAATCTACTTATTAAATCTTCTTTCTAATGTTTTAATGGGATAATTCCCCAGGAAATGAATAAGTTACTGATATTATTATTTATTGCCGCGATTGCCATCACCGCAATCTCTGTCAACGAATACACTTCAGTAGATTCAGTTGCCAAATAAGCTAATTCAGTAGATTCAGTTGCCAAAGAAGTCAATTCAGTAGATTCGGTCGTCAATAAACTGTACTTCTCAGGATGTATTGAATTTAATGGCAAAGTAAGTCCGAATACGTAATTCTGATGAACATGTAACGAAATATGAATATATTATCTCAATAACATATGAAGTTTCTGTTTTCAGTCCACTAATGAAATTAATTAATACTTCATTATATGCTAGAAATTAATTGAGTTATTCGTTTTTGTGAACACAGTGAAAGTTGTGGAACTTTGTCCTGCTCAAGATATTATCACCCCTGCGTGTATTACTGATAATTCTGAAGATTGTAAAAATTGACTTTTGATAACACGGAGGTTCTGATCGCAATAGCGTCTATCACTGGCCTATAATTACGAATACTCTGTAATATCTTTTGATATTCAATAAATAATTAATATAAGCATTAATAAAGAAGTATAAATAATTAACCCGTACATGGAATTACTTCTATTCCACCCGATAATCGAGTAGTTGATAATAATGAACTATTATCAATATCTTTCCTATTTGATAATCGATTATCAACGATAATAGTTAATTAAATCTTACTCTTAGTAATTAATTGCATCGGTATCACTGTCAAAGAAGTCAATAAAGCTGGAACTAGGTAATCGAGATAAGAAAATAATTAAAATGAAATTACGATAAGTTTTAAATTCCATTAAGTATCTAGAAGATGGGTTAATTAATATCTACGAGACGATTAATTCGCAGCAACATTATAAAAATTGTTTCCCTTTTTAAGCAATGAGATTGGCGAGATTCAATGGTGTATTATCTCGTGCAGAATTTTCAATACAGATTTCCAGGTAGAAAGGTAAATAATTAATATCGCAGCTACGTCAACCAAGATAACCAGGGTATACAATACACGTGCATTTCATTGGGTACTTGGATTTTATTGCAAATGTGTGTCTTTAAGCAAGTTATAAATACATCATCTCAAGACTTCCGAGACAGTTGAAATTGCAAAACAGCAATAAGAATACTCTCACAAGTTAAGGTTAGTATGTATCTACTGATATGTATAATAATATACATATGTTCATATTTTGCTCATAATATAGCATGTATTTTTTGTTTGCAATGACCAATAAGAAAAGTTATGTAGTATTTTGGAACAACTATTATAATTAATATAGTTTCACGACAGAGCGCCAATCGCGTTAATCAAAATTATTAGCAAACAGGAAAGAAAGATTTAGTAATTACCTAATTATTACTAACCCTCCAAGTTATTGTCCTTTAAAATTAAAGAGCAAACAAATTCTTTTTTGAGATTCATTAAAATTTTGATAATGAGGCGTGAATGATCTCGAAATGATTCTTTAATTGAAACTATAGAATATAAAACTGTTCTGTCACTTTGATTTTCCAATTAATTTTTGCTTATCGTACCACTAATATTCAAACTTGTACTATTAATCCATGAATCAAAAGATTTAATAGATGGAACTTAATAGTATTTAATAATATTGATTTGTTGATAGAAAAATCGTAAAGTGTTAGGATACAACTATTCTAACTAATAAAATACTTTTACGACAGGGTGCCAACATCAAACAAAATGAAATTGTTCATACTTGCCTTCCTCGTTGCGGCTGCTATGTTTGCATTTGCCACCCCCGCAGCTAGCGAAGAAGCAACATGCAGCCCATGGCATGCACACGTATGTCTTTTTACATAAAAAATTGCTTCTTAGAGAAAATAAACTATTGCATACTATAAAACCTAGAATATAAATTTCATTGAAGCATTTCGAAAGATATAAATTGTTTGGTACAGATGTTTTTAGAATATTGCTTGCGATTTTTTACTTTTTAGTGCTCCCAAACTTCCGACTGCTGTCGGCACCTTCATTGCTTGTCCTATGCTTCGAAATGTGTCGCTATAAGTGGAATTATTATCCCTGGAATGGATAACAGGCCCATTGGACCAGGCCCATACCCTCCAAACATCCCAAAGCAATAAATAAATAAATAAACCCGAAAGCATTTCGTTTTGTAAACCAGTAACTCCATAATTCTACAATTCATTCTATAATAATCGACGTGTCATTTAATAAAAAAAATGGTTTACATTTGGTAACACAAGTTTATAACACAATAACATTTCCAGCATTGTAAATTTAATATATTAAAGTTAATTTGATGTAATAATTAATTTAGTTTTATTCAATTTCTGAATTTTTAAAGTAGATTGGGTAGCTTGGTAATTACTAAAACTTCGATAAATTATAATAAGAAAAATATAATAAATATTGGTGATGAACTGAAAGTGAATATTAATTATTTCACGAAGTCCAGATATTCAAACTTTAAGAAGAATGTGGAAATTGGTGTTTAATATAACACACCAAGAAATTATGATAAGGAAAATAATTAAGTTTGTTTAACATGATGGGAACTGAAGGTGAACATTAATTAAGTATTACACTTAAATGTTCAAAGTAATGTTAGAACAATTATGTAATAAGTAGTATTAGTTCGTTGAATAAACATGTTTCTGTTTATACGAAATATCAATAGAGTCTTACAAAATATTAAGTTATTTTATCGACGCGCGAATTTGAAGCACGCCATCACCTTGACACATTTGTCACACGAAGAAATATTCTTCACGGTCGATCGATTTCCGAGCCGTAAAAATGCTCTACAAATTCAATATAGATTAAAAAACGCGTGAATTGCACGCGTTGCAGCCGTGTGTATAATTTGTACGGTTAATAAAGTCGACGTACTATTTACTTGTAAGAATTTTTGTTCAGATTAGCTTACTTAAGACATCGTACTATTCCAAATGAGCGCTTTCCAATTGGGAAGTTATTTAATTAATGGCATGGTAATTTCAGTATATTTGCGATTAAAACTAACTTTATCGGATTTTGACGGGTTATAAAAGACTAATGTTCCAACCGAACTTCGCAGACTATCGAACCTCAGAAAACAGAGTTTTGATCCGAAGAAAGGACTATACTGTCACATTAATAATATCAGTGAGTACTATATTAAGTGGTTGACTATTATAATATCTCTTCATTTCTAATTATTTTAATAATATTCCTCGTAATCAATCTTCCTTGTCTATTTGGAATGAATGTGTCTCGTGTGCTTGTAACACTTGCTGTTTATATACCACCTCAGTAAATCGCGGCTGCGTGATACCACCGATTTTTATAATCCCCCCCACTTAACACGCCTTTCGAATTACACTTCCATCGTGCTAACGTATTTTCAATTTTATTTTCATTTAAGTATTTTGGTCTCCAATGTTAAATATTCCCATCAATGTAATTTTAATAAACAAATGAAAATATGTTAAATACTATTTTATAGACTGTCTTTCAATAACATCCTTTAGATTACTACACACTATTAGAAAATTCTGTGTTTAGAAAATTCCATATTTGAATTATAATGTATTTTAGAAAACTCTATTTGAAGTATTCTATATTTTGAAAGATTCTATGGTTGAAGTATTTTATATTTTAGAAAAATTCTATATTTTAAATTATTCTATAATTCTCTATTGTATTTTCGAATGATCTATTTTCGAACATTTTATATTTTGGGATAATCTACTTTTGAATGTTCTGTCTTTCATATAATAAAATATAATACGTTTCACTATTTTCCCACAGTCGCTTCTACAAACATACGCGTAATTAATGCTGTTTACTATTTCTTAATCAATTATAGAATAATAAAAAATGATGAAGAAACTGTTTTTGTGCATCTTCCTCTTCGTCGCGGCTTTGACCGTGATAATGGCAGCCCCAAATTCATGTGTTCCAAACGGCGGTGACGTAAGTATACTTTTTAAGTTAACAAATGATTTATAATTAATAATTAATTCTAAGATAGCAGGTTCTACATTTTAATTTTCCATTCTGTAATACACAGTAATACATTTATTTATTATATTATAATATCAAACTACTTATATGACAAAGTAATCAGAACAATCCGTTATAGAACTTTCTATATTGTATATTGCATATTATATATGCGACAATATAGTAAATATATGTATGTCCATGTAATATCAGATTAAATATTAATCAAAATTTTTCTTTTCGTTTCAGTGTGCCGATTTTCAAACATGCTGCCCTGGTTTCCGATGCATTACATCGGTGGACTGTCATGGATGTGAAAAAGATTGCGACGATTGTGTAGTGTCACATACTTGCCAACCAAGACCTGACTTATTTCCATAATTAATCGTACAATTATGCTATATTATTATATAATCACTCGTTTATAAGAACACACCATCGATTCCTTTCTTTACGCTCTTCATACATTCTGATTAACATCTGTTTCTTATAAATGTTTAATTAGGAAGGATAAGATAAATTCTTACGTTGAGGTGAAAATTACGATGTAACATAAAGAATTAAATAATTACAGAAATAGTAGATGAAAATTTTTAAACCACTTCTTCCGACCCAAAATCGTCCTAGAATATGTTTATACATCACCCACCATCGATTTGGGTCGTTTAGAAGTGATTTTGGCGACTTTTCATTTTTGACCATTTTTGAAGGTATACCCCTTCACATTTTTTCAACTTTGGTTCGACCCATTTTTGACCAATAAAAATTTTTTAACCACTTCTTTCGACCAGAAAACGTCCTACAATATGTTTGTACATAATATACCATCGATTTGGGTCGTTTAGAAGCGATTTTGGCGACTTTTCATTTTTGACAATTTTTGAAGGTATACCCCTTCACATTTTTTCAACTATGGTTCGACCCATTTTTGACCAATAAAAATTTTTTAACCACTTCTTTCGACCAGAAAACGTCCTACAATATGTTTGTACATCATATACCATCGATTTGGGTCGTTTAGAAGCGATTTTGGCGACTTTTCATTTTTGACAATTTTTTAAGGTGTACCCCTTTACATTTTTTCGATTTGGGTTCGACCCATTTTTGACCAATACAAATTTTTTAACAGCTTCTTTCGATCAGAAATCGTCCTAGAATATGTTTATACATCACCCACCATCGATTTGGGTCATTTAGAAGTGATTTTGGCGACTTTTCATTTTTGACAATTTTTGAAGGTATACCCCTTTACATTTTTTCGACTTGGGTTCGACCCATTTTTGACCAATACAAATTTTTTAACCGCTTCTTTCGACCAGAAATCGTCCTAGAATATGTTTATACATCACCCACCATCGATTTGGGTCGTTTAGAAGTGATTTTGGCGACTTTTCATTTTTGACCATTTTTGAAGGTATACCCCTTCACATTTTTTCAACTTTGGTTCGACCCATTTTTGACCAATAAAAATTTTTTAACCACTTCTTTCGACCAGAAAACGTCCTACAATATGTTTGTACATCATATACCATCGATTTGGGTCGTTTAGAAGCGATTTTGGCGACTTTTCATTTTTGACAATTTTTTAAGGTGTACCCCTTTACATTTTTTCGATTTGGGTTCGACCCATTTTTGACTAATAAACATTTTTTAACCGCTTCTTTCGACCAGAAATCGTCCTAAAATATATTTATACATCACCCACCATCGATTTGGGTCGTTTAGAAGTGATTTTGGCGACTCTTCATTTTTTACCATTTTTGAAGGTATACCCCTTTACATTTTTTCGACTTGGGTTCGACCCATTTTTGACCAATACAAATTTTTTAACCGCTTCTTTCGACCAGAAAACGTCCTACAATATGTTTGTACATCATATACCATCGATTTGGGTCGTTTAGAAGCGATTTTGGCGACTTTTCATTTTTGACAATTTTTTAAGGTGTACCCCTTTACATTTTTTCGATTTGGGTTCGACCCATTTTTGACCAATACAAATTTTTTAACCGCTTCTTTCGACCAGAAAACGTCCTACAATATGTTTGTACATCATATACCATCGATTTGGGTCGTTTAGAAGCGATTTTGGCGACTTTTCATTTTTGACAATTTTGTAAGGTGTACCCCTTTACATTTTTTCGATTTGGGTTCGACCCATTTTTGACTAATAAACATTTTTTAACCGCTTCTTTCGACCAGAAATCGTCCTAAAATATATTTATACATCACCCACCATCGATTTGGGTCGTTTAGAAGTGATTTTGGCGACTTTTCATTTTTGACCATTTTTGAAGGTATACCCCTTTAAATTTTTTCGACTTGGGTTCGACCCATTTTTGACCAATACAAATTTTTTAACCGCTTCTTTCGACCAGAAATCGTCCTAGAATATGTTTATGCATCATCTACCATGCATTTGGACCATCTAGGACTGATTTTGGCGACTTTTCATTTGTGACAATTTTTGAAGGTATACCCCTTTACATTTTTTCGACTTGGGTTCGACCCATTTTTGACCAATACAAATTTTTTAACCGCTTCTTTCGACCAGAAAACGTCCTACAATATGTTTGTACATCATATACCATCGATTTGGACCATTTATGACCAAAACTGGTGACTTTGAAATTTCGACCATTTATAATTTATAGGAACGATATAGGAATTTTAGAAACAATGTATTTTGAACATAATTCCAGCAGTTCAAAATTGAGTAATATTAAAAAGCACCTTAAACACAATAGTAACCAAATTAGAATAAACGAGACTTTAAATTATAGCAGAGAATGAAATATAAAAATGCACGAATGTACAAAGTGCAGGTAAACAACATCACGGAGTACTTTGAACGGTAATAACGCCATCCAAAGTATTTTAAATGTCTCACTCCTGTAATTAGTAGCATACGTAATGTAATAAATGTCGTCGGTTATGTTCACGGTAGGATAAAATTCTGGTGCGCGAAGGGGAAGACAAAAGGTGGCGGGAAAAAAGCGGTTTCACTTGGTAGCCGTCTACGGACAAAAGAAGAATATTACCGGATGATTCGGTTTTCTTTTCTGTTGTTTCCTGCCGACCGAATTAAAGAACAAGAGGAGCTTTGTCGAGGGACCAATTCGATGTACAAAGCGCTGCAATATGCACTCGATAGAATATTGCTGCAAAACCCAACGTACTTGTTTCATACCGATCAAGTGGAAAAAAAATGTTGTCATTTGATTCTCTCTTTTGTCTTCTTGCAGTGTATGTCACCCTAACGAATTATAATCGCAAGAAGAAGAACACTAACATCGTCGAGACGCGCCCAGACATTTTGCAATATTTCCAAATGAACAGAGTCTGTTACTTGATGGAAGATTTTGGAATTCACTATTATTTCTCACGACAGGTGTCAAACTTCCAACTGTCAGGTGGATTTAATTTGTCACTTTGCGTCCGTTTAAGATAACGAGACTTCCGTCGAATATTCAAAGATTGTGGAATATTTCACGGACACAAATGCAGATGTGTGTTACGGTTTCGTGTGGAAGATAAAAAATGAAACACTTTGGATTTGTTGATTAAACAACGATGTTAAACGATATATCGAAATTCAGAATTTTTTAGAAAAGTAAATTATTCTTTATTCAAAGACCTAATCTATGGTTTTCCATTGAGCGTAAACATCGGGAGGTATCTGCCACGTGACTAATAAACGTAATTTTCTTACTATAATGAATTACACTGATAAAGAATTATGTATGAGTTAATGAAATTTTCAGATTCACCTGACTGGTATAAAAAGGTTCTGCTTCCGAGGTGTAATCATTCGAACACGTTCTCTCGTTCTTACACAAACGTCCACAAGTGAGTACAAATTAAAAATAATTATGTTATTAATGTGTTTATTTATTTATATAGATCGTAAAAATCGTCTATCACTGTTTTATTACACGCTAATTAATCTGCAACTTATGCAATTATAATCTTATTATTCTATTTCGAATTCAGAATTTTGTAAACCCGGGATTTACACAAACTATTTTGACAATCATCTCGGTCCTAAAATCAATTTATTTAAACCTTGCAAACCAAGAAGCTAATTAGAAATTGAGATACCGTGTTCGTTAAGTAAAATAGACTGTAAAAGGACACAAACTTTTAGAATAAGAATTATGAACTTCTATGACAAAAAATATTTTTGCACTCCGGAAAGAACTCGTAAAATAACGAAGAAATGATTTATATTTATCGTTCTGTAATCGTGAAATTATTTCACTTCTGACTAGTTGTCAAATACAGATTATATGATTACCATATATTTCGGTTATTTAATTTGAAAATATAATTTCTTTCAGACCTGAAACTCATCCCGAAAAGATGGCCAAGCTCATGATTTACGTTTTCATCGCCCTCGTGGCTGCCACCCTGATCATGGCTGAATCCAGCGAGGAAGACGAGAACTGCGGCCTACGTGGAGCTCACGTAAGTATTTAAAAAACCATTCCAATTTTGACACTCTTCTAACCATTATTATTATTCTAACAAATTTATTTTAATAATCCTCCAACAATTATTAAGAGTTATTCACATTCTTGACAACCTTGGTTTCTCTCTCATTTGACTTTCATTGGTTCCTGTTTTACCTTAAGTTACACGACCGTCGCACGGATAGAATTTTAATCAAAACCTAGAAATATTCATGGGAAGTGATTCGTAGATTTAAAACAATACATACTTTCGAAGAATCGGAAGAAGTTTATCTGATAAATATTTAATGCTCCTTGTCTAATGCCACGACTGGTTTAGTATTCCAAAATATGTAAATTTTGAGAGTCATAATTTTATGTCTGACAAGAATTAGAAAATTCGTTCTATACGTATAATACCTGTATCGCCTTTCTTCATAAAACTGCCGAAAAAATGACAATTTAAAGAAATGAATGGTGTTTAATAATCTGTCATTTTAAGGTAATAAAACGACGTATTCGTCGGACCTTTGATTTTTGTAGATTCTCAAAATAATTTCTTTATAAAGAATAGTAATTAATTAAACTAATTAATTAATTGAACTGTCATTTAATATTTGTTTCTTATATAATTTTAGTGTGAAACCCACAAGCAATGCTGTGGAAAGTTGAAGTGCGACCAGATGTACTCCAAGAAGTGCCACGACCCAATCACTCTTGAGAACATCTTGAAAATCAAAGAAAAGATGGTGGAACAAAAGAACCAGAATAATTAAACCATCATTTCGACCAATGCCACTACGTCCATTATAATTAAATGGTTATTGAACTGTTATTTAATTCCAATGAACCGACTCACACATCTTCCTGCAGTAATGCAGGAAGTAATTACAAACTGTTTAACGAAACGTTCGACGTATCGCTTCACCAGTCATTCAGACAACCCTTTAGGTATAATTTGACGACACAGATGATATTGTTAGAAAGAAAATAATTATAAAACCAAATAAAGAATGTAACTATTTGATCCTTGATATCTACCCAATTAATCGCAATCAGAAATCCTCGTAATTTTATTAATCTATTTTTCATAATTAAAGAATGTTATGAGTCTTAATAAGCTGCCAATCGACCATAAGATTTCAATTAAAAATTTTATTAATTTGTTGTGTGGAAACTTAATTGAAAGCTCCAGATATTATAATCCTCCTTATTACTCAATTTTTAGTATTCCAAATATAATTAGTTTTGCAAATATAAATAGATAAAATTATGAAACTTATTAACTCGAAATATCAAGATTGTAATTATTTACTGTGTAAGAGCTCAATTGAAAGAGCTGCATAATAAAAATGATTATAATAATTCAGAAACATTTACGGTCTATTTTTCAGATCTACGGATTGGAGAAATGTTTGCAATCTTTGATAAGAGATAGTCAGAACGATTTTTAATGTACTGTTATTCGAGACGTTGCATTAAGTTTTCCGTTTCAAAGTCAAAAGTATCAAAGTCACTTATTTTTCCGTTGCCATTATTCCCAATTATGTTTGATTCTGTATAAGTCACATTTAACGGCCGATAAAACCAATTCGTGGAATGATTAATTTTTCCAACTGTCAACAAACTTATATGCACATACCAGGAATCGGAAATTCCAGATTACAGTTACGGTTCAACGATAGTATTTCACGGAATATCTTTGAACAGCACTAGTGAGCTATAATTACACGAAATGTCATTTTAATCGCAATTCAGTCACTCTATATTAGGGAACCTTCTAGCTGTACTTTCTCCGCTTATCAACATATCTTTTGTGATTATACGATATACAATATTCTGTACTTTGTATTGTATAATAAAGAGCGTATTCTATATTAAAGCAGAAATTCCATAGCTAGCATTAATCTATAAAATATGCTGTAGAATATTCTATATTTAAATGTCGGAATATTCTATTTTAGAGTATTGGAATTTTCTATATTAGAATATTCGAATTTTCTATTTCAGAATTTTTGAATTTTCTATATTAGGGTATTGGATGTTTCCGTATTAGAATATTGTAATTTTCTGTACTAAAATATTGCAACTTTCTATATTAGAAAAGTATAATTTTCTATATTAAAATACAATTAAAACGACAATTCATATAATTATGATAATGTGATACTTGTATAATCATAATTATCTCCATTTTCAACTTTCTTCGCTTCCACATATTCGCATAATTCATAAATATTTTGATAACACTGAATCTCTAAAATAATCCCATTAATAAACCTTAATTGATAAACTCGATATCGTCATAACTTCCTAAACATTCTCGAAAGAACAATATGAAATAATAATGAAAGATGTGATAATGACCAAGACTGTATTGGTGCTCGTTGAACGAGATTCATCGACACAATGTAGTGTGAGTCATACGTTCAACAAATGTAACGTTTCTTGTTATTATGACTTACACTAGTAAAGAAGTGTGTGTGTGCTGTAATAAGACTTGCAAATACGTCTGACGACGACGTGTACGTCCTATAAAAGAGTTGTATGTCCAGCTTAAAGAATCAGTCGAGGTCGAACTCTTGGTATCTCAAGTAACAGGATTTCTGTGTTCCTTTCTCAAATATCTCCAGTGAGTACAGTTTCAGCAGCATTTTTTAGAAACACGTTTCATTAGTTTCCTTCATCTTTCGTTACACGCAAAAATTACACTCAACTTTAGGAAGAGAACATTAATATATTTAATCGCACTTGGTTTTATCTTGAAATTACACTACACACTTCTGTGGTATTTATTTTGTATGGTTCTTTATTTATTACTTAAAGAATAATGATTCAGTCGATTATTACTAATAATAATTGTAATATATAGAAGCTAATATAGAAGTGAAAAGAATATGATGATACTAAAATAAAATTTAAATCTATCTAACAGAATATTAGAGGACGGATTATAGAAGATTCTGTAAGTTTACGATTTAAAATTCTTCTTGCGTGATATCTTGATTTACCCAAGTTTTGATTTATTCTAATATCGGTATCATGTAGTATTTTGTGAAATTTTTATAAGCACTGTAATGCAATCACTTTTCATTTTAAAATATAATTAAAGTTGGATATAACAATAACAATTGTGTTGACTCAGATTTGACTCAATTTATGGAAACGTCTAATTGTGCTCCATGGAACGGCTGATTTCTATTTTCATCTTCTCAATTAATTTTTTAACAAAATTATGATTAGTGCCCAGTTTTTGGCGCTCTTAAAAGTGTTTAAAATTCGTGAAAATGAGTAGGAAATTAAGAAATCTGATAATTGTTCAAAATGTGATAAATTTCCGAAATATAAAAAATGTTTGGAATATTATAAATCTCCGAAATATAATAAATGTTCAACGCGTGATAAGGAATGAAAGTAGAGTGAGTTCTCTAAAGTATCATTTTATAAACGCATGCATGGCTGATCAAAAGGCCCAGTAGATTGGGCCCGTATATGGCTGACCATGACTCTTTATAGGTGTACTCCGTTTTCAAGAACGAGCCTGGTCAGCAGATAATGAATCATTCACAGACACCTGTACTCGTTTTTATCCATATTAAACTGACACATATTCTCTGCCACTAACACTGTCATTGCATAATGAACTGGAATTCCATGAAGTCTCGCTTGACCTTTATCCACTTGAACTTTTGTACATTCTTCGAATCAAAATATAAATTCACTAAAACATATCTCCGGACCTTGTAATATTTCCTTATTTCGTAGAACTGTTATCATCAAATATTATCCGTCATTCAATCGTGCATATAAAAATAACAATATTTATAGCGACGTCATTTCCTGCAGTTACAGTAACACTAAACACGAAGACATTTTTAATTATGGTCCATGTATTTTTAATTAACACGTGGTCATTATTAATACAAACATTGTTATCTGCAACTGTAAGTCATCTGATTATGATCACATAATTTGTCTTCGACGTTTAATAGCTTTAAAATTGTGTTATTAACAATTTATGTTCTTGTGACTTTTAGAGTGAATATCGGGATGTAGATTATGATTATTCAATTTGTTAATATTATTTGTTACAGAGTTTGAAGATATCCTAAGAAAATGGCTAAAGTGATGCTCTTCGTTTTTATCGCCTTGTTGGCTTCCACTCTTATCATGGCTGCCCCCAATAAATCAAATTGTGGCCGACACGGTGACCCTGTCAGTATATGAAAAACGATACTAACTTTCACAATCTTCTATGCTTCATTACTTCACGCGTCCTCATTGGACGTCATCGTTCCTTGAACTTAAAACATTTCAACTAATAATATTGCAAATGCCATGCGATAAACAAGATCGATTACTATTTGGTTCAGTGATAAAGAAGTTCCGTTCACCCAGAAGTATTTTGATTCAAAACCGCCAGAATTGTACGCAAACGGAATCGACAAGTTGCCTAAAAAATGACAAGAAGTTATTAATAATGACGGCGAATATATTACGTTAGAGTTCATCTTAGTTCATGCTTTGACGAATAAACTTTATGTTAAAAAACGGAACCTATTTATGACTCGACACTATACTTCAACTCTCACAATCGCCGATGTGGATAGAATTCTAAACAAACCCTAAGAATATTAATGTGAAGTGATTCGTGGTTTTAAAACAATGCGTAGTTTAGAATCGAAGGAAGTCGGTCTGATAAATATTTAAAGCGTCTTTTTCAATGACATATCTAGTTGAGTATTCGAGAGTATGCAAATTTCAGCATCGTTAATTCTAAATGCCTGACAAAAATTTCAATAGGATAAAAACATCTGCAATAGAACCAGAATAATGTGCTCCGGAAATCAACGCTTTTAGTACCTTAGAGCCAATATATCGACTTTCCATTTTCAATATAATTTAAACATACATAATGATATGTAGAAATTCATTGGTACCTCAAAGATGAATATTTCTCAACGTATTTTCTAACGGTACCTGAAAAACTTGTAAGGTACTATAAGGGTTATGATTTAATTTAATTAAGGTGTCAGTGCACAGGATTAAATCTATTTTTATTATTTGTTTACAGTGCGTGTCCGACAGCCAATGTTGTGCCAACATCAAGTGTCACAGATACGCTAACAGATGCCAAGTGCAAATCACCGCGGAAGAGTTAATGGCTCAAAGGGAAAAAATCTTGGGCCGGAAGGGGAAGGACTATTAAAAAATCATCTCGAAGGACACCACTGTATTCGAATCTCCATTTGATTTAATTTCAAAGTACTAACTCACACATTCTGTTAGAATAACATAGGAAGTAATAACGTACTGTTTACTGCAAATCACATCGTGACAAATAATACACGAGCGCAGTCGACAATTAATATACGTACGAGTTTAGATAAGTCTTTCATAAATATAGTATGACGACTGAGATGCGTATGTTGAAAATAAAACATGCATAAACGCAGACAACAGATATGGTTATTTAACACATTTCACCAACAATGTTATCATCGACTCTAACTGCGCCCAGCTTTTTAATTATTATATCACTGCCGGCCAAGAATATCGTTTCAAGAAGATTATTCTCGGCGCCCATTAATATTTTGTATCCATGGAAATAATAGCATCTCAATGCGATTTTATGAAGCTCGAGTTTCTTCATTCGTCGAATAGAGAATATTAATGCACACTGAAAATAATTTTCTAGAAATGCTATTTTTCGAAACAAACTGATACACACTGTTTTCCGTTTTATTTCCTACTCGGCTGCTGAGGATATTATAATAATATTTCATTTCGTGAAATGTATATGCATGTAACTTATACGCACGCGCGCAACAGAATATACTTGAAAGTCGAGTTCCACGATGAGGTCAGTATTAATAGATCCATGATTATTATTATCAGTGCGAGATTATTCCGTTTGGTTTCGCGGAATAAAAATTTCGGTTACCGTAATATCGTATACTAACTTCCATGAAATGAACGAGAAAACGAGTACCGCGATGGGATGAAATTTAATTAATTCCACAATGAAACTCTTCGCCAGGTGGACTGACCGACGGGAAGGCATTTTGATAAACCATATAATAAATTATAGGATCGTGGTTCATGGCAACTCCATATAACCATGAATAATATTAATACATTACTATCATTCAAAGTATGAAATGTACCTTTTCCTAACAATTTGCATGGAAATTTGTCATAATAATTCTTCTTCGTGTTTCAATGTTGTAAAACTGAAGTTTCTTTCGGTGAAATGATTCTTTTTTCCTCGTTCTACGGTAAAAAAATGTGTTACGTGACGTGGCAAGGATAGGTGTGTGAGGGGAAGAACGGCCGAGCTTAATTGCATCGACTTATCTTTCGATAAGCTTCTACCAGAAGCGACCATATGTGCTAAATCGAAATTGCTCGTGAGCAATGTCTTTACATGTCTCGAGATCACGGCGGATAGGCTAATGATACGGTAAGTATCGCCATATTTCGTTGACTCATGCATTTTTAAAACAAATCTAAACATTAACTGTGTCACTAATGTCGCCTATATGTCCTCGTATTAGAACAGCTTTAGATGTTGTTTTAATGACTCAAGGTAAAGTGGAGGAGATTGGGGCGAAAGATTTCGGTGTGTCCTTGGTAATCGAGTAAATGAAATTAATAATATAATGATCGCGTATAAAAAATTTAATATAACGTTCGCTGCGTGTGAACTTATAACATATATTATTATAATATTAAAGCTTTTCCTTTATTATGACGCCACGAATTAGCATCATTTCACTTGATTACTTAGTTTATATTGTATTTGGTGTATTGTTTTATGTTATAATTTTAAAGTACGATTAAAAAGGGCGAAAAACTTTGGCCGAAACATTTCATTTTAAAAAACATATGGTGCCATTTTCTTATCTTAAGAAATCATTACGGAACTTATGTCTTCATATTATTATTAGTTAGATTGATTAATTTTAATAAATGACTTAAATTTGTGTTTGTCTATCAATTAAGATGAAATGTATTGGTTTAATTACATTTGGGTATGAAACGAATCTCGATTTTTTCAAATTTTGTTTATACCGGGGAAAGAAAGTTCCAGTAGAGAAGGGTTGCTAGAAGCCTGAGTAAAAGTTTCTCGCTTTGTTAGTGAATTATTAGCACGTCGACCATTAAGAACCTTTCCGATTTTGGAAAGTAGATGGACTTTGATTCAAAGACCGAAAGCTTCTTGAGTTTGTTACACGAAATTTCCACCGTGTTTCAATCTCATTAGCCTCAGCTTAAAATTAAGCGCCTCGACTCGTTTACTGGTAGAATGTCGTACTTTGGTCATCGTACAAAATTAAAAAAAGGGTTTTTCACAAGAAAAATTAAATTATATTTAACGTAGAAAAATGTGAGTTTCTACAAAAAAAATTATTAAATGAATAGTGATTGAATATTATTGTAAAGAATTATTTGCTATATAAATATTCATTTATGTAAAAGAATGTACTGAACAGTAATCATTCTGGAAAATGATATCGATAGAAAAATCAGGGTTGTTTGTCGGAAAGATTTTAACTTTAATTTTCACGAATCTCAATCCGATGTAATATCGATAAGGCGAAAAAAGTCCTATCTGCCGGATCGAACGTAAAGGCGTCACCCTACAAATATTTGCTCTGTGTACCTTATCGTACTCCAGCTTAATTGCCATATGTTGTACTCTCATACTTTATGGTATTATACTTTGTCTTAGATATTTTTATCACGTAGGTACCACGATAAAATTATAGGTTTTATTAAAAGGAGATTTTCTGTATAAACACGATAACGTTCTACCATTTCACGATCAATTTTTTTCAGAACATTATCAATCCTTTGCCAATTAATATTAATAATTCTATATCCGATGAATATATATCACATTGAAATATCCTTAAGAACAGCATTTTAAAATAAATACTGTTAAGATATTCGATTAGACACGATATTTATAATTAACAAAAAATAAACATGCAATGTAAATATCATAAATCCTACTTCATTCAATTACTATCAATTAATATACGTTGATCATTGATAGAAAAAGATTGTATTATTTTAACATAAAGAATATATTATTCGCAATAATAGGAATATTGTCAGGTACTTTAAATGGCGCCCCAGTAATTAAGTTCACCAGCAGGGCCAGTAATTATTTTGACAATAAAGAGAAGTGTGTTTGAATAATAAGAACAGGGTAAAAGAGCTTGTTTACGTCGGCCACCCTTCGTACTTGGCTGCATTTTAGTCACCTTACATTGGTGCACTCAAACCGGTACCAACGTTCGTCCTGTAAGACGGCAGTGGCGAAAGAAGGCGTGCGAAAGCTCCGAGCGCCGAATTGACCTCGTCGGTGAAAAAGGAGGTGAAACAACGACAATGTACTTGGGGAGGAAAGAGAGAAAGAAACGGGTAGAGACAAACGGTAAGCCGAGGGAAGTACTTGAGCCGAGTCGAGTGTCCCTTTTCGTGGTTCCTTTCAAGTTCTCTTCCGGGAGGCAAGCGGAGTCCTTCAGTGCTTTTAAGCTCGTTCTCGCTCGCGTCGACTCGTCGAAAAGGTGAGGCTGGATACTAAGAGACACGCCGTGATACAATGGCTTCTGAGCTTGGTACCTGATGCACCCAGCGCAAAACAGGAAAAGGGAGGGAAATGTACGAAAGGACTTAAAGGTCTGGTTACGAGGCATTCGTAAGGACGAGTATACGTGAGAGAGTTTCGAAAGAAGCGAGGATAATGCCGATGGTATGCCGTAAACATTCAACGGTGCACAATATGAAAACATTATCGAAGGTAAGCCGGAAGGCACACAGCAATGTGCTGAGCTTAGCTGTGCATCGTAAAGCTACTGTACGTGGGGCCCCAGTAAACTGACGATCTCTCACTCCTCTCGGTGCATTGCCACGTCAGGATGTCAGGATTTCAGGCAGGTACTCGTTCGTTGGGTTTCGCGTCGCCCAAAACCTCTCTCTCCAGCGAGGAGGAAGAGCTGAAGGACGGACCTCGATACGAGAAGAAGCGTGCAACCAAAAATGCTCCATCACTAATGAAACTGACGCGAGATTTTGCATAATTATTTCTTAGATACATTACACATAAGCCAGACCGAATACGACCTAAAAAGTGACTGGCATCCCACTAACAGTCGATCATCGAACATTCTTTCGCTTGAAGTATTGGGAATTAATTAAATGCCATATAAACACGGTCTAATTGTAAGACCATCCTCAATCGATGTTAGTAGAATAAGCCACTTATTCCCTAGTCAGACCAAGCGTCCAGTGTTGTACATGTTCACAGGAAACAGAGTATTTCCGGGATATTTCCGGAAGTATTTTTGTTCCTTGCACGAAGAGGCATACGAAACGAACGTTTTGCGGCGGACAGTGAGCGGTGTTAGTGATTTTCCGTTATCAGCTTGGATCTGACGAACGCGAATAAAAGGGGGAACCTACGGGCACGAAGTACGCGTAGGCCTCGACGACGAGGTTCTCTTGGTGTTGGTGAGAATAGCGATATCAAGGCGAGAGAGGCTACACACCCGACAATACAAATACCGAGCTACTTAGAGAAGAGGGAAATGGGACTAGCCATTTGGGGCAAACTACCCCCTGAGTTGGCTCACGCGACTGATCTTATCGTTTGCCTACCGGGGGTCCCGGCTGGGGTATACATCTACGTGTACGTACATGTGTACACCCACACAAAAGATATTTACAGATATCCACGTATCCGTGTATGTGTAAGTATACGTAGAAAAGCTGCTATCTCGGCGTGGAATTGATTTCTTGCATTCGTTATTTTCCTGAGACTAGACCGGTGTCGCATGAACTGCCTCTACGCACTGTGGCAATTAAACTTGTAGTAGAATATCGACTAAGATCGTATCTTCGCATCGTGTACTAAAAAAGAATCTATTTAAAATCAAGACGCGGTATGCTTATTGTATGGTAGTCCCAGAAAGACACGTGTAAAGTGATATTTCACGGCAAAGTGATTATTAAGAAATTTCGAGGTTCGTATTTGGAAGTATAACTCGGTAGAACAAAAATACCTCGCATATAAGACACGCTTTCTAAATTAGCATTTTTCTAGTACTTCATTATATTTTCACGAGATTATTCTTAGAAGTCCGTGATGCATGCGCACGTCTAAGTGATGACAACTTGTAGCTGCCAAGTTAGTATTCGTCGTATTCGAAGATTTCGATCGACATCCATGGATGGCCCGAAATTCCTTTGGAACTCCTGACGGGCGATTACGTAGTTGCACCAAGGCATTTCCCTGGGATCCTTCGGATTACACGGGGTCGGTCTTGCGAGTAACTCAAGTTGAACTTAACAGTCGGTTAAGTCCTAGGATAGTTCAGGCCGTTTGGCTAGTCTGGTTAGTCCGGAGGGCATGAAGTCCGAACTGTAAGCCAGTACGCAACCCGGATGGCCATGGAGGTCGACCGAGGTCATGGAGATGTGCCAGTCTTATCTCGATTTGCATAAATTCATAGTTACCGGCTTAGGTCCTTCGACCTGAGGAGACCAACAGGACCTTCTCCTCAATGACAAACTTTCCCTTCCTTCGATATTAAACCCTGACCACGTATCTATTCGAATGTACTCCGATAACTTCTTCGAGGTTGTCTCAGCGATACGACTCGTCATTCAAACTTCATATTGTCGTATCACAAAACATTAATATTTATACATATACCGAATAATATATGACAACTACTTAATTTTTTATGATCACTTTAATGACGTGTAGTAAAAAGGAAAAAGTCGATAGATAGTGGCCGATATAGTTTTATGGAGCAACGCAATCGGAGTTAATCGTGGAGGTAGACTCTTTAACAAATTTCCTTCCTTCGATAATGGAGATAATCATCATGTTTCCATAAAGTGCAATGCATCAAATGAAAGGCCACGGCATTCGACATAGGTTCCTCACAGTAATGAAGGTACGAGGATACACGCGGGTTGGCAAGGCCCACGGCGCGAGCTTTATGGAATTAATAAAATATTCACTCGGTAGACAGACGGCAAAGTAAGGCATATAATAATTTTCTGGCACGCCACCTTGTGTGTTGTCTCCGTCGCCACGGGCCGTACGTGACCACTATCTCCGAATCAGATCAGAAAATGGCGCAAACTCCGATAAATAAGATAAATAATGTAATACGCCTTCCGTACAGAGGTGTCCCCTTCTCCGCGAAAAACTTTCAAAGTCGCGTGCACGTCCATCAGTTGGTGGAGAGCCCTAATGCCGTGTTTCGCGTAAAGCGGCCACGATTGCCCTCGTTCAAGGAGATTCCCCAGGAACGGCCATTATCATCCTGCTTTTCCTACTCGGTGAAAGTCGTTACTTCTGACTATCTTCTAGAATCGACCCGGCAAATTGCAATCGATCTCATTCTCCGCGTATCGTTATTCTTGACGATTGCAATTATTCATAACTGCTTGTAATGCGTACCAATACGAATTGCTTCATATCACCGATGAAACGAAGAAATCGGTATAATTTCCTGATAACGAGATCATCATTTTTCATCATTTTTCCTTGTCCTCTTGCTGTATTTTTATCCGACGTGCAAAGTATATTTTGTTCATTCCGAAGTTCCCTCGCGATCTTAAATCATATACTTCGATGTATTTGTAACACGCGAACATTCTTCGCAGAGTTTTGTTAATTAAAAAGATTGGTGCTTCGAATTTACTTAATTCAAACTCGCGTTTTATCTCGCATCTACGCCATGCTAACACCTTCAGGAACATCGAATATAATTATTCGAATAATAACGAGTGATTTTGAGTATCTAAAATCGACTAATGTTGTACCAATTCTTTTTTAAATTCGATTATTCTTGTTGTTCTGGGGTCGTTATAATGGCGTTTAGTCTCTAGACACGCGTCACAGGAAGGCATTATAAACCACGAAACGAAAAAAAAGTCGATGTTCCCTGGTGCATAAAGCCGCGAAAGGGCAAGATTTGAAATGAATGCGAAAGCCTGAATTTGGCGGGGTCTGGACGGTCTGAGGATACGCGATAATCATTAGACATAGATTCGCAGGGGTGACTGTCCGGTCCCTCGGCTGGTTCATCCCTCTCCACTTTCCTGGCAGCAGCGCACTTATCCACCGAAATTCAGGGTCCCTCCGACGTCACCCCACCGCCGTATTCTGCAGGATGCAGTTCCGCTCGCAAACTCGAACTGCAGCCGTGGGGGATGCACGGGGTGGCGAGATGGTGCAGTCGGTTACCATGGCGACCCATCCTCGCTGGACACCCCTTTCCCTTCACCTATGTTCCACCTATCTTCCCTTTACCCCCCTCGTGCTCCATGATCCAACGGCCGGACAACATCGTCCCATGCCGAGCCAAAAACACTGCTCTCTTATTACGCGGCTAAGCCCGTCAATTGTCTTCCCTTCGGACCCCGTTTGGTTATTCGCCTTCCATGTAACTCTACCCAACAGGATTCGGATTGCTTTTAAGCTCCAACTTCATGCGGACTTAAGACATTTTTGTATACCACGGTTTCTATGCCGCGAATTCGCTCGATGATGATTTTCATGGCGGTTCTCGTGTTCCCTTTTTTATTGACGATGGAGCGAGTGGGACGCGAGATGGGGTGGAGTACGTAATGATTTTTTGTGTGGCTTTGACAAATACTGCGTACGAGCCGTTTTTCGAAGTTCCCGGATAGCAGCAGGAAGTCTCCATACTTTACGAATCAATGTTTTTTTTTCTAGAAAATAGGAACCGCACTCTAAAGTATGACATAGGAATTATGTATATTCAATATTCACCTCTTGTTTTGTCTGTAGATATTAATTTATCTCGGAGCACATAATCGTACAAATGTAGCATAATATTTGTTCTGTTTTAGCGTATCTTATGCATACTATACTTTGGGTTTAGGTGATTCATTTCACGTGACTAACCACCCCTTAACGAAGTTATTTTTATTCACGTGTCTAATCTCTGAGAAAGCTCCTTACACTGTTGATAGACATTTTAATTACACAGTATCAGAGTGAAAAGTCGGGGTAGTAATCAAGCAGATTAGCAAAGCTTGCTTAGTAAATAAAGTAACAAGCCTGGACTTTTTAGGTAAGTTCGAAGAGCGTGACGTCTTAATATCAGATGTCCATCGACCATCCGGATGACAGCCACACCCTCTTCTGGTCACGCGAGGGGCGACTTTCCAAGCCCACCTCAAGCAGACGTAATTAATGGAACCCAAGGGAGTGGAAAGTATAAGCATTTTAACGACTAAAGTCTCGAAAATTTCTGGATCATTTCAACTTCGTACGCCAGCGATACTCCTCCGCGTAATTCCAAAGTAAAGTTCTAACAGTAAAAGCACCCCATAATAGCTCTCGCGAAATCATCTTCAATACGGAGGTTATTAAAATTCTAACATCTTCGCATAATTATAAAAAATCTTAATCGAATTCTGCATCAATTCTTCCGTTTCACATAGAATTCCTTGGTACCAGTAAAATATTATTATGAAATACACAGTAATTCTCTCAAAATCATATCCTTCACGAAGACTAGTCAAAATCGTACATCTTTGTTTAATTATTAAAAACATCCTTAATTTATCAAAATCATCTCCAATATGACGGCTGTTAAAATTCGTACATCCTTGTATTAATTATTGGATACGTGCTTAATTGATTCTTATAATCATCAAAAATAGTTCCTTACATATATAATTGCACATATGAAAATGTACACGGTCGAATCTCATAGAGTGTATAATTTCAACCATAAAGCCTATTACATATCGATAAAGATCCTGAAAAAAAGAAGAGGCTGATCCGATTTCTCGATGCACCCTCGATTAACTATTCACAAGCGGATCACTTAACCACATCGGTAATTAATGGTGCGACATATGCCCGAAGCGATACTAAACCCCTTCGACACGTTTATAGATACTAAAGCGCGTTGTATAGCGAAATAGCGGATGAGATCGATTGATCGAACTTGACGATACGATCGGCAATTTACCATTACGTAGGTATCCCGTATGATAGTATCGAGGGGGTGTTCACGACACCCTAAACGTGTCCTGGTGGCATAGTGACCCTGTTACCCATATACACAAGGGCTGGCAAATTCCAACACAAACGTACACCCACGTTTCGTACCCAACCATCCCACGTTCCCCCGCGTCTGTTGTGTACACCGATACGCACGTATTGGTCCCCATCGATACCGATCAAATACCGAAGATTCTGAGGCAGCCCGAGAGCACGTGCCCTCCCAACCGAGGCGCCTGTTGCTCGTCACGTCGTCCTACGAAATATTCCTGGACCTCGCACCTCTGATCGCTTTGTGCTTACGCCTATGTATTTACTGTCCCGTGACACGATTTCCCGAAATCCTATGGAATCTCCTTAACTGTTTGTTTTCATAGATTTATTCGTTTTGCCGTGGCATACTTAATATCTGGTACCGAATGGAACCTTTATACCGAAGATTTTCAAAGGTATAATATAAGATAAAAGGATAGTGTTCGTGTTTCAATGTGAATATATGATTCGAGTACTAATTACCGATTTATTTGGCCACGTAAGCAAGTTTTTATTAATATGGAATAGCTGATATTATTGCTAAAGATTGCGATGCCAAAAAATATGACAACTTATGTCACTGCACCAAATGTAGTTACGACGGTTGTTGAATTTCGATATTTAGTAATCGAACTTAATAATCTCTTATAATTAATAACTCCTCATACATAATTTAATCGAGAACATTTCAATATATAATGCAATTATTAAAAATAGGAGCATGATTTATTAAGCACTATCATGCAAACGCAAAAAATTAACCTAACCAACGTTTTTAACGTATTAAGCATAAATTGTAGAAGTAAATTCGGTTTAGAATTTATTACCTATTTCAAGCGCAGAAGTTCGGCCTCTGTTACATTCGAACAGTGTTTATAGTACGCAAGTTTCACTGTTTTCTTATGAAAAACACTTTCAAAACATTGGAAGTATTCCAACTCGCTCCGCAGACGCCGCACCAATGCTTGAAACAATCTTTCCTCGGGCGCCTAGACGTATCGATACTTCGTCGCCGGCCTACTTCACATCAAAACACCATGCACGTGCTCCCACGTGATCGCTTCGTATTAAACGTATTCGATAGATTTTCGTGATCAAAAGTGACTAATTACCTCAAGACTAACTCTATATTATTAATACGCGATAGTGAAATGAGTGGGTGGACACAGGAAGCACAAAAATTGGAAGGGAACCGAAGAGGTCGTGTCAAAGCAACGAAGGTAAGTAAATCTAAATCACTTTCTCTAATTTCAAGACAAAACATCACACCCCGAGCTTCCTATGCATGAATATTTATTAATATTCATAATCCCTATCAAACAAGTAGGATATTAATATTAGAACTTTCCCAATTCTTCGTAATAAGTAACCTTATGTGCGAATATTCTCACGCGGAAAGAAGATATTAATATTCCATGTTCCCTACGTTGTTCGGTTTGTCGTCGCTATCAAGACGAAGATAATATCGTTATTAATCAGAAACAATGTAAACGCGTGATCAACTAATTATCGAGGTTCAATCGACCTGTAGATCGATCGTTGATACTCAATTTATTATTGAGTCGCATTTAACCTGTTTAATGAACCACGCTGGTCATTCTCAACCGTGCGTGTTACTCCTGTCTATGTATTCGTATATACTGGATCTACGTGAATATGTACATACGATATGTATATAGAGAGGTGTACGTACGCATACGTCGCACCCCGAGCGATGCCGTGTTTATTTCCACAATCAGGCGAGTCATAATGCTATTATCAGAGGGTGGACCATAGGGGGAATCGGCGTGTCCCTGTATCGTGGCACACGACCCACTGATACGGTGACCCTATTGAACGTGCAATACCCTATGCGTAGGATGGGCCATGGTTAGGCTTCAAATTCGATCCGTTTTGATCCTTCGTCCTGCTTCAATCAAACTCGGTCTCCTAAAAAGACCGATTTCGATGACCTGCGCGAAGGATTATTCAAATTTCTAACAGCAATCTAGAAATGACAAACGAGCCCCTAGAAACACAGGTTTCTACTCGAATTCGTGGAAAGAATATTTTAAATGTGATCCAAAGTGTAGAGCTGATTATTCGAGAAGAACATAATTAATTGCTAGGCTTACTATTATTGTTGGAGAACGAGTTTTTAATAGATAATTAATGATCCATTATTATAATATATTGGGTTGAGTTATAAATAAGTTCCGTTCGTTCAGGAGTTTTTTATTCAAAAGCAGAATTTTACGCAAAAGGAATCGACAAGTTGCCTGAAAGATGGCAAGAAGTTATTAATAATGACGGCGAATGGAGTATGTTAAAGCGGATGAGATTACTATAATATAGAACAAGAATAATATAATGTAGGATAAGAGTAATATAGTATAGAATAATAATATAAGATGGAATAAGAATAGTGTAATGTAGAAGTCACTATACTGCAGCTAATCTACATTAAAAAGAATACAAAGTTTCTAGTAGTGGAATGTAAAATATTTAGATTGGTTATAACGTTCAAGATTAAAGAAAGCATAGGTCAATGGGAAAGTTCTAATGAACTAGATAAAAAACAATCGGGGGTACATCAGGAAGGTTGTACTCCAGTGGAAATCCGCATAATTGCTTGGATTTTGTTCGATATGCTCTCGATATGGATATGCGGTTGATTTATTGTGACGGTGTACCGTTGTTGCTGGTAATTTTATCTCCATCAAACGTTTTTCCAGGAAATCGAAACCAAATGGGGGTATTAATATCTCATTGTACACTCGCGTGTCACCGACACTTTTCCGGCGTGCTCCGCGGTTTTCCATCGATTTATTTCTCTCTCCCTCTTTTTTAACCTCTCCCCCCCCCCCCTCTTCTGCCCCGACGTAAATTAAAGTGAACGCGGGGCCGGGAGTCCACGTGGAACGAATCAACCGCGGTTCCCGGCTTTTCGAAATGACAAAATATTCTCGATCGTCGAAACAATTATGCCTTGTTTGCTTTCATATTATCCGCTCGTATCGGTGTCAATGAATATAATGATGAAATGCCCGGGCATGTAATTAGCATAAAGTACAAATGAACGGTAAAATTGAAAACCGCAAAAGTGTATCGTCCGCGAGTGCCACTGTATTAGTAAGTTAATTGGTAAACGACTCTATAAAAGTATACATTTACATAGATTATAGGACGTGGAATTGGAGATTTTTGTTCAATTATCATGATACGAGGAGTGCCGGTTTTAAACCGCGTTCATATTATCTCTCTTAAATATACTTTTACTCCCCCGTATATATTTGTTTCGAATAATAACCCAATTCGGGATTATAAGTAGCATATTTCGAAGGTAATCGAACAAATTGGATTCGTTCGGTTTAATCCTCTCGATTATAATATATTCATGATCCGGAGAATGAAATCGAAAGTAGAAAATTCATTAACGATATTATCGTAAATTTATTCGGAATATTAATATCAGATATTTTTCGGGTTGATTGCGATTTGCATTTATGGAAGTTTCAATGTCATCAATTTATTACCCGACGTCTCGTTCGTTCTACCTAGAATGCCTGTTAGTCTGTGAATCTCGAAGGTTATTGCAAATAAAGATGGCCCTTTCAAGATAATGCTCCACTAAGATACTGCAGTTTCGAAGCTAGTAGTGTATCTTGATTAGAATCTTCAACCCTTACGGTAACCAACCCCCTTAAGTGGTAAACACAAGACTCGAGATTTCCGTGTAAGATTCGATTATCCGTATTACATCGTGTTAAGAAATAAATATTGCAGATTAAGAATCAATTTACTCTTAGAATGAACTTGGAAATAACTTGTAACACTGTTCTTATCGTGCTAGACGACAGACTAATAATTAATTTAATCATAGAATTAATTTAGAAATAACTTGTTATGCTGTTCGTATCACGCTGATGTTTCTAATTAGCGGCATAAATATTCTAACAGTCAAACTAGTATTATTAATTTTCCACATTAGATACTTAGATCTATCCATTTCGTCGCAAAGTGATTTATTTCGACTAGTAATGAGAACATCAAACCCAGCCGAGAAATACGTAACGCGTCAGCAGTTATTTCATATTTTTTCGCGCGAAGGGTCTTCGGAATGAGAGGACTTTGCATTGAAGGGAGCAAAGGCTTTTGCGTTATGAATTAAAAAAGGGAGGTGTGCCACTCAGTGGCGGATTGAATGGATCTTCAAAACAGCTCGATGGCTTGGATATTCAAATCGACACCCAAAAGGAATTGAAACTGTTTTTTTTTTCAACTATGTCTTCCACGGGATATTCGTTCGACGCGTTTCTCACTGACTTTCTTTGCCGACCTTTTAATTCAACGGGAATGCCAGTTGTAAAACTCGCTAATATTAAAACGTGACTTAAGACAATAGTGGTGGTGTGATTCAGGTGTGTGCACGTGTATGTATATATTGACCGTCACGCCCTTCAATTATCATACCGGTCATCACGCCATTAGACTTCCGTATACAATTACTTAGTCACTCTACGGGCCGCACTCACAAGATTCATGCGAAGATGTCGGACATCAAGATTAACCGCTTTCGGTATTTCCTCGAAATAGAAACGTTTCATAATTTATTGTGAGCGGTGGAAGGGCTTCCTAAAGAGAATAGCCATCAAGGTCCTAAAGCACACTCCGCTCGATGACACAGTCCAGTCGTATATTCGGTATAATAATAAATTAGCCACGGTGGGTGAGAAATCAACGGTGGAAATGTTGGAAAACCACGATTTACGATCCCAAATGAGCGATAATATTTTAGTTAAATTTTCTCTCCGCTCCGATCGGCCGCGCGCAACCAGAAAAACTAATATTTCTGCATGGTTATTAATTACATTATAAATCCGCATAATCCCGCATTACCGCATACCTCTAATTGCCATCAATAATTATCGCATATCTGTCAGCACCTGGGAAAGCGTTGTTAAAATAATGTTTAAACTGTACGCTTTAATCACGTTGCTACCTGTTGCTGGGCTGATAGCAAAATAAATATTTATTTGTTCGAATATTAATCTGTTGCCGATGCGTGCGCCCGTTTATTAATGCTTGAAAAGTAATCTTGGGACTGGCATTGAAAAGAGGAATAGATGCGAGTGAGATACCTTTAAACCGGTTTAAGTTGCATGCCATCTGTGTGTCCCGATGTTAGAATCAATTTAATGCAGTCGAGAACACCTCCATTAGTCAATATGTCGTACTTAAAGCAATTTAGATATTCAAGGAAATGGTTTAGCGTCGATCAAAAAAAAAGTAAACGGGAACTTCCTAATCGTTTTCAACCCTATGTACTTCGGCACGTGTTCTTATATGATTCTTCACGGTTTACGAAGTAAAAGCCAATTTTCTCGAGGAAACCAATAACACTAATTAACTGCACGCTCTATTTTTTCTAAAAATGATGAAATCAATTAAAAAATAGGTGAGCCTATTTTTATTACAAATACCTAGTCATATTTTAGTGCCTTGACATATTGACTTAATTGCACAAATATACCCCATAATTATCTTTTTGAGATTCCATATGCATTTGGACTTTCATAAAATGCTATAATATATAAGTTACTAATATAATAGAAAAATGACTTACTTAAATACGAACGACTACTATAAAATAGTATAGTATTATAAAATATGCTATACTCAGCATAATAATTGTCACATCGTCAAAAGGTTCGATAGTTTTAACAGTTTCGTGAAAACCGTTGGTCGAAGGAAACCAAGTTTCCAAGGAGCAGTTGCGATATCCTTCGAAGATAAAGAAAGTAACCGACGATGTAAGTAAATTCGTGGAAGTCCGTTAAGAAAGTGCACCCTGCGTAAAAGGGGCACCGCAAGGGGCAATAACCATGCGTGTCTATCTTGGTATGGGGTACACCTGTAGGGGGGCACTCTTAAGGTGCACCATACCAGAACCCAACGACGCGTTCTGCTTGGATACCGTGACGAAGACGTTGCCCGGGGTCGTCTTTTTAAAGAGCCGGAAGTAGTATACCCGGTACAGCTTGACTTTTAAAAATATTTAAACCGACCAATCGCTTGTAAATTATGACTTACAATTAGGTGACTCCGAGGAGATTCGTTACCTTTTTAGAATTAAGTTAGTTACCGAAGTATGGCATGCATTAAAGTAGCTGATTTAATATCATTTTCAATTAATCTTTGTATATTTCTGATAAATATATGCCAGTGTAATTATTAACACCAGAACTACCAAAGCAGTCAAAATGACTGATCTGCAATTTTTCAAATAATTTTAAAATTATTCGAATATACAAAGATGCATTGTTGGAGATTTCATGTACCTTTATTTTATGTACATAACGCACATAATTAAATCCGTTAATTAACTCGCACCCTCCAGTCATAATTTTATATAAATAATTGTATAAGCATAACTGAGTATATATTCAGTAGTTCGAGTGTTAATTTAATAGAAAAATCTGAATATTGATATCGTTATCATGTGTATTACAAAAATGAATATTATTTATCTATTACCGTCCTAGCTTACAAAGTAATCGGTAGTTTTTTAAAAAGCCGATAATTTTTTCAATTAAAATACACTCATCTTTGCAATGACAAGCGGTGAAAGTATTAAAGAAACATAAATAAGTATTTGAAAGACTGTTACAATAAAAGACTGTAAGGAGATTTAACTGACGCCTATGCTGTATGAAATGATTGTACGATACTGCAGTAACACCAACTGCATTACCACTGTTCCATGAAAAGCACATGGATAATAGAATCGCGAGCAGTATTTGTTTTGTACCTCGGAGGAGAACTTTTCACTGCATCTAAAGAAGCTTTCAATTGAACATGACTACTGGTTGCGTTAAAATCCATGGGTGGTATAACGAGTGCTATTTTGCAATTTTCTTTCACATGCCACAAGTCACGTATAACATCATTTGCTGATTCTAAAGAATCTCAAGTCCATAATAATCGTAGCAAATGGAGACATTTGCAATCAAGTAGTAATATCTTGCAGAAATAGTGAGACACTCGGTGCATTCTTTTTGCTCTTTCCTCTTGCAGAGTTCTTTTAATATAATATAATATATAGCAGAATTACAATTATTTTTGTACAAATAGATTCGAGTATTATGCTGAATTCGGAAGCGCATTGTGTCACTAACAGAATCTTAGTTAAAGCGAATATTTATTTAAGAGAATTATTTACGTTCCATTGTTAAGTTTCTGATCTAAAATATTCCGAATATATTCTTACACGGGAATACATATGCAAGGAAAATGTCAAGATTTTGCTGGTTCTGCGAAGATGAAGATATTTGCATATCATTGCCGGAAAGTGATGTCCCTTACAAATGCATCTCCAATAGTAAACACATAAGCGTGCGTGCCTGAGTGCATGGAGGAACGTGTTGCGGGTTCACGCCGCGGAACCATTCAGAGAATGTGCTCGGGCAGAACGAGGCGGACAGGATTTGGACGCCATTACCGCGGGCATTGTCCAGCGGAAATCATTAAACTAAAATCTAACTACGGGCTAATATAGCAAACCTGGTGCCTATTCTGAAAGCTTTCATGCCACCCGCAATTCGCTTCAGTTTAACCCACAAGTACAGGGACGCGGTCTCAAAGGGCAACTTTCTATCGGAAATTTGGATAAGTACTACTGCATAGAAGCTATCGAGATAAAAAGCAAACCGTGGATTACATTAAACAGCATATCTTTATGCGAATAAGAAATTCGTCCAAATACTATTCTCGTGAAACACTATACATTCAAGTACACATATGCTTGACAAACATATATTCGTAAAGCATAATGCTAGAGATTTAATATATTCTAATATCCGACGTAGCATCGATCCTAAAAGTGAAAGTGATCAAAAACACGCCGAGTGGAAGAAGTCAAGTTGGTAGTCGGAAACCGGGTAGGAAAGGTACGGAGTTTAAATAACAATTTCGCGGGGCAAAATGAGCCATCAAAAACAATGCGACAGTTAAAAGGTTTAATTCGACCGGTCAAAGGTGGAGTGGAGCGATTTTGTTTGACTGCAGTCCGGCAAACCAAGGGAAAGCGAGGAACGGAGTTAGCTGGAGATACGTGGAAAGGAGAAAGAGAAAAAGAGCAATGGGTCCGAGTAGGATACGAAAGACAAAGCCAGGGAACATAGCGAAATAGGATGGTAAAGAAAGAGAGACGAAGAGGGAGAGAAACGAAGTTGAACCGGTACCTTTCAGCCAACGTAGCAGACCTCCGTACAGACGTAGATACGCGTGTACTTGTACGTCGGCGAATTATTATGGTAAAACGGGTACGAAAGCACCCCCGATATCCTCCGTTAGCAGTCGCGTACGAATGTACCGGGGAATTGTATTGGTGTATGCGAAAGCATATGAATGTGCACCTACGTGTTTTCTCGTCGTAGTATATATCGTCGGGTATGAGTAGTTACTGGTTGGAGTAGGAATGTTAATACCGTGGCTGTCACCGACAGCACCAGGTCCACCAATCCGTCCGCTTGGGTCCTGACTTTTCTGTCGGCTCGGTACATGAGAATCGAACGACAGAAATTATGGACATTAACGCGCCAGGATATTCTTTAAATGCTCTCACTAATTAATTCTTGTGTTTCTACACCTGGACATATGAAATTCTATATAGCTGGATTACACGAAAATACTCTTTAAAGTAGAATAAGCAAATGAAACGTTGTCTGATTAGGCTGCGGATACCTATTCTACTGTTTTCAAGGCTTCCTCATCTCATATACTCTTTCATAATATTTCAAGAATAATGTATTATGATAGGAGATATATAATTTAGCAATGATTGTAATCAATGAGACATCCGAATGATAAGTTTTATGCAATCCGACGGTGAGATATGTAAGAGGGTCTGAAGCTATCAGATAGAACGGAACCGTACTTATTGGTACATGGATATCATAGATGAGAATGATACAGGCGCCTCCAATTAAAGTTCTCGATTAACACTGATGTGAAATCGGCGAGCTTCTCCGTTGCTTACATCGATTATAGTTCTGGTCAGTTTATCAGTGTCTAGCATAACTGTATGTTCTCATATACTTGAATAGTTACAATTGATGACGTTAAACTTATATTACTCATTAACTAACCGACAACAATAACTTTTATATTAAGTATTGTCATTTCTTACTATCGGAGAAGATGGGGAAAATTGAGTCACTTTGCTTCTTTAAATGTAACTGTGGCCACATCTTTCGACCCAATATCATCCTAGAATATGTTTATACATCATATACCATCGATTTGGACCATCTAGGAGCGATTTTGGCTACTTTCATTTTTTGAAGATTTTTGAAGGTATACCCCTTCACATTTTTGCGATTTCGGGTCGACCCATTTTTTGGCCGAAAAAATTTTTAAACCACTTCTTCCGACCCAAAATCGCCCTAGAATATGTTTATACATCATATACCATCGATTTGGACCATCTAGGAACGATTTTGGCGACTTTCATTTTTTGAAGATTTATGAAGGTATACCCCTTCACATTTTTGCGATTTCGGGTCGACCCATTTTTTGGCCGAAAAAATTTGTAAACCACTTCTTCCGACCCAAAATCGTCCTAGAATATGTTTATACATCATATACCATCGATTTGGACCATCTAGGAACAAAATAGCCTCCTGAGTCAGAAAGCCTCATCCCATCCCATACATAACCATATTTTATTTATGTGTGCTATGCCGTTGTTTATTATAATATGCAGTTGTAATAGAAAATTCGATTGGATGTATGGAATGATATTCAGTGGAATTCACGTACGCTTTGATTTTACTCCGACGAAGTAGGAAGGCAGAAAAGACTAACTCTAGGGAGTCAATGGTATCGATTCGCTCGATCTATGGTAGCTGGACCCTCGTAAATCAACCACCACAAACATGCACTCATTTCCCTCCATTTACACTTTCATGTACGCCAGTAACCGAGGACTGTTCCTTCCCGTTATTTAAACACATTTACTTATACAAACTTCGCTCGCAGCGTGTCAAAGACTCAAAGGATTAGGTCAGTAATTGTTTTTCAGCAATTAGTTAAATCGAAACGAATACCTCTTTACGTCATCGAATACAAAGAAAACTGAGGAGAAACATTGAAGATAGCAACGACGCGAAGTCTCGAAATTCGATATACTTAAATTTCTCCATAGTTAAACATCTAAAGTACGAAATACAATCTATTTCATAATTCTACCGATGTAAATTTATATGAAAAGTTTAAAATTACCGAAGGTTCATCTCGGTCATATATATCCTCTTTTTTCAATAGGATGGCTGTATATTCCGAAACACCTAAAAATTCGAACGGTCGAAAATCACAGGTCGACAGAATATCCGGGAATAGCGTCACAGTAGTATAATTAAAGTATTTGGACATAAAGTTCGAAGATCAATTCGTTGGCCGTGACGGGTGACATAAAACAAGCGTGGATCACAGTAACCGGTGGAATAGGGGGGGTGTCAAAAAAACAAGACGTGCATAAAAACAAAACACAGAAAACCGGGGTAGTTTCCTGAGGGGGTGGTCACGGCGACAAGGACAGAGAGAGGAAACGTGCGAAGAAGCAGCCTGGTAAGAGACAAATACAAAAAGGAGAAGAGGGAGAGAGAGAGAGAAGCGACATGACGCGCGACTAGCGAAAGCTGCGCAAAAAAACCGCAACGCGATTCACGGACGCTCCGTAAAAAAGGGGCAAAAAACTGGAAAAAAATAGTGGACCGTTTCCCGCCACCGTACTCTCCGCCTCACTCCCTGGCAGCTATCTCACTCGGAGCCCTCTCTCTGTTTCTCTCACTTTGATACTTGAGAGGGTGGGGAAATGAAATCGACAGGGCGTCCACCTATCGGTCCGATGGCACGTACACACACGTACGATCAGAGCGGTACACCATAGCACACAACCTCGCGTCTTTTTCTCCGCTCTCGTTCCGATACGCGAAATGTATACACTGACACACCGAACAGGGGGTGCTGCACACCCGTAGTTAGGTTGGTGTGCGAGTGTGTTGACGAAGCGTGTGTACGCCGACATAACTAAACAAGCAACAAGTGACCTTAAAATCTGCGAATAAAAATACCGGCCACTGATCGGGTATCACGCGCAGCTGCAGCCAGAGAAGGGCGACGGGGTTGTCGAGTGCATATTCCCGTGCCAAGGAACCACCAGCAACGAGTTGCTGTATATAAATACCACGACCGCGGTAAAAGAAAGCTTTCCGGGTAATAGGTGAAACCCCCATTTTCCTTTTCTCTCTTTGTCCCCCTCTCCCGCAGTGAAAAGAAAGTTTTACCCGTTAAAACCATGCCGTATGTGTTATCGATCACACTGATACCAATTAGCAACCTTCTCTTTCTCTGTATTTAATAACGGAGCTACGTGTCATGCTGAATCGTACGCATTCGAGCATGATTAGCACGATAATTCGTGTTAATTTCCGCGCTTCCAGGAACTCGTACACGTAACTTTTTTTGTATTACACGGAATTTATTCGTATCGTGAAATTCAATTAATTTTTTTTAATCGAATAATATCGTGTGTATTTCACGGCGTGCACGATCGCGTATTCCAAGTTTTTAATACTCTGTTTCAGATACGGTATTATATAGTTCATCAATTATCGAGTTATTAATCGAATGTTTTATAAACAGCTGTTGTATTAATATCTACGATTCTCTATGAAATAGAATTCGTTGGGGAAAATACCGTAAAAGTGCAAGCCGGATGCCTTGGACGACCAAGCCGGGTGATTCTTAAGTAGAACTAGTCGATAACTGGTCAGACGTCTAAGAATCTCCGCGTTACTCGCTGAGATATAATTTCTTTAAGATGTTTTTTAACAATACCATCTTTTCATAAATGATGGAATACTACATACATATTTGCCTGCTTAAGAATCACGATCCTTTATTGGCCATTTCTGAGGTCATTGACGATTACAATGGCAGGAACCCCTAACGTAGGATATGCTTCGAGGGTGAAATAAAAGGGAGATTCTTTTCATTGACATTAAGGAAGCACGTATTTAAAATGACACATGAATAGTATACTTCTTTCCATTAAATTTATACAAGTAGTTCTTCTAAAATCCCTCGGCAATGCAAATATTTATTTACCCGTACCTCGTGAATAGACATTTTAAATAATATATTAATAAAAAGCAAACTCGTGGAGAAGCACTCAATTCATTATAATAGTATAACCACCGTATTTCTTCTCTTACTAAGAAATCCTCCGGTAATTAAATTCGTCTATCATTTAACGGAATAAAGATTCCTCCACCAGAAGTGGATGATTTTAAAAGACCAAGAAGGAAAATAATAGGCGGAGACCTGCTTTAGAGGAGGCAAAGGGGTTGTATTCAACCCCTTTTACATTAGTTCCTACATCAGCCGTCTAAGCAAGAGCTCGCCACTGTCCAGCAACCCTTTCACCAACACAAGCATCCCTCAACCCCTTAGTAGACACGGATACGTCTCCACAGACTCAGGGTGATTTTTCTTTGGAGCACTAACACAACGGGGGGATGTCTCACCACCACGTAGACGGATCCGTATCGTACTCGATAGAAACTCTCATCAGTGGGGTTGCGCGTGTCCTCGTTTTCCAAACCGAGAGGGTAGCAACCCTCTCCTTTCCCCGTCACGACGCATGCCCGAAACCGCTTGCTCTCTTTCTCGCACTATTTTCGTTTTAACAACGCCGAATGGAACACGCGCTTCTCTTTCTTTTTGAGAGAAACTTGAAATGACTAAATTGTCATCATAGGCCTCTTTTTCGACGAGCTTTATTCTGAACTGTATATGCTTGCTTTAAAAAATGCGAGCACAACAAAAATCTCTCTATAGAAAGTTTTCTAAAACATCTCTATACCATCATTTAATTAGTCGGGTTTCTATAAGAACAGAATAATCATGTAAGTGTACCGGAGAGATTGAAACTTTGTATAATTACCTGGATAAATACAAGTGACAAATTTCACTGTTCCTTTTTATGGTGTCTCTATTTTTCTCGTTAATCATTGGATTCGTTATGTTAAGTGGTACAAAGATCAACATGTACATGTCTCGAAAACTCCCAGTGCTCTACCTTGGTATACTCTCATGGACATGGTCACTTACATGGACGTATCTATGTGATGAAATAGAAAAGTAGTCTGTTCCGCTTCAGCTCAGACGTCCAGATCTATCCATCCTTCTTTCGGTACACCGTCGCGAAGCATAGGAGCGCGTGGTCAGCTTGCAAGAATCGTCTCTCTTCCACCCACGTTGTCTATTCTATCGTCCTCTTCATCCACGTCCACACCACTCCACAAGCTTTACCCTCTTTTTCCCTCCGAACCGAAAGTTCGAAGTTCCGTCTTCGTCTTCTGATCGCCGGGCAGTCGAGTGTGTCTCGGACGAGTTCGGGGATGTTCGTATCGTTTCATAGTTGTCCTCGTTGCACCCTTGTGAAAGTTGTGGCTCGTCCTCTTCCACCCACGATTTATCCCTTTCTACCGCCGTAACCTGTTCACCCACCACCAACGATTCCGTCGCAAGCTTCCACGATCGAGATCCTCCTCGTCGCACAACCGACTCTCTCGTTGATATCGTCTTCCTCTGAACTCATTCAGTACCGTCTGCCTTTCCTTCGTTACCCCGTGCAAGGAGCTTTCTTTGATTACTTATTAACTAATGTCTGCGAACTTATACTTTCTTCCTATCTCAGCTATTGTACATTGCATGCTATATTAACGAAAGAGTATTAGAAGTAGAGTTCCGTAAGATTGTATTGTGTTACAATGTGATAAGGAAGACTGATACAGATTTATCGGATCTATACCGTAGCACGAAAAAACTACCCTCCGAACGTCATCTAGGCGCGTCTAAGGCTTTCAGTAGAATAAGACGTATCGGAAAGACCAATATTCTCAGCAGCTATAAAGCATTTCCTAAATCGCTCGTATACAGAATAAACTAGTATACAGACGATGGAAACGATCGTAGGATTAATCGACATAAAACAGCATCTCGTATAAATCTTAAATTTTCCAACCCCAAGCATTGGCTCCCACGTATCCAGTAGCAAGGGGCGGACCTGCTCCGATTATTCGTTTCGTTCCTTCTTCCTCCCTCGCGGTGATTCTTTGCCGATAGGCACATCCTTGTCCATCGCGGTGATCCGTACTCGGTCTCTCTGTACTCGTCGGTCCAAAGGGAGGCTGGATAGGTAGCCAGGAGAAAGATTCGGTGAGCTTTCGTGTCCGAGCGAAAGAGGAGCCACCATACGGGGCAGCGGCCAAGAGGGGACGATCGTTTTGGTGCGGTGGTGGCCGGCGCGCGTGTTTCTCTCCGTTCGGCTTACAGCATCCGTTGGAGGGTCTCCTCTCTCCGCCTACGCGGTGCGAGTGTGCCGTGTGCGCCAGTGCGCCCGCAAGCCCGCAAGTTCGCGCTCCGCCACGCAGCCGAAGCTCTCTCTACCCGCGCGCTGATCGGCCACGTTCGTCAGCCGGGCCCCACGCAAAAAGCCACCGGGGCCGCGCGCCACCCGACTAAAACGACACTGAAAAAAAGACGCGGACGAATTGTTGTTAGCATATTTTAATTTATCTTACCAAAAAAAAAAGCGAAAAACTACGAAAAAGTTTGTAAAGAAAGAGCAAAATTCGTAAAACGTGCGCGGGTTTTTACATGGCACAAGAAGCACACGGAAAGGCGGGACTCAAAGTCGCGGGTCAATCGACGTACCTACGTATCTTGGAGAGGTGTTGTTAATACGGTTTTACTCGGTATTTTTTCACTTATACGAGAGCTTGCAGTGAGTGAGCCAAGAAGAGGAAAGGACCGCTTACGAGTGTGCCGTTTTCTTTTTGTGAACACTTCGTACTCGTCCTCGTACACGACTTCCTTGGGATCTGTGCGATACAAAGGTGAGTCCACGAACTATCAGATGGAAGATATACAGGTGCTTTTTTTATCGTTTACCATTTCGGTGTCTTTTGGTTATCTTCGAACGGAAGTGCCGAGAGTCAGGGGTTGCTCGACGATTAGCCTTTCATTATCATCCTTGTCGATTATATCCTTGGTGTCTTGTAATAGCTTAATATCTTTCATAATTTTCACGATATAATGAATGTGAAGATCTTCTTGCAACAACTATAATATCGTTACAATGAAAACATTCTTCGCATTTAAATATAAAATTAATATACACCGGCAATTCAATTGGCTCCTTCATCTTGTGCGAAATCAGATTCTTCCAATTTTATATTTTTCTAGCGATTCATAATTGATGTTTCGTCTATCAAATTGGAAGCACCAAGTGTCATAGTTTGTTATGTTTCCATTTCTTGAAAAAATTATATTTTCGAATATCCAAATAGCGGTAATATGCAGAACATTTTTGTTTATTCAAATTTGCGACACTTCTATGCTTAGCCTCGCAATTCATTTCTGCTTCTGTTGTTCGACACGAATTTCCTCTTCTTATCGTCACATGACTTGTTTGTCGTAAAATTTAGTCTGTGTTTTAAAGTGAAGGACACTTTTTTCATTGGCAATTAAGCAATTCCCTTTCAGTCCGTTACCTTGTCTGTCATCCGTGGATACGTTCCCCTTGTCGTAGCTATTTCTCGACCGAAGACAGGGCTCTTATTGTGTGGTGATAACAGTGATAATGTGCAGTGATCGTGTGCGAATAGTGCCTTAAATAATAATATTAAAATTAATGACAACAAATCAAATTAACTGGTAAATAATCATGCATAATTAATAACGCACAAAGTAATGACAAAAATATCAAACGCCGAGTAACATCCTACTAAAACGACGTGAGAATAAATTATCGAATAAATGCAATTAGCGCCATGATAACAACATAAACTGTCATCGCCGCGTTAACATATAATTACGAAAATAAATCTGAAGTAGACAGTTTTAATAACGGTAAACATAATATTATATATGAACACGCTTTATAACGAAGCATGTAAATATTCCATAAACGTCATTCAAATATTCGTTAAACTCTTAGAATGTTTGTAACACTCGTGTAACGGAGATGTTGGAAGACGATTGATTGATGTTGTACAATAAAATCCGGAGAAAAATAATTACTACATAACAATGAAAGATGAATGTAATCTGTAAAACGGGCCATCGGATTTTTATCATGAAATTTAAGTATTTTCGACTAAGAAGTCGGTGAAACTTGAAGAAATTTTATTTCTGCTTGGAAGTCAAGAAATAATAATTTCTTTATTGCACTGCATTTTTAAAGTATAAATGAATTATTATTGAACAGAAAAAACTGTAAAATTAATATATAGTGCGAGAAATGTCTTTTAACATCAAAGATTTCGTGGCATCGTTGGAGTCTAAGTAGATCTGGCCGGATCGAGTCAGACACAGAAGCGGCAACATAAAATACTCTTCCGACGGCAAACGCTCGACTCGCGGCGTGTATTTAAGAAACCTAGATTCTCAAAACCTTCCCATAAAATCATCCAAACCAAAATTCGACTTAAATACAATTTCCATTCATTAAAAGCAATAATTAATAATTCCCCACAAAATAGAAATACATTAAGCAATTGATTCAGCGCCAGCGGCATTAAATTATTCTGAGTGATCTGACGCTTAGAACATTAAAACATAATACGTTGAACTAAAAATTGAGTTTCCATCGAATCCATAAATCCAATGCTGATTCAACAATCATTATTTTCTATGTAATTAAAAACTCATTCTATCGCGAAGTCTCTTAATCGAATATAAAAATTGTGCTCTTACAACCATCAATATTTAAGATTACTAAATTTATAAATTTATTGCTCCTCCAATAGTCTTTATTGATGATGAATTATTAGTTAAGAATTAATGCAAATCTATTAAGAGAACGTAATATTAAACTCACAGTGTTAAATTTCTACAAATATGCCTTCCGTGTCGAAAATAAAGAAGCATCGCGATATCATAATAAATCTATAGATTTCATAAATAATCGAATTAAATACTTTACTAAGAGTACGGACTTTCCGGAACACTTCAAAGACCCTTTTCGTAGGGCAGTCTCCGGCGAACTAAGGGTACGAAATAAGTATTTTCGTTGGACCTAAAGGCTGTTAAACCAGTTTCGCCGGTTTTGATCATGGAGCGGAAAAAATACACTGGAAGCGGTCAAACGGGAAGGGTTATTGCGGGAAGAGTAGATCGGCTACGTTTTGTTGTCGAAATGCCGCGTGGCAGTTAGTAGCTCGATCGATGGCCGCGAATAAACAGCTAATAATCAACGAATCGTGTCATAAACAATTCCACGGTAGGGGTGGCAGGGTGGTGGTAAAAGTATAAATGAATTTCGATCGGTAGTGGGGTGCGGTATTCGGGGTGGGGGTTCGTTGCTTCGCGAAAGTGCAGGAAAAGCTTGACTCGCATAAAAATTTGTTTCGATATTGCTTCTGTGTCGAACTTTCCGTTGTATCAAACGGAATATCGAGATTTATACTGGAATGTCTGGTTTTAATTTCTTTCGTTACCATTATTTTATCAATTCCATTTAGCGGAAGACAGGTAGTTTGTTTATTATAAATCGGGGATGAAAGTTTAGAAGGCAACGATCGACATGTTGTGAC
Source organism: Nysson spinosus (assembly GCA_910591585.2). Classification (NCBI taxonomy): domain Eukaryota; kingdom Metazoa; phylum Arthropoda; class Insecta; order Hymenoptera; family Crabronidae; genus Nysson; species Nysson spinosus. The sequence goes on along the minus strand of OU342837.1, from coordinate 4,936,102 downwards.
TAATTGATGATAAATGTAATAATGTTTGCCACACTTCTCTATGTAATTATCGTTGAAATGGTGTTTTAATGCGTATATTATTTAAACGTCCGATATAACTCTGTTTTGTACTATCATCGTCATAAAATATGTTGCTACATTGGACATACAAAACAAATGCACAATACGAGGTCTCTTACTTTTTAATTAGCTTATAATAATCATTCGACATATCTTATTATTATATTCCAAATGGAGATTGAAGATTAAGAAATCATATCTCTGCTTATAACACATCATACCAGTATATATTTAATTTAAGAAAACGCGATAAGAAATAAATATCATGTAGCTTTTATACTAATATTTTCATATATAAGTTCGTATCAGGATACAAAATTTACCGTAAATTTGAGGGAAAACGTACAAATTTCGTCCAAAATTTGACGTGCACGTCAAATACTGATTTTCTCCCTGTTTCTGCTTCACACAAAATACCTTATTTTAAATCAAGAAAAATTTTTTTCTTTATAAGCTAATTAAGAAATTGTTATGTTTACAGCGTAGGATATAATATTATTTTATTAGTATTCATAGTGTGTCATACTGAAATGCTTCGTAGAAGTATTTTACTTCAGAATTCTTGTATGTTAGTGTTGAGGCATTAAAAGCTTTCCTCTCCAGAAATATGAACTCTCACTAAGATTGTATGAAATCGAAGTACAAGTATCAGGAAACGAAATCGTTCCAAAGCTTTCTTGTTAAAAATTTCCTTCGCTACATTTCTGGGCACAATATTGCAGGAACTTTTTTCGTGACTATAATCTCGTTATAATTGTTCCTCGAAGAGTTGGCACCTGTTAAAATTTGTCTTATTGCATCTCAAAGTTCGCTCAACAAAATCACGAGCACAGCACACTATGTATTTTGCAATTTCCGTGGAATTTGAAAAATCGCGAGATTTCACGAAAACGTCCGCAAAGAGCCACTAAAACCGAATTCGAGTAAGTTTCTGGAAAAAGTCGACGAAATTGGAGCGCCGAAGTCGAATCAGAAGAAACGGGGGCGAAAGTGATCTTGCCGGTCACGTCACACCGGCGCGTCGCCAGGACAGGATGCGTGCTCGTCAAAGATCAATGTGCCTGAAAAAGTCCAAAAAAAAAACTGACAACAATATATACCGACCCCGTGAAAAAGCACGAGGTCGCTCCCGTTGTTGTCGTCTCCCGTTGGTGGGAGTCTGGCTGATAGAGGGCAGGGGGAGGGGTAGATATGTGTGTTCCGAGGGTGAACGGTATGACAACGTCGAACAGGTCGGCACGCGATGTATCGGTCGGCGAAGAGAGGAAAAAAGGGGTTGAAGGGGGTCGACGGGGGGGAAAGGGTTGAAGGTTGCCCCCGAAAGAATCGAAAGTCCCGTCGAGTCGGGAAGAGCGCGGTTGACGTAACGTAGAGGAAGAGGGACAGAGAAAAAAAGATGAGAAGAGAGTCGAATGAGAAAGAGGAAGAGTAGGAGAAGGCAAAAGGGGTTGGGGGTTGATTCGTGGTTGCTTGCAAGGGCCAGCGTAGAGAAAGAGAAAGAGGGAGAGGGATGGAGAGGGAGATAGAATGAGATGACGAAGAAGAAGAAGAAGGGGTAGCTTCGTATCAAGAAGAGAAAGGGGTAGTGGTAGGAAGAGGCTAGGTGGGGCAGAAGGAAAAGTCTGATAGTGGTAGGGGATGAAAGGTAGGCGAGGGTGAGTGGGTTAACTGCAAAACCCGATCGTCCGTGTTTTTATCTTAAGACGATTCTCCGGCGTAGAAGGTTCGTAGAAGAGGCGAAGAAGGGGTGTTCTAGGTGGTACTGGTAGGGATTCTTGAACGTCGGAGTCGAGGTCTGGAGGGGTGGAAAGAGCCGTCGGTGGCGGTGGCGGTGGCGGCGGTACGCGTCGCGGTGGTGGAAATACTGGACCGACTGGGGGTGGGTGGGGGTGGTAGTAGTCGTTCCTACGGAATATCTGGTGGGGATAAGACTAGCCTCGGAGGCAGGAGTGCGTTTGCGCCGCCGCCGTGGAGGTGGCATCCGATGCTAAGGGTTGCTTATTCGTCCCGGTCCGTAGCGCGAGAGGGGGTGGTTTCTCTCTCGGCCGTCGACGATGGGGGTGGGGAACCCCTCGTCCCCGACTGCAGGGTTAGGGTGGTCTTTAGGTCTGTCAGTAGCAAAGCGGCGGCCTCATCATACGGAGCTGCCGAGGCTGACCAGCCAGGCCGAAATCACTTAAGACGCGTACACCTTGTAATATAACCACCGGTAAAGGCGCGCGCGCGCTCCGCGTCGCCTATACCTCTACACACCTACATGCATATACACGTTCCGTACCTACATACACATTAATTACATACATATACATTAAACGCACGCGCGCGCGGATAGCTACATTTGTATATAACCCTGCTGTGCAATACGTGCACGCACCAATTTACTCTCACACTCTCACGACACGCACAGCTGCGAATCATCGAAACCAATTCACACTTATATCTACACGGCTGTGCAAGACGTGTGAACTGCTGGTGTGATACATGCTCTCGTATTCTCTCGTATATTCATTCCCGAAGGACACGAGTATACACCGGTGCGCGTATATTACCTACAACTTAAAGACACGGAGGAACAAACGTCGTGCGGATCGCGCGTACGTGGGAGTTTGGTGCATAAAGGGTTCTCTGAGAGAAGCGACGCGTGAGGTGAGGTTTTGCGAATACACCGAAGGTAGTACCTGGTTGTGATCACTAGCTCGACAAAGACAGTGATTATTCTCAGTGCTGGACGTGAAAGGAAACAGTCGCGGTATCATCGCCGTTTGTTATCGTGGCTATCCACCCCGCGAATTATGATGATCGAAAAAACACTCGTGGACAAAAGTGCGACCGTAATCATCGACTATGTCGTACCGAATTCTTAATATATCAGGATGATGTTAGGAATGATTTAATAGAGATGGACTCGATTGAACATTTCTGTGAAGATCGAATATAGTGCAAAAAGACATTGTGAGACTACTGCCGGTGGTAGATCCTTTTGCTTGATCGTCGCGTCGGTCCAGTGCTTCGTCGGCCTTCGACTGAGACTGTTGTGTTCCTGTGTAACCCTCTCTTTTACGACTACTTATTATCGATAACGCGTTACCCCTTCGTGATTCAGTGTGACACGTGTTTTTTTTTCACGGGGATAACGTGCCTACGTCAAGGATAAGGTAATACTTCGTGATGATACATTGAAATGTGTACTTTGCTCGTTCTGGCTTCAGTGATTCTGGTGATGATTTTTGGATACGCAGCTTCCCTCGCGATTAACCAGATTCATCTTCTTCGATGAATAAAGGACACCCTTCGATTATTTCATGAATCGAAGATATAAATGTTTGAATTTGAATCAAGGTTTCTGGGGTTTATTCGTACAAAGGGTTTGGGTCTTTAAAAAACGTGGATCGTGCTGGTCGTTACGAAAGAAGTCACGCGAAGAAACTTCGTTTAACTCGGATGAACTTTGAAGTTTTTTGTAGGAAGGATTTTTATTGACTTCGTAGACTTCGATGAACTTCTGGCTTGTCCGAATTTCAGGAGGAACTCGTACATTAAAATCATTCTTTATAGTTCGGCTTTCAAATTATGAATCACCTAGTTAAGAGGCTCAAAAAATTCACATTATGAAGATCTTCGTTAAAACAATTTCTTTTGTTTAAGACTTTCGTTCATCAAGGAGATCCATTGTTTTAACAAGATAACGATACAATATTGTATGATATATATCTGATTGGAAGTACCATCGAATCCATTAAAAAAACCGTACGCAATAATTTCAAAAAACATGCACGCTGCCCGGTGAACAAAACTATTCGACATAACTATTATATTTCGTGGAGCGGCATTTAAATCAAACAAGCACGTTCCCTGTGTTTCCGCATAAAAAGAAGGAAAAGAAAAACGTGTTCGCAGGACAAACAACATTGAAAACAGCCGCGGCTCGTATTATTCGGTTGTGTTTAATTGAGATTTAATTGACCCTCCATTATTCATCGGGATTGCCAATGCGCGGTTTATGCGGTGTGTGCAACCAGTGTTTCACTTTCGTTCCCTCATATCGTTTATACGAAATATACTTTATATTTTCTGTGTTGTGTTGTTTTGATTTATTTTTTTATCATTTCCTTGCGTTATCATCCTTATCATATTTCGGCCTTGCGAGTTCATGTCTGATTCGTCGCAACATCATAGGTGGTCTTTAAATCATATTATACTAATAATCTATTCGATCGAAACCTTTTATGCTTAATTAATATCCATATGAAAGAGACAATACGAAAAAGTGAAAAACAAAAATATGAAACAGACATGAATTCACATCGCACGTACTCCCCATCCTGATTTAACGTGTATTTATTTATTACAATTTATTTTATGTAATTATAAGTTTAAACGGCAGACTGTCAATAATTAGCGGGCTTTAATTATAAAACCTTGTATATGGTGATCGAGAACCTAACGCGAAGTGGAATAATAATTGATTGTCGCGTAAATAGAAGGTATTGCCGGGACACCGGTAAATAGGTACGTGTGAAATTTTAGTAATCATTTTAATTTCATTTCGTCATTCTGCATTCTCTCCTTTGGGAATCCTTTGCTACATCTCGCCGTCTCGGTTCTCGATATCGGCATTTATTGCCACCTGGTTTTTGTCCGTCGCCAAGTGGATTCCGCTAAACGCTCGATAATACATCGAAATTACACTCGACTAATAGAGATTGATATTTTTCGCTCACGTATTTCGAACTCTACGGGATCCTGTCCTCGATCGTGCCATTTCTCTTTCGATTATTCAGGGAATTCATTTGGAGTTCGTGAACCTGAATTACATCTGCTCTCTTAGATATCTGCTATACATTCTGATAACGAGATGATATTAATATACGAAGGGATGCTAGCTACCTTACGTTACAATCACTTTCATATCTCGCAACATGAAAATTAATCATCAAGATATTTAAAATCGAACGTTATAAAGTGTAAAGTGTAATAATATCGTGACTATGAAATTGAATCAGGAATTAAAAACTGAAATACTTGGAATCAGATATCATTAGTAATATTTAATACTTGAGATAAGATTCAACAGGAAGTATCGATATAAATTAATAAGCAAAGTATTTAATATCGCACGTTATTCGTAATGTTGGATATCTATGATCAAAGTTGACAATTACAATATTTAGAATCGGCTGTTATTAGTAATATTCAATATTTATGATAAGATTCAACAAGAAGGATCAAATACTTATGAATTCCACACTTCCGTGCGTGACACTTGTTTTCCCCCAGTGGTGACGGACACGCTTAGTCAGACACTACTCGATCGTATAATGATTTGAATTTCATCGTAAGCGAATATTTCAAAATATACTTTCTTCACCTACGCATCCAAAAATATGGACATATTTTAAAAGAATAATTATAATATTTGTTAACAGTGATAAATATCAAGTGTAAGTCGGGGTTAGAATTGCATTCAAAAAATGGACCTTTTGAAAGAAATAGTACACGCGACTGATATAGACGAATGTTAAACTTGGCGCCTCTACTACACTGTGATAAGCACTACGACAAATGTTTGCCAATGATAATTACATTACGAATCCACGCAAAAAGTCGATCAACTAATTCACTGTTATCAGAGACATTCTCCGAACACAGTGCTATATCTTGAATCCCCTCTTAATTCGTGCATGAAAAGAGTACTTTGTGGAAGTGCAAGCTTAATTGATACCCGTGAAATATTTAACGCGCCTCTAAAATTATTCTTCGACTTTTAACCTTTGTGTCCTCAATTTAGCAAGATTTGAATCAGTTCTCTACTTTTATATATCATACTTCGTGTATTGGCAGATGTAAAGATGTCGGTGGCGAGGTTGAATGACAAGTTAGAGTACATTGCACCAAACTATTTTTGTATTTATAAGAATAGAAAACGAATCTGGATCGGTTGTTTCGAGTGGGACTTAATTATTCCGTTATTCCTTTTCACATGATATTTTATTCAACAACATTTTATTCGTCCACTTCTCTCGCAAGGTGAACAGGTTTATTGAGACAGTCGCTACACGAAGCAAACAAGACATAAATTGGACAGTTCTCATTTTTTATACAGGATAGTAAATAATCATATTAGAATCCATAACGTTACATTTTCAAATTAAATTGTCATTTAACAATTATTAGTATCCTCGATATGCAAGAGAATGATTGAAACGCTTGACACTTCATCAACTATCAGAAATGTATTCTTATCAATAATTTCTTTGAATGAGTTTATTATCTCTTGTTGGGAAAGCGTCGCATTTGTTTGGCGTTTTTCATAATTTTTTGAAAGAAGGGTGAAAAAAGACGGTGATTTTTCTCGCAAGGAAATGTGAACCTCTTCTCGATAATTCTTTGATTCGTAAGGGGCCTTTGACCTATAATCAGCGAACGTGTCGAACAATACGGGGCAGCTGTCACTGTCCCTGTCTCTGTCGCTGTCGGCCGTTATCAACATCTGCCTCGTAAAGCTGAACGTTCGATGTGTGCATATATGTGTACACAAACACACCGTAACGCACCGTTCGAGCCGCCATAATCTACGACAGCTTCGAATTCAGAGTTTCACGCTTATCGCGAACACTCCTTCCAATATTTGTTCTCGGCGAAAGGGGGATCGAGTGAGTTTTATCAAACGGATGTATTGTCATCGAAAGAATGGACTTCGCTTTTCCCACACTGGATCCGCTCCTTAACATTTATGATCACTTACTCCGTGCGTTCAATCACCGATATTCGGACGCGTCGCTGCGAAAATCAACTACCCCGTATAACGCGGTAAACGGTTTCGCGTTATATGAATTTTTTTCGGGGAAATAGAGGGATATTTATGAACATAGGATTATGAAGTTTTACAGAAGATAGAAAAAGATTATAAGTCAAAGCGGAAAAAATTGAAGAATTATTGAAGTTGCATTTTGGAATATTATTAAAAATGTGATATTTCTTGGGAGAGGATTTGTGGTTTATAATATGTCTGATGAGGAGAATCTGTTACACCGATTAGGATTAAGTAGGATAAATCAGTAAGAAAGGCTTATTTCGTTGACAGAAATTTGATCGGCTGGCATTAAATTTCATGTCACCCTCTGATCTTAACGTTTCTCGTGCCACAGTTTGGTTCTTAATTAATTTTCGGAAAACCAATTTGCTACGGGGATAATGTCAAATCTCCGCGATCCACGAAATCGCAAAGGTTTTTCTGAGGCGGCACGGTAAACTTAAATGCGGACGACGGAAATCGCGAGTAGATATTGCTTAATGAAATCTCAGGATCTCGCGATTACAAATTCCGTGGGGTCCGTCGTATTCCAAAGTTCTCATCCACTTCACTCAGGAAACTTAAACTCCCGTTGCTAGCATTCTGATTAACTTCCTGATGTGTTCTCAGACGTGTCGGAAGATTGTCAGAATAACTATTACGTTTCTTAATTATAATCTATTCAATCAGTTTCCCGATATAATACCTTATTTAGAGCATTGCACGACATTTTATTCAAAGGATCAAAAGATAATTTCCAAAAGCAATGTTTCTAAAACTGAACTCTTCCGTGTATTAAGCAAATTATTATTTTTCGAATGTAAAACAAATTCATTTTGCAATTTCGTGATTAATATCTTAATCTGTTAGAGAGGTTCATTTTATTTTGTCATTATATTTCCACTCTGGTATGATATACAAGGTGGTCCACATAACTCGAGCCGCTTCCATATCTTTAAATATGAACTTTAATTAAAACCTTAAAATAGCCTTATAATATATTATTTAATATAATATGTTCATCGCAGTTCCCACAATTTGAAGTGACATCCAAATGGTTACAATTACGTGATCCACGTTGTATATTATTATATAGTAAATTATTATTATAAATTAAAACCAGATGAAGAAGAAACGACTAACGCAGTAGTATTAACGCGTACGTAATCAGACACATTACAATCAGTTATTCCTGAAAACACGATGACACATCGTTAAGAATAATCGTTTCACGTGAAAGTAATTAAAAGGTGCATAAAAAGGATTTTATTATTTCTCGGTTTGGAACCGTTAAGCCTAATCGTCCATATTATTAGCGGAACGAGGTTCGACCGATTAGGCGGACTTCCAAACGCGCGTATTTACATCGTGGATTTCAAAGGATCCTCGAGTTCCGTTATTGTTGGTTATGTCTTGGCAAGTGTTGAGAACAGGATATCCCGCGTATTCCCAAATGGCGGCAGTTGTCAGGATTTCCTAAGTTTTGGAGTGCCGTGCCGTGACGCGTCTTAACGTATCCTCGTCATCGTCGCCGTCGGCTTTATGCGTCGGAGACGAAACTTTCGTCGCTGCTCGATTGTCGCCTCTAATCTCCCGGGATGCTAATGACAAGTCGCGATTCAGGTAGAATACGAATCGAGAGTGCCTTGTGAGGAAAGATTTGTTTTGCGAAGGTTCATAAATCTGACATGTTTTATTTTATCTATGATATTCTTATAAGTCATTAATATTTGCTGTACATGAAATGATTAGAAATATTACTGTTTACACAAGTGGTATATAATTAGCATTCGTACGATAAATAATAGTGGTAAACGGTTAACAATCTCTGCTACTTTTATTGGAACTATAATTGTGAATTGTGAATAATAGAGATCGGATTAAAAATATTGTTTTATATACTTACGTTCTCACGGAACATTTTTATTATTAACTGAAATCCGGTGGCATATGAATATCAAATATTAACGCGCGGAATTCAACGTAAGATTCATTCATATTAACAAAAGGTGTCAAAATGTTTAGTGCAGCGTTAAATAATATAATACATGAAAACATGAGTGAATTATATAAATGGGATACGAAGAATAATGGAACTAGTAACTCACACTCGATAAACCGAAATAAGGCATTATCGGAGTACACGCGAGTGCATTTAATAATTAACAATTCGCTCGCGAAATTTTCATGTTGGGCAAGCAAGCGGGGATAAATCTGTAGATTTTATTCCCGTGGCAAATGAGGAATACGTATCTCGAAATAAAGAGAAAACGGGAGGCGTTGGAACTGGCTGGCAAACAACGTTCGTACGGCGAAGCCGTGAAAATGAAAACGAGGCAATAAAAGTAGTGGAAAGTAAAGGGCAACACCCCTTGTTTTTGAAAGATTTGAGGCTACGGGGTAGACTTTTACGACCCTTCGCGAAGGAACCGTTCCTCCGTGGATCACGGTTTCCTAAGCTCGTTGAAACAAATGTAGCCGAATGCCGGCCTATTTGCATACTCATTCTACTGTAAGTGCTTTACCCTAAACTCGGTGGTGCTCTTGTCGCATGGCGAAACAGGATGCCGTCTTCTCGAGATGCGACACCAAAATTGAGAGTAAACGACGATGAGATTCTTAATGATAGTGGATCATGACTTCTTTAGAAACCTACGGTACAGAATGACTTCTTTGTCAACCATTAACCTCAACCTTCGATGAACATCTTGTATTCTAAATTTCGCACATTTTCATAAATGCAGGATGAGTTTATTTAACCCATTAATGTGCTGCGACGTGACATACTCGTCTAACCATAATAAAAATATTCAACGACGTGTATGTCACGTCCATTGCCATTATCGATTAATACAAGTATTTTCATTGGAAAATGTAATTCTTCTTGTAAAAACCCTAAGCGACTAAAACTACCAGGATCTCTTAGACTAACTCGGGGACATTTTCCAAAAGTTCGTGCCCATATATATAATACGATATCAAAATGATACGGATGAGGTGATTTGCTAAAATACCGATGTTTTATGACTGCCGAAGATGGGATTATGAAACTTATTACGTAAAGAAGGAAACATGTTCTATATTCAGGATTAGGTTTACCAAAGGAGAAAGGAATTCCCTGGAAAAAACCACGTATTTTGTTGCGCACGTCGATAAAAGATAGAGTTCGAAACCGCAGATACGAGATACGCGGCGCATTATTCATACGAAATAATCATCGCTGCGGGGAGATGCATTTGTGGAATTCACTCTCACGAGAAGTACTTCAATCGTACAACATAAAATACGGCTTCCTATAAAATTACCCTGATCGTGAATTATTTTTTTGCAATTAATCTTCAGCATTACCTAACTCCGTAAAAAAAAAGAATATCAAATACATCCTCCCTTAAATTAATATCTAATCTCTTTAATCATAATATACCTTGTAAAGTCTATTCCACGATAAACTATCAATAATTACGAACCCATCTACATCGAAATTTAATTACAACATCTAAAGAACAGTATTCCTCATTTTCTCTATCGACACTGATAACAGTATTCCTTCACCTTATCACTCCTCCCGCATTTCTTCACTTTTCATTTCTCAACGTCCAAGGAATCCACGAAAAATGATCTGGATCGCGGCAATGCGTCGAGGGGATGTCATCAGCGTCGGGGATGTCGCGCGGTAGTCGAAAATGGGGAACTCGTTGCAATTAATAATATCGGTAATTGGCGTACGCGTGCCGGTGAACTTCAAAGGTCATCGGCTGGTAGCAAGTTTAATTAACGCAATCAAATGAAAATATTCATGTTCGTGGGCTGGGTGTTGGTGTGTACGGACCCCTTAATGCGTGTATACATCGCGCGCGTTGATCGGTGTCCTTGTGTTGACATCGGCCGCGAACTCATTATGCAAAAGTTCGTTGCGTCCCCGCAATTTCAATATTCGTTCAATCCCCAAAGGGTTCGGTGTGTTAAATCGTGGCATTGACCCAGATCCGGTTGCGATTTCGAATCTGTTCGCGTGTGTGTACGTTCCGTTTCTCAATCGGTATTGCAACCCTTTCATGTACAATACGTACATACCTACGTGTCTATGTGTACGAGTGCATATCCATATATCCAAGCGCATGTATTATATACAGCAAGAGAGAACCAATCATCGAACGCTTTATAGGCGGGCTACAGTAATTAAATTTAAATTAGCCGTGCACTTCGGATCAGTGAAATTTCTCGCATGGCACTTTGCGCAATTTTTGCAGTCGGAGTATCGATGTACTTTCGATTATATCGATATACCCGGATAAGTACATATGTGAGTGGATACATAGGCGGATTTCAGATCGAACTGAATTTCATATTTCTCCGGCGAAATTCCATTAACGGAACGATAGAACGATTAATTACCTCTGGCGACGTATTAATTATCCCCACCCCGCGGTGGCAGTCGCGAGGAACTATCGCGGGTGCACGGTTTCAACTGATTTCAAGGATTTACTTTAATTGTGATTTCCGCGCCTTTAATTCCGAATTCGGTGAATTGAGGGAGTATTGGAATATTATTGGGTCGCTGGTGATAGCTTCGCGTATGACGCAACGAAGTTTGCGTGTTAAGTGAGATTTTACCAAGATCGAAGAAAGTAGAAAATAATAGAAAATATGATTAAATCGTTATGAATTTAAATATTTCCGTGACATCGAGGAGGTGCAGTTTATCTACGAGGAAGGATGTTTAGAAACATTTGATTATGATGTCCTCGACGATATCCGGTTTGCATGCAAAAGTTCATCTATCGTTCAAGGAAGTTGGGGAAAACACGCTTTACTATAAGCGAAGTCAGTTATTCAATAATTATTTCCAATAATTAACAGTTCAGCTACTTCCAATATGAAGTTACGTCTCGTGAAATCAGTCACAAAAACATATTCCATCTGTCAAATTATAATTGCCTTATGATAATAAATATCAAATATCAAGATACTATTATTGTATCCAAGTACAATGGATAGAAATAGATAATCAGGAATAAAGTATATTAATCCTTGATATTTCATAATAATAATAATATAATATAGGACAGACAAAGGAATTAATATTCATTATCATACATATTTTATTTCTATAAAATTGTGGCATTGCAAGAAATTCTTCCGAATTTATAATCAACTATAAATTGAAAAAAATTGTATATAATTATCCCCACGGGTTTTTATCAAACTATCAAACAAATCTCAGTATCATTCAGTATGTCCATCTATTGATATCATAATAAGTTCAAGTACCGGAAGTTACATAAAAGGAATCTCCATCGAAGTATATTCGCCAGGTGCACTTCCTCCTCTTAAGTCCTCGCAAAATACATCTTCCATTGATTTTCTCGATAATGTTGCTACTTATCGCATGCGATCGCGCACACCGTCCGATCCAACGGGAGATATTACCCGTCCCGGAAGTCGTGCAGCTTTCTGTAGTTGGCTCCGAGCAGCAATTGGTGTCCTTCGTCACCCCCTGCAATTGTCTCGAGGATGCGCGTGGATTCTCGCACGGTAATTGCGAATCGACGTATCGCGTTAATGCGTCATAGTCGACTCATATATCTAGGCCTCTTGTCTCTGACATTAAAGCGCAGTCTTCGAGCCGTGGGAAAGCGTATGCGTGGCACATCGCTTCGTTGGAACAATTTTAACATACAGTAAACTCCCGTATAACGCGGTTAATACCTTAGGCGTTATATGAAATCGCTTTATCGGGGAGCACCTGCATTTTATTATATGGCGCGTTGTACGAGAATCGCGTTATTTAAAAAAGTCGTCGCAATATTTTTAACGCGTTGTAGGAACTCGCGTCTTACGAGAGATCACTATACGCGCTAAGCGGGTAAACTTAGGCTCGCTTTCACGCGAAGATCGGATCGGTAGTAAAAATACTTGATAACGAATTATAAGATATGTAATACTATACTCTTAAATTCATAATAATTAATATCCATGTTAAGAAACAAGCCGGACAAAATTCAGAATGTGACTGAGCATAGAATCCATTTATTGTAGGTACTTTCGGCTTCTGATGTTTACAGTAAGAAATGATTTTTAAATATTTACTTTAATTTTCATGAAAAATGTTTAAATAGATACTTAAGCTTCAGGGGTGAAGTGGCTTCGATATCAATTTTATCGCGCGAAAACTTAGCTTAAACATTCGAGCGCATCCCAATTGCACGTGTTATAATAGGAATGCACATTGCACATGGAGATGCATCGTAAGTCTCGTATGCACTGGCACGTATTAACACTCGCACGGTGCATCGTCGTGGGATGCGTGAAGACACACGTGCACGGTTCGTCGGTGCATTTCGCGAGAAGGGTTGCGTGTAGACCGGCGTAACCACGTGTGTTTGTCGTCTACACGTGGGATAGGGTAAAAGAGAGGATTGCATAACGGGGCGAGTAGAAAAGGAGCGTAGTCGGTACGGAGATGCATACTAATTAAGCAGGCATCATTGTTTCCTCCGTTGTACGAAGACATGCTAATTACATCTCGAAGAAGAAGGTTTTTTTTTCGCCCCATAGACTTGGTCGTGAATGAAGCGCGAATCTCGCGCCCGCTTTCTTTTCCTCCAATGAAAGGATCTCTCGGCGGTTTCTCTCACGTGTGCTGCTCCTCTGAATCGCAGCTACGCGTATCCCGCCTCAACTCTTCATGTAATCCACGACCCCACCATTCTATCGCACGTTTATAAAATGCTCTTTTAAAAACTACCCGTTCGGTCTGTCCTTTATTCCTCATACTCTTCATCTTCTCGTTATAAACTTCATCTCCGCGTCTACTTACCTGGTTACTTAACCTTTTAAGGTCGAGAGTCGTTAATACGCGACTTGATAAGTCTACGCTCGTAAGAAGTTTCTGATAAGAGGTCGAGTACCTTTCCGAGTTCTGATAATGTTTCTATTCGACTGTAAACTTAGAAATGAAAAATGAATATAATATGCCGACTATAAACTTATGAGCGAGTAATTAGTATAATGTGGTAATTATAAGCTTATGAGCGAATAATTAATATAATATGTCGACTATAAGCTTTGAAACGAAAAATTAATATAATATGCCGACTATAAAGTTATAAGCGAGTAATTAATATAATATGGCAATTATAAGCTTATAAGCGAAAAATTAATATAATATGATAACTAGAAGCATGTGAAGGAATAATTAATATAATATGTTGACTATACTCTTTCGAGGGAATAATTAATATAATATGACGTATGACTATGTTGCTATCGCTATCTTGAAAAACCAACCTCGATGGGTGATTTGCAGACTTTATCTTCCATGCTCGTATCTTTCATTTTGAGGAGTTTGATTGGTTAAGTCTGTTTTCAGAAGGGCGTCAGTATCGTTCGTACAAATGTGTACTTAAAGGGTTAAGTTCGCGGTGGGATACACCGATTGAAATTGATAATATTCATTGCAAATAACTGTTTCGTGTGTATAACCGGCACACGTGCATCGTCGATTGAATGTAATTAATAAATAAAGTCGGGTAATCGGCTTAATTTATTACGCATTATGTTTCACGGCTCGTTCCGTTCATTTAATATTTTGTTGTTATTTCATATAAATATTTGTGGATTTTAATGAAGTGACCGTGGAGTGGCGGCGGGTGCTCGCGTTGCATAATGTGGGTTGAGCAGGCCGGATCGCACGGTTTAATGGAAATTACTTGAAAACGATTAAAACTGGCATTTCACAGAATTAAAATTAATTTATGCCCGACAGTGAAATATTTCCTTCGATAAAATCAAATAATTCCGTATGGGAAATGATTATGAATTTCAATGCGCTCGCACTTGACCTTGTCGTGCTTTTCATTTTATTCGATTAACCACCAATCGGTTTGTAGCTTGAAATATTTTACTCCCATTTAAAGAGTGAAACTTCAAACTTTTCCGTTTGTTATTTCAGATTGACGAATGACGCCGTAGCGGAGGGCTGATTGGTGCGCGAACACTGGGATACGAGCAGTAAGTAAATCAACAAATTTCTGATACTTTTATATCACCCTCTTTAATATTTTCCATGTTTTCTGACACTGAAATTATTAACAAATGCTCATCAAAAAATCTTTTCTCAATTCTTCAAATTTTCTTAATTCTGTAAGTCACGTATGCAAGTAATCGTAAACAACTAATCGATTATAATAGTAAAATAGTTAATTCGTACAATAGCTAATCAAATATAGAATAATAACACGATTAATTATTTTTATAAATATTATTTGCTAACATCATACAAATACACTTGAGATTTCTTAACAACGTGATAGACATTTTTATATTGTTATCTTAACCAATAATATGCCAATAAAAATAATTGAAATATAGGTACTTCGTAACTTAGAACAACTTTAAATGTTAGTTTACAATAATCCAAAAATGAGCACAGTAACATTGACGCAGTCTTACGACTGGAAAAAAGCTCGATGTTCAGAGCACAGGAAAATGCATCGAAAATGAATGGATATTGATTATGGCAACTGTGAAGGAAACGAGAATACGTAGTATTTATATTCGATGAAATATGTATTACATTTGCGCGTTCGTTGCATGCCGCGATGTAAACGCAACACGTGTGAAAAGATTCGTCAACGGCGGGGCTGGATAAAAGCTGTCACAGTACATATTCGAAAGGTTTTATTCAGTCTACGTATATTAATTCTTTATCTCCTCTGTCTTCTTTTTAACTTTGATAAGCCACGTTTTGGGTAGTCACAATAAATTCCCGATCTTCCAAGGCAATTACGACATACTGATTACTCATTCGTCGCTTTACTAGCCCTTCAAGAGGAACATGAAATATTCTTCTTTAAACACATTGCATATCATTATCGTATTATATCGATGTATATGATCAGCACGAAGATAAATTTTATTTCACGTATATCATAATAATCTGATTACATGAATAATGATTTTCATTACTTCGATCGGGGAATATAAAATTATTACGAGTTTCCAGTCAGTTCGAATGAAGGCAATACTAGCCGAAAACATCGAAAGCACGAAAGGCACGATTCGACCATTGCATTTTCATTCTTGCCTCCCCCTCTCCCCGGGTGTTCCTTTTTAACTTTTGTACATCACCAGCAGGATTATGCAAGCAAAGAGCCGAGGTCTTTCCATGATGCGAGCGAATACTTAGAATTTAAAATGCATTTCATATCGTTATGCTCCCTCATTCTCTTTCCTCGGTTCTTCTTTAACAGCTTCTGTTTCGTTCTGCACGACGGTCCATCTCACTTTTCTCCCACATCGTGGATCTGCGCCGGTTCTCCGCCGTCTCTTTCCCGAGTAACTCTCTGTCTCGTTCCTTTCACCAAGACTCGGTCCTCTTGCCCACTCGTTGAACAGACGGCATATATGTCTTTATGAACAGCATGTGGAGTAGACAAGTGCATTAAAACCTCGGGCGTTAGTTCAAGCTTGAAGAGGTAGGAGGATGACTGGGTAGGTAGAAGGGTAGATGGAGGGCTCAGGAGGACACACAAAGGAATGCAAAGTAAGAACCACGACCTCCACCAAACCCCCATTCCTCGCGAATCCCATCCTTTTTCTAACCATCCCGAGCGTAGTACATCGCGACCGCTTCATCTGGCTTCATCCTCTGGCAAATCTGATCCTCCACCTCCTTCTTTAACCGTATCGTTCTTCTCTACCGGGAGGTTACAATGCATTATCATACAAGGCGGCCCTCACCTCGCCTTCCCTTAATTGTTTTTCAACCCTCCCCCCCCCCTTCTGCTTTTGCTTTTTCTCTCCCACTTTTCTTCTTTCCTTTATACCGTCTCATCTTCCCCACGCCGTGACTCCTTTCACGAGAGTGGAACGATCACCTGGTGAAACGACTAAACGATGAGAAACGAGTGTTTTTTTCCCTTTGCCAACACGAATCCCAACGAGATCGGGGATCGAGAACGACCACCACTCTTAGCTTCCACTGATTTCACGAGTGGTCACTCGTCGGGTGCCGAATTCCACGCTTTCCTGCGATCGTTCTCGCGCCTTTGCCGATGTCTGACTTCAAAGGACCTAGGACACTTAACTCTTCGCGCTGATGGCGCCTGGCGAGAAATCTCGAGCCTCCGTTAATCCAAAGAGGTTGCCCCAGCTATCTTTGTTTCGCTCTTTGTAAGAGTACGCCAGGATTTTGTGAATTTAGTATTGGTTTTATCGCGTTCGACCGCTCCTCTTATACGTCTGATTAAAGAACTCGAGAGAACTCTGTTATCAGGATACCAAACACTTCCATTATTTTTTTTTACTCCACGGAATTTTCTCCTTGATAAAACGTGCATGATAATTGAGCGACTCTATCTGGTGTGACGGTATCGTTTGACACGGAAAATTGCAAATCAACGAGACTGTATTAATTAGCGTCTAACAGCGCGTTGATTAACATTCGAGCGAAATGTCGAGGAAAAAAATTGTTCCTACTGGGATTTTATTAAATATTCAGTTTATATGAGTCCAATTCAAGATGTATCATGAAGTTTGCTTTACCGAGAGAGAGAAACTTCCCGGAATTCTATGATTAATTGGAGGAAGTTTAGACGATCCCAGAATTAGCGTTTCAACTTTGTGGCCCACATCGACATCTGTCTAAGATGATTCCGTGACCCCCACGATTGACCTCGGCGAATCTAACATTTCTCAAACTCTCGTTAAGGACCATCTCTATGTTCGAGGGTCGCCTAAGTTTTATCTTCGTTTCAAATGTCCAAAGAAGTCTTAGAAATTCTTACATTATCGATGGAAATATGATATGAATATTTCTATAATTACGACAATCGGAAGAATAAGTAACCGTTATTGTACAGTTAATTTAAAAGGGTTAGTTTTAAAGATCTTTTATTTTCTACTGAATGATATCAAATTGATTGCTGTCGAATCTTGTAGAAGGCAGAGTGACATTAAAAATATTCAAATTATTTCCATTTAAACTGAATTCAATTTCTAACTGGTTAGAGTCGAACTAGTAAATACTTTCTTCCATAGGATTTACACGCGTCGCAAACATTGTGTAACATAATTACAAAGCAGTAATACGGTAAATCGATTAATTCCAAATTATCGCTCCTGATTTTACGCATCGTCGGCCACGGTTAACGCAGCGCACGTACCAAAATCAATTCCAACCGATTATGTATATCGTCCCGGAAGTTTGTCATAAATTTTATCGCGACATATCGAGCGAGATAGAAATGCGCCGAGGCATCGACGAAATAATCTGCATTCTCGTTAAATCGCGAAAGAATTTGCATCGCTTTGTTGCGGAGGAGACAGCCAAGGAAGAAGGGAGAAACGTAGTGGACCCCCATGTAACGCGGGGGATGCGTGTCGTGTCTTATGAAACAGTATTATGTATCCTCAAAAATGGACAAAATTTCGAAGTCGTCAATTTCGCTCCTAGATGGTCCAAATCGATGGTATATGATGTATAAACATATTCTAGGACGATTTTGGGTCGGAAGAAGCGGTTTAAAAATTTGTTCGGCCAAAAAATGGGTCGACCCAAAATCGCAAAAATGTCAAGGGGTATACCTTCAAAAATTGTCAAAAAATGAAAGTCGCCAAAATCATTCCTAGATGGTCCAAAACGATGGTATATGATGTATAAACATATTCTAGGACGATTTTGGGTCGGAAGAAGCGGTTTAAAAATTTGTTCGGCCAAAAAATGGGTCGACCCAAAATCGCAAAAATGTCAAGGGGTATACCTTCAAAAATTGTCAAAAAATGAAAGTCGCCAAAATCATTCCTAGATGGTCCAAAACGATGGTATATGATGTATAAACATATTCTAGGACGATTTTGGGTCGGAAGAAGCGGTTTAAAAATTTTTTCGGCCAAAAAATGGGTCGATCCAAAATCGCAAAAATGTGAAGGGGTATACCTTCAAAAATTATCAAAAAATGAAAGTCGCCAAAATCGTTCCTAGATGGTCCAAATCGATGGTATATGATGTATAAACATATTCTAGGACGATTTTGGGTCGGAAGAAGCGGTTTAAAAATTTGTTCGGCCAAAAAATGGGTCGACCCAAAATCGCAAAAATGTCAAGGGGTATACCTTCAAAAATTGTAAAAAAATGAAAGTCGCCAAAATCGTTCCTAGATGGTCCAAATCGATGGTATATGATGTATAAACATATTCTAGGACGATTTTGGGTCGGAAGAAGCGGTTTAAAAATTTGTTCGGCCAGAAAATGGGTCGACCCAAAATCGCAAAAATGTCAAGGGGTATACCTTCAAAAATTTTCAAAAAATGAAAGTCGTCAATTTCGCTCCTAGATGGTCCAAATCGATGGTATATGATGTATAAACATATTCTAGGACGATTTTGGGTCGGAAGAAGCGGTTTAAAAATTTTTTCGGCCAAAAAATGGGTCGATCCAAAATCGCAAAAATGTGAAGGGGTATACCTTCAAAAATTATCAAAAAATGAAAGTCGCCAAAATCGTTCCTAGATGGTCCAAATCGATGGTATATGATGTATAAACATATTCTAGGACGATTTTGGGTCGGAAGAAGCGGTTTAAAAATTTGTTCGGCCAAAAAATGGGTCGACCCAAAATCGCAAAAATGTCAAGGGGTATACCTTCAAAAATTGTAAAAAAATGAAAGTCGCCAAAATCGTTCCTAGATGGTCCAAATCGATGGTATATGATGTATAAACATATTCTAGGACGATTTTGGGTCGGAAGAAGCGGTTTAAAAATTTGTTCGGCCAGAAAATGGGTCGACCCAAAATCGCAAAAATGTCAAGGGGTATACCTTCAAAAATTTTCAAAAAATGAAAGTCGTCAATTTCGCTCCTAGATGGTCCAAATCGATGGTATATGATGTATAAACATATTCTAGGACGATTTTGGGTCGGAAGAAGCGGTTTAAAAATTTTTTCGGCCAAAAAATGGGTCGACCCAAAATCGCAAAAATGTCAAGGGGTATACCTTCAAAAATTGTCAAAAAATGAAAGTCGCCAAAATCGTTCCTAGATGGTCCAAATCGATGGTATATGATGTATAAACATATTCTAGGACGATTTTGGGTCGGAAGAAGCGGTTTAAAAATTTGTTCGGCCAGAAAATGGGTCGACCCAAAATCGCAAAAATGTCAAGGGGTATACCTTCAAAAATTTTCAAAAAATGAAAGTCGTCAATTTCGCTCCTAGATGGTCCAAATCGATGGTATATGATGTATAAACATATTCTAGGACGATTTTGGGTCGGAAGAAGCGGTTTAAAAATTTTTTCGGCCAAAAAATGGGTCGATCCAAAATCGCAAAAATGTTAAGGGGTATACCTTCAAAAATTGTCAAAAAATGAAAGTCGCCAAAATCGTTCCTAGATGGTCCAAAACGATGGTGTATGATGTATAAACATATTCTAGGACGATTTTGGGTCGGAAGAAGCGGTTTAAAAATTTGTTCGGCCAAAAAATGGGTCGACCCAAAATCGCAAAAATGTCAAGGGGTATACCTTCAAAAATTGTCAAAAAATGAAAGTCGCCAAAATCGTTCCTAGATGGTCCAAATCGATGGTATATGATGTATAAACATATTCTAGGACGATTTTGGGTCGGAAGAAGCGGTTTAAAAATTTGTTCGGCCAAAAAATGGGTCGACCCAAAATCGCAAAAATGTCAAGGGGTATACCTTCAAAAATTGTCAAAAAATGAAAGTCCCCAAAATCGCTCCTAGATGGTCCAAATCGATGGTATATGATATATAAACATATTCTAGGACGTTTTTGAGTCCTCAATCAAACTTATTTATTCATTCTTTAACTTCAACCAAATCTCGCATCATTTAGATTCAATGTTTACACTGGCCAACAATCGTACTCCCCGTTTGAAACTTTTCACCCCACACTGATTTTAAACGTCATCAAACGTCCCTTAGATGCCGTTCTACTGGAAACGATGACCGATCAATCTCACAAATACTTGTCCAACTACAAACGCGCAAACGAGGCTATCGAACGCAACCAACCCCGAGGAAAATAATTGTTGCATAATGTACAAACGAATCGGTGGACACGAAATTCAATGTAAAAACTTGTTGCAAGCGTACACCGCCAGACTAAATTGGTGAAAAATGAGTGAATCTTTCGGACTTCTAACGGCACCAAAAAATCTCGCGTGGACTCGTCAATGTCGAGTACCGTTTCTGACAGTGACCTCGAAAATGCATATAAAGCTACGTATTGTACAATGTGAACGACCCTGTTCTGATCGCCATTCCTGATATCGAACTGCATCGATTTACGCCCCTATTGTTCTTTTAAATGAAATGTATCGAAAACAATGATACAAGTGAATACCTACGAAACATCCGGCTCGGTTTCATTCAACGAATTAACTGTTCTCTCGTGACGGTATTTAAGTCAGTGTAAAAACTGTGTTACGCGCGTTCGCGGTTCAATAAGGACACGTGAGTACGGTGTACAAAAACAATCACGGAAAACAAAGTAAAGTGTATTTAAATTTATGAAGAAATATAAAGATACCTACTCGCTTCATTCTCTTAATACATTGAATTAATAACATAAGAGAAATGGCTTATAATAATATAAAAAAAAGGAGAGTACCGCGTTAATAAAATCGATGGATAATTAGTCACATACGATCAAGTGTTGACGCAAAGTAAACGGTATCATCGGCATAAAGGAAGATGAAGGACCACGCGATGTCAAAACCGTTTCCATTTCGCGCAACAGACAAGAAGCCTTGGTGACTTCCCGTTGGTCCCTGCACGTCAATTAATCCTCGACGTTCGATTGAAAAAGACGCGACACCGGAAGTGAGGAGAGACGATAAAAGTCCAGGGAACAGAAAGGATTTTATGTCGCGGTGGGGTGGTTACGTCAGTAACACGGGATAAGTATGTAAAAACGCGTGCGAAGGCGTGTAAATGCAATCGAATCCTACGGCAAAAGCCGAGGAAGGCGAGGCAAACGCACGTTGAATGGTCGTCGAGAACGGCGAACGACAATGGACGATCGCCACGATTCTTCCGGAACGATCGTTTTCCATGTCCTTTTATGTGATCGTAACGAATGGGGCCGGATCTTCGGTAGCTGGTCCCTCGTGACGCGATTGGACCCAAAGCGACTACGGATCGTTGTTCTCCAATTGCGACTTCGTTAATGTCGGATGAAGACGTGGTAATTATGTGCACCTACTGTCTGCACGCGAACGGCGTGACCGATTCTACTGTGAAAATAGAATTCCCCTCTCGAACTCTTTAGGAAACATATCCATTCCATTCTACGCGTATTCGTCGGGAATTAACACTAGAACTACAGAATATATACTAATTGTAAGTTATACTTACACATTTATTTATATGTAAATTATGGCTGAAGAATTTAAGTTAATTAATGGATTCAATTACTTGCATTATGTGTATAAAATAAAAGTATATAAAATCTCAAACAATGCGCCGTGGTATATTCAAATATTTAATTAAAAATGCGAGACAAGTCATTTTGACTAGTTTGATAGTTCTAGTGTTAACGTTTATGTTAAACCATTCTGAATTTACCGACTCTATATATTAAACTTATCTTACAAATGCTAAGAAATATGAATATAATATTTTCTGACAAGAATAACCACCCGATATCCAAGTAAAATCCTTCCGTTCGCTGTACTTTTAGTCTCAGTTCGCTTCCGGTGTCGCCGCTTTTTCGATCGAAACATTATAATATAATTAATAAGAATTAAACAAGCCAAGATTCAGATTTCTTATATTTACTATATTTTGCTAATTAATATGTACCAAATTAATAGATAAGAAATTCGATCTCCAAATGGAACCTAATATTTCATAATATTACAATAAGAGCAGATAAGGCAGAATAGGCACATTACAATAAGCAGATAAGGCACATTACAATAAGGCAGAATAAGTTCACATATTTGGATAACACCGTAAATATTAAAGATTGTATTCTTTCCTGAGATTTATATTTATCGAGTGTATTTTACGCGGTAAATTGTAAAGAAAATTGTTGGATGCCGTCGAGATCGTGCTGAACGGGAAAGTGGGAGTGTTTAGAACGTGATGTAATGAATGTCGTACGACGATTATATCCGCAAATGGAGAACCTATTTACGTAGATACTCAGGGCGTGTTTAGATGGAAGGGATCGGAGAATTACGTTGGCAAAGGGGGAGAGATGCATTCGCACACAAATACTTCTACGCGTAAGTGAGATTACGTGATGCATTTGTCATGTGGACTGGAGCTTATGAGTCGTCAGTGTTGGACACGTGAGGATGACTCTCTGCTCACGTTAGTCTCCTTGATTTAATAACAATTCAATATTCATCACTTTCAAATCATATTCTCGATTACTTTCTCACCTTATCACTATTCATTATCCGATGCATCTGAGTTGCAAACAAGCTTACTTCAATTTGAACAGATTCAATCTATTCTTCTATTAAAATGACTTTAATATCGTTAATATTATATTCGAAGAATGTCTTTCGTAGATAAAAACAGATCGACTTATTATTCTTGTCCGACCGTTATCTCAGAAATATGAGCCCCATTTGAAAAACAGTTTCTCAGAATCGAATCGCATTACTCGCGCGAGTAATCTCGAGGCTTCGAATATTCCAAGGACCGCCATATCAACATTGAAAGACGTAGGTGTTTGGAATCCGAGCGAGAAGAATACCGGCACCGAGAATGCGACAGTTCTTGCGAGATATCGCTGCTATCGTCGAGCAATATTTCCGGTTCCTGCCCAAGAAGCGTGCTCTCGAAGATAATTCATTATCGCATCATGCGCCGGAGTTTCTGTTCCTCTTCGTGTGTGAAAGAGGGAAGACGTCATCGACGGCGACGACGACGGTGACGATCGAGATGGAGATGTGGATGTGGTTGGTTGGGAAGGGAAGGATACGGGAGGATAATTAAAGAGGGAGAGTAATCCTGAATCAGCGTCATCGAGCGAACGAAACGTATCCTCCTTGTCGTCGTCCTCGTCGAGCGAACCATGCGAATGCACATTGTGCGCCGTTCTTGCGTGTCCTCTTGTCACCGTGTAAAGAAAATCTCGTCCTACCACGAGAAGCGTCGGTGGAGAAAACTCGACGGTAACGTAGTTACTGTCATACTACTGTCGCATGGATTTCTATTCGGACTTTTTTTCCGTTTTAACAACATACGGATTTCAATGAACCGAAGAATGATTTCAGACGCGTATTATTTAATTGTCGTCGATTGCATCGTAAAATATTATATCTCGTGTATTCATTCTGTGCACTCTGGAATCACCGATGTCGTCATATATATTTAGTTATATTTATATATACAATTCATATTCAATTATTCGGTTGAGTTGCATTCATGTTTAGTTATTACAATTATGTATATTTTGTGCTTAAAAAAGTACAATAACTCTGCATAAGAAAATCAAGCACAAAGTTGCTTGAGAATATAGTAAGACCATAATTAGAATGCAAAGGATTAATATTTTCATATCTCCCAAAAAATGAGTCAAGATATTGAAGCTAGTGGAAATGGATATTTTATTCGACAAAAAACATGTTATTCAGTTCCGAATGAAAAAGTGCATCTAAAAATGCTGATCATTAGACAAGATATAAATGAGGATCGGGAACAATGGAACGAAGAAGAAAGGAAGGATCGGAGCAAGAAATAATACTAAAAAGTACACTGAAAGATTGAGATCCTACGAACGAATAGAATCCTGGGACCAATTACGAGTAAACCGAAGGTTCCCTCGATCGTCCGTAGGAAAAGTCTTGAGATCGTGAAGTAAAAGAATGGCGAAGGACGGCGTTCGATCGGAAAGGAAAATCCGATTGGAAGGTTGGTCGGATCGGTAAATACGAAGGAATTTCCGGTGTCCGGAGGGAGGTGGGCCGCAACTGCATCGGCATTTGCAGGAGAAGAGTAAAGCATCGAACGGTCGAGCCATCGGACCGGCTCGTCTCACGACTCGCGGTATAAAACAATATTGATTGGTCGTACAATGCGGGTGGGATTATGGGGTGGGTTGGTACTGGGGGTGGAGGGTGGACCACGATGCATTGTGCTCGCTGCGTCCGGTCAAACTTTTCATCGTCCCTCGTACCCTCTCTCTTACTCCCTGCTCTCTTTATCTCCCTGAATATACCGACCTCGCTGTCCCTTTTGCTTCTGCCCTCTCTCGTTCTCTCACTCTCTTCACTATCCCTTCTAGTTTGTCCCTCTCTTACAAACTGGTCTCCGTACCATTCCTTTTTTCCCTTCTTTCCCTTCTTTCCCTTGGCCGATAATTATTGCGGACCGCCTCGATTTTTGCCGCCCTCTTGTCCTTTCCGATGGTCACGTCGGGCTGCGGAGAGTTACAAGCCACTCCGCTGTCTTTCGAGCAATAAAACGGAAGCTACGAAGACGTCGCGTAAATGCGGAGTAATCACTCTCAATGGGATACCTTAATTATCATTCTCTAAGCATTTTATGGACTTTGAAGCAGTTAAAGAAATTAGAGGGGTTGGATCCCCGTAAATTGTTACTTTCATCCGACAATATTAAGAGGATATGAAAGTCCGCATTAATATCGTTTCTAGCGCTTGTAGTTACCGGTACTCTTTATATCTGTCTCTCGATATTGCCGTACATTTATAGTACCTTTATTAAACGACTTCGGAAGGAAATCGGGTGGAGGTGAAAGGGTGAGGATGAAAGATCAGTTGTTCACCGAAATCCGTGGCTTACGGTTGCAACTCACTTCGAAAGCGTTGTTAAGCCTACATCGGCTTCGACTACTTTTCGAGCAGTCGAAATACGCTTTCAACTGAGAATGGGCAAGTATCGTGTTGTTACGCGATAACTCTAGCTCGAGGGAACGATACTTTCCTAGCTCGGATACATGGAGTGGACTGCCAGGGTACACAAGAACAGAACGGAAAACATTTCCATGACTCGCCGCGATTGCTTCGCGCTTTCCCTGAGATCCGTATGAGAAAAAGGGCATACGGAATCGGTAGCAAGGTGTGCTCATGCATAGAGGAACCCGTCGAAACTCGAGAACTCCGAACATGTAATGATACACATGTGTTATGACCAACTTTGCTCCTTGAGACTAAGGCCTTGTTACTGCGAGAATCAGTTGAGTGCCAGGGAGAATTTTTGAATATTCAACTAGCCAAGTATTTTCCGATATCTCTTAGAAACAAAGTATTCGTGGATTCCCATCGAGTTTGATGTATATGATCGACAATGTACCGTAAATTATATCGATTTTTGTAATCACAATTTCGTTACCTCAAATGCTGTTAACTATTTAACTGGCGAGATTTTGTTGGAATACCTACATTGGGCGTGTTTCTATAAATTGATGAAAATACGTAATTAATAATTAAATGCACCCAAGATGTAGATTTCTTATATTTAGTATGTTTTGTTGGTACATATATGTTAAAAGAATACGATCTCACTCGAGAATCAACTAAAGTGTCGTCCTTCGGTTTTATCGAAATATTGCAACTTCGAAAGGAAGACACGCGGCGCATTCGATCAGTTTCGAGATTGTTTTGCGAGTTCGACGTCCGGAATAAGGGACGGGGAACAGTAGAAGGAAGGGTGGACATTCTTGGGATCCGTGTAGAGTGTTTGGTAATTTATTTCTTGCCGAGTCTCTTGAGCTTCTGACCACAGGATGCCTGACAAGGGTTACCATGGAGGTTCATTTTCAAGCTGCTTGACTCGTCCGCGGAGGCAACTATTTCAGAATCAATTAAACTATCGAGGCGACCGAGTGTGCGATTGAATCGTTAATTAGCAGAGCCACCCTCCACCCTTCACGGCTCCCTTCTTGAATTAACGTACCATCGGTGTCCCGCCCTTTATTTACATCTCGTGCTCATTCCCAACATCCCCTAGCATCTCTCCTCTATTTATGCTCGTAATATCGAAATCTTACAAGCATTAAAAAATACTCTCTTACTCGACTTCCGGTGACATCTAATCCGGAGATATTTAGTAAACATTACACGATACGAGTTTAAAAGTTTAAAAGGTGATAATATCGTTAAGAACCATACAAAGCTGGCCGACAAATGAAGCATTTCATAGCACGCAGGTCCCTTGCTACGTGAAAAAAAACAAAAGAATAGACTGAAAAAAAGCTCGTCGATGTGTTTTTCTGAGGCTCGGAGCTCCATCAAGCCCTTCGTAAGAGTTATGAATAAGGGATGAAGTTCCTGCGTGAGCACTGAGCACGTATATACAGCAATGTCCACGCACCCATACGAACTCGGTCGAGTTTTAAGCTCGATTGTATGCCGGTAAACGAATAAATGTGCAAATTTGATGAACCGGCCTGCCACTCTCTCTCTCTCACACACACACGCCCCTGTACACCCCCTCTCCCTCTTGCTCTTACGCAATCTATTTATCTCTATTCGAAAACACGAAGAACAAACATATGCGGTAATAGTGTGAATCTATGCGCAAATAGCTCCGGAGAAAATCGAGTAAAGGAATGACACAGGGGTGAGCACACGCCTTTTCATATTTTCCCAGAAATCGTCGTAGATGGATAAGTGAGTGCATGCGTGCTGCAAGGGAAAAAATGCCCTCTCTCTGTGCTTTACACGTTTACGGGATTGCAATCGAGGTGCGTGCACATTCGCGTGAAGTACATACTACCCCTGATAGGGTGAACTGGGCGTTCCTGCGCACAGGGCCGTGAATAAAAATAATTAACGGAAAATATATACGAATGTCGAAGCGGCGATTGATTTACGGGAGTGCGCAAAGAGTACGAGGCGGGACCCGTAATTTCGCAAAAACCGCGTATCTGCGGACTCGGCCTCGATTTTTGTTTTTACCCCCGGCCAACCAGGCAGGCCGATCGAGTGCGTGTGTATGTATTCTTTGACGTATATTGGTATATAACTCAAACGCATACGCATATTCATACTCGTGTTCATATCTATATATGTATATATCAATATACGTAGATAGGTGTATAGGTGTGTTCATTTTTTTTTCACTACTCATCGGTCTCTCAAACTGTACGAACTCGACGGTCCATGATATTCGTTGCCACAGATATTACGGATAATTAAGCAATGGATTTTTGAATTTAATCGAGTGCATAAATCGAATGCACCAGCCGATGTAGTGGTGGTGGACCAGCTGAAACAATCGTGGCGTTGTATCGCTGAAAGGTTTTTATTTCTATTTACCGAGTCGTTTCCGAACGTACGTGGAAAGGGTGTGAACGGTGAAAGCTGTTCTTTGCAAGAAACATTACGAACCTCCTTCGAAATATCGCGAATGATAATTAATAAATATCGTCAGATTAAATTACACGGTTAGTATTTTTCGGTTAGTCCCGGGCGATTAAAATACGCGGCCTCCTCCCAGTTGTGGGTGGTACCCGCGAACAAAGTTGAAAGAATGTTCCCAAATAATTGTCCATAACATAGGAGTCCGGAAATATTTTTTGATGCAACAATGTGCATTCGAAAGAGCTGACTTTTCTCTATAAGCTAGCTCGCGGACAAAATAATCGCACGATTCGTTCTTCCGGAATTAATTAAAATACGTGGCCTCCTCCGAGCGGTGATGAGACTCGCGAACAAAGTCGAATGAAAGTCGCCGAATAAGTATCCATAACTAAGCAGTACGTGAAGTTATTTTGATGCAACAAAGTGCATTCGAAAGAGCGGACTTTTCTCTATAAAATACCTGGCGGACAAAAATATCGCACGATTCGTTCTTCGGTAATTAAATAAAATACGGGGCCTCCTCCGAGCGGTGGGTATTACTCGGTACAAAGTTGAATGAAAGTCGTCGAATAATCGTCCATAACTAAGGAGTCCGTGGAGATATTTTGATGCAACAAA
Source organism: Nysson spinosus (assembly GCA_910591585.2). Taxonomy (NCBI): domain Eukaryota; kingdom Metazoa; phylum Arthropoda; class Insecta; order Hymenoptera; family Crabronidae; genus Nysson; species Nysson spinosus. Next base: position 4,907,323 of record OU342837.1, on the reverse strand, counting down.
GTGCATTCGAAAGAGCGGACTTTTCTCTATAAGATAACTCGCGCACAAAAATATCGCACGATTCGTTCTTCGGTAATTAAATAAAATACGGGGCCTCCTCCGAGCGGTGGGTATTACTCGGTACAAAGTTGAATGAAAGTCGTCGAATAATCGTCCATAACTAAGGAGTCCGCAAATATTTTTTGATGCAACAAAGTGCATTCGAAAGAGCGGACTTTTCTCTATTAGATAACTCGCGGACAAAAATATCGCACGATTCGTTCTTCCGGAATTAATTAAAATACGGGGCCTACTCCGAGCGGTGATGAGACTCGCGAACAAAGTCGAATGAAAGTCGCCGAATAAGTATCCATAACTAAGCAGTCCGTGAAGTTATATTGATGCAACAAAGTGCATTCGAAAGAGCGGACTTTTCTCTATAAAATACCTGGCGGACAAAAATATCGCACGATTCGTTCTTCGGTAATTAAATAAAATACGGGGCCTCCTCCGAGCGGTGGGTATTACTCGGTACAAAGTTGAATGAAAGTCGTCGAATAATCGTCCATAACTAAGGAGTCCGTGGAGATATTTTGATGCAACAAAGTGCATTCGAAAGAGCGGACTTTTCTCTATAAGATAACTCGCGCACAAAAATATCGCACGATTCGTTCTTCGGTAATTAAATAAAATACGGGGCCTCCTCCGAGCGGTGGGTATTACTCGGTACAAAGTTGAATGAAAGTCGTCGAATAATCGTCCATAACTAAGGAGTCCGCAAATATTTTTTGATGCAACAAAGTGCATTCGAAAGAGCGGACTTTTCTCTATTAGATAACTCGCGGACAAAAATATCGCACGATTCGTTCTTCCGGAATTAATTAAAATACGGGGCCTACTCCGAGCGGTGATGAGACTCGCGAACAAAGTCGAATGAAAGTCGCCGAATAAGTATCCATAACTAAGCAGTCCGTGAAGTTATATTGATGCAACAAAGTGCATTCGAAAGAGCGGACTTTTCTCTATAAAATACCTGGCGGACAAAAATATCGCACGATTCGTTCTTCGGTAATTAAATAAAATACGGGGCCTCCTCCGAGCGGTGGGTATTACTCGGTACAAAGTTGAATGAAAGTCGTCGAATAATCGTCCATAACTAAGGAGTCCGTGGAGATATTTTGATGCAACAAAGTGCATTCGAAAGAGCGGACTCTTCTCTATAAGATAACTCGCGCACAAAAATATCGCACGATTCGTTCTTCCGCAATTAATGAAAATACGGGGCCTCCTCCGAGCGGTGATGAGACTCGCGAACAAAGTCGAATGAAAGTCGCCGAATAAGTATTCATAACTAAGCAGTCCGTGGAGATATTTTGATGCAACAAAGTGCATTCGAAAGAGCGGACTTTTCTCTATAAGATAACTCGCGGACAAAAATATCGCACGATTCGTTCTTCGGTAATTAAATAAAATACGGGGCCTCCTCCGAGCGGTGGGTATTACTCGGTACAAAGTTGAATGAAAGTCGTCGAATAATCGTCCATAACTAAGGAGTCCGTGGAGATATTTTGATGCAACAAAGTGCATTCGAAAGAGCGGACTTTTCTCTATAAGATAACTCGCGCACAAAAATATCGCACGATTCGTTCTTCCGCAATTAATGAAAATACGGGGCCTCCTCCGAGCGGTGATGAGACTCGCGAACAAAGTCGAATGAAAGTCGCCGAATAAGTATTCATAACTAAGCAGTCCGTGGAGATATTTTGATGCAACAAAGTGCATTCGAAAGAGCGGACTTTTCTCTATAAGATAACTCGCGGACAAAAATATCGCACGATTCGTTCTTCCGCAATTAATGAAAATACGGGGCCTCCTCCGAGCGGTGATGAGACTCGCGAACAAAGTCGAATGAAAGTCGCCGAATAAGTATTCATAACTAAGCAGTCCGTGGAGATATTTTGATGCAACAAAGTGCATTCGAAAGAGCGGACTTTTCTCTATAAGATAACTCGCGGACAAAAATATCGCACGATTCGTTCTTCCGCAATTAATGAAAATACGGGGCCTCCTCCGAGCGGTGATGAGACTCGCGAACAAAGTCGAATGAAAGTCGCCGAATAAGTATTCATAACTAAGCAGTCCGTGGAGATATTTTGATGCAACAAAGTGCATTCGAAAGAGCGGACTTTTCTCTATAAGATAACTCGCGGACAAAAATATCGCACGATTCGTTCTTCCGCAATTAATGAAAATACGGGGCCTCCTCCGAGCGGTGATGAGACTCGCGAACAAAGTCGAATGAAAGTCGCTGAATAAGTATTCATAACTAAGCAGTCCGTGGAGATATTTTGATGCAACAAAGTGCATTCGAAAGAGCGGACTTTTCTCTATAAGATAACTCGCGGACAAAAATATCGCACGATTCGTTCTTCGGTAATTAAATAAAATACGGGGCCTCCTCCGAGCGGTGGGTATTACTCGGTACAAAGTTGAATGAAAGTCGTCGAATAATCGTCTATAACTAAGGAGTCCGCAAATATTTTTTGATGCAACAAAGTGCATTCGAAAGAGCGGACTTTTCTCTATAAGATAACTCGCGGACAAAAATATCGCACGATTCGTTCTTCCGCAATTAATGAAAATACGGGGCCTCCTCCGAGCGGTGATGAGACTCGCGAACAAAGTCGAATGAAAGTCGCCGAATAAGTATTCATAACTAAGCAGTCCGTGGAGATATTTTGATGCAACAAAGTGCATTCGAAAGAGCGGACTTTTCTCTATAAGATAACTCGCGGACAAAAATATCGCACGATTCGTTCTTCGGTAATTAAATAAAATACGGGGCCTCCTCCGAGCGGTGGGTATTACTCGGTACAAAGTTGAATGAAAGTCGTCGAATAATCGTCCATAACTAAGGAGTCCGTGGAGATATTTTGATGCAACAAAGTGCATTCGAAAGAGCGGACTTTTCTCTGTTAGATAACTCGCGCACAAAATAATCGCACGATTCGTTCTTCCGGAATTAAATAAAATACGGGGCCACCTCCGAGCGGTGGGTATTACTCGGTACAAAGTTGAATGAAAGTCGTCGAATAATCGTCCATAACTAAGGAGTCCGTGGAGAGATTTTGATGCAACAAAGTGCATTCGAAAGAGCGGACTTTTCTCTATAAGATAACTCGCGGACAAAAATATCGCACGATTCGTTCTTCCGCAATTAATGAAAATACGGGGTCTCCTCCGAGCGGTGATGAGACTCGCGAACAAAGTCGAATGAAAGTCGCCGAATAAGTATTCATAACTAAGGAGTCCGCAAATATTTTTTGATGCAACAAAGTGCATTCGAAAGAGCGGACTTTTCTCTATAAGATAACTCGCGGACAAAAATATCGCACGATTCGTTCTTCGGTAATTAAATAAAATACGGGGCCTCCTCCGAGTGGTGGGTATTACTCGGTACAAAGTTGAATGAAAGTCGTCGAATAATCGTCCATAACTAAGGAGTCCGTGGAGATATTTTGATGCAACAAAGTGCATTCGAAAGAGCGGACTTTTCTCTATTAGATAACTCGCGCACAAAATAATCGCACGATTCGTTCTTCCGGAATTAAATAAAATACGGGGCCACCTCCGAGCGGTGGGTATTACTCGGTACAAAGTTGAATGATAGTCGCCGAATAATCGTCCATAACTAAGGAGTCCGTGGAGATATTTTGATGCAACAAAGTGCATTCGAAAGAGCCGACTTTTTTCTATAAAATCGCTCGTGGACAGGAAAATCCCACGATTCGTTCTTTCAAAATTAATTAATTAAATTTCGATGTCGAGTGAATTGGAAACACGGCGACGCTTGAGTGTCAAATTAAGAGGGAAATTGCTGTGTCGATTAAAAGTCTTGGAGTAATTTTTCGCAAATTTCATTATTACGTCAATTACGGGATTCGATGTAACATCAAGAGAAAGGGGCGAGAGAGAGAGAGAGAGAGAGAGAGGTATGTGCATTGGAATAAGTACCGGGTTTAGTAAAATTCTGGGACGGCGCCAATGCAACCAGGTGTACGAATTTACAGGTAGTGAAAGGCAGATGGTAGTCACCCCACGGTAATAACCAGTGCGGTTTACTTGGGGCGGTGAGACTACCCTTGAGAGACGGTAGAAACCAACCCTTAAGCAAATCCGCATTTTAAGTAATAGGTAACGCGTCAAAATTATCAAAGCAATTATTAATATAAACCTCACAATATACACAGAAACGCGTCCACACTCGAAACACCGGTTACCGGGTTGCATATTTAACGTTGCATTAATTAGACGTTACCCGGGAAACGTGGAAATTCGTAATTTTCTCAAAAGGACAAAAACTCCCTTCTGTTCTTGGTCGAGCTCGAGCAGAGCCATTTTCTCATAAGCGAGACGGCAGCCACGGTCAGCAAACATCTAGAAGGATAAATATACACGGTTACCCACTCTTCCTCCTTTCAGTCCAAGATAATAACTTTTTTAATTAAAGGAACCACTTCCGTACTCGGGAGAAAACACACTCCTAGCAACAGTGAGTATCGCGTGACGTAAGGTAGCCCGGCTGGTAGCACTTCGCATTATCTTATCCTTTAGAGGGAAAAGATCGTTTACAAAGCAGCGTGAAGCGGAGGCGATTTAACGCCCTGAACGACTTGCTCACACCACCACGGCGAAGGGGTTTGAGAAACGAGGCACGAGGCTACAGAGAAGCTAAGAACCGTTGGTTGTCGGCACTCTAAGCGCGACAAGGAGAATAGATAGGACACGCGAAACCGTGAAAAGAGGGATGGAAGATGAGCGATGTAGACATAGGGCTACGGGGGTGCTTAGTTCGCCCGGTGCGAAAAACGGAGAAAAGCGCAAGAGAGCTTTTTTTTCCCTGGCACTGAAGTAAGTGGCTACATCGTACATGCCATATAAGTCCACAGGTGTCCGCGGACAATGACTCGTTTCACTGTTGTACGCCTTCACATGTATATCCCATAGACGAAGCTCGTTTAGGTGTGTGTCTCATGGATCCATTATTACTCTGTGTACGTTAGTGTACGTACGTACCGAGTCCTCCGAAGGGGTTGGACTACCGGGAGAAGTCTCTTAATTTCCGTGCTTCGGGACAAAGGGGAAAAAACGAGCGGCTCGAGAAAAGAGCTGAAGGTGGAAGAGGAGAACTGTCTCTCCCTTCATCTCATACCCTACGCTGGTCTTCCTCCGTCTTCGTTCCTCTTTTTTTTTAGATTCCTCCGCGTTAGACCGTTTCTTTCCGACCTTTTTTCCTCTTAGCTCTTAGCTCTTCGCTCACCGATGGTAAATAGACGATGAGAGAAACAACCGAGGACAATATATGAGGGTGCTTCGCGACTCGATACGTTGTATATACGACAAACATTCACACACGAGACGATCCTTTGACATCCGCGGGATATCTCTATCTCCTGACGGGCTTCTCTTCGTAGCTGCGTTGAAGCAACCGCGGGATCGCCGTCACTTTAATTTCAGGATTGTTTGCTCCACCATCCCTCAAAAGTTAACTGAAACGTCGCAGAACTTTTACCAAGTCATACGTGCCATTAAATCTTCGGTTGATTTACACGACTGTTAGTTACGGGAAGTTGAACCGTGCGAAGATCCAAGACATTGTCTCCTTCGGTGAATGCCTGTGTAATTTTACCAGGACTCCTTTATCCTTTACAGTAATGAGATCACTTATATCACTATTCGCTTCTTGTAGAAAATTCCGGCATATAATCTCAGAGTGATAGGACATTACTCGTGTCATTGTAAAAATCATATCAACTTCGTTCTATTTATGCGAGAATATTACTTGTTTTACTGGTAGTTACTTGCTAGTCGTGGTTTGGAATGCGATTATACTACTGGTTCTAATAGAGGACTCCAGGGATATATTACGACCTTTATCTGATTGAAATGTTTTTCGAAACACATCAGAGCTGTCAGTGTTTTGGCGATCGACGTGGATGTACGAAATTGGTCCAGTCGTCCTCAGGATTCTTGAATTAAATCCATTATCCCCCGAGCATTGTCTCCATGGTACCAATTTCGACATCTGCTCAATAGCAGCTGAGGAAGAACAGGAGCATCTCGAATTACTCCCGCAGAAATCCTCATCGTCGTTTCCCTCTATCTCTCTTGTCTTCCATCCGAAAAAAAAAACCGAGGCACAGTGTCCGCCTGTCGCTAATCCGAAAAATCCCAGAAAGGTTCATCATCATCTGCTTGTAGGTGGCTCACCGCTGTCTGCCTACGACGAATGCATAATACCGGTAGTCTCGTATTTGCGGTTTTTTGTGTGCAAACAGAATCGACGATCTCCTTCACTTTTCCTGCTGGTTTTCCTCTATTTTTCCGCCACCGCCCCCTCCGCCCGCCGTTGCGGCCCCGCTCCTCTTTATCTCGACGCTCGGCATGTCTTTTGTCGGCGTGCGCTCGAGCGATGCGCCGATGTTCTGCATATTTTGAATATACGAAAGGATCCCCCGTGCTCCTTTTTGGAAGTGCCGCGTCGTTTCAGCGAAAGTAACGAAGAAAGCTGGTTTGGTACGTGGATAGGATCGTGATCGAGTGCATCCTGCATCCGGTGCACCACTGGAAGGATGCAACGGAGGCAAGGATACTTTCAGGATGTTGACGTAACAGTAGAGCGTTATTAAATATTTATCCCGCCGTGCGTCTACATTCGATGTTGTGGCATACCTGGCCTCGGCGAAAAGCGATCCGCTTGTGCCACACAAAAAGAACATAGGCTGGCAAAAGTCACGCGTGGAGGACCACCTTTTCAAGTCTTACTGCCGAATAATGATGGACCTCGTAAATAGATGCCGGTGTTATTTCCGTTGATCTGTTTTGATGAATCGGCGGAAGTTATGATACACTTTGTAATGTCACGTTCTTTGAACTCTATTCTTCAGAAACTCATGCCTAGAGTTATTAAAGTCTTATTAAATTCCGTAATTTTATGCGAGTATTAAGGACGATTACTTTTTGTCAGGAACCTCTTGAATTTAAGTATACACTATGGATGTAACAAGCACGATAAGGTATATAATTATAAAACTAACTCATCTTATAAAATCAATTTTGTCATAGAACCGTAACTTTCCGTTTGAATTGCGATTCAATGAGGAAAATGGTTAAACATAGAAATGAGTTTCTAACAATCTATGTACGCGAAGCTGCTTAGTATCGTAGAGATGAGGATCATCGGAACGAAGGAGGGTTTTATCTTCGTTTCCGCGTAATTTCCCCGGTAATGCCAATTTTCCTCGAGACTACTAACCCTTCGTGGGACGTTAGTCCGCCCTCTGGGAAAACAAAGGTGTCACTTCTTCAAAGAGCTCTTAGCCTCCTCTATCTATCATCCGTGTCGTTCTCACTTTAGGGACTCAACTCTCTCGCATCTTTCCGCCCGGAAAGATCTCACCATGCTTTCCTTCTCGCTCCTCGTATCCAACCACGTTTATCACGGCACCCTCCATCTTTCTCTATCCATCTTACTCCGCAGATTTTATCCCAAGTATCTCAAGATTCTTGCCCCAGCCCTAGTAAACCTGAGATCCCTTCTTCACTCCGCCAAGAAAACACTTTATCTCCGGAGGGGTTGCCTTCAACAGGTTACAAGACATCGAGAGTTTGGTTTTTCTTAGCATCAGCCACCCCTAAGGAAAACTCATCCCCCCGCTTATTCAACGGCATTTTCTTCCTCGGCTGGATAGCACACCCTAATAATACACCCTTCGAGCGTCAATTTTCTCGGCTTCCTGATTATTTCCTGACCATCCGACACAGATTGCTCCTTCTTAATGAAGGAGGATAAACTGGGGTGAAGGACCCTTATCTTCTTATTACCTTATAACTTCGGTTTGATTGAACGGTTTATAGACTCATTATATTAGTCATACACGAAAGACTTTGCCTTTTCTGTATGCATTTATTTATGCATTTATTCAACACATTTAATATTGTTACAGTATTACATTCGGTGGATATGAAGCGAGAATATGTAATTTCATGGTCGTATAAATATTACATATTACATAAAGATTATCATATACTAGGGCATGTATCTCATTAGATAATAGATATCACAATTGCCCACAAATAATCATAAACGATCGCACCCCTTTTGTTTGGTAAGAAGTCACTTTATCTTAAGGGGTGGCTCCAACAGGTTACAAGGAGTATCTAAAGATTGAAATCGTCTTGACGGCAAGAACCCCTAAGGAAACACGATCCCTTCCTTACATCTTGGTCGGTTCCTGATCCCCAAGGAAGTCCACCCTCCTCCGGCTACTTTTGTTCCAAGTTTTCTCAGCCCCTTCATAGCCGAGGAAGTTCCCTCGAAGATTTTCCGGGCCAGAGGGTACGGATAAGAAACCTGTTGATGAAAAGAAAGACTGTGGTGTGGGAAAAGAGCCCGGAGTATTTTCTTAGAACGATGTCAAGGATGCCGTCTCACTTCCAAGTCCATGTCCTCCACCCACTCCCATCCGCCCCCCCCCTGAAACGCCCCGAGGGAACAAGATATCAACTTGTTGCTATCGGTATTGAGCGTGGGCCAAGGATCTGGAGGGTTGGTTTTATTTTATTATTTAGGGACGGCACGCGAGACTAAGCTATCCTCTTTCCACTTAGCTTTCCACTCTTTCATTCGTGAATTAGGAACGCTTTCTTCTCACTTCCTACTACGAACTACCTTCTTCCTAGTAAGTGGATAATTGTTTCTTAGATTTGCTCGTAAAAAAGTGTTATAAGATTGAATTAATTTCGTGTATTTAGAACGAACAATTAGAGCAGGGTTTTTGGAATATCGTAAGGTTACAAATATATTTTTCTTATGATTTAATATAAGAAGTATCTGGCTTGATATGGTTTGGATTAAGTGGAATATAGAACCCCTGATTCCCGTATCGCTTGGATATTATCGACTTCGCTTTCCTTTTACTTTTATACTCGAGTAGCGGATGGATTTGCTGGTTGTTTAATTAAATAAATGGAGGCATCCTGAAGCATATTGTATTTATAATCGGAATGTATTAATAGTGACTGTAAGTTATTCTTGATAAGGCAGAATATGTTTCACTTACCGGTGATTCAAAAAATGCATACGGTAAATGTTTCATTTGCATTAATATGTAAATATTATTCGATGTCTTTCAAATATTTCGATCGTCAAGTAATTCCTACGAAATCTTCATGGAGGTGAAGAGTACTTTTCTTGCTCGAAGAAAATGAATGATATTAATTTCTCATCGATGTGTAATGTACACTGATTGATTCCTTGTTGGATGAGCAGTGTTTGGTTCCAATAAGCATTCCTTCCAGCGAACTTCCTCGAAGCACTTTCCAGGATATGCGTCCATTCGGAAAACACTTGTTGAACATCGAAGTAAGATTGTGCGAGCTAAGAAGCCACTTGTTGCTTCACGCTTCCTACAAGGAATTCAGTGTCCCGTTTCAGGATACTTAACGTAACAACTAGATAAACCTCTTGCCAGCGAAATCCTTATTTATCTTCGCAACATAAAAACCTAAAAAACATCAACCTCATCCTTTGCTTTTCCTTATTCATTGCATTCTAAACCACGTCCTTTGTTTTTCCTTATTCGCTGCATTCCGAGTTCGAATTATATAAATTACTGTATAAATCTTACTACTATAATTTTCCTGGTATAAATTTTACTATAGATTTCAATAACCATACATTTTATTATGAATTTTATTGATAAAATATTTCGATGATTTTGTTGAATAAGATAGCGTGTCCTAGTTTGAATTTCACGGTTTCCGAAAACATATTGATATGATATTTATTTTATCACGTCCTCTGGGTTTTGAAGAGGTATCTGATTCATTACGGTGATTTGTAAAGAATTCGAGTAATCTTCTATGTCTTCATTTGAAATACACCATTAACACTTGAACGATTAGGCGAAGGGGCGTCTCCTGAGACAGCGGCCATGTGTTTCATAATCATTGCAGGCATAAATTTATCTTATGCGTGCGAGGTAGTCTTCGTAAAGTATCGGATACTTTAATCGCCACTTTTTAGTGTCGATAATGGTTATTATTTCTCAAAAATATAAGTAGCACGATTCGATAAAATTCTTTATTTAGTTCACTGGAAGGACTATTAATTGCAACTAAAGACTTCTGACTCAGTAGCGAATCAAACAGTTTACAACAATGTTAATGTAATACAATTAATTTTCTTCGAGTAAGAGAAATGCACTTTACTTTCGAGAAGATTTTGCAGAAATTATTTGAATAATTATTTGAATATTTGAAGACTGAAATCTTTTAAAAATATCGAATAAAATTACTGTCCAAATGTAGAATGATTTGCTGGAAGTAAAACTTGTCACTCGACTTTTGAATTATTGAATATGAGTTATTGAGTCTCGAATTATTGATACAAACTTTGAAATATGGTTTACACTTTCTTGGACTTCTAATACATCAGAATAATATGTGATTCTCCCTTCGTCCATTTATTTAACATAAGCCATAAGGATAAAAGAAATAGTTGAAATATATTTAAGTCCAAGCAAAGAGAATTAATGAATTTCCAGCGAGTTAACACACTAAATAGAGAAACTTTCGAAAAAAACTACAAACACACCCCGTGTCTTGTGAGATGATTAGATTCTGGCACGTGACCATTGTGCACCCTGTGACGCCCCTCAACGGACGCGTGTGCGTGCCTTAATCGCGCTTGGACCATAAGACGTAGAAATTTAATCAGGTTCCGAATCCTAAGCACCATTTTGGATTCCACGGGAATTTATTACCGAACAGAATTTATCTCCGGCATGACGCATCCTCGGTATTCCGTCCTCGAATAATATTTAAAAAATATGAAGTGCCATGAGACATTTCTCTGGCTTCGGTGAATTAAAATTTCCTTTGAAACCACAATATTAATTATTGGGTTTATAATGGGAATTTAATGTCGTGTTTGTGATATTGAATGTAATTATACTACAAGTCAAAGGAATGTAATACGAGATATAATATATCGTGTCAAGGGTGGAAAAATCAATTGAGATTTATTGGAACATCAAGACACTTGACGTGCAACCCCCTCGAAGCTAATTCTATATCCCACATCGACTATCGTAACGAGGTTCGATGGAAGGGATTCTCCTAATCGCCTAACCATCGTAGTACATCGACGGAATACACTTCGATCGTGCTCGACTAGGTTTACGGTTTCCGAGTCGAGGGTGGGGTCATTTGATTGACGATTTATAGAAGGACTATCCTATCGAATAAGGAAGGAAAAGGGTAGAATGGTCGAGGACTAGAGGTAGAAGGGGAGAAAGTTCAATCTTCGAGAAAAGATTCCCATCGAGACAAGAGTATTTGATTTTCAACCCCATCGTCCCTTTGACGCGGTCCTTTTCGAGGGACGAACGAGGAAGGACGTTAGGACACGATCGACTTTAGGTTTGCTTTTATTAGGTTACGTAACGCTATGAGAAGCAGTCGTACGAAGTTCTTTGTCTACGAAGCCATCTGTCACCCTCTCGAAGGGTATATTTGTGGCCGGCGGGGGTAAAAGTGTGGGCGTGACGGACGCGCGTTAGATGATCCAGTTGTATTTATAAATGCCTCCTTCGTCTCTCGTTGTTCATGGAGAAAATACGAGTGTGTCGTTCCAGTGAAACGGTAGACTCACGCAAATACGTGAGATACGATCGTGATAAAAGCGAGATAGCGCGACAAATATAAGCGTACCTCTGGGATGTGTATCGGGTATTGATTTTCCTCGTACGGAGTTACGCCAACGGGTAAGCCGAGACGCGACAAAGTTTATTAATGCTGGGGGCAGCAAAACGCGTCTGCGTGGCCCGGCTATCACAAAAAATGTACGATCCTTTTACAGGCATACAAATCGTTTGAAGTCTATTTCAACCGTACATCGTCGATCTTCGTAGACCTTGTTTCCTCCTTCTCTTCTTACGCTTTCATATATACTTATTATACATTACTATATAATATATATTTATTATATTCATCATATAATACCTGGTTCAAATTAAGATATACAAGAAGAACCGACATTGTTCCACATATTTCAACGCACAGTTTGAAAGTCTCCGAATATACACATCCCTAATCATCCCTCTTTGATCCGGTGACTCTTCATAGAAGCCATTAGCGAAGCTCATTAATTCCTTTAGATAGAAGTTTCGTCTTAAATCCTAGTAGACTATATAAATTGGTCAGCCGAAAAGCACGAGTGGAGAGACGGAGGAAAGGAACGCGAGAGAAAGGAGGTGGGTTCCGGGGGAACATCTAATACATCATAAACTTAGGAACAAAGAGGAGAGAGGATGTCGTGGTAGCGCCGGAGAATCCGCCGGCTACAGCATCCCCGCGATGAAACTTTACCTATTTGTTAAGTCTTGCCAACCGAAACTGTCTCAGATACTGCCACCGAACTATACCTCACACCTATGACCTCCTTGGCCTCGTCCTTCTCCCTTTCCTAGCCTTCGCTTCAACTTCCTCGATGACTCGCTTCGTTGTATTCCTGTTCTAAAACCTATCCGCTAATTCTACGAGATTTTGCCCCGAAATGCTCGACTCTCATAACGTCCCAATAATAGAACATTCTTATACCAATTTTATTATTAAGAACCTTAAGAACCTAAACTTTGTTGTGACACTGTTTCTAAAGGTATCATAGGTGTAATGAAATTACAAAAAGACAATAGTTCTATCATTATCTGCCAGTATCCAATGCAGGTCTGATAGTGATTCAAACGTGGGAGTTATATGAAAAAATTCAACATCGGCCAGGTTCATCTGCATTTAAATCTTCTCCGCCGCATGTACGACGTAGAACGTTTCAAAAGGACTTTAGAATTTCCGAGCGGCGAAACTCGAAAAAAAGGCTGATAAATTTTTTTTATCATGCCGATGTATGCGTGATCAGAATTCGCGAAGTTTCGTGCATCTGGTTCGAGGCAAAAGTTCGAGTACGATACGCTCGCACGTGACATCGTCTCTGTCGGAGAGTGTGTATCGAGGGTGTTGGCGAGCTTTCGGTGGGAGGGGGGAGGGGGAGGGGTGGTTTCATTGTGACGACAATATCGCCTTGGGCGGCATTGGCGAGGTAGAGATGCAAATTTCGTGGAGAACGGCTCGGTTCTCTACATTCTGCAACCCCGGAACGACGAATTTCGTGATACTCGAAAGGGGTACCTAACGATACTTTGTCCTACGAGGATCATAATATCGTAACTGTAATTAATATACTCGTGTATGAGACTGTCCGGAAAACATGATTAATAACATCGATCTTCATACAACACATTATACATATAACATCGAAAATAAAAATTTAATCTCGAACAATTTAATACGTTATGAAACTACAATACGGTCAGGATACATTATGCTTGAAAATCAACCTAGATCAGTGAAAATCATTCTTTCCAACTAACAAAGCCGTTCTTCTGTTTCAGGGGACACCATCTTTTGCATCGCTACGGCAACGTTCATCGTGAGTACCTTGTTTTCTTACAACCCCTCGATTTTCAGCCTCACAGAGGTTCTCCTCCCCAATGAATACCCCGCGAACGATACCGAAAGATATTCACCTTGATATCAAGTGCAGTAGAAAGCAAGCACGGGAAAAAGGCAAGAGAAGGATGAAGGAAAAGGGAGGGGAAAAAAAAGACGTAGTCGAAAGAGAGAGGAAGCGATCGAAAGTATTGTCGAGGATACCAAGAATTCCGGTGAATTCTACGCCAATGCATGCATATATGAAGGCAAGGGAATGGGTCGTAAGAAGGGAAGGGGTTGACAATGCAGCTGCGACGGGGTGGCGGGTTCTCGTCGTCGTAGTCGTCATCGTCGTCGTCGTGCAATGTCAGTAGCGATATCACGGGGTTAGAGACGAAGGAGGAGGACGTAGAACCGGTAGGCAAGGGGAGTGGATGAAGGGAGGTAGGAAGGGTAGAAAACTGGTAAACGGAGGTGGAGACGCTCTAAGGTACATAATCATGCTTGCTGATTCCTTCCCTAATAAAAGTCTCACTGTCAGCCCATCCCCAACGGGTCGTGTCTTTCCCCTCCAACTCTCGTTCGTTTTCAACTCGGAGAGTTCCACCACCTTCTACGTGGTACTGACTCTATTCTCCTTTTCTCTCTCTCTCTCTCTCTCTCTTGGTCTCTTTCTCTCTTTGCACTTGCAAGTTCGCGTGCACACGCGTCACGTAGACAAAAGTGCATGTGTGCCTACGAGCGTAGTAAACCGAGATTCCAGTCCGCACGATGCACCCCTGCTTGCTTGGCTTCGTATCGTATCTACATACTGGAGACCCGTGACAGAGATCGGGGTAAGCTTGCCTGTATAAGAAGACAAAAGAAGAAGGGAGAGTACGCTGACGGGACGGGAGGCTGGGCAATGAGAATTATACGAGATACGGGTCAGAAATGCTTGCCGTTGCAACATCTGGAGTTGCAATTTTTTTTAATCTCCCGATATGCACTCGAAGACTATGTGTCCTCTATCTATCCGCTACTTACGCTTCTCTTCTTTCTTCTTCTACCGGTGTTCTTTCCGACGGTATCAATGTTACCGAACTTACAATGCATCGATAACAGCACCAGTATTATCAACGAGATCGTATTCCCGAAATCCGTATCAAGAGCAATTCACAAATTAATTTGGCTTTGTCGGTAGGCCGTCAACAATATGCTGATCGTCTATGCAAACAGTAAACATACAATGCGCTGCGTCAATGTAATGTTAATGGCTACCTCACACATTACGAGGCTACATCACTAGCTACAATGTTCGTCTATCTGTTTTACTATATTCAGTGATAGTAGAGTTGGAATGCAAGGTGCATGAACTATCACTTGATAACATCGCCACTCCTATTTTGCCACAAACTGATTACTTTTAGCTGCGCTCTTGCAGATGTACTCCAATCAGTGGGATTCTTTATCCACCTTCTTAACTATTACTGAATTCATTATTCTTGGCATTTCTTTGTACCAGTTGAAATCATTGGATCTCAATCGAACAATGATGAACAGATTCGATAGAAGCCATCACGGCTATTAAGCGCGATAGAAAACTTAGGGGTGGATCTTCACGGAAGAAACATGATCCAAATCGATCGAACAGAATGGAATGTATGTAAGCATATCAGAAAATAAAAAGACGTGGACTATTCATTGGGTGGTTACCCTCGAGGCTGTTAAGGCTAACCGAGGGTAAGGGCACGGTCTCGGTGTCTTCGTTTCAGGGTCGATCTTTAAAGGGCCAAGCGTCGAGGGTCCTTGGCCCAGACAGGTCTCAAGGTGCATGTCTCTGGTGGATTTAAAAGACCCTCAAGGTGGTCGTGTGTAGGGAGAAACCTTCGTACCATATGGTACGACCTACCCTACCTTCCTGATCTTCTTCCCTGTTCCACCCACACATCTAGGTGGCTAAACCGATCTCCACGTGAAAATGGATTTTTTTCTTCCCCCTTAGCTCCTTATCGAATGGAACAGTGCCCTCCTCCTGGCGCGCGTTAATAACGCATCTCGATGCGGGTCGAGGAACTGGTCTCGTTCGACATATGTTACGAAGTCATTGTGAGCCACACGGCGAAAGATGCGGTTGTGGTTCTTCGGCTCGTGAGTGCTCCTAATACGGTTCCTTTTTCATGCTGTTAATCTCCCGTTAGAGAGAGGAGTCTCGAAATTGGGGCCGGATATCGTTCAAGTAGTCGGTCCAATCTGCCGCGATGTCCTGAATTGGAAAGTTCGCGAAGACGAGTGAAAGAACTGAAGGAACCACCGGTTTCTGTTTCCTCTTTTTAGGCCAACTTTACTCGGCACTTATGTTACACTCGGATGATCCTTACGGGTTTTCCTTTTATTGGACACGTGCGATGTTTACTCGAAAATTAAAACGCACGAGTAAGCAGAATTTTATATTAGAAGACGAATAACAGTTGCAACCAAATATATTCCCAAATGAATACATATTTATATATTCGTAAGCTACTAAAATATTCACGTAGCTAATTGATTAATTCATCGCCAAGTATTAATTGACAATGCCGATAGTAAGAACTTGAGTCAAAATAATGATAACAGCCGCAGGAATAAGTCCTGGATAATAGCAATAAAAATAGAAAGGAACCCCCGTAAGGATAAGCCGGTAGTTTTATCGTCAGTTTTCGAAGCAAAAGTCCAAAACCTGTCCCAGGTGTCATTCCTGAAAAAGACACGTTGGGCACGCGCTCGAAAGAGAAACGCAAAGGTGTTCAGCGCGAAAAAGGGACCAAAAGGTTTTACGGGCCAGACATTATGTTTACCACACGAAACGCCCCCGCAACGCCTTACCGGAAAACCGAAATGTCTCGTGCTGGGAATTAGCCGGTCGGATTTACGAGCGACGACAAATCGGGCCCATTGCTCCTTCTCTTTTAGCCGAGGCGTGAAAACGGCCGATTCTTCTCATTATTTGATACTTCGAAGTCGTTCTAAGACCCACTGTCCACTTTGCAAGACTACGCCCGACAATAAGGGCCCCGGTACTGTACTCGTTTCTACGGCTTGTAAACCTTCGAGGGGGTTCGCCACAATTAGCTTGGGTTCCGCTCTTTTTCGGCAATTGAACGGCCATAGAGTTGCCAAAGGTCTTGTAAAACTAATTTGTCCTAATAGCTGTCCTTTTATGCTTGGAGTAAAGAGGGTTGTTAGTTTACAACGGAATCGGAGCATGCAATAATTCAAGGAGACTCCTTTAAAGCAGCTTTGCCAATTTTTATGGCACAAAGAATTAGATGTTCACTTTTGAAAGGTGGGCTGGTCGTACCAGTTTTACAAATAACTAAGTTAGAGTATTACCTGAGTAATCTTCTTTGAAAGGTTTTCTAGGAGACTTAATCTTGTATATCTTAATCCTATATATTAGTAGAAATATTAGACATACCGAGAATTGGATTTATTTTCAAACCCTCTCTTTAATATTTACAGTAAAAATTCTCATCGATAATGGAAATTTGATTTTCGCTTCGGAAGAAGCTCGAAATGAATTTTTCATTTCTTAATTAATTTCAGTTTAGTGCATCTGCAAAAGTTCCTTGGAATCCAACTAAAAATGATTACATCCGAGGAAGACCCAAATTAATATTTTAGTTCTATGATTATTTTCATCGTATATATCAACTGTCTTGAAACCCAACAAAAAATAATTTATTTCCGAAGAACAAGGTGTGCCAACAACTTTTTTACTAGCTTCAGGATCTCGCATTATGAAACGAGTCTTTCGACATCCACACTCGGCCATTAGCGAGTTAGAATGCCAATGCATAGAAACCGATCGGAAGGTTCGTCACCTTAATAACCTCTTTCTTTTTTTTCCTTGTTCCGCGTTCCCCCTTGACGGTGTTGTAGGGAACGCGAGGGAGCAGCCGGGGCGTCTGGCCAGACGGAATTTTGAATGGGGCACGGTGGCACCCCACGGTAGTTCCGTCCTCTAATGTGGAAGTAGCTCGTGCTACCTGAGCAGCTGCGCGTGTGTGCGAGGAAAAGAGGGACACCCTTGGCAGAAGTTTTCTTTTATTTTGCTTTACCTTATGGGCCCCCAGAGGGGAAGTAAACGAGAGTGGTTCCAAGCGAGAAAGAGAAAAGAAGGAAGAAGGGAGGGCCCCATGGTTAGACGCCGCCAGGTATCCTGTATGCCCAACGTCACGCTTGAGAGGGGGGCCATCTGCCCCCTAACGAGTGTGTGACGTCAGGTGTGACGACGTGTGCTCGACTAACTAAGAAGGGTCTGTGTCTTCTGTACTTGCATCCCTTCTTCTCCACCTTTTTCGACCCCCCTTCGGCATGCCATCATGGAACGAATTGACTCACGAATTCTTGATAGAGTAACCCCGGTAATGAATATCCATAATGTCTATCGGTTGATGAGATACCGTGTAATTAATTAAGAAACGTCTGAGTATGATATACTCTCGATACATTTTTAGGGTAATTTTTCACTACTTCTTCCGTTATACTTTTGATGTTAATGATAGGTGGAAAAGTCACTATATGAACGTATAAAGGGTTGAAACCGTGGGATTTCATTTTGCGAAATCTATGGATAAGAGGTTTCGTAGGCTTGCATCGGCATATCGACCGGATGTTCTATAGTGCAGTATCGGTATTGGTTCCTTTTCGGAAAGTAATATCGCGTCTCAAAGCGTCCGGAGATTGAACCGAATTTCCCGAATGAAAGTTTTCCACATAATTAATTATTTCATAAATTGACTCGCGTCAATAGCGCGGGAGTCAAAGCGCAGAGCCGCGAAAATTCGGCTTCGAAATAACTAATTCATGGTGGTTTTTTGCGTTGAAGATTATGTACAAAAAAAGAAATGAAGTCAGGGAACTTTGGAGAGGCAGCAACGCTGAGAGTCACGTGCGCCTTATGGTCGTTTAACGCTTCAGTTCGTTAGAAACTTCGGCGAAGTAGCAGGAAGGAAGGGATAATTGCCGGTACTGAGTTTCCTGAATTATGCTTAAATACGGTAACCCCCCTCTGTCTTCCTTCGTTTCGACAAAATATGTCGGAAATGCTGACAATTTTTCTTTATTTCCGGCCAAGAAACTAAGTCCCGATATAATCACCTTGCGTTGGGTCATCTTGCATCTCTTCTATCTTTTACTACTTTTCTAACTTTAACCACACGTCTTTTTAACACATTCGCTGCCAGTCGAAATTATTTCATTTCATTGGCATTGACATTTCTTCTTTAAGTGTATTTCCATTAAAAAGAAAATATAAATAATTCAGCCTCGCGAGTTTACTTGGTTGGCAGTGAATGCTTTAACTTCTTGGTATTCAAAATTATCTATGTATTGTATTACTGCTACGAATGCATGGAAACGGAGTTCCAAAAAGTGTCGATCATTCGATTCTTCCAACGTTATTTCAACCGATCTCGACGTGGTACGACTCACTTTTATCGCAGTAGGCGTATTTCGTATCTTTAACAAGACCGTTAAATTGTTCTTTATCACACGGCTCGCCGTTATCATACTGGGCGGCTTCTGGAGATATATGCACGCACACTTACTTGTTCTCAACACAACACCGGCACACCACGTGATTTTTACTATTTACGAAGAACATTTACATCCGAGGAGACATGCCAGACCTATTTCGAGCGACATTCATTCGGAACCAACTTTTTAAATTCGAGACTTCAAACGTAAAAGTAAAAAAAAAGGTACGCCGGTGCATGATGCATATTTGCCAACTATCCTGTCTTCCGACTGCTGAACTTTTCATCGAAAGTTTTAATTTCGAAAAAGGAAAGGGACTAATAAAAATACTCGGGCTTCGGCTTCACCGAAGTTCTCGCGAAACGGTAAATAATTAACTCTCAGATTGAAGTAAATGAATATTACATAAAATCCACTGAAAGAGAATCAATAATTTCAAGCAGTACGATAAGTAGATTCGTTAAATTGACATCATTGGATAAGTAATTAAAATTATTCGAATTCGCATCGTGTCAGTTTCATCTTGAAATGCATTTATAGCTCTATTTCGTTATCTCACTGCTCCCGTAAAGAAGGTCCAAGGAAGTGTATTATCGCGCAAGTATTTGGAGTGACTGATAAGAGATATGCGTTCCTCGATGTAAAACAACAGGAAGACACTCATTAGTTAGCCTTTCCTCCAAGAAAGGAAGATATGTAATTACGAAAAGTAACCGATTAAATGGTGTCTCGAAATATCGTAGAAAATTCATATTAAATATTAATATTAAAGTTATTCGCTATAAATCAATATCACGAGGAAATTCCAAGGAAATTAGTTATTATATAAATATTCGTGGCGAACGATACGGAAGTTATACATCTCGCTAGAAAATAACAGGAAGTTTATCATTAAATCGTATATCCGCCAAGAATAGGAAAGTAAGTCAATTAAATATAACCCTTGATACCATAAAACATTTTTTTAGGGCAAACTATATTTCTATGTTAATCCTTGAAATAAAAATAATATTAGTAATAATAAATTATAATGAGCCACTTTAATTATATAAACAATTCAGAAGATATTTTATTTATTAAGTCTTCTGGAAAATAGATCAATTTTACGGAGTTTCTGGAATATTTCTGAAATCTTTATAATAATCTTTCTATAATAAAATTGTGTAATCTCTAATCATTTTATATTATAATCTCTATAATTTCTAAATAATCTAATTTTATAGTCTCTGTATTCCGCAGCAGTAATCCGTATATAATCTAATTCTCCTATCTCGCGAAAGAAAACACCGATTACTGGCAGTTTCCTCGTGGAAAGGGAGAGTGCGGTAAACAATCCGGAAGAATGTGCTCCCGTATAACATGAACGAGCCAAAGACCCTCCTCGAGGTTTTTCTACGTGAATCGTTCGCTCGCATTCTCGAGGTGCATACCAGGAAATCGTACATATGCGTCTATCGATCAGTCGCGTGTTACGCGGCCTCGCAGGAGGAACTCGAAAAGTATAAGTACGTAATGCGTCATGGAACATCTGCCGTGGGCGCGTGGCCCCCGGTTCGTGCCCCAAAGAGCACCGACTGAAGAGAAGGGTCCTTTGAGACAAAGAAAAAGTATGACGTACCCGGCAGCTGCCACACGGTGTGACGTATAGGGCCCCCCCTTCGTCTCGCGGAAGTCTCCACGGCGATGCATCTAAGGTGAATTCGAAATCGAAGATTTATCATCCGTGATCCTCGCGTACGCCGGCAGCAAACTGCGGTGCTAATTGAAGGTGAAGGTCGTGCTCAGGGAATCCTCCTCGCCCTTACTCCTAGGGGTTGTTCCACCGTCCTTCCCCCGGTTTGTTTTCCAAGGGACTTCCAGCGTGGCCTTCTATTACGATGGGGGACCATTCTCTTGTTTTTATTACCGCAGAGCAATCTTCTGGTATCGTAAACACCATGATCGCAGTGATTTCCTCTACGGTGTTTATGAAGGGGAAGAATGACTCGTTTTGGTTTTGGTATGTTTGCGTGTATCAAGTAATTGTAATATGAGGAGTTATAATTAATTTATAGCTTGTATCAGAATAAGTGTAAGGAAGCTTGTATTTCAGGTGACGTCGACTGATAAAGAATGAAATTGTTGCTTAGTTATTGTTATAAATGTTTATTAGTACGAATTTGTTAAAATAATATGATTTTGTCGTCCGAACCCTTGGAGGGCTGGCAGCCTGAGTTCCAGACTCAACCCCGTTGGTCCCTCTTCTGTTTGCTCGATAGAGACCAAGTAAAATCCGAGTGTCCATCCTCAAAGCTGCAAGCCGCTGAGTGCATGCTTTTCTTCTCAAGAGAAGAGCGAAAAGAGAAAGGAAGAGAAAGAGAGAGGAGCGCGGTAAAGCGTACTAATCTCCCAAGTAGACACGCTAATGAAAGCCCGGACGCCACTGTCTTTCCCAGTTTTTTTCAAGCCACATCGTATAACGTATATTTTTATTACCTTTTCAGCCGGAATTACACGAAAGAACTTAAAACATTAGAAACGCGAGCCTCCCTCGAGGAAGCTACGAGCACCCAAGAAACATAAAAATATTTGAATTTCATCACGGAATGTTAGCCAGGGTATCTCGTTATAATATTCCCGTGAATATAATATACGAGTTTATTTAACTAAATAACAACATTAATTTAATTTGGTGTCCGATGATCTCTTCGTAACGATACGTTTTGTTGAATTGATGAGTGGAAAAGGAATTGACATCGGAGATTGAATTTGAATAATCGTATGACTGACTCCGAGTGAGACCAGGATTCACGTGCTACCTAAAGAATAGCAGTTTAGGGTTCCTTATTATTACCTGATGTTTCTTCCGCGCCCTTCGCTAAGGGCACTCTGCGTTCCGCCATCCCCTACCTTTCAACATCTGCCAGGACACACGATTTGCTTTGCCACCCCAAAGATGCGACATTAAGAAGAATAACACACACGGAATTTCTATCATCCCTAAACTTTTATATATCATCTATTCAAGTTAAATTGCAGGAAAATTTATTTTGCTAAAAATTCTCTTAATTCTAATAATTCACTAAGTGCATCATCGAGTAACATATTACCAGTAGCCGTGTAAAATATCATTTCTACCGAGATGTAAATTAAAAAAATTCAATATAAATATTAAAAATGTTGGTGTCCATCCAACTTGATATACGGACAAAGCAACTGTAATAGAATTATTTTGGTATCGATAAAACCAGTTATTCAAGATGGATGAGCACTCGAGTATGCGAGGGAGAGGGTGGCACGGATGTAGAAAAGGGTTATTCTATAAGACGCGTTTTCGAGAGAGCAGAAAAAATACAATGACCACGGCAAATCACGAGTGAATTTGAGAGCGAAATCGCAGGACATTGTTCGCGAGACAGATGCATCATATACGAGGAGAATGTGAGCCGTTACGATGAAAAGGATTCGCAAAAGGCCGCAGTCGAGTTAAAGCCGCGATTCCTTTGCATTCTTCCATCCAGGAGGAACCCTTTCATTTGCATCTGTCTCCGAAATGCAAAAAGGGGTTTCCCAAAATACAGATGTTTCGGGGAGTGGACCGGCACCACCGCGACCATTCGAGTGGAACGAAAATAGGATATTGTGAGGATTCGGACTCCTCGAAGACTCTCCTTTCCATCTTTCAGGGATTCTTTGATCCGAAATCTTAACCGGGTATGCCATGACCAGGTGCATTGAACGAGATCACCTGCTTCCTTCTTCGTGGTTTTCCCTTTTGCGAGAGGAGGAAAATTACATTTGATCTCTTCTTTATGACACGCTCAAAAAGAGAAGTAACAAACATCGATTTCACGTGTATCGATTTAAAAAAGGAGTCGATGTAATGCATCGTGTACGCGTATAATTCCAATTGTTACTGAACGGAAGATAAAAGCATCGAGGTTCGCGAGGCGTTTATCATCGTTAAAACACTCTCCATCGAGTCTGAATTCGCGTTAAACATTGTTTAGAGACCTCGGGAGGGTTATTAACGGTACGCTGTTATAAAAGAGGTTAATATAAGGAAGATATCGATGGAGAATAATCGGTCATTTCGATTATCGGGATCGCGAAAAAGATTCTCAAGTTTATAGGTAGATCGGCTACGTATTAATTGACGGGTTGGAAATTGCAAAAAACGACGGAGGGAAAGCATGGGTCGGGAATAGTTGGTCCGGCGCACTTTCTATCCACGGAGGACGAACGTTATACGGGCAGTGGTCCGTAAAAAAAGAGTGCGCGCTAGATCGACTTTGGCGATTTTCTGTCGTACATAAATTCCTCGCCTTTTTCGTAGCCCTCCGCCCCCGCTGGACCCCGTTTTCGTTCTCTCGGCGTATCGTCCACCCGGCGTTCCAGCCGGTGCGTACTTTTTTGCGCGGAGATTTTTCGCAACGCCCTTCGCTTCGTACTCCACCTCCATCGACGTTACTGGCAGGCCCTCTCCCCCGGGGTTCACCTAGCCGCGTTTTTTATTTTACCCCGCGCGTCGCCGCTCGGACCGCTGGCCGATCAATGAATTGAAGCGTCCATCCTTTTTTTTTGGTCAGCCTCGGACTCTCTTCGTCGGACGCATCGCCGGCACGATCGCCGTCTCCTTTGCTCCTGGCACTCGTCTCACTTCAACCCCACTCTGGACTTTTCCACATTTTGTCTCACTCTCTCTTTCCCTTTCGTTCTCTGCCCTCTACTCTCTGGTTCCGCTTTTTCAGTTCCCTCTTTCTCTTTCGGTCCCTCTCGGTCTCTCGTTCAGCTTCACTCTCCACCCCAACCCACCGTGTTCGGACCACTCTGCATATCTCATTCTAACCCCCGGTACCATTTCTGTTCTTCCATCTCCACCATCTCTCTATGCCGTTATCGTCCTCCTCCACCTCCGCAACGTACACCTCTCTCGTCCTTCTCGTTCCTCATCTAACTCACCCTTCCGTACTCGAGAGAAACGGACTGGAAGCTGTCCCTCTCGCGCTTCTCACGTACCAATCTCCCTCTTTTTCTCTCACGGCCTATCTGACCCTCCAACCCTTTTCCTTCTCTTTCTAATACTCGCCGGACACACGGCCCATCTCCCTTTTTCTCTTTCCCCCCTCGCCCTCCTCGTTTGTACGCGCTTACGTACTTACACGTATGACGCCGGTGCATGTACCGGTGCATGTGCATCACCCACATGCACCTGCACGCATCCAGCAGCCCTCGCATTTCGCGATCTCCCATCGGCAGATAAATCTCTCGCTGACGCTTACGTACGTGAGACTAGAAGAGAGAGAAAGAGAGACACCAAGAGATAGATATGTGTATATATATATATATAGACGACATATATATATATACATGGTGGAATTGGAATCGGGGGTAGGAGAGGGAAAAAGCCAATGCATGCGCTCTAAAGAGAGCGTTACCTTTCGACGTGGATATAGAACTACCCCGGTTCCTCTTTTTTCTTCTCCGCGTACCTCGATCCTCGATCTTCCTTTGCCCTTTCACCCTTGCATTTTTGATTCGACAAAGCGCCCAAGTGCTTATGCAAATTTCCGCGTAAAGTGACAAAGTGGCCTTCGGATTATATCGCCGGTGATATCGGTGGATGTTCTTAGTCCTCTTAAAAAGAAAGGGAAACAATGTCGATGCAACTACCCTTATCCGTACCCTCTTTCTTACGATAAACGATCGTAATGACTTTCATCGATATGCCTGATAAATATGACTCTAGTGTCTCATAGGACGAATATATCGCTAACAAGAAATAACAAAATGTTTGGCAATCGACAATAATTAAAATCGATGGCGCGAACGAAAAATAGAAAGTATATCCGCGATATCGAGAAACAAGCGCGCGAGGTCAACAATTAAATATCGTCGAGCTTAATTTTCGTCGGATGCATTCCGTTAAATTTTTCGTCAACCCTTTCCCTTGAAAGCTTCCTTCGCTCTCTCTAAAAAGACGTAAGTTTATTCATTACCCTGGACGCAGAGTACTGGATAGTATCCGACTGGACAGTTGGACTGCGAACCCCATCGAGGATAGCCTGGTAGCCCCAACGGCAAATAAAATCGTATTTCATCCCCTTGCCGGTGAAAATTTTGTCCCTTTTCGTTCTCTTTTTCTCCCGATCTCCCGTCCTCTCTCTTTTCGCGGCACAAGCTCGTACATCAAAGCTCGCGTGCGTCTATCTTCCTCCTCGAATGCTGCTGCTGTTGCTGTTGCTGTTGCTACTACCGTTTCCCTCCTCCCTATCCGTAAAGCCTACCATTTCAATTCCCCACTGCTCAACCCCCGGACCATCGCATTGCCCAACTACCCCCTTTTGCCGCCCTTTCCGACCACCACCCTCTCAACCCCATCCTGTGTACAACTCATAAACTTTTGTACTGTGCTTTAGTAGCTGCAAGCTAACTTCCGGTTCCACGACACGCGCTTGTTTTCCTACGAGAAATCGCTCATGCCGATTCCGAAAAGTCCATGGGTTTTCTATGAAACCTAGAATTGTACACGTTGATCTCGGATCGTGTTAATAACAAATACGTTTTTTACGGTTTTTTATGGTAAAAGTTCCCCAACAGACCTTCCACGTGATACTATATCGAATAAACATTTGAACAATCGTTTTACAGCGAGTTCTTTTTATTGCCGAACATTATTATTTCTAAGTATTACATTGACGTAAAATATCGCAAAAACTAGTCGTAATTAAAGTAAACATTTAACGGTTAAAATAAAGATCTGTATCGTTAAATGATTATCAGCTTCGGAATGAAACGATGGTGTACGAAAGAACAGGTCATAGATGATTGATTCTATTTGATTGTACTCGCAGAGTGGAACTACGAGAATGAAATACGTTTACCACGTAAAAAGTTAGCTCGAACGTAGCATCCCGATTTATTTCAACCCTTCCGTGGGTTGTCCTGGCCTCGGGATGGATAATACAAAGCCCGGTGGTAAGCTAGCTGACCGCCAGTGGTTTTCAACATATAACTCGATTAGCCCAGCACTCTCTCTCTCTTTTTCGATATAATTCAACGGGAATGCAATTTTTAGTAATTGCAACGACGGTAAAGAGCAATGGTCGGAGAAAAGAAGAGAGAAAGAGAGAATGAAAGAGGGGCAGGGAAAACGAAAAATACGAGAGATCCCATCAAACTCCAGGCTCGTGGAAAGGTGATCTTCATGAGTACGAGGGAATTGTAAATTGAGTTTGCATTTCACTAATCAACGTGAAACAAGAGTAAGAAGCGTGTATCGAATTAGAAAATCAGTTACACTCGAGCAAGCTTGTACGCTCGACGTTTTACAAAAAAAAGAAAACGCTCGGTTTTTGCAATATAAAATGAAATCATCAACGTTAATTCATACTAATAAATTACGAATCTAGAGGCGTACTAATGTAACTTAATCCTTGCTTGTTAATGAAACGTGTAGACGTATCCACGTTACGGCAGAATTGACGAAATTCAGGCGGACGAAAGTACATTGTAAAATTGCTCGAAAATGAGTTATTAGCTTCCACGAGACAGGAAGCAGCTTTAAAGCGGGAGTCCATCAGGGAATTCGAAATTTCCTGCTTCAAGCGGATTTACTTCTAATCATAATTTCGTTGAAGACCCGTCGAGTGCTTTCCACACCATCAGCCATTAACAAACTTAACGCCGCGCGATGTGGTTTCTTTAAACACGTCGTATTGATGACCGACAGTTTTCATCGAGGCGCTAACCGCCTGCCACGTCAAAAAACTGGAAACTCGGGGGAGGAGAGAGTGGACGAGAGAGGGTGAGAAAAGAGGAAAAAAGAAACATTTTTCCGAAAACCCTTCCGACCTTTGAGATCAAAAGAATTCACGGGGCTGATGCAGAAACTGTTCTATTACCCTCTCTACCTGCACTCGAAGATACGAACCTAATTGCGTTATCCGAGCTAAACGGGAGAGAAAAGGATGGCGAAAGGTGTAGCGAGTGAGGGAAAAGCTGTTATATTTTTAATTGGAGAACGCAACTGTCGTCCATTAAATTGGACCATTTGGCACGTGGCTGGCACGCGAGACTCCCGTTAAACACCCCACGGAGTGGCACCGTTAGGGTTCTAAGCCACGCTTTCCTCCTGGAACTATAATAACAGGTGCTATATATAGTAATTATAGTGCGCGTTTAAGCTCGGACCACGGCATCCATTGACACCCGGTAAAGGGATGCGTTTTCGTTTGCATTCAGAGATAACACTGATGTTCTTCATCTTACTTAGAGAATAAAGTATAAAGATATACATAAGATAGTGGACTTGTAATTAGTGATAAAATAATATTATTGTGATTATCAATATAATGACAATCAGTGTAACAGGTAAAATATGAGTCAAGTGAAATATTTTGGTAATCAAGAATCATTGTAAAAATAAATGTATTACATAAAAATCTTAAAGTAGGAATATCATAGTTACACACAGCGTTATATGAGATACTCGCAAGTTTGTCATCGCGTTATAGGGGCGACTGTATTATATACACATATCAGTGAGTTCAAACGGAAACGCATTCCATTAGGAAAAACATAATCGTAATCGAGTCCTTCGCGCTTCGATAAATCCCACTCTACGAGGTCTTCGTCTATATGCGATAATCACTACGCTAATATCTCCACATTTATTTTCCGATTGTAATTAATAACATTCTGCATTTCCCTCCCCAACCTTCGCGCACGTCCAACATATTTTCCAGACTCGGTGGTCGGTGAAAATTCTCTATAAGTATAATTGGATTAACAATATAATTGATCGTTTTAATTAATTACTTAAAACGTAATTACGAAGTAATTACGAAGTTCCTTTCAACTTATTTGTTGGGGATTTTGACGGGGATAATGTGGACGGGCACGCTTCGATCCCTGTGAAGTCGGACGGGAGAGAAAAAGAGAGATACGACGCGTATCGTAAATGATTCAAAAAGCCGTTAATGCATTTCCTCACCCCTTTTGTCGCCTAAGTTCTGTCAGATTTTTATTCGGTTCTCGCCGGCATTGAGTAGACGCGTCTGACAGGTTCTTTCCATTGGTTTCGATTGAACGTCGATCAGTTTTACGCGGTCCTTCCAGACGGATCCGGGATCCGCTCGTAAATTTTCTATGCGGAGGGATCGCCGCGCATGTTCAGTCTCGCCGATTCGCGCGAGGTATTCTCTTTTTCGCCAAACCGGGAAAAGCTGCCCAACCTCTTTGCAAGCCGAATCCACCACCTGACTAGTGCTCATTAATACTCTACCATCAAACTGAAAGAATATCGAAGGAGCCGACAAACTTCGATAAACTACCTTTCTTAACCCGTTAACCGGAGATGACAAGTTTACTCTTCATTTGAATCTACACTTATCTCGAACTAAAGTAAAATTATTCCTCTCATAATTCTCAAATTGTTATATATACAAATTTTAGAAATGAACAGTCAAACCCATACATACGTCGTGATTATAAATATATTTTAAAACTAAATTGAAAGTAGCCACGTGATGTTTTTTGGAAGAACTCCTCGGTTTAGAGATTAATGAACCAAGCATTTTAAGCAACCCCTTATCTCGACGATATAAAACATATACATCGGCACAAAGAGTATAAAGGATTGATAAACAAAGTTTTGTGTAACGTGCTGTAACTTGAAAGTCACAGATGTACCGATACACCTAAATTGTTTATGTCCCTCGAATCAAGTAATTTTTTAAAATCATAAAAATCGATTACAGACATTTATGGAGGGTTGATTAACCCGATCAAAAAAGACGAGGACTTATATCGCTTTCGGAAAACCGACGCTATTCTAAATCAAATGAAACAGTGAATAATATACTACTACGTTGAGTGTTGAGATTGATGTCAACATTAAAATCGATATTCTTCGGAACTGTTTACAAATATCCATCCATCGTAAGACATACCTCCTACTTCGAGCATGGTTTCTTTCAACCGTGCGAATTCCCTCGGAACGTTGATCGCTGTGTTGTTTTTAATTGGAGGTGATTCCAACACAGTTTAAAGTATCTTCGACCGAGCTCTTACCGGGATAGAAAGTTTTTCAGCAGGCAAGGAAATACACAAACGGTTCGATGCTCGAGATTTAACGCATTTCCCGCGTTAACCGTTGCTTCATTCTTCCCGTCATTTCGCGTCCACTGATGCGTGTCCGGCAGACTTTTCGACGAGATACGCCATCCCAAAAACCGTGTATACCCACACGCACCGAATCTAGCTGGTTGCGCCACCCAAATTCATCCACACGCACACACACATATATCCATATTTATATAAGTGTATACGTATACACATGTACATATGAAATCGTTGATGTATAGAGACACGTACATGGATATATATCTATACCTATATGCACACACGCATGTACCCAGGAGCCAGGAATTTCTCATCGTCCTACCATCGTCGAATCCAGAATGCCGCTGTGAATTCTGCATAATGCACGGGCCACGCTCGGCCGAGCTTCCTGCATAAAATAATCTCTTTCCGCGATCGCGATTCGCGGCCCAAGCCGGCCAAGTGAAAGAGTGGCAGATGTCACGTTGCCGCGTATTTTTTACCAACCTCCCCGCACCCACCACCGCGCCCCTCATCCCTCCATCGCCTCTTTTTTTTTACGTGCACCATCCCCGTTCTCGTCCTTCTCCTCCCTCATCCCCTCAGCGTGTCCTATCCCTCTCGAACTTCCGGACGACCTCCTGCCCTCCCCATCTCTTCGGATTTTCACTATCCGCCGCCACTCTTTTTTGTAGTCCTCGCCGTCGTCGTCGTCGTCGTAGTTGGTAGGAACGAATGGAGATAGAGAAGCGGGGAGAAAAGGTGGATGAGATAAAGAGAACGAATAACGAACAAGAGAGGAACAGGAGGAGAAAGGGTGGAAGAGAGAGGTGGGGGAGAGAAAGTTGGCGAGAGAAAGGGGTAGTTTAACGGGAGGTGGAGGAGGCGGAGGAGATGAAGGCACCGACGAAACCGGGGATGTATGCGCGTGTACGTGAGACTGGGATTACGGGGGAATAAAGAGAGGAAAATTCGAGAGTAGCGATGAAAAATCATTTCCACCGTGGAAGTGGAACTTTAGAACGAAGCTTATTATTATTAGTCGACACACGCGAGTGCTATCGGCGCCGCCACTGATCGTGACGATGTCCTTCCGTGCACCGCTATAAATGATTAGTGATCGCTTGGTGCAACGCTCGCATCCAGTTTCCCAGGAACGAGTGGACAGGGGTCATTTTTATGTAGCCGGTGGCCATTTTGCCGGTTACTTTTTCCGCTGGCCCTGTGTTTTAATTAACGTTGAATTACGCTACCTAGCTCTACCACACATCATTGTTTCATACAGCGAAATATGAATAATATATTGGCCCGGGGATGCTGGGGTAACTTGGATGAATAACAGAGCGGGAATTAGCTTAAAGTGATCGATGACGTTTCTCGAAATGCATGATATTTTTAGGACACCAAATTCAGATCGATGATCTTCTATTTTTATTATTGGAAAATACTTTGCGCGGAGGTATGTTCTGCACGAACTACCAACTGGCGGTGCGCGCTTGTTCTTACATAGAACGAATATTTAAATTTCCATTTTTTTAAATAGGTATATTGAATTTTTCATTACGTTGATCAGCGCGCATTGTTCGCCGGGGGCACAAAGGGGCAATAATAATTTCTCAACTATTCGTGGCATGCTCCGCGATTAGTGAAATAAAAAATACACAGAGAAAACAGGCGTCCTTTTAATGAGAATTGAATATTCAAAAGGATATGGTGACCGAGGACGGTGGAAAAGAGAGAATGAACGTTATACACGCCGACCAGAGATGAGTGAACGCCCCTCCCCCGTCGTCTCCCGGCACAGGCTAGCGCATATTTTTGTGAAATTAATAAAAAAATAGCGTGTACTGGACGTATCATGCGGAGACTGGAACGTTAACACGTAATATGCATAAAAACTGGGAATGTCAGTTTCATTCCAAAAATTCAACGTACCTTAAACCTCTTGATGTACGTGAAATTATTTTACATTAAAGAGAAATGAGGAGATATCAATTATCAAAGGGAAATGGAACCTCGCGATGATTAATATTTTAAACGCCCCACATCGAAATAATTGACACGTATAAATTTAAGTTGTCAATAATTTCCCGACTCAAGAAAAATCCTGTTATCCCAAGGATAACAAGTGCTAACGAAGCACACTAATTAGACCTTATATATTAAAGCGATCGATGCATATGAAATATGGAAAAAACATTTTTCTCACGTCGATATACAAACACGATATAACGTGGTGTTATCTAAACATTTAACGAAGCACTGCCATGTGAACTGGAAATAAATGAAATATTTATTGCATTATTGGTGATATGGATAAATGATATTTGCTGGATAATTTTCGCACAAAACGGTGAGAGACGATCGCGTTTGAGCATCGCCAAAGCTTTGAGGAGTGGCACGGACTTATCCTAGTCCGGCATTCTAATGAGAGTCGAATAGGTTGAAGGATGGGAAACGGAAAGGTAACACTGTGTGACCGGGAGAGATGGAAGGGTTACCGGCTCGGTTGAATGACGGCGGAGGACGAATTAGCCCAGCGGATTAGCGTCCGCATATTTTTGCAAAAACGAGATAATGCAAAAAAGCGCGCTGCCCGGTCCGGGCAGGTTCATACGGATGCTGCGTAGTAGAAAAGCGGGCTGGAGGAAAAAGGGGGTGGTAAACGGGCGAGGATGGTTCGTGACGGACGGAGGGCAGGAGGTAAAGGGAGGACGAAAGGGGAGAGTACGTCGGGGGTGGAGGGCGTGGCCAGGCGGCCTCTGCCAGGTTTCGAACGAGAAAGAGAAAGAGGAGCCGCGTTTCCGTGGTACCAGAACTCGCGAGAGCGAGCCAACGAGAAAGAGAACGGGAGAAAGAGAGAAGGTAGCGCGGGCCGTGATCGAGAGAAACTGAGGCAGAGAGAAAGAGAGACCGGGGATAAAACGGAAAGAGGAAAATACAAGGGAAAGGAGGAGAGAGAAAGCAAGATAGGACGACCTAACGGAATGAACGTAGGAGAAAGAGAAAGAGAGAAAGGACGAGGAGAAAAAGTTATAGATGCACCGTATCCATGTGGTGCACATACGCGGTCTGACAAGACGTGTGTGCTCGTGCGTTGCATACGCGACACGTAGGTGTGTATCCCACGTATGCACCGTCATACACGTGCCGGTATGACCCTGTGTGAGTTTAACTATAGCCAACGTGGCCCGTGGGGCAACCGGGGGGTAGGGTGGGACAAAGGGGTAAAAATCATTGCGCGGTCCAGCCTCGAGGCTGATCGATGGTTGCTGCACTCACCCCTGCATTTACTACCCTCTACCTCTCTGTACCCGTACCCCTTCGACGAACTACCCTATACCACCTACACCCCTCTACACCCCGCGTGCATTCACTGATCCCTGGGACTCACTGACTGGCCAGACAAAAAATGGCTGGTTCGAAGCCCATCCGCTTCTGCTCAGGCTGACGTCGGGTGTTTGATGACCTCGGGGGTATCCAGAGAGAGGCCCGGGAGGTGAAGGGTGCAAATACGGACCAGGGTGCAACGCCGACGGGGGACGGATGGTGCACCCGAGGGCCGACGGCCGGAAAACCAAACCCTCTCCACCCTCCTACTATCGCCTCACCACCCCTAGGTTCGTCCACCTACAAAAGGGTGGACGCCAGGAGGGAATCGATGACGCTAGATGATTTTACGTGTACTGGCTCGCCGGTCAGTTCTGCCCTCTTTTCGTCCATTCGGCAGCTTCGCGATTCGTACACAACGCAGCTACGTTTACATCATGCTCCACGAGGACGACATCTTTGCAACCCTCCCAGTGTTTTGATCACGGTCTACACGTGCTCTTGGAAAACTTTCGTCAATGAACTGTGATGAGGTCCTTGGTCGTTCGTCGTGGGAGTCGGGGGTAAGAATCACAGATATACTCCAGGGGAGGATTTTTAATTACTCGTACATTTTTAATCCAATTTCCAATTTTCGAACATGTCGACCAGTAATACATGTGACTATGCGTTAGTTAATGCTAACTTAATACATGTTTAATGAAACACGCAAAGTACTTCCAAGGCGTCGTTGAATATTCAAGCTGACGGTGCACTCTTTAAACATAAAGCAAAGAATAATTAAGAAGCGAGAAATTCTTTATAATCTCTGAAAATTTCGAGACTCGACCAATACCTACAAGCTGGTCTCTAAAGTCGATCGCGAGTAAAACCCTTACCAAAGCTTTCCGCGAGCAAACTGGTGAAGTTCAACGCCAATGACACGTCGTCAGGGCCGTTAATGATGCCCCTTCCCCCGATTCACCCCGAACCGTGCTTGAACGCGATCCTTAGGTTCACACCCCCGGAGACAAAACGCTCCCTCTGCACCGAGGCGTCCTAAACGGATGTGTGTATGATAGAATTTCTTCCGTCATTAAGAAAGCCTTACAATGTGTACGGGTTTCTAAGCGCAGCCGAGCAACTTTAGTCCTGATATCGTATCGCGTGGTAACGTTACCCGGTTAACTAGCGGGCGACAGAACTTTTACCGTTCCGCAGGGCGAAAGTACCGGTCCATCCCCCCCACCCGTTCAGCCACCCCCTCAACACCGTTAGTATATATTCGTCGTGTCTATTGAAGTAACGGTAAACGCGATTCGTAAAAATTCCTCGCACTTCGCGCTCCAGATCCGCCGGTTTCTTGTCTCTTCTTTCTTCCACCGGCACCCTTCCGCCTTTCCTCGCAACCCTCTTTGCCATCGGTGTTGCTTGTCGTGCACTCTCTTCCTTCTTCTCCGGGCTCAAGCTTTTTTCCGCGAAGCGACTGGTTGAATGGTTACTCGCGTCCCGTGTCTATTCTCAGGTGACGGGTCTACGGAAGGGAGTGGGTGTAGGAGTCTACCAGTATTATACACCGAGTTTTCTATGCGAGAGGGTAAAACGGAGATGTTCTTCGATTCTTCGCGCCGCGAAAGGATGTTACGATTTGATTTTTTTCCCTTTGTCCACACCGGTCTTTAGAACCGCACTGCTGTCTTGAATTCAGCGACACATTTTCCACGAAGGTAGTCGCTCAAAATACACACGCGCGCGGATGAAACATATTTTTATACGTGTAAGAGAACCTCTCGTATAAACGTGCACGATCTGCCTAAAGAATATTAGTAATATACGAAGGACATAAATAGCGTGATATTTAATTTACCATGAATTTGTTGGGCTACCAACGAACATATACGATATATTAATCATATCGTCCAAACTAATGTGATCAATGCATATGCAATTCGATGCAACGGTACAACGAACGTGTAGCCTTCGATTCGAAGGCAACCTCGTAGAGACATCGCAAAGTGTCCAATCGTGTTTGGATACCGATTCGCAATGCCGACATGTCGACAACTCTAACCGACCTGAGTTGATTCAGAAAGCAACGAACGTCGGGGCAAGTGGAACGAGGATCGAGTGTAAAGAAGTATAAAGCAACTCTAGAGGGTGGTGGCGAGGCGAAAGAGGAAACGAGACGGAGAAAGGGATAGGGAATGGGAAAGAGAAAGAACTCGAACCCGGCCTAACCTACCCCAATCGAGGGCTTACGTTGGAAAGCTTGCACGGTAGCATAGCGTTGTAGGCAACGGCAGGAGAATCATCGAAAAGCCCGGCGCTTTGCTGGGTGGTGCAGGGTGAACGAGCTACTGGTGCACGGTCATTGAATGGACGGAAAAGGGAGTAAAAATCATTGAAAAGCGATGACTGCGGCCCGACGCTGGCAGAGTGGATCATCGAATGACCAGAGGCCAACCCTACCCGCTTCTACCAGCCGCCCTCATATGGACCCCGCTTTCATGATTTCTACTGGAAATTAGCCAACTGGCTAACGACCAAATAGGAGCCTTTCGCCTTCTCTCTTCCTCTCCTATCTACCTCTTGTCTCTGAATATATATCTCTCCTCCTCCACTGACTCTCTCTATTCCTCTTTCCTATAATTTCCCTTTCTCTTCGTTCTATACGTATATTCGTACAGTTTCTCTATCCCCCTTCGTACTCTTTCGGATCTACCAGTAAAGTCCGGCGATGTGAGCTCGACGTTCGATTGCTCGGCCATTTCCGTTCTTTCATTTTGCGAATCCTCTGTCAAGCAGTTTTGATGATTCCTAACGGTGCCTATCCCCGAACGCTACCATTTCGTATTCCTCACAAATACTACGTCGTTTTCGAACGTCGAACTAATATATACGTGTCTATTATTCAATGGATGGGATCGATGGTTGAAATCTTATTCGAGAATCTCGATTATCAAAGTGTAGTTCGTTTTTAGACGTAGCATAAGTTCGGTGTATAGAGGAGGAAAGTTCGGTACCGTCCAAGTTGGATAATGATAGGTAAAGTGCAGAGGTAATGTAAGGGATCACTCAAGTAAGTCGACAAAGACCATTAAAGTTGATTCCAAGTCAAATGTGTATAGCCGTGCTATAAGCCACGGTGGATTCTCGAGCGGTGAGAATATATCTCGCCACCGAAGGAAATATCCAATGATACCTGGGCCGATCCACGCAAGGTGGTAGGTGGAAGGTAGGACGAGACACGGGAACAAAAGTTTCGCGATTCGTGATAGAATGATAGACGTTTGTTCGGGAAAGAAAAATGCAAGATTCGCTGCAGTCACGAAATGGCAAATTGGAGTTGAAACTTCCCTCGTACAGGTTTGGGGTAGGTTGGGTTAAGGCGTGACGGTGAGTAGGCGCGCGGGGGTAGGAACCGTGTGGTGCTCCTACGGAAAACACATACCGAGGGCGAAACTTCCGGTTAATCGGGTTTCGTCTCCATGTGGATCTACGAATTCGTGCGTATGTGTAGAAATTCGTTTAACAATATCTCTTATTCAAAATCGTCTGATAAAGCAACGTATTACCTGTTCACGTAAAAGCTAACTAAAAATAGGATCATTAATAAAAGCTGTGCACGGTAGTACAAGGGTCGATTTAATTAAAGTCAATCAATTAATACTACACTCTTTATTCCTCCAGATTTTTATTTTCCTTCCTATCGACTTTCATCCGATAAGTACTTGGATCTTCACTCCTCCCTGTTATCGTGAATACTCAAAGGAACCTTGGATAGGAACCGGAAGTGTGCGTATCTGTAATCGAGGACAGAGGGTATAGATTCCAAGCGTAACCTTAAAAAAATCTTAATGCGGCTTTCGGGGCCGAAAGGGGCAAAGTTTAAATTGAACCGGGGTGATAGAGGGACGCGAGATACTCGGAGGAAGAGGAAGACAGAAGACGTAGAGGAAGGTTGGGGGGGGGGGGCTTTGGAAGATATACCAACCGTTGGCTCACGTGGGTCGAACTTGGGGGTGGGCCGTGCGTGCGAACCCCCGAACGGAACACATGCAAGCTTTGATAAGCTTTGGAAACACATACACATATATCTAAAGATATATATTGTATGTGTATATATATATACATATATATAGCACTGAACCATTTGAGTCTCTAGCTTTACGGTTCGCATAATATTACGTAACGCGCGATTCACCGGTTTTCCTTTTCAACGTCGGCGGGCCGAGTTATGAAGAAGATACGTGAAAAAGAAGAAAAATAATATTCGACGTCTGCTATCCGGAAGGATTCGGTCTCGTTATCTGATACCCCGCCTCTGTATCCTTTAAAAGGGAGATCGCAGCTTCTCGAATTTCAAGGGTTCTGATTAGTTCACTGCGCATCGGAAACTCGCGGAACGATTATGTACTTCGAACAAAAGAAGATATAGAAGAAATTCCGTGATGACGTAATGTAGTCGTTCTGTAAGTATCGAAGCAAAATAATTGTTTTGCGGAGTAACTGATAATAATACAATCCGAAATACCGAATTAAAGTAAAAATGATTAAGGATACCAGAAAATAATGTTGATTCTTACGTAACATTTTTACAAAGATGGGCAGCTGCAGCAGCTGACGACAATAATATCAATATTTGATAGCATCGCGATATTTGAAATATGAATTGGATATTAAAATAACGATGACATTTAGGAAGAAGGAACCTCCTGAAATTTTTTTCTTGGGCTGTACTTCTTAGGTACTTTTCCTGCGCTCGTGTCTCCGAGACCCTCTTCGTCTCTTCTTTCCGCGAGATTTCATAGGGCCGAACCCCGACGTCAGTCGAAATAAGGGTTGCATCGAGCAAGTAAGGCGCAACGAGTGAGGGCAGAAAGCCACCCCAACTGAGAGACTGCCGGGCGCATTCCCTCCAAAGGGAGGGTCCTCTAAGGAGGGTTCCTACTGCTTATTTATTTCTCCATTTGAATTTTATTATCTTGTTCCGTCGTTACGGAGCCCCGGTTTGCTTCTCCTTCTTACGATACCAGGACTTACACTACTCACGAGCCAAAGGATCACACTCTTGTGTCCTTCCCAGACTGAGGTCCCTCTTTTTCGATGGTAATTCCCGGGAACCAGCAGCGCGTTAATCCAAACACTGTAATGGATTACTGTTTTTCTCCAGCCATAATGAAATAAAATAATACGAAAGAATATTTCACATCGTCAGATTTTAAACCCGAGGTATTTATGCTTAAACTAAAATATTCGATTAAGAGTGAATTCATCGATTATCACGATTATTTAATATACAACTAAAGATGCTTAAGTCTTACGATTGTTTCGAAACGTTTTATTCTTATTGGTTTTGATTTTCATTGATTCTAATCAATGAAAATTGCTGCATAGTTGGACAACTCGCGAAAGTGGTGGAAGGGCGTTGCCAGATCGAGCTGCACGCGTTGCACCCTCTCCACGGCTGACGCTCGAGATGACCAGCGTTGGTACATTAACTCACGATAAGTTTTTTAACATGGCCATATTACGTTTCACGGCCTGCTTACACGCGTGACTGGCGAGAAAAAAAAAGTTACCGCCGCTGGAGGTTTAGGTTTTATAAGTTTCGAAGGTCCTCCAAAAACCGAGGCTCGCGTACACCCCCGTAGGTTTGCCAAATTGCCGTGTAGAAAAAGTTCTCTTTAAACGTACCGCGGTATCCATTCACTCCCTCTAACTCCGGAATGCCAAAACTCTAGCCGTTTTTCAGGACATAGAAAACGTGTGTGCTAACACGGTGCCACGGACGTTCAACCTGCCGAATGTTAGGTTTAAACGCACGTATAACGTAGTACCTCGGCCCTCGGAGTTTTGTGGACCCTCCTGACCCTTCAGCGCTCGCAAAGTTGGGTTTATCGATCTGTGATGCAGCCCCATGCTACGTTGCAATTTCAGTATTTTCGTCATTAGAAGAAATTCCCGGCGAGTAATCATCGAGGGTGGTTTTAGTGCGCCCTTTTTGTCTCTTTTATTAATTTTCCTTTTTTTATTTCCTCAAAGATGTAACGCGAATAATTTACTCTGAGTCCTGGCGCTGGTTAAATGTCTGGAATAGTCACTCTCTAAACTATTATACTTAGGAAGAACCAAAAAGGTCGCAACAGTGTTTTTAATAGGTGAAAGACGTAGCATTCGTTAAGATGTTAAATTGCTGAAATTTGTTCATACACGACGAAATAATTCGAGGAAGAGTTTGAGTCCACTGGCGGATGGACTCTTAGGACTGATTCTCAAGGATCATTAATCGTGTTCCTTCTTACGTGGAATCTAAATTGTACCTACCTTAACCTTAGCACGTTTATGCGTACTTCAATCTTTTTCGTTTCGTTCAAACTGAGTTTTATCCTACTTACCTCTGTCGGTGGTTCGACTCTCGTAAGCGGCAGTAGAAGAAGGGTTCCAGTCTTTCTTCCCTCTCGACCGAATCCTTCCGGCTCCCTCTTTTGCCCTCCTTGCGAACATGACTTAAAGCTCGCCGTCCTTCAACCGAATGGGGTTTCGATGGGGTGATTTCGACGATTCGCTCGTCGACTGCTTGCGAGCCTCTAACTTCGTCTCAAGCCTGTGCGAGCCAACCCGGGGGGGGAGGTGGGGGATTTTGCCTCCTTGGAAACTCGTTAGACTGACGAATTTATCGAGCTCCTTCACTCTTTTAAAATGCATGCTCCCGTATATATTATTCCTCGATTAATCGGCCGTCAATTCCTTGATTCGGATTGTAAGAATTGGATCATAACGGATGTCTATATATACATGATAGTTAACATATTTGATACGCGAAGATGTCAGATATTAGCAGGTAATAGGGATTACTTCAAATAGAATCGTATTAATATAACGGTTATATGGTACACGTTATCCTTACGGTACCCGATAAAAAATGTCTTAAGGATCACTCGAGGTTCTATTGAATCGAAATCACAATTGCGCTTGGCAACAGCTCCGAAATGGAAACGCAGTTTGTCACCAATACCTGGTGGATTGATTCAAGATGTAATCCGTCCACGATGCTGAATTATTATTTGAATTCGAGAAATTCAACCCTCCGGGCATGCAGCGAAAACTTTAATAAGGGTCGTTCAAACTTCCGAGCTTTTTTCGTTCGAAGCAAAAATCGTTGTTCTCCGGGAGTCAATCGAGTCAAGAAAAGTAACGGCGGTGAGCTCGTAGCGCGATGCCTAACATTAATTTCACTCGTCGAAGTGATATGCATTCAACCCCCGCCCCCAGTTTCCACCCGACTCGACGACGAGGAGGAAGAAGAAGATGAATAAGTGGAAACTTCTCCGATACTTTTCGATGACACTTACGGCCAACATTAAACTGGTTCGCGATGCGGTATCTTCTTAATATTGAAAACGAGCTCGGATTCGAAAGGAAGCAGAGTAATCGAGGAGAGGGAAGATGGAAGGGAGACCAAGTCGAAGACGATATAAGAAGGTTGAAGAAGAATAGGAAGCAGAAGCAAGGTGGAGATGGAAAAGATGAATCGAAGCGAAAAGGCAGGAAGGAAGAAGGTAGAACGATAGACGGAGAAAAGGAGAATGGATCGGAGGAGTTAGATACCGACTCGACGACCTCCGGCAACGATGAGAACCCTTTAAAGAGGGACGGAGAAGGAAAGAGTTAAGAGTCGGCTTGATGACGAGCGGCGCAGCGGAGGAAGAGAACGAAAAGTAGTAGGATGGGGTGGAAAAGGTGGCGGGTGGGTATAGTCGGTAGGTGGAGTAGACTGGATGGAGGAGCCCACGTTGCAATGATATCGATTCCAATGCTTCTTACTAGACGCGGTTGGTTAGGGTGGGCAACCCCTTACTTTTTATCCCTTTTCCT
Organism: Nysson spinosus; assembly: GCA_910591585.2. Classification (NCBI taxonomy): domain Eukaryota; kingdom Metazoa; phylum Arthropoda; class Insecta; order Hymenoptera; family Crabronidae; genus Nysson; species Nysson spinosus. Next base: position 4,867,024 of record OU342837.1, on the reverse strand, counting down.
CCGCCTCACTTCCCTACACGCGCTCCGACCACGGTTCGAGTCCTTCTCCTTGCTCCGCCAACCCTCTTCCGATTCTCTCGCGATATTTTACTCGGTTATTTTTGCCAGTCTACTTCTTCTTCCTTCTGCTGATTCCTCTCTTACTTGGGAACCCTTTCTCTCCACCACTTACATCCTTTCTACTTAGACTTTCCTCCACTTTCTTTTTTCCGCCGTTCTTGATTATCGGGCTTCTTGCGATTCGGTCATATTTGTCACTCGAACCACGGGGGTGGAATTATTCCCCGGCGACGATCGGTTAGGCGGGATCAGGGTGATTCGAGACGAAATTAACGAAGTGTTGTGGTAGTTTTATGGTCTTCGTTGGAAATCACTGATTCGGATGGAAGAGGTGAAGCCGTGATTGTGGGGAGGAGAAATCAGGGTCGGAGTTGAGGTAAATATTTCTTTTGATAGACGGGTTACTTTCGAATTATTTGTAAAACAGCCATGAATCTTCGATATCTTTAATAATACAGACTGACATTTTCTGCATACATAAACATTGTTACACCTCAATCTATACTGCTTGCATATAGTACAATATTTTCTATGAACTTAAGTAGCTACTAAGATGAAAGATAATAATTTATCAAGCACAGCTGGACATCTTGAAACAATAAGATCCTAATCAAGAGTTTGCGTACATGTTCCTCCTTAAATGGTGCTCTTTCACCGAGCGTGGAATTAAATGTATCACAGTTTCGCCCCCGAGTTCCTCCTTTTCCTCTTTAAATCCACAACCGTAGAGGAAGCGGAAACTTTGCACCGAAAACTTTTCCCGCTGCACTTCACCGGCCGGCTTCAGTTTTTCTTGCCGCGTTATTATTATTCTTTCCCTGCCGTTGGAGTCTGAACTTCGGTATCCTCCTTGCCGAACCACCGCTTGATGAACTCTTCATAAAAGAGAAACGGAGAGAAAAAGATACTAAAAGAAGCCGATGGTGCCGTGGGTGGGGATAGGATTGCAGGCGACGAAATAGATGAGGAGAAACGGGGAGGAGAGGGAGGTAAAGAGAAGTGTGTATATATGCATGTATATATACTGGAGATCCCCTGATTACTGCGAATTCCGTCTTTCGCCGTCTGTCTTTTCGTCTTTCCCCGCTTCATCCACTTGACAGAACGGCCCTGCCCCCTGCTCACCCTGAATCTGCCTGTCCCTTGCTCTCTCTTTCTCTTTCTCTTATTCCTCTACTTTCCCTCTCCTACCCTTCGATCATCCTTTCTCCGTCATCCCTTAACTGATTCCCCTCTTCGGCCCACCACTTCGTCATCCTCCCTCCACAGGCAGCCTCTCTTCGTTTAATTGATTTCTTAAGACCCGATGGGGTTCGCGGATGTGACTCGACGGATGCAGTTTTTCCTGTTTCTCGCCCCACCGTCCTCGTCCTCCATCACCGACATTTAGTCCTCTCGGATTTTCTTCCTCTTTTTTCAACGACTACGATGTCGTCGACGTAGACGACGAAGATGACGACGACGACGAAGAGGACAAGGACGATGTAAACGGACGTAGAAACGGACCGGTTGGTTGGAAAAGGTTCAGTAAAAGAGAAGGTAACGACGATAGGAGACGGAGTAGGGTGCATCCCGAGGGAGGCGAATGCAAGATATTGCAGCCCCGCGGGACACACGGGGACATAATCTCCACGACGGAGCTGGAGACGTATTACAATCTCGCGGTCCTTCAACCACGAAGTCATTTGGTTCCTGTGCATGAATGGCCCATTCTCCTTGGCCTGTCTCTAGGAAAGTCTCTATCTATTCCGATTACCGCTCTACCGCCTCCCCATCCTTCTTCTCATCCACCTCCTCCCTCCGCCTCCTCGCTCGGGACGAGCATCAGCCGAGTTTTACCCTGGTTTTTCACGTAGGCCGCCGGGTACGGAGAACAAAGATTTCATTTTTCACCAGGCGCCAGGGACCAAGGCGTTAGCTTCAGAAACGAGACGTAGGAGGAAGAGCATTTCTTGCGTTGCAGATTTCTTTCATTATTCCTCTTAATCATGCTCCGCTGCACTCACTACGTTCTTCCTCTCGTGAGCTCTGACGCTTGGAATTAGGACACCGGATGAGATACTTTTAAGAAGATGCTCGTCCCGGTAATCAGACTTCCTCTATGATCCTTGTAAATAAGATTCTGACAATTAATAAATGCTACCAGGCATCATTATCGAAATATTCATTATATTAACGGAAAATCAAGGAACATAAGGACATTGTCTTAACTGCATTAAGGTCAAGATGAAGAAAATCCGGTATCTATCGGATTTACTGAATCTGTAAGCAAGAAAAGCCCGAAAAATGACTTAGTAAATCGAGCATGGAACCGGTGCGACAAGAATAACGATTCGCTTCCCGAATCCACCTTCCTTAAAACATCCTTCCACCCTCTTAGTGCAGACCGTAGGCCCCTTCATCCTCGAGGATCCGAGACTCTTCTTTCCTCCCTTGTCCTTCTCACGTCTTTCTCTCTCACACTCTCTCTTTCTCTCGGAGGCTCGAGACGTAGACGTATATACGAAGGGGTGCGAAGTCGTATGAGCGTATACACGGAGCAGGAATTGGTGGAGGACGAGGGCCAGGACGAGGGGGACCGCGAAGAACAAAGAGTGCAAGTATAAGGTGGACTGAGGGGGTTAGCCACCCCCGGGGGTGGCCTGGGTGGGTGGTGCATATAAGATGGGCGACGTACAATGCACGCACCCTCGGCGCACTCGAGGCTCCTCAAGCAATGCCCATGAAGGGATGAAGGGTACGGAGGGAAGATTCCGAAAACTCGGCCGCTCAATACATCCGTGCTTCGGTTCACCCTCGTATTTTCTTTCCTCCATTCCTCCTCCTACCTCCTCCGACTCTCCACATTCTGACTCTTACTACGTCTTTCCATCTATGCACCCGCGTATCGCCGACATTCGCGCTCACTGTCTTTCCTGATATCACTTTCGTACTCGCTCCTGGTCATCGCGTACGCTCTTCGACCGCGCGTCCACGCAAACCACCCAATCGACCATCGTCAAGAGACAACACCAGGAGGCACGTAATTGCGTTTAATGGGCCTCGAAAGGAGCTACGTATCAGAGATGGAACTTTGTTCATGCGTGCCGATGTCCTGTTTGCTTTTAACGGGAAAGTGGTATCGTTTCATCGGTATCGGCTCGTTTAAATTATTGGCGTCAGACCGTGGACTTTAGGCTGCCTTGCTTCCTAATGGATCATTCGCCATGTATACTCCGCTAATAATTCAATGCTTCAATTAGAATGATTCTGGTTATAATTATCCTTAGATATTTATATATAACCTATTTGATACTGTTGGAATAACATTAATCCAATTAATATTAGTATCGTCAGTTGTTGAGAGGGTGTCTTATTTCATTCCTTCCAGCACACCGATGTAAGTCGATATTACGGATAAATGTGGTTTTCTTCCAAGGAGATTTGAGCACCCCTTACAAGGTGGATACATCGGTGACACTCGAGTATTCCTTGCGCGTTCTCCGGGGGTGGGTGGTTGAAGCTGAAGTGGAGTCATCGTTTGCGAGAGTGCTTACAAGCCCAACGTGATCCTCCTCCTTCTCTTCCTCCTCTTCATCTTCCTCGGATCTTCCATCTCCATCCTTCATCCGGAGAAGAAGACTCGCCGGTGAATCCTCGAGCATCGAGGCGTCGTCTACTACGAGAGGCGACGTAAACCTTATTCTTACGCCACTTTACCACAAGATGTTAGTCACGGAAGGGGCACTCTTCCCGGTCGCGTACGTACGTTGAGATAATCCCTTCATCGTAACGGTGACGAGTTTTCGAGAGGACAAACCCTCCAGTTCGTTCCCTCATCGTGTATTCTTCACATTCTTCCTTCTTCTTCTCCTACTGCTTCGTTTTCCTCTTGTCTTCGATAGATCACCATCCCTATTCTACTTAAGGAGATCTTGAACCTCGTCGTTCTCACCCGTAAAAACCTCACGCTGTACGCTTTGTTACCATAATTTTACATACTGAACATTTCCGTCATTATAACCGTAAATGATAAGTTATCGAATATACGGAGTATAATTAAAGTTATTTATAATTAAAGATATTTCTGATACACCACAAAGCGAATGACCTTAAGTGATTCTACTTAATAGGTACAGTTCCTTAGTCTACTCGGAATTCATATTAACCCTATCACCGATGAATTTCGCAGGTAAACAGGAATTTGGTCGTTAGCTAAAATAGTCCATTCATTCATCCTCTTTTCAATAAGCTAGGAAGGTTCTCTCGGGTACTATTAGCTCAAAGATACATACGAGTAATCCCTGTACAAGGCTTGCATCGTACAAAGCACGAGTTGCAGACTGGCTGGGTGAGTTGCAGCGGTTTCCTATCGAAACACTTTTCCTACATCGTTCCCCGTCTTTCGTTTCGCCGTCATAAGGGAAGCCTCTTCCGGACGACGTGGCTTACAGAGATGTCGGTCGTCGTCGGCGTCGTCATGGTGCTCCTCTCTCCCTCTCTCTCTCGCTCTCCATCGGCAGAGTGCTACTTAGAGAAATCAGAGCGCGGCTGTCGGTGTACGGGCTCCTCGTGCTACTTACGTCGTAAATAGAAGAAGAACTAAAAGAAAAGAGGTATCCCGGTGGAACGGTGGAAGGAGGCAGCCCGTTGGAAGACTCCGAACTCCAACGGGTAATGTCGAGAGCACGTTTACTCGTCGTCAGAAGAGCTTTCTTGTTCTTGATGCGCGTTGGACAATGGCGAGAAAAACACTCTCCTCCCGTCTACGTCTTTCTCATTCTCTCCGTTAAACTCCCGTCTACCTTGCTCCCACTTGGAAAGAGAGTTTCCTCGTTCCAAGCCAACCCTTCAGTGGTCTTTTATCACTCTCTCTCTGTGTGTTGCTTTCTGTGATGACATGAGGAGGAGGTACGAAAAGGAGGATGAGGATCAACCAGAAAGAGAATTTTTCTGAATGTCCTCCACTCACTTTTCTTCTTTTCCTCCTGCGCAAACTCCTTCTACTCGGCCCTGTTTACGATGACGACGACGGCGGAGGCGGCGGCGGCGTCGACGACGAAAGAAAATACAAGTGGTAGGAAAAGGAAACGATGGTTGGGAGAGGTGGCCAAGAAAAAGGACAAAAGTAATGCGTGCACGGTTGGAGACACGCGCCAGGGCGAGAGAAAAGGGTTGGGTAGGCCGCCTTCAGGAATTCAAGAAAGCTGCGCCCGTGAATGTGTCGAGGAGGCATGCTTTTTACCACTTCTTTCTCTTTCCTCTTTTTTTTCTTTACCTTTCGCCGGAGGGTCCAGAAATGGTGACGAGGACGCGAAGAAAGGGGAAGGAGAAGAGAGAGAGAAGGTGTGTATACATAATATCCTCGAGTGGTACCAAGTGAGAATTGTCTCTTTTCTTCGACATGTTGGCAACATCCTCCTCCACACGGTCCGGCAACTTTATTAGCTACTCGTCTCGTTACTTCACTCGCCTCAAGAACTTCTTACTTGGTGTTCAAGCGAGGAAGTGCTGTTGACTGTATTCAAATGTTACTTTCAATCTGAAGGAAATCTCCCACTGAACATCACACTCACTCCATAGAGTATACATTTCCAAGTTAATTATATCATGAGAGGGTAATTATTTATATTACTGGCATTTCCTTCGAACAACATGTCTCGTATTAATTAACACGTTTTAAGAGTAGAAAAGCATTCGAAGACTACACCGAAAAATGAGACATCTCCCGATTTATTCCACTGTGATAATTCAAATACTATAATTCAAAGGGAAGGGGTCAAGCATTAAGATTACGAATCGAATAGAATATGAAATATTAAAGGAAACAATTAAGGTGTGTCATTGATGGTGTTCGTCGTAAACGAAAAGGTAATATAATTTTCTGCGGCACGTAGAATCTACGAAGCGCGACAAATAGGCGCCGGAAGTGCGTATCCACTGGACCAGGTATCCTTACTGGAAGCTTCCACTTTCATGGAGGAAATGAGCTCTCGCTCCTTCCGCTTTCGGCACGTTTAATACTTCGATGTGAAAGCGATCGGTGATGTTGATATGTGTTCAATAATCGTACGTAAAGTATTACAATTAATTAATTAACATAGAAACAATTATAATTTCGTGGTCATGAGTTGATTTACACGGAAGTGGCTTTACATCGAATTTCTTCAGTTTATCACTGTTTCGTGTCTATATGCGGTTATCACTTTACAAAAATACACATTCTAGATACATTCAAAGGAAAAGTGAGAACGCGAGGTAGGAAATAAAAAATATTTATACTGCAATGTGTACCGACACGACGATGACTAAAAATGTTATTGGAAATCGAAAAGAGAGAAGGTAAAAGGAGCGGGTATACAAAATGTTTTAAAAACATTACTAAACGGAAGTGGAGATAGGTGGATCTAAATGCGTACTTAAAAAGCCATCGCCCGACATAGAAATCAAGAGTAAAGCACTACAATATAGAAACCCTGAATCGTAAAGATTCAAAAATAAAAAAAGAGGACTGTAAGACTAAAGAAAAGCTTCTCTGACGACTACCAAGTATTATATATAAAAGCTCGATCGAAATACGAGATCGAAATCCAATGACTTAAAAACATCCACTTAATTAATTAGTCAGAACCTCCGGAAGGCACATCCTCACAATGCATCCAATTATTACCATTACCAATTACTGTGATTCGATCATCCACCCAAAACTCAATCCTTCTCTTCTCCACTCCTCTCTCCTCTCCTCTCCTCTCTCTTCGGGAAAGGAGGATCCTCGCGGACTCCCGGTTGCGAAACGTGACCGGAAGTTCGTGCTCGCTGGACCAGTTAGCCTCGACTGGAAGCTTCCACTTTTCCAGAGGAAACGCGCCCGTAGATCGTTCCGTTCGTTCGTTCGTATCGTACAAAGAGAAGAGACAGAGACGGAGGAAAGGGAAGCAGAGAGAAGCGCGTGGAAGGTTTGAAAGAGAAAGGCGCAGTGAGGAGAAGAGAAGAGAAGAGAAGAGATCTGATCAGTGACGGTAGAAGGACTACAGGCAACGGAGGGAGAAATCGAGAGACAAAGGGAGGGACAGAGTTAAAACGAAAGGGACAAAAACGCGCTGGCGGAAGGAGGAGGAAAGAAAGGAAAAGGAAGGAAAGGCCACGCATCGATTGGAGGGAGATGAGAGGAGAGTGAGAGTGAGAGTGAGAGTGAGAAAGAGTACGTGTGTGAGGAGAAGCGTACTAAGGGGACGTGGAACGATACCTGTGCGACTGTCTGTTGTCCGGACGTCCGTTGTTTTGTTACAATCACGTATCCGTGAGTTTTACGCGGGTACATATCGGCACGTTTGTAACCAGGGCCCTGGGGTACCAACACGAGGAACCAATCCAGGATGTAGTCCGTGGGGTTGGGCTCGAGTGGCCGAGTAGTAGCGGAGGCCGCGATGACTCGAAAGGTGCGGAACCTATGTTCCGGCCTTTCGTAAACGCATCATTGTACGTAGACCGGAAATGATGTCTTAATTGACTCCCTCCGCGCGCCTCTTCGTATCGAGGTTCATCTACGCGAACACCCGACTGGATAGAATCGCCGAGGATGTCCACGAATTGGTAGCCCCCGTGATTGCCTCGGAATTTGGACTCGCGGGATCGAACCAATCGATTTATGAGCTCGCTTTATGAGATTACGAGAGAGCGAGTTTTAGAGACCCACGGATGGATAGAGCAGACAGAGCTCGAAATCGAGGATTTTTTTTTATTTCGTCTCGTATACAGTGAGCTTCGGAAACGATTTGTAAGCGGAGGTGCTTGCGTAGATTGCAACGAAGCTACGTCACTCCGCGTTACGGCGAGTTAGTGCACCGTAATTGATTTCGTTGAATCTTCCTATAGTGTCAATTCTACTTGAGTAATGATGAGCTGAAATTATGGTCGCTTATGAGTAACTAGGGTGCGGACCAAAGTCTTTCCTCACCTTCATTCGAACTCTAATCTTCATTTACGTTAACCCTTTAACACTAGAACTACCAAAGCGGTCAGAATGACTTGTTCGCGATTTTTAATAAGATTACACGAATACTCGATTTTATGTACATGAAGCGCATATAAAATATACCTTATATAACCTGATCATACGTGTCTGAGGGGTCAGAGCACATTATTAGCATTTTTACTTTGTGTATATAATTACATGTTTAAAGAGCGATGCAATTAGGTGAGTATGGAGAAAATGATTATCGCAACCCGCCACGCAACAATTTCTCACGACCTCCTACTCGAAGCATAGTTTTACGGGCGCGACAAATGTCGAGGAATTTTTTTAATGGACGGAAAGTAAGAATCGCGACACGAAGCGCGAAGAATATCGACGCTTGTCACTTCGCGATGTCGCGAGTCGCGGGCCGTAAACTGGTCATGGCAAACTTGCCGGTAGTAAAGAGCGCTCGTAATACACGCGAGAAGTATAACGAGCCGTGTTACCGCGTAACAAAGTGTTATAAAAGTATTTTATTATTCGCGGAAAAGTATCGTGTCACAGTTTGCGCCCTGAAAACCCGAGCTTCGAAACCCGAATTTTTATGTAGCTTACTTGGGACGTGACGAGTACGTCCCTCTGATAACCAACCCCCTTAAGGGATGATTCTTATGGGACACTTATTTCATCTTCATTTAACTTTTTCTTCGAACTCCATAGTTTTGCATATCTTATCTCATATTTTATTTCTACGGTCACCAATCGATTAGCTCGGAAGCACTCGTCAGACAAATTTCCCTAGTGAATCTTATTCGAGGATCAGACAGGATCGCGGATTTCCAAGGAGACTCGAATCTCGTAGTACACTGAATGAAGGCAGGAGAAACCCATAATTCGCGTGTATATAGAGGGACTGATACTTAACGTGGCTCTCGCAGATACATACGTGAATACTTGCTAAAGGGTAAAAGGAGCCGTATCCGCCACGGAAACGCACAATGGCTTACGCGCACACGCGCCCTGCCTGCGCAATTACGACTATACGCGAGACTGACTTGGATCTGTGTACACATCTGCATACACGAAAACCTCGATCTCTGTACTTGTGCATCCCACATGCAACTGCATTTACCTCTCTCTCTCTTCATCTTCGCGCTACGACTCCGCAACAAGTTCGTCGCGCGACGGACGTTCGCGTATTGCATACTGGGTGTGTTTAATGTATCGTACTTAGACGCTTAACCCGCTTTCATTTATGACGAATGCGGACGTCCAAAGCTCCGATTTCTACGCTTTGAATGACGTATTTACTCGCCATCGTTATTATGTGAGAAAGATAAGATAATGGAACTTTTACGAGATATGTATTTATTTGTACGATTTGTGCATAAAAATATCAATGATTTTTATATCGGTGCAAAAGATTACCTTATTTCTTGATTATTGTATCAGAATTTTAGTTTGGAAAAAATTCCGATTTCCCTGAATTTTGTTCAGTTGGAAGGCTGTAATTCTGAGGATATGATATACTTTTAATATCTCTGACTTCATTATATTCATTTTGTAATCGGCATTAATTATGTTACGGAAATGAATTTTTAATTCCGCTGATTGATGTTTGGGATTACTAAGTCCGATTAATTTACTTGATAATGATATCTTGCCAAATGAAACTTTTTTTAAGTACACCTTATATGCAGTTCGCGGTTCGGATCCGTACGCATACAGAGTCGGGTGAAATCGAGCCGAAACCAATTATTCCGACGAAGGTTGCGCTAATTAAGCACACGTACGCTTAACATAAATAAGCTCAGATGCGATGGAAATCGTGATCAAAGCCGCGAGGTAAAAGGCGAATGATAAAAACAAGTATGCTACGTACGCGGTGACTTAAAATGTTCAATTATCGATATACCGGAGTCTGAGGACAGTGACACGATTATTCGATACGTGTGATTAAGATTAAAGAGACGGATCGAGGTTACCGTTTCGATTGATAGCGGAATCCAAAGCCGCGAAAATCGTCAGCTTTATTATTAATACCCCGTAGATCGTATTAAGACAAGTAAAAAGTGTCAATTACAATGTGTCCGAATAATCGTAAAAGACAACAACTTCGCGTGTAACGAAGTAATAAGTCTATATTCGGATTCATGAAAAATTTCAGCAGAAATAAATTCAGTTACATTATGTCCAAGCAAGAACCATGAACTCATAATTAATCGCTAATCAAGGAGATATCAACCGTGAGGAGTTCAAGTTAAACTTCTTACCGAAATAACATTAAATGCAAATTGAATCGCAAAAATAAGGGAGTAGAAGAAACCCGTGTATATGTATACAGTACGCGTTAAATTAATCGTTGTACACTTGCATCACTCGGTTACCATCCAAGCGAACTTCAAAGCTTCCTCATTGCTGGTGAAGTGGCTTCATTACCATAAGCATTCAAAGAACCGGCTGTAACTTTCTTATAAAAACGAAGCTACCATGGCTGCTGTATAGGCACCCATGGAAGAGAATCTTTTTTCCTGCACCCCCCCCCCCCGTCTCCCAGCAGCCACGTAACCCACGAGGCAAGTATCTTGACCAGAGAAGAAAAGAAAGAGGGCCAAGAAGCGGAGGATCCGACAAGTGGGTTCTCCTTGAGGAGAGAAACGATAGGGGTGAGAGCGAAGAATCTGGACCGGAGACCAAAAGCGAGGGAGGGAGAGAGATGGCGAGAGACGGAGTGAGAGAAGGAGAGAACGAGGGATACATAGATCGAAAGGGAAGGAGGGATTATGGTCGTGAGTTTGTCGAGGGACCGTGGCCAGGGACGAAGAGGGGTAACTCAAGACGGGTCTAAGTGAGTCTTCCGGCCGGCAGGCAATGATAGCCCTGAGAACTGACCCGACCCCCGGATATGTGTTGCGCATATATGTGGGGACACAGACACACCAGCATCCACGATGTGTCACAACATTGTGTTCGGCTCTATTCGACCGTGCTCCATCCAGTAATAGCTTATTTCGTAAATCGGAGATTCGCGATGGAGAACGCGCGCGCGGGACGATGCCCGGTACGAAACTGCGACGCGGTCAATTCGATGGAAACGATTTGCATCGTACCAAGAGTTTCATTGGTCGCAGTGATTCGATAAGGACTTATATTCTCGAAGATTTATAAGTCGAAATAAAAGGACATATGAAGACGGACATTTTTCATTCACGTGTTAATTGAATAGATAATTGCGAAGGTTACGACCCATTCACCTCATGAGAATGATTCAGGGATCGCATTTCGGAATTGGTAGATTAGGTTAACAACTCGTAAACTTGAGAATGAATATTCGCACGCCGGCAAGCCGAGACACAACGGGAGCTCGGTAAATCACGAAAGGATGACATAACAGTAGCTACGCCTTCTTGCCGCAACCTTGGTGTTGTCAGATAATTAAGTTATCACGCGAGAACAACCTAAGCGACTGGATACACGCAAAACGTTGAAACCAAGTCGAGGAATACTTTTTCATACATCTCGGCTACCTTCCATCGTTATTTAAGTAATTATTAGTTTATTATTTTTCTATCCTACCGGCTTAGTGATGTTCGTTAAAAATCCCCGTAACATGTGACGGAGAGTAGTATTTAGTATAAGAGCCGGTTAAAATAAAGATCCAATCTGACAGTTTCAAATTGAAGTTCTAGCTTGGTGAGCGAAGAAGGAGCCCTCATTTCTTCCTATTTAATCGTCTACTCCGTAATTTGAATTTACGAGGAGGACATGCCATTAACATCGTCCACGAGCCACATTTTCCGCGTCTTACTTATGTTCGACTTAAGCCTTAATGAGTGTCACACGATATAAGTTCGCGTTAGAGCAGTTTAATGATGTCGAAAGTATCAGTTTAAACCGGAGAAAGGGTGAGAGCGAGAGGAGACAGAGAAAGATAGAAAGTCGGAGCGTCGTAGAACGATCGATGTTCTACGAGTGCACGGACTAAAGGAGTCATTTGTCTTCGTAGCCACTTTACTTGTCAAATCGGCCGTCCCATTATTACCAACATGCTGTTAAACGTCGTCTTAGATTTAAACACCATCGTTTTAAGCTAATATCCTGTACACAAAGCCCTCCACTTCGGAAGATGTTCAAACCTTGGAAAATTAACGTGGCCGGGTTAAGGGCGAAACTTCCTGTGTGCGAGGAAACTATACATAGATGTTGTGTCATGTATCAAATTCATTTCAGTATCATACACATATGTAGTGGATGCTTGTATAACACGAATTATATGTGCGCATGGAAGAACATATTTATAGGGCAAGCAAGGGTTTATTATAAATACTGTATCCAAATTAATACAGCCTTACAAGAATTTAAGTTTATTCGTACATCTAATATTTTCATTGAACTAACTAAAAAAAGATGTCATATTTACATATCACGTTATACGAGAACCGTTGCAATTTTTTCGTGGTGTTATACGGGGTCCAATGTATTAAAATTTCTAGGGGTAATATCAAGTTCATTAATTCGTAGTACGAGGATGTTCATTGAAGCCAGTAAATCACAAACTCCGAAAGCATGTGTGTATGATAAGTTACCCATACACGTACGTGTGGTACAGCTCACTAATTACCATTCTTATTCAAAGAGCCTTTTTTCCTCCAAAACGAGTCCTTACCTCTGTGATAATACCCGGGGAATCTCGAATCTCGGAAAAAGAGGAGGAGCTACTACAAAGGGCGAAGGCAAAGCGAATGCCTGCGGAAAGAGGCGGTCGCGACGCACTTCCGAAACTCGAACATCGCGGCCGCTTATTTATTAATTCGGAAGCAATGTAAATAATCGCGCCATCGCTACCGGCCGGTAATCACGCCACGAATACCTGGGTCACATACAGTCTCTTTCAGGAGACGGGCTTCACTGACCACGTGTCCAGAACGAGGAAGTTTCGTCCAAACTGGTAAGTTTCCCGCGACACGACCACCATAGGTCAATAGATGTCCGATCACCGCGAGCGTCCAGGTGTATCGCCTTCCGTAGCATTGTCAACAAGTTCCGGATCTGAGATTCCCGCCTACCTATCTCAGTGAATTTTTTTCAGTCTCCGGCGAGTGAGTCCGCGATCAATTCACCTTTCAACGGTACGCCGTGGGTTCACCCGTGTATTCAGCTCCTTAATGAGGTTTATTACTCCACTCCTTCTCGCTTTGTTCCTACGCTCAGTGGTCCCTTATTTCCCTATTTGTCCCGCACTTTCAACATCGTCGTTTGATAATAACCTTATTTTTGTTATTTATCTTTACCTTTCACACCTTGCCTGTTTGTACTGTAATCTCATTAACTCTACCCTCGATCCAGACGAGCCTTTATTCTTGCTTCACGTGCGAATGATTTAATAATAATAAAGTAACAGTGGATGATTTTATAGATTACACATCGTTTCCTTTATATTCTTCAATTGATGCTAATGATTATATCTCGCTTGGCGTCTCTCCGGGTATCTTTGCACGCATCACTGTCCCAGCTATTTCTAACCAGGCTCATCCCTTCTTTCCTCCTTCCCTGTTTCACGTCCTGACGTTACGTCCCGTTTATAAGTACGTAAACTGTGTTTAATTAACGCGTGGACTGAAAGAGGAGGAATTTTCGATGTAACCGGCTCATAGCACCGGGTGCACAGGGATACGGTGCATTGCGATGATCGTAGGTCGGTGATGGAGTTGGTCGAGACGGTGGAGGAGTAGTAGATGGTTAGCTCGGTCTACAGGGGTTGCAATGGGGAGGTAGTGATACGATAGTAGTGGTCGTAATGTTGATGATGGTCGTGGTAATGGTGATGGTGGTAGTGGTGGGTACTTGAGAGAGCTCGCCGTTTCCCTTATTCCTTCAATCAACGTCAGCTGGGGAGGCGAGTCTAGTGTGTACCCTGAGCAAATACTCGCGTGCTCCGCACTAGAGCAGCATAGAGCTCAATGACTACATCATCCACGAAGGTGGTGGTTAGCTAGACGCGCCTTTGCCCCATCCGTGCAGACAGTCATCGAAATCGATTCTTCTCGTCATATAAACGCCCACCTCGCAAATACTCACCGGTATTATAGTAAATACCGAGAGACTTGACTTCGCTTTGGTACCAAAACCCGGTAAGACTTAGTCATTGAAATCCATTTTTGAATACATAAATCAGTTGCATTACACTAGCGATACATATATACATTAAATGGATTCTTTTAATGATTAGGATACTAATCCTGGCATTAGAGTGCTTCAGTTAACCACCTGGAAAAAATACCTGTACTTTATCAGTTAGGGGTGAATTCACTAGGATCTTCAACAGAGTCATGACGTGGATGACAATTTTTCCTTGTACGGGCTGAAGTCCCCACTCCAGCGTACACTTTGGGTGTCGACGTCTCGCGCCTGGGAAGGGTCTCGTTAAAATAGGAAGGAAGAGGGTCGGATACACGGCGGTTACGCATGCATCATGGGTCGTCTAAACAAGCTGTTTAGACGACTTCAAGTTAACCCAAATTGACTCAATTGGATTAACCGCGCCGTGGCTCACCCGACACTTGGGAACCGGCCCGTACCGGCGACACTGTATCCGCGAGAGAGCCAGTCCTTCGCTTCTCATGCAAATACGCATTACGTTATTCCACCACATCTCTGCATCTCTCCACCATTTCACTGCGGATCCTTTTTTTCACACCAACTTCTCGGATCGCCTTCCCAGGCTCCCCTTCCACCATCCTTACCTCGTACGCGAATTTAGCTGATTAGCTGAATTGACTGCGTTTGGGAATAGTGAGTCGTTCACACTCCGAACAATTAAGATTATGGCTCCAAAGACATTTAACAACGGGGAGTAATACTTCGCTCTATTTCTGATATACTCTTTTACGCCATTTATCCTCATCAATGATCTTTGAGGATACGTAAGTTAATGCGTTGATCTGGGATGCTGAGTATCTCCGGAGGATGGTCCCTCGGTAGTTCAGAATGGACCACGAAGAGTGTTCCGCTCCTCGTGCCAACTCGTGCACACACGTGACGCGGTGACGCACGTCATTCTCCTGTGTCCTGTCTCTCATGTCAATTTGTGGCCGAGGGCCACGGAAGGAAGAGACGGAGTGGCGGAGAGAGGAAGAGGAGGAAGCGTAGATGGTGGTGGAGGAGAGTTTGAGGCTTACGTCAAACCGTAGGATCAGTAGGGAGTGTTTTGGATTGGAGTGTCCGTTCCTTGGGCTAAACGCGGACCCTACGTATATCCCAATCGACGTTCCTCCTCCATCAAACCACGGTGCACCTCTCTTTTTCTCTTGATCCCCTTCGTGGTACCCTCTTCTGCCTCTCTATCTTTATTATCGTTGCATCCACCAGCTGACCGTCTTTCTCTCTTGGCCGCTCTCCGCGATATATGGATCGTCGGAAGTCACCTTCCTCATTATCATACCAACAGGCCAGCTCGCTCACTCGGGCACAGCCTTCATCCTGTGCCCTACTCACTTACGGCTCATCGGTGACCAACTCAAGAGTGGACCGTTTTACGAGAGGACCATCGCCAGAATAGACACTGGATCGTACCATTTATCGCGAGAACCACTGCCCTGGGGGACAAGACGCAAGTCCATTATACTCAATCACGGCGTGATTGGCTCAAACGATCAGACCACCGCTCGCCGCGCATCGTTCCACGGAGTTTCGCGCGGACGTGCCACGTCGTATTTCGTAATATCAAGAAAGATCACAGCTTCCACTCCCTTCGTTTACTTTCATAACGCTTCAAATTCATTCTATCGTCTCGTCACCAATTGTAACATCACTTTCTAATATCTTTCACAAGTTGCGTATTTATATTTCATTTATATTCCATGCGAACATTGATATTAATGTTTCGTACGATTTTAATTAAGTAATGATATTAACAATATTGTTGTTAACGAAGAGACAGACGCATAGATAGTTCGAATGTCATTTGATCGATAAGCAGACTCTCGGTTACCAGGTGTTTCTAGGTTTGAGGATGATCAAAGGTGTGTCCTATGCACTTCGTTTACAGGAACACGAATGTGGACCAAGGTCCAGCTGCATCGAAAGCTACTGCTCTCTAAACGGCACCGACCCTATTTTCTATCTACCTATCCTCACATCTGTTCCGCTAGATCGGAAGATGACTTTCCATCTCCCGCTGACCTTCTTTCTAGTTTCTATCTGCTCAAGGTAGATTATCACGAGCTTGGTTTAAAAACCAGGACCACCCTGTGCTTCCTAATCAAGATTATACTTCATCGAAACATAAATGTTTCCCTCAGCTACAAATTATATTGAATCCTCTTAATTCGCTTTTTATCGGTTAACAAATGTTCTTGAAAGGTGATGGTTTTACTAGCACTTCGATAATCAATGTTATACGGGCTAACAATAGATCCTTGTTTTATTTCCAATTTCATGTAGAGAGAATAAAGTTAAGGACGATAAATTCGTAAATACGATATCCGAAGGACCTGGTAATTCACATTCTGGCATACTTTTGCGAACGGCAGCTTCCAGACGCTTCGGCGGAGACGTCGTTTGCGCCAAACGCGAGCCCCGAAACTTTGGCAATTGAATATAATTAAGTAATCTCGGATGGCCAACAATATCGAGAACTGGAGAGGCTGTCCTAGCAAAAACTGGAAATCCCGTTGGCCGGCTGCCATAAGAAGACTTCGTCTCGAAATGCCAACGACAATAATGCCTGTAATCCTGGACGCTCTTCGCTGCCAATATGCCGCGGACCTATCTACATAACTGCCTCGAAAAGTAGCCCGTGGCCAATAAAAACCAAAGAGAGAAAGAGTGGAAATCTGTCGTTAAGCCTTCTCGATCTGCTTCTCACTGATTGCTGGAATCTGGAATCTGGGACTACGACGACTATCGTTTGCCACGACAAAAAAAGCACATCCCGAACTCTTACACTAAAAAAGCACACGGACCAAAGAGCTGGATTATCAAACTTTTCGAATATTACACGATAAGGAAGAACGATTGAAAACCGGAGCAACCCACTTCATTCAATAAACGATTATTCCTAGTCAAATCATAATCAAGTGACATAATCTTGCTGACAGATCCATCACATCAGCGAAGAATAAAACCATGGACATAACAAGACATAGACTTAATACCTAAAGCTTAAGACCCTTGCCCAGCCTCCAGTGGACTTTAAAAATTTAAATGCCACCTGGTTCCATTATCGGATATCTCGTCGTCAAAAGTAAATAGCATATACACCTGGTACAAAAACTCCTGAAAATATTATTCCGATTAGATCGGCGCCAAGTAACTTCGTAGAGGAAACATGGTCGCAAAAGGAAACGGAGAGACCGTTACTCCACCCTGGCACGAGTCAACCGGTAAATCCTGGTCGGTCGCGCGACTCTTAAGACGTTGAAAAACAGGGGGGTTTCGTTTCTACTCGAAGACGTTGGAACTACCTTGGTGGGGTTCCAACAATGGCAACAAGAAGCCGAAACGTCGGTTACGCCTCGGAACGGCAGCTGGCACGCGCTCCTTCGAAACTCCTAAGGAGACCTTTACCTTCTTCGCCCTTCTCCTTCGCCCTTCTCCTTTGCCTTTTCTCTAGCATGGGGAGCGCGTCTCGAGAAGTTACCTTACCTGAATTCTACCGGGGGATACCTGGGCATTTAAATCGGGGGACACCACCCGGCAAAACCACCTGAATGCTAGCAAGGGGGCCTTCTTGATCTTGCAGTGGCGTCGGAATTAAGGGAGCTTCTTAATACCGGGTTTCTCCAGGAATTTCGTGTAGCAACGGTTCAGTTTGTTGTTCATAAATAATACATACCTATGTTGTACTTCTATGTATTTAAAAGATAGCAATTGCTATTAATTAGCGCGACGACTTGTTTGGCGGTTATCAGTTGGCTCGTTATATGAATAATTCATTTCAAGTATTACTTGAACATTGGGATTTGTATTTTTATTAAGATTTTTATTTGATTCTAACATCTTCGTGAGGCTAATAACAATTTCGATAAGGTATAAACATAAACATAAACTTACTAAACTTAACATAAACATCAGAACATATTCTAGGAAGGTAGACTATAAAAATGAAGGAAGACAGGCGTGGAAATAATACAATTTATAATTTTAATAAATACAAGCATAAAAATACAAAGATATTTAATAATAAATAATACATTATGAAAATGTTCACGAAGATATATTTAAAGGTACAACATAAATGAGTGGTTTCCTCTGCGAATAAATTCGATCGGGCCACCCTTCCGGTTCGACGAAGTCTACGCCGTTGAGGGCAAGGACCGTTGTTCCTACTTCCTTTCCTGAGGGAGGACGAAGGGCGCCGCAGGATTTTTTTCAATATCAAACGTTAGCATTTCCCACAGAGAGAAGTCATGGGAACACATTGAGGAGAGGCCGCAGACGTCTCATGAAAAGTCTCCGAGGAGATTTGCGATCGCACCTTGGGAAATTTTCCTGGCCGATCGTCGTTTCCGGATAAAAGAAGGACGTTGGAATCCTCGACTTTTTGAGGCATCATTTCTAACGTACGATTTTTCCCGGATTCGTGAGCCCCCTTTCACATCGCACGTCTTGAGATTTATAGCCGAGATTTGCTGGACATTTTCGAAATTCATGTCAGGCTCGAAATACGTTGGAAACTGACACGTATTTTTATCGTGAATTAAAAGAGATAAATTAAATACCGTTTTCCGGTCGAATAATTACGTTTAATAATTATCCTGCCGTTTGTAGTATTTCGTAAGTTTTACGTTAGAATTATTTATTATAGTTTTCGGGTTTAATGCGTGCTTATTAATATCTTTCCTTATTTTCAGTAACTTACGTAGTGAATCATATCAGAAGACTTTATCATTGCTTAATTAAAACCAACTAATTGTATATATTTTAATATGCTCATTATGAACTTAATTACTTGCTTTATAATAGTTTCTAATGCCGATTAATATCGAAATCTATTCGTAAAAATTTAATCGAACGTAACAAACGAATTTTAAAACATTCGGCTACTGCAGCTACGATACATTTCCTATCTTGAATTTTCCTAGTCAAAACGATGGAAAAACTTATAAGTAAAATTACCTGCCTAGTCTACGTTAATACGTATTTACTATTAAACATGTTCATATCAACAGCCTACGCAAAGTCAGACCGTCCGGGAATGTATTAAAATTCCTGTCATCAGACACGTGTAGGGTGCGGTTAAAAAAATATCCAGCCCATTATCCGCGTATCATTTATAACACAGTGGTATGAATGGATACCGAAATCGAAATGAAAACAGAGGAAAGGTCATGCTTGCGTGCCAGGAATAACACGGCCGTGGCGTTGACCCACATTGTTTTTGAAACGCGATTAAACTCATTGAAAACGTACCGAAGGTAGATTAATGGCCCTGGCTCGCGTAACCGCGAAAAGCGGGGCAAAAAGCGAAACAAATTTAACGAGCTGTGAATTATGAAAATCGGTGACAGGCCGCCGCTTTTAAATGTCCTCTCTCTCCACCTACTCTACCTGCACCATCGAATCTCCCTCGCTTTCTCTCTCTCTTTCGTATCACTCTCTCCTCTCTCTTTCCCTGAAACAGAGTTTGGTTTGGGCGCGTGCCAGTGAATCGAAACGATTCGAATGCAAAATAATAATAAAACAGTACGGTGCCGATGGGGGTGTGCGAACCATAGGGGGGGTGGTGGTGTAAAGTGACTCTGCGGGGACGGTAATGGTACATGAGGAGGGGGTAGTAGCAGGAGGCGGGGTCGGCAGCGCATTAACGCAATTAACCTCCAATTAATAACACATCAATTGACACCCGGTCAACTTGTTGCATCGGAACAGCCCGGTGATATGCTGAACGCGTGTGAAACGTGTGTGTACACATACGAGTCACCCTGCCGCTACATTTGTATCCATGTATCACTATATACATATATACCCGTGTATATATACACGCATGTATACCAAACATCCACGCATCCAAGTACAAGCGAGTACAATGCATCTCTCTCTAACTCACCCCCTTACCAGTTACTCTCGCGTTTCCTCTTCGACCCTGCACGAGTGTGCGTCTACGTGTTTGCGATTAGGCGAGACGAATCGCGGGTGTATTTGCGTTTCTGCGGGTGCGTGTCGCAAGAAGGGTTCCCCGGTAATAACGAAACGAATGTTACAATAATTTTATATCGAGGGGAAAGTGTCTTGCGTAGGTATGCACGCGGAGGCTTACGGTACGCCATGGACATGGGCTGGTGACCACAGTCAGGTTCCCATGCAACCCCCTGCGAACACTCCACTGCCACATGACACCTACGGGGGTGGAATTCCGATGCACATGCCGTTGCCGTGTTACCTCGACAACGCCATGTGGGGTACGCGCACCGTGTGATACGTGATCAGAGAAAATACTAGGACTGCTTTGCACCCTAAGGGGTTGTTAGTGGAAGGAAGTCACCGAGGGAACCTGGAAGTACGAGTAGTACTTTATCCCTTTTTTCTTTAATCTAACAAGGATTCATGTTATTTCTTCTCCCGATCGAATTAATAATCGGATATCTATTCGTGGAAAGAATGTGATGTATACGGTAAAGGATCACGAGTGATTGGGTAGCTGAAGATCTCTTTTCATAAGTCCGAATAATGTATTCCTTCTGTGTGTTTCTTTTTTATTTCATAATTCAATCTCGATTTATCGAAGAAAATAGGCCGATGGCTGGTACGAGGTATTCTTTGTCCGTCGAAGATAAGAACAATCTAAGAAGAGGCTTTTTATTAGTACTCGTAATTACGAGCGGTTTCAGTCCCTCGATTGTTTACTTCGACGGCTGGTAGCTCTAAGAAGTATACGGAATATCGGTTGGAGAGTGGGACTCCAGTTTCTTTGTATTTGCGAATTCATTAAAAACATTCCGAGTTCGAGTTATTCCCTTAAAACTACATGCAAGGTAAATCCTATCGATAGACATCGATGATAAGAGACTAACGAAAGCTTTCCTCGCCCGAACCCTTTTTGTATCCGAGACTCCTCCTTAATTATCCGGGCTATAGATGAAAATTATTAGCACCGATAGTTCGAAACAATAGCCACCTTAACCGGCAACTGATTAATGGCGGAGATCCTGGAAAATGTTGACAGTATTACAAACCGTTTTCTCGATAACTTCCGCTTGTAATCGGCAATTCATTTTTAGCCTGACTTTTGGTGTATTTAAGTCTTCGAGAAACTTATCGGCCACGATACGCGTAACGTTCGATCAGGCACCCTAAATAATTATTTTCCACCTCCGCATCGTAACTCCGTGGTTCGTAATCACCTTTAAAATCAAGTCACCTGCTTAAACGGCGATATTGAATGACGCACCGGAAGTGGCTGTTCGTAACTCATCAAGAACCGCTCAGATACGTATGATCGATGAGCGTCACCGTCCTCCGAGTTCCCCGTTTAATATTAATGCAACATGTTGATATTAAATCAACAGGTATTTAATGTCATTAATCATGTTTTTTAGCACAGAAATAATCTACATGTAAAAGGATGAAGTTCCACAAGATATTAAAATATTTCACGTTGACTAGAATACCCATAATCCTCCGCAGTTTAATCATTTTAATTCCCAAAATGATTGTCAATTTTAATGACATATACTGCTGTATATTTTTCAATCCTTCTTATCAGCTTACACATTATTTATTCTTACAGATAATATCGATAAATCATGATACAGGATGAATATATATCATGGACATAAAATAAGTATATAAAATACTCGATTCGCGTAGAAAGTGTGCACCGATGCAAACACACTTCTCTCCGTGTAATTAGCTGGAGGTGTCTACTTCCGAGTCCGGGTAATAGTGGGAGAGTTCCTGAAGCCATTTCCGGCTGGGCACCGGCACCTTTTTATTCTTCCCGTCCCACGCATGAGAGCACCCAGGGGAAGTACCGATCAAAACGACGAAGAACAGAAGTTTCTGACCCCCCTCGAAGCGCTTGGTTCTTCGGTAAAAGTATGGGCCCTTCACAGACCTTATCATACTCGACACCATATGCCACCTTTCGATTGCACGGTTCCACCCTTTGCATTCCCTCCTAGGTTCATTGCTGTCCTTCGAAATATAATTTCCCGAAATCGACATAAGTTTCATAGAAGTTTATCTCTGTACTTGTGATACATTATCACTCTTCGTCACCGAATCCAACATCATCGTTATGCTTAACTTGTTAACCGGATAGCTCTTCCAAAAAGAACGACATCACGGGGGTACTTTCCAGTTAATAATAAAATAAATCCGTACAGCAAATTTATAATTACGACGTATATATGTCTTTGACTGTTCATCGCTAAAATTTATATGCATAAAATGTTGATCATTACGAGAAGCATAATAGTTATTTAATTATTATTTGTCGATAATAATGAATATCGTGATTGATTATATAATACCGAGAAATATTATATTCGTAAGCAGATATAAAATAGAATAATTAAATGTTCATCATCCACCAACAAAGTTGATTTCTTCTGCAAATAGAAAATGTCGAAATTCGGTTTGGTTAAATATTAGTACAGGGTGTAGGATGGGAGCAGATGTCGAGGGGTTGGAGAGAAAGAGGAATCAGTAGATTTAGGAATCGGTCGTTTTGCCACGTGTTGCTGTACGTAGCTCTCTTTGAAGCTTCTTGTTGCTTCACGAAGCGCGTATATACGTCTAGTCGTTTTGTCGATACATAGGGACGAGTACTCGTGTCCTCGAACGCAGGCGGCTCGTGCGTAGGCAAACTATGGAATATGTCGGCCTATTGAGCGCAGGTGCTTTAAGCTGCTCAGCTGTTGCTTCGAATCTCATGCACATCCACTCAGACACGTATACACCTTGATATTGGTGCGCAACTAAGCTTTAATATCAGACTGCATGCGTGCAGAACTGACTCACGTGCATCCACGCATTTCTACGTGTTATCGCGAGTTCAACCGTGAAACGATCGACCTCCGTAATCGGACCTATCATCGACCATTAAATTTCTTATGAGACCGATGAATTATAACCCAATGTTTCTCGTATGACTTAATCTCGTAAAGACAACAAATATGTCTCCACGATAGTACTATACCATTGGTGTACTATATATCGACAGATAATATTTGATAACACCGCGAACAATGATAATGGGGCGGAATATGATTTCTCATATTTTTACGAGGGAATTTTCATCGATCGTACTCGATCCACGGAAGAAATTACTCTTATCTATTCCGCTTATATCAATCTGACAATTTCGCAATTAGTTTCTTTTCAACGGCTATGACATGTACGATGCGATAAAAATATAATGATATTTTGCAAATTTCATGTAAAGCTTGCCACAGCCTCGAGCCACGTTGCGTAAGGGTTGAATTAGAAGGTAGGGTTGACTACACGACCCAGGGGTAAATATAGACATAAAGACTCGATTCTACCCTTGAGTCTGACCAGGCCAAGATAGATTCGCCCTATGGTTGAGGCTCACGAGGATTTGTTATCAATTTTTTTTTGTGCCCCCTTTCTTTCCCCGATTATCGATCAGACGATATGCAGTGCCCGGCAAAGACTCGGCTTGACGGAACTGCTTACATGTCGAATAAGATATTCAACGCAAGTAATTTTCTTATGGCCGTTTCTCGAGCGAGCCACCCCCTTCTTTGTCAACCCTCCGCGATTACGTTCGCCGTACTTCGAGTTTTTAGTTGAGGTATCCGCGACGTATGGTGCTTGGCTGAAATACATATTATATTCTAGACATTCTATTCTTCTTCTTCTTGCTGGCCAGCAGAGTGGTCGATCACTGTATTTTTAACCGATACCATTTTGCAATCACCTTCTACTATTTTCTAGCCTTACGTGACATCATCGTCCGATGAACCGATATACTTTTTCTAGATCTAAGAAAAGGGGAAACTTATGTGTTTCCGCTTGGAACTCTCACGACATCGACTTATACACCCTTGCCATCCATATATGACTTATATGCTCGTAAATTTTAACGTTGCATTAAATCTCCTGTATTTGTACGAGTGTTTTATTTACACGGTTATGCTTTAAGGCTGTGTGTCGTTTCTTTGGATAGAAGAAAGTCTATATATACGTGCATAGCGTGCTGAAAATATAGCGCGGCTCTATGTTGCAGTTATCAGTAAATTGATCCGTGCGACAGTTTCATGAACGATGTTTATTCGTGTTGTTTCAATGTGATGTATTATTAAGATGGGATTGTCTTGTTTGGTTTCAGACGAGAAGAATCGCGATTAAGAAAGTCGAGACGAGGGATCGATGGGCACCCAGCCCTTTGGCGAGCTCGAAGGATGCAGCTCCCAGGCGGGAGCACGAAGATTCCTCCCGCGAGAGCACCAGCCTCACTTCTTGTCATCATAAACGGCAGCAATATTGCAACCAGCACCAGTAGCGGCAACAAACGCGTCACCAGGAACAGAAGCGGCGGTGCCGGAAGCAATTGTCATCGCGATAAAAGCATTAGTAAAGACGTAAGAAAAAGTAGTAGCGGTAACAGTCCTGACGGTAAAAAGCCAATCCATGTGAAGGGTGGTCGTCATACGAAAAGCAAGACGAAGCAAAACCGTCGACGCCGAGTCGTCACCGAGAAGCCCCAGCTGCTGGCGTCAGGCCCACGGCGGAAGGAACGGGGCGAGGAATAGTGAAAAGAAGCCGCGGAAAAAACTAAGAACGACGGAAGAAGAGACGCGAGAGGAGGAGAAGAGAAGAAAGCAGGAGTTTGTCAGGAAGAAGAAGAGTGCCGACGTCGTCGTCTTTGGCGGCGGCGGCGGGGGTGGAGGAGGCGGAGGAGGACGAAGAGGGGGCAAAGGAAGAGGAGGAGGCGGCGGAGGAGGAGGAGGAGGAAGAAGAAGTGGAAGAAGAAGAGAAGGTGGTGGCGGTGGCGGCGGTGGAAAAGAAGAGAAAGAAAAGGCTAAAAGGAGCAGAAGGCGAAGGTGAAGGAGTAGGTGACTGGGTAGTCGAAGGAGGAACTAGAGAGGGGATAGCGGGTGGCGATCCTAGTGGGGAACGTTAGGTGGAAGGAACAAGGAGAAGAAACGGGTGTGGTAGGGGAAAGAGTAGGTAGAAGCCAAGCCACCGTTCCGTGCCACGAGGGGCTATTCGAACGAGAAGGGGTGGGGTGGGAAGAAGCCCTGGCGGGGAGGGGTCGCGGAGGCCTTCGGGGGGCCGACCAACCAGACGGCCGATGATGTCATCGGAGGAGGAGACCGAGTGTTTCGCCCTCTACGGAGCAACCACGGAAAGCAAGCAACAGCAACTCCTGAAGAAGCAGAAGCGCACCAGACAGCGCGTGGACGCCGGCGAGCCGCGTAACAGCTACTCGAGTATACCGAACTTCAGCTCCCGGCCATCCTTTCTCGGTGGTGGTTTATACGGCTCAATCTTCAGTGGCACTGGCCCACCAACGCATCAACCACAACAGCAGCAACATAATCAGTCGCAATCACAGCAACAACAACCACAACTCCAGCAACCACAGGCTGGGACAACCGGTAGTCAAGGTCACTTAGGAACAACTACGACGGGTCCTACAACCCATCAGCATTCCGCCCACGCGACTTTCGGCTTCTTTGGGGCACCGGGCTTCGGCCCCGCCAAAATGCTAAACGAGCTACTTGGAAGACAGGTCAAACAGGCCAGTGACGCCGGCGGATCACCGGCAGAGGGCGGTCACGGGATGACCGGCGCCGGTATGGACCCCGCGACTAATTTACAACCGGGTGCTGTAGTTAATTGTGACGACCCCGCTACCGCCGAACTTACCCAGCACATGCTCCGCGACATACTTCAGGGGCGCAAACATTCTGCGCTCTCTGTACAGGAGCAGCCAAACAACAACAATAGTATACATAGTAATAACAATAACAACACAACCGCGGAACTACTTAAATCGCAGCAGGAGCATCAACAGAGTCCTCAGCAACATCAACAACAAAATAGTGATAGTGCGCGCAGTGGAACAGTGCAGAGTGGAGGAGAAGAGAGTGGTGATGGTAATAACCTCGTGAATAGCGCGAATCACAGTGATCGTGATACCGTAATGCCGGGCGATGCTGAGGACAGCGCGGAGGATGCTGCTGCTGCAGCACGTGCTATGGAAGAAGCCTTCGCCGAAGCTGGTATGGAACCTGGTGCCAATTTAGATGGATCCGATTGTGAACAAAGTTTGCCACCAAGTCCCACGCAACCAAGGTCAGGCTCGGTATCCGTAAAGGAAGAGCTGCAGGACACGTTAAATCTAAAACGTAGCCGGAGTCATTCACCTTGTCCTATCGTACCAAAGGCAGAGACCAGTTCACCGACAACGGAAATCAAACGCGCTCGTGTTGAAAATATCGTCAGCACGATGCGCAGTAGTCCAGCGCTTCAACCGACTACCGTAAACGGTTGCAAAAAGCGCAAGTTTTATCACCCGCAACAACAAACAGTGCATCACGTTCTTCAACATACAGTCAACGACACGATGTTGGACGATGAAGAGGAAAGCGAGGATGAGGAGGATACGACAACGATCAGACAGAAACGCGAGGAGAAGGATAATTTACAAAGCAAACTAAAATTGTTGCAAGAACAATTGGCAGTAATGAAACAACAGTACATGGACCTTGCAAGTAGAATGGATACAGCATATACGAGTGAGAGTGGTGATATGCCTGCGAGTCCTCAACATCAACCTCAACCACCACCTAGACCACCGCGACCTCATCCACCACCGTACAACGGCCTCCCGGCCCTCCCACCTGATCACCCGCATGCAGCGGCAGCCGCTATGTACCACATGGGACACAAATTATACCTCGAACAACAACACGCTGCCCTAGAGAGAATGAAACAACATCAAGAAGCAGCTGCGAGACAGCAGCAACAGCAACAGCAACAACAGCAGCAGCAGCAGCAGCAGCAGCAGCAGCAGCAGCAACAACGTCAACGACAAACTTCACCACCACCCCCGAGCCAAGCTCAGCAACAGAGTCAGAGCAATACCGCCCCGTCCACGCCGCAGACTCCACAAATGCAACCAGCGAGCACACCTCTTCAACATAAGGACTTCCAAGAGAAGTTAAATGTTTTTCGAGGTGCCGCTGCGGCAGCCAGTTCATCGGGTCCCTATATCACGGAAGCGGACCTCGAAGGTTTGGCAGATAGCTTGAAGAATGAAGTGTCATCGACAGTCAACAATCTGATCGACAGACTAGTTGCGAGGTTTATACAACAGAGGAAGTTTCTTGGAAAGCAAACCGACGCGGTGCAAGCTGCGGCCGAGCTATTAAGCAAGGATCTTCTATTAGCGAACCAGGTGCTCGAAAGGAAGTCTCCTAGGACGAAAGTAGTAGATAGAGGAGCGCCACAACCACCCGGTGGCCCAAACGGGCCACGGGGGCCCCTCAACGGTGGGCCCCCTCCTCCACAACCTACGGGATTTCCTCAAATAGGACCGATGGGTGGTGGCCCCCATGGTCCTCATTCTGGCCCAGCAGAAAATAATCTGAATCAAATGAATCAGCTACCCCCGCACGTGAGGCCAAGCGGCGGCATGTTCCAAACCCCAAAACCGCCGATGTACGGTATGGCCTCCATGCAGGCGCAGCAACAGCAGCAACAACACCACCAACAACGTGAACAACAGCAGAGAGAACAGCAGCAACGCGACCAATATTGTAATATGAGGGGCGACGAGAGGGAAAACAGGGACTCCGAACAGAATGAGGCACTTTCGCTCGTTATGACGCAAAAGAAGAAACGACAAAAGGTAATTAATCTTGTGATAAATTATAATCAGTTTTTATTGAAATATAATCCGCTACAGGTAGATCAAATATTCATATCTTAACACCTGTTGAAGTTACGATGTTCGATATTTCCTCTTCGTTTCTTTTTCGTATTCTTTTAATATGATACATTATTCGGAACATAACAATGTTAATTACAATAAATATTAGTAAATAATAATAATATGACAGAGGTGGAGGCAATCAACTTCACTATTATAATTAAAGGTATCAATCAGTATCCTTCTCAACAGGTAACGGACACGAGAATCACTCCTAGAACAGTATCCCGAATCCTGGCGCAGGAAGGTAGCGGTTCACAAGGGGGCAGCGACAGTCCACCGCCGCCTCCACCACCGAGACCATATCACGCGCCACCACCGATGCTGCCAGTGTCTCTGCCAACCAGCGTAGCGATACCAAACCCAAGTCTCCACGAGAGTCAAGTGTTCTCGCCGTATTCTCCATTTTTTAACCCACACGCGGGTCATCCAGGCCAGGTACCACCCCCGGGTCCACATCACCTACCCGCGAGTCCTCCGGGTGAAGGTGTAGAACTTAGGGATTCTCCTCCACTGCCCCATCCACCGGCTATGCTGCACCCTGCCTTCTTGGCGGCAGCCCAGCACAGTAGTCCGGACTATGGACATCTAAGGATGGACAGCAATGACCGGGCCAGCGATTGCAATTCTGGCGACATCAGTTACGACGGGATTCTGCCTACAATATCCTTTTCTAATACTACTTTGAAAAAGAATTTTATCAATTGGAGAACGTTCAGGAGATTGAATTGATCGGAATATGAGTATGGCGTCTTAAGTAATATAATATTTTCTGAATGTTCTCCAAGGTAAGGACGAACGAATGTGTGGGATATTATATCGGAAAACCGGGAGAGAAGGAGTATAAAGAGCTAGGTAAAGAGACGAGTGAAAAACGAGAGTTTAAAAAGGAGTAGAAGGCGGAAGAGTAGATGACGATGCTTAGGAATGTTTTTCGCGGTAGAAGGGAGTACGGAGCTGAAAAACTTTGGAGAACAACGCGGAGTTTTTGAGAGAAAAAGCGAGCTCCGCAGCTAGCGGAGACGGTAGTCGAGAGGGTGGAAGTAGCATGGAGGGAGGGAGCTCGGACGAATGTTAGATTAGTTTGCCACGGAGTTAGGCTAATGTTGGCTGCACCTACGAGTAGAGTTTGTCCGGCAACAACGCGCCAGGCCGAAAGTTCTTTGCCTACTCGGCTCACCCTCGGCCTCGAGTCTCACCCAACTTCGCAAGCCAATAATCTGTCCCGCAATTTCGGAATTCAACTGAGGAAACGAGGAAGAGGCGCGCTTCGCGAACTTCCCATCGCGAGCGTCTCCTTGACTTATCGTAGATAAGCCACTTCTACCGCTTCTATCTATGAGAATCCGCAGAGCGCCCTTTCTATACGATTAACTTCCCTCTTGAGCCAAATTTCTCGTATCCATCCATCTGTTTATTCATAATATCTCGCAACTCAGGCTTATACTAGTATACACGCTATACTTCGTACTTCATATTTCATACTTGATAAAAAAGAATAGCCCTCTCACATTTTCTCCGCTTAAAGGAAGAACTTTGTACAATATGCAGGCTGATGCTTCGTTAATCTCCATGGCACGCTTTCGCTCTTCAAGTATAAATAGCCAGTAACAGGAGTTAAGACACACGTCCTTACGATCCGCGGAAAGTGTTCAACGAGCGCGAAAAGTTCAGCAGCTCGATTATCGCGCATGAGCCATCTCTGATAGCCGTGGCGGCCTTCTCAGTTACCGAAAGAGCGTGGCGAGCGAGCTCTTGCAGATATCGGTGCTTGCAAACTAGAAGAGAGAGAAAAAAAAGAACCGTGTGTCGTGTGGGGGCGTGTGAGCAGCGCATCGGCCGATGCAACGTCGGAACTGCATCGGCTTGTGTTGGTCCGGGTCGTTCGATCGGCAGTGCGCCGTTCTTTGCCGCCTTTTTAGCCGGCCTTTGATGTAAAATCAATGGCGCATTTTTTCACTCCCTCCTCTTGGGGTAGGTCGAGCGAATCGTGCACCGCCGTGGCACAACCTGCCGTTTACCACTCCTCTGGATTCACCCTCGTCTGTCAATGTTCCTGCTGGCCTTCGACCTATCCAAATATGGTTTTTACGCTTTTTGAGTTTTCTTCACTATCACCCACGCTGTATCGCCGTAATTCGAATTCGGATTAATTTCGCTATCGGATAAATGGTATCGATGTGTACCATAAGTACCACTGAATTTTGGGGATCAAGGTCCATCCACTTCGTGTACGTTCGTTTTCACCTCTGAACTTCAACCGAGTGTTTTATTACACGGTGTCGATACTTCCTCCGTAACATCTATGAATAATAACAATTCTTAAAAATATATCAATCAGATCGATCGTGTAGGTGTGGGTCAATTAGAAAGTGGGAAAGTCGAAGGTCTAGCCGAACGATTTAAGGGAGATTGAAGGGTGGAACAACCCCTTATTACAATCTGGCATCTTGTTATCGCCCATAGACATTACCGCGGAAAATACCTGGCGCGATGCAGTAGCTTTTGATGCGATAAGTGTGCATCTAAACGACAGGTTTGCATGCACATCCTACGTTATGCAATGGCAGCAAATGCCAATAATGCGGTGCATTTATGAACGTCATAATTCCTAGTTTAAAAGACAGTACAATTGTATATACTTTTATGAATATCATAATCTTCTTCTTCGCGTTCCTTTGAACAGATTGCACTCTTAGGAAAGATTCTCCGGTATTTGTGTATTCTCCGTTTGCTTAAGAGCCGGCTAAAAGTTCCGGGCGATCTGTCGAAGATTGAACACGCGGATTAACCAAATAAGAATGCGATGAAACCACATGAAGAGATCCTATTACCGATAAGAAGTCGGTAAGGCTTCCGCTGAGGATACGGCCAATCGTGGGTCAACCTCGGTGAGAACGTTAGAACCCCTTCTACCGCCTACCCTCGGGACATCCACAGCTTGTACGATTTCTAATCCAATTTCATTCGAAGGAAACACGATTAAGTTTGAGATATTCGCGTATACAGAAACAGATTCCCGTCTACGACGTCTCTCTTCGAAACGAAAGCTCTTTATACCAACCGCGAACTCTAATACTCTTCCGGGTGGTGATTGAAAGATCCCTTGGTATACTTTGAATAGAAAACAAACGAAAATTGCAATGAGTATTTCCTTAACCACGGTGAACTCGTCGACGCTGACGCCGATGCATCTGAGGAAGGCGAAGCTGATGTTCTTCTGGGTAAGGTACCCATCCTCGGCCGTCCTCAAGGTATACTTCCCGGACATCAAGTTCAACAAGAACAACACAGCACAGCTGGTCAAGTGGTTCTCCAACTTCCGGTGAGTCGCATGATATTTCAAATTTATAATAGTCACTCGATATGGATGAAGTACTGTTCCCGATCTAAGAGACAATCAAATAATCCAAGAATATAAACTTTCTAAACGCTACCTTTACTCAAGGACAGTACTTCATACGCTTCGAATTGCATGCGAATTAATTATACATTGGATTAAATGATTGCTTATAAAACGAGAATTATCGAATGCCATCAGAGATCGTTATAAAAGTCATACGTACATGGACGGTGTATTTACGCGATCACTAGATTAGCCTTCGTCATTTAAACAAGAAATATATCGATCACAATTCTCCACAATTAACATTACATCTCTCTAACGAAAGATCCGATAACCTTAGAATCGTAAACCTTACATAGGACATTCGTATATACTCATTCGATATTAACCCTTATAGTACCTTATAAGTTTTCCGAGTACAATCAAAGCATACCTTGAAAAATATACAATTTTTCAGCTATCTACTAATTGTTGCATGTCATTACATGTGTTTAAATTATATTAAAAATGGAATGCTGACATATCGGCTTAAGGTACTAAAATGGTTAAAGCTGGTCTGCTATCAACCCTTCGGTTGTACCATTCGGTAGTACACTTGGCTACAAGTTGTAAGCCACTCCCCGACATGCTTTCCGTAATTCATGGTAACGTCGTTCTATATCATAAAAGAGCGGAATCGTAGAAGACGTTTCTTGTACGCGATCGTGTTCCACGTATGCAAACGAGGACGAGGTTTTCGAGGGATCGACCACTCCCTTCGTAGAAGCGGTCAGAGCCCAAGAGACGAGAGTCACGATGGGTGTGTCCGAATCTTAATTACCCTCTCTATGGTAGCAGCTGGGGATAAGTAACCTAGCTACATGCCTGCAGGTATAGAACGTAGGAGGTCGTGGGTACTGACACATACCGGGCAGCAGTCATTAGCCTGATTATAATTAGGCTGAGTACAGTACAGATCCAAGATATAAGGTGGCCGGTAGCATAGCACGTGGCTAGAACCCACTACATTATTACTATTTTCTTATCGCGAGAGACGCCCATCCTCTTGCAGAACCATAAGTTTCGTTGGTCTATTCTCGTCTACCGAGCATCGACATCTCCATTGTCCACCATCGCTATTTTCAGCTACGGGTATCCTTGGCTGGCTATAATTCTTCGTTACTATGTCCTGCAATGGCAAACTTGTCTATAGAGGAATATTTTGAAAAACATTGCAACGAGAGGTTTTGAGTTAATTAGAATACTCCGGTGATATTCGTGGAACATTATGAACAGTACGGTGATATTAAGAAGCAAAGAGTTGTGGACGAAATGAGAGATAGGAGGATCGTGGCAGTACATTAACAACACGGCCAGTGATTTTCGTAATCCAAAGGATACGCGAGTCAGTTAGGAGAACTTGTCCCCCGTGTCGTTACGCGTGCTTCATTCCCTCCCCTGAACCCTCTGGCCCTATTTCGTTCTCCCAAAACATTTTCACCGTAACCAGCGAGAAAGAGAATTGGGTAGAGTGGCTGATAAGAGAAGAGGACGAGTACACTGTGTGTATATGCATGTGCGTGTGTTTCGCAAAAGTTTCAAACGTCCAGCAAAAATTGCATCGCAGTCGGCTTCCGCGGTAAGCACAAAGCTAATTACCGGCTGAATATATTTCGGTACATTTTGTCGTGTCGGCCCGAGGGCTTCTCGATCTCTCTCTCTTATTCACCCCTGGTCCATCAAGCAGCCTCTTTTTTCGTCCTCCTTCTACGTGTACCATCGTGTTCTTGATGACGAACGAGACGAGATCCACAAAATACAACGAGATAGGGGGTCTCTCCGATCTCTTTCATTCGCGGTCAAAATTCTAACTGAGACCTGTGCCACTCTTCGTATTGATTACGAATGTTTTTCGTTTCTTTTTTAACGGAATCTCTTTATTTTACGGTATTCCATATATATTCATGCGTGAAATGTGTATATATCTGTTGATTGTTCCGTAAAACCTTATATATCGTTGAGTATATTTTTCATACAACTATAATCGTAGATCATGAAGAATTTTCCTTGTAATTCATATAATTTAAAGTTCTAAATGTCTCGCGATATTCTATATGGTCAGTGACCATAAATAACAGAGTTTTCCTCTGCGGGCACCCCTAGCGAGAGTACAAGGGAGAAGTTTCAATTTTCCTCTTGATAATCCTTGCATATTAGTTTCGTACAAGTTTCCCGTAAAATGGTGATCGAAGGACGATACGAAGGTGGCAGTGTCGCGGCTCATTGGGTACACTTTCACCCCACACGGACCCCCTCCTTTGACGACTAATCACGTAAGGGTTTACCCCGGACTCTTTCCTCCTCGTTCTCTAGCAGTCGTTGTCGAGCGTGCTCGATCTGATAGCCTAATGCACGGCTTCCTATGCGGAAATGCCTCGCTACATTATTCTACGCTTCTACATGTACCGGCTAACCCTCCACCCTTTTCCACCCCACCTAGCCGTTGTACTTTTGTCACGAGAACTCGTCGAGTCCACCGGCCAACACCTCTTTCCAGTTTTCCCGTATTGTCCACCGGTTTCAGGTAGAAAATATATCCGTCTACCTCATCGCAAACCACCCCCGGCGACTATATTCATCCCGATGATCGATCGATCGATCATTGTCCAACCTGTCAATCCTTTTCCGACAGCCGGATCTACCTCGTTGTAAGACGAGATAAGGAAGTACGAAATGTATTTTAAGCTTAATCGTACTGCTTTTATCTACCCCTATGAAAACGGCTTCATTTATCGGTAGAACTTCCCCACCACTTCAGCGATCAAATTTATGTCCAAAATTGATTCCTCGTGTTAATGGAATTTTTACAATCATTTCTACAGGGTGGGTCGAAAGTCACAGTTCTGATTTGCTTTTACCGTAAGTTTTGCAAAAAATAAATTGAAACGCAAATCTTTTTAGGTAGAACATTATTTATTAGTACAAATAGTTTTTTCTAATTAAGATTGGAATTTATATCCATTAAATGGCTGCTTTCCGACCATTCATAAATTTCTGCTCTTTCCACGGCATTTGTGGTTCTTAGTATACCCTGTACAATGGTACTGTTGGGTATTTGAATAACCATCGTATCATTGTGGAAGAACATCGAGTTCGAAAGCGCGTAAGAGAACATCGGGGAAAAGAGGGAAACGAAGGAGATCGGATGGGACGGGGGTGTGCAGGGGTTGCAAGAAGGAGAGACGAGGTATTCACAAAGCGATCCTTCGCACCCTATTTTCTCACGCGTACGTCGAATCGAAAGCACGTCCGATATCTTACGGAGACTCGTTGACGTCGAGCGAACATCATCGGATCTGCTTATACCGGCGATATTGACAGCGCTCGTTCGATGAAGCTCGCCGGGGGGGATGATTGGGGTCGTCGGCGAACAGCCCTGTGTGATATGCGCGTGTAGGTGCACGGTTTTTAAATTTGTATGTGTTCGTCTCTCTATCTTCGTACCATCTCCACCTTCGTCCATCCGACTGTTTGTGCGGGAATAAGGGAAACGAAGGAAGGATAGGGGTGGGTTAGAGTGCGGTAGGGAGAGGCGGAGAGAAAGGCACGAGTAAAAGGGAGAGATGCGCGAGGACTGGGGTTATTTTGTTATCAGATCCCACGGTAGGACACGCGACTGAGGTGGCAGATGTTATCTTGCGGATGGAAGAAATTTTATGTCGTATAATGGACAACGAATGTACGCGATACCGTGCTGCCTCGAACAATGAATGTATTTCGTTGGAAAGAATTCTCGACGTTCATGTATTCAAATCCGACCGCGATTTCGTTCGATTCTTTATTTAATTGTATCTATTACGTTATATCTAATATCAACTTTCCCTACTTTATATTCAGTGTTAGTATAAGTCAGCTTTATTCGATTGCATAGATGGTAATGTTTTTAAAAAGTGATAGCATTTTCTTCGTACTTCTACGAAGACTCCATGCGAGTTCACAGGTAGAGATTAAGAAACAGTATCGCGGCAGAGAATGAGCAGTATATCCGGTGAGAAAACGTTGTAAAGCGTAGCTTGATGAGCACGAGCGCGAGTTAATGGGTTAGCCGCGAAAGTGTCTGGAGTGCGGGCAAAGTAATAATAAGAGAAGGTATACGATATAAATGAAGAATCGAAAGCTCTCGAGCCGTCGAATAATGAAGTCGACGATGAATTTACTCAGTCACGCTTTCGAGGGGTTGCTTATCGTCTCGAAATCCTCGATAATTCTCCGACAAGGGTGCCTCTCTCTCTCTCTCCCTCCCTCCGTCTCTTTTTCTAATTTCTTCTTCGGCTCGTTCTTATCGCGGTACGATCGTTTTCGCGATGGACATTACCGTCGCGTTGTTCGCCCCCCCAGGACACGCGTCCTCGAAGTGGTTAGGATAATAACACGGTAATTTTCTAAATACAAATTTCCTTTTCCAACCCTTATCTGCCGGTCGAACACGTGAACGATCGTTAGTATCGAGCTTTCTTTCTTCGCGTACTATGCGCCTGTTTTTTTTTATGCAATATTCTCGATCCCCCGATAAACATCCGATGTCTTCCCGCCGAAACTTATTTCCCTCATAATCGAATTTCCAACACAATTAAACCCGACGTGGACAAATTGCAAATTGGATCGAAACTCATCGTCAACTTCTCGGGATCCCGACTGAAATCCTCGGAAGCGTCCTCCTCATCAGGGAACCCTTTATGAACATCAGAGTACCCCGATCCATCGCGAGCGTGGTATAGAAAAAAAAAGGAATAAAATTCCGTTAATCCGAAAGCGGTTAAACGTTCCTGAATAGATCTCGTCCTGCTCATCGGTGCCGGTAACCATGCTCCGCAACCAGCCAAAGAGAAAGAGAGTAGGCGTCCAATTAAAATCTCTCGGAGGCAGTCGGTTTACCGAAATCTTGACTACAAACGGGCCGAAAGCCGGGAGGCAATCACCACACACGGGACCCGCGTTGCGTTGCGGTTCTCTCCTGAACGGTGACGGTGCCGGCTTGCGTTTTAATCCCACAAGATTGCGCATGCTTCGTAGAAAGTGGTGGAAAAGTATGAGGTGGTGAAGGGACGCCGTTAAAAAAAGGGGGGTTCGCCTACGGAAGACCATGGTACACTGGAATAGGAAGGGACGCGTGGGGTAGTAAACAAGCGAAGAGGCGAGGGCCATTTAGCGAAAATGCTAGACACGAGCCGTCACACGTGTGTTCCTACGAGGACGTACACCTATACAAAAGCAGTCTTGTACGAGTGCGTAAGAGCATGCACAACTACCAGCATTTTAGTAACGAAAGCGAGGACGACCGAGCCCCGGTTTTCTCTTATTGTGAGGAATAAGCTGCCTACGACCGAGGGAAGAGACGAAGGAGGGGACACACGGAGAAAATTCGAGCCTTGAGGTAGACATGCAGGGTACGAAGCGGTAACTGGCGAACCCCCATACGTCTCGAGCGCGCGCTTCACGTTCGCGTATGCGGATCTGACGTAGGTTTCGTACGTGTGTTACGTGTATGAAGATTCGCGTATGAAGACGTAAGCGTGTGCTTACGTTAGGTACTTGCCGGAACCGTTCTTTTCTCGTGCCGCGAGCATGTGGAGTCGCTACGGCACACCCGGAAGGATGTAGGCCTTGTAATTACTATGCACTCGTAATCTTTTCTAATTCCCTCCACTCCGTTCTCCACCCCGTTCTTCTTTCAATTTCTACTAATTCCTATGCCCACAAGGTCTCGCCGTTTTTTTTGGACTCTCCCTTTTTTCCTCTCCCTCGTGTTCTTTCTCTTCTCGGTACCCTTTTCTTCGAATCAACTCGTAATTATGTACCATTTCGTAATCCGCTTTATATGCCGGATACTAAACCGTCCTGATGTCTTTTGACTCTTTGTCATATGAGCGTATAAGAATTTCCACGAAGCCGTACATTATTTAGTGTCCTGACTTTAAGCGGTTGTGACCTATTTTTTGTTTAATGTATCTTCTCGCGTACGTAGTTTACCCCCGCAAAAATGTCCCGCGCTCTTCCGATCCAATTTGGAGAATGAGTCTTCTACTAAATTGAATCACGGACCTTTTTATAAATGCTAAAGTACTTGGTACCAGAATGTCACTTAACATGTAGATCTCCTGGAGGATCACGATTCTTGTCTGAGGTGAAAGCACGAGTTCCCTGTCCTCTTGGGATCGTCTTATGGTGCTCGTAGCACCAATGTCCTTCAGGACAGAAAGAAAGAAGGGATCTTTGGCTAAATGAGCAAGTACAAGTCCTTTGAGACAAAAGGCACCGTGAGGTGGTAGGGCTAGAGGTAGTACATCGAAGGGATAGAAGATCATGGGGAGGAAGGAGGGTGAAAGAGACGTAGCAAAAGATGTAGATGGTACATGAGATGATCCCGAGGACGCCGAAGAAAGAGTGACGAGTAGGGAATAGGAGAAAGGGGTAGACGGGAGGATGTATATCGTGGCAGTTCCGTTAGCCAGGACCCCTCTAATGAAAAGAAGGAAACTTTGGTCTTTGACTTTCTGGCCGCGGCTTCGCTATCGGCTATATGTATATCCGTTGCTCCTCCTCGAAGGGAAAGAAGGAATGGAAAAGAAGTGGAAGCCCTGGTGGATGCTGCGGCCGTCGTCTTTTCGGCCGGGAGGCCCCTTGAACTTCACAAAGGAGATCTTTTCGTGCTCGCATCTTTCCACGGTTGTCGCGGCGCGTATATATGTGTGTGCCAGCAAGGACTCACGCCAGGAAACCGCATACGTATATATGTATAACCGCCTAAGCGAGATCTCGAGGAATCCGCGCGAGCTCCTTAATTAAAAACTCAGTGCACGGCACAATGGAGTGGCAACTCTTTGGGTACCACTACTTGCTGCCACGGCTGCCACTGCTTCTACTACTACTACAAATGCTGACGATGGTCTTCTGTAGCTACCTACAATACCGACCTACCCCTAAGCAGACTTTTACATCCCTTCGGTATTGATCAGGGTGCCTCATCTCACCTGGACTTATCGAAATTCACAAATTATCCCATCGTGTTCTCGAGACATTCGTAGCAGCTGATCGATGATAGAACCAGTTTCCTCTATAATTCTATCAAGAGAAATCTTAACGTTCGTCCACAAATCTAACGTCAAAAGAGTAATTCTTTCTTAATAACTTTCAAATGTCCACATTTTCGGCGTATCAATATACAATATTGCACGTCGCATATTCAACAACGTGAATAAACTTAAGTGCGGTTTAACTGTTTCTCGTATAAAGTATTTCAACAATATATACAGTGAACTTTTTTGGGATTCTTGTCGACGAGGACATTTTTGGGGATATTAAAAAGAATTCATGCCTATCGAAAATGACGTTACTTCACGAAAAAGCGAATTTTTCGGAAGAACGGTAATCCGGCTTACCTCGGTGCAAGCGGATGAAGCACCCTGCATCGAGCGAGCTTACCCCGTACGTGGTGGTTGTGCGCGTAAACGGCAGTCACTTAATTAAAAATTACTTAATTACGTTCTTGGCACTAATTAGTGGCGCTTGGCTCTCTCTCACCCGTGTGCCTCGACTGCCTAGGCACTGCTACCACCTCGTACTTTCTCCCTTTCTCTCTCTCTCTCTCTCTCTCACTCACTCTCTCACTCTCTTTCTTGCACTCGGAGTACGCCCATACCACATTCTCCTTCAACCCTCTCGCCTTCCTCATCAACCACCTACCTCCTCCATCTCCTCTTACACCCTCCTTCGCTTCTACACTCCGTTCACAACTACCCGCCAGCGAAATCTCTTTCTTGGTTGCATTCTTTCTCTCCTGGATGTCTCTCCTTCTCATTTACTCTCTCACTTTCTCTACTGCTACGTGGTATCGCTCGGCTCCTTCTCACCCTCGTACAACGTGCTACCCTCTCTCATCCCCATTTCTTTACCTCCACGCCGGAAGTCAGACTACCAACGAGTTACCTCGAAGCGCCGTAAACTTCCGGTTAACGTTATATTTCTCCTCTTCTTATTTCGTTTTCTTCCCAGTTTTCACGCACCGGCGACCTTTTCTCTCTCTTCCTCTCCCTCTCACCCGTTCTCGCGCCGTCTCTTTCCGTGACCCGAGTTCCGCCAGGATTACCCCTTTTGTTACCGAGTATACGACTTTGAAATTATCTTTGAAACTGGAATAATATACTTCCTAAAGCACCTAGATATCCTCTTTTTTTCCCCGTATTAACGTGCCGCGGGTAAACATAAAGAAATCATCGCCATACAGGGTTACCTACTTATTTTATCTTATCAGTACGCGTTTACCCTTCTTATTAGTAATACGCGTAGCACGTAAACACGTTTAGTACACGAGTAATTAATTAGAATATGATCAAGGAAGAAATATTACCAAGTAACTTAAACGAAAAACATCCAAGTTTATCGTTGGATTCAAGTACAGAATATTAAAATTATTATCAGGGATTATGCTGAGGCCGAAGTAATATAGTATAAATGGTAGTATCTTAATTTAATCGAGAATCCATTAGGAGAATTATCCAAATCATTTCTGTCTGTGAATACTTGACGTACCCCATTTTTAAGGGGATGTTGAAGTGGCTACTAACATATTTCCCTATCCAACACCTTGATACGCGATTCGTTCCGCGGACGATCGGAAAGAATATTAGTCCCCCGATCGGAAGGGCGGGGAAGAGAACGAGTGAGCTTACTACCCTCGCGAATTGTCAGTAGCGTAACATAAGGGATTCCTGGTGGCGTTGCAGCAGGAACGGCAGCAACCAGTCAGGCGGTGGCAGTAGCAGCATCGTTCCTTTTCGAATTTTTTGATAATGAACACAAGTACGAGAAACACGAGGGGTATTGGTGGCGGGCGGCAGACAATGCGGTGGCCGCAGGGCTATCGCGGGAGGAACAACGAAGGAGGTGGGGTGGTTGGCTGACGGGGGGTGGTTTCGACGGCGGTGAGACGAGACGCGGGGTGCAGAGCAGAGAAAAGGAACAAGGAGGAAAAAGGGGGTGGTGGAGAAGGGTGGTGTTCAGGGAGGAGGGGGGGATTTATAGGGGATGTAAGCATCGCCACTGCAAGGCTAATCCGCCGCTATGAGCTGCTACTTGCAGCATGAGCGCGGTACACTCTCTGCCAAAGATCTCTTCGACTTCTCCGACACCCTCCACCCCCTTTCAGTATGACTCCCTTTTCCGGTTGGTTCCTGGCCCGACCACAGGGGTACGGTTCGTTGACCCTTCTCAGAGAAAAAGTACATCGGAAGACGGGCGAAGATGTTTGTCTGTTTAGGTTGAAGTGTACTCGAGCGTGTTTCACAACTCCCTTTCGTCCGGTGGAGTGTAACAAAGTAAAGGGGTGGAATAATTTGAAAAGTGATAGGTACGTTGAAACAAACCACTTCGGTGTAAGGTAGAATGGTAGTTGAAAAGATATTCCTTTTTATTCCTTCATTACACACACATATATATATATATATATATATATGTTAACTTCATTTTGAGAATACATCGTTGGCAATTTATTTAGTATCTCGATGCAATATGATGTTTATAGATTACTCCGGTTACGTAATATTCCGTGGTTTCCGGTGTAGCGGGGTATTTGATATCTCGAGAAAAATGCTTTCTGACGTTATAAAGAATTTTATTGTCCTCCCGTAGAAACGGGGTTCGAGACTCGTTATTCGTATTCCCATTGTTCGCCGAATGCATTCCTCTCGGTGCAAATTACTCCGAAACATCTCCCGGCTGGTGTACAATTTCAGATTGCCTAAGAAATATCGGAAATAGTTCGGCGATCCGCGAAGGAAGCACTTGGCACACTGCCTACTTCCCTCTCGGCGGCTTACTCCGGATGCGCTACTTGCGATGCATTACTTAGTCCGGAGAGTGCAAGCATGGAGACCCAGAAATTCATCGTCGAATGAATGCATCCGTCTCCGAGGTGGGTTTTTTTTCCTCGTGCAAACCAGGATCGCCTTCGCTCGTTACAAAAGGAGCACTCCTGCCTCGGCACGGAATTAAAGTGCCATATTGACCGCATCCGAGAGAAACAAATATTGATCGTTCTCCATTGTAATCTCCTTTGTTTCTTTTATAACAAGAGAGATCGACTGACACGAATATCTTCTTTTCTCCCTTAAGAACAAGAGTGAATTGCATCGGTGTAGTTATAATACACTGTACCTATCCAACTTTCATCTACTCTCTTTCTCTATCTGACTCCCTTTTATCCGATCTCTCGGACCATCGTTCTCTTCTTGAATTCTCTCTCCTTCAAGTACGTGGATTTCAATTGAATTGTACCCTGAAATCGTCTTCCATGGAAATCGATCCTTCCGCTGTATTAATGCA
Organism: Nysson spinosus; assembly: GCA_910591585.2. NCBI lineage: Eukaryota > Metazoa > Arthropoda > Insecta > Hymenoptera > Crabronidae > Nysson > Nysson spinosus. The sequence goes on along the minus strand of OU342837.1, from coordinate 4,825,414 downwards.
GAGTGGTATCAATTCCTTATCGAGTCGCGATTCGAAGTACATGCAAACACGTGCTATGTATTTGGTATCGGTACACCGCGGCGAACACGCGGCACATTAAATAGATATAGTTTCACGTACCAAGTTAGATCTTGATTTTCCAACCCATTATACGATTAACGATTTCTTTTATTCAACGCGCGAATATCATGGTGATTTATGGTGTATCAGGAAGACATCGACTGGAATAACGATCGACTACGTACTTTGTAATTAGTTTCTCTGGTAATGGGAGACAGGAACATCAACGATATCCCCGTGTGAGATCCCGGACACACTTTGATGATAACGTCGACGAAGTCCATTCGAAAAATGTGAAATGATAATGTACCCGGTGCCCCGCCGTAATCGGCTTTGTATTCGCCGTGATGGCTGGTAGAAAAAAAGAGGATGAGGAGGGGGAGAGTTTGAGGATCGGAGGCGGTTGAAAATGGTGAAAGGAAGGGCGAGGTACGAAGGGGGGTTGGCGGCGGAGATCCTGGGGGCAGCTGGGAGATGCAAGCCTCCACCGGCCTCCATGGAGGATTTAATTTACATCCACTGGCGAAAAACGCGGAAAACAGTTTATCAAAAAAGTTACCGCGCAGACTCCGAGGACTAGAGGTAGGAGGAAACGATGGAGGGAAACCGGCCGGGGGGAGAGGGGGAGGGGGGTAGTGGGATAGAAAAGAGGGTTCACGACGGCAGAAATGAAATTGTCCATGCATGGATTATCGTCGACTTCGTTATGCCCTCGAATTAGTCTCTCAACCCACCGACGGGCCCTCCCTCTTTCTCTCGATTTTACATGTCCATTCTTTCCACCTTTATCTCAGGGTGCATCATTTATTCGCCGCTCCTAAAACAGCACTTAAGTATTTTTTAATAAAACCTTTTAACTCGTGCGAGTACTTATACCTCTGCCATTTATTACGCCAGCTTTTCTCGGAGTTTCTTTTATTACTCGTCGGATAAACACCGAATTAATTTTATACCTTCGATGGTATATCTTTCTCTCTCTTTCCACGCACCTGTGTGCGGCTTTCGCGCGCGAACACCTACAACATAATGTGCGACACGTAAACGAGTACAAAGAACTCATCCATGAGATAAGTAGTACGGGTTCATTTCATAATCAGACGTAATTTCCTTCGCCACAAAAAAAAACGTGATCCGATATTCTCTCCCCCCTCCCTGTTCAAGGTTCATCGTAATTATAACGAATCGTTACAAACCACTCGATGGAATATTTACCCTCGCGCAATAATTACACGGATGATTCGGCCCGATAAATACAGAGCAGAAAAATGAAACTTTTAACGAAACTTTCAAATTCCCACTAATTCCGTGGAGATTCATCTCGATACCTCTCCGGATTTCGAGTCGGTGTGGACCGAGCGTAAAATTACTGTTTCGGCCAACATTTACCCCGGCACTCGCGGGGGTAACGTTCGACTGGACAGCGACTCTGAATTGATTTCGTTTGAAATCCTACCCCTTCCTCCCAGCCACCCTCCTGCCTCTTCCACGTCCGCCACTCACCCTCTTTCCCTTCGGATCGCTGTTCGCCACCCTCGACTTTCTCTCTTCCTCCCTTTCTCCTTTCCTCCACCTGTCTCTCCTGCTACCATTCTCTTTTTCTCTCCATTTTCGAATCTCGTCCGGGTATCGTACGCCTACGTACAGACCCTGCAAAATGCATTTCCATCCGCGCCATTTTCTACTGGTCACCTCTCCGCGTTCTCCAGGAAAAATACTGATTAGCCTCGGTGTCTGATAAGGATATCCACGAAACAGAGACAGCGATACCTTGTTCGATAACGATAAATTATTTCTTATCAGTATCGTGGATGAAATCATGAAAGTACAATTCGTGTTGTTTCATAAATTACATCCGTGTTTGATTTAATATTTAGTTTATACGGAGAAGAATTCACGGGGATGTTGGATGAAGCTGGAAAGCGCAAACTAACCATCGCGTGAGATCAATGAACGCAGATGACTCGATGATAAGGAACCGGAATAGAATAGCATTTTTAACTAGAACGGATATAAAGGGGAATGAAAGGGCTAGTTATAAAAAAAAAAAACTTGTGGAAAAATCAACGTTGGTCCGAACCGATAATATCCGTCGTACACTCGAAGACCGAGGAGAGAGGGTCGGTGTCGTGGCACCGGCGCCACGTCATTCGATATTTTTGTCAGTAAAACGATATCAGGCAAATTGCATCTGTCCTTTACACCGTGGCTCCGAGCCAGATCAAACAGTATTCGTCCCTGGATATTACTCTTCCCTTGGTATTGTCGGTTCCCCGGCACACTGCACTTTCTCGTTCCTATCTGGCAGTCGCCGACGATCGAGTACTTTTCGCCGTGAGAAAGGGGTACACGGTAGAGCGCAATAAATTTAAAGTCACTCCAAAAATCAGTTTTCCCGCGTTCATCTGCCGCTCTTTTGTGATCGCGTTTTCCGCGTTTCCCCGAAAGTGCTTCCGCCCCGACGCCCTCTATTCGACTCTTCTATTTATTCAACTATCAAATATATCACCCCCCCCCCTTCTTTCCAGTATTCGTTCACGCGTGCATTAATTAAATACATAATATATCAACATTATTTATCAAGTCTAACAATCGACATCCTACATATCCTACAGATATAAAATTACTCATTCAATTACCACGTGAAACGCTTTACACGTTAATACCATTAATATACCGCGTAACAATACAGTAATACTTTGAGTACGTCGGTAGAAGTAGACTCCATGAAAAAAGGAGCTTTATGAATTTGTTACTGCAGAGATGAATAAAAAAAAGCTTAATGCACTTTTAATTTGGACGCGCTCCAAAAGAATTCATTCGGACGTGCCACGGGGTGGGCCCCCCGCGGACTTCCTGGGCAATGTCCGTACGGGACCTCTTATTGGCGTCCTATGTAAATCGCCCATATGCCAAGTCAACTTCTGAGTATGCTAGAAGCATGCGGGTAGACGAAGTAAGCAGCCCACGACTATCTTACGACACGGTATACGGGCGACAAGTAGGCCGTCGGAATACACTGTCGTTAAAAGAGTACTAACCTCCAGCATGCAAGACGAAAATAGAAGGAACTACTTTCAATTCATGATTAGTACCATTCTCCACTCGACGCGCACTCTTATAAAACATACTCGATACGGTATGCACCAAGAATAATAGATCCCACATAGACCTGAGCTATTAAGCATACAGTAAAAGATCGGATCTATCCAACACTAGAACTACCAAAGCAGTGGAAATAATTGGTCCCCAATTTTTAATAAAATTATTCAACTATGCAACGGCGAGTTGTTTGAGATTTTGTGTAGCTGTGTTTCATGAACGTAATACGCATAATTAAATCCATGCAGGCATAATTTATATATAAATAAATGTGTAAGCATAATTGAGAATATGTTTGGTAGCTCTAGTGTTAATATAGAATGGGACTCTTATAACGCGAAATATTTGCATCCATTCTAATTTCAAACTCTAGTAATTTTGTCAAAAATATTCATATTGATAGGAATTATTAATATTTTGTGTTTTATTTGGATGATCATTGACGATATTGCCTAGTACGTCAATTGAATATTATATTTTGTGTAATTATAAATCTCATATAATATCATTCTTTATAACCGACGTAGATAAAATTTGTAGCGATTAAGGTACTTTTGGGGTAGCATTAATCAATTAGGTAAACAGAGATTCTTTTGTCAGCGTAAAGGAAGCATTTACCTGAATATAGTATACTGGGATCGTTTAAGAGCCATAAACATAATCCGCCGGAATATTTACAGTAGCCTTTGCCCATTCTCGGTGGCCGACAGTTGTCTAGTAAATCCTATTTACTGTTACCCAACGAACTATAAGTACTAGAGATGCTGGGAGGGTGCCTATCGCCCCTACCTAACCTACTGCCCTACTGGCATCAGTCTCACCCCTAAAACAGTCACTCTCTCTCACGTTTTCTCTGCCTTACTCTCTTATTCCAGTCTACTCTTACTTTCTCGTACCCCTTGTTACCTCGCGCAGCCATCTTTCATCGCACGCGTAACGGTTCTTCCATAGATCCGATCACGCGATGATCTCACGATATTCTCTGGTTTTTCCGTGGGATGGAAGTAAGGGTGAATGTTTTTCAAGGTTTTTCGGGGCGAACATAGAAATCCCGGACCCCCCTTATTTTCATTCTTTCGTACGCACCCCTTCGATTCCGCTGGTAATCGTTTTGTGTGCGCTCCAACAAATAAGAAGTATCGATTGGCTTTCCTCCGTGAAATATGCTCGGCGTACGGTACAGAGACGTACAGACACATTTTCATTTTTACAAAATTCCTTTATAAACATCAGTGCATGTATGGTATTCTTTGTCAAAGGGATATGTGGGAGAAGGGAAAACATTGTGCATTAAAAAGTGTCCTTAATAACTGTTGCTGGTGTCAAAGAAGTAAAGGGAGAAATGTGAGTCGGGAAACACGGAGTGAGAGAAGCTAAGGGGTAGTAAAATACGACTTAGAGCGGTGGCTCTATTCCATCTTGAAACTTGCGCTCTTTCGTGCTATGAGACTCGCTCGTAATGTGGTTTAGCATGGCATGACAGGAGGTAAACTTGACGACAAAGAATTATTGATTTTTTTCTGAGCGGGTTGAACGAGTTGCTGGGCGGTTGAGCGGTCCCGGTAGGGTATTCGACAAAGGATGTTTTCCGAGTCCCTAACCTAGGCAACCCTTCTCCTACGCTCATCGTCCTCTGCATGTTTCTCCGTGTGTTATACCCCGTCGAGTCCGTGGGTGTATATACTTGCCCCTGCTTCAACGTGTGTGCCAGGGGTTCGTTCTGACTCTTTCTCTTTCCAACTTACCCTCGCCCTCCTTTCTCTCTCTCTCTTTCTCTTCTCTTGTATTCGTAGTCTCTCGCTCGTAGTCTCGCTGCCCGCACGCCGTGTGTACTCAGCCGATGCGCCGAGGACTTAACTGTCTCATTGTCGTCCCACCAGGCATCGGAGCTTCGGGACAGATGTGCAAAATTTAAGGAGAGAATGCCAGGGAAATCGTCGGTGGCGAAAAGAGACCCCTGTGCTCGTTCAGACTCTTTCATGATTCTCGCGGTATTCTCTCCCCCCCTCTCTCTCTCCTTTCGTACCCCCTCGATCTCTGCCACAGTGGTGAACCATTGACCGTTCCTCTCCGATTGAATTGCCAGATACGTGACCCTAAAAGAACATACTTTGATTCTTCCAAACGATTCGCTCCACCGAATCTTCCCATCCGTTATTAATCTCCGGTACTTTAATTAGATGCATCCTCATCTTCTTCTTCCATCGTTCAAGATACCTTTAGCATCCCCTCTTGTTTAACTACTTGTGTGCATCGTACCACGTTAAAAGTGCATCCGCGTTCGAAGGCCAGTGCTTTTAGCACGGTGCACACCCAAATAGTCTAATCCAGCTTTCGCGCCTTACGTTCGCGAGAGTGGGCATGCCTGGTGCAACGATCAGTGCATCGGGTGGCTCGGCCAGCGGGGAAAATCGATCGAATAAAAAAATGCTTGGCCGATGCCGACGTGCGACGAGGACGCGAATCGCGGAACCATGGGGTAGAGAGGAAGACGAAGGGAGAGGAAGAATCGTAGCAGAGGGGTGGAAGGCGAACCGGGGCTTAGTACCGGTAGCAGAAGGAGGGATAGTCCGGGACCATTGAAGAGTGAAACCGCTCAAAGCAGCTGCCCCCGCACCCTCCCGAGCAACCTTTCACCCTCCACCTCACCTCTCTCTTACTCCTTATAGCTTTGAAAACCACCCCTCTTGCCTTGGACCGATCGCGTACCCCGCTACTCCCTCACAATCGCTACCTCTCGTTCACTTCTTTTTCTTTTCGTCTTCTTCTCGCTACCGCTCCCTCATTGGGCCCTTTGCCTAACTCCTGGAGATTAATACACGTTTGTGGTACAAGAAATAAGTTTAGGTTTCTATTACTAATCTTACTCCGTTATTTCTAATCTACCTGATAAATAATTCGGTTTAGTTTAGTCGGTTGATAAGCAAGGCGTATTTTCATGATTTATATATACTTCTAATAGGAAAGACTTCTTAAATTGATGTCGGAGGTATCGCGGACGTATCCCTGATTATATCAGTTTCTCTTATTCATCTGATTACGGGTGTAAGTTTAATGACTATAAAGTGTCACAATTTGCAAATGACACTGTCAAATCGTGCACATTAGCCCCCGCGATTTTATTACGCTCAAGATGCGACTCCACAGATTTTAGTCGATATTTCATTATCCCTGGTATAAACGGACGGTCGAGATTCCCGATATTTTTAATTCTAATGCTCTTTGCATAACAAATTTGGCTCGTCCTACGAGTGATTTCCATCTGACAGGGTATACCTAGCGGACATTATCTGTCTATCTGTCTCTCGGCAGTTCACGACGCGTCCCCCATAACCACGAGGCTAAGAGAATGAAAACGAGTTAGAGAAGCGAAAAAGGGGAGAGAGAGAGGGAGAGAGAAAGAGCGAGGGGATCAACGATGAGTGAAAAGGGGAAGAGAGCTGGTCTAAGGCATGCCAGATGTAAAAAGAAGTGGGAAGGGGGAGTCGAAAAGCAAGGGGCACGCGAAAAGTGCGTATTGTAAGATTGGCGCGTGCGGCACGCGGAACCTTCGGTAACGTCGTCCGTGCCCTGTCGTAAAACCCCTATGTTCCCTTCGGTGCCCCCTTCGTCCCTCCTGCCTTTTCGTGCCACCGTTTCTCGAGTTCCCTCTTTTATGAAGGGACGAGGGCCCAGGAGCTCATTGTCGGAAGCACATCTGCCGTACGATCGGCGACCGATTGTCTCGCAGGCTTAGGAAACTTGCTTGTCGAAAAAAAAGGTGGCTTAGCAGCGGGGCGACGTAACACGTGGTGGGGACTTTGGACACGCGTGTGTTCTCTTAGGGGGTGAAAAAGGCGGGCAAGTTTCTTCCCGAGTAGTGACGTTACTTTTGCCTTCGTCATTATTATTACGTTACCTGTATTCCTTCACGTAATAATTTTCGATCGCGCTTAATCGCGTGCCGTCAATACACCCTGTAATCTGGGGTGCCTTATTGCGCGTTACCAATTAGAAATATTATCCCTTTTTCGTATCCTCGATTGAATGACGAAAGGTGCGAAAAGTTTTCTCGTTCACGAGTCGCCGTCCCTTCGAAAAGGTTACACCGCCGTGAACCCACCCCCATTCGGTTAAGCCAACAACCGGCAGGGCGGTCGTAATCAACAAGGACGTCGACGCGGCGTTACAACCCTTAAGCCCCGTGGCGGAAATGCCGAGGTGAACGGAACATCATATACTTGCCGAGCGGCCCTGACAGAACAGAATGAAGTAATCACTTGTTAACTTGTATTTTAATTACTTGATTTTCCAGGGTACGCTCTCGGCAGCGTCGGCGTCGACAACGAAGCCAACGCGACCGACACCCGCGGTTAGAGCGTCGTCGCGTTTGCCGCAGCAAGTCTGAGTGCAGATGCCGTTAAAGTGTTAATTACTAATTAAGAAGGGTGCACAGGATGCAGCATCAAGACCCTGCGCGACACCTTTTTGAACGCGCCCTCTGAATGGACGCTTACGCCCTGACGGGCAAACGCGTGTACTCACCCATCCATCCGCGCGCGCTCCTGAACCCACCTATACCCACAAGAACTCGCCCGGGATATAATCTATGTGGGTGTGTTCTCACGCATTGCACTTACGAGTACATCGTCCGCGAGCACACGCAAACCCACGTAATATGCTCGCGCGTATTACGAACCCGCAGACGCTTAATGTCCTCTCGTTATATGCACTTTCACGCCTCGTGCCCGTCACCCGCGAGGATAAAGTAGACCGTGCCACGACGTTCCTCTCGAATTCTTTGCGAGCTTCATCTTGCGCACCCTCGGCTAACGGTCCGACCTCCACGCTTTTTCCACCTGGCTATGATCCTCCTTGCACACTGCACATTGCAATACCTTATCAAATACTTATACACCTCGTGTAAGTATAATTACACCAGCATGCACGCTGGTTATCGTTCAAGGAAAAACAACTCAGTTTCATATAGGAACTACGTATAGGTAGAAAATGATTAGTCATAAGCAATCCCAGATTATCTTCTAAGGATCTCGGAGGGTATGGTTTTCATAGGGTCTATTAGGGTGGTTGAAAAATCGAGTCGGTCTATACTTTGTAAGCAGCTGTTCGTAATGGAAGGGAAAAGTTTTTGAGGGCGATCGACACCGGCATTGACACTTTGCAAATCTTGGCCGATTGTCAGGGTATTCCTTAAGCGTTTTCTCCCCTTCGAGGAAGAACCTCCGTGGGAAAGTTTTGCCAAGAAAGCCGTGACGGCCGAGGGGTTGAGACTCTCAGGGTCAGCTACGGATCTCGGGGAGACGAGGTGTTCGCCATTGTCGAAGGTCGACCGACTTGGCATAACCGTTAAAAGGGAGCCGGCTGGTTGGTTTAAGAAGTACGATCGTGGTTTCTTGAATAGAAACGAAGAAGGGGAGAATGTAAGGCGGGAAGACACGAGACGTCGTTACGCCCAAGTCACTCTATAGTTTCTAAACAGGCAAAGTTTTCTCACCGCACTTTTAACGGCGGTTATACCTACCCGGATTTCTCGAAGTCATTATGCAAATGCGACATATCAAAGAACGCTTACGTATGAATGGAATTCTAAGATACGTTGAAATTCCTCGGGAGCGAGTGAAAAGAGATCACTGTCACCATTGTTTCACCATGTGCGTGGGTATTTGATGTTTCTCGATGACGATTGCATTCCGTCAAAAAACCGTAGGCGCGCGTTTTTCCCGAATCGACCGAAGTGGCTGCAGAGTGGTGCGAAATTAAAGAAAAAAACAGCCAAGTGCTGGCGTTCCCCCTTTTAATTGGTGCTCTCGCCTATACGGCCTGCAGCGCGTCACAAAAGCGGCGCGTCGAAACAGCAACTCGCGACGATGAAGATCACGCTTGAAGGAGGCATCACGTCGACAAACATCATTGCCATTATACGCTTCAATACGCGGCACCTCTAAAGCTTGCATCGCGTTTTCCTCCACCTGTGCGACAATGTGCCAAGAGAAACGTACACCTCTTCAAGAAAAGAAATTAGCTGCATTTACTTGGTGAGAATCATACAACTTCTGATACGATCTCGATGGAATCAGTGTATCGACGACATCGAATTCGCTATTAAACGTTAGAGTAGAAGAATAGAATATTATTGAGAATAAGCATTCTGGAAAATAGAGTATCAGTAATGGAAAGAAACAACTAATTTAGTTAAATTAATCGTGAGTCTGAAACGTATCATATTGGATAATTATTTTATGGAGCAAAAATTTATTTCAAAATATTAATGGCCCTTATCGGAGATGGTTCACGATAAAAGGCAAAGAAGCGGAAAAAGCAAAAGTAACGCTTCTCGAGTTGGCTGCAGAGGCTAATTATTCTCGCCTCGAAGACTTCTTGGTATCTTTGTCGTGCAGCTAGGTAGGTCTCTATCCGACTCTTTTTTTTCGGTGGCAAAGCAACTCGTAATTAGATGCTAATAATCAACACCCTCCCGGAGGATCACGCTCTTTCCCTCTCTCCTCCTCATTCTCGTTCTCACGTCGCCCCGTTGCAACGGGGCGCAAGAAAACCCGAGGCCCTGGAGAGCTTATTATTATCCTAATTATACAATACTATAATGAATGACTCCGCGGCTCACCCTCTAGCCCTTACTTTTGCTTCCTCGCTCGCTCGCTCGTACGGCCTCCGACTATCTTCTTCCCGTCTGTCTCTCATTCCTTTTTTCCCTCTTTTCCCTCCCGCGTCAACGTTGCTCTTCTCCTCTGCACTTGGTGGTCGAAGAGTGGCAATTCTAGCACTCGGGCTTTTTGTCAAACCGACTACGGAACTAGTGCCGTCTCCCTCTTCCTCTTACACCCCCATTATATTACCGGCTTCGTCTCTCGTTCCGTTTTCTCTCTGTCTCCTGGTGTCTGTTTTAATTAGGCACTTCGCGGATATATATATATATCTATATCTATATATCTATATATATATATGTGCACCTATATACATACATACCATGCGATATTACGTATGTGCATAACCAACCCAGTACAGAGACCAACCAGACCACCAGCCCAGCCCAAGCATAGCCCACAGTCTACCTACCATATTCCGCCTATACTCGGCGATCCGCCGAGCTTGAATGCGGTTGATGGGTGGTTGAGTAAGGATTATAGGCGCAGGTGACACATACATATCTATATCACTGCGAGAAAGTGAGAGAGAGAGGGTTGGTGAGAAGGAGAGGATGAGGATGAAGTCGGGGGTGGCTCACCGATGGGTGGGTGTTGCTGAAGGTTCAAGGAGACACTGAAATAGAAAGAGACCGGGTGAGGGAAACTCGGTACGTCAGAGAGAGCCTGAACGAGGGATAGAGTTTGCAGAGACACATACTCCTCTTTCAATTCTCCTCTCTTGTGTGCAACCTTCTCTGACTGACTGCTGATAAGAGTACGCGAAATTGTCTTAATTGGCGAGAGAGCCAATCTCGAGTGATCGAATGAGAAGAGCCTCTTGCGTCTCTGCCATCTGACTACTCGTACTCTTTCTTTCAACCGTCGTAGTGATCGAGATGCGATGCAACGGAAGGTCGCGTTGTCTTCTTCAATCGCTACGATGATTTCTCGTCGTTAAGTATAGAAGTAGTTAGACGTACGTGGTACTACTTGTATTAAATAATCTTGTTCTTTTATGAACGCTACTTTTCCTCCCCATATTACGATACGTTACTACTGGTTGGTATAAAGTATTCTTATTCGACGTTAATGCCTGATAATGGAGGAAGTGCTAATTAGGTATGATCATTATCTGAAATGTTTCGAGTCCTAAGGCAAATGGAAAGGTTTTCTACACCATAGTGTATCCGTGTATCACACTTGGACTCACTGAAAGATACGATACCACAAATCTGAAACGTTCGTCGATTCTCGCTTTCACGAGTCGCGCGCGACTTCGCCAGGCGGAAGCAATCTTAAAAATTGCTCCCAGCGGCACCGAGCGAAGACCAAGACTCGGAGGCTGAACCGGTTGGCTCACATTGTCGAGCATTCAGGGACGTCGAGTTATACAAGCCGCACTGCCACTACCCGACTCGTTGCTTTCCCGCTGAACCGTACTTCTTTGCATCCCCTCGGGATCGAAAGTGCAAGATCAACCTGACTGCCATTCTCACTGCCATTCTGGCTGCTACTCTAGGATACCTCAACCACCACCATCACCGAGGGGTGGGAATGGGGGGTCGAAGTCACTGTATGTGTTTAAGGGTGAGGAGAGGATAGGCCGACGGGACCTGGGAAAAGAAAGATCGGGAGAAGAATGGAAAATATCCGGACAAGTAGCAGACTCCACTTACCCGTTCGTTTCGTTCTCGAGTCTCAGTTGCTGCCGCGTCAAGTTATTCGTGTGTTTGCGTCGCTCGACTTATTCGCCCATAACACGGAAAAAATACAAGAGGGGGACGACTGTCTACCTCCTTCTTCATCTTTTTATTCACGTCACTCCTCTTTCCACGTAACCTCTCATTCTCCTCTTACTAAGCATTTGCCCCTTTTGAACAACAAGGAGAATACATCCACGGAAATTAAGTTCAACCATCGTTACGTTATAACCGTTAAGATTGTGTACTACATACGTACAACCACTAAAACCTACCATAGAAATCAGTAGTTAAAAGTTCACGTCGAGCAGACACATTTTTCAAAGATATTTATAATGTTCCTCTCTCCCTCGGATATCACTCGTCGGGGCTCGTTTCTTTCCCCAGTTTTCGTGAGATCCGTCGAAGCGAACTCAACCCCTGAGCTACCACCCCCCAGAGCTCCCCCACCAACGTTGCAACGAAGGAACAGGTCACTATTACTATACAAATTACCCGCCAATTAGTGACTTGTGCTTGCTTAACTGCGTTAATTAATGAACGTAAACGGTAAACTTGGCGGGAGCCCGGGATTTTTTCTCCACCGTAGGCGCAAGAAGAAAAGAGAAAGAGCGTATCGTGGGATCCTATGTATGCCTATAAACTTGTATACCTATATCCTTCTCTCTTTCTCCCTCTCTCACCCTTATTCTGTAAAAAGTCGGCAGTTGCTTCCACGAGGGTGTCGAGGTCTTCTTGGACGATACACTGTAACACGTTCTTAATAGTCTCTTTGAACCGCGTCGCTTGCCAGCCGACGAGGAGTTGTACACACCTCTTTGCGACTCTCTCCCCTTCTTCCTTTTTTTTTCACCATCTCCCGCTTGCGTCAGACCACTTTTAATATCGACCCTTAATTAATTATCGGCAGTACATTAGCATTCTCCGTTCCGCGAAAGTCGGAATCAACAATATCACTGCTCGCGTGAAATCAATTCTTAATCTTATTCTAGATATACAATAACATCTTTCTCTGATGGCATGCAATTATTGACGATCATTTTCGCGTTAATCATTAATGTTAATGTAATATTAATACTATGAGATGTTTGTCTAACCGTGTAATAACATTTTATTTTCCAGGGAGTTCTACTATATTCAAATGGAGAAATACGCGAGGCAAGCGGTTTCGGAGGGTGTAAAAAACGCCGACGACCTTCGGGTCGGCGGTGACTCCGAAATCTATCGGGTCCTGAACCTCCACTACAACCGTAATAACAACATTGAGGTATGGGGTCCCCAGGTGCGCAGTATGAACACGCACAAGCTTCTTTTTCTTTTGATTTGTCTCATTAGAACTTGCAAACTTAAGTCGATCAATTAACGAGCATGCATTCCTTCGCGCAGCGTGCGAAAGTTTTACCGTTGAAAAACCTTAAGAATACTTTGTCACGTCGGAACAAACTGGCTGTTATTAACGCTTCTTAAAAAAAAAGAACACTAGTCTCATTTGTTTCCTTCCAAGTTGTTTTACGCTCACTATATATGTATATGTGTACGTGTGTATATATTTATTTTTCATTATGAATAGTAATTTACTTTCGTCACGAGCCAACGACGATTACATTTATTTTGTTTTTGTTTTTTCGTACAATTGTTGTACGTCGTAGAAACGTATATGTATTGTGTGTTTTACTGTACTGTGTATATATACGTGTATCCGCGTGTATGTAAAATGTAAAAACAGCTATGTATTATATTATTTAACGAGACTCTGCTGAAACCTGGGAAAATTCTATTCTTCGGATCGCCGTCACAATTGCGAGCCGCTTGACGCGTAATTAATTACTCGTATTCGTTAATAATCCAAACGCACTAATTATAAGTGGCAAGCCCTTAGTACGTGTACGTATAACCGCTCGTTAAGCAAGAACAGTACGTGTCACAGATTATTTACAACTATCGTTTCCGCACTTCAAATTTGCAGATTATATCACGACGTACTTTTAATCCGCACAAGAAAATCCCCGATCTCGAAGAATTCCATTTATCCGATAATATTCTTCTCATTTGTACATACATCAATTCAAATATATTTCAACGTTCATCTCACGATATAACAATACAGTACAAATCATTCACCAGGTCTCAGTATATTTGTCTAAATAAAAAAATTCGTAATTCTCTCTCTCTACTTCTTTACTTCCGCATTATACAGTTCTCGATGAGTACCGAGTCTACATGATGTACTAAATAAACGGTTAATATTTCCAGGCACCGAATAACTTCAAATTCGTGGTCGAGCAGACGCTCAAAGAGTTCTTCAAGGCGATTCAAGGTGGCAAGGACACCGAGCAGAGCTGGAAGAAGTCGATCTACAAGATCATCTCGAGGCTGGACGACCCAGTGCCAGAGTACTTCAAGAGCCCGAACTTCCTGGAGCAGCTCCAGTGAATCATAAGGTCACGTGGCTCTTGCTCTTCGTGGTACGCGAGCTCATCAACGCTCGTCGACTCCCGGTAAACCATGGAACGGCCAGCGAGGAAGGATCGCATCCGCCAGCAGGTACAACGTCCTTCGCGTTTAAAGCGCGTTCAGGTATCCTTAAAGTAACATATCGCAGAACGAGCGTGAGAGAAACGAGAGTTAGGAAACCGAGACGAGAAACATGGGAGACATAGTGAACGAGAGAAGACACGGTGGAGGAGGAAATCCGCGGATATATCGAGAAGGAACGATACGAGATGGAAAGTCGTGGATGGTAACTCGTACTCGTTCATCGAAGACGTCCGCGGAATGATGCTGATTTGACGGATCAGGCTGTGACCTTAATCACGAATTCATACGAGATAGCGAGAGCATAGGTGAACCAATTGTAATGAAACGACGTTTCGTGCCTTTTATTAACGAGGTGTTACGAGATCCTCGGATATTTTGAGAAAAAAAAACAAACAAATGGCATAAACGTCCACCTTGATTCTCGTTACGAGGAACCACCGATAATGAGAAGACGGAGTCTTAGGACGAAGCGGAGATGCAAGATGAAATTGCGTGGTCAACGAATGGCAAGAATATACGGAACAAGTATAACACTACGAATGTCGACTTTGTATAACATCTACTTCCTACGTGAGAAAGTTTAACGATTCGTTTCCGGCTAATTTTAAGTCACTCGCTTCGGAACCAGAATTCAATAGTCGCGCTGAAGACGTTGATTACGGAGTTGCGCTTATGAAGATCGAAACATCAGCCAGTATATTTTCTTGTTTTACCGAGAGTTCTCCTTGATAAGAGATTATTTCGAGAGCAATGTCATCGTTTTGCATGGAGATGATCCTTATCGAAGATCACGTCAGAAAAGTAGATTAAAACTGGAAAAAGATACCTGCTGCGTTTGAGTAATTACGAAAGGATTTGAAATGAACAGCGTCGCTCTCCATTTCGAATCCTTTTAAACATTACGTAACAATAGTGATCTGTTCAAAGGATTATGTTCTTCGAGGTTGAACTTTTACGTTCGACATTTCCCAAGCGCACTTCCGTAAGATGCGTCCAGGCGCATCAACGCGACAACACTAACGCTTCTTCGAGACATCTCTTGACGATTTATTTTTTAGCGAGAACGAAACTCAAACTGGCGGTTCGTACTCCACTGAGAGAAACGAATTACTCCGACGGACTCTACATTGCGATTTTTCATGTTCGGATTAAGAGAACAGGAAAAATCGCCATTAGATATTTCACCTGTTCTGGATGCCACGAGTAATGCGTGCAACATCCGGGATGGTACCGCTTTCGAAGGATCGTTGATCCTTCTTTCTAAGTTGTACATAAATCACTTCACACTGAACCGTGCAAAGTCGAAGGAGACACGTTCGTCATCGACGTGAAAATGCTTGGCTTATTTTGAAATTAGGTGACGCGTGCGGATTGAAAGGGGGAAAACACAAAGGTGGAACCTTTCGTCTACGTTCGACTAGTTGTCAGAGTTTTCACACACGAGATATTTTTTCCGAGGTCTGCTCTTAAATCGGACGTTGTGCAACGCGAGCACCAAAGAACTCAAAACAATACAAAAATTGAAAACCTCGTTCGGTAATACGACGATAATATACATAATTGTATATACATGTGTGTGTGTGTATCAGATCGTGAAATAGTGATCTTGAATAACGAGACAAATTTCACGCGCGGAATATGAACTCTTCTTATTCTTTGAATTCTCTTATATTTCACGTTTCGTTAAACCGCGGCTCCTTTCACGTTGCCGGGCGAACCAATCGTGCAGGAAGAACGCATTTCACCCGGCAACGCGGGAAACAACGCGCGTCGTATTGAGATACAAACGGTGCACGGGTCATATATATATAAATATAAATACAAATATAAATATAAATATAAATGAAGCGGAAGAGAAATGTTTTTATTAATGGTTAATTAAATAACGAGGCTAGGCTAGTCGCGGTGACAGGAGTACGAGTATTAGGGACGACAAACGAGGAAGGAAAGGGAAGGGCGAATCAACGTGTAAGAAATACGATCGAGCACCGGCGACGTCCTTAAATATTAGCGGATTAATGATTAAAAACAGATTAGTAAAGATAGCTAGGGTGACGGATGAGGGAGAAATAATTTTAAAAAAGACGACAAGGAGACTAAAATAAATCGATCGCCGGTGCGTAACTATATTAAAGTAGATTATATTGAGAACGTATATATATATATTATATATATGGAAAAATTGAAAAAATATATATATATAAATGAATATATATATATTAGATTTTTAAAGCGGAAGGCGGATGTTGGCGCGATTAAAGTTGCGTAAAGAGAATGTATGACAGAGGGTTAACATACCCACGCCTCCTTTATTCCACTCATACCCGACCTACAGACCACCATACACATTCAATCTCCACGTACACACGAGACACACACACTCGACCACACATACACACTCCACCTATACGACCCTACCCTTAACGTACACCTACACACACTCACACGACTACCATTAATCACGTATTCGTGATTATACACACCCTTAGAACGCAAAGAACACACAGAGACGAGGAAAAGTATAACACGCGGTGACGAAAACGCGAGGAATCTGGAGACGGTCGCCTCTGTGTTCTTATCGCGGTTGTTTATTTTTTCCTCCTTTCCAGTAGACAGCTTGTAGATAGATTACTAATCGGACGGTATTAAGAATAGTTATAAATAATCCACGGGTGGTAGCGTATCCTTTTGTAATTTAATCTTAATTACCATCCCTCACTATTATTATATTATCATTTCCGCTATTACGTGCTCTATGATTATGATTAATATTATTATTATGTACTATCATTACCATTCATTATTATTATTGTCATGATTTTTGATTAATATATACTATTTAGTTTCATTATACATATTATTATTATGATTATGATTATGATTATGATTATGAGTAGTGGAAAGGTCAGAGTACCAATTGTGTCGACGTGTACGATTATTCTGATTGGCGACGGATTCATTAGTTTCGAGATTTTAAATCGCACCCTCCCTTATTAATTGCGCCAGCGAAGAACGAAAAAAAAATGAAAATCGCTCTTTCCCCGTATTCCTGATATTCCTTTCCCCCCCCCCCCGTCCTTATCACTTATCACTTTTAGTTTTAAGACACGATTAAATATCCCCTTCTATCCCCATGCCAAGCATGTATCTCGCCTGTGTTCTGGCATTTTAGTTAATATATATTTATATATATATACATATTGTATTTAGTTATTGTATTATTATTAAAATGATTATTATTATGATACCGGTAGCATGTATTATACCAGTATACATACGATTAAAGGACAAATAGATAAACACGAATAGAGACACGGTACACACGAACACTTTTTTTCTGCAAAGCGGTGAGTCTTAACCTAGTCACGAGTCACTATTTTTTAATTTTAACAATCGATTTATTGATTATTATTTTATTTATTATTTACGACAATAAAATGAAACATTGAACTTGATTTTTACCATTCTTTTTTTTTACTATTCCAGCCGTCCACCCCCCCCCCCCCCCCACACCCTTTGGCTTTTTTTTGTATCCAGGATAACGCAAACATATAACGCGCCACCCCTTCCCATGATTCGGCTGATCAAAATTGATAATTGATAATAAATGATGAAAAGGAAACACGTTTGAAAATGTTCCGAACACTCTCGACTGCCGAACCTGGCCTACCTAGTTTCTGTCCTGAAGAATATAATATTCGATCTCTAGGGGATGAGTTAAGACGACTTTGATGTCCTGTTTGGAGAATTATTAATTATTTGATCGAAATCGATGAGGAAACGAGACTAACTCTTTCGTCGAAGATGAGACGCGGAAGTTTAAATTCATGGAGAATTAGATGAAAATTCGGAAAATTCGCTCCTTAAATAACAAACGGTGGCCTAAAATTATCTCCTTCGGCAGTGGCCTAACAATTTTGGTCTAAACGTTTACAAAGAGGAATTTTTTAGGACGAGTGGATTTGGAAAATTCATGGAAAGAATAAGTAGAAGTTCGTGGAATTTACTAGAGGTTTTCAGTCTCAGGAATGAAATTATAATTCTCCGGTGAGCCGACATCATCGTCGTAAGATTGAAAGGAAAGAGATTTATCTTGATTCTGCTATTTACGTTCGACTTCGGTACCTAAATATCTAACAATTTTTATTAATAAGAAACTTGATTTCCTCAAAGAAAAACCGCACGATGACTTAACAGTGATTTAATCTACCAATGCGTGCGACACTAAAGTATTCCAAGAAATATGATTTTAATTAATGATGTTTTTGAAGAGTTCAGAAGACGACCGATTACATCCATCTCAATTCGAACGAATAGAATAAATAATTATAAGAAATTCGAAAGGACCATTGACTTTGAATGCCTCAATTATTCGAAGGCAAACGTATCAAAATTAAGATGAATTATTTGGTGGGATGTGAAATGAATTTTTCGGCGATTTTTGCGAAACGCATTCGTGGATTAAGCGAATAGTAGACTCCGCAAAACAGATCGGCATAATTCTAAAATGCTTTGCGCTTTCACGTCGATACGCGTCAACATCTTTTCCAGAACTGTCTCAGAAAGCTTTCTGCTAACAGATTCGGGAGAAAGAAACAGGATTCATAATAAGCAAGTTAAAAAAGCACATGTACCATACATATTGATCGATACAATAATTAGATTAAATCGAATTTCTCCACGATTGAAAGAACACGATAATACAATTACACATGTACTTCGAATATCCTTATAGACATTGACGAAGTCATTATTAGATAACAATCGAAGATTAACCAGCATCGAGTTTCCCAATAATTTACAGCATTAAGATATCGATACTTAAAGCCCGCGCACCAATCAAACTATTAGTGAATTATTTTCCCGATACTTTTCAAGGATCTCAATAAGAAGTGATTACTTTCGACTACTATCATATATTCTTGAAATCTAAGTAAATACTACGCCAACAGTTGACCGATAATTAGAATCTCGTATTAACTAACATAACCAAACAATAGTGATTCAACCACCGATTAATGAACAGTTACCGATAAGTCATTAAACCATTTCCAATCCTGAGTCGTCCTTCTCATCGATCCACATAGTAAATCGTGCAACTTTGTTCGCGGATACCTCCAATTAAAACTTACCGATAAAACAAACAGATTTCTCAAATGTTACTCGGAAAGAAGGTACACATCGTAGTCGTAATACTCGCGAGAACTTTCACATACGCTTCGTAAAGAAATCCAGTTGCAAATGAAATAAAACAGAAACCGGTAAAAGAAACGACGTTGAAAACCAAAACCAGGAAACAAGTCCACTTTCTTTCTCCGTCGATCGAGAACTCGAAATCTGCGACGCGAAGGACGAACCGCCACGGACCTTAAATATTTACTCGAATCCTGAAGAGCCCAAGGCTCGAGGATGAAACGAGACAAAGATAAAAAGAAAAAGATGATAAAACAAAGGATCGAAAGCCGCGGCTAAAGAAATCATCGATGTATCTCCCTTCTCTCTTACTCCGGAAGTAAACGTCTCGTCCTTCATCGATCATTGATCTCGATGGATCGAGTGACGTGGATCGAGGAGTCTCAAAGAGATTTCGTTCGAACGAGAAATCGACGAGCGGTAGTTAAATAATAAATCGAACTAGCAACGACTTTTTATTATGGAATTAAATGAATCTCGACGATGGAGATGAAAGAGAGAAGTGGAGGGCAAGGAAATAAGACGTAACTTGAAGGAAGTCGAGATGAGGAACGATGATAGGCTATAAATGTATTTTATATCGCCTGATGTATTCGTGGATGATACATAGAGAGATATTAATTTTCATGGATATCACCGACGACAGTAGCCTGCGCGATCCTGTTCGTAAAGTCTGGAATAAGAAAAGTGTCAGGAATATAAAGTACGAACCGTAAGGCCGATCGACTCGCCGTTATTAACGTTTTGTGCAAGTGGGGCCGAAACACGGAGAACGAGTAGACGGGAACGGGATACGTGAAAAGAAGTAAAACGAATAAAATGCTCGCTAATTGAATGCGTGGGTGAGCTCTGTAACGAGACACGTAAGGAGATGAAACACGGTGTAACCGGGAACGATGAAAATAATAAGCATACGTACATACCTAAAAAAAAAAATGCGTAAGTTTTAAGGACACGTGTAAGCAGAATTAAGTAATAGTATTTAACGTTAACACTTGCAAGCTATTAATTATTATATAAACGATTAACTAATGATAAAAGAAAAACGTACCGAGCGGAAGGTCGCATCACGCTGCAGAGGAAGAGGATACCTACTTTAAATAAAAAAAATAAACACACACACACACTAATAAACTAATTATTATTATATGAGTATATATTATTATTATTACGATTATTACTATCGACTTCGAGATTGTCGTGATAAAGTGAAGAGAGAGAGGAGGTGGATTAAAAGAACACGTGACTTTTACGAGTGCGAATATGACTTGAGTAATTGCAGAATTTCAAAATTGCGCGACTGCCGGAAGACGAGTGGCTGGAAGAGAGAAAGAGATATTATTATATTAGCGAGAATGCGTGAGAGAGTGTGAGAAAGAGAGAGAGAGAGAGCGCGCGAGAATGAGTCAGTTTTAAGTAAGATACATCGGAGGGTATGTTCATCGAGAATCATAATTCCTCAAACTATTAGGAGCATAATTAGGATATATTTATTAATGGCGAATGCGCGACTATGGAAATTAACGTGTCGATAATGCAAAACGCGCACGAACGAGTAAAAGAGTGAGATAGAGAACTAAAGGGAGAACACGCGTGAGAGAGAGAGAGAAAGAGAGAGTGCATGGAAGTCAGAGAGAAAGCATTTGGATGAAAGAAAAAAAGGAAGGCAAGGGAAATCTCATAGTGAGACCAAGTATTTGCTCTCCATAGTTACAATCTAGCGCGATTATTAGTTTAAATGACGTGCTTGGCGCCGCGCACATGCGCTCACCTAGCGGAAGCCGTAATACCTAAACTGTCAATATGGAGAACGACACAGTTTAGTCCGCGTGGTGAGTGAGTTACTGTGACAGGTGCGGAGAGCTCGGCGGGGATGAAAGTGTTTTTTTGAGTTTTGGAAGTTGATTGCAAGGACCAGGAGCGGGAAGACTGACAGGGAGACAGAGAGGGTGAGTGAACGTAATACGTTGTGTTTCTAATACGAGTGATCGCGTGCGTAACGCCAAAAATAACGAGAGGAGACGAGAACAAAAAAAAAGAAAAACAATTGATTGTTGACACCGAGTGAGCAAACTTTCTTGTGTGATAATCTCGTAGTACACGTAGCGTGTTAAGTCTACAATACGTTCGGTAGGGGATTTAATGTTAGAACGACTTTTCCGAAAAAGTCGGGAAGAAGAGAGCAAGCGTGGAGTCCTCCGATCCATCGATTTCGAGAGGTTCTACGCGGAGTTTCGATTTTCGCAACACTTTCTTTTGGGGAAATTCCTTGATGGACGCTAACGTGTCCCTCGTATCTTGACATATCATCGCGCGTAAATTATAATGTTGTTCCGTGTTGATACGTTACAGTGATCTCGGCGTGTCGTCGATTACTCCGACTACGTCGAATTATCGTAGCGACTTATTTTCATCCTTGCTTAGAGATATATTTTATTAGTAAGCGTTTCATGTTCTGCCATTATGACCCCGGCGCAAGGTGGCTCTTACTTTACAACGTAAACAAGAGGCAGTCGATACTCCTGCCTCGATGCCGTAGGATTCACAAAAATAATTCCTTACGATTCATAACAACGAATACCAGACGTATTCTATAAATGATCGCTATTCCGCCGTACATTAAGGCGAGTCAATTATATTGACAAGCGAATCGTGTCATAATTATCTACCAATATACCTCTTGCATTAAATTAATCCGACATTAAGCGACACAATACATCGTCGATAGTCTTCGATCATTAAAATACCCAACAGTACCAACGATAATATGACATCATCAGAATGAACAACTAGAAACGATCACGTATATGAATTGCTACGGAATTAATTAATATTACTAGACTTGATTCTACTTCAATACATATTTAATTTGCAGGCCGTAATGAGAGGCTGTCGATACTCCAGCTCTCAACGACTCAGAGTTTCTTATATTATCTTCTCTTGCGATTTCATCTTATTACTTTATCTTTGCTTGTAACATCCGAATTTTCTTGGGTCATAATGTCGTAATATGAAAAGGAACTTTAAGAGCGATCGGTTTCTTGTACTCCAACTCGACTGGGGTACCAACTATTAAGTCGGGGGGTTGATTAGTCCCTTGATAAAAAGCGAAACCTCTCGGAGTCCACGAGGAGGCGGAGGATCCGTGTTAGTCGGGGGTCTTGGGAGGGTGGGTTGGTTGAGCAGGGACAGAAAGGAATGGGTACTAGAAAAGAGGATAGAGATATGGAGACCGACGAAATTGTGAATGGTGTAGAAGCGTGTAGGGAGCCAAGTGTCCTTGATGCGACCGTCGTTCAAGCCACGAAATCTCGCGATCTCAACAGGTGATTTTTTTTGTTCGGACAAACGGGGAGGCTCGAAAGGAGCAGGGAAAGGGAAAAGAGAAAAGGAGAGAGAGAGAGAGAGGGAGAGAGAAAGATCTGATAACAGAGAGCGTAACAATCCAGAGATACGAAGAATCACGAGAAAAAAAGTCACGACTGAGAAGAAATCCATGCGAATTGCGATTTCGGACTGAGTTCGGAGCCACGGGCGAGAGACGTTCGGCGCAAACCGATCCTAAATTGAGAGATAAAGGAAACGAGTAAAAGAGAACGCAAGGAAGACGAGTGACAGGATACGAACGAATGAGAACAAAGCAAAGGGAGTACATGCGAGGAGAGATAGTATAATGAGGAGTGAATGCGTTTAAAAAATTGAGATGAAAAAAAAATGGTGAAAAAATTATACAGAGATAGCCGTCCCCCTTGGCTACCGGGGGGTCCGCGATATATGTATTGTAAAAAGGCGAGACTAGTGAAATTAGAAGAAGGCGGCGAGAGAATAAGAGGAGAAATTATTAGGGCCAGTTTGTAAGTGTAAGTTAACAAGGAATTTTGTCCCCCCCCTCCCTCAAATACCCTTTCGTGCACGATACTTTTGGCAATTCTTTCGCGATGGAGTGTGTGCGTTACATAACGGGTTGCCTGTGAGAGATGTAGTTGAAGGAATATGGATTACGTGAGAAATTCGTGTGTGTGAGAGAGAGAGAAAGTGATATATATAGATAATATATGAAAGATATGGAAGAGAGGGAGAGAGAGCGAGAGCGAGAGAGAAAGAAAGAGAAGAGATGAAGATGAAAAAAGGGACGGGTTTAAAATGGCCAATTATAGGTCCGTCGTCCGACTCAGTAGCCCCATCGAGGAGGAAAATAACCGATTGCAAAGAGGCAGGCAAAATACACAGAAAGCACCCTGAATGGCAGATACCAAAAGTGTCACTATCCATCCAACCCTTCGGCCACCGAGAGTGAGAGCAACGAATGAGTAGTGTAAGGGAGTGAATCTTATAGTTGAATCCTATTTGCCATGGGAATATAAGCTATTTTATTCATCGTATACAAGTGTCGTTTACCTCTTCGTTCGATACGTCTCATTAATATTAATTGGATGTAAATGGGAACTACTTACGAATCCGTTGGTATCGTATCTTTATCCTATATCATATATTCGTGGACGAGTAGAGTTTCATTGGGATTAATTCATTCAAGGGATTCATTCATATTATTCGTACTACAATTAGAGATTTATTACATATATATTCCCGGTTGTAGTTAAATGTCAGGAATGAATTTGGGCATACGAAATTCAGGGGAAAAGAAACAAACAAAGGAGGAGAGATGAATGCACGCGTGTACCGAGAGGAGCACACACGAGAATGAGAATGAGAAAATATTTGTGAGATGTCTGTATATCCTGGCGTGTTAATTGCACTTGCGCATAAGTCTCAGCCAAGCAAGTCGTGTTAGGTTATTATAACGTATTATCGTGTAGGGAATCGTAGGTGTATTAAGGTAAATAAAACAAAAAAGAAGAAGTACTTATTTAGCGAAAAAAAACAAACAAAAGACATACGAAGAAGCGAGAGATGAGCACTGAAGCAGCAGAAGCGACAGAAAACAGAGAAACCTTACGTTGATGTGTGAGGATGTGAGCTAGATCGCCGCGTTGAGTCCAATGAAGTCCTCAGAGATATACAACGCAAAGAGACCCTCCGGAATGAGGTGGAAAGGGCACGCCAAACGTTTTACAACCAATGGCCCTCCAGCTTCGTCGTTTTCGATAAAACAAACTCGGGGATTAAAATACTTATGCCAAAAGCCAGACAATACTTTAATAGAGACAAACGTAGTCGTTAAACTTTTCGAAGGACTGACCGTCACGAGAAATCGCGTGTGCCCACACAAACTCTTCAAGGACAAATTTCGAGAGGAAATATTTTTTTCGAAAGGAAAGTACTAAAAATCTAAAACGCAAACGATGAAGCTGGAAGTCCATTGCTTGACGGTTGGCTGGAACGTCTTGTAAGAATATTGTGGGAATTGTTTTTCTGCGCCCCTGCAAGTCCGGTTTCGGTCATGGTTGGGGCACCATATACACAAGCAAGTACATTTTAAATCCGTAACTCTGTCTCGAAAATTCTACGAAGTATTATACATTGTCGACATTTTCTAACATTATATTGACAGTGCAATTACCAGTCCGCATCCTGGACTATTTGTAATGCAATAATGTTAACCACAGTTTTCATTTATGTTGAGCGACATTGTTCTAACTTAATGTATATTACTCAAAATTTCATGGCGTAATTTCGATAACTACATTATTATATTTCTTATTGGTGTATTGAAGATCATTTCTTACGTACTTATTGCAACATAGAGATACAATTTATGATAAGAATACAACGATGCAGATTGCAGCAGTCGATGATGCAAAGCAAGCATTTTAATGAATTAAACGAAATCACCGAATAGGTTGTACGTGATAAAATAATATATTTCATTATTAACATCATTTACTTGTATAGCTCGTATACTGCATTAATATTTATATTCCGTCACGTATTGTACTTTCAGTAACTTAATTAGAATGATTCTTTTAATATATACTCAATTTACGTCGCTCAATACTTAAATCGGAATCAGTTGCAATAGACAGCAGCCGAAGTGATTGTCACGTTATCACTGACATCGCTGATCAACTTGAATAAATATGAAATATAGAATATGAGACAGAGATTCGGGCACACAAACCTGCCTACTTTCATGAATGCATTACGATATTTGATAACTCTACCACTTTCGACATGAGAGTTCCTTTCGTACATTTTACCGGCGTTTTTCTCGGTTATGCTTTCGATATAAGAGGAAGTTCGGTTCGTTAATTGCTATCTTCGGTTGCGCACAAGACGACACACAGAGAGACGATACGCAAAAAGATATTCGTACGTGTCACAGAGCTGTTCGTAGAAATTCGTCAAAAGGAGAATGCATTTATGGTACAAATGATATAATTAATAAAACCTCAAAATTTCCATGTTCGAATAAATACGTCGTATTGTTACCTCGATATAATCGCGAATCATCTGTGACACGGAAAGATATCTTCTTGCTACGGAGAGTGAAAAAAATTCCGTTTTTTGGCAGACACCAAAAAAAAATAAGCAGCTCCTAAGATTCACGGGAATATACGTGTGTGGTGGTAATTTGAGACACACGTACACGCGTGTATTCCCGTAATCTCCAAACCACACAACATAGAGTGCTCGGCAAGGCGAAGTGCATCGAGTCGCCTAGCAGCACACCCACACACACGCGTATACTACACTGACACCTACACAATCGGGACATGTTACGGTTGATAGTGATACACACACACACGTAATACACGGTACAGAGAACACGTACACGTATACACGTACACGAACACGCAGTTTCGGCCAGAATCTAAAAGACACATCAAGGAAAAAAGTACAAGTTTATCACGTTGCGCCTTAACGTTAAAATTAAAAGTTGATCAAAAGAGAGGAAAAAAAGTGGAGCGTATTCTTAACCAAAATCGGCCTTAGTATATACTTTCTCCATGGTCCTGTGAAGGGTCAAGGTCACGGATGATCCTCCTAGGTTTTTGCAACCCTGAATCCCCCATCCTTCACCACCCCCCCAGTCTAGATTGTATAAATGACATATAAAGTATATATATACATATTATATATATGAAAATCAACCGGCGGCGGGATGTTTCGAAACCTCGCAGCTAATTCAGCAAAAGCCACCGAACCATCGAACGACTTAAGAGAAAATGGAAATGAAAGAAAAATAGTTCTTCTCCGTTCCCGCCGCGACCGGTTGGACTCGAAATTCTTACGGTACGCGTCTACGTTGGACGAGGAGATGAGCAGGGGGAGGGTTGCGGATGTGATCGAAGGAGATTTTTAAGCTTAACAATATGAGATTTAATTAATTAGAACCAGGTGCAACGTAGACGCGCGACCTGCCTTTCAAATTGACCCTTCGTCCTTTCTCGTATCGGAGGATCGTTCGTTGATCGTCTTCACGGTGGCCTGGCAACCCCAATCCTACTCCCCCCGCGATATATCCCCCCAGAGAACAGAAGTGGAGAAACGATGAAAAAAAAAATAATATGAATCAAGAGACACTCACTCATCATCCATCAGGCGAGAAAGCGAAAACAGAGAGAAAGATGTAAGAGAAAGTGAGATAGTGAGAGAGGCATCCCTTTCTCGCGCAAGAGAAGAAAAACACTTCCTGCATGTTGTATTTAAAGCGACGAGGCGAGTGGGCGGGTCAATCGAAATTATTCTAAGGACTCGTTCGAGAACGAGGTCAGTAAACGAGTGATACGGGAAGTACGATAGAGAAGAACGTGATCGAAGAATACGAATAATATGATAATATCGATGAACGAGGATATAGAATAATTGCGTTACGAGGAAAACAAAAGGACCACCGTATTATCTACTCGCTGTTTACCCGCGTACTTGGACGAAGGAAAATTCGCCGAAAATCCGAGAGATTCGAAATGCCTGGAGAACGAGGGAGAGAATGAGAGAATTTATAATGGTGAGGGGGGATCGACCACGTATTATCTCGTCGCGTAGATCCGCGGTATCCTTTGTCATCCGTTTTTTACGATCGTATCTCCGAGAGACTCGACCACGACTCGAAACGAAGAGGGGTGTGAATCATGATCGTGATTCCGTTGTACGTTGCGCGATCAAGAAAAATTTCCAAATCTCAATAGTTCGAGCATCAATGAGAAGTAAATGTGAACTGTGAATAACATTCTCGTACGATCTCGTTTCCAAATATTTTCATACATTATCGGAATTCAAACGAAAATGAAGATTTAAATATCAGTGATTTTCGTTGATTATTAACACGCGATTAACGGACTCGATTATGAGATGCGTATAAATTCATCGAACGTTTCTCAACGTATCGATTATTGGCTAATTAGGTAGAGAAACTGATTGGTAGTGTCCGCGCGATTGGGCCAGCTCGTCTAACTCACGTATTAATCATTATTTCGTAACGAAGGGACTTTTAATGAACGACTGTTTCGGCATTCTTCTGATCGATACGTTTCAGGAATTGATTCCATTACAATGGAAGACAATATCAGATAAGCGTAATAAATCGTACAGGATTTTTTAGCAATTCGAGATCACCCAGCTTTTAATCTTTCAAAGTACACGCGACGATCCAACTGACCCAGTTCAATCCGACAGTAAATATTACCGATTTAATATACCGGACATAAGAAGCAATATATATACCGTAATTACAATTGACAGAATATTAAGTGATCATACTACACCATATTAGTCTGCGATAATACGACAAGGAATCAATTTTCAAGAAAAAAAATGCGATCTGCCTCGACGAGGCGTAATGTCCCCCAAAAGAAGGAAACATATCCAAGGTTGTATTAGAATCTCTTAACCAAGGAAAGGATAAATGCTCGTATGAGCCGTACACGTAGTACAGCTATCATTGATAGTTAATAATTCTGGTAATAATTGCGCAGACAATTATTGCTTGCCCGGCCGATCGTCGATAACGTGGATGAGAATAATTATTTTAAGGAGCGATAATAACGGCGTATCGATGGTAATTATGAGGACAAACGGTGTCGAACAGAGACTTTCCATGTCTCGCAGATCGATGGACTCGATTTAATGTAATACTTTCTCGATACTTTTACCGAACGAACGGCCCTCCAACCTTGTCATTCACTTCGACCAACTTGACACTATACTTTGCAGGCAACCACGTCGAGCCAATCGACGATGGTACTTTACTTTATCACCAACCAAATACGTTGATTCTCATTGACACTACCGATTTCTTCACCGCGATTCGATTCGTCGTAATTTTACCAACTCGTTCCACCATGCGAAGTTACGAGTGAAAAGAACTTCGTGCTTTGCGGATACTTTTCGCATAACATCCTAGTTTGAGGTTGTTAATTCTTTACAGATGAACATGTTGAGACAATCAACACAGGTTTTCATTTTTCTCTGATGATAGGTGGTTACAATGTTAACAGTAACATATGTGGTTATGTATTACAAGCACCTTAGTTAACGAGATATAGGTACATGTATGGTTAATGTTTAATTAACGTGGATGTTTATGCAACATCGTCGAGTTGTTTAATAGAAGATGATTTATCACGATGCAAACTTCTGCGCATACGCGATTCAAGAAATTAAGGGATTCGATGAAAAAGTACGAGAGGAAATATTGCCAGAAAAAAGGAATGAGATAGATAATTCGCCGAAATGATATGCATTAGTTTTGAAAATTCTGATTATTCGCCAGCGGGACAGCATTACGTATCGAAGCGGCGAGTATCGTACTTCCGGTGCACGATCCGAAATCAAGAAGCCGAAGGAACCGTGAAATGAAATCCCCATGATTGCGTCCATTACGGAAGTGATAGGAGGAAGAATAAGAAGTGGCACGTTTGAAATAAAATAACACGGTCGCTGGCCCGTCACGTTGGCCAATGCCGAGTGAATAGTGACGACCGATAAAAATAGAATTTCAAAGGAAGCAAAGCATACGGGACGATTGATGAATTAAATGAGAAACGAGTGAAACCGATAGAGCAAACATAAAACAGTAACAATAATTAATAAGAGGATCTCCTCGTAGGAATCGAAACGAAACCACTTGCCACTTGCAATTCGTTGAAAACGCGACGCATTCTAAGCAATTCGCATGACGTAGCTAAATCCAAAGCGAACAAAGAAAGGGAGTGTGTGTGACAGTAAGAAAGAGAGATACAGAGAGAAAGAGTGAGAGTATGAGAGAGAGAGTAGAAATTACAAGGGATTTTAGAAGGAAACGAGAGAAGGAGAGTGTAAGGGATGGGAGTGTTAATATAGATGGAGGAAAGTGAGAAAACGACAGAGATGTTAGTAGAGTGAATGGACGAAGGTGCGAATGAAGAACTGAATGATAAGTAAAATAAAAGAAGACGAAACCATGGGTATCACTGGAGATCCGCTATTCGACTTTCTGATTTTTCGCAGATTTTCGCGCGGGACAACAGGTGCGTCCCCTCCGAGATCCCACCCCCCACACCCTATTCCCCCTCCCAATCCCGAAACAGAGAAACAGGAACAAAAGGTTTTGCTTCCAATCCGTACGCGTTATCGAGACTTGATTGAAGGGAAAAAAATAAGAAACTATAAACTACCTAACAATAATTATTAAACGATAAAAGAAGGGTTAAGAGTATTGATTAATTGAATTATACCTAACGATTAATTAAAAAATAATTGATAATGACTAATGGATAACTTAACGATAATACGATTACTGATATAAATATAAATATATAAATAAATAAATATATATATATATTATAAATATAGTTTAAACGGTAACGAGGACAACCCGGTACATGGCGGCTAATAAACAAACCACCGAGACGAACAAAACGATCCGGCCTAAATCGGGCCTGAAAAGGGGCGGTGCCGATCGAGCGTGATGTTCATTGACTTTTTTTTAAAAAAACAAACAAACAAACAAACCGATCGCGCTCGAGTTCCCTCGTTCTGTATTTTTTTTGACTGGATGAGGCCGCGACACGATGCACCGAAAACCGCCGAGTTTTTTGGCGTCGTGTGTCTTTTAGCAGTCGGATTAAAACTCTCGTCGAGGTGGTCGTTTCTTACCCATCATTTATACGCTAGCTTGTAACTTGGAACTTAAGTATAATGTGAGAGAAAGAGAGCTGAAAGAGACCGAGAGAAAGATGATGATGATGAAACACACACGAGATACACGTACACAGCATTAATGATACCTAATGATAGAATTATATTATTGATATAACTTACGATTATGAACTATCCTAGTGGTATTATATGACGACATAGTTGATTGATCTGTTTAATATTGAATGTCTGTAGATCACGGAGCGTTTGGAACTCTATGCTAATCCGAGCACCCCGTACAACCCAAGCTTACTCCTACAACCCCCTTACCCCCTTTAACCCCGACCCTTAACCCCCCCGTGTTAACCACGATCATTCAGAAGCCCCATTGACATACCGCGTATACAGAACAATTATCCGCTGATAAAATTCGATTTTAATAATTGGACAAAACCATGGACTATCGAATAACCTGCTAAATTAATCAACCTAAAAATTATGTCAATCTGAAGATAAAGAATAGATTTAATCCCCGTATATATGTTAGAAGTAGACATTGAAGATTATCCATCGCGCGTATGGAGACTTCAAAGAATTTTCTCTTGGATTCAATTGTGTCCTTCGTGTTTCTTCCATGGAATTAACGTGAAGAAGGTCAAATGTACTTCTACAAGTTTTCATCCTTTTTTTGACAGTGAAACACAATTTATGCATAGCATAATAATCCATAGAAAATATTCCAGGAAAGCCCGGTTTTACGTTAGAAAATTCAACAGAACGACAAACATAAGCCACAGCAGTAAATAGAAAGCTACGCACAGCTTTCTCTCCGCTAATCAACCTTCACTTACGCATACATGGAAGAACGAATAAAATAATCAACAAAGTGACCCACGAGTCAAATCAAGAAAATTATAATCGAATCGTGATAAGATTATAAACGATCTAATTAAAAATATGACACCGAGGAATAAGAAAAATGATGCACATCCGAAGGAGTAAAAAATCCGGGGGATATAAAACTGAAAAAACATCCATCACGCGCGATGTAGTAAGCGTAAAAATCGAGAAGATTAATTTTAAAAAAATGAGAAATGTAGGAAAGGAAAGCGAGGCCTAGAAAGGAAAATTCCAGGAGAAACTCCTCCAAGCCCTCTGCCTCTGTTTTTTAAGCACGCGTGCAAAGTGACGTCCATCGACAAGAATCATAATCAATCAACGAGTAGCGCTCTAAGAGTGACAATGAATTCACTGTTGAATACAAGAATGAAGTTTGAAACTTCCGTTTGAAACGGAAGTGGTTAATAAGTCTAGCCATTCTTCTCGATCGACGTCTCCGACCATAGGTTCGCCTGATTGTTGAGTTTAAGTTTTATAGCAAGTATCTTCTTCGTGCAAAGCGAATGAGTTCGCATTCGTTGTGCCTTCTTTGGATTCGTCGATGATTTCGTTCCACGAAGTGATCGATGATCTCAAGAATAGTGCACTTTAGAATCGTTCTGAAATTCGCTAGGATTATTTGTACATTCAGCAGTATGTTCGTTGTATCACTTTGATAATGGAACGACTATGTGTTTTCTCTTACGGAACAAACGTTTTATTGCTAATAAGTCTTTTTACCTTGGCGCCAATCGGTGTCCTTCGGAATTCGTGGAATGGAATTAATAACCTTGTTATATAATCGGACCTCCGTTACATAGCTGATTAAATAGTTACGATCAGCTGTTTCCTCCGAATTTATTGTTTCCATTGTTGACTCGTCGATTCGAGTCGTAAGGCTCGCTCGACATATTCTTTTTCTGTCGTGTAGTGATCCGAGGTTCGTTCCTTCACGTTCTCCAAACGACACCGGAAAATGGCGCTTGACTTTTCGCTTGGAAAAATCCGCGAACGCGGAGAAATCCGACCGGATGTTGTATAGATTTTTGCCGTTTTTCAGAGGGTGATATGGACAATTGGGGAAAACAGTATTAACTTGTTAATTAGGGACGACTTCTAGGAGCCACGCAGTTTTTAATGAGACCGTTACGCGAACGAATCGATCACTCAGGAATTTTGGATTTGGTTCATAGAATTAATTCAATGCCAGTATATGAAATAATATATCTTTCTCCATTTGTATCGTTGCGTAACAATGATTCTTAGAATACATTAACGATATACTTTAATAGTATTTACATAGTGCTTAGTTTCAATGTCATTATTAAGTCTGATCTTATTTTATGTCCGTTTATTATATTCATCGTTGATATGGGTGATCGAAGAATTCCAGTCGGTCTTGTATTCTTCCGCATTGATGAGCAATGTTTCCCTCTCCGACGAAATTCTGCCAAGTTTCGAGAATATGAAAACTTACACACATTACACTAATCGTACATATTAATGTTAAACTAGATTACACGCAGACTCTTCTCGTTATGATCCCTGTACTTCGAGTCCATGTTAGAACGATATTGAAACTACCATCTTCTACTAACAATAGTAATACACGAACTGGTTTTATGTTTACAAAGATAAAAAACCAAGGATACGGTAGAACATAGCTTTGTTCTCCGATGAAGTTGAATCGTCGTTGATACTCCGACTGATTGCAACAGCCAGATACATTAGAGTCATAAGTTAGATGATGTTGAAGATGTGTTTTATAAACTCACATACTTCTCATTTGTTGAATGTTAATTATCATGGTGCGTAAATATGTGTACAGTAACATATTTTTTTATAACATTCTACTGATCCTTGGTAGACAGTTCAATATTTTCATATACTGCAATAGTGGTCCACAATCAGGTGGTAAAAGAAATACAACCGGTTATAATTTGAAGACATTTGGTAGACCATCGGTGCTAATTCAACGTGAAGATGGCGGATGGAAATCGTAGTACATGAGATTCGAAGTACTAAAGAGCCCCCAGAGAGAGTTTGAGTTTGGCCTTGGGCAAAGTCAGGCGAGCGTCGGGCCGGCTCTCAATTTTGAAATAGCCATTTCGACGAAAAGCGAAAAAAGTGAACAGACCCCCAAAACCCGAAGCAATAGTGGAAGGCAACCGGATCAAAATAACCGCCACACGAATCAACAGTTTCTCGCGCGGGGTCCGGCCGCGGCAGCCGACAAAATATCTCATGCTTAAGAAAGGTTATCCTTGCGTATCCCCCGCTCACATCTCCGTCCCTCATCTAGACACCCTCCTCTCTCCTCCAACCACCCTCGTGTCTCATCTAACAAGTCCTATGATACCGAGAACCCCAGAGGATATCCAGATAATTTTATTAGATACGGTAGCCCATTAGTTTTGAGGGGGTGCATAATGCCTTCTTGGGTCCGTAAAAAAAAAGAAGTAACTACGCCAGGTTATGCCGCGGCCACGTGGCCACGTGGATTCGGATCCCGCGCCCATTCTCACTCACAGCACACACTGGGCCGACTCGTCCGATAGAATGTGCCTTCAGTGTTGATTTTATACGAAAAAAATACTAAAATTATACAAAGGGGCCCGACATAGACCGAACGCCCACCCAAAGCCTGACTGGTGCTCGCCCGCTGCCCGTTTTTCACTTCCTAACACCGGTCTTTCTATATACACACAGTGAACAAGTACATCTACATCGACACATACCTCGATGAAAGATGATAGGACCTGCATCCTAGATTGATATATAATTTCTGTGTTTAAATTCTTTCATTATATCAAGAATATTTATTCTTCCGTGAAATATATACATGCATTAGACACACGTTTCTTGATCGTATTATTCCGAAGGATTAACGGTGTGAATTCGTTCAAGGCATCGTTTCAATGATCTACAATACTCACACAAGTCTGGGACCATGTCGAGAAACAAAAAGTGTTATAAAGTATATCTTAGTATTTAGCCAATTTATTATTTATCGTACCGATTGTACGTTAACGATCGTGTATATAATTGAACATTGGTATCTACGGATGGATACGTAGATAGATAGGGCGATACCTAACCAGCCTTGTCTTAGCGTGTGATTGGAGACGCGACGCGAGGTTACACCGAATATCCCATGGGTATTACCAACCTTGTCACTCACACATACACATATGTACGTACGCTTAATAAGGTACCTTTGAGATTAGCGACCACAACCTATACTAATGACGAAAGCCACACATCATATGCATAACTTTACGAATTAAATATTAATCCGTTGACTGAAGGGTGCAGGTCCAGCTTCGTCCTTTCGAGGTGTACTGGAAATTATTTCAAAGAAACTCCACCGTGTTGCACCACGATACCAATGTATTCTGGTGAACATGGAATGAAATGTAATATTAAAAAGTATCTGCGGAAAACTTAAGCACACATACACTGACACGTGCACGCGCATAATCCATCCACACCCCACAAAGATATTTTGGTTAACGCAAGGAGTTCGGAACGCTGCTATGCACCGATAACACACATATATTGATTAAATGCAATTACTATGCGATAAGTATACTTACATAATATATATGTGTACTATGGTCTCTCCCACTTCCCATCAGAATACCCCGAGAGTCGTGAACCGATCGCGCGTCCAATTTGTAGATCGGCGAGTGTACTCGATCGATCTTCGATCGTCGGAACGATCTTCGCGATCGATACATTCCACCGACTTGTCCCGAGATAATTACTCGGAGATAAAAACAAAGATCGATCATCGAGAGGGTTGCTCTCGCGATTCCTACGATTGACGATTAGATCGGTACGCGGCGGTGAGTACCCCCCATTCTCCGATAATCCCGACATCCCCGCGAAACCCCGAAAAATACAAGCGTAGAATTTAATCACATTAACTATGAATGACGAGAGCTACGTAAGAGCTAACTAACTAACTACAATTAAACTTACTTAATTATTAACAATTAAACAAGCAGTAAAGCAGTATAAACAGTAAATGCCCAGTAACCATTGAATTGTGTGTCGACAACTACATACTAACTACCTACCGTATATCGAAGTAATAGCCGTATGTAAAAGGAAAGAAAAAACTTGTATTCTACCAGTTGTATCAGCCAGTCCAGTTCTAATAAGCAAGCGATTAAAAACACCCAATACCCGGTTTTAAATCCCTGACCCTACAGCCTGTACTTCCTACTTCCAACCCCGACCCCCCCCCCCGAAACCACCCCGTCACCCCTTTTACTCAAGCCATCATTGGATTAATCAATTACTAGCCCTATCCGCGGTAATAGTCCCGACCCAATTACAAACTATCCATCTCCTTCAGTATAAGTATCCACAAGCCTATCCGGGACCCTTTAACCTCCACACCCCCACCCCAACCCCCCATTTTCACCTATCAAACCCACCCTCTTCATCTTGATAATCCTTCGTAATAATTACCACGCAATGTAACCCATCAGTATAAAAGGAAACCCGCCGGATAACATGATATTTACCATTAGTGTTTTTCGTAGACAGACTTATAAAGAAAAAGACTTCGTTTACGATTGTACGCACACGTGTGGGGAGACCATGTAACTTTAGCTCCGCCGCTCATTTAGCCGTCCGCGTGACCGCGATTCGCCGTGCGTCGGCGTATGTTTCGTCGTGACTTCCTATTCGAGTCGAGTTCGGTTTCCATATTCAATAAGGAACAATGGAAATGACAATGTCACGAAAGGATTCTCACGGGGAAAAAAAGAAAGAACGCGCGCGCGAGCGCGTAACCTGTACTTCCAAGCGATCGCGAGCGCGGGCGCGCAAATGCCCCGAAATAACAACCAGCTGGTATTAGCAGCTAGCGCCCCTTTTCAAATACCCCGTAAACCAATGTCCCCCGACATCCTTTCCACCCTCGAGACATTTACCTTTAAACTAAAGCTAAAAAAAGGACACGAACCATAACCCCCTATCCACCCTGAACCCCTCGATTCCCTACGTGTTGTATTATCCGTTATTTTCGATATAATATTATATATAGTATACTAATGATATTTAATGATAATACGACGACGATAAGGTATGGGAGACGTTTGGTCACATAAGAAAAACAAAAAATAGGACACCCACAGAACAGATTACGCCATCCTCACACGACCATTCGATCGACACAGAGACGGAAACGGACACACTTCAGATACGATTCCACACATCATTACTTCTATCAACGGACAACACAATTCTCAACATACAATCAGTAACACCATTGTAATCACACACACACAACTTCAACGTACATACAGAACACACTTTACATACACAGTTATACACTCACATACGGCTACGCACACCGACAGACATCAGCAGTAATAGATACACTTAACAGGATGAAAAAAATGAATAACAGAAACACTAGTTGCCGTGCAGTTTGTGAACAAAAAAAAATGATGAATACCACCGACCTACCCGCGGGTCCGCTTCGTTCTTGCCCTGCGAGACTGCGTCGTGGCGTGTCCTCCGACGAGAAAGACTCGATGGGATATCGCGCACCATGAAAACGATCGTGGAAAAGTACCGAGGGAAAAGTGATCCTCTCCTCGAGAATCTCGATGAGAGAACCCTCGTTTTACCCTTTTCTAAGAAAAGTGTCCCGATTTAATGTCTCGTCAATGGAGACTCGCGCGGCTCAGGGTTCGCTGATGGGGCTGAATCTGCCTCAAGCGTAGCTAAACGTTTTTGTACAGGATTAACAGAAGATACATTAAACTGGATGTAAAATCTTGAGTTACAGAGCAGCACTATACATACCACACAGATGATGTATATATTTTTACGTTACAGAATATGCCTGCACTACAGACAGGCGCAATAAGACTGGTTCTCATTTCCCATAACAATGCGTATATACAATGCCACATAAACTTTAACAAGAAAAATGACCCATATATTGTAATGTACAACTTAATGATATTTGTATACAGTATACCGCCTGGGTTGAACAAACACAGGGGTTGAACAAACACAAAACACGCCATGGTCAACGAGACTGGGGCTGCCCGCTCGCAGCACCATAGATATCGGTCAGCAAAATCAGACTCGAAGGACTCGATTCATTGGCTGGCGAGATATATCGAATAATCAAAAAGTTCCTTTATGCTTTTAAAGGAAGTGAAACATAAAGTGATACATGATGTGTGTGTGTGTGAAGGAGGATGTGGGGGGCGGGGGGCGGATGGTAATAGTGATCGAATACGAGCCATCGAGTGAGTCGAGTCGTGTTTCAATTCGAGTCGAGGAAAACATGGTTAACGTGATAAGAAAACGTGAACGAAGATAAAGCGAGGAACAATAAGAGAGAATTGGCATATGAATTCGCGAGAGACCCGTGCGTTTTATACACCATGGAAATTCACATCCTGATTTTCTCATTAGGCCGTTATACCCATCGAGGTCCGTTACAAAACAACTAGCAAAAGTGTTAGAGTGATAAAGAAATACGAAAAAGCACAAGGATCGTCGATCGTGATCAATGAGACGATTCACGTAAAAGAAAGAAATTCGATGGTGTGGACTTGAATAAGTTCATGGGAGTGTTGCTTGCGGGTACCCCGACAGAAGCATAACGCGGGTAGGAGTTTCTAAACAAGAATTCCCGCGTCTTTCGAGTGGCAGCTGCTATTCGAAACGCGGGGAGGTCCTAATTTTCCGAAAATAAAAAATTATAATAATAAACACTAAATCCGTACTCACGGCTCCGGTTGATCGGATATGGATCGAGGGTTGGGAATGGAGGAGACTCGTGGATCCGACGAGAACCGATATTCTTTGATCGATAAAACGAAAACAATGGCCAATACGAATGGGCCTAAGTGATGTGATACTCGGAAACCTCTGATATCTATCGGTGGGTCTCATTCTCCTCCTAATTCTCTCGATCCTGATTCGTCGATCAATCGACCCTGAGGATATTCATGACACAAGTTTGAGTTGCAGTGCAAGCGAACATCTGTAGAGCCATATACGTATAGTATGTTGTTGTATCTTTAAACGTGAAAAAAAAAGCAAACAAACCCGATGACAATTAACCGTAGTAAAGTGTACAATTTTTATAAAAGGCCGCGGTTGCAATTTCGAGAAGACAACCATCGATGCGGCAGACAACAGACGAAACCAAAAATAAAGGGGCGGCAGATTCGTAGCAAGGAATTATGATGATATGATAATAAAGAAAATTTAATAATAATTCGAAAACAAACGAGGAGGATTTAAACGGTGAGATTAACGGGAAGAAAGGTAGAGGCATGTGTGTGCGTGTGTGTGTTAGGGAGACTAAAACAAGGCGAGAGAAAGAGTGATACGGATGATTGATGTAAGCGAAGGAGTCTGATAAGGGATAAAAGTAAAAGAACGCGTAACACGGAAAGAGTGCATGAATATGATAAGGAGATATGAGAATTGGTCGAAACACCGACAGAGATTGCATCCTAGAATTCTGATTGGCGGCTCGGTCACCGGCGGCCCCGTCCGAAACGGGTGCAAGTATAACTTTAGGTGTATAAAGAGAAGTGCGGGGCGATAACAAAAATTTTATTTACCTTCTCGTGGTTTTTAGGATGTTCTAAAGAAATTATTGTAAAAAAAAAGCGAAAGATCTATTATAGAGAAAATGCAAATTCTAAGGTCGACTGATGAACGCGAGTGTCAGATGATGCGTGTATTTAGAGATGACTCTTGCGTTAATGATAACAGAGGAGTTTGAAGAACGATGCGAATGATTATAAATATGCGTGGAGACCTGAAGAAAGAAATTTATTGTAAATTTTTGGAGGGTGATTCGGTCGCCCGGTGACCATGCCTCGATCTCAGTGCAAACTCGAAATGCCACGGGCGCCCGATAAGATTTGCACGGAGGAAGATATCTGTCGATAAAAAAATGACTGAATGTTATTTTAACAGACGTCTAAATAAATGTTTCATGTGAATATTTTTCTCCGTGACGTGATCGCTGTTCGGAATTAGTTGCTCTACTTCCGGTCTGCCTTTTTGGGAGATGATCGAATAGAGCTTTACACTTCCGGAAAATTTTGACCGTAGACGTGGAAGAAGGGAGAAGAGATCGAAAAAAAGTCTAAAAGATAAGTCATTTTTCCGAATTCACGCGATTCGGCGCCCCTGATATATTTCGACTGTCGAACGTTTGTTTCGATTTCGAAATTGATTATCCATTTTTTTACACATTTCGGCAACGACATCTCGACACTATATTTAAGCGCGACGCTGAAACGAAAAAACGACGAGGCTGCGACAAAATTGACGAAATTTGGACGACGACGATACGAGTGGTGGGAGGATGCATCGGTGTCGTGTTTTTTTTTTGGACAAGATTTCGGAAAATAGAACGCGAGAGAGAAAGAAAGGGAGAAAGTGAGAATGAGGATAAAAGAATGTTGAGAGAATGAGAGCCGAAGTATGCGAGGTAAACGAAGACGAAACTAGAAAGGGCAAAAAGTGTTGGTAAAAAGAAACTAATATTTGACACATTCGTATCAAAAAAGTAATAACAATGTGTAGGGCTTCGATAAAAAAAAAATTATAATATACTGGCGATCGAATGGGACAATGGGAGACACGCAGAAAAAGTAACGATTGTGAGCAACAAAAGATAACGAAAAGAAATGTAATATGATATGGGGGCGGAAGGCGAGAAAGAGAGGCCGAGAAAAACTACTAAAAAATATTTATAATATATGGCTACAAGTACAAATTACTTCGACTACTGAGCGTAGGTGTATTGATGTGTGAACAAAATTTGGTTGGCCGATGACCGTTTTTGAAAGCCATCATACTGCGTATCAAAGTATGTAAAATTTATTGAATAAACGCTAGCGTATTATGATATAATGTAATCTAATAATGTAATATTGTAATGACGAGTCTAAATGATGATGTTAACTTGAGGTTTTAGGAAGAGCGCGTGAGAGTGCACGTGAATGAAGAGTAAAAAAAGAGAGACAAACAAACAAAAAATAAAGAGAGCGAGCGTGCGAACGAGAGAGAGAGAGAGAGCGCGAGCGAGAGAGGACAAAGAGGTTGTTGTGCATACGATGATAAGAAAAAGAAAAACAAAAAGAAAACTTAAAATGAAGATGACAAATTGCAACTTTATAAACGATTATAAGTACGATTACTATTATTATTGCGATTAATGATTGTCCAAAAATTGAATCGATCCCCCGTCATTATTGTCAACCCTCGTTGCAACCAACGGGGGATGTATTTGTCCTCCCTTTTGGTACACCTCGCTTTTTACTAGAATTATTATTACCACGATTATTATTACGATTACTTACCGATCTATCCTAAGAATTGTGATTGTAAACCGTTGTTATTATTATCACGGCGATTAATGGTATGATCTTTGCGATTATTGACATGATTATTAATATTATTATTATTATTATTCTCGTATCCAAGATTGTACATGGCAGCGAAAACGTAATGAGTTGTTCACAATTTTGAGACACATATATACGTTTTTGGAAGACTCTACAAAAAAACGAGAAGAACGACTCGAGCGCTTTAGGAGAACGATAAATCGTGCGTGATTGATGGCGAGAAAGATGTCTGCGAGTAGAAAGTGATGAGACGAAGCGTGGAGGAGTAAACGGAGGTGAGAGAAAGTGAGAGTGAGAAAGTGATGTAAGTGGACGAAAAAGTAAGAGTGAGAGAGTGAGAAGAAGACAATGCGAAAGGAAAAGTGCGTGAGAATGTTGCGCGAATGCGTGGATGTCAGTGAGGGAGAAAATTCACACTCTAAATTACTTGCACGGGGAAAAAGACCGCCGACGATCGGTTGCGACGATAGACCGGAGAAAAGGAACGCGTTTTAAGGGAAGGAAACAAGCGAAACGGTGAACGCGAGAGTACGAGGGGAGGGGGAGCGTCAGGTTGAGAGTACAGACAAAAAACGGCGGAGAAAATTTCGCAAAAAAAAGAAACTAAGATATCGTGGCTACATACTTTCGGATATATATCGATGACGAAGAAACGAAATTCCTAAATAAACTCGCCCGCGACCCGACAGCGACGCACTTTCGGCGCCTCGCGAAATTCTATTTTTGTAAGCATATTTCTATAAAGGTATACTAACGATACGGCAAAATTTATTATTCCTAGTGTGGTGAAAATGAAAATTGAACGTTTAGATTTCGTTAGTATAGTGTAAAGATGATGAAAAAAAGTAAAATTAACGATGTCTAGGTCCTATTCGTGTACTTTAAAGGTGAACTATAAGGAAATAAAAAAAAATTATATCGTCGGCGGCGTCGTAGGTTGTAAAATTGTACATAAATTATTGCAAGAGGAGGCGCGGTGGGTCGCATCGCTGATACGTGGCGTGAGGCTAGTTTTTTTCCTTCTATATCTTTCGGCACTATATAAAGAGAGAGAGAGAGAGCGAGAGAGAGAGAGAGCATACCGCGTTTAGGGTGATAAAGTGTAGATATTTAAAACAAAGAGGGGAGTCAGGGAGAGAGAGAAAGAGAGCGAGAGAGACAAAGAGAAAAAGGACACCTCTTTCGGCACCGGAGTCAAAATTCGCGTCCTCTTGTCGTCGCGATAAACCGTCGGTCGAGTAAACTCCCGTACGTTCCTACGATGTATCATGACCGCGAAAGCGAAGACGACAAATGCAGAAAAAAAAGTCGAAAAAATGTACGATAATAATTACAAAAAAAAGATGCCGGAGAAATTGTATTCAGGCTGTCTCGTCGCGCGAAGCGAAGAGGAATGAACAATTTTCGGAGTAAAACGCGAGGTAAAGAAAAAGAGCAAAGAAGAAAGAGAGAGTGAAACGATCGCCCTCCCTTCTCATAGCCCGAGAGTGAATTCGACGACGATGCACTGCCGCTTTTTGAAGCAAAGAAACAAAATAATATATATAAATATATAAATATATTATATATATATAGATAGTTAGATAGATAGAGGCACCAAAAATGGCAGAGACGGAAATCGTGCGAAATTCCGCGCGCGGCTGGCTGAATCGCGGAGGGCGGCTCGTGCGAACATTTCTTCTGATTTTCAATCCTGGATACTTCATTGCGCTCATTGGTTTAGAGCGGCTTACATATTTATTATCCGTTTATCAGTTCACGACGAGCAGCGCTTATTCTCTGGGCATATTAAATCGTGGTTATCTTATTCCCGATACGTTCTTTTCGATTTTGTTATCGTTCGATCGCGTTGTCACGCGTCAGATTATTTCCGGAGGCGATTCACGACAAGGGTGTCAATGAGGGAGCGTGTGAAAGTAACATGTGAGAAAGAGAGAGAGTGAGTAAGTGAGAGTGAAATGATACAAAGGGAAAGAATAACGAAGCTGCAAGTAGTAAAGTCAATCTATAGAGAAACGAAGAAGATGAACATCGAAGAAGTCACAATTGTTCGACCTTCAATCTTCTCGAATTACAGAGAAAAATTATTCATCGTGCATTAATTTTCTTGGTGGTTGTTCCACGCGGATAATCATCGAGAACATTTTCACACGTGATAATCTCGTTTTTTCTGGAAAAATAACATTGTCAGCTTCGATTAAGTGTTTCCATCGGAAGTAGAGAAAGAAGGCGTGCGGAATGTGTGTGACTGAGAGAAAGCTGGTGAAAGAAAGGGTGCGAGAAAGAGTAGGGCGAGGGAGGGCGGAAGAAAAAGGGCGTAAGAAAGGTGGGAATGAAAGACGGAAAGGAAGAACAGGAAAGAAAGGTGCGGAGAGAGTGAGGGAGAGAGAGAGAACGAAAGGAAATGAGAGAGGTGACACAAGAGTATCGTAGTACACGGAGACACACACACACAGAAGCACGCACATACGCATACATGGACACGAGGAACAAATGGAAATACACACACAGGTACATTCACGCGACATTTCTGACACACAGGGACACGCAATATTATATATATATACGACTCCATAGATGATGGCGCGGCACACTCACATAGTGTCTCTCGGATTGTTCCACAAAACTTTTCATTCGAGTTTGCTTCAAGAAACCTTCTGTTTTCTAATGTATGACGTGTTGTTGTCGATATATAAAATAAACTTAATAAAAAAAATACATAATGTCGTATAACTTTGTAGGGCTTTATTCGTCCTGCCTGTGTGCCACTTTCGTCGGATTCTTTGCGTAAACATCTTTGAATCATCAACAAGAATCTGGTAATTTATAGCTTTATTATATTGTCTTACAAATTCGCGTTTGCATATGCTTTATATCGAGCGACAATTTCATTTGACTGATTGTCATGACGGGCTTTTTTCATTATTTTTAAAGCTCCGGACTTTTAAGATCGTACATTGATCGTGCGGATTCTTTTCAAGAATTTTATTGCACCAAACGATATCCGCGGTATATTTTAGTAGCGTTGAGGTAACTTTTACTGGAATTGTAAGAAAGCTTTCATTTCTAGTAATTAATACGTGGCTTTCATTTGATTTAAGTTGTAGCAATAAAAGTGGCTCTTCTACTATGATAAATCCTTTCCTTCTCCAACCGTTGGTCCGCGTGACAAAGAAACTGAATACGCGACTTTCAGAAGACCATTTTATTCTCAGGTAAGTTTACGTAATTCATCAAATAGTGTTATTACAAAATGTTGGAAAGAATTCTCGAAGAATTGATCAAATTAATGGTACCGAGACCATTTATTTTAATTAATAATCTATGCCAGTACGTATTAATGATTCATTGCAAAATTATCCTCGTTTACGTTACGTATACAACTTGGAAGATAATTGCTCCGTATAAGGGAATAAGACTTATTTTAATTGGTAACATTTGTTACTTATTTAGTAGTTCCGGATAACACAAACA
Organism: Nysson spinosus; assembly: GCA_910591585.2. Classification (NCBI taxonomy): domain Eukaryota; kingdom Metazoa; phylum Arthropoda; class Insecta; order Hymenoptera; family Crabronidae; genus Nysson; species Nysson spinosus. Next base: position 4,781,395 of record OU342837.1, on the reverse strand, counting down.
AAACATACTTTAATATTGTAATTAATTCTTGCTATTCAATGTTTATTTGTAAGGAGCGTATAAAATAATGAGGAGACATAATCGAATACAATTTAAAATGAAACCAAATAATGTTTATTGATAAATAGCATATGAAATACAGAGAAGACATTCTTGAATATAATTGAAAATAAGTTTAAGTAATGTTTAATCGCAAGTAGCATATGAAATAAAGAAGTGGCAATCTCAAATATAATTTAGAACGTGTCTAACAATCAGTAAGTAGTATGTGCCGTCGGACCCGGCCATTCGGTGTATTTGCGTGAGACCCTTTAACCGGGCAGCGACGTATAAAACTCAATAGGCAAACTTTTGAAACTGTAATTAGAGCGGCAGTACATCTTAAGACCGTTATTTTGAGAAAATGTTAATGACGGAAAGTTAATGAAACGGATAAATAGGGTCTCTCGTTCTCCGGTAAGAGGCGAGGAGGACGTTCTGGCTGAAAACCCCGAGGATCTACTCTCCGGATCTTCCAAGTGACGGAGTACATGAGAACCACCCTGAAGCATGTAAATTCGCTTACGCATCTCTAAGGGCCATTCACCCTTCGAACAAACATCCCACGTGAGAAGGAGCGAGAGACCTTAAGCAGCGCGCTTCATTAGACCTTTAATAAAATTTCAACACTTTAACGCCTCGACGCCCTGGGAAATATATAACCAATGAACTCGTTCTCACACGAGACTGCCTCGTATCTTCGTCGACGGCAGTCGGGTCCTTCGAGCCACTCTTTCTCCCCTACCCTTCCACGCCGGATCGTGGATCGTGTATCTCGGGTATCCAAAGGAAAACAGGGGTAGAAACCACCCTTGGAAGGAAGATTAAGTATCCAAGAGTGGTTGATTTTGTTACGGCGATCCTACTGTGGAGTGCTTGAAACTCGTTCTCCGATTTGTACGTGCCGTCGGTAAATACTACTGGATAGATGGAGCGAAGGGCTTCTTTCACTGCTTTCCCTTCGTGTGTTTTGCCGTTCTTTAGGAGCTGCACCGTCGGAATTCCATTTTGAATCTGCTTTCTTCTATGTACACCTTCACCGACAACGAATACATTTATTCGCCCTCTGAAACTGATAAACGCCGATAGTACATCGAAGGAATCAAGAGAAAATATATTTAATGAAGAATTCTTAATCACTGAAATATGATCTTAACGTAATATATAATTTTTAGTAGCAACGAAGTGAAACATTTTAATCGATTATTTATTATGCCAATAACAAATACTACAAGATCAATATAACTATCTAAATAACTTTAAGACTCAAATACGAAGAGGTATTCGCGTCTGTCACGCGTTCTCCAAAATGGCGTCAATCGATTTCCGATTCGTTCATCGACCCATTCTTCTTTGCTTTTAAACGCTTAATTATTCTGAATATTAAATCAGTACATTTCAATATTAATATGTAACATTAAAAATGGAACATCGAGAACTGTTAGGCAAATACTGTCGCAAAACACTATATCTTCGAAGGTGTAATCGCAAAAAGAGATTTTGTTTGTTCTGTTTACCCAAAGCTAACAATCGCATTCCCTTTCCGTGGATGGAATTCAGTTACCAACAACAGAAATCCGAGGAGCGAACAGATGGAACACCCTGAATAAGTGGTCGGAACACCCTATTGGTCAAACCTCGAAGAGAAATATCGACAGTCAACACGGTATGCTCTGGCCGAAAGAACGTAGAGTGCGCCTGGTCATCGTTTGTCCTCTAAAACAACATACATTTTTAAACCCACACTTTTATGTTATTAGTGGAATAACTCAATTTTCATATTTTTATTACGAATCACCTGTTCATTGAACAAAGTGTCGATCTTCTGGGACAATTAATCGGTTCAAACTTGAAATCAATGAATAAATTAATTAGTGAACAATGAACATAGCGAAAATCAGTGGTCCCATAAATATCTTGAAAAATGGGATTTTGAAGGATAACTTAAAATTTTCAGTAATTTTGGATATCCTAATAACGACGGACACGCCTACGATTCGGTTTCTCGGAGCAGTTCTCAGGTCACTTGAGGACAAGTCGTTTCTTTACATTCCACTCTTTATGATCAGTCGGCGAATAATATCACAATGTTTGCCAGATTCGGTTTCCTAAATATCTAACTTCATCCTCGCGCACCCCCCCCCCCCTTCCACGGTCTCGTTTGCATTCCAAATTTTACGATCAGGCCAAATATAATGCGGCTGAAATTTATTCCAATTACCGGCGAAATCTTCTGCAACTGCACATTTAATTGCGATACAAAGGGTGTCTAAGCGCGAGTCATCCCGAATTATTGATAAACAAAGATGAATCCGATGCACACCGAACCAGCATTTAATAACCCCTTCAAATTACACAGCCGATAATATCAATATTATTTTCTGTCACACGGTACCCTTAATAAATAGGTACAATAAGTAATATTGAAATTAAGCCAATAATTGAACAATTATAAAATCATTAGTGTATCTTTATTTCGAATTATCATTAAACCAACATTCATACTACTTAATTCAGTATAATAATCAATATTACTTAATCAGCCTTTTTGGCGGTATTCTGACAATAATTATATTACAATGTAACTCATTCTTAATCAATGTTGCATTATAAATTTTAGTGGCATATGATAAAATAACACCTTACCATATAATAAAATAACAACTATTCCGAAAAATAGCCACGAGATTAAGAACTTTTTAATCGCAATCCAGAAATTAGCATCAACCTTGCTATAATCTGACGATCTTCGTACGCCTTTCTTAGTCCTTTAGTTCCCCCGGTGGATCATTCTCGTATTACATATATAAGTAAGCATCTCGATGTATCCGAGAACTATATTGAAAAGATTCTGGAAGGGTTACTGAAACCAGAAAACTGCATTATAATCTGCCAGGTTCGGCTGCAAACTAAGTAGTCCGTCATTAGGTGGAACCGGTTTTTTCGGGCCCACCCTGCAGGCATACGAACTGCTTACACATTGCGTATCTGTAATCTGAGATCATTGATCTCCACTTGATTTTTATACTCCCTTTTCTTCCGATACTATTATCAATAAGGTTCACTTTTGGTTCCGCTGTCTTTAGGTTATTCGAACGATGCGACACGTTCAAACAAAGTTCCGCGTACCTACTCGTCATCGGCGAAGAGTCGAGACTCTTTTTCGCATTCCAAGCAAATTGACGGACAGATCCGCCAAGGATAAACTGAGAAACCTCTCCCGTTGCTGTATTCTTTCACCCCGCCTTCATGAAATGGAAACGAACGTTGTTTACGACCTCGAGGCCGTCCGTTACGATACGTACAGCCTTCATTTACTACAAAATAATACTACGCGAGATTAATGAGAGGTACATTAAGTTATTCATAAAATAAGTAGTAATACTTAATGTGTTTTTGTCAGTTATGAGTTATTTTGTTTGCTTCATTTGTATTAATATGAAGAATTTAAATTGGAATTTATATATCTTCATTTAAATAATATTATTAGGGGTATCGGAAAGTAATCAATTTGTTGTCACATACTTTATGAAACTCCATTTATTTTGTTCATATTAAACATCAAATCAAATTCCTAACTTTCAATGCGAAAACATTCTCCAATCCCGAATTGATTACTTTCCGGTATGCGAATATGTTGGTATTTATACATTAATATCTAATGACCGGGTAATTTAAATATATTGAGAGTCTTAGATTCTCGTCAAGTGATTCTCATAATTTTACATTTTTTAATTAATTATTCTGGTAATTATAGTTGCAAGTGAAAGATAAGAAAATTCGCCCAAGTCATAAAGTATTATATAAAGGAATTCGCGAGAATTAAAACTGAATAAATAATAAATTTTAATACATAAAATAAGGAATGTTAAAATAAATGAGAAATAGGATATGTCACTTCTAACATATTTTCTAAAATTCTAGTGCTAGTTGTTTTGTTGCTAACACTGATGTTGTGAAGTTTGGCATCGCAATAAATGTCCGAGCAATACGGATTACGTTTAAAAAGTTTGAAATACTTAAGAACCTAAAGAGTGGATTTAACTCTTTTTAGATATGGTTTCTTAGCGACTGATTCTATCTTCCCGCGCGTTTACGTATCACGCAAACAATGCAAGAAACAATTAAGTCAATAATAAGGAAGAAAGAGGTACGGCGTGCAGTTAATTTTTCGTGCGGCCTAATTATAATAATTACCACTTTCGTTTCGCCCAGTATCTTGTAACCAATCCGTGGAACACGCCATTTCCCAGGATGTCTCACGGCGTGGCTTTTGCGGAACGCAAAGAACACGATCGGTCTTCCATGGAACTTAATGCGAGACAAAGTATTTTACTTCTTATCAAAGTTTCCATAAAATTGAAATTTTTAATCAAATACCGATTACATACGAATCACGGCTGTAATATCATTACTCCGAGAATATCACAAAAAATGTCACGCATTAATGAATATTGATTAAACTTCCAAATATGAAATATGATTTATTACACTGAGTTGACCCGTTGGTTTTATTTGTATCGTTGAGTCCTGCAAAGAAAACGCGCGTGAATTCGCCGACTTTGATTGGACATTACTTTCGCCTTAATTCTCGGGGCCCAGCGTTCAAGTCATCAGCCAATCACACGTGTCATAAGTCCCGTTGTCATGGTAACGATCATGCCGCGCAGTCTTTTTATCCCTGATTACAGCAACTATATCGTCATGCGTGTCTATTAATTGCATAGATATTAATTTAATCATATTCATATTGTACTGTATAATATTATTAATCTTTTACGGTGATATTAATGACGCTCTACTTAAATAAGGATATCAGGTACTTGAAATAGATGATACTACAAATAAAGTAATTGCTTCACTGATCATTTCTATTTCCATAAATCTCAGTTGAACTTATTGCCATAAATTGAAACTCTACATTATTTAATTTATGCACACACATACAAAAATTTAGCATTAAACATTAACAACATAATTATACAGTATATTTTACATACATAAAACTCTACATTCAATAATATGAATTTTCAATACATATATACTTATACACATATATTAACACTAAAGCTATCAAAGCGGTCAAAATGTCACTTTTTATTAAGATTATTCCAATATTCCATAATTTCTTTACAATTAAATATGCAAACATAACCGAGTGTAAGTTCGATAGTTTTAGCATTAATATATAGAAAATATTATACGGGTTCTATCCATAACCGAGTTTCTTAAGACTCGATGACAAGTCCTCGAGTATCCGCATATTTCGCTGAAGGAGTCCATCAACATCTCTTAGGGCGCAGAAGGTAGTCTCGCGAGGATGACATTTACATTGATAATTCCATAGGTGAAGGATCTGTCGCACATAAGGATACACGTGTATGCGTAGTTATTACGGCGTACGATGCTAGTCAAACAGAGTTTGCACCGAAACGCGTATGCAAGACTCGGGATAAACGTGTCAGAGAAAGACACGTAAGTCAGTAAGAAGTCACTTATTCCGTGAGAGGGTTACGCGACGTATGCATGGAAGGCTCAAAATAACTTGCGGTGTGGCTGACCCCTTATGTACCAGTTTCCACGATACATATGTATCTATACTCGTTGTACCTTATGTACGAATTACTAGGATCTTCCAACGTAGCCGTGCGTGGCCAATGGAAACCGCAAGTTGCAGGAGGTCAATTTTAGGAGAGTGATAATTCTCCTTTGCAACTGGACGTGCCGTTTATTTGATTCTTTGTTGAACCAACGGAATTCTTTGATTAACGAGAACGCGAAAGCTTACTCGGTAGCAAACATCTTCGTAATAAATGACCAATGAACATTCGAGATGGAGCACCGACAGTGTACACACTGTTGGGTTCTGGAAAGAAGGCACCCTTGATGTGTCACGTGGAGTTTCAATCTTTCACTTATTACAAAATATTATATAGGCTTTGCATTAGATGTTACATACTTTATTGGTTTCATATTAAATATCCTCCCCTCCCGCCTAACGCTACAATATGAAACGGGATGCAAATATTTTTCGGACAGATACTATAGTTTTAATGTGTTTCCAGGTACGAAGAAAGGTTGCTTTGTGGAAGACAGACGGCCGATTTCTCCGTTCGTTATGCGACCGCAAGTTCGAAGATTATCATCGGTAGTAGGAGATGCTGGCGGAGGAAGTCCAGGGACGAAGAGGGACAGGATGCTGCTCCCCTGTCCCGTGCGCGGTTCACCGGCCATATATCCAAATAAAAGGACAAATTGTGGCTACAAAGTTGCAAGGACGTGTATAGCCACTGTCAAAAGGCTTGCCAGGCTTATATTGAATTACGCATCCAGCCGACGCTCCGCAGAATCCAGTTTCTCATCTCGGACCTCGACCTATAAGGTTTCGGATGAAGACACCGTTGCACCGTCCACGTTTACATGGGGTAAGTGGATATTTTATAATTATATTTAGAGAATTGCGAATCACCTCTGGAAAGGAGTCGAGGATTATTTGTGGAAGTTGTATACTGTTTTTGATTTATTGGTGTATTGCATGTGCTGTATTATTATAGTTATAATTCATATTATATTGTATTTGATAACTATTATATATACTCGAGGACCAACATAGATGTCTTATTATCGTGCAATTTATATCGGTATGATTAAAAATGGTCGTAAATTATGTCATCGAGATTTGGATATTTTAGGAAAGTCGAATGAACGATGTAACTACTAATTCAATTATTAATATAATATAATTGAAATTACTTTATAACTACGTATTTCATGAACAATATAGACTTCGTATTACCGGGCAAGTTATATCGGCATAATTAAAAATCGTCTAAAATTATGTCATCAAGATCTGAACATTTTTGAAAAGACGAACGAGCGATTTTAAGTCCCCGAGTTTCTGACAGGGCTCTGCTCTTCGCTCTTTGTTCTTTATTTCGCTCCAATCTCGATCGACGCGATTGGATCGAATCTCCTCGAGGGAATAAGAGATCGGGTGATTTATACCACGGAAATGGGCGTAGATGGTCGACAGATTTTTTTTCCTTCGATCAATCGATCGATCGCACGAATTGAAGCGCCTCCGAGACGTGACTGTTATTTTGATTGAAATTACAGCTCGTAGTATCGAGCCCTTTGTTTCTCCTGAAACTGTTGACTGTAGAATCCCTTCGGTACACTCTTCTCAGAGAATCTTGAGTCGATCTTTTTTATTTATCAGTAACCCTTATCAGTCCAGGTATGTCTGTCGAGCACCGTCGATAACAAAACTTCAACGCTTAATGTTTCAAGAAATAACACACATTAATTAATTACAACTAATCTATTAAATATGCTAATCGAATTTTACTTTACTTTGAAAGCAATAAGGATTGTCTTAAAATGATTTGAGGGCGTATTAGAAATAGTCAACCGTCCGCGGATTAAATGTTAATTAAAAAACATACAGTGACCCAGAAAAGTGTTCGTACACGAGAGTGAGATTTGATTAACGTCATTTTATTGATATTCTACTAGACTTTTATTTAATTCTAGCTACATGTAATTATAGTACAGCTTTTAATCTTCAAAATAGGACAGGCTTCAATTGAATAAAATCATTTTTCTTTCAGTATTTGAAGAATATTTATTATGTGGTGCGAATATCATCACACAAAAGTCTACGTACACTTATTAATAAAATGCGACTTACCGTGTATAAATTTATACAAAAACGTATAAATCCGCTTCTTAATATATATATATAAATAACATTTAACTGTTCAGTGTTATATAAAAAGTTATTAAAAAATTGTCCCTTATTCCCTTATTCGCTGTAGTAAAAACCGGCTCTTATAAAATACAAAAGTTTCAACTATGTCGTATTCCGTATAATCGTGCAACTATTGGCCAAGCCAGAGTAACTAAGCTCTAATAACCATTGCGGTTATCCTCGCCGATTATACATTGTAAAAATCTCTTTGAAGTAAGCTCGATTCCTTCGAATGGCAACATGAATCCAACGACATGACAGTTTACACCACATTTAGTCAACTCGTTGCGGTGAGGTGAAATTTCACCAGACATTCTTACCGGGCGTAACACGCTTCCATCTGCTATGGAGAATTTACAAGAGATACAGATATTTGCAATATGAACTATATTACAAAAATATATAGCGTATGGCCTATATAACATATAATATTTAATAATAATAATTAATAATAATATTCAATCATATAATATATAACATAGGTCTTCCACAACGCTTTCTGCACACGCACTTTAATTGCGTATAAAATATTTATTTACGTAGAAACTAATTGAAATAACAACAAACATTGATATAAATGTAAACTGAATTGATAATAGATCGGTAGTTTGTAAAGCGAAACAAAAACTATATTTTTCTTAATAATAACAAAGTTATTAAGTCGCTGTAATTTTGGAATAAAATTATCTCGCGAAAATGCGCCTTTCGTTAATCTAATTAATTTCTAATTTCTGAATCGCGGCTGAATGAAATGTTTGAGTAACCAGCGAGATACGTGGAGACATATTATTTAAATCGGAATCGTTTCTGCTAACGGATCATTGAAAGATTGATTACAACGAGTTGAAGGCAACAGATAAACCAGATCTGGAAACCGGTGCAAGCAGCTTTCTCTCCTACACTTTAATCCATCGCAAGTTTTTAAATTGCGTTTTTCTAAAGAGGGGAGTATAATCACTGTATAATCACAGTTACTTTGTGCTGCCTTCACCGGAAGCTTTCTAGACAACCGTTGCAAATATAATTCAAACTAGAATTACTTGCACTCCGATCGCGTCGCGTTTCCTGAAAGTACAACAATTAGTGGTAATCGACTCCGAATGATATCGTAGATAATGATATCGTCAAATATATAGAAATTATATTATATATACATAGATTCTGTATTGCGTATGAATATTGAAGTATGTTCATACATTTATTTATTCTGGGTGATATTAAAATATATTATTGATAATATTAATAGTAATATTGTTTGACTATCGAGTGAGTATAATTAGAGTAGTATAATTAACAAGTAATTATTGATTTAATTTTGTAATCTTTCTGAAGAGATTAATATATGATCTGCAGAGTTAAGCTAAATGTAAAATTAGTAAAATATATGTATAATAAAAACATATATAATAACATTGATAATAGTAAAATCGTCATCAAAAATAATATTCGAAAAAGTGTCGTCAACCGCGGCGCCAAAATTAATTACATCTCCGCGAAATTCGTGATATAGCCGATTCATATCCGTGTCAAAGGTCACCCGCAGAAAGATACTTTTTAGCTTCTCCAAAGACACATTTAATTTAGAATACGACATTAAGGTCGACCTTTAATATAATGTTATATTCTACGCCCGCGATTCTTATCGCTGCAATGAATCGCCACCCGACACACATGTCTACGGTCACCGTGGAGAGTGGATAACCTTATCATTTCAAGTATGTTATTAAGAAAACTCGACGATACAACTTTTGCTGATAAATATCGAATATACATTGCAACGCGCGGGGAGATAATAAGTTGCTTTAATATTTTCATGAGGCCAGTTTATGGACAAATTATTTGCCTGTTACGGGTTTCATTTATTATGAATGAACGTGCATACATTTTTCGTGATGTACTGTATCTTGACGCACTTTGGATTACTCCGTCGATATTCTTCCAATCCTTTCACATTTTTGCGATTCTGTGTCAACCTGTTTTTTGGCCGAAAAAATTTTTAAACCGCTTCTTCCGACCCAAAATCATCCTAGAATATGTTTATACATCATATACCATCGATTTGGGTCATGTAGAAGTGATTTTGGCGACTTTTAATTTTTGACAATTTTTGAAGGTATACCCCTTTACATTTTTTCGACTTGGATTCGACCCATTTTTGACCAATACAAAATTTTTAACCGCTTCTTTCGACCAGAAATCGTCCTAGAATATGTTTATACATCACCCACCATCGATTTGGGTCGTTTAGAAGTGATTTTGGCGACTTTTAATTTTTGACAATTTTTGAAGGTATACCCCTTTACATTTTTTCGACTTGAGTTCGACCCATTTTTGACCAATACAAATTTTTTAACCGCTTCTTTCGACCAGGAATCGTCCTAGAATATGTTTATACATCACCCACCATCGATTTGGGTCGTTTAGAATTGATGTTGACGACTTTTAATTTTTGACAATTTTTGAAGGTATACCCCTTTACATTTTTTCGACTTGGGTTCGACCCATTTTTGACCAATAAAAATTTTTTAACCGCTTCTTTCGACCAGAAATCGTCCTAGAATATGTTTATACATCACCCACCATCGATTTGGGTCGTTTAGAAGTGATTTTGGCGACTTTTCATTTTTGACAATTTTTGAAGGTGTACCCCTTTACATTTTTTCGACTTGGGTTCGACCCATTTTTGACCAATAAAAATTTTTTAACCGCTTCTTTCGACCAGGAATCGTCCTAGAATATGTTTATACATCACCCACCATCGATTTGGGTCGTTTAGAAGTGATTTTGGCGACTTTTCATTTTTGACAATTTTTGAAGGTGTACCCCTTTACATTTTTTCGACTTGGGTTCGACCCATTTTTGACCAATACAAATTTTTTAACCGCTTCTTTCGACCAGAAATCGCCCTAGAATATGTTTATACATCACCCACCATCGATTTGGGTCGTTTAGAAGTGATTTTGGCGACTTTTCATTTTTGACAATTTTTGAAGGTGTACCCCTTTACATTTTTTCGACTTGGGTTCGACCCATTTTTGACCAATAAAAATTTTTTAACCGCTTCTTTCGACCAGGAATCGTCCTAGAATATGTTTATACATCACCCACCATCGATTTGGGTCGTTTAGAAGTGATTTTGGCGACTTTTCATTTTTGACAATTTTTGAAGGTGTACCCCTTTACATTTTTTCGACTTGGGTTCGACCCATTTTTGACCAATAAAAATTTTTTAACCGCTTCTTTCGACCAGAAATCGCCCTAGAATATGTTTATACATCACCCACCATCGATTTGGGTCGTTTAGAAGTGATTTTGGCGACTTTTCATTTTTGACAATTTTTGAAGGTATACCCCTTTACATTTTTTCGACTTGGGTTCGACCCATTTTTGACCAATAAAAATTTTTTAACCGCTTCTTTCGACCAGAAATCGCCCTAGAATATGTTTATACATCACCCACCATCGATTTGGGTCGTTTAGAAGTGATTTTGGCGACTTTTCATTTTTGACAATTTTTGAAGGTGTACCCCTTTACATTTTTTCGACTTGGGTTCGACCCATTTTTGACCAATACAAATTTTTTAACCGCTTCTTTCGACCAGGAATCGTCCTAGAATATGTTTATACATCACCCACCATCGATTTGGGTCGTTTAGAAGTGATTTTGGCGACTTTTCATTTTTGACAATTTTTGAAGGTGTACCCCTTTACATTTTTTCGACTTGGGTTCGACCCATTTTTGACCAATAAAAATTTTTTAACCGCTTCTTTCGACCAGAAATCGTCCTAGAATATGTTTATACATCACCCACCATCGATTTGGGTCGTTTAGAATTGATTTTGACGACTTTTAATTTTTGACAATTTTTGAAGGTGTACCCCTTTACATTTTTTCGACTTGGGTTCGACCCATTTTTGACCAATAAAAATTTTTTAACCGCTTCTTTCGACCAGAAATCGCCCTAGAATATGTTTATACATCACCCACCATCGATTTGGGTCGTTTAGAAGTGATTTTGGCGACTTTTCATTTTTGACAATTTTTGAAGGTGTACCCCTTTACATTTTTTCGACTTGGGTTCGACCCATTTTTGACCAATAAAAATTTTTTAACCGCTTCTTTCGACCAGAAATCGTCCTAGAATATGTTTATACATCACCCACCATCGATTTGGGTCGTTTAGAATTGATTTTGACGACTTTTAATTTTTAACAATTTTTGAAGGTGTACCCCTTTACATTTTTTCGACTTGGGTTCGACCCATTTTTGACCAATAAAAATTTTTTAACCGCTTCTTTCGACCAGAAATCGCCCTAGAATATGTTTATACATCACCCACCATCGATTTGGGTCGTTTAGAAGTGATTTTGGCGACTTTTCATTTTTGACAATTTTTGAAGGTGTACCCCTTTACATTTTTTCGACTTGGGTTCGACCCATTTTTGACCAATAAAAATTTTTTAACCGCTTCTTTCGACCAGGAATCGTCCTAGAATATGTTTATACATCACCCACCATCGATTTGGGTCGTTTAGAAGTGATTTTGGCGACTTTTCATTTTTGACAATTTTTGAAGGTGTACCCCTTTACATTTTTTCGACTTGGGTTCGACCCATTTTTGACCAATAAAAATTTTTTAACCGCTTCTTTCGACCAGAAATCGTCCTAGAATATGTTTATACATCACCCACCATCGATTTGGGTCGTTTAGAATTGATTTTGACGACTTTTAATTTTTGACAATTTTTGAAGGTGTACCCCTTTACATTTTTTCGACTTGGGTTCGACCCATTTTTGACCAATAAAAATTTTTTAACCGCTTCTTTCGACCAGGAATCGTCCTAGAATATGTTTATACATCACCCACCATCGATTTGGGTCGTTTAGAAGTGATTTTGGCGACTTTTCATTTTTGACAATTTTTGAAGGTGTACCCCTTTACATTTTTTCGACTTGGGTTCGACCCATTTTTGACCAATAAAAATTTTTTAACCGCTTCTTTCGACAAGAAATCGTCCTAGAATATGTTTATACATCACCCACCATCGATTTGGGTCGTTTAGAATTGATTTTGACGACTTTTAATTTTTGACAATTTTTGAAGGTGTACCCCTTTACATTTTTTCGACTTGGGTTCGACCCATTTTTGACCAATAAAAATTTTTTAACCGCTTCTTTCGACCAGAAATCGCCCTAGAATATGTTTATACATCACCCACCATCGATTTGGGTCGTTTAGAAGTGATTTTGGCGACTTTTCATTTTTGACAATTTTTGAAGGTGTACCCCTTTACATTTTTTCGACTTGGGTTCGACCCATTTTTGACCAATAAAAATTTTTTAACCGCTTCTTTCGACCAGGAATCGTCCTAGAATATGTTTATACATCACCCACCATCGATTTGGGTCGTTTAGAAGTGATTTTGGCGACTTTTCATTTTTGACAATTTTTGAAGGTGTACCCCTTTACATTTTTTCGACTTGGGTTCGACCCATTTTTGACCAATAAAAATTTTTTAACCGCTTCTTTCGACCAGAAATCGCCCTAGAATATGTTTATACATCACCCACCATCGATTTGGGTCGTTTAGAAGTGATTTTGGCGACTTTTCATTTTTGACAATTTTTGAAGGTGTACCCCTTTACATTTTTTCGACTTGGGTTCGACCCATTTTTGACCAATAAAAATTTTTTAACCGCTTCTTTCGACCAGAAATCGCCCTAGAATATGTTTATACATCACCCACCATCGATTTGGGTCGTTTAGAATTGATTTTGACGACTTTTAATTTTTGACAATTTTTGAAGGTGTACCCCTTTACATTTTTTCGACTTGGGTTCGACCCATTTTTGACCAATAAAAATTTTTTAACCGCTTCTTTCGACCAGAAATCGTCCTAGAATATGTTTATACATCACCCACCATCGATTTGGGTCGTTTAGAAGTGATTTTGGCGACTTTTCATTTTTGACAATTTTTGAAGGTGTACCCCTTTACATTTTTTCGACTTGGGTTCGACCCATTTTTGACCAATAAAAATTTTTTAACCGCTTCTTTCGACCAGAAATCGTCCTAGAATATGTTTATACATCACCCACCATCGATTTGGGTCGTTTAGAATTGATTTTGACGACTTTTAATTTTTGACAATTTTTGAAGGTGTACCCCTTTACATTTTTTCGACTTGGGTTCGACCCATTTTTGACCAATAAAAATTTTTTAACCGCTTCTTTCGACCAGGAATCGCCCTAGAATATGTTTATACATCACCCACCATCGATTTGGGTCGTTTAGAAGTGATTTTGGCGACTTTTCATTTTTGACAATTTTTGAAGGTGTACCCCTTTACATTTTTTCGACTTGGGTTCGACCCATTTTTGACCAATAAAAATTTTTTAACCGCTTCTTTCGACCAGAAATCGTCCTAGAATATGTTTATACATCACCCACCATCGATTTGGGTCGTTTAGAATTGATTTTGACGACTTTTAATTTTTAACAATTTTTGAAGGTGTACCCCTTTACATTTTTTCGACTTGGGTTCGACCCATTTTTGACCAATAAAAATTTTTTAACCGCTTCTTTCGACCAGAAATCGCCCTAGAATATGTTTATACATCACCCACCATCGATTTGGGTCGTTTAGAAGTGATTTTGGCGACTTTTCATTTTTGACAATTTTTGAAGGTGTACCCCTTTACATTTTTTCGACTTGGGTTCGACCCATTTTTGACCAATAAAAATTTTTTAACCGCTTCTTTCGACCAGGAATCGTCCTAGAATATGTTTATACATCACCCACCATCGATTTGGGTCGTTTAGAAGTGATTTTGGCGACTTTTCATTTTTGACAATTTTTGAAGGTGTACCCCTTTACATTTTTTCGACTTGGGTTCGACCCATTTTTGACCAATAAAAATTTTTTAACCGCTTCTTTCGACCAGAAATCGTCCTAGAATATGTTTATACATCACCCACCATCGATTTGGGTCGTTTAGAATTGATTTTGACGACTTTTAATTTTTGACAATTTTTGAAGGTGTACCCCTTTACATTTTTTCGACTTGGGTTCGACCCATTTTTGACCAATAAAAATTTTTTAACCGCTTCTTTCGACCAGGAATCGTCCTAGAATATGTTTATACATCACCCACCATCGATTTGGGTCGTTTAGAAGTGATTTTGGCGACTTTTCATTTTTGACAATTTTTGAAGGTGTACCCCTTTACATTTTTTCGACTTGGGTTCGACCCATTTTTGACCAATAAAAATTTTTTAACCGCTTCTTTCGACAAGAAATCGTCCTAGAATATGTTTATACATCACCCACCATCGATTTGGGTCGTTTAGAATTGATTTTGACGACTTTTAATTTTTGACAATTTTTGAAGGTGTACCCCTTTACATTTTTTCGACTTGGGTTCGACCCATTTTTGACCAATAAAAATTTTTTAACCGCTTCTTTCGACCAGAAATCGCCCTAGAATATGTTTATACATCACCCACCATCGATTTGGGTCGTTTAGAAGTGATTTTGGCGACTTTTCATTTTTGACAATTTTTGAAGGTGTACCCCTTTACATTTTTTCGACTTGGGTTCGACCCATTTTTGACCAATAAAAATTTTTTAACCGCTTCTTTCGACCAGGAATCGTCCTAGAATATGTTTATACATCACCCACCATCGATTTGGGTCGTTTAGAAGTGATTTTGGCGACTTTTCATTTTTGACAATTTTTGAAGGTGTACCCCTTTACATTTTTTCGACTTGGGTTCGACCCATTTTTGACCAATAAAAATTTTTTAACCGCTTCTTTCGACCAGAAATCGCCCTAGAATATGTTTATACATCACCCACCATCGATTTGGGTCGTTTAGAAGTGATTTTGGCGACTTTTCATTTTTGACAATTTTTGAAGGTGTACCCCTTTACATTTTTTCGACTTGGGTTCGACCCATTTTTGACCAATAAAAATTTTTTAACCGCTTCTTTCGACCAGGAATCGTCCTAGAATATGTTTATACATCACCCACCATCGATTTGGGTCGTTTAGAAGTGATTTTGGCGACTTTTCATTTTTGACAATTTTTGAAGGTGTACCCCTTTACATTTTTTCGACTTGGGTTCGACCCATTTTTGACCAATAAAAATTTTTTAACCGCTTCTTTCGACCAGAAATCGTCCTAGAATATGTTTATACATCACCCACCATCGATTTGGGTCGTTTAGAATTGATTTTGACGACTTTTAATTTTTGACAATTTTTGAAGGTGTACCCCTTTACATTTTTTCGACTTGGGTTCGACCCATTTTTGACCAATAAAAATTTTTTAACCGCTTCTTTCGACCAGAAATCGCCCTAGAATATGTTTATACATCACCCACCATCGATTTGGGTCGTTTAGAAGTGATTTTGGCGACTTTTCATTTTTGACAATTTTTGAAGGTGTACCCCTTTACATTTTTTCGACTTGGGTTCGACCCATTTTTGACCAATAAAAATTTTTTAACCGCTTCTTTCGACCAGAAATCGCCCTAGAATATGTTTATACATCACCCACCATCGATTTGGGTCGTTTAGAAGTGATTTTGGCGACTTTTCATTTTTGACAATTTTTGAAGGTGTACCCCTTTACATTTTTTCGACTTGGGTTCGACCCATTTTTGACCAATAAAAATTTTTTAACCGCTTCTTTCGACCAGGAATCGTCCTAGAATATGTTTATACATCACCCACCATCGATTTGGGTCGTTTAGAAGTGATTTTGGCGACTTTTCATTTTTGACAATTTTTGAAGGTGTACCCCTTTACATTTTTTCGACTTGGGTTCGACCCATTTTTGACCAATAAAAATTTTTTAACCGCTTCTTTCGACCAGAAATCGTCCTAGAATATGTTTATACATCACCCACCATCGATTTGGGTCGTTTAGAATTGATTTTGACGACTTTTAATTTTTGACAATTTTTGAAGGTGTACCCCTTTACATTTTTTCGACTTGGGTTCGACCCATTTTTGACCAATAAAAATTTTTTAACCGCTTCTTTCGACCAGAAATCGCCCTAGAATATGTTTATACATCACCCACCATCGATTTGGGTCGTTTAGAAGTGATTTTGGCGACTTTTCATTTTTGACAATTTTTGAAGGTGTACCCCTTTACATTTTTTCGACTTGGGTTCGACCCATTTTTGACCAATAAAAATTTTTTAACCGCTTCTTTCGACCAGGAATCGTCCTAGAATATGTTTATACATCACCCACCATCGATTTGGGTCGTTTAGAAGTGATTTTGGCGACTTTTCATTTTTGACAATTTTTGAAGGTGTACCCCTTTACATTTTTTCGACTTGGGTTCGACCCATTTTTGACCAATAAAAATTTTTTAACCGCTTCTTTCGACCAGGAATCGTCCTAGAATATGTTTATACATCACCCACCATCGATTTGGGTCGTTTAGAAGTGATTTTGGCGACTTTTCATTTTTGACAATTTTTGAAGGTGTACCCCTTTACATTTTTTCGACTTGGGTTCGACCCATTTTTGACCAATAAAAATTTTTTAACCGCTTCTTTCGACCAGGAATCGTCCTAGAATATGTTTATACATCACCCACCATCGATTTGGGTCGTTTAGAAGTGATTTTGGCGACTTTTCATTTTTGACAATTTTTGAAGGTGTACCCCTTTACATTTTTTCGACTTGGGTTCGACCCATTTTTGACCAATAAAAATTTTTTAACCGCTTCTTTCGACCAGGAATCGTCCTAGAATATGTTTATACATCACCCACCATCGATTTGGGTCGTTTAGAAGTGATTTTGGCGACTTTTCATTTTTGACAATTTTTGAAGGTGTACCCCTTTACATTTTTTCGACTTGGGTTCGACCCATTTTTGACCAATAAAAATTTTTTAACCGCTTCTTTCGACCAGAAATCGCCCTAGAATATGTTTATACATCACCCACCATCGATTTGGGTCGTTTAGAAGTGATTTTGGCGACTTTTCATTTTTGACAATTTTTGAAGGTGTACCCCTTTACATTTTTTCGACTTTGGTTCGACCCATTTTTGACCAATAAAAATTTTTTAACCGCTTCTTTCGACCAGGAATCGTCCTAGAATATGTTTATACATCACCCACCATCGATTTGGGTCGTTTAGAAGTGATTTTGGCGACGTTTCATTTTTGACAATTTTTGAAGGTGTACCCCTTTACATTTTTTCGACTTGGGTTCGACCCATTTTTGACCAATAAAAATTTTTTAACCGCTTCTTTCGACCAGAAATCGCCCTAGAATATGTTTATACATCACCCACCATCGATTTGGGTCGTTTAGAATTGATTTTGACGACTTTTAATTTTTGACAATTTTTGAAGGTATACCCCTTCACATTTTTGCGATTTTGGATCGACCCATTTTTCGCCCGGAAAAATTTTTAAACCACTTCTTTCGACCCCAAATCGTTCTAGAATATGTTTATACATCATATACCATCGATTTGGACCCTTCACGACCAAAATCGGGGACTTGAAGTATTTGACTTTTTCAAAGCAAGAAGCTCCGCGTTACTTATGTAGACTATCTTCGTGTTAATCTGAACTTAAGTACAGTATAATATGAATATTAACGTCTTTATTAATTTTCTACAATTTGAACTTGGCGACTAGAACGTCACATAACTTTCCCAAACGCGCGATAATTCCTTTTAACGAAGTGTCATGATTGACATAAAAGCTCTATTAATTATCGTAGGAAGAGTCCTCGGCGATCTTAATAAATCAAAAGGATTGATCCTGTTGGTTTCATGTCTTCATTTGTCGTGTACTCGCTTCAGGTACCGTGCGCTAGGTACCCATCGCCGTAACGAGTTTCCACGAGGCCGTCGTAAGTAGAAAAGGACAAAAAGAATCAAGCACAGACAGGGATGCGTAGGATATCGAGTTTCTACCGCTCACCGCCGAAACTCTTTTACCTGCGTACCCTCGATTTATTGCATTTTAACTTTCCTCGCAAACGCGTCCGATTTATTCCCCGATTAATATCTCCGGTATTATAAACAAATAATATGCTACCACCAATATTATTCTTGCATCCATCGATAAGCCTAGGCACTTAAAAAATTTATCGAATTTCGGGACCAAATTTAGCAATCTTAATCGTCCTACTAAATTCACGACCACCGAATATTTTATGCTCCGCGCGATAAGAAAGAGATTTTATTTTCGTGCGTGTTTCGTGATACTCGTGTATGTAGGTGTTATTGAAATGAATATTCTACTGAACTTATAAATTACATTCTTTATTGATTAAAAACAATTTTATGGAACAAGAATTTACGTTATTCGTGGACACATTTATTGATATATGGTAATTGATAATTGACGTATCGTATTACATTAATCCATCATCGATAATCGATATCAATTGTATTTCATAATTAAATTCCATTAAATACTGTATATCAGTTAAATATTATAATTAAAAATAATTGGGGGTTATTTAATTCTCCTGTTAATAAGCAGCTTACTTGAAAAATGAGACCGATATACACAGTTATACATAATGGATTGTTTAATGTTTTAGATCCCAGGAATAAATAAGTGTTAAAGATGTACGAATGTAGTACAAAATTTTATTTCGATCAATTTGCAATTCGACGTGTGAACACTAATGAGATATTAATGTGCATCGCTTTGCAGCGATAATATCGGTATCTGCAGTTGCATTAAAATGTACCTACTTCTGTTAAGTGGTATCGCTCAGCCTATCGCTTCCAATTGCACTCGGCAAACGTATTTAATTCAATGTACTCCCTGCACTGCATAAACTGCAAGTCCGTAACGCCACATAATTCCTCCGGGAATACGAAAACGTAAGGCACCCAAGAAATAATTGCATCACCGGCATCGCCGAACATAATCGGTCCAATTATAAATCAATAATTCGCCGACATATTTATATAATTCAAACACAATTTATCGAGGAACATACAGCGAATAAAGAATAGAATGATTAATCAATCAGGATTGATTACGCAACGCGCATAGCAAATCTTTTCCAGCATCCAATCTTCTTCCTGCTCTCTGTAACGAACGAGTAATTATTTATAAATATAAAAAAGACGAATATTCACGTAACATAATGTAAGTAGATGTGGATTTTATCGACCCGTTTTTAATCTGTGAATTAATGTAACTTATCCGAGTGAAACTCATTGGTCCAAATATTAAAATACTAATATTAGGATAAGGTGTATTAATTAAGTATAAATTGGATCTCCAAATTGAAATGGACTGGAAAATGCTATCTTTTTCACTGTTCAATTAATTTCAAATAAAATTGTCATCCCAGATTTGTAGCATTCTTTAAACTCTTAAAAAATTGAACGAAGTTTCAAGCTCAGATTATGAACCCAATCGATTGTTCCTATAAAAATGTGATAATTATATATTAAAATCTACCCTCCATAAATTATACAAATTTCGTTAAAAGAGTTCCGTTGAAGCTTGAATATCTGCAGTCAATTAAGCCTGTACTCAGTTCAAGCTTTCAATCAATTCATAACTAATTAGGCGAAGACATTTCTGTTACCGAGTGATTATGGTGGGAATGATCGATGAGTATTATACCTCAGTTTATTCTACCTACGCCAATGGCGATATCATATCCTATCGTTACGCCTTGCTATAATATATCCGTGAATGGAACTCGGGACGGGGAAAGATGAATGGTGTGCAACAGGAGTGACTGTAACATTGCTACTTTGTACGCGGAAAGACATACGATGTGGTAGCACTTGCTGTGACGGCAGGAGGGCGAATTATGTGGCTAGAGATATATATGTAAAAGTGGCAAAGCAAGAAGGCAGCACGCATACCGTCGCCTCGGAGGTAGTCGACATAGTCGGGCATTGGCGTAGAATATAAGTTTACGAGATTTCAGCGTCTAACAAACAAGGAACCCCAAATAGATGTCCATCTCCGATTTTCTTCGTTTTCATGTATGTACATTAAGCGACACGTATTTTGTTTATATTTTAAATAACGCGAAATTTCGATTGAAAAGGGTGAAACCCCCGCTCAAAAATTTGACATGTAACAAGAATATGTAACTGGCATTTTTTGTAGAAATTTTAGATTCTTTTCAATTGAGTGTAAAATATTTTTTATCGTAATAACCTGACATGGAATTCTAATTTTTCGCATGGGTTTGTTTTTTAAGGGTGAACTACCTCAATGTTGAATTTTTCTTCTGTACATAACAAGTTTATTATTAATCGAAATTCCATAGATATAAAACAATACGTGTCGCTTAGTTTTTGAGTACTACAATATATGTACATAGTATGTGAAAATAGACAAATCGGAGAGGGATACCTACCTCAATGGAACCAGATTGCTTCTACTGGATTAACATCGTGAATAGTAATCATTACCACTTACAAGTTGTACCGGAACGGCGATTTACTAAATGCACAACCTTCGACTATTAAGAGTACCGTACCTCTTCTTTTGATGTTGCTGCTCTCCTCTTTTTTCCATCCCCCACTCTTCGGTACGTGTATGTATCTCGGTTATTACGGCGTACTACATCCTCGCCATTCTCAGTTACCTTTTTGCACATTTTGTCTTATCGTGCACGTACTTACATACCGCCTCCCATGTCCGCCTTATTAAAAGCATCGTACGCCGCCTGACAAATTGTCTCGCACCGATGTCGCTGGTTACTCACACTTTCCAGAGAGACGGCAGTGATAGAATGCCAAATTTGTCGGCCGCGAATAATTGTTTATTGCGAGACTAAAATACTTTATACCTGTGAGGAAATTGTAGTATAATAATTAGTATAATAAATATAATATTAGTGCAGAATAGTATAAGATTGGTGCAATGTAATACAACATTAGCCGATAATAATCTCATTAGAATATCCGCCGTTCGAAGTCATTCGAAGGAAATAATTAGGTGGCTTATTTCATACGGAACACCCTGTAGTACAATATTAGTATAATATAATATAATATAATAAAATATTCGGGATTAAGTCAGTTGAAATAATAGTGGTTACCGTAAATATGTGTACAAAGAATCTTGCCAGGATGGCGCACATAAAGATCTACTAAGGACAATGTAATCAGTGAAGCAGATACGATATTCAATGAAGCGAGGGAATAAGGCGGCACGCGGGCGGAAAGAAAGGTGAATGTAGTAACAGAAGAAGAGAGATGCCGGGAGAATTTGTAATTTAAGACGGTGCCAACGCGTGCAAAATCCTGGGCTCAAGAGCGCCGTGGACACATAAACTACAGTATGGTATTTTGTTCCAGGGCACGAAACAATTTACGAAGTTATATGCGTGTTGGTGCCCTACACGCGTGTGACCATAAAAATCTACGTGCACTGTACGCCGATGAATACTCCGCGATGGTGCATCGGCGTCGGTGTTTGTGTATTCACCGTCAGAATGTATATGCATCGGAGATGCACATGGTACATGGTGAACGGTGCGGGCCAATCATCCTCTATCCGTCAGATCGGCTAACTACATAGGTAAAAAAAAGAATCGTATATATACATATTATTATATGTACAAATAATACACATCATTTGTGCGCTGTAACACGTTGAATGCTGCGGAGATCACCGGTGATCGACGATGCAAATATTACTAAAACTCGAATCAAGTGTATCGGTAATATTTTTAAATTTTCAATATTTTTTATGTGACCATATCGATGCGAAGTAATTAACGTATTATAAAGGAAGTACAAGTTTTTAGATGTTATATATGTTAATGTTGCAAGTTCGAATCATGCGGTACCGTATAACACGGATTTCGACCTGGCAGTCTTCGTGTTAAATCAGTACTTTTAATTTCATACACTTATAATCATACTAATTAATACTTCAAATCTGAATATTGCTTCGCACGTTTGTTCATTTAAAGTGCTATCAACAATGTTCAAAAACAACCCCTTGAAAAGGGGAATAGAAATTATTAAAAAATGATAACTACTCGAAGATGTTAAGGAATTTCTACCGAGTTTTCATCAGAACAGAATTCGGCGCAATAAATAGTATAAGATAATCGACATGAACGTTGGCCGACTTGATGATTGAATTAAACGTAATGTCATAATGAAAAAACGATTACCCCCCCAAAAAAGCACGAAATTAATTCGTGCGCTTGCTACACCATATATATCTCAAAATACCTGGTAAATCTATCAGCTCAGAATCGGCGTATCGGTGTAATTAATTTAATGTTTGGATCATGTGAGTTACAAGAGAGATGGCTATTATAACATGAAAGGATGAAGTTGCTCTTGAACGTTTCCACTGAAAAGTAATGAGAACCGCGGTAATTACGTTGATTTTTGAGCGACGTAACGCGTGAGAATAGAACCGCCGTGTAATTACAGCGAAAAAGAATCCCGCGGAAGGGGGTAAAAAAATTTCGACAGTAACCCCGGTTCGTTTCGCTCGGCGAAGTATTAACTGTGCACCGTACCTCGTACGTAAACGGCAGTCGTTTCCATTTCGAAACAACTCTATCATTCGGGTAAACGCCATAATGCCCATAATCGAAATGGTGAGTACCATATGGTGTGCCTTAAGGCTTAATTTGTGTTCACTTGCAATATAATTATCCACCATTGAAAATTGCCTAGTGGAAAAGCCGCATTGGCACTGACCGTTTTGTTCTCACTGTGTATTGGCCGCATCTTCGCACACTTCTCTCGGGGTAATTTGTTAGACTTCCACTCGTTTACAATCGCAAAGCCAATTTACATCAATCGGTGATGGTACCGTCGTTAGAGCTCCTGGGAGTTTTTTATTTTAATCTTTCCAAGTAAATACGATTGGTAGAAACTCTGGTACTCGGAGATGAACGGGGGTAGTTGGTACCGAGATACTCTTGAGGTTTGGAAAGGTGGTACGCGGTGACTTTATACTGGAAGACGGCAACTCCGTGTATAACCTCTGAGAGAGACCCTATATAATATATAATACTTAATATATAACATATATGATATGTAATACGTGTCAGGAATTTTTTAAAAATTCATAGGAATTTGATCAAATTAAGAAAATGAACATCGGACACGATTGTTGGTTTATCCTTCCATGTAAAGCAACTATTTACATCTATGACCCATTTTAAGATTTTAAAACCTTTAATATTTTTCTGATACAGTAAACTCCCGTATAGATACTGCGACGACTTCTGTATATAACGCGGTTCTCGTACAACGCGGTATAGATTAAAACGCAGGAATTCCCCGATAACGCAATTTCATACAACGCGTAACTTATTAACGGCGTTATAATTTTGCAGTTTTTTATATCGATGTATATTCCAATTCTGTATACTAGCATTTTAGGCGGAAAGGCTGCCGTCGAAACGTATCATTTTTAATAAATGTAATCATTGGAACATCGACAATTCCACGTCCGTATCTTTTCGTTAGATATTGTATATTATACAGGGTCCATCTTTAGTTCGAAAGTATACGATTGATATTTGACTTATTATAATTATTTATTTTTCTACCATTTGTTTGATGGAGTTAATCACTTTGGCCTTTGAGTGGCTCAAACGATTATTCTTTTGCCGTGCGCCTTCTTTCTGGAACCTTGTAGTAGTTGTAATACCATGGAAAATGAAGTGCACCACTTGCGGCAAGAATGGCTGACCTAGCACGTCTTAATTCTCCTGCCGTATTATGCCACCATGTATATTTATGGCCCTGCAAGGTTTTATACATAAAACATTATCGGCAGGTATTTCCAGTTTTATTTTGGTAATTAGGCTTAAACATCTGCGTTCTGATACGTTAATTACTGGAATTTGGGTGTTCCGTGGTATTGAATTATTCAAATTTAATGTGAGTGTATTGTATACCAATTAAGCAATAGCTTAATTGAATGACGGATAATTATACAGAGTTTCATTGATGAAAATAAATTCAACTGCAAAAATTACTATAAATTTTCATGAATAAAATACATTAATTAATTTATAAACAGCAACAACTTGCGACGCAAGGTGTTACGTATCAAAACAGTCCTAGTGAGATATTTGGCACGAAATTAAATAAAAAAATAAATACACAATATAAATACCGGATATCATATAAAAAAAACAAATCGCCCTTGACTCACAAGGAGTCAACATGGCGCGCGTCTTACAAAGTAAATTTCGCGGATTCGCAAATTATTTATGAGACTCTGAGTATCATTTCGTGGTGGAAGCCGCCGCGGTGTTGGCACGTTACACTTCGCTCACGTGTAGCAGCGTATATATGAAACCACGGTGTGACGAGATCAGATACGATCCGATCGGCAGCCCGCTATTTCTGCCAGTACACTCCTCGACAAAATGCAGTTGGTGACCGTGGCAGCCAATGCACGTTGCCCAATGCAATTGCATCCACGACCAAAATGTAACACTTTATAATCGTTCGCGCACTTATATGTTAATACTCGCGGCCTTTAATCTTGCGTTTCGAAACTTGATACTATGCACGTTTCTATTGATCATTTATAAACCACACATTTATTAACCTCTTGCACTCTATTTTCTTAGTTCGTCCGCGAATAGCACCGACTATGTATAATACATATCTTCTTAATGTCTTCTTTGTGAAATTCTGACTAAATATAGAGAACCTAAAGATTGCAGAACTGCAATTCTATGTTTGGAGTCGCTGCACTATTTTATTAATTAATTATTGATAAACTAATTGATTGATCTTACTCAGTTTTCTGATACTGTGATACTGTCGCGAATTGTTAAATTTCAGAGTGCCAAAAACCACTAATGATTTTTTTTAGAAGTAAGTAATAATAATGATTCGATTCGGAAATTAATTGAAAAGGTAAAAAGAAAAATTAGTAAATCCGTGGATCGTGATAAGTCGTTTTTATGAATAGATCCGTATTAATTCTATCCAGGTTATATCCGGATCCATGTTACCTCGGGAATACGAAATTTATTATTCTTAATATCTAAATATATCTTTAAGGTATGATACTAGAAAATTAAGTGAATCGCGTATAGAAGAGCCATGGCTTTTCTAAAGTATTTGCAATTTCGTTTAATTGCACTTATTGTATTTGGACAATCTTTATGTTTTATGTTTTTGGAAGTATCATGCTGTATGTGTGTATTTGTTTAAAAAGTCTTCCCAAATAGACCCCCGGTGGAATAAACGTACATAATTGACGACGATCCAAGTCTGCCAACAGTCTGGCAACGGTATCCCTCTGACTTATGATTCTCAGTGAACACAAATTGTGCCAGAAATAATACAAAGATATTCGTGATATAATTGATGCCGTTAAGTATAAAAATCCGCGAACACTGTGCCAACTACGGAATACATTTAGAGGAACCTGAAATCTTCCACTTAATCGGCAATGATAATTTAGAGAGTACTGATGAAAATATTGAATACGTATAAATATATGACATACATATAAATAATACATATAATATATTCATGTCGTTAAATAGAATTGGAAAGTATAATTTTTTATCGAAACAGATTGTACTTGAAATTAATAGCAAGATGTTAGTAAAAAGATATCGATGAAAATTGCGTTTGTGACAAATTAAGTAAAGCAAAATTATGTACGAATCGTGCGACATTTTTCTCCGCGAGTTATTTTATAGAGAAAAGTCCGCTCTTTCGAATGCACTTTGTTGCATCAAAATCACTTCACGGACTCCTTAGTTATGGACACTTATTCGGCGAATTTCATTCAACTTTGTTCGCGAGTCTCATCACCGCTCGGAGGAGGCCCCATATTTTATTTAATTACCGAAGAACGAATCGTGCGATATTTTTGTCCGCGAGTTATTTTACAGAGAAAAGTCCGCTCTTTCGAATGCACTTTGTTGCATCAAAATATCTTCACGGACTGCTTAATTATGGACACTTATTCGGCGAATTTCATTCAACCTTGTTCGCGAGTCTCATCACCGCTCGGAGGAGGCCCCGTATTTTATTTAATTACCGAAGAACGAATCGTGCGATATTTTTCTCCGCGAGTTATTTTATAGAGAAAACTCCGCTCTTTCGAATGCACTTTGTTGCATAAAAATAACTTCACGGGCTCCTTAGTTATGGACAATTATTTAGGAACCTTCTTTCAACTTTGTTCGCGAGACTCACCCACCGCTCGTGGCGTCACTTCGGCGGATCGGGATGCCGTAACGAAAGGGTTAAGAATAACGTCATTGATATAAATATAATTATTTTAAATTTATTTTTCGTCTGATCTCCACTCACAAAAAGATTGGATTTGTGATTTTATACTGCGGGGAAACTTTTTGTAATGGATCATTCCTTTTCGAGACTCGACTCGAACGATGAGAATCGTAAGCAGGTAGTAAGCCAAGTTTTCTCATAAAATTTTGTTGTTACCGCCCGACGTTTCTTCCCGTCTCGACTTTCGTGTCGGCCATCTTTCTCGTAATCCTCGACCCCTTTTAATTCATATAAACGAATGCCAGGCATGTCATTGATGGAATGAATAATTTTGTATATAGATCATAAAACACAACTATTTTTCATGTAATAATACCTTAAGTTATAACGATTATTTAAAACAACAGACGCGAATAAAGTTTGAAAACGTATCATTTCAAAAGTATCACTTTATATAAATAAAAACGCAGTAGATACAGTGTACGGTTCTGGGAAGAAGACATGTGGCGTACTTAGACGGGAAGAGGATAATTATATACATACATACATAAATAACCTACGGGGAAGTTCCTATATAATATGTATCTGTCATATATTATATATTAAAATTAATTTCTGAGAATTAATAATACAGATATAATTATAATTAATATCGAAATTCCATGGAAGACTTAGAGTCGGGTTTTGGAAAGAAGGCACTCGTGACGTAAATATCACGTGGAATTTTGGTCTTTTATTGTTCATATATGTTATATATTATTTATTATGTACTATATAGGTTATATATTAGGTATTACATATTATGTATCTAGTGTTTCGATTCCATACATTATACGACTTAGCGTGCTTCCTTTCCAAAACTCAATATTTCTCGTTAAAAATTTCAAAATTTGACGTTAATAATACCTGCGATATATAATATGCCCTATTTGTAACAATTTATATTTAAGTAGCGAGATAACTCGTCGCGTGCGAAAGGAATGTTTCTTCGAAGGGAAACTGAACCCTGCGGTGCGGCGCAATTGAAACCAGTTCCGTTCAGCAGTACCTAAAATCGAGATGGCATTTTGTAACTTTGCCGCAATCTCGGATTGACGTTCATCGACGAGCTTAAATTTTGATATATTTAAGGCCGACACGAAACAACCCACCCACGCATCGGGCCGACCATCAACGACATATTCTCCTTCCATGTTCGTCAGATAAAATGTAACAACGAACTCTCGTCCTGTGTTGGTTCTTATTCGTGATTTTGTACGCGGATAAAGTTTATCGCTTGTTTTTCCCGATCTTCTTACTTACTTTTTGCTTACTTGTGTCTGCATTCGATACAATGTATCTTTTTACGTATCTTTTCGTTATTGAATTACGATTGAACTGAATGAAAAAAGAATATAAAGTTCGATTTTGTGGTACAGTTGTAGAAGACGATTCGTTTGCAGTATAAACTTAATCACAGAAAATATAATAATATAGAATAATAAGCCTAAAAAATGTCCTGTTTAAATCATTTGTTGTTCTATTTAAATATGCGTCTGTTCTAATGAAGATTCCATTATTCATGAAATATTTCTCCGAAACGTGCAGAATATTACGATCCAATTTTATACCAAGCCTTCTATAACAAGGAAAAAGAAATTAAGTGGCCCACTCCATTCAACATACAATACATAACACCTTCGATATCTATACAGTTGGTGAATACAAAGAAAATCAGTTTACGTTGCTTCAAAAGCCAAGTCGAGCGGAGACTCGAAAGTATACGATTTTCGAAGAAAGCACCGGTAACCATTTAACTTCAAATTACGTGCAATCCTGGAAGTTATAAGAATACTTGACGATGAGGTGCAGGGAGGGGGGCGCACCCGGAATACATCCTCGAGCGCAGTGTAACACATATGCACACTTACTATCAAGACTTAACACGAACACCATATAAAGCACCATAGGAAGCAGTTCACAGTGTATATCGAAATACGTGTACAACGAAGGAATTGCGTGCCAGTCGTTTATGGGTATCTAAATACCGAGGATGAGGAGGGGAGGGCACAGGGAAGCAAGAAAGAGAGTGTACAAACCGAAGAACGGTAAAGGCGAGATGCAAGTAAAGAAAGGAGGATAAAGTGGATAAAGAGGAAGAAGATGAGTGAAGAAGAAATAACGTTTCCGTCGAACGAGTCAAGGTAAGTTGTAAGTAGAAAGAGCTGGATGAACGGACGATTGAGAAGGGGGAGGAAGGAGGAAGAGGGTGAACGAAAAACCGGGTAGAAAGTAGGGTGGAAGAGATGGTTGGTAAGAGTGAGAAAGGAAATTGTGAAAAGAAGAAAGGTATCGTGATGAGAGAGAAATAGAGGGTCGAGATAAAGTATAAGAATCTTGGAAAGCTGAAGAAAAAGAGAGTTATAGAAAGAGAGAGATTAAGTGGCGTAAGTAAAAAGGGTGGGAGTCGAAACGGTAGTGTTTTTTTTTCTCACATCGCCGAGAGGAGTTCATAAGTAGCAAAATACCAAAGTAATATGTGGTACGCACGCAAGAAAAACGATAAATCGACGATTACCGATACTCGAGACGCTTCGTGAACGCTCTCGAGAAAGAAGAATAAAAAACGATCCTGAGGGGCCTAAATTTATTTTCGATACACTTTCAACAGGTGTGTCTTTTGTGCTTTGAATTCGTATAAACCAGTGCAACTTTAAATACATACTTACAAAATTCAACCATTTTCGTCCACCGATTTTTAAAGTCAAATTCGTAAGTCTAGTTTCTTCCAAATAAAACTAACGTTCATACGTTAGAGTACACTGCAATTTTAAATCATGCTTAAAAAATACAGCCATTTTCCGTCCATGGAAATTAAAGGTCAAATTCGTAAATGTAATTTTGTTTGTTCCGATTACAAGTAACGGTTTATGCGTTATAATGGCGAAGATGTAAAACCAGTTTAATGATTATTGATACATAACCTTTTACGATGTATAATGATTCGATTAAAAGCATAATTGTGTTTGATCAGTGAAATGAATAGAGACGTTCGTATTAGATAAATAAATCGAAGGAATATATAATAAACGTCGATGATAAGAGTTCCCGCTAATGAAGACAAAATGTTATAAGGTCAAGTGGGCATAATAGGTTCTCGTAAATCCTCGTGCAGGGCTCACCACGTTCCTCGGACCTTCGGCCCTTAAATGCAGGCTGCAATTTTCTAACTAAACAGGAAATTAGGGGCGTTTATATGGGATTTCTTTCGTATAATTTCCCGTGAATCTAGAATTAAACAAATCTCGAGATTCACGCGAATTTCTGCCCGCGTGAGTTATGTTCTTCGTGCGGATTCGTAATGCTATTCCAAAGGATTAAGTTACTAATGATTTTCTCACCATTAAAATTGTGCATTCTTTCGTTGCATGACGCATACTCGTTCATCAGATACTCGTCGGCCATCCTGTAAGCACCTAATTAGAGTATTTACATTGTGATATTCACGCACCCACATACACGGAAACGTGTATCTTGTTTAAATATCAATTAACACAATTCTCTTTCTTAATAAAACCGGTAAACATTAATCGCAAAGCTCTCCGCACTCCGTTATTAAAATCTGGTTTATTTTATGCATGAAATAATCTTCGAATTTACCTTCTAATTTTTGCAATATTCAAACCATTATAACTTTTATTTAAAACCTTCCGAAATATCAATAATTTCAATATTTTCATATAATAAGAGTAGGTGAAAGAAAGAAAATTACAACGGTGATTAGTTTTCAATATATCTTTATTCAACTTATATATTTCAATAGATCTTAAAGATCAAATTATATTCACACACACTGTCATGAATGATAGCGACGAGTACCTGATATAAATGCAATATTCTAAACGCAGGTTTCCTGAAATATCTTAATTAGACTGCATATTAGTGCCGCAAATTATACTCATAATATTTCATAGTTGCATCTAGAATACCTTGCATACAGGATGAAAAGGAGCACCTTCTTTTAAGCCGGTCTGTTTACGCGGTAAAACAGGTCCTACCGGCTTGTACATGATTTTCACGCTCTAAGGATCAATGAAGATATAAATCCAGATACGCCGGAACAGAGAACCTTACGATCTCGTATTAACATTGTCGTCAAATTAGATCGTTTTTTCCGTGTTACTAAGAACATCCTATCACGAGCACTACCGTTCGGGGAAAAATGAATTACTCATTACGAAATAGAACCGGATACAGGTGATACGATTACATTGGACCGTAATTACCTATCGATTCAAATTGCCGTGTCATAAATATTCAACATTTCGAGCAGTGAGTTATTTAAGATCGATGCCAAAGAGATTTACGATCGAACTGGAAACATTTTCATGAGGTGGTCCATCGCAAGGAGATTCAGTGTCCTCCGTGCCGGCATCTCCGGAACCATGTAAAGTTCATTTCCACTGTAACAATGACTGTCATGGTTCAATCAGTAAATTCAACCGCGACTAGAATACTTCTTGATTATCGCATGTGCTGTATTTCACGATTGTTCTTCTCCGTGGATTTAAACACGACGACCTTCTTCGAAGATTCATCCTCTCCTCGGTGATTACGTTGGCTAATTTTCTAGGATGCTCTAATTATTTGGGAGACGTAAGATCGTAACCTTGTTGCAGCTTTCTGGGAATTCACGCTTGGTTTGTTTGCTAATTATCTAAGCTACCGATTAACTAATCCTTCTATTTTATTCGGTGGATTTCAGGTAATCATTATTGTTATACTTTCTATTCCAGCATCCATTAAAATATTAGTATCCGTACGTGGAATACGGCGATAACCGTTCGGCCAGCATTTTCCAAGACAATGACAAGGCGATATGATTTAGGTCCCGGTCAGTTAGGGTCATTAATATTATTTATATCCCAAGGATAGTACGACATAAAAACAGCTCAGTGAGACCATAAAACGGAAGAAAGATACATAAAATAGTTTACTTTACATCGGCCGATTATGATCAACGCTTCAGTTATCTATAAAGCGAATGATCGGGCGAATGCGAGCCAGTGCTTATGTAAAATCAAGTAAAGGGGGACATCAAATACAAAGCTCGTATACATATATCAAAACGTTTTTTGCGTGGCGTGCTTCGTTTTACGACTGGCAGCTCGTTTATACGTGTATGTCTTTACGCATATGGACTTCCTTCGTTTAGTTGAATTCCCCTCTGGTTACAACGCCAGCGGTGATCACCTGAGATCCCATGGACTCGCATTATTCGAATACATGGCGATTACCGTTCCACACTGCACGCTTGTTTCTAATAAGTATACAATATAACGTAGGAAAGCCAAGAATTGTCGATTTTGATCTATCAAGTAACGCAGATAGGAAAATACCGCAAAAAGTCGAGGAATATATGTGCGATCGGGAATAAGTTGTTCTATCACGATCCAGTTATATCGATGATCTTACTTGCTCTTTTTCGGTAAGCTCGAACAGGATGCAATTCCTTGAATTAATCTTGCCAAGAACCTGCTACTTTCTTGGTGCCTGCCGAGTGACAATGTGAAAATGTTACACTTTTTAGCATGCATTTAGCTGCGGGACGTATCAGTATGTTAAGTTATTCTGAGCAATATCTACTTAAATAACGAGCCTCGTGCAGTTCGTGAGCCCTGAAACTCACGGCGTAACTTTACATAATTCATAGTAATCGGTTGACCATTTTTCTGGGACTCGAAGGAGGATCGAGGGAGATAGGATGTAATAAATTACAAGTTTCTTTGTTTACTGATTTTATAGAATTGTATTGTCGACACATATATTTCGTAATTGCAGAATAATTCGATTCCTAAATTGGGATGGTTTATTTTGCACGGGTTAAATACTGCAATATAAATGAATCCCACTAAAGTATTACCACTTCTAACGATGACTCAAGAAATCATTATATCATACGATTAATTACAACACCACACTAACTAGTTAATTATAATACCACAGTGATTTACAATTTTAAGAAGTACTGAAAACAATGATAATTGTCGAATATCTTGGAATCTGTATCCAGCTTCCCCGTTTCAGAATCATCGCAAACAGGTCTCAAACTTCTCGCACACCAATTTTACAGTATTTCTTTATTAACAATAAATAATAATAAATAATATAGATCTCTCATTGACAGAGGGATTCATGGCATAGGTATAATCTACGCGGCAGTCGGTCCCGTCGGTTGGATTCAATCGTAAACCTCGATGTTCCGTCTAAAACCCGCGTGCCACCCCCACCCCATCGTTCACCACTCTTGGACGCATGCCCCCCTTGGTCCCCCAGGCTGCCGGAGCACCCATCGTGTCTCCACCCCCCGCCAGAGACGTGCCCCCTCCTAGTCGGTGCCCGCAGGCCAACATGCATTTCGTCGGCATGCCGCTGCTACCAGCACTCTTAGTGAGTTACGGACTGCATTCAGGCGCGCGTCGAACGTTACGGTGTTCTGCATTCTCGTTCCCGTTTCGATTGTTTTCTGCGACACGTTTCGTCAGCTGGATAGTTCTGCATCCTCCTAGAAGAACGTTCTTCCTATCGGTGAATGTTTATTGTTTATCGGTGATCATCGATAGTTAGCCGAGGTGTGTTCTTTCGTTGCGTGACACTCGCCGGGTCTCGCGTGACAGTTCCTTTCTTGGGTATACAATGAAAACGGATATATTTGTCGATTGAATTCTATATGGTTATCTTTCACATGAAATGTAATCCAAGGGATGCCTAGTGGCGGGAGCGAGAAAAGTTTCCGAGAGGAACTTGTTTTGTTATGTACATTCTGTAGTATGGGACGATGATATGTATATCCATAACCGAGGGAGTTAGAAATGAACGAAAGAAGTGGCTGAACGGAGAACGAGGATAGTGATAGAGTGACACGCGGTCACGAGGAAGAAACAGTGGACAGAGAGAGGAAGAGAGGGGAAGGAGAAGATACGTAGATAGAGTAAGACGGAACGGTCAATGTGCGCTTGTGCGAAAAGTGCGTGGCGCGAGTAGTTGTGTGTACACTGTTGTTCCTTTTGCGGAACTAGTTGCGCGACCTCATTATTTGCCGTCGGATCCTTAGTCGTGTTTACGTTTTACGCTGGAAACCGGATGTGATCGGTGGTATATTCAACGGTGCATCTGACGTATGTTAATCCCAGCGATGTAACACGGGGTACAATTGATGAACGAAAGAAAAAAAAGCACGACACAAGGAGACACTTTGTCGGGACTAGAAGTAGTGAGAATGTAAGGAGTCAAAGTGGGGAGAAACTTTTCGTTTTCCAAGTCAGATACTTCCTGCTACGTTTCCTCGTCGTGTTACGAGTGTGCTGTTACTGCACTGTGTGTGTATTTACAAGGTTTACGTGAACCAGAAAGAGACAGACTATCCCAGATAATGCACATTTTTCTCTGATCCGTGTAGGTGCGCGCGCGCGTGGCTGGTTTCGCGCGCACATGCGACACAAGGTTAGGACTCGCCGCGTGCTACAAAATAACGTGCTACGGACGACCACTTTTTTTCCGCGGAAGACTAAGAATCTAATAGAACGATAGGTTTTATTGGGCTTACGTGTGCCTTGGTGTTTTATTTCGACGTCTGTGATTATAACTTTGACAGTGAATATTACCGACAAGCGACACCAATTGCTGCGATGCGAGCATTCTTCGATATCGGATGAATGAAGGAGATCAAGCTAGGTGAGACACGTTATTCGTATTTATCATAAAAATATGACGTCAGTAACTTCTTCCAAACATTCCTAAAAAGATATATGTGCGTATATTAATGACACATACATCATTATAATAACGTTGTTTAACCATCATCTGGCTGAAATGTTCCCTCCAAAATCATCAACTTATTATAACAATCCAATTATTTCTTAGTTTTATAAATTCGAAGATTAAACGGTGAAAAGATATTCGCGAAAATTCATCATTTATAAAGCAACTTCTCTTGTCAATTAATGATTCGGGAAAGGGACGAAGTGCTTTCACACATAAGTAACAAATTTGTTGTCATTTTATTTCTCATGAATCAAATTTGATTCCAATTTAGTCGAAGGAAAGTTACATGGAAGTCTAATCATATTTTCCCTGGAAGTTTAAGTTAAGTGCAAGGAATCACTGATATCATGTATGTTTACATTGTATCTATCACGATGTTGTTGGTGTGCAAAGGTAACAGTTGTAACAGATTGTCACTTCGCAAACTTATCAATGCTCGCTGTGTTTTATCAAGTAGAAATGACTTCCTTTTGAAAACTTTACCTCTGTACATCAGTTGCATCGAAGACTCTGCAACCAATCATCTTTGTATTTCGAGACAATTGTCGGCTTGTATCTTTGTCACGTTGCCATTTAATCGCAACAACGATGCGCCAGTATTAAATTGATTCTTTGCGAGGTCCTTTTACGATGTCTCTCACCATCGTCTTTTATGTCGTCAAACGATTTATGCCATTTATTTAACTATCGATGAATTCTTCGTAATAACTCATCCTTAGAATTTACGAAGTTGATTTTTACGTAATGGCGGCGCACTACCGAACACTGTATTTACGATTACATTGAATTTAATAGTATTTGCTCAAAAAAATATTTCTCAGTTTTATGTCTTATTCTCGTTCGCGAGACTTCGACTTTACTTATCGAACAAATAAGTAGAGGTGCAATTATATGATTTTATCTCAACACGTGGAAGAATGTTAAATGTAAGACTTTAACGTTAAAGAACAGAATAGATTCTTGTAGAATATTGCTATATCTAATCTCACTATACAATCTTTTCCAAATTGTAAAGAATAATTGATATATAATATAATATCACAATTCAATATAATTCCAACAAAATGTCACAATCAACATTCTTTGACTTTTCTTAAATAGATGTTCGACTATTAAGTTAAAGAATTTTAGGAAATAATAAAATAAGTATGGTGATAATTAAGTTTATTTAGGCAATTAAAGAAATTTCACTTAACCCTGATTATCATAGCGTATGAAGAAGGGATCGGATGGAGTGATAACAGCGGCGAAAAAAAGTAAAATAAAACAGTAGTCAAATCTATCAAACCTTGATTTCAAATACTTATACTAAACTACAATTGGTAGTAATCCAGCGTTCATATCACCTACAATAATTTACACCACAAAATACCTTCAACTCTCACATCATCAGAAACCTGCATCATAACACACTCAACAATCCCCTCGTCAAAACACATGCCACCATATCTATTGCGAATCCTGATCACGACACGTACAAGATTTTCTTGTCTTCGAAAAAAAGGCAAAACGGGCTCGTTACAAGAACAGTAGAGAGAA
The DNA here is from genome assembly GCA_910591585.2 of Nysson spinosus. NCBI lineage: Eukaryota > Metazoa > Arthropoda > Insecta > Hymenoptera > Crabronidae > Nysson > Nysson spinosus. The sequence goes on along the minus strand of OU342837.1, from coordinate 4,745,039 downwards.
TGTTGAAAAAATTCAATGATCGAGGGACCGACTCGCGTTTCACTCAAAATTGCTCGAAGCGGTATAATATTGCAAATAAGTCAAGAGGGAGAGAGAGAGAGAGGGGTAGATGGTGAGAGTCGGAGGAGAAAGGAAGCAAAGAGCAGAGAGAAAGGTTAGCGAATACGAAGAAAAGAGAGGAAGAAGAAGAATGCGCGCCGGCACTTCGCGTGCAATTACGTGAGGTTGCTCTGTGATTTTGATGAAGGATGACGTATCAAGCCGCATGGCAATGATGCGCGTGTTCCCCGCAATGTTGGGGGATTGTCGTTAGGTGAAAAACTGCATGAAAGAGATTACATTGTCGCCGATAAAGATAGCAGCGTGGCCGAAGATCGACCGTGAGAAAGATCGTTCGTTTCTTCGGCTTTTACTCGGCCACAAAATCGCGCGGCATCCTTTGATGGCGGCCAATGGATTATGTTACGTTTCTATGAAAATGAAAAAAAAGGGATAACTCGCGTATGTGCAGACGTTATTACATCGAATCTCGACTTCGACGGAATTCCGATTTTTCCACGACGGATCTTAATGCTGAGACGCGGTAATGGTTTTTTCGTGTTCCATGCAGGCGCGCCGCTATATTTTGATAATATTTCGTTATTAATCGACGGCGAAATTAACCGTAACTTGAGGAGGTATTTTCAGTCGAAATAGATTGGACTTACGAAGATGATTTCGAGCTATAGAATTTCATGCATTTTACTTAATCGGCGGAGATTTCTTATCGTTTTCTTCCTCATTAATCCGATAGCTGGATTACTTTGTATCCGTCGTTACATTGTTTTTTCATTCTTGTGATTATAATGTGCCGAATGGTTTCAATGTAAGGAATCATTTACTGGATGATGTTTAACAGTAGAACTGGCGACGACAATTTGAGCTATATTGCTATATTTCTATATTTATTTGATCCTTAAAAATTAGGATGAATAACAGAACTAAATTAATCGATTTCATTATGTTCAATAACCAACGTAGACCGCAAAAATCTCAGAAAATGGAACGTTATAAATTTGAAAATTTTATTAAATATTACACAGCCCTCATTCTGACCGCGATAGTTCAGTGTTTATTTACAACATGAACTTGTTCTTTGTATTTTACGTAAACTGCTAACAAAGCATTATTAAATGCAAACATTTACATCGAACAGATGGATCTGTTCGTTAATTTAATTAACATTAGAAGCAATTGCTTCGGCTGAAAATGCGGCATTAAATACAAATCGAACAATGCAAGACAAGTAACTTTTCCGTGGAGAATTAATAAATGAAATGCCAAGAAATATAAATTGATCCTTGTTTTGCAATTTGGTGACTGAAATCGAATTGTCATTCGCCAATCATTCGCCAATCATTCACGTTAAATATGCAGTGAGCTCTAAGTTTCATACACAAGAAATGCAGGTATTTATCGATCAATACATCGTCCAACTATACTGCTATCACGTGTTTAATTACTTCGCTCAACGAACGATAAGATACGGCTAATTTTTTTCAACTCGCAATTTAACAGTACATGAAAATTGTTGTTAACGAGGTTGGTGATAGAAAAGTCAATGAATCGACTTTCTCGTATATCAGTTATTTGCAAAATTAAATTAGTCTCTCAATTTATTAATCGATATATTACATTTATAAAATTGCATATTTTCGTCATTTTTCACTTATAAATTATTATTATGTTGTACGTAAATTATGTATATTAATTATTTATAAGAATGAAGGAGAAGATTGTATAAAATATCAAACATATCACGTAGCATCTTTAAAAGACAAAATTTAAAAATGAACTATATTAAAACGATATAATATTACTTCTTAATTTTTCATATCTTTCATATCTACATTATTACACTTTTATTTTAAAGAATCGAATATAATAATAATTTATAATACTGTAATAATAATTCTTTAAAATAAATTTAATTCGGATGTATAAAGCAAAATTTCCGCCGCCATTTTTAAATGATAAACATATCTCGGTTTCTGCTGCCCCACGTTTTGCAAGACAAAATACTGACATTAAAATAAACTTCTTACATATTTGCAAGTTGTCTCCGCGTTTAAGGCGACTCATTTAATTCCATACTGTTTTCACTTCGTAGCAAGTGGTTACATCACATTGGACATTACAGTGTTACAAAGCGAGAAGAATCGGTAACGTGACGGGAGATCGTCGAGGCGATTACATAGATCACCGATTCTATAGTTAATACGGTGGGTCAGAATTATCTTGCGATATTCATTTATTTGGTTTCTCAACGCCACTCGAATGCAACAAACTAGTCCATTCATTTCCATAATGTTCTCGATGTCAGTGAAAGATAATGCCGATCTGTCTGGGATCGGTAGGGTCTTCGAATACATAGTGATACTTTGTTGGGCCGAGTGACATCGGATACAAATTTTGTTCACAAAGTACCACGGTAGCCCCCTTTAAATCACTGACTTCTGTTTCCAGTGATCGGTTACCTGACCTGCCAACAGAACCCGAGTTATTACGAAAGTTTATCTTTGCCTGAATTTTGGACCTATCTTTTTCTTGATCTATTGACACTGACTTTTTGGATACCATGAAACAGATTTTTTAACGTTTGTTTGTAATCTTGATCGTTCGAAGAGTTTGCAACACGGCTGGCTTGGAATGTGAATTTCTTATTTATTTATTCTTATCGGATTTATTTATTAGTTTATTTACTGGTTTAATATAACGGGACGTACCCCCTTTTTATACGTAAAAAACAAAAAAGAAAATAATATAGAGAAGAAAATAAATACGGTACAGTATAAATACAAAGTGATGAATGTAGAGTTCAATTTAGTTTTATAGTTTATATAGAGTAGATAAAAAGCAATTAAATCTTGTATCACTTTGAAGTTGGGATACAATTAATATCAGACATGGATATAATTAAATTTATTGAATTGCCACGTTTTTGCAGTTTATTATAAAACAACTTTATACGCAGAATCATAATTTTTAAGGTACTCAAACTATCATAACACTTCAATTTCACCAAAGAAGAATTATACCAATTTCTCATAAACAATTTACTTAGTATTATTAGTATGAATTGTTATTTAAACACAATTTTACAAGAATAACGACTTAAATTATTCATCAACAACTAATTGCTATTTCTATAAAAATGCTGAATTGCATCCACGAAAAGTATTCGACGATTAGGTGATCATAAGTCACGTATTTCGGCTTTCAGCTTCGCTTCCCGTTAAACTATTGCAATTGTTTCTTTAGTTTATTTTCCAAAGATTGCACACTATATTTTCGCAACGAAGTAGTTCGAATTGGCGTAGGCCTAATGCTATCCGACGGCAACTGGTTGACGGTTGAGTCCGCCATGAGTTATCTGCCGTACTCGCACCACGTCCAACGTAATTGAATTAACTTCGTGACAAAATGTCGCGCTAATTCCACCGGGATTTATATCACGGTCTATTAGAAGAATGAAATATTGCTTGGAATCAAATTATCCGTATAATAGCGATGCAAAACCAAATATTACCATCTTCAGGGTATTATAACTTGTAATAACCTCCATTTTATATCAATCTAAACGTGTTCGACTATAGCGAATAATTTTCTCCGTCACCGATCTCCATCATCGAATCATCGCAATAAATCCTTATTATAAATGTCAAATTCATTAACTAATATATATTGCGACAAATCACGGCTTTTTCAGTAGATAGATAACAAAAAGATCAAGAAATAAATAGAAAAAAAAGAGTTTCTGAAAGAAGTATAGTTGACAAATTTTTCTCTATAACTACGATATTATCAATAAATATATGGATCCCCTCGCACCACTCATATTTTAAGAATAAATATAGCCTTAGCCATACAAAAGCGTAAACTGATGAAATCGTCATCATCATATTTCAGAATACGGACTTCAGCAACCTCCAAAGGAATGATGCTGAAGATTGGGCCGGCAGAGTGGAGGAAAGCGCGTAACGTCATCTGCTTCGATAAACATATGACGGAAGAATAACGGAAAGCAGTTGTCAATCGGAGTTCTGCCACACGGGAATATTATCACGCTACATTGTCGGCAAATGAGAAGGCCCTATGTCGGGGTCGTTCGTAAACTGTGAAGGGAACCTTCTGGAAGTGGCGTCCGAGTCATCCACTTCTAGTAACGTAGTTGGTGCGGACGAGAATCGCGATAAGCAGAAGATGGAGAACGGTGAGACACCGAGTCCTCGGACGCCACCGAATTGCGCACGGTGTCGTAATCATCGTTTGAAGATCCCTTTAAAGGGTCACAAAAGGTACTGCAGGTACCGTTCTTGTACGTGTGAGAGGTGCAAGCTCACCGCGGACCGGCAAAGAGTGATGGCCAGGCAAACAGCATCGAGAAGAGCCTTGGCTCAGGATGAAGTCAGAGGAAGATTGGCGGATGAGGTTAGTTTTTCCTTGTTCCTTAGGGGAGTTTCTTTAGTGATCTTTTATCGCGGCTGCTGCAGGTTGGTGTATCGTTTTCCCTTCTTTCAAGTCTCTCTTAAACCATTCGCGTTTATGATCGCTTCATTCGATTTAATTTCCTAGTGTACAGTTGTAGCAGAAGAGAGCAAGAGCAGAGTTGCAACGGGCTCAATTTTATATTATACACTAACATATAATATTATGCAGATTTCGGAAGATTAATTCGTGGTCATCAGAATCTTAGTTAAAGCAAACGTCTATTAAGAATTATTGACATAAAAACCCACTCTGTAACATTGCTGCAGCTACCTTCAGATTGCAAACCGATCACCTCCCGCGACTGTACACTATTCCTCGCCAGTAAATTTGATTACCAGCAACTTAATTCGTTTATTGGACGAAACAAATTCATCACTAGCTTCCAGGAAATAATTTCTATAAATCTGTATAATTCCCCTCACGTAGAAATGCAGGAGACAAATGAAATAATCGTATCCTGTTGTAAGTGCATCAGCCAGCCGCGATAAATCAGGATAAGTCCATCGATCTGCATATCCTGGGATCTTAATTGATCTGTTCCTAGCAGGTGGATCCCCCGCCGTTCGGTTTCGACGGTGATCGACCTGTTTCGGTTCCCCAGCCTGCACGAAGTTTGGAAGGTAGTTACGACAGTAGCAGCGGTGACTCGCCAATCAGTAATCACGGTAGTATCGGCGTGCACAGTGGTATCGGTGGTGTCGTCAGTATACCCATTACCAGGAAGTTATCTTCTTTGCATGGCCACACTGGGACGACCACTCATGTACCGCAACCCCAGACTGGTGAGTGATCAGAATGACCATAAACCCTCGTACAACGCGACACCGTATAATGCGGATTCGCATTTTTTCGAATGCGACGAAGGATTGCGACATTCTTCGTGTGAGAATTAATCTTGACGCGCAACTGTTTTCTTACATTCGCAGGATCCTTCCGGTAGATTTATAACTTCGATTCTTATTTTCATTATCGGCTCTAATATCGTATCAAACAAATAGCGAATTAATTCCCTCGCAAGCCACGTCGAAATATCTCGCGACTTGATGCCGGTCTTTTTACGATCTTGACGAGAAAACTCGCCGTACCGACTCTCTGTACCTATAGACGCAATATTTCGCAACTGATTCTGTTCATATGGCTAAATAGCAAAAGGAAGAAATTTCAAGTTTTATGAATTTTTTTAATTTAGTTATATTTTCGTTCAGATCAAATAATTGGAAACGTGATGTTATGCACAGAGCAATATTATAATGCTGGCGATAATATCGAATTTCCTTGCGCTTTCCATTTCCTATGAATATTGCGCAGCGTTTCGATGCAAACTTTTTGTTTGGCGTCTTCACTGCTATCACTGTCATTTATAATCATATTTCGTACTTTTTACCTGAACATCCTTGCAATGCTTTCGAATCAAGCCAAAAGCCATGTACGATGAATGTACCTTTAAGGTAAAGGCACCAGTAGTTGACCAGTTAAGACAAATTCTCCACGTAGACAATAGTAACCATTTTCTCTGTCATTAAATAGTGAGAGCCGATGTCTGAAGATATTCCTTAAGGCTTCTAGATTATGCAGCAAGACTAATTTTTTTTAAAAGTTATATTATAAAAATTTGACAACGATTTTTGTAAATTTAATAATTGCTTCAGTACTTGACCTTTCTTACGCCTGAAAAAACTAGTAATTGACCGTCTGTGGATTAGTAGTTGACCAATTATGCTAGAAGTAAGGTTAAAGGTATAATGTTGGTAATCATTTTAGTATTATTATTTTCAACAATTGAGCACAAGTTTCAATTAGAAAAGACAGGGAAAATAAAAAATTGAGTTTCATGAAATGTCTAATTCAAGAACGGAATAGACATTGATATGAGAAACTAACAAACTTTTCCATAAATGAAATAGTCGCTTTAGTTTTGGTAACACGAAGAAATTTTCCAGGAAAATATGGCATGTAATCTTTAACCCTTTCGCTACGGAGCACTCGTGACAAAATGTGATCGCTGTGAGCAGGCATTACTGAGTAGTTGACACTGAAGTACGGAATGCTACGAAGTAATTAGAAGTCGTTTCTTGTTCTCTAAATTTTAGAGTGATATTTATTATATTTAGCAATATTATTTTACTTTCTAAAATATAAAAATTTATAATCATAATTTATTTTTTTAAATATTATGTTATAATGTTCATGTAATATTTTTTAATACAAAGAAATTACTAAAGTATTTAAAGCCGAACATAATATTAATATTCAACTTTGGTATGATAAAGTTGCCAGATACTCGATTAATAAAAGTATCTCATGTAAAGTATGAAATAAAAGTATATATGGTATGAACGTATAAGTACGCTCTTCGTACCCGAGCGGCCACTTTTCCAGAGCGTATATATACGCTCTTCGTATATGAATGGTCATTCTTCGAGGGCGTATATATACGCCCGTCGGAGCGAAAGGATGAATGATTAAGGTAAAAGCACCAGTAGTTGACCTGTTAAGAGATTTTTTGGTTTAAATAGTACTAACTGGACACATTTTTGTTGGACAGAGAGTCTCTATAGGTGAAAATACTCTTACGTAGTGATTTAAAATAGTGGAAACTAAATGACGTCAATAATTGACCGCAGGTTTAGTTAATAGTTGACCATGCGGTCATCTACTGAAACACATTGTACTACAAAAATGGGCGTTCTGTTCTACGTTTCTAATGAAATTATATGTAAAATATATATAATATAATTAGTATATAAATTTTATTTATTGGCCTTAGTAATTGACCATGACTGTCAACTTCTAGAAATAATCAGAATGATACGATTCGGTAGTTGACCCATCGGTCAATTAAGTTTTTGATATTGGGATGAGAAAAACAGTGTGTTTAATGAATATAAACTTTAATGACAATCAAAACAGTGAAAGTTTCAGGCATAAAGAGTCAAAAGCTGAGAAATTACTTACCGTAAACTAGACAGTGTTTCTTAATGAAAGCGTTAAGAAATCTACAATGCGGAGGAATATGACTGACGTTACTAATATTAATCGTCCATACTTACGATAAACAAGCGTATCTAAAGAAACGTATACTAGCATCGAGCCGGTAAAGAGTGTAGCAGATCTACCGCACTTCTTTCGAAACACCATTATTTAAAAAAAGCTTATTTTTCACGTTTTAGTGAAAAGTGGTCAACTACTGATTCAAGGTCAATTACTAGTGCCTTTACCTTACGGCTTCAATATTTACAAACACGCGGCATACAACATGCGACGAATGACTCAAGAACGTACAGAAATACATTCTAAACTAACAGATACCGGACGACGAGACGCAAAAAATGTGGTCTACGGTGCCAAACATCTAATTCTATCAGATTTGTATTTAAGTAAAAATACCATTTTTACGTTATTTTCTCGTGAATTAATAATACGTTATCAATTACCTTTCGGTAAATTTATAACTCCCGTTATTAATTTTCATTATCGAGTCTAATATTGCATCGCGCGAGTAGCAGATTAATAACATCCGAGAAAGTTATTTCGAGATACTGGTTTTATGTGTAACTTTTATTTAAGCAAAATAAAAATGATGCTATTATACTATTTAAATGAAATAAAAAAATTTATACTAACACAAAAGTTAACCGATTTAACGGCGAGTTAATAATTTCTTGATCCGCGATATGATCTTGATTATTATTATATATACATATGCCACACATGGTAGGCGTTTCTGTTACATTCGTTAATTGTAAGGTAAACCTCGTCTGACTCGTACATGATAATCGGATCGTGAGAATCTGTGACAGCCATTAAGTTGACGGGGCACTGGTTTGAACCGTGGCTACTTAATATGCATGCTCATCGTCCTCCATTAACTGCGATGTACCTGCTCGTTGATAAATGTACAAATATGCATAACGTGTATATACATACGCCGATCTATGTATGCATAAGTAGTACATTTACACTGAAAACCGTGATTGGCTACCTGTTGCACGCTCCGATTTCTAGCCACCCCTCTGGTGCACTCGCGGAACTCGACCCCCCCCCCCCCTTCGAATACAGAAAACGTTATCACTCTCGACATAAGAGATCGAAAAAAGTGTCTAATAAGATGCAATATGTATAAAAGACATTTTTAATCGAAAGAAATAGATGAATATATAAGTATTTCTTAACTAATAGTGTCCATATTTTTTGGGGACTTAAGAGAATCTTAAGAACGTCGTAAGAAAGATCTTGGAACGATGAAAGAAAATATTGCTCGATTAAAATTAAGGTGTTCGACTATCACGGATTTATATTGAAAACGTATGCATTTAAGATGTCGATGGATTGCTTCGTTCTAACAAATCGGTACCATCAAAATTGTACAGTTTTTATTATAATTTGGTACCAACAGATACTTTGCTGGATCTATTTCTATTAGATAGCATTGGGATTACAGTTAGTCCTTTCTACAATAACAATAAATATAATATAATTTTATAACAGAAATAGATATAATATGATTCCATAATAAAAATCGAAGACCCTTAGATCCTAAAATTTGTTAAACTTAATGTTCCTAGCTGAATACATTTATATCAGACTTTTGTCAAAATAACCTGTCAAAGGGGGTGTCAATATACAGCCATATTAACCAACCCAATGGTGCCCCGTAATCATAAAAACGTTAAAAAACTTCGATCCAATACACAGTGCAAAAACCATTTATGTAGAAACGCTTTACATGCACGTCTACTTAAAGGCTATTTCACGGTGAATTTGCCCTGGCGAGCTGATATTCTGTAAGGCGATATAAACCACGTATCTATTTGTAGAACAAATGAGGTTTAATGGCGATCACCGCTTGTTTACTAATTATTACGTTGCCATCGGGTTTAAGAGGCGGCTTAGTGTGTACCGTTAGAATTATATGAGTGATAGAGGTTTTACGAACGACAGTCCGCGATCTCATTATACGCGCGAGCTGATTCTTTTACTGGAAGCGAGAAATGGTAGCTGCAACTAAATTTTCCGATCCATAAATTCCTGTTTCTTGTCCCCTCGAACGTGATTTCGTAATTAATGGACTATCAAGCATCCTCGAAGTAGTAAATTATTCAAAAGTCAAGCAAAACAGCACGATTTACAACACGTATATTATAAATTACAAATTCATAACATCATAGCTCTTTATCGAATACGGTGTCTTTGAGAGAACATAAAATATTGGTTTGGTCAGAAAGTTCCTCGGTTTTTTATAAACACGGGAGATTATGAAACTGTCAAAAAAATAGGAAAATATTATAAGTAAAAATGGGCAATACATTGTTCAATAAAGAAAATTGCAAAAATATACAGAACTGAATAAGAATCGCTTTCCATTTATGTGTTAAAAACCGCACGAATTTTTTGGGCAACCCCAGTATCATTGCCAGAATAAATAATCCAAAAATTGATTCAAAATATTATCAGTGATAATACTACTTATATTTTACATATTTACATAGCTGCTTGACCATACCTTTAATAAATAATAAACATAATAGTTATTCTCCGCATATGGTTACTTAATGGACCATAAAATACCTTCGCCATAATGACTTATCCAAATATTAATCTCAAGTATTTTTATTAATGGCGCATGCCTACTGTGGATTTTGCATTAAAGCGGTATGCAGAGAATTTGTTGTTTCTAGGAAAGTATATCACAGTGATTCGTGTTTTATTGCCAGTTATTTATATTCGAGTACATTCATCGACTGTTATAAGCCCGGTTTATCATTACAAGCAAAGCGGTAAATTCTTTGAACCAAGGGTTTATCATTATTCGCGGAATCGAAAGATCGTCCTCCCTTTTAACAACCTGCGTGCCATGGTGCTGCTTTATATTATATTGTTATTTATATTATATCTATTATATTATATTTTCACTTCGTTTACTGTTTTCATCGGAAATAGAGTTCCATGGGTTCTGTCATTCTGGCACCTTGTAACGGTATCGCGGTATTCGCTGTTCACTCATTATAATTACTTCTAATTCAAATGATTTGTTTCTGCATTTCACACGGTTTGAAGATAATCCTTGTTTATGTCAATATTATTCGGAATTTATTCATTCAGTTTCCCTTGTATACGGTGATTAATATCGGTATACTATTTTCACTATTCTTTTGTTATAGAATTAATTAATTTACATTAAAATTGGTCTGGTAACAGCCGATCTAGCAATAATAAATCTCGAAAGAATAGATCTGGCGAAAATAGATCTAGCAAAGTGTTCGTTAATTCCCAATAATAATCCAGCCATCTTAAATTCCATAGACTTTGAAGATAAATTCATTTAATAAGCACTTATTCGGCTCTTCACCGTCAAATTAAGGATACCCAACGAAACAAAAAAAACGTAAATTTTCTCGTCAAAGTATTTATGAAGTGTCGAGAATAATTGAATAACCAAGAATCAGGAACCCGCGGTGTTTCTTGGCGGTTGCCTTCGTTGAGCTGGCACAGCATTCGTCGAGGTCCGGCGCGGCCGCAGGAAAGCAATAAAGGGAAATAATTATAGAATAAATTATAATGGCGAGATAGTGAGACCTCCGTTGTGGAATCTAGGAACAAAGACTGGTATTCAGTGCACTTCGTCGGTTGAGATTATATACTTGCCAATGTGCATATACAGGAACCGTTATATCGTATGCAATTCCCGTGCAAAATGTCACCCGATGAGGTCCATTCGATGAAGGTTCATTATTCTTGAAAAGACAAGCGAACCACTGTCTTTGGGTCATCTGAATCGAGAGTTTTATTTATATTCGATATTTTTATGGTAGTCTATTAGCATTCAATCAGAACTACGTGTACTGGTAGATCAATAGGGTTTTTTTATTATCGCATAAATAGATTAGAAGCTTGTCGATGGTATTCATAAGTAACAGAACCCATTCTGTAGGTATTAATATTATTAATATAGTTTTCTATTAAATATATGAAAATGTTAATGCACGTATGGTAATACTTTTAATAGATTAGTATATTCAAAGTGCGTATGAAATATTAATATTGAAGCTAAGGATGATAAGAAGGAGTTTAGTATCCACGGAGTGGGATGGTATTCTTTAATTCGTCCAACATATTCGATGCACGTCCTTTAGTCAGATATAAACATTCGTATCGAGAAGGGGTTCGAAATGTTACCGAACGAAGTTCGATTATTGTTCTTAATTCGGGTGGAAGTCCCGGAACACCCGGTATAACTGAGTGAGTGTACTTATAACGTCGTTCACAGTGATCCCAACGAAATTCAAGCCACTCTTTCACTTGACAACCCGACCGAATGTTAACCCTGGTTTTACGAGCGTCCCCGTTGGCCGGCGGACCATTCGAAGCCGGCTAATATAATACGAACTTATAACCAAAGCCGAAACCTAGGAGCTCGCTCTTGCTTTTACGATCTGGCTCGTTTTTAAAAGTTATCGTTATTTTGCTCGCTTTCGGATGAAATAGTTTGTTCACGGACGTAAACGGTCCGAAGGAAGCAAAGAGTCCTCCGGCTTACTGGGCTAACCACTAAACTTGAATTGACAGCGGTCCCTCCCGTTCAGCCAGGTTAAAACTTACCATGCTTTCGTCTACTATTTCCCATCGGGATACCTATTCGCCGACTGTTCAATTTTTTTTTACGACCTCTGACTCGTACGGGACTCACATACGTTCAACCTAAACCTGGAAACCGAAGTACATACTTTTCATTGTTGCGCGTAAACTTTCACTCGTATCACGCGTTACCGATGAAAAGAACTAGGCAGCACGCATAGTTCTGCTTGAATATTAATAGACTCCCATAAAAAGTATCGAATATAAAGAAAACTCTCGATCGAGATGATCAGAAGACAGTGGCTAGCTTTTCTTTTCGTGGAATGTCTACCGAGTGGATCTGATCCGGTGACATTTTGCTCGGGAATTGCATGCGATTTAACGGTTCCTGTATATTAGGTTTCATTACTATAATAGATTTTCCATCGATTGTATTTATAATAATTTCTAATTAATTCCTTATAATAATTCCTTATCAGAATTCCTTATTAGAATTCGTTTAAAAATAAAAATAGTGATCAGGTGGATTATTTAATTTAATACCACGAAGTACTTTAATAAAACGCACAAAGCGCGTCTTGCCAAGATCAACTAGTAAGGCAAAAGTTGGGTCGGCAGAGCAAACCCGAGGAGTCCTAGGGGCGCATGGAATCGTGGGAGAACCGGGGGTGATTATGACCGGTATATGGGGTTGTAAAGTTGGCTTTTACGAGGTTGAATTTCGAGACATCGAGCACGAGCTTTTAATAACGCATCTCTCGTTGTTATGCATCCGAGGCATCGTGGTTCACTCGAACGTAATGCGTTTATCCTATTATGAAAAGTACCATGGTGTCATCGTATCCGTAGTTATTCCGTGAAGAAGACTATCCGCCATGTTACTAATACTATTTCCACTAATAACTTCCATTATCCTTCTTTCTAGCATTTGATAAAAATTCGGTGTATTTTGTCCTCCGTCTTCAGTCAGGCGATAAATGCGAAACATTCCAGATATAATTATCGTAAATAGGGTTGTACACTTAATGCATTTAGGAAGGTTAGATAGGAAAAAGAACTGGAAGCCAGTTGCAGTAAATGGCTACGTTTATGCGTTTCCCGAGTACTGCTTTACAGCGACGATAATAATTTCAGGTTCTATGTTTTAAGAATTATTATTACCCCATGCGTGCACTGACCGACCTTACGGAAGGGTGGGGACTGAATAAGATTGTTGTATGAATTTCATAGGTAGCCGATTTTATGGTTTTAATAAAACGCAACCATGCTTTCTTAGTGGATGCCAGGCGTTTGATTGGCTGTAAAGATTAATTTACATCGTACAAGATAGCTTTCCTTGGTGATATTCATTTCCCGGACTGCCGGCGGTACGCGAATCCGACATTCGTCGATTATTTTACAGATTTATTGCTTCTTTAAGATCCCCCTGGCATACAAGTTTTATTGTCATCAGGCGAGAATGAAACACGAATTAAATATATAAATAAAGTATCCAAACATCGCTTCCTAACATCCATGTTTTATCAATAATACATACTACAATATTTATTAACATACCACTTAAATAATTGAAATATTACCAGCAATAAAACCGATCACAGCTAGAAACTGTAATTAAATCTGGTCAACTCATTGTACTCATTTCATAGAGTTTAATTGGTTAATTAATTCCAACGACGAAAACGAGCGACAATTAAACTTATCTTAAGTGATCGTAATTAGTGTAATCTCCCAATTTTCTGGCTATTAAATAACAGTCACGTGTTTACACCACGAATAGTCATTCTTCTTGGAACAATAATCGTCAACGGTTTGTGGCGTCTCGAAAAGGCTTCCCCTTTCTTTTCGAGAGATTCGAAAATTTTTATTACCCGGTCGTCTCCTCTGTCGTCGACCTTCCCAAAATTCTGACTCGTAAATCTTTGTTAAGGTTGGCTGGTCGGCTTCCTTTCTTGTCGAGCTACCGCAATCGGTGACGTTCATGTTGATAGGTGGTTCCACTTACAAAATCTCATCAGTCGCCCTTTTATAGACTCCACGTCCTTTGCCCTTCGAGGGTTAAACTCTCTGGTTACGTGTAGTTGGTCGGTACACTGTTTTCGGGGGTCGCGTGGCACCGTGGGGTGGCATTTACGACTTTCTTAGGTTACACTCTTCAGCGTCACGCTTGAGCTAGATTTTGGGGTAGGTCGGGGTAACCTTCGTTTTCCCATTTTTTATTCTACTTTCTGGGACTTACAAATATAGGAAAATATGGGCGAAAATACTTTTCTCTTATTTCTAATAGTATATTAATTAATATTAGTATATTGTGTGAACGACAATGTCCGATTATGAAAGGGTAGTGAGTACATTGTATTTGCATATTTATTACTGATATTTTATATATTATATATAATACATGTCTTACAGATTTTATGCATTTTTGAGTTCTTATCGCAGTAGAGTGAATGATCGATTTTTTGTGGATATATTGGCGCATCCAATGAAGGAGATATCAGGAACGTTGATTAGACTTAACACACGACATTCTTAATAGTTCTATTATTTTAATTTACTGGAATACACCGCGTTATTTTAATATCCCCGGTGACGTCATTGCGTGATAATAACGCAAGCATTCCATAAATGCAGCCAGCGGCATTAATGTCAACATGAAAATTAAATGTTTACGAGCCTCCGCAGTATTCTTGATGAGATGGTATAAAATACTTGAACTTGCCTCATAGTAATCGTTCAATGAAGAGATAAATTTTCCAAGTATAATTTTTCTTTTTCAATAATTGAAGCTTCATATTTCATGCAAAATATTATTTCTTACAGTTGAAATTAACACATTAACTTCTGATTAATATTTGCTAGGGATTGTATATAGTTAGTATACAAATTCCCGGGTATCTTAAGTATGATATTAATATGTTTAAGTTGAAGTTAGTGGAATTGAAAAATCCATGGAGCTTTAAGATCGAATTTAATCGAATGAGATTACTTTTCGAATTAAATACTTGCCGAGCAGTTGCGATGCTTATAGTTGAAGCCGTCGGTGCATTTATTGCTCGAGCTTTTTTTATCATCCTCCAAGGATTCTCTTCTATCTTTCCACAGATTTTAGTCCTCTCGTGAAAGACGTTTGACTTCTGGAGTAGTTTATCACGGGAATTCAGTTTATAACCGCTGACTCCACTCGGTTTTATTGCATCTTTCTTCCTCCCCTTTCGCGTTTTATCGCTCACCCTCTGCTTCTGCTCTTTCGATATTGTATTTCCTTAGTTTTGGATAGTATGTTATTGTCAATCACATATATGAAATTAACAATCTTCAGTTGTTTAAAAATTATATAAGATGTTTCTGTATCGAAGAAAATACCTTGATCCACTTCTTTCGGTCCATAATTGTCCTAGAATATGTTTATACATCATCTACCATCGATTTGGGCCATTAAGAACCGATTTTGGCGACTTTCATTTTTTGACAATTTTTGAAGGTATACCCCTTCACATTTTTGCGATTTTGGATCGACCCATTTTTTGCCCGGAAAAATTTTTAAACCACTTCTTTCGACCCAAAATCGTTCTAGAATATGTTTATACATCATATACCATCGATTTGGGCCATTAAGAACCGATTTTGGCGACTTTCATTTTTTGACAATTTTTGAAGGTATACCCCTTCACATTTTTGCGATTTTGGATCGACCCATTTTTTGCCCGGAAAAATTTTTAAACCACTTCTTTCGACCCAAAATCGTTCTAGAATATGTTTATACATCATATACCATCGATTTGGGCCATTAAGAACCGATTTTGGCGACTTTGATTTTTTGCCGATTTTTGAAGGTATACCCCTTCACATTTTTGCGATTTTGGATCGACCCATTTTTCGCCCGGAAAAATTTTTAAACCACTTCTTTCGACCCAAAATCGTTCTAGAATATGTTTATACATCATATACCATCGATTTGGGCCATTAAGAACCGATTTTGGCGACTTTCATTTTTTGACAATTTTTGAAGGTATACCCCTTCACATTTTTGCGATTTTGGATCGACCCATTTTTTGCCCGGAAAAATTTTTAAACCACTTCTTTCGACCCAAAATCGTTCTAGAATATGTTTATACATCATATACCATCGATTTGGGCCATTAAGAACCGATTTTGGCGACTTTCATTTTTTGACAATTTTTGAAGGTATACCCCTTCACATTTTTGCGATTTTGGATCGACCCATTTTTCGCCCGGAAAAATTTTTAAACCACTTCTTTCGACCCAAAATCGTTTTAGAATATGTTTATACATCATATACCATCGATTTGGGCCATTAAGAACCGATTTTGGCGACTTTCATTTTTTGACAATTTTTGAAGGTATACCCCTTCACATTTTTGCGATTTTGGATCGACCCATTTTTCGCCCGGAAAAATTTTTAAACCACTTCTTTCGACCCAAAATCATCCTAGAATATCTTTATACATAATCTACCATCGATTTAGGCCATTTAACAGCGAAATTGGCGACTTTGAAATTTTGACGATCTCTGATCCTCCTTTCTTGGATCGGTTGAAACAATCCTACCAACCGATGCAGTAAAAAAGAATATAGAATATAAAACATAAATTGATTTGAATGCTCCATTTAGGCGTTCAAATTCCTCATGTGTATCCCTTACATGCATCATGAAAACGAGGCATTTAATGTAATTTCTCTAAACCGTCCCAAAGAAAAATGATGGTTTTCTATACCCTATCAGTCGCATCAAGATCATAGTCCTTTTATGTCTCTCTTTGTCGATTTTACGATTTCCCTGTACTGGCTCGAATCCCTTGGTTAGTGGCTGAAGTGTTCGCCGCTTCAGCTTGAGTCATCTTCCGATTCGAAGCCACCCTTTGTCCTGGTGTTCTTCGTGATCCACGTCAACGTCGTCGTCGTGCCACTGATGCGAAAGTTACGATCTTCTCTAAAGATACAATGCACAACGACCAAATTCAAGTACTCGCATTTAATGCGACGATTCGCATCGTTCTGGCGACGGCATGCCTTTGTCCTTTTCAAGTTCTTGGTCCTTCAGATAATACACCTAATAATTTGCAAAAATATTGCAATCCACCAGTTTTTAATAAATATCGGTATTAAGACACCTTTACTTTATCATCAACACGGTATTTTTTCCATATTTCTACATTTCTATGCAACTTGAGTATATAAAATATGTCCATATTTTAATATATTTAGTCCTCGATCGACTTTGCAGTTGCTATTAGTACATGTATATCAGATCATGTAAACATTATAATATTAGAAGACTTATTCGAGTGCTCCAGAATTTCCAAGTTTAGTTTCGAATCCCGTTTCATTTAATTCGTAATTCAGAATTTCATCTGGCTAATTTGTTCAAACTCAAAGTATCCGTAACGAAAAAGACTGTAAGTCGTCCAAAGGTTGTAAAATGGCGTTTACAATTCAAAATGCTGTGTGCGCGGTGTAGTATTCCGTCGCGGCACGTCGTCGTTTCTGACATTGCGTGCCCAGCTGGTAGAATCGATCGATTTGTCTGAATGTACTTGGAAATCATCAATGCTTAAGTGTTCCCGGACTTGCATATCCGGGATCGTCAGAACTGCCCCATGTAATATGCATACGTAAATTGTGGACAAGTAACAGAGTAACAGAGTGTCTCCCCTCCGCGGAGCTGCCGATTTCTGTATTACATTGTACTCACTACCTCCATTCTTGTGCCAATCACACGAACGAGAAACTAAAAAAAACACTTTAATAATTCAGGCTGTGTGATTGGCTAAGAATAAGCGGTTGTTCCAGGGGACCCATGGTAGACAGTTGTAATAAAGTGGGGTGGAAGAGTTGCTAGTTCTAATATACACAGATATACTATGTACGAGTGCACTTGTCGTTATGCATAGTAGATCATTTTTATCACTACTCTGTAATCGAATCAGGCACATGTACGAACCCCCTCACACTCATTGTTATTAATTCTTTTTAGTATTGACATTTGGAATTTCGTAGTTCTACATGTCTTTCTAGTCTCCTTCTTTTAGTGTTATTCGTGGCAAACTTCATTGTTCCTAGCAGTATCTTCGGACATTAAATAATAAATATAATGCAGTACGTCAAACTTTATTCATAGGATCAATATCGTGACATTTGTTTTCCTACCCGTAACTACCGAAGTAATAACGAATAATTTTATTATTGATAATTTCTTTTAATCTCACTTACAAAGTAAGAACAAATTGTCTCGCAGTTAAGTATAAATGATTAATAACACGGTGGACGTAAGTTTGAAAGTAGGCCATAGAAGATTGACCACATTCCACTAATCTTTCTTAACATCGATCAAAACTATACTTCATAATTGAACCGGTGTTTAGAATCAGAGCGATAGTAGTGCTTTGTTAAAGTTATTTTCTACAATAAGGCGGAACAATAATGTAAAGGCGGTGCGATCGATAGCTTCTTGGAATAGAATATCGGAATATGTATACAAGACTTGAAGTTAATACAGTGAACTTGAATGATTCTTTTCAAAACAATAAATGTCTATGGTATCGCGTGTCTCTAGCAACAACGGAGTGACTTTGTAGTCTGGTATCGATCCCCCTTGAACCGCGGTCCGCAAAAATCGTTTGTGGCGCTCGCCGGTGTATTATCGCGCTTTCTATATCGCCATTTTATTGTCCCTATGCACGCGAAATTCATTTAATTCAGAATTATCAGTTCTTTAGTCGATGCCCGCGTTCTGCCGCGCCGCAAATTACAAGCTGATACGCCACTAATGATTTGCACACGCTTAACACGAAATAACGCTAATATTTTTAATGCAATGCACTTTCGCGTAATCGCAAAGCCTGCATTCGCGACATACTAACATTCTGCTTCATCATAATGACGATTAAAAAGAGAGCTATGATTGAGTATATATAATCACGTTATGTGCGATTAAGAACGTTAGAATGTTAGAGGTGAATTGAGCAATTAAGTATAGCAATTAACTGCATATCGCAAATTCTGGCTTTTAAACGGCTGAATTCGTTTATTTTAATCGTATTCATATGTGATACAAATTCTCGTTTATGAAATCCTTGTCTGTGAAAGTCTCTATGTGTTCATAGATGTTATATTATATATTTCTATGTATTTGTCACAGTCGCGTATTAATTATTACAAAATAATGATCAATTATCACGGTAGAGTTTCATTGCTTAATTCCATATAAAATAAAATTATTAAGTTGACCATAAATATAAGTAATTCGGGGTAAACTGGCACCAGGATAACCTGGCCCGGGTTAACGACGGTGATAAGTGAGTGAAGTAATTAAACAGTTTTAATAAGTTTGTTGTGAGTCAGCCTTAAAGTTCTTCTACAGCATCTGCCGTATAGTTTGGTTCGTTTTAAGAGGAGTTTAGTTGTCGAATCTAAAGAGAGGGGGTGGGCGATTCGGGGTGGCAGAGGGTGGATAGTAAAGTTGGCCACAGTCTAGCGAGTCGTGCCGGTTCACTTTTACGAGGCACGGGGTTAAATGATCTGTCACTTTCACCCCCGTCGTATCCTCCCTGCTTAAAGCAGCCTACCACCCTTACAAAAATCTCGTAAAATATTATAGCATTTTGTCGTTCGGTACACACACCGTATTTGCGCAAATAGAACCAAACCAGAGACTACCTGTCCTTTTTCTCATCCGTGCACCCCTTCTTCGTTAACCCCTTCGTTTAACCCCGTACATCTACGTCGATATATTATTCCATCATTTTCGAACGAACATATTCCTCACTGCATATCTATTCTTCTTTGTTTATACCCCCTCATCCCTCGTCCAGAATGATAAACCCCTGTTGGTTCACTTAAGACAAGGGGGTCGAAGAAAGTCGCGGTGTAAGGGGGCGAGCGAGCCTTCATTTTCATTCTCGTGAAGTGCTATGCGAGCCAACTTCGCGTGTCCAAAGAGTCCTAAAATCTTTACGGCCTTTTACTCTCCTACTCTTCGTCGAGAGGGCAACGATCTCCATGGCACCTCGAGCAGTCTCTTCCGGGGGATGTTTATGGTTTCTCACTCTGATTCTGCATTGTGTGTACCGCTTGTGTACGTCTCGTATCGTATCGTGTGTACCTATATCAACCTTGGTATCACTGTGTCCGTGCATTTAGTGGTATGTCGCGTCGTGTCGTGTTTGCATCCTGTGACGTCATCGGTTTTCTTCTCGGTAGACCGTTGATTTGCGATAGGAAACTAGTGTAAGGTTACTGACTGTTTCGTCGAGCGCGAATTACTTCATCTGGGAACAACGCTTGATATTTTGGAGTTCGGTGTTCGTCAGAGTTTGAGTGCCATTTGAGTGCGATTCGAGTACTTCGAAGTTATCCGACTCCGATTCGATATTTTTATAACTATATCTTTTTAAAACTTCGTCAGAATTTGAGTGTCATTTGAGTACTTCTAAGATATCCGACTCCGATTTGATATTTTTATAACTGTTTCTGTTACGAGTCATTTAATCATTATTTTCTGTGCCGCGTTGAATATTTTAATAGTTGGAAGTGTAAATCGATGAGTATTTTGCAAAATATGTATACATATTTTATGATACATTTATAACCTGTTCGGCTGCATAAACTTACTTGTACTTTATAGTGTGTTTATATTAATATTCTTTTAGTGTGACGATAAAAATAAGTCGAAACAGAAACAAGTATAATATCGATTACTACTGAAGAGTACTTTAATCGGACTTTGAAAGGTCTGGAATCTTTCGATTATTACTTCGATTATTCTTGCAATTAGCAAGCGCGTAAATAAATAACAACAGAAAAATGTTCCGTACATTGTTCTGCAATCCTATTTCGAACTCACTTCGGAAATCCATATCGGTTACAGTGATTATTATGTATTTATGCATCTTTTAATACGTGAAGTACACTCGGCATAAACGAGTGTTAGGACAGGGGGACTGACGGACAAGGATTTTATGGGAATGCTTGACAGGATAGAATTTTACTACTTCCGAAATGTCGTGTCTCGTAAAAGCCGCCGCGTTCACGAGCTTTCCTTCATTCGGCTCTTTCCGCTGGAACTTATTGCAATTCCACGTTGACTATTTTTATAGACCAGCAGGAATTGTTGCAAAGGGTTTCGCCTCGACTGTTTTTATTGGAGTACACATAAAACGTCGATACCGCTGCCGTCGACTGAACGTCTGCAACTATTTTAATGCGTCTAAACTCTAATCGATAACAAAGACAATTCCTAACTTATAATATAATATTTTATTACGAATAGTCATTTTCAAATTCTCCAAATGTTCCTCGTATCTGGGCCTCTTCAAATTCCATTAAAACTCCATCCTTTTGCATGTGGAACGATTTTAATTATTATAAGTAAAACTTTTTTCTTTCCACAAATAATACTATAAGCTTTAAATCTAATCTAACAATTATTAATATAATGATACACCTCTGACAAATATCAGCCGTATATTTTCAAGATCCACAGTATTATTAACGCGAGAGAGGAAGTTTTCGAAAAATTGTCGGCCGGCGAATGCGGGGCGGATTTTTGTAGTATATAATAAGAGTCGGTTCGAGGACGATAGCTGATGCTCGGACATTCTCTTGTCATCGAAACGGGTTCTCACCTACAATACGCCCTAGGGGGTTTCGATTACGCGGCGGACACAACGGTATCATTGCTACAAAGCTCATCTCTGCAAACATCCCCCCCCCCCTATCCCTCGCGGCCGTGCAATGCTCCCATCGAATCTGGACAGTGGTCGTCGGGGGTGTGAGTTTCTCTATGTAACGCGAGATCCTCGCCAGGGTTGTCAGGCTGGAAATTCACGTGCACATATTCAATACGCGTTTGTAGGCAAAAATAGTCCTCTCGATGACTCGTGTCTTTGATAGATCGAAAGGGGTGCAGGTGGATACACTGATTTTGTGTCGTTTCCAGGCTCAACGTGATCTCGTGATTTTTCAATCGGCCCCAAAGGAAAGGGTTGGAATTATATCAGTGATAATAAAGAAGTTTGGGAAACTCGTATTATTAACCATTTTTATTTTGATAATCTACCTTTATTCTGATAAACCCCGTAATATTATATTTGATGTGCATTATTGATACTAATATCGAGGTACTATTCGACGATGTCTTTTTCGATAACTTGGAAAATATTTTTCGTTGCTCGGCACGATTTCGTAATTTTTTTTACAGATAATAATAGAATTCAAACTAATTTTTCTTTGATTAGTAATGTGATATCAGGGTTTTGTATATTTGCAATGGACATCCAGAAGCAATCTACAATATTTAGTTAATATAATCTTTAGTATAATATTTCTAATAAAGATATAAAATGAAGATGTAAAGACATAGTCTTCGAGTATAAACGTTTACTAAAAATCACATAGTCGCGAGTAGATTGCAGCATTATTATTCGCGCAGTTTCCCAACAAATAAGAGGTCATTGATGATGAAACGAAAATGTCGCTTGGAACTAAAAATAATGTTATGCTTGCACCAAAAATATCAACGAGTCTCGACATCTATTTTACCGTCCACAACATAGGAACATAATAATATTATCACCGTTGGTGGTCCGCATTCTGAGATGCTCGTATCAGGGTTCTTGTTACCTGATATCGTTACGATTTGTGCTTTTTTATACCCAACAGTACGCTTGCATTCGTGTCTCCTGTGACACCCACGCAATCACTGGGAAGTTATATTTTCTATCAACAGGATAAGGATAATAATAAAATGGTTCACGCAATGAAATAAAGCCGATGGCACAAGTGTGATTTTATATGCCGTAAAATTGTAGAATGTTGTATTTAAACAAGTTAAAATGGAATTTCAATAGCAACTGAAAATATAATAATTTAATATCTAATGAATGTAATCCAAATTATTTTCATATAATAAAAACAAAAGTTCATAAAACATCCAAAATCCGAACGTAATAAAAATACCAAAAATCCACATGTTTTAAATATAATAAAATTAGTATATTTGGTTGTCAAGAAATTAATTCTCTACATATAACGAAAGTTTATTATGATCATTGAAAGTACTATATATAAACATTTTTTTAAAATTTGTTTGTATACCATATTGCAAGCATTTGGATAACGTTTGTACTATTTCGGCTATATTTTAATAATTTTTAAAAATCATATAAGTTAGTAGTGTTGATTACAAAGGGGACTAATTCTGACGTTTAACGTTATTCACTCTGTTGTTAATATTCGAACTGTTTAGAAGTTATGTTTTACATTAACGGCACATAAAAACAATGTTTTACGACAGCGACTCAAGGATACCGCGGTACTCCAATATCTTTGTAACGACTAGAATAAACATAGCGATATGTTTTGCAAAAAAGTGTGGCTCGTAAAGTGTTTTCAAAGTTACACTTGATAAGAACGTACAGTATCCAGGAACTGACGATATTTTATTAAGTAGTTTTCACATATCTACTATTTCCTAATCAATTTCATTAATTAAATAATCATTGTGAAGTGTTCATACATCATCAATATATAAAAAACTAAGGTATTAATACTTTCGTTTGGTCGACTTAAATATTATTAACACTAGAACCACTTGGTGTATAATTACTTATAGTCGTTTACTTGTTTACATATAAGTTACATATAAATTACACATAAATTATGGCTCAAAGATGTATGGTTCTTTGTCTAATTCTCAGATATTTCTATAATACTTATATCTCTATAATTTTCAAATATAAGGTGATTAATGGAATGAATTATGTGCATTATGTACATAAAATAAAGGTATATAAAATCTTAAGTAATTTCACGTTATAGGACAATAATACAATACAATACAATTGAATAATTATTTGAAAATTGCAGCCAGCCATTTTTACTGCTTTGGTAGTTCCAGTGTTAAATGTGCCTTCTTGGTAACCGCTGCCTTCTCACTGTCGTTCCTTATCAACTTCGTGTTATCAGATACCTCTGCTCATGTTCGCTTCTTTGTAATAATCAGCATTACAGTAAAAGATTAGACTTTTATGATAAAAGTCATTAATCAATGGTACTAGTTAAAGAATTCACCATTTAATTATTATTATCAATAATTTTGTTCTTATCATCATTATTAAAACAGATTAAAACATCTACACAGCGAATTTCTTCCATTCCATATATCCAGTTTGCTTCACTAAAATCAAGCGCCGCTACAAATTTTAATAATATTCAATTATGATACATTATCATAATTATATTATTTAACCCGTGCCAAGTGATTTGACACTCCAAACAATATTTATTGACAACTGTTTTCTTCGTCTTCCGTGGTTATTATTAAATATTGTCCGGAGTGTTTCATAACGAAATGTTAATTCTTTCCATCCCGCTCCGCGGTCTCTTTTTTATCAGAAGTGGAAATTACGTTGTGGAAATAATAAAATTACTTTATGGCATCATTGCAATCATTATTCCAGTATGCAACCGTGAGACACGCATTCGCCATTGGTTAAATAACATATAAATTGCTGGTTTCATAAGCGTTTTACGCGACCGGTGCGATGTTAAAACGTTTTATCCTTAATCGTTATCTTCTGCACGAAATATTAAATGTTCATACAAGAATGATAACAGTTGTGTAGCATTAGAATCTAAAAGGCATATCTGACTCTTAAAAGCGTCTTATTTGAATTTCATTTTTCACTCGCTCCACAGTTGTTTTTAATTAGAAACTAACTCGGGATCCTTCGAAGTTTAGTCAATTAAGGATAATCAGTATGATTTATTGGTTTAATTCAACGCGACGTATCCTTTATACACGAAATATGATAAAGAAAATCATAGATCGAAGAATAAAAAAGAAATAAAATCAATATAATGCAAGAGAGATAGACAACAAATTAATTAGAAATTAACTTGTGCTTCTTGGAAGTTTAATCAATTAGTGGTTGTGGTATGATAATGATTGTTAGTACAACTAATACAATTATTAATTGCATACATAAATTAATGTAATTCTATCTTATCTACCTTCTATCTGCACGTATCATTAATATTTATCGCAAGTCTCTCACGCCATCGCTTTAATTTCAACAACGGATTCACGGTTCCACTTTCATTCGACGCGTCGCTTCCAGGAAGAGATTTATTTATAAACTTAAGGATTGTTTATAAAGAAATGGCCTTCTTTCACACTCGCGAATGCGTTAAATGTATTCTTGTTTAAATGTGTCACGTTAATTGGCTCCTTGGATCAAGCCATCGATGAAACGTGCCATGAAACTTAACAGTAGACACAACGAAGTAATCAAAATGGCGGGCTTGCAATTTTTAATATTATTATTCTAATATACAATCGCACATTGTTTGCTATTTTATGTACATAAGGCAGATTATTAAATCCAATTATTTTTATCCTGCAGACGTAAATTATATATAAATAAATGGATAAATACAATTAAGTATATATTCGATAGTTCTACTGTTAATTATATATTTTTGATTCAGTAGCTACGTAACTGATAGTATTTCTTGGTAATTAATTATTGATTATGATACGTGAATATAATTTAGTTATATATAATAATTAAACATAATTTGATATAATCATTGAATGTAGTTTAATCGGTGTATTTTTAAAACTTTATTTTATTATTATATTCAATTATAATCATTGATTTAATCATTAAGGACAATATTGCTGGTTTAAGGAAATCATGGATATTAAAAATCATCGGATTGATATTTGAAGTAGTTCGAATATATGTATTAAAAAAGTACTCACTTAGGTATTTGAATTACGCGAACAACTTACAATATTCTTAATGGATATAACTACCGGGTATTTAAAACTACGTACGAAGTAATGGATATTTTTAATTACCATACGTTTCCTTACTAGATATTATTGGTGCAAACGTGTCAGAGATTAATTGCTCCGATTTTTCGTGAAATATTCACGAGGCAAAAGATTTTACGAGTTTGTTTATGCATATGAGCTTTCTCTCGAAGCTAACAATTGCATGCTTTGCCAGCGCTCACTTCCAGAAATATTTATGTATTCGTGGCAAGCGTTATTACCGCACTTTAATTATAAGTAATGACATGTTCAAGAAATCCCGTAGTTTCTGTATATTTTACTGAGAAATTATAATTCGTTATCGCGGCCATGAACAGCCTAAACGAATCCGACTTGGAATAATATTTCGAATTATTATGGGAACTAAAGTTGTCCAAAATTGATTCAATGTTTTTCGATTGTTAATAATTATCATATTGTTTATTTATATCGGATTGTCGGACTATCATATTGTCGAATTATCAGATTATCAGATAATTATATTATCGAATCATTATATTATCAGGTACACAATCATATACCGACTTGCAGCAGCTTCTCAAACAGTTTAATTCCATACATCAATAATTAATTAACGTATTACCAACACAAATATTCAATAATATATCCGCTCATAATTCCATTTCATTATTAGATCTCCTCAGCAATCTCGTTGAGAATCTTCCGATTAGGGAAAAGAAACAAAACACTTTCGGAAGAAGATGGTTTTATTGAACCATAAAGTAACACATTTACAGACATACAATTATTCAGTATCCCAAAAGCTACTTTCACATAATTAATAACACCTTCCGTTAAACAATATCCACAATGCCCCGGTTCCAGCTTCACACCGAGTTCTCCGAGTACTTTGGTTGATTTTTTTCAATAGCAGTTTGAGCAAACCGAAGCGAGCAGAGAATGCACGTTGACGTGTGTTCCTTCCGCTTCAGCTGCTCGCATGCTAAGATACGATCAAAGATCATGGGGCTCTTGTCGTGTTCGAACCTAATTACAGTCTCCAAATGGTGTTGAAAGCAGACATTCACTACTGCTATTCTCCGCTTCACGAAATTAGTATTCACGGTGTACGAAGTGCGCGTTCTCAAACTACTCTTCTCCCCTCGAACTTAACCATACGACTTTAATGTGTCTCAGTCAGCCGTGCGGATCTCAAGTTTTGATTCCTTGACATCGAAAATCTCGGCGTTATCAATTTCCGAGCATCGATCATTATAGGTGTCTGACATGATGCTAACCAATCATCTTTCCCTCGCTTATTTTTAAGTGGTTTTTACTCCAGACTTTTCATGCTCCTACCCTTGTCCTCTTCGACAGTTTAATTATAAGTCTCCTGAATACACAACGATTAAAGGATACTTTGAATGAGTCTGTACGGGTCGTTGAAGTCCTAAAGGTGTTCTTTACGTGGCATACGTACTTATCATTCGCTGATATCCCATTGGCTGTTGTTTATAGACTATCAACGGCGAATTATAGTTTACTTGCGTAATCTAGCACTTACCGTTGTCGACAGCAGTAAAATGGCGGCGCACGGTAGCGGGTCATCAATATAATCGAGTCTTGGTGAACACCAGGCTTATTGCGTAGTATGTACTCGTATAAAAAAATATTGCTCGTTTATTGTATTTCGTATGATATTTTCGTGACGTTCGCCATAATCGTATTCCAACTTCCGTTCACCGTTGTACCAGTACAAAATTCCGGTACCACGTAATGTCCGAAATAAAATAACATAAACAGCTTGGAATCAACTAGTAGATGCAACTTTGATGATTCCAACCAGAATTTCACCTTCCGAGTTGAAGTTTACGAAGTGGTAGCTTTGGTTACAAAGCAAGTTTTGCAACAGATTTTCATCATAATCCAGATAATACTTGATGCAACGGATTAGAAAAATCTAAAAGTCAATCAATTATAAAACAGATTATTGGATGTTGTTCCGAAATAGCATGGTATCAAAACTGGCAGTCCCGAAATTAGCGGTGAACCAAGTCGGACTTGTCCTGCACTTAAGTTCTGCCGATTAACTTGACAAGATTAAGTAGCTCTCGTAAGTTCGTTGTTGGCCCCACCACTCTATGGTTTTCACGGAAAGAATCTTGTTGTCTCCCACTCTGTGGTGTTCCTTGTTGGTTCCGTTGGTTTCTCGTAGGCGCAACACGGTGCTCATAAGAGAGCACGCATACGCGCGTGCACGAAGCACGTGGTTGGTCCGGGTTCACCTGACTTGGAAAAGGAGGGAACCAACGCCGGGCGTCCCGGCGGCGCGGCACCTGCACTGCGCGCACTATTCTATTCGATAGAACGGCACCCTGCCGTCAGAAGAGAAGGGGAATCGAGTTTGCCGTGCGTTCTCTTTCTCTCAGCCAGCCAGTTATAGGAAGGGAAGAGAAGAGGCCATTTTCGCCTTTTAAAAACGAACCAGGAGGCTCCTCATAGGCGGAGCCCAAGTATACCATGAACGCACAGCCATTGGCTGCCTTAATGTCTAATATATCATGCCATAACGAACGGGAAAATATTGTCCGTTCAACAACACGCAGTGCTAACCACCGTTCTTCCGTTTCCCTCACCGACCACTCTCTATATCTTCCCCTCCATGTATCCACATGGAACACCCCTCTCTGCCTGTCCCCAACCGGATATCACCGAGTACCCCGACATTGCTCGACATTACGAGATCGATATTACAATACCACGATGTGTCCCCGTTGAAATCACCAAGCATGCGCCCTTTAATGGACCTCTCGAGTATTCCATCTCCGATCTTCTTCGGGTACCACGTACCACCGGAATCTCGGACTTCGCGGAATGGAGAACGGAAGTGGGCACGCTGGAATCCATGATTTTTAGTGCTCCATTAGTTTTGTGTAGCTTAGATTTGTAATTGTTTATATAGAGATATATTGAGCGCATTTGATTTAGGTTTAGGTGTCTGATGAGATAATTATGATCACATTATGATCATCGGATTTCTTCGGCGAGGGTTGTATTCTTGATAGTTCAATCGGATAAATAATTATTGACCTTGGATTATGATATCTATCATGAAATATATTTAATATACTTCATATTATAACGATTGCAATAAACTATTTGCAACTTCAATAATAAGCTTATCACATTGCCGTCAATTAACACCAAGCCTTCTATCAATTCCAGCGAAGGCATCGCGCGTCCACGATTAATTAACATTAATGAATTAGCACGCGTTAACGTCGTGAGCATAATTGGCATATAACACAATCGCCGCTAACATAATTTATTTCGCGATTTCTTGTAATCTCGGCGAATTAATAACATTCTTGGTACCCCACGCTTCACCCCCTAATCACTGCCGCAGACTTAAATTCCACAAACATTTCATGATATAAATTAGTTGGTGCAATTCCAGGGATGCAACGTTAGTAATACATAATTGAATACAATAAATACCGATAATAAAATATAGTTAAATGCAAATCGTAACAAGCATACTTCTATCGAGACTAACGCTAGAACTACCAAAGCAGTCAGAATGATGGGTCCGCATTATTTATTAAAAATATTCATATTCGTAGCATTCCATTTTTAAAGGTTTTCCGTGGAACATGTTGGATAATAAACATAATTAAATCGATTCATTTATCTTCGCCATCCATCCTTATTTTTAAGGACATATAGTTAACTATAACAATATAGAATATACTATAAGAATATAGCTGATAAAATCAGTGGACAGTTAATATTATTACTCCGAATTACGCTTACGCTGATTTTTTTTCTTGTTCCAGGTCACAGCGTGGAAAACCTGCTTGAATACAGCACTAAACTGTTGGAGCTGTTTCAATATCCGTGGGAAATGGTC
Source organism: Nysson spinosus (assembly GCA_910591585.2). Classification (NCBI taxonomy): domain Eukaryota; kingdom Metazoa; phylum Arthropoda; class Insecta; order Hymenoptera; family Crabronidae; genus Nysson; species Nysson spinosus. Next base: position 4,715,220 of record OU342837.1, on the reverse strand, counting down.
CCGCTGATGTACGTTATCGTGAAGGACACGGGAGCCAATCTCGAGGAGGCTGTGAGGCGCATAATCGAAGGTAAACACTCCATTTTAAAATCTGCCGTTTTATTTTAACAATTTCTCCTAGATCTCCGAAAAATTATTAAGATATGGTTTATATGTACGTCCATCAGTGTCCGTAGATAATTTACGTACCTTCCACCAAACATTTTCTTTAATGCATCTATTTTGGAGTATTTTGTATTCTTCGAATTACTTGACTTTCGAGAAGCACAGAAAAGGAAATATAAAAGAATATATTTAGATCTTTGAGATGATAAAATAATATATTTTTTATGCTTTGGAGATGAAAGCACTTTCACGGCTATCAGATGTTGTGAGAAAATGTGTCGCGAGATATTTATGTTATTTAGGACGATATAAACAATTCTGCGATTTTTATATTACCAACAAACGTTGAAATTCTAACTCGTGTTTATTATGGAATATTATTTTCAATATATTAAAATCTTAGGATTTCATGAACAATTATTCAATTGTATCAAGTAGGACTTATAAATATTAGTCTTCTAATATTTATTACCACCACAGAAATGTCCACAAAGTATAATTAGTATTTTTTATTTCATAGCTTACATCATTTCCAATTGGAAAATTACGCGATGGACTACAATGTTGGATAAAATATTATCATTTATATTGAAAATAACTTGTCCTTAAAAAGTCGGTACTTAAGTCTCCATTCAGGAGTTACTTTGACGCAGTATTTGTTTGAAAATTGCCAAATAATCGTTTTCGGTAGTCTATTAATCGAGATAACCGAGGTGTGAAATGGTTTAACTGAAAATGATTTCTTATCCATTCATTCGAGAACCGCAGGTATGTTTCGATAAGAAATACTGGTTTGTACACCTGCTGGTGAGAGTAACTTTCATTACGCTCGCGATAACTCAGTAAGGAAAGTAGTTTCCATGCATTTTTTTTACCTATCAACGACTGGAAGATCTTTTTCTTTTTCAAAAAGCATTAACGTCCTCCGGCAAAAGTGGAGAACACGGGAGTGCATGTTTTCATCTTCGCTATCGAGACCTTCAAATTAATCCTCGTAGAAAAATTGAACCTTGATATTAATTAATCATCCTGTTCTCACAAGTCTGACTCTTGTGAATATATTTATAGAATTATTAATACGAACCGCTTATAGGTGCGGATTTTTTTTTATTCAGATTATGTTGAATGAAACGTACGATGATATTAATAATTATAATATATCTTTGCAATTAGATTTTCCTGATTTTATTTCTGATACAAGGAATTATTTTGATAGTCAAATTCACCGAATTCTAATAATGTAATTATAATTATAATTATAATTGTACATAAATTTTAGTCGCAATTGTAATAATGCTCGGTTGAATTTACTATAAAAATGATTTTTGATACCGTAATTCAGTTAATTTTACTACCAAAATATTGTGTGACATCAGAGAATAATTTTGATATTAAAAGTAATCGAATTAAAAAATTAATGAATTATAATTTATAAATTCATAGTCATAATAATTAATAATAATATTAAGTCGGTTAGTTTCATTATCAAAATTTTGCCTGAGATCAGAAATAAAATCAAGAAAAATCTACTTTTATAACCACCAACAACAGAGGATGTTCAAATTCAGAACCAAAGATATAAAAATTCAAGGTTCATAATAAAATCAAAAACTTCCGGACAAAATAGCACTGATTTGCTAAGAGTTAATTCATCCGACGTAATTCACGGAGTATTTCAAAAACCGATGTTACGCGTTGTTTTACCGAGGAAACAGTTAAAATCGTAACACAATGATGAATTATTCGGCTGTGGCTTAGTTCTTGACGAATAACGCGCACCTATGAATCATTCTCGCGAAATCACTGGCGAAATTAGTCCCCTTTGCCAACATGCACTCGCGTTGTATCCTCTCTTTAGCCTCCGAGGAAAATGGCAAGGAAAAGCCGTTGCGTCCACTTTTCACCATGAAAGAATTAATCGTACCACACTGAAGATAACGCTACGATAAATCTGGGTGGTTCACCCGTCACCTCAACTCACGAAGATTTAATGAGCCGCTGGCTGCTCCGAAACCACATCACGGAAGATCTATCTCGCAAGCTCGGATATTCGGTGCAAGGGAATCTTTGCTTCGTTTTTGATTTTTAATATAAATGCTCTTGGTGTTGGGGTTTTATCAGTTTTGTTTGGAAGTTTATTTATTTTATCCGTTTATTTGGGAGTTTAATTCAATTTGTCAGTTTATTTAACTGGGACTTTATTCAGTGGGAGTTCCGTTAATGTATTTTACCGGTTAATCTACACGCGAAGATTTTTCATTGGTCCATGAATCGTGGGATTGGAGCTTTGTTGGATACCAAGGTAGGATAATCTGGATAATATGGTATATTTAAATAATGTAATAATATAGGATTTGATGAGAAATAAGACGCAGTGAGACTTAACACAAACTCATTGAACTAAAAGATAATATATTGTTATATATTATATTTAATATATATTTTTATAATATTCTTATAATATATTATTATATTAAATATAATATATTAAATTATGTCCTGCAATTATGTTTGCTGAAAGACGAATAGCAAACATATTACTTATGAGATGAGAATTATTCCCACATTTTTATTAATGTTTTTTAACGAATTACACGAAGAGGATACTTTTGTGACAAAGAAATGCAAGAATGGCAAATTTAAGAAGACCATTCTTTGATATAAATACTTTATTACAGCTTCGATCACAATAGATATGTATCTATTTTACGATGAATTAGTGTCGCGGCACTTTTACAAAGTATTGAGTTTCCCGGAAAGTTGATGTCGAGTTTTAAGGACGACTCAAAGGCAACATTTTTATATGTGGACATATGGTTACTCACAATTATGTATGCACCGTTTCGTTTCACAACCTTTCTCCATTTTGTATGCAACTTGAAAATTCCATCCTCCTGGAACCTCACAGGTTTTGTTTGCCGAAAAAACTATTAAAAAGCGAACTTTCCGGACAAACCGATAGATCGACATTTATTGTCGCGAATCGTTTTAAATGTCGGCCAGTAAATCTCTGGTTGGCTGTTGCCAACTAGGAACCGTCCGGGAATTATTTCTGCGATTATTATGTAGCCGTCCGACGCGATTTCGTCTTAACTTGCCGACAACCGCTAAATATGTCACTTGGAAGCCAGCCAATCCTGTCGGAAATGTATGCACAAGTCTTATGTACTGCTTCACTTTTATCAAGGTTAATGCTTTGATAACATCCTCCTATTCCTATTAATATAACTTTGCTACTTTGGGATTATTCAGTGAAAGAGGATATTTTGAATAGCATTTTAAAGTACTCCATCGAAAAGTCAATTTATATACTTAAATAATTAATATTTAATATTTGATTTTAGGACATTTACTAGTGCGAAATGTTTACGGAATACTTATTAAATTAAATAAATTCGTGGATGTTGGTTGTGCTAGAAACACCATCGAAATGAAAAAAGAAATCATAAGAATTTCAATAATTCTTTATGAAAGACTTGGTTGCTATAAATTATTATTTTTGTGTAGAATATTTTCTGACGTCTGCTAGAGCAGAGTTTGAGAATTATTCTTCTTCTTGTCTCATCCGTGCAAACAATTTTCTCTTGTATCGACGGTTATTTCGGGACATTTAAAAATAGCAGTATTTAGCATTTATTTAAAAGAAATATCAGTTCGATGGAATGATTTGCAAGTTACAGTCACTTTGATAGTCGCTGAGAATTCGACAGGGAGTTTCGTAACGACTACCTCCATGGCGAGGTGTTTGTATCTGGAAGTCAGATCGCATAAAACGAGTCCGAGCGCCGGGTAACACTTCGAAAGATATCGCGTATCTATACAACGATCATCTGTGTCCGGATGTAGAAAAAAAAGATCGACATTCAGCCGAGGAGATGCATCGAAACCACACGACTGGCCGGGACTAACTTTTTTCTACGGTTTCGACAAAATTTTACATGAATTCTTATAGTTACGAGTTTAAGAGACTCAACAGAAATAGGGTTTGTTTTGCGTGAATATACTGGGGGCAGTTAGTTAAAATGTTATCCATATTTTACGTAGGTTCTTATACTTGCAATTTTAAAAAATACGATAGAAATATAGTTTCTTTTGTTTAGTTTATTAGTTTATTTTCTATTTCGATAACATTTTACACGAATTCTTATGTTTACAATTTCAAGAAGTACGACAGGAATAGGGTTTCTTTTGGATTGATATCTCGTGATCCGATAGTAAAAATGTTGAGGATAGATTTTTAATCTATCAAGTATTTTTAATACAATTGCTAGAAATAATTATTTTAGCATACAGAAATTAACTTGTAGTTTAGCATTATCTTTCATATTCACAAAATCCGCTTATCAAATAAAATTAATTAACCCATCACACCAATTCATTCATGATTATAGTTGTCTACTCGCAACCAATGTAGAAAATATAAAACTAATCCATAATATCAATACAGATTAGATCAATTTAAATATAGAATTAATCAGTTTTATTCAGAATTAATCTCAAAACAGATTATAATAACATAATCACACAAATAAATTACTACAAAAACTAAGAATTTAATAAAAACATTCGACTTTATAAGGTTCCAATTTCAGCGATTTTTTGCGCCTCACGGTATGCATATAATTAAATCGATTAATTTATTTATGCCATTCATCCTTTTTTTTAAGAATAGATATGTGAATGTATTATATAAATGTGGCTGAATATATTGTCCGTAGTTCTAGTGTCAGTAATGATCATCGATAATAATAATCCATTAATAATGATTATTATATTCATCGATTACCTCGCATTCGATAAGGTACCTCAATCACGATCGGCGATGGTTCTCTCGATAAGTCCGGTAGTTTAACGCGTTATAATAGGGGTCCTGCTGGGTCCCCCCTCCCCTTTGGAGACTGAAATTCAGGGAGCAGAAGGGTGGAGCGAACAGGTGTGGAAAAGGTGGAAGTATAATTTGTTATGTAGTCAAGTTGGCTATAGTAACTCGGCTACTGTTTACACGCTCGATTGGATCATTATAAATCGCTTAGGTGAGCTACCTTTCGTCATCGTATCATCAACCCTCGACTACCTTCAGGCGACTTTCGCGATTACGGCTGCCTTTCTTGCGCCGCTCTTAATGGATAACAAATGAACCTGATAAACGACTACTTTACAGTTTATTAGAGTAATATCTACCTCGAATGACGTCGAATTACTTCCTTCTTATACTAACATGGTTTCACGGTGCTTTAACCACCTGCCGCTTAAGGATGGCGTGATTTAGTGTAAAGACTAGGATTATTCTTCCATTAGCAATATTTCATCTTCCAAATCATCCGCCTCGTGTGTGCTTGAGTTATGTATTGTGTAACGAGTGACTTTTTGTTTGTCGTGGTTTGTCGTTAAAAGGAACTTGTGGGATGATAAATTCATTAAGTGCTCGGGTTTATTTATTATGGTTGTTTGTAACTAGGTAGATGATAAATTATAGTTTTTTTATACAATATTTTGCATGTAGTATTTTACATATTTTCTATATAGCATTCTACATATTTTCTCTATAATATATGCTTTTTTTTCTGTGCAATGTTTTCCGTACTTCCTAAAATAACATGTTTCATATTTTTCCATTGCGCGATATTTAAATAAATATTCTACTACCCCCAGCTTTTGCAAATCTACATTGTCTGGGTGTCACTTCCATAACACATCTATTATATTATATTAATAATTCAATTCCAAAGATTCGGAAGATTTATCGTGATTAAACTAATTGTAAGATCGATGCCACAATATGACAGTTTCTTATCACGCTTTATTCCCAATTCCGGCCATAATTCGCTGTTTAATTCGCTATTTAATTCGCCAGTATAAAATCACCGAGGCATAAGCTTTCATAGGAACAGTGTTGCGAAGTCTCACGTATGCTGTGACAATCGATATGTTGTACACGCAAACAATGCATTTCATTATAATTTAATAGCATCGAGCGCTGGGCAACGCATTCAGCCATTACGAGAAAAACACTTTTTTTTACAGTACATTAAATTTGATTGCGGAAGGACAGCAATGATTATTTATCGATGTACATTGTACATCGCTAAATAATGTAACGTGTTGCGATTGTATTAGATACCGGAGAAAGTGCCTACGAATCTTCAACACTAGAAATAACTTGGGGATGAAAACGACTTGTTTGCCATTTTTAGTTAAATTATTCGAATATACTATAATCTGTCATTAGGAAGCTTAATTCTAATTAATAATAGTTATTAATTACTTCGTGGGATTCTTCCAAGAACTCCGTGGCGACAGGCTACTTTTATGAATTTTTCGAGTGCGGAAAACGTTGTCAGAAATTATCGCTACTTAGTCCGTTTTTACCCGATTCTTTAAGGAATCGTGAATAACCGGTTTCATTTACCGGCGATGGAACACGTTCTTGAAAAAGATTACTACGCTGCCAGAATCGGTGCATAAATCTCCAATAAAAATCGGTGGATCGAATGCTTCATGCTTTTAATATCGTGATTTTAGAAAATTATTAAGTCAATTATTAAGTCAATCAGATTAATCTCGAATACAATGTTATTCAATGTCCAAAAAACGAAACACACTATCAAAAAATAATGGCATTCTTGAAAGACATAAAAATATATTAAATTTCATCTAATTAACCGAAACAAGATGGTAGTCGATAATAACCTAATCGGTTGATTTGACCAACAAATTCAACAATAATAGTAATGCAGAATGTTCTTAAGTCGAAATTATACTTAATACACGGAACACTTAACAAAAATTCATAATTCGTTGCAAAATGGTAATCTTAAACTATCAGCGTAATCTTCATTTGGAGCGAGACTGATAATAATAAAGGAGTTTATTAAATTGAAATAGCACTTAATATACATAAGACGTAAGAAAAATTAATAATCCACATCAAAATGGAATCTTGAACTATAAGTAGTTACAGCGTAATCTTCATTCAGAACAGCATTGAATATCACCAAGTATGTATTTATGTTAGCCAAAGGTCAACAAATGATAGTTGGTGAAAAAGTCTGTTAGCGCAAAAACTTTTATTAACCAGATAGTTGGTAGTGACTGCCACGTGTAATAATCAATGGGTGATATGCATATTAGTTAAAATTGAACTGCGTCTATAATCGTAGGATAATTACGCATATCCTTGATTGCTCGATGTCGATTTTCATGAAATTAAATGCAGTTTTTGTGATAACCTAATGAGGTCGACGTTTAACTTTTTGTCGAAAATTATTGTCGTTCTTTTCGATTAAATGTCCCGATGATTGAGATATAAATATTATACTAATGATATGCATAAATCTGAAGCGATCATAAAATGTGAACCCGAAGTGAACCTAAAGTGAATGTGATTGAGATTATACATTATGTATTTTATGATTCCAGAATAAGATAGAAGATTTTATAGTTTATAGCAATTAACTAAGCTGCTGAAAGTTCACATGATCCAATATTAATTTATAACGTACACAATGCATCCATCTTGTAAAATTAAGCAATCTGAACTTTAAGTGAATCTGAACGCCAATCAGAAAATATTTTATTCGATAAGATTTGATCCTTTTTAGCTGCTCTCGGGTTATTAAGTTCCAACAAGTTCCGCCAATCCAATTTCAATTATCATCCATAAATAGTTTGTTTCAACTTCAAGTTCCAATTTAATTCTGACATGGAACACACGTGGAGTGAAACATTTCGAGATGGACTTCGAAATTGGCCAGATTGTAAACGTGATTAACTTCGGCGAAAATCAATTCGTGGGTAAAATGAAAGTGACTTTATATAATCGCTATTTATATATCACTGGCATCGTACCACAGGACATTAGCAACACTGTAACTACATCGAGTTACACGGAGCTATTAATCGTCCACCTGTTCCTTCGAGACTTGGAAGAATGTCGCTTTCCAAGTCCAGTAGATTTCCAGTACCAAGTCTGATAAGTCGAATAGAACTAACTACCTTATCCAGGATCGACTTCTGCATTAGAAACTCTTTGATTGAATTAGTTAATTCGATTAACTTCTGTTGAGATGTGAATTGTATTTGAATTATAATGGATAATTAAATAATCGGGAATAAGGACGGTAATAATATCCATTGCTGATTTATATGTATATATTTATTTTTATTAATTTATCCATATTGATTTATATTAATTTACCTACATTTTTAATATATTTCGTTAATAGAGCCATTACATTGAATTTAATCAGAATTAAACTTCACCGAGATTTTCAGTATAATTAACATTAATGAACAATATAAATTGATTTTCTTATCTATATTATTCCCTTGAATTAATTCGATCAAGTAAACTAGTAATATATTCTAATTAATATTAATTACTATTAATTATGTAGCCGTACAAGATCTTAAAGTGGCGATAGGGTTTCAAAAGGGATGTAATGAGGAATAAATTTCATCTTTAAATAATCTATGTAATATATAATATACAATTGATAGGAGATCAAAAGTACACCTCCTCGCGCGCCTTCCTTCCACAGCCCCTCCCCGTAATGTGATATTAATCGAAATAGAATATTCATTAAAGGGGCCTATTATTGGAATATTAACATCATAAACGACCCACCAGAATTCGAAAATAAAAGGGAAGTCGAAAGATGATCCTCCTTTTCGATTGTCGGAACACGTTTGTCTCGCACGTCGCAAAGTAGTGGCATTCCTTTGCAGTTGAAGAGCAACCAGCGTGAACGATTAACGTTCTATATCTGGATCAAATAAGAACACGCGGATGCGCCGTACCGCGAACTGGATTTTATCGTATAATTCGATATATGTGGTATTACTGATATTTATATCACTCGATAACATTAACGTCCGATACAACTTTTATATCATAATTATACACGCGAATAAACAATATCGATAATACTGTTATATTACTTAGTTATCTGGTCTTTAAAGATCTATAATTGTGGATGAAAATTATTGAAATATTTAGTGAAATGTCGGGCAACTTGATTGATTGGAATATTGCGGTTGTCATATATCACTTTTATTAGTAAATAAAATATACTATAATAATTATCACAGAATTATGTGGCTATAATAATCTTGTAATACAGATTTTCTAAAATATTCATTCTCAGTGAATTGTGTTTAAAGTGTGTTGTCAATGAGTTACCATATTTCATGATAGTTTTGAATAATTCTTCTTAATGAGATAATTATAATTCAATTATCTTCGAGATACAAAGCTGCTATCAGTACATCAATATTTTTCAATCACGTTCTTCGTATTCCATAGTCGAATTAACATTCCAGATTGTATCACATCGTTGATAGCGCATTATTATATCTCGGCCAACATTATATTTATAACTCCACCGTTGAATACGGTATTTATAATTACAACTCGGTGTAATTGATTTAATTACCCTGTTTAATTTGCCTTACCAACTTTCTCGGTAAAACCAGTCCGCCCACCCACGTGGAACCATTTTAGCACCACGATACGTTTGGCACGTAAGATATTAAAAAATGAATGTTAAAAATCCACACGTGACATCTATTTGTTGCTTGATAATACAGTGGCAAGACACCACTTTCCGATGGAACACGAGAATGGCGTGCCATTGGATCCACATAATTACCAGGTAAATGAAAGGAATTTCTTTGCCGATAATTCCGATCCAATTTATCGGATCGTCAATCTTTGCACGCCATTATTTTCGAGCGATTAACAGCTTCGTGGAGCCGGCTCCGATCTACAGTGTAACAAACACCATGGATCACCGATACACATTTAATGCACCACGTGGTTCGGATATCGTGCCTCGGGAAACATTTGACCTTGTGCAACTGAACCAATACACCTAACTCACGCGGCACCTGCAACTGCGATACCACCAATACTACTGCACTAATCCTCTACGTGCATTCGTTGCACTTGCACTTATACCACTTACGCGCCGAAATAATTGAGCAAGAAATGCATGGTGGTACGAGGGTGATTGTATTGCAACTGTAATAACAGATTATTCAAATCCTTATGCATATCTTGATACCGTAATTGAGTTAATGGGACTTGATAATGTAAAAGCTTGCTCGGGATATTGCTGGTGTAATTGAAGTTACAAGTGGATACTTGGATTTAGTGAAATTGTCGATGTATTTTTAAAGGAATTATGAAGTGAAGGAAACGAAGAACAAATGAAGGTTAATAATAAGTAGATAAATAATATTCGGAATAATTGACGAATTAGGTGAATTATTGGAAACTCTTGTTCAGTTAACTTTCTTGTGACTATTTGTATTTAGTAAAATGTTGGAGGTATTATTAGGGGAATTATAAAGTGAAGGAAACGAAGAAAAAATTAAGGCAAATAATAAGTAAATAAATAATATTCGGTATAATCGACGAATTATCGGTGTAATTGAAATTACAAAATTATTATGACTCGTTTAATTACAATATTCAATTTTTGTCATATTATTCCTCATTTTTAATAATTACTGAAGAAAGACAAGCTGGTAACACAAATTTTAAATATCAGTATACAATAAACATTTCAATGTTCAACTATCCTAACATTTATTCAAAATGCAAATTCGCAATTGATAAAGTCGAGAACCCGAATAATGTAGGACTTTGATTTCGTGAAACTCAGGTTGTATTTTTAGGATAACAACGAAGTGAAGGGAAATATAATAATAATAAACAAATAATATTAATAATAACGTATGAATTATGTGAATTGCAAAAAGTGAGTTTAGCGATTAGGCTTTCGATAAGCTTGATTCCCGAGTACTCGAGTCATAATGATTTATTAAAGACTTTACGATGTACATCATTCCGGTTTTCGACTTTTATCAGCTGCAAATTTGCATTTCCAGTAAGCATTGAAACAGTAGAACCGTGATTTTTACATGAAAATGTAATTCATTAACTCAATGAATATCCCTATAACAACGATATTACATTATATTATTATGTTATATTACGTAAAAAGTATCGCCCAGGATTTTTCGAAATCTTCCCCGAAATTGAGAATTGAGAATACAAATTCAGAACTTCAAAGATAAGTCTTTCCGAGCTTATCTACTTCCAACATAAACTTTCCGTACAAAGGGATACAAAAATAGAGTCATCCACTCATTATCGATAAATACGGGTGACATTGGCCTGCAATACGTATCTTATCCATTACTTTATTTTATACAATGTGTGCAAACTGTTCACCGACTAACATTACAGTGGCCTACAACAGGAACGTGATTACTTAACTACTTCAAGGAATATCAACTATTCCACGTGACAATTCAACGACATACTTACACTACTTAATACTCCGCCATATATGATAGCACAATAAGAACAATTCACTAACACCGCCAGTTAGGTTCCCGCAGACAGTTGTAAAGATAATACGCATTTTTTACTGGCAATTTAAGGAAGCCTTAAAACATGTTACCGTATCATGTAATGTGCAACGAAGACATATATACAAAAAATGAACGGAAAATAACAAAATAATAGAAAGAAATATTTCGTTATATATAGATACTACGGCGAATTGTTCGAGGTTTAAAAGCTTTTATTTTGTTCGGGTTTCTATACGTACTTGTATTTTATTAATGTTCGAAGTGTTACCATTATTTTCTGCGACCCCCGTATCTTAGCCGGTGTCATTATTTCTCGCGAGAGTAGATACGAGTGTGCTGACATATTGACTGCTAATCTCCGCGCGAGAATGTTTCCGCGATGTGCAAGGTGCATCTTAATGCAGCAAGTGTACGCGGCTGCATTATCTCGTTCCACGTTTCGAGAAGAAGTTCGGATCGTGTAGTTCTTGCATGCAGCCGGGAAGGTGAAAGATTAATGGCTTCGGTGGTGCACACAGTAGCTCTATAGGCCCGGTTTCCAATGCAAGTGTTGGTGAGCGAGGCGTCCGTTGCTAGATTCCTATCGAGTGCATCTCGAAGGCACAAATTATTATTTGTTCGGAAATGCAAGCTTTACACGCGACCTCCCAATGTTAACAGTTTTCTGTGCTCTTACTAAGCCGGTGAATGAGGAATGCCGACCTTATCGCGGATTATATAAAAGGCTAATGAACATCAAGATAATTCCACTTACCTCCTGATCACTTTATTGTCCATCGTTACTTTATTACTCTTTTATCAATTTGTCCCTGCGTGCACGGTGCAAATTAGTGTCTCGCATCGCATTAATTTCGATATGCTGCGAAGTGAATGGCAGTGAGTAGAATAATTATAATGACACGGGTAATGAAAAATTCTGGTGTATGAAGGGTTTGGTTCATGATACGAGAACAGTAATTGTAAAATAATTATTTTGAATAATATAGTTCAGATAATTAAGAGAATAATAAGGTATCTAGTTACGTAAGTGTCGCGTGTAGTTTCGGTTTCTCATAGGTTAATATATATAATGTATTTATTATAATATTGTATGTACATGTTCATGTATGAAAAATGATCCGATATAGAAATTATTACCTTACATCAGGTAATTAATTATTATATTATTTATAATTACATTGTATATTAATTAGAATATATGATAATTACTCTACGTTAGATATTAATATATACCCAGTTTATATGAGAATTATTATTATAATGCAGTTCGTAGATGTAAAAAAATCAATCGGATAATTCCTTCCGATAAATCTTGACGCATCTATTAGACTACTTTAGATGTTTTATATAAAGTGATTATGTGATCCAGTTTGATGTGATAATTTTCTGTGGTCATAAATCTCCATGAACTTATCAGAGTACTATGATGTCTTACATAAAGTAATTATATCGCACAATTTAATATGATAATTACGATGATAAATCTCGATGAATTTATTAGGGCAGTTTATATCCGAGATATTGATAACTCGCGATTGCGCAGAAAACGAACGTAGCCGGCGGAAGTGATAGACTACATACGAAGTCACACAGTGCACTCTAACTCTCCATTGTCTATTATCTAGGTTGACGTCAACAATGCGCATTGGCAATGTCACATTAATATTTATTATCCCACGAACGATAGTTAACTAACGCACGGATTACACAATATAATGCCGCATATTTAATTCTACCGCAGGTAACAAAGACTCTATCCAATAAGACACTTTGTAGATAATTTAATCTACCCGCGGGCGTCTTCTTTTCCTTATCGGTGAATGCATTTTATGCAGCCTTGAGTCGTTGCAAATGCATTCGAGATATATATTCTAATAGGACACACCACGAAACTCTGATTTGAACCAATTAAGTTTTTATCTCGGGAATTATAATTGCACATATGAATTTGTAACAATAATTCATTAGAGCTTATTACGAGAATGAGGCTGAAGTTCCATCGAAACGTAACATGAGTTTATTCCATTTTAATGTGGATTCTATTGAAATTAAGGGAAATCCATATCTGATAATGGAGGATGTTACTTCACCCTTGTAATTTATGTGCTACTGGAACCCGTAATTTTACAGCATTTATCAAATCCAGGTTGTCAGTTTGTTATTATTAATATGCTGCGAGTTCTTTAAAATAAACCCACAACGATAATTATAGGTGTGTCATTATATTAATATGAATTATCAGTGTATGACTGGATGATATATTGACATATTAATGGATATAATGATATGTTAATAATAATGATATATTCAAGGGCATAATAATATGTTATTGGATATTAATTAATGGATGCAATGATAGACTGCCACATAAACTATTGATATTTGCTCAAATTCCCGAACATTTTTATTGTGTATATAACATAATTGCACAATATGGGACTGATATAATAAACAAAATTCAAATAGTAAATTACACGATCCACTTATGTTCCTAATATAGAAAAAATCATTTCTCTATTAGCAGTCAAGTTATTTCATACGTAAAAGAATCTTCCCGAAAAGCTAATCAAAAAATCGTAGTACCTTTGGAATGAGATTAATTACTGTGTCCCTATTTAAATAAGAAGAATGGATAATTATTTGTTCGAAAGAAGGCCATTTTATACGAAAATAACGAGTCAATAAATTCTATTATATTCTCGTTAAATCTGTTCTACGAAAAGTCCATGTATAACTTACGCTTTTAATTAATCTACCTAATCATTTTTGTTAATTCTTTCCAGCAAATTAGAACTCAACATTCATCCGAGGTAAACTTAATCATTGCGAGAATATGTTATCGGGATCCCGTAAAGAAGTTAACGTTTACATTTCACGTAAATTAACAGTTGTTTTTCGACGACAGTCTTGTATAGACATTCACAAGTGTACATTCGCATATGTAACTACTTACATAGTTAATGTAACCGGTCATAATGGTCGGAAGAGTGCACGCGCGTTTAATACGAGTAAGATTAACAACATATCGTTTCTGGTTGACAAGCTTTCAAGTGAACTCCATTTGTTCGACTTCAGTAGTTCATTTTCTGATAAGAGAACACGTTAAATACAAAATTGCTTGAAGTTACATAAAAACAGTGACATTGTAGGAAGTATAACCTGTTTGGTCTCTTTGAAATTAATTAGTACAGAATTACTATTATACAGTATTAGTAAAGAATTCATTAGAAATATTCCTAAGCCAGACCTAACCCGGTATCACACGAGATATGAATATGAAATTAATTAAAAATATTGCTGAGCCAGACCTAACCCGATAACATATGTGATATTAATATTAAATTAATTTGATGTATTTCTAATCCATAACTTTGCGTATAATATCAGTTTCATATTAAGAGACAGATTGTCAACTTAACGAAGTTCAAAGATATGTAAAGTAAACGATTAGTTGGTGGATGAAGAGTTAAATGAATGGAACATGGTCGCAGAGACGCGTTGCAAGGAATTAGCAGATATAAGTGCACTTCATAGATGTATTTACTGTCGTTTATTCATTACATCGATCATGAGAACAATGAATTCGATGTGCGTTAATAACCGTGGTGTAATTACACATAGAAACGTGACGCTGCTATCTAGATTTCGCTCCTTTGAAAATATATTACACCGCACCGAATTGTCTATCGTGTATGGCGATTGCATGTGGATATGCACACCGTGGTAAATAAAGTGCACAATTAGTGAATAAAGTACCTCGATTCCTACTTTAAATGGCCTTTCATTAAAGATGCGTGTGGAAATCAGCCAAGAAAATGGAAACTAGGGATTCTCACCTGAGTACCTAACATAAAACTGCCGGATAAACCCAGTAATCAGTTTATGCTCTAATAAGAAAGATTTCCGCGGAAAGATTAAATGTTTCTACGAGCTTTAATTAGTTTCGTATTAAACTTCTAAGAAACCTTAATATATTGTAACATATATTACTTGTAATACGTGATTACAGTACACCATTTCTTGGATATCGTTATTATCGTAATGTCATTTGTGATTATAATTATTACCTCATGGTGCATATTTTTCCTTTAATCTTACTGTAGCAGGCAACGTTTCAGGCGAAAGATTAGATGCAATTTTAGTAATACATTTTTTTAACCTGATTTGTATAACTAGTTTTTATTGATGTTGATTGGGATTATGTTAACGTTGCTGAAGTCGAGGGAATGTTGTAGATTATGATATATTATTGTATCACTTTATATGTAGGACACAAATTGGCGACTTGAACATTTTTACCATTTTGGATCGACCAGTTTTTTGGCCAACAACATTTTTAAAGCGGTTCTTCCGGCCCAGAATCGTCCTAGAATATGTTTATACATCATATACCATCGATTTAGGCGATTTAGGATCGAAATTGGCGACTTTGATTTTTTGCCGATTTTTGAAGGTATACCCCTTTACATTTTTTCGACTTGGGTTCGACCCATTTTTGACCAATAAAAATTTTTTAACCGCTTCTTTCGACCAGAAATCGTCCTAGAATATGTTTATACATCACCCACCATCGATTTGGGTCGTTTAGAATTGATTTTGACGACTTTTCATTTTTGACAATTTTTGAAGGTATACCCCTTTACATTTTTTCGACTTGGTTTCGACCCATTTTTGACCAATAAAAATTTTTTAACCGCTTCTTTCGACCAGAAATCGTCCTAGAATATGTTTATACATCACCCACCATCGATTTGGGTCGTTTAGAATTGATTTTGACGACTTTTCATTTTTGACAATTTTTGAAGGTATACCCCTTTACATTTTTTCGACTTGGTTTCGACCCATTTTTGACCAATAAAAATTTTTTAACCGCTTCTTTCGACCAGAAATCGTCCTAGAATATGTTTATACATCACCCACCATCGATTTGGGTCGTTTAGAATTGATTTTGACGACTTTTCATTTTTGACAATTTTTGAAGGTATACCCCTTTACATTTTTTCGACTTGGTTTCGACCCATTTTTGACAAATAAAAATTTTTTAACCGCTTCTTTCGACCAGAAATCGTCCTAGAATATGTTTATACATCACCCACCATCGATTTGGGTCGTTTAGAAGTGATTTTGGCGACTTTTCATTTTTGACAATTTTTGAAGGTGTACCCCTTTACATTTTTTCGACTTGGGTTCGACCCATTTTTGACCAATAAAAATTTTTTAACCGCTTCTTTCGACCAGAAATCGTCCTAGAATATGTTTATACATCACCCACCATCGATTTGGGTCGTTTAGAAGTGATTTTGGCGACTTTTCATTTTTGACAATTTTTGAAGGTGTACCCCTTTACATTTTTTCGACTTGGTTTCGACCCATTTTTGACCAATAAAAATTTTTTAACCGCTTCTTTCGACCAGAAATCGTCCTAGAATATGTTTATACATCACCCACCATCGATTTGGGTCGTTTAAAAGTGATTTTGGAGACTTTTAATTTTTGGCGATTTTTGAAGGTGTACCCCTTTACATTTTTTCGACTTGGGTTCGACCCATTTTTGACCAATACAAATTTTTTAACCGCTTCTTTCGACCAGAAATCGTCCTAGAATATGTTTATACATCATATACCACCGATTTGGGCCATTTAGGAACGATTTTGGCGACTTTCATTTTTTGACAATTTTTGAAGGTATACCTCTTCACATTTTTGCGATTTTGGATCGGCCCCTTTCTTGACCGGAAACAATTTTTAATCCACTTCTTTCGACCAAAAATCGATCTAGAATATATTTATAGATCATATACCATCGATTTGGACCATCTAGGAGTAAAATCGGGGACTCTGATTTTTTCACGATTTTTGAAGGTATACTCTTTTCCATTGTTGCGATTTGGGACATGATACAAATTTTGAACATGCAATTGTGACGATAAACACAGTGTTCGGGTGTAGGTGAATGGACTTGGCTCTTTGGGTCAAACTCAAGGCTATCGATAATCTTGATCTCCAGCTCTCATCTACAACAACAAAATGCTCGCCGATAGGATCGCGTCGCAATTAATTAGACTGGCTGCTAGCGTGTAAAGTAATTATCCGGTTGTCAGGAGAATGCCGAGTGGCACTGTGGACGCGTGTGAATTAAGTCCCGCAGTAAAGTCGGGGTTAAAACAGGTAACCCTCGTACAACGCGGCGTTTATACAACGCGATTTCGATATGAAACGGTTCACAAATTATGTCGTATAACGCGGCACTTATACAATCCGGCTTCCATATAACACACGCGTGTAATCCGAGTCTCGCATAACGCGAATTTTATTAATAGTGAATTTTATCTCTATAACAACGATATAGTATTATTATATCTTATTCCGCTTCCACGTGCTTATACTTCTATAATTTAATTGAGTTTTAATTTTTAATAATATGGGTTAATATTGAATTAAATTTCATATTATTAAGATTCAGTAATATTCACTTGATATGATATTCTTAATATATAAGATTTAATAATATTATGTCTTCTCTGCTTAGAGGTCTCAAAAACATCCAAAATATTTGCACGTTTTCCATTTTAATAATCCAATGACTGGTGAAATATCAACAAGTATTCATGCGATTAAACGAACCCCGTGGCGCGTAGTTGCACCGATAATTCAAATTATCATTTCGAAATTGATAGAGGTTTTTATGAAGTATCGTTCGAACTTCGACGGATTATGTATCACCTCTATCGAATAGAATAATTTCAAAGAATTTCAACTTAAATTCACTTCAATTTTATTTCTTAATAACTTCGACTTGAATTCAATTCAATTTTATTTCTTAATAATTTCGATTTGAATTCAATTCAATTTTATTTCTTAATAACTTCGACTTGGATCGAAACAATTTGATTTCTTAATAATTTCGAGGGTGCCGGAATCGTGATACCTCGAAGCTGTGTATATGTTCAATACATATCTCGAATCAGGCACGCGCTCGAATCTTTAATCGGCGTCGAGATATCCGTTTGGCGGTCGTCATTGACGGAATTAGAGCTCGCCTCGCGTTTCTCGCTGGACTGTACAGCATCATCGTATTCGCCATCCGGAACCTCTCGGTATCTTATATAGTGCTGGTTGACGAGTGCCACTTGCAACTTTTGCACACTGTTGCAAACGCCCGGCTTCGCCTTTCCATCGCGCGAGGGGCGCGGCGGGGGGGCTGGGTCCAGATAGTTACACTAATGAAGATTGCAACCACTCAGGGTCGCATCACACCATTACTGGTCCGTTTAACCCATTCCCTTTTACGAGGACTATAGCCGTCTAATTCTCAGCCTCATATCACTATTCTCTTATTATTTTGGATGCTTATATTTCTTAGTTTCTTCATACTTTTCACGAATCCATTAACAGGTTTGAATGTACCCAAAAACTAGGATTACAATTTTCCCTTGGAAATAATTCCATTAGCACTTTTGCCGTAGGAATTAATTAATTCTAATTCCTGCCTTAGAAAAGTTAAAACAGAAATTAGTCGAAAACGATCGGTTCTACATATAAAATAATTTCTGTTCAGAAAAGCATGGTATTTTTCATACTAAAACATAATTACTCGAAGATCATTTATGTGGTAATAAAAATATAATATAAGAACATATTAACTTTCTCCACACCAGGATCTTATAATACATGCTCTTTACTTATCCCATTCGTGTTTATCACGATTATATTTTTCGCAAAACATGATTGATACTTTCATCGTTACTTGTTTGATGGCTCAAAATGAGTGCTCTGAAATTTCCTGCAGTTTTTTATGATGAGGGCGATATCTCGGAGATTATTAAGTTCCTAAGATTTCAATGGGGAATCATATTATATTATAGCACATCTTTTTTATTTCTTGACACGATTTCTTTTTGCATAACTTACATACCAATATATTGCAATTTTAATATGGTTCTTCAATTCATCGTTAAATCTAAAATTCTACGTAATATTGTAATTTAAATTAAACGTTAGAATGAACACAAAACAAGTGATCCCAACCTTTTGACCGGCAGTGTACATAAAAATTAGAGAGTTACGAGAGCGATAATTCTAATATAATTCGTAACCTTCCAGCTAAGTGCAGATTCGAATGACAAGTTAACTTGTCGTCCCCGGTTAACAGCTTAATATATTAAAAAGACTCGCAGTAAAAAAAAAATATTTCACACAGCTGTCAGAAATATCGGAATATACAATCTGTCGACTTGATCGAGTAGTTCGCTATGCAACTCGGAAAGAGTGAGATGTGGGATAGATAAATAAAGAGGAGGCGTGTTATGCAGTCTCGAAGAGAGACGGATGGAATGTACTCGGGTTTGATGCACAAATAGATGTGGCAAAGCAGAGGAAAATAAAGAAAAGACGGAATCAAGAGTGAAAGAGAGAGGAAAGCTATTATATCGCAGGGATGAAGTCGATGGTAGTTTAATATCAGGATATGAGCCATCGATGCGCCGATAATTGTCAAAATAAACAGATAAGTGCGAGCCGCTTTAAAATTCTCGCGACAGCCTTGGAGATGTTCTTTTACCGGTAACATATCGCGCTTTTATTCATATTTTATATATTCGAACTTGTATTTCTTTGATATACATGGAATTATAGTAGAAAAATATTATATCAGATAATATAATAATCTGTAATAGAGGTAATATAATATGGAAGAAAATATGTGGATCTAATATCTCTATAGTTCTACACTTTTAAAATTGTATGAACATTGTAATTCCCTAAAGTCACCATTTTTTATCAAAAAGTTTGAGGAAGCATTTGGATATCAATTTAATATCATGTTTTATTTTTGTGTCACTGATATTTATGATTAACTGGCCTCCGAATGAAAGTAATAATCATTCTATGGAAAATATGCACGATTTTGGATTTTATCATAAAAAGTGTATAATTAAAAGTGCATATAAATTAATCGTTAATTATTCGTTAATTATTCGTTTCCTCGACTCGATTGCTGGTGATTTTGGTAAAAAGCGACAAATAGGAAAATAACATTCTTATTGGATATAATAGTTCTATTAATGAATTTGTCAAATATAAAAATATAAGATTTCATTGATATATCTAATTAAAAGTATTTCTAAGCCAAATCTAACCCGACAACACACACGGTATCAATATTAAATTAATTAAAAATGTTTTTAAGTCAGACCCAACTCAATAACATACAAGATATTATAGTAAATTATTAAGAAACGAGTGTCATTCTCTACGTCTAAACATTATTGTTTATAATATTCCAGTAGAAAACGTAACAAATTCGATGATATCCACTGGTTGACCGTAGGTCGGTGCTATTACGAGGCAAGTCGATTTTTTTCGCGATATATCGATAGCAGAACATTATCTCGAATGGTGCAGCAACTGTCGCCAGGGTTATCGTCTTCGCAAGGCGCAACATCCATAATTTTCCTCTAATTTCCAAATCGCTTGTTTTTCAATTGGTGTTCATATATTCCCCAGATGTCCTATTTCTGTTGGAATAAAAAACATCGACGTAGAACATTGTTTTACTGCTCGTTTATTTCAAACATTTTAACAAACAACTGATATGTATATTTTCTTAGAGATCTTCGCAATGAATTGCATAAAAAAGATATCCATGTTTTTTATGGGTAAAATTCACAATTTATTTCATGCGGAAATAAAGTTCAACGACGTTTTTGTTTAAATTTGATGTTGTTCGTATACTTTTTACACTCACTGTAGATTATAACTGGAACGATCTGACCAGTTTTCCTTTTGGCTCGAATCAGGCCGAGTACCGTTAGAATCCGACCAATTTGCATTCTCTTAGGAGTAACAAAAAATTCGATACCGTATACTTCCCTGCACCTCCAGCCACAAACTGCAACTCGTGTATTATGCTGGTTTTCATGGAATAAAAATTGATTCTTGAACAGCAATGGAGATTGATGGGCGAATTATTGGTTTAATCATCGAGATCGGTGTCTGGGCTTCTGCAGGGCATTCGCGACTCGAAATTATTCCCATTGTTATTCTTCGGTTTATAAATGCTTGAAATATTTCTGCGGTTTAAATGATATATTAATATTTTGTAAAAAAATTGAGTCCCTTAAATTCTTGTGCGTTCGCATTTATATTATATTTTATGTGCTTCGCAGAAATAATTGTATATTTGGAGGTACGCGTATTACTGGTTAGAAGTATTAAATCTTATCATTGGAAGTATTAATGCTTATTATATGATTTGAAGTTAATCGACCTAATATGTGAGCCTTTGTATCTACAAAAATAGGTCCACTACTTCTGACTTCAAATGACGTTGTATGAAACGCATTTCCTTTGACTTATTCGAATTCGACAATTACATAACCGAGGAAATAAGACTTTGTAATTAATGTATGCAAGGAAAAGGTCGAACGATTCTGCAACGGTTTTACTGATAAATGAAATTTCCTTCGAGATCGACGAATGCCGAGACAGTAGATCTTTCGTCAACCTCGGCTGGCCTTCGCAATCATAAGTCACCATCTCGCTGAGAAGCGTAGACCAAGTTGTAACATTGCGGACCGTTATTTCAGAAATTTATGCGAGTAGTAGACGATAGAAGAGCAAAGTGAAAATCGTACTGCGGTTCATTTTTAATGGAAAGTAAAATGTACGTCAATTTTGTGGTAATCCGCTTATTGGCATTATAGATATATCCGGAAGTCTTAGAGTCACATTTCGGATCTGAAATCCCACGTAATTTGTGGAACTTTTTGGTCCACTTTGAAGCTTCTAAATTAAATTCTTTATAATCGTCATCTTTCCCGGATAATGATGGAATTCACTGATTATTCCAAACTTGGATCTTTATAAAAGCTTGGAGCTTTTTCGTCTCTTGTATTTTCTTAAACGTATCGATTTATAGAATTGCCTCGTTAGATCCAGGATCATATAATTTAAGTATTTTCTATCTACTCTACATGAACTGCTAACTCCTTTCTCTCCCTCTTTCATTCTACTTTCATTATTTTCTTTACATGTATATTGTACTGGTTTTATTTTCTTCCCGTTAGTCTTCTACTTATTTCTTCTTATTTTATTTCCATACATGAATATGATACACGAATGAAACTTCTACTAGAACTTACTCCGTTATCAGTCCATACTCGAGTCACATCCCGCGTTGACATCACGATTCATGGATTTGTTCAAGATCGGATAGATTTCGAAAAAATCGATCGTACCATGAACCCAAACGACATGTGGATATTCATTCATGAGCTAATTGTAAGATAACTTGCCACGCGCTACTGCGATCGCGATTTATAGGAGGGGAGGGTGAACACGGAAACAGAATGAGAGTGTAGATCAGAAGTACAGGCTGTTCGAATAGACTTGATATATGCAACTGATAAGAAAGATTGAAAATATTCCTGGACTTCTACTGCGCAAAGAAATGCAATCAGAAATGGGAGATAGATAATGCAAATGATATTGTAGGGTCCTGGAAAAATAACTTATGTGAGGGTTCCTGTTTAATATATAATATATACTATATAGGCTGCATAATATATAATTTTTGTATTTATTGCTGTAACTTTTTATTATCCATCCATTTGAATATTCGTGATTTTTATGGGAAAACGTTGGTTAATGATTTTTATCATAACAAATATCTCTATCAAATACCTTTATCATAATAAAATATATTCAATGAGAGGTCTGACTTCCACGTGACACTTCGTGAGTGCCTTCTCTTCAGAACCCTACGGTACATATATATAAAATAATGTAATATATAAATTATGATCTTATATTATGCAAATAGTAATTATTTTGATTATCTTACTTATTCTTATATCATATATTAATTATCATATATGACATATATTGTATCGAAACTCCTCATAGGTTATAATATAACTATATATATTATATGGCATTCTCTTCTCCCAGTCTAAAGTCACCGCGCGCTTTTTTTCCCAAAAACCTGAATTGTGATCGCCATCGATTAATCGCGGAGCATTGTGGGAGCGCAGACGAAGTCATTAGTCAAAAGATGATGATTGTAAACTATAGCAAAAACTAGTAGAAATGGTTCCGAAGAATTTTACATAATCACAGGTTGAACGGAAGAAGGGGTCGTCGGTCAACATTGCACTTGCTTCGCGTTGCAAAAGAACTTGAAGTGGCACATGCATTTATCCACAGACGCCTCCGTGTAAACTCAGCCAAATGGTTCGCGAACGTTAATACGCGTGTTTTACTTGCATCATCGATCAAATTGGAAATTCACGTGAGCTTAGTTTACCTACGTAAAGCGAAGGTAAATAGCTCGCCAGTTCTCAACACGACACGTGGAACACGCTGTGAAGTTAGTTTAAAACAATTGCATTCCTGTACATCTTTCGAATTCTTTCTTCTTACATATTCATCTTTGTGACAATTATAGCTGACGATTTACATAGCTATACATGGCTCAGACGATTTAGAATCACATTTGTGCGATTTAAATTTCCTTTTATGATTGGTGTAATAAATTACATTATTAGACTATAGTTCCAGTTGAACTTGATATTTGAGTTCATAATATATATTAATATTAATAATATCAGAGTAGTATTAGTAATATTATTCTGAGCCTAACACCACGTCATATTTTAATTGCCACTTTCCCTGATGATTTATTATAATATTTCTACATAGAAATATATTACTGGCGCAGCTGCAGGATGCATTAATATAATGCACTAATTAAGGAATCATCGCATGTAGAAACAAGATGCTGAGATTACATTAAAATGCAAATGTCTGTAGGTAAAAACTTGCATTGATAGCTTCTTTGTAATTGTAACATTGTAATTGCAAGTAGCCGATGCACTTCACCGATACTTGGACGTCATTCTAATCGTTTGAATTCGCTGATTATGCTGTACGTGCATGCATCTCCGTGTGAAACTGCATGCGTGACGTACGACTCGGTTTTCCTTGACATTAGCTGCTACATTGTACATAACAGCCGCGTGTCTTGAATGCGTTAACAACTGCACACAGATGCATACACATTTATCCAATAAGGGGAGCAATCGTTCCTGCAAGTACTGCGTTCGGAATGCATTCGTTTCGAGAAGTACATTTATGTTTCTCCAACAACCAATAACTGCAATTAATTCCCTGATAATTGTCAATTGCCTTTGAATCCTATTACGTTAATTTTAGTTGGACATATTTTATTATTAATGTGTTATTGTTGACTCGACTGTTAAATTTCAATGGAACTACTGTGTTATATTATTGTTTGTTATATATGGGATCTTAGGTTTTAGGTGGAAACAGTTAATTGCGATTTTAATAGGCTCCTAATTTCTGGTTGATCTTCTTAATTAATTTTGGGAACAAATTATTGCTGCAATTTTTTTACGATCCTAAAACTGTTAACGAATTTGGGGAGGGAATTAAGGAGCTAAGGGAAAATGGTATTTTTATGGGTAGGTGGAAGAAATTGAGACAGTATACAGAGGTCAATAATTTTTATTACATAAAGTTATTACATAACTTATAATATACAGATCAATCAATACTTTCTTTCCAAAGAAAGAATTGAACTTCTACTTTCTTAACCCGTTAATCGAGGAGTTCTTTCAAAAAACGACCCGATCTCGTGGCTGCTTTCAATTCAATAACAAAATAATGAAATTGATACGTACAAAAATTCGAGAATTATGAAAGGCATAATTCTAATTTAATTCGTAATCTTCGAGATAAATGAAGATTCGAATGTCGAATTATTCCCTGTTAACAAGTTAACACGTTAACTACCACGCTGGTCCGAGCCTTAACCAACAATAACTAGTCTCAAATAGAAAATATTAATACTAGAATTTTATCAAAAATTCATGCAATTTAGTAAAACAACTTAAACAAAGATACGGGTTCCCTTTGCACATGTAATGAATTCAAAGTGAGGCACAATCGGCGCGACAGTTGACACGTTAAGGAATACTTCAGAATACTTACCAGAAACGAAGTTCGCGATATGTGTAACACCTTGTAGACACAACAGATTAAACGAACTCTAATAAAGCTTCTGTTGTCGGTGGCTAATTGCAGCGCCATAAATACGGCAATCCAAGCTTGACGACAGTACCGTTTCAGCAAAGCTCGGCAGGTGATCCTAACAGTAAATAATGTCTAACTAGTACTAGATCGTAATAGTAATAGGCGCAGGAAACTTGTCGAATGCATGGAAATTATAGTCCCGATTAGTAGTTCGTCCTTGAGATCGTCATTTGCACTAATTCACAGTACTTTGCGGCCAATTTTCCGTAGTGTAGTTTCGAGCTGTTTCACGTGCGCCGCATTCGGTTCTGCGTGTCTACCCACCGTTTGCGGTGTGGATGGAAGTTAAACGTGGAGTGCACGTTCGCCGTGGTTCTCCTTGGGATTAACTAGTACATTGTACGAAGGAATACTTATTCTTGTGCACTGATTTCATTGTAGCTTACTTTGTTTCGTGAATCGGTTACCCTTTCATTCTTCCTCGCCGACTTCCAGTGCACGTTTTCACGGTCGATTACTTGATCTTCGTAATGCGAACGGATAACTGCTGGTGAAATTGACTTTGATTTTCGTCCGCGCTCTTCGTGGCTTATCTACGACACCGATATACTAACGAATGTGTATCGCAGGAATTATCATGAATATGCCGGTAGGAAATGTTTTAGATTGTTATTATGTTGTGAATTTCACGCGTGCATCTTAATCGTAATACTATCTGATATTACTCTGATCTACGAGGTACTAGAACATTCATGTTTTTACGTTAATTGGACGCTTATCAAACGACGGGGTAATATTCTTGCTATGTATGTAATCATCGTGGTAAATTATTAGGATGGAATAGTCTGGTTAATGATTTAATTGCTGGGTGAATTCAAGAAAAGCATGGGATTATGGTATCGCTTGATCCGTTTGATGTTTATTATACACTAGGAATTATTGTGGTGAAACATATAAGTTTATTATTATATGAGAATTATTATCGTGGAAGATAGTGGAAAGAATGTTCCACGTTGATTTACATTATATCTACGATGTAATATCTGCCGTAACGGTTGCGACTAATTAATCGATAGCTCATTTTCTTATGGCTTGTTACGGGATATTCATTATTCCTTGTTTCGCGAACGAAAAGCCCGTGACGATACGTTTTGCTTATCTTCCTGTCTGGAACAGCATACCGTGTGCCGTGAAATAATTAGGAATACTCGAGTGATTCATAATTCTTTTCAACGGTGTGTGCAAACATAGTGAATACTAATTGACCGTAATTACTCCGTGATTCCTCTCGGTGGATTTTGCAAGTCGGCTTCGACGTTACCATTACATAATTTCTTATGTAAACTACTAATATCGGGTTTCTGCGATACATCAATGAAAGAATACCACGATAGTGGAACTTAGAACTTAATTATCGACATTGTATATACTTAGACGTTGTTGCGAATTAAATTGTCAATATCGAGATCACGTGGCTTTAAGGCGAGACTATCATGATTCATGAAAGCATAATTAAGTCAAAATAATGATAAACTGTGTGCTTCGAGTGGCAGCCTTTGTGGAAGGTCATTTAGAGGACCATTTCGAGGGTGGAAGTTAACTCTGAATGCGCATCATCTTCAAGATTAAACCTTGCCGGTTCTCAGAGTTCTTATCCGGTTCTAAGGTTCCAAGATTCCAAAGTTCCAAGGTTCCAAGGTTCCAAGGTTCCAAGATTCCAAGATTCCAAGATTCCAAGATTCCAAAGTTCCAAGGTTCCAATATTCCAATATTCCAATATTCCAATATTCCAATATTCCAATATTCCAATGTTCCAATGTTCCAATGTTCCAATATTCCAAAGTTCCAATATTTCAAAGTTCCAATATTCCAAAGTTCCAATATTCTAAAGTTCCAATATTCCAAAGTTCCAAAATTCTAAGGTTCAAAGGTTCAATGGTTCCAGGATTCCGGGTTCCAAGATTCTAAGATTCCACGGTTCCAAGGTTCCAAGGTTCCATGATGCTCCGCACGCGCAGCATCTTCAAGTTTAAGCCTTTCCGATCCTTAGGGTTCTCCTTCGGTTCTAAGGTTCCACGTAGGAAAAGAATCGGGTTCCGGGGAGTGACTTGGCGGAAGGGAAGGACGTGAAGGGAGGGGTTTCAGTGGGGAAGATAGGGGAGAGCTTAAACGCCCTGGGAGCATAAAATGGTAAACGGGGCTTTGCACGCGGGAGACATAACAGCAGGCGAGCCGATTTATATGCGCTCCTTAGCTCGTGCACGCACTTTACGATATGTAAAACCACCGGGCCCGGCATTGTGCGAACTCGATGCGCCGTCGTAAAAGCGGCCGTTCGAACCGCCTCGACTTTCAAAGACTTTCGAATAATACTACAAGTTTTGCACCGTGCACGCCTCGCCCCCCCGCCCCTTTTTACACCGTGGAAGAGGGTTGCTTGCGTGTGCGCTTTGCTGCATCCGGGGACCCCGTTTCTTGCTTCTTCAACGATTCGGTAACTTTGACCACTTCTTGAGCGTGGCCATCAAAACTGTTGTTTCTGGTGACTCGTGTCGATTTATGTTGCTTTCAAGTGAAAATGATAGTGTTAAGATGTCTGTGATAAGAAGTATTATCCTTTATCAACCGATTCCGTGGCTAATTTTTAATATAAAGTAATTAATGTTCAATATATGGTAATCGAGGTGTTGAATTTATAGATATTTTAGAATTACAGATGTCCAACGCAAGCGCGTTAAAAATAGAAAGCAAAATATCAGTTTATCATTAAATGTAGTTTAGATTCGCTGGTAAACCTAGTACTGGATACTAAAAATAACATTTATAATTAATAATTTAGAATTCTAATTTTCGATGGTAAGTGGGTTGATGTAAACGGAAAAATTGCACATGGTATTCATAAATGTAGTAATGGCCGCGTAGTAAAACCTACTGGATTTACGGTACCGTAAATTATATTAAATGCAAACAGAAATGCGATGCCGGCCATTTTTATTTCAGTGCCGCGGCATAAATGTTCTTTTCACTCGGTACAGTAACAGTAACACGTAAATACGGCATTTAATTGCCAAAAATTATAATACCGGATCACTTTGAGATTAAAGGTGCCATAAATCGTTCAACAAACTACGTAATAAATAAAAAAATGCTCTCCTTTTCCCACAACGTACTGAATAATTGAAGTAACATAACATCGATAGTTATAAAATATACCGAGTAACGTGTTCAACAACACAGCCCCGTTGTCACTTTTTATTTTCAACATCTGCGTGTACGTGACGTTAACCGATTACCGGTGTAAACAGTAAAAAGCTTACATCTCTCTCGATGGCGACTGTATATTTAGAAACGCATTGTCGTCCGTCGAATTATTAAAAGTGAGTAAGTCTGGGGTTTATTATAGTAGCGGAAGTTATGGTAATTATAATGAAACGGACGACAGTGCAGCTGCGAATACTATTTTCGAGTTCTCCTGGTTCCACCGTGTATACTCGCGCCGTACTTACATCCGCCATTTTACCTATAATATCCATCCGTATCGCTAGAAACGCATTGAAAGCATCGGTCGCGGAGAACCTTACGCATTCGTCCCGCATTACCGCGGAACTATTATCAAAATAATTGCATTAGCATAAAAGTGGCAAATAATGACGGATTGCGTGTAATTAGAGTAGACACGTATCTGGATTATAATTCCGGCGGCGTAGCCTAAATGATGAATTATTGCGTATTGCACGAAGTATACGTTTCGAATCAAATTGCTGGTCGATAAGCACGATAGTCGCGCGAATTGCCAGTAGCTGCAATTGCTGGAACTTCTCGTGAAAGGAGAATCAACGTCGAGTGTGCATGCGAGGCTACGCCATTAAATATAATTTACGAGTCAAGCAGCATTTTTATGTCCCGGCTTTCGAGTGCTCTTCGGTTGCCCGGATTCATCTCCCGGGATATACATCTCGAATAAATCAGTCAGTATCGAGTAATAACGATGGATGATCCCGAAACGAGGAGAAGAAACGGGACGGTTTACGTTAACTTTATAACGAGAAGAATATCTCCTTTGTGCTTTAAGTGGTATGCATTTTAATTTTCATCACATGTTCACGGCAGAGTTTTCATCGTTTTCAGGCATTTTCTGCTTTCGTATCGTACTTTAAAAACTTTCTTATACTTCCGTTTCGTAAACAAAAGGATTGTTCTTAGAATATCATAAAATTCTTTTTAAATATATTGTCAGCAATTAAAGAATTAGACTTCTGAAAAATAATAGGAAAGTTCTTTCGGGGACCACCATTTGGTGGTTCTTTGGTGAACGCAAGTAGATTCAGACAGAACGGCCATAATGGTCAGACGTTATTGGACTAATTCTACTGCCTCGTTTTAACGAATTTATTATGCTAAACTGTCTCATTAAGTTCGTAAATTAACGTTGCTACAATTTCATCCTATAATTTTCTTCTTCACGGACACCATAACTGTATTTCGATAATTGCATCCCGTTCGACATGTTTGTTGATTCTCGACAGCGTCACCGACAGAATGGATTTTGTGCGACCGAACCAGGTATTCTTTCGAGGGGTATTCCGAGAACAGGGTACCCTTAATTCATGCGGGTCATAGCCAATAGGAATTCACCCGTTCCCGAGTCAAGATGGCTGTCCCCTCGAGGCGTGGTTTTCGCAAGAGTATATACATATAAAACGCACAGTTGGACGCCAATATAGAACGACCTATCACCCCTCCCCACTGCAAAACATAACTGCAACGGTTATTACAATTTTCTGCACTCATCGCTTAATTGGTAACAGCTATTTTCTGATTGACATCACTGCTGGGTTCTCACGAATAATCATTATCGACTTTCACCCCTTCGTGATGTTCCACTGTGCGATACAAGTATATCAATATTTTATAAACAGCTGATTCAACTGGCAATTTCTTGCGCGTTTTATTGTCAGCATATATTTACTATGTCCATGAGGGAGACTATAAAATTAATTTGTAGGGAATATAAATATCGAATATTCTACGAAATAGAATTATTAAGGAGTGTATTATAAGGTACTAAGAGCTCCTACGTTTTTCTAATCTTCATTAAGGAACAATTGATATTAAATCACCAAATATGTCCAGTGAAGTACAATCGTAGAAAATGATTCTACTAGGTAAAAAGTAGCCACAATAAATCTTTCCACAGCCACATTTTTATTCGAATCATTCTTCTACATCAATCTTCGCATTAACTTAGGTTTTTATTATTCTCAATATTTTCAAATGAAATAGTTTTCCAAATGGACCTTTGATTACAATAATGTTCCTTTGATTTGCCTGAACTAATAATGGAAATGTAACGGTAGGTAAAGCGACGTAAAAAAACACGGTGTAATGTATCATTGAGTACGCAGAATATCTCGAGTAACCTTCTGGTTCTCGGGTTACATTGTGTTACCGGTTTGCCGTAAAGGTTTCCATGCCTTTGTTACGGCAGATTGTTTGAATAGTCGAAAACCCAACGTATTCCAGTAAAAATAAAATTGGGCTATGAATCGAATGGACTTCCATAAATTACCAGTCTATTAAACAGTTTTGATTTTACTTAAGTTTAACATATTTTCTTCGTATTCAGCGTCATCCGATAGATCTTCCTGGTGTTATTAAAGCCTTACATGTTAAATATTATACAGATTGATACTACATTGAAAGTATTAATTAATTGCGATAATATTAATATTAAACAGAAAATATGTTAATTCAGGAGAAATACTTTGATAAATGAGCCGCTAACGTTTATAAATGGAAAAGAGATACGAGAAATATATTATATATAACGGAAAGTAATCAATTATTTTTCACATACTCTATGAAACTCCATTTATTTTCTCATATTAAACATTATTCTATTAGATAATCCCCATCGTTATCTATGATCCTTAACCTATTATCCTTCGAGGCCACAAATCCCTTTTTGAAAAAATCAAATTCTCAGATTTCGATGCTAGAAAATACTCCACTTTAAAATTGATTACTTTCCCCAAACGGTCAATATTTCAAAGAGAATTGTTTCCGTTGCATAAAGAAGGTGCCCTTTTCACGTGGAATACACAGTATATTATAAATATAACCCTTTGATTTAATTAATAAGCGATTTGTTCACGAAAGATTAATTATAACTGGACTCTACTTGCATTACATAAATAACATGATGATCACACGAAAATTGATCATAAGGGCTGTTAATGAGTATCCCAACTAATTCATCCGTTTTCCATGGCAGCCAACAACGATATCCGGGCGATGCATTTCTGGAAGGCTGTAAGGATGATCCAAACCGGAAGATCGAATTGTTGCACCGGATACAGCCCATGCACGGGTTCGGTTGGGGCACCGACGTACGAAGGACAGGCGCCTTACATCGGTGTAGCACCCCCTCCAGCCGCTGTCCATTTAAGGCCCCTTTCTCATCCCTTAAATACCCATATACCAGCCACCAGGGTACCGTCCAGTCCAGATAGCCCTCCGGAACATTCTACTACGTAGCTTTGGTGAGTTACGCCATTTTGAGTAATTGTTTTCATGTTTTTGTCAGGGCTTATTCTATGTATTCCGTTGGGTTTATTGGTGCGTCCCATTTGTATTTCTTGTTTGCTCAAATCGATAATTATTGGCGTTAGAACTGTCAGGTTGCTGTTAATTGGAAGTCTGCGATTATTCTTGTTTTGGAGCAATAAAAAGGATATACACTCAATTCTGTTTTAACGCGAATTAGAAAAAAAATGTCGTTCTCTTTCTACATTATGTGTTTTGATTGAATACGAAAAATGTCACCAATGGAGGAAGAAGATACTGTCAGAGAGTGATAATTTACTTTGTATAATATATTTTATGAGATAAAAAGTGGAAGTTCGTAAAAATGATAAGATTCTAACATAATTCTTCGTATGGTTTATTGTATTATATTTGCTGATTTCTTAAGTTTGGAAGCAAACTTCTAGTTTTTCATAGATGCAGTATATTTTGTTACACGAATCTTTTGTACACATTTTCTGCGGGAACATGTCTAATGTGTAAAAACAGAATTGGGTGTAATGTTAATTACGAGAGAGGTGTTACGAATCACGATCTAAATAATGCTAGAAAAGGGGTAAAAGAGTAAGTTTTTGTCGGAAGACATAAAACCAGGGCTGATCTTTCTATCTTCCTTCAGCATCGCTATTCCTTTGTCTGGAACGGTCGGAGTTGAAGTCGTAATCACAAATCCCGCTCACATAAAACAGATTCTGACCTATAAAATGCTCTTCCTTCTAAGAGCCAACCAGACCGCATCGCTTAGACCAGCAAACTATTCCTCCATCCCCTTCCCGATCTCACCGTTCTCCACTTTTATATCATTTCTGTTTCCGCCCCTAGCTTCCTTAACCTCCTTCTTTTATTATCTATAATTAGTTGTAATTATAGTCTTCTCTCATAATTACTTCCTGGAAACTGCAACCCCTTCCCTCGAAACTCAACGGTAAAGTCTTTGCTTTCGTATCATATGTCTGATCATTATATTGTATTCCACTTATTGGTGGGAAAAATTGTTATGAAGCTGAGTAATGCTACATCAGGGATATTAATTTTTAATTGAGATACGGAAGAAGTACAAAATTAATATTCCCTTGATATTAGAATTAAGTTACTTCCAATCACACCTGTTTCGTATCTATGAAAATATTTTGGAGAGTGGGGAGACTGTTATCAAACGGAATAATGTAACACTAGAAATAATCAATTTTATTTCAGATAAGAAAATCTCAAAAGAATTCAATTGAAGCGGTATTAAAGTTATGAAATTATTCGCAGTAATATGGAACTGATCTTACAATGATTAAATTAATCGCAATCATGTTTCCTTCGTATCTAGACAAATATTTTAGGGACTGGAGATACTGCTACCGAATGGAATTATGTCACAGTTGAAACATTCAATTTTATTTCAGATATGAAAGAATCGAAAAAGGGCTATTGGAGTGCTATTAGAATTATTAGCTAGTCACAATCAAATTGAAACAATATTATGTTAATTAAATTTATTTATTAATTAGTATTATTAGCTACTTTCATTCACGTGTATTCATTTCTGTGAAAACATTTCGGAGTGCAGGGATTTTCGCGGCTAACTTCATCAAAGCAGCCGCTTACGACGACGAAGGAGGTGTGCGCGGGAGCTTAAAGACGCGGTCTCCGCTTTAACGATGACAACACTATAAAGAATCGAATTTACGAGTGCTGGCCAGTCTTCTTTCCCATCTTTGTTCAGAAAGGTCTTCTCGGCTGCCGTATTCAAACGGTTTTGCGAGTTGGATGCTTTTAGTGGAAGTAGTTCAGCCACCGATTATCGGCAATTAGTAGCTTTTATGCAATCCCTCGAATTGTCAAGTTTTTTTTTTCTCGATACGGTTTCCCGAATTACCTCCGCGGTGGACACCTGACTGTTACATCTTCGAGCATCTCCCAGCGATGATAATTTGTGTTTATTACCAACAAACATTCGCAGAATTTTGCATCATTTGTGTAATCAAAGATTATGCCTGATGATATGCTCGATGACGGGGATGAAAATTGTGCGAGCTCTAATTAGACACAATTACATCGATTGTAAAAATATGGGTCCCGCATGAAAGGGGTTAGTGATAACTGCACGGTAGCTGGCATCTAAAAATCTTTTTATATTACGATAATCTTTTCTGACTATCGGCATCCGGCTATTTAAATTTTCACACCATTTGCATATTCTGATAGAACGTGCCATTGAAAAGATTGCGGTGAACGAATTTAAATTACACGCACACCTTTTTCGAGGTATTCACAGATTCTGTGAGGATGAGGATACTTGGATGAAGCAGTGAAAAGAATTGTCTTTTGTGACGTTAATTTATTTTATTAATTGTAATACAATACAATATTATCTTATCAAAGTACATTGTATGGAACCAAATAATTAGCCATAGCTCAGATAAGTGTGGTCGCTAAACAAATTCAAAAACTATTTTAATTCGCTTCTTTCGACCCAAAATCATCCTAGAACATGTTTATACATCATCTACCATCGATTTTGGCCGTTTAGAACCGATTTTGGCGACTTTCATTTTTTGACAATTTTTGAAGGTATACCCCTTGACATTTTTGCGATTTTGGGTCGACCCATTTTTAGCTCAAAAAATTTTTAAACCGCTTCTTCCGGCCCAAAATCATCCTAGAATATGTTTATACATCATATACCATCGATTTGGGTCGTTTAGAATTGATTTTGGCGACTTTTAATTTTTGGCAATTTTTGAAGGTATACCCCTTCACATTTTTTCGATTCTGGATCGACCATTTTCCGGCCCAAAAAATTTTTTAACCGCTTCTTTCGACCCAAAATCATCTTAGAACAGGTGTATCCATCATCTACCATCGATTTGGACCACTTGGGAGCAAAATTGGCGAGTTTGAAATGTTGACGATTTATGAAGATATACCCCTCGATATATTTTGCTAGATATTCGTGTTGTCGCGATCAGTATTTACTCGCACTCCCGAAATCGGTGAATCATGTAGATGTCGAAAGCAAAGCTGGCCGCGTCCCAAGTTTGAACGTTTACAGCACTCTTCCGGAAGATCCTGTCCAGAGATACGATAGGTCAATCTCGTCTACTTTATAGACGACATCGATGCTCTGTTTAAAGAGGGAAAAGAGTCAATAAATCCGCGGCAGTAAACGATGTTGCCTCGTTGGCACATTTCCTATCCGCCGTGAACAAGACACGCGACATTTCACAATTTGATTATGGAAAGTGCAGACACGCGAAATAAAGGAAACATGATTTTACTTGAATAAAAAATCCATCGCTTTTCGTCTCGAAACCGGTGAGCGACGGAGAGGCGAATGTTGGAGGTTTCAGAAAGTACAAATTACATCCGGCCGAGTGCTCGTAATCGTAAAACTGTATCCGAACCTCCGTTGACATTTATTAAGGATCATAATCTATTCCCTATCGTTTAAACCCCCCAAGGAAACGAGCCTGTTTACGTGAAATCTTAAGTCATTAAGGAAAAATGTTTTTAACCGATCATTCGACGCGCCCGTACATATGTCGGATTTTACGATTAAGGCATAAATCTACCATAAAACGTGGTAAGTCTGATGAATGCAAGGGAACCCACGAGATGAAGCTAACTTCTTTTCCGTTTCCGAGCGCTTAATATACATGTAACCCAATGAAGAAAGTCATCGTTTAAAACCCCGTCTCTCAGTTCGAAGTACGCCCTTAGCGGATTCCCACCGTGGGACTTTAAATGGCAGATATTTTCTCAGTTTTCCCCCGCCAGGAATATCGTGTCGAGGAGTTAAATTCTAATAAAAGAATGGACTTTAAAGAGACCGAAAGAGGCAGGCAATCGGCCAATTCCAGAGACGACCGGTATTGACGCTCGTTCACCGTATCAAAAGAAGGGGTTAGTTTTGCCTTTTGCAGTAACCAGCATCAATGTAATCAGACAGGTCGCTCAGAGCGGACTTAACGACGGTCGTAAACGCGGTTCGTTTTACAGCTCGTATGTTTTTTTTCCCTTCCCTCCTCTTCTTCCTCCCTTTATTTTTTTCTTCCACCTCTTTCTTCCTCGACATATTCTCCTGTCTGCTTTCTCTTTCCCCTTTCGTTTGTTCCTTCGTGCCGTTGTAGTATGCTTTCTTACTTGCTTCCTCTACTTATTTCTTCTGCTTGCTTCCTCTACTTGCTTCCTCTACTTGTTTCTTCTGCTTGCTTCCTCTACTTGTTTCTTCTGCTTGCTTCCTCTACTTGCTTCCTCTACTTGCTTCCTCTACTTGTTTCTTCTGCTTGTTTCTCTTGCTTGTTTCTCCCTTCGGCTCGTCATCGTGGAGTCGTAAGTGAGGCGCACCCCAAACTCTCGCTTATTTTGCTCCAAGCGCAGTAAACCAGCTGAGTTTATGTGACAGACACTAGCCAAGTCGAAAGCATCTTGTGCCTCGCAGAACGCGATTCCAAACCGCGGGAACGCGACGCATCTTCTACAGGATCTGTCTCAGCTTCCTCGTAAATCCTGAGATATCAGGGTGAACTATGGTGCCTTGGACACTTTGAAGCATGCTCGAATAGAAGTATCAGTAGTTTCGTGTGTGATACTGTTTCAATTTGTTGGTTTATTCGTTAGGATACTTTGTATTTCGATAGTCGTTTCGTGTTAGTTTAATATCAGTTATATTATGTATTGTAGTATGCTTGATACAGAAAGATATTTTTGGGGTTTGTTTCATTAACAAACCTTTTCTTTCGAACTACAATCGTTCTAGAAAATGTTTATGTTTTTGAAGTTATACCCCTTTCCATTTTTGCCAATCTGGGTAAACTTCTTTTCTATCTAGAAAACTACTGTAATCTTCTCGCAACTTAAAATGGTGCTAGAACATGTTTAATAGTGCCCCAAATCTTTTTCGAATTAATTATACCGAGATTACTATGCAATTTAAAGAAACTCAGTTTTACGATTCTCCAACCATAAATTACTAATATCTCATCCATCGTGTCGTCGGAACCCGCAAAAAAGTCTAGGAAACTGAAACTGTGTTCGGTAAACGATGCCACGCAACCAGTGCCATACACTTGGTTTTGATTAAGGGAGTTTTACTGTGGGCGTAAATTTGCTCCTATAATTTAAACTCCTCGTGCTTAGAATTTACAGCCGCATGTGCAGAAAAATATCCTGCAAACACGTTAAGGGTTGATCGTGTAGCGGCTCATTCACCAGCAGGACGGCTCACAAATTTCAACTATAGAAGTATACGGCAGTAAAGATCTAATCGGTCGTCGTAAGTTCTATAACGGTGTTACTGATAGCATTCGATTTTATTTTTTCTCTGCATATTCACCATCCGGTGGATATGGAATTTCTTATCGAAATTAAATAATACACGATCCGTAGACAATGTTATTAATCTCTAAATATTAGCTACTAGATTATTATAAATATATTATTCCTAGAGATTTAGACATCAGATATTAAATTTCAAACCCTAAAAGGGTTATATTATAATGTATATTAATCAGGATAATTAGTAATCTCTTTCATCCACGGGTTAAAACAATTCAAGTGGTGCTTAACAATATTATTTAATTGGCATCGAACGTACGCATTGATTACAATATTTGCATTCAATGAATATGAATCAGTGGCAGACATGAATTCCGTTTGAATTCGTGGGTGGTGAAATGCGTTGGAAACAACGAAACGTTTCGAGGAATGGGTTATTCAGACCTTGACTGAGACCATCGGCCTTATTGTTTAAGGATGAAGGTGTAATTCCCAAGACAAAGCAATAATTAACAGCAACGAAGTGCGTGAGCCGACGCCGGTTTTTCATCATCTTCTTCACAATCATCGTCTTCTACGTACGTATCCAAGAACCGGAGAGCGTTAAGCAGTGTAACAGGCCTGGGTCTCTGCTGGCAAAAGGAGTTTTACTACTTTCTAACCACAGTCGCGGGGTACAATTAAACCCCCATAAACCTCGTCGTAACTTTTTTAAAAGCGACCGACCGCTCTCTCGCGCTAAACCCAGGCTCCCTTCGTTTGCTCGGCAAAAACTACGGCACATTGCATCCTTAATGAAGCTCTGAAACGATAGGGGTTACCGACGTCTTCCGGTTCGATCCCAAGCGGTACATTTAGGTTCAGCTACCACTTTCGTAGGAATAGTCGAAATGAGATTTCTCGAAAACGTTCATTTTCATTGCCACGGGAACCATGGGTTGGTCGAGGGTTAGAAGGAGAAACAAGGACGTCAGGTGTTGCTATGGGTCGACATTAATTGGCGTTAACGACCAGGCCAAACTTTATGGAGTCCCTTTGCCTCGACGTTGTCCTTCAGGAAATTATAAAAGTCCAACCGATGGTAGTATGTTGCGTGAATTATTCTTCTCGTGACCTCCTTCTCCCTTTCCCCCTCGTTTCTTTTGACTGGAGAGTATATTAGTTTTTATGATGTCAAACAAATCCGACCGTGCGTTTATTCCTTCGTTGCAAGTACGAGTTACAAAGGCATTGTAATCGAAAGTCAATGGTCATACGTTGCAAGCACCAAATAATTCGCTGACAATTACATCTCAAGAATCGAGGAAATAAATCAATGGATGCGAAACCAATCGAAGGACAATTTACGGAGTCTTCACGAAATCTTTCATCCGTCGTCAAAGCACAGTTGGAGGAATAAAATCCTGTATCGGCCACCCTGGTCAAACACTGAACCAATGGATGACTCCTCGTCGTACTTGAAGTGGAATAGTACACTAAGAGCAACGTAGAGAAGAGAAATAAGAGGAAAAGGATGAGGAGGAACGCTTGAAGAAGGAACCTGACAACCAGGCGTGCAGGGCTTTAGCGGAGAACTGACGTTTACGGCTCGAAGCGGTCGAGCTAGCGCCAGTAAAACTTGAGAAGAAATACAAGCGAAGTCCGCATCGACAGTTAAAGTCATACGCGCGAAAATACAGCCGGGCTTCTATGAAATACGACGTACCTATC
Organism: Nysson spinosus; assembly: GCA_910591585.2. Taxonomy (NCBI): domain Eukaryota; kingdom Metazoa; phylum Arthropoda; class Insecta; order Hymenoptera; family Crabronidae; genus Nysson; species Nysson spinosus. Next base: position 4,676,118 of record OU342837.1, on the reverse strand, counting down.
TCTGGTGAACGAAGCCACCGGGGTCCACCCAGGGTATGCGTCTCGTTAATGAAAAGAACTCCGCCTCCTACCGATCTTCTCATGGACGGTAATCAAGTTCCATGACCGAACAAAAGAATACCCAACCAGCTTCGAGGAAATGCTCTCGTTCTCTTCTTTCTGTACTTTGTCCGTGGTCCACGTGTGACACGAAGTGTTTGTAAGCCTTTGTAAGGTACCCACTTCCGAAGAAGACTTATACTTGATCCCCATTTATGTCCAAGTGTTCACAATATGTTTGACAGTAACGGAGACACATCTGCTTGAAGCGTGAAGTAATTCAACAGAAAAAGTGTGGTGATAATCAAATCAGCGACATATGTCCGGAGAGTAAGTGATCAGACACAAAGATAGTAGTTTAATAAGAAAGGTATTCCCTAACTCACAGGGGAATACCTTGGAACCAAGGTGAAAAGGATACACGAATGATGCGTCCATAAATCGGAGGACTTGTCATGGTATGAGGTACTCGAGGTTGATGGGTATTATTTGAAGTATTCGCGGTGATTTTATGGGCCTCCTACCCTTAGGAAAGAGTGAACCGGGGTGGTAGAAGTGAGAATCCGCGAAGCACTTACTCGGAGACGATAAACCTCCACCTACTTCGTTTGCAAGCAGCCTCGCCGTTTCCATTTTACCTAGGTACCTCGATGTGTCTACCTTTCCTTAGACCTCTTTACGACTATTCAAGCAGTCTCCTCGCGCCTTGGAATCTGGCTGGTTCGTTCGATAGAAAAACGTCCCTGCCCTGGAATGCTGCAAAACCCTGTTTAATGGTATCCTTGGATTTTTGCATTTCTTTGATTAAACTCCGAATAGTCCTTTAACGATCAGTTATCTGTATGCACCCTGAAGGCAACAAGAATAATTATCCTCACTGTATATCTACGGATTAATTCTGGCTCAGGATATAATTAAAATAGTTTACGGTTCTAATTAACGTGGAACAGTGGAAATTATGTCATGGCTGACCACGTGGAGGCAGATCTACTTGTATCAAAATTCCGTGGAGCCTTGAAATCCAGACAAAGGGGAATACAGAATGTATGGCGTAGATATCACGCGAGGGTAAGGAGATTGCGAGGCATAGTTGTAAATCATACTTTTATGGGGCATCCCATGCTCAATCAGGAGAAGAAGGCCGCTGCGAAAGGATCTTACATGAACTGTGAACCGATGCGCTTATAGTTCCTCTCGAAATGCCTCTTTCTCCACTTTGTCTATCATCCTTCTTCCTATTAACTTTCGTTCTTTGTTCCTAATATTTCATTTTCTCCCTTTCTTTCTCTGTCGTTGGAAAGTCCCTCCTCTTTTTTTTACGGCTTTGTAATTATCGTCAGGTTTGAAGTTGAGGCTCTCCGACACTCGTGTTTTCCCAGCGGAATCGACAATAATTCCGAGTCGATAAATTCCTGAAAAGACTCATGAGAATCGTTCGAAAATATTCTTCGCCCGTGGAAGACGTTCGATAAGTCCTTTCATTGGTGTTTAATAATATCGTGGTAATACGAGGTACACTTTTATAGGGTTTACATGGGATATGAATATTAGAATCATGGAAACCTTGGTTTCTGCTCGTTCGCAGAATAGCACTTTGCGGGGAATGTACAAGCAATTACAGTTTAAATATCTGGAATATGTTTGATTTGTCATTAATTACGGAACCCGCGGATGTTCATTAGGTATTCTTAATAATTATTCCGGTGGATCGTAAAACGGGTGCAGCAATTACAACTTTATGCTTCTAGTCGAAATACTCACTCTCACTTTACAGGTAGCGCTTGTAATATATGTTATTAGAAACCCTCCGAAAGGTTATTACGTGTATTATAGATGTTATTAAAATCCACATTTTATATCGGTCCAAGTAATTTATTCCAATAAATATTGTAAGACATATAGTAGGTTATCAGGAAAATTACAAAACTGAAGATTGTTCGTAGTAGTAGCTCGAATTGTTTATTAACAAAGTGATATTTTATAATCATAGTAACATTTCTATTTTTATATATAATATTATTCTAATATATATACATAATAGGATAATATTCTATTAATCTAGTGCTCTCATAAAATATATTCCTCCATCCGGTTTATTTGAGCATGGTTGCTTTGCCACCGATTTCCTTTGAACTTCCTTTATAAATCCTCCGATATGCCATTAGGATCAGTTTTAGTACTCGGTCCTTTAGACACGGTCTAGGCGTCAACAAACAGGAGGAACGATTAAAAGTGTCCTTAAAAGTCTGAAGGAAAGTCCTTTCAAAGTAAAACCCTCGCGATGCGGATTCGGTCTTTATCGGTACGATGCTCTCCGAGACGTATGTCTACTACGGGACACGTTTTACGATGCGGCCAGGTTTTAGTACCGGACGAGGTTTCGCTTCGCCAGGCTTTTCGGACTTCGCCTTGCTCTATTCTTTCTTTACATGTTACTGTTCTTTGGATATTTCCAAGGGAGGCATAAGTGTTCACAAAAATCCACACATTGTTACTTCCGATTAATAATCGGATCAGATATCGTAGTTATTACTGAAAAATGAATGATCGGATTCCATTCACTTGAAACTTATGCTCATAAACCGATACACTCTTACCTTGTTACGTTTTAACTAACTTAATTATCAGACCAAAGTGTACTTAAGCCTACTCGATTAATCATAAAGTGATCATAACTTTACAAAAGACACTGTTACTTCCGATTAATAGTCGGTTCAGATATTCTCGATATTACCTGGCAATTAATAATTCAATTCTATACACTTCGAACTTATGTTTTAAATAACTTCATTATTGGACCAAAGTGTACTTAATCGTAAGTGATCAATCATAGAATAATCATAGTATCACAAAAGTACTGCTAGCGTTTAATACAAAAACGGTTGGTTCCATCGAAAGTGATACAAAAATCATTAACTTGTGATCAACTACTCGGAGGACGATTCGCAGGATAGTCCTACATTTATTAGATCCAATTACAATCAAACATTTGCCTCATTATTTGAGCATGCTCGCGAAGGAAGTACCGAAGGACGTAACCATCCGGAAGGATCCTGAAATTTGTCGGAGTATCGAGAAGGATCCAGGGTGTCTAGACTTTGGAAAAAGTCAGGCAGGAACCTCCGTGATGGAGGGCAGGAAACCGGGTTCTCTCGGGTGAGTGGGGGACCAAGGGGTAGGTTGGGTGCACGTATGAAAACTAAGTCCGGGTTTCATTTGACTGGCTTTACGAGGGAGACATAAAATGGATTTTACTGTCGGCTAGTTCGCCAGTTCTCGAGTTGGTAACATTGCTTTAGCGAGCATAACATACCCCTCTTTTACCTTTCTTCTTTCTCTACTCCCTCTTTCTCATTTCTCTTTTCACGTTTCCTACCACCTTGCCCCTTCTACTTGTATATCGCGACCTCTGCGACTTTCTTCGTCCTTTCCATGTTCATCGCGTACACGTCGACCTCTCGTGTCCTTAAACCACCTTCGTGGTAAGTTTCCGCCCCGGCTTCGAAACTTCTCGCATGAGAAATGTCCCGCTACCAGATTTAATATCCGTTGGATAAGCTAGCACGACGGTCGTTAACTTCACTTCGAATTCGTTTCCTGTACCTGCTGGTTCGGGGCTTTCCACGGCGACCATTCCACTTTCCTTCGACGAGGATCTTTATGTCGTTCGGATTATACCGGATGTTTCTTACTGTTCTCGACAAAAATGATATATTTCCAAGATATTCTTATACGCTAACTCCCCTCTCGACTGAATAATATACCACAAGAACACGATTCGCCATTGCGTATTTTCATCCAGGAAATTCATCCGTCTTTATGTATCGACACGTTGCTTATTTCTATTACTGATATGGTTAATGACATTTGGTGCTTTTGACCAATCAGAGTACAGATGCCAGCATCAAGGACTCACGAATCAGCTGATCATAGATATAGTATTTGTTTGGTATTGAAAGAGAATAATTCGCTCCAAGTACACATGTTGCTAATGGAATATCTTATTAATATTTTCAATGGAAAATGAATAGGATAGCTGTGGACAATAAGGAGAAATCAATTCACCTACAAATACATTATCATATTTCTACTACTTGCTGCATTAAAATAATTAAAGGTTGAAGTAATAGGACTCTGTTCTTATGCAACGAATCTTAGACTTCTTACAGTAGCATACATAAGGAATGTGAGAAAAAAGTGTATTAGTAAGCATGCAATTAGCATTGATCGTATGATAATTAATAGTATCACGTGTTCGAAATAATGTAAGAATCGTAGTTAGTATATAAATGATTCCAAATTTTCTTTCGACGTCAACGTTGGGTTTTTTTACACTCCGGCGAAGACAAGGGCCAAGATTTAACAATATTAATTATCTTCGGCCAATGATGCTGATTACGGTACTTGCAGCTGACATTGCGTATCGCGTGTAGGTTTTCAGGTACAAACAAGTTCCGCCATTAATTATCTTTAATGGCGACAAAACAGCATTCATGTTTGATGTCAATAATGTCACGTCCATTTTTCATTTTGAAATAAAATTTATTCCGATCGCCACTTATTCTGTCCGCCTTATTATTCCGACGCTTCGTGTAATCTCAATTACTACCAATCTAATAATCATTTGAAAATATAATCACCGGTTGGAGATTCGTAATATATTGATTCTATTCGTGTGCATGTTATTAGCTTATGCGTCATTCGTGGTAAAATAACATTTCTGTATTTGCTACACTGAGAAAAGTGCATTATAAATGGTTCATAAAAACCTCCGTCGTAATAATATGAATATTTAATTAATCGTATAAACAAATATATCGCTTGCATTAACGCAGTTCATGCGGTTCCATTACATCTGATAAATGTCTGTTCATACTATTATATATTAGATTAGAATTTTGAATATCAATTATTATAATACGACCCGCTTATTACGAAAGGCGTGTAACTCCATTTTCGAAAATATTCAGCTCAATCTGAATTCAGTTAGTATTTAACGTGATCTTTTAATTTGCCAACAATTTATGATGCAGATTTTAAATAGAATTCCAACACTTTCATAATATACGGCTCATACATGTATAATTATATCATATTCTAATATATCTAGCTCTTGTATCATATTTATTGCCATACATAGCCATACATGAAGAATATCTTCATGGTAAATTTTGTTATTAACATTTATACTTTATACACTTCGAGTAATAGATAAATCTAGCGTCAATGAAATGTACATGATTTCTTATACAGTATATTTCCTGCGGTTCTGATGCATTGCGTCAAGCTTGTTGCATAACGCAGGGTAGCCAATTTGTTTCCTTAATCGTAATTATCTGCCACAGTTGTCAGCTTGATACCTGCAAATTACTCTATGCAATCGAACACAGGATCAATTGCATGAATCAATCCAGACATGATATACTTCGATTATATTTTATATGTTGTATATAATTTAACGAATCTACAATTCGTATTATATCCTCGTTAATTTTGAACGACAGTTCCAAACTTCAGGAACATGTTCAAACATTTTTAACCCTCTTTAGCCCAATTTTGTTAGCGTCTAAAATCGTACAACGTAAATCTAGTTAAACGCGATTCTAACGAAGTTTCATTACGAGAAAATAGTAACGAAATTATTACTTGGACGCACCGAAGAAGATGACAATCGGTTTTGATACAAATTTAGGAACAATTTAGGGAATTTATCTTATGTTTAACACTTTATACGTGCGAACGGCATAGTGTTAATTTGAGTTGCGCGTACTTTTATAATTATTGCAACGTAAAAAAATGAAATGAAAGACACGGATAGGCGAGCATTAATCAAAAGCGCAAAAGAAAACATTCTAAAATCAAAATACACGATGAAACGCCTTCTTTGATCCAATACAAATATAATCGCTCCAACCACACAGGTTCGGTGATGATAAAAATATTAATTAATCAGGTGGATCACGAAGGGAATGAATTTAACAGGGTTTAATGAAGAGTACGTTTTAACGCGTACGATTTTAAGGTACTCTTCCTTACATAGGCATAAAGAAAAGCCGAAGGTCTCGATATAAATCTCGCGGGATAATTGCCAAACCAGTTTACGAAAGATTTATGCGCGCTATCCGATTGAGTTGCTCATCACGTAATATCAGAGAAAACAGTTACGCGGTGTTTGATACATATGTGTGAACGAGTGCAACGGTTTAATTAAACTAACATGATTTATTGTGTCCTTTGTGCAGATCGTTTGCCGAGAGTTCGGTGAAGTAACGCGACTTGGAACGACAGGTGGAATCCCAAAGAAGCACGGGAATGCCGTGCACGGAAACAGAAAGCAGAACCGGGAGAAGTAAACGGGAGCGAATGGTGGACCCGATTATCTACGTTTATCCCGGCTAATGTTCTTCGAGAAATTCCAATCAACCGCTCTAGCACCGGATGGCACGAAAAGGGAACCGAACGTATTTCCGATTAACCGTAACTGTAAGCTTCCGAGAAGCAACAGCCGGTGGCTACGTTACCTGATTTTTAAGGTAATTTTTACTGGCGCCGAAGAAGAGCCTAGATTTTGAATCGTAACGGTGAGAGGATGCACAAGGAAACACTTTCTCTGGACGTCGTTTTCCATGGACACCATGAAACGTTGCTTACTTCGTCTTATAAATACTTATTAATCAGTTGGATCGCGATGTGGGACTTAATCTCAAGACAGTGTCGTGATTCGTGGTCAAGTGCCAGACTTAATAATCCCGTGTGAGGGTTTAATAGATCGAGGAGGGAAACGAAGGTGAAGTATGAAATTATATTCCGTCTTCGTGGAGGAGGAAGATAGGCGACTCTCGCTGAAGTAATTCGTGATTTACGAATAGTTGATGGACATTTATCGTATAACGTCCGATAGTTCTTGTCTTTGCACGTTCTTCGGTATGTTAATCGAGGCTGTTATGTATATCTTGCTTCGTCTGCTTTCTGCCTTCAAAGGTGAGGGGGAAGGCAAGGTAATTTCTTTTAAGAAAAAAAAAATTTGAGAAACGTCGGCTGACCGTACAATTATAAGAGCCGATCGTCGTCGGGTGGTTGCTAAAAATCCAGTCGACCATACGAGTTGGGAATTCATTCGAGGCGAACGAGTATTATAAACCCTGCGATTAATCCACCTTAATCCGCCCGCTTTCTACATTGTACACAAGCGACGTACTATGAAATTCAATTAAATACATCTACGACGATTCCCGGCTTCTTCTGTGCTTTTATGAATTTACGTCAAACGAAACCGTCGGACTCGGCGGTCGGTGAACCTTTCGCGGGTACGACGAGCGAGACACGCGACTAAGTGGCTGTAACACGTTACTCTTAAAATGTAACTTTTCGTCTATGTAATCATGAAAACAGTTGGTATTTCTCGTGCGAATAATATCGAGGTTTCTTCGTGATCAACATGAACGATGATACTGGATAATAATTACTAACGTTGGTAACGTTAATAAGCATAGGGATAGAGACACGTTATTGTACTTATACGCTGAAGTGTCGACAATGGTTTTATATGTACAGAAATATAACGCTAATAGTATCCATTGTAAACTCTTAGACATTTGGCGATTAAATTATATGCGGAATGATGCACGCGTAAATGAACATTTACAGTATCCATTATAAATCAAATGATATATGTATCAGTGTATTTAAATAAATCCGAGAGGAGGTTGCGGATATCGTGGATTAATGAGCTGGTGATTCAACGAATACGATGCGGAAGAAGATTATCAGGGAATCATATGTTGTATCATTGGCGAGGTTACATAATGTGTAACATTAGTCTTCGTGCGTTCCCACAATACTTAACACGTCTGACATGAACATCGAGTGCACTGCTCGACAGGTAACCCCGGTTACGGGAGTGCGAGAGTTCGCTCGCGAGTGCTATCAAGGAATCGGCGGATGTGTCAGTTGCCACGACACGGTGCAATAAAACGCCGCAGAAAAACTGGTCGTTCAACCTCGCGGTAAATTAATTTGCAAATAAGACTACCAAAACCAATGGAGTACGTCCCCTATCACGATGACGTTTGATTCTTTGCACCATCGAAAAATCATTCTCTTTATATGTACGCCTTCCAACTCATTCCACCTGTACCATCGCATCCACCTGATTTCGCGTGAACACGTTTCCACTAACAATTTGGGGAAAAAACCTCGATCAGGTATTACCGAGAGGACTTAATGATTCCGGCGTCGTAAATGTATGTGCGTTTCGGTAATAGCGATATTCTGCCCTGCTGTGTCGAATATTTAACGTCCTCGTCGTCTGTCGCTCATTCTCGTGGCCTCTTCGTGGTGGCTAATTTGTATTATATCTCACAATTTGCATATCAACTTTACCAACTTCTCCATGGTATCCCTTTGATTCGCTAAAATGCTTCTTGTATTCTGCTAATTTGAATGCGACGAAACAACGTAAAGCAAGATTTTGCTAATTGACCTTTTGCACGTTTGTGCGAGGGAAGCTTGAAAGAGAGATAACGTAACGAGATAATAATTCTGATGAGAAAGATACTGTGAGGTAAAGGTTTAATTCGCTACAGTGTAACGGTTTCAAGAATGTCTATTGTGGTAAATTACATTGCGTTATTAATATTCCTGGTATCTTAAAACATGATGAATTATATTGTGCTATTAATATTCATAGTGTCTTTATAATATTGGGCGCAACTAAGATTTGGCATCGTTATTAATTTGTACGAGGGATGTTGGATTAGATGCAACGTAACGGGATAATAATTTGGAGGGAGAGGAAGATACTGTAAAGTAAACATGCAATTGGCGACAGTGAAACGGTTTCAAGGATGTCGATCGTGGCAAATTACATTGTGCTCTTAATATTCCCTGGTATGTTAAGGAGTAGGTGCTACTTCAATTACGTGAAAGAGGTGCCGCCGTTCCGCGACAGTTGCACAGGAAGCGACGCGGCGGTGGTCTGCACGCACTCTGGAAAAAAATGGATAAAAAAAAGAAATCTAGTTCCTTCCTGGCTCGCAAATACACCAACGAGGAAGAATCAAAGCCGCTGTCAAGAACACTTTAGCGGAGCCCATTAAATCTATTAATATCGCGTGATTCCCTTACATTTATCTCGGTAGAAACAATACACTTTCTTAACGCAAGTGAAACTAAATTACAATTTATTCAGTTTACGCACGGTGGTCCAAGATAATTTATTTTCTTGGTAAATGTTTTCAATAGATTTTAAATGTACATCCACAGTAGTCAACAGTTTAAATCATCACGAAAAGATGAGATTGCAAGGTGTTATCAATTATATCATTTTCATTATTCTCACCGCAATGATAGAGACAGTCTGCATACAACGGAGAACAATATTTTCTGTTGCAATATTGATTGCAATGTAATAGCGCGTCGTTTACGGCTTTTCCAACAATTCGATGGAATTAACATACAGCTGAGCGACGGTGACGAGGACGTTAATATCCTGCTATTCTTAACTTCCGGCCACACGTTACGTGAACCTTCAATTGCAGCGTAGATCCTTTGAGTTTGGCACCAATGCAGATGACGAAAGTACAATATGACACGAAAGGTGTTCATGTTTTGCGGACATGATCCACCCACAAGTGTCACATTCGTGTCATATTCGTGTCACTCCAGGTTAGAGGTATAATTAGCGCAGTTCCAGCTACGTATTTTCATAAGTACATTGTAACAAATTATTTTTTCATAAACAGTACGAAATCGTGGTCATTATAATCGTCTCATTAGAAACTAAATTGGATTGTTTATAAAATATTAGCAATTTTATTTTATTTTATTCCTTGATTAACGTTCAGTGAAGAAATCTTACGAATTCTGGACGATTTTTATTCGAGTATTATTTTTATGTTAGAAAATTTACTCCAAGGTTACGCATGCGTATCATAATTATGATAACAAACTCTAATTCCGGAAGGCGTTAACACGGGTATTTATTAAAATTTTCGAAGAATTTGAAATTATATTCGAACAATCCAATGTTTGAATATCAGTTTAATCCGCAATCGCCATCGGAAATGGCTGCCTCTTCTTCGTGAAACGTGCATACGGAAGCTACAAGCGTACGCATAAATGGATGCAATCGCGTTTATTTTTGCAAAACCGTGGAATATCATCGAGTTCCCTGCTGTATATTCTGCATCGTCTCGTCGTAGGTCATCGAAACCCACCTGGTCTCAGAGAAACTTGAGAAGTCTCAAACAATCGTCAAACGACATTATTACAATAAATGAAAGAGAAATTGGATTCGGAAGTAGAATCTTTTCGGTGCAGACATTATAGAATTATATTCAATTATCCGTAAATAATTATCCATAAAATTGATGTCTTTTGACGAAAAACATCCAGCAGTTTAAACTGAAGAACACCTCCCAAAGTACTCATAAATTGAATTTCAGTAATATAATCGTAGCAACTTGATACAATTAATACAGGTTTTGCACTCCAAATTAATCCTTTCGCAGATCAGATTCCACTCTTTTGCAAATCAAGCTTTTCCTCAAATTTGTTTTCTTAAGCTATTGTAATAAAAATCAAATCCAATGTAGAGGATGAATTTGATTTGCAAAAAGGTGAATATGATCTGCAAAATGGTTAATTTGGAGTGCAAAACCTGTATGAGAAGTAAACACGAATAAATCCGTGTTTAAATTCGATATGAAGAAACACAGAATTCTTTGAAGTTTCCGTTGAATATTAGTGCGCCGAGGAGTATCTTTTTCGACCTCGTCAATTTTACGTATCCCCGCCATATGTTCATTTTTTAAAAGTAATTGTTAATCGTAATGTATCCTACCGTCTTTAAGTGTATACGTTGAAAGGGATAGGGAGTCATAAAACAATAAAATCCTCGCAGTTTGTTTATAATACGGAGCTGTACCACTTCAACTGTAAACTTATTCGACTCAACATTTTTATTTGTCGACTTCGTCCTCGTACGATAAGAAATGTGTTACTTCTACAATGATTAGACATTTTGTTCCTAAAAATGAGTTCATTATAAGGCGATTCTAATTCAAATGGATAACATTATCCCTTCTTTCAAGGAATTTAAAATCTAAGACTGTTTCTTATCACTGTTTCTTGCGGAATTAATTATTTTATTCCTCGATTATTATCAAGTATCGAAAGCAGTTTTTGGAATATATTAACGACTTACAGTTGCTAAATTTCAGAAAATGAAACAGGTTTTCTTGTATTTGAGACCTCGAAGTATTAAGATGAGAGGAAGAAGAAAATGTTTAAAACATATTTTTACTTTGAATTCTTTAGTAAGAATAACAACTTGGTAATTATTATATTAATCAAATGAAATACTGTGAAATATAAGCCCCTTCGAAGATTTTCGAAAAGAGATTTCATTTTGACAGCTCGCAATGCCACGTGCGTTTGTGGACATATGAGAGAATCATTGAGATCCATGTACCTACCTTATTCAACTTATCTACTTACTGTATTAATAGACCGGATATTTGTAGTGATTTATTCGGAATTCGTAAGGAAGCAATAGTCTGATCAGTCTTAAGACGGCTTCCGGAAGGGTAAGATTAAAAGCAACGGGTGCTACGGATGAATTGATTAGGGTGAGATGAGTAGGTTTCTGAAATTTCAAGTATACACGTATCGTTGTTCGTCGATCCCGTGTACTTGACGTACTTCTAATTGTTATCAATTATTATGCTTGAATAAATACTGATACAATCCACCATTTTTTATTAGGTCCACCTATTTTCTGTCTTTTCTGGGATCGTGCTACAAACAGGTAAGTGTCGTCATACATGTCTTAGATGAGAAATAATCAAACGAATATAATATTTCTGCTGTAATATATAACATTATAATTAACCTGCTTTCATATACTATCTCAGTCATGAAATGATAATTATTAAATATGTACTATTAATTTAGCATTAATAAACATGACAATATTAGTTTGGTTTATCAGTTCATTTTACCAGGGTGTACTCTTGAGGCATAAAATATAAAATGCAAAAAAGAGAATGATACGGATACTCTCAAGATTTGCTTTCGATTCACGCCACGCCCCTTCGTATCGCGAATTTATCCTTATCAAGATCGCTACCGCAATTATTAAGATTTCTCGCCGATGCGCCAGAAGACTGATCACTTTCTTTCGCTGTGTACTCTTCGCTCTCGATACTCGTGCGTGTCGAGTTTTTGGCCCACGTACGTACCTATTACACGGATGTCATGCTACCTAAGTGAGATAAAAAAGTATGATTGAGTGGCGGAGAAGGGGGGAAAGGATCACGAAGGATGAACGAGGATAGAACGAACACGTAAAACAAGTAAAAACAGAGGATGGATCTGTGATTCGAGGAAGATGCCACGAAGTGCAGAACGTAGGACCCGCTTGAAAAAGATTAATGTTTCGCGACTTTTTCTCTATATTGTATAATATACAGGGTGTCCAAGCTTTTTCCGGATCAATGTTGTTAACCTATTCTATGCATGAAAATGAGATACAAATTTTATATGAAAGTTGGCCAATAAGGCTTTTTTACAAAGTTATAACAAACTGTAAAACCGTCTAATGTAGCTATAAATGAGTTTAGTAAACACGAATCTAAATTGGTATTCTCTCCACGTCAGCTTGAATATTTCCATCACAAACCATAAACGATATGAATATCCGTGTATTCTTCGTTTGAAACTATTTTTGGCATCCCGATTGTTATTGCCTTGCAAAGGAACTCAGTAAACTGATACGGATTAGAAATCGGTGAATAACCCCAAGATAGTGAACATTACACGCAGTCGAGTGTAAGGTAGGCTGACGGCACTTTCAGCAGGGAAATTCGGCGGTCTTACAATTTATGTTATAACTCTGTAATAAAGTCTTATTGACCTACTTTCGTATAACATTATTTTCATATTCGTGCATAGAAATCACCGGGTTGCTTTGGACACTAATTAGAAAATTATTAAAAATTACTATGTGTGTCGGAGTTAGTAATTAAATAATTATCAAAATTAAGGATATCTACAAAAATCAGTAATGAAGGTTTATTGGTTGGCACTGACATTAATTCGGGAGATACTATTATATATGATATAAAAATATTTTGAGTATATTAATTATGCAATTGAACCGATGTCTACTAAATTATTTGATAAATACTATAATTATTCCTAATGTTTTATTATTGATACATAACTGATATAAAGATGATCATTAATAATCAATATTAATTCGGCATGATTATATTTATTCTAAGATTCCATAATTAATTGGTGTTAATTATGAGATTTAAGGTAATGCATTCTACATAATGTGCATATCTTATCTATTATGAAATATCACAACAGAATTTCCAACATATATATATATATATCTCAATTAAAAAATATACAAAGAAAAGTTCCACCTAGTTTTCTACCTCTAATAGGTGTCCCAAAAAATCCAATGATTTTCGTGACATATTTATAGGCGATTTCGTTGTAGGCTACCACCGTGTTCTTTGGTTTCTTCCCATTTGTTACATTTAAACAATTCGTGGCACGCAACACGTTATGCAGAGTAATCAGGAGGCATTTTCGTGCTCGTAAAGGGACCAAGGAACGCCGTGATTTTTGGAGATGAACCTTTGTTTTCGAGAGAAAACGAAGGAAAGGGGAAAGGGATCGCGTGTGTCAGACACACCATGCCACTAAACACGGAGTGTCCATGTCTACTATAATAACAGGTGCGCTCCACTGACAGAGAATGCCATGCAAAAAAGTCATGCGCGATTCGCGAGAGTCTGCCCTTCGATTCTGAAAATATGAAACCCTTAAAATTATCTTGAACGTCAATAGTTTGTGGTATCATGATCGCGCACACTGTTGACGCCGAATATTTATAAGGATTATGTATAACACGATCACCCTATATGATAATACAGATTTTGCACTGCAAATTAACCATTTTACTGATCATACTCACCTTGTTGCAAATCAAGTATTTACTTTATAAATACTTTTTAAATTATCAAAATCATCTGTCAATGTATAAATTAACGTATCTTCTCCAGCCATAATATATATATTATATAAATAATTTTATAACATATGTTCGGTGATTCCAGTGTTAAATAATATCACGAGATCCACAATTACTCCGCGGTGTTCTAAAGATTGAATATTATTGTATTCAATATGATTGAATAAATAGTGGAAAAAAACCCATTATCATGAAAGCCTTGCACTGATCGGTCAGAGTCTTATAAAAGCGTTGCACGGTCTTGAAATGTATTTCTGCACTATATAAGCTATATAGTTCTTAGTTTATGTCCGGGACACCGCAGTTAAACGTTACGAAGACTTTTATAGTGCTATACGCGAATCCTCGTACTTATGCTCGGCGTGTTTCCACTTAAATCCAGATACGCCTCTCTACATGCACGATTGTCTGCACTGCACTTACGAAAACCTCGATGCAACTCGCATAAAGTCTTTTCTAAGACACGTTTTCCGAAGCCACGGATTTTTCTGACGAATCTTTTGAGTCGAATGTATTCAATTGTTTACTGAGTTACGTGCCAGGTGAGTCTTATAGTCTTCGATGACAGTTTTTGCGTTAATTTTATTGAAGGGTGTCGGGGGTGATTTTTTTGCGAATTAGGTATATACTGTGTTTCAGTTTTTACGGTATTAAACGTAATATATTATTATAGTAATTATAGTTATTGAAATGGGTATATTACGATATTGATTAAATACTAATTCTTTTTAACCCTTAAATTAATTTAAGACGTGACAAGAATTAAAATGAAATTAATAACTCCACATTTATGAATTGATTAGGATTTTAAGGAACTCCGAAAAATTGGCAAAAGAAACTCTCTTTCCTTCTCAGTTTTTCTGAACTCCTTAAATTCCCAATCAATTCATAAATTGACAGTCATTTATTTCTTCTTAATAATTTTCGCGCATTATAATTAATATCATAATTAATATTATATTTACTATTATTTTCATTATTACTATACGTAATACGTTAATTGTCAGTTCACTAAGGTGTTTATATAACTCTGTTTATCAGTGAAAATTGGTAATAATATTACGAGGTGCATAATAGGTAAGTGTTACCTAAGATAAGATGCATTGTATTACAATAATATATATAGAATCGGTTGCGACTCAGCAGAAATTCAGTATGTTAAACTGAAATGTTTCGAATATTTAAGGTTAATGTAATTCATGCATTTACAGTAAATACGTGTGATTATAAGCTTTAATGAATTATGTAACTACCAGACTGATAAGTGTTTCCATTGATATTCATATTGCCCTCCTTAACTTCCAGCATTGCAACTCGATGCACTGAGAAATAATGCATGCCAAGTGCATGCACTGTATAGTTGCCATATGTATTCCGCCACGGCTACGTTAATAGGTTTTTTATTTAATCAGATAATAATTTGTCCAACAATTATCCTGACTATTATAAATCCGTGGTCTGGCAATTTGAATAATTCTTGAATAATTCCTGTCATAATTGTTCCGCGTTACGTTTGAAGTCCTGAATATTTAAGTGATGGATGTTGTTCCAATATGAAATGTATTTTCCTACTAGACTTCAGGAATTATTTATTATCTGACTTGTAACTTTATTAATTCGCGATTCCAGTATCGTGTCGGATATCGCTCGACTATCTTTTTTAATCTTTCCCTAAACTATAGTTCGTCCGGCTTGTTTTTTTGCAGTGACAACGATGCAATGGACTGGGCTCATCGTAAAACTTGGCCATCGGTTTTGGAAGAAGTAGGTGAATCACCATTAAAATATTCTTCAAATGCGGGCAGGTGGATACACTGATTATACGAGGCTTGTGCAATCTGTTTCATTACACAACATACATTACTTACTTGCATATTTATATATTACATACTTATATAATTGTATATATACATAATTTAATTAAAATTAAATTTAATTGCTCGAAATACTATTTCGTTAAAATAGATTGCATGATATGATGCATGTCATACGTTAGAGTAGATATAAATATGTAATAATTCAAGTATAACTAATGAATTTGTTTATTAACCGCATGAAATGATTACTATAAAATTGTCCAAATACTTGTGTGAAATAGATTCCATTGGTAACTTATTTAGGTACATTATAAGTTTAGGGAATATAAGAACTAATGAATATTATTTTATTGAATTATTTAATAAGAATATCCAGTAGTGTATTTAAATAGTAATAAATTAATAAAGTCTCGTGCGGTGCTGACGGAGCTTGGGTATTACAATTGCAGTACAGTATTATAATACAATTAATTTTTAGTAATATTATAAGAGCAAAGTGCTATATGAATACATTAATAAATGTTTATCCGAAAGTTATTTCGGATAAAGCTAATTTTGTTTATTAACTAATTTATTAGATTTGTTAACTAATCTGTCTTGTTATTAATGATTACAGAAAGGTATGAAAAAAATACAGAATGTCGTATGAAAATTGTTGTACCTCGTGCAATTTACATTTACAATAAATAAATTTATTACGAATATATTGTGTTATATTTTATATTTCCTATATACGTCCTAAAAGCTTCCTCGAATTTCTTGACAAAAATCGGGCAAATTCTGAAATTCTGAGGGAAAATCGAGCGAATGTATCAGGAGAACATGATATCCGAGGAGGTATTCGATTCGCACAATTCCTGGAATTTGACGTCATTTCTTAGAATCCGCGAAATTCTCGGAACCGCGAGTCGATTCTCGGAATCCGCGAAATTCTCAGAAATTCTGAAATTTTGCCGGAAAATCGAGGAAATGTATCAGGAGAACATGATATGCGAGGAGGTATTCGATTCGCACAATTCTTGGAATTTGACGTCATTTCTTGGAAACCGCGAAATTCTCGGAATTTGATGTCATTTCTGGGAATTTACGAAATTCTCGGAATTTGACGTCATTTCTTGGAATCCGCGAAATTCTCAGAATTTCTCGGGTGGATTCTGAAATTTTGCCGTAAAATCGAGCGAATGTATCAGGAGAACATGATATCCGAGGAGGTATTCGATTCGCACAATTCCTGGAATTTGACGTCATTTCTTGGAATCCGCGAAATTCTCAGAATTTGACGTCATTTCTGGGAATTTACGAAATTCTCGGAATTTGACGTCATTTCTTAGAATTTACGAAATTCTCGGAATTTGACGTCATTTCTGGGAATTTACGAAATTCTCGGAATTTGACGTCATTTCTTGGAATCCGCGAAATTCTCAGAATTTCTCGGCTGGATTCTGAAATTTTGCCGTAAAATCGAGCGAATGTATCAGGAGAACATGATATCCGAGGAGGTATTCGATTCGCACCATTCCTGGAATTTGACGTCATTTCTTGGAATCCGCGAAATTCTCGGAATTTGACGTCATTTCTGGGAATTTACGAAATTCTCGGAATTTGACGTCATTTCTGGGAATTTACGAAATTCTCGGAATTTGACGTCATTTCTTGGAATCCGCGAAATTCTCAGAATCTCTCGGGTGGATTCTGAAATTTTGCCGTAAAATCGAGCGAATGTATCAGGAGAACATGATATCCGAGGAGGTATTCGATTCGCACAATTCCTGGAATTTGACGTCATTTCTTGGAATCCGCGAAATTCTCAGAATTTGACGTCATTTCTGGGAATTTACGAAATTCTCGGAATTTGACGTCATTTCTTAGAATTTACGAAATTCTCGGAATTTGACGTCATTTCTGGGAATTTACGAAATTCTCGGAATTTGACGTCATTTCTGGGAATTTACGAAATTCTCGGAATTTGACGTCATTTCTGGGAATTTACGAAATTCTCGGAATTTGACGTCATTTCTGGGAATTTACGAAATTCTCGGAATTTGACGTCATTTCTGGGAATTTACGAAATTCTCGGAATTTCTCGGCTGGATTCTGAAATTTTGCCGTAAAATCGAGCGAATGTATCAGGAGAACATGATATGCGAGGAGGTATTCGATTCGCACAATTCCTGGAATTTGACGTCATTTCTTGGAATCCGCGAAATTCTCGGAATTTGACGTCATTTCTGGGAATTTACGAAATTCTCGGAATTTGACGTCATTTCTGGGAATTTACGAAATTCTCGGAATTTGACGTCATTTCTTGGAATCCGCGAAATTCTCAGAATCTCTCGGCTGGATTCTGAAATTTTGCCGTAAAATCGAGCGAATGTATCAGGAGAACATGATATCCGAGGAGGTATTCGATTCGCACAATTCCTGGAATTTGACGTCATTTCTTGGAATCCGCGAAATTCTCGGAATTTGACGTCATTTCTGGGAATTTACGAAATTCTCGGAATTTGACGTCATTTCTTGGAATCCGCGAAATTCTCAGAATTTCTCGGCTGGATTCTGAAATTTTGCCGTAAAATCGAGCGAATGTATCAGGAGAACATGATATCCGAGGAGGTATTCGATTCGCACAATTCCTGGAATTTGACGTCATTTCTTGGAATCCGCGAAATTCTCGGAATTTGGCGTCATTTCTTAGAATTTACGAAATTCTCGGAATTTGACGTCATTTCTGGGAATTTACGAAATTCTCGGAGTTTGACGTCATTTCTTGGAATCCGCGAAATTCTCAGAATTTTTCGGCTGGATTCTGAAATTTTGCCGTAAAATCGAGCAAATGTATCAGGAGAACATGACATGCGAGGAGGTATTCGATTCGCACAATTCTTGGAATTTGACGTCATTTCTTGGAAACCACGAAATTCTCGGAATTTAAGATTCCGTTAAACCGCAAAAATCCGTTGGTGACCGAGAACCGTTACGAATAACGTTCGTGGCGACTGGCCGGCGCCATTCAAAAGAAAAGTGAAATCCACATATTTTTAGGGGTTTTTGGGCCAAATTTTGAGTTCCAAGCAATTCCCGTTATTCACTTTTCATTTAAATGGCGACCGAGAGTCGCCATTCCGTTAAACCGCAAAAATCCGTTGGCGACCGAGAACCGTTACGAATAACGTTCGTGGCGACTGGCCGGCGCCATTCAAAAGAAAAGTGAAATCCACATATTTTTAGGGGTTTTTGGGCCAAATTTTGAGTTCCAAGCAATTCCCGTTATTCACTTTTCATTTAAATGGCGACCGAGAGTCGCCATTCCGTTAAACCGCAAAAATCCGTTGGCGACCGAGAACCGTTACGAATAACGTTCGTGGCGACTGGCCGGCGCCATTCAAAAGAAAAGTGAAATCCACATATTTTTAGAGGTTTTTGGGCCAAATTTTGAGTTCCAAGCAATTCCCGTTATTCACTTTTCATTTAAATGGCGACCGAGAGTCGCCATTCCGTTAAACAGCAAAAATCCGTTGGCAACCGAGAACCGTTACGAATAACGTTCGTGGCGACTGGCCGGCGCCATTCAAAAGAAAAGTGAAATCCACATATTTTTAGGGGTTTTTGGGCCAAATTTTGAGTTCCAAGCAATTCCCGTTATTCACTTTTCATTTAAATGGCGACCGAGAGTCGCCATTCCGTTAAACCGCAAAAATCCGTTGGCGACCGAGAACCGTTACGAATAACGTTCGTGGCGACTGGCCGGCGCCATTCAAAAGAAAAGTGAAATCCACATATTTTTGGGGGTTTTTGGGCCAAATTTTGAGTTCCAAGCAATTCCCGTTATTCACTTTTCATTTAAATGGCGACCGAGAGTCGCCATTCCGTTAAACCGCAAAAATCCGTTGGCGACCGAGAACCGTTACGAATAACGTTCGTGGCGACTGGCCGGCGCCATTCAAAAGAAAAGTGAAATCCACATATTTTTAGGGGTTTTTGGGCCAAATTTTGAGTTCCAAGCAATTCCCGTTATTCACTTTTCATTTAAATGGCGACCGAGAGTCGCCATTCCGTTAAACAGCAAAAATCCGTTGGCAACCGAGAACCGTTACGAATAACGTTCGTGGCGACTGGCCGGCGCCATTCAAAAGAAAAGTGAAATCCACATATTTTTAGGGCTTTTCGGGCCAAATTTTGAGTTCCAAGCAATTCCCGTTATTCACTTTTCATTTAAATGGCGACCGAGAGTCGCCATTCCGTTAAACCGCAAAAATCCGTTGGCGACCGAGAACCGTTACGAATAACGTTCGTGGCGACTGGCCGGCGCCATTCAAAAGAAAAGTGAAATCCTCATTATTTTGGGTGTGCAATTTCTGAAATTTTGCGGAAAAATCGAGGAAAGGTATCAGGAGAACATGATGTGCGAGGAGGTATTCGATTCTTGGAATTGCCCGCCCATTGCCCGCCCATTTCCCGCCTTTTCGCCACCCATTCTCGGGAATTCTTGCCCAAAATCGGGAAAATTGGGATTCTGGATATTTGGGATGTCGAGGAAATATAAAGTTAACACAATAAAGTTATTTATTGTAAATGTAAATTTCACGGGGTACAACAATTTTCATACAACATTTTATACTAATAAATATTACAATATAACAAATATAAATATATAAATATATGCAATAAACATTTCTAAATATAATATCTTGACGATGGTCCTTCGTTCTTTCTTTTTCTTTGATTGCAGACGTCCCGGCGAAACAAGCAGTGGTCATCCAGTAATCATTAATAACAAGGCAGATTAGTTAACAAATCAATTAAATAAATTAATATACAAAATTGGCTTTTTTCTATACTTAAAACATTAGATTTTGTACTTACTTCTGCACAGTGCATTTTTTGTTGCGTTAAATTTCATGGCGTCGACAATTTATGAACGGATCAGATATATCCAGTTGTTGGTTGTTCGTCTTCTTGTATCTTATTTCTGCTATTATTAATATTATTTATATGTTTAAATTTTTGTCTAAGTTCTGTGTATCAATATTTTTAAGAGACAATAAAGAATTTTTATTGTACCAGATTGTAGTTAAAATTTATTTCCTTCCATTCCTTTACTCCTAGTTCTTAGAAATCTTAGGGAAAAACAATGAAGTTCTTCATGTTGGCGACACTGACTGCTTCGGTTTGCGTTCCCCTTCATTCTTTACAAACATCTGAGCGCAGACTTTAATGTTGTTTGTTTACATGTGTTTTTTATGAAAGTTTACGAGTGTTTTATGTTCCTCGGAATGTATTAGACCCAAGTACTTCGAAGTGAGTTCCGTGTATATTGCTTTTGCATAATTGGAATGAAAGAGTGCATTTTTTTCTACCGTTTCCTTCCTAACCTCAAATTCTATAATGCTTTTACATTTAAATCTATAAAACAAGCTTTATATATTGTTTCAATATATATACAATTTCCGTATGTATGTATGTCTTTTTTATGAACAATATATGAAGTTGTACAAGCATGATAATCGATTTGATTCCACTTCTCTTTCTCCAACTTAACCTCAAATAATGTACACTTCGCTTGTCTCTGGTTTGACTCTTCCCGACTTCTTTCCTGAACGTTTTATTTTTGGATTGTTATAGAAGCGGTACAATTATGAATCCTAATATCCAACAAAAGATTTTACAATTCGAGACATTTATCAATGATGTATTAAAAGCGGATCTCGCTAAATTGGAAGAAAAGCTTAATTCCAAGAATGAGGATGTCGCGGAATTCATCCAATTAAAGACATTAATTAACACTTTTAAAACAAATGAATTTGATAAGAATGGCTTTAAAACACAAGTAGACATTGGACAGAATTTCTTTATAGAAGCTCATGTTCCTGATGCTTCCACGATCCTACTGGATGTAGGTTTAGGACATTACGTGGAGTTCACATTGGAGGAGGCTCTAGTAGTGATTAACGTACGAATCAAGCTACTGGAAAGACAAATAGAGCACCTCCGTAAGGAAATAGCAAAAACAAATGCTCACATTAAATTAATTCTTCTTGGAATTGGAGACCTGCAAGGATTTAAAGATTGAGCTGTATATCCTTGGTTAAAGCGTACTACATTTTATCCAAGGAAGATATGCTTGTATTATAAATGAACATCCTGTCTGCATGAAGTCTTTGTACATACTGTAAATACATCTGAATAAACGCTTTTACACCTACAATTTTCTGCATTCTTTTGTTATATAATTTCCTTAACTCGACACCTTTGCAACGTTATCTTTAAGTTAAGTAAACGCCATTTTCTATTGAGTTCGCTTTATATAAGTTCGCGGATTTTGTTTAACGCGGAACACTCGTTGCGCTTGATTAATTTACCAGCCCCGAAGTCGCGACTTTTGTTTCCTCGTTAAGCGCAATTGCGGAGATTTAAGAGGACCTTGCGGATCGTTTATATAGGGCAGAGGTCGTTTATGAATGGATCAGTACACGTTCTTTTTTTCTACCTGCTACTCTGCAATTATTTTCGCATATTCCGTTATTTTCATTGCTACGAATTAACCCTTTTTACCTTCTCGAGTTTACGAATTCCTGACAATTATATGAGATATATTCGATTTCCTTATACAATTATAGTTCAATATTAAAAACCTAAGAAACTTGTGGAAATTAATTCTTTCGTTTCAAGTGCTTCCTTTCGACCGCCGTTTATTTCCAATTTTATGTGACGCGATTCTTCAAATAAATTAATAAGCTTCTTAAAACTAATTAATAAGCTTTAATGTCGGATTGGCGCAGCATACCTTGCGAGGAAAAACACAGGGAATTTCTCGTGAAATTCAGCGCGACTTTAATCGACGGTGCTTTCGAAAGTGTATCTCGAGAGAATCCTGTGTCCAGATGGAGAGAAGCTACTTATTTGAAGGATATTATAAGATTCGATCTCGAGGAGGGACCTAAGGATCAGGATGTCCTCCTGGAAGTGGCAAAGAAGATCTTGAAGTACAGTGTTAGGACAGGACATCCGCATTTTATGAACCAGCTTTTCTCGGGGTGAGAATTAATGTTAATTAATTGAGAATAATTTTCAACTTCTAATTTATATGATTAGGTGTAACCGAATTTTCAAATACAAAATAAGTAGTTTATGTAGATCTTAATTAAATACACAATGAAAATTCTCGGCATTCCTTAAATAAGATATGATTTTAATGAATCAGCCTTCCTGTGAAATATGATGAATTTATGATAAATTCCTGCGAGATATGTTAAATATACTGAAATATGATAACTAATATATAGTATGATATTAAAAAAATGGATATTCTATTACGTGGTAAAGTAAACTCGCTTTAATAGAATCTATGAATAATGCACATTTTTCTTCAGTCATTTTCGATTAAATAACTTACAATATAATTTAATAAATCCTATTAGAAATTAGACTTGATTAATCTCATTCAATTCCACTTATATGAAAGATCTCGGTAATACCTTTCAACACAATTATAATTCAATATTAAAAACCGATAAAATCTCTAGACATTAAATATAAAGCGCATTAGAACAAATAAACCTTAAAACATTCAATGAGCTTCGTCCTCGAAGCTGAATCAAATTTAAGTAACCTTGAGATCCTTCAGTTTGAAGGATCATTTTGGAAACCAAGGAGTGTCCATGTTACAGTACATATAGATAAATAATTAGTTTAATACAATATGTATTGTACATATTTATACGGTCGAATAATCAATTTATTTCATTCAGTTTGGATCCTTATGGTTTAGCCGGACAATGGCTGACCGACACGATAAACGCTTCCGTATACACGTACGAAGTTGCGCCGGTTCTGACATTAATGGAGAAGAGTCTCACAACGAAATTATTGCGTATGTTTTACAAAGATGAGAACGGTTTTACGAACGGCGATGCCATTTTCTGTCCCGGTGGTTCCTTCGCGAATGGCTCGGCCATTAATCTCGCTAGATTCTGGTACCGACAAAAGCCGAAGGTGAGTAAACCTCGAGCGATCCGCAACCGATATTTTGCCTGATGAATACGGAATAAATAGTCGCTCTTAATTATCAAAGCTAATTACTGTGCAATTAGTGCAATCACTGATGCATCCCATGTATCGCACGAAATTAAAATATGAACCACTAGCCGGAAGATTGACTATGTGATAAGGCGCAATCAAGACGAAATTTCCACCCATTCGGTGTTCCTTTATGTTCGTCTTTATGATGCTGCTTTTGCGAAGTCTCACGGAGCACTTTTTACGGAATTACCTAACATCCTATACGTTTAATGATATGTTCAATTTACGGTGATTGTTACTTCCTGCATTCACGATGTTACCTGTGAATGATTAAGTAATCTAGTAATTTATGACTTTGTTCCACGACGTTGTCACTCTTTATTATAATAATAATTGTAAATGAATCCGGTTCATTATTCGAATGTGATTATGAATAAATTGAGAAATAATTCTACATAATGTACCCTATCAATTTCTGTTAGCATATATTCGAAAATTTTAATAATTCCTTACACATATTAAAACGTAATTATCATTACAATAAAAGTGGGATTTACACGGCAAAGTCATAATGACGGGTCCGTGGTTTTAATAAAATTGTTTAAATTCATAGCGTTCAGTTTTTAAAGATTTTTTCGGCTCAGGTTGCACAATGGATATAATTGAACCGATTAATTTACTTCTGCCATCCGTCCTTATTTTACAAATTAAATAAGAATATAACTGAATATATTATCGGTAGTTTTAGTGTTAAAATATACTTTTTACTATCTATAACATACGTAATAATTTGAATCAAGATACGAATAGATAATTACCATTTCAGAACAAAAATCTTCCATCTTCGAATCTGGTGCTCTTCGCTTCCGAAGATGCACATTATTCAGTTTCGAAATGGGGCAACGTTTGCGACGTGGAGGTAATCTTCGTGAGAACCGACGAATTTGGCAGAATGAATGCCAATGATCTAAGAGGAAAGATTGTAGATCAAAGTGACAAAGGAAGACACGGATTCGCGGTGTTCGCGACAGCAGGTATATTAATAAATAAATTCTAGGTAATAAATAATCAACTTCTACCACAGAATCCTGAAGAGTGTCTCTAATACCGTAAAAAATATTACCAGAATTATAGATTATTATACGAAGCATTATCAATAGATCTCGTAAGAATCCCGATTATTGTTTCAGGAACAACCGTTTTAGGTGCTTTTGATCCGCTGATTGAATTAGCAGAAATCTGCCAGGAATTCGATATGTGGTTGCATGTGGATGCTGCATGGGGTGGCGGTTTAATATTCAGTAAAAAACACAGTGTACTCTTACGCGGAATACACAGAGCGGATTCCATACTTTTCAACCCGCATAAACTGTTAGCGGTGCCCCAACAATGTTCTTTGCTTCTAACGAAGCACGATAACATACTGAAAGAAGCACATTCGAAACAAGCGTCTTATCTCTTTCAAAAGGATAAGTTTTACTCGACAGACTTGGATGTAGGTGACAAGTATCTGCAATGTGGACGTCGACCAGACGTCCTGAAATTTTGGTTCATGTGGCAAGCCAAGGTAACATCATATTTTTTCACCGACTAAATAATTCATTTACTCACGTATGCCATTTTAATGTTTAATGAATCATTTTATAAAAAATACTCTGCTGTCAAATAATATTGGTAACTAAGAACTAGGGAGATATTGTAATACTCGATACCGTATTGAGGGGCGGAGACATTGTTTTCCTCGTGGACGAAATTAAATTTTATTCATTATTCAGGAAATTAGGGCATTTACGCATCGGAATTAATAGTGGATGATTTATTTTCAAAAATTATCCCTTGATATCAAAGAATCTTGGAGTCCAAGGAATACTTAGGTGTTGTAATAGTCGACATTATTGTAAAGCCGAAGAATTATATTTATTGAATTTATTCGAATAATTATTCTATTTACCTATCTGACGTAAATATTGAATTAATTATTTTCTAAAAAAATACTCCTTGGTAATTTTGGTTCTTAGGACCACATAGATACTGTAATACTCGACACCATGGTGAAGGCACAGTAAACTTCCATTTATTTATATTTAGTTAAATAATTATTCAACTTACGCGTCCGACGTTAACATGGAACACTTTATTTTCTAAAAAAACACTTCTTCATACCGGATAATCTTGATGCTTAAGAAGCACGTGGAGGTTGAAATACTCGATACCCTGGTGAAGGCAAGATCCGCTTGTAGCATAGAAATTGTTCTGTTCCCTTCATTAAGTATAAAGTGTTAACCACTTATGCAAATATGTAGAAAACTAGCCTTGGTAGCACTTTTTCCCCTGATCTTCCTTTAATTGTTCGTCTTGTACTTTGTGGTTTAAGCTCCGGTGCCGGAAGCACACTTCGTAAGAGTTAAGGGTCTGATGCACGATATCTTTCGAGTGTTTGCCAGTATGCTTGTGCATATATTAAATTCTCCCTCGGCTACGAATTGAGAATCTTCCTACTGCACTTATTCGTTGCATTTTCAAGATCCCGAAAGAACCTTCCGACGTACACAAGGACTTCTTCAGATACCGCTGGTTTTAGATCAGTTACTAGCAAAGATCATCTCCTCTCCTCGCTTATCTTCAATCACGACCACTTTTCAACGTGTACCAACATCAATCACTAAAAATTAACATATCAGCTTCGTGCTGGTTTTTTCACGGCAACGAGACCACGTAGAAAATGTCACTTGTCAAACGTGTTAAGATTCGGCTTCGCTCGGTGTCTGTCGATTCTGTTTATGTTGGTGTTCATTTTGTTATGTTATTTGTTGGTGGATGATGAAGGAGGGATTGTTATTGTAAATGGAAGCTTGTGGACCAGTAGATGCTGTAATTTTATTGTTATCAGTGGTTAAGTAATAGATTTAATCGTTCTGATAAGACACCTCTTGGAGGAAGAGAATGCCAGAGATTCGTGTGTTATGTATTTATTTTAATGGACGGAAAATTGTGTTTTACGTGGGACTGTTTTTATGAGTTTGGGAAATATGGATATAGAATGTGTGATTTTTTATTTAATAATATAAAAATAATTTAATGCAAATGTTTATTTGACGTTGGAGCTACTCGACAGACAATTAACAAGTCTATTGGTTTGTCGTGTTTCAAATACAAAGGATATTAGTTATTAAAATTTAATAATAAACTGAATGAAATAATTTTATAATGGTTTAATAATTATGTTCGCGTGACAAATAGGATATATTTCTAATCAGATTTCATTGCTCGGAAATTCACTACAATTTTAGTTATCCAGAATGTCTGGAGAATTTCTGGATTCTTATAATATTATTAATGCTTACTTTTTTCTTGCTAGATAATTATTAACTCTTACAAAAGTTTATCATGTAGGAATTCCTGGATATTATATTATTCCTTTTCTATTTTCATAGAAACCAGTGTGTTTTCAGGGTACTTCCGGTTTCGAGAAACATGTGGATCATTTAATGACCTTATCGGTTCTTTTTAAAGAGGAAGTTGGGAAAAGAGATGGTTTCGAACTGGTAACGGAACCGTGTTTTATTAATGTTTGCTTTTGGTTCGTTCCACCATCGTTGAGGAATGAAAAATCTTCGTACGATTATAAAGAAAAATTGAATCAGGTAAACGAAATTAATGAATACTAATTTTCAAGTATATTTCAATTAAATTATTAAATCTAAAAAATGGGGAATTTCCACAAAAAGATCGAGCTCGAAGAAGTATTTTTTAAGTTCAGTGATTCCGCTTAAAAAATAAGTATTTTGAAGAATTTTATAATCCCGCACAATATTTTCTTTTGCTGGTCGAAATAGATATATTAAAAATTATATTGGCGCTAATCCTTATGCCATTGAATTTTATTTAAAATATTTTGGAAATTATTCCTTTTAAATTTATGTGTGGAGTAGTGAATCATAAATCTATTATTTCAAAACATTAATAATAAAATAGATGAAATCAAATTTTCTACAAAATTTTATATTTCGAAGTGAAGGAATATCGAGTGTTGGAAACCATAAAAAACAGGTGACATTGTCGGCAACAGATATGTTCCGAGAGTTTTTATCAGCTGTAGGCGTCCTGCTTTCATGTTCTATCATTTCCCATTTAATCAGCAATCGATTAAAAGTGCAATACTTTTTTAGGATAGAATCTACTATCAAAATTAAAATTAAATAAAATTGATTAATCAAGGATTTTACTTGAAATTTATTACAATTTACCGTAGCTCTGTAATATTGAAAAGATAAATGGCTACTGATATTTCAACCTTTTTACAATATCTATCTTTCCATCAGGTTGCACCAGTGTTGAAAGGAAAAATGACGAAGAGGGGTAGTCTGATGATTAATTATCAACCATTGCGGGAAAAACCGAACTTTTTCCGATTCGTTACCCAAAATTCGGGAACAGACAAGGAGGACATTTATTACGTATTCGATGAGTTGGAGAACCTTGGAAGAACAATGTAAATTAATTTATCACTTACATATTTATAGATATAATTGACCGATCTTCGTATAATATATTAAATAGAAATAATGACAAAAGTGGATAGTAAACCTTAATTAGAATTAAGAATTGTATATCACATGGAATGAAATAACATTGTAAACTGATAAAATAAAACAAACTTTCTGCTTGCAGTTTTCCTGTAGTCTCACTTGCGAAGGAAATAAAATACAGTTTAATCTCTGTCGATTAATTTGGGGATAATTAATATTTCAGTTTTACAAAATAATGAACCGATTTTAGCAATTATTATTATACAATTACGTTATGGCATAAATTAATTACACGTCATGAGATAAAGAGACTTTAAGTTTTTAAGTAATCGCAGTAATCAAAGAAGAGTAGGGAGAATCTATTTCTTGGATTATTTAACAACGTTCCTTTGCCTAGTGGTTTATTATTTCCAGGCAAGAAATAACGAATTCCAAACACGCGAATCAATTCTCGTTCGGGTTAACTACTCGAAACGTAGCAGACAGCTGATCTGATTACGAGAGACCGACAGTAAATTTCTGATGGCAAGGCAGAAGGTCAATTCGTGACTGTTTACCTCCGAAACCCCGCGGCATCGCAAATCTGCTTAATTCTGATTTCAATGACACCACGTAGAGATATCCTATCTCTATAATATTACTACTCCCATATTACTATAATAATATATTACCTTAAGGAAGATTTTGTAATAAGAACTTTTGGATGATTAGCAGTATATTATATATATTATTAATAGTTATAATACCTGCAATGGCGTTGGCGTATACTGTGATATTATAATACTTTATATAGATAAATCTGCTGGCGCTACTATAAACAATTCGGATAAGTAAAGGCCAATATGTTAATAACATTAAATCCGACCTTCAATTACTCAAACAGTTAACGTCGCGACGATATATGTATCATAACATACATACCAGAATATTATCAACGCCACATCTATTATGACAGACTGACACATTTATAATATCAATAATTGCCAACGTCACAGTATATATTATACTATCTTCCGATTATTTTATTAAATCCCGAGGACCCATCATTTTAACTGCTTTGTTAGTTCTAGCGTTAAGTCACATGAAAAATGGAAAACAATTGTGGGACAAATCATGTGCATACATACTTGAATAAACATATATCGACATATAAAACCAATATATGATCCACTCATCTCGCCATTGGCAATTCGCATTCGCATCGTCATATTTGTCTTCTTCCAAAGCGAATGCAGGAAACACAGGCAACGCGTATTGTCGAAAAGCGAGCAAACCAGTCAGTGAATTTTATCAGGACGAATGAAAGGCAGTCTTGTGTTTGCCGATTAAATCAGGAATAATAATGAACGGTATGTAGTTCTGCCTGAATACGTGGTACACGGTGGAAGGGTGTTGCACTCGAGGTACGGAATGTGCATATTGCTGTGCACTTGGTTGCACCGACATTGAACACACCTAACTCGATAACCGGGTTTTCACGTGGGCCTGAAAAGATTGTAAATGTAGAGGAATACAGGTGTTCCAACGAATGGCAATTCGGTTCGCGCTCGGACCCTCGAGAAAAGGGTTGCCGCGACGAGGGTTGTCGGAGGAACCTAAAAAAAGGAAAAACGAAGAAAGAGATAAATAGAGAGGAAGGGAGGAGAAGGATATCCGTAGGACGGGGTTCGTACGGTTTTTAATTAAATAATCCACTAGCGGGGAATTTTTATTTCCTGCGATATCGACGGACCGATTTATCGGACTACCTCGATGTTTAATTTCACGCGAAACGTTTATGCTATGCGCGGGAAAACGGAGGAATGAAGAGGGCTTTTATGAAGGCGCGATGTTTTTATTTTATATAGATCCTGGTGAATTCGAAGTGTATTATACTGGAATACTGGAACATTGTTTTGCTGTATTCTTTACCTATCGAATGTAAGCCTAATCGTAATTTGTTTTTAATGATTTAAATATCTTTTATAAAGTTTTACTCACTGTACGTGTAATTTTCATACGAGTGTATTGTATTGTCATATTCATAATATAATACTTATTATACTTATATACATATTGTCAAAAATGTTACTCCTCCGAATATTTAAGCAAACACCGTACTCTATTAACTGATTATACAACGACGACCACAATTGTCCAAAAACATCGCTATTTTTCTTTCCCCCAAAGTAATATCACGGTGTATTTCTTCCCTTGAATGACCACCGCCATGTTTTCTGTCCAAACATAGTTATACGAAATTGATTTGCGGCGAATTGAATGAATACGACGAATGTCCGCGCTATTAGAATTTCAAAATTTCCGGAGAAATTCAACGCGCAAGTTTGTTTATAAAGTTCGAGATGGAATTTATGGAAAAGCATCTACTCCGAAAATCTTGAAGGAATGCAAGGAGTTACGTGAGTCGTACATGTTTTTCAAATGACGTTCGTGGTAAAAGTAGTGCAGTGAAGCAAAAATACTTGGAAAATGGAGGAAGTTCGGGTAACGCAAATCTTGTTCCGGCCATACGAGGCAGTACGTTAACATTCTTCCGGTGCCGTGCGTGTAATCAAAGTGGAATGTCATACCATCCGCGTATGTGTGTAATGCACAATTCATGATACATTGATACATTGCAAATGCGAAGTGCACCGGAATGTAATGTATCGGGAAACTACTTTTGATATGGAATACTCTGCGGCGGAACGAAATTCGTGATTCAAGGAAGAATTTTATTCGTGGCCGTGCTTTCAATCGGTTTTTACCTTCGTTGTAATACATACAATTTACAATATTGACAACAAAACTATTGTTGCGTTTGAAAGAGACAGCTTGAATTTTGTAATACTGTTATAATAATAGAAGCATAATTAATAAATAATAATATTAATTCTTGTAGTTAAAATGTGTAAGTGCGATCTTGAACAAATTCTTTTTGCGAAAAGTATTAAGAAACTAAGAACAATTGAATAAGATTGAAATTTGTATGGGCAGATTCGAGAGAAATTGATATAGAAATATAATATCTTGCATTACATTATATATTGTAGTTAATAACCATATAATATAATAATATACTAATATTTACCACCACGATACACGTTAATATTACTTGAAAGGAAGAAAAATAGTGGTCCTGCGATAAAATGGTGGCCATAAAATCGTAATGATTTAGAATCGATGACCACAGAATAAGATAAAATACTATTTTGTTTACACCCCTCGAAATTCGAGTTCTAATCTAGCCTTATTTGAATGCACATCCCTTTTTATAGACGCATACCATTCCCATCTTACTTGTGCACAGCTGAATTTTGGGCTTCGGAGGGGTGGTACGTGTGTCTGAAGGGCGGCATTAGCGTGACCCGCCGGATTTCCACCCTGCAGCCGAAATTACCATACGGGATTAGTGTGTCCACGGCTTAAAGTCGACACGCATGGTCGCATACCGATAAGACTTTATTAACTTCGCCTCTGTTTATCCCGGTGTTTCATTCGCCACCTTCTCACCTCGGTGTTATTGGTGGAACTTTACAAATTCGGGGCATTTAAGTATTACATGTTCCTTGTGAAATAATTGATGGATATTACAAATATTGAACATTGTGTTAATATTAAAAATCCATATAAATAAGGCATAATTTTAATGCCACATTATCAGAGATGACTCAAGTTGTAACTCTTGCAAAGGGTTATTAATCATATGATAAGGGAGCTCTTAATCACTTTTGCACCTCGAGTATTTTTCTCGTGGAGGGGGTAAAAATTGTTAATCTTGAGTCGACACATCGTGGCACGTTAAGAGGAACGATTTATTTACTTTAGAAATTTCGGGTGGATTAAGACGGCAGGAACCAGTGGAGGGTGTACTTCGGGAAGTTTATGACAGAAAGTAGGGGAGCGCGTCGAAAACATGGAGAGAGATTACGAGGCTCGCGGGGGTTGGTGTATTTCAAGGTATAGTTTCGTCAGCACCTTGACGTGCCCCGACTCTTATACGACGTTTATGCTCTTCAACCTTTTATCGCCATCGACGCATTTGTGTTTATATTCTCGCATAAAGACATAACAATAACTGAACCCTAGCAGAGGCTAAAGTCACGTAGAAATTGTATGGTAGAACTTGATTTCCATCTTTGTTCGTTAATATGATTTAATAATGCATATTCACGAATTTTATTTAATAAATGTATTCGGTACAATCATTATTTATTTTATTTTATTAAGCTATAATAATAACTGAACCCTGGCTGGGGCCAAAGTTACATGGAAATTGTATGATAAAATTCGGTTGAAATATTTGTGGATTTAATGCAATTAAATAATATATTATTTATGTATTATTACTATTGATATGTATTATAAGGTTTCAATGTCTTTATTATTTTATATAAAGCATTGTTTCTCTAAATTTGTTATAGAAATGTTTCATTACATAATCGAATGAGCTTTATCTAAATATATGAAAAATTCTTGTTTCCTTTTATCTCAAATATATTCCCAGTGTACATTGTACATCTCCATCTATATGTAGATATCTACCCTGCCCAACTAAAGTTCGCGTGCAACTTCCACGCATTTTCGCAGGACATATTATTACAATAAAAGTGATCTTTAATAAAGTTCCAATTAATGCCTAGATATATGCGTACGATACGAAGAAGAAATCTTTTCGCGACAATAAAAATTGTTTGAGTCGTGGTACGATCTTGGATTGTAAGTGGCAGTTCGCGAGAGTCTGGCACGAAAAAAGATATACGATTACGGTAGACAATTCGAGCGAGCTTTCGAATCGTGCCAAAGTACCGGAACCTGGCTGCAGTAGCCGAGAACCTTGTGTAGGGTTCGAATATAGCGGCACACGTATACACGGCACATTTGAAAGCCGCTATTTAAGCAACCAATTACCTCGTATACCGTGGGATCGTAACGGAGGATCGTAATATGGGAACACCGACTTCACCTTATAAATTTCACGGAATTGGCCACGGCATAGTCGCGTCACACCCAGCAATAATAAGTCTGGATAGAAAATTAAAATTTTCCAACAAAAACCACCCTTTAGTATCCACGCCAAGGGGATACATAAAATTCAAATGTGCTTTTTTCAAATAAGACTTACAATTCCTGAGTTTTCATTCATAGTTTTGCGTAATGCAATCTATTCCATGAGAACCATTTTACAGATAAAGAAAAATGTGATCGTATGCAGCTGCGATAATGAAACTTGGGGAAATTTGGAATTCAGAAATATGTACTTTCGATATTTTATTGTTAATTATTTTTAATGAAGTTAAATATGTTCGCACATCGATTCGTGATATTTAATGACAATAAAATAATGTTTGTGTAAAGGTGTTTTGTTGGAATTATAATTAAATGAACACATTGAGCCGCGTTTCCTGTAATATTTAATACGAATATAATAATGCTACAACCAATCATTATCGAGAAATGTCATTCTTAGGTAATCATTTTAAATAATTGAATCATTTTCCAGGTCGAATATTTCATGTTCTAGATATTTTATATTCTGTACGTTCTGTATTCAATATTTTCCATATTTCAGATATTCTATATTCAACATATTCCATATTATATTTATACAACATTTAATATGTAGAATATCATTTATAAGAACTTTACATGTAGCTTATTATTTATACAAAAATATTTCCACTGCCAGATGTATTCTCACGCTGCAAGTTTAGCATATGCAGTTCTTTTTAAAGACGAATTTCAGTAGTATTGCCGAGTATTGGTCAGACAATAACTTAACCCTATCACTCTCCGAAATATTTACATTAAAGTTCCTTAACTACTTAGATTATTGGTAGATAATTATATGTCGGATATAAAATTGGTCTGCAATTCAGCAAAATAATTTAATAAAGCGTACATAATTAATTCAGTAGGGAGAGAAGTTCTACAGTCAGAATATGTTATTTTCTTAGACGGAATAAATTTACATTCATGCAGTGAAGTTGAATTTTTCTACATGGAAAAATGGGTTCTTAACCCTCGGTAGAATATTATTTAAATAATTTCAAGAAAAATATACTGGAAATTCTCTGATTTATTATGTCTTCTTACTGCGTGAATTATTATTATAATAATAAAAATATTATGCCGTAACGCAGTGCACTAAACCTTGGACTTTCTTTAAACATGTATGGGAAATATGCAGAACAAAATAATTGCAGTAAATAGTTGTTTAATTGAAATTAATATTGTTGGAGGGTATTCCTTGTGCAGCAGAGAAATTGTACCCTTTATTAATAATAAATAATAAAATGGGTATACCTTAAAAAATCGTCAAAATTTCAAAGTCGCCAATTTTGCTCCTAAGTGGCCTAAATCGATGGTAGATGATGTATAAACATATTCTAGGACGATTTCTGGTCGAAAGAAGCGGTTTAAAAATTTGTATTAGTCAAAAATGGGTCGAACTCAAGTCGAAAAAATGTAAAGGGGTACACCTTCAAAAATTGTCAAAAATGAAAAGTCGCCAAAATCACTTCTAAACGACCCAAATCGATGGTAAATGATGTATAAACATATTCTAGGACGATTTCTGGTCGGAAGAAGGGGTTAAAAAATTGTTTTGGGCCAAAAATGTGTCGACGCAAAATCGCAAAAATGTGAAGGGGTATACCTTCAAAAATTCTCAAAAAATGAAAGTCGCCAAAATCACTTCTAACCGACCCAAATCGATGCTAAATGATGTATAAACATATTCTAGGACGATTTCTGATCGAAAGAAGCGGTTTAAAAATTTGTTAGGGCAAAAAATGGGTCGAACCAGAATCGCAAAAATGTGAAGGGGTATACCTTCAAAAATTCTCAAAAAATGAAAGTCGCCAAAATCACTTCTAAACGACCCAAATCGATGGTAAATGATGTATAAACATATTCTAGGACGATTTCTGGTCGGAAGAAGGGGTTAAAAAATTGTTTTGGGCCAAAAATGTGTCGACGCAAAATCGCAAAAATGTGAAGGGGTATACCTTCAAAAATTCTCAAAAAATGAAAGTCGCCAAAATCACTTCTAAACGACCCAAATCGATGGTAAATGATGTATAAACATATTCTAGGACGATTTCTTGTCGGAAGAAGGGGTTAAAAAATTGTTTTGGGCCAAAAATGTGTCGACGCAAAATCGCAAAAATGTGAAGGGGTATACCTTCAAAAATTGCCAAAAATTAAAAGTCGCCAAAATCGCTCCTAGATGAACCGAATCGATGGTATATGATGTATAAACATATTCTAGATCGATTTCTGGTCGAAAGAAGTGGATTAAAAATTTTTATTGGTCATAAATGGGTCGATCCAAAATCGCAAAAATGTGAAGGGGTATACCTTCAAAAATTCTCAAAAAATGAAAGTCGCCAAAATCACTTCTAACCGTCCCAAATCGATGCTAAATGATGTATAAACATATTCTAGGACGATTTCTGGTCGAAAGAAGCGGTTAAAAAATTTTTATTAGTCAAAAATGGGTCGAACTCAAGTCGAAAAAATGTAAAGGGGTACACCTTCAAAAATTGTCAAAAATGAAAAGTCGCAAAAATCACTTCTAAACGACCCAAATCGATAGTGGGTGATGTATAAACATATTCTAGGACGATTCCTGGTCGAAAGAAGCGGTTTATAAATTGTTGCGGCCAAAAAATTGGTCGACCCACACTGGCAAAAATGTAAAGGAGTATATGTAGCATATTATAAGCAGGTTCTAAGACTATTTTCTTGTCATCTGCTAATCGCAATGTCCGTACAAGTTTACTATGGCCGATTTATACATGGTACGAGATATGGACGATAATAATGCAAGTTGTAATATTAATACACTCATTTCGTAACGTTTGAAGAATATTGAAGCATAACGGAGAAGACGCGATATTTACGGCTTGTATAAAACACGGAAGAATTGCCAGTAACGTATAAGCAAGGAGGTAGTTGCTGAGATCAGGCCGGAATTTAATAATACCGGGCATGGACTTGAACCCGTTTAGAATTTAATACTAATTTAAAAGAGATTAGTTCCGTATCCGGAGCTAGACAAGGATCACTACCCCTCAGGTATCCCCGTAGTCCTGGAGTGAATTTCAGGGACACCAACCGGGCACAGAGCCGGTCTTCCCACGGGGGAAGCGGCTTAATTAATTGAGCTTAACTTAAATTTAATTTAATTTCCTCTACATTCTTGGTCCACCTTTGCCAGTAGATACTGACACTGCTGTCGGTACCCTGGCTTTCCTGGCCTTTTATATGCTGCCAATGACAGAAATATATGTATATGGCAGTGTAATTAAGAGTTTCGAGATCGTAAGAATTTGATTATTACAACTTCATTTCTCGAGAGTATAATACATATAGAATATATAAATTACTGTAATATATTTCACACAATAATTAAATTTCGAGTCCTGTAAGTATGGTATTGATTTATGTCCAGTCGATTTAAATATGAATATTACTATTTTCTTATATAATTTTTAGGATGAAATAAAAATGAAAGGTTTTTAAATGTTCGCGAAGTATTAAGTTTTTTAAATTATTGTGTTCTTTCATGTAACAGAATGCCAGTAATGTATGCTGGCCAGTAATGTATACTGGCAATTCGAAAATTCACGCAGATGTTTGTATTTTCTCAATGAGAGAATAACATCCTTAATTTCTCTGCCGAGGACGTTGATGCGTGAAACTCGAACAAACAGCCATCTTGGCAAGATTAATGAGTGGAAGAACAGAACTTGTCTCAGAAGAAGCGCGGTTGAATCGAACAATGAAAAAATTCATAAGAATTTCATAAAACTTAATTCTGATAATAAATTCCGGATCGACCATTTCATATGAATTAATCAATAATTATTTACAAGCCGAGATTAGATGACTATAAATATTGAAATAAATGTTTATGTTAGGATATTTAACTACCGAAGCTCTTCTAGTTTTATTCACATTAATCGGCTCCTTTAAATACTTAAGTAAAGAAAATATTCTTTCACATTATTACACGATCGATCGGTGGATCTCGAAGTATTATATACCACTAACATTACTTTAACATACACATATACAATATATATGCATGTAACGCTACACATTACATCACTGACACATACATATAAATTTTTATAATGGAAAGCCGTATACATACAATCGATATTCTGCTCCATCGTGATTTTGCATTCTCCTCGTTTCGAATTTTCAGCCTAACATGGAATGATTTACACCGGATGTAAATCATTGTGCTTCTCAACGTGGCACATCGAAATCTAGCGGGTCGTCCCTCGGAGAATTTCGAGAAGCGATTCGAGGCCAGAGTTCCACGAGGCTCCTCGATATCGAAAACTCCCTCGTACCAAGATCTTTCGTTTTTCCTCCTGCACCCTCTTCCTTACCCTCTTTCCCTTTTCTCCCCCTTCTTCCTTTTGCCTTTCTCTCTCTCTCTTTCGCTCTTTCTATTTCTCTTTGGTTTGCTTTCTCTGTCTCTCTTTCCCTTTTCGAAACGTAGAGATCCATCTCCGAGGTAAAAGTTTGAGGAGGCTTCGGTTGTT
Organism: Nysson spinosus; assembly: GCA_910591585.2. Classification (NCBI taxonomy): domain Eukaryota; kingdom Metazoa; phylum Arthropoda; class Insecta; order Hymenoptera; family Crabronidae; genus Nysson; species Nysson spinosus. The sequence continues at coordinate 4,638,122 of OU342837.1, read as the reverse complement.
CTTCCCTCTCGTAGGTTACCTCGCAATGTGATTGGCTTCGTGTTAGGCAGGGAAAGAGAGAAAGTAGAAAACTGATTCGAATGAAAACTTTGAATATTTACAGGTAGGTCGCGCACCGGCGTACTTGGGATACCCTTTAAAATTTATTAGCGAATATCGATGAAATTCCAGGGTAGCATAGGATTTCGAAGGGTGAGACTCACCCCAAGAGAAAGAGAAAATGTCGGTCGGCGTGTGCGGCTAGAAAAATCTCAGTGAAGAGTACGAAGGTGCACTGCAACCTGGAAGTTTATTGAATCTCGAGATTCTCTTCGTACTCTATGTATATGTATATATGTATATATGTATATATACGCGTCTATATAAATACGTTTGAGAACAGATGAAATGAAAGTAGTCGTAGTAATTCCGATCGGTAACCAATTGCTACAAAATTCCGCTTGCAAAAATACAAATTTATTTCCACTCGTCGGATGGAGGTGTTTAATGAAATAATATTTTCGATGAAACCGGGAGATGCAAGATAGATGGAAGCGCTCGAACTTACCTGAAGAAACGCCTTGGGCCACCTTTATAAATGTCTTACAAGTTGAAACAAAGGGATTCGTTCTACATTTCTCATGCAGATTGTGTACGATTGCCGCGGAATAATTTAGTAATTCTGACTCGTGCACAAACGCGACATTAATTCTTTTATATTTCCTATGCCACTCACCTCCGGCGAGTTAAACTAAAGACGGCACATTTTCCTTTTAATATGCACCGAAATAAAACACCTTTCGACGGAGCGAACTTTCGCGCACTTTTTCGTCTACTTTTACACACAGGATACTGAATATTCATCAACGAACGAGTAAGTTCAATCTGCAAGAAGTGGACGACCGAGTTCGTTAGGGTCTCCTCCCATTCGGCACAAACTTTCGTTCCCGATTGAAGCACTGTATAAATTTTGATAAGATAATATTATTATCGGTACACCTCACAAATAAGTGCCTTATTATTTCTTCGGGGAAGCAAATTAGATAATACTCCGACAAAGTTCGAGGAAATCTAAGATTATCCATATAAATGTACTGTCAGTTATTTCATGAATTTACTTCATAAGCCAATTAATGAAGAAATATAATTCTGTATATTATATTCCACATATTCTGAATATGAATAAATAAATAATATCATAGCTATCCTCATTAACGTTCATTAATATCATCAAAAAAAAACGAAAGAACCCGCTACGATACCTGATAAAGCGGTCACAGAATTTCCTCTATCACGAAACGGATGAAGTTACAACTCGCAACGACTGGTCCCGGCGATAAATGGATTAACAGGAACTACGTGCATCGAACCGAAATTAATTCACTGGTGATTATCCGGCCAACGAAAGGACGAAGGAGCCACGTATAAAAGAGAATGAAAAAAATCTGTAGAAAAAGAAGAGGAAAAATTCCTAGCTTATCCATGGTGTACCTCATTGTTTGTAACGAGCAACTGGACTCGGAACGGGAAGAGGACTGGAAGGAAGGTGTCGTTGATGGGGTAGCTAATGAGCAAAAGCGAGGATAATGTCGTTATAATAAGTAACTACGTTCGTGGTGGGAAAGTAATCTTTTATACCGTGAACGGACCGCGTTTCTGGGGACTTTAAATGTCCTTGCAGACGTTAAGTGACTCGGAGTGGAAGTCAGATAGCGCTTTATTGCTATCAGCCAACTGGCTCCATGGGACAAACCTCCTCTGCTCTTTCCTTGGTTTCCACTTGGTACTTACTTTTTGGTGCACATACTGGAAACTCCTCTCGAATGTTCGCTCCTTTTGTTTCGAGCCAAACAAATGTTCGGATCGCGAACGCTTAAGTTGCGAAATCCGTACTCGGAAATATATTCCTGGTTCCTTACCTCTGACGTGTACTAAAGCCATGGAAGAATGGTTCGAAGAGTCTGGTCGGATGGCATCGTTCGAATGAATATGCATGCACCGAGTATCCTGTAACTGAGATCCTAGAAATGCTTCCTTTCGAGTTATACAGGGTGTCCTGTTATTATAATCGACTTTGGAACACCTACGTAAATAGTTCTCTTCTAATATCCACATTTTTTGGATTAATCGTAGGCTTGGTTCAGATGTAAGCGATAAAAGTATCCGACGTGTCAAGTAGTGCGATACGGTGTGCATGGATTCCAGGAAAGTGTGCGAGAAAAAGAAAAAAGTATTGAGTAGTATTTAGAATGTGAGGGAAACCGACGGACGAGCGGAGAGTGATAAAAACGAGAGAGTCAAGAGTGTGTATCAGAAAGTCAATTACAGTGTTGGTTTGTGTTGATCCGTGACGTTTATTTGTTGCATTCAGTTTTCTATACTTGTATATTTAATTATTGTGAATGAACTGTTTATAGTTATTTATTCACGTAAATCGTCTTCAACTCGTTTCTCATTATAATAACGGTACACCGTGTAGAGTTCGAGATTTCTAACAAAGCTTTGAGAAGATAAATTTTCGTAGGTTTATTAGCTCCTTCGAAGAATACCGACCACCTTGAGAAATCGTTTCTTATCTTACCTTTCCATCGATTTTTTTTTCGTCTCGCAGTTTACTGATTTTATGTCTTCCCGAGCTTTTCGAATGAATCCTGTGATGTACTTCCGCCGAACATCCGGCGGTTTAGTTTGTAGTGGGTTGTAAACAATGCGTCTGACTTGTGACCCTCCGTTTCTACTGCGCCGAAGAGAGTTTAATGTGGATGCTGTTATCTCGAGGAGTTACAGGACATTAAATTTTATTTCAGCATTACTCGTTATTGGAAATGGAAAAACATTTGTATTGTAATTAATATTGTGACTTAATAATGCGTTTTAATATTTTAAGTAATCTCTTTCTAGAGAATATTTACTTATATTAGTTGTATCTTTAGGTTCTTGTTTATCGAATTATAACTGTCTTTACGGAAGTTATTCATTACTATTCTTTCTTAAATTAAAATATATACCCTTAAGCTGCTAAAATATGACTAAACTTGATATTTGGATTACGAACCTAAACCGATGTATATTTAAACTTAACGACACGATTCCCGTAAAGATTTCATAACCCATTAATTCTTCCTCCGATTTCAAAAATATTATTCGAAAATATTCTTTATTCCTTTTCTCTGCTTTCTCCGAAAATCCTAGTTCAAACATCAATCACAATGGAATGCACTTAGGAAGTCGACTCAGTTAGCTTCGCATAGAACGAGGTAGAGAATCAAACTCGCAAGCACGATACGCAAAATCCGGACCCTTAAATTCAAGGGTTTTTTCAGTGCAGAGAAGCAAAGTGGAACGATAGAGCGGTGCATTATCATTGTGCACGTCGGCCGTTCATTCAGTAACCTTCCGGAAAAATGTCCCCATACCCTAGGGAATGTGCAATCGAAAAACGTAGCTACGATCCGAAATGGTTGTGAGTTCACATATGCGAGGAAGGATCGCTTCCAGGATCGTGGGAAACTAACTTCTGCGGTAACACGAAGGAAAGAAATTCCTGGCCGTAGTTATACTCACCGCGAAAGGTTCAAGCTTTTCAAAATACTTTTTACGCCCGACGTTTACTATTCCCGGTATTTTATTCCTTCCTGTACTGCGATATTTTCTTTGCCAGAGTACAGAGTGAATTTACACTTTACGAACTTTCCTCGATGAGGTATTTTTCCTTTTTCACCGAGTAACCAGGAAATTACTCATTAATAGAGTTTTCTATGAGTTATGATCTTTGAGAGTATACCCGGATGTTTAAAATAAATCGTGGTAGTTATGATGCATTATAATCTTTGTTTATTCCGTGTTATACGGCGAGGATTATATTTCAACATCAAGGGATTATCTTTCCTTCGTAACTCAATATTCATGCACCTCTTAAAGGATTTACTTAAAATGGCACATCATATTGGTGTCTTGCAAATCCCTGTGATATTCTAGTTACATACATATTATATTAGGAACCAAATATAATTGCAAATAATATTCTTAATTTCTTTTAATTGCAAATATATAATGGAAATAATTGTAGAACCTAATCTTGATCAATCTTTGTCACCATACTTAACAATAGAACTACCAAAGCAGTCATAACGAGGGGTCTGCAGTATTTAATAAAAATATTCAGATTTATAATATTCCATTTCCTGATATTTCTCGCAGCTCATTTTGCATAATAAACGTAATTAACTTGGTTAAATTAAAAACATGCGCAGGAATGTAAAAATATAACTTTCGGTAATTCTGGTGTTGCTAACTAGAGAAGTTGACTGTCGCGTTTTATTAGACTAAACTTCCAATTTAAAGAAATATTAATTTAGCAACTACTAATATTCTCGGAACAGTGTAGAACAGAAGAGGGTTATATTGAAGAATATCACACAGAATAAAGATGACATTAGAATATTAAAGAGAATGAAGGAAATATCAGTAAACCAAGATGTAATGACCTATCTTGAACTGATGCTTAGTGACCTTGTCGGTCAAATCGTACGCGAGAAGCAAGTAAGATAATAGAAACCGGAAGGAAGGAATGATGATGCAGAGTAACTGAAACGAAGGGCCACAAAAGGCATACCTTGGGTTCCATCCACTGTTCGTCATTCCGTGGGTTGCCAGAGACAGCCGCAGAAACTTGAGAATTTATGGCTCTGCGGCCTGCGGATTTTCGTTTTCTACCGAACGACCCGTCGCTGGAAATTCCGCGCCCTCGTACGACGACGCCGATGGAGACTCAATTAATATTTATGGGCTTGGTTCCATCTCGTTTTACTTCCAACTTCTCTTACGACCAATACCAGCACCGGTACTACCACGATTACTACTATCACCGAGGTTACCCTGGACCCAACCGCAGGAATAGTTAAGCTTCGCGGAACAAAAAGGAGTTGTGGCTCCTGATAAACCATACGTATAATATCGATTCGAAACTTGACGGGGATTTGTGGATTATAGATATGTGCATATATGTTTGAATGCATTCTTCTAGTGCCAGCTGAAAGGATTAATGGCTTGGAAATGCCGCATAATTTTAAATCATAATTAGTCGTGAACTTCTTTTGAAGTATCATATCGGTTCATCATTATTATAAGTTATGATTATTCAAAGTCGAGGTAACCACAGTATTTCTACATACATAAATATGTTTTTTAGAACACCAAATTCCAGTGCAATATTATAAATGTTTACTAATTATTTGAATTATTTATTATCGTATGATGAAATTTAAACGACTATATTCGACCCAATCAGACCTGACTCTAACCTGGGAAAACAATATTATTTCAAAAACCAATTGCAAAGTTACAAGAAACTGCAGTAAATGAAAATCGCAATGTGCGATTTTTAACTTCAATTTCATCATACGATAATTAATTAAAATAATCATTAAATATTTCTAATATCGTAAATGAATTTGATACTGCCATAAAACATTTTGATATGTTACAAAAATATTGTTGCTATCTCAGGTATTATTATGTCACGATTTTCCTATTCGCTTAAAGTATATAAATTTCTTACATTAATAAGCCAGGTTTTCATCTCATTTCGACCGTGTTCCTTGTAGCGTGTCCTTGAATAATGGAAGTACGATACAAGGTACTTTATATTACGTGTTATACAATCTTCCATCTGGGACAGATATACCGCTAGCCGGCTAATTTGTATTGTTCCTTTTATCATTTCTTCCTTTGAATTTCTTCTTTTTGTCCCGGAGGTCTTTGTGGTATATTAATATTTATGGAGGTTCTCCTGCAAGGGCGGAACATAGGTTCATAATGACCGTCACGGTAAAAGGAGCAAAAGTTTACGCAGAGACGAGCATAGCTTGTTCAACCACATCTTGATGAGATCCTTTTCGAGGACACTCGAGGCTCGGTAAACCTCGTAAACTCATCTTCCATTTCTTCCTTTTCGTCCATTTTGTCTCTTCTTTACATTTCCACTCTCTCCGCTCTCACGAATTAAATTGTTCGCCGGCGTAAACACTCTATGGTCGCCATGGAACGAGGAGGCATTATAAACAAAAAAAAGGAAACGCAGCGTACACGAAAACTCGATTATAGTTTTAAGCAAAAGTTCCAAGAAACTGAAAAATGCCGGTACTCTTCGAAGGTGGAATCGTTTTCAAAAGTTTAAGGGAAATTGGAAATTAAAACTTTTACGGATCTTTGATTTTTATATTACTATTCCACTTGATGGGTCTTCTTCGTTGCTTTTAGCCTCGAGGGACCAAGATTCTCCTGGATTTAAATAATTTAATATGCCCTCGACGAACTTTTAATTTGCTTTACATTTGTTCTCTTTGCCTCCACTATGCTGAAATTATGCCGCGATATGAATATCATTCGAGTTAATATTATTCGAGGGACAATGGAATAAAACCAAGGAGGATGAAGAATATAGTGCCGCGTGTATTATTTTAAGATGGAGATACGTTAAATGAATTTTTTTGGTTACATCATTCTTTTTAATATCTTGCTACGTAACTTCGATAAAAATACGTGTTACATTAACGGTTGAAAATGAAGGATAGAATTACGAGGGAAGATTGGTTCGAGGGGTAGTTAGAGTCTTTTTTCCGCGGGGTGCAACCAATGTCGGTCGGAAGTCGATTCCCGTTATAAACGTCTCTAAAACGGAAACGAAAATTCCCCCGACGGAAATAAAAGTAAATTAAAGCGTGCGCGGTCGCTTGTTTAAAATGTAACAGCCAATTACTAACCTTCTGGTAGAACGGGGTCAGCGATCGCGCGAACGATCGATGTTGTCTTCTACTTCCTTCGTGATTTTCTTCGGGCTTTCCTATATGTGTTTTTTTCTGTTGTGATTAACTTCTTTCTTATGTCACACAATATTGATGGTTACAAATTTCGAAATATATTTTTAGTAGAACATTATAGAATTTAATGTACAATAATCAAATTATGAATTCAATAAAGATTGAGTCAGAATTGAAATTGATATAATAGTTTTTCAGCGAAGAATCTTTTCGTATCAAAAGGGGGGAATTTGATTTTTTCAAAAAGGTAGTTGAAACAGTAAATGGTGATACATAAAGTATGTGAAAAGTAATTGATTACTTTCCGGTACTCCTAGTAGTTTCAGACTGAAGTATTATTGTCATAAAAAATATATTCTAACAATATAATTATTCAGACCCGAGGAGGGGTTTTAAAGAGGCTGCCTTTAAATAGGTTTTGCAATCTAGTATCTAGTATCAAGTACCAAAGTCATAATGAAACTGAAATTAAATTCTAACAGGATAAAGGAGCGTGTATATTCATCATTGTGCACCTCCCATTCATTTTCTACGGTGGCTTCAGCCACTTTGTTTCCACAGCAGGAAAGTCTTCCATCCAATCTCCAACATTGTTCTAATTTTTCTCGCGTCTCCTTTATTATCCTGTCGTAAGAGGATCATTTTCACGTGGTTTTTACCACCCATTTCGTTCCATTCCTTACGCTCCCTTTACACCAGCCAATTCAACGCTCGAACGGGAAAACCGTCTACGACAAAATGTACGGAGAGAGTGGAATTATCTGCTTTCTAGCGGATAGCCAGTTATCCAGGATACGATTACGCTCGAGTTATGCCCGGATGTCCTGCCAACATTCGCCTCTCTTATCCTCCATTTTTGTCAACCAAAACCGAGGAAATTGTTTAGTTCACAAGTGCGATGAATGCGTCCGATAATAGCCGATAATATGATAAGTTTCATTTTGTCACAAACGAATTATTACCGTATTGGTTGCGAATTATGTTCTACCTGTGTTATGTTCTAAGTAGAAGTGTCCCGTAACCAATCAGACAAATCCTTGGTTGAAGACACTGCTTTGGTCCTCGTTCGTTTCACTGAAACAAAAATGAAGATATTACGAAGTACCAGTTGTGACATCAATAATCAATATAGAAATTTATATTATAAATAATGAACATAAATGGAAAATTATTTTGAATTAATTTCACGTGATTTTACTTGTAAATTAATGAGGTGTTCAGATAAATTCGACGGTATGTTTTCGGAGTGAAATAATGATTTATATTGTGGAATTTATTTTAAATTGATGCAACAGTCTGCTATAATTGGAGCATTGATTTAAATGCTATTTTCAGTGCGTGGTGTTAACAAATTTCGAGTGCGGCGGATTTAGATCGAATAGTTCGGCGGATGGTAACATCGTTATCGGTCTTTTTCCGCTCTTTTTAACTTATCGTCTTCTAGGAACGAGGCATTACGAAGATACTCGAGTGGATGAATGTTCGACTCGATGGCCCTCGATTTTGAAGTGGATGAAGGCCTGCGGTACATAAGCCTGGTCCATTAATCAGCCCGCAAACGGCATTTCGCAAGCTCAGTGCTTGCGAATCGAGCTCTCGGTATTGGCTAGTATACTCGGTGACCTTTAGCAAATTTATGGAGGCCTAAAAGCCCTGACGAAGGTCGATTTTCTCACGATAACATAGTACACCTCAAAACTGTACTCCTTCTTCTCCACTGACTTTTCTACATTCGGCATTTTAAAGATAAAATAAATCCAAAGATCCGAACTTGCTGTTCGTTCCTTTTAACAGTTCTATATTTTTCCACCATTTTCTATTATCCTGCGATATCAGATCTCGAAGGAAATACAGTTGGTATCTCTTGGAGTCTATTCTGTGTATAAATCATTTTATAGATATTTTTAAATCATAAGATATATTAATAAAAAGGAGATAACTAGGTGGTCCCTTTTCTAAATTGCAGCCTGCATAAATATATAGAAAAATAATATATATTGCAAACAACAAATTATCATTAATTTCGAGAATAGTACAGGTATAATTGTTCCACTTTCCATTTCCGTTAATTTAATGAATTTAATGAAATAAAATAGGATTAACAAGTATTATCATCCTTTCACCGAAGCTGCTTATTCTTTTAAGCCTTCTCGCAAAACCACTTCGCACACATTACACAACGAAAAGCACCGTCATTTTCCACCCTTAAACCCTTCCCTGGACTTTCATTCGTCGCGGATGCATAAACCCGCAATTTATTAGCCCCTGCAGTTTCGTTCGTTCGGTGGAAGTTATTTCGGTCTGAACAGTCGCACTTTTTCCAAGGAGAGCCGAATTCGGTGGGGCTTTACGGTAGCTTAGGTCGCTGAAGGGTTGCGAATCCTTCCGCGAATTCGTACGCTATTGCTGGCACAGTCCAATGCCGTGGATCCCGGGAATTATACGAATAAGGAACTATTTATCAGGCACGTATACTCTGCTAGACATTCTCTCCCTAATCCACGAGTGGAGCGGACAAGTTGCTATTGTTTCGAAACCTCGAAACTTCGCTGCCTACGCTCTTCAAAATGATCTCCATGCTTGTCTTTCTCTATCCATTATCCACCTTGCCTTCCTGCTCTTTCTCTTGGCTTTACTTGCCCTATTGTTTCGGCTTTTCTAAATGGCCGATAAATGGGAGTAGTGGTGGAAGATCGTGTCAGATGACATGACAAGAACGGGCTGAAGTCAGAAGTTGAAGTTTTGTATAATTTCATTGTGATAGTGAATAATGAATCGCGAGGAGAATCGAATATAACTATCGAATATAACTATTCGTGAATAGCAGTTTCACTGTTGGGTTCGCCACAAAGTTTCTGCGACTATTAACAAATAAATAGAAACCGATTTTTATTCAATTTCGTATATTCTCTCAATTTTCTTTAATCTATAAAATATCGTCCGTTTTGCCTTATAATATTTTACATTGTATATTGAATATGAAATGAAAACCACACGGAACTATGGACCGACCTAATACTTGCGACAGATATTAGAGCGGATGTCTATGCAATGATTGGAGTGCTCCCAATTTTTCTATATTATTATTTTAGTTATTAAGAAATTACATATGGCTGACATTTTGTACCACGCACGTGTAAAAGCTCCGAAACTTCCGCAATGGTACGTCAGGATGTTTGCATTGTCTCTTTGCAGAATGCAGCGAGGCAGTGAAATTCTTCAATCGACCATCCGAGCTGGGCGCAGCTCAAACTCTCGACTGCACGATGCATCTTTCGTAAATATTAGTCAACGTTAAGCTTCCGGAAACATCCCCTTTTACGAGAATTCCTGTGGTATAAGGTCCAGAAATGATTGGAGGTATGCATTTTCGGTTGAATGGGTAAGCATGTTTGCGAAGGTATTTCAAGTAGAATGAGTCGGCCGGATTGATTCGGGAAACTGTTAATAATGTCGTAATACTTTGCTGCGACATGGACATTGCAATCTTAAAAGTCTCCCTCTTGTCTGCCAAATGTGGAACGATTGTAATCATGGCATTGTTTGCAATTAGGAAGGAAACAAATCGGGTACATTTGGAAGGTGCTATTTGTTTTCATCGATATAATGTGTACTTTGAATGTCCCACTTGAAAGTCTACGGAAAAAATATTCCGCGATGTAATACATAAATGCTTGGATATTTTGCCGGATTTCTAGATACATATTAATGGTACTATGGAAACCTTTCGTAGGTAAAATTTATACAGTCAACAAGGTGGCTATTAACGTCAATAAAGCTATGTTTGCTTGCTCGATGCGATGACGTTAAGAGCGGGTTAAGTGCGTCGTCAGCAAAGCTCTGACTTCCCCGACGTTTCTCATTAGCCCATTAGTAAACCTTACCCGCTTGTTACACCAAGCCTAATTGTAAGATCCACCGGAATTATGTTAATTCCGGTAATTCGGCCGTTTTGTTTGTACGGATTAAGCACGCCTACTTATAACTTCCCTTTGCCGAATTCACCATGTATGCTTCGTATAATATTCGTTAATTGTGCTGTTTACATTGTCAAATCTCCTTTTATTTAATTCTAGACAAATACTGTTTCAACGATTTTAGTTTTACCATCAAAACTTTGTAATTATTAAAAGCCATTTTAAATGGTATTTCTCTGAATTATTTAAACTGTGGAAAATATGTGATAAACATATATATTATTAATTTGGTAGCCTATTTCATATATGCCACCAAGTGCATGTTAAAAACAGCAGAGACATATGTCAAAGGACATATATGATCCAAACTGATCGCTATAGAATCTTTTCCGTGGAAAGACGGATATCCGACTTCCCGAAAGTCACGTGGCTAATATCGCGAGTGATAACTCGAGATCTCCGCTGTCCGTGAAGAGCGGAATTTCGTATACACAGTGAGACGGATAAATTTTCCAATTACGAGGCACGCACGGTCAAGAATGTACACAAGAGAAGTATAATTGGACGAAGGACGGCATATCCGTCTGGAAGAAATGATGGATGGACGACTTCGGTTGGGCAACGTTGTGCACTCGAGGGTCCCAATTACATCTTTATCGGGCAGAGCCACACCTACGGTGAGAACGCGATACATCATCTAACTGGGTACCTTATAACTGGCAGAAGTTTCGAGGCCGAGCAAAGATTTATGCCGGTCCAACCGAGAGTCGAAATAAACCACCCCGTACTATCTGAGTCTCCTTTCGTCGATCGGGGTTGTAGAGGGGGGGGGGGGGGGGGGTGTAGCGTGTACTTAAGAGTAGCTGAAGAAATCATTCCCCGAATATCGCCACTCTCGGGACTTTGACCTTTCGGTCCACGCGAGATAGAAACGAGATTGATAATTGGATCCGATTTATTTCTAAGACGATTTCTCTGTAAGATATCGAATGAGTTATAAGAAGGAATTTCATTCCAAGCCTGTCGAGAGTGTTATCAATTTTTATTGAAATATCCTCTTTGATCTATATTGATGACACCAGGTCTGACTCAATTTCAGAATCTACTAGGAAAGTTTCTTATTATTAAGCCTCTTTCATTGAGCTCATTAATTCAACGTTAATAATTATACCGATTATATCACTAAGCTCTACATCACGGCAGTAAGAAGATTGTAACGTATTATATTGTTAGGTATTACGAAATAATGCCAATCTGTTTGTTCTCGTTATGCTTGATTGTATGAGCCGTGTATTAAGGGATGTTTTTGTTTGGGAATAAAACGGAATGAAGAAAGGAACCGGGGCTCCTCTTTCCTACATTTTAAGTTCGTCTCCTTAAAAGCTTCCTTTCGGGCCGACTTCCTCGGCAAAGGAAATCTCTTCCGAAAATGTAAGGACTTTGCATTTCTAAGATATCCTCCTTTACGTTTTGTGCACGAGATAAGTTAACATGCATGAATGCGATGTTATTTTACGGTCGTTGCTCGTGAATTTATTGCTTTCACGGGGTAGCAAGGTAGCGCGTATCTTATCACTGGTATACGAGTTAAAGTGAGCAAAAGGATTCGACGACGAGTAAGGGGATTGGAATCCTGGTTTAACAAGACTTCTCAAATACTCGAACCAGCTAGCTACATTTTTTTACTGCTACTTAAAACAACACATTCGAGATACTTAAAGAAAACGTTTCTATTTTAATCAGACATTAATAAGCTAATTTAATTCCCCGCACTAAACGATCCAACAAAAATCCGTGTGATACGAACATAAATATTTAACCGAGATACAAACATATAAATCGGGCACGATTTAAAATGTAATAAAATCCCAACTAGATTTGGGATTTTATTAAAATCATTGTCTTATACGATAATGATGTACTCGCAGAATTAACCGAATCAATTAAATCAAGGGATAAGTATGTATTATATGCAGATTTCTCATCTGGAATATTTTAAATTCTAAGTACTAGAAGTAACCTAGAAGTGGATGAATGCAAGGCGGCGAGTAACTGCAAAGTAGAGAGAATGTTTAGGCTAAGGAGCACTTTAGAATATAAGATGCACTGCTGAGGGCTTTTGGATAAGAATATTGACGAGGGAACCGTGGAGGTTGGGACGAGAATAACACTCCCTCCTGAAGTGCAATGTACAAATAACAATCTACTCTAATCCTTAGGCAAATCGAGGACATGCCTTTATATTAAAACATTTCAACTAAATAATTGTTCCCATCTACCTCTTCATGAATTCAAAGCATTAATAACATCAAAGACTCATAAGTTTGATCAACTGGAATATTGGACCTTAGACCACAGCTTGTTCCTACGTTGTGCAGCATTGCGATTATTGTCGAAGATAAAGATTAATGTGTATCGAACATGTGGATTGGATAATATAAAACATGTCATAAATCGAAATGCATTCATACAGATGAGCAATATGAACATATCGAGTATGAGGTAAACGGTACAAGACAGTTTAGGGGAATCCCAGCTTACATGACTTACTGGGCCAAATCTGCAGAGAGTAGATTAAATGGACGAGAGTACCATGCCATTTTGGATCCGTCTAGATACATGCATTTGAGATTATATGTTCTACTCCACTGGCGAGCAGTATTCGGTTGGTCAGAGGTGCTTCTACGACATATCAGCTAGCCAACCAGAGCCGATTTCTTGCGATGCTAATACGTATTAGGAACAGTAGATAGGTGTGAGCACCCCTGAGGTAATCTAGACTCTATGGTCGCTATCAGGAGCGACGATCAGGGTTGCCTGTTTCCCTTTGAACAAACCGGGTCAACCGGCTGCAGTGTCAACACGCCGGAAGTGCTCCTATAACGGTCCTCTTCACGAGCCTTAGACTCTATCCTCTTCGTCATCCTGCTCTTATAACGTCCCTTTTCTTCCTCTCATAGCGTTTATCATCCGATCTGACCAATGGTGAACCTTCTTGTCACTACCAAGGAACTGTTTTAGCCGCATTTCTTTTCTATGCGAAATATGCTCTTCGACCGAGTTCGAGCGCGCTGGGAAATTAGGATGCGAATGGCGGCCGAGTTTAGAACGCCATTCATTTTAAGTGGAATATAAAATGTTTTGGAAATTGGCCCTTTTTCTTGTGTATTTCAAACGGCTACTTTTGTTATCTTTATGGTGAATTATAAATCTATCCTCATCTACAGTAGGTTCCATTATACACCGCCGTCAACTGTTCTGTATTATAATATTTAAGGAAGCCATTTTATACAAATATTTCGCGTTCCTGGGTGATAATAAGACCGCTATCATGAGTACCAAGTTATTTAAGTTATATCATAAATTATATAGTAGTCATAATGAAGAGAGTCCAACTTGTTAAATGGAATAGAAAATTTTCGATATACGTGTCATATATATTCGGCTTCATAATCAAGATAAATGCTATGATCATAATTGATATACTAGATCTAATTCTTTAGGTAAACCGTGAAAGCGCGCGTAGATTCCAGCAGAAATTGAGGGGCATTGAACAATTTACGAGGGTAAAGATTAAAGCTTTTGTGAATGGTAGAACAAGGAAGCGTGGGAAAGGAGTATTATTACGCGTTCATATATGGTGTGTTTTATCAAGTTATGTAGTTCTCTGAAAGGAACGAGCAACCGGAGAGTTTGGTGTAACCTCCACGTAGTCCAACATTTCGCTTCAGCGGCGTTTCCGGCTATCTCGGTTTTTACACCCCAGGGACGAGCGATTTGACTCTGGGAAAAATACAGTCTCGGGACACCGGTAGAATTGAGGTTAAAAAGATCTTCCGTGATTATTCCGGCGACATTACAGCAATAATGTGAGACACTCGTTGTTGGACTGGTAACGATAACGGTTATCGTTATGATTCTGCTTACGCAAAATGTGTTAAGAAACGATCTCCATTCTGGGTTGTTCCAGAATTAACACTAGTTTCATTACACAAAACGAAGGAAACTGCACCACTACTGCCAACATTAATTTGCATCAACATTAATACGTTGCCTACTGTAAACATTAATTTGCATCAACATTAATACGTTGTTAAAATATACATCACACTGTGAAAAGAAAAATTTTTTTCTTTCGTGCGATTTTATATTGCTTTATAAAATGTAATGTTGTGAAATGATTGTGAGTTATATTACTTTATAAAATGGGTTTATAAATGAGTTTCATTTACTTAACACCCAGAATTATTAGGAATGGAAGTCATCATTTTTAGTTTGCAATAACTAAATGAACTGTTTGTGATTTGATATGATGTTATATTTCATATTTCTTTTAGAAAGACACTAGAAATATTGATAAGGGTATTTAATATATTTTGAGATTTATATTATAGATTGAAGTTCAGTGGAATTTGTTTTATTTTAAATTCTTTTGGTAATCACCATATTGTTATTATCACAGATATATTTGTGCGTGGGACAATTAACAGTCTTTTAATTAAGAAATTTTAATTCTGTAGAAGTAGAAAGCAAAGAGTTACCCCTTTCATATTTTACATCGCCACCATAACACACTCGTGTCCTTTGACTGAACATAGCTTTTTTAATGCTTCCTTACAATTTTATATGTATATTATGTACATAGAATAACGTTTTTCTGTTGTCAAATGGCCTTGTGTTATCAAAAGGTGTGAATAAAACACACCAAATATTACCTTCCGGATATTTCTAAAAAATCCAACCGAATATCAAATTTATACGAACACGATATTTAATACTTCATTGTCGAGGGAACAAAGTGTTGAATGCCGCAGATTAATTAAACGTATTCCTCAAAGCATTAATTACGATTCGCATGGATTTAAACATGCGAATGACCTCCATTTACTTTCTAAATATAATATAAAAAATCGTCTGCAATTCCATTAAAAAATTCCACGCGATTTCCATTGAAAACCCATCCTTTGAAAGAAGCTAAAGAATGTTATAATGAACGAGTAGTTGTCAAACAAATTTATAAAATACCTTTGCAAACATTGACACGGATTCCATTACTAATTTACTGACCAGGTTTCCTTTTACTTTGACCCGGTGCTCGACGATGAAAACAATTCTTGCGCCTTGGTTATCGTGAACGTAAACGGCGAAATTAAAGTAGATAAATAAAAAAATCAATTCACAATATGAAAATCATTCTTCCAAATCGGCCTTCGTTAATTATAAGAATTATAAGAGAGACTATATTTTTGAGTTATTCTCCGGATTTCATTCGAAGGTATATCTTACATCTGTTATCGGCTAATTTCCTTCTTTCAACAGCGGCTACCACGTGGACCTCTTTCATGCAGTATTTACACGAGCACATTGGAAACTCTGCTCCCTCCGCTAATTCGCTTCTCGTTTTTCCGACCAAGTTCCCTTGAAATCGCTGACTGAAAATCTTTGCTTGGCCAGTGCTCGTTGAGTGTTCATCCTTCGAGAGGGACATCATCATATCCGTGTAGTGGTTCAGGCTCGTCTGGTTATTCATGGAATGAGTAATACCGAGCGGTCCACGGAACGATTCAACGTCAGGTTAGGTTTGTCCATCATTTGGTTTGCTTGCCGGGAGCTGGTGGTACTCTCTGCTCACCTGCCCAGATGGAAGAGTCTTGTCGTATTTGCCATCTATCTTTGTAACGTTTGCTCCGCTTCATTTCCCATTTAGTTGAAAACTATGAAAAAGACTAGGGGTACGCACGGTGGTGAAGTTAGCGATGGAATGATACAAGACACGACACTGGTGGAAGGAAGAGAAGAGACACGGATGAGAAGTGCGATATCTACAAGGGGGATAGGAGCACGATGGCGGGCTCATTTCAAAGAAAATGAGGCTAGCATTTTAATGAGACACTCCGGGAGTACCTTGCGAGACCGGCAAATAGATTCACTGATATCTTTCTTTTTCCGGAAGCCCTCCAACGTTCAAATGCCCCGGTTTCTTAAGCGGATGCGGATCATGTGAATCGTGACGATGTCTTCGTCTCTTTACCTCCTTTTCTTCGTGCCATTTCCTTTTCGTGTCTTTCATCGCTACTTTCTTAAATAGATGGCCCCCGTGTCTATGGATTTGTAAGGGTGTCTACGAATTCGTAGCTGTAGTTAGACTACCACGTATGACACTGTGTCCTTTTCACTGTGCTAACCTTAGCTATGATTAATGTCCTTCTTCGACAGGACAGGAAACACGGATGATATCCTACCAAACCCGCTTGACCTCTCACCCGAAAACTTTCACCGTTTCATGATGGTCATCGCTGTGTTAGATAACCAGGCAATTCGTGACTTCCACCCTGCAGGGCTTCCACCAGGGTTGAATATTTCAAACATTGCGTTGGTAAACGCGATTTTCCACGCTTCCGGTTTTATCGGATCCTATGTTTCCTTCGGATCTTAAGCTGTTCGACTTAGCGAGTGACTCTTCTCTTTATCTTTTTCTTGTAGCCGAATCACTTTTGGTATATCAAGATGTAAATAGTCATTTTAGATAAGATTTCTGATCCTTCTAGTTATTGGTCATTGCTTGTATAACATCTCGATGGAAAACAAGGGTTTAATAAGAATCGATTAAAACAAGGTCTAATATATAGTTCCAAATAAAGTGGTAATATAATCTTCGTATGTAAAAAGGTTTGTTAATCAAATTGGAAAGAATGGAATGGAATGGACTAACGAGTATTATCTCGATGCAAAATGGAAAGTCATTAAGTGTTCATTAATTTTCAAGTTATATGTCCGAAGTCACCAGAGGAAAAACTAGATCGAATTAAAGCGTGAGTGGCGAGGCGAGGTAAGGAGGATTAAATCGTCTTCTGAGGAAGAAGAAAAGGTGGAATCCATTCTACAATCTTGGGGACGGTCGCAGAGACGATTTACTTGATAAATCAATGGGGCCGCCTCCTAAATTGTTCGTTCGGTTCGATGTAGGTGCTCGTGAAGCAATTAAGAACCATGATTAACGGCCGTCCCTGTAACTCGAAGGAAAGTTTGGCTTGGCCACCGTTTCGTTCGACATCGGCGATGCCTCGAATCGCGAACTGTGTATACACCGGTCTGCTGGATATTGAATTTCATCTATGTGCATAGATTACTTCGAAGCTACATAGTTTAACTAGACAATGTCCGAAACTGCGTTAACTAATTTCTATGAATTTTCAAATAACCTTGATTGGCTTTACATAATATGTCGCATATGGTTGCGGAGAATGACTTTTTCAGTGAGGGTGCGGGAAAATTATTCTCGTTCACAGCGGGGCTATTAGTATCAAGTTGTAGGGACTATACCCTCAAAAATGGTTAAAATTATAAAGTCGCCAAAATTAATTCTAAATGGCCCAAATCGATGGTAAATGATGTATAAACATATTCTAGGACGATTTTGGGTCGGAAGAAGCGGTTTAAAAATTTTTTTGGGCGAAAAATTGGTCGAACCGAAATCGCAAAAATGTGAAGGGGTATACCTTCAAAAATTCTCAAAAATTAAAAGTCGCTAAAATTGCTCCTAGACCGCCCAAATCGATGGTATATGATGTATAAACATATTCTAGGACGATTTTGGGTCGGAAGAAGCGGTTTAAAAATTTTTTTGGGCAAAAAATGGGTCGAACCAGAATCGCAAAAATGTGAAGGGGTATACCTTCAAAAATTCTCAAAAATTAAAAGTCGCTGAAATTGCTCCTAGACCGTCCAAATCGATGGTATATGATGTATAAACATATTCTAGGACGATTTTGGGTCGAAAGAAGCGGTTTAAAAATTTTTTTTGGCAAAAAATGGGTCGAACCAGAATCGCAAAAATGTGAAGGGGTATACCTTCAAAAATTCTCAAAAATTAAAAGTCGCTAAAATTGCTCCTAGACCGTCCAAATCGATGGTATATGATGTATAAACATATTCTAGGACGATTTTGGGTCGAAAGAAGCGGTTTAAAAATTTTTTTTGGCAAAAAATGGGTCGAACCAGAATCGCAAAAATGTGAAGGGGTATACCTTCAAAAATTCTCAAAAATTAAAAGTCTGTGAAATTGCTCCTAGACCGTCCAAATCGATGGTATATGATGTATAAACATATTCTAGGACGATTTTGGATCGGAAGAAGCGGTTTAAAAATTTTTTTGGGCAAAAAATGGGTCGAACCAGAATCGCAAAAATGTGAAGGGGTATACCTTCAAAAATTCTCAAAAATTAAAAGTCGCTAAAATTGCTCCTAGACCGACCAAATCGATGGTATATGATGTATAAACATATTCTAGGACGATTTTGGGTCGGAAGAAGCGGTTTAAAAATTTTTTTGGGCAAAAAATTGGTCGAACCAAAATCGCAAAAATGTGAAGGGGTATACCTTCAAAAATTCTCAAAAATTAAAAGTCGCCAGTTTTGATCTTAAATGGCCCAAATCGATTGTAGATGATGCTTAACCATGTCCCAGGACCTTAATAGCCTTGAAAAAAGAATACATTCACTCTAATAATCAATTTTACAGTAGACTTCACGGTGTTTATGAGTCACTAAATTTCGGCAGTGTAGTTACCGAGAATATCAATATGGACAGTAGTGCATTTCGCAAACACAGCGAATTACTAATGTTATTTTGTGGGAAATTAATTCGCCATTCGCGCGATTGTTTTAATGGCCACTAATTATTTGAGGACGCTGTTATAAAGTTAGTAACCGTGCGGAATACGTCCAAGTGTCGACGACGGCAAAGAGCACAGCGCAAACTGGAAATGGATTTAGTTTGGAATTTTGTGGTCTAGGAAGTACCAGTCCGGCTGACCTAACCGCGACATTTCCACGTAAAACAAGCCAAGATTCACTGGTTCGTTGCCGACCTAACGAAATATACTGCAGAAACTCAATCTCTTTTCGGAGCGGTTTCAGACTGAACAAGAACCGGCCAAGTTTGCCTGCCTCCGGAAGATTTAGAAATGGATTCCTTCGAATTCTATACGAAACTTATATAGTTCCATAAGTTCCCTTCAACCGCAGATAAATCAAATACCTTACTCGTTTAATTGTACTTAAGACCGTAAACTATCGTCTTATAAGATATAAATATCTGATAAAATAAAAAAGTTATTTCAGTAAAAGACTATTATTTTTACTACATCTATTTTCATCCGTTTATCTTCAGTAATAATTAATACTGCCAATATTTTTATTATCGTCCAAATATTATAGTCCTAAATTGAATTTATTTTTAATTTTACTTCAATTTTGATTGAATAAATAATTTCAATTAATTTTCATTTTACTGCCCTATTGGTTACTAAGGCGTTATTAAATATAAATAAGATTAATATAGTATCTTCGAGGTACACACCTTTCAAGTTTAATATTAATCATACTCTATCATCTAAAGTTCCCGAAAAAAATATATCAGCGAGTTTATCTCAAAACCTCGAGAAAAAGCAGTACTTACGAAACCGTTTCGCATAAATCCGCAAACACTCTTTCGTGAAGTATTTTTTATCAGATGTACCAATTCCCTTGGAGTAACGTAACGCCGTGATTCCATCCGGAATCATAATTCGTGGTTTCAGATGAAACTGAAGGGTCTGACCCTTTGCAGATGGAATAAAGATGGAAAGTCATTCGGCAAACACCGTGGGTCTTCCCAGTTTCTACGACATCCCCGAGTCTGCTTCCGGCAGACAGACGTACTGATATCACCAACTCTGTTAACAAACCATTAAACTTGTACCACAGTTTGCCCGCGCTCGTTAAGTGCGCTACCTTCACCCTTTTCTAATCTTTCATCTGTCTTTTGCTAAGGTTCACTTGGCAAAAGGCATTGGAACTGGAAAGTCAAGATGGGCTTTCACCAGTGAGACATTTTAATATTTGCCATCAAAAAACATATCGAGAAATTGTATTTTCCGTTTGCTTAAAACAATTCACAATTCTGGAGCAATAATTATTCTGTTATTCTATGGTCTACCAATTACTGCTATATTAAATATAATATGACGAGATATGAATTTGTAGTGCATTTAATATGCGACATCTACAATATTTGCAACAAGACTCTTTCATGAAAAATAATATTAATATATTATACTCGATTCTTTAATATAGCAAATTATAAATAGCAATTTCTCCCTGATTTCTACAGATTTGAGGAGAGATAAAATATTTAATAATATCTCAGTAACGTGTTAACATGGATACTGATTTACGATGATAAAGTAATAAATTCATATAAATTATTATTTTAGATGGACGTAAATAATGTAAGACGTTCCCGGAGCTAAAATAAGCTGAATTAGTAAAAACTTCGTTAAGGCACGCTCCACTTTTAATTTCCTTTAAAAATGGAAGATATGAGAAGAAGCGTAATCGTTGGGATGAGAGTTCGGAAACATTGTTAGACAAATGTAAAATGAAACGAATAGAAAAATCAGAATGTAGGTAGAGGGAAACGGCGTAAAGTTTGTAATACTCCCGGTAAGGATAGTGCTTTTGGTTCAGTGCTCCGGAATTCAATAAGCCGCTTATTCCAGCACGTAATGCGGTAAGCCACACGGAAAAGTTTACGATGCTTGTTAGTTTCGGTACAGTAGTGCCTTAAAAGTGATGTAGGATATGGAGCGGTTCCACGGTAACCGGCACCACCGCTTTACGATGCGCCCCTCCAGCAGTTGATAATATCTGGTAAACCATTACTTCCGTTTTCCGGGCGGACCCTGTAGGTTATCTCAAACCAGGAAGGCGGACGAGAAACCATCCGAGAGATTTAAAGTAAACTGCAGTCAACTATGAGCCACTATCCTCTCTTATTCCTCTCTCAAGCTCTCCTTTTCTATCCCTTATTCTCTTATTATATTTCTTTATTTTTAACATATTTCACCATCCATGATGCAAGGCAATTATTATTTACATTATTATTTATTTCTTGCTATTTTCAATAATACTAATCTCGACCACTAAATTTCAGTTCCACGAAGGATCTTCTTAGTTTCTCATTCAACCTTCGTAGCTTGCTTTAACGATACTCTGTCGCGTATTATAATAATTGAAAATTTATTGAAGCATTTATATATGTATTTCCATAAAAATAAGAATATTGTAAAGATGAATACGTTCAATCGAACGAAATCAAGTTTTTGGTAGCAGATCAATCGTTACGTCATCGGGTGGTGATATAGTGTACTTGTAATTCGGGGAGGTTACGACAAATGTTCACCGATTCTTTCGGAAGAGGTACAAAAGAGGACAGGAAACATCGTGGAAGGCTGAACGATTTAACAGACGGATGGAATTCTTTACGGCGTCGAAACGGAAAGGGAATCGACGGGAAACCCTGAACGAAGGGTGAACCTTTGGGGATTTATAAGACCTCCCTTTGAATAAGGGTCATTCCCGAAGACCAAACGAACCGCCCACTTTCACTGCCACGAATGGAATCGTCAAGTATACAAATCAGAGTCGATGAGTCAACAATGTGACTCACTTTTCCGCAATGAATGCAAGAATTATCGTACTTCGTAACTGACGATTTTTGTCCTCCCCACAAATTATATGTCGTAAATTGCAGACATTAATTTACAATACAATTCACCCACATAGAAAATGATCTAATTTTCTAATACGAAATAAGATCACGCGCATCCAAAGCTGATTATACTTTACAATAATCAGCATCACCGGAAGGTAGAATAATAATATTTTGAATAATCAGCGTTCATTAAAGTGGAATTTCGCGATCGAGTTAAACCGTCGAATAACACGATTTCCATTCTTCAGCGGGGGGGAATAATATTCACGGTATACGGGAATGTAAGTTCCGTGACTAAACACCGTCTACAATTAATATTCTTCATAAATGGATTTAAACTCGTAACTCTTGTTAAAAGGAATCTTGACGCGACTCGTTGGTGGTGGGACGGGGGAGGCGGAAAAGGGTTGGGGGGCCCGAGGGGTTGCAGTACAACGAAACAACCAGCCGATCCTCTTCTTGCCAAGGCCGAACTTTACTATTTGCATAACTAAACAATTCTAGCAACCGCGCCTGCTGTTGCTGCTGTTGCTGCTACTACTACTGTTTAATACGGATGTAGGCACTTCTCGTTTGGTTACAAAGTCGTTCTATGTATGCGAAAGTAGTTACAGGTGCATGTGAGGTCGTGCAAAGTCCTACCAGTTTAGTTCGTCATTTCTCTTCACTTATGTCAATCTTTGTCATTTTTGAAATTAGGGAACTTTCCGGTAAACGAAATGATTTAAACCGTACACGAATAAAATGCTATTTAATTAATTTAATTTCACAATAATGTGCAATAAATACTCTAATAATTTGGAAGACCAAGAATTCCTTATCTCGTTGCATTGATCGCCATAATTAGCAGAACACGTTGATGAATATTAATCAATGTGAAATATTATATAATAATATTATTGTGGCTAATATTCTATTATTCCACTTTTGTTCGTCTTAAGATTATTATTTCAGGATTTCTAAATTGATTATTTATCGATTAATTTTGACGATTACGATCTACGAATTCGGACTTGAAGCTACTCGAGGGGCAGAGCTGCGAAAGCTCGAGACGTTAAAAGCTCGCACGGATTCTAAGTGAAGGAACCAAGGACTGGCGGAGTCTTTGTTTTCGCGTAGCGGTTCATTAGAGGAACAAGAAATAAGTATCTTCGAGGGTGTTCGACAGTGTGGGCGTATCTCGACGAGACAATGCCTCCTAGCCGACGGATATTACGCTACGAACCTAATGACGACAACCGAGGAAACACACGCCAGAGTTTTCCATCCCTCGAAGGACTTCCTGTGCAATTTTACCAAGTACATTCCCGACGAGCGAACGAATCTACAGGAAAACGCCGAAAGACAAGATAACCGATACTTTCTGCTTACTTATACTTCGTGCTTAAGTTCCCGAATGCAAACAACCCGCTACTTTCATTAATTACAGAGGATTTCAATGATGAAGAAAGTTTCGTTCGTGCACTTAACACTGTCTATAATCATGTATGATTGTCACGAATAAAATGGAATTCTTTTTCCTAATTAATCTATTATTTTATTACAACCCTTAATTCGCGTGTTGTTCAGAACCTGCAGCAATATAAATTTTGTATAGTTTCGGAATCTTTAGTTTAGTTTATTAATTTAATTTAACGAGACGTACTCTTTATGCATAAAATACAACAAAATAATATAAAGAAGAAAAAAGGTTCAGTAGAATGTAAACACAAATTTATTTTAATTCTTTAATAATCCCACTTTTTATTATTATATTGTACTATTGAATACTTCGCCAGTGTATTTTATGTTTCTACGAAATAAAGGGTTTACGGGAAGATGTTAATTCCGATGAAATTCGGTACGAATTAAACAGGTGAATTACAGTTAAGATAGAGAACACATGTCCCGGTTTGCATACCGGTAATCGGCGGAAAAGAGATATTTCGTGAAAAGGAACAGTAATTGGAGCATTTTAAAACTCATCACCATCATTCTCTACAGCTCGTCTGTTGTGGTCGAGGTTTGTTCGTTTTGGCCGGCGCATTCGTACTAATGAACGACTCGGCTGCCGGTTAAATTCGTTTTAAATACCTGATAGCCCTGGCTTTTCCCTTGTGTGCACTCAAAACAACGATGTTAACGCTCGATCTGTACGTACTGGGATCAATCCGACAAAAAGCTCCGACAGTTTTCAAACAATCACAATTTTGACAATTTTCTATGCGCGGATTTCCAAAAATTAGTTCCACCACATTCGATTAAAAATCAGAATTAACGACCAAGATAGTATTAATTACACACGTGGACATTTAAATTATTCGTTTTGACCTCGCTCCGCTAGTTAAACTTAATCGGATTTAATAATTCCAACCTTTTTATCCTTTCTGTACTCGACGTATGCTCCACTGGTACGTGCTCATTGTAAACGCTTAACAATCAACTTCCCTCTCATTACACGCGGAATACGTCTCGTCGTTTTCATCGTAATCCAATATAATGAGATATCTTTCTACGAATTCATAAATTAAGGAATTAATACATTGTTTCGGTTATCAAACTCATTATTTTTGGATTCCGGAATTTCTTAATTCATTTTTGTTAAATTTTTAAGTTTAGAAGTTGATTATTTCCAGCTTTCGAAATTTCCAATCCATTGTTTCATAATTTCTTAATTCATAATTCCTAGATTTACAAATTTCTATGTTTATTATGGCTACATTATATGTAAATTATTAATTATTTGTATATTAAGAATTTGTTCCAACACCTTCGACATTATCCATTTTATATTAATTATTTATATGCTATGGAATATATGTATAAATATATGTTTATATACGAATTTCATTAACGGGATGCTTTCATAATATTAATCAATATATTGAAAACATGAATTACATGATATCTATCAATATGTCGAAATTATTAACGCGAATACCAAATCTCTCTATAAAACAAGGAAAATAAAATAAGGATGAGAATTAATTACATTAAAATATTTTTAATTCACACGTATCCATAATGTTGATTCCATCGGCGAGATTCTTTTGGCACTCGCGTGAAAACAATTTTCAATATAATTTTTCTGGGTGCAAAATTCATTTCCCAATTGATAAGTTTCTATCGCTTCATCTTGAAATTATTCCTCGAATTCCATACGACTGATTTTGAATATCTAAATCTCGGATAATATTTTATTCTGTATTTCTTTAAAATCCTTGTTCTAAATATAATTTAATGCATACCATGATTACATCCACACAGAAATATATAATATAGAATTATTTCAGTATCAACATTACGTTATCATAATAATTCATCATTGATAATATTTATCTGCCCGAAATATCCGCTTCTGAACAATTCTTTTCGAATTATTTATACATTTTCAGCAAAATGTCCTATAAAAAACATATTATAATTTCACAAAATTCATTTCAAACAAATGACTTCACAGTTATCATTTATATTATTCTTCTGTATGAAATATCTGCTTCTAAATCTTTGTTCTCCTATTATTTCTCCACTTTCAGTAAAACATCCTTTAAACATGAGACCATAATTTCACAAAATTCATTTCGAACAAACACAACACGGTTATTATTTTACAGAATTTGTATCTCGTAATTCGTTTTTCAGAATGCCCGTAAATTCAGCAGGTAAACATAATATAATAATTCCTCACACGAGATACGTTTTCAAACGATAAGACTCTCCCCTTTCCATTTTACGGTACAAAGGAGTTAACGAGCTTTCAAGATTGTCTTCTTCCTGGCGCACTAACTGCACCTGTATGTGTGTCAATCCATTTGAGTCTCTTTCAAGTGTGTTGGTAATTCCCTTTCAAACTCCACCGTCGTCTCTCGAAGCTTTCACGGTGGCAAATGTTTATACTTTATCCATAATTAATTACTTTTTACGAAAAACATTTCCAACCGAATCCCGTATAATACACGAGCCACGTAAATCTCTATGAAATGCTTCCATAAAAAAAACCAATATGGAAAATACTCGTCATAAACAGAACCAGTAATATTTTAATACGTTTCACCGTCATTGTTTGAGAGCCTTTGAAAAATCTCACAATGCTTATTATTACTTGCGTGCCGGTGAAACACCAATTTATTGTTTGTTCGCGATGTTGTAATAAAGCGCTCTGCTGGAAACTTTTGTAGGACATTTTTTTCGTTTTCGCACGCGTATTATTTAGTCCGAATGTAATTATAAATGTGATTCGATGTTAAATGAATCGGAAGAATTAAGATTTAAGTTGCTCAAGCCTAAAATCTTTGTTCCTCGAGGCAAAGTTTTGATTACAACGATGAAATAAAAAAGCGCTGCACAAATCTTCATCTTTGAAGAATATCTTTGAAGAACATGAAGTTGCATGTTTCTTAAGAAGCAAAAATAAACTTTCTCTTGACACGTAGATTCGTGGCATCTTTAATTGCATTTGAAAATATAGATCTCTTTAATGCAAGGTGAAACCGAGCGTGGAAAACGGGCGTTGTAAGTTAATTCCCCTGCGAATCGTTTTACCTCATTTTCTCTCGATTTTCTCTCACTTTCCGTTCAACGACACCCTCGTCCTTTTCTCCGTTTGGTTCTCTGGGCTGCGAGGCGCGTGCTCCTCGTTTTTTCACCTATTTTTTAATCCGCCGCGAGAATTATTCCGAGTCGATGAACGCGCGCAGGAATAATCGGATTTATCGACCGAAACAATGAAGGATACACCAGGAAATAGCAGTGTCCACCTCTCGTTCGGCTCGGTCGCTCGTGCCAGATTTGGTTTATGCTTATACCGTTTTGTTTCCCGGCGTCGAATTTT
Organism: Nysson spinosus; assembly: GCA_910591585.2. Lineage (NCBI taxonomy): Eukaryota > Metazoa > Arthropoda > Insecta > Hymenoptera > Crabronidae > Nysson > Nysson spinosus. The sequence continues at coordinate 4,611,060 of OU342837.1, read as the reverse complement.
TATTCCCAACGACGGGATAACAAACACGAAAAATCCCCTGTGTTTTATCTCTATCATATTTATGGATATTCCCCGATGCGCTGTTTACAGACGTTAAGTTTTGACCGCGTACTCCGAGGTTTCCGTTCACCTCTGGAAACCGGAAAATTTTGTTTTTCTTACCCTTTCATCGAAATTTTAAGTATGGATTGTAGCAATAAATACCGCAATATAAATATCTCAGTTTAAAGTAATCTCAATATTTCACCACGTGAGATTATTTTTCTAACTATAATTATATTATGTTATAGTTTGTAATTGTACTTTCTTCTTCCCTGATAATTTTAAGTATCGACTAAAATAATAAACAGTTCGATTTAAGTATCTCAATTTAAAAATCTCGATTCAAAGTAATCTAAACATTCAGTCATATAAGAATATTCTTTTAATAAAATAATGCCTAGCACCGTCAGTAATCGATTCAATATTGAAAACGAAAGAATGTTTGAAATTACTTCATTTTTGCGATACCGATGACACCGCTTTTATACATAATTTATATTTGCTTTCATATTCTTAAATATTTAAGATAATGTTAGGGGATAATACAAACGATAATCGTGTGATTTTTCCGAAAATTAGTGCGTGAATTTTCGAGGTTCGTCCTCTGCTTGGACTCATTAATTAATGCCGGCAGGCATCAATTAATTACACTGTCGCAACGGGCTTTCTCTCTGATCCTGAAAGATCGCATCGATATTCTGGATAATTTTACAGTCAGATGCACTGACTATTATTTGTTTCGAATATTTCATATCCCTCTTAGGAAACTGTGATATTTTAAACGAAAAATAACACCTTATCACATCGATCGTTCGAATATAAATGGAATATTTGATACTTGCTTCTACATTCTTACAATTAGATATTTAAGATAAAGTTAGAAAATCGTGACTTTCTCGGAAATCAGTGCGTTCGTTTTGTGTGCAACATAAAATAATAAAATTAACGTGCTCTTTATATAAAATTCATCGGCGCATAGAAAGGAAAGCCGGCTACCGATCGTCTAGGTATAAATGGAAAGATTTCGATGATCGAATCGGAGTGCGTGACCGTTGCGTGGAAGGTGGGATAACACGTATGCAAATATAGGCGGACACGGTGTACCTATTCGAATAAACTGTTTCGCGTCCTAGATAATTTGTCACTGGGAAATCCACGGGGATTATTTGTCGAGCTAATAATGTGGGTCCACTGTCCCTACCCGCTGTGCAAACGATAAAATCAGCGAAAATGCGTCCGCAACGAGTAATTGCACGCGCAAGTATCTGTGGTCGCATCTTCTCCTATAATTATCAATGAAAATTAAGGGATTATAACGATCCACTGCCCCGAACGATGCGTTTCTCTTCATAATTTAACTGTACTTTCAAACGACTCATGAAATCCTCGAACTACATGGAGAATGTTTATTTAAACACTATAAATACATTTTAAATGTATTTGAGTATTTAGAGCAGTCAGAAATTCACTAGGAATTAAATAAAAACACTTTGCTCAAACCTGACAAACTTAGTGCACTAATAACACTGAAAGAATAATTATTTATTAATAATTGCGGGAACTTAACTTGAGAAGTGAGAATGACTCCGGAAGCTGATGATCGGCAGATATTTCTTTCGATACGCGTTGATACTTTTGGAAACTTAGCGTTTATCAAAAAAACACGAACAAATTTTAGCAATGATCTCGCACTGAATTAACTTGAGAGTCGCGTGGCAGTCAGAAACGTCTAACTGATTGTTGTCGCGTTGACACTGCCGCTCGACTGACTTCGAATAACCCCGAACGCCGGGGATCGGCAGGTATTTATTTTGAAACGCGTTGATACTTCGAAAAGCGAGTGTCTCTAGAAACATTGAATATTGAATATTGAATGCTTTCTGAAAATATTGTTTGCATCTAATTAAAATTATTATCTTTACGCAAAAATAATACCAAATTCTAATATATATAATGTATATTATTATAACATGTAACACATTTTAACAAAAATTATGATAACAACGTTTTGAAATATATTATATTACATAATAGAAATATATTATTTTAAATTACGGCATGCTGGTCCACATGAAAGTATGGAAATGAAGTGCACAATTGTACAAATATTTTTTGTTAAATCTCAATGAAACATTTCTCGAAATATAATTTCAATTACATTATACATATTAGAATTATTAAAGCTTTCATATTAGCACAAAAAGCACCTCGGAAGAAGAAGTGCGTGCGGAAGAGTTAATTAAATACAAACTCTAGTTCTAATTGCAATATAATTATTCATATATAATTCCATTGGAAGATAATAGTGCTGTTGGATATAATGTTCCATTTGTGTTAAAACAGCAGAATTGTATTCGTGTAATGGATAACGGTTGTTAGTTGATTAAATCAATTTAGTAATTGGCGAAGTTCGGAAGAGGCTCGTTGATTATATTAATTCATTTCATCGATTACGTCGGATTATTTTAATATGTTATTGGTGTCTCCGTGTTGTAACAATTGCTTGGAGCTACGAAATTTATTGCAGATATGGACACCGCCGCCGTGTAATTCATGCTAATTCGAGATTATGCAACTACATCCATCCTATCCTTTATTCGAAAATACACAAGTGCTTAAACTTTGGTATTAAACGATGTAATTAACAGTAGCCACATATCACGTACAATCAAAATTATCGCGTATCCACGAAACTAAAATAAACATTATTAAAATTCTAGAACATTCCCTCGTCAAGCACGATGGACGACTTACGTTTGGAAAAACCTTTTTTTGTTTTTATGTATTACATTAAAATCTTTAGTTATAGAATTATTTCTTACATTAAATATGCTTCGAATAAAAATTCTATTGCCTTTTTAAAGCTTCCCTTGCTGTCTTCTTTGAGTAATGGCGATTCTAAATTTCCTTTGGAAAAAGCACAACGAGGTTGAATTTGATATTAAAATACTTCCGCGAGTTAAGTAGGCCGTGCTTTCCATCGGAACATTAAGAGCGACTAAAAATATTTCATCCGGATTGGACAAAAATAGTGGGATGTACAGAGATCAGAAATGACTACACAAATTTTTAATTTTATACCCCAACTTCGCAGAGCTCCATATTACACGAAATAACGTTTAAATCTCATTTTAAGAGAATTTTTAGAACACTCGTTTTAATACCAGCATTTGTTTCAGACATTCCGACGCGTTTCTAAAACGCTTTATTTATACGCGCCAGATAATCCACTATCTATATGAAACTTTTAAAAATAATTTCGACCGCATTCCCGTAAGCTCATCAATATTTAACGTTGTCCGGTGCAATCGCAAAAAAGTTCGTTCCTCATATTATTCATTGGAATTAATATTCTCGATATCCCCTCCCCCCGAGAATCCAAGGGAAAACAGATATAAAAATTTCCGTATCAAAGTGGCCCGCGATAACTCACCTGGGAACTCCACGGAGTTCACACAACTATTGTCAATGTTTTCATTTTCCTCGAACGGAATTTAGCATACGAAACTCCGCCAAACCTATCCGATCGGTTGTGCGTTCGAGTAACTATCTCTACGTGGAATCCTATAAAAAACTATTTCTGTTATTTCCTGTTTTAGAACAGAGACATTTTTTTGTTTGTAGAATGCCGAGTGCCTTCTCGGTGAACACTCGTGATGACAAATGGCGTCGAGGTGGAAGGAAAGTTATCGCGCGACGTCCATACGCGAGGTGGACGGCTGATAACAGAGGTCAGATGGTTTTCTGTGGGGTTGTGTGCCATGGGAGCATACGAGGCTTGTTGAATGGTGTCGATATGGGGGTTGTGAGGGGTTACAAGCACTCAGTCACGGGTTGTCGACAAGTAAGTGTAGCCAGTACCTTATAGAGTGCTTTTCAACTTACACGCTATATTCTTTCTTTTTCTTTCCCAGCTGCCTTCACCTTCCGCATCGGTTTTCTCGTATACCGTATTCTCCTTGTTCTTACACTCAACCTTCTTACATCCCCTCGAACTACCGCCGTTCCTCTTTCTTTGCCCGATTGAGATTAGCCACGTAAACACACTTGTGGCTTGTACATGCTGCAAAAGTATTAACTGCATCCACTTGACCTTACTTCGAGGGCTGATCGCAGTCTTCTGCATTCTGCAGCAATTGTCTTTGCAGGAGGATCGCGTCACGGACATTTAGAGAGTAAAAAGGAAATCGATCGAGAGGGAGAGGTCCGCACTGATTTCACGTTAAACTTCACTCTTTTACTAACGAAGATGATCTTTTATTAATAAACGCTACTGTGATAGGGTTCAAACTTCATGGAGGGATTGGTAACAAAATGTTTGTCCAAAAACAATGTTGAACTAGTGATGGTTATTGATGTACATGTACTTAACTGCACTATTAATATTCTACCTGTATCTCAAAATAAAGTTGGAATTTCTCAGGATAAATTGGAATGATCAAACAATAATTAGAAATGGAGTTTGGATTATTAATCAGATGACCCAAAATGTACGATAAATAATGTTCCTTGAATATTATTTTTCTATTAGCTTGAGGATGCAATTAGGTTGAAAATCCATCCTAACATGAATGAAGTATATCAAACAAATGAATGCACAGTTTGGAAGGAAATAAAAAGTCGATATTATACATCGATTTAGATTGAATGCCCCTAATTTGATTATGCAAGAAAGTCTCACCTAACGTCTCAATCGGGCACCGAAAAGAAACACCGAGGCGAAAGCAATTTTCCTCTGGGAACCATATTTCACGCGCGCCTTAATAGCAGGAAGGCTTAAGTACATTTTTATGAAATAAGCTTTTAGTATCACGCAAATTTTATCGCTCGCAAGAACGTGGCAGGAGGGTGGTGGGTGGTTGGATGAAATAATGGCGATGACGCGTCGTAGGGTCGTTTACTATTATTAAGCATTTTGCGTAATCACCCTTAATATCGTCATGGCTGACTGCGGACTTTCCTTTGTCGTCTCCAGATCCGACGGTAGTCCTCCACCTCCTTAAATGTCCTCGTCGACGACGTAGTTATCGTCGTAAGTGCCGTGGACAACCCACGGTTTGTCAGGACACATTCACCGTGTCCTTCTCATTAATTACGTGCTCCGGTTCCTACGGAATAAACGCATTCCTCTCATTAATTCCACCCGGTGACGATTAATCTTCCGTGACAATTAAATTGTTTACGTGGAGAAGCGCATTTCTTGGAGCACTGGAAATAAATGGAGAGCACCGGTTCCAACATTCGGCATGCTTGCCGAGAGATACGTTTTCAAGGGCTGCACCCCGCGCTTTTTTTTCACGAAATTATTCCCGGACACTCGATCGTAATGGTGGCATCACTGGGAAGATCTTAATGCATACTTTCAATGCGTCCTCTCTGGGATTACATTTCAACAGGCACATTTTTCGTCCGAACATAACACATGAATTTTTGTCACGTTTTAATGTACATCCGTTTTAATGGCTGCCGAATTACTTGTCAAAAATGCATGCTATGTGTTTCTTTTTTTATCTGAAGTTGCGTAGACATTAAATTATGGCTCGTTTGAAGCAAAGTATTAAAGGTTTAATACAATGTTCGATGGATTTTTAATATAATACAAGTTTTGTGTCGTAATATTTATTATTTGTGATATGACTATGATACGTGATAACATTAAATTTCATATGCTACGGAACCAGTGGACAATGGTCTGTCTCTAATCGAATAATTAATGCTAATATTAATTATTCGGGATGCAATCAAATTAATTACCAAACAACATACTTACATTGATTGTCATAATTATCGGACGTTGTATTACCGAAATGAACATTGAGCTGATTACGAACGTGTTTGTTTCACAGATTAAATTTGCTATTTTTCGATAGACATATTAAAGATCTAATTTGAATATTAAGGGAAATAATATTTTTCGTATAATTCAAAACTATACCGGTTTCATAAACCACGAGCCACCGCGATATCTTACTGCTAGTCCTGGTTCACGCGTATATCTAAACCACCCCTCGCCCATGGAATATTCTCTTTTACCCCCTCGAAGTTATTCAGTTTCAAAGTCACGAATATTTGCATCTGAGTCTGACAAGCGGGTATACATCTCTCAGGAAAAATCGTCTAAATAAATAACAACAATAACGTCCACGAATCTCCGAGCCACCCCTCGTACCAGACCGGCTAAACTTTAAGAAGTTTTCTCGGCCGAGGGAAATTGCCGCGGTAACTTCCATGTATAGAACAACTCACGGATACCAGTACCACCAACCTGTATATTGAAATCGGTGAAATGCAGAAGCCGGGAGTCGCGGAGGGCTTCAGGGAAAAGAATTTCCACGGATCGGTTATAGCACGAATTCGAGGGTCTGTCAGTCGCAGTTATAACCTGGTGACTGAGTAACTTAGGGATAGAAAAGGTAGCACAGCGTTCATTCTTTTTCTACCATAGGCGAGGGAATGTAGTGTGTCGTGGCAGAAAAGACACGGCACAGCTCGTATTTGTCACTTGGTGCTAAGGGGTTGTCGGCTTGTCGCCACATAACTCTCTCTCTTGGTACCCTCTCCCATACCCGGATCTTTTATACCTTAACTTCAACCCTCTAACTCTACCTCCTTACGTTTCGCCGTTTTCTTCCAGTTCCTACTCGTCTCTTTCGTTCCTGTTTCCTTGTGCCACCCTTTTCTCGATTCGGTTCTGTCTCCTGTTTCTCTCCTTCTTTATGCCACCCTTTTCTCGATTCGGTCCCGTCTCCTCTTTCCATTTCTCTGTTCCTCGCGAACGACACGCGGCAGTGGAAGCTAGTTTGGAATTTACATTCGACCTGAAATATTTCGCGGTGCCGGCTGAGATGCAATTTGTTTCGTTCCGCGTATATACGACCTCCTTTTAACCTGCCTCTGGTACTGCTGATCCACGTTATGGGAAATTTATGCCCCGGTTAGGACCCGAGTCACTGGTACAACGAATTGGAACAATTTATGTTCGAGCATAAATTTACGAAATATTACTATCATCGATCTCTTGTTTTTGTTTACTGTCTTTCGCACTCCGTCCTCCGTATGTTGGCACCCTGTAATTATTAAAGTATTATTAATAGAATAATGGCTAAGAATATTAAGTGGAAATGTTTCGAGTGTGCCGCTACTGGATATTCGAAAACATTCTGCACTAATATTATTCCGTTTAATGTTTTTCCAGTGACCTAGTTCTCGTCTATGGTAAACAGTGAGTGGCGAATAAACATTTTATTCGCGAACTTGGTTATACGAAGGAAAATGAAATAGTTAAAAATATATTCCGAAGGAAAATACAATGTTGCTCGCGTCTCTGATACGATTTGTATTGTTTTATAATTTATGTTGGTATACCTGTGAATATATCTTCTGAGATATGTACTGGAAAGTATTGAGCTAGATGTACGGAAACATATATATAAATGGAACTTAACGTTATATTTGATATTAATTGTAAAAAATATTATTCGAGATAATTATATCCATGGGTTAGAATTTAGTTCTTTGATATCGATAATTATAATATTTGTTATAATATTTCTGTAGAGTTAAGTCGAACGAGATTCGACTGGATATTTGATGTCTGATATGATACTTTATATCTTATATCTGTTTAGATATTAATTCTATCTTGAATAGGCTGGATATAAAAAATGATCTCTGACGTTTTCGATCGATCATAGACGGAAGATGATTTCTTGTTTGAATCAAGATCCACGAAAATCGTTGGACGTAAGCCTGAGGGATACGACAGATATATCGTTCTCAAAGGCAGAAAATCTCACGGAAGGGCTCGACGAAATCGAAAATGACAAATTCGATATACGGAGCTATTTCGTATTTGCATTTCGGGAAACCGGCCGAATTTGCGCTTGGCTCGGAATCATGATTCAGAACCCTTTTTCAATTTACGAATATATCACACAAATACTTAAGAATATCCTGGATCTGAATTTCCAATAAATACACGTCAACCCTTCGTCATTAATCATCGGCTAGTTGTGAATTATTTACCTTCCTATTCTAATACGACTCGATATCACTTTGCAATGTCCTTACATTCTCAACCATAGCGATAATAAATAGCGAACAATATTGGTGTTCTAAACTTAACGATCCAGAGATTTTACACTATAACTACATAATTAAATATGTAATTTATATATATAATTTAATCAAATCTTCACTTATTATTCAGCGTCCGACTTAATAATTCAATGTTTAGGTCGAAGTAGTGTTCACATTACAACCGCTAAATTTAATATAAATGCCTAAGTCGTCCAGATATGAAAATAGGCATTAAGGGAAGGTGGACCAAGAGGGGAGGGGGTCGGGGCAAGAGATGGCAGAAGAGGGTGCGGGCGAGAGATACCCCGAGATTACGAGAGATGAAACTTTCATAAAACATACTCCTCACGAGTCGTTCGTCGACTTTCAGTCGTCGTGAGCACCGGCTTGAGGGGGGAATTTAAAAGCAGGGGGGACTGGGAGGAGGCAGGGTGAAATGGGTGGGTAAGTACGTGGATATTACAGGAGTTTAGGGACACTCGTCCCCCGCGAATTACGCCCGGACTGTTCAACTTTTAACTGCTGTCGCGGAAGAACTCCATACATCCTTCGGCCATGACGCCAACATTACCGAAAGTGGCTTTCAGTTCTGGCCGGAAGTTGTAAGTTGATTTTCGAGTATCGAGGACTTCCGCTGGGAATTCTGTCCGCGGGTGACAGAAATCGTTATTCTCCATGTATATTTTAGAGGAATACTCACGAACTACGATGAGTTCGAAGTTCACGATCGCGTGACGGGATTGTTAATTATTAGTAGCGATGACACATTGTTGTGATGTTGACGTTGGAGTACGAAAAGGGAGAGTAAGTTTATAAGTAATCTTAATATTTTATATTTCCATATTTTTATGTTTTATAGTATGTCAATATTGTGACCTTACGAACGTGGTATTCTGATTATTTTTAGTTGTCGTGCGATTAATAATTGAGATTATAATTAGTTTTCGATTATTATTTATTGATGTTCAAGATCTCTATTCTCGAAAATTGTATATTTCATATTTGATGCAATTAAGGAGGTAATTATCAATATCATTATTTCATTGGAACATTATTTCATCGGATATTTAAGAAAGAATTAACATCGATTCTTCGATAATTAAACTTGAAAGTAAAACAAATGTTGATACCTTCATTATAAGTACCATTACGCTCCCTTATTATTCACTAGAATAATTAATATCGTATTCATAATTATAATCATAAATTCCCTTTCGATTAATTACCGCGATTTCCAATACCACGATCTTCATAACTTACTTCTTAAATTGATTACAGTAATTTTAATTGGTCCAGATCTACCATACGTCACTCGATCAATCGAAGTAGAAGTTCGACACGCGTCACTCTCGCGAGGTCGAAGTTCGTGAAATGAAATACGTGTACAAATATATGAGCTTAGTCCCGATTTGGATAAACAGAGGGAAAGATAAGCCAGGCATCGTTCATACGTCTGAAGTGTCAATATTTCGATGAAGTGGTCCATCGGCTACTTCGAGGATAGAAACTCGTGGAAGCTGTGTACTTAAGGATGATCTCCTGGTCGATGCGTCATCCCAGGGGTTGTCGCACGAAGTAGTTACCCTCCACAGGGAGAAATCGAATCCGTAAGAACCCCTGGAACTTGTGGATGGACGAACAGAGGGACAAGGAACGGGATGATACAGCGACAGGAATTTTTTCCTTTTCGAATGATCGATGGATACCTTAGTTAATTAAGTATCGATTTTACGACGCCAGTCCCTTTGGGTATTAAGAAGAGAGGCTGTTGTTGTAATTTCATTAAAGTCTTTGTTGCTTCTCCGAAGCTGCCCCGACCTCGACGATTGATTAAGCTCAGCCTTTCACGATTGTCGAATTAATTTTAATTATGCGACTCACCGTTCTTTATTGACTGCCACTCGATTGAAACCCACCATCCTGAACCTTTTCATTCGTGTGGGATTAATGCTTCTGTATCAGATTTTTGTAGTTTAACATTTAAACTAAAAACAATGTAATCGGTTAGATTTATACATTTATATACAGGGTGTCGCGTATGAAATAAGTCACCTAATTATCTCCTTTACTTGAGAAAATACAGAAAATATTTTACGTGTATATTTCGTGGAAAAAGTGATAAATTGGACTTCGAATATATTCATATTGGAACGTATCATTAAACATGTATGTTGCAAAGATAAATATATGCTTCGTTTACGGGCGTTAATGGAAGCACATTCGTCATTTATTAACGGGGATAATCAATAGATAAATAAAGGGATAATTAAGTAATCCGGTGATACCGAATGGTAATGATGCAGGGAATTATTCAGATATCATTAACAATTGTCATATAATAATTGATTGAAATGATATCACTGATTACCATTTTATACCAAAGAATGATCTATTAATAATGAAATTAACATACAATGCTGGGCTTTGCTTATTTGCATCATACTGTAGACCTAAATCTGGGCATTCTCGACAGAACGAGTTTGTAAATATTTCGTTATTATTATATGTTTAAGTGAAAACATTCTAGGCTCCTAGGTGGTCCAAATCGGTAATACATGGCGCCTAAATATGTTCTAGGATGATTTTGGGTCGAAAGAAGTGAATTAAACAATTTTTTCAGTTGAAAAATAGAACGATCCAAAATGGCAAAAATGTGAAGGGGTATACCTTCAAAAATCGGCAAAAAATAAAAGTCACAAAAATCAATTCTAAATGACCCAAATCGATGGTAAATGATGTACAAACATATTCTAGGACGATTTCTGGTCGAAAGAAGCGGTTAAAAAATTTTTATTAGTCAAAAATGGGTCTAGTGAAAATCGCAAAAATGTAAAGGGGTATACCTTCAAAAATTGTCAAAAACTGAAAGTCGCCAAAATCCATTCTAAACGACCCAAATCGATGGTAGATGATGTATAAACATATTCTAGGACGATTTCTGGTCGAAAGAAGCGATTAAAAAATTTTTATTAGTCAAAAATGGGTCGACCCAAAATCGCAAAAATGTGAAGGGGTATACCTTCAAAAATACTCAAAAAATGAAAGTCGCCAAAATCACTTCTAAATGACCCAAATCGATGGTAAATGATGTACAAACATATTCTAGGACGATTTCTGGTCGAAAGAAGTGGTTAAAAAATTTTTATTGGTAAAAAATGGGTCGATCCAAAATCGCAAAAATGTGAAGGGGTATTCCTTCAAAAATTGTCAAAAATGAAAAGTCGCCAAAATCACTTCTACATGACCCAAATCGATGGTAAATGATGTATAAACATATTCTAGGACGATTTCTGGTCGAAAGAAGCGGTTAAAAAATTTTTATTAGTCAAAAATGGGTCTAGTGAAAATCGCAAAAATGTAAAGGGGTATACCTTCAAAAATTGTCAAAAACTGAAAGTCGCCAAAATCCATTCTAAACGACCCAAATCGATGGTAGATGATGTATAAACATATTCTAGGACGATTTCTGGTCGAAAGAAGCGATTAAAAAATTTTTATTAGTCAAAAATGGGTCGACCCAAAATCGCAAAAATGTGAAGGGGTATACCTTCAAAAATACTCAAAAAATGAAAGTCGCCAAAATCACTTCTAAATGACCTAAATCGATGGTATATGATGTACAAACATGTTCTAGGACGATTTCTGGTCGAAAGAAGTGGTTAAAAAATTTTTATTGGTAAAAAATGGGTCGATCCAAAATCGCAAAAATGTGAAGGGGTATACCTTCAAAAATTGTCAAAAATGAAAAGTCGCCAAAATCACTTCTACATGACCCAAATCGATGGTGGGTGATGTATAAACATATTCTAGGACGATTTCTGGTCGAAAGAAGCGGTTAAAAAATTTTTATTGGTCAAAAATGGGTCGAACCCAAGTCGAAAAAATGTAAAGGGGTATACCTTCAAAAATTGTCAAAAATTAAAAGTCGCCAAAATCACTGCTAGATGACCCAAATCGATGGTATTTGATGTATAAACATATTCTAGGAGGATTTCTGGCCGAAAGAAGCGGTTAAAAAATTTTTATTGGTCAAAAATGGGTCGATCCAAAATCGCAAAAATGTGAAGGGGTATACCTTCAAAAATTGTCAAAAACTGAAAGTCGCCAGAATCCATTCTAAACGACCCAAATCGATGGTAGATGATGTATAAACATATTCTAGGACGATTTCTGGTCGAAAGAAGCGGTTAAAAAATTTTTATTAGTCAAAAATGGGTCGAACCCAAAACGAAAAAATGTAAAGGGGTACACCTTCAAAAATTGTCAAAAATTAAAAGTTGCCAAAATCAATTCTAAATGACCCAAATCGATGGTATATGATGTATAAACATATTCTAGGACGATTTCTGGTCGAAAGAAGTGGTTAAAAAATTTGTATTGGTCAAAAATGGGTCGACCCAAAATCGCAAAAATGTGAAGGGGTATACCTTCAAAAATTCTCAAAAAATGAAAGTCGCCAAAATCACTTCTAAATGGCCTAAATCGATGGTATATGATGTATAAACATGTTCTAAGACCATTTTGGGTCTAAAGAAGTGAATTAAAAATTTTTTTGAGCAAAAAATGGGTCGACCCAAAATCGCAAAAATGTAAAGGGGTATACCTTCAAAAATTCTCAAAAATTAAAAGTCGCAAAAATTGCTCCTAGACCGTCCAAATCGGTGGGAGATGATGTATAAACATATTCTAGGATGATTTTGGGTCGGAAGAAGCAGTTTAAAAATGTTTTCGGCCAAAAAATGGGTCGAACCAAAATCGCAAAAATGTGAAGTGAACCTTCAAAAATTTTTAAAAATTCAAAGTCGTCAATTTTGCTCCTAAATGCTCCAAACGAATAGTAGTAGGTGGTTCCTCAACATGTTCTAAGACCATATCGCGTCAAAGGAAGTGGATCAAACTATTTTGTAATGAATATTCTTTGTTAGAATTCGTTAAACATTTACCAGTAATATCGAGTGTAAGAATAAAATTCTCCGTACTCTTCGAATGTACAATATTTGGCTATATTCCACCGCTTGAAATGTCTTTTCCATTAGCTCTCTCAGCAGTTTCTCAAGTAAGTCAGCTAAAAGTGCAAATATCAAGTGTAATGGAGTATAATATGAGAGTAAACAGAACGGTTGAGAGAATTTTCGAATTTCCCTGGGAAATCAAGGTATATAAGTGCCCGTTTGAATTTTAATAATGTTTCGTTAGCGGAGGTTCACGAATTTCAGGATACGCTGGATTCGAAATGCTAAGTTTACGGAATCATTTCGGTGAAACGATGGACAACGAATTACCGTGTTCTGTACACGGCTCTATTTTATACTATCTCGGGTTTGTTACACTCGCGCGAGATACTGCCGTCAGGTATAATACGATACGCTGAATCGCGGCTGAAATTTGTGTAATTCTGCAAAGTCTACTTGGTAACTGCGCCGGCCGACTCGTTAATGTATGCACTGGAAAGTCAGTTATTTGGTTTGCAGTGGCTGAGTTACGTCGCTAACTGGACGACACCCGCGTTATCACTGTTATTCCCAGTAATAACGAATGCACATTCTTTTCATTATTCTCCTACTATTTTCCGACTATGTTTATTCTGGAAATATTAGTATCCTGATTGACATAATATGTCACATGTATATGACGTTATTGTAATTTTTTTACTAAAAACTAAATTACATCGATATATCTGAAATGCTGAAATGAGATAATTATATATAATGATACAAAGTGACGTCAAATTTTCAATATTTATGTAACCCGGAAATTGCATGAAAATGACGAATGATAGGCATCATTTATATTCATAATAATCATTAATATTCGTAATATAGTAATGTACAACAACTCCAATTATTTTCAAATAAATGTTGCCTCGGCCGTAATAATGTGATACGCCAAATTAATCAATTTATTATGCTTATATCAGTTTTGTTTTACAATCCCTATTATTTGTCGCTTTTTCTATAGATGATGGTAGAATTTACAATATATAAATATATATAACATACTAGATTACTATTTTTGTGGGAAAGCGTTAAACTAGTATTTTTAACAGGCAACATGTCTGCATATTATTTGTGCTAGAAATATGTATGGATCATTTGCTGGGTGTTTTCAGGGCAACCGTTCTCCAGGACTTTTTATTCCAACTGGATTTGGAATATTTGCTTCCTCGTAATTCTCCCACTGCCAAATAATTATCGTCGGCCATTATACTGTTTTATGCACTTAACTTCTGCTGATAACCGTGTTCCAATGTGCTTCTGTAAGGATTATGCTAGTCGTTCATTGACAGAAGTTCAACACCGGATTAAAGGATAATGAATGCGCGCTGAAATATACGAGTCTGATGCCTCTAAAATTCCTGATTACTGGAGAAACCAGTCATCGCTGAGTATAATCAATTACTATCAATCGAAAAGAGATCAATTATAATTAATATGGCTTCCAAATGTTTCTACGAAGGCAACCGAATTTTCCAGATAATTTCGAAGTTTAAACAGATTTATTCGAAAGCCATAAAGAATATCATGATTTGATGAAATACCCGGAACGATCATTCGAAAAATATATCGTTCTGTAACTTTGTATTTAGAACATCAAAGTGTTTACTTGGAAATTCTGGAATGGATACTTTGATATACCCTTTGGCGCTTTAAAATGATGCGCGATGAAAAGACTGTGTTTATTTGAGTTTGGATTAAGGTTGGCTATATTTTGAAAGGATAATAGGCTGCCAGTGACATATAGATATACTTTATTAGTACTGAAAATCTGTCTAGGTACTTGGTAAGTTCCATACGAATTGGCAAGCGCGATTTCGCAGTTGGTGAAACAGTAAAAAATAACAAGTTAATCTGGATAGGTTATAAACCTTTTGATATTTTTTTCGCCGATGACGTACGGTGCAAACGTTCGTTTTCCCTTATTTAGAAAAAGGGGTGTATCGACTTCGAATAGATCCATCCAACCGGAAATCCCTTCAGTAGCCAGACGTCGTCAGTCCCTGAATTCTTTTTTACAAAACCACCGACCTTTCATCCACGGAAACCGAGATAACGATGGAGTATATACTATATCATACCACGATATTTAATACTACCAAGAGAACTTCTACACTTTTTGATCCTCTTAGTCGGTCGACTTCTGCCGCTTCTCCTTTGCGTCAAATCTCGGAAATCATTTTCCTTGCTTTCTTAACGCCATCAATTATATCGCTATTAACTTTAAGGACTACCTTGTGTAACTTTAAAAATAATAAAAATTACAAAGTTGCTAATTTTTGTACTAAATGGTCTAGATCGATGGTAGATTATGTATAAACGTGTTATAGGACGATTTTGGGTCGAAAGAAGCGGTTAAAAAATTGTTTCGGGTCAAAAAATGGGTCGAACCAAAATCGCAAAAATGTGAAGGGGTATACCTTCAAAAATTCTCCAAAATTAAAAGTCGCCAAAATTGCTCCTAGACCGTCCAAATCGATGGTATATGATGTATAAACATATTCTAGGACAATTTTGGGTCGGAAGAAGCGGTTTAAAAATTTGTTCGGCCAAAAAATGGGTCGACCCAAAATCGCAAAAATGTAAAGGGGTATACCTTCAAAAATTGTCAAAAAATGAAAGTCGCCAAAATCAGTCCTAAATGGCCCAAATCGATGGTAAATGATGTATAAACATATTCTAGGACAATTTTGGGTCGAAAGAAGCGGTTTAAAAATTTTTTTGGGCAAAAAATTGGTCGAACCGAAATCGCAAAAATGTGAAGGGGTATACCTTCAAAAATGCTCAAAAATTAAAAGTCGCTGAAATTGCTCCTAGACCGTCCAAATCGATGGTATATGATGTAGAAACATATTCTAGGATGATTTTGGGTCGGGAGAAGCGGTTTAAACATTTTTTCGGCCCAAAAACGGGTCAACTCAGAATCGCAAAAATGTGAAGGGGTATACCTTCAAAAATTGTCAAAAAATCAAAGTCGTCAATTTCGCTTCTAAATGGCCGAAATCGATGGTATATGATGTGTAATGGTTTTCTAGGATGATTTTTAGTTGGACGAAGTGGATCAGTCATTTCTTTGGTAAAAAACATCGAATAGCCTCACTTTACAATTTTTATAATTGATGGTGTTTTAATATAGGGCAAGTCTTATATAAATTAATATTAACCGAAGAATAATTTATTTGAGGCTGCGCCATTATAAGTTGATAGCAATTTAAGAAAGTACGCTGATAAAAGAATGCCAGTTGCTGCACATATATCGCTATAATATCGCACTGCACTGGAAAGTGTAACCATGTTCATGATTTATATGTACATTCACCGAGTATGTCCAGCAATAAATCTCACTGTTAGATGAAAAATAACTGAAACTATGAGCCACCTTCGATTTTCTCCATTGCTTGACAAAGACAAGAATATTGTACTTATTTCTGACCTTTATTTTCGATGAATTGTCTGACTAAACGCCTTATTCTACTTATAAGGTTTAACTTATAAGCTTTAAAATCTCCTGTCGAACTTTATCACAGTTCTATTTGTATATGCTACTCCTATTATGCGGAAATAGAATAATTCCCAACGTTAAACAATAATTTATTGAAGTTTGACAGTAATGAATAGACCGGTAAATCAACTTCATTAAGTACCGTTTAATTATATTATCATAGGGTATTAGATCGTGAATTAATTATGGAATGCAGCAAATAAATAGACTCCAGAATGACAGCGTGTTCTAGATAGAAGATAATAATCGATGCCAATTATAATAGATAATTTGGAAAGAGTTGGAATATATCTATTCCGCGTTCAATTGAAAAGAATTGAATTAAATATCTTATTAGACTCGATTTAATATAATCTGCTAGAAAATACTTTCTGTATTTCCAGATTTATTATGTGCCCACTTTTTTTATTATTTTTATATTATTCTTAGATTCTTACGTCTCCAAGCGTTGTACGAATTTACCAGCATCTAGATTTATTGTAACAATCCAAAATTGATGTGGCAGGAGTGTTTTAAGGTCACGTACAACTACATGATCGTATTTCGCAGTCGATGTGCCATTCAAGCGTAACGACATATCGAAAGAACCGTATATTGAATAAAAGTCGTTCGCCTTATGGAATTCCATTTACTGTTTCCTCACGAATTTCTTCGTTCCTTTTCCACCTCCTTTGACTTCGTACTCGAAATTTGTATAGTTAAAAATATAATTAACCCTTTGACCGCGGCATCTTCTTACAAAAAACCATTAACATCGTACGATGTGATATTCGCGTGACAGTAGTTGACATTAAATCTGGTTTATTCATGGACATATGAGAGCGTATATATACGTCTTTCGCAGTCAAAGGGTTAGACGTGGGGCTTAAGTGATGGAGAAACTTGATCTCCATAAAAATAACGAAGGTGAAGGATGACTCGTAAGTTTCAATTATTACGCCAAGGTAATGCGAGGTTTCTATCGTGAAGGAACATGGTGGTTGACCCACAAATTCTACGACAGACCATACATATTACCGCACGTCATACTCCAAATCCATTATTCAAGAGGCTTACCAGCCAGTAATTGCAAACGATACATAGTCCGGTTTATAGACAGAAACTTCCAGCCAACGATTACAGTATTTATGCGAGGCGTTTAAATCGATTAAAACTTCCGCGGCGGGAATATCACGCGGCGACATTGTTCGCATGATTGCAGCATAATATACGTACGCGAAAGTGATTCGGCGTAACGCGAACGATAAGTCGTACAGACAACCGAGAAATATTTCACTTGGGCCGGAAGTCGAGTGACACCGGGTGGAAGAAGAAACGAGCTGCGAACAGTAGGCTAATTTTCCCTGGGGTGGGATTAACCCCTCGTTGAAGAAGAACGACCTTGTAGAGAAGCACGGTAGGAAAAGATAAGGAGTGGGAGGTGGCGCGGGGAGGGGAGGAGGGAGAGGGAGAATAAAGAGGATCTTAAGGAAGAGGCTCTTACCAATGGAAGGTACACGTAAGAAGAGCTTGCGGTCTTGAGAGCCAAAAGATGCTAGGAAGAGAAGCCGGCTTGGTTGAGGAATGGTAGCACATACTTGCCCGTAGAGTATACCTTCTTTACCCTTACTCCTATCAGCTGCTTTGCATTTCGTTGTTATTCAGAAATAGTCGCAAACCGTACCGCCTCGTGGCCCATTGCTTTTCTAGTTTTCCTCTTTCTTCCTCCTCCCCCTCAAGCCTTCCCATCGTCGTCCCGTAGCACTTCTTACCCAACGAGATGTTTTATTAATGAAAATGAAGGAGCTTCTTATATTTTCCTTGGCCTCTCACCCGTCTTCACGTTTTGTCTTCTTTTCTTTTCCATCCCGTTCCTCTTCCCTCATTCTCCCTCTCGCCGTACTTTTTTCTACCTCCGGCTTTATTCTCCTCCCTCTTCTACCTCCTTTTTTCTTAGTCCTCTCGTCTTCTAGTAGCTCTTCCTTCCGCCACTACTGTTTCCATTTTCCTCGACATTCTCACTGGCAACCGAGTCCGTTGCAAACGGTCTTCTCTTTTAGACCCCCTCGCTCCAGAACCACCCTTTCCACCCTCCTGCCCCGTTGGTGCCGTCACTTCCACCCAGTGCTTGGGGCGGTAATATTACTTTCCGTATGGCGGTCCGACCTCCCGGGAATGCGACAACGAGCTTTGCGCGAAATTAATTCAGACTACTAGCATGCATGCCTCGGTAAGCCGACTCCGCGAACTCGCGGGGAGGGGGACACTGCTATCCACAATGTTGAAATAGACGTAGACACTGGAACTTTGATCTTCGACTTTGGCAATCACGCTTTCAGAATTAATACTTGCTTGGACATTGTTTGCCTTTCGTTTACGTAATTTCCCTTTGTGCCGGGAGAATAAACCATCGCTTATAGGTGAGTGCATTTGCACTGTGAAGGGTGAAACGTAAACATTCCACCCTCTGCAGAAGACAAGTTAAAATATTCTTTTAACGTTCAACGAATTCATGGAAATTAATGCACGACATTGTTGGTAGAATGGAAATATTAATTATCGACATTAAGTAGTATCATCTCTTTTTCGAGTATCATTGGTGAAAGCCGACTCCTTGTATCACGTCATCCAATGTCTATAATGGCGGAGGAAAGATCGAAGCCGAACAAGGAATGGTCGATAAAACTGATAGGTGGCTGTCTGTGGATGGTAGGAAGGGTGGTTATACTGGTTAGTTTCAGTTTAGTATAGGTGGTTGGGATGTGCATAAATGCACAGTCGAGCGAACAAACCGTCGGTTTGGTTTGGTAGTGTAGTTTGCTAGGACGGCAGGTAGAAGCAGTGGCCGGTTACACGCGGAAATGGAGGTTCGTCCTGTTCCAGTCTTCGGGGTATCCTCGTTTCTCTTGCCTTCCTGCCATTCCTCTATCCTTTCCCATTGGATAGAACGAGGTTCCTTTCGAGGCACCTTACTCGCGGACTGCGGTTGCATGCACTAATCTACCGGAACCCCTAGCTTTGTTTGATTATATCAGGCCCAGTGACCTGCTATCGATCCTTTTTCTCGAATGTCCACTGCTTTCCTCCGTTGTCCTTCCAATTTTATCTACTATCTGCGTGTACAAAGATTCCTTTGTAACTTGACTTTAAATATTATATTTATTTAACTTTTTAATGTACTAGTAGAATTATAATATGTTACTGTAATATGTTAATGCGACTATGATTCTTCACCCCTCGACACAATATATCATATTAAAATTGAATATTCCTTATTAAAATATATCTTTAAGAACATAGTATTACCAGCTCTAATTGGTAATCATTTTATTACTTATTATATTTGATCGCTAATATTTTATTAGCCACAATAAGCAAACGGCTTAACCAAATTTTCCTTACTGTCCAATAACCCAATGTCACTAATTTGAATTGCCATAATTACCTCACACGATGGAAAACAACCCTTTTAATTCTAGTCCATAGAAAGCAGAGTGGAGTTTTATTTATCGCCCGGAATCGAGAGTATTCTCTAGTTATTTTTAATTTAGTTGCTACAATACCCCGTCAGTTTGTTTCTACAAACGGCAGTAATAGACGTTTAATGAACGAATCGTATATGTCACCTAATGAAGTAAATTGCGTGCGTATCCGCGGTGGAAATGAAATGAAATGTACTTTAACCGAAATCGTTTAATTATCGTATGCATAAACAGCGATTTTCACTGGCAGGATCTCCGTTTCTCCGATATTTAATACAACTCCACCGTTTACCGTTAAATCACAAATTTAAACCTACGAACGGTCTGATCGTGATCGATACAACCGATCGGCAAATCCCGACGAATAAAATCTGTTTATACCTGGCTGTTTTTCGAAAATGAAAAGGTTTCGCTGACCATGCTAACATACGTCTGGATAATTGTAATTACTGTGGTCAAAGAGCAAATATACCGACCGCATTGCCTCGTTATGTTTTGCAGCGGGTTAATTACGGGTACAGGGACTATTATTCTGGCACAATGTCAACTCATAGCCATGTCATTGGGGCTCACACAGTTAATACCTAAATTTAATTTTCTCTCCAGCACTCCTCCTCGTACTACGCGGCAGCTGCAATTTCATTCAGTATAAACATCAATATAAACTCCGTTCAAAGTTATCGCAAAGTACTGCCTTCGTGCTCCAATTGCTTCTTGTATACATTACTTAACTTCTTGTATACGTTATTAGCTTCTCCTATACATTATTAACGACGTTTCGCATTGAAATAACATTTCCAACAAATGCGCATACTTTATCTCCTAACATTGAAATAAAACATGAAAATCAGGATTTGAAGTATGGGAGTTGTTACGTCGAGATGATACTGGGTCGAGTATTAAAAAATAATATTTGTTATGATCTTTGTATTTATATTCTCTTCTACTATATTATATATATTATTTATTATGTTTTGTGCGTATTTTATGTATAACCCATTAAATGAAACTTAAGTGAATATATAAGTATTCGATCAGGCTTCGTTAATTGCATATATGGGAAGTAATTTGTGTTTTTATTTATTCGAACCATAAATTGGAATTTGTTTATGTCAAATGAAATGTATTCCTATTTATTATGCTACATATTGCAAGATCCTGGTAAGTATATGTCTCTCGTAACGTCGTACTTATTTTGGTAGTACATTCTTGAGTTTTAGTTACGCCTACTTATCGCTGTCGCTATTGTTCTCGTTATTACGCCCAAGTATTTTGTACTTTCAAATAATTTTAGCGCCATGTTATGTCTTGTGTGTAAATGGATTCGCAGAAATTTTCAAGGAGATTACCTCCGGAAGTACCACGACGTTTTCATCTTTATGTCTGCGAGGATAGAATCTGGTATCACTGAATTAATTAGAATTATTAGGTTTCGAGTACGCAGCTGAGAGAATATTTAAAGTTGCGAATATTTCGTTTTAATAATTATGGAGATGAAAGGAAATGATAATATACTGCCGTGGGTAGTTTATCGTATAAACTATAAATTAAATGAACATATAAATTTACAGTCCTTTTAATATTTGACTCTTAGAATAATTCAAATTATACGAACACATGTTATAAACTTTGCATGCAAGTCTAAAGTAAAATAGGTTACATAAAGAAATGGGGTCATCGAGTTAAAACAAAAATGTGATATTAATAAATTCTTGTTATATGGTAGTCATAGATTATCATTTTATATAATATTCCCTTCACACTTTGACAATTAATTTTCACTGAAATTTTAATCAAAAAATTGTCCTAGTAGTAGTTACTTTAGGAAAACATCCAAATGAAGTGTGTCAAGAAAAGCATGTTAGAAATATGTGTCTCAACTTGCGTTGTTAGGGCAAACTAA
The DNA here is from genome assembly GCA_910591585.2 of Nysson spinosus. NCBI lineage: Eukaryota > Metazoa > Arthropoda > Insecta > Hymenoptera > Crabronidae > Nysson > Nysson spinosus. The sequence continues at coordinate 4,589,079 of OU342837.1, read as the reverse complement.
AATCGACCGTTATTATTATTGTTACTTAAGAAACTTGTTTTCATTATTAATATTCTCCTTCTTCGTGAAGTTTGCGAATAATCTCGGCATTAAATATCCCTCCCACCCCTGCTGTGCCAAAAATATCTACATGTTCTCGCAGTGCTTTAAAACTATAATAACACGATAAACCCTGCCGTTCTCGGGGCTCTACATTCTTAACTCGTTTCCCGTACTTACTTTCTACAATCTCCTTTACTTCGTCAGAAACGTTCAACATTTCGCGTCTTCAAGCAACTTCCACCTCCTCTTGAAAGAACGGTGACTCGGAGACTGCAGTGAATCACACTTTGTACTTCGAATCTGTGATCTTCTTTCAAACCTTTGTAACTCCGAGAGTGCACGTAATAAGCAAGAAATCTCAGATTATCATAATTAATATTCACTTTGAGTTTACATAAATTAGGATCAACGGCACGGACAGACATACTTAACAGGTAATTTTATAGGATTTGACAGGAAAAATGGCTGATTACGATCTTAAGATAAATATTAATAAAATCGAATTTTCCACCTTCTTCAGTCATTATTTTAGAATTTATTATAGCATTCTTAAATGTACTGAAGAAATAATAACGATTTCAAGACAGAAATTTTATCATATATTTATTAAAGGTAATACGTTTTTGCGATAGTTTCTGCCTTCTTCAGTCAATATTATAAAATTATGGAATTCGAAAATTAGATAATTATAGAACAGAACTTTAAAGTTCTATAAAATATCCTAAAATATTGTCCGAAGGCGAAAAACAGCCGCCGAAATGGATCATTTTTAATAAACATATGGCATAATCGTTTTAAGCTCATAATTAGTCATTTTCTTATCGAATCCTGAAATATAGATATTCGATCGTTACATCCAAACTTTAGTACAACATATAATCAAGAAATTATTCATAATAAAACTTCGATATTTCCTGATCATTACAAGTGAATACACATGGAGCCCAGTGTTAATTAATCCAAGTACTCCGCTGCATTTAGAAATACGTATAATACAAAATACGGGAAAGGGTGAATTCGGTGAGGGATAGAAGTAATATGCGAATGCACAGGTGAAAATAAGAGAAAGAGGGGTAGGTTAGAGTGAGTCTAATATACCGAGGGTGTCTAGCTACTTGGTAACATACTCATCCTCTTCTCGGCACAGTTGAGCTCGTGCCCGTTCTACCGCGTTGAACGAGCCAAGTGCTTATGACGCTGTAACCGTTCTCGCGAAACGTCCGCGGCCAACGGAACTAGGCAGCCCTGTTATATATTTGGAAGCCGGAAGTCGTGTACCGAGTCAGCCTCGAGATACTTAGAAATTGCTCAAGCTACTTGAACTTGCTTCGTTCCATCCTCGAATGTTCCCGCGGGATCATCGAAGCGTGTACCATATGACGAAGACGTTTACTTCGTCAGAACTCGACGCCTTTCTATGAATCTTCCATATTTATATATACAGGAAGTCCCACACAAATATTTACTATCAATTACACCTTTGAATTATTTCTTATTCTAAAAAATATTTCAAGTAAAACTTATTTTGTTTCGAGGGCAACATCTTATGGTGGTCGTAAATTTTAAGTTTTACTTGCATCGTTTTCTAGAATAACAAGTAATTCCGTAGATAATTGTACGTAAAGATTCGTATGGGATACTCGGTAGAATAAAAATCGCCTGGAATCATTCCTTTTCATTATCCTCAGTCAAAAATCATAATCATAATCGTCGGTGGTTTCATATCACAACTTCGTCATAGGATATTTTGTTGAGTAAAGTGGGAACAAGAAAATTCTGTTCTGTTGAAATTCTTGATATGCATAGCAACTTGCAGTTTTATGGACCGTAAGTTGGTACGAGTGAACCTGCTAAATTATATATTATGCTTCGTTAGAATAGCAAGATATTACGGTTGCGAAACATTTCGAGAAGCATGTCATGTGCAACATACAATGCACCGCGAAACTTTCCTCGTGATGCATTTAGAGCATTATTTGTTTTAAACAGATTTTCTGAATCCAGATCCGCGCTACGAATATTGTATGTTCTCCGTGCACGAAAGGTATGCGCGTATATATATCTTCATTATGATTTGATAATTTATGAGAAAAGTTGATCCGCGATATACGAACTGAAAGGCCACTTTCGGTATATCCTGATTTACTTGTAAAGATAAATCTGGTTGAAATGCCTGCGAATTAAAATAATAACGCACATCAGTATTCGAAAATAAAGTAGTCTGCATGAATACTTTAAAAGCCATAAAATTAATAGAGGAAGGTAATTTCAATTTATATTAATATCGTTGTTACCAATGAATAAAATGTATAAAGTTGACGAATTTAAGTTCCATACGATATAAATATCTCGTCAGCATTTTGTCTATCGTATTCAATTTACTAATAACTTTTTACCACTAATTTCTTCGTATCCCAATTTTTAAGAATACTTCAATTATATCACTTAAAAATACACTAAATTAAGGCGTTATGATTTCAGCGACGATAACAGTTTTCTGGAAGAGAATACCTTGTGCTTTTTCCAGGGACTCATATACGTCGGAAACGTTCTACTCAGATCCAAGAATCTCGTGGCAAAGCAACCACGAAGCCACTGGAGGATTTGCCAACCTCGTAGCGCGCTGTCCTATGAAAGTTTCCTCATGTTGAATTCCGAAAGCTATTCTACCGAGAAACGAAAAGCTTTTAGATATTTCCTCCGAATTTAATTCTACACTCCATTCATTACGAATCCCCTCGTTTTCGCTACTTTTCATAATCATTAAATAATACCTCCTATATAGTGCCTCGCATTACTATTTTCTTGTACTACAATAATATCTATTACAATAATATCTAAGTTTTCTCATGTTGAATACAGAAAGCCATTTGACCGAGAAGCGAAAAGTTTTCAGATATTTCCTCCGAATTTAATTCAATACTTTTCTACCCTCCGTTTATTACGAATTAAATTTGCGATTGTATGGAACCTTTGATATCGTAATAAATGATCATTAATAAATATCATTAATAAAAGTAAGCGGAGTTACATTTTTATTGAAATCCTCCTACCACGTCGATACGAAGCATCGAGCTCGACTTAAGTAATTAGATCGTATAATTTAAGCGAATACGAACATAGTAAAGTATCAAACACAAACCGCACATACATTTAGCAAGAATACGTGGAGTTTTATGTTAAAAAATATATACCTTGAAGACCGAAGAGCCTCGTAAAACAGCAGCAACCCGATTTTACGTTAGAACTATCGAGGGAAAGGAACCAGTCTCGAGGAGATACGAGTCCTTTCCGTTGAACGTTCGACGAGCTATGAAACGTCTCTTATATCCTCCCGAACGAATCGGTTCCTTAAAATATAAATAGGATTGTATTCTTTCTCTCGATATTAAGCCAATTTGTATACACATGCTTCCCGTGCTGTTATATAGGAATATTAATATGAATATCGTATAAAATTCTACGGAATTTGTTGTCCTCGTTGCACCGTTTCTACATGCAGGGGAGCATCGGTGATTTTCTCTTTCAAGGGTGGAACCCATCACTTTGCAATGGCGAAGTCGGGGTAACGCAACCACCGGGAAGAGGGTTGAGTTTTATTCGAATCCGTGGAAAGGTATAAAAGTTTCCCGTTGCAGTATTCAGGAAGTCGTACTCCTGGAGAACCAAACACGAGCGCATCCTGGGCTTAGATTTAATACACTGTATGTCGTTCAGCGATTGCTAAACAAACGATGCGGAAATATGAAATTCGTGATTGGCTCGAATAAAGTTAATTTCGAGCTTCGAATAATTATGAAATTGATATTCATGGGAAAATTAAAATTTGCAATCTTACACTATTACTAAACCACATATACGAAATTATTATACTTCTAATAAAATTAATTCCGAGCTTGGAACAATTATGGAATATATATTTCTAGGAGATTTAAGATTTGCACCCTTAAGTTGTTACTATGTAGAATATGTCAAATTAATGGGACCATCACTAATTTTATATATTCTATTCAGTCATAGTCTAAGAGTGCAAATCTTAATCTTCCTAGAAAAATATATTTTATTATTATTCGAAGTTCGTAATTAATTTCATTCGGGGCATTCCCAGATCTCATATAGTTTAATGTATGCAGTTTACCTACATCACATTCGCGCTTCATAAAAAAGATACTTAAACGAGATGCGTATTATTTTCGTGAAAATGGAAGTATAATTTTCTCGTTGCCGTAATGTTTTTCGACATCGATGCTGCTTCGAAAAGCAAATACCAAAGATGTAACACATTTGCTAGGGGAATACTATGCGGCATAAAAGTTTCCCGATGCGGTTACTATGATTTTCACATCGAAATCTATGCTACGACAGATACAAGGTTTTACGCGGGCCAGGAGACATAAAACTTCTACGATACGATCGCGATACGCCAATATGTTTCATATCGCAGTTTCAGTAGTAGTATTATTTATCGCATAATATGATACTAATTGAATAACTGATATTCATTTTTCATGATATTCCACAATGTATTCAATTAAATATAAATTAAACTCACTCGTATATACGGATCTCTAGAATATTAATTCTATCATATTAGATTATTTCCCGAAACAAATTTTCTAAGCGTATGTCTTGTAATAATCTACATTCTATAAGTAAGTCTAATTGTAAGTAATCAAAATTCTCGTACAGAGAAAGAATTTCTGATTTTTCCAGAATTCACGAAAACTGCAATAATTAGTATGATTAATTATAATTAATACTGCAAAGCTATTAGCTCGAAATTAGTTGGAAAATTTATTCTAAGATATATATTTAAAATAATGGCTATGATCAGATCTCACGACGAGAAGGATATCGGTTTAAAATATTATTTAATTAAATGGAATCATTTAATATATTATTCAATATTTAGTATTGGTATTCTGAATATCAATTTAATATTCGTGTTTATATGGTATTGTGATCGTGTTTACGTCATTAGGAAGGTAATGTGCGAAGAGAAGTTACGTAATGTATAAACACGTAAAACAGTGAATCTGTTTGGAGTTTCTGAGATGCGAGACGATATACGCATGATTCGTGTCTGAGAAGGTACGTCGAAGATCCCTGGCGCAAACCCGAGGTTGTATGGGGTTGGAGGCAAATTGCACAGCTGCAAAGTACCGCATTTTCTAAATCCCACGGGACGAAAGGCACAAAATTCCCTCTGACGAAGTACCAGGGAAGAATATGCAAGGCGTCGGGAGTCGCCTTAAATGTCTGAAGAATGGCGGAGAAACGTTCGCAAGAAATAGGGCACCGCATTTACCCCGAGTAATTCTTACGCCACGTAAAGTAACGTGTCTCATTTCACTGTAATTGTAATTCACATTGAACTTCTTTCCCGCGACAATCGTTTATTCTTTCATTCTCTCGTTATTGTACGGCACCATTAATGGAGAGTGCCGTTTACATTGTTAATTGAAACGTTCTAATGAATTAAATTGAGCGAGTGAAATTACGCTTCGCGAGCCGGCCTCGGCTGATTAAGATCGCAAATAAAGCGCTCGCGTTTCCCAATGAAAAACCCCTCCGTTTATGAAATATTTAAGAGCCATAACGACATTTCAAGCGATTCAACTAAATCCAGAAACTAGCGGCGAAAACGGAACTTTTCTCATTATTTTCCAACAGGAGCGTATTCCAATCGAGAACTTTTCCGAATGCACGGCCACCGATCTACGCGTTCGGTTCTTTCCGAGATAAAACGCGGAATTAATTAAAGGTAAAATTGGCTTCCGCCAAACATATCTGTCGGATCTGATAAACGTTTCTCGGAAGAAACGCGAACTTTAAATGTTAAGAAAAATGTCATTTTAATTCGACGATTTAGCGATTAATTGATCGAGACGTTTCATAAAGTGTACCATAATTGAATTATAACTTATAAAATAGATATAGAGACCTATCTCTATGCACGAGATTAAAAAACATTGTCCTTGTTCATAAATTATTAGGTGCCTATTACCAGAAGTTTATTGGCTATTATATTCTGCTTCGACATAATTACAAGGTGCAATAAAAATGGAATAAAAGTTCAACCAATAAGTCTGGAATTAGAAGTACTAATTAATTGAGATTTAAGAGGAGCATTGCAATGAATATACTTTGCTAGGAGTAATCTAATTGTAATTGCAATATGAGTAAATAAAGTATTTCACTTCACATTTTGATGTTCACAAAAATCGATGTTCGTCTATCACACAAATATGAAATATGATATTTAATTGTCCTTTTATTTAATTGTGATATTGATTGTCCTTTTATTCCACGTCATTTTTGCATATGATAAACATTTTTATCCTGAAATTAATGTCGTTGAGAAGTCACCACTCGAATACCGGCCTACTTTGATGTAATCAGCGAGTAAAAAGTAACGAGATCCGGTATGACGATATCGAATGTTACTCGACGAATGATCTCCCTTTACGTGATTCCACCATAAAGTAAAGCGAATGACAAGAAATAAGACACGCTTCAGTGGTGCATGAGGAACGGTGGATGAAAAGGGTAGTAAGAATAATAGGGAGACAGGTATAATAACGCGTGATCAAAGGGTGAGTGTCTAGTTATCCAAGTGCAACGGCACAAAACGCATGGAGAATCGTGAATCGATAGAGGTGAAATCACGTTGGGCGAGGGTGCAATGCGGCAATGCTTCACCCCTCCATCTCTCTTTCACTCTTTCTCACCAGTTTCCTTCTTTCCCAACCACCCTATATGTCTATATATTTCTATCGTACTTTATCCATCCACGTATCTGTCCTTTACTTATTTCTTCTTTCCTCCCCCGTGTACCTTTCTTCCTTTATCTCCCACGATGCGCCTAGTTCGTCATCCCTTCCCTCCTTCTAAGATTCGACTTCCTTTTCGTTGCCTTTCTATTCCTCGACTTTCCTTTTCTTTCTTCACCTTTCCTCCCCTGAAATTCAACCACCCACCATAGCAGACCTCCGCGCTGACCGGACGTTGGCTACTTTCAGTTGAACGTGAAATCAGTGGAGTCGGTGGGAATCTTTCACTATTCTTCCTTTCTCTTTCTTCATTGACCTCCGCTCCCTGAAATCTTTCGGTTTAATCAGCAATCGCGATCAAACCGATTCCGTGGCTGAACCGTCGGCCGCATTCAAGCCTGCAACGGATGTGGATTTGATAACGAATACAGGGAAATCCAGACTTCCGCTTTATACTCGATTATCACGGGAAATTGTTATTGAAACTGAGATGGACATCTGCGAACTTATCAGTCTTAATTATCGTTGTGCTCGGGTCAGGTTGATGTGTGCTTTAATAAGATGCTTATCGTACTTAATAGAAAATTGATTCCGTTGATAAAAAGTAACCATGAACCCGTTTGCAGATCATATTCACGTTTTTGCGAATGAAATTCATCTTATTGCAAATCAAATTCACATATTAACAGATAAAATTTGATTTCATTTGGAAGAGGACGAATTTGATGAAATTTCATTTGATTTACAAAAGTTTTAATGGAAGACTCAAAAGAGCACGATGCTATTAAGACCTTCTTTATATCGTCAAAGAATAATTATTCTCATCCCAATTAATTATTTCCAAGCATTCTATGCCTAACAAAATTGCAATTGTAATATCTTCATCAATTTAGTAGATTCTTATTACACTGCCATCAGTTAATTTTTTAAACACATTTCAATTAAACGGTCGGAAACTGAAGTTACCCTTTGACCCTACCAAGGCAATAAGTTATCAGACACCGGCGACTTTGGAAGTTGTTAATTAACGTGATTAAAATAACGAGGGTAGTTTGGTCGGATGGTATCGGTAGTACTTGACGATCGAAGAAATGGAGACCGGATGGGAGCATCGACGGGTGATCATCCGGCGTCTAACCGTTCCGGCGAAGACAATGGGATATTAGACGGCAGTCAGCGCCGTGATTTGCCACGGGGGAAGGATTTTGGCTAGCCATTTCGCGTAATTACTGCGGTATCCGAGCGCTGCTTAATCCCGTTTACAAAGCATTATCTACTAATGGATACATCGGGTCACTATGGCTATGCTATAACTACTAGACGAACTATGTATAAAGTACTAATACCCACTACGCATCCTGGGTCTTATTGAAATTTAACCTGCAAGCGACTCCTTCTGGAAAGAACATATCACTTTGGTTGAAACTTGTATCAATTTATTTGCATGCAACGAGGATTATATTTCTATATTATCTCTAAAGAATATTATATATTGCGTATTAAAAGTAGCAAACGTAATGTATTAAATATAATATGCAGGGTGTTCGAAGTAGAATAGGACACATCATTATGGAACAATATTTGTTTCTGCGCAAAAGATATAGGTGATCTTGAAAATTGTGTAAAAGAAGGACAATGGAAGATATTCTGTTTCAGGATATTGGTCGTTTGAAGCCATTTGTATAATGCATAAAATATATTTTAAATGATCGCAATTAAAGGAGATAATTAGTTGACTGATTTCACGTGGGACATTTTATATAATATATGAATTTGGTTAATAAAAAAGGCACCGCTCGGAGGAGGTCCGTATTTTAATTATTTGCGGAAGAACGAATCATGGGATTTTTTTGTCCGCGAGATATCTTATAGAAAAAAGTCCGCTCTTTTTAATATTAAAATTTGAAATATAATATATGTACTAGTGGTATGCAATCTTTGAAGAGTCTACATGAAGAAGAATAAAGTAACAAGAAAATTTGATATTCTGCAGATATCTGGTAAAATAAATACCCTATTAAATAAATTCCGCAACTATTAATTTATGAGCCCTGCATATTAATTTTTGCTTTAATGCAACAGTGTAGCACGATTGGCACAGTTTGATGACCATTAGGCTTCTTTCCACGAATCTTCGTCTCAAGTCCGTCATTTGCGGGTGCCGTTGAAACTTCGGCTCGTAAAATCAAACGGTCGAAGTTGTGCGTTCGTGGTAGCAGGGGATCAACCCCCTGTGCCGTATAAAATACCATAATGCCCTGGGTACGTCGATTGGAATCAGGTGCAGCCAATTTGGCTGGCGTCCAAAACCCTTTCGCATGTAAATCCAGTTTGGAGGCATCAACGCTGATGGCACCAACCGGAAGATCGAGAGAGACAGGATGCTTTCGACGGTCAGGGACGATCAAAGCGACTCGCCGACTTGTTTTTCGTTCGTTGTTAGCCCGATTGAAACCTTGAAAATATAACCTTTTATTTTCATTGTTAGTTTACCGATTGATATATAAAAAGCTGCCATTGATTTTATGGTGAATAGTCGGATATCCTTATTTACTATATTACTTTAATATTGTGGAGTAGAATATTATATAGTATTATATTAAACACGGTGGCTCACGTAAAAGTCACCACATAATTATCTCCTAGTTGCAACGATGCGAAAAATATTTGGTGTATTATACGTATAATTTCAAAGTGTCAAAGCATTAAAATGGAAATTTTCGTGGGTGCCTTCTTTTCATAAGGTTTTCAGTCAACCATATTTTTCACAGAAACAAATATTTTTCTCCCTTATAAATTATCTATAATAACTTATAGTTATGTGGCCTATTTTATCGGAGACATCGTGTATATTAACAAAAATGTGAGACATATGCAAATCAATGGGCGACGCTTCTGAGCGAGGTGGAAGAAACATGTCCAAAACCTTGCTCATAACTTTCGATCCCATGAATATTTTTTAATGGGACCGATTCTACTTGAAAGAGGAGCCATTTCTGAGTAGGGTCACCTCCGGACGTAAAAATCCTACGATTGAAATTTCTATAATTAAATTATTATTTATATCGCAATATCATCTCAATTTAAATCGTATACTAAGTAACTTAATAAAACCGTAAATTAATAAAATTGTTATCAAATTAAGAAAGGACTACCAAGAACTTCACATTCTATTTGCAACTGCTTTATCATCCCAGTTGCAACCACTTTATCAACCCAGTTGCAATTATTATATTTTATCAACTTAGTTGAAACGAATGGCTTATTTCCATTGATATTTAAGACAACACAAGTAAGACACTTCCAGTACTTTTCTATTCATATCTGTATCAAATTTCCATATCGGAGTATTAGCAACGAAAGTGCACACTCCTCGGCAGTGATAAAAGTAAACGTCTCAAAGAAAGTACCGTGCGAACCACGCGATATTCTTTGCACGATCACGTGTGTGTATATCGGTGTTACTTGATCTTCTGCACACATTAGCACATGTTCACGCAAGCACGTCGGTTCGATTGAATGAAACGCCCGCCAGTAAGAAAGTGTCCGTAAAAATCTAGAATTCATTCGCCTCGAAGAACTGTGGTCTGTCTGAAGGACTCTCGCAGTAGAATATGTACGTCACGCGTAGACGTGTCTAGAGTTTCTTCGAGTTTGCGGACGTGTAAAATACATTTCGAAAGCTGTCGAGTAGGTTGGGACAACAGAAAGCTCTGAAAGCTGCCAAAAGTTACTCACGGTCTTTGGGACGCTAATTATATTATATTATTTTTATTATATTATTGATCATAGCACTGCTTAATATGAGTAGAATAAGAGACCTCGTAATAAAGCTTGAATTATTATTCCTAAAATGTTCATGAATTTAACAATTTCAAACTACATTTCGAAATGTTAGGAAGCCTTTTGTTGTATCGCATATTATAACATATTAACACTAGAATACCAAAGCAGTCAAAATGCCTACTCTGTAATGTCCAATAAAATGATTAAAATATATAACGGTGAATTGTTCGCAATTCTATTTACCTTTGTATTATATTTTTAATGACCTTCATTAAATTCATGAATTAACGTACATTACCCAGTCATGATTTATATATAAATAAACCTAGACGTCTAATTGAGTATATATTCATCAGTTCCAGTGTTAAATATGTCCACGTTCTAAATTATTAAAACAAATATTCCGAGTATGATTTCCTCCAGCGGGATTTCTAAATTCGATATATCTTGCTTTTATTTAACCACATTATATTAAGTGCATATTGTTACAAGACACCATTCGCATTTACATGTATTGATCAAACAAGTAAATTACTTATACTTGGCGCAATGTTGATGATGTGCAGATCCTCGGCACAGAGGAATTCATTTTGCATTCATGTAATCATGAAGTTCAGTCAATAATCGTTTGATATGTAATGTAACTTCAAAGCAATAATTGAAAGGATAGCAGCGATCGCGGTAAGCCTATTTAATGTTCAGTCTGTAGATCTAATACGTAAGCAGGTCTTCATACGATCCCAATTCTGGCTATAGTCAAACCTGACTTCCCTTTGAACCCGATACCTGCACTAATGATCGCCTACATCAATGATACTGCTCTGTCTTTCTCTCTCCCTCTCGCAATCTGTTTAACCAAATGCAAGCATCGGTTTGAAGATCGTGAAACGTTCGTTGTACAACTACTTCGGTCGATCAGGTTCACCTGCTGATAGCTAATCAATGGAAAAGTCTGCTTTGTTGATCGCAGATTAAAGTTCGTTTACTGCGGGATTCGCAGACAATGTGTTTTGAAATATTTGTTGCAGGTAAAATATGAAGTTCAAAATGATGACCTTGGGAGATCTTATACAGGATAGCTCAAGTAGAATAGGTCAACTAGTTATATAACGATATTTGTTGTATAATTAAAATTAGAAAATAATTTCTCTTTCAGGATGTAAGCAGTGAGAAGATATTCGCGTAATGAATACAATATTTTCTGTACTGTCAGGATTAAAGGAGATAATTAGTGTTGGGTTCCAGAAAGAAGGCGCTTGCAACGTAGATGTCAGCTGAAATTTCGAGTTCTCAATTAAATATTATATATTATATACTCCCATAATTTATATTTAAGATTTTCCGCGTTTTGTGTAAGGGTTCTTTACAGAACCCAACAGTATGTGGTTCAATTGATACGGGACACCCTGTATGGTCTATATTTAAATAAATAATTTAATTTCTTTTTATGAATATCCCATTATTGAACTCCAGAGTTGGGGACTATGTTGAAGTAAATGATCCAGTTCGTAGAAATCAATTCAGTAAATACTTTTTATGAGAATAGAATTTGGAGAACAATGTCCCTGCAGGATATTAAATTTAATATTTAATAAGAGTCGAGTAATAATGTAGAGATTAAATTGAATTTGTGTTTAATAGATATAAGTTCGAAGAACAAACCGTATGTTTGTGTTGAAGGGGGAGTGGATCGACCCACTTTCTTGTAACAAATACAGAAACATTTTAAGGTATATTACTACCACCCGATGGGAATTCGATTCAACCGAGAAGAACAAATTTGCAGGTGGTTTTGCGGCGGTAAATAAAAGATTCACAACCTTAATTCCGCCGGTGGTATGTTTACCGCGCTTCCGGGTTCAACAAATCACCCCTTCGTTCCAATTCCTGGATACGTTGGGGCCGATTCAGGCGAAGCATCGATTATGGAAATAAACATTACTCGATCTAACAAAACAAGACATCCCCGGATATCAAGGTGTTAATAAAATATCAGTAAATCTTTGATTGAAGAGATTGTTTGTCTTTACGCTTATATGCTCATATTATACATATATTATTCGTTTATATTAAAAATAAGCGAATTTATTTTATGCTTCCATTCCGTATATTAATAAATTTCATCAATATATTACACTGATAATGAAGCATTATTCATGGAATATTATTTATTCTTAACAAGTAAATAGGGTTTCAGAAAACAGGGAAATGAAAAAGTAGTCCGATATTATCCAATATCTTTTAAGAATAAATATAAAGAAACATCGCACAATTTTGAAAATGCATGGAAGTGAAAAATAAGACAGTACAATATATATAAAAGTATAAAATAAGAAAGAACAAATAATATCAGTCTACCTTTTCCCTTTCCAATTTTTCGAAACACGATTCACTTACTGCTGATAAGAACAAATAACACCCAAGTACTTTTTTATTTTCACTGTTATACGTACAAAAGGACAAAAACCAATTACACGTGTTGAATACCAAATTAACTATTCTGTAGATCATATTCACCTTTTTGCAAATCACATTTATCTTTTCACAGATCAAATTCACAATTTTGCAAATCAAACTTTTCTACAAACTGGTTTTCTTAAACTATCATAATAAAAATAAAATCGTGCACTTGATTTGCAAAAAGATGAATATGATCCGTAACATGGTTAATTTGAAGTGCAAAACCTGTACAGCGTCCTTGTATCAACCAGTAATAAATCATAAAAAAAATGTGAAAGTTACAAATCTCCCACGAAAAGAAGAGATCTTATATCGTCGAGATACAGCATCGAGAATGGACCGATGGTTGAAACACGTTACAATGGGCACTCAAATGTTTTTCGAGTGGTCTCCGAATGGCTTTGCCACTATCTCGAATAGGTAGGGCGTTGAGTACACGACAATTTCACTTTGTAAAATTTGCACGAGGAAGTGGAAGTGGAAGTGGTTAAGGAGACCTTTAAAGGTACTCCTACACTCCCTCACCCACCCGCACCCTCTCTTACCTACCACCCCTTTATTTTCTACCATTCTCGTACCTCGAAACACTTCAAGGGTGCTACGATCGTGTGCTTTCTATCATCCCTTCGAAGCCTACGGTAAAAACCAGTGTGAGTGATTAGCTGGAACTGTCGAGCGAACACGATTTCGTCGCTCGTCTTTTCTTAGATTTTTCTCACCCTCCAACGAATCAGGGCGAAAAGACCCTTCAAAAGGGTGGATGAGATATTTCGTGCTTTGATGTGATGAAATAAAGATGACATATGTCGAGCTGATGGAATTAACACATTAAGAGTAACGTTATAAGTATAACATTATTCGAATACTTCTATTAGAATAGAAAATAGTGAAGATAATGAATCATGTTATGATAGGGAACGCTGAAATGTGGTAATTTTAGTCGACTTTTCATAATAAAGTTAATGCAACGTTATTAAAGATCAAAGCAGAAACCGAGTAAACAGGCATTATGTTTAAATCAGGTAGTCGCCGTGGTTACAAAGGCAATGATTCTATTATTGTTCGAAACCAGACGTTTTATATTTGGACTCTGCGAATTTACTGAAATCGGTTGATTAGTCTCGTAGCAGTGCATTAAATATTTGGTTCGGCGACATACTTTTTTCGGTTTTGACAGTTCCTGGCGTAATTAGATAGACTAATTATCTGGCCGACACTTTAATTCGCCTCCATGTGTCAAGGTATATTAATAAAACCGCGCTGCTTGAAAGAGCGACAAATGCAAAATTGGGGTTGGGGAAGCGATAAATGTATTGGCATTGGCGGTTCGAAAAGTAGAGGGGTCCTGATAACGCCACTACAAGCAATCAAAATTACCGGTATCTGGTCGACGCGTTCGGAAAATTACGCCTGCGTGAGATCATGATGGGTTTCGAGAGGCTAATAACAATAACAAGTTTGTCGATCCTCCCACGCTATGTGAAGGATAGTTTAGACTGGTGCTGCATCGTAGATAAGCTAGATTTATGCACCGAATCGAGTACTTTGTTGCCAGATTACTATCGGTTACGCCAAACCTCATAAAACAGGCTTTCCCAAAAAATTATGGTTTCAACAGAATTTTTCACTCTAGCGCTATTTATATTTTACAATAATTATTTCTTTTCTCGTTTAGAAACCCAGAAGAAAGTTTATTGGGTTTCCTGTAAAATTATGGGTCCAACAGAATTTTTCACTCTAGCGCTATTTATATTTTACAATAATTATTTCTTTTCTCGTTTGGAAACCCAGAAGAAAGTTTATTGGGTTTCCTGTAAAATTATGGGTCCAGCTGAATTTTTCAATTTAATATTATATAGATTTTACGATAATTATTTTTTGTTCTCATTTTGGGATCAGAAGAAAGAGTACTGACTTTCCTGAAAAATGACGACTCCACCGTTATTTTTTGCTTGAAATCTATTGTATATTTTTCTATTACTATGTTTTCTTCTCGTTTAGAAGCCAGAAGAAACTGTATTATAAGTCTTATAAAAAGGTGGTTTTATGGTAATATGTATTTCGTAGTTAAAACATTTATAAATCCCCGAATTTCAATTAATGTGTACAGCACAGTGAATGGTTATTGCTCATAATATCTGTTCCACCGGAATTTAATTTACATAATAAAACCGTGTGCATTTATTGCCCGGTATTTGTCAATCTAATAAACCTTATGCCGCACGGAAGCATTATGGAAGGATTTTACTGCAAATAATCGGAATGCAGGATTATCCTATTATTTTCCAGCCAATAAGGCTCGACGGGATCGCGCGTGGCGCAAATATGGGGCTCCGCGATATTTCGGAAAATTTTCGGATATTCGAATCATCATTTCATAGATAGACGAGCATTCCGCCGTAGAATAGAATTGTTAATGCAAAAGCGAATAGCATTAACGCCGGTCATTCATTGCAAAGTTTTAACGGTACGTTATCGTTCAACGTACAGGTTCATTCGTTATCCTGAACTGATCCTGTCACGCGGTAGAAATGACGCTTGCCGATATGTACCTTGATTCTCGAAATGGCTCTGTCGGATAACTGAGCTTATACTTTCATATATTCCGGAACATCCGGACATTGTAGCTTCCGAATGACACTATCAGACCTTTCTTTCAAGATTACAGAGCGCAGTAAAAATACCACCCACGTTTCGTAATAATCGAATCATTTCATACCTATTTTGAGAATACTGGGCTCATTACCAAACTCAATAAATCCATCGAATCGTGTATATCATTCATATCCACATGATTGGTTGATTTATAAGCTCCCGATGATATCACCTATACCAAGTACATCAACGAAAAATATATTACAAAACCATCACTGCATTATTAACACTTTGAGTGCCGGGCCGAAATCCATGTTATAAGATACCATGCATCGTTATATCTAACGTTAAAAAAATGTTAAATGTTGGGAACCACCACGGCTTTTAATGTGTGAATAAAAACAAATAATATTAGGGATACCGGAAAGTAATCTATTCGGAAGTGTAGAATTTTCTCGCATACAAATTTGGGAATATTATTTTTGCAAAAGGTAATTATGATATTGGTACATCATCGTTCAAGGATCCTAGATATCGATAGGAATTATCTCATAGAATAATGTTTAATATGAAGAAAATAACTGAAGTTTCATAAAGTATGTAAAAAGTAATTGATTACTTTCCGGTACGCTTAACAATATATCGATTCACACAAATCGATAATTCTCCTTGAAGAACGTAGGAATATTATTGCAGTTAAGGGCGCAAAACTAATCAATACACACACGTGACACACAGCACACATACCGCAGGAATTTAAGGAACGAACGGTTGAGGAAAGATATCGGAAGAAAGTGAATAAATAACGAGCAATATCGTTCACTCTCCAAGGAAAAACAAAGAGGAGTATCGGTGGCGTGGAAGAGCGTTGACACGGCACAGAGCAAAATGCAATGGAGTATTTCATATGGGAAATCATGTTGCGATAGGTTCCAATCGATGGGGAGGATGGCACGAATGCGGGGGTGATTGAAGTGCACCAGTGCAGAGGGTGATTGCCGATGTCAAAGGAACGCCGAGGAGTGCCGTCGACACAGCTTCGCCAGATACTCGCGCTTTCACATTCTATTTATGCCGCATCCTGCTCACCTGCCTTTCTCGTAAACTCTCTTCGTGCTCGGTGCTCTTCAACTCTGTTCCCAACCCCCTTCAACCCTGAAATGCAACCCCCGTGGCCTCTACCTTCGGAGCAACCACTTGTCTTCGGTGCTTTACTCGATTCTTTCTTAATCCGATGTCATATTTTATTCCTCTTGTTCGTCCTATCTGGCTTCAGATATCTTTGAATCACTGAAGCTTTACGTACACGCTGGAATATGATATGATATAAAAATATTATAATAGAAAATATGATATGAAAAATGTATCCAATTTGAAATGTTAGGATTGGTAGTGTATTATAATTCTGTGGAGTAGTTTTATTTTGATTTTTCTTGTTCAAGGTTTAGGGAAGGTTTTATCCGAAACGATTATAAATTTCGTGCTGTATCAGGCATTGTAAATTTAGTTATGAACGCGATAAGAATACAGTAAATCAAGCCGAAAGTGTGCAGTTGCGGGGAACGATATTAATGAAGATATACAAAAATCCGTTTAATGCTCCTTTGAAATCTGGGACGAAACATATGATATACTTTTGATTCTCTATTATTGAGATAGAATTTTTCCTGGGATTTGCAGCGCAAAGTGATGGGAACTATGTGTTAGAGTAGCGAAAGCTTTCGTTCTCGAGAAATTGCTCCTCGATCTGAGCGGATTCCCTTCGATGTCACCAGCGGATACTCGTGGATTTGTAGTGGATAAGAGGCTTTTCACGTTGTCTGTACCACGTACTTTTTAACACCGGGACATCGTTAATAATCTTGTGTGAAACGTTACGATTTCCGCAGGCTTCGTTCAGAAAATGAATCTTGCTTAGTTCTGATTTAGCGCTTTATACAATCAATTGCAAAATTCCTATTTTGCCAGTGCGACTTGTAATTTGTATTAACAGCATTTAGTAACTTCTTCGAATCAAATCATTTCTATTAATCGATTAAATAATATTATTTCTCCCTTATTCATAATTTAGCGAATTTGTTATCTTTTTCTCTATACCCAAGGTAATAAAGTGCACCTTAATATAATTTATCAGATTTATATAGGTAAGTACTGTGATTTAATAAACACCAATCGATTAAAAAGTAAATCTAGATTCCTGTTGACTTAAAGATTAATTATGTGATAAAACTTGTTTTGGATACAAAACTGAATTAATAAGAAGACAGGTTGCTGTAGATATTAGTAATAAAACCGTTAACCGTCTAATTTGAGGAATAACAGATTTCAGAAATATATCATTTGAGAAATAAATAATATGAAAAATACAAAAATTGAGAAATAAATAATTTGAAGAATAAATAATTTCTGTAGTAAATAATTTAAGAAAGAAATAGTTGAAGAAATAAGTAATCTGAGAATCGGAATCCGATTTAACAAGATTCAATCGATATAGTCGAAAGTAGAGATTAATGTTAAAAATTAGTAGCGGAGGGAATATAAGTAGATGAACCGTTAAGTCAGCCACTCAGCTTTCATCTAGACGGAAGTTGCAGATGTGGTTTTACTGGATCCGAGGACTACGTTCACCTATCCCGTGGGACCTTTCCCTGTATCAGGATGTTGGTGTACCAATATAGCCAACCGGAGATCGTTTCCTTCGAGGTACTTCCTGTTGGTTGCCACGAGTACCTGCGCTTTTTCCAGCATTCTAGGTTCGTCTCATTTACGATCGAGTTACAGGCTAGTTTCACGAACGGAAAGCACGTATCACCTCGACATGTTACCTCGCTTTTTCCAATGTCACCATGTCGAACATCAGGTAATATCTTTTTTCGGAAACACTTCCGAGTTTGAGTCGGTAGAATGATTTTTCTGAACATTACCGGAGGTGTTTTTATTATGGAGTACTTGAGATTATAGTTCTTGTTGATTTCAGAGGAATATTACGTTAAAATGATGTTATAAAATATAACATCATCTGCATTATTATTATTCGAATTATTTCTGTGACTCATATTCGCCGAAAATGATTCAATAAAGATCTCGATGTACGAAGACTTCTTTGAAGATACAATTCCACTTGATTCCAATATATTACAATAATAAAAATATCTGAAATACCACGAAAGATGACATTCCCTTTGCCATATATTTCACTATAGTTTACGATGCACAATAAGGGCATTCTTATGTTTCTTCCTTATTTACATTCGCGGTAATCCCTCTAACGAGGAAGCATACGCGGCACTGTGGCATAGCTGAAGGATAATTCCGAAATTCTGGAGTAGGGTGATACGGTGGGAATTACGTCACTGGTATCCACCTGGTTTATTAACATCTACCCTTCAGTCTCCTCTGTCCGCAAGTATATTAACTGGTACGACCTCCCAATGAGGTTTAGCGAGATCTCGTGCGGGTTCACGGTTGTATGCGTACACGTGCCTAAACTACCGAGTGTATGTGCACTGTGTATATACCGAGAACCTATCCACGAATAACACACCAGTCGGTTCCACGGATGGATGGTCCAACGAACCTGAATAACTCAATCCAGACCTCGAGTTAACGAGGTTTTTGGGACCCAGCCCTTTACGTATCTGCGCTGTTAAACGATACTTCTCCATGCTATTTCTCTGCTAAGATATCCCAGCGAATCGAAACCGTAATGCTTTTAGTTAGCATTCTATGCTCGAGATTTGATTATGAGTCCTTCAAGTATCTTCCTTTGTAAAATGGAATCTTATGGCGTTATAGTAATCTTGGTATCCTTGAAGTACTGTGAATCAGTATAAATGAGATTCGAATATTAAGTTTGATAATATGTATTTTGTCAAATTACTGTTCTATGGGTGGATGGGAAAATTCAGTATAAATCAATCTGGATCTACGGTGTTAAATGATTCCAATGTTATAGTAAAATAGATATCGTCGATGTACTATGAATTAGTAAACGGAAATTCGAGTGTTAAGTCTGATAATATTGAAGATACTTTTAAATCCGCTGATGCTTCGCTTTTTCATACTAGAAATTTGACGATTGATATACCTAAAATCTATTTTCATTTTGCTGTATTTTATCTATGGGCTACGTGTATTCGTTCTGGTCGAACAGTTGCAAGCAAATTTTCCGGGGCGCGATAGAATGAGAAATCGGTCGGGCCATAACGAAATCGGGGAATCGATCTCGAAGCGTTCGTTTCGCACTTACCCATTTTTGGTGAACGATGCGCGATGCATCATGGATTTCCATCGAAAGAGATAGCGGCTGGCGATTCGTAAACGCGGAAAATCAACGAGTCCGAGGGCAAGAGGCGAAATGAGTTTCCAGCGAGAAGCGAAAAACGGCTAATGACGTCAGCCAATCCGTCGGAACGACGTTAGTGTGCCATCGAAAAAGAGCATCCTCATCCTTCTTGGTTCGAACTGATGTACAGTACAGGATTCTGGATAGAAGGCACATGATGACTTTATATTCGGCTACAATAATTATATAGAATCTATAGCATAGTCACTATATAATATATAATATTTAATATATAACCTGCATAAGATATAATATATAAAATATACAATCAATGGGAAAGCAAAATGTCATATTATAATTATGTCAGTAAATATCTATATTTCTATGTACTGTTATTTTTACTACCGATTTTTAATTACTAAATTCATCATTTCTTCGCATCTCAGATGTACAAATTAATTCGGACATCTTTTTGTAAAATTATAAATTCAATTATTAAAGATCTACAATAATCACAACCAACACAACAGTGAGGTAAAACATACAGAATTGAAATATTAATTACACAGCGTAAATTTAAAACATTTAATTAATTGGTACGAATGACACTTCGATGAGGTTCCCTTATGGTGTTCAGGTGTGCCTGCACTTATTCGATGGTATAAAATGACGATTTCAATGCGCATCGTGCAGAAGTAATAAGATGCAGAGAAGTTATGAGGAGCTATCGAATCGGAAGGTTGTCGTGCGGATGTAACTGCAGGTGGAATTGATTTACCGTGATTCCACCGAAGCACGTTTCCAGGAAACGATGGAATTCTGTTCCTTCTGGGGAACTTTATGGTTCTAACTACGGGCGCGTGATGTATTATTTGCAAGAAGTTTATACGCTGGTTAGCCAATAGTTATTGGCCTGGGTTTCTCATCGTGGTACATGGACCCCTTTACCACGTGGCGACTGTCGGTCTTTGTACCACGGACTTACGTTCACTTCGAAATTAATTACAATTTCCCCGAGTACTGGCGAATTGGAACAGTTGACCTGTTATACCTCGTACTATCGTGTAATTATCAACATCGTGTATCAAAGCAATATATAATTTTACACGAATAAAGACAAGATATACAATTATTTAAATAATGGGACTTGCAGTTTCTCTTTATTACTACGCGTATTAAATATTAGTTGATTAAAGTTATTCGTTAATGTTAGATATTAGTAAAGAAAAATGAAAGAATGGAAATAATATTGAAATTAAAATATTGAATTGAAATATTATTATATATTATATATCCACTTTCACGCCATATATTAGTCTGAGATATTCATAACGTGTATCAAGATGATACAATAAATATTTTGATACGGAGTTAAAAAATAAAATTCGATAATCATACGTAGCTATATATTAAAATAAAGATACTTCCGATAAACACATGTATTATTATCAATATTCAATAACTCCATGACGGAGATCGCAGTAATCGAGTTTCGACTTTCGAACTTCATTGCGTCTTCGTGGAACGTCAACGTGATCAGATAACGAACCGTAAAATCATCCTAAATATCCCTTAATTTTTACGAAGTTTGCGGAAATAAGTTTAAAATCCGGAATCCCGTGTAATCGAGTCAATTAAATGATTTCGTCGAGAGTCTCGACATCGCGGTTCCCGAGGGTATACTTTTATTCGTGCGGTTAGTCATACAACATATTTTCACGGTAGATTTTTATGAAAAATATCTCTGCAGTTCAAGTGTACGATATATATGTATATATCGGGTTCCTTTGTAATTAACGCTTAAAGCTTTCCCGTGCGAGCGTGAAAATGAATTTGAAGACTATGTCGATTGTTCTGATCGACGCACGAAAATAGACGGAGGGATAATAGGACAACGTGTATAAAAAGAGTCGATCACCAACAATCTGCGTGTCTGCTGTTTTATGCGCCAAACTGTTTCCTGCATTTTACGAAATCAAAGACAAATTCGCGATTAGACTTCGTGGAATTCTATAAAAGAATTATCAAACGGAATATTTTTAATTGTGGATCAGAATAGAAGACTGCTGTGGCACGATATGTGATTATCATACGATACAATTGTAATAAATATACGCGGTTGAAGCTTTGGTTATACAATAATATAATTATTATAGTAACTATTTATGAACATTTATACTGATAAAATATCTACCGCACTGTGGATCATGGAGCGACCGCATTTCATGATAAAAGTTTAAAATTAATTATTTAATATACGAACCTCGGACTGTATTTAATTCATTAAGATTTAATTACTTATTTTCCTGGTAATTACGCGTTCCATTCCACTTTAATTACTTCCGGTCTCTCTTCGGTTTACAAGTCATGAAATAATTATAACTTGCATACCGCCCAAAGCTACCCACTGCCCTGTGTGAAATTATTTATTGCCGTTTTACAATGTGGGCCATCTAACTCGACTAATATTCGGTGGTTGCAGGAAGGGAAAGGAAATATTGCGTTCGCTCTCCTTATATTGCGAGAAAAGTTGAGAAGGGGGGGTAGTTCTCTGAAAAGTGGCTCCTGGGCCAAAAATCAAACTCGCCAATTTTACTTCTAACTGGCCCAAATCGATGTTATATGATGCCTAAATATGTTCTAATAAAGTTTTGGTTCGCAGGAAGCGGTTTAAAAATGTTTTTCAGTCTAAAAATGGGGCCTCCCAAAATCGAAAAGTAGAGAAGGGGGGGTAGTTCTCTGAAAAGTGGCTCCTGGGCCAAAAATCAAACTCGCCAATTTTACTTCTAACTGGCCCAGATCGATGTTATATGATGCCTAAATATGTTCTAATAAAGTTTTGGTTCGCAGGAAGCGGTTTAAAGAGCAATATTTTGTTTGCCGTTATTCAAGTTATTATACAATATAATAATATTAGTACGCAATGACGTGTATGAAAATGATATAATACATTTTCTGATATGAAGTTAAGAAATTGAATTTTATAATAATACATATATGATAAATGAAGATAACGTTAACAGCCACATATACATATTTATATAAATATTCAATAGCGTATCAATAAACTTGGATTTTAAACCACAAATATGTTCATCCAATGCTATAATAATATTTTAGTATATTGTATTATAACATACAATTATTTTCTGGTTATATTTAGTATGTAAAGCTTATATTAATATAATATATTGCTATATTATACTATTATATTAATGTAAGTTCTTTATACAGCACATCATTTATACAACAAAGCAACGACTTCAAGTATAATGTCGCGACTAAAGTGCTAAATACTTGACTAACTCACGAATGTTGACTGTCGTGACTCTGTTTGACAAAAGGGAATAAAAGAAACGATCTTAACGGTAAAGAAAAGAATTCACCTCGGAGTAGGGAAACATTTCTTTGCTTGCGTGCAGCCTGCCAGAAAACCAGCCATACGTCCAGCGACGGCGGCTTGAAAATTTATTGTAATCCGTCTGCCTGGCGTTGAGTATTCTACTGAAATTCTCGAACTTCAAACGGGCTCCTGGGTATTCGAATCTCGGAGGCATGAAACTCGTCTACGAACACGGCCTCCTCTCTCTCTTTCTCTTCTTTTCTCACCCCTTCTCTCTAACTCTCTCTTCCTTCCACTCTTACCTTTTATTTCTCTTCATCTCTAACCCTCTCATACCTTTTATTTCTCTTCCACCCTGACGTTCTCTTCATCCCTCTCTTTCTCTCTTCCTCTCTTATCCCCACCGTGGCTCTTCGCCACTCACTTTAACTCTCTTTCTCTCATTTTGTTCATCTCTCTGCCACCCCCCTCTCTCTCTCTCTCGTTCTCTCTTCGTGACTCACTTTCAGCCCGTGCCACTCTTTTTGTTCCTCTCCGACCCCTTCTCACTCTCACTTTATGGTGGCGAAGTTTCACCATAGCGAACGGTGATATTGTTAGAACTTTCTTGCGAGGTATGCCAGAACGAAGGCGTACGTAGTTCGTTTGAACCTTACATAGATCTATACACGAATATACACACGACGGAATTTCGCACGAGTATTCTTAATTGGACGCGGCTCACCCTAATTGGAAAACGATGGAAAGGGGAGGAGAAAAAAATAGCGTTTAGTTCCTTGGAGTCATTCGCCCGGGAAAAGAGTATTTGTTTCGTGAAAAGAGCAACTTGGTTGCGTAATTACTTCTGCTGCTTTGCCTCCCGGTATACCGCTTGTTTAATTGATGGTAAATATTTTACTCCGATTGCAAAAGCGTTTTAAAACGGGTCGTAGATCATTAATTTAACGTCTTTTGTAAATCAGAATATATTACTCAGAGAGATTTCAATGCTGTAGTATTATTATTATTACCACCTTTTCAAAGCTATTCGTTATTTTAATCACTAATTGGGAATTTATTATAAAACAGAAATGTGAAAGTAAAATTATTCCAAAGAATACCATAACAATTCAGACACTAAGTGAGCAATTAAGATCTGAAGGATTTCGAAGTTGTGACACTTTAAAAAGTGAGACTTTGTTCAAGAATTAATTAATTAGTTTAATGACGAGAAGAATCAGGGCGATTATATCGTTGGCAATCGAGCCAGATAAATTAAGTAAGAAATTAATGTCAGGGAATACAAACGTTTCTCTGGTAATTTTCAACTAGTAACTAATATCCACACTCACGGATTACATGTTTCGGAGGAGCAACGAGAAACATTAAATTGAGTTTTAATTTCAGCGAGGACGGGAACGCAGCCGAAGAAAATCTTGAACGTTTCCCAACTCTCAAATGAGTTTCGACGTTTCGATTAAGGCCACGGTTGCTTACAGGACGATGAAATCACTCTTGAGAAAAATTATAGTTAATGGAAGCCTGAATGTTGGGTTCTTTTGGTTAATACTTGATCACCATTAGGTGGAAGCCATATTTGAACTACCGCTAACTTCGTCTCGATTCTGACAATAATATGCCCAATGTACACATCAACTTCCCGAATTACTTTCCAATTACTTTCAACTTTGCGAAGATATAAAGCTTGCGATGTTATTAAACTACCTCGTAATCGAACAAAAATGATTGTGTCACGTATTATTTATAATGTACGATATTCTTCAAAATATAGCAGATTACTTCTTGTCTTGTAATTAATTATAAGAGTCTTGTACTAATAAACTTCCATACTTAAGAAATAATTAACTAATCATTTCATACCTATTCCTTCACCAAACTAGGAAGTTATATTATTCTTTAAGTCTTCTTATATTTTATATTTTATTATATGAACATTATATATTATCTAGGGCATATAATATTATAAATTGTAATGTACTCTAAGTTATTATTTATCATCTGAAGTTTATTGACAAGTAATTAAGAAACTCTTAATCCCACTAGTTCGTGGAAAATTCCTCAAGTTGTTTAAAAAGGAAAAGAGATTAATAAATATATTCAAAGAGATTACCGAATTTAATTGTTCGAAAATATGAAGACCTCAACATTTAATGACGCATCTTCCTCGCATTGCGGGTGATACGAAACTTTTGAAATTCCCGAGTAACTTCAGGTTGTATTAGATAGATCGGGCTGAAGGATAGGCAGGGTGTGGTTAGAGAGTTTACCGGATGTTTAGGTTTAATCAGGATGGATATGGCGAGGTGATAATGAGGGGTCGCCACCCCTGGGTGCCACGTGGGACCGAATGAAGACAAATAGCCTGGCTCTACATTTGCAGCTACGTAGACTATACTCATCGGTGTTGATGGTCGTCGTTATATTCGATGTCAACCCTCCCCGAGTCACATTATGTGTGCCACAATGAAACTCCAAATTACTTTATGCTAATGGTGTATTGTCTTTAAGACAATTTCTGCGTTCATTATGTTCTGCTACATATATTTATCTCTACTATCGATACAACTATTATTATCTTATACCTTGATTTATTACTAATGAAGATATAATGACTGATTTTTCCCCCTACAGTCGACCATTTCTAGTTTGCAGATCGTTAATAAATTATTAACAATATTATTATTATGTCTTACTGTCTCTAAGACAATTTCTTCGTTCATTGTATTATACTACATATTTTCATCTCCAGCATCGATACAATTATTATTATTAATTATTATTATTTTAGTTCCTGACTTACAATGAATGAAGATTTAATGATTGATTTCTTTCCTTCACAGTTGAGAATTTCTATTTTAAAGATCGTTATTGAATTATTAAAAAATAGTATTAAGAGACCAGGTATAGAATAAGAGATAGTGGAAGCAATAATAATCATCGATGCATTTGCATATTAGTCTAAAAATCTTCGTTAATTATGCAAAAGCTAAAATTAAAATTCGCACAGAAGTGCAGCAAGAAATGAATGAATCTGTTGTTTCACATTTGCAATATTTTAGTGGGGAAGTTAGTGTCGCGTTGTGCACGGAGAGCACAACTCTGTGGTACATTTATAATACCTTCATTTTAAGCCACGTCGTTTTTTCTCCTTCATGGTGGATAGGACAGACATTCATTGCTAAAACTCGTAGCTACATAACAATTCTGCGTAACAGTATGCTTCAGTGCCTCAACAGGTGACTCCTTGTCCAGTGATGTCTCTTGCATTTTTAAATCGCTTTCCTGTTCTTCCGTTTCTACTTTCGTCACAAGGGCCCGATTATGCTCGGAACTCAAGCGCGAGACACAATTTTATCATATTGCAATTTTGGAGGCCACTTGACCTCATTTGAGACTCCATTTTATCCTCGGAGATTCACGTTGATATCCTTGGGCTTTATAATCTCTCGCGTTTTCTCATAGAATGAAAATTATTCTTGGTATTATTAATAATGTGGTGGAGATTAAAATTGCGTTGTAAATAATACAGGTCTTGTAAGATATGTGACAAGACGGATAATAATGTGAAAAGGAATTAAGAATTTATATCATGAATAATAACTTTAACTTATTAGTTTGGTGAAAGATTAGGTCTGAAATGATTAACGAAGAAGCAATTGCCATTAACGAAGAAAACGAGCGATTCGGGCCCCGGGGACGCCACCCCCCGTACTCACAAATATGAGTCCCTGAGGAATTCAATTAAAGAAATTAAATGCAGATTTTGAATTAAATTATTAATATAACGAAGTGTGGATAAAAATCTTGTGTCAACCTCTGTACTAAAAATATATATCAAATGTCACTATTAATACTACTTAAATTAATTCGTCCTGGACTCATTCTACGACAATATCCGATATTATATAGATAGCCACATATCGGATAAAAAATTGCAGAATTTGTCAACAAGATTCCCGAAGTAATCTCTAATTCGATTCCCTTCGAAATTCGGGAAACTTCATAGTGTTCAGTCACTTTTATTTTCATTACAGCCGGCGCTCTCGGAAATGGATAAACGCCAGGAAGAATATCCCGGCATCCTGTGCCGGATGTTCTTTATTTTCCTGCATTGTTGAATTTCACGTTCTAAACGTGGAAAGGGTTCGCGTACCGCGATTAATCATTCTGTTTTTCGATCTTCCCCCTCGCCTCCTGATCTTCACACCCTCGAGCACTCTCACCCGACTACCTTTTTGTCCGTTTAGTCCTGTGTTGTGTCGTTTTTTTTTTTACGAAGGACTCGGGTAATTGTTCGTTCACACGACGAACAACAAGCGCGTCAAACGCCGGATGAGCCGGTGGATTCGTTAGGCGAACATTTAACGAAAAATGACGTGGGGATTTCCTGAACTCCCTGACTCTTTTATGTTGGTCACTCTTTTTGATTTCTTTCTCCTGTTTCTACCCTTTCTGCTTCCCTGCCTGGCCATGATGCGCGTACGTCTGTCAGTGGGGTGTATGTGTACATTCAGAATCATAGTGGAAGGGGATTTACCGTGCGATTTTGCAAACCGTTTCGTTTTCCCTTCTCCACTTTGCCTTTCTTTCTCTCCCCTTTCTCCATTTCCGTCAGTCTCACTGCCGCTTCACGCGGCTCTATCTTTTTTACCTCGATTCTCTTCCATTTCCTGTTATATCATACGCGATGCTCCGGATAATCGCGCTTCGCCGTAAACGGGTTGAAAGCGCTGAAAAGCTGAATCGCGCCGACAAAATCGGCTGATTCGCCCGGAAACTTCACTTCTATTTACCCGCCAGTCTTTTTCAACTGTTTTTCTTACGCTGCATTCATTGGAACTGGATAAAGTGAACACTTTTGAGTACAACGTCTGTGCAAAGCAAACACTTGTGTACATTGGATGGATAAGTTAAGGTTGAGACAGTTACGTGTTGGAAATTGTGCACTGTGTTTCATTCGTAACTCCTTGGATAATTAAGGAGTATTGAAGTACAAGTGGTTTCAATATCAGTCGAAATTTCATCGCCCGAAGCCGATCTTGATATATAGCACAGATATTTGCGGTATTGGATCTTGCCGATGCATACACCCTCCAGCAGTTCCCTCGAATTTAATCGGAGCCATTATGCTGACAGTTAATCTTGTTCCACGCTATGCCCGTTTTCGTCCTAAAACCGTAATACCGTGGCGGGTAGTTCGACAAACTGATAGTGTAGCCACTGACTATACCATCCTTACCTCTTTTTATTATACTTGTTAACTTAACTTCATACTCTTAGAGCACATCTGCCACTACTATAACATTTCTCCATACCGGCAATATTTAATAGAACAAAATGCTGGGGCATTTTTCAATTTAAAAACGATCAGTAATATTATACGGAAATTGCTTTAACTCACTTGTTTCGATCCAAAATGGTCCTAGTATTCGTTTATACATCACTCACTATCGATTTGGACCATTTAAAACCGATTTTAGCGACTTTTATTTTTTGACGATTTTTGAAGGTATACCCCTTCACATTTTTACGAGTTTCGGTTGACCCATTTTTCGCTCAAAAAAATTTTTAAACCGCTTCTTTCGACCCAAAATCGTCCTAGAACATCATTAGGCATCATACAGCATCGATTTAGGCCATGCAGGAGCGAAATTGAAGACTTTTATTTTTTGACAATTTTTGAAGGTATACACCTTCACATTTTTGCGATTTTGGGTCGACCCATTTTTTGCCCGAAAAAATTTTTAAACCGCTTCTCTCGACCCAAATTGGTCCTAGAACATCATTAGGCATCATATAGCATCGATTTAGGCCATTGAGGAGCGAAATTGGCGACTTTTATTTTTTGGCAATTTTTGAAGGTATACCCCTTCACATTTTTGCGATTCTGGGTCGACCCATTTTTTGGCCAAAACAATTTTTTAACCGCTTCTTTCGACCCAAATTGGTCATAGAACTTCATTAGGCATCATATAGCATCGATTTAGGCCATTAAGGAGCGAAATTGGCGACTTTTATTTTTTGGCAATTTTTGAAGGTATACCCCTTCACATTTTTGCGATTCTGGGTCGACCCATTTTTTGGCCAAAACAATTTTTTAACCGCTTCTTTCGACCCAAATTGGTCATAGAACTTCATTAGGCATCATATAGCATCGATTTAGGCCATTAAGGAGCGAAATTGGCGACTTTTATTTTTTGGCAATTTTTGAAGGTATACCCCTTCACATTTTTGCGATTCTGGGTCGACCCATTTTTTGGCCAAAACAATTTTTTAACCGCTTCTTTCGACCCAAATTGGTCCTAGAACATCATTAGGCATCATATAGCATCGATTTAGGCCATTGAGGAGCGAAATTGGCGACTTTTATTTTTTGGCAATTTTTGAAGGTATACCCCTTCACATTTTTGCGATTCTGGGTCGACCCATTTTTTGGCCAAAACAATTTTTTAACCGCTTCTTTCGACCCAAATTGGTCCTAGAACATCATTAGGCATCATATAGCATCGATTTAGGCCATTGAGGAGCGAAATTGGCGACTTTTATTTTTTGGCAATTTTTGAAGGTATACCCCTTCACATTTTTGCGATTCTGGGTCGACCCATTTTTTGGCCAAAACAATTTTTTAACCGCTTCTTTCGACCCAAATTGGTCCTAGAACTTCATTAGGCATCATATAGCATCGATTTAGGCCATTGAGGAGCGAAATTGGCGACTTTCATTTTTTGACAATTTTTGAAGGTATACCCCTTCACATTTTTGCGATTTTGGGTCGACCTATTTTTCGCTCAAACAAATTTTTAAACCGCTTCTTTCGACCCAAAATCGTCCTAGAACATCATTAGGCATCATATAGCATCGATTTAGGCCATTGAGGAGCGAAATTGGCGACTTTTATTTTTTGGCAATTTTTGAAGGTATACCCCTTCACATTTTTGCGATTCTGGGTCGACCCATTTTTTGGCCAAAACAATTTTTTAACCGCTTCTTTCGACCCAAATTGGTCCTAGAACTTCATTAGGCATCATATAGCATCGATTTAGGCCATTGAGGAGCGAAATTGGCGACTTTCATTTTTTGACAATTTTTGAAGGTATACCCCTTCACATTTTTGCGATTTTGGGTCGACCCTTTTTAGGCCGAAAAAATTTTTAAACCACTTCTTTCGACCCAAATCGGTCTTAGAACATCATTAGGCATCATATACCATCGATTTAGACGATTTAGGAGCGATTTGGGCGACTTTTATTTTTTGACGATTTTTGAAGGTATACCCCTTCACATTTTTGCGATTTTGGGTCGACCTATTTTTCGCTCAAAAAAATTTTTAAACCGCTTCTTTCGACCCAAAATCGTCCTAGAACATCATTAGGCATCATACAGCATCGATTTAGGCCATTGGGGAGCGAAATTGGGGACTTTAATTTTTTGACGATTTTTGAATGGATACACCTCTCATTTTTCCCAATTTGTATGAACGTTTTCTCTGCCTGGAAATCAATCCTAAACGTTTCTACTGTCTGTATAATATGATTTAATTTATTCTCTGATCGTCCTAATATTATCTTCGGCATTCTACAAACTGGAATCGCGAATCCGAGAAGCAGAACAAGTTAACATACCGCACCATTCAGGAACTTCTCGCTAGTATTTCAGGCAGTCATAAAATTAATGCAATTTCCCTGGGCATAATAAGTCAATTAGGAAGGCTGCAATTTTTAAATTATATTTAATATGCAGTAGAGAGATCGATGAAATTGTTCTTCGTGGAATAAGATGAGGATCGTCGTGACT
This sequence comes from Nysson spinosus, assembly GCA_910591585.2. NCBI lineage: Eukaryota > Metazoa > Arthropoda > Insecta > Hymenoptera > Crabronidae > Nysson > Nysson spinosus. The sequence continues at coordinate 4,558,001 of OU342837.1, read as the reverse complement.
TCGCGCCGTTTGCGGTAAAATAGTTCGAGCGAACCGAGCGTCATAATGTTTTGGCACGCCAGCTACTCACGTGATAGGTGCTCGCGATTACAAAAGTAAGGAAAAGTCTCGGGACTTTTCGTCTTCCAAACAGCCCATGGTATCCCACCGAAACCAGCGGAAAGAACGTACGTAGTCGGCTGCCAGAAGGTAGAACTTCTGTAAATACCCACCACTCGAGAAAACCCGACAACTTTCTGACGACTTTACGTCATATTCCGTGTATTCTACACGAAGAAGTTTTACAGGTGGTTCTACCTCGTAACTGAAGATGCTGGCTGTTCAGACGCTTATAATTGGCGCACTAGAGACGAGAGGCGGAAAATTCTTCGAGGTGTAAAAAACTGAATTGAATTGTGCGCTTAATTACAATGGCAAAGAATTATCTGAACCACCTAATATCTCGGATTCGAACGATTGTTTCTGGGAAAGCATATAAGATGCTTGTTTTGAGACCAAGGTCTCTGTCACAAATTCTTGAAACTATATTGCTTTAGATGTCATTTTATAGAAAATTATGCAATTACAAATATGGAATTAAAAGTGTATAATAAGATTGAGTTTAAACAAAAGTCTTCGTAATTTTTTATTCGACCAAATATTCGAATCAAATACTGATTTTCTTTATCAATTTTAAGTGTCATTTCTGTATACAATATACAGGGTGAATCACGAAGGGTGCAACAAGGTTAGGAGATATGCTACACCATTATTATTAATTTATTAATCTTAAGGTCGAAATTCAATAGTATATTACGTTGCACATTTGATAAAAAAAAATTTGCGACAACCCCCCCGTTCTGAACTCGGGGACGGCTTGACCCCGACTGAGGATGCGGGATGGAGCGGGGAGGGTTATGGCTCGGTAGTATTGCGCAACCGCGAATGTTTAAAGGGCATGTAGGTAATGCAACATGGCTGCATATCCACAGTTGGGGTCCTGACGTCCCCGACCTTAGAACGGTGGAGCTCACGCAAATTTTTGTATTAACCACACATCGTAATATACGATTGAATTTCGAACTTGAGATTAATAAATTAATAATAAAGGAGTAGCCTATCTCTTAGCCTTGTTGCAGGTTTTATTAAAGCTCTCTTTGAATTATAGTATATCGGATAAAGAAATGTTCGAACGGCTGACCAACAACAGAATAATCTAAGCTGATTCACCCTATATAAAATGAGATTAAATAATAAATAATATTGTAATATATTTATTATAAGAAATAAAAAAATTGATGTATTTCGGATTCAGTACATTCACCAGTTTTCTTCGTTCCTCGGGATTTCCCTTTTAAAGAGAAGCGAACGTAAGTCCCGGTTGACGTGCGGAGAATTCGAAATACATCTCACTCGACTTACTTCGACTTTCGAGTGATTCGACTTGTTTTATTGATCCTAAAGTGTTTCGTGGTAGCGATGCCAAAAAAACTTACTACACCCATAACTAATGTAAGTTTCTTTTGCGGCGGTGAAGAACTCGTTCCTGTAAAACTTCCACCGGGGAGGCTCACCGCAGCCGCGGAAACTTTCGGCAGACTGCCGTACATTTGCACTTCCGTATTCCTTGTATTTGAATATCAGCACGAATATCGTCTTCCCGCAACCTGGATTTTCTCCTTCAAATTCGTACCCAAGTGTTATAATGCAAATATATGTGTAATAATGTAAATTAAATCTGTTATTTGAGAAGCAGGATTTTCTACGTGTGTTGTTTGGTTCCCGTTTTTATGATTACTTTGTCTATTTGATGAATAAATTAATTAGTGGAATGTCGGAGGAAAATTAAAATTTAAGTCGAAGGATTTTTTTATATTTTTAGAACATATAATATAATGTAGAATAATAAATTATTTTGTCAACATACTTTCTATGAAGTCATCGAGCACCATTTGATATGAGAGATAAAAAGAATATAGTATACGATACTCATATTCGTGTAATTTTTGTAGATCACAACTATAAAGCTCTCATATCAAATGGTGTTTTATGACTTTATAGTGTCACGTTACAAAACTAATTTATGAAAAATATTCCAAGTGGAAACTTGATATTAATGGATACACTAATATTTGAATTAGTATAGAATTTAATTAGTGGATATCCTCGAAATTGATTTGTTTGAATGGTTTCCCATTCTATTTGTTAAACGACAATCAAAGCACACTTCTTCTTTTATGAAATACATGGAGTAGTCTATGAATGTGTGGTGATTGTGTGACTAGTACACAATCAAACGACTTTTCCAATTTTCCATCCCTAGCGCACTTAATTACTCTATCAAGTAAATTGGTTTACCCGTCCCTTTATTCTATGATTTTCATTTTAATTCTCAATTTTCATCATCTCACTTTCATCTACCTCCACACCGACGATAGTTTGCTGGTATTTTCTGATCACTTTCATAATTTCACCAATATAATAATGAGGAGTAAAATGATGTTTAATCGAGTAATATTCACTGTTACCGATTACATGTAATAGGATTAATTACTTATATATTTAAAAATCAGCTCATTGTCCGAACATTTAGTAATATATTAACCTAGTGAATACAAACAAAATTATACATTAAACGTGATACCACAACCAGAAAATTTTCATAAACATTAATCACATTTTTAATTAAATGTTTTATTACCAAAGAAATTTTATTACTTTCAAGTTATGTTAAATTACTTTACACTAGTAAATGCAACGAATTATGATACCAAAGATTCATCTTTTTTCCATAAATGTAAACCTCCTTTTTTATTAAATTTGCCCTTGAAACTTAACACTTTGACAGTCTGTTTTTATTTCTAAAGAAGTTCTATTGATTTGAAGTCCGATTCAATTAATTTACATTAACAAATGCAATTAATTTACACTACCAACTACATCGTGTACTTGGAGAAGGAATCATGATCAGAAAACCTGAATTTTATTATAAATATTAGTCCCGTTTTGATTAAATTCCCCATAAGTGTGATTTCCAGCCCGATGTTTTTCACGAGGAATTAAAAAACGCTCGACTCTCGGTTCACTTAACTAGCAACAACGCTTCTTTTCAAGGGGTGCCCCCTCCCCCCCCGCCGTTTTGCCCGTTGGCAGTCTTGGGCGACAACAGTGTGGCAAATTAAATTAAATCCGCCTACAGGGCAAAGCGATCGATAGATTTTCATTTGGAGCACAGCAAGGTTCCGATTCGAGTGAGAAAGGATGCGTTCGAAACGGCGAAACGAACGATGGAAAGAAAAAGAGAAATAAAGAAAGGACGGGAGGGCAAAGTGAAAATATTGCCTCGCGGGCCCATGGCCTCAGTTTTACGTCCCTCGCCACCACCCCTGTCGGTTTCCACCCGCTGTCTTTATCTCACTGACGAACCTGCTGCGATGCAACCCCTCACTATCCACCCCTTGTCGTTTCTCTTTCTTCCTGTCGCCGCCGGGAGAATTTCCTCGCTTAATCCGCCGATTTATGCACCGATCCTCCCCCTCGCCGCGAATCCTTTCCCTGACTTCCTCGCATTGCGACGCAAGCGACTTGATAACGCAATTAATATGTGGAGTGCGAAAGAATCGCGAGAATACGGAGTGGTTAATTAATTAAATTTCATGTGGTCCGTGATTACATAAATGGAACTATTATTGTTCGAGCATTCTGCATGGATTGTGTGCATTATATTTCTGACTTTTGAAATGAGGCACCTTATAATATACTGCAATAAAATAATAATTACAATAGTCGAATTCAAATGACTTCACTCACTTTGAATATCAAAAATGATAAATGAGAGATTCATGATAAGATCATCGAATAATTTATCTCCGAAGCGAATCTTGTCCGATTTATTGGACAAGTTGCTAATACTCGGATTGATATACCAGAGTTAAAGTTCTCAAACAATATATCACTAAGTTACGATTAACTATTACGATTAATATATCTAGATATAGATCATCAATTCTGAACACTGATTAAAAATTAAATGCCACGTTAATTAGGTTCTTGGAGAAGGCACCTAATTAATTACAGTAATAAAGAAAAATAAGGGTACGTAAAAAAGCACAGTAGACTGAAACGAATTTATGGAAGGCTCTAAGTAGTATATGTCAATCGCGACCAGACTGCTCAGACAGTGAAACGACTCCATAATGTGTCAGACGCGGATTCGCCGACGCAACACGCGGAGTTTGAAACTGAGAGTCGAAAACTTCAAAGCGTAAACTTTACGAATCGCTTTGGAATCTTCTTGAGCCGAAGACTAATGAAGCTGAGATCTCAGGAGAATAAGAAAGTAAAGAGATTCCGGGATAATTCAATGTCGCTTCTTTAAAGACCGATCCAAATCACTCCGCGAATGTTCTTTCGTTAAACATAATTAGAATAATATGAACAGGTGAAAATTATTCCGTGCGAATAAACAAGGTTTCACCACGTTATTCTTTCAAGTTTGATAGCTTATCAATAAAACTATTAATCAATTTCCAATGCGATTGGATTATTGCATATTCAATGTTAAATCTATTTGATTCAAGATTCGAAATTAGAATTTTAATGCTACCTTACTTAGCTTCTTCTGCATCCAAATTAAATATGTTCGAAATTACGGCTGAAAGTTTCGCGAAGTTGAAGATTACCGAGGAACCGCGTGGGAGTTGTTTGAGAAAAAGATTAATAAAACGGGAGAGTATTGTTCGGTGTAGTAAGAAGGGAAAGTCGACTTTGTTAGATAAGTAGTAGCCGAAGGGTCGCGGTTCTTCTAGGAAGGGCTTGGCATGTTCAAACAAATGAGAAGAGAGGTTAAAGTCCTTAGTGCGAGAAAGTAATTAACTTGGTGCTCGCGGGAAGTAGAAGTGAGGCGTGGGCGAGCAGTAAAATTTGTTATTACCGGGTTTAATGGCGCGACTCAAAAATGTTTAATCTACCTCCGTCGGTGTCTGCGGTCCTTCCGGCTTTTGACTTTGGTCTACCAGCCTTCCGGGATCCGCAGGTGCTTTTCAAAAGAGCTGTGCGTTTTACTGCGTCGCATTCATGACAGGTTTTCTTAACGAGATCGTTTTTCTTTCTATCTTCATCCCCCGCAACGGCGTTCGTGCCTTAAACACTCTCGGGGAATGAACATTCTTCGTGTCTTCGGATTAATCACGTTCCTCTTAATACCACCGACACTCCGCTCTAATTGGAATAGGAATTTATTCAATTTTTCATCATTTATTAACGGCTTAAAGGATACTTCTTATTTCACTGTATTCTTCCTTAAAATATACCCAGTTCTAAATAATTAATAATAACGTTCCATTCATTATGTTATTCACGAGCACTAAATTGCTCATTTATAAATGTATTTTTGTATTTAAACTATTTCTGTTATTTTGCATTCTGCTGTGCAGCAACTTATTGCATTTTTTGTCCCATCGTCATTTTATTTTTGTATGATTTTATACCAAAGTGTTTCATCCCGTTAATAATATACATAAATAAATAAAATATACCTATGCAATATTATAATCTTCTTTTGCAAGAAAAATCGTTATAAACATTTTAATTACATGAAAATGAATACAATATTCATACAATATTTCAATCGGATAATAATGAATGCTAGTATTCCACGAAGCCTTATTTCTCTCAATAATAGGTTTCGTATTAAATCATCGTTTAATAAATTGATTTAAGCGTCCATTACACGACACTCATTAATTATATCGTTTCGATATGCTCGAAGAGCAGGCGGGCTTCGGCGAACAGCGAAGTGAGAAAATCTTCGCGGAAAATCACGCGAGATGAAGCATATAACGTAATAGAAAAAGCACGGCCTCGTTAATTTCTTGCAATTTCATAATTACAGTAAAGGTCGAGTGGATTAAGCGATAAGAACTCCTTCATTCTTCAAACTCATAGAAATTACTACCAGCTCGAGAGAAAAGAACGCGGGGCAAAGTAAGCGGAACGAAGGAGCCAGGAATTTTTTTAAACCGCCGGTACGTAAGTAACCGTGGAATTACGCGAGTCAACTCGCGGAGAATAATCTCGGAGAAAGTGTGTTATCAATAATTTCCAAGTCGCAAAGCGAGCCTTCATTCTTTCTGTAAATAAATGGAATGAAGAATGAAATAAAAGAATGAGAACAGCACAAATTAGCATGCAATTCAGCTCCGCTGAAAAATAATATTTGACGGAAAAATATCCAAACCGTACACTGTTGACTTCTGTATAATATACTCTGTATATTCTGTTGCTTTTGATTTTTTTAAATTACTTATTTGCTCGGAACTTTATTCATTTTTAATAAAAACGATTTTATTCCTGACTAGAGGAACAACAGAGTTTATATATGCAGATAAATATTTTTGAAGGTAATTCATATTTACCAAGGTTGTTTGTACTATTTTATACATTTATTCTACTAATATTATGTTTCAACTGGTTTTAAACGAAAGTCATGTTCGGTAATAAATATATCGGCTATTATACGCGGCTTTTATACCTCATTTTTGGTTTTACGAGAAAATGCGAGATTTCTTTTGGTTTTGGTTTACATAGTAAAGAGATCCATAATTGGTTTATCACCCATAATATTTGGCAGCGGTCCGCGGTAAAACTTCATTTCGCGGAATAGATAGAGCCAAGCAGACACATCTGTGGCGTGGCACGAACATCCCATGGGATTCTAATATCAGTCCAAAGAACTCTCGAACCGCTAATACAATCCTATATATTCCTATATAATATTCACCCTTATTTTTATCGATCTCTGCATTCGCCTCAGCAACGTTATTCCTTCAAATCTATTTAAACGAAAGATTATTATTCAAATTTAACCACAAAAACAATTATATTTCTGCAATCCAATGTTTGCCATTTGTAACTATGTGCTTCTCGTATCAAATGGTTTCAATAAATCATAGTTTCATAACTTCATAGATGATACGCTGCAGAAACAATTATTAAAAACGTACCAAGTGGAAACATTATATTATTGGTTTCACTAATATTTAAATTAGTATGGAATTTAATTAGTGCATATTCTCGAACTTGATTCGTTTGAATGTTTTCCCACTGTGTTTATTAATATTTCAATTGGGATTGAATTTAGTTAGTGTCTCTTCAGCAACTTCATTTATTAAGGATTCTAATATCATTCCAAGAAACTCTCGAGTCGTTAAAATAAACCTACAGATTCTTATATTATATTCACCTTTATTTCTCGGCAACTTAATTCCTCCAAACTCTTATCGCTTAGAGCCACTTTTTTAAGGGATAATTATTAACTTAGGACACGATGGCACCGTTTAGACTTCAGATTCCTTTTCAGCTTCTATTAAGAAAATTCGGATAAGAATACTTTTGAAAACTATAGTGACGCGTCCCAGTTCTATGGAATTCTCAAGCTAGCAATTTCAGTTCCTGCTCGCTGTTATCTCTTTCACATTTTGGAATTTCGTTTCTTCCTCGGATACCCGTTCTTACCACTCTACGAGTTTATAAAACCCTGTTCTTCACGTGATTGTTAATATACTGTAATTACTGCGATTTTTATGAATTCTTTAATTCATGATATTTTATTTAGTTAATTGCATTCCCTTCGTAAGTTCTTTCCACAACATATTACTTGAATAACAAAATTTACGGATTGCTGAAAATTTATATATTCTTTTCTTAGCAAAAAAATAGCTTGAAATATATGTATATAAATAAATATTATATTAATAATTAATTTGGCACGATATAAATGTTAACCACCTTATAGTTGTACTTATGTAATTAATTAAAAATGTCGATCCAGCGTCTCAAATTAATTTCACATTTAACGCAGATTTTATTATATTTCATTATATGCATACGAAAGTAAAATTCAAGAGATTTTTAGGAAAACAATGTTGTTCTTTCGTGGCCGAATCGGATGGCAAAAGGGGGTGAGTTTCGGCGAATAAATTTCAATGACCAGAGAAGACGGCTACCGAATGTCCTCCAGGACGCTCGTATACAAGGATTATTCAAATTTCCAGTACCTCTTTTCGTGGTAAACTGGCGGAAAAGAAGGTAAAGGACGTCGCGGTTCATGCCAGCTGGTCGAAAATATAAAATAACGCAATTCCGAGACAATTCAAACAGATTTGTAAGACAATGGGTCTGTAGTCAGGACTCGCTTACGAGGCAAAAATAACTTTTTCTTTCCCCTATTTGTCTTTCTTCCTCTACAACTTGTTTTCTCCACCTGGACATTATTCGATATCCTTTACACCAGGAATATTAAAATATTTAATTATGTAATTTAATTTTCCAGAATTAATACAATTATCATATCGTGATTTTCTTAGACGATTCACAAATATGTTGGCCTAAAGACTCAAGCTTAGATGTCCAGATATTTTCTAGAAAAAATTACTGCAGAAAAATACTAATAATTAACTGGACTCAACATAAATGTTGCCCACCTAATAATTGCACCCAGTAATTAATCAAAACGTCGATCTAGTGTCCGAAATGAATTTCACTCTCCAGATCGATAAGAAGAGAATCAAGATGGAGCGATGGAGTATAGAAAAGAGTAAAAGAGGAGGCTAAAAGTGTGGAAGAAAAATCAGGAAGGTGGGAAAGAGAAATGGGAATGAATCGAGGAAAGAGTTCGGGCGACCAGTGGAACCCTTTTCTTAAGAAAGCACGCGAGTGCCCTTCCCAGTCCGTGGCAGACTGAAATCCGAGAAAATCTTCCGCTCGAGAGACTTAATTAAGGGGATGACCCAAAACGTCGTTAAGACTCCAGAGAAGAGTAGCGAACTTGGCAAAAGCTAAGCTGAGACGTTATCTTCGCGAGCAATCATTTGCCGAGCGAGCTCGCGTGACTATCAAATGTCCAACTTCAACTCCAATCACCGAGAATTCCCAAGGAGCCTTCTCCACGGAAGAGGGGCCACTTATGTCTTCCATTCTGCGAAGCCCGGCTTGGAATTTAATTGCGGGGTACAGGGGGGCAAACTGGAAAAATCAATCTGATACAAAGTTACACGCGACTTCTACAAAAGTCATGAAAGTATTCTGAAGCATATATTTATTTAATTATTTCATTATCTAATTAATTCTTCCAGTAGTGTTGTGTATGGAAAAGGTAGAGAATCTGATTGTTAGTCCAAATTCAAAATGTATGAAACTTGGCACCCCGCAAACATGAAATATTTTGTAATGATCTTCATTTTAATAACCGATTCCAAAGGATCCTATGCTCCATTTCGTCGACCGTAATTATTTAATTTTAGTTAATATTTATTAATATTTGCTGCATATTTAAAAATTTGAAGGACGAAAATTGGAAGAGTAATAAGTAATCAATCGCTTGTAGAAATCATTTCACGGAAATTGTTAGCAGCTAAATATTTGTACCGTATCGAATAAAATCGGAAGCGTTGTGTTTTCCAAGTAAATTTCAAGTAGGGAATAATTTCCAGGAAGGCAGGTCGTTCTAAAAAGATAGCTGGAGAACATCGTGGTCCGTATCTTGATACGGTGCTCGTAGCCAGTTAGTATGGTTCCTCACGTAACTGTCGTGAACCGTTGGTAACCGGTCCCGACAAGCTGGTACATTTTGTAGGTCACCGCCGGTTTCGTAGTATTTCGTCGTGAGGTTGGTTGACAGTTCCAAAGCGGAGGCGGGGCGGTGGCAGAGAAAGAGGATAGTCGAGAGGCGGCGGGGGTTGTATGTGTCGCGAACAATGGTCCCGAGGGTGCACGGCAACCTGATGTCACTTCCTACGTCGCTGAAACCGCCCTAATTGTCGCCAACCGTACTCACGGACCATTCTCACTAACCCCGAGCCATTCACGCTGCGAATCTCCTCTGACTGACAGTGTCCACTTTATATATTTCGAAAGAGTCCCGGTTGCCAATCGATGAGTACGTTAACACTAGAACTACCAACGGAGTCAAAATGACTTGTTTCCTATTTTCAGTTTAATTATTTCAATATGCTAGGGCGCATTGTTTGAAATTTCATATACTTTTATCTCATATACATAACGCAAATAATTGAATCCATTAATTAACTTAAATCCACCAGTCATAATTTATACATAAATAAATGTGTAAGCATAACCGAATATATGTTCGGTAGTTCTAGTGTTAAATACCACTTATTATTCGAAGTACTGTGGTTAGATTCATATATGAAAAGTAGATCGTTACTGTTTTAATGCTTCCGGGCATTTAACAGCTTTTCATGTAAAAAGTATTAGTGCCAGGTGAAGAACAGTGGTTTCTATACGTAGCATCGTAATAAACTCGATAATTAGCGATATCGATTAGAAGTTTTCGTCTTATCAGGTATCACGGTGATAAATGCTTTCGAGGCAACAAGGAGTCTAATCAGAAGAGAACAATGGGGGATAGCTTATCTTACTCGGTAGCGAATTTTGCTATCGTTTCAGGGAGTAATACGATATTCATGAGCCGATTATGACACAGCCTCGGCGTATAAGTAGGTCATGGTGATGAGTTAGTAACTTCGATATTATACCCGTAATACCGTGGATGACATAGGGCATCAGAATGCGTTTCCAGATATTTCTCTGCATGGAGATCTGGGATTTGTATTCGTTGTCATTAATGAAAGACTGACAATTACTTTGCACCGTGTTCCCTTGTTTAACATTTAGCTTCGCGGATTAACTGGAAATTAACTTAGAAGAGCCGTGTATTAATATCGAGCACCGAAGCACGTGCATCTAACAAATAATTAACTGCCCGACATTTTCGAAATAACGAATACGAAGGGTAACTAATTAAGTTTCGGTATCCCTCTTTATTGGGAAACTAATTTGAAGCTGTAGGTCTCGACGCAAACGTCGATTCAATTTAACGGGAATCCCATTAATATTTCCAAGCAATTAGTATATCTGTCTTAAGGCACCAGTCGAAGAAGGTTTTGGACCACCCGGCGTTATCCCAAGTTAAATGTAAATTAACTCGATCATATTGGGTGGGGGCGTGGGTGGAGGCCAAATGTTTCCTCATCGTCGGACTCCTCGAAAGCAATCAATTTTACGGATTCCCCAAATTTCGAGGGACCGTTATTTATAATCTGTCGCCGAGTGTTCTCTCGCCGTTGTGAAACTCGGAAAAATAATTCTGCTTCTCGAAAGCTTTAACGCTTATTAATTAGTTCTTCCTAATTTCACTCGCGGTTGGCGGACGGAACATTGAAGAATCGAGGAAATTTTATCCTTGTATAATTGATAAACCGCGGAACCGCAGAACTATATAATGACATACCGTCCGGACAAATTGTCCTGCGGTTTAAGATTGCTTGTACCGAAGATTAATAGCCCTCCGAGTGCTGCTGTTGTAATATGTTTGGTAAATATTATTAATACCGTATTCTACTTTGTCCAATTATTAGTTTCGTGATTGAAGAGCAGAGAATAATAAACCGAGTATTTTATGTCCACTTAATAATTGGACAAAGCTACTCGTCATTATGTCAAAACAAAAATAATAAAATTTCTATTATTCGATATATTCTGATTTAATTAAACTTTAATAGACTCATCCAACTTAAATAGAAAAATGCTTTGCTGTTTCTTATTTTATCTAACAAATTTGCCAGTATTACTTCCTAAATCAGGTCACAATTCATAAAAATATAACACGAGATATAAGGATATATCCGTTTTAATAAATTATAAATATGAATCGTTATCAGCGAGCGATTTAAATTCTTCCGAGTTCCAATGACATACAATCCATCCCTACGTCCTATTAATAACAGGAAGCTATTAACTGCTCCATATTTTATAACCTCGTTAAATCAAAAGTACCCCAATAAAACAGCAGGTTATCTCGAGTGGTGCGTTTACGCACATCCAGCCCCTATCGCAGTGAGACTCACCGGGATATAAATGGAAATGTATTGAAATATCCTCGAGTAGGTTTGCTGAATGACCCATCTGAGATTTTCTTCTTTCCGAGGGCACCCTCTTTCATGTTGAAATGGAACTTCGCGGAGGGCAAATAACTGGATGGAAGGATATTGAATCCACCAGGAGTCGCGTCTTCGTATTCACCGGGTTCTCTTGGAAAAATGAAGAAAGGAAGATCATGAAGAAAATGTTTCTATCCCCGAGTTAAAAATCATCATCGTTTTCTAGCATTCTTAGGGTTTCCATTTAAGTTTCTTAATTCAACTCTCATTGCAACATCATTTTCATGAATCAGAAACATTATGATGTATTGCTTCTAAGAAAATATTGAAAATCTGGAATTTGTTAATATCTAAAATGTTTTTAACGTCCAGCAATTAAGTCACAGGACCACGTGTAAATAAGTATTTTCAATTATGCACAAAATTGTGGTCATTATGAGACGAAAAAAATAAAACTAAAAATTAAAATCAAGAATTAAGACTGAGTTGAAAAATATTTTAATAAAGTATTTCTCATTATACACAAAATTTTAATCAACATAAAACAACTTGTATCAGGGTGTATGGAATTGTTTTAATTTTCGGAGTAGTTGTATTATTACTTATAAAATTACCACCAGCTTTCTTGAAAATAAGTAAATAAATTCATGTTTGATTCTAATCATTCAGCGATTAAACTACAACCTGTTATTGTTTTTCAACTACAAACGGCACTCAAACATATTGAAAAATAAAATTTCTCAAGAATGATACTTGGCGGAGAAAGGATCCTGGAAATGGCTAAAAGTTTCCTCTCCACTTACGTTAATTAAACGTGGTCGTGTGACTTAATTGTTTGACTTTAATTATGCCGGCGTTCGATGCACCCTTTCAACCGTCCATCCCCGTTGGAGCCCTCTTTTTAGCCTTTCTTACGAAGATCCGGAAAGAAGTGGCTCGCTGCTAAACGAGCCGCGATTTGCATTATATTCCTTCCTTTTTCTTTTTTTTACTCATCTTCCCTCAATCAGGTTCATCTACCTTACTTCGAGCCTTGTTTGATCAGTGTTTCGAGCAGGTTCTTCATGCTTCTTAATGATAGTTACCCTTTGAGTTTCCTCAAAAATTTAAATATAACGAGAACTCCCTGGCACGGAGTCGATTAAGAAAACAGAGTGATGTTCTTTCGGAAATCAATGAATACTTTGCATTTTGTCACGTATTAACATCTCAGTTTATTAATGCGGAATTATTAAGATATCGATTAATCGCGGATAATAGAACTTTAATTAATTTCGACATTCAATAAGGCTCTGTTTAATTTGACTTTATACACTATGCAAACCAACTACTACTGCTGATCTTGGACTATCGAATATCGATTATCAAACACTCTGTTCCTGATAACCATGTGTTAATGAAAAGTTAGTGGATACGATAATATTAGTGAAAGTAATAATTATACAATATTATATAAATTGTATGTTTTAATGGCACTGAATTATATGAAAGATGACGGAAGTCCATGTTTATTGTGTTTGTTGATTTAAAAGAAAAACAACATTGTAACAATATACGTGCCGTGTAATCGGCACAATTACGTCTTACCACCCCTTTCTCCCTAAATTCGGCTGTTCCTAATTCGCCCTGTTTACTTCCCCCTTCCCGCACCTTTCCCTACGGATACAGAATATTGCCAGTGTAAGTCCCTGCAGGATTAAGGGTGACTTAGTTTCTAATATCCACCGGGTGGTCCTTGCAGATGGTACTCGCCGAATAAAAATGTTACGTTATTCCTATATTTAACAAGATCTTCTACAAAATGTAATATAAAATCGCAAGTAATATCTTCGAGTGTAATTGTTAACCTGCGTCCACCGATTGGCATTTAAACTTTATCACACAAACTTGAAGCAATTACATTCTTGCTTCGTAACGAGATACTGGTAACAATTCCAGCATCTGTTTCGATTCTCTGAGAATAGCAGTGAATCAATAGCATTCTAGGAATAACTGTGGACAATGCGACAATCGTGGGTCTCGTAATATTGGCTAGGATCTTGGTAACCGAGGGACAGAGGAACCAAACTTTCCGCAACAATTAACAAACTACGTTCCGTTGCTGTCTTCTTCGTAACTGGGGGGTTGCTTCTTGGAGAAGAGATGAGATGAGGAAAGAAGAGGAGGGGAGAGAGGGAAAGAGTAGGAGAAGAGGCCTGCGGCGGATTTGTGAGTCGTGACACTTAAATACGTGTCAGAAGCCGGGTCGACCGGTCGTAAGGAACTCGGTGTAAACTATTTCGCGGCTTTGAATAGCTTGGTGCCGAGGCTAACGATGCTTCAGCTACCCCTACCAACACACCAGACCATCGCCAACCCTTCAGAGACTTACGTGTTTATTAACCTCGGGGTTCAGCGCAGCCGCCTTCGTTTCTCATCCCCTAACCTCTTTCACGAACGAGCTTTATAAATGTGTCAACCAACCACCAGATTTAAACTTCCATAATTCCTACTCTTCGGCGCGTGTTTCGTTTTGCGTGTTCACTGTTCACGCACTTTCTTAGTTCTGCGATCCGCTGGTGGATACTAGATGGGTGACACTCGCGGCGTTTCGCGTGGAGCTTTGATATCGAATTGATTGTATATGTTACGTATTAGATATTATATAATATTAGAAATTATATATTGTAACATTGAATATTATATAATGGAATATATCCAATTACAAGAATAATATTGAATATATATTGTAATATTGAAGATATTGAATATTATATTGGGTCCCTCCACAAACATATATAATTAATTATCCTCTCCGCATCTAAAGTCACTGCGGAGCAAATGAAACCTTAATACCTCTTCGAGTTGGCACACATTTTTATATTTCAGTTATTAAGAGTATGATTAGATTTGTTTTAAAATTTTAGAATATGCCGAAACAACATAACTGTCAGCCACAATATATGATCAATTACTGAAATATAGAATACGATTTCAGTCTAATACGAAGTGAACCGTAAATACTTATTGTTGCGTACACAACGATAAGTTATGGGCATTTATTATCACGTACATATGCGATACTATTTTGTAGACTTACGTATCCTAGCTCGCGATGTTAGCTTAGAACTCTAAACAGGCAGGTACTCACGTACAGGTGAAATGGGCCGAGATTAGAAGCGCCGCCATTATTACGAATTTCCACGTAGTTGAAATTGTATGAAACGTAGGAATTAGTATATGCTCCGTTAGCTATGCGTACACATTTATATACCGAAATTTCGGTTGGTTATAATATGGACTCTAATCAAATTTCCCTAAAAAATTAGTCGGTTCTCTGAAAACTGTACAACACAACGAACGATGTTCTACTCTGGGAAGCTTTTGCATTTCAATTCCGAAACATGCTGCTGAATTTCAAGGAATCTTCCTCCCTCGTTCTGTGCCCTTGTTTTCGGTGTGTTTCATTTATTTTACTTAGCTTGCTCATTTTTCTGTTTTCGCTGCCACGGCAAAATTACTACTCCTTTAATAGAACAGTATTGAAACAATAATTGTTTACCAGTCGCGGTTTATGAACGAATATATATGTACTTGATATCGCGGGTCAACTAATAATAGATGGACGGATTGAAATTAATAGGACGACTATTATCGAACTGATATCTTTCTGAATAAATGACTGTGCAATCAATCAAAATAAAAGCGTAATTCAGGAAGTCGTGAGTTTTCGAGCTTGCGGCACTCCCGAATAATTCAATTCCAGACTACGCGATATTGGTTTTCAGTTGCGAGGGGAATAATTTAAAACTCGAAACAACGAAGGCCGTAGACATCTGGAACCGAAAGGCAGAGTTCTTCAATTGGTTGCTGCGAGGAAGAAGAAAAAGAAGACTATAATCGGAGGAAGTTCGACGGTGTTTGAAGAAACGGAGAGCACCGGGCTTTCAACTGAAAAGCTTGTCCATGAGATTAAGCTTTTCTAGTTTCGTTTTCGACTTATTTCTAGGACTATGTCTCCTGCAACGGGTCCAAATTACCAAATATGTACATTTTAAAATAAACGAAGTTCTACATATAGCTTCAGATCAATTTCAGCACTTTATATTGGTTTCATTATTTTTAACAAATAATAATGGCATTTTTCCAGAATTTCAGCTACCTATAAAAATTGCCCGAATTCTGTATGGACAAGTTATCGATAAAACAAAGAGAAATTCTATTATAAAAAGTCCATATCTTGTAGTTTTATCTCATCACAATTTTTGTATGAATTTTGTAGAGAATATAACGTACATTTAAATACGAGATAAGATTGTATATGTTCAATCGACTGATACTAATGGTACAAAAGGCAGGATAAATATTTAAATGAGAATCGATATCAAGCTTCGAGGATTAGCACTTGTTTCAGAATTATTTAAAAAACGAGATACAGGACTCTTTATGCGGGTATATTTTTAAAGGAAGCCTTTTTCCATCTCCTTTGTCTCCTCCTTTATGCCAGTCCCAAAGGTCTTTTCCGACCACTTGATATCGAAATTAACTCCAGACAAATAGAAGTAAATCGTCCGAGTATTTGGATTTCTTTGAAGACACTTTACTTGACAATCTTATAAAAAGAGCACTAGTTTCTATTGATATATGTCAGATATAAATATATAGGAAATTGTCTGTGTCATTAATCATTAAATAATATTAGAATGTCAGAGCCGGAGAACATTGAAATTTAAAATAGAAGGAATTTAGAGTTTAAAAATAGGAGGATATTAAAATCTTATAATAGAATAAATTGGTTCACAGACATTTTTATAATAAACTCAATTTGTAATCTTTATCTGCAAACACCAAAATAAATATTTTTATGTTTAAAGAATGGGATATTCAAAGTAAAAGTTTTGAAATAATGCGCAATGTGAGCCTTTCAAGTTACTTAATTTTATCGGTGGATTATATAAATTCTTCGACGTCAACTCGGCAAGTATGAGATCGAAGGTGGAGTAATAATGTTTGTACCCCGCATAACTTACATGAAAATTTGAATAGCCCATAATGCCATGATCGTAAATGTCCAAGAAAAGCGAAACTATTTTTCTCGAATAAAAGTTCATGGTTCTTCCAGAATAGAGAATAATATGTAAGTATATACACATATATCTGTGACAGTGTCAGCCGGCGCGGTATCTTTTCCATGTTAATTTTATTCTTACGGACGCCGTTCGTTCCGGACGGTGGTTGGTCGCCGGATTATTAATAAAAATTTCCCTCGTTTTATTCTTTCCCGGCCATCCCTCGTAAACCGACGACTCATGGCGAGCTGACTCCTCCCCTCACCCTTTCCAACTTCCGTTGTCTCTTTATGACCAAACCCCCAACCACCCCAACCTTCTTCTTTCGTTTCTTCTTCTTTCACTCCTCTCATTCAACCACCCCTTTCGCCCCCTCCCGACCCGTCTTTTCTATACAAATCCTTCTTTCTCACTTTCTATATCTCGGTCTTTGCGTCCCTTTCCGTTTCTGCTTTTTCTTTAAATTCTATCCTCTCCCTTTTTCTTTCGCGGCCCTTTCTTATTGCCTCTTTTGTCCTGCTCCATCTTCTTCCCTCATCTTTCACACATTATCCTTATCTGGCTTCATTCTGTATTTCATCCTTACACTTGGTCCACGTCCTCGTCTGGCTCGTAGATCCGGTTGGACACCGGATGTCCGCGAATGTAAGTGCAGCAAAAATCCCGGGCCGCGAGTATCGCAAAACCATGGCCATTAATTTAAAATCCAAGTAAGTCACCCCTGCGAGGGACAGTGACTAATGACTCATATAACCAGCATGCACCGGCAGATGAGTCCAACCATCTCTTTAGCCACCAAGAACCATCGAGAGGACCAGGCTCATGGATAAGAGGTGCCAAGGGTGCGCTTTGTGATTCATAAACTTTAACTTTTCTCATGTCCTTCGTCTTACCTCATCTTTGTCCTTTTACGATCCCTCTAATGAGTGATTATCATCGTTTACCATGAAGAGAATATTTCACCATTATTCTTTGACATAAACTTTCAAACTGTTACCCCCTAATCTTCCTCCTACGCCTTTTAATAAATTCCATGTTCTTATAGGAAATTATCAGCAGAAATATTTACTCTACGGATTATAAGTTTCATGGTATATTATATGAGATGATATTCTAAATTATACTTTGAAAATCTCTCCTAATGCGTATAAGTAGACAAACAAGGCCAGGGAAGACGACTAAGGACTCGTAAAAATGCAAATCCAACCAACAGCAATAGCTTAAGCTCTCACGGTTCTATCTACCTTTCTGCTTTCCCATATTTACTTTTTCATTAGTATTACGAAGTAGCTAAGGAACCGACTTAACTAGCGCCAGCAAATCAACCTTAAGCAAGCAGGAGCTTCATCTGCGTACCGGAAGTCAAGATAATTTTCGCCATACTTAAGTCTTAGTCACATAAGTATCTCGTAGAAAGCTCTTCTTTCTCTCATCGCAAGTTATTAAATAATATATTCATCGTAATGGGAAATACATCGAAATAAACCATTGCAATGATAATTTCTAAATATACAGTTCGAGTCACGCAAGACTGGAAGCTGAAATATTTTCGAAATTACAAATTGTATCGAATAATGTCCTCCTTGAAACCATGCAACTGTTGTCTGAAACATTCTTCGATATAATGAACAGTTTCGAAAATATTTCAGCTTCCAGTCTTTGATGAATTACTTATATAAACGATATGAAACTAAAATGCATAACCATCCTGAATTTTATCACCTGAAAATCCTTCCAACTTTAAGATAAATCATACGAACTATGTAATCCTTGTTGAAGTTGTTTCGAGGCACTACGACATCCTGAGGACTCCAACCACTTTGTGAAGTTATTCGTCGAACGATTTGTCGGTATTATCATATTTGCATGAATCCATTCTCTCTCTCTCTCTCTTGGAAACTTTTAGATTCGAATTCGGAAGGAGCTTAGATACCGTCTTCATCGCCGATGGTGCGTAATGCCTAGAATGTTGAAAGCATGCTACCTGAATTGGTAAACTGAGACCAAGCCAAAGCTACCATTTGCATAGGAAGTGTTGTCAAGAACTCGAGATCGGGGTTTACAGACTCCGGAATATCGTTTCGATTCTCCGGGCTATTATGCCGTGGACTAAGTTTCGGGATATTTATCGGAACTTTAATGGATTGGAGAATCAGACGATGAGAGCTTATGTATTGCCGTAACGAAGTACATAAATAATCAGGGATATTATCTACGTGTTACTAATAAAAACTCAAAATCTGTTGGTTTCATTGTGATTTCCCTATAACACCTGCTACTTTTGTCCGATCGGAATGAAATTATGTTCAGGAGACGGAAGGTGTAAGCTACTTAATTTGTGGAAATATTTTAATGTAAAATGCAATATCTAGCTGTTTCAAAAGGCAATATAATTTTTATTCCGAGTGTAGATTATAAGGAAATTTTGTGAATAAAATTCATTAATATGAATAAGTAGAAGTACACGAATGTTTTTGTATTTGTCACCTCTCACGTCTTCTATTCTCTAAGGCTTCAGATAAATCGATAGACGAGGACATCAAATCACGATCTTCCCCACTTGATTATGTGGATAGGATGATTATATCCTCCGCTGTGAATTAATTACATAGCCATTCTATACAGCCAATCAAAGGACAGGTTGCTGTCAATGTTACACATCCGATCCGACATGATTAAGAAGTGTGCCAATTCAAACTAATTAATTGTAGGGATTACCCTATGTGCTGAAATTGATACTATTTGCGCGATAATAACGGAGAACCAAACTATATTGTTTATAATCAATTCTATATATCCAACCTCTATCAGAAATAAATAATAAGTCAAACGTAAATTAGGCAACCAAATTACACAACGATATTTGTTTCCATGTAAAAAATATGAGTAGCCCAGAAAATTATGTGAAAAGACTTCAACGGAAAAAATGTTGTTCATTCATTAATGCATAGAATATATTTTTAGTATTATTGCAATTAAAGAAGACAATTGTGTGGCTAATTAGGTGCCTTATTTGATATAGGACACTCTGTATAACAAAATATATAAATAACCCCAAAATTCATCTTAAACTTCCCTCATATTTTAATAAGTTAAAACATCTCCATATCACATCTATTTCGAAGAATGTCTAGACATCGCATAACAAGCACCATTAATAAAATGCGCAGATAGTAATCCTCCCAAAAGGGCATGCACGAATCGATAATAAACGATAGGAATGAAGGGTTACTATTAATCATTCTGATTAGTAGTTGCTGTCATCGATCACTGGCTAATCATTGTTTGCTCGTAGCAGGGTGAAACAATTATGAAGCAGTGCGTACGACGCCAAGCGATTTGAATATTCAACGAAACGTGTTATTAGCTCCTTCACTTTGTTACCTGACGACATAACGTCGCGAGTTAAATTCTACGAGGAGCTGCATCTTTCAACAATTCATCATGCTTACGTGATCGAAGCCGGCACACGTTACATCGTTTTCAGCCATTCGGAATTTCAGAAAGCACCCTTGTCGTTATTCAATTAATCAAACGTCAAAACGTCCGTCCTTCGAAGATATTTATAGGTTTCGGAAATAATGACGAATCCCACGCGGAATCTGACGATTTAATTGATACGTTTCAACGTTAATTGAAGCCCCCTTTTTCAGCCTCGCCTCTTTTTCTTGTCCTGTATTTTTCTACCTCGCCCGGACGATAAACGTCGCCGTCCTCACAAAAAATACGACGCTCTTACTCGTGTACGGTTATTTCTCCGCTTTGTACCTCCGCGTGTACGTGGCCATGTCATGCTCTGTTGGAATAATAATTTTGAAATAAAAGTTCACCGTGAATCAGGACCGTAAAATGGCCGAATGAAGATGACTTATGATAAGGGTCGCGTAACACGCAAATAGCGCTGATCTTTATATCAAAATATTAGAACACCTTTCTTCACTCAAATAATACTGTCTGTTTATGTTCTTTTTATTCATAACGTTTATGAAAATCCCATGGTTACTGCATGGTACTTGTTTTCAATTTCATGACTCAGATAATACGATGTAATTGAATTTGCTTTTATTCATAACGTTTGAGAAAATTCAATAATATACTGCGTGGTAAATAATTATGTTGAGTTTGTCATTTTATGTGAAGCTTGAAAGACTGATTAATTATGAAATTTAATTGATAGAATAGAATCGTGAATGTTGACAATATCTGAAGTTAGTCGAATATATTTGTTGAAGATGAGAAGATGAGAAGTTGTTTGACAATAAGAGTCAAGCAAAAATTCCAAGGTTATTTATGCGCCATATTGAAATACTTGGAAGAGCACGGGGGGCTCTTGTTTGAGAGACCATCTAGCAAATGTCTCGTTGGAAGACGATTTGAAACTTCAAAGATACCAAACGTAGCGTTGTAACAGTTGGTTGCGCATTTCTTGGAATTCCAGTGATTCCGTGAGATCTTTCACCCTTTTACCTTAATATTGATGGAACTCTATGTTCCAACAATATACGAATTCCTAAATAGCAATAAAATGCAATAAACTTACATGTACATTCCTTTATCACAATCGAATGAATTTCTTGGTGAATATAATAATATAATATTTTCCAAACTCCACCAATCTGCTGTAATAATTATACGTTATATAATAGTTACACTTAATGTCCATGTTTTATATGAGTATTAAGGTCAGTTATTAAATAATATATTATAGAATTTCGACTGATGTAAACTGATCCCCTTCAATAAAACAACTGCATATGCAATACTTTCCCGGATACTGTTGTTTTGTAAACACATATCCGCCAGCATACTTTATCAACAACATATAACACGCTCATTAAATAATATTTAACGTTATACTTGTTTATAATGCCTCTCCAAAACGATGAAAATCCTTCGTAAGGTAATCGTGGGTTGTTTGGGGGTTGCAAAGCTATGTAATCGAAACGTTGATCTTTAAAGTCGGTGGTAGTTCGAGCCACGGATTTCAATTAATTTATAAGCGTCTCGGATTTCCGTCGAATCAGCGGCTTGTTTCGATAAAACGTCATAATTCATCGTTCCCGAAATGTAACACGGTAATAGGACGAGCCTGTGCCGAGGCTATGAAAGTGCACTCAGCACCGCCGATCCTCATGCATAATCATATATTTAGAGTACGGAGGCAACCGTTCCTTTCTCCGCCCCCGCTGACCCATCTCCGCGAACATAGACACGAGGATATACCGAGGACGATCACATATGCTGCTACCGCTAGTGCTGTTTTAATTAAATATTTGCATGCAAGTACACATGGAACCGCGAAGATACAGGGAAGCCAAGTGGCGAATACGTGTCCAGTTATATAAACAGGAGCGCGGCTTTAAATTTTATATCGTCCACCCCTAAGTCTCTGCTTTTCGGCTCTAACTGTTAATACGTTAATATTATAACGCAGACTAGTCGAGAATCTCTCTATTCTCTCTATTCGAGAGAGACTAGTTCTCTATTTGAAAGAGAGAGAGAGACTAGTTCTCTACTTAAAAGAGAGAAACTATTTGGAGTTTAGATACTAGGTTCATCAGAACGATTATTAATTTTTAAAATTCTGGTGACACTCAGAAATGCCTCCAACTTAGATCATATTGCTGTTATAGAGATAAAATTGACTAAGAAACATGTGTTGAGACAAATCACGGATTTTTCAATAGATGGGTATTAAAAGGTTAATAAATAACAAGAGGAAAATAATTTTTGATAAACATGTACTTAATGAATTTTGCCTCTATAAAAAAGATCTGTGGATTATCGATACTATCTGTACATAAATTAGCTTCTTAATAATTATTTTCCGATCTTACTGAATTAAAGATTAAGAAAGAAGAGTTTGAGAAAATGAAGTTCAAACATCGGACTGATATGACTTATAAGTAAGTCTGAGTACTTGGGAGCTCGAAATATAAGGTGTTAAAGAAACGTAAACTCGGTACAAATGTAGAATGTGATGTGGAAGTACCTCGAGGATTTGATATAGTTTTATCTCTTCTACACGAGCTGGTTTTAACAAGATATCATGTGTCTTGGCTGAAGTAAGTTGAACTGCAGTTTCATACTGTAGTTCTTTACTTTCATGGTTCTTATTGAGGATCAGGCTGATCGATAGTCTCTAAGGCATTTTTCGTCTTCGCTTCTTGACTTTCCCTTTTGATAAAAGCACCAGGAGCTCCTAGGTGGAACGTTATCGATGTGTTATTACTGTCGAATATAATCGCCCTGGCAAAATTTACATGAGTATCCAATTTTCGTGCACCGCGGCTCATTGCGGTGAACGGAAAACGGATACAGGGTGGTTAGTATACCGACGATATAACCGAAGATAGTGGAATAAATTTTCCATCTTAACGATAACACATTTATTGATTCCTCGTTCAATCCTCTTACGATAAAGGAATATAAATTAATATGTACATGTATCACGAAACTTGATAAAATACTAAGATCTTATTAGACTTAGAAACCAGGGAATTTTTTAACGGATCATTTATGTCGCACTAAATATTATGACTTATGTATATATAATTATATACACGAAGTTAAGAAATCCGAGTAACTGGTGCACTTACATTTCTATATCCCAATTCAATCTGGTTCCTAATTAATATTAAATTCAATATTCCCCATCCACACATCCGAATATCTCTGATAATGTTAATTATTCAATTCTCGACTAACAGCGAACAAAGCGACGGTGTGTTACAGAATACAACAAACCGTTTGTATCACGATGCCATATACGTTACCATAATCGCATTAGAGCAGTCGTTACGTTGAAACATGAAGTCAAGTCATTGCGCAAGTGTACAATGTGCAATTGACATGGCACGCGTGCGTTCCTTTGAGGAGCATAATCAAAGAGCTAAAAAATGCCACGACCACCTCGACGCTCGAACGTTTCTAGGTTGCGAGACTCGCGTGCGAGTCTGATTTATACCGCGGCTTATATTACGTAGACGAAGTTATCGTGAGAGTGCGTTTTAATTGAACCACTTAGAATGCCTTTCCCCTCGCTTAAGTAATCTGTACATATTTATCGGCGATTAAGCCATTAAGATGTTCCACGCGGTGGTTTAAGCCTCGAAGTAGTTTACATCCTTCAACGGGTTCAACCCTGTATTCGACGGCTCTCTGACTCGGGGGAACCTGCAGACCCTTTAAAACATTAACGGCTCTAGATTGCTCACATCACCGCCAATTTTGACGTTTAATGCTTTCCGTAGTTCAATGGCTGGTCAGCTGGTACTAAAACAAGGTATTAGATCCATCCGTGATAAAAGCTAGTTACGATGACATAGATATCGCATAATCATCCATGTTATGTTATATTCCGTGATAAGACTCCTTAATAAGTCCCAAAGAATCAACGATTAAAATGAGTCACGTGATATTAATTAATTCGTTGAAATGATCAATGGACGACTTCAATCTCCATACATATTCTGCGGTTACAAGCTAGTTCATTAATACCATCGTTCATGTATCGCAATAAAACATTCAATATTCTACATGCATGCGAATATTCGTTAAATGAAGTATGAAATATTGCAAGATCATATCTCGATGCTTTCGAAGAAATCGTAGTAGACGGACTGTGGTTATTGCCATAATTTAACGAATTTCTGCAAGCGGCAGCTAATAACAGTAATGGTGATAAGTTGTGCAGGGGCTCTTAGGTTTCTCACTTCCGGTGATAGTGATGTCACGCTAGGTTAAGACTCAATTACATGAACGCAATACGTCGGGAGCAATTTCACTTCCCCGGCGAGAATCATTAAATCAACGCTGAATGTCTCGCCGGCGGAATGGCTCGGCAAAAAAAAGAGTAGCTCAAGTGCTTCAATTAAAATGCACTAAATCTGCACGCTGTAATCTCACGAGCGGCAAGAAACCCGTCGTTATATAATGATTCACAGCAGACAGAAATTAAATCGGCTCTTAGGACAACCCAGGATCAAGTGTCGGTTAACTTATCGTACGCGTATAGATGAAACTCTTTCTCGCGTAGAACTTTATGCTAATCTACAGCCCGAACGATACTTCAGAAAAACCTCGTTATGGATTTAAGTTCTATGCTAACAAGCCTTCGAAATCTCGAGCACCTTTTAGCACGGAATTCAACTACCAGACACCCGGTATTCAATATATTAGCGAATCCATATTAAAGTCATTCGTAGTGTATGAACACTAGAATTATCGACGATATATTCAGCTATATTTGTATATTTATGTGCACGTTCTTAAAGAAAAAGGATGGACGGAAGAAATAAATTAATTGATTTATTTGTATCCATTGTGCAACATGAACCGCGACAAATCTCAGAAAATGAAACGTTATGAATTTGAATATTTTTATTAAATTCCGAGGACCCGTCATTTTGACTGCTTTGGTAGTTCGAGTGTTAATATATGATACTAAATTGTTCCACCCTTTACTTCATTTTATATCATTTTATATTTTTAATTTTGTGCACTTTTTATTTTACAGAATATCAAACTTCCCTGGAAAAGGTCATAACTATACAAAATGGATAAAAGCTACCACGAAAACGTAGATATAATTTTTAATAAAGATATTGTGTAATTTTTTGCTTGAGTTCGCAATTAGCTGTTTTTCTAGTTAAATCCGAAATTATTATGTTCGGTCGTTTTACCCAAACTTGTTGGTATCATAGCAAATTAAATGAATAGAGAATAGCGACCTGCTGGATTTTTTAATCTAATAATTAATTCAATATAAGATGAGATCAAATGAAACCAATTTTATTCGATTGGATGATATAATTCTCAGGAATATTTTGACAGTATAGATTTCGGATTTAGGACTGAGATTAAAGTACTAATGCTAGAATTTTACGCAACACAACTCATACATTATTCAGTCGTGGATGTTCACCCACAGGTGAATAAAGCAGTGCCTAAGCACTTTCATCGTGCCACTCAGAACATCAAGAATGTGCAACCCCACTTACGGTCCAAAACTCCTGCAACCCTAAATGTCACTCTCACTCTTCTTTAAGTATTTACTACCCGAGTCTCAATGTTTCGTGGCAGACTTCAACGTTATTCGAATGTAATTATTTTTACATAATTCCCAAGTTACTTAGTGACCTCGTAGAAATTATATCTAAGTGAGTACTCTTTATTAAGGATCTCAATTGTTTGAATGAGTAATTCTTATTCTTATTATTATAGAGTGTAAGAACTTCGACTCTTAAGGAACTGGGTTTATTACTTTATTAATCAATATAATCGTTAATTTTCGTTTGAAATATTCTGTATTACAACAGAAATTCTAAATCAGACTCAAGAACCTACTGAAATATAAAATATTGCGGATAATTTTTAGTCCTGAAATATTAAATATTCCAAATAATACTTTATACTGAAATATTAAATATTCCAGACAATCCTTGAAAATGAAATATTGAATATTCCAGACAATAATTAAGCCTGAAATATTAAATATTCGGATCGACTAATAAATATTCTACAAAATATTACAAAACTGTATAATGAAATCATAAAATGGTCGAATAATAAAGGGGATGAAATAGATCTAGTGCTAGTTGGCTCCCAAAATTAGAATCGCATTGGTTGGCCTGGAATTCTGAATCGAGTGAGCACTTATGCCATAGGGTATAAACTAAAAGTACCGGGTGTCACCGGTGATATACAGTTGGTAGACAGTGGTCGATTCCGGTTTATTGTCAATTTGCATTCCATGTTTCGTGTTCACACGGTGTCCCTCTAAAACCTCCGCTTCTCCTTTTTATCTTTCCTACTTTGAGTCCACTACGCTTTCTCATTTCCTACTTATATTATCCTTATCCTACTCTCTTATCCTCAAGACTTTTGCACTTTCCCTATATCAGGAAACGAGTGCATGATATTATCTTCTTTTTACACTTTCTTAATGTAAGCGTAGAACAACTTCACAAAGAAATATGCAGAAAGGTTACCTTCGTACGATTTAATGAAGTTGCTCGATCATTGTCAAATTAATAAACCAAAGATTGAAAGTACGGCAAACTTCTTTCTAATAATGAATAAAAAAAAATTTGATTTCACTCGAGATAATATCTTGCAAGACTTAGTTCGCAGTTGATGCTAAAAATGACGAAGTACTTTCTCAGCAAGCGTATTTGTGCATTCAAAAATAATCTGATGTTTGCCTTCGTTCTACTATCGCGTGATTTATAGGAAACTTCCTAAAGCATAGAACCTACTTCCGTAACTTCGTCACTGGTTTACGACCGTCGAAAACTCGACAGTGATTTACAAGCTCGCCTATATCTCAGCCGTGTCTACAGTTTCATTTTCTTAGTTATGCTTCCTCTTACACTTTGCCGATTCGTCATTAAACAATAAATTCATTCGCAGTGAAATAAAACACTTATCTAAAATTGCCTCGTGAAACATGCACCATTTAAACATTACAAAAAATCATACGTTCTTTCATTAATTAGGATCAATGTTATAAATAAAAATCTTATTTCACTGTCATTTTATTCGGATTGCCAAAATGATTCATATTCAGAATTTGCACTCGTGAATTGGGAAAGGGTTGATGAGTTGCGAATACTTCAGTTTTGGAATATGACTTTTGACCAATAAGAATGGGTAATTCTTTTGGACTATCTTTAGACTAGATTTTGAGTGTTTAAAGTTCTGGACTATCTTTTAAGTAGATTTAAATAACTTCGGAATCAATCTAGGATTCATCATCTTTCGAAATACACGATTCATCCTTTAAGCTTAACAATGTTTTCTTACATCAAAACCAAGCCTACCACAGAATTAATCCGAGGGTGTGTACACCATAGCACTATCAAAGATCAGACAGTTTTATGTATTAATCAATGATAATAACCGCAAGATCAAAGGATCTCCGTCGACGAAAAAACCTACCGCGTGACTCGACAATTGTATTCAGGCTCGCGTGTTATTATGGCGGTGTCCTTCCTTCTCTCTCTCCTCGTATCCCCGGATTTCTTGGCTCTCCGTCCATTTTATTAAACCCAGCCCACTCATCGTCGAATCCCGCGTTTTTTCGGGAAATGTTATCGCGTGTGACACCGTCGTCGAACACGAGATCCAACGATAGAGATGGTGACTCCTGATGGCCGTTCGGCTGGATACAAAGAAGGCTCGCATGTTTTGCCGCGCAGCACGACGTTCGCCACCCGCCGTGGTATAAAGAGGCACTTTTCTTCGCGGCTGACATTTCCAGAACTAATACACCTCGGAGTTTCACCTTCGTTCTTTCTCTTTCCTTGCCATTTGCCGTAGATATTACTTCGTCCTTGTCACGCGTGATGCATTGGGACTCACACGGGTGCTCGTTGTACCCGTAACTTAAAACTAGTCGGTTAGTGTCATTATCTTTTTGTCCCGCAAAATGATGGTGTTTCTTCGGCGATTCATCTAATAGTTACATGACCGTCATTGTTCGTATTGCTTCATTGTTCCACGATTTCTCTGACGAATGCTATCTTTGTGCTTCGTTTGATGTATCGTGGATGTTACGGGAATTTATGGTGGAGCCAAGCGGAGATCGTAGATTCGCTCAGTAATAGCTTTGGTGTCAATAATTATGGGAATTGTACTTAATATACGGATGGATATAAATATAGTATACAGACATTTATCTTTCCTTTTACTGGGAGAATAATGTTGCAATAGGATTATCATCATTGTGAATTGAGTTAAATGAGTGCGGAGAAACTTAGATTACTTTCTTTTAATTTAAATCATCCGTAATAAGGTAATAATACGATAATATATTAATAAACGTATTCTGAGCGATTTGGCTTATCAGAGTCAAGTTTGTGTAAATTTAATTTATGGGTTCGTAAAAGAAAGATAACATTATGTAAATCTTGATAAATGGTATGTAATAATTAGGATAAAAATAACCCTTGGAGATAAGCTTATTAATAGTTATTTGTAGATCCTAAATTTCATCGTGATTTTGAGCATTGAAAAATATTTTGATTCATTTGAAGAATAATACATAAATCAACAATACTATAAATTGAATTTTTGATGTAGCAAAAAGCTTGTTGAAACCCATATTTTCTCACCCATTATACTTTCGAAACACGCAGGCACTACATATGAATTAATGTAATTGTTCCACGGTTTCCGAGCCATTTGATTATTATGGTATTCGTGTTAAGCAGACGTATTTTTTAACTCTGTACGAGAGAACTGATAGCATAGAATTTAATTGGCTTAAACTTACGGTATGTACGCGATTCAATACAATTTCTATATTAGCATAAAAACTAATTTATATCTAATCTGACAAGACTGTTCGCACGAACAGAGAAAGCGTGTATTTCCACGTATATTCGAATGAAATGACATAAGCTAACAAGATTATAAGAACAGAACAAATAATAAATAATAAAAAAGATATATCTATCTATAATATATTGTATTATTATTTTGCTATTATATTTGGTTATTTGCCTTATGCGAGTCAAGTTCATACAACTTTAATTTACGAATTCGTAAAAGAAGGGTAACATTAAGATCTTAATAAAACTTACATTAAACACAAATATTTTTACCACGTAATTTTTCTCGCATTAATAACACAGTTATATATATCTCCGTATAATTGGTTGCCCACGGACGAAAGCCTGTTAAATGAAACACCAGTAAATCGCAAGTGCAAACACAAATGATAAAAGTAGCTAGTTACGCGGATTACTAAGTGGAAATAATTTAATAACAAAACAAGGTAGTTGACGGCGGTATCTTCTGTCGCGAATAGCCGGGTTTTAATCCGAAGAAACAATAGGAGCCAACACTTCCATTCAAATAATTGACCTTAAAAACCGATGATGGACAGTTTAATGTTTCGCAACGAGCATCTTATCTTCTCTTCGTGATTGGCGTACCGCCTTTAAGATCTTGCATTCGTATCATTTCCGGCGATAACAGACATATCAATTTTAATTTTCGTTCACGGACTTCATTCGCACTCATATCTATAAATACACACATACAATATAAAGAATATCCGAAATCTGATTGTCCAATAACAACATCATAATGAACTTCAGATTTTGTTGCCGCGATAATGTTTCTTTTCATTCTAACATATATATAATTAATTATTATGGCATGTTATCCAATTTGTTATGGTAATTAATGCACTGTTTTACTAACTTGGTCCTCAAGCAATACACTATTGTTTTAACACTATTTCTAGGTGTCATTTGGCACCTTTGGTAAAAATACTGTTAAAAATGTTACTATTTAATACAGGTGCTTTAAAGTAGGTGTATTAAGAAGTTGATGATAATTTGAAAATGATCACATTACAAGAAATGTGAATATTTTCGATAACAATGAATTATTTTTCCGGGAACGGAAAATAAGCTATTCAAAGGGTTAATGACATTTATAGTGTTTACAATCAACATGCATTGGTCAGATGGTAGTTGGTAATAGTGGAACTGGCTGGCACCAAGAAAACTTAAGCAATTGTAAGTGAGATTGACGTGGCCTGGGCGTTGAAAGGCCAATAACTGCTAGGATGGATCTCTAGAAATTTCCGTTAACGAATTAACTCTTTCTGGAAATCGAAATCATGGAATGATTTTCGTGATCACGCAATCTCGCACGTCTTTCGCATCTTATGTGTCTATAAGTATATTTCTATAAGTAAGAATTATTACACAAATTAATGGCCCAAATAGTAACAAATTATATATTTTGATATTTCACGTATATATAGATAAAACTTTTAAATACAAATTTTTGAGACATTAAATCTAAAATGTTGAGTTCTTTGCTTTGCAACACATTATTAGAAATTTAATGTATTACTTTGAAATTAATTCAAAATGTAATAGACTTCAAAAGAATTTCTATTTGATATCAATTAAAAATTGAATTCTTGTTCTACTTTAACTCTGTTGATTAACTAAAAATATACTATAAACTTCACGAACAACCGCGAATCGATCGATTAGATATTTCATCGAATATTACTTCTATATGTAATTTCATTCTTCTTCAAACTACGAGAATGAACAACAAAGATAGACTTAAAAAATGAACGATTCATGCGTTTTCAGTATTAATACCTTGCATGGTTTTTGCATTTCCACCCTTTTAAATAAAACATTCCGAAATGGATCACGTGCCCACATCCCTTCCGTGTTCACCCTTTCCCTTGGCTCGCGTGATCTACGTAGGACACCCTATTTTCTTTCTTTCCTTAAATAAAACATTCCAGATACATTTCAGATTAAGAATCGAGTGGCCTATGCTGATCGCGTGGAACACTCGACATGAAGAACAAGGAAAGATTAGATCAGAAATTTTATAGAAGTCGCAGTTTATAGACGGCTTATGAATCATGAATTCTTGCGGCACTTCGTATCGTGAATTCGTGTAATTAGCGGTGTGTGAATATAGAAATTAGTCTTGAAATTTATGTGTTTATATTTGCAACTATTCGAATATCTAAGTTTGTAACATAAGAGAGGTATAATATTATATAGACATTAAAATATGGACACAATATAGATATAAAGTAATACAAGATGTTTGAGCTTTATATGTGTGTCCACACTTTAATTATGATTAATTTCTTGTTAATTAATTCTAATTAAAATTTACATATAATGCTGAATAAATTTTGTACTGATTTATCCATTTTTGTTATTTTTCAGTATTAGTGCACTATCTATTTTTATTAAATATTAGATTTAAGATTTATAATTCGTCGGATCGTCGAGCAAATTTCTGCGAGTCAACTTCAATCTTCTTTAATTCCATTCCGCGGCAAAAGGGTTTAGGGCTCAAAACAAATTTAATTAGTACCATTTGTTTCCTGAGCAGACATTCTTAGAAGCGATAGCCAGGTTTCGTTTCCATGACGAAGATTTGGGGCAAACGGAGCCAAGAATAAAAGCGACTACAAGATAAATGAAATAAGTCGAAGCACACTTGAGACAAGTAAAAATTGATAATTCTCAAAATACGCCAAATGACATTCCACGAACTATTACCTAACATTATTTCTTTGCCATTAAATCCAGACTAAGAATTTCATAATCAATTATTCGGTAAGCAAGCAAGTAATTCTTTCCAGAATAATTCCGTTACTTGATTTACCATCAATCAAAGACAGCTTTTTAATTTATCAGCTCTAATTTATTCCGAAACGTCTAATTTCATTCTCACCAAAAGACTCCGAGCTGGCTTTTCTTAAATCACTGTTACAACGACAGCAATAAAATTCCCCGGATAATTTATTACTTCAAATATTATTTTTCATTTTATACCCGCGTCGATCAATACCGAAGTTTGCATGCAAGTACTAAGATTACGTTCGAGATACTCGGCGAGTTATTCATTAACATTTCTTTAGAATTCGAGTGTACTCGAGATGTAGTCGAAGCCGAGCCTAGTCGAAGGGGTCGATAAATCATTCTGGGGGGGGGGGTTGATAATCCCAGTAAAGGTTCCCTCAGCTTGATAATCGCGGATGTTGGTCCTAATGATAAGGTCGGCTCTCGCGTGCGGTGCACGGTTTAGTGTCAACGTAACTCAGGATGAGAGCGTGCTGCGTGTCCCGAAACCCTGTCCTGGATATTCTCTGGAAAAACTACTTTCCAGAGTGTCGTCAGGAAGGTTCATCGTTGCCGAACCGAAAGGAAAAGGGGAGAAAGACTGACTCTACAGTTACGGACCTCCGCTTGTTCCGGGTTTCTGATGCTTACGAAAAAAGGCACCCACTGAGTTAGTTTGCATATTACATGGTCAGATGTTCTACAACGAAAATAATTTTAGGTCCCCCGTGCACGACATTTCGTTACGTTTCCGAGGGTACTTTTTTTCCTCGCACGCTGCAATTTTAATGAGATTCCTTATGACACGGCTAATATTCTCCTACCCATGTTACTTTTATATATGAAGTACCTACACCGCGTGCTTTATAATCTTCTTCGTATTCTATCGTTCATGTCATTAAAATGATCGATGGCTCTATTGTAATTTTCTTGAAAACAGTTCCTTTACGTTTTATCTCTAGAATACAAATATAATTTAAATTAAA
Source organism: Nysson spinosus (assembly GCA_910591585.2). Taxonomy (NCBI): domain Eukaryota; kingdom Metazoa; phylum Arthropoda; class Insecta; order Hymenoptera; family Crabronidae; genus Nysson; species Nysson spinosus. The sequence goes on along the minus strand of OU342837.1, from coordinate 4,524,900 downwards.
GTTGAATTAAATTAAAATGTAGTTTATCCTCGTCGGAATTAATGTTACGATAAAACTTAAGGTTATAATTACAATAAAATTCACAGTAAACAACTCAGTGGGAAATTCTTCATTATTTATATTATAGTTACTTTAAATACCGAATTGAATTCTTAATAAACGAATGTCCAAACATTAATTTTCTCGATAGTTCCCACGAATATTTTAAAAAGAATAATTGCGAGTTTGACATTGTCTTACGAAGGAGAATTTAAAATGAGGCTTTGTTATTGCTAATAAAAGGCACGGTTTGTCGGTGAAAGATAAACGAATGGCTCTAGCGAAAGAGCTAATTTTAGAATGATAAGATTCCCCTTATTTTCAGTTGTCTTCCTCCTCTTCGTTCTACTATATGACAGATTTTGTGTTTGATGCCGGCAGTGCACAAAGCGTTCTTAAGTGAAGCTTCCCCGGGTCGATACAATGCCAACCAAGAAGCCACCTCCGCAAGATCCCTGTTATTCTATTCTAAGTCCTACCACGGACTACCTGGAGAACCGTTTCTCAATCTCACCGTATCAGCTATTTCTATATCTGACTTCCAGCTTTGTCAGTGGTGATGTAAACCCAGTAATAACAGCTGGAGTTTAAGATACGTTTGACAAACTCATTTGAATTCTGACTGAAGTCATCCGTGAACAGTGATATTAATATGGTGCGGTAAATATAGTACTAGAGCTATTTATTATACTTGATATTTTATCCATTTAAGAGTATCGTTTAAATAAGTGGCATAAGTCTCACATGGGACACTGGTATTCTCACCGATTGCATATGTTATATATTAGATATTAAATATTATATGTAACTCTCCCAACGATTACGGAATTATTCTTTGTAACCTAAAGTCACCATGCGTCTTCTTCCCAGAATCCTACACATCATACACTAATCTTTGAATTACTTCGTCGAACGCATAACGCGAAGTCATTTGCAACGAGAAGGACACTCATGTGTTAAACTCTCATGGAAAAGGGTTGAAGTAAATTGGTGGATGATAATCGGATTCGTACCAGTTTTCCCTAATTCGGGAAACCTCCTACGGGCCACCTCTTTCTCATCTCTTTACTCACCCAAAACCCACTTTATCTTTAGCAGTCTGCCGGGCCAAAGCAAGCCAAAATAATGAATGGCTCTCAAGTTTCCATGGCTTGGCAGTACATCGTCTCTCTCTCACTCCTTGCTACCGCTATCCACGTTTTCCTCATTCGGAATATTCATTCGGGACTTCTGAATTGCGCCGCTTTAAATCCCTTTCCTAGGTGGCTACGTTATACATACTGATGATACGAATTAAGTATTGTGCGTGGTGCACGTGTGTGTATATGTTGCAATGAATAATTAGAAAACACCGTCCTGTTGGATTATACAGCATGCCCGGATATATGTATGAGTTTAGATACATTGCATGTTACTTCAGTTTAAAAATATAAGGATAGAACCTGGAATTTGATTGCTTCTTATGTGTCTTGTAATATTAATTGCTGGAGAATATCGAATATTTCATTCTATTCCGATTTCAAGAAATAAATATGCCCCGCAAGTAGTATAACTCAATATTTGTCAGACGTGGGCTTCACATCCACAAAACTTGCATCGATGAATTTAACAATTTACATAAATTATACCGATAATAAAAATAGTATTAGAAAGTGAAAGAATATTTAAGTATATAAGATACTGTATTCTCAGTTAATTCACGTATTGTTATTAATATATAAATATTTTCCTAATACAATTTTATCAATAGAAAGGAAGGAATAATTTTTCACAATCGTAAGATGACTATCATTTTATGGGTAAAATAAATAAAAGGACTTCTGTACTACGAACAGCTGGTACTTTATAAAAGTAAAATATTAGGAGAACGGAATTACAGGGATACCAACGTGCAATAACGATATATACAGGAGGAAGTGAGTACAGTGCCATAAAGAAATTGCGCGGCTCAATATAAAAGTACAGACATTATCCAGCCCTTCATAATTTAATGTATGTCCAACGCGCGGTCTTCCTCTGGTTTTTAAAAAATTTCACTTCAACTTTTATATCTCCGTGCGAGGTAACGCTGGGTGGAAAATAACGAATGGTTCTTAGATTCTCGCAACCTCCTGTATTCCGGAAGCTTTAGTGCTGTTACTATTTCCGCTTCTACCGCTGTCCACGTTTCCCTCTTTCGGAATATTCATTCGAGACTTCTGAATTGCGTCACTTTAAATCCCCCTGTTCTATAGCTACGTTATACATACTGATGATACGAATTAAGCATTGTACGTTGCAAGGAAACCTATACATATGAATGCGCGCGATAAAGATAATTGGAAAGAGATTTGTCTCCCTTCAACTTGTAACGCGTTTAAGAAAAATCTCATCACGCGAGATCACGCGAGGAATAAAGTATATCAATATGCAACGCTATTTGAAGAAGCAGATTTTCCTTTCACGATATATGTGTCACCAAAACATGATATAAATGGTATACTGTTTATTTATTCGAAGAATAATTATTTCACTCATGACATTTTGTATCACCGTGTCACATAGGAAGATGTTGCCATATTCATTATTACAGAATTCTTTAATCGAATATTTATTGAATATTACTCAATATTATTGAATACTATTTTGCTTCAGAATCTATATTCCAAGAAATAATTTTAATACAACTTGTATTTTACTTAATAATATTTTATTACATTAATCGAATTCAGTATAAAAATTGGAATTCCTACTGTTCCGAGTATTCGACCTGTTGGCAATAATTCTAGATTAGCAACTAAAATTTTGATACAGGATGACCCTTAATAATACCGCGTGGCCTTTCTCGCAATCCATAACAGCATTCTGATAGGGTAGATTGGTGGTACTCAGCCGTGTTCGGAAACTCGTGGAACACGGGGTGAGTAACTATAACTTAGCTTCAGTCGGGGTTAATCGTCGTAATACCATGATTTAATACCACGACGAGACGAATATCCTCCATTCGTAGAATTAATGGGAGGATGCACTTTGCAGTCACAAAAGAAAGTGGTTCTGGGTGGTCGAGACATTCCACCGTAATGTTTAATTTATTATACATTAAGTCTCCACCCGTGGAGAGGGCCAATTTTCTTTATGGTAGCAGATTACATGTTCGATACGAGATATATAGAGGCATCCATCTTGCATCATTTTTATTGACTTACTTTGATACTCTTATAGAACATTGGAACTCTGTTTCGAACGAATTAATGGTCTCCAATGATATAATTTAATGTCTACACTTTTTGACTAATTGAGTTCAATAATCTATTATCTAGACTTTAGTAATTTATATAAAATATATATTATTAATGCATAATATGCACATCAAAATATATATTAAAAAATATTATCGATAAATGCAGTAGGTCATGTACTTCATTCTATAAAATTATTATTCGTTGAATAGCGAAATATATTTTTAAAAAGTGAGATAAAAAAATGTACCATCGATAAAGGCCGCGACTGAGGCGATAAAGAATTGGTCTGGAAATTTGATTTTTGGATATATTCAGGTCGTTAAACCAGGCGAAATCCGATCTCCCGCTATCAATTGGGGGACTGTTGAAAAATCGGACTTTCCTAATACGACAGAGCTTTTAATGAAAGCTTTTAACGGGAAACTCTTTCGATGCAACGACCCTTAACTCTCATGAGAGAAGAATCGGAGGTTGTCAAAGGTTTTAACTGCTTTAACGACATTCGTGCTTAACATGAATTATCCGGAGTCTCCAAAGTCCTCCTTATTTGTACCAATTTGAAATAAGTGGGGAACCAATATCGATTCACTTTGTACGATTCGCAAAGAAATAATCTGATATCACGATATTTTTTCGTGTTTATATGCAGAGATTCTGTGAGGCATAGGATTTATATTTTTAAATCTTTCGTGCTGTTCATTAACCGAAACTGGTTTAATATTAAATGTCTACGAATTTCATTTATAATATAATAATTACCATGTCGCCATTATCGTCGATCATTATGCATTACTTCTGTCAACTTCGTGGAACATTAGGTCATCTCTCTGACATAAATCAAGGTAGACAGGAATTTTTAACAAATTCAGAAAAGAAATAACTGAGTAGTCAGTCGACGTGGACTGAGTTCTCTCAAGGTTTGCATAATGAATTTTAGAAATGGAATTTCTCGTCCCTCTGAGTTTTCTCTTTTCTCATTCCCTTTTTAGGTTCTCTTTTCGCCCCTTTCCTTCGAGTAGTCTGTTCTTTGAGGCCAACTTACGCCGGGGTACAATTATATTTATTTCGTCCGTACACCCCCCACCGCCACACGACTGTCCATTTACTTCGGGTTTTTGAGAATAAACTCGAAAAAAGAGTGGTCTTTATATTAGCCATACTACGTTCGTCTCTTTCTGCAATTCTTAGCCCGTTTCAACGGTACCCTTTCCTATCATCTACTTTCACAGTTCGAGTCGTTATTAAAGCACCGAATGGCGACGATGCGGCGTCGTGCCACGAATAAGAAATTAATTTTCTTTTCCTGCTTCCAGACTCCTCCACTCTCGGTAGCCTTCGCCCTTCTCCCCTTTGAACATCTCATCTCCGCCACCCCCTTACCTCCTCCACTGCTTTTTATCCGAGCTAATCCAATCGCTAATAGACGAGGAAGCCCCTCAACTTTATAGTTACAAGCGTAAACTTCATCAGCAGGTTCCAATTACTTTTCACGGTAACTACCGGCTACCTCTTCTTAGCCAGTTTCCCCCTCATTCCACGTTTCGCATTCTGCGCTTTTCTTACCCTCGCTTTTTCTATTCTCGATATCCGCGCCGTCCTTCGCCTCAGATTCATTGATCTTTTCTGCACCCCCGTTATCTTTCTACCCCCGGAAATGAAAGTTGCTTTTATTGTAACTGCTGGAATAGTATCATTGCAGACTCGATGCACCGGGCTGTGCCGACTCCTGCGATTATTGTCGAATGGAATTAACTCGAACTACCTTTGTGATAGGTTGCGAAAGAATGGCGATTTCTTGGGTTGAAATGGAAAAACTAAGAATATCGTGAATTGATACTAAACTATGATTAGGGATATCTTCATTTTTTTATAGTTCTGTCGCAGATATCTTACTCTGAATTATACGATTTCAAAGTTCAATATAATATGATGTATATTATCATAGTCCAATTTCCTAATATTCCCATATTCTATGATTTCAAAAACCTAATATTTAAATATTCTAATATTCGAAGATCCTAATTTTCCAGTGTTCTAAGATTCCAGGATCCTAATATTCCAATGTTTTAAGATTGGAAAGTCCTAATATATTAATAACCTGATATTCCAAGATCCTAATATTGCGAAATTCTAATATTCTAACTTCCAAATAAAATAATATATTGAGAAGTAAAAATATCATACATTGTTTACCCGACTTTTCATACAATTAAAATTTATAAAAAGAATTACAGTATCCTGTTTAGAATAGCAAAATTAAATGTATTTCAAGCAGTGCACAATTCCACTACGATCATACATGGTATATTAACGCCGTTTTTTCTGAATAATATTGAACTAATACCAAAATCAAATATCGATTTCTTGACTTATCAAATTGTTTACCTCACCTCATAAGAATTCGGAATCTAAATAGAATTCCAGGGGTTTTCGTCTGAGAACTCTCATAAAAGTACCTCCTCGTGGATAACGTAATTAACTTATCCAAGTTTATCTCACTTATCATTCTTCTCTCCCTCGAGTTACTTTCCCTAAAATAAAAGGCACTCCGAAACGGTTGGAATACCTTAACCGGATGTACTTAATCGCAGACATCGTCGCGAGCACTTGTTACATTATCAAGAGTACATCCGAAACTTAAAGTTCCGCTAACGAGATAATCAGCCGGATAGTAAAACCCATTAGGACGAGTTAATCGACGTAAGGACTGCCCGCGCCCTATTATAATACATTCTCAGTCAGTACACAGGTAATACGTTTCGTGACAAAATTAATGGAACCCTCTTACCCCTCTGACCATTAAAACAACGAATTTATGATTCTGATAGGGCAACACCGATTTCGACTCTTGCCCCTTTCATATATTACCGAATTTTTGGTATCCAAGTATATTACCACATTTTATTATAAAATTTATATTATTGATGTAAAATATTTAATTTCTATTTATTGAAATATAGACGAATGAAATTACGTATCTGATAATACAGCACCGATTTTGTCTCCCGTCTCTCTTAGATATTAATAAAACGTAACTTCAATTCCAGTATAATTCATGACCTTCAATTTTACTTCAATGCTAATTATATTATTAGACTTTAATAGATAATTATAGTAAGGTACTAACTAAAACTATAATTATTAAACGTTACAAATAATTGAAGTATCTGAGGACATCTCAGCTAATTTTAACGAAAGTTGCGTAAAATAAAATTTCTTATTAACGCTTTGTTTAGAATGGAGATGATAAGAAGAAATAGAAGAAGAGACGAGACACGTGCTAAATAATATGAACCAATTAAAGTGTATTTAATCACTTGCTCCATATCTGACGATCGATAGTCATAAAGTCGTTAACTTGGTGCTTTATGTGAGGTATTACTGACGATAAATAACAAGCTTGCAAGTCGCGGATATGTATCTTCCAACTCATATTTAATAAAGGACCTTTTACTTTGTTATAGTCGAGTAATGAAAATGTGCTGTATTTAAAACACTTTTAAAGCAACGTGGTTATGAAATGTCTTGATATCTGATTTTAATATATTGTGTACTGGACAACCTTATTTCGTCGAACAAAATATTGTACTGGTTAGAATTTACTATCTATGATAGATTTGGATCACTTAGGAGCGAAATTGACGATTTCTTCCCATTTTTCCCCTCCCTTCACATTTTTGCGATTTTAGATCGACCATTTTTTGCCCGAAAAAATTTTTAAACCGCTTCTCTCGACCCAAATTGGTCCTAGAACATCATTAGGCATCATATAGCATCGATTTAGGCCACTGAGGAGCGAAATTGGCGACTTTTATTTTTTGGCAATTTTTGAAGGTATACCCCTTCACATTTTTGCGATTCTGGGTCGACCCATTTTTTGGCTAAAACAATTTTTTAACCGCTTCTTTCGACCCAAATTGGTCCTAGAACTTCATTAGGCATCATATAGCATCGATTTAGGCCATTGAGGAGCGAAATTGGCGACTTTCATTTTTTGACAATTTTTGAAGGTATACCCTTCACATTTTTGCGATTTTGGGTCGACCCATTTTTTGCCCGAAAAAATTTTTAAACCGCTTCTCTCGACCCAAATTGGTCCTAGAACATCATTAGGCATCATATAGCATCGATTTAGGCCATTGAGGAGCGAAATTGGCGACTTTTATTTTTTGGCAATTTTTGAAGGTATACCCCTTCACATTTTTGCGATTCTGGGTCGACCCATTTTTTGCCCGAAAAAATTTTTAAACCGCTTCTCTCGACCCAAATTGGTCCTAGAACTTCATTAGGCATCATATAGCATCGATTTAGGCCACTGAGGAGCGAAATTGGCGACTTTCATTTTTTGACAATTTTTGAAGGTATACCCCTTCACATTTTTGCGATTCTGGGTCGACCCATTTTTTGGCTAAAACAATTTTTTAACCGCTTCTTTCGACCCAAATTGGTCCTAGAACTTCATTAGGCATCATATAGCATCGATTTAGGCCATTGAGGAGCGAAATTGGCGACTTTCATTTTTTGACAATTTTTGAAGGTATACCCTTCACATTTTTGCGATTTTGGGTCGACCCATTTTTTGCCCGAAAAAATTTTTAAACCGCTTCTCTCGACCCAAATTGGTCCTAGAACATCATTAGGCATCATATAGCATCGATTTAGGCCATTGAGGAGCGAAATTGGCGACTTTTATTTTTTGGCAATTTTTGAAGGTATACCCCTTCACATTTTTGCGATTCTGGGTCGACCCATTTTTTGGCTAAAACAATTTTTTTACCGCTTCTTTCGACCCAAATTGGTCCTAGAACTTCATTAGGCATCATATAGCATCGATTTAGGCCATTGAGGAGCGAAATTGGCGACTTTCATTTTTTGACAATTTTTGAAGGTATACCCCTTCACATTTTTGCGATTTTGGGTCGACCCATTTTTTGCCCGAAAAAATTTTTAAACCGCTTCTCTCGACCCAAATTGGTCCTAGAACATCATTAGGCATCATATAGCATCGATTTAGGCCATTGAGGAGCGAAATTGGCGACTTTTATTTTTTGGCAATTTTTGAAGGTATACCCCTTCACATTTTTGCGATTTTGGGTCGACCCATTTTTTGGCCAAAACAATTTTTTAACCGCTTCTTTCGACCCAAATTGGTCCTAGAACTTCATTAGGCATCATATAGCATCGATTTAGGCCATTGAGGAGCGAAATTGGCGACTTTCATTTTTTGACAATTTTTGAAGGTATACCCCTTCACATTTTTGCGATTTTGGGTCGACCCATTTTTTGCCCGAAAAAATTTTTAAACCGCTTCTCTCGACCCAAATTGGTCCTAGAACATCATTAGGCATCATATAGCATCGATTTAGGCCATTGAGGAGCGAAATTGGCGACTTTCATTTTTTGACAATTTTTGAAGGTATACCCCTTCACATTTTTGCGATTTTGGGTTGACCTGTTTTTTTAACTGATTGAATTCAGTTGTTTCGACGCACTATATATAATCTACGAATAAAATCCGTAATAGTAATTCCTCCGTTAAACAGATTTGATCTCACTTCATGAAACGAAATACAAGTTAATGATTTCAGCTGGATAAAGCATACGTTGAAATTTTGTTTCTAGATCAATGTTAGGTAAGGTTGTATACCGGAAATAAGGGGAAAAGTAGGAAGTAGTATCTCGCAGGGTAATATACGAAGGCACATTCAAAGGGTGATAAAATGATTGTATATCGTGTTGTGATTTACTGGCTTGATAAAAACTGTGTTAACAGTTAAATATGAAGCAATTAAAACGTCGTTTCGAGTCTTTAAACCGACGTTAATGCTAAAACGAATATAAACGAGTGTACGCACGGAATAAAGTATTACTTTGTTTTCGAATTTATTCCCACGAGTACCAGCTGCTTTTTATAATCGTGAGTTATACTATTACCCCGAATAACTCTGACAAATATAATATCGTAGACATTATTGCTACCTACAACAAATGTATAAATATATCTACACGAGCGGAAACGATTGGTCATATGTTTCGAAGTAAAATTTGGGTGATACCAGATATTTATTCTCTGGAAGTAATACTTGGTTTCAGTAAAAATATCTCGACAGTAACCATAATCTATAATTCTCTTATATTTCAAGTAGCCTTGTTTTTAATTTCATATTGAAGCTAATTATGATACCATTATTTAGAGCAAAAACGTAAAGTATTAGGCTTAAATTAATGTATTTAGAAGCGCTATTTTTTCGAGTATTTTCTCGTCAATTCTAAGAAATGGATATTAAGTATTATAAGAGATGACAATAATTATTACTGAATTTTTTCAGGAATAGCATCACCGTTTTGTTCAAGGAATGTGAGACTCTATGAGTTTTGGGAAATTTAAATACAAAATTGTTCGAAACCGTTATAAATTGTTAATGAAAGTCGTCAGAATCAATAAGACGATTCCATCGTCATAAGTGACTCTCTAGTTTTCTGTCCTGAGACAACAATGGATAGGATCCCGCCAAGTGTGGAGCTTCGCACCCTTAAATTCAACTCTGACCTCCTTCTCGTTCTAGATAAAGGCATTAGGACATCCCGATAACTTCGATCCTAACATTACCCTTTTTGGGTTTCGTGGATTTCCTGGAAATACCACCGTTTCATTTTACGATATGAAATTTATATGCGGTAATTCTCGAAAGCAACTTTATATAAGGTCTTCCACAGAGTTCTGTCGCCTCTTCTGCACTTCCGTAACTCTAAATGTTATTTACATTAACTTTATGAATTTATTTTTTATTTGAACTCTGCTAGCCATTTTCTATATTTCTTCCTTTTCCGATTTTGAGTGCGGACATATATAAGACTTGCGCGATTAAATTTTGTAAAATATCTTTACCGTAGGTCTGACGTTGCGTCATATTCTACTGATTCCCGCGACACCAAACATAAACAAGTACAAGAAGAAGTATCAACAGAAATATTCTCTGATAAGAATTGCGTATTATCTCTACTATCTCTCAAGCATGCACATCGGTGATGGTATTCAAAGCGACTTTTTATCTATTATTTCCATACGCTTGGAATTTATTGACAGCTAAATATCAGAGGAAGAGTTTCGAGTGATTGTACTGAGGGTGGTTGTAACGCAATTCAGAATACCCGAGGAATTGTTTATTGTGTTCGACAGGTCGTGTTCATATTCAAGGAAGTCGCTTTGAGTACCACCTTTGATATACGAATGTCAATAAACTATGAATTTGATGAAATAAAAAATCAAGCGTACTTTGACGTATTTTTCTCTGACGTAAAAGTTGAAGAGATTGGAACTCACGGACGTTTCTTTCTTGGACGTATGGCAGTGATGCGCAATGTACGTTAAAAAGAAGCGTTTCTTAAAAACGCAAGAACCACCGAACCTCGTCGAAATGTGGTTCATAAACATAAATATCCGAAGCATATAATAAATCTTAAGGTAAAGAGATATTACATTGCTTATTTAGTTTGGAACAAATAAACATTTCTTTAAGAATAGATTTCATTATTTTACAAATTAATATTTAACGAGATATAAATTTTACTAAATCTGATGGTGATGGAATACTGAATTACTTATTTAATCTAGAACTACAGAATTTTTTCTGAAATAGATTTCATTTTCATCATTAAATTTTTATCGGGTTGAATCGTTGATATAAATAAATTTCCAAGATGTGCGGATCGACAGATAATTAATGACATACTTAAAAATGGGGCTAGTTTGTTTGTACCGAACTGGCGGGCCGAGTTTGATGGTGGGGTATTAAATTTCTCAGAGGGTTCAATTAGCGGTATCACTCGAACTACCCTTTAATGTCGCTTCTTATAAGATTGATAGCTTCCAACAAATTAAGGAACAGAGATAAATCGATGAAGTGATGAATGAAACCCCTCATTTGCCTCTCAGTCTTAATATAAATAATTGTCGAAATTATTTATTTTATTCTTTACAGAAATATGAGGGTAATTGAAATAAAGTAGAAATATAATGCTGCTAATGCGATCAAGATTAATTTCAATAAAAGAATTTCATTAAAATGCTTTCTGCAAATCAATGTTAATGTACTCGATTTAATTACGTTAGTATTAAAATTCACTTTCTTCCAGTATGATAAAGAATATTCTCATTATTCATTACTATGAAAATATTTTATTTATTAGGTTCTACGTTTGAATTTTGTTTAAAATTTGTATTACAGATTTTTTAAATTTGTCTAAATATGGCAAAATCTATCGCCGATGCATATTATTTTAAATAAATATGTATTGTCATTTTTATCTTAAGACCGTAATTAGCCGTTGCTCCCATGAAATAACATTTTTTAGCTGAGTGTATTGCCCTCGAAATTAATTTATTTTCTCATTGTCTTTTACAATTAATTAACACCCTTCTCATCGACAACCCTCTGTCGAAGTCTTCCTCGTGATACCCCTTCTTCGTTAGACTAATTATAAGACAGGAGTCGGACTAAAACTAAAACTAACTGTAACCCTGTAACTGTGTAACTGCATTACAGCGTGCCACTTGTATAAATTAACTCGAATCTCAAGAAGTAAGTGCCCGGAGAGTAAAGCACTAGTTGACTTGCTAATGCTATTTACTACTCTATGCGCACACTGCTCTATTACCAGCTTTTCGAAATTGTTCTTCAATGTCTGCAGGGTATCCTTTGAAAAACACGTTCATTTAATCCCATCGTCTTTAATATTTATCCGATTATTAAATTATGAAAAATTGTTGTTTATTCTTTGAAATTTGCTATCACCTCAGTGGAGCTTATGGAGACTATAAAAATCCAATTCTCTATTTTATAAAATACAAACGTGCAATTCTCCATGTTATAAAATATAAATGTCCAGTTTTCCATTTTATAAAATTCTGTATTTCATAAAATACAGACATACTATTCTCTATTGGATAGAATAAATGAGACTTAACCCTTATTTTATACAGAACACAGGGATAATGGAAAAAAATGGGTGCTATACTCGAGGATAATTATCTAACAAGGGAAACAGGACCTCTTTTTGTCTATTCATATCAAAGCATGAAACTAACGAGTGTAATCGCCGAAATATCTTTTGTTAAACTTCAAAGAAACATTTTTAATTTTGTTTAAAATTATGATCACTTCGGTGTTGAAGTAAAAAAGTGTATTTCTGTGAATAACTGTGAAAAAGGAAATAACCGCGAAAATATTAAAGACTGTCTGAATACGTTACAACAAATTCCTCGAAAATGTAATATTTTAATATAAATTATATGGACATATGTCATCCGTTATTTACTACTGTATAGGACAAACAAATAATAAATTGTTGTTATTAAAATGTGAATGAATTTTTGTTCTAGAATTATGAAAATCTTCCAACTTCTATTTTAATTGAATTTTAATCGCGATCGTCGAGCCGTTGTAAAACCTACGCAACAATGCAGGATTATTAAAATTTATGCTCCGAACGATTACGCTCTTGCTGCGACAACAATGTCAACAATGTAAAATCTTTCCTCGAACTTTGTATGGTGCTGTTCTTGGAGTACTTCGAAACTTCGTATCGCCGTCTACTTTATGCTTCGTCACGCAAACTTTCTTCGAATTTCCGCGTGCCTTTTCTTTCGTCCTTCCAACCGATTCTCATTTTATTTCCGTTATTCCCACTCGTGGTTTCTAACACATTTTTATCGAACTCGTACAAGGTTTATACGTTTAGTATTTTGACTGAGTTATTTGAAGACGGAAAGTGAATACAAGGGGATTCCAATATTAAGTTAAGCGAATATTAGGGTATTTGGATACTAGGATATCGAAATACTGGGATATCGAAATATTAGGATATCGAAATATTTAGATTTCGAAATATTAGGATATCGAAATATTAGGATATCGAAATATTAGGATATCGAAATATTAGGATATCGAAATATTAAGATATCGAAATATTAGGGTATCGAAATATTAAGATATCGAAATATTAGGGTATCGAAATATTAAGATATCGAAATATTAGGGTACAGGAATATTACTATATTGAAATATTAGGATATTGGAACATCAGAAAAATCGAACATTAGAATAATATGGAAACAATAAAAAGCAATATCACCATTTAAAAGAAAATGGATTTTACATTTCTTCCAAATATTGGTAATATAAAAATTGAAATATACTTCCATGAATTTAAGAAACTCGAGGTATAAATATGGAATAATGATCCAGGATTTCATGGGTTATATATCGACGATAATGGCAGCTGTTTTCGTCCCAATTTTCAGGATTGATTCAAAACAATTTTCTCGCGAGCAGAGAGCTCGGTTCTCTCTATCGTGCCAAGGAAAAGCTCACATCAATCGCGAATTGCTTTCGATAGATATTCCACGTGTAACCATTTGTTTTATCCAACTAGAAAGAACTCGAGAGTCCTTAGAATGCATTGTAAGAAAATGTTCACTTCTACCGAAAATGTCTATTGGAATTGGATAATTTAGAATTTACAATTGGAACTTACGCTGCTTTTATTTGAAGAGTATTTTTCTAGTTGAATTGCGATGATTTATCAAAACCAATGTGAATTAATCCATTGCATTTAAAACACAGAGAGGATATTAATTACATATCAATATGATAATTAATAAATACTTACGAATTAAGTAAATTATGTTTTTGTATAAATGTAGGTATATCGTACTAAAAATTCATTCGACATAGTTTAATATATTAGATACCTCAAATAACGTGTTTTTATAATCTTATAAAATGTATGCTGCCGAATGAAATTAATTACCCCGAATATTGCGAAAGCACGTTCGATTCGTATTTATATCAAGCCGAATTAAAATCAATTAAACTCAATTAAAACGAAATAAAATTGTATGTTTCCAGAACATAACTGTCACGCACAGTAAACATATGTTAATAAAGCACTTTGAATTACTTAATTTCTGAAATTGAAAATACGTCTGCATAACTTGTTAAGAAATATTATTTTGTATTTTCTGTATACCTTTGGAGAGAAAATATATGGTAAAATATTGTTACATCATATATAATGATACTAGGAAATATTACAATATTTAGATGTTTTTACATTTTAGTGCACAGATTTGTTGACTTTATAGCTCATAATTTATTTCCACGTAAACGTAATAATTATTTTCGATGTAACATGACTGAAATGTCACCCTTGCAATTGACAAGTTGGGGTTCCAAGTAACTACATCGGAATCGGTTCTCAGAAACTGAAAGCTCGCCGTAAAAGTACAATTAACGTCAAATTAAGGTCCTACAAGTGGCAATGCGCGAGTTTCGTAAATACAATAGGACTGTTGCGTTTGGTTCCTTGCAGTTTCGAGCCAGTTCATGCTTACCTTCGAAACGCGAATAGCAATTTACACCTTTCACCCGCAATGTTAACCAGGAATTCATTTCCTCGAATCTAACTCGCCGTTTCTGGTACACGTTAACGAAACAATCCCGTTTAACTGCGTAATGCAACACGAACGAAGCCGGTATATTATGTGTGTGTGCTATTCGCAGTTTATGTAATGGAAGTAGACAAAGTAATGAGTAATCAACCTCAATTTCATGTATTTAATAAGAATGTATCGATAGCTTTGGCAGATCACTATGAAAATATTTCGAGATGGAAAAATTTACGAAACATTTATTAATGTGGTTTTGATGTCGAATTATTGTATCGCTGAATGAGTGGAATATTAGAATGTTGAAATATAAAGGTGCTGGAACATTAAGGTGTTAGAATATTAGGATATTGGAGAATTAAGATACTCGAATATTAGGATATCGAAATATTATAATATTGGAATATTAGGATATCAAAATATTAGGATATCGAAGTACTAGGATATAGAAGTATTAGGATAGCGAAATAATAGGACGTCGAAATATTAAGATGTCGAAATATAAGAATGTCCAAATACTAAGATATCGAAATAATTAGATGTCGAAATATTAAGATTTCGAAATAATTGGATGTCAAAATATTAAGATATCAAAATGTTAAGATGTCCAAATATTAAGATATCGAAATACTAGGATATCAAAGTATTAGGATATCGATATACTAGGATTATAATATTAACATTTTCAAACACTAACGATAAGTATCAGTATATTGCAATATTGCAGTATTAGGATGTTCGCGTATCACGCTACTGAAGTATCAAAATATTATATTAGACCACCACCACATCAAACCATCCAAATATCAGTCTAATACGAAATCAATATAAAACAATATCTATATACAATCACAGAATGCAATTTAAACCGCTTCCAAATTGGTACCGTCGTAAAGAACAATTAACACTTAATCATTAACTGGTCGCGGTACCTTTTCTTCGCTGGTAACCGCCTCGTAGACTGCAGCAATTTGCAACTTCCACGAATCCAGGTGGATCCTCTGTTTCTGGTACGCGTTAACAGTATGAACCGTTGAAACATTATATACTATGTATACCTGGCCGTCTAACTAAGTGGCTGCAACTATAGCCGAGTATAGTGTAAATGCAGGCGTCAGCTGGAAACGGGACTCGACATAGAATAATAGCCATGGCTGGCATAGGCCTTCACAGGGGAGAAAATTACGGGCACCAAACGTATGCACGTCAATCATCTGACTTCGTAAGTCGGTTATAAACTACATCGTGATGTGACGATGGAAACTGTTATGCAAAATTGTAATTGCCCACCACTCTATTATTAAGCGGCGAGAAATCGTTCCGGACTTAAAGGTCAATGCCGCTGCCTATCCAGGCGATAAGATTCTATATAAGGACAATTTTTCAGTCCATTCACATCGATGAATAAACCGTAAAACGAACTGATCAAAGTATGAATGGCTGTTTTCATAATAAATACATTAATAGCAGAGAAACTGCAATCTTATTCCACTTATTCTTCGATGCAATTAATAACGGAATAAATCAAGTTAATGTTGGATATGTCGTAGTGCCAGATCGAACAATATGGTGGCTAAAACGGAACTGAAGCGTCTACTGTAAAAAAACACGGCAAAAGGCCGCGGTGGCGTGCGTGTTGTGCCCGGGCCCACGGGCAAAACGGAGCGCGCCGGATTCAAAATATCTCCAACAGTTAATAATGTCTTCCCTAATATTCCGCTTCTTTATAATTCAAAGTTAAATATTTTCAAGAATTGGAAGTTTAAATATTGATTGGAAAATATAAGTATCTAATATAGTTCATTGGCTCTGATTGGAGCTCGGTAATCAAGGATGTATCTTCTATTATCTATTAATGCCAAGATCCTACGTGTTGATTGTTTCGAGTGTGAAACGTGTCTGTTATGACATAGTTATTTTAACCGATTTATTTAAGTAACCGTTGTTTAAAACGACAGTAGAAGAGCTGAGAAATGGCGGGTTCTTTGTACAGCGTTGTTACCGCAAATTGCTACGATGCGAGTGACAGTACTTAACTTTTCGTTCGCGTGGAAACTTCAATCTAAACTTTTCTTACTATCCTGGCACACCTTTCTGCACCAGTTTCCTATCCTGTGCTTGCAGGAGGCACATCCTGGCCGACCGAAGTACCAGGTTGTATGACACTTTCGCCATCCTCGAAGAATTTTCCAGTGGGAGCTGTCTTCGATGAACCACTATCTTCCTTTTCAAGGATTACTAAAACTTCGAGTTCTTCGCGTACCATCCTGCTTCGATGAGCAGGATGGTCGTTTACGAGGTAGAAATCGACGGAGTTCCAAGTATCAGTTCTACATCTCGGATGAATTCTGAACAACGAGAGCGAGGGGACATCTACTAAAAATGGAGACCTCTAAAAAGGAAGGGCCTTTCGGAACTCGTGCAAGGAATATGCGAACACCATGGACAGCATCGGTTGTTAGTTTCTTTACTCGTTTTGATGTCATTTTCGTACGACATAATCTCGTAATTGGCTTTTAATTAAGTTTTTATTATTCCGATATTCCAATATTTGAGAATCTTAATGTTTGAACAGCTAAAAGTAGGGTGAATTGGAATTTCTTTTGGAAATGGAAATATTGCTTTATATTATTTCCATGTTATTCTAAAATTGTAATTTTCTAATATTCTAATATTGTAATAATTTAATATCCAAATATTCTAATATTGTAATATTTCAGTATCCAAATATTCTAATAATTTAATATACAAATATTCTAATATTGTAATATTTCAGTATCCAAATATTCTAATAATCCAATATCCAAATATTCTAATATCTCAAGATTCTCGTATTCTGATATTCAAATATTTCGATATTTTAATATTCTTCTATTCAAATATTTCAATATTCTAATATTCTTTTATTCACATATTTCCATATTCTAATGTTCCGATAATAATCGGATATAAAAATATAATTATAATCATGAAATGCGTTATATATCGCGCTATACGTCATAATGTATATCATACATACACGTACATACACATTTAAATTCTGTATTCTTAAATTACATATATCAATAATTTTTGTAAATTATTGTTAATTTAGATTCTAAGCGATGCGGCCTCGGTACAAGAGGCACTGAATGTTTACATTCGCAGCGACGAAGCAAAAACTGCGAAACTAGTTCTCTGTGGGATTACCACGGCCAGAAAGATAGTCTAATATTTTAGTAGTTTACGTTTTTTGACATCGTAGATTTGAAGCGGTACAACCTTGACGTGTTAACCACAGAATGTTTACATTCTGGCAGGACAGAGTAAGTAGCGGAATAGAACGATTCTATTCCTGTAACTGGATGTCATAAATTATGACGCAAGACTCCACTGCACCGTTCTGAGTCCATTAGCACATTTTATTAGCACATACGGTATAAAACACGAAAAATTACACTAAGAATCGCGGTGCTACGTTTAACGCGCTCGAAATCGTCCATTTCCCCCGGCAGTCAAAGCCTGACTGATGAGTGATATCGTAGAGCGAAGTGTTGCGTACCAACTAAAGAGGATTAGAATTTCTCGAAAGTTCAAGAGGTTCCTTGTTTTGGCTGAAACTGACGGGTATATAATTCCATCGAGAATATTAATATTCCTGTAATATTGAAAGATATCACGTGATAAGGAATATAGAATATAATATGTAAAAAGTATTAAATTTTGTATAAAATATTCTACATATAACATTATACAGAAAATATTGAATTCGCTGTAATTTAATTAGTAATTAATTCATGATTTGAAATTTTCAGAACTCTAATGTTCCAATCTCCTAATATTCCGATATTCCAAAATCTTAATTTTACAACATTTAAAAAGCGTTACGAATTCCGAAATCCATCATTCTGTATTACGTGAGAAGATATAAATACATTCTTTGAATGCGTAATAAAGGCATATCCAAAATTATTTTGGAACTTGGAATTTTATTATCTCCAATCTAGTTTAACATGACAGATGCGATGAATTTATATTTTGAATATTTCTGCAACCTCTCTAGAAATAAAACTGTCATAGAAATCTGGAATACATGAATTCTTGCCACATAAAGCTAAACAATTACGACTGGATTCGATATGGAATTATTAAACTATTCAATATTAAATTATACCGCTGATGCTAAAAGAGTATCGATCAACTTCATATTCAATTCAATTTTAATAATGTCCATTCGCAGCGGAACCGCACAAAGTGATTCAAGATTATTTATATTTTTGAATCACCGTATCACCATGCATTGCGGTGCAAAATATCCTCCCGGCGTTGAAAATGACTTAAAAATGGTGCAATTAATTTTCACACAATCCGATAATTGCTCGCACTTTTCCACAGAGGCGAACGATCGACGTGATTAATAACGCCGTTTGTCGAAAATAGGGGTACGATTTTAAACATGCTAACGAGAAACGGTCGAAAATGGCGAGCGACAGTGCAATTGACATATGACGTACTCCTGTCGATTTCACTTAACAGCCGATTTCGCCCAATGAAATTCTGTTACATCAGTAATCTGTTTTCCCTTTATTTCCCTTTACTTCGGGTTTCCGTATTTAGCGGAATCGATACGTTTCTTTTTTTATCACGGATTGATAGTGATATACTACTTTAACGTATTCAATTTATATCTTATTGACACTTCTAAAATGAGCAAAAAATTCGATTTAACAATTTTGTTCCAAATTTAATAAACCCGTAAATTTGTCTATAAAGTATTAAATTAGGTTGTAATTAGCCGTTTCTATGACCAAATCTAAGAATATACCTTATTATATTATATGATATCACATTTTATTGAATAATAGAAGAATCAGAAATCTGATTAATCTTCGCTTTCTGATTTCTATGTTAGAAAAGGATATTTTCTATGACGAAGTATATTATGAACTAGTTATATGAATATAATAAATAATTATAAATAATATCCGCATAAATACGATAATAACACAACAAGCGTAATTAAAACAATAACATGATGCACATTAAGAATATTAGTTTCAATATCACATGGCAGTTTTTTAAGTTATTTTTAAACCACATCGACCAAGATGCAGTAAGGCATAAAGTAAAAATAAATGCAATTTCGTAATGTACACGTGATATTTTTATCTTTCCACATGTCATTTTCTACCGCACTTTTATCTTAATTCTCACATCGCGTATCGATCGCAAAAAATGAGAGGCGCAATTTAAATAATACGATATAGTTATGTATTTTTGCGTTGAGCTCTAATCAATGAAATTGCATAGGTACGTAGGAGACCTGATTACGGGAATTTTCTGATGAATAATGGAATTCGGGCTCGTGTTTCGTAACTCGTAGTTCACGGGGTAATTTGAGAGAAACTGCTGCGCCTATGTTTTCGGCGAAGCCGAGGAAACTGCACTGTTAATTACATTGTTCCTTTAGTATATCTTACGTCGGCTTGGCATTCAATTCTCGCTGCAATGTTTTGATTAATTACCAGTTGCAATATTATAGCCTTCCGCAGCCGGTGACTCGTGCTACCTTAAGATGCAGAATCCAGGTCGAAACGTGGAAGCCAATTATGTAATTATTTATACCAATCATTATATCTCTTGTCATTACCTTTTGAATAATTAATTTTGATTAATTCATGATGATTATCGCCATTATATTACGATATTTGATCATGATACTTCATATAATAAATAAAATTACCATAACAGCTGCTAAATCTACTAAAAATAACTATTTTATGCTATTTGTGGTACGTGGAAGATTATAATCTTATAATAATATAGTAGGAACTCCCTTTCGCTGTATCTAATACAATAAATAAAATTAATAAAATCTGCTGAACTGTTATGTTCCCAATTTAATTGGAAACACAAATATATTCAAAAAGTATCAGTTGTTTTTAATATTTATAAAGTAACGAGAATGGTAATCATAGATAAGAAAGCTTCTAAATCTGTACGATGAAGGAATCTCGAAGAAGAAAGCTGATGCTTATAAGCCAGTAGGTTCTATCGATCAGTGGAGCTAAATTTAAAATAATACAGGTTTCTGTGTAGATTTAATGGTCGGTTTAACCCGTAAGTGCAGTAATTTGCTCTAGCATTCCATGACCATACCACGAGCTCGTTAATTATTAAGGAAGGGTACCGCCCACCGATACCTATTATTTCACAGTGTTTTACGTATTTCTGCATGATTTCCATACGAACTATCGAGGGCAAGTTCGAAGAAAGTCGACATTTAACTATCGGTTAACTTACGAAGAGATAATTGCAATAATAGAAGCATTTAGCGAGCGCAATTATACGACACGATATCCTCTTGAAATTGATCGAAGAAATTGCAACGTTTAACTATCTGTTAGAAATGCGATATTCCGCGGAAAAATTGCACCCGAGAGAAATACACGCGAATGCCATGCTGGATTTAGAATACTACAAAAAGTTATGCGTTTGATACACGAAATTCCATCGGGAAGATTAATTTGTTAAATTATATGTCGTTTCATCCTGCGGTTTTAATATTTCTCGAGGTTTAGAATAAAAAGTTGCTATCGGCAAATATTTTATTTTTATAATTGGAAGCTGCCGCGATACTTCTAAGAATTATGCAGCAATAATTGAATATCTAACAAGAAAATTTTGTTTTTATTTTTAAGTTTCTTCCATATTATTTACTTCCACAAATTATAATACAATAATTAAATATCTAATAAGAAAAATTCTATCTTTATGTTATTTCTTTCTTTATTTGACTTCTGAAAATTGTGGTATAAGGATTAAAATATCTAACAAGCAATTATTTTTTGTTGGGTTGGCATGTTTAAGGGTTATCGAAATATCAAATTCATTTCGTCCAGTTCTCTGTTAGTTTCTTTTTCACCATTCTTTTTGAACGAGCCAATTTAACGTGATCCGCAATCATGCGGTTTCAGCAATTTTGGGTGTACTTGCCGTGCCGGACATCAGCAACGTCAGAACCGGGTCAAGTATCTAGTTCTGGAATCGTTTCGAGGGATTATCCGACGAAATTATTTCATGAAATGATTTTCACGGCCAATCGAGCGTGCTCAATTGCCTCCTCCACTGATTGCTTTCCAAAATTACCGTTTACAAACGAGTGCTCCCTCTTCTAGACTAGTACCAGTGAATCTTTCATTTCCGCGGTGTATTCCGGAAAAGAATTCCCTAATTTGCAACCGAAAGTTTCACAAGTAACAATTACCTAACAAACATTCCAAAACTGACAACCGATAGGCACTTAGAGAAATAAATTCCGATTATCAACTACAATCTGTCCTTTTAAATCCACTATTTCTTTACTAAAACATAAATTAGTTAAACATAAATTCGGAAATTTAACGATGACAAATCAAGAGAAACTTGAGACTCCAAAGATGACATCGATAGAAAATTACATCTCACAATTGTCAGATGCAATCTAAGGGGGTCAATCTGGAATGTCTACAAACAGTATGCCATTGATCGGATATTTCAGTTACGCGATCTCGTATTTGCAATTAGTAGAAAATCATGAGATTATAATGGCCGGGTGGATTGTAATGACATAGCGTATTCACAAGCGGAATAAGTGACACTTCGTAGGCGGGAGAAGGCACGATAACGTTAGGTGTGTAGAGTAGGTCGTCTTAACAGCCCTAGAGACACGGATGGCACGGATGGCACATAGAATAATAGGGTATGCCGACATCCTGAGTTAGTCCCTGTTAGCAAGACCGAAGGTGCACAATGTATGCAAACATCGTACCGCTCCGGGATTCTCTGGAAATGCTCGAATTACTCTACTTCGTCCAATAGGATGCTCGCTCCTCTTCCCTGTCAGCCCGGTTTTGTAGCTCTCTTCAAATCTAATGGAGATGCAGCGATCTGTTTACCTTAAAGCATCCAGCCGATGCGCGAAACAAATGCCAACCGGGGGTAATAGAAATTTCACGCGACACAATAAACTTTTATCGAGAAAATGAGTGGCTTTAATGTATCTTTTGCATTCAATCGGAACGAGCGTAGGGGGTGTAACATCGATCATTTCACATATTGAAAAATGGCAGATTCTCACTTACCTGTTTAGAGGGCGATGAATTTAACGGCGATGGAAATCAGGACCGGGATACGTGAATTTGATCGAAGAAATCAAACGAAACACTGTTAGCTTAATTAATAAAATAAATCTTCATTAGGTTTAAAATTAGTCCATTAAGTATGTTATTCTGTCGGTACACGAATCTAGACGAAATAAAGTGTATTACTTATGAACTATGTGTTTAATTCGAACGCGATTAATGTCCCGAACTCAAAATGCAAAAACTTCGAAAACACGAGTCTCACGGTGTGTACATGGGATGAAAGTTTTCGTCGGGACTTTTTGTCGTGGAAGGTAACGATGTACGCGGTGTACCGATGTACAAAGATTTCTTTCACGTTCGAAATAGAGAATAGGAAACGTAATGGTCAATGCGAATACACATTTTTCAAGTAAATTCGGCTCACGTACGGCTTGAATTTCAACTTCTCGTTTCGCATGTTTTTTCATCCCACCCCCGCCCCATCCATGGATCTCGTGCCCTTCAACATAGAGGATCAGGGAAAAAGGTCAGACGGAACGACAAGTGGCCGAAGCCCGTTTCTGTAAAACAGATGAAACATTATTCTCTTTATTCGTATGCCGTCGAATGTTAACCTTACGCGACCGAATATTCTTTTGAACCCTTTCATTCCCAACATGTCAGACATTCTTAACGCGTTTTAGTGAATTGAAATTTGGACATTAGTTTACTATCCGTTAGGGCCAGGCTCGCGCGCCTATTTACAATAGATCTTTGTACAAAAACTAATCTCATATAAACAGTAAAATGCACGTTTCCATCGTGCCTCGTCGCTGATCGGGAACGAAGACTATTATAATTTTGTCATATTTCTTTGATAATATTCAATCGACTCCACGTGATTCCTTATATTAATATCGAGTCAATTTCATGATTTCACAACGAACACAGATCAATATATATTTATCAAAATTTCCACGTAAAAAATAATTTACGATCACGAGGTATCCTAATATTCTCTAATTACTCCTGGAACACGTACTTTTCTTAAGTTTAATGTCACCGAAATATTCTGGAGTCCCACCGAGACGCGGTACTTTCATGGAAATGATACGTTTGCAGAACTGTGATTACTTCTACGTTTAAACTTAATCCGATATCTCGATGTAGGTCCACGTTCCCGTCTACGACCATCGCCCCGGAATTCTCCTCCGTCGGTTTTGTACAGTTAAACGTTCACTGTGTGTTCCGCAGACTCTCCTCGGAAACTTCACGCGCCAGCAACTACGTGGAAGACACAAGCCTCCGCGATTATTCGCGTGGTTTCATGATTTCAGCTCCATTTCGTAGCTGCTAAGTGACTGTTGTCTTCTTCGGCGCTTCAAGCTCTGCCACGTACGCGTTACAGTTACACGTGTTAAATATTTCAACACTGACAATGTAATACCACTCGGCCACACATTCAAGTTTCTTGTCACCGTGTCAAACTCCGACAACGATCGAATCCCACCTTCTCCTCTTCGACTTATATACAACTCTCTTGTATTCGATTCGAGCGTGTTACCACTTCCGGCTGATGGAACTTCCCCTGCGCCGAAACCGACGAGGAAACTGGCCTCTGCGGCATCGACAGCAGACCTTTGCCCGACCTCTGAAGACTGTAGTACACCTGCAACCAAGTTGTTTTATACTGTAGAAATAAAAACAATCGATTCATTAGTAAAAATGTTCAATAAATAATTCCTTTGAAAGTTGGTGCTGAAGTTATGTGGAACCTTAGTTCATTCAGTCGATCTTTGTTTTGTGATAATGTGGACAAGCTGCGATATTTAATTTTTACGAGAACAATATTTAGACTTTACGGTGTGTACTTAAATAAATTTCAAGGGGAAAACGGTACAAGATAAATAAATACTATTTTTTATAACTTGGCCCAAGTCAAGCATTACAAATCCGGTTCGTTATTTCGGGTGAATGGGTTGAGTATCTGTGGAGTTTGGAAATCTGTGCATACCGAAACTTGTAATTTGGAATTATACGAAAATAAAGTAGGATTAATGAGTACTAATTATATAGGTGTTTGAAGTAGGCAATTAGAATTCGAATATTATGCTAAGATAAAATAAATTAGTATAATTTAAGGGGGGACGGAAGATACACGCAAAAAGCACGAAGAAGTAATATCGATTTCGTTAATGAAGAGGGCAATTCGGTATTAAAATTATTCTGACACTTAATGGAACGCAACCACCGTCGAAGGGAAACGGAAGTCGAGGCCGACGAGGAGTTTCGCGCATCGGGACTGGCCCCCTCGAATTATCGAGAAAACTTCGACGTAATTAAACTCACGGAAGCGCAGATAACCCAAGGCTCTGCTAAACCGGAAAAGTTAAAGTGGAAGACTGCCGCATATTAAAGCGGCCGATCCTTTTTCTTGGCTCGTATCCCATCCTCATCGTTTCCGAAACTTCGAATATTTAAAACAACCTGGTCCGTTTAGTTACAAAAGATAGTCCCGGAAGTTACGGCAAGAAACGCGATCGAATGTATTACTTCCGTGAAAGTACAGAAACGATGCATTTCCGAACGAATTCCACCGCCGTTTTCCCATTCGAAGACGATTTATTTGTAATTCAAGTCACGCCGTGGAAAAAGTGTTATGTTAATCGAAAGTCCTTAATAAATCTAATTAAATCAAATGAACTTCATAAAATATAAGGAAAAGAACAACCAATGAAGTTTGTTAACCAAGTTATTGTAAATTTTTAAATACTTGTTTCTGTATGCAACTGATTCGTGCTGGGTTAATACATAATTTAGCGGCATAAATTAATTACATTCACGTAATTAGTTAAAAAAAAACCAGAATCCTGCAAAGTTACCAATCAAATAATTGCCACTCGATTATTACTCAACCAAGATATAATTTAAGGAGGTGAAAATCAAAGTTTCACAAAATAGCATAAAATAACGAATGCTATATTATTTTCATTATATTATAGTTGTAATAAATTCAACTCACATTTTGGTTGTTACGTTGATTATAGGCATCCATCGCCATTTGCTTGAAGTCTGCCATCGTCGGTGGATGGCTGTATGTGTTCTGGGTGACGTGATTATGGGGATAATTAATGGTGGGCGTTGGTAGGCAATCAGTCAACATTGGATCGGAGGGCAAATCCAATCCGTGTTGTACGATCGGTCTTTTCTCGGGCGACGTTGCATCGTCCCCCGAGCGATCTTTCTTTCTCCTCTGAGGGGGTGTCTTGTATATGGGGGTGTACGTTAGCGGTCTTCTCTCTGCGAACAGATTCGACGAAGCCATTCAGAGCTCAACGTCCGCTAAGCAGATTAGTCGATTAAACCGAGACATGAGTGGCCCCACGCTACGGACAACTACCCCAAAGAAGTTTATAAAACGTGGAATCTACTTAGAACGTCCAAGGCTGCTTTCAAAGTTGATTATAAAAACAATTCGAGTATCGGTGATTTTGAAGTTTAATTCACAAGAATGATATTTTACAAACGTTAAACTGCTATTTGTAATATGGTTTATTCTCACTAAATAGATTATAATTTTTGAAAGATATTACGATTTATATTTATGCAGAATATATAATTATATTTTAATGTAAATATAAGAGAGATTGATAGCGCAGTGTTTTGCTGCACCAATTTCTCACCGAATCAATATTGAGCCCTATCGTATGAACATCGAAACAAATTCATTTTATGCATGAAAAATTGAAACCGCTGATGTGGAGTTATAAAAAGTAGAACTTTATCGGTTATAGAACAATAGCCACTGTAATGCACCGTTTTATAATAAAATAGAAATTCATTTAACTCTCGGCGATCATTTTTCATTACAGATAATGTCGGTGTATTTTTTATCCATTAATGTGCACCGAAGCACAATAAACTGATTGTTACACGACGTGGAAGTGCCTTTGATAAAATAGAACGACAATGTTAACGACACCATGGAGTTCGAAGCGGAACCGTATATTCATAAACTATTATTATTTTGGGAATCTTGACAATAAAGTATTTAGAACGAGAATATCTTATATCTTTTCTTTGGATTGAACAATTTGTATGGCTGGTATACACAACACGTTTAAGTACATCCTCTCTCCAAAGATAAGCTGCGTCGAGCTTAAAGCCAATTTAATATTTAACGCCAGTTCCATCGACCTGTTAAATCATTTATTTTTTCTCTTTTAAGCCACTCCCCAGTGCATACTTTCAAATAAAACATTTTGCGTTCCTATAAACATCTACTTTAGTAGCATCAGATAAGAAATATTTCGATTTAAATGATAATTTGATTAAAATAATCATGATACTTGAACCTCGAACATTAAAAGATTGTTGGACATTGAGTTAACGGACTTGCAACACGTGAAAAACATTTCCGAAAATTAAGACACCCAAAATAAATTACATTGACATAACCATGATACTTAGACCACGTAGATGGTTGGGCCACCATGTAAGGAATATTTCCGACAATAAAAGAATATGAAACAAATATTCCAAGATTATCAGACTCACCGTACTCGTTGGGTATGATGTCGGGATCGATGTCATCGACCGCCTGCTTGGTCTGAGGGTGTACCGGGGTAGTTGCACCTGCATTAGGTGGCTCGCAAACGATGGGAGCGTGCTTTGGACTTCCAGGGCGGCCGTTTGAGTGCTTCCGGTAGAGCGCCGCTAGGATTCCAGCAACGGCTAGGGCCAAGAGGGTTGCTGTTGCTGCCAGGCCCAGTAACAACGGACTCACCATCGATGCGTCTGTCTTTCCTGTCGCGACACAAATACAAAATGTTCCATCAACCGGAAATTTTATTGATCTTCCTATCTCCTCCCTTCCTGCACGTTATCCGCGACTTTGCATAACCGATTGACCATTGGTTCGCTGGAAATGATCCTCACAGAATTTAGCTGGTTTCCGTTTCTTCTTTCTGTACCCGCCATTTAATTCTCATATATGTAGTGATACTTTCTCATTACAATTAGAAGACATATGTTTGATTTTTTATAAGCATCGCTATTGTTTTTCGAGTACGTTATGGTATTTTTGGAAAAAGAAGAAGAACTAAGTGATTATTTGAATAGCACGAATCTGTCTGAGTCTACTCATTGTAGTAATACTTCATTGTCGCTTTTGTCTCCGTTCCGACGAACGAGCCTACGAAATCGGAAGACTATTCGATACCTTTGTTATCACCGTCGTACGAAAGGGGTGGACTGTTTAATGGCGAATCCGAAGAGGATCATTGAGCAGACATATTACGAGGGAGCGACTGCATCAGGCAAATGATATCCGTAACATAGGAATGAGCTTGAAAGCTGAAATTCGCGCTTTGGTACCGCTATTGTGGCCGTGATACATACTTGGGAAGCAGGGTGCATTATGTTGGAACTTAAAATGACGTATAACGTTAGCATAGCTAACATTTCCGTAGACCCTGCATTTTGAACCTCGTATTCTCCATCCATCGATATTTCAATAGTTATATCATTATTTTCATTTTTCACGCGAATAAAAATATTCCATTTGATCAGGTCGCGTTTATTCCTGAATTTATCATTACCATAATTCTGGTCGGTCGTAACGGGATAACGTGGAGATAGTGGCCTCTCCAATTGGCACTCCAGTCGATGAACATCTCATTGGTCAAGAGGCGTACGGGGAGTATCAATATGAGGGTAGCTCGGCTTAATAAGCAGGACAATAATTAACGAAGGTATGTCTATTACCCGGCTATTACAGTTCATCCGGTGTATATTAATAGATGAACGCTCTTGTTGCACTGTCCACTCTCAATATGCATCCTACGACAGCTCGTCCGTGATATGCTTTGCGTGGCTGAATATCTCAGGCTCTATGTGTGCGTGCGTGAAAGCGCGCAAATGCATATGCACCTTCGTATACACGGTGAATCGTAAATCGGCTAATAGAAGCCTCGGTCGCTTTTGGAATTTGATCAACGGAGCAGTGACGATGCTTTTATTGGGAGAATATCGGTGTCAACGAGAGTTTTTAATCTCTACTATAACCCCTGCTATAATAGTCAATGCAAACTCAGATTATGGCGAAATAAATGGTCCACTGTTGATATTAATATTTAATACATAGTTATCAAATATATATACTCAAATAGTATCAATTAGTACTTTCTTTTGCAGCGAAACAAGTGGAAATATATATCAGAAGAGATAAAGATAACCACGGTGTTATCAGGAAGACATTTTAATCGGGGTGCGCTACGAAAATATGGCATATTAATTTTAATGAAAAAATTCATGTGGATAATTAAATTAAGGCTAGAATCGGAATCCAAGGTATCCAGGTTTTCCCGAATATTTGAGGTATTTATAAGATTTAGAAAATTTTAAAGACACTAATAAAAGTTTTGAAATCGACGGTAAGTGATTTACGATACACCAAGTATATTCGAGGCAACGTCCCTCGCCATCGAGAGAATATAATTACATGAATTAACGCACACTGAACGGCGGCGCAGAAAGCCACCCTTACACGGACGTACGTCCCTGTAAACGCACCCCCTTATCCAACGCCTACCACAAATTCACTCCCGTCGAATCTAAATATAAACCCTTCTGTACTACAGAAGATATACGCCTGTTCGCTACATCCACTTGATCCCGTATTCTTACCCTTCTTTCTAAGGGTTGTTCCGTCCCTTTAAACAGTCGTGGATGTTCTTTGATCTGCTACAATATCGTTAGAAAATATAGGAAGCTTTTCTTGCAACAAAATGGAAGCAAGCGTATCCTTTGTATCATATTCACGGAATTAAATTATAACGATGATAAACAATATGATATTGCATCGTTAAATTTGCATTCAACTGCATGTACATCTGTGTACCTTCAAGTATGTATGTATTGTAAGATGTATTAAATTGTTGTTGCCTTCTCCATGCCATATCCTTGACTATTTTGAAATATTGTTTAAGTTTTTCTTAAAGTGCATGTATAATTATGCGGTAAATAATTATATATTCTGCGTTTCTGTCCTTTTCGAGAGTTTCTTCCATCCTTTCGTGTGCCTCCACATTTTAATTTGAAGAGCACGCCTCCCCTTTCCGAGAGAAAATTTCATTTAAATCTCTTCTAATTATTGTGAAGAACTAATTGCGGCAGGTTATCATATTATATCGTAATCCACTAGTCTTTCGAGGGATATGTGTACCAATTATTGTACGTTTATGCACGCAGAGATTCTGCATATAATTAAAAAAAATGAATTGTGAAAAGTAGTGAATATACTTTACAAATGAATATTTGGTAACGTCGTTCACGTTAAAATTAAGGTACTCCTGCAAATTAACATAACTCCCTCATTTCTATTTTTATAATATCTTCCAGTTTTTCTGAGTATTAAAATTATACGCAGAATTCAGAATAAGTGTTACGAAAATGTTTGCGGTGATTTTCAATGAGAAAGAAGATACGTAAACATCATTGAAAACGTATTTCGTATATGCAAAATTTAATGACAAACATTTGCGGAGTATTAAAGAACGGTAAATGAAAATTACATGGGACTTAAGTTGTTGCGGATTATAATCCGTTCAAATAAAACATGATCGTATCCATTTTTCGAAATGGGGCATATACGAATATCTTCACGAGTTCTTGCCGCAGTAGAAGGATTCGAAATAATAAGACAGATACTTTGTATACATTCGAAATAATGAGGACAAATCATCAGAGAGTGTGGATTATTGTGTGGGATAAGTAGATCGGAAGAAAGCGGGTAATTCATAGAATGCCGGATTTAATTCAACCGAGGAGCATAAAATCCCAGTAGCAGCTTGTCTTTTAAAGCTCATTTAAAGCTTGGAGTACTTCGAAAAGCATCCATAGCCATTTTATGAAAGAGAAATACGGTGAACGTCGACTAGTGGCATCGTTTTGACGACGAAATTAGAAACTGGGTCTTTAGAAGTTTCGTGATCGTTGTTTATTACTTCATCCGACTGCAGAAACGACAACTTCCTTTGATTCTGGAATTCCTTACGGATTCCTTCGCGAAGATTATTTGAATTATAATCGGAGGAAATGAGATATTCGATTCCAACCGCGCTACGAACGCCGTCTTATCGTATCTCCAGTTTTAATAACGGATCTCCGAAGATATAGTATTCGCGATATAATTTTCTGTATTATAAGAACATTTAGTTTATTTTGAAATATACTTGCATATTGCAAATTGGAACTCCACATTCAAATTAAATCCAAATGTCCTAAGCAAAGAAAGGCACGAGTTTGCAAAATAATTTTTGTTGTGTAAAAGAATAAACAATTAATAATAGTTTTTTCTGTCATCAAACTATTATAGATCTTATAAACTCACGGGAAGAAATCTGAACTTATTTCGAATGGAAGTTTTTTAATATTATTTCACGGATTTCTGGTATTACTAAACGTTCGATATCGAGGCGTAGTGAAAATTAATTAAATGGTAGATTTAAAAAATGTGTTCCACCGTTAACTGTTAATTTTACATTTTTATGCAATTCATTTAATGCCACGAATATCAGCGGTGTTCGGTTCGGTGTAGCATTCAAACTTAATTTAATAACAAAGAATGCATTCTTCTATGGATATTATTAGCTCGTATCGAATTGAATTCCTAATTGTCCGCTGAATCGTACTGCAATTAAAATCAGCGTTATTAATAATTTATATTTCGATCCTGGATTTCAAGCCTGCTTTATAAATTTTAATTAAAATTGTACGTCGATATCGGTTACAGAAACGCGATTGTGTTCTCGGATTATTAGTCCGACTTTATGAAAATGTTAAAGGTTTTATCGATTAATCTTGTCGAAAAGTCACGTTTAATTGTCAAGGTCTCTCGGCAGGGGCTGTTATATTATTCAAAATTATGTAGTTATGAAATATTGATCGCAATACCTTGCAACGGCTTATTAAAATATTCATCTAATAGTCACGTAGTGTTTCACTTCACGAGAAATGTATGGTTAATATTTAATATTATCCTTGTTCATAAAACGTGGAACATGACTGCAATAATGATCTTATATATGCTGATAATAAAATATTATTATATTCTTATTGAAATTCGTGGCCAAATATGCACCAGGAAGGAAAAGATTCTTAAAAGCTAGTTGAAACAAATTGATTAAAATAATTCATTAGAACCTAATTTAAATAATTAAGATTTCTCATTCGACTAAGAAGTAAAGGATGACACGAAAGGTATACGAAACAATTTTCGTTTAAATCAAATATTACGAACATTACTTTGCAAGTCGAAATTCTGTACGCTAATCGTTGACATTTTAAAAAAAAGTAGTACCGTAAACCCGCTAAGTTCTGTTCTGGTTGTAGATACTGGTACATGGAATTGACGGGCTGGACAAGTACCCAGGGAGTATTCGTGATACTCGTTAAAGTTTGATTAGACTTTGATTGCCGGCGGAAAGCGGACCAATTTAAACTCCACCTCGCGAACTGGCGGAGTACAAAAAAAAGGAAGAAGAACCGGAACGACATCCGGCGAGCAGTAGAATGTTACGTCTCGACAGGAGTTGCTTCCACGAAAGGAATTTGCCGGAGACTCTATCCGGTTGTCCGCCTGTCGTTTCCTTCCACCGACGCGCGGACAGTTGTTTACACCGAAATATGTCTCCGACATCGAGTGTAATTAAACTTTTTCCCCCGGCAAATTGGTGGCTTGTCGCTCGAAACACGCCGCACGGGAGATTAATCGATCCCCATGGAAAATGGCACCGGTGATATCACGGAGATATTAAAAAATGGCCATCGGTCTACTCTGTACATTGTTCTTAATCTTCGAGTTATAGGTGAAATGATAAATAAATATTGTATAATATTCAAGGTAATTAGTGATCTGGACTTGGATACAGATTCTCGAAAAATTGGAAATCAAAAGTAATATCAATTTGACATCCATCTGATGATAAACTGTTACATAATTGTCATTCACAATTAATTATAACAGTTTAACAAATGGTATTAATTATGTTATAATATTCTGTTAATATAGTGTTAATTTTATCATCACAAAGGTGTGAATTTAAAAAATATGACGATTTATAATTTTGCTAGAATT
Source organism: Nysson spinosus (assembly GCA_910591585.2). Classification (NCBI taxonomy): domain Eukaryota; kingdom Metazoa; phylum Arthropoda; class Insecta; order Hymenoptera; family Crabronidae; genus Nysson; species Nysson spinosus. The sequence goes on along the minus strand of OU342837.1, from coordinate 4,491,969 downwards.
TAGAAGAACCATTAATGCAAAGAGCACGTTAAGAATTTTCTGTATAATTAACTGGTTATTTCAAGAGGACGGTTTAATATTTATATAAAATTTTATTAAGTGTTCTTAAATACATTTTAATTTCTTCTTAAAGTACTCTCAAACAAGGTTCTTTTAAGTTCTACATTTCAATTAATTCATATTAAAGTGAGTAATTAAAATATCTGGAAATACCTTATGCGAATCTTTCAAAGAGTCATATAATATAATTTAATTAAGATATTAATACGCGAGGTTAAGAAATCTCCATGATGTACTAATGATAAAAATAATAGATAATTCTATGATCTCATTACAGCATCCGTCCATTTTCAAGGCTTCATTTCACATATTAATTAGTCTGCCATTAGATTACACTACCAGTAGATTGTCCTTCTTTCATCTGTCCATCCTGCATTCGGTTCGTAGAATATCTCCCACCAATCCGAGCAGCTCCCGCAGGATTAAACTTAATAATCCCACTAACTAACGCTTGTTATTACTCGATGTGAAGGATTTCACAGAAGGGATGATCTTCGTGCTCTATAAATTCGGGCAAAGAGTACCTCATTGGAAAAGTTACTTTCCGACCTATTTCGTAGAATGAACCACCGCAATTCCTGGCGTTTATACGAAAAAGAAATTCATATCTCGTGGGAAGAAGCAGTCGGTCATGGAAACACTCATATTCACGGTGATGGGTTTTTTTGATTAATTTGCTTCGCACTTTACGAGGGTACCTGGGTAGAATAATTTTTACGCGTGCAAAATTAGAATGCTATGCGGTACATTGTATTCCATTCTTTCCTCCTTTTTTTCAGTTTCACGGTTGAATAACGAGTATAAATAACACGAGGAACGACTGGGAACTTCAGACGAATGGCTTCGTATTTCTTTGGAAGTGTATCTCTTCCTTTTTTTTCAAAGAGACACAAAATTCTGAAAACACTCAAGACACTCTCTCTCGCCGTACATCTTGTTGACCATGCACTTTGTCTCGCCTACGTAAACAATGCAGACACCCTGAAGCTAAAGGAACTATGCGCGGACAGCAATTCTACCTGTTGTCTGTAAAACTACTGCTACTGTGTGTACTTGAAATCATCCTGCAGCCTGTCTCCTGAGATGACAGCCACTACCTGTCGCATAAGTTATCTGTCAACACTCTTACCGAAATGGAATTTCTCCGCGTTACCGCGCCATATGTGTCCATCATGTCGTGCGAGACGAAATAATGTGTAAAAAAGCATGAATATATGTGTATAATAAATATATATATATGAGTTCATGCGCACAACAATTTCCGTGTTGATTTCAAATGTTGACCTCATCATGTGTTCAAATTAAAAATGTAGGTAATTTTCTTTTCTTTCTTGAAGTATTTATAATTTTCAAAAAAATGTGTGTAAGAGCTGGTAAATGTCAGAGGCCAGATTAGTCAGAGAGCAGAGTTACGGAAGATTAATATACATTATACTACGGCGAAGCTTTATTTCTCCATATTTGTCGTAGTGCATATAAAGGATAAATAAATCGGAATCGGTATATCGGCTGGAAAGGGAGATAGTCGCCGGCGCTTTTCATAAATACGAACTCAATCTTGCTACGATAAAAGAGCAATCGCTACCTCGTATCGACTTCCAAGCGAATTCGTGGCCCGTTTCCGTTTTCCACCCTTCCAATCACCCGCCCTACCCGCGGAGGATAAAGGTCAGAGGAGAGAAGAAAGAAGATAGCCTAACGATACACCGGGTAAAAGATATCCTCGGCGTGCACGGAGTTTCGAAGTCCTTCGACTTGAACCCTTTCTCTTTCTCTCTTCCTGCCTTTCTTTCTCTTCGTATCTCTCAGTCTCTCTCCCCCTTTTCCCATTTTTCACCCTTCCCTCCTTTCTCTCTCGGCCTGTCTTTCACTCCTTCTCCCTTTCTCTCCATCCCGAACACCAATGAACTTTTTTGCTTCCTAAGGTTGAGCGAATAGGAACGTGTGAGTTGGGACGGGCTTAAGGCAGCCGGGGCAATTCGTCCTAAATCGAGGCAATCCCGCGGAAACCCGAAACCAATTTCGAAAGAATTGCATTCTAAAACCATCCGCGTGGTAGCTTCGGGCCAAACAACCGGGTGCCGCGCATTCGATCGAACTGGAACCTCGAAACTCGGCCAGGACTTCTTGGCCGAGCACGATATCACGAACTCGATAAAGGGAGAAAAACATCCCCTAAGGTAGCCCGGTTTTTTTATATTCCTCGCTTCAGCCCTACGTTTCAATAAGGGAGAGTTTCATTCCCTTGACTTTCCCCGAATATCGTGAGCCCCGTATTCTTTTAATGTTTGCTCTTCGGCCAATTGTGACGAGGTATTGATTACCTCTAGATAGTGATCTTGATATTAAACCACATATATATGTGTATTATATTTCAAGAACATACAGTATTCATGAAATCGATTTCTTGTTAGAAATGTAGTCATCAAGAATTTGTTAATAACTCTTTACTTTGGGGATATCATTATTTTATATCTTAAGGTGAAGATGGAATTAGCATAGTGAGTAGAGTTTGTGATTCAAGAGAATGTACTTGAGAAGATATATATCTTATTCACATTTTTATCTCAGTTATCAGTACTTTCTTCTCTCCATCATCCATTTCTCTCTTCAATAAGCCGGTGATATAGTGGATGTTCAAGGAACAGGTCTCCTTATTTTTAATTCCATAGTCGGTAGCAGGTAGAACGTCTTCAACAAAGAGTCGAGGACACATTTCTCTTTCCGTAGAATAAGGAGACCTTGCTCCATGCTTAATTTTCCTAATGGATTAGCTGGTGCTCATCCAATGAGAGATTACGGAATGGAAATGGAGTAGCCTATAGTCTTCCTCGTATCTGTCTGTCGACTTGTACCACGCTCTTTATTCCTCATGTTCATTTTCTTGCACCGCTGCGTCGCGCCGCATCGAGTTACTGTGTTTCTTCCTCTTCCTGACAGAAGAAACTTTCCTGGCTCCTACTACATCCGTTCTATAATCACGACGGTGCAGTTTCCGTAAAACAAGTCCATGGTGCCCTTTCGTTTTCCCACATTCTCGCGGAACTTACATTGGCTATGTACATCTTCATTCCTCTTGGACCAACATTAGCAGTCAAACAATTAGAATTATTACGTAAACTTGATCACATCGAACAAGCTGATTTTACAGCTTAATATATACATACACAATAGCGATCTGTATATTACATGTTAACCACACTTTAAGCGAAATAATTCAATCCTATTTGTGTCCAAGTCCTTTACAATGCTGGTATTTCTAATTAACAGTATCGGACACGAAACTCGTATTAAAGTCAGAAACTCTGGCACAAACGGAATGGCGAGGAAGAAAATGCAACTGTAGGCAAACGAAACCGCCGAAAGTGCGAAGCGAGAAGTACAAAGGGTTCCGCAGTATCTTCCTTGGTCGAAGTAAGCCCGATGGCATTCCGTCAAACAGGGACAAAGCAAAGAGGCCACAAATTGGTTCTAGCGGTCCGTAGACAGGCCGCCATTCGGGCAAATCAGAGCCGCGGGGGTTACGGTCGTCAAATCAATATTTGCACCACGCCACCCCCTCCCCCGCACACAGGGAATCAGTGTGCAAAGTCAGGCGTGTCGGAATTAGAGAAGAGGGATCAGGTACCGATGAAACTGCTAAGGTCGAAGGAGAAGGATAATCTATCGGTTAAGGAGTGGGCCGAACCGGAGTATACCCTCTCGGGGTCTATATGGTTGGTCGCGTTGGAAATCGCTGGTAAACTGAATTAAACCCATGTTGACCCGTGACCGTATGTTGCCAATGACTTCCCATTATGTCGGTGAAGTAACTCACGATGGAGTCCATTATGGCAAAACCGTTCCCAGGATGGCAAGGAACGATCTGTGTATGGACAGATAGTGTATTTCGAGTAAATATATCATGATACTCTTGAACTATTCCTTGATCGCGATAACTTTCGGAATTTCTTGGCTGTTTGCCAACGAAAAGATGTCTGACTTTCGGTACATCGAATTTCGTATATATACAGAGTGAAATAGGATTATATATATTTGATACTATGTTTTTATTATGACGATTCGATGTACGATGGATGTCGTCCAAAAACAGATATTTACTTAGAAAATGTATATAATTGTCTTCTCCAAGCTCTAGAAGTAACTCTAATATCTCAAAGTGTTAAATAAAAATCAGTATCTTCAATTACAACCAAATTTCATTACTCGCCATTCGTCACCAAATATTTCATAAATACCATTGCAACCCCCTCTGCTTTTCTTCCAGATTCCATTGGAAAATTGATCCCAAACAACTCCAACTTTCTCTAACCAATCGTGTCGTTTTAATTGATCGAATTAGGGTAGTATTATCCGAGATCCGGAAGTGAGGGTGGAATACAACGGTAGGGTTTTGTTATGCATCGTGACCTACGTTCCATGGGGGGTGTTAGGAAAGGACACAGAAAGCCATTGCAACAGTCGGTGGTAGACAGACAGGACAGGTATAGGTGTTCGTTGATTGAGTGTAATCTGTTTTGTTAATTGCAAGGTCCGCAGAGTCCGATAGCTGCGGTTGCATTGCGCTGCGTTCAGCATTACAAGCTGGCCTGTTGGCAGTAGGTTGACCCTTGTCCCACCGATCGACCCTGTCCCTTCTCCGTCTGCAGATTCGATGCTGACAACATCGCCCAGTCACACTGCGAGACTCTCGTGGGGGTGAGGTGGTAGGTTTCGGGGGCGGTTAACCGACTAATTGCGATACTGACGCGTCCGCTCGGACTATTTGCGCAATTGCGATCATATCCGCCTTCCTTGCGTCACCTATCATACCTATAATAGCTCGATACACAACCGTCAACCACGTGTGTACTTTAGTGGACTGTGAAAGACGAACTTTGCCCTTTTACCTACCGATAGCACCATTTTTTGTGTAATGATAAGAAGAGAATACAATTGTCATCGATTAATAAATAGTTATCTTATATGCAATACGTTTCGCTTGAATCTCCTCAGAGTGTTTATAGATATCCAGTTGCATAAGAGTTCGAAGATATTTATCTATTATAATATATTTAATCAATAATTAGTATTGAATTTTAAACGTCGATACTAATATATTTTCCAATATTACATGAGTATTTCCATTGCGTGTTAACTGGATGCTTAAAGTAGTTTTCACACAGGTATTAAAATTGCCTGGCAAAATTAATTTTCGTTGTAATATATAGTATATATAAAATATCTTATACTTCATATTTGAAGAAATTCACAAAAGTTATACGTTTATGTAATTAATTCGTAAGACACTGTAGTGTCATCGATTCAATGGATATCTGAATATAAATAGTTAAATCAATTCAATTGATTTCGGCATACAGAATGGCCAATTAAGAATATTATGTAATATATGTGAAATCACAAATATTGCATCGCGAACAAAGTGCTTGTTACGAATCACCTTTCGCTCGTGAATCGAGAAAAAATAAAACAGTATCGTTCCGATATTACCATCATTCTTCAAAAGGCATCAACCGGCGCGTTGGTTCAGTCAGCTTTTAGCACGAACCAAAGCTGTCGGCGTTATTACCAGTGTATCGAGGATATCGGGATTATTTGTCAGAAAGTGACTGTAGTCAGGATTAAAGCAAGCGGAGAGAAATTTTCCAAAGAAATAACTTCACTTTTAACAACCAAACGAATTGTGCTCATTCGACGTGATCTCGACTTCTTTTTGCATTTTACGAACCCATAAATATACAGCTTAGAGGTGTTTCTTGATATGCAGTGGTATATCATAGATATCAATCGTGTTATATTTCTACGTGGCTCACAATATTTTCGAATTTGCTCTTCCATCGAAACTTGATTTGCGATGCCAGCAGAAAATTCACGGATATTATTGCAGCGGCATCAGCTTGCCGTAGATCACCCCGTTCAATGGAAAGCTCCCGGAAGGAAAGCGATTTAATCAACGACAAACGAGTGCCTCGAAATACCGCGATCGTTTCTTCTCGTTTCTCCTACCCCCCCTTCTTCTTCTTCTTCATGATCGAAGGTAAAGATTTGTGATAAAGATCATCGAAGGAGATTGCTTTTACGAGAATATAAATTTAGTGCCTTACGAGAGATTCCTCGTAGCCCCGGTAAGTCGAGCCATCCTCAATACTTAAAACTCTATACCTTTCTACTCCTATTCGACCTGTTCATAGCCTCTTTCGATTATTTTCTTTTCTATTAAATGGATTGGACTTCGATTCCGTGATATACTTAGATTGGATTTCATCGGTAAACTGACTTAAAATTCACGGTTTCCGAAGAGATTCTTTCTACCCTTTCTGTTACGTCAAGCCTGTCGCGGTTAATTCTTTGACTTTGGCTTGAACTGCTTCCAATTGTATCGGCTGGGATATCGAATGACTCCAATACTCTTCCGTACAACGCACTATTTATTATAACTGTACCAAGGGCCGTGAGGCTGGATATATACAATAGATTTGTTCGTGGTGAACAGTGACGAAGAATAGTTGGTATCTCCGGAGTCGAACTTAGTATCGTCGACAAGTAGGCGGGTTTGTTTGATGTTAACGTAAAGGACTATGTTCTATAAAAATGCTACTTGTCTCTTGCGAATGTCGTTGCTGACTGATTTGGGTGTCTTCGCTCACGATCCATCTCGTGACGGCCAAACTCCCACCCTTCGTGGAGTCGCGGAAAACCCTGGAAATCGTCGCTGTTGTGATTGGTCAAACCATGGTTGGGACCCGACTATAGTTTTACGACAACTTCCAGGAATCCGCGAACTCCGGCGGGTCGCGTCCAGGTATGGCCTGCGACGGTTGGAAATTTGGCTGCCAGATGTGGGACTGGGCCGCACGCTCGAAACTAGGTAAAGTTAATTACAGGGCGTAAGGATTCGTACGTGACTACGTACAATGGAAAAAACTACAAAAGATCCTTACGCCGCTGTAACAGCGGCCAGTCCCAAGAGCAAACGACCGTTCGGTTATTTTTATGGATAATTACTCTAAAGATTAAGGACACTGTCCCCGTGACAATACACCGAACGATGCGCTTGCCTGATCGTGAATGAAGTGCTATGTTTTAACCAAAAGGAGACGGTGTTAAGACGGAACATGCCGCCCGCCTTGAACCGCTCCGGTTCAAAATATGACAGGTGTCCAAAATGGGCACGAAACTATTAGTTTTATAATGTATCGCGTGGCTATTACGAAAATTACAAACTAATTCTAAATATAATACATGAGTACCTATAAGTTAAAGGCTAAATCTACTTGCTAGTTCGATGTACAATATTTTACAAGATTAATTGCAGGATATTTACTACTTTCATATTTACATGAAAGTGCTAGGGAATTAATCCTCGGCTATGGGCATTCGGCAGAGGCTCCTCGTACTTCGCTTTAGGAAACCCGATGAGGTTTTTAGGGTTACTACCCGCACAACCTGGTCCTCTCCGGGATGCGTCTCGGTCACGCGTCCCAGCATCCAACGCATCGTTGGCAGGTTTGCCTCCTTTATGAGGACTAGCGTCCCAACCTCAATCGCCTGGGTGGTACCTCTTTGCCACTTGCTTCGAGTATTTAGCTGGTTTAAATACTCCTTGTACCATCTAGTCCAGAAGTGGGCCTTGACCCTCTGGATGTGTTGCCAATTCGACAACCGATTGGTTGAAACCTCCGCTAGATCTTCCTCAGGTATGTTTACTGCAGACTCACCAAGGAGGAAGTGGGAAGGGGTTAAGGCTTGGAGGTCGGTTGGATCGGTGGATAAGGGAGTTAAAGGGCGTGAATTCAAAATCGCCCCAATTTCTATCACGTACGTATTAAGTTCTTCGTACGTGAACAAGGTATCACCGATTGTCCGTACCAAATGAAACTTAAAGTATTTCACCGCCGCTTCGCATAATCCGCCAAAGTGCGGAGAGCGGGGCGGGGGAAAATGCCAATTAATACCCTGCTGCGCTAATTCGGTATGTGTCCTAGTATTGTGAATGTCCGATACTAGTAATTTTTCGAGCTCCTTTGATCCGTTGCGAGCACCTACGAAATTGGTAGCACTCTTGGCATTCCTGAACCTTTTCTCCTGTATGTAGAAAAGACCGCAATAATCAATGCTGACGTTTAAAAAGGGTCTGCTCGCAACTACTCGATTCCTTGGTAGATTACTCTGGTCTTCTAAGAAGGGTGTTAAAAATCGGGTTACCGCGGTATGATGCGAATGGCCTAAATACGATTTCCGATCGTTGAAAGGTAGCTCAACCATATGCCGTCCTACATCATCGCGGCTAGTATGTTTTGCAAAAGGTTGCTCGCAAGCGGTTTCGGTATTGGACAAATGGCACAGTATAGTTGATGCTTCATTTGTTTCGGTCCCAACGTCACCCGACAACACCCAGCCTAATTTGGTATTTTGCAATACCGTTGTCTCATTAGGCAGTCGTATTCGCCCGTCTGTGACGAACTTATAATAAAATTGTTCTCCTAATAATATATCTATTTCCGCTGGTTTGCCGAAGTCGGGGTCGGCTAGGCTAATATTTTCAGGTAGGTGAAGCCTACCTGCGTCTACCGGCTTCGAGGGGAGTCTTCCCGTTATACGAGGGATAGCGAAAAGCGTGGCATCCCAGCTAAATTGCTTCTTTCTATCTTTAATAATAGAATTTATACTATAATTAAGCGATGCCTCGGCTTGCCCTAATCCCGAAACTATTCTATTTTTCAATTTCCTCTGAGGTAGATTCAATTGTTTGGCGAGTCTTTCAGTGATGAAATTCGCCTGGGATCCTGCATCTAGAAGAACTCGACAATCATGTTCTTTGTTCCAAGCATCCAGTATCTTTACCCGCGCGGTGGATAACAATACCTCTGAATCAAAGGATGTTGTTAATGCTATAGATGAGCTAGGGTTAGTACTTTCAGCGGATGGCTGCGAGGTTTCATCTAATTTGGTGGGATTGAAGTGAAGCAAGGTGTGATGCCTACCCTTGCATTTCCTGCAGGCACCTGAGTGACACTTAGCAATTCCATGACCAAATTTAAGGCAATTAATGCACAAGTTTAACCTTCGCGCTAAATTATACCGTTCGTTAGGTTGAGATTGAATAAATTGTTTGCACTGTGTGATTACATGTGCTTGTTTACATACCGGGCAACTAGCTTCGACTCGAGTAGATACGAAGCTATTCGAATTTTGGGCGCGTGGTTTCGGCCGCCCATGGTTATAACCCCTTTGATCCGAGGCGCTTTTCTCGCGAGTATCGTTAACGGGTTCAACCGGTTTAACGTCTTGGGAGTATTTAGTCAAGAATGCCAAGAGGTCCATATACGTTGGGAAAACGTCCTCGTCTAATGAACGTTCCCATTGAATCTGCGTGTTATTGTCCAATTTCGAAGTGATAATATGAATTATGTTCTCGTGCCATTCGACCGGTTGCTTCAAAGATTTTAAGGCGTTTATGTGCATTTGAGCACCATCGACTAGTCTGCGTATCGAGGCCGACGAACCTTTGCCTACGTGAGGCAATTCAAATAAAGCCTGTATGTGGCCTTGTACTATCTTACGCGGTTTATTGAACTTTTTATTTAATAAGTCCCAAGCAACCAAATAGCTCTCCTCGGACGCGTGCAAGGCGTAAATTGCATTGGCCGCGTCACCAATCAGGTATGATTTTAAGAGGTGGAACTTATCTATCATTGAAATTGAATTGTTTTTATGAACTAGTGACTGGAAGGTATCGTGGAAGCTACGCCACTCCGCGAAACTACCATCGTAGGGTTGCACGTAAATCTTAGGCACGATGGATTGCGTAGAGCTCGCTGTTGGATTAACGGGGGCTCTAGTGCTCCCGGTGTTACTCTCGCGCGTCGACTTAAACTGGTGTAACAGTTCAATAATTGTATCGGTACATTCAAAATACGCGACCTCAAATTCTACTCTAATGTCCTCCGAATTGTCGTCATCTTGTAGCGCATCTATTTGATTTTGCAAACTTAAGAAGCTACTGTAATATTCTTCTAATTTGAACTTGCGTTGTTCCAATTTAGCAGCGACAATTTCGCTGATCGGATTTTCCAACTGCTTGACCGAATTATGCAGGCGCGTTATTTGCGATTTCGCGGTAGAGCGTTGCTTAGTTAAAGCTCTTACTTCTGACGCCATGACTACGAAATTGAGACGATAGATCGAAGAAAGAAACAAGGAAGGTTACTAGGACGATGAGTCTAGAGCTTACTTGTTTGGTGATGGAGTATCTCTACGGCTGTTGGCGCGGCGAGATGACTCCTGCGGCTGTTGCCGGTGGTGAAGTATCCCTGCGGCTGCGGCGCGGTAAGATGACTCCTGCGGCTGCTGGAGCGGCGGAATCACTACTGCGGCGGCTGGTGCGGCGAGATGACTCTTTCGGCTGTTGCCGGTGGTGAAGTATCCCTGCGGCTGCGGCGCGGTAAGATGACTCCTGCGGCTGCTGGAGCGGCGGAATCACTACTGCGGCGGCTGGTGCGGCGAGATGACTCTTTCGGCTGTTGCCGGTGGTGAAGTATCCCTGCGGCTGCGGCGCGGTAAGATGACTCCTGCGGCTGCTGGTGCGGCGGAATCACTACTGCGGCGGCTGGTGCGGCGGGATTACTCCAGCGATGGATCCGTGAGTCGCAAGGCCTTTGCGAAGATCCACAATGGTTGTAGACGGGTCTTGACGGAGTGTATCTCCGTACTAGTGACTCCGTGTATGACGATTATCCACTAACTCTCGTCCTTGGTGGCAGTTATTCCAAGGTTCCAATACGTCTTCGATGGATAGTGTTTCCTAGACGCTGGATCCGGCTCGAAGGACCAAAATGTTACGTCAAGCCTGTCGCGGTTAATTCTTTGACTTTGGCTTGAACTGCTTCCAATTGTATCGGCTGGGATATCGAATGACTCCAATACTCTTCCGTACAACGCACTATTTATTATAACTGTACCAAGGGCCGTGAGGCTGGATATATACAATAGATTTGTTCGTGGTGAACAGTGACGAAGAATAGTTGGTATCTCCGGAGTCGAACTTAGTATCGTCGACAAGTAGGCGGGTTTGTTTGATGTTAACGTAAAGGACTATGTTCTATAAAAATGCTACTTGTCTCTTGCGAATGTCGTTGCTGACTGATTTGGGTGTCTTCGCTCACGATCCATCTCGTGACGGCCAAACTCCCACCCTTCGTGGAGTCGCGGAAAACCCTGGAAATCGTCGCTGTTGTGATTGGTCAAACCATGGTTGGGACCCGACTATAGTTTTACGACAACTTCCAGGAATCCGCGAACTCCGGCGGGTCGCGTCCAGGTATGGCCTGCGACGGTTGGAAATTTGGCTGCCAGATGTGGGACTGGGCCGCACGCTCGAAACTAGGTAAAGTTAATTACAGGGCGTAAGGATTCGTACGTGACTACGTACAATGGAAAAAACTACAAAAGATCCTTACGCCGCTGTAACAGCGGCCAGTCCCAAGAGCAAACGACCGTTCGGTTATTTTTATGGATAATTACTCTAAAGATTAAGGACACTGTCCCCGTGACAATACACCGAACGATGCGCTTGCCTGATCGTGAATGAAGTGCTATGTTTTAACCAAAAGGAGACGGTGTTAAGACGGAACACTTTCAAACGACAACAAACTTTGTTCCCTGATCTTTCCGCCTAACCACTATTCCGCTTTTCTTCGTAGATGTAATAGGAAAATAATCATTGCTGGTAACGAGAAAACTTCCTGCACCTCCGCTGTATCCGATAATGCAAGTAAGCCGTACTTGATCGAGTTGTTGAATTTTTGATGCAAATCTGTAGTTTAATTCTGAATACATCCTTCTGACAGAATACGCAAACTTCGATGAAAAAAATAGTTTCACGCTGATACTAATACTAATCTGACTATAATGCAATATTTCGTCATATTTATAACTCTCTATAATTTACTAATTCATTATTAATTTATGATTTACTTAGATTCGAGGTCCAATCTCATCTCAAATCTGAGATCTCCAATCGGTACTTCGAAGAGTAAAGCAAAGCATCGAAAATAAATTACATCTGTGAGATCTCATATTAAGGATGAGATTAGGTATCAGATCTAAGTAAATTGAATATTATTAAATTATAAATAATTATAGATATTTACAGTTGTAGATCTCAGATTAGAGAAGATATTAGGTTTCAGATGGAAGTAAATTAGAAATTAATAATAAATTAATAAATTGCAGATAATCATCGATAATTAAACTTACAAAATAGATTTCAGAATCGAGACAAAATTAGGTCTCAGATCTAATTTGTTTAGATACTCACGATAATATTTTCATAATTACCATGCTTTATCATAATTTTCGAAGTACCCTGTACAGAAACCGTGTGCATATAAAAAAGACTCACCGGTGGTGTACATGGCGACACCCTTCAAAGTCACTGGCTCGAGAATGGCGGGTTCACTCCTCCCCTTGGAATTAATAGCGTAGAGAAAAAGTCGATAGCTTCTTCCTGTCGTTAAACCAGCCACTTCGAAAGTCGCCCCGTTGGGACTGACTGGGACAGTCTTGTTTAGGTAAATTCGACCACCGTCCTCGTCGGTTACAACTTCTAGTTGATAGCTGTATATTGGCAGTCCACCATCATAGCCATCCAAACAGCGAACAATTAAACCTGTCCCAGATTTTATATTCACATCGTCGATCTCCAATGGCGGTGACATTTCCGTAGCACTACAATTATGTAGGGCGTATGGCCGACCAGCTGCTATCACCTGAAACATAATTAATTAAATATGTAAATAGCACTGAATTAATGTCACCTTCTTTTAAATGGTTAGGAAATCTTGATAGATGACGTTGCTTCACATCTCTCTACACAAACGTGGCAATGCTTCCAGCTATGCTAATGTTTTTTAATATTAGAACGCGCCCCGTGAAAGATGAGAAAAATTTCCGGGAAATTTCTTGCAAAGGGCAATAATGTAGGAAATGTTAATATACGCCCGGCAAAAATCTGTGTCTGGTTTCAGTGAAATGCAACACGCATTTGCAGGGTAAAACCTCGCCAGGGAATATGTCGTGAAAGGGAATATTAGTTTAAATGTCAGACATTTTTTGTATTAATTAAATGCCGACCTTAACCGATTCCTTTGATAATGTAGCGCGCAGAAATGGAGGAAAACAAAAAGTCCTGGAAGGAAATTCGATTCGAAACCATTTAAAAGCAATTCTGTGTTTGCACGTCCAATCTACGATGATGACCACGGCGCCAGAATAACGTATCGCCGTCGCGCAATTCCCATTTCTCTTTAATCGAACCCATTCCTATTTCTGATTTTTACCGGCTCTCTCTTACAGTCTAACTTTGATGACTCGCATTCCTGGGTCCCTTTCCGAACTAAATTAACTTTCGTGTGTTGTTTTATCGAGTGATCCAGTACTTTGACTTAAGAATAAACTATGATATGCGATTCGCAGGTATACCGAAACCTAAATAATTTTTAATAATAATTCTATTTCTTCTAAAGGCTTCTAAAGGTTAACCACTAAACTGCCGGATTAACATAAAACTACCAAAATTAAAAAAACAATTTCCTATAGAATAATAATTTCAATTTCAGATAGAATTAAGATCCATCTTCGAACCTATTGAACACCATATTCCGAATATAAAATTAAATCTAAAAAATATGAAATATTCGAAGCGCAGACATATTAAATATTAAAATTTCTAATTGCAAGGAAAGGCAGCGAGATTAACATTAAGATATAATTACGTAAAAATATGTAGTCGGAGTAGTGGAATCGTGAGGCACTCGCGCATTACGCGCTCAAGTAGAATCGGCATTAACGAGCAGACTTTAGGAAAGTAGGTGAATCGGAAGGGAGTTAACGAGAGCAACTAAGAGAAGTGTACTTTACCTGGAAAAGGCAAGGTGTACGTTGCTTGCCAACCTGATTGCTCGCCCAGCACGCCACGGTGCCGTAGTCCATTTCCGTTGCGGGGGTGTAGTTCAGTCTGGAGCCGTGAAACTGCTGATATTCCTTCAGGCTTTCGGCCACTGATGGTGTACCAGCTGACTGCACGTGAGAATGACGTTGATGGGGAACCTCCACCAATTCACCGGAATTATTGAATGTCCAATGGAATGTCAGCGGCGCCGGATGACTCTCCACGGAACAAACCAATGACACCGTTTCCTGTTTCAAGGCGCCGACCACAACCTCGCTTTTACCCTCCTTGCACACCGGTGTGTCTGTAAACAGATAAATATGAATATTATATTTGTGAGTCTGGTATATATTTTATTATTGTGCTTATTATATGTATATTGAATTATTGTATCATTATATCTACTGTATGTTGTTTTATTGTACCTATTATGCAATGTATTATCGCTATTTTGATATTATGTATAACTTCCATATTACATCCTCTATTATATTATAGTCTCGAAGACGTTTATGCTTCAATTATTAACAACAATTTTGCTACCTCACATATGAATTATTATTAAATTTGAAGCAAGGCCACCGTTTTATTTATATTAATAATGCGGTTATTAGATAACACATGATTTCAATTGAAATTATTATCGCGGTCAAAACGTTCTCTGTATAGAATTAATTAAAGCGCTCACATGATACTAGGCTACCAATAAAAAAATCGTGCGATATCAGGATGATAGTATCGTAATTAATTTCACTAAAAAGTCAATATTTTGAGAATAATTAATAGCGCAAGAAATTGCAACAGGAAAATATGCGCGGGCGATCGAGAGCCTTTCGAGTATGGAAATTTGAAACATTTCAGATTTATGAAGGGAAATGTATAACAATACGTCGTTTGATTTAATGATTCGAGTTTAATTGATATCAAATTACTTCCGATGCTGATGGTGTGTTTCATTGAAAATTAGATGATGCCCCGTGTAACCCGATACGTAGGGTTGATTCTAAATTAAATCGATCCAATACCATTGTAAGTCGAAGCGAGTTCCTCGCGTTGCAATTGTAACGGCTGAATGGAATTCTCTATGAACATGCCATTGATATCTCAGATCGACAACTTGGCCGATTCACATGCGGCTTAATATTGTCTGAGCCAATCACCTATCGCTTAAATCCATTCCTCTCCCCCTCACCCCCTCCTATCGCCCTCTAAAGTACTAATTGCATTCAACTGAACTAATTATAGTTATACATTACGCTCCCTTCGAAGCGGTGCTTTCTCGAAGCACGAATACGTAGGTCGTTTTGCTTTCCATTACAATATTTAATAGAATTATTCATATCTCTTGATTATAATTACTTATATAATAAAACTTGTATTTTATTTATTATCGTAACACTATGATGTTTGTAACACCGGATTATTCTTTGACAATATTATTCGTGAGAATATGAAACCCGTAATATTGGAATGGACATTGATGATAATAAAAAAAATACTATCAAAGAGTATCTCGATCTATCATCATCGATGTCCATTCGAATACGACTGATTTTCATATTGATAAAAATAATATTGTCCAAGAATAATTCCAGATCACAAATATCATAGTATCATAATGAATTAAAAATAACTAAAATAAAATGATTCCTGCATATTCAAATATAACAGATCCATGAAAATAAATTTATAAAAATCAATTCAATAGTATTCCGTGTGTTACAATTCAAAGAAACATTCATGAAACATTAAAGGAATCATTTATAATCGCAACATGAAACAAAGCATAGACAGAAATTCTTGGATGGAGATTCAAAGGGGTGAAGAGAAACAAGAAACACTTGGAAGCGTTGGATATCCAAATGAGATCGAAAGGTGTGAAACGGAAGAAGAAGGCCGACACCGTTGAAGCTGCAACGCATTCGATCGGTCGTCTAATAGGAAATTCCCTTGACATCGGTATTTGCAATAGGCCACGGTATACGGAAGTTCGAAATGGCACGCGGGATGATTTACGACGGAAGCGGAGAATCACGGGACACTGAGGTCGCTCCGTTTCAATCTGATGCAGTTAATGCAGTACTGAATTAATTACTAATACGAGAAGTCGTCAATCCCGGGAACCACGTCACCAGTCATACCAATATCGTCGAAGTATCCTGTACGCTCTCGTTACTACGTTTTACGTGCTAATTTGATTTCAACTCGAGTATGTTAACCTGTAATATTATTAAGGCGACTGCGTTAGTATTAATTACACGGTTACATCGTGAAATTCGAACTAAAGCTGATAAATCCCGATGACGAATGCTTGATGACATGTAATGTGACGTGATCTGTCTATTACTGATATCTACATATAATTGTATTTCATTTAAAATTATAGTTAGTATATAATTAACAAGAATATTTACATTTAACGAGATAATAATCTATTAATCGGAGACGAGGTTTATTTGAAATTACATGCAGCTAACTTCGGTAATACCGATGTAATAAACTGAATAAAATAAAAAAAACTTGATTTGGTACTTGAAATATTATATCCTGAAAGATGGTTTCTTGTATGAAATAATTATTTTTATTCACGAGATTTATTAAAATAGAGTCATCACAGGATGAACAGCATAAAGGAACTTCGATAATTCCAATGATTCTAAATTTCGTAATTGCACTAATTAAACTGGCTTGTCTGTCATTCATTCATTATGGATGCATTAAAACCGAAGCCAATTATTTCTTAGATAAAACCGCATGCCTGATAAAAGTAACCGGGGAAAAGCATTCTCATAATATCGGATATTAAATTGAGCTAATTGACAGTTAAGACAAAGTGTTCTATAAAAACCGATATACTTTCCAAATTTAATAATCCAAGTATTAATTTTGAGTTACTGTTTCAGGATCATATTTAAATTCGAATAATTCTGAATAATAATATAGTAACAGTATTTTCATCAAACATACTAAATAAACATAATAAAACAGTACAGATTATCAAATAACTGCGAACCACTATAAATTTAATATCGATTTTCGGAGTCTATAAGTAAAAGCTGAAAGATTAATTTCGGTGGTCGAAGTAAGGGTTAAAACATTAGGGTAGATTCGCGGTTCTCTTTGGTTCGGCGCATCCCCGTCACACGAGCACTCTATGCTAGCTTAGCACATTGCCAAGCTGCGTTCACCCACACATGAATATTCAACTACGCTTTACATACATTGAATATGCATCGCAGTCCTTCCTTCCCTCTTAGGTCATTTACAAGATGCAGATACACCGAGCTACCACCAGAGGCACAAACCATTCTAATAGAATAACTCGTGTTATATGTTTCACAGGAAAACTATCCACCTTATCCTCGTGGGGGTGCGACGGGGTGCGCTCGTACTCATCAATTCGTGCAAAACTTTTCGGGGTGCAGTCTGAATTCAGACTTGGAAGAGAAAGATTTACACGCGTTGGATAACAATGGATGTTAATTCTATCAATTTATCAGATGACAAAATTTGTATAACTATTATTACTGAATTTTAATATTCCACAGTCCACTAAAAAAATATATTTTTTGTAATTGCCTTAACTTTCAGGGAATTTCTGTAAATGCATGCTTAATTCTGCCGGAAGGTGGAGGTTAAACTTATATTGAGATAATTATTGGAATTATTTCGTATGAAAATGACTTTAAATAAGTTTGTAGTCGTGTTTCATTACGAGAGCTTAATCTGTCAATTTTCTATAATTATTTCGCCAAGTTGTCTATTCGTTCCAATTTCATTCTAACAAGATCCTTCCGAGTCCATTCTCGAACTACACTCGATCCAAAGGATCCTTTACCCACTTCGCCGTTTACGCGTACTTTCGAGTTTCTCGCCATCGATTAAGTAATTATCGGGGTCCCAAACTGGAAATGGTCGAACCGAGGAAAGAGTCTTAGAATATTAACAACGGGGTACGATTCTATTCAAGGAAGTTTCCTTGTTCTCGAAAACACAGAATAATCAAGGATGCTATCACGGATGATTATCCTACAAGAAAAACCTCCTACCATCTATAAATGCGATTACATTTAAATATTTATTTTAGAATTCCATTTCAACCCTCAGAAATGCTTACCTCGAAATAACTAATTATAACCTCAATTAATATTGTTATCACAATGAAAATACTCGGAGTATCTTAATTTAATTCCTCTCTTCATATTTGATATTATTTTACGATATTATGTAAACTAATAAAATAAAGTGACTAATATGAAATTGTAGGAAATAAGTATATTTAACTTCGGGCATTAATGGAGATAGGTGATCATTTTTTGATACCATCGATAAACAGCGTAACAAGGGGTAATATGAATAATTTAGTATTACTAAACGGAAGTAGTACAAGCATTGGCGTGAAGATTAGTCGGTAGCAGTAAAGAGGAAATACGTAATTATAGCAGGTGTCTAGACTCACACATTATCTGAAGCGTCACTGGATTACTGGCAGTTTTCCCCTCGCTATTGGCAGCAAGACAAGTATAATCGCCGGCAGAGTACCGTGTTAAGCCTTGAAGAACCAACGAATGATCACTGAGAACGATGCCTGCTGTCCCATTGTTCTTTAGCTCTTTACCCTGGAACAAAATGTCAACGACATCTTTTCTAAATGTTTCTTCTTACAAAGCGTGTACAGAGATATAGTCTTACGACTGCAGCTGCAATAACCTACTTAGATAATTTGAATAATAAACAATGACAATTTTTCAATCCACAGTTTCATATTGCCCCCTTTTCGTTTTCCATTTTCGGCAATTTAGGTTAATAAATGTTTTGAGAAGAAAACACTTTTAATCCACTTCTTTCGACACAAAATCGTACTAGAATATGTTTGTGCGTTATCTACCATCGATTAGGACCATCTAGGACCGAAATTGGCGACTTTTATTTTTTGGCAATTTTTGAAGGTAACCCCTTCACATTTTTGCGATTCTTGGTCGACCCATTTTTTGGCCAAAACAATTTTTAAACCGCTTCTCTCGACCCAAATTGGTCCTAGAACATCATTAGGCATCATATAGCATCGATTTAGGCCATTGAGGAGCGAAATTGGCGACTTTTATTTTTTGGCAATTTTTGAAGGTATACCCCTTCACATTTTTGCGATTTTGGGTCGACCCATTTTTTGCCCGACAAAATTTTTAAACCGCTTCTCTCGACCCAAATTGGTCCTAGAACATCATTAGGCATCATATAGCATCGATTTAGGCCATTGAGGAGCGAAATTGGCGACTTTTATTTTTTGGCAATTTTTGAAGGTATACCCCTTCACATTTTTGCGATTCTGGGTCGACCCATTTTTTGGCCAAAACAATTTTTTAACCGCTTCTTTCGACCCAAATTGGTCCTAGAACATCATTAGGCATCATATAGCATCGATTTAGGCCATTGAGGAGCGAAATTGGCGACTTTTATTTTTTTGCAATTTTTGAAGGTATACCCCTTCACATTTTTGCGATTCTGGGTTGACCCATTTTTTGGCCAAAACAATTTTTTAACCGGTTCTTTCGACCCAAATTGGTCCTAGAATATGTTTATACATCATCTACCATCGATTTGGACTACTTAGAAGTACTTTTGGCAACTTTGAAATTTTTACGGTTGTTCAAGGTATTAAGCGTATTAAGATATCTTATATTACGACGTTATGAATATGTAATATTCCGTTACTTCTTTACTTACATCCTTGAACCAGGCAAGCTTGTATACCCTGGGATTAGCCCTGACTAGGCACTCGAAGTAGACATCATCGCCTTCTTTGATATCCTCCGGATTCAAGGTCTCCCCCATCCTGAGGGTCACCATTGGCTGATATTGCACGTCGAGTCTCCACTTATCTTCTAATGCACTGTCAGGAATAGCTGGATTCTCAGCTCGACATGTCAGATATTTGCCGTCGTCCTCGATGCTTGGCACGAAGCTCAGTACACTGAGAGTCTGGTTATCCTCCAGCGCATACTAAAACAAACGTAACAAACCCCCTTCGTTATTTAATATTCCTGGCCTGAGCTTATCAGCCTTCCATGCAATAATAAAATTCATTATTCCTAATAAAACATCAGGATTCATTTAGTAAAGAAAGATCCATAGAATACTCATATTCTATATAAAAGCCCGTAGTGAATTAATCGCGAGTCGAATATGAAAATCAATTTAACGTCCTCACACGTGGAGCCGATGAAAGGGGATGGAAAAATCCAAATAAAGCGGAGAGTTAATGATTTTTCGAGATTTACGATCCTATTGCATGGAATCGAAAGAGCCGTGGATGAAAAGGCCGACGTGGAAGAGGTCGATGACTCCACCTCCCCCGCTGTATCGAATTCCCTCTATTACTTTTTCCTCCACCTTTCTCAATCTCCGTCTAGCCCGGTTCCACGATGTCATTTTAATGATAACGCCACCAGGCATGCATATCGGAAAAGCCACGTATCCGTATCAGTATTGCGAATACGATGAATGGAAGTAATGGTTCGTCAGGTTGAATGTTGAATCGCGGACCGTGCGAGTCCTCTCTCGCTCACCGTCACGCCATTTGTCTCGTTTTCTCAACCAATCCAACCTCCTGCATTCCTTTTTTTTCACGTAAGCTTCACTGCATACCGGTTTCGGTCAGTTTCGATGCGACACGATCGAATTTCCCGATAAACCTCTCTCGTTGGTGGAATAGTATCGGCGATATATCCTACAGGGAGATTGTATACGTACACTACAGCTACGCCGGATGTGTACCAAGGCCGAAAGTTATCCGGCCAGAAATTGCACCCTCCGATTCCGAGTGGGATGCCAAATAAATCAGATTTTTCGACGCTTATTTCTTTCCCCGCAATTGACGTCTGTCTATTATGTCTCGTGAATCTCTATGGATTTTAGTTTTATCCTTGTCTACCGCGTTATATCTCGTTTCGCGGATTTATCACTTTTGTGCGTCATAAGTCTCCACCCCTCCGTAGTCCGGGAAATTATATTACGTTCGAAGCTCGATGGAAATTTCATACCCGGTAATTTCTAATCAATCGAAGGAATAACAGAAATATAATAAATACTGCTATTCTCTTCCTTCGACGTTTGTGGTTTCGAATCTAAATGAAATACTTTATAAAAAGGGTTGAACAATTATATTTTCATCCGGATGGAAATTCGGTATTTTGCTACTTTCTAATTACCGAATTGTAAGAATGAAATATATATGAATAACAGAAATGTAATAAATATTACTCCCTGTTCCTTCGATTATACAGAAGGAAAAAATAGTAAGTAACTATGGAATTATATATTATATAATTATAGATCTGATATGGTAATTCATGATTTCCAATATAAACGAGACACTTTATAAAGGAGGCATTAAAAGAGTCTTGTTTCCGATTACGCGAATAAAGTGACTCGAAAACCCGAGTGGTTGCAGAGACGCTTCATCACCGCTGGGAAAAGGTGGAAGTCAAACTAAAGAAAAGAAGATAGATTTTAGTAATTTACCGAGGGACGATCCACCTGATCGTTCACGAAGTTTCGCGACGTCTCCTTCACCTGGAAAGAAGGTGTCCAACCGAGTCGATGGGACGCGGAAGGTAAAAGGAGTAGCGGGCGAGAAACGCGGCAGTCGGAAAAACGAAATAACTGCATCGCTAGGAACTTTCCGACGAATCATCGTGAATTGCGGAAACTTGTAGGACGTCGATTCCAAGAATTTTTCTTTGAATTGCATCGTGAGTTACGCCGACGCTTGCCTTTAACAGTTCGGAGTTCAATTCGATGCTTTAAACGCTTGCGTCAAATAGATTGGACGTCTTAGTAAAAACGACGAACTCTGCTTCTAGTTCGGGAATTTCTCAAGTGGAAATCGGATTCGAGATTTACTTGGTTTCTTCGGATGTCACCCTGGTTTATTTTATTATGCTTGATTACTCTGATCGAGAATAGAATCTTAGCTCCTTCCGATTTTTAATATTTCTATAAATGTCGGGTTAATAATATCCATAGTTACTTATTATTATTACACATTTATTTCATGTAATACCTCTTTTATATACTCAAAGGGATATGTCGCCTATTATATAATAGCTTATACTCCATTAATATAGACACGTTCGGCATAAATAAATAGATATATTAATTTTGAAGTTAATGAAAATTGATGAAAATGTTCCAATGAAAAATATTGTTTCCGATTCGATGTATTTATTGATGATATAAACAATTTCAGTTTCCCATAGTATTCTGATTTTTTTGATTGTGATACGATAAGTAAATGTATATAGGGTCAGCTTATTATAAATATATACCTTACACTGTAATTAAACTTTTATGATTGGAATGCAGTTTCGCTTGAAAAATCAATAGCTCCGTGTTTCCGCTTAATTATATGTAAGAATTATCCGATCTTAGATTTTATATCAAAACTTACGGTCTGAGCCATTCCCTTAATCTGCTTATTCGCTTTCCACCAAGTAATTACCGCGGCTGGCCTCGAACCGTTTGTTCTGCACTCCAAATCGTAGTTTTTTTCGGCCGAAACTCGCGGTTCCTTCGTCAGAATCTGCACAACCAGGGGTTTCACTGGAACAAAAATATAGGATCATCTTTTATAACATTAATAATTATAAGTCGTAAATCAGGCCAATCATACCCTCCGAATAACAGCAAACTTTTTAATTGGGTACTACAAGTTTAAAGCGTAATAATAAATGCAATATGATTTATCCGAAACTTATATCTGGGTTCTTTGCATCCGCGTTATACGAAGATTTGCGATTAAACTTTGTAGGAATTAGTAATTAAATATTTTCATGATTAATATTTATTACTAATATTTATACAGGTATGCAGCACACCCCGCATACTGCGGGATTCACGGTGTAGCCTTAGTAGAATTAATATTAACATATTATATTGATCAATATTTATTGATAATTAAAATTTATTCATAACAAGATATTTTATCAATAATTAAATATTAGTAATAAAAGATTGGAACTAAATCTGCCACACTTTCTGAAAAGTTCGCAGCTAAATACCGTGCGATGTTAATTCAACATTTATTAAGCGGGATGATAAAAATATTAGAACTAAGGTAACGGTTGAATTAGAAATTAGAATCTCGCGAAAATTTCGAACTTTTCAAAGATGATTATAAAGTATATTATACCGGGAACTCTCACCTACTTCGAAAAACAAATTTCCCCTATGGACGACTTAACTTTAACTAACTTATGTGAGCCGCTCTACTTCGGAACTTCTCTTCTTTGCTCCGCGGGCCGCGGAAAACTGCAAATTATTCCTAAGAAAAGAACCAAGCTATTTTCCTTATGAGAAAACCACGGGGATAATGTAAATATATGTATTAGGTGATCCCATAAGTAATGTCGCCTTTGAACTCTAACTCTCAGTGCAAATATGTTTTCAAATTAAAAATATCGATCTGACTATTTCCAAAGTATGTTACGTCGAAAGCATATTTGTTATGGCGGGAAAAGTGAAGTTCCTGTAATCATGTCAGCGAAACATGAGAGGAATGTTTATATATGGTAAATAGGAAAATCAAATTCGTAAATGACCTGAATTTTCAACTTGATTAATATAAACATTTGATGCCTTTGGCTACATTGATTCAACTCCGCTAAATTAACACTGTATTTAGAAACGATTGCAAATCGTGATTACCGCCGATGTATGTAGCGTTTAATTGAAACGCGTAATTAACGCTGTGTGTAATCGACCAGCGTATAGTTGTAAATCTTACACTGTTTACTATAATCATACGGATTTTGTAAGTAATAAATGTGGATTAATTAAAATATCCATCTTCCCGTGGACAAGGTGATTATATACCAGTTATAGTGTCGACAGGAAGGTATTTACTTCTGTTGGTCTCATTAACATTCTATAACATCATGTAACTTTGACGTCACGCACTCATCTATCAGTTTTTTTTTTGTTTATTCTAATAATAATTATAAAAGTACGTAAAACGATTGTCACCTTTTTAGTTTCATTTGGACACGAAAAAATTGGGTTACAAAGGATTAATTTGTCAGTCTAACATATTCATGTACATATTATAGTTCACATTTTTATATTATTTGTATGAGAATATACTTAATTCAATTTTTGATATGTATGAATATGAAGTCATCCGAATTTTACGAAAATAAATATTATTAATAAATATCAAACCACACGAATGTATGGAGGTAAACGTAAAAGGAATAAAATAATATGATATTATATGGCGTATTCGAATTTTAGTATATGAAAGAATGTGATATTTATATTATACAATTATAAAAGAAAATTATGCAATTACACATCGAGTGAAAGGGATAGAGAATTGCTTCGATTATCGTTGCGTACTCGCTGTTACCTTGATTACGACTTGCATTCCACAACAGTACTGTAAGTGAACCGTGTAAAGATAAGATCTACGAAGCTTACTCGTGTCTAGTTTTTTTTTTACAACGTGTTCTGTCGTCGATCAATTCTCGCTTAATCATTGCCGATGAATGTTTCTGTGATTCATTAAAATGAGAGAGTTTCCGTGAGAAAGGATGTATAAGTTGAAGCCACGTCAGCGTAATCAAAGACGAATTTTTTATATCAGATTACAAATCATTTTTCATATCCGTGTTGTGAGCTATCAGAATACAATATATAAAATTATTATGTACGAGATGTTTAGAAAAATAAATAATGAAAATATTTTATATCACATATATAATATTTAATGTATTAAATTATATTGTACATTAAATATATTATAAAATATGGCACTAATAATATGTAAATTTATTATTATGTCAAACGTCGTGATATCAAATGCAAGCTCACAGTCGAAAGTTTAATTAGAGGCATACGTTCAAAATATATAATTCTAATTAATTCTGGGGCAGTTGATGACTCGTGAAATTTATATTAATGTTTCATATTGACTGCACATCGCGCTATTCGGCGTACGGTCTTTATTAAAAGGGAAACAATAAATTGTAATTATATGAGATGTCATTAATGTATGGAATTTGGAGTGCTGGAGGGGTGATTGAATATTGAATTTACTATTAATGTCATCTATTAGCCGTTATCCACGGAAATTCGGAGATAGCAGCGTATATATCAGTCACGGTAAATGCACGCATACACCACCTGTCCACTTCCATCAGCTATAAATCTCTGTACGTCTATTGATTGCAATTATTGCGTACAATATTGGATTCCCTTGATCACGTAGAATAAGGAATTCCGTACAGCACGACATTGAACTTCTACTTAGGTGGTTTACTGGTGAAATATTAGCCGCTACGCGAAATAATTCATTATCACCGTACACGAACATTATCCTCATTTTATTACAGGATTATCCAATTGAGGATGCAAACGACAAAATCATTCGTCTGAAAATACAATCGAGACGTACAAGGGGAATCAGATTTAATGTCATTTTCATTATCCATGTAACCCTATCAACGGCTCGTGAAGCACGGAATTACTAATTTCTGTGTAATCACGACCAACATTTAACGTCAAATCAGTCATTAAAATATCCATTATTGTAGGGTCTATTGACGGACGATATTGTGATTTACTTTTCAATGCAATTAATTGGTGTATGAATGACACAATTGTACAGTGCTTAACAGTGCAAAACAGTTTTTAATGTATATATTCAATGTTATATTCTATAATTAATATCATAATATCACCTATTCAATAATTAGATTATAAATTTTAAAAATTATAGTCAATTTAATTATATATTAATGCTACTTGAAGAAGCTATTGAGTTGGCTGGAGAAGGTTATAAGTCAAAACATTATTGAAAAAAAAACAAAATTTCAATTCATACAAAATTACATAAAAATCCCTTCTATTTGCATATAAAAAATCGCACAAACTTTTTGGTCAAACCAATCCATAGAAAAGTCACATTATACGAAAACAAAAATTCGTGTGCATAATTAGCAATATATGATCGTTTAGACTATAAAATCCATTTAAGTGCCAAATTATATAATATAAAAATGATAATCGATTAACTGAAATATTAATACTGCTTGAAGAAGCTACAATACTTAGACAAGATATTAGAAGCACATGAGAATAAAAATTCTCATACGTAATCAGCAACATATGATTGCTAAGTACGTATATCCATATACTGTATACAATTGCCAGGATTTTAAACGCTGTTCAATCGAACTTAAAAATTAAAAAATTGGTCGTGGCGTGTAAGAAAACAGAGTAGACTGAATGAAGTAATCAGGTTGGATATCGCGCGTTCTTGCCTCGTAAATTCCAGGGCACGCTTATGCGCTGCCGCAACTACCCACTCGTATAACCCCTAATTGCCATTAGCCAGTAGCCACTTCTCTGAAATTGGTTCCTCCGTTCCGTTTCGTGGTCCCTTGCTCTCTACATCGCTACAGTGATCCCTCTCAATGGTCCGCGTACTATTCGCCCCATATATTCTCACGCTTTCAAAGATCTACGCGCTTGATAATCTATAAATCGTTTCTGACGAATATCCATAGGTAATCATGCCACGGAATGTTTTGGTACCGATATGTTGAATCAACTTTCATGGTGGTTTGAAACACCAGCGTTGCATTCAGCGCGATTCAACTTTCATGGTGGTTTGAAACACGAGCGTTGCAATAGGCGCGATTTAACTTTCATGGTGGTTTGGAACACCAGTGTTGCATTCGGCGCGATTCAACTTTCATGGTGGTTTGGAACACCAGCGTTGCTGTCGGCGCGATTCAACTCTCATGGCAGTTCGAGTCACCATCAATTTCGTGATTAACAAAGAACTTAATTTTAGTCTGATTGGTAGATTGAACGTATTGCTGAAGGATATGTGCAAACTTTTGTTGGAAATTATTTGATTCTCGTACGATGGTCACCAGAATGTTAAAATAATAAATAATAGATAATGCAATGATAAATTATTTCAAGTACTGGCAAGAAATACATATCCATACTATTTCTTGATTACTACCAATTTCTTTTAATTATTACACTTTTGATCAATTATTATTATAAAGTATGAAATAACATACTTAATCATACACGCTTCAAATGTGTCATGAATAATTGTTAGACAATAGGCAATATTAACAAAGGCAATAATAAATGTGGAGGATATTAAATAGAATTGACGAGGAAAATTGTTTGGAAAAGAACTGAATAGAGTATTCGCATAGTTAATTTCGTGCAGGTTGCATCTGAAATGTATATCAGGGTTCGATAGGAAGGGAAAAGTTAATATTGGCAGGTTATATCGTTCGGTGCACGAAGCATCGCGTGTCCCTGAATCGTGATCGCGCCTTATTGCCTCTCGAAAGGGAAAAAAAAGATCGGCTATATTTTCTGCGATTAATTAGAAGAAAACCCGAGCAAAAAGATTCCCTGGATTATCGTATCCCGTCACGGTATTTGCCGAATCAAAGGTTTGGTATCGTGACTCCTATCGTGTCCCGTAATTCACCGGCCCTCGATAAACGTGACAAATTGTTTCACTCTACCGCTTATACTCGATAGCCCAGGTCATCGTACGTTTATTCTTACGGAATCCATCGAAATCCACATAAATCGAGCCTACCTTACCCCTTTTTCCATCGCTTTATTCGCTAATTGTTAGCAAAGAATATTATTTGATAATTGGATTTACATTTTCGATCAAAAATCGTAGCTTATGCCGTTCGAATTGAAACGTTCTAAGTTTTAATGTACTTATACCTTATCTTAGTATGCGTATATTATATTATATATATTTTAATATATATTTTTAATTGTGATAATACTTACAATACTTTATATATTATATGAATTGCTTCGAAAAATGAATATCCTGAAAGATTATATTTCTTTTGCCACTTTCATACAAAACTTTCCAGATCACCCAAATTTTTGAACCAAAACAAATATTGTTGTATAATTCGGTGGTTTGTTTTAAGTGGAATACTCTGTATATAGTTTATATATTATCTTAGATTTTGTTGATGAAAGTAAATCAATTTGATTGCCAAGTTTAATCGAAGCTAATAATATAAAATATAAAGTAGTATCAACGGAGTAAAATAAAATAGTTTTAATTACATATTAAGTAATATTATTAAGTATCCAGTAAAAATGATCACAGAGAATTAAGTTGGTCATTGTCACCGATTTCAGATAACTGAAATATGTTACTGGAATATTATCTAATAATTTATTAGTATGCTCCTCATTTTTCAAAGCTCGCGACGTATAATGTTTATTCGATATCAGTATCAGTAGAATATGCACTCGTTTTTTATCTGCTTGTCTCACGACACAGTGAACCTCGACATAAACTAATACCAACATACTTCCCGTCTGTACAAGTAGTTTATCATTTATTTCTACACCGTTTTAACAATAAGTACGTTTGTCATTCATATTTGTACCATTTTCGCACACTACAATTTTGTACCGAGACATTTATGCAACGAGCACACCAACACATACGTACGCGAGATTAAATCCCGTGGCAATTTCCGTTTCCGCAAATCAAGTTACTCAAGATTGACCTGCACGTCGGTTGTAATTAAACTGTAAAAAAAAGCTATGAAATTCAAGTACATACGTGACCTTTAAAAA
This sequence comes from Nysson spinosus, assembly GCA_910591585.2. NCBI lineage: Eukaryota > Metazoa > Arthropoda > Insecta > Hymenoptera > Crabronidae > Nysson > Nysson spinosus. The sequence goes on along the minus strand of OU342837.1, from coordinate 4,463,303 downwards.
AAAGGGGGGGTAATTATAGAAGAAGAGTCTTGAAATGCAATCTACATCCCATCAAATGTTACTTTTCATCGGATAAAAATTACGACTCCGGAGATCGACCTACATCTCCTTACATGAACCTGAATCAAAGTATCAAGTTGTATGGCTCTTTATACGAACCCCGAAGCAAAACGAAACGCATGCGAGAATGTAGGAAAAAAGAAAGGAAAAGAAATAAATTTCTGTTTGGCCGAGGCTAATGGCTCTAAAATGATTTCTGGTGAATAACCCGGGATAATTTGTGCAGAGCACCGAGCACCGAGAGGTGCTGCATTCGAATGGTTATTAATTATTACTCCGTGAGCAGTTTCGATGCGCATCACCGCGCGTGAATAAATATTGCGAGCGGCTACGTGTGTACGCGTGTTTGCGTACAATTGTACGATTTTCTCTGTGCAAATGTAACCGGCACACAACGTCCGATGTTCAGATCGAGCGGATGTGAATTACCGTCGCCCGTAACCGGGATATTCATTAATAATATCGTGGCTATTTATGTTAGTCTTTAAACCTTAATTAGCAGCGCACTGTGCAAATTGTTAGGGTATGAGGCGGACAATTATTTGGCGACTTTCTCGGAAGGGGTATTTTCGGTGACGTCGATTTGTATGTGGTACCAAATACACGTTTCTATATATGTAGATATTTAACGTACGATTAAATCAAATATGTCTGGTTTTACCCTAGGTAATACATTGCATGTACCTACTGTAATTATGATTGAGTATCGTCGCTTTGAATTGCATATATTTGCATATCAATAACGATGATTCGCGGGGTTTCGAATTCTTCGGTGAAACTACCACTAATAACACGGGTACACGTAGAGCCGGAGAATGTAAAACACGAAATATATGTAGCATCCTGTAGTGGAATAAAAACGAGTAGAATAAGAACGAAGGAAGCGTGTTCGGTTCGAACGAACAAGTAAAATAACGTGATGTATGTCGGACATTAAGAAGTAATTTCCGCGGAGTCATTGCGAAGTATGTTTCGTGTTTGTTCTAGGAAATGAACTTACCATGCGTGGGAATGTAGATATTAATTGGTGGAACTCGAGCTGGTATGTGAAATTATACGCATATGCGTATTTTCCCAAAGCTACCTGCGTGCTCGTAGAGATTAACCAACCGCGAATTGACCGCCTAATTGTAGATTTAGATCCATTCGCGGCCGTTCTTCAATGGGAACTAATCAAACGCCATACTTTATCAACGTCCGTTATTACTCACCGCGGCTCGTCAATTAGAATTCTATGGGGTTCACCTTTATGGAAAGCCATAGTGAATTTCGTTATATCCATTATTCATGCGTCGCATTGTACAAGGTACGAAAGTCCTGGTAATGCATAAACTATTGAATATATTATAATTGATAATGTACATTTGAGATCATTCGTGAGCGATAAATATATGTAGATATGTATCAGGCTGTCATTAAATGATAAGCTAAAAGACGGTAGACGTTAGAATACACTTCCCTGTTTCATACAAATTTAGAAAGTTATTATTAGCTGTATCCCTAGGAAGCAAAATAAATAATAAGCGTCCCGAATGTGTATCGTATATACATCTAAGTAAAATATTCATTAAAACCATCGTGTTTACCTGCTGGGAATTTACTACATCGTTGGAAAACACTTTTAATCCTACCATTTAAGTAATACTTTTATCAGTTCTTTTAATCACAATTCCACTGCCACATTCATTTGCGCGTGCATATCCGTAATCCAGTGATCGGTGAGATCAACTGCCTAAGAATGAGCGAGTCAAACAACGTTCCTAGACCCTAATGCTTTTACGCATGTTTACATTAACGTTATCGCCCGGTTTGAATAGTTTACCCCTTGGACTCCTGGTGTGTACTAGGGCTTCTAACCCCTGCGTTCAGATCAGCGTTTCTGGCTCCTTACAAGTCGAACACCCTTGAACCACCCCTTACACAATATCTTCCCACTACCTGCACTTTCCTTTGCTCGGAAGCACACAAACGTACGGTCGTGCAAACACCAATTCTTCGAGTGGGATTCGTACAACACAACCATCAACGGGAGGTACACGTACACGTGGAATCACGTCGGTTCTATCGACCGACAACGACAACGACAACGACAACGACTCGAACATGGCCGGGGGTTGTAGCACGGCAAGAGCACGCGGAGAAACACGAAATCGAAGCTGGAGGCCAGGAGGCACGCGATCCACTGATCCGTCTTGCGAGAGGCGTTACCGTTATCTCAATCGTTCAATCTAGCGCCAACGACTAATAGGTTCACCACGTGAACACCTTGTCCAGCTAAGATCACCTGAAAAGGCCTTCGGTTACCTACTCCCCGTCACGTCTGACTAATCCAATCTCAAAAATTGTTTAATCCCGCCTTATCCTATTTTGTATCTCGCCGAAAACATATGCTTTCAAGGGTCATTTTCTTATCACCTGATAATGGACAGTAGCCGTGAAACTCTAAATCTAGAATCCTTATATCATGGCTTAATGTAAATTAAGAATTTAAATTGAAGAACGTCGGACTTTACGTGAAATTTAACTCTGCCATGTTCGCGAGAAATGATTAAAATAAATTGCATTATCCATTGCTGTTTTTAACTTATTTATATATACAAGCAGAACGAAGCATCTACTGGTAATCGGTTGAAATATCGACACCGTGGAAATAAATTACAGGTCTGGATTTAAACCGTACAATTCTGGGATAGTTTACCGCGCTAATTCAGTTTTATGCAAATGAGAATACTTTATAGAGAGTAGGTAGATATATTATCGCACAAGCGAAACATTTCTTAACCGGGTTCCAATGCAGTTACATACACTGGTACACATTTGCGGCTGAAATCATGAGCAACATGCTAACACCCGCTTTGAGTCAAGCATATAACTTTCCCTATGCATTCGCCGTGACCTGTGTGCAGATCCTACGTTAATGCAGGTACATTTGGTATAATTTCATTAGAAAATGTGCATTACGTTAGCGAGTGAATAAAGTACCTTTAATGGGAATCAGATACCATGCGATATGCATTATCGTATCATATTACCGTTTTCTTTGTGTAAGTATTATACTATTGTGAAATACTACGGGGAATCATAAGTGCAAAATATTATTAAAATTCCCAGTTTCATCATTCTTTTATAACACAATTCTAATACTTCAACTGTATGTAAGATTACACGTCGCCTATTTTACTTCAGAAGACAAATTGTCTAATTGCAAGAGAATTCCAGTTATTAAATGTGAATGAATTCCAACAGCACGTACCTCGACTACTTCACGAAAGATTTTCTATTTCAACGGCGTAACACTGGGAGACTGAGTGAGGAAATTATTACTAAACTGCGGCAAGTAGGTTGAAGCAGTTGTCACGATTTCTGGTGGCTGCTGGGACAAGAACGTCTCGGCGTAGAATAAAGTAAAGAGGGTAAAGAGAAGGGTTAGGAAGATGAGGATGGGGATGGTAAGGAAGAAATGTTTCGGTGGCATGCACGAGAGAAGATTACGAAAGACAGTCCGAACAGTGAGATTTCATGGGACTTACGATTCATGTCAAGGATGAGCAGCCTGGTTTGTGGCGGGACCAAGTTAGTGTTGCTGGCCTGACAGATCAGTCTTGCCTTGAGATGTTGCCGTCCAACTTTGGGGTACGACAAGTGGTTAACCGTCAGGCCTGACTCCGTGTAGTGATACGAGTCGTCTATCACGGTGTTGTCGAGGTACCACACCAGCTTCGGGGGTGGATTCCCACCACGTACCTCGCAAATCAGCTTCACATCGCTTCCCTCGCTGTACGGTACCTCCAGCCTGGAGATGTCCCTCGTCGTGCCGTCCAGTATCACTGGCTTCGATGGAGGAACTGTTCGAACACCGTGAATGGTTAACTCAACGAGAATGTAGATTGATTATTTCCTGGTACACCGACTTGCGGTGATCTACTCGCGTCACCGTTGACACGATTTACATGTGCTAATTAAATGCGGAACCAATTAAAAATATCTTCGACATACATATACATGTCCTGTTCGATCAAAATGTAATTACTTGAATTAATAAATTTTCTCAAACTGAGATCAAATATCACACGAATATATCGTTGCATTTATTTCACGTTCTTTAAATAGCTACTAGATGTGATGGCTTACATACACCCGGCGTATCAATGTTCACTTTGTAAGTTCCATTAAGTATAGGAAGCTGGAATTGAATAATATACCTATAACAGTGAGATTCATCTGCTGCTTTCGCGTCGGTGAATTTTTAAAGTCCACCCGGCACCTATAGACCCCCTCATCCTTGACGTCCAATCGGTCGATGCTGAGGTGGGCAGGATTCGTAGCAGTGATAAAAAAAGCTCTTGGTCCCAATGCCGTTGGCGACGACCAGAGGCGAGCATTGTTGAATTGTCGAGGACCACGAACATCGAAGCTGTAACAATTCAATCAACCCCTTTTCATTCCACCCACCACTAAAATGCACACCCTGCTTTAATCAATAATAAATGGCATCATAAACCGGCTAAACCTAAATCACTCCGTAAACCAATCGCAATCTCCTATTAAATATATCCCATTCAGCTCGGCCACATGCATCCGGTATTATTTGATTAATTGAAATAGGTTCTGTCCAACGGTTGGTTAGAGTTAATCGATGACATATTTAACCACAGCTGTGCTTTCGATACACGTGTGAATGAAAAGTCGAGCTAATTTATAATCACTTATGAAATGATCGCATTAGGCACTCTCGTCATATTGCCGTCATTATTAATGATATGATGTTATAATACCCTAGTAAAGCACACCGGAAAATGTCTATTTGGCCACCGTAAATTTCGAAGCACTTATGTGCAATAATAATACCGTTAATAAATTCATTAATAAAGTTAATTAGTGTGACTATATTTTCTTCTCAAAGATCAGGTCCACAGTACTGTCAATATTTTCTAATCTTTTTAGTCTACTTCTATACGATTAATTTTAGGCTGTCAGTAATGATTTCAATTGGCGTATCCATTTTATAATGATACGCATATATTGCTCCGCGCTGGAAAAGTTTCGTTCAAATATGTGAACGTTCAGTTCCTTTGTCATTAGCGAACTCCTTGCACGATTTAATACGAGAATCGTATGAAAGCCAAGCATGAATATTCGTAGAAGCAGCGTTTGCAATCACGAAGATTCGCTTGACGAAGTTGACGAGACCCTCTGAGACCGTCTCGCAATTTGCCGCCATGCGCAAAGTCAAGACCATGCATATCTCACAGTTCGGCGTAACTTACACAGCTCTTCCACTATTCTCATAGTAAATATCGAGTTCGAATTTATCAGCGGCAACTACCTGATGTTTGCCCTTTCAATTTCAACGGCAATTGATCAATTTAAATATCTCCGAGTATATCGAAAATTGTGATCATTTTCGAGTAGAAATTATTATCATAATTTTAGTATAGTTCTACGAGAATACTAAAATTCGAACAGATTATTTATATACTAAACTAAATTATTATTTATTGAATTAGCCAAAAAGTTCGTACGGTTTTAACGGGTAAATCGAAAGTGAATTTTATTCAATGTTGTTTGTTCTTTCTATTCTCTTTATTCAATAATATATTGTCTGATTCTAGCTTATAACATTTTCTTACTTTTCGGACTGCTTCATAACCCCGCATTCATAAAAATCCCTCGATATATTATAATATAATATTATTAACAGTAGATTACTTCGTTCTTAAATCTCATTTAAAATCCATATTACATTACTATAAATCACTCATACATTAGAAAACGAGTGTAGTTGTCATGCTTCTTAACATTTTATGACAGTATTATGTAACATCTGCACCCATACATCAAACGATTACACAAGACGTAACGATCCACCGATAAATGTAAAAGTTTAATTTCAAAATTCAAGTATACACGACGTAAGATCTCTAGATATGCCAGGAGGGATCTTTACGGGAAAGACAAGGTGGAATTATAATCCGACAGGACGTAAAGACAGATATACACCGAGTCACCTGGGGAGTCATCCTCCGTGCGTGATTGCATATTAAGCATCCGGAACGAACGAACAAGATTGAGGGTACAAGTGAGACGGATCATCCGATGAGATAGTAAGAGGATGAGAATCTATGTCACAAAGAGCATGACAGAGAGAGAGAGAATACATCAAGATGAGAAAGAAGAGTTGAACCGTAGGAGAACCGAGTATGGAAGCCGACGGTTCCTCACGAGCGACTAAAAGTTAAATTGCGTTCCACGACTGCATGGGAGTTCGGATTTCCGCTCGTGACTGAGTATTCCCAAAGCTATCCCGCGCCGCCGCTTACTTCCGCGGCATTGACGTTGAAATACGATTTAATTCTTCCACTTCGCACTTCCACTAGACGAGGAAAATGCTTTCGTGACGTTTTACCATCTCGAACTCTTACCAGAAGGATGTGTTACATCCAGGGACCCGGCTGAATGAAGAAATGTATGGATATAAAGTCCCGCGATGACTCTGAAGTAAACAAGCCATGCTTCGGCTCACTGACGTTTGACATCAGAAGTGTGCTGATACTCTTCATTGATTCTTGATGCTTTGCATCTCCCATATCTATGTAGACTGTATTTATTACGTCACAGACGACCTCTCATCTTACGGGATTTCGGGTCCCACGAAATAAAGTACCAACATCGCGGAAATCAAGTAAACCGGCTGTTTCCTGAATGGATCCTCCGCGTAACGGAACAAGGGGAATAAGCGAAAAAAGATTGACACCTTCGCATTAGAGCCATTCTGATTTAAATCCGCGCAATGTAATCTAAATATTGGATGCGATAGGAAAAATGACTGGGTTGGTAGCACCCTAAAATCGTGGGTCATGATTGGATCCAATGGATGACTGGTCCATTCTTACCCCGCCTGGGATGATGACATAATACATGCACTGCATAGTCGTATGGGAAAACTTAGTCTCGTTACTAAGAAGTCATCATGGAAAGAATGTTTCGGCGAAGTAACGCGTCCGACCGACTTTCTAGCAAACGATAACCATGAAAAGCTATTTCATCGTATCGATCTTCCGGCACTATCGTCAGTTTCGACGATGGGCGAAGGACGAATCCGAAGATCGATCGGCCGATCGTTCTTCCGCACGGCTCGTCGATCACTTGGCTCATTTGCGAAGACTTTCGAGAAAGGCTTCGACCCGGAACGTTTCTAACGAAAGGTCGACGAAGAATGAAAATCCTGCTTTGTCTACCGTTTTGCAATCGGCTCTGCTCGTGACTCGCGAATGGACTATTTATATACATACACATTCGCCGAGATAAAGATTGATCACTTAATTGCGCAATTTAAAACTTATTTGTCGTTGAAGTTAGCAGTACAGACTCAGGAGAATTATCTGTAGTTGCATTTGGAATTTTTTCTTGCAGAGATCTGACGAATGGTATCGAAAATAGAGAAGTTTTAAAACATCCAAGTTCTTAGAATATTAATTATACCTGAATATTAAATATTACGATAAATATGTAATTTTTTAAATGAAATGAACGACAAGAAAGTACATATATTAATTGGTTACCGTTTCATTTTCGTTTTCTAATTACGACCCCTATTTTTAACAGCTACATCCATAATCAATTACTATTAATGGCGAATCAATAAATTCATTCTACCTCGATTAATAATCCCCTCCCATTGTCCTCTTTACAGTTAAAAATGCAACTTTAATTCCAGACGCAGGAAGAATTATATCATTGCATAAATAGAATTTGTTCAAACATTATACAATCGTATAATGTTTGCAAAAAAGTTGGGTTTACAAGAGCATTATATGCTGGAAATAAAAAGTTTCCGGCGAAGTGCGCGTAATCGCATTTTGCATACCTGAATCAAGAGAACAGACGCGAAAAATGTTTATCTCCATTTTTTTCTGAAATATTTGCCCTTCTTTTTGATGGCCTTTAGCTACTTCGAAGTTTGCCAAAGAATATTTGTGTTACCCCATTTAGCACGTCGGTAGAAGGGGCATAAACTTCGGCTTATTTCCAAGATATTCCGTGCCACCCCTAATATCTCTGAGGGTTAAAACAACTATGGCGCTCTTCGTCCTAAAACCGCGAAGCCGTGCTTGGAATTTAAGAGTCGTCACTTTAAGTCCCTCTCTTCTTCGCTCTTTATTGCATTGTCCTTCTTGGCGTGTCTTCTTCTACTTTTAATTACATACTGAAACGACCTTCGCAATAAAGAAGACCTTTAAACATTAAATAAAAGTACTCCACGTTACTCTGAGTTTTACTCTGACTATTCTTGTAAGAAAGAAGAATAGTGTAATAGAATGATATTGTCGTATATTACCAGTAATATAATAATTTCATTTTATTGCAGCGACTCAAACGGAGATTAAGAGGCGAAATTAAGATTCCCTCCATTTGTCGGTGATTTAAAATTCAATAACAAAAAGTAAGTGAAGAAAAATCTTAATACCCCCTCTCAGTCGCCACACAAATTACCGAGAGAAACTGAGTGGTGACTGAGAGTCGCCTTTCGAGTGCAAATGGATAATATAATAATATAATAAAGCAAGCGAATAGAATAATGTAATCGTAAAATATGGGAGATTTAATAAATATTGCATGGAAGCTATCTCTGGTTAAGTTGCACATATAAAATTAAACGAAACGAGTTAAAGGGAATATGGTTGTAAGACATTAAATCAAAATGAAGATGGTAGTATCGAGATAACTTGAGATAGCTAAATTGGCGGGAGTCTCTTAAAGCAAAATGATAAAGCAACCGAATAAGTTGGTACGGCGAGATTATAAATCATAGTAAGCGCGTGTGGAAGGAAAAACGAGGAAGCGTTTTAAAAATGCTAACGACTTTGTCAACTTTGCTTATGAAAGCATTTCAAAAATGTTATATCATAATTCGCTTAAGTTTTACGATGTACAGAGAGTAGATTTACATAGAGAACAAGCTTCCGCTTATCTCGACCTCGTGCCTGCTCCGCGGAACGAAACTCGCGCTTTATTTCACACGATTAATAAAAACATTACCTTCATTTACCAGACACTGAGTTCCTAAATAATGTTAACGAACACTTCGCTAAAATATGAACTTTATGTTATTGCGGAAACACTAACAAGCTTAATATTGGAGATAACTATAATTACTTCTATCATGTTGAGAAGATAGTACAATATTTATCATATTCAAATTAAGTATCCAATTTAATAACTAAACTGTAATTTTGAAATTGCAATCTTGTCCTCGTGTTAATTATCAACGATCACATTTTATCATTATCATAATTTGATAATTATCGTGTAATATGAAAACTTCGTTAGAAGTGTTTAAAATTCATAAATTTATTATCCTGATTTAATGCATCACATATTATATGGAAGATCATTAATGAGGCTAATTACATCGAATACATTTCCTAGTTTTCTAAGAACGCACCAAATATAACGTTGATAGATAGAAGTAGGAAAATGAAGATAAACGTTTAATAAATGTAAATCAAGCTGAATAATTGAAATTGAAGGGTCATGTCATCTCTCTTGATATTTTCTAATATTTTTCGAAGATGATGTTTCTGTGAAAGTGAATGTGAGTATAAAATATGGCGGAAGAATATACGCAATCATACACCTGCAGTTTCGCAATTTCGTTTCCTTAACTGTCTGGTGCACGTACGATAAGCGAGCCGCGATGTCTCGTAATAAATATTTTACTGCGAGATCCCCTGGTAGGGGAAGGAGCCAAGAAAAGGATCGTCGAGAGGGTGGTACGGGAAGCGGCCTTTAAATTTAAAGTTTCTCCTCTCGCGGCGAGGATTAAACTGACTTTACAACAGACGACGACCCTCCGCGCCTTACCCCTCGATCTTCCTCACAGCATCCTAGGTTGAAACCCGTGGAAAGGGAAGAACGAGGTGAATCTACGACCTCAGGACGATGCATCGCCTTCACGGCACATATCTTACACCTTATTACATTTCTTAAATATGACCCACCGGATACTAACGTCGACGATTTCCACCCATCTCCCCCGCTCTGAACTGCACCCCCTCCCCCCTCCCAGTCCTCCCTTCGAATACGAAGACCCAGGACGATGCACGGTACCCGCCCCATTCTATATGCAAAATTTCACGGATCGCGGAAGCGAAACGGCGAGCCAGGAACCAAATGAACTTCACCGTGGAAAATAACGCGAGCTATTTTCGAACCACCCCCGGCCAACTGCACACCTATCTTCCATTTTATTTCTTCGGGGGTGGTTTATGTTCATGGATTATCGAGGTTCCCGAGAATTCACGGTGCGATTACTACGAAGTGATCTCTTTATACTCGAGATACTTTCCCCCGGTATTTAGTGAATTTATTATGGTAGGATTGTTGTCGAAAATATGTTTACCTATAAATTGGTTCACCGTCACCCTCCTTGTACCAAAGCACCATGCTGACTTCGTCGTTCGCCGCCGCATGGATGTCGCAAGGAAGCTGCACCTTATTTCTTACTACACCTTCGATGCTGACAATTGGAACTGAAACATACAAGTAATTCAATGGTTAGTTAAATAGTTACTTAAATTCTCGAAGAATAATATCTCAGCATTAATTGCTTTTTTACTTTGTCATTCGTTTAAATATGTTTCACGTTAACTGTGATTTGATTAGTGGCACTTAACCCCGTGGCATATAATCACAGCAAAACATGATATCAACATTTATATAAGCTTTAATAAGAAACGACATTACTTATGGAATGACCTAATATCTTCGGGTCGTATCGAATTTTATGTTGTTTTATGTAAAGTTGTTAAAAAAACAAGGGAATGGAGGTAACAGTATGCGGATTACAAAGATATCCGAGTTCGCACATCCACTTTAGGTCAAATAGTTGTACGGAACCAGTAAGATCTTGTTGAACCACCGCTAAGACGATCTCTACCATCACGCCGACATCCTTTGGGATTAAGTCTCATTACAGGAGAATTTAGTGGTGACGTACGCGTGGAAGATCGAGGTTCTAACCGAGCTTAGGACTCCTGGCGAGGAGTCGTCCTCGTAGCTGATGGGGTACAGGATAGTTAAAGGGGGTTTGATGTCCTCGTGGCCCCGTATACCCGATTAGATTTACATGTAGATGGAGTTATCACGTTTTAACGAGGTACCCCTTGACACCTCGACACATCTTATCTCCTGGAGGTGACGTTGTTTGCCATTGCTTTTACACCAAACCCGACCAATCGCTCAACGACCTCTTCCGAGGAGCGATTGGTCTCAAGGATCCCATCGATCACCCACCTCCTTATTTCACTGTTCCTCGTCCAATCAGTACATCCAGGAACCTCGTGGATTTTTATCACGATTTTCATCATCGATATCAGATAAGCACGTGGAATTACATCGATGTATCCAATTCGAAAGGATTCTTTATTAACTTCTTTATTAATTCGTGAAATGGGGGATAATTTGATTATAGATTCTTGGGGTGTAATTATATTTGTAAACTAAAAGGATGCACGGAGCCAAATGAAATTATAACATGACCCAAAAATATGTATTCTATTTAACTGAAACCTTCAAGGATCAAATTTTCATATATTTCAAATATTAATATTTAGTACTTCCAAAAGGACGCTTCAAAAAATAATAATCTGCAGAATTAGAAGAGAATATAAACCACACAAGTATTGGCGAATTCAAACATTGCATCTAAAACCTGCTGCATAAAGTAATAACTAATATAATATAAATCTATTATAATAATCACCCCAATAACAAACCAGATAATAAGAACAAATTGGTTTACCATAAATATCGTCCTGTAAAAACGTCAGGGGTTCCATAATTCGAAAATGATATAGTACCCCCGAGTCTCTTATCGCCGACTTTATCCGTCCAGAGAATGAAGTTTAAGGACTAACTGAGCTAGGTAAACTGGAAGAACGTCCTTGCAGTGACAAGAGCGGCGTTCATCCTGTGCTGAACAATTTCATTTATCACGGAGAAAATGGCGGTTAAACTCCGTGAACGAGCGTACCATACATTTCCCGGAGATCGAGGGAAGGCAAGGGGTATTTCTATACCACGGAAAAGTCGAGTGACACTAGAAAATGGAACGTATCTTCCGCGTTGTCTTCATTGTTCTCGTAGAAAGCAACGTGGAACACGCTCGAAAGTACATCACCGTGAAAATCATTCGGCAAACTGGGTTATCAATCCTTTTATATAGTTTATTAGTCTTCGTCCGGGAAATTTCATCGCGCAGGATTTCCCTCGTAATTGAATGTAATTCTATCAGTTTTCCGCGAACGACTTAATTGAATATTGAATATCGAATATCGAACAATTTCTTTTCACCTGGAACAAGTAGGACAATCAGGCTTTATTATTATTATATATTCTTCTATGTATATGTGTTAATTAATTATACGACGTTAAGTGCATTGTTTGATTTCATTTTAGGATCTTGAAGTTGAAACTGTTATGTGCGACCTTTGTACACTGCTAGTTTTTAATTAACTTTCCAATTTATTTTGAAACAGAATTGTTACCTCGTGCTTCGGGTAGCTTAAAAATATCAACACATTTGTGAAGGGCATTAAGAGAGTATGAAAAAGGGAACGATTTAATTGCAACTGGATTGCTGCACCGTTTGAAATTGTATTACCATAAATGTAATTATGATTTGATTTTTATGTGAATTGTGCGCGATTTTATTAGTACATGTTATTCTGAATAGGTCAGAATCAACGCCGCGGAAAAATTTGATTAAGCGCCATGGTTGAAGTGCGCGACGACCGCCCGGGAAATGGTCTATTTTAATTAGGTTTTTAGTTTGTTTTTTCAAGCGGACTTCAAGTTTTACACATACCTTTTTTATATAGATTTGTTCCACTCGTGTTGAGTTCTTTAGCACTTGACATATTTTGTGTAACTTTATTCCACGGCGGGAGCTTGTTCAAAACATTAATATACGAGGGGTTTTTTCATTTTGAATTAGATCATAAAGTTCACTGGATTTTAAAACCCCCGCCTATGATTTCGCAGACATTGAATAAAGTGCTTTTTTGTGGTACTTGCTGCAACATGCGATAAGATATATACGTAATGTGTTAATTTTTTATATCTTTCTTGGAGCTGTTATGTTTCTCGAGTGCTTCGTTAAATATCTCAAGATATTATGTTATATTCTAGCTGATGACAAATAATTAATAATAATCAATCTACCATAAAACCTGCCATATAAATATTTCCAAAACTTTTAAAAGCGCCTATCTCTTGTAATAAAATTGCTATCAAATTACACGTTTAGAAATTATACTTGATCTCTTCTAATCATATCACTCTTTCCAAAACTTTTATATGTGCCTATTTATTCTAATAAAATTGTTATCGAAACACATGCTTATAAAAATATATATAATGTCTTCTGTAAAAGCAAAGCAAACTTTCTCAAATTACCGAATACATTTCCTGCGTAAGATTCAGTGATAACATAAAATGAGACAGATGCAGTACTAAATATAGTACTAAATGTAAGAAGAGACAGATTAATTGGAGGACATCCAAAGAAGCGGCGTATTGGGGGTAGTAAAAGTGAGGTGAACGTTTGGTTTGTTGGTTAAACGGATGCTGTATGCATCGTAATTTGTTAAGGCTACCGTGGAATTCTGGACGCCCACGTCGTTCCCAGTACAGATCGATGTCGGCGGAAGGAAGGTTCATAAATAACTGTTCTACGTGAAAAAGGAATCCATCAGCGGCCACTCTCCTTAACTAGCCAATTCCAGGCAACATCAAATGTACCTACAGATCCGTCTCTTTTTTTTCTTCTTCTTTCCGCGAAGCATCCGAGTCATAAATAAGTAATCTTTCCGTTTCCTCGAATGCGCGGCTGCGTCTCGGTGCCTCAAAAGATGATCGCCTTGGGTGAACGAGCACAGGATACCACGTTTATTTTCCTTCCTTTTTATTGAAGGTGTAAATTTAACGGGTTTTATTTTTTCCCCTCCCTGCCACTTCTATTCACCCTACGCCCACATCTTCTTCTCTTTTCAGTGGCGCACGGTATTGGGAAATGAAATACAGCGTTAGTTCTACGCCGCTAACTTCGCCGGTATTCTGGTCTTTTCCCGAAAAGAAATCTCCCAATAATTTAGCAAAAGGTGGCCGATCCACGTGGATCGACTTTCTCGCGCACCTGAACCGTAAATGAAATATTTACGAGGTCGCTCATAAGTTCGGATGATATTACGTATCGATTTTACCGGTGGCTTTCTTTTAGAAATATATGTAAATTTGCCCGGAAAACAGCTGTTAGAGTGGCAACGAATTTCATCGAAAGAATACATCCTACGTATTCTTACGAAATAAAGAAATAAAGAAAGTTTTAAAAATATACAGTACTGGCTAGCTTAAAATGAATAAGCCAATAATACACATTGCAATAAATTATCACGATCATTTGGTAATTATTGTGTTCACTAGCGTGAAAATATTTTTCCAACATTTCCCCCGATATTCTAAGACCGATTAAGATGTGTAGATATTAAGATACTTAAAGAATAAAACTCAATTAATGCGGCATTCTTGTCACGAATCGTAAGCAATAATGTTTAGCCGAAGCCCCGCCGTAATTTAAAGCTCATCAATTAGAAAGCTTATTTCTTTCCTCGGAACCCGGGGCAAGACAAATTCCCCTACAAGCCGGTAATTAAGACCACCACTACCAGAATTGAGAAATAAAAGGAACCAGCCGATTCCTAAGTCGTGTTTACCCCGAGAATAATCTAGATTTATGCCGCGATAGATCTTGTTTCCAGGTTAATTATTTCTACGGAGTACTTTTCGGCAAACCGTACACACTACGTACACACCAAGGCCACTGGTTTACGGTAATGGCGAGATACGTAACGAAGCTATTCACGATTTAAGATAACCATTCATTCGTGCCACCAGCCACCGTTCGCTCGTCCTTCTTTTCAAAAACCCTCCCACCACACGGCAGCAATTAATGTGACGATAAAAAAAAAGGTATTAAGGACAAACGGGAGGAAGACGCGCGGGAATTACTACCAGATGCTTAACGTACGAATAAAAATAGTCGCTCGAGGCTAGCTTTCTAAGCGTCTTACCTTCGCCTTTATATTCCCTGATTGCCGTTCATTGTTGGAATGAATAATTGTCTGCAGTAGGAGTAACAAGGTTAAGAACCATGTTACGCCATTATTATTAATTTATTAATCCCAAGTTCGAAATTCAATCTTATATCACAATTTAAAAAAACTTTGCGTAACCTGTTATAAACTCAGGACGACGCGGCCCCAGCTGAGGATGCGAATCTTCGCACTATTCGCATAATATTAAAAAAATTGCGCTTCTTCACGGGCATCATATTATTTTATATTTAAAAAATGGGTTCAATATAATTCAACCTTTAATTGAATACAACCGTCACCTATTTATGGAGAGTACAAAAAACATACTTCTTATTTTAATTCGCGATGATTTATGAAGAATTTAATCGATGAACTTTATAGGACACGCATTTACGTTTCATGAATAATAACGGTATAAGTGAATGAAGAAATTCTTATTCTTATTATTTCAAGGCCAATACGAGATTAGCATAATTGCCGCGCGGTTCCACTAAGCCACGAAAGATTGATTGTTTGTTAAACACAGTCGCATTATTTATGGCATAAGGTTTGGTTTGTCAGACGTAGGTTCACAGCAGGGTCGCGCTAAATAAACGTCGACATTTTCGGAAATATCCGCGGGTGGTGGACGTGGGTGGATGCATATGAATCAAATGTTTGTAATATGCATGATGAAAACATTTGTCGGAAGCATAAGTACCTAATGAATCATAAATTTACGTCAAACATTGAAATTCCTAATGACACGTAGGGGCTCGATCGTTTCAGCGAATCGATTGATTGCCATTGTTATCCCGGATACCTCGATAAACTCCAAAACGCATGTAATATTAATAATCTCCTGGATTCTATTCTTCGAATTGATTCGTGTCGTATTTAATTTGACGTTTCATTATTTATACTTTTCATTTATGTCCAACTATGATCGAATGTGAACTGTATATTAAAATTAATTGGACAGAATCAATTATGAATTATTATATGTAAAACCGTGGTAATGTACCGAGTAATATTTGTTGTTATTAGACCTGCCATTCAGATATTATTATATGTTATTATTCCCGTCATTATTATTATATATTATTAACTTCGATGCATCATAATTTGCTATAAATGAGCGATCATTAACGTTCATGCAGGAAATTGGAAATTAAAGTTCCTCGAGGGCATGAAATTATAAATTAAGTTGAAAAGGAGTTATCGTGAAGTAGATTTAAAAATAAAGTTTTTCTGGGGAATCTCTAAAATACGAGGGAATGAAAATCTATAAAATCCAGGTTATTATAGCCGATTATATTCTCGAGTGGGAAAAGGTTCCCGGGAATATTGAATAAGTCAATGAAACAGGTAGATCGAGAAAGACGATTAAAACGGTTCTATAATGAAGGAAGCATCTTGGCAGTATTTGCGGTAAAATGCGAATAAGCTTGCGAGTACGGCTTTATTTACGCGCTCACGGCTGCCTAACTCTTTACTCCACGGTAATTACCACGGCAATTACATAGCGATTTATAGTAATTACAACTTTCCCTAGGTGAGTGCAACCCAAACTGTGCCCCTCCTTCCGTTCTATCGCAACCAAGGCCACTTTTTCCTATAAAAAGGTTCCTCGAGTACCACGTGAAACCATTAATTTACTACATTCCAGCGCCACAATTATATATTATTTTTAAATTTTCGAATTACATGTATATTAAATTAATTATCTACTGCATATGTACATATGGAAAAATGTTTATTGCAATAAATAAGAAAATTCAGATTATATAGGATTTAAATTAATTGGAGTTAATTACATTAAGATAACCTTCTATCATATCTATCAAATTACTTATCTATTAAATATATATACTAAATTTATGAAGATTTAGAGAATAATGTTTCTTTAATTTTTCTCGAAAAGATTTTTATTCTCGTCAAAGACAATCCATGTCAAAAATTAGAAATAATAATATAATAAATATAAAAAATCGCAATGCCATCACACGGAAAAGTAAGAAGTGCTTCGCATAGAAGTCATAGCTTCATTATAATCGGCAGATTTTAATGCACCACGAAATACTCGTTCTACTTACGCGATGTATCACTGCATACTCTGAACGTCATTCGAAACGCAGTTTCGCCTTACATTCCGGCATCAGCTCGAAATCTCAAACATGTTTGAGCCATGGACGGATACTTTAAACTCATCTTTACGACGTTCTACAGTCGCATCACGACCTATGCGTCTGTTTCCTCTGCGCATAACAGCTTTCGCATGGAACAGAACAGTTCTGCAGCAGAGCTTTGCAGTTCCCGAGTTCCGCCGGAGACATTAATCTCCCTTATGAGTTACGATGTATATACACCGCGCAAGGGTTTGCAATCGCCATTATCATTCCGCCATCGAATCTCGAATATTACTTGCATCGTGAAACAGTAAGCTTGGGAAAAATTAATTGCCGCCAAAGAATGTAATTAAAACATGACGTATTGTCTTTTATTCCGCTGTCGCATGGTTTTCTTCCTGGTTGTCGATAGTGGATTCTATCATGTCATATTGTGATTTATCGAACTCGTGATTGAACTTTTTTTATGGTTTGATGTGTGACGTGGAAGAAAATATTGTTCGTTTATATTGTTGTGTTATACATTTTGGTATGTTTGAAGGTAATATCAAGGTTTTGACGGAAATTTTATATTCGAATATTTTGATGAAGAAAAGGGATTGAAATGGGTTGAATTGCAGAGATATACTGGAATAATTAAATATCGTGATAAACTTGATAACGAGTATCAACATCTTTGTTTAAAGGAATCAATACAAATACTAATGCCTAAAAGGATGAATTGAAATACTAATGCCTACAGGGACACCGGAAGCTCTTTCGTTTCGATAATCGATAATCCAATAATTTCGGCGAGTACATTTATAGAAGTGTCACCGGCTGGCAGTACTTTTCAGATTTAGAAAATCAATTCCAATCGAATGCATTATCGGAATCATCGATAAATTTCAAACAAATCGGAATTATTGTCACTTTCGAATATTATTTATTTTCCCCCTGTTTCCATCCCGACGTTCAGTACTTCAAAGTGGGTCAAACAAAATATTGTTTTTCATTCCACTTCTAAACTACACTTCGATGATATCAATGGAAACAATAGTACAAACTCGTTTATCTGTATTAATATCTTAATGACGTACACAATTAATGTGCGAAAACATGTTATACGCGATTATCTCGGATTGGCAGAAACATTTCACGAACTTGTAAACCGACGGCAAGTTTGCTTTATGATCTTCTGGCAAAAGTTCGATGATGGAACCTTCGAAACACCGCCTTCTATTTTACGACACTCCATTTTACGACTGACAACCTTTACACGCCGCAGGGTTACGACACGGCTTTACAACACTCGAATGTCTATCAGGTAAGAGAAAAAGGGTTAATCTTGACTACGAAACAACGACTTGCATAAAGCGAATAGAGTTTGGGAGAGGTTGTCGATGGTTATCGTGGGTGCACATTAATATCGGGTGACACTGCGATATCTACTCACCGATGCGGTTTACGAATATCCATATCGATCTCGGCACCGGCAGCAAAAAACCACCGCGTTTTTGAAATTTATAATATCGACACGTTGCTCTTTCCCTATACACACCCGAAAGAGAGTTATTTTGTGTTTCCGTTTCGATGCGAAACCCGTAATTTTTCGTTTTATACCGGCCGCCCGACCACCCAGACAGAATCACGAAAATATTTAAAATGATAACGATTTAAATGTTCACGCTTTTTCTACCGCTTCGTGCGGGAACGCGATTTTACTATACACCTGAGGTGTCACCGATAATACTCGTTCGCCGATAACAGAGAAGCAATTTTGATTATTATCGTCAGAATGGATTTTGCGAAGACACTTCGTTATTCGCGATGATTGATTTCACCCTCAGGAAAATATTTTCTACTCGGTGCTGATTGATTCCGAATAGTGGCTTGTTAAAACGATGGTGCTATCACGTTTGATTTATGTCTGACTTTATTGCTATTATTTTATTTCACTTCAAACGTGACGCCAAATTATTTCTTCCGTAACCCCCGAACTACGGAATACAAATATGTGATTATTATCAAGAATATATTATAACGAAGTGAAATACACTGGATTTCGTATAAAATGGGGCATATAATTATATAACAATATTTTTTCCGTGTAAAAAATATGTTCGCTCTGGAAAATTCTATGAAAGGACGACAACGGAATAATTGTTGTATTATCGCGGTTGAACATTTATTTCATACGGGACACGCTGTATAAAATTATTAATAATTACTAATATGTAATACAAGTGGTTCCGGTGAAATCATTAATATTAATTATTAATATTTTGTTTCATTTTGTATCTTTGCAGTTATAACGAAGAACATTATGTTTGGGATTTCAATAATGATTATATTATTGTAATTAAACTATTACATAGAATTTGTTACAGTATGTTCAGTTAGTAACGAAATAATACAACGAGGAAATAACGTCTCGTGTTTCATTAAAATGTAAAAAGTGTACCACGAATATATGTATATATGTATTTATCACGAAAGGTATCATTGACATCCATCGATTCACGCACGATGCAAAAATGATCTCAATTATCTCGCCACCCTGCACGTGATAAATAATACGATCAAAGATAATGCGCGGTTTCATTCGCCTTCGGTTTATGATTTATCGGCCGCCGAACGATTATCAGTTTGATTCGGCTGACTCTTCTCATGGATAAATGAATACCTTTCCGAGGTATCTCTTGGAAAAGAAAAAAATTGAGATAGCAATTACATCGTTTCGAAGGTCCTGCAATTACCAGGTAGATCCGACGCTCGTTATCTGATACCGAAGAACGCACGAATCACTTTGTTGGTAGCAAGGTAGTCGCAGGTAATAATTATGTTCTGGTTGGAACGAGGGTAAGAAAAATATGAGGATGTTATTTAAATATGTAACAACCGAGTGCACGATTCTAACTGTTCCTTTCTTACCCCATCATTGGCAGAAAAATATGAACATTTAAATCAAATATTATAAGGGACGTTGAAGACGAGAGATTCTATTTATTTATGGGATTTATTAATACTAGAAGAAACAAAGCTGTCAAAGTGACTGGTCTTCCGATTTTAATAAAATTATTTCAATATTGAACGGCGCTTTATTTGAGATTCCTTGTAGCTTCATTTTATGTAGATAACGCACGTAATTAAATCCATTGATTAACTTATGCTATACAGCTATAATTTATATATAATTAAATGTGTGCATTAATGCTGTATGCGATTGGTAGTTCTAGTGTTAAGATTTGATAAAATGAAGGATATTGAGTCCACATTTAATATGTAACATTTATTTTTATAGTATAATCCACGTATGCAAAAAATAATTGCTGGAGATTTAAAGCACAATCCAATCGAGATGTATATACACCATATTTGCAAAACTGGGGATTTCAATGTATCGCGCTATATATAATATTTGCGTGGATTTGCATTTCGCATTGTAGTAGTAATTTCAGTAAAGCGATATTGTAAAAACAAAATCATCGCGTTTTTATGCCCCGCGAAAGCCGTATCAACATTGAAACGCGTGTTTGTGTCAAACATCGATCATAACGCGGGAACACAAAGATACGTTAAAAATATTGTATTTTGTGTAATAATGATTCATTGAAAACAGGGGAAATTAATGACAGGTCTTCATTGTGAATTATATCGCTCGTTTCAATAACGAGCGAGTTAGAAATGTTACATAACGAAACGCAAAATGAAAGAAAAGCCGAATTTAACGCTTCGCTGGAAACAGAGAAACATATAAATATCATTGTATTTCCAACAATAACTTGATATAAAAACTGTTCGTGCAAGTAAATCTATAATTAAACTTACAACCCGCGTCTTTCACGCGAGTTTTTCGCTAATAAGGCAAAGCACTCGAAACGTTTTCATTTAATAACATTTACGTGATTAAATTTCAGTTCTTCGTTAATTTGACATATATTTACTTTTATTGTATGCGACACATTTTAGGAAAGCTTATTTATAATTATAATTTCATATTACATTATACGCCAAAGCTTTGGAAAATGATATGAATTAAATCATAACTAAAGAGTATAGTTTAAAGAGTAGAGTACCCAGTATACTTTTTAATTTCACTCTCTTCCTACCCTTTCAATAGGCTTCTCAAATAAATGCGAAAGAACTCTGCCATGAAATAACCTCCAGTTTATAATTCAAGTATTTCAATTCAACTCGTAATTTGTCTTAAAGTACATGAAATAGCATCAACGGAACACTTGATCTTGTTTAACGTCTAATCTAAATGAATATTTCACATTCCACCTTAAAAGAAGATTAATCCGATTGATTCAAACTTGAAAGATTAGAAACATTACTGCGAATCGAATAAATAATATCTTTAAGATTGACGGCGGTCATATTGTTCTTATAGAAAAGGACGAATACACAAGAATTAATTCATTTTACAGAATGTAAATTTTTTAGAATATAGGGTAAACCGACGAACGAGCGGATAGCGTTAAACACGAGCGAGTCAAGAGTCTCTATCACAAAGTCGATTATAGTGTTGAGTGTCGATTACAAAGTTGATTGCAGTGTTGGTTCGCGTTGATCCGTGCCGATTGTTAGTCGCGTTGAATTTTCCATAGACGTATCTTTAATGCTTGTAAATAAACCGTATATACGTATTTATCCACGCAATTCGTCCTTGCCTCGTTTCACTGGGCATTTACAAATCTACCACGATCCCTACACATACGTTATCACCCAAGTACAATTATTGAAATTATCACGATGGTGTGTTAAACGAGTCGTGTCAGGTGTCCACCCCCATCCAGTTTTCAGGGCGTAAACCCGATTTTTGTTTCTATTTCTGGCAGACACGGAGTATGTGCCCGGAACCGTGAAAGCCGTGTGCGGAATAGCATTTGGTGTCTACCTTAGCAGGTTTTAACGGCCCAGTCCCGTATGCTAGACGCGTGCCAATTTCTCCGCTCGTCCCACCACCGTCTGTCTGCGCGTGTGTCTCTGATCCTCGGAAAGAAGAACCCTAGAAAATAGGCACCACCTATTTTCCCTTGGCGATCCTCCTTCTTCGACTTCCCTACCATCCCAACCCTTCCCTTTCAACCCTTTCTGCCTTGAATGCAGGATATCTCTACCTTATTTCTACCGTGGCTTTACCCATTTTCTAACCCCCTCCTCTAAACCCTGATTTCTCTCTTTCTACCTCAACTCGTCTACTAGAATATCTACCTACTTCTTGCTACCACTGGCTTCTTTGGTTTGGTTGATGTTTCGTGATGTAAAAGTGTATGGAAAATGGTGGAGTCTGAAGATACTTGAAGAAAGTTTTCGACGTTTAGGGTTTCAGATTCAAGGGGTGAAGTTAGGTAGAAATATTTGTTGGATGGGTTCGGGGTGAATTTAATATTATTTTTCAACTGTTTTCAGGGATTGCTTAAAGTTTGGGGAACGTGGGCTTTTGTTTTGTTATGAGATTTTAATATTAAATTTATTAATATTAAAATCGGGATATACTTTACGTAACATTAACATTAATATAATCAAATTTCATATCGAATATCATCGCTGGAATTTCATATGAAACAAACTAAAGAATGTCGCACCGAAAACCGATATTCGAAGATTGAAATATTCTAATGCTTAATCAAAAAAGAATGCAGCGATTTATCGAGGAAGTTGATTGTTGCGTTGTCGAGGTTGAAAGAAAATGGCGATAATACGGAACGATTGCATTCTGATGCGGTCGAAGAATACGATCAATCTCAGGATCAAATTTACGAAGAACAAATAACGCTTGCGTGAAATACATAACGTCTATAGACACGGCCGACTGCTCCAAGTTCCATCTTCGGAATCTACGGCATTCACCTTCCCCGATTCTTCCTAGGAAAATCTCTCTCCTCCTTCTTTATCCGTGCCTCGAAGGAAGTTGAATCTCTAGTTCCTGCAGGATTTCCGAGGACAAGCGTTCCCTTGCTATAAAGGAAATCGAGAAAATATCTTGTAGGTCAGAGCGAACTATCTGCGATCAGAAGCGTGCCATTGGTAGCTTTACGGCTCCTCGAATAGACGAATTCTTATCTCGTCCATTCCACTCTTTTATCCATTTAATCTCGGTGTTACGATCCATCTTAAATAAATACCGTTGAGTATGATAGTATCATGTAATATCATTATGCATTATTTCATTTTTTCGATTACTTAATAAACTTCAGATGAAATATCTAGTAGAAATATCTTATCATTCTTTTTCTCCTAAAATGCAAGATGCTCTCCTTTCAGAACATACTATTTCTTCAATACGTTTTTTTAGGAAATTTCTTTGTCAATTTATGATACTTTATATGACTATTTTATTTAGTCGCTATCGTAGTTAGAATTTTTCTATTTTTTAAATATTCTACCTTTGACGCTTTCATTCATAGTTTTTATTATTAATAATGATGCAGGCATTGTACTCATTTCTTACAGCCATGCAATGTGTAAGTGTGTGTTTACCGATCTAGATTCTCGAATCAACGTGCTACCAGCATTCTGGTAGCTTTTAAATCGCCGGAAATCAATGCAATGCATCTTTCACGAGACATGGGAGTTGCGTCGAGTAAAATGCACTTCGGTCCAAGTTAGAAGGGGGAGGGGGTCTTAAAAGATCGACCATATAGATACCTATATCCCTTCTTTCCTTGAGCCTCTTTGGCTTTACTCTACAACCAGGCTGTCCTTTCAGCACAAATAAATAAGTAATCACATATGAAAGTACTCTGGACTTTTATTGGGATGATGCAAAAGTTACTTTCTAGTAAGGAACACGATATTTTAAAATACAAGTTTTACTGCAAGCTTAGCTATTGAAATAAATAACTCTAGAAATATTATTCGATACAGTTATATCGTGTGGTGCAAACAAAAATATTTATTGGTTCGACCCAAAATCGTCCTAGAATATGTTTATACTTCATTTAAATTTTTAAACCGCTTCTTTCGACCAGAAATCGTCCTAGAATATGTTTATACATCATCTACCATCGATTTGGGCCATTTAGGAGCGAAATTGGCGACTTTTATTTTTTGACAATTTTTGAAGGTATACCCCTTCACATTTTTTCGATTCTGGATCGACCCATTTTTGACCAATACAAATTTTTTAACCGCTTCTTTCGACCAGAAATCGTCCTAGAATATGTTTATACATCACCCACCATCGATTTGGGTCGTTTAGAATTGAATTTGGCGACTTTTCATTTTTGACCATTTTTGAAGGTATACCCCTTTACATTTTTTCGACTTGGGTTTGACCGATTTTTGACCAATAAAAATTTTTTAACCACTTCTTTCGACCAGAAATCGTCCTAGAATATGTTTAGACATCATCTACCATCGATTTGGGTCGTTTAGAATTGATTTTGGAGACTTTTAATTTTTGACAATTTTTGAAGGTATACCCCTTTACATTTTTTTGATTTGGGTTCGACCCATTTTTGACCAATAAAAATTTTTAAGCCGCTTCTTTCGACTAGAAATCGTCCTAGAATATGTTTATACATCACCTACCATCGATTTGGGTCGTTTAGAAGTGATTTTGGCGACTTTTAATTTTTGACCATTTTTGAAGGTATACCCCTTCACATTTTTTCGATTCTGGATCGACCCATTTTTGACCAATACAAATTTTTTAACCGCTTCTTTCGACCAGAAATCGTCCTAGAATATGTTTATACATCACCCACCATCGATTTGGGTCGTTTAGAATTGAATTTGGCGACTTTTCATTTTTGACCATTTTTGAAGGTATACCCCTTTACATTTTTTCGACTTGGGTTTGACCGATTTTTGACCAATAAAAATTTTTTAACCGCTTCTTTCGACCAGAAATCGTCCTAGAATATGTTTATACATCACCCACCATCGATTTGGGTCGTTTAGAATTGAATTTGGCGACTTTTCATTTTTGACCATTTTTGAAGGTATACCCCTTTACATTTTTTCGACTTGGGTTTGACCGATTTTTGACCAATAAAAATTTTTTAACCACTTCTTTCGACCAGAAATCGTCCTAGAATATGTTTAGACATCATCTACCATCGATTTGGGTCGTTTAGAATTGAATTTGGCGACTTTTCATTTTTGACCATTTTTGAAGGTATACCCCTTTACATTTTTTCGACTTGGGTTTGACCGATTTTTGACCAATAAAAATTTTTTAACCGCTTCTTTCGACCAGAAATCGTCCTAGAATATGTTTATACATCACCCACCATCGATTTGGGTCGTTTAGAATTGAATTTGGCGACTTTTCATTTTTGACCATTTTTGAAGGTATACCCCTTTACATTTTTTCGACTTGGGTTTGACCGATTTTTGACCAATAAAAATTTTTTAACCACTTCTTTCGACCAGAAATCGTCCTAGAATATGTTTAGACATCATCTACCATCGATTTGGGTCGTTTAGAATTGATTTTGGAGACTTTTAATTTTTGACAATTTTTGAAGGTATACCCCTTTACATTTTTTCGACTTGTGTTCGACCCATTTTTGACCAATAACAATTTTTTAACCGCTTCTTTCGACTAGAAATCGTCCTAGAATATGTTTATACATCACCTACCATCGATTTGGGTCGTTTAGAAGTGATTTTGGCGACTTTTAATTTTTGACCATTTTTGAAGGTATACCCCTTCACATTTTTTCGATTCTGGATCGACCCATTTTTGACAAATACAAATTTTTTAACCGCTTCTTTCGACCAGAAATCGTCCTAGAATATGTTTATACATCACCCACCATCGATTTGGGTCGTTTAGAATTGAATTTGGCGACTTTTCATTTTTGACCATTTTTGAAGGTATACCCCTTTACATTTTTTCGACTTGGGTTTGACCGATTTTTGACCAATAAAAATTTTTTAACCACTTCTTTCGACCAGAAATCGTCCTAGAATATGTTTAGACATCATCTACCATCGATTTGGGTCGTTTAGAATTGATTTTGGAGACTTTTAATTTTTGACAATTTTTGAAGGTATACCCCTTTACATTTTTTTGATTTGGGTTCGACCCATTTTTGACCAATAAAAATTTTTAAGCCGCTTCTTTCGACCAGGAATCGTCCTAGAATATGTTTATACATCACCCACCATCGATTTGCGTCGTTTAGAAGTGATTTTGGCGACTTTTCATTTTTGACAATTTTTGAAGGTATACCCCTTTACATTTTTTCGACTTGGGTTCGACCCATTTTCGAACAATAACAATTTTTTAACCGCTTCTTTCGACCAGAAATCGTCCTAGAATATGTTTATACATCATATACCATCGATTTGGGTCGTTTAGAATTGATTTTGGTGACTTTTAATTTTTGACAATTTTTGAAGGCACCCTGATATATTGAAGTAATTATTTCAACTTGAGGATGCGCACTCGTTTGCAATATCGCAGTTCATTTTGGAAATCTGTAACAATTTCAGAGGATTCCATGCACAAATAACTGAAACCTCAGGCCATTTGAAAAGTTTCATTCTTACGAATCACATCAAAGAATTCGAGAATATTTGTCGACGGCGAGAGACCGATTAGTTCATTAGGAGTCTTACTACCGAGTGATATCTTCATTTAAAATTGGCTGAGAAGCCCGAGTTACTTGATTAACAGCTCTTCTATCATCTCGACGAACTCCTTAAGCCGGCACCTTCCTCTCCACTCGTCGTTTATTACTCTTTGATCGCGCGCGTGGCCGACACAGCCACGGTTTTTCAAAGAAAAATTCCGTGAGAGCGGTGCAAAGGGTGCCGCGGTCCGATCTCATTTTCATCCCTCGTTTCAACTCTGTCAGCATCAGCCCTCGAGAAGTTCGCGGCACTCCTAGTTACGTTGGCAAACCGAGCAAATAGAATCAAGGGGAATCACCGGTAGAATCCAATGGAAACGAGAAAAGATAAGTCGAAGACGAGGAAACGCGTCCTGGAAGAGTCCTGGAAGATGAAGGAAGAAGAATTCGTAAATAATTTTTGAGATTTTTGTAGATAATTTAATTTTTAATAGTTGACATTTGCCTTCATATTATTTAATATTACTGGTATTCTATAATCGTAAAGGATGATTTAACAGAGTTATTAAGGAAGAGGGAGACATGTGAAGAATCTAAAAAATTAATAATTTCAGAAAGTTACAGTAATTTCGTGTGAAGAACAGAATAAAGAAACAGTGCATAATTGATAGATAATTTGTCACCACAATATTAATTGTTGTTATTAATGTTTTATAATAACTATTTTACCGTCATGCTAGAGGATTAATTCGAAATAGGAGGACAAGAGAAAAGGTATAAAAAAGTAAACGATTTGGTAAAGTGGGTACAAAGAAATAAGGAGAAAGTTGGAGTTAGTGAAGTACATGTGACTGGAATAAAGGGGAGGAGCAGAGGGCAAAAAAGAGGGTTTAAAAAAGGAGAGACAGTTTAACGAGTTGAGTAAGGGTTGAATCGCTTGTTTCAATCGACCGTGCGTTGTTTGTAAGGCTTGAGTGACTTCTCCATTATCTTTTACTGCGGACTACACCGCGCCGAATTTTTTTAGCAATAGCTTCAAGTTGGAATACGATGAACAAAAACAGAACGATATAATATGGCAGTATTCGGTTGAATTACTTTCGAAAACTTTCTAAATATTTTTGCAGGGAGCACTTTATATGCAAAACTTATAGTCAGAATAATTCTGATACCTTTTCGTTTCAACTAATCAAATATTAAAACATTATCAATTATTTAATATAACAATTTGTTGACAGTTTTAAGTAACGCCTAAAATCTCGAACAATAATTCTTTTCGGAAATTTATTTAAAATGTCATAGCAAAAATGAGTAAGTCCATCGATCGTAATTATCGTTTCTAGAAATAAATGGAATTATGATATTAATATTCAATTGTTGAAACAAATAATTTCAATCTTACTTAACTCCTTGCATTCGATAGTTCTTACTGCAACAAGTGTTTTAACTGCGGAAGAACGAATCGTGCGATATTTTTGTCCGGCGGTGATCTTATAAAGAAAAGTCCGCTCTTTCGAATGCACTTTGTTGCATCAAAAAATATTCACGGACTCCTTAGTTATTAACGATTATTCGGGACATTCATTCAACTTTGTTCGCGAGTCACCCACCGCTCGGAGGAGGCCCCGTATTTTGATGAATTCCGGAAGAACGAATCGTGGGATATTTTTGTCCGTCAATGATCTTATAGAGAAAAGTCCGCTCTTTCGAATGCACTTTGTTGCATCAAAAAATATTCACTGGTTCCTTAGTTATTAACGTTTTTTCGGGACATTCATTCAACTTTGTTCGCGAGTGTAACCCACCGCTCGGAGGAGGTCCCGTATTTTCTTTAATTCCGGAACAACGAATCGTGGGATATTTTTGTCCGTCAATGATCTTATAGAGAAAAGTCCGCTCTTTCGAATGCACTTTGTTGCATCAAAAAATATTCACTGGTTCCTTAGTTATTAACGTTTTTTCGGGACATTCATTCAACTTTGTTCGCGAGTGTAACCCACCGGTCGGAGGAGGTCCCGTATTTTCTTTAATTCCGGAAGAACGAATCGTGGGATATTTTTGTCCGTCAATGATCTTATAGAGAAAAGTCCGCTCTTTCGAATGCACTTTGTTGCATCAAAAAATATTCACTGGTTCCTTAGTTATTAACGTTTTTTCGGGACATTCATTCAACTTTGTTCGCGAGTGTAACCCACCGGTCGGAGGAGGTCACAGATTTTCTTTAATTCCGGAAGAACGAATCGTGGGATATTTTTGTCCGTCAATGATCTTATAGAGAAAAGTCCGCTCTTTCGAATGCACTTTGTTGCATCAAAAAATATTCACTGGTTCCTTAGTTATTAACGTTTTTTCGGGACATTCATTCAACTTTGTTCGCGAGTGTAACCCACCGGTCGGAGGAGGTCACAGATTTTCTTTAATTCCGGAACAACGAATCGTGGGATATTTTTGTCCGTCAATGATCTTATAGAGAAAAGTCCGCTCTTTCGAATGCACTTTGTTGCATCAAAAAATATTCACTGGTTCCTTAGTTATTAACGTTTTTTCGGGACATTCATTCAACTTTGTTCGCGAGTGTAACCCACCGCTCGGAGGAGGTCCCGTATTTTCTTTAATTCCGGAAGAACGAATCGTGGGATATTTTTGTCCGTCAATGATCTTATAGAGAAAAGTCCGCTCTTTCGAATGCACTTTGTTGCATCAAAAAATATTCACTGGTTCCTTAGTTATTAACGTTTTTTCGGGACATTCATTCAACTTTGTTCGCGAGTGTAACCCACCGCTCGGAGGAGGTCCCGTATTTTCTTTAATTCCGGAAGAACGAATCGTGGGATATTTTTGTCCGTCAACGATCTTATAGAGAAAAGTCCGCTCTTTCGAATGCACTTTGTTGCATCAAAAAATATTCACTGGTTCCTTAGTTATTAACGTTTTTTCGGGACATTCATTCAACTTTGTTCGCGAGTGTAACCCACCGGTCGGAGGAGGTCACAGATTTTCTTTAATTCCGGAACAACGAATCGTGGGATATTTTTGTCCGTCAATGATCTTATAGAGAAAAGTCCGCTCTTTCGAATGCACTTTGTTGCATCAGAAAATATTCACTGGTTCCTTAGTTATTAACGTTTTTTCGGGACATTCATTCAACTTTGTTCGCGAGTGTAACCCACCGGTCGGAGGAGGTCACAGATTTTCTTTAATTCCGGAACAACGAATCGTGGGATATTTTTGTCCGTCAATGATCTTATAGAGAAAAGTCCGCTCTTTCGAATGCACTTTGTTGCATCAGAAAATATTCACTGGTTCCTTAGTTATTAATGTTTTTTCGGGACATTCATTCAACTTTGTTCGCGAGTGTAACCCACCGGTCGGAGGAGGTCACAGATTTTCTTTAATTCCGGAACAACGAATCGTGGGATATTTTTGTCCGTCAATGATCTTATAGAGAAAAGTCCGCTCTTTCGAATGCACTTTGTTGCATCAAAAAATATTTACTGGTTCCTTTGTTATTAACGTTTTTTCGGGACATTCATTCAACTTTGTTCGCGAGTGTAACCCACCGGTCGGAGGAGGTCACAGATTTTCTTTAATTCCGGAACAACGAATCGTGGGATATTTTTGTCCGTCAATGATCTTATAGAGAAAAGTCCGCTCTTTCGAATGCACTTTGTTGCATCAAAAAATATTCACTGGTTCCTTAGTTATTAACGTTTTTTCGGGACATTCATTCAACTTTGTTCGCGAGTGTAACCCACCGCTCGGAGGAGGTCCCGTATTTTCTTTAATTCCGGAAGAACGAATCGTGGGATATTTTTGTCCGTCAATGATCTTATAGAGAAAAGTCCGCTCTTTCGAATGCACTTTGTTGCATCAAAAAATATTCACTGGTTCCTTAGTTATTAACGTTTTTTCGGGACATTCATTCAACTTTGTTCGCGAGTGTAACCCACCGCTCGGAGGAGGTCCCGTATTTTCTTTAATTCCGGAAGAACGAATCGTGGGATATTTTTGTCCGTCAACGATCTTATAGAGAAAAGTCCGCTCTTTCGAATGCACTTTGTTGCATCAAAAAATATTCACTGGTTCCTTAGTTATTAACGTTTTTTCGGGACATTCATTCAACTTTGTTCGCGAGTGTAACCCACCGCTCGGAGGAGGTCCCGTATTTTCTTTAATTCCGGAACAACGAATCGTGGGATATTTTTGTCCGTCAATGATCTTATAGAGAAAAGTCCGCTCTTTCGAATGCACTTTGTTGCATCAAAAAATATTCACTGGTTCCTTAGTTATTAACGTTTTTTCGGGACATTCATTCAACTTTGTTCGCGAGTGTAACCCACCGCTCGGAGGAGGTCCCGTATTTTCTTTAATTCCGGAAGAACGAATCGTGGGATATTTTTGTCCGTCAATGATCTTATAGAGAAAAGTCCGCTCTTTCGAATGCACTTTGTTGCATCAAAAAATATTCACTGGTTCCTTAGTTATTAACGTTTTTTCGGGACATTCATTCAACTTTGTTCGCGAGTGTAACCCACCGCTCGGAGGAGGTCACAGATTTTCTTTAATTCCGGAAGAAGGAATCGTGGGATATTTTTGTCCGTCAACGATCTTATAGAGAAAAGTCCGCTCTTTCGAATGCACTTTGTTGCATCAAAAAATATTCACTGGTTCCTTAGTTATTAACGTTTTCTCGGGACATTCATTCAACTTTGTTCGCGAGTGTAACCCACCGGTCGGAGGAGGTCACAGATTTTCTTTAATTCCGGAACAACGAATCGTGGGATATTTTTGTCCGTCAATGATCTTATAGAGAAAAGTCCGCTCTTTCGAATGCACTTTGTTGCATCAAAAAATATTCACTGGTTCCTTAGTTATTAACGTTTTTTCCGGACATTCATTTAACTATATTCGCGAGTGTAACCCACCGGTCGGAGGAGGTCACAGATTTTCTTTAATTCCGGAACAACGAATCGTGGGATATTTTTGTCCGTCAATGATCTTATAGAGAAAAGTCCGCTCTTTCGAATGCACTTTGTTGCATCAAAAAATATTCACTGGTTCCTTAGTTATTAACGTTTTTTCGGGACATTCATTCAACTTTGTTCGCGAGTGTAACCCACCGGTCGGAGGAGGTCACAGATTTTCTTTAATTCCGGAACAACGAATCGTGGGATATTTTTGTCCGTCAATGATCTTATAGAGAAAAGTCCGCTCTTTCGAATGCACTTTGTTGCATCAAAAAATATTCACTGGTTCCTTAGTTATTAACGTTTTTTCGGGACATTCATTTAACTTTGTTCGCGAGTGTAACCCACCGGTCGGAGGAGGTCACAGATTTTCTTTAATTCCGGAACAACGAATCGTGGGATATTTTTGTCCGTCAATGATCTTATAGAGAAAAGTCCGCTCTTTCGAATGCACTTTGTTGCATCAAAAAATATTCACTGGTTCCTTAGTTATTAACGTTTTTTCGGGACATTCATTCAACTATATTCGCGAGTGTAACCCACCGCTCGGAGGAGGTCCCGTATTTTCTTTAATTCCGGAAGAAGGAATCGTGGGATATTTTTGTCCGTCAACGATCTTATAGAGAAAAGTCCGCTCTTTCGAATGCACTTTGTTGCATTAAAAAATATTCACTGGTTCCTTAGTTATTAACGTTTTTTCGGGACATTCATTCAACTTTGTTCGCGAGTGTAACCCACCGCTCGGAGGAGGTCCCGTATTTTCTTTAATTCCGGAAGAACGAATCGTGGGATATTTTTGTCCGTCAATGATCTTATAGAGAAAAGTCCGCTCTTTCGAATGCACTTTGTTGCATCAAAAAATATTCACTGGTTCCTTAGTTATTAATGTTTTCTCGGGACATTCATTCAACTTTGTTCGCGAGTGTAACCCACCGGTCGGAGGAGGTCACAGATTTTCTTTAATTCCGGAACAACGAATCGTGGGATATTTTTGTCCGTCAATGATCTTATAGAGAAAAGTCCGCTCTTTCGAATGCACTTTGTTGCATCAAAAAATATTCACTGGTTCCTTAGTTATTAACGTTTTTTCCGGACATTCATTTAACTATATTCGCGAGTGTAACCCACCGGTCGGAGGAGGTCACAGATTTTCTTTAATTCCGGAACAACGAATCGTGGGATATTTTTGTCCGTCAATGATCTTATAGAGAAAAGTCCGCTCTTTCGAATGCACTTTGTTGCATCAAAAAATATTCACTGGTTCCTTAGTTATTAACGTTTTTTCGGGACATTCATTCAACTTTGTTCGCGAGTGTAACCCACCGGTCGGAGGAGGTCACAGATTTTCTTTAATTCCGGAACAACGAATCGTGGGATATTTTTGTCCGTCAATGATCTTATAGAGAAAAGTCCGCTCTTTCGAATGCACTTTGTTGCATCAAAAAATATTCACTGGTTCCTTAGTTATTAACGTTTTTTCGGGACATTCATTTAACTTTGTTCGCGAGTGTAACCCACCGGTCGGAGGAGGTCACAGATTTTCTTTAATTCCGGAACAACGAATCGTGGGATATTTTTGTCCGTCAATGATCTTATAGAGAAAAGTCCGCTCTTTCGAATGCACTTTGTTGCATCAAAAAATATTCACTGGTTCCTTAGTTATTAACGTTTTTTCGGGACATTCATTCAACTATATTCGCGAGTGTAACCCACCGCTCGGAGGAGGTCCCGTATTTTCTTTAATTCCGGAAGAAGGAATCGTGGGATATTTTTGTCCGTCAACGATCTTATAGAGAAAAGTCCGCTCTTTCGAATGCACTTTGTTGCATTAAAAAATATTCACTGGTTCCTTAGTTATTAACGTTTTTTCGGGACATTCATTCAACTTTGTTCGCGAGTGTAACCCACCGCTCGGAGGAGGTCCCGTATTTTCTTTAATTCCGGAAGAACGAATCGTGGGATATTTTTGTCCGTCAATGATCTTATAGAGAAAAGTCCGCTCTTTCGAATGCACTTTGTTGCATCAAAAAATATTCACTGGTTCCTTAGTTATTAACGTTTTTTCGGGACATTCATTCAACTTTGTTCGCGAGTGTAACCCACCGCTCGGAGGAGGTCACAGATTTTCTTTAATTCCGGAAGAACGAATCGTGGGATATTTGTGTCCGTCAATGATCCTATAGAGAAAAGTCCGCTCTTTCGAATGCACTTTGTTGCATCAAAAAATATTCACTGGTTCCTTAGTTATTAACGTTTTTTCGGGACATTCATTCAACTTTGTTCGCGAGTGTAACCCACCGGTCGGAGGAGGTCACAGATTTTCTTTAATTCCGGAACAACGAATCGTGGGATATTTTTGTCCGTCAACGTTCTTATAGAGAAAAGTCCGCTCTTTCGAATGCACTTTGTTGCATCAAAAAATATTCACTGGTTCCTTAGTTATTAACGTTTTTTCCGGACATTCATTTAACTATATTCGCGAGTGTAACCCACCGGTCGGAGGAGGTCACAGATTTTCTTTAATTCCGGAACAACGAATCGTGGGATATTTTTGTCCGTCAATGATCTTATAGAGAAAAGTCCGCTCTTTCGAATGCACTTTGTTGCATCAAAAAATATTCACTGGTTCCTTAGTTATTAACGTTTTTTCGGGACATTCATTCAACTTTGTTCGCGAGTGTAACCCACCGGTCGGAGGAGGTCACAGATTTTCTTTAATTCCGGAACAACGAATCGTGGGATATTTTTGTCCGTCAATGATCTTATAGAGAAAAGTCCGCTCTTTCGAATGCACTTTGTTGCATCAAAAAATATTCACTGGTTCCTTAGTTATTAACGTTTTTTCGGGACATTCATTTAACTTTGTTCGCGAGTGTAACCCACCGGTCGGAGGAGGTCACAGATTTTCTTTAATTCCGGAACAACGAATCGTGGGATATTTTTGTCCGTCAATGATCTTATAGAGAAAAGTCCGCTCTTTCGAATGCACTTTGTTGCATCAAAAAATATTCACTGGTTCCTTAGTTATTAACGTTTTTTCGGGACATTCATTCAACTATATTCGCGAGTGTAACCCACCGCTCGGAGGAGGTCCCGTATTTTCTTTAATTCCGGAAGAAGGAATCGTGGGATATTTTTGTCCGTCAACGATCTTATAGAGAAAAGTCCGCTCTTTCGAATGCACTTTGTTGCATTAAAAAATATTCACTGGTTCCTTAGTTATTAACGTTTTTTCGGGACATTCATTCAACTTTGTTCGCGAGTGTAACCCACCGCTCGGAGGAGGTCCCGTATTTTCTTTAATTCCGGAAGAACGAATCGTGGGATATTTTTGTCCGTCAATGATCTTATAGAGAAAAGTCCGCTCTTTCGAATGCACTTTGTTGCATCAAAAAATATTCACTGGTTCCTTAGTTATTAACGTTTTTTCGGGACATTCATTCAACTTTGTTCGCGAGTGTAACCCACCGCTCGGAGGAGGTCCCGTATTTTCTTTAATTCCGGAAGAAGGAATCGTGGGATATTTTTGTCCGTCAACGTTCTTATAGAGAAAAGTCCGCTCTTTCGAATGCACTTTGTTGCATCAAAAAATATTCACTGGTTCCTTAGTTATTAACGTTTTTTCGGGACATTCATTCAACTTTGTTCGCGAGTGTAACCCACCGGTCGGAGGAGGTCACAGATTTTCTTTAATTCCGGAACAACGAATCGTGGGATATTTTTGTCCGTCAATGATCTTATAGAGAAAAGTCCGCTCTTTCGAATGCACTTTGTTGCATCAAAAAATATTCACTGGTTCCTTAGTTATTAACGTTTTTTCGGGACATTCATTCAACTTTGTTCGCGAGTGTAACCCACCGCTCGGAGGAGGTCACAGATTTTCTTTAATTCCGGAAGAACGAATCGTGGGATATTTGTGTCCGTCAATGATCTTATAGAGAAAAGTCCGCTCTTTCGAATGCACTTTGTTGCATCAAAAAATATTCACTGGTTCCTTAGTTATTAACGTTTTTTCGGGACATTCATTCAACTTTGTTCGCGAGTGTAACCCACCGCTCGGAGGAGGTCCCGTATTTTCTTTAATTCCGGAAGAACGAATCGTGGGATATTTTTGTCCGTCAATGATCTTATAGAGAAAAGTCCGCTCTTTCGAATGCACTTTGTTGCATCAAAAAATATTCACTGGTTCCTTAGTTATTAACGTTTTTTCGGGACATTCATTCAACTTTGTTCGCGAGTGTAACCCACCGGTCGGAGGAGGTCACAGATTTTCTTTAATTCCGGAACAACGAATCGTGGGATATTTGTGTCCGTCAATGATCTTATAGAGAAAAGTCCGCTCTTTCGAATGCACTTTGTTGCATCCAAAAATATTCACTGGTTCCTTAGTTATTAACGTTTTTTCGGGACATTCATTCAACTTTGTTCGCGAGTGTAACCCACCGGTCGGAGGAGGTCACAGATTTTCTTTAATTCCGGAACAACGAATCGTGGGATATTTTTGTCCGTCAATGATCTTATAGAGAAAAGTCCGCTCTTTCTAATGCACTTTGTTGCATTAAAAAATATTCACTGGTTCCTTAGTTATTAACGTTTTTTCGGGACATTCATTCAACTTTGTTCGCGAGTGTAACCCACCGCTCGGAGGAGGTCCCGTATTTTCTTTAATTCCGGAAGAACGAATCGTGGGATATTTTTGTCCGTCAATGATCTTATAGAGAAAAGTCCGCTCTTTCGAATGCACTTTGTTGCATCAAAAAATATTCACTGGTTCCTTAGTTATTAACGTTTTTTCGGGACATTCATTCAACTTTGTTCGCGAGTGTAACCCACCGCTCGGAGGAGGTCCCGTATTTTCTTTAATTCCGGAACAACGAATCGTGGGATATTTTTGTCCGTCAATGATCTTATAGAGAAAAGTCCGCTCTTTCTAATGCACTTTGTTGCATTAAAAAATATTCACTGGTTCCTTAGTTATTAACGTTTTTTCGGGACATTCATTCAACTTTGTTCGCGAGTGTAACCCACCGGTCGGAGGAGGTCACAGATTTTCTTTAATTCCAGAAGAACGAATCGTGGGATATTTTTGTCCGTCAATGATCTTATAGAGAAAAGTCCGCTCTTTCGAATGCACTTTGTTGCATCAAAAAATATTCACTGGTTCCTTAGTTATTAACGTTTTTTCGGGACATTCATTCAACTTTGTTCGCGAGTGTAACCCACCGCTCGGAGGAGGTCACAGATTTTCTTTAATTCCGGAACAACGAATCGTGGGATATTTTTGTCCGTCAATGATCTTATAGAGAAAAGTCCGCTCTTTCGAATGCACTTTGTTGCATCAAAAAATATTCACTGGTTCCTTAGTTATTAACGTTTTTTCGGGACATTCATTCAACTTTGTTCGCGAGTGTAACCCACAGCTCGGAGGAGGTCCCGTATTTTCTTTAATTCCGGAAGAACGAATCGTGGGATATTTTTGTCCGTCAATGATCTTATAGAGAAAAGTCCGCTCTTTCGAATGCACTTTGTTGCATCAAAAAATATTCACTGGTTCCTTAGTTATTAACGTTTTTTCGGGACATTCATTCAACTTTGTTCGCGAGTGTAACCCACCGGTCGGAGGAGGTCACAGATTTTCTTTAAATCCGGAACAACGAATCGTGGGATATTTTTGTCCGTCAATGATCTTATAGAGAAAAGTCCGCTCTTTCGAATGCACTTTGTTGCATCAAGAAATATTCACTGGTTCCTTAGTTATTAACGTTTTTTCGGGACATTCATTTAACTTTGTTCGCGAGTGTAACCCACCGGTCGGAGGAGGTCACAGATTTTCTTTAATTCCGGAACAACGAATCGTGGGATATTTTTGTCCGTCAATGATCTTATAGAGAAAAGTCCGCTCTTTCGAATGCACTTTGTTGCATCAAAAAATATTCACTGGTTCCTTAGTTATTAACGTTTTTTCGGGACATTCATTTAACTTTGTTCGCGAGTGTAACCCACCGGTCGGAGGAGGTCACAGATTTTCTTTAATTCCGGAACAACGAATCGTGGGATATTTTTGTCCGTCAATGATCTTATAGAGAAAAGTCCGCTCTTTCTAATGCACTTTGTTGCATCAAAAAATATTCACTGGTTCCTTAGTTATTAACGTTTTTTCGGGACATTCATTCAACTTTGTTCGCGAGTGTAACCCACCGCTCGGAGGAGGTCCCGTATTTTCTTTAATTCCGGAAGAACGAATCGTGGGATATTTTTGTCCGTCAATGATCTTATAGAGAAAAGTCCGCTCTTTCGAATGCACTTTGTTGCATCAAAAAATATTCACTGGTTCCTTAGTTATTAACGTTTTTTCGGGACATTCATTCAACTTTGTTCGCGAGTGTAAACCACCGCTCGGAGGAGGTCCCGTATTTTCTTTAATTCCGGAAGAACGAATCGTGGGATATTTTTGTCCGTCAATGATCTTATAGAGAAAAGTCCGCTCTTTCGAATGCACTTTGTTGCATCAAAAAATATTCACTGGTTCCTTAGTTATTAACGTTTTTTCGGGACATTCATTCAACTTTGTTCGCGAGTGTAACCCACCGCTCGGAGGAGGTCACAGATTTTCTTTAATTCCGGAACAACGAATCGTGGGATATTTTTGTCCGTCAATGATCCTATAGAGAAAAGTCCGCTCTTTCGAATGCACTTTGTTGCATCAAAAAATATTCACTGGTTCCTTAGTTATTAACGTTTTTTCGGGACATTCATTCAACTTTGTTCGCGAGTGTAACCCACAGCTCGGAGGAGGTCCCGTATTTTCTTTAATTCCGGAAGAACGAATCGTGGGATATTTTTGTCCGTCAATGGTCTTATAGAGAAAAGTCCGCTCTTTCGAATGCACTTTGTTGCATCAAAAAATATTCACTGGTTCCTTAGTTATTAACGTTTTTTCGGGACATTCATTCAACTTTGTTCGCGAGTGTAACCCACCGGTCGGAGGAGGTCACAGATTTTCTTTAAATCCGGAACAACGAATCGTGGGATATTTTTGTCCGTCAATGATCTTATAGAGAAAAGTCCGCTCTTTCGAATGCACTTTGTTGCATCAAGAAATATTCACTGGTTCCTTAGTTATTAACGTTTTTTCGGGACATTCATTTAACTTTGTTCGCGAGTGTAACCCACCGGTCGGAGGAGGTCACAGATTTTCTTTAATTCCGGAACAACGAATCGTGGGATATTTTTGTCCGTCAATGATCTTATAGAGAAAAGTCCGCTCTTTCGAATGCACTTTGTTGCATCAAAAAATATTCACTGGTTCCTTAGTTATTAACGTTTTTTCGGGACATTCATTTAACTTTGTTCGCGAGTGTAACCCACCGGTCGGAGGAGGTCACAGATTTTCTTTAATTCCGGAACAACGAATCGTGGGATATTTTTGTCCGTCAACGATCTTATAGAGAAAAGTCCGCTCTTTCTAATGCACTTTGTTGCATTAAAAAATATTCACTGGTTCCTTAGTTATTAACGTTTTTTCGGGACATTCATTCAACTTTGTTCGCGAGTGTAACCCACCGCTCGGAGGAGGTCCCGTATTTTCTTTAATTCCGGAAGAACGAATCGTGGGATATTTTTGTCCGTCAATGATCTTATAGAGAAAAGTCCGCTCTTTCGAATGCACTTTGTTGCATCAAAAAATATTCACTGGTTCCTTAGTTATTAACGTTTTTTCGGGACATTCATTCAACTTTGTTCGCGAGTGTAACCCACCGCTCGGAGGAGGTCCCGTATTTTCTTTAATTCCGGAAGAACGAATCGTGGGATATTTTTGTCCGTCAATGATCTTATAGAGAAAAGTCCGCTCTTTCGAATGCACTTTGTTGCATCAAAAAATATTCACTGGTTCCTTAGTTATTAACGTTTTTTCGGGACATTCATTCAACTTTGTTCGCGAGTGTAACCCACCGGTCGGAGGAGGTCACAGATTTTCTTTAATTCCGGAACAACGAATCGTGGGATATTTTTGTCCGTCAATGATCTTATAGAGAAAAGTCCGCTCTTTCGAATGCACTTTGTTGCATCAAAAAATATTCACTGGTTCCTTAGTTATTAACGTTTTTTCGGGACATTCATTCAACTTTGTTCGCGAGTGTAACCCACCGGTCGGAGGAGGTCACAGATTTTCTTTAATTCCGGAACAACGAATCGTGGGATATTTTTGTCCGTCAATGATCTTATAGAGAAAAGTCCGCTCTTTCGAATGCACTTTGTTGCATCAAAAAATATTCACTGGTTTCTTAGTTATTAACGTTTTTTCGGGACATTCATTCAACTTTGTTCGCGAGTGTAACCCACCGCTCGGAGGAGGTCCCGTATTTTCTTTAATTCCGGAAGAACGAATCGTGGGATATTTTTGTCCGTCAATGATCTTATAGAGAAAAGTCCGCTCTTTCGAATGCACTTTGTTGCATCAAAAAATATTCACTGGTTCCTTAGTTATTAACGTTTTTTCGGGACATTCATTCAACTTTGTTCGCGAGTGTAACCCACCGCTCGGAGGAGGTCCCGTATTTTCTTTAATTCCGGAAGAACGAATCGTGGGATATTTTTGTCCGTCAATGATCTTATAGAGAAAAGTCCGCTCTTTCGAATGCACTTTGTTGCATCAAAAAATATTCACTGGTTCCTTAGTTATTAACGTTTTTTCGGGACATTCATTCAACTTTGTTCGCGAGTGTAACCCACCGGTCGGAGGAGGTCACAGATTTTCTTTAATTCCGGAACAACGAATCGTGGGATATTTTTGTCCGTCAATGATCTTATAGAGAAAAGTCCGCTCTTTCGAATGCACTTTGTTGCATCAAAAAATATTCACTGGTTCCTTAGTTATTAACGTTTTTTCGGGACATTCATTCAACTTTGTTCGCGAGTGTAACCCACCGGTCGGAGGAGGTCACAGATTTTCTTTAATTCCGGAACAACGAATCGTGGGATATTTTTGTCCGTCAATGATCTTATAGAGAAAAGTCCGCTCTTTCGAATGCACTTTGTTGCATCAAAAAATATTCACTGGTTCCTTAGTTATTAACGTTTTTTCGGGACATTCATTCAACTTTGTTCGCGAGTGTAACCCACCGGTCGGAGGAGGTCACAGATTTTCTTTAATTCCGGAACAACGAATCGTGGGATATTTTTGTCCGTCAATGATCTTATAGAGAAAAGTCCGCTCTTTCTAATGCACTTTGTTGCATCAAAAAATATTCACTGGTTCCTTAGTTATTAACGTTTTTTCGGGACATTCATTCAACTATATTCGCGAGTGTAACCCACCGCTCGGAGGAGGTCCCGTATTTTCTTTAATTCCGGAAGAAGGAATCGTGGGATATTTTTGTCCGTCAACGATCTTATAGAGAAAAGTCCGCTCTTTCGAATGCACTTTGTTGCATTAAAAAATATTCACTGGTTCCTTAGTTATTAACGTTTTTTCGGGACATTCATTCAACTTTGTTCGCGAGTGTAACCCACCGCTCGGAGGAGGTCCCGTATTTTCTTTAATTCCGGAAGAACGAATCGTGGGATATTTTTGTCCGTCAATGATCTTATAGAGAAAAGTCCGCTCTTTCGAATGCACTTTGTTGCATCAAAAAATATTCACTGGTTCCTTAGTTATTAACGTTTTTTCGGGACATTCATTCAACTTTGTTCGCGAGTGTAACCCACCGCTCGGAGGAGGTCCCGTATTTTCTTTAATTCCGGAAGAAGGAATCGTGGGATATTTTTGTCCGTCAACGTTCTTATAGAGAAAAGTCCGCTCTTTCGAATGCACTTTGTTGCATCAAAAAATATTCACTGGTTCCTTAGTTATTAACGTTTTTTCGGGACATTCATTCAACTTTGTTCGCGAGTGTAACCCACCGGTCGGAGGAGGTCACAGATTTTCTTTAATTCCGGAACAACGAATCGTGGGATATTTTTGTCCGTCAATGATCTTATAGAGAAAAGTCCGCTCTTTCGAATGCACTTTGTTGCATCAAAAAATATTCACTGGTTCCTTAGTTATTAACGTTTTTTCGGGACATTCATTCAACTTTGTTCGCGAGTGTAACCCACCGCTCGGAGGAGGTCACAGATTTTCTTTAATTCCGGAAGAACGAATCGTGGGATATTTGTGTCCGTCAATGATCTTATAGAGAAAAGTCCGCTCTTTCGAATGCACTTTGTTGCATCAAAAAATATTCACTGGTTCCTTAGTTATTAACGTTTTTTCGGGACATTCATTCAACTTTGTTCGCGAGTGTAACCCACCGCTCGGAGGAGGTCCCGTATTTTCTTTAATTCCGGAAGAACGAATCGTGGGATATTTTTGTCCGTCAATGATCTTATAGAGAAAAGTCCGCTCTTTCGAATGCACTTTGTTGCATCAAAAAATATTCACTGGTTCCTTAGTTATTAACGTTTTTTCGGGACATTCATTCAACTTTGTTCGCGAGTGTAACCCACCGGTCGGAGGAGGTCACAGATTTTCTTTAATTCCGGAACAACGAATCGTGGGATATTTGTGTCCGTCAATGATCTTATAGAGAAAAGTCCGCTCTTTCGAATGCACTTTGTTGCATCCAAAAATATTCACTGGTTCCTTAGTTATTAACGTTTTTTCGGGACATTCATTCAACTTTGTTCGCGAGTGTAACCCACCGGTCGGAGGAGGTCACAGATTTTCTTTAATTCCGGAACAACGAATCGTGGGATATTTTTGTCCGTCAATGATCTTATAGAGAAAAGTCCGCTCTTTCTAATGCACTTTGTTGCATTAAAAAATATTCACTGGTTCCTTAGTTATTAACGTTTTTTCGGGACATTCATTCAACTTTGTTCGCGAGTGTAACCCACCGCTCGGAGGAGGTCCCGTATTTTCTTTAATTCCGGAAGAACGAATCGTGGGATATTTTTGTCCGTCAATGATCTTATAGAGAAAAGTCCGCTCTTTCGAATGCACTTTGTTGCATCAAAAAATATTCACTGGTTCCTTAGTTATTAACGTTTTTTCGGGACATTCATTCAACTTTGTTCGCGAGTGTAACC
The DNA here is from genome assembly GCA_910591585.2 of Nysson spinosus. Classification (NCBI taxonomy): domain Eukaryota; kingdom Metazoa; phylum Arthropoda; class Insecta; order Hymenoptera; family Crabronidae; genus Nysson; species Nysson spinosus. The sequence continues at coordinate 4,420,428 of OU342837.1, read as the reverse complement.
CACCGCTCGGAGGAGGTCCCGTATTTTCTTTAATTCCGGAACAACGAATCGTGGGATATTTTTGTCCGTCAATGATCTTATAGAGAAAAGTCCGCTCTTTCTAATGCACTTTGTTGCATTAAAAAATATTCACTGGTTCCTTAGTTATTAACGTTTTTTCGGGACATTCATTCAACTTTGTTCGCGAGTGTAACCCACCGGTCGGAGGAGGTCACAGATTTTCTTTAATTCCAGAAGAACGAATCGTGGGATATTTTTGTCCGTCAATGATCTTATAGAGAAAAGTCCGCTCTTTCGAATGCACTTTGTTGCATCAAAAAATATTCACTGGTTCCTTAGTTATTAACGTTTTTTCGGGACATTCATTCAACTTTGTTCGCGAGTGTAACCCACCGCTCGGAGGAGGTCACAGATTTTCTTTAATTCCGGAACAACGAATCGTGGGATATTTTTGTCCGTCAATGATCCTATAGAGAAAAGTCCGCTCTTTCGAATGCACTTTGTTGCATCAAAAAATATTCACTGGTTCCTTAGTTATTAACGTTTTTTCGGGACATTCATTCAACTTTGTTCGCGAGTGTAACCCACAGCTCGGAGGAGGTCCCGTATTTTCTTTAATTCCGGAAGAACGAATCGTGGGATATTTTTGTCCGTCAATGGTCTTATAGAGAAAAGTCCGCTCTTTCGAATGCACTTTGTTGCATCAAAAAATATTCACTGGTTCCTTAGTTATTAACGTTTTTTCGGGACATTCATTCAACTTTGTTCGCGAGTGTAACCCACCGGTCGGAGGAGGTCACAGATTTTCTTTAAATCCGGAACAACGAATCGTGGGATATTTTTGTCCGTCAATGATCTTATAGAGAAAAGTCCGCTCTTTCGAATGCACTTTGTTGCATCAAGAAATATTCACTGGTTCCTTAGTTATTAACGTTTTTTCGGGACATTCATTCAACTTTGTTCGCGAGTGTAACCCACCGGTCGGAGGAGGTCACAGATTTTCTTTAATTCCGGAACAACGAATCGTGGGATATTTTTGTCCGTCAATGATCTTATAGAGAAAAGTCCGCTCTTTCGAATGCACTTTGTTGCATCAAAAAATATTCACTGGTTCCTTAGTTATTAACGTTTTTTCGGGACATTCATTTAACTTTGTTCGCGAGTGTAACCCACCGGTCGGAGGAGGTCACAGATTTTCTTTAATTCCGGAACAACGAATCGTGGGATATTTTTGTCCGTCAATGATCTTATAGAGAAAAGTCCGCTCTTTCTAATGCACTTTGTTGCATTAAAAAATATTCACTGGTTCCTTAGTTATTAACGTTTTTTCGGGACATTCATTCAACTTTGTTCGCGAGTGTAACCCACCGCTCGGAGGAGGTCCCGTATTTTCTTTAATTCCGGAAGAACGAATCGTGGGATATTTTTGTCCGTCAATGATCTTATAGAGAAAAGCCCGCTCTTTCGAATGCACTTTGTTGCATCAAAAAATATTCACTGGTTCCTTAGTTATTAACGTTTTTTCGGGACATTCATTCAACTTTGTTCGCGAGTGTAACCCACCGCTCGGAGGAGGTCCCGTATTTTCTTTAATTCCGGAAGAACGAATCGTGGGATATTTTTGTCCGTCAATGATCTTATAGAGAAAAGTCCGCTCTTTCGAATGCACTTTGTTGCATCAAAAAATATTCACTGGTTCCTTAGTTATTAACGTTTTTTCGGGACATTCATTCAACTTTGTTCGCGAGTGTAACCCACCGCTCGGAGGAGGTCACAGATTTTCTTTAATTCCGGAACAACGAATCGTGGGATATTTTTGTCCGTCAATGATCCTATAGAGAAAAGTCCGCTCTTTCGAATGCACTTTGTTGCATCAAAAAATATTCACTGGTTCCTTAGTTATTAACGTTTTTTCGGGACATTCATTCAACTTTGTTCGCGAGTGTAACCCACAGCTCGGAGGAGGTCCCGTATTTTCTTTAATTCCGGAAGAACGAATCGTGGGATATTTTTGTCCGTCAATGGTCTTATAGAGAAAAGTCCGCTCTTTCGAATGCACTTTGTTGCATCAAAAAATATTCACTGGTTCCTTAGTTATTAACGTTTTTTCGGGACATTCATTCAACTTTGTTCGCGAGTGTAACCCACCGGTCGGAGGAGGTCACAGATTTTCTTTAAATCCGGAACAACGAATCGTGGGATATTTTTGTCCGTCAATGATCTTATAGAGAAAAGTCCGCTCTTTCGAATGCACTTTGTTGCATCAAGAAATATTCACTGGTTCCTTAGTTATTAACGTTTTTTCGGGACATTCATTCAACTTTGTTCGCGAGTGTAACCCACCGGTCGGAGGAGGTCACAGATTTTCTTTAATTCCGGAACAACGAATCGTGGGATATTTTTGTCCGTCAATGATCTTATAGAGAAAAGTCCGCTCTTTCGAATGCACTTTGTTGCATCAAAAAATATTCACTGGTTCCTTAGTTATTAACGTTTTTTCGGGACATTCATTTAACTTTGTTCGCGAGTGTAACCCACCGGTCGGAGGAGGTCACAGATTTTCTTTAATTCCGGAACAACGAATCGTGGGATATTTTTGTCCGTCAATGATCTTATAGAGAAAAGTCCGCTCTTTCTAATGCACTTTGTTGCATTAAAAAATATTCACTGGTTCCTTAGTTATTAACGTTTTTTCGGGACATTCATTCAACTTTGTTCGCGAGTGTAACCCACCGCTCGGAGGAGGTCCCGTATTTTCTTTAATTCCGGAAGAACGAATCGTGGGATATTTTTGTCCGTCAATGATCTTATAGAGAAAAGTCCGCTCTTTCGAATGCACTTTGTTGCATCAAAAAATATTCACTGGTTCCTTAGTTATTAACGTTTTTTCGGGACATTCATTCAACTTTGTTCGCGAGTGTAACCCACCGCTCGGAGGAGGTCCCGTATTTTCTTTAATTCCGGAAGAACGAATCGTGGGATATTTTTGTCCGTCAATGATCTTATAGAGAAAAGTCCGCTCTTTCGAATGCACTTTGTTGCATCAAAAAATATTCACTGGTTCCTTAGTTATTAACGTTTTTTCGGGACATTCATTCAACTTTGTTCGCGAGTGTAACCCACCGGTCGGAGGAGGTCACAGATTTTCTTTAATTCCGGAACAACGAATCGTGGGATATTTTTGTCCGTCAATGATCTTATAGAGAAAAGTCCGCTCTTTCGAATGCACTTTGTTGCATCAAAAAATATTCACTGGTTCCTTAGTTATTAACGTTTTTTCGGGACATTCATTCAACTTTGTTCGCGAGTGTAACCCACCGGTCGGAGGAGGTCACAGATTTTCTTTAATTCCGGAACAACGAATCGTGGGATATTTTTGTCCGTCAATGATCTTATAGAGAAAAGTCCGCTCTTTCGAATGCACTTTGTTGCATCAAAAAATATTCACTGGTTTCTTAGTTATTAACGTTTTTTCGGGACATTCATTCAACTTTGTTCGCGAGTGTAACCCACCGCTCGGAGGAGGTCCCGTATTTTCTTTAATTCCGGAAGAACGAATCGTGGGATATTTTTGTCCGTCAATGATCTTATAGAGAAAAGTCCGCTCTTTCGAATGCACTTTGTTGCATCAAAAAATATTCACTGGTTCCTTAGTTATTAACGTTTTTTCGGGACATTCATTCAACTTTGTTCGCGAGTGTAACCCACCGCTCGGAGGAGGTCCCGTATTTTCTTTAATTCCGGAAGAACGAATCGTGGGATATTTTTGTCCGTCAATGATCTTATAGAGAAAAGTCCGCTCTTTCGAATGCACTTTGTTGCATCAAAAAATATTCACTGGTTCCTTAGTTATTAACGTTTTTTCGGGACATTCATTCAACTTTGTTCGCGAGTGTAACCCACCGGTCGGAGGAGGTCACAGATTTTCTTTAATTCCGGAACAACGAATCGTGGGATATTTTTGTCCGTCAATGATCTTATAGAGAAAAGTCCGCTCTTTCGAATGCACTTTGTTGCATCAAAAAATATTCACTGGTTCCTTAGTTATTAACGTTTTTTCGGGACATTCATTCAACTTTGTTCGCGAGTGTAACCCACCGGTCGGAGGAGGTCACAGATTTTCTTTAATTCCGGAACAACGAATCGTGGGATATTTTTGTCCGTCAATGATCTTATAGAGAAAAGTCCGCTCTTTCGAATGCACTTTGTTGCATCAAAAAATATTCACTGGTTCCTTAGTTATTAACGTTTTTTCGGGACATTCATTCAACTTTGTTCGCGAGTGTAACCCACCGGTCGGAGGAGGTCACAGATTTTCTTTAATTCCGGAACAACGAATCGTGGGATATTTTTGTCCGTCAATGATCTTATAGAGAAAAGTCCGCTCTTTCTAATGCACTTTGTTGCATTAAAAAATATTCACTGGTTCCTTAGTTATTAACGTTTTTTCGGGACATTCATTCAACTTTGTTCGCGAGTGTAACCCACCGCTCGGAGGAGGTCCCGTATTTTCTTTAATTCCGGAAGAACGAATCGTGGGATATTTTTGTCCGTCAATGATCTTATAGAGAAAAGTCCGCTCTTTCGAATGCACTTTGTTGCATCAAAAAATATTCACTGGTTCCTTAGTTATTAACGTTTTTTCGGGACATTCATTCAACTTTGTTCGCGAGTGTAACCCACCGGTCGGAGGAGGTCACAGATTTTCTTTAATTCCGGAACAACGAATCGTGGGATATTTTTGTCCGTCAATGATCTTATAGAGAAAAGTCCGCTCTTTCTAATGCACTTTGTTGCATTAAAAAATATTCACTGGTTCCTTAGTTATTAACGTTTTTTCGGGACATTCATTCAACTTTGTTCGCGAGTGTAACCCACCGCTCGGAGGAGGTCCCGTATTTTCTTTAATTCCGGAAGAACGAATCGTGGGATATTTTTGTCCGTCAATGATCTTATAGAGAAAAGTCCGCTCTTTCGAATGCACTTTGTTGCATCAAAAAATATTCACTGGTTCCTTAGTTATTAACGTTTTTTCGGGACATTCATTCAACTTTGTTCGCGAGTGTAACCCACCGGTCGGAGGAGGTCACAGATTTTCTTTAATTCCGGAACAACGAATCGTGGGATATTTTTGTCCGTCAATGATCTTATAGAGAAAAGTCCGCTCTTTCTAATGCACTTTGTTGCATCAAAAAATATTCACTGGTTCCTTAGTTATTAACGTTTTTTCGGGACATTCATTCAACTTTGTTCGCGAGTGTAACCCACCGCTCGGAGGAGGTCCCGTATTTTCTTTAATTCCGGAAGAACGAATCGTGGGATATTTTTGTCCGTCAATGATCTTATAGAGAAAAGTCCGCTCTTTCGAATGCACTTTGTTGCATCAAAAAATATTCACTGGTTCCTTAGTTATTAACGTTTTTTCGGGACATTCATTCAACTTTGTTCGCGAGTGTAACCCACCGGTCGGAGGAGGTCACAGATTTTCTTTAATTCCGGAACAACGAATCGTGGGATATTTTTGTCCGTCAATGATCTTATAGAGAAAAGTCCGCTCTTTCTAATGCACTTTGTTGCATCAAAAAATATTCACTGGTTTCTTAGTTATTAACGTTTTTTCGGGACATTCATTCAACTTTGTTCGCGAGTGTAACCCACCGCTCGGAGGAGGTCCCGTATTTTCTTTAATTCCGGAAGAACGAATCGTGGGATATTTTTGTCCGTCAATGATCTTATAGAGAAAAGTCCGCTCTTTCGAATGCACTTTGTTGCATCAAAAAATATTCACTGGTTCCTTAGTTATTAACGTTTTTTCGGGACATTCATTCAACTTTGTTCGCGAGTGTAACCCACCGCTCGGAGGAGGTCCCGTATTTTCTTTAATTCCGGAAGAACGAATCGTGGGATATTTTTGTCCGTCAATGATCTTATAGAGAAAAGTCCGCTCTTTCTAATGCACTTTGTTGCATTAAAAAATATTCACTGGTTCCTTAGTTATTAACGTTTTTTCGGGACATTCATTCAACTTTGTTCGCGAGTGTAACCCACCGCTCGGAGGAGGTCCCGTATTTTCTTTAATTCCGGAAGAACGAATCGTGGGATATTTTTGTCCGTCAATGATCTTATAGAGAAAAGTCCGCTCTTTCGAATGCACTTTGTTGCATCAAAAAATATTCACTGGTTCCTTAGTTATTAACGTTTTTTCGGGACATTCATTCAACTTTGTTCGCGAGTGTAACCCACCGCTCGGAGGAGGTCCCGTATTTTCTTTAATTCCGGAAGAACGAATCGTGGGATATTTTTGTCCGTCAATGATCTTATAGAGAAAAGTCCGCTCTTTCGAATGCACTTTGTTGCATCAAAAAATATTCACTGGTTCCTTAGTTATTAACGTTTTTTCGGGACATTCATTCAACTTTGTTCGCGAGTGTAAACCACCGCTCGGAGGAGGTCCCGTATTTTCTTTAATTCCGGAAGAACGAATCGTGGGATATTTTTGTCCGTCAATGATCTTATAGAGAAAAGTCCGCTCTTTCGAATGCACTTTGTTGCATCAAAAAATATTCACTGGTTTCTTAGTTATTAACGTTTTTTCGGGACATTCATTCAACTTTGTTCGCGAGTGTAACCCACCGCTCGGAGGAGGTCCCGTATTTTCTTTAATTCCGGAAGAACGAATCGTGGGATATTTTTGTCCGTCAATGATCTTATAGAGAAAAGTCCGCTCTTTCGAATGCACTTTGTTGCATCAAAAAATATTCACTGGTTCCTTAGTTATTAACGTTTTTTCGGGACATTCATTCAACTTTGTTCGCGAGTGTAACCCACCGGTCGGAGGAGGTCACAGATTTTCTTTAATTCCGGAACAACGAATCGTGGGATATTTTTGTCCGTCAATGATCTTATAGAGAAAAGTCCGCTCTTTCTAATGCACTTTGTTGCATCAAAAAATATTCACTGGTTTCTTAGTTATTAACGTTTTTTCGGGACATTCATTCAACTTTGTTCGCGAGTGTAACCCACCGCTCGGAGGAGGTCCCGTATTTTCTTTAATTCCGGAAGAACGAATCGTGGGATATTTTTGTCCGTCAATGATCTTATAGAGAAAAGTCCGCTCTTTCGAATGCACTTTGTTGCATCAAAAAATATTCACTGGTTCCTTAGTTATTAACGTTTTTTCGGGACATTCATTCAACTTTGTTCGCGAGTGTAACCCACCGCTCGGAGGAGGTCCCGTATTTTCTTTAATTCCGGAAGAACGAATCGTGGGATATTTTTGTCCGTCAATGATCTTATAGAGAAAAGTCCGCTCTTTCGAATGCACTTTGTTGCATCAAAAAATATTCACTGGTTCCTTAGTTATTAACGTTTTTTCGGGACATTCATTCAACTTTGTTCGCGAGTGTAACCCACCGCTCGGAGGAGGTCCCGTATTTTCTTTAATTCCGGAAGAACGAATCGTGGGATATTTTTGTCCGTCAATGATCTTATAGAGAAAAGTCCGCTCTTTCGAATGCACTTTGTTGCATCAAAAAATATTCACTGGTTCCTTAGTTATTAACGTTTTTTCGGGACATTCATTCAACTTTGTTCGCGAGTGTAACCCACCGCTCGGAGGAGGTCACAGATTTTCTTTAATTCCGGAACAACGAATCGTGGGATATTTTTGTCCGTCAATGATCCTATAGAGAAAAGTCCGCTCTTTCGAATGCACTTTGTTGCATCAAAAAATATTCACTGGTTCCTTAGTTATTAACGTTTTTTCGGGACATTCATTCAACTTTGTTCGCGAGTGTAACCCACAGCTCGGAGGAGGTCCCGTATTTTCTTTAATTCCGGAAGAACGAATCGTGGGATATTTTTGTCCGTCAATGGTCTTATAGAGAAAAGTCCGCTCTTTCGAATGCACTTTGTTGCATCAAAAAATATTCACTGGTTCCTTAGTTATTAACGTTTTTTCGGGACATTCATTCAACTTTGTTCGCGAGTGTAACCCACCGGTCGGAGGAGGTCACAGATTTTCTTTAAATCCGGAACAACGAATCGTGGGATATTTTTGTCCGTCAATGATCTTATAGAGAAAAGTCCGCTCTTTCGAATGCACTTTGTTGCATCAAGAAATATTCACTGGTTCCTTAGTTATTAACGTTTTTTCGGGACATTCATTCAACTTTGTTCGCGAGTGTAACCCACCGGTCGGAGGAGGTCACAGATTTTCTTTAATTCCGGAACAACGAATCGTGGGATATTTTTGTCCGTCAATGATCTTATAGAGAAAAGTCCGCTCTTTCGAATGCACTTTGTTGCATCAAAAAATATTCACTGGTTCCTTAGTTATTAACGTTTTTTCGGGACATTCATTTAACTTTGTTCGCGAGTGTAACCCACCGGTCGGAGGAGGTCACAGATTTTCTTTAATTCCGGAACAACGAATCGTGGGATATTTTTGTCCGTCAATGATCTTATAGAGAAAAGTCCGCTCTTTCTAATGCACTTTGTTGCATTAAAAAATATTCACTGGTTCCTTAGTTATTAACGTTTTTTCGGGACATTCATTCAACTTTGTTCGCGAGTGTAACCCACCGCTCGGAGGAGGTCCCGTATTTTCTTTAATTCCGGAAGAACGAATCGTGGGATATTTTTGTCCGTCAATGATCTTATAGAGAAAAGTCCGCTCTTTCGAATGCACTTTGTTGCATCAAAAAATATTCACTGGTTCCTTAGTTATTAACGTTTTTTCGGGACATTCATTCAACTTTGTTCGCGAGTGTAACCCACCGCTCGGAGGAGGTCCCGTATTTTCTTTAATTCCGGAAGAACGAATCGTGGGATATTTTTGTCCGTCAATGATCTTATAGAGAAAAGTCCGCTCTTTCGAATGCACTTTGTTGCATCAAAAAATATTCACTGGTTCCTTAGTTATTAACGTTTTTTCGGGACATTCATTCAACTTTGTTCGCGAGTGTAACCCACCGGTCGGAGGAGGTCACAGATTTTCTTTAATTCCGGAACAACGAATCGTGGGATATTTTTGTCCGTCAATGATCTTATAGAGAAAAGTCCGCTCTTTCGAATGCACTTTGTTGCATCAAAAAATATTCACTGGTTCCTTAGTTATTAACGTTTTTTCGGGACATTCATTCAACTTTGTTCGCGAGTGTAACCCACCGGTCGGAGGAGGTCACAGATTTTCTTTAATTCCGGAACAACGAATCGTGGGATATTTTTGTCCGTCAATGATCTTATAGAGAAAAGTCCGCTCTTTCGAATGCACTTTGTTGCATCAAAAAATATTCACTGGTTTCTTAGTTATTAACGTTTTTTCGGGACATTCATTCAACTTTGTTCGCGAGTGTAACCCACCGCTCGGAGGAGGTCCCGTATTTTCTTTAATTCCGGAAGAACGAATCGTGGGATATTTTTGTCCGTCAATGATCTTATAGAGAAAAGTCCGCTCTTTCGAATGCACTTTGTTGCATCAAAAAATATTCACTGGTTCCTTAGTTATTAACGTTTTTTCGGGACATTCATTCAACTTTGTTCGCGAGTGTAACCCACCGCTCGGAGGAGGTCCCGTATTTTCTTTAATTCCGGAAGAACGAATCGTGGGATATTTTTGTCCGTCAATGATCTTATAGAGAAAAGTCCGCTCTTTCGAATGCACTTTGTTGCATCAAAAAATATTCACTGGTTCCTTAGTTATTAACGTTTTTTCGGGACATTCATTCAACTTTGTTCGCGAGTGTAACCCACCGGTCGGAGGAGGTCACAGATTTTCTTTAATTCCGGAACAACGAATCGTGGGATATTTTTGTCCGTCAATGATCTTATAGAGAAAAGTCCGCTCTTTCGAATGCACTTTGTTGCATCAAAAAATATTCACTGGTTCCTTAGTTATTAACGTTTTTTCGGGACATTCATTCAACTTTGTTCGCGAGTGTAACCCACCGGTCGGAGGAGGTCACAGATTTTCTTTAATTCCGGAACAACGAATCGTGGGATATTTTTGTCCGTCAATGATCTTATAGAGAAAAGTCCGCTCTTTCGAATGCACTTTGTTGCATTAAAAAATATTCACTGGTTCCTTAGTTATTAACGTTTTTTCGGGACATTCATTCAACTTTGTTCGCGAGTGTAACCCACCGGTCGGAGGAGGTCACAGATTTTCTTTAATTCCGGAACAACGAATCGTGGGATATTTTTGTCCGTCAATGATCTTATAGAGAAAAGTCCGCTCTTTCTAATGCACTTTGTTGCATTAAAAAATATTCACTGGTTCCTTAGTTATTAACGTTTTTTCGGGACATTCATTCAACTTTGTTCGCGAGTGTAACCCACCGCTCGGAGGAGGTCCCGTATTTTCTTTAATTCCGGAAGAACGAATCGTGGGATATTTTTGTCCGTCAATGATCTTATAGAGAAAAGTCCGCTCTTTCGAATGCACTTTGTTGCATCAAAAAATATTCACTGGTTCCTTAGTTATTAACGTTTTTTCGGGACATTCATTCAACTTTGTTCGCGAGTGTAACCCACCGGTCGGAGGAGGTCACAGATTTTCTTTAATTCCGGAACAACGAATCGTGGGATATTTTTGTCCGTCAATGATCTTATAGAGAAAAGTCCGCTCTTTCTAATGCACTTTGTTGCATTAAAAAATATTCACTGGTTCCTTAGTTATTAACGTTTTTTCGGGACATTCATTCAACTTTGTTCGCGAGTGTAACCCACCGGTCGGAGGAGGTCCCGTATTTTCTTTAATTCCGGAAGAACGAATCGTGGGATATTTTTGTCCGTCAATGATCTTATAGAGAAAAGTCCGCTCTTTCGAATGCACTTTGTTGCATCAAAAAATATTCACTGGTTCCTTAGTTATTAACGTTTTTTCGGGACATTCATTCAACTTTGTTCGCGAGTGTAACCCACCGGTCGGAGGAGGTCACAGATTTTCTTTAATTCCGGAACAACGAATCGTGGGATATTTTTGTCCGTCAATGATCTTATAGAGAAAAGTCCGCTCTTTCTAATGCACTTTGTTGCATCAAAAAATATTCACTGGTTTCTTAGTTATTAACGTTTTTTCGGGACATTCATTCAACTTTGTTCGCGAGTGTAACCCACCGCTCGGAGGAGGTCCCGTATTTTCTTTAATTCCGGAACAACGAATCGTGGGATATTTTTGTCCGTCAATGATCTTATAGAGAAAAGTCCGCTCTTTCGAATGCACTTTGTTGCATCAAAAAATATTCACTGGTTCCTTAGTTATTAACGTTTTTTCGGGACATTCATTCAACTTTGTTCGCGAGTGTAACCCACCGGTCGGAGGAGGTCACAGATTTTCTTTAATTCCGGAACAACGAATCGTGGGATATTTTTGTCCGTCAATGATCTTATAGAGAAAAGTCCGCTCTTTCTAATGCACTTTGTTGCATCAAAAAATATTCACTGGTTTCTTAGTTATTAACGTTTTTTCGGGACATTCATTCAACTTTGTTCGCGAGTGTAACCCACCGCTCGGAGGAGGTCCCGTATTTTCTTTAATTCCGGAAGAACGAATCGTGGGATATTTTTGTCCGTCAATGATCTTATAGAGAAAAGTCCGCTCTTTCGAATGCACTTTGTTGCATCAAAAAATATTCACTGGTTCCTTAGTTATTAACGTTTTTTCGGGACATTCATTCAACTTTGTTCGCGAGTGTAACCCACCGCTCGGAGGAGGTCCCGTATTTTCTTTAATTCCGGAAGAACGAATCGTGGGATATTTTTGTCCGTCAATGATCTTATAGAGAAAAGTCCGCTCTTTCTAATGCACTTTGTTGCATTAAAAAATATTCACTGGTTCCTTAGTTATTAACGTTTTTTCGGGACATTCATTCAACTTTGTTCGCGAGTGTAACCCACCGCTCGGAGGAGGTCCCGTATTTTCTTTAATTCCGGAAGAACGAATCGTGGGATATTTTTGTCCGTCAATGATCTTATAGAGAAAAGTCCGCTCTTTCGAATGCACTTTGTTGCATCAAAAAATATTCACTGGTTCCTTAGTTATTAACGTTTTTTCGGGACATTCATTCAACTTTGTTCGCGAGTGTAACCCACCGCTCGGAGGAGGTCCCGTATTTTCTTTAATTCCGGAACAACGAATCGTGGGATATTTTTGTCCGTCAATGATCTTATAGAGAAAAGTCCGCTCTTTCGAATGCACTTTGTTGCATCAAAAAATATTCACTGGTTCCTTAGTTATTAACGTTTTTTCGGGACATTCATTCAACTTTGTTCGCGAGTGTAAACCACCGCTCGGAGGAGGTCCCGTATTTTCTTTAATTCCGGAAGAACGAATCGTGGGATATTTTTGTCCGTCAATGATCTTATAGAGAAAAGTCCGCTCTTTCGAATGCACTTTGTTGCATCAAAAAATATTCACTGGTTTCTTAGTTATTAACGTTTTTTCGGGACATTCATTCAACTTTGTTCGCGAGTGTAACCCACCGCTCGGAGGAGGTCCCGTATTTTCTTTAATTCCGGAACAACGAATCGTGGGATATTTTTGTCCGTCAATGATCTTATAGAGAAAAGTCCGCTCTTTCGAATGCACTTTGTTGCATCAAAAAATATTCACTGGTTCCTTAGTTATTAACGTTTTTTCGGGACATTCATTCAACTTTGTTCGCGAGTGTAACCCACCGGTCGGAGGAGGTCACAGATTTTCTTTAATTCCGGAACAACGAATCGTGGGATATTTTTGTCCGTCAATGATCTTATAGAGAAAAGTCCGCTCTTTCTAATGCACTTTGTTGCATCAAAAAATATTCACTGGTTTCTTAGTTATTAACGTTTTTTCGGGACATTCATTCAACTTTGTTCGCGAGTGTAACCCACCGCTCGGAGGAGGTCCCGTATTTTCTTTAATTCCGGAAGAACGAATCGTGGGATATTTTTGTCCGTCAATGATCTTATAGAGAAAAGTCCGCTCTTTCGAATGCACTTTGTTGCATCAAAAAATATTCACTGGTTCCTTAGTTATTAACGTTTTTTCGGGACATTCATTCAACTTTGTTCGCGAGTGTAACCCACCGCTCGGAGGAGGTCCCGTATTTTCTTTAATTCCGGAACAACGAATCGTGGGATATTTTTGTCCGTCAATGATCTTATAGAGAAAAGTCCGCTCTTTCTAATGCACTTTGTTGCATTAAAAAATATTCACTGGTTCCTTAGTTATTAACGTTTTTTCGGGACATTCATTCAACTTTGTTCGCGAGTGTAACCCACCGCTCGGAGGAGGTCCCGTATTTTCTTTAATTCCGGAAGAACGAATCGTGGGATATTTTTGTCCGTCAATGATCTTATAGAGAAAAGTCCGCTCTTTCGAATGCACTTTGTTGCATCAAAAAATATTCACTGGTTCCTTAGTTATTAACGTTTTTTCGGGACATTCATTCAACTTTGTTCGCGAGTGTAACCCACCGCTCGGAGGAGGTCCCGTATTTTCTTTAATTCCGGAAGAACGAATCGTGGGATATTTTTGTCCGTCAATGATCTTATAGAGAAAAGTCCGCTCTTTCGAATGCACTTTGTTGCATCAAAAAATATTCACTGGTTCCTTAGTTATTAACGTTTTTTCGGGACATTCATTCAACTTTGTTCGCGAGTGTAAACCACCGCTCGGAGGAGGTCCCGTATTTTCTTTAATTCCGGAAGAACGAATCGTGGGATATTTTTGTCCGTCAATGATCTTATAGAGAAAAGTCCGCTCTTTCGAATGCACTTTGTTGCATCAAAAAATATTCACTGGTTCCTTAGTTATTAACGTTTTTTCGGGACATTCATTCAACTTTGTTCGCGAGTGTAACCCACCGGTCGGAGGAGGTCACAGATTTTCTTTAATTCCGGAACAACGAATCGTGGGATATTTTTGTCCGTCAACGATCTTATAGAGAAAAGTCCGCTCTTTCTAATGCACTTTGTTGCATTAAAAAATATTCACTGGTTCCTTAGTTATTAACGTTTTTTCGGGACATTCATTCAACTTTGTTCGCGAGTGTAACCCACCGCTCGGAGGAGGTCCCGTATTTTCTTTAATTCCGGAAGAACGAATCGTGGGATATTTTTGTCCGTCAATGATCTTATAGAGAAAAGTCCGCTCTTTCTAATGCACTTTGTTGCATTAAAAAATATTCACTGGTTCCTTAGTTATTAACGTTTTTTCGGGACATTCATTCAACTTTGTTCGCGAGTGTAACCCACCGCTCGGAGGAGGTCCCGTATTTTCTTTAATTCCGGAAGAACGAATCGTGGGATATTTTTGTCCGTCAATGATCTTATAGAGAAAAGTCCGCTCTTTCGAATGCACTTTGTTGCATCAAAAAATATTCACTGGTTCCTTAGTTATTAACGTTTTTTCGGGACATTCATTCAACTTTGTTCGCGAGTGTAACCCACCGCTCGGAGGAGGTCCCGTATTTTCTTTAATTCCGGAAGAACGAATCGTGGGATATTTTTGTCCGTCAATGATCTTATAGAGAAAAGTCCGCTCTTTCGAATGCACTTTGTTGCATCAAAAAATATTCACTGGTTCCTTAGTTATTAACGTTTTTTCGGGACATTCATTCAACTTTGTTCGCGAGTGTAACCCACCGGTCGGAGGAGGTCACAGATTTTCTTTAATTCCGGAACAACGAATCGTGGGATATTTTTGTCCGTCAATGATCTTATAGAGAAAAGTCCGCTCTTTCTAATGCACTTTGTTGCATTAAAAAATATTCACTGGTTCCTTAGTTATTAACGTTTTTTCGGGACATTCATTCAACTTTGTTCGCGAGTGTAACCCACCGCTCGGAGGAGGTCCCGTATTTTCTTTAATTCCGGAAGAACGAATCGTGGGATATTTTTGTCCGTCAATGATCTTATAGAGAAAAGTCCGCTCTTTCGAATGCACTTTGTTGCATCAAAAAATATTCACTGGTTCCTTAGTTATTAACGTTTTTTCGGGACATTCATTCAACTTTGTTCGCGAGTGTAACCCACCGCTCGGAGGAGGTCCCGTATTTTCTTTAATTCCGGAAGAACGAATCGTGGGATATTTTTGTCCGTCAATGATCTTATAGAGAAAAGTCCGCTCTTTCGAATGCACTTTGTTGCATTAAAAAATATTCACTGGTTCCTTAGTTATTAACGTTTTTTCGGGACATTCATTCAACTTTGTTCGCGAGTGTAACCCACCGCTCGGAGGAGGTCCCGTATTTTCTTTAATTCCGGAAGAACGAATCGTGGGATATTTTTGTCCGTCAATGATCTTATAGAGAAAAGTCCGCTCTTTCTAATGCACTTTGTTGCATTAAAAAATATTCACTGGTTCCTTAGTTATTAACGTTTTTTCGGGACATTCATTCAACTTTGTTCGCGAGTGTAACCCACCGCTCGGAGGAGGTCCCGTATTTTCTTTAATTCCGGAAGAACGAATCGTGGGATATTTTTGTCCGTCAATGATCTTATAGAGAAAAGTCCGCTCTTTCGAATGCACTTTGTTGCATCAAAAAATATTCACTGGTTCCTTAGTTATTAACGTTTTTTCGGGACATTCATTCAACTTTGTTCGCGAGTGTAACCCACCGCTCGGAGGAGGTCCCGTATTTTCTTTAATTCCGGAAGAACGAATCGTGGGATATTTTTGTCCGTCAACGATCTTATAGAGAAAAGTCCGCTCTTTCGAATGCACTTTGTTGCATCAAAAAATATTCACTGGTTCCTTAGTTATTAACGTTTTTTCGGGACATTCATTCAACTTTGTTCGCGAGTGTAACCCACCGCTCGGAGGAGGTCCCGTATTTTCTTTAATTCCGGAAGAACGAATCGTGGGATATTTTTGTCCGTCAATGATCTTATAGAGAAAAGTCCGCTCTTTCGAATGCACTTTGTTGCATCAAAAAATATTCACTGGTTCCTTAGTTATTAACGTTTTTTCGGGACATTCATTCAACTTTGTTCGCGAGTGTAACCCACCGGTCGGAGGAGGTCACAGATTTTCTTTAATTCCGGAACAACGAATCGTGGGATATTTTTGTCCGTCAATGATCTTATAGAGAAAAGTCCGCTCTTTCTAATGCACTTTGTTGCATTAAAAAATATTCACTGGTTCCTTAGTTATTAACGTTTTTTCGGGACATTCATTCAACTTTGTTCGCGAGTGTAACCCACCGCTCGGAGGAGGTCCCGTATTTTCTTTAATTCCGGAAGAACGAATCGTGGGATATTTTTGTCCGTCAATGATCTTATAGAGAAAAGTCCGCTCTTTCGAATGCACTTTGTTGCATCAAAAAATATTCACTGGTTCCTTAGTTATTAACGTTTTTTCGGGACATTCATTCAACTTTGTTCGCGAGTGTAACCCACCGCTCGGAGGAGGTCCCGTATTTTCTTTAATTCCGGAAGAACGAATCGTGGGATATTTTTGTCCGTCAATGATCTTATAGAGAAAAGTCCGCTCTTTCGAATGCACTTTGTTGCATCAAAAAATATTCACTGGTTCCTTAGTTATTAACGTTTTTTCGGGACATTCATTCAACTTTGTTCGCGAGTGTAACCCACCGGTCGGAGGAGGTCACAGATTTTCTTTAATTCCGGAACAACGAATCGTGGGATATTTTTGTCCGTCAACGATCTTATAGAGAAAAGTCCGCTCTTTCTAATGCACTTTGTTGCATTAAAAAATATTCACTGCTTCCTTAGTTATTAACGTTTTTTCGGGACATTCATTCAACTTTGTTCGCGAGTGTAACCCACCGCTCGGAGGAGGTCCCGTATTTTCTTTAATTCCGGAAGAACGAATCGTGGGATATTTTTGTCCGTCAATGATCTTATAGAGAAAAGTCCGCTCTTTCGAATGCACTTTGTTGCATCAAAAAATATTCACTGGTTCCTTAGTTATTAACGTTTTTTCGGGACATTCATTCAACTTTGTTCGCGAGTGTAACCCACCGGTCGGAGGAGGTCACAGATTTTCTTTAATTCCGGAACAACGAATCGTGGGATATTTTTGTCCGTCAATGATCTTATAGAGAAAAGTCCGCTCTTTCTAATGCACTTTGTTGCATCAAAAAATATTCACTGGTTCCTTAGTTATTAACGTTTTTTCGGGACATTCATTCAACTTTGTTCGCGAGTGTAACCCACCGCTCGGAGGAGGTCCCGTATTTTCTTTAATTCCGGAAGAACGAATCGTGGGATATTTTTGTCCGTCAATGATCTTATAGAGAAAAGTCCGCTCTTTCGAATGCACTTTGTTGCATCAAAAAATATTCACTGGTTCCTTAGTTATTAACGTTTTTTCGGGACATTCATTCAACTTTGTTCGCGAGTGTAACCCACCGGTCGGAGGAGGTCACAGATTTTCTTTAATTCCGGAACAACGAATCGTGGGATATTTTTGTCCGTCAATGATCTTATAGAGAAAAGTCCGCTCTTTCTAATGCACTTTGTTGCATCAAAAAATATTCACTGGTTTCTTAGTTATTAACGTTTTTTCGGGACATTCATTCAACTTTGTTCGCGAGTGTAACCCACCGCTCGGAGGAGGTCCCGTATTTTCTTTAATTCCGGAAGAACGAATCGTGGGATATTTTTGTCCGTCAATGATCTTATAGAGAAAAGTCCGCTCTTTCGAATGCACTTTGTTGCATCAAAAAATATTCACTGGTTCCTTAGTTATTAACGTTTTTTCGGGACATTCATTCAACTTTGTTCGCGAGTGTAACCCACCGCTCGGAGGAGGTCCCGTATTTTCTTTAATTCCGGAAGAACGAATCGTGGGATATTTTTGTCCGTCAATGATCTTATAGAGAAAAGTCCGCTCTTTCGAATGCACTTTGTTGCATCAAAAAATATTCACTGGTTCCTTAGTTATTAACGTTTTTTCGGGACATTCATTCAACTTTGTTCGCGAGTGTAACCCACCGCTCGGAGGAGGTCCCGTATTTTCTTTAATTCCGGAAGAACGAATCGTGGGATATTTTTGTCCGTCAATGATCTTATAGAGAAAAGTCCGCTCTTTCGAATGCACTTTGTTGCATCAAAAAATATTCACTGGTTCCTTAGTTATTAACGTTTTTTCGGGACATTCATTCAACTTTGTTCGCGAGTGTAACCCACCGGTCGGAGGAGGTCACAGATTTTCTTTAATTCCGGAAGAACGAATCGTGGGATATTTTTGTCCGTCAATGATCTTATAGAGAAAAGTCCGCTCTTTCGAATGCACTTTGTTACATCAAAATAAATTCACGGACTCCTTAGTTATGGACAATTATTTAGGAACCTTCTTTCAACTTTGTTCGCGAGACTCACCCATCGCTCGGAGAAGGCGCCGTATTTTAATTAACCCTTTCGTTACGGGTGCCGTATATATCCAGCATCCTTGCGACGACCTGTGTACGGGTGCCGGATACATCCGGCGTCACCGGCTTACACCGAAGACTATCGACGCAATGTGCACACTTTTCGGCGCGGTGCCCCGTTCAGTGGCGTCACTTCGACGGATCGGACTGCCGTACCGAAAGGGTTCAAAAATTACATTAAAATCCCTGTCTTACATATTGTAATCCAAACTCAATTATTAAAATAAAAGTAGGAGATTCATATCACTTTTACTTCTACATTTTTATATACAAATATCGTTTGTAACAGATATATTCTTGAAGTGTAAAGAATGAATATGCAATATGATCTACAAAATTTGTAATACACGTTTTGCAATGTCGATAAAAATGTGCGTGAATCGAAGGGAATAAACGTACGATTCAAAATACAGTTACCGGACGGACTGTTTATAACGACGTTGTTCGACTAGATCGTATTCCAATTAAAAACTGGTGGGAAAACAGAATAGGCCTGGTACAGAATTCACATGGGCTTTTTCGAAAAACATTTCACAACAGAAAGCGTATGCATAGCGGATGGTCCATAAACTGCATTGGTTTCGATTATTCCATGTTCGTGTCGCGGGACACGTTCCACAGTTGCCAATCCAACTCGATGAAGCTTCGAGAGCACGATTCCTGGTGCTTCGGATCTACCCTTCCTCCATTGACCAATCTCATCAAGACTATCACGAGGATACAAATGGAAACTCCTTCTTAAGTTGTATTGTTTCGAGGAAAGTAGAGCGCGCGTATTCTCGGCTAACTGAAGAGTGCTACAATGAAATCGTTTCCTATTCCTATCGGAAGAGTGCTTCGAAAGCTTCACAAAAGTAAATCTATAATTAAACTTCAACGTGCGGTGGCAGGGTGAAAAAAGGCGTTATGTATGTTAAGGAGAGGACACCCCCTTTTGAATTAATAAATATATAGACATGTACTTTTTTAGTGTTTCCATGTTATTAAGGGAAATTAATCGAAGCATCTGAATTGAATAAGTTTTTAATGAGTACTGGAATATATTCGAATGTTAGGTTAATTTAAGAATATTTTCGTTTATTCGACTTTAATGAGTCTAATTTACAGTTTTAATTTCATAGTGTGATAGATTACAAGGGCAAAGTTTTAAAAATTATATGGAAGTAATCTGTATTAAAGGATATTTTTAATTTAATTCTCGCCTTATGCCGCGAATATTCTGAATACAAGAAAAAAAACGTAAATTCTCATCTAATTTAAACCTCCGGTTTATAATTCAAGTATTTTTATTCAGTTCATGCTTTATCTAAAATACATATGTTACCATATTAATTATTATCCATTATTTAAATTACCATGATGGAGTGTCAAAAGAGCATCCAATCGTATCAGATGCCGATTTTTATTTGCATATTGTTTGTGATTAATATTTGGCAAAATATTATTATATTCAATTAGTAACAGAAGGGTATTAAAAGGCAATCATTTCTTATGTTATCTCAATCAGATGAATGCATATAATTCATAAGTCGGTGATTTCAGCGGGACACGCGCCATTGGACAACTTCTTAACATTAATTATATATTAGTAAGAGCGAGCTAACTTCATATCCGGGAATTGCATAGTTTCGAAATAGAGACACGGTGAGTCCGCACGTCGAGGAAGTTCCAAGAACTTTTCATCCGCGTCACCGTTCAACATTAGTTGAAACTTCGGTCAACTTCACTGACCAATCTCTCTACGTGTAATAACACACCGATGGCATTTACTCGTAATGTCCTATACCAACATCTACTTGCACCTTGATTACACAGAATACTAGGGAATTCCTTCGATGTACCTGCTTTTGGTCAAATAACTTCCGAACTGGTCCAAGTTCCTGTTCTCTTTACTGATTATGTTTGCCCCGGTGTGATCGTGTGTTGAAAGTTATTATGGACTATCGTGGAAGTTGATAGCAGTGAAGATATCTTTTGGAATGGTCGATAAAATTATAATATAATATGTTTCTATAATAATAATTAATACATTATATTATTGTAATAATTAGTATACTATATTATGATCATTATTATACCGTTTATTCAATTCGTGCCACGCGGAAACATATTTAAAGCCTGCATTTCAGAATACATAAAATAAAAATATAGTAATATTAAAAAAAATATTTCCTGTTTGAAATCGTTTGGAAATAATAATCCTATATAGAATATATCGTAACTAAGAAATTTTAGATTATTTCATCTTATATTTAAATAAGGCTTACGGATGGATAAAGAATTTTCTGAGAAGACATAAAAATGTCGAAAGAATTATCGTAAATAATTGGAAATATTGAAAAATAATATTCCTGCAAGAATCTTGTTTGATTATCATGCCAAGAACCGTAAAGAATTTTTGGATATAATCTGAGTAAAAATATTCCTGAAAAAGTCATCTCGGAAGACCGCATCCAAAAACATAAATAATTCTCATGATATGATAAAAGAATTTGTATAAAGAAATGTAAATATCGAAGAATAGTACTTGGATTTTCGAGAGTGGAATAAATGTCTTCCTCTCATGACTTTACGTTTACACCAACCAAGCATTATTCCAAACACCAGCGTTACAGTAAATATTGACTCCGTTATTTTCTTTACTTTACACCTCGGGCTCAAAAAAAAGGAACCGCGACAGCGACATTAAAGTTTTTGCATCGAGGAGAAATTTCTTTCCGGTATTTATCGGTTTACCGAACTAATACGTTCCGTAGTGTTTGCTCTTTCCTCGATTCTCGCTGCTCCTTTTAGCAGCCGGGGAGACTTTCGATTCTTAAATCTTATGGTGGCATGTGTGCCTTTTTTCACGGCATGTTTTTTCATTCCTTTTACCCTCGGAATCTTGCTGTTTCCGTATTATTTCAACGACAAATTCTGCCGAGGGAAACGGCACAGAATCACCGTCCCTTTTACCTTACCAATAGTATAAAGGGATCGCGAATTTATGTCGAGGAAAAAAAACATCTACGACACACCGGGATCTATAATTTGTCCCTTTTATAGGTTTCTTGACTTCCGCATTAATATATCATCTTGCGTTCCCGTAATAAATTATAACAAAAAATATCGTATTGTACAACCATAAAACTAAAATGGTAAAAATGATCTAAGTCGGGTTCATTAAGAAGTAGGCTACATAACCAATATTTTCCCAGACGTTGAAATAATCATTTAATATATTACAAAATTAGACCGAATTAAAATTAAAGTTTCAACTACAGAGAATTGGACCAAATTGAAATTAAAGATTGATGTACTAGAGAAGTTGAGCAAATTGAAATTAAAGTTTAAAATACTAGAAAATTCTACCCAATTAAAATCAAAGTTTAATATATTAGAAAATGAGATAAAATAAAAATTAAAGTTTAATATATTAGAGAATTGTACCAAAATAAAATCAACGTTTAATATATGAGAATATAGCGGATACCAAAGTTCGATAAATATCGGAATGGAATAAAAATTAATTAGATTTCGATAAGCGCGAAGTGGTAGGATTGGTGTTCCCGGATAGGGAATTGATCATAGAGCAATCACTTGAGCTTTTGAACTTCCGTATTGGACGTAAATCACAAACGTGACCTGGCCGATACTCCTGGGACATTAAACTCGCGTGGTCAGTGTTAAGGTAGAGATACAATGGTACAAGGAGGATAGAGAAATTGTTAGGCCAATGAAATATTCGCTGTCGTCTGGCATCGGCCGAGGATTTGTCAAACGGGAATTGATTTAGGTTCGGAACCTTAATCCTCCAGGGAGACCGCACCACCATTCGGCTTCCCTTGGAATTCGTCTGATCGAAAACGCGGCATACTACTAGCGCGCGAATAAATTCTGACTTTTATATCGGTCAAAGACCTCCTGGATTCGGAGTTTACGGTCTTTTGGTAGACTTCCGGGATGTTCGAAAGCACCGCGAATCAATTTGCCCTTTAATCTCGCCGAGAATGTTAGTTTATACAGTTCACGGTGGAAATGAAAAATATCTCCACGTGCTTCATACAGGATGTAATATCATAGGTTTATGTTAGTTTTCTAAGAAGCCTCGGCGTAAAGTAACGTCTGAATTTTATTTCAGTAATTTAGGATTTATTTAAATTGAAATATCTTAGAAATTACTGAATAATTTATATTACTTAATTCAGAAAATATTGAATATTCCGAAACACTTAATTTGGAAATTACTTTAAATTAGAACATTTAAATCACTTTTAATTCCAATAATCTCTTGGAAAAATTAAGACAGAAATTTATTATCAGCTAAATTCTTATTACAGAAATAATTAATAATATTAATTAATACTGATAATGTATTATTAATAATCATTTATAATTTATGCTTTCTTTAATCACATCATTGACAAACGAATCTACGGTCTGAATGTTGGAAATTCCGAGGTTACAAAAAAAGTGTTCTCTGTGAATTTATTCCCGCAAAACTATAACATTTCCGACTGCAACGAAACTAGCAATAGAGATACACTTTGTTGATGAGTTTAAGGGAATTTCAGTGCGCATACGATATTAAAAATTGTTCAAACGTTGTAATTTCGGAGGGGCTTTGTCAAATCCTGTTTACAGTAATCCAGAGTAAAAAATATCAGGGTACAAAAGCAAATTGCTAATTAAATCCGCCGGTGGAAATTATTATAACTATGCGGCGTGGCGCGTCCACCGAGATACGTGACGCACTTTTTTATCACGAGTATGTATCATAAACGTCCTTGCGGCCGCATAACGAGGGGGTCCTAATTACACCGGAAGCTAGCTACGGCATCGTGTTTGATGTAGTAAATAACCTTAAAAGTACGCGCACATGGGAAATATCCGGGTTTATTGCAACCAGCCATCGCCGAATGTGCCTTCAAAGCCTTAAATTTCACGACGAGAAATATGAAAGTTCGTCATCAGCATTAAAATACGGATAGCTACGGCATTTATTTAAACGCTTAATCAAAATAAAGTTGACTGCACTTCCACGGACAGGAAAAGACGAATGAGTCCATGCAGGCAGTCAAGAAAATTCATAGTAAATTGTATTAATTCCGAGCACCGATTAAAAGCTCGATGAATCCGGATTAAGTATCGATAATAATTGATCAATCAAAACCTCAGTGATATCAAATCTACCGTTGTAACTCTAAATAATAATTGAATCGACTACTTGATATCTTCGATTATGAAGGTGTTCTTAAAGTACACTTTATAAGGATAATCGAAATAGATTCACGGATTATAGAATGATTTCGAGTGCCGTTCGCTAAAAGCGTCGAAATTTATTGGAAAGCTAAGCTGTCCGAATAAATTTCAAATTCCTATTTCCTCTTTAAATACAAACACCGGGACACCTGGAATTCGAAGCATCGGTTCGTCAGCGTGAAAAATCGATTAGCCTGAAATTACAATATCCAATCCGTCGAACTCGTATGACTCGCAACCATCGAATACCGCACGGAACACGCACGAATTGGACATTAATCCAACTGTCCACTCCTTGGTAAGCACCATAAATTACGGGTTTCCAATTTCCAGAAACCGGGGCCGTTATACTCCCCCAGGCAAGGAGAGGCCGCGCGAGATAACAGGAAACGGAAAGGGGTCGGGGGGTGGGAGGGCCAGGGAATACCATATGTACATAGGTCATACGAGTTACGTTTAATTATCCTGGGTCCTTACGGGCATTTCTAAAGACGCTGACGAGGCAAGGGACATTGGATATCCTGTAGGTAGACCTCTGAAAATCCTGTTACAGTTTAATTGTTAATTTACCACCTCGTCTACCTCCACTGACTAAGACATAGTCCTGCTGGAAAACAATGCCGTCCTCTCTCGTGCTACCACAAAGACTCCATTCGTGTTTAAAGGAACTACCCGTAGTCAGGACATATATGTGTACACCAACACACAGGTCACACTTAACGCGAAGTTTGATCCTTTGTAACTTTGAAGAAAGGTGTGAAAGTTTGCCTTATGTGTCCAGATCCTTGGACCACCATGGCGTCGGAGACTAATGCCATGAAATGATGTAATGCCATCGAGAGAATATTCCGAAAAAGCTAAAGCTACCAGACCTTATAAATCGCACCATTAAGCAACATTTAAAGGAATGTTGAGCCTCCTTCGGAATCTTCTCGTAGACTTCACTACGATGCCAAATCGACGATCAATAACGAAGTTCCTCTTCGTTATCAAACTTTCGGGAAATTGAAATTCTTTCGGATAGGGCGCGACTTTGGATTAGCCCTTAGACATATATTTCTCCTCGAAAATTCTTCGGAAGTCGATAACTCATGGAAGAATACGTGAAATTTTTAGAATCGCATCGTTATTGCTGCTTTAAAAAAGTATATATAATAGGCCCAATATAGACTTAAATAACTACGTGAAAATCAATCTCGAGACCTGAATCATTCTTATCAAAATTCTAAGGAATTTTTTTACTTTATAATATTATATTCAAATAATTTTTGAATTCAATTACGACACATTTTAATCAGGGATTTATGAACAATATTACATCCGCGACTGTCGATACAGAATATCAACAATTCCACAGATCCAGATATAGTTAGGTAGCGAGATGAAACAAAGGCAGGGTGATTGCTCGTAATCTTTCGTGGCTGGAAAGGGAATCGAGAAAGGAGCGGAGGGAAAGTAAAAGAAAGCAAAACGAGCTTTGATACTATCCTTCCTTGTTACTTGTGGTTCCAGTTACGGTGGCCTAGCTGGAATCTTCCAAGCCAGGACTTTTCCACCGAAGCCTTTACCGTCCAGCAAAACCCATCCAGCCAGCTGCGAACTAACATTTTCCGCAATGTTATTACTGGCAACATCCTCGCGCCATTGGGAGTACTTTAACCCCCGCCATTTTTCCATTTCACAGAAAGACGGATGAAATTTTCTCGCGTACCACCTCTCTTCCCTCCTTGCTTCCATCCTCCTTTTTTCACCCTCTCCCTGCACGTTTTACTTACTGCTGGTTTCGAATCCATGGATGAAATTGGAAAAAGTCAGGGTACATGTACCGTTGAACGAACCCGATATACAGATAAACATTTAATTAGTATGAGAGTACAGAGGCGTGGGAGATCGATGGAACTCGACGAGAAAGTTACCTGTACATGTATATATTTACGTTTCCCTCGCAGTCGAGAAAATGCGAGGAGATGTTGCGAAACATCGGACCTCGTTCATGAAAAGTTACGATTGAATCGGTGAAACGAAAGAGTTTCTCTGATTGGTAGACATGTGTGGGTGTACATCACGCGAAACAATTATGTAACTCCATGGAAAAAGTATTATGTATAACGTGAACTTTGGAGTAAATGATGTTACAAGCAGAATTTCCTTTTCACTGTTTTCCGATGCATTGAGTAGTTTGAATAGAATTTATTCTCTTACAGGAATTTGTTGTATTTTATGCCAGGAATTAAATTAATATGTATGCGAATATGTCTGAAGTACGATGAAAAGTTTTATCAATGTTTAATATAATTTTTTAGAAATATTTCAGTGATCGATATTCCAAGATATTTGTTACCGGAGAATTCGAATTTCACCAATTTTCGGTTAAGAGATTTTTAAACTTTTTTTGTTTCTGATATAAAAAGCGGAATAGATTTTTGGAATGTTATGCGGTGCAGCAACTACTTCTTCACATTTTACGGATATCTAGGGGAAGTTAGTGAACCGTTAGCCTGAAATTAATAGATCTCAGGTCTGCTTCCTGCGAAAGGTGAAAGAGCCTTGATAAACAACCCAGCCACTGTATCGCGTCTCTTTCCAATTTATGTTCGCCCTGTGGTCTTCGGTACCCCGCAGTAATTTTTCATTGGTCCTTTCGCTCCACCGACGAAGGAAAAATCGTGACTTTGAAAATGAAAAGTGTTTCTGCTACCTCGATATAAAATAGCGTCCCTCAATTCAATTTTCGGGTAAAGTTAAGTGGCATACCAAGAAAACAGCTCTAATTTACTTCGCCAAAATTGTACGGTTTAATGTTATCTTGAAAAATAATTTCGTTTCTTATAACCAGAATTATATATCTATCTACTAGTATTCTTTATATTCAATCTATCTGTATTTATATTCTACTGCAAAATTAAAGGTCAATCTATATTTTAATGTACACTAAAATGTTAATGCAAAAGGTTTAATAATAATAATTATACCATAAGTCTCGACCCCATTTTTTTTCAGGTTTCATAATGCGAACCGCAAACAGGTTCATTCTGGTATTTAGAATTAATACTTAAATACTTAAGTAGCTCTCGTCTGGAGAGTTTCCTAGAGGAGGTAAAAAATTTTCTTATCAAGCCACAGAATTTTTAATCTCTCGACTTCTACCTCACAAGTCCCGTTCTTTTCCTCCCTTTTTGTCTAGCAGGGAAATGTCAGCCGGTGCGGTACGAAGTGTCTGATCATTCTGGAAGGGCCCGAGATAACTGCGCAGAGGGGTTGTTCCGAGGGGATGGAAACTAGGAAGCCAAGGGATTCCAGGGGCTGGAGGACCGCGAAGAGTTATCAGAGATGACGAAGCGCTCCCAGGATGCTCCTTACCATTTTCTACCGCCCTCTCCGCCCCCTTTTCCGCCATCCCCAACCCCAACCCATCCCTCTCGCCCCGCCGCAACCCCCTTCTACGGCAAGTCTTATAGGCTTGTTCACAATGGAAGGAATATTTGCAAGGTTCTCCACGTAAAACAAGTTCATGACTTATTAATGAGTTACGAGACCTTAAAGTCGATAACATATTGTTCAGAAATTTCATTCGAAATGGAGCTGAGATGATTGTTTATTATTCCTCATAGAGTCGTTGCTCCTGAATTTCGTATAATGCTTAAGTAGCGTCGAGCACTTATTTATTCTGGCAACACTTTATAGCTGATAAAATGTTGGAGTGATATTGACACTTATGATTAAAGTGATGTTGGAACGAATAATATGATAATGATAGAGATTAGTAATCGGTTTTACGAGTGATGTCATTCGATATTTCGCAGTATTATATGCTAATTCGAACATTTCTTAATCGATTTAAAACCCACGTATCTTTCGATGTGGATAGGATATTTTAATTTTGTTCCTTTACTTGATGAGCGACGTTTCAATATTAAGATCCATTTTAATAATACTAATATTCTCGTATTAGAAATAAGGAATAGGCAGTGTTATATATCTCAATATTCTAATATTAAACATAAGCAATATTAAATACTGAACATCTTAATATTTACAATATTTTAAAGTCACAAACAAGGAATATTAAAAATATTAAAATATTTAGGAACAATGAGCATAAGAATTTATGCAGATTTATAATTTATTCCTACATGATTGAATTTTGTTACAATGATTCAAACACGGAAGACTTCTTGAGACGTACAGAATAATAAATGGCCATGTGGTCAGGTGAAATTGCAAAAGCAGGTAGGTGTCCGCGGCTAATAAATAACGTTTCAAGTCGAAGAAGTCGGAGGTGGCAGATACGCGCAGATAATCGCCTCGATTTAAACCGAATTATCACCTGGCACGTTTATGATGATTTATCATTCCAGGAGACAGTCGTTTCCTTTGGAGTTTCGGTATGTGGGTGTTTCATGAACTTCTTTGCTACGGAACGGAAACCTTCACGAATAAAGAATGACCTTACGAAAGAACACTGCCGCTCGGAAGTTTGCGAATCCCTTGCGTGTGACGATGGCATCGTACTACTTTGGAATTCGAAAAGTTCCGCAACTCCAGAATTCCAAGTATTTCGAACAAACCTTGCTCGATTAACAGAATTTTTCTTATTATCCTTGGAGAATAACACAGGAACTTTACCGCGGAATTATGGCGATATTAACTTTTAATTGTAACAATCGGAAAAATTATTCCACAGATTCTGACAATATATTATGTCGAATATAGAAATAATGTCATAAGTCATAAGAAATTGAATATTTCAATAACACCAGTTAAAACGGGATTATTTCAAATCCGTAATAATACGCAACATTTTTCGCATCAATAATTTCCGGCTCGTATGAAAATATTTCAGGCAGTGTAACAGAATATGCATCGCGTTTAACAGCAGATTAAATACCAAATGAAATTAAATACTGCGGAGGGGCTAATAAATAGATTTATGGTCATAAAGATTTGTGTTTAAATCCTGAATATTATTACTCCTGACAGTCGTTTAACGTCACACTCCGAAATGGTGCAGATTTTGCAATTAATATATTCTACCCACCGGAGGTCCCGAATAATGTATGAGCGACTATACATCACTCGAAATTATGCTAAAAGCAAATACGCTTTTTCATTTAACCCCTATTAAATATTAATGAAGACCGGGCCTTAACAAAACTTCGCGCAACCGTTTCTCCGCGACGGTTATTGCGATCGAAGACATCGGGTATACCGTTTTATCGTAAATAATCATCATTGTGTCAAGATGACTAATGCTTCGTCAGGTTCTTCAAACCATTTTTTGTCCATCCACCACGAACGAGGAGAAAGATTAATGCACGTGTCGGTGGTCCGTATAAGCACGTATGTACAAAATATATGTTCCCACTCATCAACTATTACGATAAACAACCGGTAGCCGAGCAGGTGAATTACACCGATCAAGTGGAAAGAAAAAAATTACTGAATTCCGTGAAGAAGACACGTGTGTTTTTCTGTGTTAGATGCGTGCGATGTTACTTCAAATAACGATAATTAATTATCGATCCGTGGACTTTGAACAGCGGTACAAATACATGTTATAAATGGCAAGAAATGAATGAACAAATAGAACATATTTTCCAGTTTATACAAATTAACAAGGTTTTTATGCAAAAGTTTGAATTCATATTTGTTTCTTCTTGTGCGTTATGAAGAGTATTTTGATATTCATTTATTAATTTGCAAATGAATAATGTTTGGTGATGATTTAATTAAGTTAATATAAATTAATCTGGAGATAGAAACCTGAATATGATTAAGTGACAGTAACGAATGCCCTAATTAATCCACCAAAACTAGTCAGAACATTATAATAAATTTTCTGTAACAAGATACGTGTTGAAGTAAAAGAGAACAACAAAGTAATGATATTTCTCGAGAATGCAGCAAATGGTGCAACAGGAAATACGAATGCCATGGATGCAACCCTTTTGCCACGTATCTTGGGTGGTTATCGGTAGCCACGAGGAGAAATTCATGGGAAATTCCCATTCCGTGGCAAGAAACTCCGTGGCTCATGGCGCAGGATAGGAAACGACAGAATCGGTACGTGCGCCAATCTTTATCCGATCTTTCACTCCACCACCATTATTCCCATTCACCGACGAATATCATCGACCCGTATACCTTCCACTGCTTCCTGTCCTTGTTAACCTTTGCCCTCCACCCCCTCCCTTCATTTCTCCACTTTTCTCTTCCTTGCTCATCTTCCCCTTTATTTACATTCTTTTTAACCAATCTTTTTCCATCTTCTCCACTTGCATTGGATTATTATCTATACTTTGGAACCGGGGATCCTGGAGATTTTATTACGGGTCCGTAATGGAAGATCGACTGGATACCAACGGTAACTATGCTATACATATCACATGGATAAATCCGGAGACCATGGTGCGGATTTGAACTCGGGTTGACCCGGTCACACTAATACTCCATCCACTATCTATCCACTATAAGGACTATCATTTTGACTGGTTTGATAGTTCTAGTATTAAATAATAAATAACTGAAAGGACTTAGAAGAACTGACTTAAAAGACTTCATCAGTGGTACCACAATGATGACCAGGACTCAAGGTCCTGATAACAAACCACTATTATCAACGGACTCGTCAGAGCTTTCTCTTATTCTAATCTTACTAACGGATTCAATTTACTACCCACTATTCAATCATCCCTATTCCATAGCTATTTTTCTCTCTCAAAAAGCTTCATTCCTTTTCACCTCCTTTCGTTGGTTCTTTCGGAGCAAACCGGCCTCCTCCACTTTGACCCAGAAACCTTCGATTCTAAGAGTAATAACGCAATATCAGGAGGAACTTGTAAGCTGCTTTTCAAGCTACTTTTCTCGCGTCTGCCGCGGAGAAACACTCGTGGCAACAGCCACCGTTATTTATGAGGTATGCGTGCCCAGCATACGCGTGCCATTTCACGGCTGAACGTAGTGGAGAGGATCACATGTGTGCTGCACGGAAAATGTGGCTCGGCCTTTGAAAAGAGCTCATCTACCTACGTGTGAAAGAACCGTTTGCTTAGAATTCACACCCGATATTTTGCCGCTATAAATCTAAACTCTTGGATTTTAACTCTTTAACGAGTTCAACCAGCATTTTCTGCAAGCTGCTGATAACTTCATTGGCAATTTCTTAATAAATATCTTAAAGAATGGATATCAAAGGAAAGTATAAAATAAAATAATTTGCTGCTTATAAATAATGCATAGAACGAGGGAAATATCGGTTACTCGAGTATCGGTGATTCAATCATCGCAGACAATTTATTGCGGACTCCACAGAGCGAGGTAGTAATTTCTATAAATAAAATTGGAATGCAATTTTTCATTGAATATTCATTGTTTTCGCTGGAGAATTCCGTGGATTTTATTGCGAGATATTAACTGGAAAATGCGTAATGGTACTATAAAAAATGTCTCTTTCGTAAGGGATGATGAAAATCGCTTAGCTGCGTGTGAAAGAACTGTTTTCCTCGAGTTGACACGCGATATAAATTCTACATTGATAAACGTACTTGCTCGTTGGAGCATAAATTTTATCTACGCTGCAAGCTTAATCACTTTTTTAACTAAAACGCCTTCCGGGCACTCCATTCTGTTTCACTCAGGTATTAAACATTTTATAGAAAATTGAGTGGTCCACGTCAACATTTTTATGCTGCACTTAAAATGTATGAGAAATATAGCCTTCTAAATTTTTTATCGAAAAAGAAATTCTTATTTTCGGAACACCACTCGGAGTACCACGGGATAATTACAGCAAAAAGACGTATAATAAAATGTTTCATTGTGGCACGCTGTATCGTCAGCAACTGTTTATGATTTATGAAGATGCCTAAAGATTTATGAAGTTGCCTAAAGTAATAATAAAAAACATGATCGGAATGTCAAACTGAAGTTTTAGGGAACAAACGGCACTCCCGGGGATGGCAGTAATTTTTAGACGCGTTGATTCGAACACGTGGCGTATATTATCCGAGAAAAGAGGATTTACAGCATCTGTAAGAAACATGTCTGCGCTACACGGAGAACAAAGATTTTATCTCAACGAATGGATTCGATTCTTCTAACTGTAATTCTATTATATGTAACACGGTAAAATGAGTTTCTTAGAATACACTCTTGTTCTGCTTTTCTAAGTGAAACATTTCTATTCCTTTTTTAATATGAAGCCATTACTGGCAATGATACGTAAGTAGTAATTTAATTCAATAAAAGAGGAATTTAATAAAATATAGTAATTTAATTAATAAAAGAAGAATATGAAAATCCGTGTCCTTAATAATTATTCCATTCGTTCCGGATCCCTCATGTGGAAGTAATACAACATCAAAAGTAATTTTCTATTTATTCTACCTTACAATCACTGACAAATAAATAATGTCCTCTGTTGGTCGAATAAATACACAGCCACCTTTGTCGACACAACAAACATCAATCCATCGCCGACAAACAGCATCACCAGGACATCCACTTTTATCATTGATCATAAAGCAAGAGAAAATAAACCTGGCATGGAAACACACCAACAAATCGTTGTTTAATAAAATACAACGAGAGTGACATTTATATAAACATTAATATGAGATCTTATTTAAAATGTTGGAAACAAATAAACCTTATTTAGGATTCTGGAAACGAACAATGAATTTTTGACAAATACCATTGAAAGAACATCCAGGAAACTATTTATTGCTAACAACATGGAAATAATATATTGTTAACAATATGGACAAGAATTTCGAAGAAAGCAGGGAGCTCTTATTATGAGAAAGTGCAATTTGCAGAGAAAACAGAGGAGGTGGATTCGGAGCGTAAGTGGATTTAATTCCCAAACGGTAGTGCCGAGGATCGAACGGTCCAAGACGCAACGAGGACTTCCAGGACTACCAGGACTACGAGGAACCTCCGTAAATCCAAATCCCATGAGGGATGACTTTAGGAGGGTGGCTAGGAACAGTGGAGAAGAAGAAATACCACGCGTCTTGGCTCCGCATCATCCCTCACCGCAAGTCACTACCCCTTCACGAATAACATAATTTCATTTGCATGCACTAAGTCTATCCTTAGCTGCACAGTTTCTAGGTAAATAATTAATTTCGTAATTTCTAGGTATATAATCCAATTCATAAATTCTATGTAAATAATTAAATTTGTAATTTCTAGTACAAGCATTCTATTAGTAAATAATTAAGTTCTTAATTTGTATGTGAATAATTCAGTTTGTAATTTCTAAGTAAGATTGGAAAATATTTGTTTTTCTCGTTAGATCAACAGCCGACCTTGTTACTGTAATCGTGGTGTTTTACCCAAAATTGGAGGTAAGGAGAATTATGGGAATGTTCGAAGAGTTTTCATGAATTATTGAATGGCCCTTAATGGAGATTAAAATTAGACAGAGAATTAATACTGGTATTATGGGGAGACTTTACTATGAATAGTATGATATGATTATTTTAATCTCACTCGAAAGACTCATTCAATATTGGTCGAGCACATTTAAATCGAAAAAATATCCTGGAACCCTAAAATATGTTCGTTTACAAATCTATAGTCACTTATTATTATAATAAATATCAGTCCATGTAAACTGTAATGATATTTATAATACCATTCTAATAATAATTAATCAACATTAAGCCACGTAAATTCGATTAAATCTTCGTTCCAACAATGCCAGATAATACTATTACAACGCGTAGATAACGCAACTAACTAAACAATCTATGCGATTAACATGAATCTCCTATAATCGTATTTATGTAAATGAAACGATGTCACTCAACACTGAAATTCTAATTCACGAAGATAAACGAAGGATCGCAATGCCCTATAATTCCGGTTAATAATAACCCTCGGAAGAACAACAATCCCTACGAAGTGAAATCAGAATACAAGTGACTCTGTTATAAATGGAATAATCCTCTTCCTTCATCTTCATTCGTCACACACTCGCTTCCGCCGAATTGTTGTTCCATCGACCTCTCGAGTTTACTTCCTACTACCCTTGATATCATAATAACATTAGACTGTCGCGTAATATCCACCGGGGATATAAATATATAAATACTCGGATTCCATAGGCATCCTTATCCGAAGGGAAGAAGAAGAACTTCGACACAATGGCTGCCTTCTACGGATTTGATTCACAAAGGATCCAAGGAGTAGACTTCGATGGAGCTATCAGTGATTCAAGGTATCTTATTCTTTCTAACTCACTCTCTACTCACTCGCGAGGATACTTAAGTACGCGCCATAGTTACATTGTGCTGTGTTCCACTTTGGGAACCGCATCCTTAACCCTCGGCAAGTCGATGAAAGCAGTCGTAAAAGGAAGCTCAACGACTCGGCTGGGACAGGCTTTCCACTAAAACCAACCGCAAAGCTTTTATCCGATACCGCGATTCCAAACAAAGCTTAAGCATCCGAAAGGACTACATGACTTATCGGTTCAGGATACACCGATCAGCATATTAACTATCCAGGAAGAAAGAACTTTGGATCATGCTTCGCCACGTGGTGCGAATGACTTCCATTCTTATATTAGGGGTACAGGAAAGTAATAAATAATTGTTTGCTCATTTTATAAAACCCGATTAATTTCTCCTATTAAACACTATTTTATTAAATAATGATTATAGAAGTATTATAGAAAATGCATTTCGGTTGCAACAAACCGTAGACGTAGAGAATTGTTCATAGATTGAATATCTTAAGTAGAACACTTTCAAAAATCGATGCCAAATACGAAGCTGCCATTATTTTAGCCCACATTTTCGGGAACAAGAGCAGTTTGCAATATGAAATAAAATTCTAATGCGGGATTGGTTCCGATATCTTGTAACTTCCAACTTGAAATGAAAACTAGCCGAGTATCCTATCTAGTATCTCTTCTAATATAAACCCAGAATGAAATGAAAGTAGTAATAACATTTCAAAATTTTCTGCAATATTAACGAGTATTATAATCGAACAATGAATGTCGACCACAAAACATTCGCTGCTGCGTTAAATCTTTTGTGTGCCCTAAATCGTACGCGATAAATAATATTCATTACAACATCACTCACCAGTAAGTGATAAAGCGTCGTATCGATTCATCGGAGTCTGCGAATGATAAGTTCACTAGGTTCGCGTGGACTGATAAGAACAATGAAGATAAATTGGAAGAGAAATCCTTAATAATGCGCGTCGGTATAAATTCAAGTCAACGTCGCATTCGTACTTAGCCTTTGCATCATCGTGTCACTCTCGTTTCCGTGCAACTACAAATATTCCATGCAACCATCTCCTCCACGTATTTCTCTAATATATCCCAGTTGATCCAATCATATCGCACGGCCCAATCTACCAGCATTAATCAGACGTGACAGCCAGTAATTCCTCAAAATATACAGTTTCATATTTTCTATTCACGAACCTATATTTCTGCCCTGCCGATTGGTAAGCAAACAAGCAAATATTGAAAAAAAAAAACTTGTTACCGTGACGAATGACCAAATTGCTGAAAATTATGAGGCAACCCCGATTGCGAAGGTATTGGAAGGTGATATCTGAACGCTGTCACGTGACCCGAAAATCGAACACAATTTTTTGTCGCCTATCGGTGTAATATATTTATAAAGTTCTTGATTAACTTTGGCCTCGATGGAAATATACTGAAATCCGGAGAGTCGGCGATGAAAAAAGGAGAGCAATTTAAATGTGTATCTTCTGAAATATCCTATCTGATCAACTTCAACGACAGTAATACTACTCAAGAATAACTTCTTCTTTTATTACTTGACTCCATTAAAAACTTATTCCTGCCAAGAAACACTGCACGAACAAGGATATATTATCTTCCACTTCCTTGGCGCTAACTTTTTTACAGCCATTTTATCATGTACATTTTTTACCATTTTTATGCGTAATATATAAGGAAGTATAAAACTACTCAGCGATATAAATAACCGGAACAAAAGTATGGCTGTAATTCCAGAGTTTGTCAAAGAGTAATTGCAATCACGACATAAGGCAATAAAAAAAGTATAATTCAACCTAAATGTGACAACTGATTTTATTTTGTTATATTAGGTTCTTGTAATTTAAGAAAGTTGTACCTTAAGGTTCTGGAAGGGCACGCGACGTTGCATTAAATATGATAAAAATATAATACTGCAAGGAAATGGAATCCAAGGATTCAAAAGAAACGCACTCTGAACATTGTTGCATCTAGCATTCTCGGAGTTCTATTTCCCTCGCTGGCCACATTTTAGGATCGCGTGCTTGAAACACGAATCCGATATTATCACACACCGTGCAATTTTGCCCGTAGTTACGGCACGGTACGAAAACCAACCCCCCCTCCGGGAGATCGATTTTGCTCCTCGACGACAACGGACTTGGTTCAACACTTATGATTATTCTGCTATGTTAATTGGCTGATATTAAGCAATGTTGTCACCTGATATGCCAAGCTGTTACCTCGTGAGGAGGAAGCACAGGCAAATAAGAATAATAGTTCTTGCCTGATAAATAAGGTAATTACAAACAACGCCTTGCATTGCACGTAGAAACGGAGTCGAAGTTCTTTATTTTGCATTATGGGTACATGTTGAGAATTACGGAATGATGGAGGAGAATCAACTTCGAGTTCCCTAATTTTGGTTCTAAAGGGTCCAAACTTAGGGTACATAATGCATAAATATGTTCTACGTTGATTTTGAGTCAAAAGAAGTGGATTCAAAATTGTTTCCGGTCACAAAATGGGTCAACCCAGAATCGCAAAAATGTGAAGGGGTATACCTTCAAAAATTGTCAAAAAATTAAAGTCGCCAAAATCGCTCCTAGATGGTCTAAATCAATGGTATATGATGCCTGATGATGTTCTAGGACCGATTTGGGTCGAAAGAAGTGGTTTAAAAATTTTTTCGGCCAAAAAAGGGGTCGACCCAAAATCGCAAAAATGTGAAGGGGTATACCTTCAAAAATTCTCAAAAAATGAAAGTCGCCAAAATCACTTCTAGATGACCCAAATCGATGGTAAATGATGTATAAACATATTCTAGGACGATTTCTGGTCGAAAGAAGTGGTTTAAAAATTTTTTGGGGCAAAAAATGGGTCGAACCAAAATCGCAAAAATGTAAAGGGGTATACCTTCAAAAATTGTCAAAAAATCAAAGTCGCCAATTTCGCTCCTAAGTGGCCCAAATCGATGGTATATGATGTATAAACATATTCTAGAACGATTTTGGGTCGAAAGAAGCGGTTTAAAAATTTTTTCGAGCGAAAAATGGGTCGACCCGAAATCGCAAAAATGTGAAGGGGTATACCTTCAAAAATTCTCAAAAATTGAAAGTCGCCAAAATCAATTCTAAACGACCCAAATCGATGGTATATGATGCATAAACATATTCTAGGA
This sequence comes from Nysson spinosus, assembly GCA_910591585.2. Classification (NCBI taxonomy): domain Eukaryota; kingdom Metazoa; phylum Arthropoda; class Insecta; order Hymenoptera; family Crabronidae; genus Nysson; species Nysson spinosus. Next base: position 4,383,374 of record OU342837.1, on the reverse strand, counting down.
CGATTTCTTGTCGAAAGAAGCGGTTAAAAAATTTTTATTGGTCAAAAATGGGTCGAATCCAAGTCGAAAAAATGTAAAGGGGTATACCTTCAAAAATTGTCAAAAAATGAAAGTCGCCAAAATCGCTCCTAGATGGTCTAAATCGATGGTATATGATGCCTGATGATGTTCTAGGACCGATTTGGGTCGAAAGAAGTGGTTTAAAAATTTTTTCGGCCCAAAAAGGGGTCGACCCAAAATCGCAAAAATGTGAAGGGGTATACCTTCAAAAATTGTCAAAAAATCAAAGTCGCCAGAATCGCTCCTAGATGGTCTAAATCGATGATAGATGATGTATGAACATATTCTAGGATGATTTTAGGTCGAAAGAAGTGGTTTAAAAATTTTTTCGGCCAAAAAAGGGGTCGACCCAAAATCGCAAAAATGTGAAAGGGTATACCTTCAAAAATTGTCAAAAAATGAAAGTCGCCAAAATCGCTCCTAGATGGTCCAAATCGATGGTATATGATGCATAATGATGTTCTAGGACCATTGTGGGTCGAAAGAAGCGGTTTAAAAATTTTGTTGGCCAAAAAATGGGTCGGCCCAAAATCGCAAAAATGTGAAAAATTGTCAAAATTTCAAAGTCACCAATTTTATTCATAGATGGTCCAAAGCGATGGTATGTGATGCCTAAACATATTCTAGGACCATTTTAGGTTAACAAAGTTAGAGATGCATGGTGAGAATTAAGTTCACATATAATACTTATTCAATGAAATCTCAATTCTGCTGAATAAATTGCGAGTAGTTTGAGAGTAATAATTGTAACGAATGGAAACAGAACAGGTGTCACGGTTGAATATATAGACATCGATAGGTTGAAAAGATACCGTAAAAACAGAGAGCTTCGTACCAAAAAATACTCAACGAAACAAATATATTCCTGGGCTTTAGAGTAGATCGAACCATTCTACGAATTTCAATGGAAACAATCACACGCGCAACTCTCGATTTACAACTCCACTACATGGTAATGCGAATCTCACACGCTTGTGGTGCAGGAATTCTATAATCAGATTTCCGAAAAATTCGCGGTCCGCTACGTTTATACGACATGCGATTGGTTAAGGTAGATGTGTAATAGTTTAAAATTAAAGATAATTATAGTTCAGTAAAAGTTAGGATTTCGATTAAATGTTACCAAGGCATTTAATTATACTGTTAATTCATATGCGAAAAATTAAAGATCTACTAAAGCTGCTCCATTAAAATACAGTTGGTTATCAAGTAAATATTAATTATATAATACGAAACTCTCCGTAAATCTTTGAATTTTATAAACCATAAAGAATTATATGTTTTTCTCTTCAAAATGTAAAAACATAAATACATGTATATTTCATATAAAGTATCTTATATATAATTATATGTAGAACCTTCCCACGATGTAAATATGATAGAAAATATTGAGAATTTATTTATGTATCGATCTCCATTTTAGTAGTCAATACGTACGCTTAACGGTTTCGCAGTAGAATATGCCGTTGCGTGATCAGACAGTTTCACAAAAATCAAGGACTTTCTACATGAAAATAAATATAAAAGAGAATCAGCCTGATTTTATTAATATCGAAAGTAACAATAGATGAATTCGTGCTCTGTATGAAACACGAATAAAATTGTGCAGTGCGTAGTACACAAAATATAACAAAGTACATAGAACTGACCACGTTCGAAAACAAACCTTCGGAATACCGTTTCAACTCAATATTTACAAAATCAACTTCCACGTTCAATGTTACTATTTAATAATCAAACTGTAACGTGTCATTAATCAATCCAATCTGGCCACAGTTATTAATAATCATTAATATTAACCTAATATTTCGCTGAATAATATACTCCGACAAAACAATAATAATTAATAAAAATTCACACGAATCTAATAATCCGATGAACATACTATATATTCCATTTACGAGCAAGAAGAACCATAGATTACTGCATCCGCCAATAGTAATCCGTTCGGCGTTGCGTTCTCGTAACGTAATCAGGTTTTCACGAAATACTCGAATCAATCGCAGACTATAATGGCGGGCCACCAACACGATATAAACTTGTACGGCAATCGAGCCGGTATTTCCGAAATCACGTGTAATCTGATGCAAACGATGATTTAGAGTCACTGGATTCGAATGCGAGTGCCAAAAGAGCGACCGAGTGTGCGTTGTTCAAATGGTTCGTAGCTGGAGCCATGCAGAGGATGATGCTATGCTTCGCATTATTTTCTATTTTCTTCCGTAGCGTTTACAACCACTGAAAATCCCGTTAATATTGATGGAAACTAGTGGTGCTAGCGCCATTTGCACAAATTTCCAGAGTAGTGTTCGGCAAAATGTTCCTCGTATTAAATAAACAATGGTAGGTCTCTTGAACATTTCTCTTTATGGCCGACGTTCTAATAGGAGATATAATCTTCGAATTTATACGATTATTATTCAACAATTTTGTATTTAATAAAACCAACATTTGTTCTAATTGAAAGATACACTGCTGTATATTTTGTAATCCTACGATTGTATTATTTCCCAGAATTGAATTAACGATGTAATTTGAAATTTTGCATTATACGTTAAATTTCAGTTGGCCCATGAAGTAAATCGAAGAAGAAACAATATTCATATATTACAATATTTTAAGCGGTACATAATTTCAACGTTCGATTATTACGTATTGAAGTATAATAAAATTCTACATTAATTTAAAATTGAACTACAAATTAAGTCGAAGGAGAGATGATACATATTATAATATTTCACGTCGCATATATTTTTAATATTCGATCATTAAGCTCGAAATAAAATTTCATAAACGAATTCACGCTTATCTCAGTAATAAGCAGAATTAAGGGATAAAGAAGAATTCAAGAATATTAAAATTACATTACGAGGAAGGATGATGATGGAGAGGACATCCAACGATCCTGACACGTAACGAAGTTCTGCCGACGAACGAACAGTAAAAATATTAACCAATGATACTAATGGCAGTGATTGATACCTGGGGGTGTAATAATAACGCATGGTCAGGTAAAATGTTCCTATTGGACTGACGGATGAATGGTAGGTAGAAGTGGACGGTGCTCCCGAAATTTCCACGTTAATAGCAGCGACACATCGATCAGCTGAAGTCACCGCGTGATTTTCGTTTCGTTAAACGTCCACGAAATTCGCACCCTCCGCTGAATCACCGCAACCGTTTTTTTTTTAATTCCACCATCTCTGACGGGTATTTCGTTGGTGTCTGCGTGTCCGCTCCGCACTCTCTGTGTTCCCTGATTGCAAACTGCCATGAAATAATTTTACATCACCGATGGGATTTCAACGAAAAATCCTCGGATTTATAGACTTCCGTTAAGCGCGTGACTCGTAAATAACGATCAACGTCGATTAACCGTGTTAATAAATTTCAAGTACAACGTGTGAAAATTTATACCGCGAACATTGTTAATCAATACCTATGCCATGCTCAACGGCGAATTATCAATTGTAATTATGTTGGAACTGGAAATATTAAATATGTCACTGAATTCGTTGTATCATTTTCTGACAAAGAATATTGTCTCTTGTTTTATATTACTGTGATATATTGCTGTTCAGATAACCCTCGTATAATGCGGAAGATAGGTTTCAGGTAAATGTCGCGTTATAAAATCCGTGTTATCTGTCAAGTCAAGGAACAATCATAGTTTTATTTAATTCGACAATTTTCATCTGACAAAACGAAACACAAAATTATTAAGATTAATAAATTTATAAATTGTACATAACTTTCGGTCCTAATATTCCGTAACTATATTGCATATATAAACAAAACCATTGATTATATACGAAATATTATTCGAGAGTTATTTGTTTACGTTTTATATTCTTCTGCGACGTATCTTAGAGAATTTTTAGCAAATGTTTGTCACGATTGTGAATACAAGTGAATAGAAAAATGCTGGAAAGCGATCTCGATTTCGATTCGTCAGCTACATAAATTCAGTCCCTCCGCGTCCAAAGCCAATTCATCGGTGTTCTTGGAAGGTTTTTCGTGCGGTAAGCTCTCAAGTATGCAGGGACGATGAGGAATGGCACCCACGATTTAATGTTCCTGGTGAAAACGTTGATCGATCGTCCTGGATTCAAGCAGAAAACCAAGCTGCCCGCGCGAATCAAGAAAAGGGAACTCCTTCCGACTCATTCACGAATGCCTTTCCCTGCCATTTCGCACGACTGTTCACCATTGTCGTCTTTTCACACGAAGAAAATGAGAAACTAGCACCTACTATCCGCCATTATACGAATAAACTTCCTCGCGAGTGATAAGACTTTACGCGAAAAAAATCAAAGTCTTCGTGATCTTAGAGTTGAAATAATTCTTTAAAGAATAGATACAATATGTATTCTATATATGATCTGAAAATATTCGAATAAAGGTCAAATGTATCGCGTACGCATATTGGAAGCGCAGGTTGGTCGCGAGGTCGGGTATTGGTGCGTGCTCGTGACACATCCACGCTATGTTGTAATTACCTATTAGGTTGGCTGGTGCAATGCACTTTATAACCGAGGTGCACCCTTTTAACGGGAGCCAGACCGTTGCACGACGATCGCGCGAGGCTATCCGCGGAGAAAATTACTATCGAGCATACTGCCGACTACCTACGTATATTATACCTGCACCACGGGTGTCGAGTAACCCAATTATTTATTAACCCTCTTCCAAAAGACTCGCTCGAGTTTATGTTACCTTCAGATATTGGGTCAGCCTATTAGTTTCCATGCTACATGGACACAAAATAATATTCTTCACTATGCTCCATGTAAATTCGAGAACATATTCCGCTACGAATCTCAAGAATGAAATTTTGATTTAGCACACGAGACTCTGTGTATCTAATCATAAACTGTCCACGATGGAAAATGAATAAAATCAAAATCTCTTAAATCTATCCACTGTATTAAGTTGGATTAAAATTTCATACTCGCATTTCCATATAAAACTGCACTCTTCGACAAAAACCTGGTTCGTACCTTGGCGGAAGATTAAATTTAATATTTCTCAAAACGCTTCCGGAATAAAGTATTTGGATCATCGAAGAAATTCTTTTGCTTTCAACGGTGAAATAAAATGGCAGAGATAAAAATCGGACTAAAAATTAATTTTTTAATTTAAATTTGCGTCTCCGTCTGTTCGAAGGATTGTACTTTTCTAAACGGAGATTCGCGGAGGAGAATCACTCGGATTACGAAGTACAAATGGTACAAACAGTGGAAACAGTGCTACCAGTAATTCCAGCGGAGTAATCGTTTTCTAGGAGAAAGGCGGGGAAACGGAAACGAAAAGTTTCCCGAGTCGAAAACGTCGAAGCTCAAACTCTATGAACTTTTGACCTCGCCTCCGACGAGATATGTACACCATAACGGTCCGTCTGTCTAGTCAAATGCATGAACAACTTGTTCTCCGAAGTTTCTGCTTTCGGCTTAATATGTAACTTCGACTCTCGGCCATAGCCGAGAAGTCCCGGAACATTGACGTGCAAGCTTTACACTCGCCGTTTTGGTTTTACCTCGTTCGAGCGCCGGAAATTCGAGCAATAAACCGGTTAACTAAAACTGAAATAGTCTTCTTTATTATCCTGCATTTCTATTTCTCCCGAACCCTAGTTTTCCACCCCCCGGTTTCCTTCCGTAAGTCTACATCGCGGTGAAACTTTCGCGAACTTCCGTGCTTATACATAAATACGACATGCAGGCCAGTAAAGAAAGCTATAAGAATTTGCAAGACCATATTCCCCATTATCTCCACGAAATTCAATTATACCAACTTCCAAAAGTTCGAGTACGAAAAATACCGATATTCCCTTCAACTTTTAATGAACTACAAATCGTAAGAATTAAATTATTCCGGAAATATATGCGATCCAGAATACAGATACTTTAATGTAATCTTCGATGAACTGCAATTAAATCAACAAAACTCGTACAAATATTCTTAAATTAATTAAAGCAAACCGTTCATTCATAACTTCCGTCCCAACAACATATTGAATTCTATATTATTACTACCTACCGTTAAAATAATCTATTAAAATTGTACTAAATAAAGACTTGTAAAGAACAATTAAAATAAACTATCAAAATTGAATGCTGTAATGAACTGACCAGCGCTTACAACACTATAATCCATGAAATGTAATAAACTGAAATTGCTCCATTGTAACGTTCGAAGTTACAAGAGAAATTCAGAAGCCATAATCCACAAGACGTTTCCGGTGATATAATGATACAAGAGGAGTTAATTAGGCGAGAACATTATTCCCGTAATGTACGAAGTTACCGATTCCCGTTTCCCTGTTTCTCGGACAATTCTGATTAGAACTTGTCTTGGAATTTGCTATTAATTAGCGGCTAAATACGCAGGTTCGTTAACGTCGCGGAGGGTGAGGCTCTCGTTCGAGTCTGTAAGTGGAAGGCGCATGACGAATACGAATTAGAACGTCGACGGTTCGATGCCTTCTGAGCGACATCGTTGGTATCCCAGCTACCCTCTCTTTACAAACAATCCACTTCTCTCACCCTTTTTTTCTTCGTCTTCTTTACGTACGCGCTCGTTCACCCTGTTTCGACGCGGATGAAACAATGTCAAACAACGGACGACGTACAACTGCCGCACGGATGCCAACGACACCGGCGCCGGTACAAACTCAAAATTCACTACTGCACGCATCCACGGATGTCACCGAACCAATGTCGCTCTTTAAACGGAAAAAATAATGAATGAATCTCTTCCACTCTTTAACTTCTGCTGGGAACTATTGGAGAAGTGACGGTGAGGAAATTCGGTGGTTTGGAGTTGGGAATTTTCGTGTCAAGTTTCGCAAAGATTTGTAAACATTTAGGTTTCTGATGGAGGAATTCTTGAGGTAATAGAAATAGGAAAAGCTTTATGCAAATTATTTCAGATTAGGAAATGGCAGAGTTAATATTTTTATTACCGGTGGTTTCATTATTCATGTCTCTGGTGGTAGAATTATTAAGATAATGGAAACAGGGAAGTTTTAATGAAAATTATTTCGAATTATAAACGTCATAGTATTTCTGTTTGGCATTTAATATATTATCGTATAAAGCATTGGAATGATTCTCAATGTCATGGCATTAAGGAGACTTCTTACGAACCACCCAGAATTAATATTCTTGCATCATCATAAAAACCAAGGACGAATAGGAAATACTAGCCAATAATACAATACAAATTCAAATCCATCATCAACAGAAATGATCACAAAAACCCTTGAAACTCAAGATGTAATATTGCAAGGAAGATAAACAAGGCTTGTCGATTCTACTCTCGTTTGATCGCGGCTCGAAGAATCGCGATATGAAGGCATATATGTTCGTACAAGATGATCGACGAACTTCGCGTGATTAACGTTCACGAGCAGCGCGGGGTTAATTAATTGGGCCGCTCCAAATATTAATCGGCGGTGGGAGAGTCAGTCGTGGCATGTCGATTAGAATCTTTCCTCGAGGCGATTTCAAGGGTTTTCTCTCGGTGTGTCTTGAATTCGATCGAAATGCTCCGGGGAAAACCGCCCGCTGTGAAATCACGCCAAGAAAGAAAGATCAACGTGGCCACTCACAAAAGAATATCCGGCTTTTTTTCTCATTTTTATATCCGCCAAAGCTCTCGCGACTTCCCCTTCCATCTTACGATAGCAAAATACGATCGAGATCCGTGGTTCTCTTCGTTTTTGCCGGACGATGCCGAGCATAACTTGAAAGCGATCGGTGTAATGGAACTCGAGATATATCGTTCCCTTGCGAATAACGAGTTTTATATTTCTAGCCGACTCGAATCGTGGAACTTGCTATAACGAGATTGAAGTCCGGGGATAATTAGTTGCGTTCGAGTTTCTCTCGAAACTAATGTCGTTTTTAATTTTATCGAATGTTCCGATGCACGCAGGGGAATATTCGTTTATGTGTGATTTTATATGCTGCTAGTTGTATTATGTGATATGTGATATGTGTGAAATATTAAATAACATTTATACAAAATTTATAAACCATATTAGTAACGGAGTACTGATTTTATGTTACTGTTAATTATTATGATATAGGATCTATTAGAATAAATATCAGTTATTGGGATATGTATTAATTATTTTAATGTATTAAATATTATAAGTTATATACAGCAAATTATATCATAGTCGATCATGTAATTCGGAAAATATTTCTTGATTACAATTAAAGTTGATGAAGATGAGGACCTACAACTTTCATGATCGATCAATAAATAAAGCGCTACCTAATTTCCTCGGGTACTCAAGATATCCTCATTAAATTACCACTAACACAGTTTTGTAATTATTAATTAATTATAACTTGATGCTCTAATTAGAACTTCCGTGTTGAAGATAACTTGCACGATGAACTAAAGTATTTGATATCATACCTTGCACATATATATTACATTCAGAAATTTGAACATCTTAGATACTCAAGAATCAGTTCCCAGAGAGATTTCCAGCATTAATAAAAGTAAATTTGATTCTGTGTAAAAGCAACGAATAAAATTGTACTTGTAAATTGTAAGAAATTATTTCTACATTTTCCAATAGTTTGTCGTTATTTCAATATTTTTGCATCCTACTAACACAACCACAAACTTATGGATGTATACATTTATATCAAGTACAATTTTAATGATTAAAAAACATTTTCTATTATTGTTTACAACTTGTAATTTCTGTCAAATTAACTCGACATTTTACTCGTTCGAACGAAATGTGAATTTTTTAATATACCAGACGTTTTAGTTCTTTTTTCCAACCCCGTATGTTCGCCGGACGTAATGCTTTATTTATCATTTCCATCGCGAAGTTAATTTCCGAGATCTCATCGGGATGACGAACAGTTACATTATTCTGGAAGATTGTATTTTTGCTTCTAAAAGGCAAGATCAATTATGGCATTAAAGTATGTGCTTACTCAGTGAACATAATCACTGACATAGGTAATGCTGAACCAGCCGACATTTGACGTTCCTCGGACAGTAAAATTTTTTTCTTTAACCCGTAATTTATCATCGTCTCCTTAAATATGTGGTTATATCGGTCTCACTGTGTGAGATAGTTATGAACTCCCATGATAAATGATACACCAAGAAATTCGCTTTGTTTTTCTCCGCAGCTTCCATCGTTAGCAATGACTTCGTTTTACGAAGCGTTGGATAATTATCTTGGCTCGATGGTATTCGTTGAATTACACTTCTAACTCTTTTGATTCGTGGCCATGTATCGATACGATCTTACGTATTTTTTTAATTAGCCTGCATGGAAAATGCGTTGGGTTCATTCAGACTTGCTAATAATAGGTGGAACGTAAGTCAAGCACACTTAGATCGATATCATATCCTACGGGTCAATGAGTCGACGCCATTGCTGACTTTCGTACAGTAAACTCCTGTATAACGCGATATTGCCACGACTTTTTTTATATGACGCGGTTTCATGCAGCGCGTAATGTATTAACCGCGTTGTACGGGAGTCTACTGTATAACACTAAAATATAGAAATTATAAAATTGATAACGTTTCAATTTTTTTATATATTGTATTTTGCGAATTATGATGCATAATGGACATAATTAAATCGATTAATTTATTGTTGCTATCCATCCATATTTTTAAAGGCATATAAACGTACAAATGTAGCTGAATATATTTATTAATATATTATCAGTAGGTCCATCATAAAAAAATGAAAATGTCACGGTTTTAAAAGAATACGTCTGATGAAAAGAAAGGGATACTTTTGCTTGTAAACTTTTGAAATCTCTTACTGTGAAGCAACGTTACTTCGAGCAGAAACGATCAATCGAGTGAACAAGTCAAGAAAAGTCTCAAGGAAAACGCAGTCTTCTCTCAGTAATGTTTGTGCCATAAACTGTTCGACGTCCATTGTGTTTCTTTTCGTTGTTATTCCTTTTACGTTAGATATTCCTGGTCAGCGAATCGTGCGCGGTTTTCCTCAGACAGCGTTTCTTTCTCTCCCGAAACCCTGCAGTGAGGGATTTTCACCTCTCTTGCTCTTTCCGACCGTATATCTTTCGTCGCATAAAATTCGAAAACTATTTTTAGGGGAAGCGGAGACTTTTGGCATTAATATCGAGCCATTTTTTAAACTATCCAACGGGGAATAAGCGTCGGAGATAGCACTTATAAATTTCAGGGGAATTTCAATATACATTTATGCATCCATCTTTGCATGCTTTTTAAAGTATTTTGTATTGCCTTTATCCGGGAAAATACTTGGCTCATATTATAATAATATTTTAGTCCTGAAACAGCAACCATTCATTGTTTATTCTAATATTAATATTTATGGCTGCCAAAAGTTATTGGAGGAAAACTTTTAAACTTACAAATGTGGGTAGAAAACAATATGAAATCGATTGAAACTTAAGACATTCGAAAACCAAAATGCGGCATTCATAAGATACTATTTTATCCTAATATTAATATTTACGGTATCAAATATGGTTAGAGAAGTTTCAGTTTCACAAATGGGTGTCGAAACCAATAAAAAAACTAATAGAAACTTAAACTACCCCGTAAAGCCAAATAACTTGACACATTCGCGTCCAAACGGTGTGAAGTTATAGAATCAATTTATTTTTAACGACTTTAATGAATATAATTCTAAATCCACTCCAGTTATTTAAAATATGGCTGTAAAATAGGTATAAAATTGTTGTTACATCGAAATTCTTGTTATGCCAGAATTTATAATGCCTAGAAGTTTCATCCGTTGATTTTAATCCAATAATTTTTTGTCAATCTTTTTTGAATACCTGACTCCCGCCGATTAAAATATTCAATTAAACGGTATAATATCAAGCGTTTCCCTCAGCACTAAACTAAGAGGGATTAAATGGAATATAACGAATGCAAACGAATATAAAATTGCGAACGTGAATCGGGAACAAACATAACAACGCGAAACAGAAAAGATGAGTTTTATTACTAGACAATGCGATGTTCGTCAAAAGAAATAGAATTATCCTTAATAAAGTACGTATTTACAAGAGTTTCAAAACGATGGCATATTTCTGCATTATCATATTTTATCCTCCTTACGTTTAGCAATTTAATCTGCATTTCGTTTACGACGCGTATAAAAAATTAAAATATTAAATGCATATTAATTTGTAATATATTTGTATTCAACGAAACAGTGTATATCCAACATAAAGCGGCCAGAATATTAATATATTTCCACAAAAAGCTTTAGCTGAAAAGTTCAGATGAAACTTTATTCGAAATTCATAGATTATCTATTTTAATTAGTAAGAATTTAATTATCGGATACCACTGAAAATATTATATTTTTCAGACCAAAATAACCTACCCAGCTCATAATTTTAGGAAGCCAAATTTTCTATAAATGAATGAAATGCAACAAAATAATAGTAGAATAACGAAATACAAATCCCTCACCAATTTTCCACAGAAAAATACATTGTTTATGTCGATTGTTTTTCAAGGTAGGTGGACAGCAATAGAAAACAGATCGATCAGAGTCGAAGAGATAATTCGGGGAGGGATAGACGCAGTTCAGTGGCAATACAAGTTTTTTCTTGGGAGGATATCGTTCGTTTATGTCGTTACGAAATCCAATCGTAATTACGAGAAGCTCGTTAAGGCGCGACGTATTTCTCGATTGGTACATCAATCGAGGGGCAGAACCGGTGCGTTGGCGCACCGATAAAAAAGACCTAATAACGCCGATCTTTAATAAGCTCCGCTGTATAATTTGCCCTCCGACTTCCCCCCACCTTCCGCCTACGTTCTTACGCCCATTGCGGACTTGTTTTTCATTGCAAATTTAATGAAACTCCACTGTAATTCCTTCGCAGAGGGGTGAGCCCACCGAGGTTCTTTCGTGTCTAAAATCACAATTGAAAAGCTAAATATCCGGAAAAATAATTACCATTATTAGAAAACAAACATTATCCAACACAATAAACGGCGTCATAAAGAAAACATTTATAGCTTTCAGTTTCAACAATTGCATAACTGTCGCGCGTACAAACACGAGTTAATTCGTAACCGTTCAAAAATCTGTTAACACATTTTGTGCCAGGAAATTTTGTTTCAGAAATCAGATACTTCTGATTTAGAAATTAAATACTTTTAATCTAATATCCGGACAAAAATAGGTCGACCCAGGATTTAAATGAAAACGAAAATTCTTATATTACAATTTAAAACTACATAAAGAACGTACACTTACGTCACCAGCGGTTATGTGATTACACGGAGAAAACGTATTTTTACGTCATCGGCGCAAAATGTGTTAATGTCTACGATTAAGATTACACATAACGTAGATGTCGTAGATTTAATGTAATCTCGGATTACTTTTCACGAATGTAGTTGCAATAGAGATCGCTTGTATAACTGTATATTTGTATTGAAATAAAAGAAGAATGTGGCAACGCGGAATATTGGTGTTCCGGTCAGCGGAATGCGGTTACGTAAATCGTGATATTACAGTTGAAAATTGCACCGTATTTCTCGATCCTGGAATCTCACGGTTTCTTTGTATTGTACTTCAATGATAACTGATTGTAATCGAGTTTCGACTTTGCGTGAGAGAAATTGCAAGGATACAACATTTTATGTAACGAACAGTTACATTCGTAACAAATTATATAATATGATAATAAAATACTAAAGAAAGAAAATTGATGTCAGCGATAACTTATTTTTATTTTATGGGAATTACATGTACACATGTTATATGAAGATATTCTATGGAATTTATAATTTATCTATTTTTATGGGACACAATCATCATGTTCTTTTCAGTAATATAAACTTAGTGGAACTGATGAGATTGGTATACTAAAAATTCTGAAAATGATTTTAACCCAATAATTTTTTGTCAAACTTTTTTGTCACACTTCATTAAAAATCGAAATTACTTTCGTCACATAAGTCAGTCACGGTATAATTTCTGAAATAAGTGTATCTAATAAATCAATTCAACGATGTCCAGTTATTCGACCGACACTTTCCTAATTTACAAGAAGAGGGGAAAAATCAATTAATGTTGACACATGGTGATACTTAACCATTACGATATAGTATCGTGTACTATCGATACATATCGCGATGTAGTATCATAAAACAGTAGCAGCGGTGCCCAAAAGGTCGATTAATGATTGAAAGTCGCCTGTCAGCGAATATGTCAAAAGAATATTTTGTTGGGATAAGTATAATATTTATTGTTATACACAAATTGTAAAGCATACTTTGTTGATATAAATATACTATTCAGGGAAGCAAATATTTTTCAATGAACATTTCGTAGGCACAATTATAACATTTACAAAAATACACCTATTTCAAATAGAAATATAACTATTCCATTGACTTAATTATAATTTATAGAGAAAGGATAAATTTTAAGAAAAGAACGTGGTAATAACGTGGTTTTAAACATTGATATTAATTAGAATATAATAAATATCAGTTTTGAGTATAATAAATAAACCAGAGATAATGAAACAAATCAGGATTAGTTATGCATCTGATTGTGAGAAGTATTCGGTATACACATGTTTCGGAAAAAATACTGGACACCACTGTGACAGGGTGTCCGGTAACAGATTAACATCGAATGATATACCACGATCGTCAGGTTGCCAGGATCGATTATCTAATGTCGGATTATGACATTGGAAAATTAGGTCGTACTTCTGAGGTCCATGGGTATGATTCGTTACGGTAGTGGTCACGGTATAACGCGTCGTCCCACGAGTCTCCGAGTAAGATCGGATAACGGATACTCAACGAATGCCTCTGATATTAACTAACGTGACTATCACTCTCTCATGGGAACGCAAACCCAGATTACCGTAATATCGTCTGATCTTTCGATCCACGCTTTCATGGATACGGAACCTGAAGGGTACTGTCAAAGCACCACCCCTTTGATACATCAACATCCGCTCCTATTTCTACACTTATCTTATTACATGTAGCTACCTCAAATTCTTTCCAAGGTAACATTCCGACTCTGATACACGTAATTTAATATATTTTTCTTAATATTAATATTGATGTGTATCTAATATTATCTACGGATTTATACGTTCCAGAAATGTGTATAAACCAATATAAAACTATTATTATTTTATTTGAAAAGGATATTTCATTTTCTGAAGTAGAATGTTTTGAAAAATTGATGAATTTTTAAGGATGCTTTGTTTCATAAGCATAATATTTGGAGAAAACTACACATTCTTAGCTTGAATATCAAAATTTCACAACATAAAACGGTGAAAATATCTAAAAAGATTTTAATAAAAAGTTTAAGAAACCATCCCCGATCGAATGAGTCAAACAAGTGTATCAAACCTCGACGGAATGATTTACGTTAAAATTGTAAACAGAACCGAGTAATAAAACGATGTGCCTTCAATTCGCAACTTAGCTCGTAAATGGCGTTCCACGTTGGCCGTAGTTTAAAAACAGTGATCGAATTTAAAAAAGGCAGGGGGTTATCGATATTTGCCGGTTTATACGGGCATCCGTCAGCGAAAGGGGTACTTCGTTCTAGATCATCCGGTAAAACTCCATAAAAATCTAAACAACATCGACGGCACAATGGCTCCTTAAAAGTGATCCCATTGCGATTTTACGTCTTCTCATCTTCAACAAAGGATATCGCAACGTTCCTGAATGTCTCGCGCTAAGAGATCCGCTGTTTTATTGGCGTTCCCGCAGATTGGACTTAAGACGGATATACAGAATTCCTTTGTGCCCGAGATCCATCCGGCCCAGGTTTGTTGTTCCGGTTTATATTCTTCGTTTATACACCCTCCTGTTTCATCATCCGAGATTCCGCTCATTGCATCGCGCTATCAGTTCCGCTAATCAAACGGAATCACCCTCACTTCGTCAGTTCTACCACCCCCTTTCTATTTTATATTTCATCCTTAGATTTACACCTTTAACACTAGAACTACCGAAACAGTCAAAATCACAGCTTCTCGGTATTAATAAAAATGTTCGAATTTATACCATTCCATTTTCCACGATTTTTTTATTAGATTTCTTGCGGTCGCATAAAAATTAAATTGAAAAAAAACAATTAAATGCTTTACTTTCGTCATACTTCCTTGTTTTTAACCCTTAATAACTATAACGGATGAAGATTCACCCCATTCGAATTTTGTTTTAATAATTTTAAACAATGTAGCGACTAGTGACACTAATTTTTTGGTATTCATTAAGACTAGCAATAGCGACGATATTTTTCATGGAACATCATATCAATTCCCTCAAGTTTACTTACAATAAAGTGATTTCTTTTGATGATAGTTTTTAAGGGTTAAGGACGTATACATAAATCTGCAAATATAGTTAAATATATTGTCGGTAGTTTCAGTGTTTAATAATTCCCGATTCTTTGTCTAAGATGGAGCTGAGAATGAGCTGCACTTCGGAAACCGTAGCTCGAATATTAATAGATCTCGCTGCATTGAGGAATATATTATGAGCTGTTTGACGTACACCATTAACCGACCGTAATTACGAAATTTGTAGGGGGTTTCGATAGGAGTTTATGGAAGAGAGACAGTTTTAGGACGTGATAATATTTCGCCATGAGAACGGAGTTAAGCCAACATAATGGCTCCCTAAGGAACTAGTTCCTTCTTACTACTGGAAACATACGGAATATTGTTTCATAGCTTATAATAAAAAGAGTACAAAATGTAAGTGCTGTCTGACAATTTTACTCGTACTTGTAACACTCCAGATTATCCACGATCATTATTAATTATTAATATAAAATACAAAATCTGTGTGCCTCTTTTATTTTATTTAATGACTCTTTACGAAACAACCTTACCTTCTACATTGATCGTTATTATGTTATAAAAAAGAGGTCCCGACGAATTCTAAAATATGCGAAAGGTAGCTAGAACTTTGACAATGATAATACAAGAATAATTTTTGAATATATTATTAACTGCAAAGAGCAAGAAATTATTCAACCGAGCCTCCAGGAAAATAGTCGTTTCATGTGAGACGACATAATAGTTACAAAATGGAATACCATTATCTATATCATTTTGATGCGTTAATAAGTCACCAACAGTATTCGGTTATCAGCGATACAATGCCGTTTAAATATTACTACAAGGGGCTGTTAAAATTAGATAAATTCGTACATCAACGATGTACACGATAACACCGCGATCTTTCACCCGATATCAGCGCATGCTATCTCCGCGAAAGTTCGCATCACGTTTAAACGCTAACATTACAAGAGTTTAATTTGAATTCCATCCAATGAATAGCCGAACATTACGATCGCCGATGATAAGCGAAATTACTCGCGAGTGCTGCGCATATTTCCGCGATCTATCTCGGTGATCTACTACCGTACGAAATAAAACATAATTAAGCGTATCAAGAACGTAGATTACTATTTCAATCGCGATCATACATCTCTCTGTTAATCGGGAAGATTCTTTCACCGATAAAATCTACGTACATATTTATTTGTTACGAGGGCTGATTTATTTCTCCTGGATGCAAATTCTGCAATATTATTTTTGTTTATTTTACGAGCGCCATGTAACGTGTTTCACTTCTATTCTAATGCTTCAGGATTTAAATCATAATAATATATTGTTATATTGATATTAATTCAATGAGTACAGAAATAAATTTTATCGTCTAGAAAAATATATATGATGATAAACGTATATATTATAATAAATCTGCTGTATATAATATATATAAATCTGCTGCAATATTAATCTGATTATTATTTCATCTACGACGTATCATAAAATCCATATTCGCGTTTAATAAAAAGAGAAACAAATAAGATATTTATTGGCGAAGAGAAACGAAATGGAATCGAACGCCATGCCTGGCAAACGCAAGGATTGAAAATGATCGAAGCGATCAGGAATAGGTGAGGGTTGGAATAATCTACTCGTCAGTTAGATAATTAACGCACTCGGCGGCACTTCCAATTAGCGCGGATAGGTAATTAGTATATAGGTGAGAGGATCAATGGTTTATGCGCTCCAGACAGAATCAGCTGGAAAGGGGAAACCTGTAGGAATAGAGGGGAGATATACCGAAGATAAAATATCGGATGATCTTGTTAAGCACCATTGAGTAAAGGATATGTATTATTTCACTAAGCACAACGTAGTTTGAATAGAAAATTAACCTCTTTGAGTGTTCCTACCTTTGTACCTTCATATCTCTTCTTTCATAATCCAGCTCTTTGTAGGATTATTGACAAGGTTTTGCTAAATAAATAAAATTTACGCACGAGAATAGGAAAGGTATTGTTCTATTTTCCTTCTAAAAATTAAACGAACCTACGCATCGCGACGAGCAGACAAACAAATATTGCTTGAAAGGGAGATTTCAAAATTCCAACTTTTCGTAAGAAAAATTTCTTCTCAGAAAAAATGTTTAATTATCGAGATGAATAGCAGGTCCAACGGACGGGGATTCAATGGAGAATTTAATCAAATTAATGCTCACTTCTTTCCGGTGTTATTCATACGTAATATTAATTAAACGCGATGTCTAATTCGGATGTAAATTATAAGCGGTGCAGAAAATTTTCTAGTGAAGATGGCAGCGGTGTCAACGTAGAAAAAAATCCATAGAAACATTCGATATTCTCCATTATATTAAATTCATTCTACTTAGCATTAAGAAAATGCAAAACACCGCGTGGATTGCAAATAAATTGAAACAAAAGATGCATTCAACATCGTGCTCTCCTCGGCGAGCCTCGCGAGAAAAATGGCGCGCGATAAAATTTCAAGCAATATTCAGCTACCATTGCAAACTTATCTGCACGAGAATACCTTTACAGAAGCACGGTATAAAGCGAAATGCGTGTAATACGAGCGAACACAAACCGTGAAATACAATGAAACCGTGATGCTAGTCTCGATCAATGAAACCCTTGGAATGTTTTTATTAAAATAATGACAAAATTTCATTAAACGCACGATGTCATCCTGTAAGACACAAAAAGGGGGGAACAAATGAATAACAAAAGAGAAGAAAGAACATCGTCGGGTAAAAATGGACCCTCGAATTATTATTAAAATTTTTGTCCGACTGTAAAACCTTTGAAGATGCGACACTGTGTTAAAAATAAGGATGAATGGAAAAATTAAGTAATTGATTGTATAATGTCCTTCACGCAATTCTTATTTTATGAAACGTTATAAATTTGAATGTTTTTATTAAATGCAGCTGACCAGGCATTTTGAACGTTTTGGTAGTTCTAGCGTTAAATAAATTGAAATTGTTGCTGAAGTGATTATTACGATGTTTAAGTTGATTTCGTGAATGTATGGAAGGTGAAATGGAAAAGTAGACGAGAAAGGGATGTGCAGTTTGCTTGGATGCCTTTTCATCTGGTTCCCTCTCTATCGTTCTGTTTTTCTCATTTTCCCTTTGATACTTTTTTACCCGACGATATCCTCCACGATTAATCCCGGTGACACGGATTAACGAGGTTTCTTGACCGTTATGCAACAACGCTTATTTTGTTCTACGGCAAATTAATGGATGTCACGGATCAAATTCTTTCATGCGAGCTGGGAAGGCGTTCTATCACTTTGTTAACCAAGGGACGCTTTCATCGAAGAACAAGTAACCATAAAACAATCTCCAAAAAAGACTCAGGGTATCATTTTTCATATTCGAGTCTCATATATCAGTCGATAGGATTCTTCGATTTTAACTGAATCACACAAGATATTCCACGCAAAGTAGGTCACTTAATTATTTATTTTTATATAAACAATATTGTGATCCGACACATTCTGTAAAACAACTATAACGTAAAAAATCTCTTCCAGGATATTGGTCGCTCGAAGGAATTCGTATAATGCACAAAATATTGTTGGTCAATTAAATTCCACTAAATTCAAATATAAAATATGAAAAACGAGTACGTAAAGTCGAAGACACCGAATTAATTCGTGCATCAAATAATGATTCGCTAATGAAATAATCGGATCACTTAAAGAGCCGCGAGACATTAGATATCGAAGTTCATCGTTCAACGAAGCACTCCGTTGGCGAAAGCCACGAGGGAATCGAAGCGTTCAGCATCAAGCAGGAAGGGAACTCTAGTGCACGACTGAAGTTCCGTGTCCCGTTGAAAGCGTGTAACTGTTACCCGAACCCAAGGGATTACCGGTAATCTGCGGTAAGCTAAGGTACGTGAGCAGGTACCAGCAACCTGTTTCGGATATTGTTAGTGCGAGTAGCCGCTAGCCATTTCGACGAGTCGTTCAAACTCGTGAGCATCCCCGCGCAACCCTTTCCGCATTTCCAATGCATCTTTCATTGCAATAAAACGGACTTCCAGGTAGACTCGTTACTAGTATTCCTAGCGATCGAAGCCAACTGGACGAAAACAAATGATATCGTTCCTTTGTGGATTAACCCTTTCGATACGACGGCCTTGCTTGCTTGCGACGCAAACGCATATTTCACCGCGGGGAGAATGTAACATTTGATGCTTTGTCGCGCAAATCTCGTAATATAAAACAAAATTGTGTTCAGTGTTCTACCGAAGTTGTGAATCAATGCGAAATTTGAAGGGTGACTGTAGTGAGTGTTAATTACGAATGGGGTAACCGTGGGAAAGTTACAAAATTCCTGTTACAAGTTATGATTATCGCGTGGAAAATTGAGGAATTGTAATGACCCATGTGTTGCTTGGATAGTGTATTCGCTATGCTAAATAGACTATTAAATGGCTCATTTGCAGGGATGAGAAATGAAGGGTGGCTCGATGAAATGTAGTTTCATATTAAATATGGTAGTGTGTGCTTCACAATGTAACGTAGAGTGTAGATGTTTTAAGGTAGATCTAGGTCCCACACATATTCGAATTAAACATATAGTGCGCTTGTTAAAATATATTTTGTTGCGGGAGAAATTTATGATTATTTTGGTAGCGTGTCATATACTACTTCCACGATCGAATCCTTTATAAAAATCTTGAAATTGACTAGCAATAAATATATCCCATCGGATATTGAAGATCATATGAATCGTTCGAATGCCAAAAAGCCTAACTTCATTTTTAGAATCTTTTTAATTATCGTATTAAAGCACACAATTAATGCTGAAGATTTCATAATTATTCATTTTCTTCGATATTTGTTTCGTAATGTTAATCACGTTGGCATTTCGACCACTGATATGATATTGTTTAAGTCAGCAGAGTTTTTTAAAGAATTTCTCGGCGCGTATGAAAAATGACAAGATAATAATTATCGCAATGTTCGCGGAGATTAATGCGGAATGAAATCAAATGTAAATCCGTGGACATGAAGTGTCAGTTTTGTAAGTGACCGAACTTTGATAACGTGTCATAAAAAATGTATAGCAACTTCGCGTCGTGGGTTGCAAGTCAAACTCGTAGTATTGGCATATCGATGTGGAACCACTTGTTACCTATGTATATTGCAGTTGCGCGAAACGAGACCTGCGGGAATGATATCCTGCATTTCCTGTCACGTGAGAAAGACCCGCGAGAAATACGTATCGCGAATGTGTTAGTCACCCACAGGACTGACTTATAACAAATTATAATAATGTAAAATATGTCCATTCATGACGGCTGTGTTGCGTTGTAACGAGTTAAACATTCATAGCTTTGCCGAGTGACTGACAGTCTCATATAGAGAAACTAAATATTATAACTCCGATCAAGTTATAAATTGGAAGAACATAGATTAAAATAGACTGTGGTTGCAATTATATGAATGTCGATTTAATTATTATATTTTTTATGACAATATTTCGTTATATTGTTCACTATATTTCGTTATATTGTTCACTATATTTCGTTATATTCCGCTACATTTCGCAACACTTCACTATGTTTCACTAAATTTTACTATATTTCATTAAATTTCACTGTATTAAATTTTAATAAATAGCAACATATAAAATTTCAACCGATATTAGAACCCTAGGTCACGCAATACATTTTTAATTACAGAGACTCTTTCTATTTCATGACGGTCTGATATTTATAATCAGTAATGCGATCTATATGGATTACAAAAGAGATCCGCGCACGAGATAACATAATAAAAAAATGAATGAATATTGTGTTATAATCAGTGAGCAAAATCTTTAGTGGTTCAAAAGAATCGAAACTCTCGTTGCAATTTCACGGATGATCACGAATCGATCAGATGTTGTTCTTACGATAGTATCATTCGAATCTATCATTATCAATGATGATTCAGCAGCGGCGTGCCCTGGGAGCACAGTAAGCATCGAATCTCAGAAGCAACAGATCCCATCTCATTTACAACACATCAAATTGTGTCCAGAAAAAATCATTGATTCGCGCTAGTCATTCTTAGAAGATTTTTATATGCGAAGCGATATCGAGTCTGATCGATTTGAGCAATAAATCGCTAGGTCGAGCTTCGGATTAAAAATTTCAGTGCATTTCTCGAGTAGAAAATATTCCCGAAGTAGATTCAGACAAGATATCAGCCACTAGATATGACATCGATGATGCGCGATATAAATATAATAAATCGCATTATTAAATTTAAATAAACAACTTTTGAGTAATTAAGATTCGGTTATCGAGATTTGATTAAAATATTCGGATTTAGAATATCGGTGCATTTGTCGAGTAAAAAATATTTCTGAAGTATTAGAGAGTAATAGATTCGGAGAAAGTACCAGCCACTATATACGACATCGATGATAATATAAATAGATCATAACATAAATATGATAAATTGCTTGTTCAAGAATTAATCTTCTTTTATGAACACTCCATTTCCAGTTCTATCAATATCTACCCACTTTACAATATTTATCTTGTTTCACATGTATCGACACGGAATGGGCTTAAAAGGGTTAATTGTTATGAGGATATTCAAATTAAGAGGTCTTTATATGGGTCCGGGCCGTTCGATAAGTCGAACACGATGTGTCACTTGACCGCCCACTCGCGTTTTCGAGCTCCTAAATAGATTGCTGTTTTCATTAGGCCATGTTCCAACTTATAGACGAACTTGCGTGTTAATCGTTCACTCGACTCCTTCGTTTTTAACCGTCCACAGCGTAACCTTCACTTTCAACGGATACCGGTACTCACGCCGGTTTCAAAATCAATCAAATTCAACTGGACCGTGTATCTTATCCGAAGACAGACAGAGTTCGTGTCACATCATCAACGATTCCTGCTTTCAATCGCGAGAATAATTCGTGTTCGTATTAAATCCACCGGTATGAACAGAAGTGCAGTTATGCACACACGACAGGCCAAGTGCAACTAGCGTGTAAGAAGAATATAAACGCCTCTAATTCGCCTTACTTTGTCACGCTCGAAATGACAATACTACTTGTCAGCGCACCGGCATTGCGTAAATGAATTTCTTCTCTCAAGCTGTATATTAATTACCGAGCTTTTCTTTGTAACGTCGTATTCGTGGAATTAAATGAATATTAATTTTACCAGATCCACGAAACAGTAATCGTACGTATGTTAATTATGAGGTAAAACAGGTAAGAAACTTTTAATAAGTTAAAATCGGAATAATCGAACAGAGACAAAGTACCTGAATTTCTCCGTGAACTATGAAATGATACGGCATCATTCATTTTCATTTCGTAATTATTTCCATACTAATCATCGTGTATATAATTCGTGGTCGTTCACCGATCACTTATACGAGCCGTCATAATTTCAACAATATTCTTTCTCTATTTTTACGAGGTGGTTGTACGTGAATCGATGTGACCGGTATAAATCGATATCAGGGAGAAATTCAGGTCAAAGTATTTAGCGGCATTTATCGCGAATACGTTTACCAAGGAATAAAGTGTGCCGTGTCACTTTACGGCATTCCCAGGTTGTTTCCGAGTTCTAGAACAACCCTACTCGTGTTTCCATTAAGTCGTATACCAAAGGTGGGAAGGTGTGTACCAACATGGACGGACTCGCGTGCAAATTATCGTCTTCCTCGAGGACATACAAGAGGTTCTCCCCCTTCTAGCTTTTTTAGCTGACACCCTTCGTGGAATGACAAATGGCCACTCATTAGGCCGATTTCGTGGTCATTCCGTGGCTTCTCTCGTTTCTCAGACTTGCACGCAAAAAATTAATTATCATCGCTATTCGCTATTCGACACGAGGATGTCAGAAAGTCTCGCACCTCGTCGTCGACGGTTATTTAAACTCTCTAAGCGAACCGGCTAATTTGATCTCGAATAATAATCCGCGTGCAGCTTCAACGTTTCATTTACCAGCTGCCTAATGAATTAATCTCTTCGTGATGAACTTTTCGATCGAATTGCCGATCCTCGTAACATTCGGGTTAATAAACGTGCCACGGAATGCGAACGAGTTTCACTCGCGTTGCTTTATCTTCATAAATATCGAGCCACTATTAAACCACTGATACCGCGCTAAGAACTTTTATTGCAGACTGGCCAATAGCATCGTCCGAAGGATTTTATGTGTCCTTCGTGTCCTGCTTTCATAAATCTAACGACTTAGTATTTATCTACCGCCACCGTAGACAAACTTCCACCGTGAAATATTCTAAGCGAAAATATGCGAGATTTTAATAGCCCGGGAATTAGCATTTTTTCCTATTAACTGGAGACATCAAAGTGTGATTCTCGAAAGAGACAGGTGCGTGTTCTAACGGTATATCCACATGTTTGTCCAAAGAAGGATTCATTTTTTAAGTGCCAAATGCTTCGAATCTTTATTACAATAATTTTTTCTTGCCAAAACAGATCGCGCGTAATTATGGGTTTCTATTATCATAAATTATTCCCGCTGGAATCTACTACGATAATTATCATTAGCATTGATCAAAGTAAATGAGAATGAGCGCCAAATCATTAATTAGCGTAGCAGGAACTATACATTTATTGCTGGAATTATAGTTTCAATCGTAGAGCAAGTACTGGAATATTATATGAAATTATGTTATTATAGGAGCATGTTAAGCAACACAATATAATATTGCACGTGCGAATAATAATATTTAAGGTACGAAAAAGTAATAATTAAAATCAAATATGAAATGTGTTATTAAATTAACAAATAAAAATGTGCTAACAAATTTTTTAAAGCTGTAGAACCCTCGTCATATTAATCGTATGTCATATGTTTGCATTTACGAATATTCTTCGGAAGAATTACCCTATGAAACCAGAAATATTATCATTGGAAATATAATAATCCTGTTTAGAAAATTTAGATAAAAAGACGTATCGATAATACGATGGATTTAGTATGAAAAGATAATTTAATAATAAAAGAAATGTTCCAGCAAATTTCTTCAAGTCGTAGCTCCCCGTCACATTAATCCTCCGTCTTACGAGCCAAGTGAGCCAAACTTTGCTATTGAAACTCCAATTTTTTGTGCTTCCTGCTCTAACACCGGGATATCCTTTTTTATCTTTTAGCTATAAATTCAACGGTGGGCTTAGCGCCGTGGTTTAATTAAAGTAGTTTGGTTGTCATTCCTTTCCGTGAAACTGGACTTCCGTGTTTAACTCCTGGGACCGTAAGGTATTCCTTACTCCACGAGTTTCATTCTCCCTAGCCGAATTGCTAAATTTCGTTTTAATTACCAGGAAATGTAGTTTTATGAAATAGTAGTATAGACATATGTCCAAGAACTTTTTTGACCCACTGGCACGTAAGAGATTTAATCCTCTCTGATTTTCACACGCATAATCACGTAATGACTTCCAACCTTTCATAAATATGAAAAACGAACGAGCCGGGTAGCGAGTAAATCTTTGACATTTATGACGTTCCTGCATTAAGTCAGACGTAGTGAGTTTTTCGCGTGAAAATGTGTTTCCCCGCCTCACCGAGATTATAATTACACGCATTGCTTTCCTACGATGAATGCCGTTATGATTACGTGACACGCAGGGATTTCATTAGAATTATATGCGTTCCTCGTGCCGCCCATAAGATTGTATCTCCGTGTTCTAAGAGGTATGTATGTATCAAGATATGCGCGTGGAAAACTTACGTCGCCGAAGATTATGTCCTACCTCGGAATTCCTGATACTAATTACTAATAAATATACGTCTATTAAAAAAATATCCCTAGGATATTTATAATTAGAAGCACGTACACGCGAAGTTGAAGAAGTCATATCCTCCGACAACAATAATACCTTTTGCATTCAAATTCAAACGTGTTCTATGTGCCGAGTAAGAATATCTACAGAATGTAATGTAACACAAAGAGAAATGGAATTACGTTACGTGCCAAGAGACGTACTAACCGAGGATTCGATTATCCCACCCAATTTAAATTCAAAGTAATATCCTCGGACAAAGCAATGGTGGATATCAAGGGAATAAATAAAATCGGTAAACTACCCAATAGTCGTATACTGCGCGCAAGTATTACGACGAAATAACATTGATACAAAAATCAAATTCAGCTCTAGATTTCGGTGAGCTCGGATAAAACAGCGAAAAGAAAATACAGGATACATTACTTACTCGGCTTATCCAGATCTGATATCTCCTCCTGCGAGTACACAGTGGCAATCCCCAACACCAACACCGTCGTCGTAGTCGCGACACTCCACCGCCACCCCCAACACATTTTGTCTCTTTTACGCGCACTGCACACACTCTCTCGCTCTTCGCTTTCTCCCTCCCACCACCTACCTCCTCCACCCTCTTCCAACTTCTCTCCGTCGGTGCCTCGAAAAACAACCCCTTTCACCCCACAATCTGTTCAGTCGTTACGTAGTCTCGCGACCGTCCTGAACAGGTACTAATTGCACCAGCCGTTGCTGCTGCTGCTGCCGTTGCACTCGGCGTTGATGCCGTTGTTGTTGCTGCCGATGCTGCATTGCGCCGCCGTCGACATCGCCCCGCAGCCTTTTGTCAACCCACCGTTCTCTCTCTCTCTCTCTCTTAGTCTCTTTTGTTCATTTAGTTAATGTATTTCCTCGAATATTTGCCACCAGATTGTTTCGTCTAATAGATCTTACGATATTAATTGAATCTCGCAGTCTCTAGCTATCGCTAATGAGATTCGCTCGTCAACCCCGAAGATTGTTGGTTCCAAGTCAACTTGATCACATTTTACCTTCTTTAGTTACTTCATAGACCTCCTTGGTTTTTCGTCATACAATCATCTTACAAAATCGAAGTCGAAGGTTACATAGTTTTTTAAACAGTTATAAGAGAGATTCTTTCATTCCGTGGATTTTCACTTCGAGATTAATTCAACGGACTTTCCGTTCTAATCGAAGTACTCGGTAGACTATTTGTCACTGGATCGAATTAAGTGACCGATATTGATCGAAACGTTAATCTTCCGTCGAAAGTTACACGATTTTAGTACCATGGATACCGGAGATTCCTGTACTTAAGTATAATTAGATCTATCTCGATGAACTTTCTATTTGCCGTTCCAAATATCCCGTCGTAGATTAATTAAGATTCTGTTATCGAGGTTTGATTAGAACCTTCGGATTTCGGAGTTTGTTGTATCTGTCAGGTGGCGAGATATTCGTGAAGTAGATTCCGAGAGAATACTAAACGTTAAATGTGATATCGGTGATCCTAAGTTTCGGTGGAATTTAAATGGTGGTCCATGATGTGGAATAGTCGATGAGGAAAGTTTGAGCAGTTTTCTGGCAGTGTTTGATCAGTTTTACCATTGGCTTCTATCTCTTTCGAATGGAGGTATAATTTCTTATAATTTCACGTAACAAAATGGTATGATCCACAGACGACAAATTATAAGTCTTAGTACCGTTTGATTAAGTACGAAAATATGGAATTATCCCAGATAGTGATAAAGAAGTTCTTGCTTACGTTTTATCGGATCCACTTGAATAACATCGAACTACGACGAAACATCAATGTCTAACATAGCTCATTTATAATACAGGGATTTTATTGAATTTAATGCGTAACCAGTAAACGAGGGTAAATGCCTGGGTTTATCAAACTCGGAACTTTGATGAGGTTACACACAAATATTGACATTCGACGGTACACCAGTAAATCGTCCGATACGTAAAGTTCATATGAATATTAAACTCTTACTTAATCGCGAACATGCAATTTCACCTTCTCTATTGCACGATATATCCATAGAAATCCTGCAGCACGGAAATTTCCGAGCTTGAATCCCGGTCGAACTTCACCGCAAGTAACGCCGTGGAGACGTCTCCAGTTTACTGCACCACTAGTTCCGAATGAACATGTCGGTTTGCCCCTATCTCACGGCTCGTTACCCGTACTTCTGTGTCAAGAACAGACATTGAATAACGGCATAAAGGAATCATCCGTAACGAGAAATTTGTCTGGTGCAATTAAATCCTTGCGATCCGATAATTATCCCCCGTCTTAACTTCCACCGTGGACACAGCTACACCTCGATTAATCCAAACGGCCTAATATACTCTTGCCAAAGTTCACCATAATCTCGGGATCGTTCTCCAATCACGTAAACCCGTTTCTTTCGAATTCATCGGCCGAAACTGGTTTCGGGTTCGCGGACGTCGATCAATAACGCAACACGTGTCTTTACGCGAGATTTCGCCCGAAATTCCTGCACACGCGAAATCATACACGAACACGATTACACGGTCGTAAATAAGAAATCACGATAGGACTCGATGGTACGATTTCTTGTCAATCACGAAAAAAATACTCCATGTATGTATATGTATGTTCACTCGTGTTTTCATCTATGGATCCTTGAGATTGGAGAACACCAAAGTGTTTGGTGAACGCGGTTCTCCGGTGGATGCACTTGCGATCGATTTTAATGGACGGACGTTCGATCGACACTTCATGGATGGACGGTGACAAACTTCCTTTTCATCGGTGATAAATGATTTATCGCGTCGATTTTAATTCATTAATCACTGGATGTTTCATGCGTGCACCGTTTACGAGCGAGTTCACGATAAATTCTCTTAACATAACAGAGCTAACATCGAGTCCTGACCCGCGCCGGCTCGGTACTGAAACCATTGAATATCACGAAGGGCTGCCACGAGCCGGTTCGAGTATATTCGTGGGACCTCGGTATTCTCCGGGCACGTTCACTACCCCACTCTTTCATCAAAGCAAATCTCCTCTCTTCATCGGCGCTTCTCCTTCCACCCTTGCTTTCTACTTGGTACCTGCGCCTATGATTTTTATTCCTCTATCTCACTCCCACGCATTCAGCCATGCTGAGATCACTATGATTTACTGGCGCGGCTAATGAGCTGCCATAATCGCTCTGGCGCAGGCACCGCATACGCGCGCAGTATTTTCGGCAGGTTGACGCCAGTGCTCGCTAAAATGTAACGCTTTGAAAATCTGTTTCGTAATTTGTTCCTTTATACCGTACATGCAAAGATTCCAAATATAAGTAAAACAGGGTAATTTTCTGAAAAATTTAATGAGAATCACACCATTTAATTTTGTCAGATTACGCTTCTGGATGGAAAAAATATTTGAGATAAAAATATTTTGAAAAACTCTGAAGAAAAATTTTTTCTTTTATTGTGTTACCAATGTGATAAAACTTATCAGATGGAATTAGATTATTTGTGGATAAGAATTTCAACGGATTGCAACAAAATTGTTTAAATAAATTGTTTATAACATATATGTTTATTTTTATATACCACAATGTTCAGAAATGTCTGATTAAACTGGAGATCATAATGTATTCTCTTAAAACAACTTCGTTATGTAAGATGGATAAATACTGAATTATTCGGGTCGGTTCAACTGTTGCGAAACGTTTAATATGTCAGTAGCTCCGTCTTGACGCATTAATCATTTTCGTCTAATGTACTTTGAATTAGATGATATTTTCGGAATGTCTTTGATATGAAATTTCATTTCGAAACGTGTCGTCTGTGAATTTATTTTCGTGGAGATGAATTATGAAGTAACCCGAAGCACATGGATCTTCGACGATGGCTTTATAATGCTGTCCACAGAAACATTAAAATAAAACTGACATTGAACTTTTCCATGAAATTCAATATTCCTCAGATTTAAATGAAACATTCATATACAAAATACATACAGTATAATATTTAATATTATTATTAGAAATATTAATCCTACATCGATATTAACACCAAATATATCAACGCAGTATCTAATTCAAATTAATGAATTTAATAAAGCATATTTATTCCAAATAAATAATTTATTAATAATTCAATAATCGGCGAAAGATTGGAAGAAAGGGATCATTCCCGAAGAATAATATAATAATATAAGAATAATTTCAGATCATAAGAAAGATTAGATATTGGAATAAAATAATCCTCCACAGAAACTTTATGTATGTCGACAAACAGCTGGTAAAATAATTAAATCTTTTCTGAAGGGGTTAAAACACATGAGTAGCGAAATGTATGTTATGAAGTTAACAGAGGATGTATCTAAACGAGGCTAATGAGCATCTCAGAACACATGTTCCGGTAGAAAGGGGACATGTACTTGCATCATAAACATTTTCATGAAAATTGATGGTTCGTGCATACCTGGTGCACGCGCGAGATAACACCACTCGAAACTTCATGACTACGAGAACTCTCTCGAATCGCGATAAATTCCGGCTTCCGTGTTTCCGTCGCTATCGGGAATCGTCTACAAATCACTTCCTAATCCTCATCGAGTAGGTATCTTCGAAGGTACCTTTCCTAAATCCCCTTTGACCGTTCGAGAACATTTCGGCTTAGTTCCGTGCATTGTTTTTACAGTTTTCACCGTATCACTTTCAACTACTCGTTATTCACATATTTCGTGTATAATATTCAATATCAGAATTCATAATGACGGAGTTCCGGCTGACAAGTATTATTATGTTGAGACCAAAATAAAGAAACAAAATTTGTCGTTCGATAGACTGATCGAAATATCTGCGTAACGAATCGGTTAAACCAACGAAATTAATTTTTAATTATCAATAGGTGGTTTCTACAAACAATCAATTTAAGAATATTATACTTTTTCACTCGCGGGGTTGTTCGTTACTTGAAGGTTCCGAATATTCAATAAACCACTTTTTAATATTTTAGTAACAGGATGCAACGAAATATTCAGATATAAATTCAACGAGACGAGTAACATTTTCATTTTCGTATATCTCGCACGAATTCCATTTCCATTTTTATAGAGATACTTTTGAAGGAAGTTACGCCGCGTACCGCGGAGAACGGTTTCTCTCATTCAATCAATCTCGAGTCTCATAAAACGTGGTGAAAACCAATTGGCTCGAATCATCGATCGAGCGATACCAGGCTTAACATGCTCCTAAAAAGTCTCGAAACCTGTCGAGATGGAGATCGAATCGTAATCAGAGACTGCCATCGACTTTATACGAGCCGGTCGTCGTGCGTGTCTCGTATCAGTTTGGCCCTACGTCCGGAAACAACGATAATTTACATCGAGCCAAGTACTTTATACGCATACACCTCTCTTGTGTTTTCATTACACGAATTAGGGGAATTGCGATCAGTCGACACCGATTTTAACCAAGAATTTATGTATATAACATATACATATACAGCGCAATCCTCGTAATATATGCCATCTAATTACAGAGCAATATTTGTCTCCGTTTAAAAATTCGATTGATCCGGAATTGGACAAAATATTTTCTGTATTATCGCGACTAAAAGAAATAACTTGGTGGCTTATTTCATACGGGACACTGTATACATATATATTAATGAAATAACTGATTAGAAATGTGTTTCATCGAATATGTAAAATGAAGTTATTTCGCTACTACATGGTGGAACAAGAACGTTTTAATGAAAGCTTCGATCGTTCGAAATCTCGTTCCACAGAGTTCCTGTAATTCCTGCATTCAATCCAGCCCTAATAGATACTCAAAGCACATTACTACCCCGTAATGATAAACAGAACTGCATAAGAGATTAATTACATGAAATCCATTAATATCAAACCCTCGATAATAATCTACTTACCTGGACGTTCATTGGAACATCATTTCACCGGTGCGCTCTTAATAAATATAGATCGCTATCGAGTAATCTGAAACTTGTGGAAGTTATTCACCTAATTTGAAAATAATCAGGTTCCATTTTATCTCGCTAGATAAAAGGATATAATATCATAAACGGTGTAAAGTTACGAAAGCCCATTGAAAATGGTAATTGCTTTCGGGATTATTATACACCGCATAGCGACCACTTGAAACTGCGGCTGAAAAGCCTCAAAACGATCGTAATCGGTAGCCGTTATCCGGTACTTCTGCGTGAACTGGTCCAAGTGTGTCTAGTACCAGTTCCGAGCGCGTACCGGATCAACCATATTTTACATCGAGCACAGAACCCGCTTTCATAGCATTCCCAACGGATTGGAACCTGACACCACGTCATACATCATGGTACATCGTCGAACACCCATGCTGTTAACTCGAACCACAACTTGGATACGATGTTATAGGCTTCACTGGCCTGTTCTCCGACTTGTCGGCCAGACTCTGAAGCTTGTCAGTCACATGCTTCCTTCATTTATGCCTGTTTCGTGCCGCAGAAAGATATTTTAATTATATTGAGTTGTTCCATAAGTTCGTGCGGTTTTCATTTCATATTGAATATACATATCTCGCAACAATTGCATATCAACTACGTATTATACGTCATTCGATAGCTTTGGTTTTATTTGTTTATGTGATTGTGAAATAATCGAAGAGAATACCTTGTAGATTAATTGGTATTCAATATTTGAAGAAGAAACAGAATTTGTTACATTTTTCAACTTATCGAACATGTCCTTATTGTGCAAATTAGAAAATAATATTATAATGGTTGAATTATGTTTACATGGATATACTTCAATATCGAATTTTCTGTTTATATAAATTAAATAGTATTGTAATATCTGTACTGAATATTCTTTGATAATTGTAGGAGACAATGCAACGGAATATTAATTAGTTGTACCGTCGAAAACTTACAGATTCGACTCACAAATCGACAGGAATTTGCAAATTAATATAAGTACACATAGACATGGAAAGTAAATGACAAGCTTAGAACAAAGTAGTAAATTAATTTCCCACTAATTGTATCTCGCAGAGACTACCAAAATGTCGGTTGTCCTGGTACCACCCGTGTCTTCGCGCCATCCCCGACCCAAGTGAATAATGGATTCCCTTTCTTCCCGCGGAGTCTGCGGTAGCTCATAATAATACTTTCTCGTGGAAAATGAAAGAAAACTTACCCCTGGAATCCTTTGATAGCATCCCTGGCTCGTATCTCCTGAAGCAAAATATAAGAATTGTCTATCGGCTGGATCGTGTCATTAATCACTTAACGAAGACCTCGGCCACTGGCTTGTCTTTCGCTATTGTCATCATTATCACCGGAATCGATCAAGCGAACGGGAAACCGTTCGATTTCAGCGGGAAGAAACGAGTAGGACCTGCTAAGTGGAGCTTGAGAAACATTAGATCGGCCATAAGAGTTAACGATGGTTTAGGACGGTCAGAATGTAACGTAAAAGGAGGAGCGAAAAAGGGCCTCGCTGAAATTTATGTTAGTGTTTACGCGACGTGGATGCCGCTCTTCGTGGAGAACAGACGGAGAATAGTTATTACTTTCTCTCCCCTCTGTTTTCCACCTGCAATTTTCCTTTTCTTTCCTAGACGCTGAATCGCGAAATTCGGAAACCTCACACATCAAAACTCTACGAAAATCAGCACAGTAATATTAGTGCATAAAATAAAGAGCATTCAACAAACGGCTGAAGAATAATTAGTTTCGAATTATTTGCTATTTAAAATCATACTAGTACCAGATATTACAATTATAATATTCTTTAATATGCGTTATGCGCGTAGTAATACATTATGGCAGCCATTTTGTAACTGCAGGGATTTTGTAATTAAGAGTATAGTGCTACTATGGTAACGTATTTCAGTGGAGTACAATAACGGTATGCAACGATATTCATCCCCATTCTGTTCCTATTAATATTAACGTAATCGTATATACATTAATATAATTTTGATTTTGTTACAATAGTACTGGTGATTAATTGTTCGCAGAAATCCGTGTATTAAAATTTGTGTTTCAATTATAATTATATTTCTATATGTATTTTTATGTATAATTTTATTTTAAATATTTATAATGAACCATACGTCACATTCTATACGCGTTACATTCTACTTGATTGAATATTTCATTACGATATTATGACACGTGAACAATTAATTTCGCAATGCAAAAACATTTCAAAGGAAGCGGTAAAAACATAATCATCGGCTCATTACAAATGACAAATCGCAATATAATACGGCAAATTATTTTACAAATAACATGACAGATAATTACGTAAATGCGTATTCTTCACACGTACTATCTCTGAAGCGTAATGGCGATAAAGATCACCCGTGGAGTTCCCGTGAAATATTTCACCGTGTGAATTCCCAGTGTTCTTTGCGTTACCACGATTGCGAAATACGTAGAGATGGCAGAAAGCTAAGGAAGCCGCGAAATTCTTTGATGGCCGGGTGAAGAACGTGTTCGAGCAATGATAATAGACAGCAGAGCGTGCAACGAATATCGCGATATTTCCGCAAAGTATTCGCATCTGCAGTGTGTCCACAGCGTGTCATGGGAACACTTGGAAGAGCCACGTATTATGCAGATTGGTTCTTCGACCCACGAAAAAAACGGCTATCTCTCTCTTACACTTTCGAAGCCTTTTTTATTCAGACATCTTGATAGCTAAATTAACACTGGAACTGTGAAAGCAGTCAGAATGACGAATCCGCAATTTCTAATAAAACAACTCAAATATAAAGCGGTACATTTTGCAATATTTAATAATTTCATAATGTATTATAATTTAATCATTTATTTACAAATGAATGACGGATAGAAGATTTAAATTAATTAATGAATTTATTGATTTGCTTTATGTATATAAAATAAGAGTAGATGAAATCTCAAAGATTTGTGCCGTTGTATATTTCGATAATTTAATTAAAAATTGCAGACAAGTCATTTTTACCCCTTTCGTGGTTCTACTCTTGAAAGAAATCATAAAATTCTATGAACAGCATGAAAGTGCAATGTTCAATAATAACGAGAGTCATAATATAAATTTATATTCGTACGAGTTCTCAACTACATTTTAAGGTTTCGTAATGCTTTGTAGGTTTCTGTTATTCATTTATTTACTAGCATAGTACAATACTTATTTACTTCGAAACTTGCTTTACTACTATCTGAGTATACTGAAGTCACCGGGAACAAATTAAAAATCCTTCAACGAATATAAATCATACTGACGTGGATCTTGCACCTGATAGACGCGGCAACATTTGATTTACAGGAATACCGCGGCATATACTCGCGCATAATAAAAGTATGCATATGTTACTTCACGTGGACCGCGGATCGAGTGTACTTATACCTACAATACATAATTCAGACTCCAGCGTAGAAAGGAGAATACAGGTCGGCGGTATTTTATCGACGACGTACATTTATAATCAAGACCGCGACTCTCGCGGTGTATCTCCGACGAAGGAAATAGGAGTTCGCAATGTACTTGTAAAGTAGACAACACCGTTGGAACAACATAATAGAGGACGAAGAAGGGCCGAGGAAAAAAGAGTGGGAGTAGAAGTAAAGTAAGGAAAAGGGGTGAAACAAGTGGAACCTTTCTCCGAGGATTCCGCGGATGTTGAGGTTACAGGTTGCCCTCGGAAAGCCCTCTTCTCGTTCGCTCAAGGCTTTCCCCTTAACGAGGAACGACTTGCCCTCGTTATCACGCTCAGAAAACAGGGATCAACAGAAACCTGAAGGGGAAAGATGTTTCCTCTGAACCGAAGGATCCACGAACCCCGCCCCCTCCCCGGGAGAATTAGTTTTGTATAATACTGTGCCCTACAAAGCCCCGCGCTATGCCCGTGGCATAGATGCACTACTCGAGTACTAAATTTTGCAATTGAAAGGACTTTAATCGCGCCCTCGCCATTGTTTCCTAAGTACTCCGAGCGGTTTCTGCTTAATGAATCGATATAGGAATAAACGTGGTTTAACGGATTAGTTCGTTGCGACACTGATAACGATATTCACCCTTTGCTGGGGATACCGTGAATTGAAACGTTCTGATATCAAGGGAATATATTAGTTGCCTCATCCTTTGACCTTCATCCTCTTATTAGATATGCGCATTGATATAATTTCCATGTATCCCTTTATTCATTGGTATATATTCATTTTTCCGTTTTCAACGATTTAATGAAGTATTAATTCTATTGTGGAAGATGAACTTGCCTTTATTCGAAAATTCATACATTAAATGCGACGAAGTCAATTTAAACTACGATTCACGCGACGTTCGAATTACATGACATATTTTCATGATGAAAATGCCTCGGATATTTCTAAATAGTGAATGATTCTCAAGTAAAGATTTACAAGAAGAATGTAGGTGGACAGTTTTATCAGATGTATTGGAGTTCGAGGGGGTTTAATTATTAATTATTACGATACCTTGGAAACACTATTATTCATGCTTCACGAAATGCATTAGATAAAAAAGCAGATTCGCGTAATCCGTATTCAATGCTTGTATCCTGGAACCACGTACAAATACGTGTGCTGATATCAAAATGTTAACATTCGATGAATATGCCAATAACGTTTAGTCGACCACGATATAAGCTTCGGAACAGATTATAATCCGTGGATTCCGTGAAATGGCAATCTGCGAGGACACAACATCGGTTTATATTACTGTTTGTTTCGTTCCTGGAATGTAATAAAAACACATCTAAAAAATAAACCGTTAAATACATTTAATCCTCGTATTCTAATCGAATAAAATTCGTTCGGATATATCACGAATTTTTTCAAATACTTGGTTCACTGGTATTTCTATCCGAGCAATATTCTTCGTTAAAATAATTTGTGGTTTATGAAGGATTTTTTACTACGAAGAATTCATTGTCCGATATGAAAAATACGCGGAAGAAGGGAAGTGGGAAAATAGAGAAATTTTAAGCCGAGAGGAAAAGTCGGCGAACTGAAAGACAGTTGTCGGGGAAGTTGTGCAAGGTCGTGCCGTGTTACGAGAGGGAATATTGTAGCACATGAGTTACACCTGCTGCTCACCCTAACTTAGAATAACGAATTCAAAATAGAGAGCACCGAAGTCTATGTTTTTTAGGGAAAAAAGAAATCGCTTAATATTTAGAATCATTGTAGTACCATGGTTCTCCAAAATGATGCCACGTTAGACACGACACAATATCATTAATAAATATTCATCTATTAAGCTTTCGTAAATGTCGTATAATTAGCACTCGATATTGCTCATATTTCTTACGATGAATATTAAATAAAATAGAACTCTAAACGCTACTAAATACTAACGATCGAATGCTCATTAAAAAAAGATAAATATGTATCTAACACTCGCGAGATAATATTTCAAACTAAAAACACGGTACCAGGATTCATGAGCATGTCGAGAAGGTACCTTTGAAGGTAAATTATCATTGGGATTCCCACACACGTGATGCGACAGCTATCGTATTTTACTAATTAATGCCAGATGAATAATTCCTATTTCGCTCGGACAGCCATGGAATGATAAAGAGGTTCGTGAATTAATTAATTGTCGACTAAAACAGCTGAAAATTCCCGGAAGGTCGAAAAACAAACTCCATCGTACTCTATCAAAATCTACCTACCCCCCGTACGTCGCCCGAAAATCTCCCCACGATAAACCTCAGCGGTATAAAATGAACGACGATTACTAGATTCAAAATGCACTCTTGGTCTTCCTACCACCAATCACGATCATCCCTTCGAGACCCTAAATCATCCTCGTGCACGCTCGACATTATCACCATCGAAGCCTGTCCCTTTTCTTATTTAATCCCGACACGTCGATCAATCTCGGGGCATCGCATCCGATCGCATCGCCATGGTGCATGGACTCGCCTCCAATCTTCGTTCTCCGTATAGATCGGCGCATTATAGATCGCGATTTGCCGGTCTCGCAACATCATTACGGCATGCATCAGATAAAAGCGTAATTAAAGGGTTCGCGCGTTTACGTGCTGCAACTACCCTCGTTCCAGTTAGGTAGACGTAACACCGTAACCGGTATGGGGATTATACGTACTCCAGGATGACGAGGGATCGGCGGAGGTTAAAAGGGTGTTAGAACGAGAACGTACGGATAGCCAGCGAACACACCGGAAACTGGCAAATTGTAAAACGCGATGCAGATTATCCGCAATACCTGCGTTTACTCGTGATAATAAATTATCATCGACGAGGTCGACGTTAAATACTCCGTGCTGTGAGAAGGGGGGGGGGGGGGTTGCAAATTCGGAAGCCATGATACGAAACCGGCATAATGATACTGTAGCCCGCATAAAACCTACGATCTGTAAATGTTCAAACGGTGAACGTATTCCTCGACCCCAGCTATGACCTGGCTCGATATAAAACGTTCAGAGAACGGGGGCGGATTTAATGCCACCCTGATTGCACCGCCGCTTTATCCTGGCGCTGGTATACTTTGTTTCTTGTAATTGTTGTTTTGTTATAAATTGGGCGCACGCGAACTTGTCGTAAGGATTTGCTTGCGGATGTGTGTTGTTAGGGTGACATCTTAATTTGTGTGAGGCGTTGGGGTGAGTTATGTTTACGAAGTTGATGATGTTAGCAAAAAGGGAGTGTATATTAAAATCATGAAATCAAATTATGCCAAGGATGAAAACAGTTTATTTATTTGTGCAGAAACGAGTCTTAAATGTCAGCACTCGTAATATGAGTTCATATTTGTTTACGTGATGTAAAAATCTGTCTGTATGCCACGAATGAGTTAATATAAATCGAGTCGGTAAAACGTGCAGAAACTGTAAATATGCGGATGTGGCAATTAGTGTAAAGTAAGAGGTACGATGCCCAGTGAACAGTTAGTCGAAATACGTACAATATTTGTGCATGCATTTTGTGCACATATCCGAGTACGTGTGCAAATAAGCGATGCAGGGCGATACGTCAAAGTACAGCAGGAGTTATAAATCCGAATTGTGAGTTTAACAAAACGGAACGTTCGCCATTTGTAGATTGAATTACTGATATTCACGAAAAATTCATTAAACACGTGGAATTTATAGATTATATATCTGCGTGCATTAATAGCTGAGAGACCGTGAACGACGGGGTGGGTGCTGTTGGCTTTTGAAATTTCAATGAGAGATAAAGGCTTCCTCGAACTACCTATTTCGATCGTTTAATCTTTATTGCCGGGGAAAACCCGATCGTAAATATTGTTATTTAATACGAGACCGACGGCATCATATTGATCAATATAATAGATTCTTTGCTGACCCATAAAACAGATCTTACATTTCAGATATCCATTAAAACGAAATATCTGTTTTGATCGAATTAATGGTGTAATATACCTATACCTTCAAACATCGTCAATATTTCAAAGTCGCCAATTTCGATCCTAAAATATCCAAACCGATGGTAGATGATGTATAAACATATTCTGGGACGATTTTGTGTCGGAAGAAGCGTTTTAAAAATTTTTTCGGCCAAAAAATGGGTCGACCCAAAGTCGCAAAAATGTGAAGAGGTATACCTTCAAAAATCGCCAAAAATTAAAAGTCGCCAAAATCGTTTCTAGATGATCCAAATCGATGGTACACGATGTATAAACATATTCTAGGACGATTTCTGGTCGAAAGAAGTGGTTAAAAAATTTTTTGTGGTCAAAAATCGGTCGAAACAAGATCGCAAAAATGTGAAGGGTATACCTTCAAAAATCGCCAAAAATTAAAAGTCGCCAAAATCGTTTCTAGATGATCCAAATCGATGGTACACGATGTATAAACATATTCTAGGACGATTTCTGGTCGAAAGAAGTGGTTAAAAAATTTGTTGTGGTCAAAAATCGGTCGAAACAAGATCGCAAAAATGTGAAGGGGTATACCTTCAAAAATCGCCAAAAATTAAAAGTCGCCAAAATCGTTTCTAGATGATCCAAATCGATGGTACACGATGTATAAACATATTCTAGGACGATTTCTGGTCGAAAGAAGTGGTTAAAAAATTTGTTGTGGTCAAAAATCGGTCGAAACAAGATCGCAAAAATGTGAAGGGGTATACCTTCAAAAATCGCCAAAAATTAAAAGTCGCCAAAATCGCTTCTAGATGATCCAAATCGATGGTACACGATGTATAAACATATTCTAGGACGATTTCTAGTCGAAAGAAGTGGTTAAAAAATTTTTTGTGGTCAAAAATCGGTCGAAACAAG
The DNA here is from genome assembly GCA_910591585.2 of Nysson spinosus. Classification (NCBI taxonomy): domain Eukaryota; kingdom Metazoa; phylum Arthropoda; class Insecta; order Hymenoptera; family Crabronidae; genus Nysson; species Nysson spinosus. Next base: position 4,343,911 of record OU342837.1, on the reverse strand, counting down.
ATCGCAAAAATGTGAAGGGGTATACCTTCAAAGATTGTCAAAAATTAAAAGTCGCCAAAATCGTTTCTAGATGATCCAAATCGATGGTACACGATGTATAAACATATTCTAGGACGATTTCTGGTCGAAAGAAGTGGTTAAAAAATTTTTTGTGGTCAAAAATCGGTCGAAACAAGATCGCAAAAATGTGAAGGGGTATACCTTCAAAAATTGTCAAAAATTAAAAGTCGCCAAAATCGCTTCTAGATGATCCAAATCGATGGTATATGATGTATAAACATATTCTTGGACGATTTCTGGTCGAAAGAAGTGGTTAAAAAATTTTTTGTGGTCAAAAATCGGTCGAAACAAGATCGCAAAAATGTGAAGGGGTATACCTTCAAAAATTGTCAAAAATTAAAAGTCGCCAAAATCGCTTCTAGATGATCCAAATCGATGGTATATGATGTATAAACATATTCTAGGACGATTTCTGGTCGAAAGAAGTGGTTAAAAAATTTTTTGTGGTCAAAAATCGGTCGAAACAAGATCGCAAAAATGTGAAGGGGTATACCTTCAAAGATTGTCAAAAATTAAAAGTCGCCAAAATCGTTTCTAGATGATCCAAATCGATGGTACACGATGTATAAACATATTCTAGGACGATTTCTGGTCGAAAGAAGTGGTTAAAAAATTTTTTGTGGTCAAAAATCGGTCGAAACAAGATCGCAAAAATGTGAAGGGGTATACCTTCAAAAATTGTCAAAAATTAAAAGTCGCCAAAATCGCTTCTAGATGATCCAAATCGATGGTACACGATGTATAAACATATTCTAGGACGATTTCTGGTCGAAAGAAGTGGTTAAAAAATTTTTTGTGGTCAAAAATCGGTCGAAACAAGATCGCAAAAATGTGAAGGGTATACCTTCAAAAATCGCCAAAAATTAAAAGTCGCCAAAATCGTTTCTAGATGATCCAAATCGATGGTACACGATGTATAAACATATTCTAGGACGATTTCTGGTCGAAAGAAGTGGTTAAAAAATTTGTTGTGGTCAAAAATCGGTCGAAACAAGATCGCAAAAATGTGAAGGGGTATACCTTCAAAAATCGCCAAAAATTAAAAGTCGCCAAAATCGTTTCTAGATGATCCAAATCGATGGTACACGATGTATAAACATATTCTAGGACGATTTCTGGTCGAAAGAAGTGGTTAAAAAATTTGTTGTGGTCAAAAATCGGTCGAAACAAGATCGCAAAAATGTGAAGGGGTATACCTTCAAAAATCGCCAAAAATTAAAAGTCGCCAAAATCGCTTCTAGATGATCCAAATCGATGGTACACGATGTATAAACATATTCTAGGACGATTTCTAGTCGAAAGAAGTGGTTAAAAAATTTTTTGTGGTCAAAAATCGGTCGAAACAAGATCGCAAAAATGTGAAGGGGTATACCTTCAAAGATTGTCAAAAATTAAAAGTCGCCAAAATCGTTTCTAGATGATCCAAATCGATGGTACACGATGTATAAACATATTCTAGGACGATTTCTGGTCGAAAGAAGTGGTTAAAAAATTTTTTGTGGTCAAAAATCGGTCGAAACAAGATCGCAAAAATGTGAAGGGGTATACCTTCAAAAATTGTCAAAAATTAAAAGTCGCCAAAATCGCTTCTAGATGATCCAAATCGATGGTATATGATGTATAAACATATTCTTGGACGATTTCTGGTCGAAAGAAGTGGTTAAAAAATTTTTTGTGGTCAAAAATCGGTCGAAACAAGATCGCAAAAATGTGAAGGGGTATACCTTCAAAAATTGTCAAAAATTAAAAGTCGCCAAAATCGCTTCTAGATGATCCAAATCGATGGTATATGATGTATAAACATATTCTAGGACGATTTCTGGTCGAAAGAAGTGGTTAAAAAATTTTTTGTGGTCAAAAATCGGTCGAAACAAGATCGCAAAAATGTGAAGGGGTATACCTTCAAAGATTGTCAAAAATTAAAAGTCGCCAAAATCGTTTCTAGATGATCCAAATCGATGGTACACGATGTATAAACATATTCTAGGACGATTTCTGGTCGAAAGAAGTGGTTAAAAAATTTTTTGTGGTCAAAAATCGGTCGAAACAAGATCGCAAAAATGTGAAGGGGTATACCTTCAAAAATTGTCAAAAATTAAAAGTCGCCAAAATCGCTTCTAGATGATCCAAATCGATGGTACACGATGTATAAACATATTCTAGGACGATTTCTGGTCGAAAGAAGTGGTTAAAAAATTTTTTGTGGTCAAAAATCGGTCGAAACAAGATCGCAAAAATGTGAAGGGGTATACCTTCAAAAATCGCCAAAAATTAAAAGTCGCCAAAATCGTTTCTAGATGATCCAAATCGATGGTACACGATGTATAAACATATTCTAGGACGATTTCTGGTCGAAAGAAGTGGTTAAAAAATTTGTTGTGGTCAAAAATCGGTCGAAACAAGATCGCAAAAATGTGAAGGGGTATACCTTCAAAAATCGCCAAAAATTAAAAGTCGCCAAAATCGCTTCTAGATGATCCAAATCGATGGTACACGATGTATAAACATATTCTAGGACGATTTCTAGTCGAAAGAAGTGGTTAAAAAATTTTTTGTGGTCAAAAATCGGTCGAAACAAGATCGCAAAAATGTGAAGGGGTATACCTTCAAAAATTGTCAAAAATTAAAAGTCGCCAAAATCGTTTCTAGATGATCCAAATCGATGGTACACGATGTATAAACATATTCTAGGACGATTTCTGGTCGAAAGAAGTGGTTAAAAAATTTTTTGTGGTCAAAAATCGGTCGAAACAAGATCGCAAAAATGTGGAGGGGTATACCTTCAAAAATTGTCAAAAATTAAAAGTCGCCAAAATCGCTTCTAGATGATCCAAATCGATGGTATATGATGTATAAACATATTCTTGGACGATTTCTGGTCGAAAGAAGTGGTTAAAAAATTTTTTGTGGTCAAAAATCGGTCGAAACAAGATCGCAAAAATGTGAAGGGGTATACCTTCAAAAATCGCCAAAAATTAAAAGTCGCCAAAATCGTTTCTAGATGATCCAAATCGATGGTACACGATGTATAAACATATTCTAGGACGATTTCTGGTCGAAAGAAGTGGTTAAAAAATTGTTTGTGGTCAAAAATGGGTCGAAACAAGATCGCAAAAATGTGAAGGGGTATACCTTCAAAAATCGCCAAAAATTAAAAGTCGCCAAAATCGCTTCTAGATGATCCAAATCGATGGTATACGATGTATAAACATATTCCACAACGATTTCTAGTCGAAAGAAGTGGTTAAAAAATTTGTTTTGGTCAAAAATGGGTCGAAACAACATTGCAAAAATGTGAAGGGGTATACCTTCAAAATTTATCAAAAAATAAAAGTCGCCAGTTTCTGTCCTAGATGGTCCAAATCGATGTTAGGTAATGTCTAATGATGTTCTAGGACCAATTTGGGTCGAAAGAAGCGGATTAAAAATGTTCTGCGGTCAAGAAATTGGTTGATTCAAAATCGCAAAAGTGTCAGGGGGCATATCTAAATAGCTCCGCCTTTCCCGGACATCTGGTTTTAACGTAACTTTGTTCAATATGCTTAAACGGTTATTAAGTATGAATGAAAGGAAGAGAGGCTAGAAAATTAATAATTTTTTGTTTCAATTAGAGATGAGTTATTTCAACATCTGGAGACAACGTCAGTCTTCAGACACTTGTACTCCTTAGATCCTAGCTGAGCTTAATAGGACAAGATCTCTAATGGATAAGATCGGCTGGGCTTCTACTAACGGCTACCATGTACGTCCGCTCTCAGAGATTTCAAGCCCTGAGTCACGTTCCTTAATTGTTTTAGCGCAATCAGTTACAGTTCGTTGGCTGGTAATTACACGGGGCGCTTCTATCCGGAACCCCTCTTTCACGAGGAAGTTATAACCCTTTTTACTACGAGCAGCATCTTTTTAACTTCGCTTCTCTTTATACTCTTATTAAGGGTGGAGGAGCATCGGGGATGTCCTGGATGAGCGTTTCAGTTCCAGTTTACGTTGCAGTTAACTTTTCGCGAAACAAATATGTGCTTAGACTGACTTGATCTCCCTGTTATTTAACGGGGCTGTATTTAATTCCTTGTATCCTTAGTTTGTATGGCACCCAATATTTTCAACGTCGACGAATGCAAATAATTCTTTCGCATTGACATTCTTAAGTTTCCTTCGCCACTGTCAACCGACAAGGATCAGCGATTAGTAACCTCTTTGTGGTCCCAAAGTGACGTAAACGGAAACCGAAAACCCCTTGGTCACTGAATTGTGTCCGTGACGAAAGAAACGATGATATCCGTTACGGTGAATGTGGTGGAGTGCGACGTTGAGACGTGATGAGTAAACATCCATTATCCCGGTGGAATTGGACAAGAGGTCCTCCCGAGGGAGAAGATCGACCCTGACGATTTGGTCATTTCAAAAGAGAGGGAAATCGATCCAGTGACCTTTGGACGGTCAACTTAGAGGGAAGGAAAAAAGGTGGACGTCGACCCCCATGACTGGTTGGTTCCTCGAGAGATATCGGGGAAAGATATTACGATCACTCGATTGGTTTCGATCGATCCTTTCAGGAACCACTCCATTCGTAAGGGATTAAGGACGAGGTCTGATTTAAGGTTAATTACAAACGGATTATTCCTCACCTCTTTTTTCTTCCCTTATCCCCCCCATTTCTCCTCAATTTTTATTAGGCTATTTACTGTAATATGTAACCATTATCGTGTACCTGCCACTTCTATCTATTTCCACAAAAATGAAATGTTCGGACATCCTACAAAAGAAATACATCTCATTCTATCAGTTTAGGCATGTTTGTAATTGCCACATAATTATTCTGTTAACTTGTGAGTTTACAAAATGAAGTTATCAATAGCGTTAAAAAAGTGGTAACGGAAAGAATGATTGTTTTCGCGAAAATTTAATTTCACGTTACGTTTATCATGTAATTATGGCTCGTAATTATCGGAATAACAGGTGGACATTTAATAACTCACGGACTTCATTGGAACGAGTAACACCCATCCTACTCATCCCGAGAATGTAACGGTTTTTGGTAATACCCTTCCCGATGGCCAGTTTACACTCGTTTACTCGCGATATCGTTTACGCCACAGGTACTACAAGCGCCACCGGGATAAGCTACATTGCCCGCGCTTTAATACCCCTACAATCGTTTATACCATACTAGGTCATTAACTTGTCCAAACGATCTATGTAGATTCCCGTGTCTTACACATTGCCGTGTTCCAATCGCTAAATACCACGTTAATAAAAAGTGAAAGATACCACGTTAATAAAAAGCAAGATATACCGCGGAAAATTACAGGCCACCTCAAAATTTACTGAAATACATATCTTTAAAGGAAGCCAAATTTCATTATAAAAATTATCGAAATTATTGAACTTAATTAACGGTGACTTATTATCGTAATTATCTTATGTTCTACGTATTTTCTTAATGAAGGTCCAAGTATTCCTCTGATTAGCTTATTGAACGTAGAATAATCATATTATATAATGGGGATTAATTAAGTAAAGTAATTAAGCTACGTATTAACCGGGGATAACGAGTTAACTCGTCATTCGAATCCACACTTATCTTGATTACGGATTAAATTCCTATCATCCTTCCCATAATTCTTAAATTTTGATACGTATAATTATAAATATTAGGGGTATCGGAAACTAATTAATTCAGTATGGGAGAATTTTTTCGCATCGAAATTTGGAAATTTGATTTTTTTTAAAAGGAAATTATTGCATTGGAGGATCGTCGGCCAAGGATCATAGTTAACGATGAGGATTATCTAACAGAATAATGTTTGATATGGAAACCTAAAATGTGCAAAATAATTGATTACTTTCCGGTATCCTTAATATACAACAGGAATTTATTTTATTACTACATTCAAAGTATTTTCGTGATGTCATTTTTTTGAAGAGTTAACAGGTCCCTGGTTAACAAGTTAAATAATAAGTAATTACATAAAGTTTAGTACGACTGGTATAATATCCGTATACAATAAATAGACTAGTGTCAGAATATTAATGGACGGCGTATTATGAGGCCAAATAACGTGGGTAAGGATAAGTCAAAGTTAACGGAGACTATTCTTCAGGAAGTGAAACTCTATTCGTAACTATGTCCAGTTTCGGTTTGGTGAAGCGAAGGTGGGTTCATAGAGGGAAAGGATTGTGCAACCGAGCAAAAGCATGGTACTCAAGACGTCATTTAGTCGGACATTCCTCTCAAGGTCTCCAGGTCTAGCAGTCTCGTCGTGTATCTCTTCCGCTTCGAGGCGTCGCGTCACGATAACCCACGGTGCCAGGAACTATGGGAAGTTTCATTCCAGGATTACGAGCACTCTCCTCGTACCAGTAAAGCCTCGGTCGCTCGATTCGCAGTCGAGGGACCTCGTATTACAAGACGAGACGAGCATCGTAATGAGGGATGAGAATTACAGGTATAGAACCCTGACGTGGTGCACCGCAAGCTTTGTTCTACTCGAATGTTAGACTTACGTTTGCTCGGAGTACTTGTTAGATTAATAGAACATTTGCGGAGAAATATAGGAAGAAATTCTATCGTAGAGAATGTTCCGAATACTATAAAATCACCTTTATTATAATATAATTCAAAACAAAATTCTGATTAATACTGTACAGAGTGCCCCTTGTGAAATAAGCCTTCTAATTATCTCCTTTAATTGCGATAACGCAGACAATATTTTATGCGATGCATGAATGACTTTAAACAGCAAATACGCTGAAAGGGAATTTTTTCGTTGGATTGTAACGTTAAGCATTTAATATTATAATAATAAGTTATAATCACATGTAATATTAGTTATAATAATATTATAATATGCTTATAACGTTGTCGTATTTTTACAGAATTTCGTCTATTTAACTCACCTATATTTTTCACACAGAAACACATATTGTTGCATATTTAGGTGGCATATTTTAAGAGGGCCATCTCGGATAATAATTTTCAATAAATACCACGATGCAACATATGTAATAATTTTATATGAAACGTATGAACGTATCGGTGTTGTATTATTAACAGAAATCTTAGTTGTGAAGTTTGATTTTATAGAGGTAATAAAACAATAAAATATCCATTAGACGTCTGAGGAATAAAGAGTAAAGTATCTCTTTGCGTGCAGCACGAAATGAGTCCATTGTTGGTACAGTAACAACTACCTATAAAGATAGTCTGGGAGCATTAGATCGAACGACCTTGATATTAATTTACGACGGGCTTTATATATATTATGTTACACCATCGAGACCGCAAAAAACCTGGATCTGCGTGGTGTCGCGGTTAGACCGTAAAAGGCTGGAATAAAGTCGACAGTCGATGCTCCGTAATTCAGCTCGAAAATATCGCAAAAAAATGGCGATCGTAGTAAGAATAAGTATTTATTCATAGGAAGGTTTGATCGCGTTCTTTGTAAGCCGAAAACGGCGGTATTCGAGTCGTGTCCAAAAGCTATTCACAGGTAACATTGGTCATTAAATAATTGATAAAATCAAAACATTTCATGAAACTGACGTTGCATGAGATTCGACTAACCAATTCGAACATTGAATATAATCTATCCCATGATTACCTGAATGCGAATATACATATAGTATTCACGAAGTTAATTAGAAAATGGACTAATTATATTCACGTTTCTAGAATCCGATTTAAGCGCGCAACATTTTGTAAAAGTGCATTTTGAATACCGGGAAAGAAGTAACGCGTTTCAGTAGTAAATTCCTAAGGAAAGTAAATTCGCTTGGAAGCGTTTCTTTCAGAAAGTTTTTTACCGGTAATCTAATTGAATGCTACAAGTTCTGGTAGGGTAAAGAAAATTATTAATGAAATCTTCTTTGAAAGGTGTACTCGAGCCAACGCGTTTTACTCGGCCATTCAAGGAATCCCGATGTAACGCATACGAAACGCTTGTATTAATAATGCTTAGTATCCGTGAGGTACGCTAGACGGCCTTTAATAACGGAATAAGTATGAATTAAATATTCCCAGTGTATCTCACAGGCTACTTTACGTCGAAGTCCTTGAAATAAACTCCCTAGAAAAGTTTCGAGCCCGCTGGAACTCCACCCGGTTTTCCGCGAAGCGTTTCGCCGCTTTCGTCTTATTGAATCAAATTCAACCGACACCGTGTTACCAGCTGCTTCGACACGATCATTATATCCCTTGCTCTTTTCTTTTTATTTCCATTTTGTCCCTTCGAACTTTTGCGATAGATTTCTCTATTAACCTGTCGGGACTTCCCCGGAGACGACGAAATTATTGATAAACTAATTACAGTTATTCGTGCATTAGATTTCCAAGCCGATTCATAAGTAACAACCGAAGAACCGAATCGGTATTACAATTTAATTAAATTTCATAGGGCCGAATAATTTCAGCGACGAGTAATTACCGGAAGTACTAGTTCCCTCGTATCATTAATAATCTTTTCGGGGAATCTAATTTTTATTGTGTAATTTGTTGCTATGGAATTATCAGGAATTTCTAATGAGTCTGCGAGAATTAATTATAACACAGATTTTGTTGGAGGAAATAATTGATACTCGTGTAAACTCATAATAAAATCAGATCATTATTAATATAGCCGTTCAATATCGATTACATTGGTGGCAGGTGGATAATATGTAAAATTATAATAATGTATTTAATAACAGATGTGATATGTTATTATTAATGTCATTTTCACATGGCTTACCTGTACTTATCGATAACTAGCTACAATTATATGTCATATTGTGTTTAACAATATATACTCGATGATACCGTATCTATTAATTAACTATATCACAGTTGTTATCAAATATTCTTAAAGATTAAGCAAACAAAAGAGATTTAATATAATTAATGCAAAATATGATATCAGAATAGGATTGTAAACATTAATGTACAATGTAAAGTCTAAAACTGGATGTAATTCCATCTCTATTCGGAAACCGAGGCTTTTCATCTTGTTCCTGAACGTATGCGCGTCCCATCAGAAGTACACATGGGAATAGGAAGATGGGGAAGATGTGAAAGGGGTTGGAAAATGGTCTCGAGTGTAATTTATATCGCAGCGACCACAACTCTACTGCAATTTCTAACTGGTCCACGAACCCGAGTGTCTTTGTAAACGACCCCTTTCGTAGGTTCTCGTCTAATCGCCCGTACTACTTCCCAGATCGATCCTTCGGACCCGTTTACTATCGATATCATACGTTATTTGGCTCACCGAAATTACTTTCGCCATCGTTGTTCACCAACATTCTGCTTTCATGAATGCTATCACAATATGTGTATTGTCTTCCGTCTTAATTCGGTGCACTTTGCACAAATACAATCCCTAAAATAACACCCGGATCTTCCAGTAATATTACCGTACAATTTCCTCCCCCATAATGTGGCATTGTTATAAATTTAATTTTGAAACGGGTATGTTTAACAGTCCTGGAAGTTGTAGGCACGTGGAAAATGAGGCGATTATAATTTTCATATATTTCACTTTTATAAAGATACGGCTTTTAAACACAGCTTTGATTTGAAATTCACAATAGTTCTCAACGCGAGCCGGATTAATACCGATGTACGTCATGACAACCACTGTTAAGTCAGTGTCGTGCGACCGGCGGCCCGGCAAGATGTAAAGTGAGGTTATTCCGTTAGTTCAATTGCGTTTCTTGTTAATTTTGCGTTTCAATATCGAAATTTCACGTCAGTTCTTGTCAATGTAGTATCAGTTGTTGTTAGTTTAGCATTGTTAGTACCGTATAAGTCTTAGTTTTCGTAAAAGTCTGTGAAATTAGCACTCGCGTGCCAATCACTGTAGATTTGCAGGTTGTTCTTTCACTCCCCACGATTATTCCCGAAGTAACATTCGTACACGATCGCGGTACACCTTTTTCATCAAGTGGCGATCAAAATAGAATCAATTCTGTGATATTTACGTGATCCAAGTGCGTCGCGTAATTAGAGTCGATGTTTACTACATTAAGGTCGCCGGTAGAACGCACAAAGAAGTTCGCAGTGACGACAAGCAATTCGACACGATCGAAGGAAGCTTCCAGAGATTCTATAGGGACTTCAAAGAACAAGGGAATATCTGTAAGTCAAAAGCGTTTCAATATTATATACTTTTATTTATTTATATTGAATTCTGAAGCCATAATGTACGTCGTGGAACGCTTTAAAGTCGATATCTAAAAGATATCTTGTTGCGTCGACGAATTCCTACAAGTATAAGTTTAATTGTTTAATTGCTTAAAACAGTAGATTAATTTAAAAGAATCAATTTCTTACAAGTAAATCGAGCTCAGAATTGCATTCGAGAAGTAGATCTCTTGTCAAAAATATTGGGCAGCAGTGTTGTAGAATATTTACGTGATTATGCGTGAATTTTAAGACGGCACGTAATTGGAGTCGCCGAGAAGGCGTTATAAATCGAAATATAGTAGCTCATAAGAATTTCATCGAAAGTTTCCTGACACCACGATTAACCCTTGTACTTGAGACTTTTCTTGGCGAGTGGCTTCTTCAGAAATGATTTATGCATCGTTCACGAATATATCGACATTACAGCTAACAGGCCGGTGCGCTATTCAAATATATTACTTGCGTCATACATCACGTCCCGGCACATATAACGCCCAATTGCATGCACCTTACGAGCACTTATGTGCATGCGAATATATGATTCCTAATAACGTCAAGAGAACCTAACCAATTTCGCAAATTTATGCTCCACTTTCTCTCGACGCCTGCTTGTCCTTTGTAATCCTGATATTCCCACCGGAAACTTCTGTTAAACTATATTTTTTATAATATTTATACGCACGGCAGACGCCGACATCGGAAATCTATAAATACAAAGTTCACGCTCCACTTTCTGCTTGCGTATTTTTACTTCTACTATTTGCACTTAATTAATTATTATTCATTGCTAGTATTTTTACCGATGGGGGATTATATTTGCTTGATTTTTAATTTGTAAATTAATAGTCATTCGTGGTATTATGATATACCATTAGAATACGTAGTTATCTCGGATTTGGAAAGCTTAAATAGTTCTATAATATAATAATGTAACAAAGTGTGAATAATTCTAATATTCCTAGTTTGGTTGATTAGAATTTTCCTGAAATCAATTTCCCCAGAGTCATTAACAATTATAATGGCGGTGCTTGTCGGAGGAATATCGTAGTATCGGGGATCCACGATATCGATAAGATCAGATATAAACGGTAAACCGACACGGAAGAATAGACCTTAAACGCTCGATAAAAGTATGTTTATGACCCGATCGTTGGCCAGAACGTATAAAACTCGACTTTAAATTCGTGTTTAATAAATCTGTCCCGCGGGTGAATAATCCAAGTACGATACCATCGTAGACCCCCGAAGTAGAATCCAAGTCCACCGAACTTTTTCTCATCGACGACATCCGCTGCGTCCGCGACTTTTGTGTTCCGGAATTGATTTCATTGTAACGAATAACATAAGTCAGTTAATTGGAGACATAACCATAACACACGGCACTTAAACAAGCCTTCTTTCGAGTCGTTTCCTATAAAGATTCGAACCTTCCAAGAATAACATGATCCGAAGTATCCTCGACTGAAATAAATTACAGAATCCTTTTCATTTGGGATTTAAATGGAACCTGGGTCTTCCTTTGACTGTTAAACATTAACCGACTATAAACTGAAATTCATTCTTCCCCGTATTACGACGTAATGTTTAAATCAAAGACTTTCTTTCGTGAGGTCGACAATTCCTGGAAAGCTAAGGATGATTCTCAGCATTATAATGTACCTTACGAAATTCTATTGTTAAATACGATATTCGGTTTTACATATTACGCCTTAATAGAGTTATGTCTCGTGTGTAAAACGTGACTGGTACTAGATTCGTTCTCAAAGAACGAAACGAATGTCTACCTCGTTATACGAGCCACGCGAAGTGCTTTATCTCGGGTTAGGTCTGGAATTAAATGAAATATCTTTTTGGAAAAAAATCGAATGGTATCGGTGGGATATAATCGGTCGGATACCGGATCAATAGGATCCTGGACTCGTTGATTCTTTGGAAAATACCGGCCAAAGTTTCTCTGTGCATGCCTTCGTTATTTTTAGTAATTCGAGCGTGTAGTCATCAAAATTCTTAAGGCGATCGTTAAAGTTATCATTACAGAGCGCGCGGTGTCAGACTTTTCGAAAAACTTCAATCAGACGAGAGACCTCGAAGACCGAATCCACTCCGCGTACATTTTTGATTAAAATTCAAAGACTGACGACAGAAATAGAATTTTACGGTCTTAATCCTGGAAAGGCCGTGGTTCACTTTCGCATTTAGAAAATCTCGCTTTGATGCGCGGTGGTTTATAATTTATTGCTTTCAATGTCGAATACAGAAATTAGGAGTCGGTGTCGATGCAATTTATTTAAATAAATTTCCATCGAAATTTATGTAACTATTATTTAATATTATTTATTCCGTTAATATCCCTTTAAGTTAACCTACCCTTTATACAAATAACACAACAACATAATAAAGAGAATAAAATAAATTCAGTACAATATTATCATAATAAAATGATTTCTAATATCATAAAATAAATAATTTACGCACATTGATGATCACAAAGTCATGCTAGGCTTGAACTCGGGGAATTTTAATTGATGATGAAAGGGTTGGCAAGAGCCGAAAGCATTAAAAGAAAAGGAGATTTTTAAAGGAAAATAACGCGGTAAATCGTGAAACACGTCATTTCGGTGGGTTCATCTTATCAAGGGAAATAACTCCCACACGATTTATCGTCCCGGCTATTTATTAGGTTGTACTTGGTACGTAGTGGCATACCGAAGTAAATTCAGCATAAGGAAGGCATTTGCCACGACAGAGGACAATGTACTAGAATAGAAAGAAGTACAGGCTCGAAGCAAAGGTGCTCCTGGGATAACGTTAAGGCTCTCTTCTTTCACTCAATGCTTTCTTCTTATTTCGTCTTTGCTTTTTCCACGCTTATCCTTACTATCTCTACGATCCTCCAACCCCTATTTCTCCATTTTAATATACCCGCATTAGCTATTTAATCAAGGACCTACTGTGTTGGCGATGGTAATTGGCGGAAAATATTCGAATTTGTCTCCCGTTAAATTGCTTCTTTCCTTTCGGATTTTGTCTTTAATATCGCGGATCAGTGATATTGAAAATAAGACGATCTTCTTAATAAATATTTTATTGGTAGAATATTGGAATGTATTTTTATTTGAGATTATATATTTTTAATATATATTTAATTCTGGAATACATATATTTATTTTATACGTATTTTCATTTCGGATATATTTTTATTATGTGTACGATTATGTTGCTGATAGTAAGAGTAAATTTCATAATAGATATAGAATATTCCAAAAAATATATAATATTACCATAACATATGTGTATATAAACCAACAAACTGATGTATTAAAAATTTAATATTCCACGAACCAATTTAGGGCTTTCGTTAATCCAGTAATATCCTCCGTACACAATACAAAATTAAACCTATTGTTTCATATCGTGATCCATTTTAAATAGTTTTAATGGCTCCGCAATTTATTTAATTTCGAATGCAATATTCGTTGAAACGGGTACGATAAAGAATCTCGAAAAAGCCCCATAAAATTCCATTCGAAAAACAATGTTACACCGCGTCGAATATTATTTAACATTATTTAATACCGCTCGCGATACGATCGCGTATCACCATGCTGGTCCACGCTTCCTTTTTAATTTATTCCATCAAGATTATCTTCGCTTAAATGACATGTTAATCTGGAAAGATGTGCGCGTGATTTCCATCGATCACAATGTCGACCGGATTCTATTCGATAAGAAAGTGGCCACCAGACGCGTTCCACCATGATGGAAAAGATTCTACGACAAATATCCGTTAGAATTATGTATCCACGGCTACCAAACACCTCGAAACATTTATGTCTGCTCCTTCATCGCGATGGGCATCCACGTAGTTGGTAATTAACATAGATTCGATCGTAGATAACCGGGAGACTAATAGCCGGCGGCAGGTGGAACTGCAGACTTGAATAAAAATCACATGAATCCAAAGATAAGCTTCTTCCATTGAAATATCTGTTAGGGTTGAGATTAGAATTTCTGATATATGCATATATTTTGGCGAAGTTTATCTTAAGTTTATATCTTCAAATATCTTATTCGCGGAATCTTAAACTATATTATTATTTGAGATTGTATTCTTTATGCGAGATAAATTTTTAATCGAGATATATATTTATTTGGGATTTTAAGTTTATATTCGAAGCGGTCCTCGAAAAGATCTCAGAGATCAACTCAATTTGATAAACAGCCGTTATCAGAGCACTTGTCATTGATTGTACTCGATCGAAATATGCGCATGAATATGTAACGAGCCCCAAATGCGCACTCGAAAATACAATTGGTCCTAGTGTGTTTACGGCATGGCCTTTCCAATTTTAATTGGATTTAATGCTAGAAACTGATCGTCCATTTTATATCAAATTGAGTGCCACGGAATTCGGATAATTTAATACTTTTCTAAACAGTTTTCTATTTTGTTCTCGCGACAAATTCTTATTATTTTGCTCTGTCACGCGTTTACTTCGATAATATATTGTTCATTGAATTTCATCAAATTTGTTTATATCTGCCAAATTACTGATAATACTTTTAGATGCTTTAAGGAACTAGTTGATAGTAGAGAAGTAATAAACAATGAAGATCAGATAATTTAGAAATATATATGTATATTAGAAATATTTTACTGTTTTATTAATTAGAAATATAGATTAGAATAAATTTGATTGGGTGATAAAGGAAGTGATTTTTTGTATAAAGACGAGATTAAATATTTCAATAATGTGGATCTGTGCTTCTGTTGCGCACATTGTTTACCGGAGTGGCTCGGTCGGCCGATATTTCGACCAATAATAAATTCATACGTACAATAGTCTGGCAACGATACCAGGGAACGATTAATTTCCAATTTTAAAGCAGCCCCGGCATAATTGCTAAACTGGCACGAGCCAAAATTGATTTTCGCATTTCGGCCGGTTTGAAAAACATTACTGGCTATGCGTGTACCCCATGTGGCGCCAGGATGTTGCGGCTGAGGTTGCACCAGGCCTTAATTATTCGGATGGCTTCTTAATTTAATTGCTTTAATTAGCACTCCATATCTCGTTCTGTCTCGGCGAATTGCTCGCCCATGGTTCCTATATTCGGCTCACAATTACTTTTTGCGAACTCCAAAGTTCGCGTAAAAGATTGGAGTGTTCTACTCCCCACGTGTCTCCTTCAAATTCGCGATAAATATTTGCCCTGTTTTTCGTGGACAAAAATCATCTGCAGCTTCAGTGGAATTTGACCTATTTTGGGATTGAAATGTCAGTCGGTTCTGTGAATTTCTCGAAATTATTATGGAAACGCATGATAAATGTAACGAATGTTTCACCATGAGTGGGAAATACAAGAAATATATTTTTAATTAATTCATTCTTTTCTATCATTAGTTATCGGCAAAAAATGCTTGGATAAACTTGCTCCGAACTGAATTCTTCATGAAAGCAGTTTGTTAGTAAACACTCTATTTTAGGTATCACACGACATAATATAGTTTTATCTGTATTTAGACGTAACAAGTGTTGACAAACATCATATGTTTATTTACAATATTAACGATCCCAAATAAATCCATTCCAAAATGAATTTTGGAATTTGGAATTTTGTTTTCCATGAAAACGTCCGGAACTGCATGTTGTACGTGCATCTTGCATCGTACACAGTAAGCTCACGCCCACGTGGTCAGAATAGGTTGACTCGTAGGTAAAATAAATGTTAGTACGGCCGTAATTAAGCACTCGGTGACATAGAATTGTATTGGAATCAGCGAAAACAACTCTCCGAGCACGTCCACTTGAGTGAGCCAGGGTCTCTCCGCATAATTAAGCCCTTAACATTCCTACGTTCTTCTTTGCTCTCTTCGTGTGCAGGAATGCAGTTTGGTCCGAACACTCGTAGCACCGGGTCCACCTTCGTTTCTTCCACCTTTCTCGATGACAAACTTTTTCTCATAACACCGAGTAACGCTCGATTTCAACCACACTCTCGCAGCCCTTCTCACCCTACCTGTCTACTCAAGGTTTTCTTTTATCGTGACACGTAGAGAGTTGATGCTTCGAGATTTTCGAGCTCCTAAAAAGCCCTGTTTAAGTATTATGTGTCATTGCATGATACCCTCGAGGACATAAGACGTTTTATCGCTCGTGAAAGAATACATGTATCCTCGGTCCTTTTCGTCCTTGTACCTTCTTATTGCTCCATGCTAGACACAGAGTACAAGAATCCTGTTCTTCTTCATGGAAGCTTACTCCCCATGCTGTTCCTTGGACTCTTGTTGAAGAAATTGTTCATTCATCAAGGCAAACATCTTGTTATTTCGCGAAGTTCCCTTTGGAAGTTTACGGGATGATCGTAATTCTCGTTTGTAAGCTTCATCTCCGGGGGGGCCTTCCAGTTCATGTAACAAAGATTGCACCTTACTATCTTTGGTGAGACCCTCGAGCTTAATCAGGTCGTGCATCATGAAACTCTATATCGTTCTACATGCAACTATCAGAGCGCGCCACAATGTTGTAACCCGTTATGCACCACGAAGGTCTCTAATCTCCGATTTCGACGAAACCTTATCGTGCAATTATCAGGTGCAGCGAAACAACGATATGGTCACACCATAATCGCCGACTACCCGTGCGAACCTCGTCCGATAAAATTCAATGGCGCCTGAAAAACTATCCCTGCAAGTTAACGTGAATCTGGTTCACTTGCAACGGGATGTAGGTTTCAAAGGATGCCGATGAAGCGCATTCTTCGCTGCACGAAATTAGATGCTGTTCGACGGAGAATAAACAGATTATCAGTTGTACTATTTCCTACTACACGTGTTCTCATATTTCTTGTTGGGTGATTCTCATCCGAGCTGATTCCGTCTCGTAGTCCGCTTCCATCAGCGGTGCAGGTTTCCCCTAGTAGATCGTAAACACTTCACGGTGGTCCCCGGCTGACAAAGAGACGCAGTTAACCCGAGCTGTTCCGCGTCGGTGGGGCTGTGAAAACAATTTATGGACCGACTGGAGGCGTTCCTCTTTCGCTGTTAATAATAACGGCGACAAAGGTATCGATCGTGTTACGATACTTCTTCCTAACCCCGGGGAAAAAAAGGGGAACGTGTCTTGATTGAGTGTAAAACTACGTTGAAGAAATACGCCGTGCTTCTTCCGAGAAGGAAGATGCACCGGAACCTTGTTTGTTAATTCCAAGTGAAAACCTCCACCATCTATATCTTCGTATTTATAGTACCTACTTTCTTTTAAGACCCTTTTAACAGTTTACACGATTTATATCTCTGTCTTCATCGCGTCTCTATGTTTCACTACAAATATGTATTATGTACATAACTCTTTTATGTTAGGCTTTAATATCGAAATATAAGGAATATGAGATGAACGATGTCGATACCGATCCCTCATATGTCGTGTTACTTTAACTTGATTTGCGCGCCGATACTTCGCGTCCTTAAATCTGGCATGTATAACGATATCATTGACAAAGGGGTATCAATCATAAGGACACGCACCAATCGCAGTATCCATGACGATTCGCGCGGGAAGGTGGTCGATTGTATCGTGGTAACGCGTTCAAAGCTATCGATTACAATCGATACGAGGCCGATGCACGAACGTAATTCATACCGCGTACGAAAACCAGTACCCATACGATATCTTGGCGATCGGCAAAAATGTATGAAAAAAGGGAAGGCAACAGAGAAATCGTGGGAGTGGTAGGGTTCTATCGCGAATATTTTCAGTGCAATGTCGCTTGGTCACGTGAGATAAATAAATAAAAAAACGCGACTGTTGGGCATCTGGAAAAAAAGGCGCGGAAAGAGAAATAGCCACAACGTGCAGTCACGGGATGAGACGCCAGAGAGAAACGTGATATCGGTCCACCATCGGTAGCCATGAAAATAAATAGAAAGGAAAATATGTCCAACTCGCGATGTCCGAATTTAGGTCAACCTCGTTGAAGATTAACGAATCGTCCGGATCGTTTCCAACGCGCGTATCGAATTTTGTCCAAAGTGAAACCACGATTCGACGAAATTTTCCATTAAACATCCTCCCTCTCTCCTTTTTCTAGAGTAATATTTCTGATGGAAATTCGATTTACGATTAATCTTGGGAATCCATGGTTGCCGGCTATTACTCGAATTTAATATCTTTAATTCTTTTCATTAACTATTCGTTTGTTCTTCAAAATGATGAACGTTATTGCTACAGAGATAGTTATTCTCTGTTGTGTTACGACTGACATTAGTTGATTACATTTTAAGTAATTAATGAGTAGTAAGTATTTTTTATATCAGCTCTAATCACAGCACATATCAAGTACTAATTAATTACTACATGTAATATTTGACGGTGAATAATATACGTAATTATGCTCCGGTAATTACACATGTATTACATGATGAGATTCGTAGTAATATCTTCTCTTTATAATATGCTTTATTTGAGAAATGCCGAGTCACATAGTTGATTAAAGAAGCTGAAAGCAGACAAAAGTGTTCGGTGATCGTACGTGTAACATAATATAGCTATCATCGTCGATCATCTTTTTATCATTTCTTCATTTTAGTATGGTTTAATATGGGCCGAAGTTATGGCCACTGATTACTAGAATTTCGTAAGAGATCCGTAGAGAAGCTATAACAGTAGTATCATTATACTAACAACATGCTAGTTGATACGATATAATGACAGTATAAAGATCGTACATTAAGAAAATCGTCACCTTTGCCTATTTTATCGAGTATCTTATAACAAAGATTATATAAAATCACGGTAGATCATTCTTATAAAACTCGCATGAAACCATTCATGATAATATCAGGCAGTAATCGAATCATACACATACGTTTGACATTATTTCTTTATATTTTGTCCGATGTAATTCCTGTAATTTATAATATACAATATAACAGGAAAAGGGATGCTGATAATATCAGGGAAATTATGTCCTCCATTGGCGGAAGTTATAAACTAAAACGAAAGAAAATCTCGGTGAGGATACCTCGCGGAACTCTTTGAGCCGGGCGTTCAGTTGGCCAACTCTGTCGTCCATTACCCTAAATAAAAGCTCGAACTTGAACATTAATCATCCGTCCCCCTCGGTATCCCAACTTCTATGCGACATTAATTTAATTACGGTTGAAATATTTGCCCGGAATAACAGGTCTAAGGTCGGTCTCGAGGAGCGAGTGGCTCGAAATCAAGGAGGCCCTTTTTGATCATCAACACGCGAGTTTTCTAATTAAAGACATTCCCTACCTTTTTATCCCTTCACTTTACCCGGCGTCTAATCATCTCGTTGTTCGATCCCTGCGTACCCGCCCTAATTCCCAGGGCTCTCTTGATCGTTCCAGTGGTTTTCCAACTGGTATAATAACGATAAGGATAGAGACTGGAATAAGGTAAAAAAAAGGAGGGCGAAGGAGTCAAAGTGGTCCTCGTCTGTTTGGGCCGATCATGCTATCGGCAGGGACGATTATCGTGTGTGGCTTTCGGCGTGTTTTGTCGGCGAATGGAATGCCGGTGGTGCAGCGTGCATCGGGCAGCCGATTAGTTAGCTAGCTAGGCATTTACACGTTGTTAGTCCGTTCCTCTGACTATCTACCTGCTGAATCGGGGAGTTAGTTCGCAACGAACCTGACGGGTTATTTATACGCGCTCCATGATTAAAGATCTATCATCGATGCTCTTTGGTCACGCCGATTTGGCCCCGTGTGCCGAGGACACAATTCGGACCCTGATTAGATTGAAAAACACGCATGATTTCCTCAGCTGTTAAGTTAATCGCTATTTATCGTGGATGTATAAAACCAGCCTGTTCTACGGAGCTCGTTATTGAACCCGTGATTAAGCGTGCGACAGGAAGGGTAGAAATATTACAATTATTTATTGGGTTATCCATTTTAATTCGCAGGACAAGGGGACATATTTTAAACCCTCGTTATATGTGTGTTTAAAAATAAACAGAAGTCTGATTCGAGGAAACGTTGATTTAATTGGATTTTAGTGTGAAAAACAAATATGTCCTGCTTTGGAACTTGCATTGTTAAATGCACAACGGAGTATAAAATTAAGCTTGTAAACGCGGGGGAAATATTTTACGAGGAAATTAACGAAACAAAAAGCGATCATTTTAAACCATCGATTAATAATGACTTAGATTTGAGGGTCAAAAATTTGGTTAGCACTGCATTCGAAAGCGAAGTATTTATTATACAGTTTATCTCTGACAGCCTGTAATATTGATAAGTCAGTTTACATGGTTCTACTTGATGGGTTATTTATGCGTGTATCGCGATTAAAGATCGACGATCGATCACTGGAGAGATTTAGATCTCGCTTGAATGTCGCAATATCAATAATCACCCGATATAATTTATTACCACTCCACAAAGTTTAACAATTTAATAATGTGATAGAAATCCGGTTTAAAATCTGGATTCTTAAAATCCTCAATTATTTAAAAATAATTAAGACATACATATAGAATATGTGAATTCGCAAATTCTCACAAACAGGTACAGTCTGATAACCAAGTAAATTTGTAATAGATTTATTGAAAAATACGTGCAACATAGAATCAGTAAGAAAGTATATTTGAAACAAAGCCTTTTTACTTTTCATCACGTAAAAGAATACGAGAGTGGCAACAATTCGTTACACTGCAGTGTGCAAAATAAAAGTTGCATTGAATTAAAAATTCCGGGTGAGATATCTTTCTTTAATCAAGGGTATCTATCGATTTGATAGTTAGGAGCCAGTTTCGCGGAATGTTGTACGCATTCTCGGACGTGGATAGGACAAAAGGAAATCGAGGGTAAGTGAGTTTCGGCTTTCGTTGGCATCACACGGTGCACAGTAATCCGATTCTCTTGCCAAATGGGAATGTCGCCGGAAGGCTTAATGTACACGTCCGGAAGTAGAAGCTCCGTTTGCATCCTATGCTTGTTCCCTCCAACCGAGATCTCCAGATTACGATAATCGAGTGCTACTTTCCTACGTAACATCGATTACACGACACGAGACTCTTGTGTACACGAAATCATCTTAATTCCGCAAGAAATTAACTGGCATCCCTTTTTAATCCGATTAAATCCGAAGCCAATAAAAACGATTGCGATGTTACTTTCCCACTTTCCAGATTATTATATATAGGAAAGCATTGGCAAGGAAATAATTATTTAAGCAATTTCTCCTTGTATAAACAGGATTATTAATTACTTAAATTCATTCTCCAATAATTTGTTATGTTCTAACGAATCTATTTAAATCCAGTATGAATATAACTAATAACTAGTGGAATCCAATATCGATATATCGAAATAATTATTGCAGCTGTTTGAACAAATAGAATCAATATGGTTCACGTTCAAGGTTCTTGTCGAAAATTGGGGATAAATAAAAAGTAGTCGGTTTACAATTAGGCGGTTTGATGCTGTACAAGAAGCCGTGTCGTAAACGTAAGTGTTATGACTATCAACGAGGACTACACGAGTCGTTCCCAAGTGGTTGCAGCTGCGATAACACCGTTGATAATGAAAGCAAAATGGTCCATGTCTCTTTATCATGTTCAAATTACCAGCAGGTCTAAGTCATATAAATATGGAGGTCTCCGCAGACCTTTCCATTAGGTAGCTTTTTAGTAGTCGAGCAATCTCAACATTAATTAAAAAATCATTACAAAAGAGGTCTTTCTAACGAATGCGTTGCCAGAGATAGAAAGTTAATTATTGGTCTTTGTACGAAGTTAAGTGCGAAGATAATAGGACATTTCATCTTAGCTTGTACTTCTGTAGCCTATCAACCTTCGGCTACGTTTAACACCCAATCTTACCGGTGGTGCTCGGTTTAACACTTATTTGTAGGAGTTTTTACGGCACGTCCATTCGCAGTGAGTATAGACCAATACGAAAAGCCAGGGTTCCGTGAGTGAGAAAGGCTCATAATGCTCTTTTAACTCTCCGGGTTTTTTTTCTTCCTTTAAATAAACAGTAAGCCTCTGGTATACCTTTCGTGAGTCCCGCGAGCTTCTTTATTCTACGGGCCTTTCATTGCTGGCACAGTGAATAATGGCAGGCTGACGCGTGTGAAGAAGACTCACGCTGGGTGGACCAGAAGGACTAGCAGTCCTTTTTATTCAAAGCACGCCAACTGCACCACGGCGATATTGTTTTTAAGGGCAGGTGAGAGAAACCCGTTGTAACGACCGTGGAACATGCTTCCCTGGCCTCTGAGCTAACTCGTAAAAGGGTTTCACTGAAATTTAACTTGCCCCGTGAAATGACGGAAACTTAAAATTTCATTAAGAGTTCATTACCGACGATGCAAGCCACGAATGCATGGAAGATTTATCGGCCATCGCTGTTGGTGCTCGTCTCTAATCACGGGAATTATTTTATTTGCAGCGTCTTCGAAATAATGATCGGCATTGCGCGTGGAAGTAATTAGAATTCATGGTTCTTTATGCGTGTTATGCTTAAAAGATCTTCGTTAATATTTATGTGGGAATCAATGTTTATTTCTTATTAGACATGTCTACTGGAATATAATACGTTTATAATTCATGTATCTTTTGCAATTATCAACGTTGAAAATATTCTACCATAAATCAATCTTCTATATATTGGTAGATTATGATTGCATATTTATTGTTAGAATGTCTCTCATACATTGAATAATCTTATCGAAAAATGGCGGTATTTATCATTAATTCATTGTAACTGCATTACTTCAGTTACAATGTCTTACAGCAAGTTACATTTGACTGCATTAAACTAATGACAATAATCACGGTGTAATAGTCCAGTAGCACACACGGCGGTGATACGTAATCCAACTCACTCGAGTCCATTCTTTTCCATTAATTACCGGCGTACGAGCTGAATGTCTGGTTTTTCTATTCGGTAGTTCTGGACGGTATTCGGCCCGGCAGTCCCACTTTAGGAAAATAATTTTCTCACTCGCGTCATCATTCCCAAGCACGAACCAGTTTAATTGCCGCATACTCCGTAATTCTCGGCTAGGAAATCTACTTCCTCGTTTCCCGGTGGACTCGAATGTTCCTCCCATTATACCCTAATGGCATAATAATCTGTATATCCCGCGATATGGTTTCCAATTTCAAGCGCTGATGCAGTCGGGACGCATCCCATATAACCCGGCCAGACTCCCTTCCTGTGTAACCGGTGAATTACGACTTCTACCAAGGCAATGACCACGCGGATGTCTCACGGTGCTTGGAACGGTTAGATACATCATCGGCCAAATTTTGCCATTTACTCGAAAACCATTTTTATCCCATCAAGGAAATGTAATCTCACGTTTTTGTTGATCGTGTATCCACATTTTACTGGAGACTTAGAATCAGGTTACCAATCAATTTCACTTGCTATCTAAAGTAGTAACATCTTTAATTTGGATTTAATTATACAGGCTGTCTTACGTAACACGGATCACCGGATTATATAATATCGGTTTCTGCATAAGAAATATAAGTAATTTTGAAAATTCTACGAGAAAGATATTGAAAAGACTTCCCCTTCAGGGTATTGATCCTTGAAAGCCATTCATATTTTGCATTAAATATTTTTTTATTATGTTAAGTAATGGAAGTAAGTAGGTGCTCGGTTTTCTGTGTCTAATGTTATTATATCATATTATATTACTTCTTATTATTGAGATAATAGCGTATCAAGGATTTGTTCCTAGAATCACAGAATCCTCGGTAATGGAATGACCACTCTCGCATTAAGAAATCATTAACGATAATATTCTTAATATTCATTTTAATAACTAGTGAACTACTCCCGCTACGTGCACTTAACTTGGATTGGAAGATTATTTTTGTTCCAGTTATTATAAAATAAATATTCCATTTGCTTTTCAAAATCCTTTTTACAAATGTTACATAGTTTTGTATATGAGGTACCTGTTTTAAAATGTATACACGGTGTACACCATTAAAATAATACCAGACATTTGTCAGGAATGAAAATATTCTCTTTCAGTATGACCTGGAATTTCAGAATCCAAATGTAATCATAGTCGGATAGCCTTACTGTCAGTAGGCATTTCGTAGGAAATTTGTGCAAAGAGGGATTTTTCGGTCGACAAATTGTGCCTCTTTGAGTACATAAAAGAGCTTTGTGCGGTTCGTGAAATAGTCGGAGCATTAATATTCATGTGAGCGTGGTTGCTAAAAAGTGAAGATGAGCAGAATTTCGGAATTCGTTTTTTGTACACTTTGCGAGGCATTAACACGGGTGAAAACATTTCGTAACGACAGAAACCAACCGCCAGTTCCTTCTCCGTTTTTTTTCTCACACCTCCGAAGGGAGGACCGCTAATGAGATGCCCAAACGAAATTCCGCATCCGTGGCCGATCGCGAACACCTTCGCGGCTCGTAAATGTGGCCGCTGTTTTACGAAGTCGAGGCGTGTCAGTATCGCCGTCACGGTGAATCTGCAACAAACGGGAACACTGTATCTGAGCCTCCATGTTTTACAACTAGAAATTCTCCTCAATAATGTACGTGAGTTGTACAACCTGGAAAACAAAACCTGACACCGTTAACCGTGTTTTATGCTTTGACATTATAGTCCCTCGTTTCTAGTTCCACGGAACTCCCCACTTTCCCCTGGAATTTTTTACGACTTCCGATATTTATTCTTCGATATTGAACTCACTTTCGAACCGTGACATATCAATACATTTATTCGATTGTGAAATGTTTTTTTTAAATACACTCTTCGTAGTATTTTTAATAATAAAACTTGTAACTCCATTAGTCTTAGAAATGGCATTCCAAGACTCAGGATGAATAAATATTATAATCATATTTAGCTAGAATTTGGGACACTGCATTGTTTTAGCGTATAGCATATCGTGCTGAAAAAAAATATATTTACTGGCAGTCATATTTAACTTTAATAATTTTTTTCGTCCTTTATGATAGAAAAAATAGTGGTTTAAATTATTAGAGAATAAAATATTCCTTCCAACACAAGAAATTTTATTAGCGGTATAATAACGGCATTTGCAGTTTAAGAAGCGAATAAAAATATTTGACGGTGTTTTGTCATATCAAAGGAGAATTTTTTTGTATTGGAATTTCTGTTCATTTCGACATTTGGCGAAATGTATAAAATAGGATTTCCCGGGCGTTAACGATAGCCCAGGGTTAACAAGGAAACCATCAGAGCTTTCGACTCTCGATTGCCGGTCGAACTAACACGCATTGACACAGGAACGGAAAATAATTAAACGCGTGTTTCGCTTTTCGCCTGGTCGCGGTGTAGAAAAAAAACACGGTTAAAACGGATGGATTCACAAAATTTTCCCTCGTTCCGACTACACCGTTACACGGTAAACTGCGAATACGTTTTTATGACGAGAAAACTAACAACACTTTGCCACCTGCGCTTTTGGATCATGAATTATTTTGAACTTCCACGTGTATTGGAGATTTATAAGCGAAGCGAAATTATTCACCGGGATTTTTGAAGATTTAATGTATGCCACGTGTACGCTCCTTCTAATATTTATTATAACCAGATTATGATGCCCGGATATAATTCTACAAATTTCATATTTTATTCATGCAGTGTAATATTCTAATTCCGATAATATCGAGTAGAATATTGTACTTTTATATGTTATGTTCATCAAAATTAATTTTAATGTATCATACAGAGGTACTTCCAATCAATTTCAGTTTAATTCGGAATTCAGAAAAAATGTAATAAAAATTAAATAACAATTAAATGGAATAAAAGTTCGATAAATAAGTGGCACAGAAAGGAAGTTTAATACTTACATTTCTTGCGAATAATTATTATCACAGTCAACATAAAGATAAATAACAGAATGTTCTTCTTATTTTGCGATTTTACAGCAAATAAATACAAGGAAATAAGATTGATATTATGAATCATAAAAAACCTAGCAAGACAAATTAAGAAATACAGCATCGTGTCATTCAAAATCACTCGTAAAAACCGGAGATAAGGAATGTACACCAAAAGAATCAGGGTAGTAATTAAATTACTAATCGCGGTAAAAGTATGCCAGATGCATTAGAACGAGATCGCTCATGAAATTATTAATTACAATAAGACTGAACAATGCACTTTAAGAAATGCAGTGTCTTATCAATGCGACCGCGTCATTTAAAATCACTCGTAAAAACCGGAGATAAGGAATGTACACCAAAAGAATCAGGGTAGTAATTAAATTACTAATCGCGGTGAAAATGTGCCAGATACATTAGAACATGGCTGCTTATCTGTGCGTGGTTGTCGAATAGGGTGTTCCGAGTGCAGCTAATGCAGTACTCGCGGCGTGTTAATAGTCGGCCTTTGTTAATGAATTATTACCGTGGGGGCTGGTGCGCCGCGGCCGCTTATACGACAGTCAGTCAGTCAAGTTAATCGCGACGTTGACGAAGAGCGAGTGGCACCGGAATTTTTACGTCGCTCTTTACTGCCACTAACTTTTACCCACGCCTGAGAGATCTCTATCGGTTTAAATGCACGCTTGCACAGTGTGACCGTGGAAACACATGTATTCGCTCTCAGACGCCGATAATGCGACCCTTATTTCGAGGGTCGATAATAAAAAAAAGGGAACGCGCGATTGTGCTTTCGTTTCTGGAATGGTTTTTCGAGGGTTCTTGTTTTATTATTTGATATAGCAGTTCTGGTTCACTCGAGTATTTACACTCCAAATCGAATCAAGTTTTTTCAGCGGAGATTGTCGTAATGCACTTTCAGGGACTGTCGCATTTACTGCTTTTACTTTTTTGATATATCACGAAATATGTTTCTGATAATAAAACAATTTTTTAATTAAGGTGGTGAGAACTTTCTTTCGTATTATCTTTGTGTCATGCATGATTTGAGATTATATTAATTTTAATTAATAGTGGAATTACCAAAGCAGTGAAGATGACGAGACTGGAATTTTTAATAAAATTATTCAAATATATGGCGCCGCGTTGCTTAAATTGTTGTTATTAAATATTGTAGAATCTCATCCTCCAAATTATACATGGATCTCGTATCTTAAGAAATCAATTCCATTTTCCACAATCGCCAGAAAGATATTTCCATAAAACCGAATATTTCGAAGAAACTGATAGTTACATCGAACAAGGAGAATCTCGTCCTAAGTTGGAAGACAAAGTTCTCCATAAATAGGATAATATCCTAGCAAGGACGGAAACGTATAAGAAGCGGACAAGGAAGATGAGATCAGCCGGTGAAATTCAAGTTGGTAGCAGTGGTACCGGTCTATCCCGTAGTTCGTGCCTGAAACTTGTACGTCCGTGCTTTTCACTTACCGGTACGTGATGGGAAATCGGGATGGAAGATCGTCTTTCCTGAGAGTCCTGGGATCCTGCGACAGGTTTCCGTGCAGGGACATTTTTTATATCCCCAGCATTCCACCTGAACCCCTTTACGCGATGATTGCACTGGATTCGCATCCCCGCGATGTTTTTATGTTTATGATATCATTCGCTTGTCTTTACGGTGTATTTTACTCATAGAATTGATACGACACGAAACCCATATTACCCTCGTTTGACCAACTATTTATGACGCGAAGATTCCTGCTAGTTTTTTTATATCCTGAAATTATGCGAATATAAATTTCATAGTCTTTATAATGAATTCGTAAATGTTCGCCTTAGCGCAGGTATTTTTATAATTCAATATCGTAGCGGAATATATAGCATATTATTCTTGAAGTTTATGGGATAAATTTACAAGGAAGTCCTAATTTGTGCAGAGTTCAGCATGAAGTAGCTTGTAACATAACACAGGGAAATAGTTGTCTGGCGAGCACATTTTCAACGCGATTTATCGTAAAATCATGTCGTAAAATTTGATAAAATATCCAGTATAAAATTAAAAGCGCGTTAGCGTGCTATCAAAGAGTGGGCTGAAAAATTGATTAGATTTCGCATGACTCGAAGCATAAATTCTTTATCGAGCTGCAGGCGAATGAAACGGTTCTGCAGTAGAACCACTCAACACGATTTTCATATTTCTGACGTGTTTAAAAAAAAAGGTGATCACACCGAGATGGAGAAGGTAAACCTTCCGAAGTGCCATTTACTGGAATATCGCGATATCGCGATATCGCAGTTGCAGTTAGAAACGGAGGATTTTAGTGTTCCTATTAGGCCGACATTATGAACACGGCAAGCGAGTTAAATACCTGAACAATCACGAAACCTCGTGCACTCGGTTCGCGATCGAACAAAATTACCCTTTTCGACCCTTTTAACCATTGGGTCGATACCACTTATCGTGAATCGGGCTGACCTACCCTATTACCTTCCTTGATAATCGATGCTGATGTTATTTCGTAGACGATAGGTACCTTAAAGCACGATGATTTGATATCACTACCAGTGAATTTATGATCTCGAGCTACTTTCTTTGGAACGACCAATTGATCTTCCCCGTATACTCTGTTTTAAACCTTCCATAGAGTTTCCTTCGATGAGTAGCATTACCTTAACGAACTACGTACCCGAAGCACCACTTTATCATGGCAATATCAATTTACCAGTTTCATTGTAATATTCACTTTATTCCCAATAAAACTCTACGGTATTAAACTTATATCCATCCGAGTTTTATGCTTCCTTTTAGAGCGATATTCCGAAAAGGATACACCACGTATAGAAACGGTAGAAAAGAATCGGCAGTGAAAGATTTTATTGCTTCCTGCGATCTTGTCGGTTATAAACATCGGGTTGTGTAACATGATAACATAACAAGACATTAAAAACACAAGGTTGATTGGGACATAAGATACCAGTCGAATATTGTCCATCGGTCTTCCTGAGTCTTCTGGAATTAGAAGTAATTCCCAAGTACCATCCAATGATTTGTCTCTGGTTTGCGTGCCCGGCGCTGCAAGGTAATTAATTAGATTCTCCTTTGGAAAGGTATAACGGCGTCCAGGTCGGGGGAATCTTGGATGAGACGGTGGATAGAATATGTATTCTAATCCCGGTAGGTAGAGATACTCTTACCTATCTGCTTCTAGGGGTTTGCATTTCAATGAGGTCCTCTGGTAAGACATTAGATCGTCTCTCCTCGTTCCCCTTCTTCTCGACATATAAGTGCTTTCCGTACATCCTTCGTTTTCCATATGTTCCATATGTTCCGCGTGTATCTCTTCCTCCGTTCATCGCGAGTTACTCTTTCCTTCGTGGAACGTAGCTCGCAGAAACCCGCGGCGAATCTCGCGAGCCGAATCCAACGAGGATGTCTGTTCTCTCGGCATCTTTGTCTTGCTTGGTCTGATGGTTCGTAGCCAGAGGCAGATACTCCAAAACTGCTCATATCGAGGATATAGCGCGTATGAAACCACCACTTTGAAAGCGAGCTGGTGGTTAGTGGGCTGGGATAGGTGGTTAGGGTTTACTCGGTGTTACTCCCTGTTCCATGTATGGAAGTTCGTTCCGTACCCTTCCTGCGTAGTCTTATACCGGGAGTAGTAGTAACTTTTCCCACGAAGACACTAGGGGGTTACTTCAGCCTTTCGTCTCTTCCTTTTGAAATGTTTAATGGATTATTTGATCAATGTGGATAAATTATTAGAGATTGTAGCTCTGAACTTCAATGGTAGCAGGGGAGAAGTATCGTTGAAAGAAATGTTGAACTTAGTCCAATTAATAATGTATTACCGACAAAGGTACTACTCCCGATTAGCGAGATCGTTATTATTGGGTTAAGTAATAACTTCTGGTAACTTGAACCCACGAGTCACGTTTAGCAAAGGTTCCGCGAAGTCACCAGTGGGGTTAGTTCGTTGCCTTTCCGGTGACTTATCGTCCTTGTCTTCAGGAATTACGAGCACCGTGAAGGATAGACGAAGAGACACGCGAGGCACCGAAATGGGTCCGTTCGATCGATTCGTAGAGCAACAAAGCCATTATCTATTTCAGGTGTTCAAGCACGAGGTAAACTGTTTCTGTACGTTTGAATAGGACTGCTCCGCCGGAAGTCGGAGGGTCACTTTCGATCTGGCAGGATAAGGCGGAACATTCACCCCCTTTGGTCTATCAGTTAGTCCTTTCCGTTCCATTGAGATCGCTTTAAAGTTTCCACCGATCGACGCAAAGACACGGTATTTTCACCACCACCCCTCTACAAATGGGTTTATCTTTTCTGATTGAAGAATTTGCTTCTTCACGAAGGAAGGAAAAACCTTGTAAATTTACTTCTCCCGAGAACCGCCGCACTTATATTATTATTAGTATTTATATAAATCTTTAGAATTTAATAATTCTTTAATCATAATAATATTAATAAATCCATCATAATATTACGACATTAAACGAACGGACCTACCATCATCTTAAGAATTCGAAATCCCTATATTTTCATAAAGAAAACTAATCTTAAACCTGGGATTAGATTTAAGATGTTTTCCCAGATCGAATCGAATTTATCCCGGCGGTAGTGGCATGAGTTAATGCACGGCAAGGGAGGCAAGATTTGTGTAAAGACGATAAACAACGACCGATTGTTTTCGGGGAACGTTCCATGCATAATATTTAGATTGGTGTAACTTCCAGCTGGAAACGTCCAGGCTGCAGCCTTCTTAATTTCAGCTTGCCTCCTCTGGTGAGTAGCGCGGTTTACCGAGAGCGATACACCCAAGTGAAAGCCAAGAAAGGGATTAGTGTGATTATTTGTAGAGGCGGATTCCAGTAGCCGGTTGCATCTGCCCTGGGAAATCGTTCGTTGATCCCAAAAGCGAACGTTTACCACTTTGTTTCTCAGAACGGAGTTATTTCCACGAAATATATCTCTGTCACTATCCTTGCCGCGTGAAAAGCAACAATTTTTAATTCGTTGCCTTATTTGCTGTTACAAATGCAGATGTTGTAATTAATCGATATTGAAGGAGAACATTGCAAAACTAAGTTTCTTACCCTTTTTTTATAAATTCCAAAGAATTTCTGCGAATTTCTGTGAATTTTAGGAATCTCCACGAATTTCTACGAATTTCATGAATTTTCACGAACAGATCATTTAGACAGAAACTATTAATTATAGAAATCAAATTAATGTCAAATGACTGCACTTTGAAGTGTAATTCGTAAAAAAAATGTTAATTTCACAAGAATTCCATTGTAGTACCGGAGCAAAGAACAAAATGCACCTTCATGAGTCTAACTTTAAAATCCCTCACAAATAACACTCGACCAAAAAACCCGAACAAATAAAATAAAATCCATTTTGAATGATATCACTGCACCACATTCTTGTTTCGTTACATTCCCACTTGTAATCTTTTAACCATAAAACACTCATCGCGTCGTTAATGGAAATATCCTCGTGCGATCCTGCTATACTCGGACGAAAAAAACCTCGAGCTTATACACGATGTGCAAGAAGATTACAGGAAGTCGGAGTTTCATAAAATTTTTTACGTATCACACCATCTCTGCATAAATCCGATCTCTGGTGTGCTGGTAACGTGGATGAGGGTGGAGTTGCAGGGGGTTGAAAGGGGTGCACGTACCCCTTAAGGAAAGTTTTATACCCCTCTCATCTACCAGGCAACTGTTCCTCTTTACTTACCCCTCTTTGGATAGTTCGGTTTGTAAAAGAAAAACAAGGAAAATAACGGTTTCCTTTCATGAACATATCAATCTCGCCGCGGCCCCAGGCTAAGAAGGAGAAACGGGAAAGCAGAACAAAGTTTGTTTTTAGTTAAAGGGTTTTTAATATTTACGAATAACGGAGGTAGAATTACTTGTAGATTCGCGTGGATATACGATGGAAAGCGGTATACAATGGAACAAGTATTCCAGTGAAATTACATTGATTCTTGAATGCGATGTAAATTCTTGTTGGACGTAAAGATAAATACGGAATATGTAATGATTTCGAAATTGCACACTTCACTGGGAATATTCCATCAGTTAATGTGCTCGAAAATTATCATGAAACCATATGTACTATGTCGGGTGGTCTAATTAAAACTTTCGAGCTAACATATTTGCGCCGTATTCAATCATTTTATTATGAAATATCGCCGATATGAAGGGGTTTTATAACTGTAGCTACGTGTACCAAAAGTACACACGAGTGAAGGGCTATCAATGACTACTATAAATTTATCGGAGTAGTTCAAACAAAAGCTGCCAGTTAAATAATAGTCCAATAAAGAATCTCGAGTTGAATCGTTCCTTGAATCTATTATAAAATCCTGCATACCGTCATGCGTCTCCTGACACCGGAAACATTACTTTCCGGATCTATTCCGGGATTGCCCGAGGAACGAGGGAGAAAGAAAAGCAATTCACGAAGGCGCGTTGCCTCCGATTAGGAAAGAAACGAGGAACGTGGTACGAAACGAAGGTCTGCATCGTTTCCAACTATTATAGTTTGCACCAATCACGCGTCGTTCTTCAAAATACAAATTAGAGGAAGCTCAGCAAATATTAACCCGTTGCACTCCAGGAATATTTCTGTCACAAACCAGCACTGAATCCGAGACGTTTTGCGATGTCGATCAACGAATTTCAATCGTACTTTTTCTGTCGCAATTAACGAATAAATCTTGTAATAAAATCCTGCACGTTTGTTCTGTTAATTAAATTCGTGTAGCCATAAGATTTGAATTTTTATTTAATAGTTGCGAAGATACTAGAGCGATAATTTATAGTCTTCACATAGAGACACACCTTTAAGAGCTGAACCCTTTAATTATACTCCTTAGAGTCGAGGAGTGCTAAACCTTTCAAAGGACTTTAACTTCTAATGTTTGCTTTATCCTCCAATTATAAAGTTGCTCTAAATATGCACTCTTCGTATAAATCTTGTAAGAAGCTTCACTTGCAGAATCACAATGGTATCGTTGTACAATTTGTGCTTCTCTATACGAATTATATCTTATACAGATATATCAAACCATACAAAGAAATATACAATAATCAATGTTAGATAGAGTTCGAAGAATGAACTCCCGATTGGCGTGAAGGGATGATCAAGTTATCCTACGGTTTTGTGGGGGAGTGGAATCTCACGTAATGTCCACAGTCCTGCAAATCATGTGTGCTTTTTGCTGGTACACATAACTCAAGTGATTAGTTCGCAGGGTTAATAGCATTCGTGTCGATCCGTTCACTTAATTAGGCTTCCATTATGCAGGAGCACCGAAGAGCCTTGAATCGATACCAAACCTGCGACAGAATTATGCCTTGTTCCGTTGGAAATAGATTTATTAATTACCGTGATTGTGACCATTTTTATTATGGCATGTGAATATTAATAGATATCACGTCGAATTCTATCTTTGCTGGTGCAAAGGAATTTAATGAATGGCAGATTTTTTAATACGACAGTTAACATTATTATGCCTGCCACTTGCTATTCTATTTTGAATTGGATCATTCACATCTACAGTTTTTTCGTAGATTTCGAAAACTGCGAATTTAGTAGAAATATCAGAGTTTCCTTGAAGTTTGTCCATACTTGTATTCGGTTGTTATGTGACAACTAATTATGCAGAATCCTTAAAGAGTTTTGAAATATTCATACTTGTAGATCGTGGAGTGCGTGAAAAATTGATTGGATTTTATAATCTCAGTTTTTTGTTTTTATTATGAACTGTATTATACTGTACTACTAGATTATATTAGAGTCAATGCATTTCTTTAGATTGACCCGCATTAAAAATGACAAATGACCAGTGAAATATCTGAAACTTTTGAATAAACTTAACAAAACTGATTCAGGGGATTAATTACTACTATTTTAAATGTGACTTATGGTAGTCGAATATTAAAATAAGTAGATATTTGACAACGGCTCGCCGCAGGCATATTTTCTCGAGGTGGGCAGGTCGATGATGTTCCTATGCACTATTGTCTATGAATAATGTATGTATACGCCACGGTTCGTCCTCGAACGAAGAAAACCCTTCTATTCTCTAAACGTATGTGTGCATGCAGAGTAATACCCTCGTCTGTGCACGCTTACGGAAAAATGCGAAAAAGGGTTGGTTTCCCGAGTCCTTTCAAAAATTCTACGAACCTTTCACCATGCATTATTTTCTACTCGAGTTCTTTTTTTCGAGAAGAACGTCTACATTGTTCCCCGACAGACTTTTTGTCAATGCGATCACTGTCGCACTCGATCGTCTCTTTTTTAACGTGAGTCGTCTCGATTACAACATACATATCTGATCCACGGAATACCGGATCTTGAAAATCCCTCAAGTGGAAAATTTCAAAAATAAATTCTATCGTCTAATTGGTAGGATCCCTCGTTTAATGAGAATCATATTTTCAGTTTTCTGACTGAATTCTCTCAATTAAAACAGAATTATAGTGTCGGTTATTACAAGTTGTATTTGGATTAAAAAACCGCGATTAAAATATGCCGATGTCTCTTCAGAACTATAATAAAATATATAATTTTAAGAAATTATACAATTAATTCTATAATTTCATAAAATCGTATATTTTATATAAGACAATAATTCTCTTATTAATTCATTCCTAATATGATATATAATTATCGATACTATAATTCATTCATAATTGAGAGAATTATATAACTGTATAATTTGCAATAATATATAAGATGAATAATATGAAACTGTATAATTTGATAAATATTGACTGCAACTGATCGACGATAGATTAATGCTGTTTGAAAGCCATTTGTCAAAGGATTGCGGATTAATACACCGTTGCGATGCAGGGCGAGTTTGTTTGTAGAAAAGGAGCGCAAAATGCACTCGTCCCGTGCGAGATATGCAATTGCTGACAACCCTTTAGTTATATGAAATTATGCCTTCTCGCAGTTGCAACAGCTGCCGTTTATTTTACGTACAATCAGTATGCATTTGTTTATCTATCGGTATCATTAGTCACGTTTCAACGTCTGTTTCGTGCCCTTCGCGCGCGTTTTGTTCCGTGCGTTCCGATGCTCTGTTATTACAATGATTTCCCGAATGTTGACATTATTATCTACCCGAGAATAGAACTCTATTTTTTGCGTATAGAAGTGAGCTGCCCGTCTTTAAATACCAGAGTTGTGATCCATTTAATTATTTACTACTCGCGTACCATCTTCATGTGTTAATTTCGAATTAAATTATTTCACTTTAATTGTGTGCATCATAATATTTTATTAGAAAAATAATAATCGTGTAATCACAGAAATAATTGCGAATAACATAATAATATGATGGGTAATATAATAGTATGATAAATAACTTGACAATGCAATCGAAAGTATATAATTTCTTTCAAATACATTTACTTACTTTTCACCGAATTTCGATAAATTAGGGGTATAAAGATAAACAGTGATAAAGTGACATTCGGAGTTTAAATGTACCGATGCAGAAGAACAAGTAGACAGAGCACTTGCAATAAATTCGAGAGGAAGCAAAAGAAGGGCATTAAAAAGCGGCGCTTAAATTTCATTTTCTCGGATCGAGATTTACGTGGCCGACAAACGGCATGGCACGGTATGGCGTGGCGCGGCTCTCACCCTTCCAAGCCAGATTCCGAGATGCTCCTCTCGGCGGATTACTTTTTTCCCTCCCAGGCCGAGTATTTTTCACGGCAGCAGGCATTCTGATATTTCAAACGCCACGTCGTCGGAAACGTAAGAAGCGATATCTTTACGGGAGTGTTGTTTTTTTTCGGCGTTTTTCGAGGAACTCCACCCACTGTTTTTTTGGCTCGGCTTTACTTTGCCGTATGGCATTCGTACGGAGGCCGACAACCCCACCGGGGATCGAAACGAGGGTAGGAAGTGACTCACTTTCGAGGCATTCAAGACACACTTGCATCCAACAACCAACCACCATCGCTTTTTTCATCCCCAGAGATTTTGACAAATTTCAAAAGTCCTGTACTCCCCTTCTTCTTACAAACCTTGTTAGTACCGCTCTTCGAGTTCGCTCACCCTTGGAGTGATAACAGTAACACTTCAGTGATGTTTATTGATAATTGATAGTCTATCTACATCTCGCGTAATATTACAAGTCTGCTTGTAAGATAAAGTACATAATTAATTTATACCGCAAGGGGTATACCTTCAAAAATATTCAAAAAATAAAAGTCGCCAATTTCGGTCCTAGATGGTCTAAATCGATCCTATATGATGCTTAATGATGTTCTAGGACCAATTTGGGTCGAAAGAAGCGGTTTAAAAATTTGTTTGGGTCAAAAATGGGTCGACCCAAAATCGGAAAAATGTGAAGGGGTATACCTTCAAAAATTGTCAAAAATTAAAAGTCGCCAATTTCGCTCCTACATGGCCCAAATCGATGGTATATGATGCCTAATGATGTTCTAGGACCGTTTTGGGTCGAAAGAAGTGGATTAAAAATTTTTATTGGTCAGAAATGGGTCGAACCCAAGACGAAAATATGTAAAGGGGTATACCTTCAAAAAATGTCAAAAATTAAAAGTCGCAAAAATCGCTTCTAAACGACCCAAATCGATGGTAAATTATGTATAAACATATTCTAGGACGATTTCTGGTCGAAAGAAGCGGTTAAAAAATTTTTATTGGTCAAAAATGGGTCGAATCCAAGTCGAAAAAATGTAAAGGGGTACACCTTCAAAAATTGTCAAAAATTAAAAGTCGCCAAAATCAATTCTAAACGACCCAAATCGATGGTGGGTGATGTATAAACATATTCTAGGACGATTTCTGGTCGAAAGAAGCTGTTAAAAAATTTTTATTGGTCAAAAATGGGTCGAATCCAAGTCGAAAAAATGTAAAGGGGTACACCTTCAAAAATTGTCAAAAATTAAAAGTCGCCAAAATCAATTCTAAACGACCCAAATCGATGGTGGGTGATGTATAAACATATTCTAGGACGATTTCTGGTCGAAAGAAGCGGTTAAAAAATTTTTATTGGTCAAAAATGGGTCGAATCCAAGTCGAAAAAATGTAAAGGGGTACACCTTCAAAAATTGTCAAAAATTAAAAGTCGCCAAAATCAATTCTAAACGACCCAAATCGATGGTGGGTGATGTATAAACATATTCTAGGACGATTTCTGGTCGAAAGAAGCGGTTAAAAAATTTTTATTGGTCAAAAATGGGTCGAATCCAAGTCGAAAAAATGTAAAGGGGTACACCTTCAAAAATTGTCAAAAATTAAAAGTCGCCAAAATCAATTCTAAACGACCCAAATCGATGGTGGGTGATGTATAAACATATTCTAGGACGATTTCTGGTCGAAAGAAGCTGTTAAAAAATTTTTATTGGTCAAAAATGGGTCGAATCCAAGTCGAAAAAATGTAAAGGGGTACACCTTCAAAAATTGTCAAAAATTAAAAGTCGCCAAAATCAATTCTAAACGACCCAAATCGATGGTGGGTGATGTATAAACATATTCTAGGACGATTTCTGGTCGAAAGAAGCGGTTTAAAAATTTTTATTGGTCAAAAATGGGTCGAATCCAAGTCGAAAAAATGTAAAGGGGTATACCTTCAAAAATTGTAAAAAATTAAAAGTCGCCAAAATCGCTTCTAAACGACCCAAATCGATGGTAAATTATGTATAAACATATTCTAGGACGATTTCTGGTCGAAAGAAGCGGTTAAAAAATTTTTATTGGTCAAAAAATGGGTCGAATCCAAGTCGAAAAAATGTAAAGGGGTACACCTTCAAAAATTGTCAAAAATTAAAAGTCGCCAAAATCAATTCTAAACGACCCAAATCGATGGTGGGTGATGTATAAACATATTCTAGGACGATTTCTGGTCGAAAGAAGCTGTTAAAAAATTTTTATTGGTCAAAAATGGGTCGAATCCAAGTCGAAAAAATGTAAAGGGGTACACCTTCAAAAATTGTCAAAAATTAAAAGTCGCCAAAATCAATTCTAAACGACCCAAATCGATGGTGGGTGATGTATAAACATATTCTAGGACGATTTCTGGTCGAAAGAAGCGGTTTAAAAATTTTTATTGGTCAAAAATGGGTCGAATCCAAGTCGAAAAAATGTAAAGGGGTATACCTTCAAAAATTGTAAAAAATTAAAAGTCGCCAAAATCGCTTCTAAACGACCCAAATCGATGGTAAATTATGTATAAACATATTCTAGGACGATTTCTGGTCGAAAGAAGCGGTTAAAAAATTTTTATTGGTCAAAAAATGGGTCGAATCCAAGTCGAAAAAATGTAAAGGGGTACACCTTCAAAAATTGTCAAAAATTAAAAGTCGCCAAAATCAATTCTAAACGACCCAAATCGATGGTGGGTGATGTATAAACATATTCTAGGACGATTTCTGGTCGAAAGAAGCGGTTAAAAAATTTTTATTGGTCAAAAATGGGTCGAATCCAAGTCGAAAAAATGTAAAGGGGTACACCTTCAAAAATTGTCAAAAATTAAAAGTCGCCAAAATCAATTCTAAACGACCCAAATCGATGGTGGGTGATGTATAAACATATTCTAGGACGATTTCTGGTCGAAAGAAGCGGTTAAAAAATTTTTATTGGTCAAAAATGGGTCGAATCCAAGTCGAAAAAATGTAAAGGGGTACACCTTCAAAAATTGTCAAAAATTAAAAGTCGCCAAAATCAATTCTAAACGACCCAAATCGATGGTGGGTGATGTATAAACATATTCTAGGACGATTTCTGGTCGAAAGAAGCTGTTAAAAAATTTTTATTGGTCAAAAATGGGTCGAATCCAAGTCGAAAAAATGTAAAGGGGTACACCTTCAAAAATTGTCAAAAATTAAAAGTCGCCAAAATCAATTCTAAACGACCCAAATCGATGGTGGGTGATGTATAAACATATTCTAGGACGATTTCTGGTCGAAAGAAGCGGTTAAAAAATTTTTATTGGTCAAAAAATGGGTCGAATCCAAGTCGAAAAAATGTAAAGGGGTACACCTTCAAAAATTGTCAAAAATTAAAAGTCGCCAAAATCAATTCTAAACGACCCAAATCGATGGTGGGTGATGTATAAACATATTCTAGGACGATTTCTGGTCGAAAGAAGCGGTTAAAAAATTTTTATTGGTCAAAAATGGGTCGAATCCAAGTCGAAAAAATGTAAAGGGGTACACCTTCAAAAATTGTCAAAAATTAAAAGTCGCCAAAATCAATTCTAAACGACCCAAATCGATGGTGGGTGATGTATAAACATATTCTAGGACGATTTCTGGTCGAAAGAAGCGGTTTAAAAATTTTTATTGGTCAAAAATGGGTCGAATCCAAGTCGAAAAAATGTAAAGGGGTATACCTTCAAAAATTGTAAAAAATTAAAAGTCGCCAAAATCGCTTCTAAACGACCCAAATCGATGGTAAATTATGTATAAACATATTCTAGAAGGATTTTGTGTCGGAAGAAGCGGTTTAAAAATTTTTATTGGTCAAAAATGGGTCGAATCCAAGTCGAAAAAATGTAAAGGGGTATACCTTCAAAAATTGCCAAAAAATAAAAGTCGCCAATTTCGGTCCTAAATGATCCAAATCGATGATATATGATGCCTAATGATGTTCTAGGAGTAATTTGGGTCGAAAGAAGCGGTTTAAAAATTTTTTCGGCCAAAAAATGTTATCTTACTTGTGTAAAAGAATCATTTTAATTAATTTAAGGAGAATTCAATTTTCGAATTAACTCAGGAAGTAATTTAGACGAACCTGTATCTCTCGCTATTTGTAATCCCATCAGTTTGTTATTCTTCGGGAGCTGAAAAGTTAAATAATTTAAATTCGCTTAAAGCCTCCGAATGAATGTAGACGAGGGAGGAAGTTCGTAATTATATTACGATTGTATAACGGCGATTGTTTGCACCGATATTGTTAAGCGAATGATTAAAATCGAATTAAGATCGTCTTCGTTAATTCGATCGCGCGGCGTGGGTTTGAAGTGGATCCGTGTTCGAAGTTTTCGAAACGTACGAAATATAAATGGTGATAAAAGAAAATGAAGGTCTTCCCGAATAGATTATAATCTAAAATGAACTCGTGTAACTGTGTTCGCACCGTGTCTTTTCATTTTCTTTTCCACGGGGGGTTCCCCCTCGGAGTCTCCACAAACGGCACGACTCACATTTGCATTTTCCACTGGTAATTGTAATTTCCTGAATGAATGTAATTCCTTGGGAAGTCAAGACTCTTTGCAATAAGACCGACCGCCGCGCCTTTTTCCCTTTCGTGAAAGAACCATCTGCATTTCCGGGAAGGAAGTCGAGTTACTTTATTCTGCCTCCCTTACTTACAATTAAATATAATATAATACATTCAATGCAAGTTTGTGTATTACATTAATTCCGGGTACTAAACGAAAATTATTACAATCTATTAACTCTACATAACCCAATTTTGTATACAAAGTTTATTCATGATAATCTTTATTTCAAGATTAGTATTTCAGATAATAAAACATTATTATTAATATCCGTTTAAATCACCACACAGCTTCTAGGATTTTCTGACCTACATGTTGCTCTAAATGTGTCTTCTTCAAATGATCTTTCATTAAGTTTTTGTAACATCATATTCTTACAAAAAATAGTTAGTTCTTCCTCGGCTCATATTCAGTTGGAAGCAGCAAGAATACTATGTCGGATGTAATTACGAAAAGTGATAAATCCGGGTGATGTGTAATGTCCTTAGTCGTACACTTCTTCCTTGGGTTCTTTCTGAATTGTTCTTCCCTCCATCCGGTTATGACGACTCGCGTTTCGGCGCGGATGATTTATTTCCGGTTCACTTTATTTGCGTCGATGAGTGAAAAACTGCTCCTCTAAAAAAACTGTGATCTAATCGTAAGAAGATTACCTTTTCTCCAAGTCATTATTATACTGTTTTAATAAACTGAATCTGGATAATTTTTTATTTGAAAGTTGAAACCGATAGCAATTTCAGTTTTTATATATCAAGGATCAAATATGTTCTTATATTGATATATAAATTATTTTTATTAAGGATACACATATTTTGCGGCTCCTTTACACAATAAAATTTCTTCAAATACTAAAAGATTTTAATAATAGATGGGATATTCGGATGAGTATAAAACGAGGGAATATTGTACGAAATAAATAAATATATAATGAGACTATGGGGGTAATAATGAAATAAAATGAAGTATAATAAAATGTTTGGCATTTATGGAATTTGTGAATAAATCGTACGCATCGCGTTTCATATTGAGATATAATATTGCGATACGGATAAAAATGCGTTGGAGCCGCATAAACTTGTTGATTCTAATTTGCCATTATATCTTGTTCAGGGTGAAATACTATTATCGCAAAGAGAAGATTTGTAGGCATTAAAACGAGATGCAAAATTAAATTGAATGTTCGCGGATAAACACAGAGCGCGCGCTATTAAAATAAATTGAAATTAAAATTGATCGTGTCTGTGTATAGTTCCGCTAATTAGATGGATCCTCTTTCCACTGGACGTAATGAATGCTACTAATACGCCAATGAATTAAATTGTTCCGTTATAATATTTACGATTTTCCTCGTTTCGCGAAAACGGAATTACAATTTGAATGAATTCAATGCGAACTGATTGCATCTTGATTACCACTCCTTATTTTCACTTCTTATATTATTTTATTTATCATATACATTCAGATAATTTATAATGCATTTCTCGATGATTTTAAATTCCTTCCAAATTTTCCAATATTTCTCGCGATTTAAAACATTAACTGTACAATGATTATTCATTTGAAATTCTCCAGCAATAATTACAAAATGACAACATATCATATGTTACATCATATATTTATTACATATTTACATTCAATTTCATACCGGTTTATTTCACAAATTCCTCTTCACGCGTCATAATTTGAAGATCAAAGTGACGAATATAATTTTGAATATTTCAAGACGTACTCTCATTTAACAAAGTTTACATTCTTTGATCGGGGTATGTTTTCACAAGATTTGATTATTTTTTATGACATCATTTGAGGTTTCCTTTATACAATAACGAAATAACTTCCGCCCCCATTTGTTTCGTCTCGATACACGGTGAGAATGATCACCGTAACCTCGTAGAAAATTGGCGGCGGTGATTCCAAAGGAGACTTCCACTTTTACGAGGACTTATCTCCACATTTATATTCCCTTGGGAAGAAAAGGGTGGTATCGTACGCGAACGGTGTCGTAGAGACTAAGTTAAATGCGGGAACGGAGGAGGCGTGCACGACGGCAAGAGCAATATTATCGTTCAGAGGGAATGATAACATCCAGCCGCATATGTTACTCCTCGGAGATACAAGTATCCTTCTTCTTCGAGAAAGACAAGTTTCTCTTGCAGCGGTATACTTGGACAAACAGACCAATGGACTTGCAGTGCACTTAACGTCTGGCGTTCAAAATATTCCAATATATCGAATCGAATCTATTTCCGAAATACTCGCTAATTTTATTCATCAAAAACAATAGTAACTGACGAGGATGCTTGTCAACCATAAAAAGTGTTAAATCTGACATTTGATTCTTTGGAGTTAACCGGAACCTCCAAAATAGTATATTTTGGGATATCCAAGTTTCGGGTTTTAAATCTGAGGTTTATCGAATTATAATTATTTTTAATTCCTTACCGCGAATGATAATTTTCGCGGGAATCCGTAAAGAACATTGTACTCGAGAGAACTGAGTTCTTAGATTAGTCATATTAATCTCACTTCGTGAGTTAACTCGTAAGTTAATTCGCCAGTGTTAAAGTTATCTAGGTAGGTAATACGAAGGACCATTCGTTTAGTTCTTTCAGCGGTTCTCGAGGGTGGCGTAGGATGCTGTATAGACCTTTTAGCAGGGGAAGGTTTCAAAGGGTTACCTGTTAAGTACGCGATCGTTGAATCCCAACTTACAATTAAAAGGACGGTGGTTAATGCAAAACTACTGAAAATATCCGGATGTAGTAGACGTGGGTTGTAGAAAGCAGGGGGTAGTTAGCCGAGCGCGAGAAAATGCCGCAAAACCAAACTTAACGAGGGCACTTTAAAGTTATCTCGGGCCAAGGAGAGGAGGCGCCGTGAATATAACGCGGTACACCGTGATCGAGGATAGGCAAAGCTCCGTGGATCGTTAGAACTCCATTTCACTTTATTGTAATTCCATTTTTCCCGTCTGCAAATAAACGGTTCGCTGGTCACGTCTATTGCGTTATGCGCGAACGAAGGAAACTTTCGGTTCGAACACCGAGGCTAAATAGCACTCTTTCCACTTCCTCCTTCGCTCTCCCGCACCTCCGCTGAAACCATAAGCTACACCTTTCCAACCCTCTCCTATATCATTTCGCGATTTTACCTTCGTAATTCCTTTTATTTTACCATCTCTCGTTTTTCATCTCCAGCTTTCGTTATCACGTTATAACTCTGTGTTACGCTTCAAAATAGATTAAAAGTTCTTACGCCAAAGTACATTATTAAACTAGTGTTTAATGTAATTAATCGCGTGTTGTTCCAATAGTTATTATATACTCTTTGGGTATCTAATTAATATCTTCCATTTAATACTATAATGCATACATTTACCTGATTCGAATCAACACTTATCTAGGAGGCTGCGAATTAAATTATTATATTATACCATTATCCCTCTCATAATTTTCGAATTTTTATACGTATAAATTTCAATAATGAACTATGAAACTTATATGTACATGTAATTATAAATATATCGCATGGGTTTATTTTTAATTATAATGTACAGATTAATTATATACCTATTATATATTATTATATTCTATAATGTAATATGGTAGAAATATCTAAATATGGTTTTCATATCATTCTAAATAGGAGGGTGGAGATTGGACATGGTGTTACACATCCCCGGAAGTATCATCCCCATAGGAAGGACAACACCGGAAACGTATCAGGTAACG
This sequence comes from Nysson spinosus, assembly GCA_910591585.2. Taxonomy (NCBI): domain Eukaryota; kingdom Metazoa; phylum Arthropoda; class Insecta; order Hymenoptera; family Crabronidae; genus Nysson; species Nysson spinosus. The sequence goes on along the minus strand of OU342837.1, from coordinate 4,299,784 downwards.
TGCCGCAAGAGAGTGAAATATTTTCGTGTTAATTACAGAAACACGTGTCAGGTACTTTAAATAGTGTTTACTATTTAAACATTACACTAAGCTTCACACTCGTGTTTCCACTCAACTTTCTTCATAAACATTTGGCTGCTCGATTTGATTTTTTTTTTGGCGGGTCTCTATGTCCGTCATCTCTTTGGCCCCTTGGCAACCCCGTACATTCAAAGATCATTATCTTTTCCACCCTTAGCTACAGCTGTCATCATTTTCCTTTATACTTGCTTATATTTCTCCGCCCGTGGCTTTTCTCTCCGAGTGGTTCGTGCTTTGAATTATTCTCTTAGCAGTTTCTTTATTTCTATTATATAACAGATTATTATTATCTCCAGTTCTCGTTTATTTCTCTTTCATTTATTACGTTCCTTATCTCGGCGGGGCCTTCTGTTTCGCTTTGCCATTTGTCTTTTCCCTTTTAGCTCCACCAACCACCGACTTGTTTCTCAGACTCGATACGAACGAAGACTTATAACGTCACATAGTTATCATGGCCGACCAATCGCTTCTCGTTTTACTTATTTCCTTCCTTATTGTTAATCTTACCTGTCCTGTTTAGTTGTGTCTCATAATGCCCCTACATTTTTTTTCTCTTTTCGATACGCTATTATTAATATGTCGCATTATCGTTAACGATGGATGATATTTTATTGGGACTTCTATTTATTTTAAGAAATAAACGCAGTGGTAAGATCTGAATGTTGCAAATACTTATTTATGTATTATGTATTGGAAGATAATTATTGCGGTACGAATCAAAATTGAATGATATATTATATCAATTTAGATTAATTGTATAATTGTTATATAAGGTATCCCACGTAAAATACGCTATCCAATTATACGACAGTACTTGTCGCGGTGTAAAAATATAGTCGCTCTCAAAAATTCTGTAAAAAAATAACGACGGAAAAAAGTCTCTTTCGAGATATGAGCCGTTTGAAGCCATTCGTTGAATGCATACAATATTTTCCGTATTATCGCAATTAAATGAGATAATTAGGTGGCTTATTTCATACGGGTTACCTTGTATAATTGTTATATAATTATTATATAAAATAATATAATATACTGGAAATACTGGAGACTGGAATTTTCAGCATTACAATGTGAAAAAAGTTGTTGATTTCAATTTATTATTATAGCTCGTTCAGAGTGAAATACTATTATTTCAAAAGCAAGATTAGTAGCCATTAAAACGTGATTAAAAATTGATCTGAACATTCGCATAAAAACACAAACTGTTTATTAATCAATTAAGAAAAAATCAATTCAGTAGAAATTGACCATCGCGATCTTACAATTATAAGTATGACAAGAAGATGTAACTTTTTTTTAGCCCGCAACGGGTTCGGCATAAACTTAGATTATACGATGAAAGCTCGTCTTTTTTAGCTGCCATAGAAATATTAGACGAATTTTCGCGTAAAGTAACGAAAAGGGGGTACCATAAAACAGTTGTATCCCGTTTTATGTGGGTCCGTCGAACGCATCGTCAAATTAATATCGAAACGTGTATCACCGGCAGTAAAGCGTATAATCAAATTCCAGGGACGATTTGTAAATACGGGGGATGAAAACTGTTTCGGCGGGGTGAAGTAAGAGAGCTACGAATGAAAAGTAACACGTAGGTTATTGCCTCGTAAACCGGGCGAAGTAAATTTAAAGTCACGCCAAGTCATTGAACTGCATGTACCTTCCTTTTTTACGCGAGTTGCATACACCATGAATGCAATCGCATTTGAATTATTAAAATGATTCATCGAATGTCAGTCGACAGTAACTTCTTCATTAAAACTCCAGGAAAATAATGTATTCGTCCAAAAGTATAGATGAAGTTTATCAACATCCGACATTTTATGTCCACTTAATGTCCACTTTAATAGAAAACGGGGTAGGATACAGCTATTTATTATAACTCTAAAAATATTTCCGAAAGCGAATTTCGAGAGGAAGAGAAATAATCAGACCTTTGGTGTGGTTGTAAAGTGGATAATCGTAAAAGAAGTACGAAGAAGGCCCTTTCCGTACCTGTTCGTGGAATGACGGGCCATTTGTGAGAAGGTTTATCTTGAATCTCACGACAAATATTTAGGAAAAGTTGCGATGAAAGAGAAAGGTCGCAGAAGGATAGCGTGTCCATATGGCGCTACCGGATTTCTTGTTTCGACATTGTTTTCTTAAGGAACGTTAAGAGAAGTAAGTGTCGTCCCTCTTAACGTCTCATCCACTCCCCACGAATATTTGAAGGGCATATACGTAGGCGGCACTGCAACCTCACTTAAGATTTACCACATCATAAACATTTATGTTATGTGGCGAGGGGAGCACCTTACACCTCCCGCTCTCTTTTATACCTTTCCTGTTGTTCTACGCTTTTGTCACCGTTATTTTTCGAACATTTTTTACAGCCATTCTATATACGCACATTTTTTCTCTCGTGTAACAGGAACGGTGAAAAAAATGATAAATGAAGCGCATGTTATCCTGGAATAAATAAATGTGTTTTATTTACTCGCGGAGTTATGTCGCGGAGGTACAAATACTTTCGTTCGTTGGTTGGTATTTTTAGCGTCATTTTATAGGGATTTTACGTGAATTGGTAGAATGAATTAAGATTGTTTAAGAAAAGAAATTCCATATAAGAAAATGACAGTAATGCATTGTTCTAAAATATCTTTTTTCAATGCAGTATAATATATTTGTTAATATATTCATTATTATTTGTCCCTTCATTTTTTAATAATTTCCAGAAGTATTTCAAATGGCATTCTAAGTATCGCAAAAATCTGATCACAGGAAAATAACCGACTTTTGTAAAAGAACTCAATTTTAAATGTCCCTTGTAAATTTTCTTAAGACATTTATCATCATACCAGAAAAAGAATTACTTTCCCGACTTAAAGCAACGAATAAAATTGAGTTGACCTCGAATCCGACTCAAGAATAAAAAGACTAATGCCGTGGTCATTTACCTTAATCCGGTGGAAAAAAGCTTGGCCGTAATCAATGAGGACGATAAATTATTCGATTAAATCGTAGGTAACGCATAGAGGTGGTTTTATTGGAGAATTTGAAGGGAGAAAATGGCAGGAGGGTTAAGAAGTAAGTCAAACCCTCTGACAACAGGGTACTACCGTATAAGATAACGAGCTGATAAAGAAGGGTGAAAGGTGTTAGCCTCAAACGTTCATGGCCCTGGCCGTTAGGGTAACTCCAGTCATTAAAGTTCCCCTCTTCGCAATATTTTCCGCTCTTTTTTCACCATTAGCCATTCTCTTTAAATACCATCGATCGCAACTCATTTCTTCCTTTTCTGCTTCTTAACGCGCTCACCTCTCCCGGAAGATCTAATCGGACTTTTTTTATAACTTCTTCGTCAGGTCCGATGTGGATTTTCATGATTCGCGTCGAAGGACGATTTGCGACATCGTCGAACGTGGAAAATATGACGATGATAAAGTTGAATGTTTATATTGTAACGTAATAACGAGTATCGAGTACCAGGTTAATTCCTGTAGTTTATGGGAAGTACATTTTCCGATTCCATAGTCAATTTCGATATTTAAATAGGCACTTGATCGTATTACGAATTCAAATATAATTCCAGATATCTGACGCGGGTTTTATCGGCTCCCACATAATACGAGTCGTCAATTTAAACCGCATTTGCCGTGGAGCCTTTAATGTTGCTCCGCTTTTATAGATAGCTTTGTATAAACAGATACGTGCATTATCTATATTGGTCCGATAGCTTGTTTGCATGCGCGTCACGTGATATTTATTTTCATTTTGCCTCCTGGGAATGAAAGATTAATAACCCGCCGTAATCAAGCTATTCTAATTCTCTGAATACAATATTTCCGGAACAAAATTCTTCACTCACTTCATCGTAAATTGTAATCATTTTTTAAATAATTCTATGACAAATTAATATCCGACCATAATCGTCCGATATTAATTTTTTAAATATAATAATTATACAAAGAATTAGCACACTGCCATAATCAATTGATTCTAATTCTCCGCATATAATGTTCCTTCACAAAATACTTTACAATCGATTCCTTTATTTGATCGTCATCATAATAATTTTCTAAATAATTGCCTCTCGTATATATCATAATATCCCGTAGACAAAATATATCTGCAAGCGGAGCAGGTATTTGGTACTGAAAGACAGATCCGTAATTTCTGGACTGCAGTCTAAAATTTGTGAATTTACAATTGGAACGGCGCGATTGGTACTCGATCAACCGATTCCCATTCTATTGGTGGTGTTTTGGCCGGTGTTTCTCACAGGGTACGCCGTGCCTTAACGAGTGATTGTGAACGCGACAGTCCACGGTTATTTATGCGCCGCGTGGTGCATTCGTAATAAAAGCCACCTCGAGATCCTTTTCGGTCGTAGCGAGGTGTCGAGAGGGATCGTTCTGACCAAATGAGTTGTATGGCACGGCCGGCAAAGGTATTTCTGTCAGGTCGCTTTTACGATTTCAAAGATTTAGAACCGGTGACCTGGGGCGCATGTTTGAAACGCGAGAACGAATGCCTTCGTGCTCTCGAATCGCAAAGGCGGAATTTCCGAATAGACCGTGATATGATTAGAATTTCGGACAATGCCACTGCCGCTATTCAACCATTCTTTTATATCCGGAATTAAACACCATCTGCCATTACAGACGACTTTACGTGTTTTATACTTTCAACACGAAGGGAATATAAATACAGCAAGTAAAAGTGTAAAAACAAAAGAAGAGTGCCGTTATTCCTTTCTTAGGCAGCGTGTTATATTAATTAATAATATTCTTAGTATCAATTAAGAAGTCGGTGATATTTAATAAATGTTAATTCTGTAATTTGATGTTTACTCATTTTCTAATATTGATATGAATCTTCGAATAAATGAAGAATAGCAACTTCATAATATAAATCCTAGAATTATGATGTGCTTTATTTCGAAAGCAAATTGATCTCTTTTACGATATTCGAGACTTTTCCGGCGATTTGACGAAGGGCAGGCGACCGAAAAGCGACAAGGTACGGACTTTTTACTCTCATTGAATTATTACGCAAAGTAGCAATTAACTGCTCCTTTCAGTAATGGGGCTCGAGACTTTCATATAAGATATCGATGAATATTTAAATATAATGCAGGACGCCAGCCCGCGAAAACGTGGGAAATGGTTGGACGGTTTCTTTCGCTTCGGAAATGAAGTAGTTTTCTTTCTCGTTCATCCGCTTCCCTTTTTCTCTACTTTCGATGGTGCGAGTCATTTAATGTTAACACATTAGATGACTTCTACCTGAAGTGGAACTCATATGCTGACATTTTAAAAAGGTTTCATAAAGATATTCAAGAAATATGATACTACAACAATTTCAAAATAAACTCATTATTTAATGGAATCCTATAGTTTCGCATAATTTCATTATTACACGCTTAGTTGACATTTAAACATTCTTATAATTCGCGAAACGCGTAGATGAGAAGGATACGAGTCTTAACATCTTACGATGTCCCAATTTAATTGCTTCCGAAGAGTTTCGTACCGCGGATTAGTTAATCATTAAATTATCGGAATTGTACGTTCATCAGCTCCAAAGCTCCCTTAAATCAGCATAATTCGACGGTTGCGTTATAGCGTGGATTAAAACAAGCACGATGAACAGCAATCGGCGGTCGGATCTCTAAACGCTCTAAATACTCTTAATCCCTGAGGAAATCCGATATTCATACGTACAAACCGACATAACAAAAATTCATTCCGGAAATTCCGGCTTACCGGTCAAACACGCGTTGGATATCCTCGGGAAACTAACTAGTTTAACATGGACAACTTCCGTCCTATCGTGGTACATGTATATCGAATAACTCCAACTTTCACCAAAAATATTCTATTTAATTTAAATAAATCTCACCGCGACACACGCGGCCATTTATCTATTCGTGGAATCTCATTTTAAATGTTCCACGGTTTTAACTCTTGCCGACTCATTTTTTTCGTGATATCTTGTACGTAGTTTTCTGTAGTTATCACGTATGGAATTCATTGGAATTTAATGATCGAAGTGTACGTAATAACACCGTATTTAAATATAATGAGATGGTATTTTCAAATAATAATTATTAATTGAATTTTTATTATTAACCACACGATTTAATCTGAAATTGGTTGATTAAGTTATGGGTTCGGTGATTATCCATCTGAAACAGCAACCCAGAATCAGAACACAAATCTTATCGTAGACCATTGATAAGAACAAGCAACCAGTTTACCGATAAACTCAAAATAGAGTTTAGATTTCAAGGATGTTTAGAAGTTTCTCTTCCCTCGATATTCGTATTCGGATACGTTTATAATATCCTCGAAAATTTGGATGACGAAGGGATGAAGGTAAAGGGAATTGGATATGCTGTGACGATGATTGCCAAATCGCAATGCAGTCACACATTATGTCACGCGCATAATGACGAGGTGCCATGAATGCATCGCATTTTCGGTGCGTTTACGCTGATTCGAGTGTCGACAAAGGCCGAAATTGGACCTTCCTCGTCGATGACCCTTTCTTCTATCTATCAGCGCTTTCCTTTTCCCTGCCCCCCATAAATTTCGATCTACTTTGATTTATTATATGCGTCGAATTTCCAATCGAATCAAGCTATTTGCATAATTTTTATAATTTCTTTTTCAAGGGTTCAATGCACTTGTAAGAGGCTTAGACTTCTTCAACGAGGGATAATCAATTTTGTTTTATTTAGTAATATTTTAAGTTCATTTTGAGCCATGAATATTGTCTCGCCAAGATTTTTTTCGATTATCGGAAATTGTCAAATTTCAAGGATTAAGGATTACATTAAATGGATTCGCTTCTAGCGTTCTATATTTTACAAGAATTTTTCGATGAATTCGCATAATCCTTTATCGAGCCTGCAGGCATAATAATACGTATACAATTCCCTACAAAGACACGCGTTCGAAGGTATCGACCTTTATTCTTTTATGTCCTTTCCCTTCTGATGTTTTCCAATACTAGAACTTTTCGAGTCCAAAGGTAACTGACTTAAAAGATAGTCGATAAATATTCCGAAAAATACGAAGATCTTCGAGAAATTTGTATCATCCGAATATTCTTCGTCTTTTAAATAAATTTAATAAAAGTTCTGTGAATTAAGTGTACACGTGGTTGCAGGAAGTTTTGCATCACACTTCGCGGATCCGTGTCTATGGTTCTTTGCTGGGTGAACGGCGAGACTTTCATTTGGTAAAGTTTTGATTTTAAAGCGACGCGACTTCGCGGAGTATTTAAAGTTAGTTTTGTTTTAAAGCCAAAGTTAATACGTTGTGTCGTGGTAGCTCAGCCCAGGATTTGACTTTGAATTTAAATTAAGTTTGAATAGTTTGGGGAGCAGCGTGGCACACGGCCGAACTACTTTTTCGTTTGACTTTTCGAATTTTTCTCTTTCACGGGGAAGGGATTTCGAGGGCTTAGAATCTCTCCGTGGAAAGAAACAATGAACCACGTGGGAAACTTCGCAATCTTTTGTATGTACGAGATTATCGGTCGACCTTACGAGAACTTAAGTTGCTGGTTTAACCCTTGTTACGAGAAAGAGGTGTTGCTTAATACTTAGGAGGCTTTGGATTCTTGACTTTGGTATTTTAAGTACTCTTGATTAGTTACTCGAGACTTACTTAGAAATGTGCTTTCAGTTTAAACCCGGATTTCGGGATATTTAATTTATTGCTAATTCCCGAATTTAGGTCAAAATTATCCTTAAAACCTCAAAGATTCATTTTAATTATTGTGAAGATATTTGAAAAAAATACTTACGTCCGAGATGTTGAGATTCACTTAAAAGTCTAACAATGTTGAACATTTAGTGTTCATAAATTAAATCACAGAAGAAAGAAAAATATGCAAAATATCAGAGGAATATGTTTCATAAAATTCTGTATATAAATCTTCTAATGGAAATATTTATAAGAATATTTTATGTTTATGCGAAAGATTATTATTACAACCCCCTGTGGACCGGGGGTAGAATTAGCCCACAGTATCCCCTGCTTGTCGTAAAAGGCGACTAAAAGGGGTTAAAAACGGTTTTAGCAGCAAAACCTTGTAAACTAGTTCTGCTACAAAAAATATTATCCGCTTTTCATAAACGTCAAAAAACTTGTTCGTCATCTTCGTGTTCGTCATAAAAATGAATAACAAGTTTTCCTTTTATCGATCATCGTGAATCGAATAACCTGCTAGTCGATCAAATGATGTTTGCGAAATGAAGTTGCAATCGGAAACAGAATCACGATCGATCTCCTTTCCATCTCGCAATTAGCGTAAGTCTGTAGAATATCATTTCCATCGCAATATTATATCATTTACGTTATTAATTTATACAGATTCCACGAATGCTGTGATATTGATACGCACATCAGTCCCCGTTGTTAAACAATTAATTTTCGCGGGAAGTAATGTGCAATAAAATCGTATCGCGATAACGATGTCCTAAAAAGTGGAGATTAATGCAATACGCGTTTACTATACATAGCAAACAACTTTTATTAACTACAAATCTAACTCGTAAATAATTAAATAATAATTATCTAATCGGAAATAATTTTATTAAATTAAATTAAATTACATTGCAGACAAGTCATTTTCAACACTTTCTTAGTGTAACGTTAATTCTTCAGATGTTTATCACACTTATGCGGGGTTATTTATTATCATAAACACCTTAATCCTTAACACTAGAACTACCAAAGCAATTAAAATGGTTTGGAATTTTTAATAAGAAACCATTCGAATATATGTCAGACAGTTTGTTTGTCATTTAATACACTTTTATTTTATGTATGTACATCATGCGCATAATTGAATCGTAGATATATCACATTCGGTTCAAGGTCGATTATTTAATCGAAGGAATGGACAGGTTCGTGTGTGTGTGTGTGGCACGGAATAGAGTCAGTTGTGTCTTGCAGGGGGTTTGGTAACCCAATTAACACGATGAAAGGGGAGATTGACGGTGAGTCGCGGTAGTTTCTGAAGGGGTCCAGGACTAATTTAAATCAGATCGTCGTGGATCGATCGTCTGGATGCGGCTTGTCAAGCTACACATTTGCGGGGTTCGGGGCTGGCATTTATGTCGAAGCTATCAGCCGAAGACCGTGGTTGCGCGATTAGCACGTTGCAAAGCTGCTGATGCTAGCACCACTTGTCCGATGCCAGATAAGTCGTGTTTGCGACCGTTTACGACGACGTATTGTGCTGTGCCGCATCTGCGATCGACATTTGCGATCCCGCTGATATTCACTCTCTTCCCTCGCGGAACCGTTTTCCTGTGCGACGTCCTCTGTCGAGTCATCCTTCGTTCATCCATTTCGACACGTTTTGTATCTGACTGTTCACTCAAACCGGGGATCAATTTATTTGTCCCTGAGGCATCCGATACACCCGAACCTTTCGGTTTTCTATGGTAACTATGAATAATCGCTTCCTTTCGTTTCAGCTGTGTCCCTTACAGTGCGCCCTGCGAAACTTCACACCCCATTTAAGTAGAACTGGGAGCGTATCAATATTATTTATATAATATTTGGTAAATCTCGTAATTCTTAAGAACCGTATCAATGTTTATGCTTAGAATGGACATTTAAGATTATTTTAAACCTCATTGCCAAGTATTTGAAGTCCTTGAATATTTAGCAGATTTAGAAAAAAAATCATTCTCTTTTGTCATACCAGACTCGAATTATATAGCACGTTGCATTTTCTACCGAGTCTCTGGAGACTCAGAAAGTTTGTACTGATTCAGGGATACATTGAGTAGCGTAATTACGTCGCGCTTGACGTAACTTGTTAGTACATTAATCATAATACAATTTAACCTTCGCAATTAGAAATTCCTACATTCCTGGCAGGAAAACGTATTCGGCCTCATCGGAGGCACCACTCCCGCGAACAATATATTTTCCCTGACTAAGATCGGAAGTTGGTTAATTAAAGTTACCAACTTCCTTTTCCTCCGTGGAAGTTATAATGCTTCTTTATCTTTTACGCCTGTCCTTAAAGATTCTTAATTGCTCCAAGCATTTAGACGAAGTTTACGTAAAGGATGCTCCCGTAATCGTAATCGCGTTAACGATTATCAAACAGGTATACTTATACAACACCTTCGACATTCACCCTATCGAACACTTATAAACAAATTATTCTTCCGGTTTTTTCAACTAGTAATTAACGAAGGATTACGATAGATAATAGAGCAAACCTGACATCTTGAAATGCAAAAATCTCCAAGATATTCCAAGCAATATTATACGAGCAATAAAGTGGGTATCCAGAATGGTGCCACTAATGGGGGGTCTTCGAGTACCCCGACTGCTTCATTGCTTGCATCCCCTTCGACCCCTTCAACCTCATCCATAGCCATTCTTAAGTTCCACCGCGTACATTGATGTCTCGGTTCGTACTTCTACATAAATCCACGTAGTTTTCCAATATACAAACACACTTAGAGGGACGTATCGACGTGTGTCCTTATAACTGATCGCAAGGGTGTGGTAGTTGGAGAAGGTGCCAGAGAAGCTTTTCATTCGGTCGGCTTTCCTTCCTTCCTTCCTTCCCTCGTCATAGCTTTTCCTCCTTTGCAAGCATCGACACCAACCGTCCTACCTCTCTTCATTCATCGTATGGTCCTCGTTTTTTAGTTTCTCGCACGAGCTTTTCCCTCGTCTTTCTCACCCATGTCAATACTCGTACACCCTCCCTCTCACTCTCTCCATCGGTATCTCGGTCAAAGAGAAGTCTATAAATTTGCCGGGAGAAATTGTCACGAAAAATATGGAATATTGAGTGGGAGAAGGACTTCTCTACGTAAAGCAATGCTCGGAAATCGGTGCACTGAAGGAAGAAGAAAGATCTAGCAGCTGGTAACATCGAGTCGCCTAGCGGATGAAGATCGTTCTTCAGGAATGAAGTAGCGGCACCGATCGTTGAAGACAGAGCTCGTTTACTGCAGTATTTCTTCTTCTTCCGCTACTTCATCCTTTTCCTCCGCAACTTCTTATTGTCATCGTTATTTTCATTCTTCGAATAACGCAGTGCTAGCGACGGAGTGACTGTCTCGATTTCCGGATTTCATATCGCGACGATGATTTTCTACCGATATGAATAATACGATTGTCCGCCATGCTGAAAGAGAGTTGTTTGGCGTGTAATTGGAAAATCTGGCGTTTTTATTACTCAAAGAGTAGTGCATGTATGGATGCATAAAAAGTGGCAGTTGTTTTTTACGACAGGCAGATGATACCAATTTAATTGCACCGAGAGATCGCAATTTTTCGAAATGTTGCTTTGAATTTTGTTCAAGGATGCTCCATTAAATGCAATTGATTACGATATTCGTTGCTCGCGATATGGAATTGCAATTTTGTTTATTCAACGTCAACTGCCCAATTCTACTTTGTCGATACGCGTTTCCCCGTGTGTCGAATGATTCAAATGTTTTTCGTCGCGTGAAAATAATACACTTCTTGTTTACTAATAACCAGTCCTTTCGCCGTTGCATTTAATTACAATTAAACAACGAATATCGGAGTTAAATCTCGAATATCACTGATTCCTGGGAATAAAAAATAAATATTCCCCTTGAAAAGCACAAAATATTTTAAACATAGCAACGTCATGAAATTTGAATAAATCTCTTTACAGTTTCCCTAAAAGGTAGAATTAATTATTTTGTCCCGTGCAAATAAACATACATGAAACTGATACTTCAAGTCCGATACACATTTCCTTCTAACTCGATACTTGTCATAAATAATATAACACTAAACAAATTAGAATTTCAACGAATTAAATACAGTCTCGTTTCCTCCACTTGCTCAAGAATAATTATGTTACATTACTTGTTACGTTACATCACTGTACTCGTGTAACCGATAACTTATCAGGGGTTGCTCTCCCCTCCGAAAAGATGCGGCCCAGTTTTCCGCTCGGGGATTCCCATCCCCGTGTACTTATTCCGGCTCATGAACGTTAATCGAAATTACTCGAAACAAATCTTTGCCGAGGTCCGAGTAAACGGGACCAGATTCGGCCGAAATGTATATTCACGTGTCACCTGCATCCCCGACGACCACAAATACACGGAGGCGTTAGTTTGTTATTACGGATAGGTAAGCCTGCAAAACGTGAGCGGGCGCTAACGTCTGCGTATAAATTATTAGTCGATATTTCAAGCATGACGTCACTTCCGGCAATGTGCCGGCTGGTTTCCGCCGTATGATGGATGGTCGTACCCCACCGAGCCCTCCCACGGTATCCTCCTCGTCGTGCTCTTCCTGAAATCGTTGCACGTACATAGATCTTCTAACCCATACATTCTACCGAAATTACGCATACCACGGTACTTTGTACATCGCCGTACAATGTGTATCACAAATCAGTCGCACCGAGCCTTCGTCATCATTGCGATCTACTTTCGCGGATAACGTTTCACCAGCAAATAGTACGGGATGACGTAAAGTCAGACATGAAATGTGTTCGGTATTAGTTGCTTCGAGATCTGGCTATCATTGCGATTTATTCTTGTGTAGACGATTTTTAAGTCAAAGAATAGAATAGGAATAATTTTGGAACTTCCAAGTCTAGAAAATAAAATAGAAAGAATTTTGTAACCTTTATGCTTGTTAAATAAAATAGGAATAATTTGGTGAACTTTCAAGTCCAGAAAATAAGATATGAAGAATTGTAGGACTTTCGAGTACAAAGAATCAAATAGAAAGAATTTTAGAAGTCTCGAGTTTAAAGAATAAAATAGGTAGAATTTGAGATTAATGAAAAGATAAGGTTGAATCGTATCAGAAATCAGTTGAAATAAGATCTATTTTGTGAATAACGTCTCGTGGAATTATTATTGTACAACAAAAGGCCGGATGTCTGACTAGTTCTCCTTTATCCTTCATATTATTCCATTCTGTTTATCATTGTATTCTGAAATGGATTATTATTCTTTCTCAGACTACGATTTCCAGATTGCAGTGCATTTAGAAAATGATAGATCGACAATCCTGATATATCCAAAATGATAATACAATATTAACTAGTCTGATACTTGATGTACTATTAAAATATTAATCAACTGCAAAACTAACTTACTCGAGAAAAATACGATATCGTAACGGAAAAGCTTCTATTATTCAGGATGTGAACAGTGAGCGCAGCATCTTCCCCTTTCTTGAGCTAAAGAAGCCTCGAGAGGTCAAGATGGTGAGTTCATGGGGGTGGGCTTCCCCGTCACAGTTGGAATTTCAGTTGGTCAATAAATAAGACTCCGGGGTTATTAGATATCAGGGCTGCGGATCAAATTCCAATTTCACTGGCACGGAGCAAAGGGTGCCTTCGAGTTTAGAACTTGAAGGGGTTGAATCCGTATCACGAAGATCGCCTGTAGTAGATCTTGGCCAGTGTCCCAACGGAAGGTATACCAAAACGATTTCATACGGTTTACCCTTCATCTATCGTGATGTTATTCGAAACCCTTTCAATACCGTTAACGCGGTTCCAAAGTTAACTTGATCAGAAATTACCGGTGATAGTAAGTTTGTATACCACGTACTGAGTTTGAATGGTAATTAAATTGGATTATGTAATATATTATATTACATTATATTGATGGATGCCATAGATAACCCTTAAATTTATAAAAGAATTTTCCAATTCTTTTACGAACATTAATACGCAAACATTAATAAACTCTGCTAAACATTCCATTATTAAGTTACGTAAATGAAATGATAAGTAGATTTAATTTTCAACCATATTTTAATACCAATTTCCAAACAGCATCATACACGAATACATTTCAAACTTATTATTAATAACCTGAATAAGTAAGCTTTTCTTTGCCCCTGTTTTAAACAAATATAAAAGCCAATATTCGTGTTCAGAGCGCTGGAATTAAAATGGAGCAATGTTTAAACCGATGGTCAACTGATCAGATCGAACACACGATAAGTAAAGTAACAATTTTAAAGCTTCCGCCATGCATATTTCATCGATGTTTCGCTTATAAAATTTACGTATGTTATACTTCGATATGAGCACAAAAGGGTACTTAATTGTATAGTTTTACATGCATGATAGTTAATGGAAAATACATTGAAATCTTGATAAGATAATGCCATGTAACGTTTACTGTCCGACGGCTCGTTTGTCGAGTAGCTCGGTGCAAAAGTCTCATCGATGTAACAATGTCGATTATATTTTTTCAACGAGGAAAGTCGTTTCGCGCTTACACATAAAACCACTGACATACGAACCAGTGTATAATTTACCATTCACTCGGCGTGTTTCTCGAAAAGGTTACACGCGATCTTTGATGACACCCTGTTCCTAGTAATTGGTGGTTATTATTAACATCGCTGATCACACGGCTCCTGTTTCCAGTGTAAAAAATAATAGCACGTGTAAACAGTAACATCGCTACAAGCCCGTTGTTTTAACATTCAGAAAATAATCAGCTAGAAATATAATAGATGAACCATGGACGACAACGTGTCGTTGGCTAAGCTAATATAAAGTTCTAATAGATACCTAATGAGCAATTTCCACATTTATTGTTTATCATAATATAATTTAATATAATTACGGTTTAATTATTTTCAAGAGATCACAGTTTTCGCTGATCCATGATGACATAAATATTTAGTTTCACCGGGTGTCATAATAAATACCTCACACAGTATGGCTGATCTAAAACACCTAAAACCACTTTGACTGGTGGCCTTATATCGAGTAGTCCCAGCTAACAATGTGGAAAAGACACGAATGATTTACTACGTCATCAGTTTCGCGAACGATAGTAGCACCGATGTGTATCAGGAACAAAGTGCGGGGTGCAACAATGTTGCATTCTAACGATGCAGGGGACACACACGTATACAGGTTGGTTCAGATTGGTCCGGTCACCACGAGCGCTTCGTTACCTCGGCGTTTGCGTTTCCTGGCGAGGCCGAAAACCACCGTCAACCATTCGTTCCTCTCTTTCTCTGTCTGGGAAAAGCATCGTCGGTTGGTCCATTCCTCTCTTTCTCCATGACGTTCCAGTTTCAATGGCAGATAAAATAGCGCGGTGTCCAGCCTCTGCCAGCAGCATCACCGGTGCCAGTGCATGCCACCCTCCCTGGAACCACCCCTCCCAAACCCCTTTGCTTTGCAACCGGTCAATAGAGGACGACGTGTACACCGCGAACGTGCCGCTGGCATTTTTAACGGTTATATATGTCCATCCTCTTTTCTGGCTTTTCTCTTCTTCACACCCTCGCACCACTCTTTCTCCATTCATCCCTCTCTTTCTTCTATTCCTCGATCTCACTCAGAGGTTTCTCATTCGCACGCACATTCATCTTACCAACCTCCCGGTTTTCCAGCATTTTTCCTTTTACCTCCTGTATCTAGGCTGATCCTCTTTCCATTGTTCTTCTCACGGTTTCTTGTATCTTACTTTTCTATCTGCTACCGCGCTTTTCTTCCCGCACATCTGCCTTCTTCCTTAATGTCTGCCTTAGTTCAGACTTGATTTTTATCGTTTCTACGCTTTCCACCGACACCGCTTGTGACTCGTCCCTTTTTCATTTTTCCTACTCTTTTTGTTCTTTGGTTTGATGCCATTTGAAGATTCTGTTACTCCGTGGTTTCTACTTTGATATTTATCTCGTGTTTCAAACTGCCACTGCGTTCCAATCATTTTTTTACTAATTATACTTTGTGCCTCGTTTATGCATTTTGTGTAAGCGATGAAGATTGCGGCAAGTTTGAGGTGAGCTTCGGTGTGTTTGCGTGTTCAAATTGAAAATTCTTATTCATTGTTTATGTAGTATCGATGGGGTGACCATCGAAGGCCGAATAAGCGTGCATTCGGCTATTTTTCGGTATTCCGATTGAAAGAGATCCGCCGCCGGGTTTTTGAGACCACGGGATAGAATTCCGTGAGTCGGGTTGAATGCGTCCAAAAAAAAATCGTCCGCGAAAAATCGGAATGCAGTTACCAATCTGCAATGCAAACTCGTGGTTTCACTTCGGTTATGTACTCCCAACTCGGTGAACGAGGAAAATGTCGGAGAAAGGGATACGTATATCTCTGATAGGGGTGGTTCTTGTTGTCAGATTCGTGAAACATTCGCCCGCACCTGCCGTGTTATTGAAGTTAATTATCTTCATAATTTTTTAGTATAATATACTTCCTACATATTCGATTTGCCAATTATCAATATCTTTAGTACATTAATCTTGCATCCATTCTAATACTTAGAACAATATTGGTATCGCACGACTTTCCCAATATATTGATTAAAATATATATTGTTAGTTATTGTAAGTTTCTGTCTTTGAAATTAAGTGAAATGAATTTTCAGTGACTTAATTTCAATTCCAATACTAATAATAATTATGAATTGTTTCGCGGTGTATATAATATAATAATAGTTATTACTTCTTATTATTCTACTTGCGAAGGAAAATATTCTGACTCGCTCTCGTTACTTTAATTACCGTAATCTTGAATTCTCACCAAAGGGGAAATTGTTTCGTTCAACGTTCGCTTTGAGTATCTTCATTAAACAGTTTTAATTCTTTATTCTTCTTGGAACGAAAGATAGCGAGTTCTTTCCACGAATGTAATTTATGTATGTTTACTGCAGTTCACTTTGTGCTAATTGTAATATTAATATTTCTATTCACGGAAATCGATGATGATCCGGTTAAGAAAAATATTTTAAAAATACACTTGACAAGCCACACGAAGAACTCGACAAAATATTTCTCCATATTTACGTGGAAAATTTCCAAGGAATGTCGATTAACGAATATTACTATTTTTTCGATTCAAAGTTTTTTATCATTGATCCTACCCTCCCACTTGCGGAAGTATCACCGACGAATTCTCTTGAAACGAATCTCTTGAAATCCCGGTCGACCACGTATCCAAACGCATACAGATATTTCGCTTTTAATTTTCGTTTTCCACCGCATGCGCTTAAATGTTTCATTATGCAATGTCGCCTGCAAATTTATGTGCATTCGCACCGATTTACGTCACACTACCACCGATGCACACCGACGCCGCGGTGTGAACATATGAATGGAATGCAGTCGCTGTCCATGCGAATAGAATTCCAATCGTACCATCCCCGTGGCATTCCACGAAAAAAATGTCTTCTCGTGAAATTATTTGTCAAAAATATCCCTCGCTGACAAGCCTTGAGGACGTAAATTAGTAAGTATTTATCACTTCATATTTATCGCGATATTCGCGATGATGTTTTTTCGAATAAAAAGCTTCACGAAGTTCTATTAACGCTAGAACTAGCAGAGCGGCCAAAATGGCGGGTCTACAATTTTTAATAAAAATATTTCAATATGTAAGTCCCACTTTCTGCGGCTCATGTTGTGTAAGAAACATAATTAAATCGATTAATTTCTTTCTGCCACTCGTCCTTATTTTTTAAAGACAAATACATGAAGATATAAGAATAACTAAAAATACGTCTATTATTATATATAGTAATAAATAATAACTAAATATATATCCATAACCTGCCGTGTTAAAAATTAAAGTTGAATGCAGTGTATATCGAAAAGTAGCTAAATCGTGAAATGTCAGACATATTAAGTTTATTATTGTTCATAAATATTATTATTGCCAGTAGTTTCATCCGTTCTACAGATGAATAAAGAATATAAATTTGGCAGCATGTATTGTTGCGTGAAGGGTTGAATTTCGTATTTTATAATTATTCAAAACTTCTGTATCTCGTATAACGAATAAAAATGGAAGGGCGCCCTGGGGTCCAATTAAAGCCCTCGTGGTTACGGAATTTATGTTTAACTTAATGAGGCAGTCCTTAAGCGAACTTGATAGAAGATAAACTCACTGAAATATGCTTGTAATCCCAGAGTTAATTTTCAAAACCTACCGAGTATAGTTGATGGGACTTTCGGTGGCATATGTGCGTTATTGTTCTTCGTTATGTATTCCTGGATTTGCATATTATTCTAATTTCCAAGGTAATAGTTTTTCAGTCGAGATAGACGAGATGTATCAAAACCGTTTTATCGCGCTAACAAGAACGTGAAATATGTTTTTCTACGTGTTATACGGCACACAACAAAACAACATTACATCAACGTTTCGTGCATCCCTCGACATAACTGACATTAAAAAATCCAACATTTTTCATGAAAGTAAAGTTCATTACAAAAAGAGATATCAATGCGTGGAACGTTGAACATGCATTTAAATGCATAATGAAACATCATTCATACAATTAATAGTCATTAATTATAATAAATCTTGTTTGCATAATTCCAATTCGCAGAAAATAATTTTCGCATACCGCTTAACTATAAACTTGATAAATTACAGCTTCATAAATCCTTATTATACAATTAAATGTCCGTGATGACATCATCCGTGTGTTTCTTCATCCGTGGATTTATTGAATTTTAATGAACTCGCGAAGATAATCTTGGATAATCAAGGAAATAGTGTTACATAAATATTGATTATTATAAATGCAGGGATACTGATGACCTTCGTGCTTTCTTCGTGTAGAATATTTATTATATTTACATCCAATAGTCGGGCGCTTTTGATGTGGTTTTCAGATGTTTAAAGCGTTGGCCGACCGTCTTTTGTTAGGAATTCATTTTCTCATATTTTGTAGTAAAACCCAACACTTCGCAATGCGCAAAGAGTCTTTTACTTCTGAAGGATGTTCCTCGGTATTTTTACGTGGAGTTAAAGCTCTCCGGGAATTCGACGCACGTTACTGGCCCCTTTGATTGTACGGCGGGTAATTTTGTTAATCGTATAGCTTCGTTAATCGACTACAAAAGACACGTGTCAGCGATCTCCAGTTTTACGAGCGTAAGAACGAGAAATTCTCCCCTTCTGGCATTATTGAGTGTAGTGCTATGACTGTTAATAAGTCACCAATGAGAATGCTTGATGTTGACTTTGGTTAGAGTGAATTCAACTAATCGATTAATAAAGTAATTGGTTAATAAATTAATTGAACTCCTGACCGTCGGTCAACTTTAACATTCGACATTATCGAATATTAATGAAAGTACGGTAATATTACAAATACCAGATATTATTATAGAAACTAATATTAATATAATTTCAATATGAACAAATTTATTAGAAATATGTTTTCGATGAAAATGACTGAATATCAATTACAATATGTTAATATTCGAAATACCATGTATTATTACAGAAACTAAAGTGGACGCAAGATTAATACGTTGAGATATCAATGAACATGCTTCATAATAAATGTTAAAAGAAACAATATATAAAACAGCGTTGAAACTATGCAGAAAATTAGTTCGGCAGAAATGCATTTTATAAAATATCAAGCGTAATATTACGCTACTAATAATCGCATAATATGCTGGTTTGCCCTGTTTTCCAGCGTCGAGCTTAATAACACGCAGGGTGCAGCGCAGTCATTTAGATTAATCACTTTCGACGTGCAATAATTTGAGACACGGCAAAATTTCGTCGATCATCTAACCGCAGCTTCCGTTTACACGGCGAGCCTTTCGCGGGGAAACATAACTCCCTCGACAACCCCTTCGTTCCGTGGACGTTCACGTGACGCAGGGTAGTTACCCCGGGAACTAATTTTCTCGCGCAATCCACTAGATTCGTCGCCCGCCCTTTCGATTTGATCGCGATTCTCGTATCGTACCCCTTTCGTGGTACGTGTAACACACATGAGCTTACATAGCCGGGTCTAGTTGCACGGATTGCAATTGCTAGCACGAGTCACGTAAGTCACGAGTATCACGCCCACAATAATAGACTCGGCATCACATTCACGGTTGACCCGTGTGTGACTCTTATTTCAGATCGTCCGTGTGTGTTAATCCGCACGGCAAGCCACTCGTTAAATCCGTCCTCCGGCACTCCCACGATATTATTTACGCCATTCTACCAGTTATAAACCGTGGAAGTTACAGCATAATCCGAGAATGCCATTGGCATTTTGTAACCTTCTTTTACCGCGAATTGACGTATGATCGAGTGTTGTGTAAACCGCGTGAAGTTCCTTTTTTCGAGCTACCTCGGGGTGCTCTTAAATCATATTTATTATCACATACATTGATATTTATTATCTTCTAATTACCCATTAATTAGAATATGTCAATAAATTGTGGATTTTAGAGAATAGCTGAATAATTAGTTTGACAGTGGTGTTGATTTTTCATAGGATATTAATATCGGTGGTTTAGGAGGGTTATAAATAAGGATTTAATATAAAACTACGTTACTTTACTTCGAGCGAGCTGAAATGGTTTGGAATATGTTTAAAGTAAAATGTGAAATAAAAAAGGGAAGATTTCAGCCGTCGTTTTATCATAAACCGGTCTTTATGAAATTTTCAAATTGTACGTCTTCCGAACCATATCACTGTTTGCTCCGCGACATATTGTAAATATACTGTGTATCATAATGATAACAAAGTCTAGCAGGTAAAGTAACATAAACAAAAATTTAAGCCCCTAGACTTTGAACCCTCATAAAACCGGGGTATAGACTAAAATCCTTTTTAGTCTGGCTGCTACTATAAAAACCTTCGTAAAGGAGACACCGAGGCTTCTCGTAGCGAATCCTGCAAAAAAGACTTCAGAAATCCCGAAAATCTTCGGTGCTTACCAATATTGCTTTTGCGTGTTCACCATCACCTTGACACCGCATATTCCTCAGAAACGTGCAGGTACTTAAATGCAGTAGTCTAAGCATTATTCGGATACATTATTCTTTTTTTATCCATTCTTCGACTCTGGCGATGGCTAAATTTGGTAGTTGAAAGTGGAGGAACCATGTTGGAGAGAAGGAGAAGGACCAGGTAGCCGAGCAGAACCCAACGCAAAAGGTAAAACGTGTCTCGTACGATGCAGGAAAAGAGCTCCCGATTTAAAATGCCACCCACGACGGGTCATACCCCATTGTCTCGATGTTTGCAACGAATTTGCCTACGTGCCCGAATGTACTTGCAGTCGTTTTTCGGGGGGGTGTTTTGCTTGCCACGCCGCAGTTTATATACGCGCTAGGAATAAACGTCTCTTAGAGTGGTTCCCGCTACCGCAAAAACCTCCCTTGGTTTGCCCAGCTATGCTTAAAGTGCCATTTACTCATCGGCTGCTGCGCATTCAATCATTTACCACGTGAGAACCACGTGCCTTATTGCTACTTTCCTTTTTATAGTAACAAGATACCAGGATGTTTTTAAATCGTAATGTTTTTAAAACAAAGTAGCGAGCTAATTGTTTCCTTGAATTGCAATAAATTCCATTTTTATTGGATACATTGAACACGACTGTTTGGAATAATTATAAGATATGAAATTCACACCTTCGCGCAACGATATACTGGGCGTCCCACATGAAACTGGTCACCTAATTATCTTCTTTAATTGTGATAATAAAAAATATATTTTATGCCTTATGATATGAAGAGTTCCAAACGATCACGATCCAGAGAGACAATTTTTCCCGGTAACATTTCTTTGACAGAATTTTACAGATCACCTATAGTTTTTTGGAACAAATATCGTTGCAAAATTAGGTTGCGTGTTTTGCGTGGGGTGTCCCGTATAATTGATAGGATTAAATAGAATTAAAGACGAGCCCAAGGAATCCCGTTGGCTGCTATGGAATTCTGGTCTTGGTTGCGCGTTGATCCCAGTCGAACGATAAATTTAAGAGTACGACATTCAATGTCGAAAATTAAACGAACAAGAGACAGAAAGACAGGACTAGCGTGCGGCGGGACGAGTTCCGAGTCTCAATAGTCCAATATAAGCGACTATTGCATCGAGAACGGTGATTTACGAGCAGACAGTATGAATCCCCTACACGATGCGGAGACCAAGAGAAACGGCATTGGAGCTACTGACTGGGATTAAATAATTATTCCCAATCACATACAGCTGGTGCGTTACGTATAGGTGGTCATCAGTGCTATTTAAAGGTTCGTTTACACGTTTCACCCTCAAACCCGTTCGTTCTACCATATTCCATCGTGCTCATAGTGCTACATGCTACAAAAAATGAATCCCACCCACCTACATAATATACTAACTGCAGTATGCTTACATTATGCGGTTATATTGATTTACTCCCTCAATTTGATTACAAGGTAATTTATGTATTATGGAATACTCGTGTTTTAAATGGTTGAGAATTTTGATTAACTTTTAACGTTTGATCTACCTCAAACATGGAAACGCTTGTTGCTATATTTTCTTATGTTAATTTGTTCACTTTAGATCTGATTCGAACAAGTACTCTTCTCGTAGTGTTATTATTTTTTACCTACCATTTAAGTATGGAAAAGTAGCAGTGGTGTGTAAACCAGCATTTAACAGCAATTTAATTAAAATCGGAATGCGCGAGTAATTATTGCCAGTGCGGTATGATGTCCGTGATTCGATATGCCGGAAGATCGTGGAATTGTAATAAGGTTGGGTCGGTTAGAAACGAGTTGCGAAATCGCAAACCGTGGCTTGTTCGGCTCGTTAAACGCGAGAATCCGCGATTTTCTGCTCGTTGAGTAAACGCGAGGATTCGACTAGTCAGTCGGACCTACTATTATCTCGGAGGAACGCGCGGATTGCACGAAAACACGCATCGAGGTGGATGCACATTGCGATAACAAACCGACCGCGGTGCATTGGGTAATTATCTGTTTGACCAATTAATATCACCTCTCACGTGATCCTAGCCGTGATACCGCCAAAGCAATCTTAGGTGCACCAAAAACACTTATGCTCTATCTCGATATCTCATATATTAATCGGGTTATATCCATTAAAGCGTCCAAAGTAATGTAACTTATTATTGGATTCAGAAATAATAATTTCTCATCCGTTATAATAACTACAATTTAGTACATTTTCATTAAGCATAATGGAGTTATTCCATATTACCTAACACATGCAATATAAAATAATAATATTATTATAGTATGTAAAATACTATAATATTATTAATATTAACTATAATACTATAATATTATTATAGTATGTAAAATACTATAATAATAATTAATATATATTATGCAGCATTTGATAGTGTCATTATAGTATTATTTATAATGTATAATAACTCCATCATAATAAGATCAACACAACCCCAAGAATACAATCATTAATCAAGACTCTTTATTTCCGCGAGGAATATCCATTTCTCGAGAAGAAAAATTAGAAACAGTCAAATTCCATTCCGACTACAAGTCTGCACTTCGTGCTACGAAGTATGTTCTTCGTACTTCTCTCATGTAATTTTCATGAGAAGAGTATATTTTCACCCTTCATTTGACCCTGCCATTGTACCAGAAAACTTTTAGGACAGTTCCTTTTCGGGAATTTTACGTGGAAGTGGTTGGTAGATGAGTGTTTGCGTGGGTGTGTGTTCAAGAATGAGGGGTTTTTCGAGCA
Organism: Nysson spinosus; assembly: GCA_910591585.2. Lineage (NCBI taxonomy): Eukaryota > Metazoa > Arthropoda > Insecta > Hymenoptera > Crabronidae > Nysson > Nysson spinosus. Next base: position 4,276,220 of record OU342837.1, on the reverse strand, counting down.
ACCCCTCACCGAGACATGGTAGGTCGGAGCAATTATGTGAATTCCGGTGAAGATAGATACCTATTTTGCTGCGCATAGCCGTATTTCAACGAACGTGTATATATAAGCGCGTATATTGCGAAAGCACTCACTTCGAGGCTGCCACAAACTTCGTGTCTATCCCTCATTAGTGGAACACGAAACGGTATGAAGCCAGACGAAATTCCGTAAATAACGACAGGATGGCGATCATCCCCCAGCCGTGGCCTTTTTATTTCGCGCGAGAACCTGATAGCATCGGAGTGGTACTTGAGATTGCTTTGATCGGAATTATTATGTCATCTGCATAACCAGTGAGTTTGAATAAAACAATTACAAAACTGGAATTGCAAGTTTTTCAATATTTTAATATTTTCGTACTATTCGCAGATCAGCATTTCGTGACCTTTGTGTATTACATAATTTTTTAATTGGCCGAAGAAGCGAAAAAACTATCGCCGATGCCTATTCTTTTTAATAAATATATTTCATTTTTTAAATACTTATTTTTTATCTTAATTTCGTAAAATATACTGTATACTTTAATTTTTCAAATTGTTCATTTTAACTATGTCGGATTCCATTGAATTTGCACAATTATTTAATCGTGAAGTTCTTAATTAATTACGTATGCATTTTTATTTTTCTGAGATCATCTATCTTCATTTGAATATGATTTTTAGGATGATGAATTAATTTTTTAATATGCTGACATACACAACTTGTTATGCGTGTTTCAAATACATCAGTTTGGATACTTTTGACGTTTTCGATGGCCACTTTAATGGAAATTGTAACCCTACTTCGTTGGCATGAATTATCCTTTAATTGGTTCCGGTTTGTTCTCCAAATTATGTAGATTTACCTAAGTGAACACAAAGCACGCAGTCTTAAAACAATATTCGAACTAAATCTGAAACGTACACCATGTTCGCTTAAACCATAACTAAATTGATTTCACGTGTTAATTAAATTACAAAGGTATGTTTCGCTGGTAGTTCAGTATGTCACATTCGTGTTTATTGAATCGAATAACTAGTTTTGTTAATAAATCGAGATGAACTATGTGGAGTAAAATTGCCAATTAATAATGGTATTTGCATTGTTTCGAACACACGTTGACAAGCTATGATCGAATAAATATATTCGTAATAATTACAAATTGTAATCCTGCGAGAGATTCAGCTAAAACATTCAAAGTCCTGGAATGACATAATTCTTAACAATGATAATAAACAATGTCAAGACATTGCAGCATATAAAACAATGCGAGTAACTACATAAAACATAATTATCCGCAAACTAAATCGAGTTAAATCCGAACTAACTACAAATTCAACGTACAGTGACTCCAATGAATAACTGACGAATCTTATAATGATATTACTTAAAATTCAAATGAAAAGAAGTGAAATAAAAATATTTTAATACCGTGAAGTTAACGACACGATTTGCGAAGGGACTTTCAACTAATTACGGTAATAGGATGGTCAACTGTAAGTTTATTAGCCCCAAATTGAATTGAATCGAGTCAAACCGAGGACAGACGCGCCGTCAGCGAATATTCGTTCTTCTGCTGGCTCATTCCCTTCGCAATTAACGCGTCCACTTTGCGCCCGTTAATTATATCGCGGAGGAACTCGGGGATGGAAGACGAAGAGGGGTCATTATGGTGGTCCAGATGTCAGGTCCCAGTAGTTAAGCTTCCCATCTGCCATCACGTACTGTCCTTCTCGCAAACCAACAACGTGTTTCGAATCTTACTTAGAAACCTTCCGAATTGCCTTCGTGCTCTCGACATGTATACATATATTGTAAGGCTCTGAAGAGAAGGCACACGGTGACATAGAACGATAGATTGTTGATTGCCGAGTGAAACAAGGTGGAAACAATTTACGTGAATAAATAACTATGCGACTCACGTTGCATAATGAATATAATTGAATCGATTTGTTTATTTTTTCCATCTATTTTCATTTTTTTAGGACTTCCACGTGAATATTATATTGGAGTTCGAAATTCCGCATGATACCTATTTCGCGAATGCCTTCTTTCCAGAACCAAACAGTGCGCGTAGTAGACATTGTTCGTTCGAAAAGATTTATTTGTCAAAGACAAACCTAAGCAGGATTTACTTTCGATGAATATCAGAATGAAAAGTATTATTTACATTTTGTTACGTTTTAAGAGAATAACCAGAGTAGAGAGAAGAGTATCCCATTGGTCTAGAAAATCTGACTGACAACGAGAGGCTCTCGCAATGCAAATAGGTATATGTGTTATTCAGAAGGGTAGAACCGTCGCGAAGATGTGGTCGAGTCGATTTGTATTCGTAGAGAAAACTCCATACTCTAAACTTCTTTCCGAGAGGTCTAAGATGTTTTATCAAATCTAAAATTCTTTACTACTACGAACTCCAGAACTATACGTAATGTTACGAACTTTCCTTTTAGAATTCTGAACTTCTATCGTTAAATGACGTATGATTGATGTAAATATAATAAAATTGCCGCGAAATATGATTAGATATCATAGAAGCTTGAAGTATTCTGTTTTCACTATCTCCTTCATTTGTTCGCCAAAAATGTATCATTTTATTCCAAACAAAATTCTGATTCCCCCCGTTTCCCTGAAATCTATCAGATTAATTATTTGGTATTAATTACATTTCCATTTATTTATTCTTTAGTTTCTTCCACTTAAACGATGTAAATAAATACAACCCAGTTGGAATATTCCATACTTTAATATTACAGTAGTGGTTTAATATTTTCTTAATAATTTAATATTCTACAAATAGCTTAATATTCCATAATATTGAGAAATTCCTATACCACCCAAATTTCCTAAAATACCAGCACAAAAATATTTATTTTGTCTAAAACTTTCACCAAAATCACGTGAACATACTCGAGGTTTCCCTAAAAAAATATGAATCGTCGTCGAAGTGGGAGCGCAGCGAGGGCGTCCGATTTTATTGTAAATTATTCTCGTGTGTCAAGTAAAGAAAATTGGTTAGTTCCGGTAAAACAGGAACGCATCTTGAAAATGCAGGAGGGGGTGAAGGAAGGGGTTTGGTATATTCCGGAATAAAAGAAAATAAGGGAAAGGAGAATAGGGATAGGAGCAGTGAAGCGCACGAGAGCGCAACGGGAATGGCAGTAGCGAGCGAGTATCCATCGAAACGAGAAAATCGACGGTAGTCTCGGATGCAAAGGTAGGGGTAAAATGAAACCGGAAGTAAACGTGGATAAAAACACCGAAACATTTTCATAGAGAAACTGAATAACATGGTCTCAGGTTATGCTAATCAACGGAAGGAAATTGAAAGTACCACGAAACAGAAATTAAACGCCGGAATAAGTTCGCAGACAGCCCTTCGGGAGTACACGGAGAAATAGGCAATGTATCGGTAAAGGCAAAGGGAAAACGATATACAGGAAGAAGGTGAATGAAAATCGATATGAAACTTATTGGTAAATGCATATAAGAGCAGGTTTAAGAAAATACACGGGGCGAAGGGAGGGGGGGCGGTAAGGAAATAATGGTATATCGACAGATGCGAACGATAAGTGAATGGTGAGGGGAAGTAATTCGAAAAGAAAGAACGAAAAATGAATATTGGCCAAATGGAAAGGTGTCGGGATCCTCGAAAGGATATCCCTGGAAAGGAATAGAAACATAATCATCGTTGTTCGAGAAAGGGAGGAGTAAATAGATGTCGACTTTAATAAGAAATAATGAAATACATTTGTCGAATAGTTGGAATTAAATGAGAACTATAAAATATAGGATTATATCACCGCGCATAAAGGACGCTACCTGTTTATTCGAGGAGGAGAAATAAGAACGAGAAATGTTAGTAAAACACGAAATTCAAGCAATCGTCTGTAAGTGAGCAATCGCAAACTTTTATCGTAGAAAGGGGAACAGTTTCGTGAAAGGAAAATGAGGGCGATGAAACGTGCTACCAAAAATCTGGCGCATGCAATGCGAGTAAACGTCTAAAGAGGCATCGATTGCATTCCAAACAGCGCGTGAATGCATTCGAAAACATGGGGAGTAAGAAAATCCGTGAAATGTCATATTCCAGGAGAGAGAAGGAAGAAAAGTCGGTGAAAGAATAAGGAGGGAATTTAGCTGGAAATGTGTACAGGTGAAGTTCGATGATGGTAAGAGTATCGCGCACTTTGTCACGTGGTAAGGACTATATATAGAAGCGATAAGTGATCATCGAGTTTCAAAGATGGAGAATAAGGGCTTTCGACTTCCAGTGTGCCATTATATAACGCAGGTAATAGAATTTGCCAAAATTTATTGGTCCTCGATACCCGCTCGAACCTCGCTGGAATCAGTTTCCTCTCTCGTTCCATGTCCTCTGTATCCTCCGTTTACCGTCCAACCACGTTTGCTTTCGACAAACGCGTAAAACTACCCTACTTTTTCTTTCACTCGAGTCCACTGCCTCGAATGTTTATGTTTTCCCTCGTTAACTAGTTGTAGGGTTTCAAACAAATTCGTTTAGTTACTTTCGAAAGTTCTAAGCCCTGGAAAGAGCTCGATCGAAAAGGGTAACTTGTTCTAACTTTATGGTGTTAGGATTTGTTTCTCACTCGATTCTGCGGGGCCGAGTAAGTGGTTACTCGAATCACGTTCGAGGAAGACTTTATTATTAGTTTAATGTTCTCTATGGATTATTCTAATACCTAAATACCTCAATTATACAATAATAAAAGATGATTGATCGTATCAGTGATACGACAAACGAAAAAGAACTTTGAAGAGAGAGAGAGTCAGTGATTCATACTTCAAACGAAAGGCCCCACACAATAAAGTCCGAATTCTGTGAGCAGAAGGAAGTTAAATTGCGAGAACCAGGAAGTCATCGTTCCGATCATTGAACAAATTAATGGTATACGAAGCGGGATCATGGTGGAGCGATTAGAGGGGTACGCAGCACCCTGTTGCGAGTGAAAGGAATAATTAGCGGAAACCGTAGTCAGTTCCCAGCGCGTTACACCCCAACGTTTTCAATTGACGATCGTTTACTTCCAGCCAATCCATTCCTTTCCGTCCTCTCTCCCTAGCGAAGATGGGACGGTAAGAAGGAAAATGGTCGGGGGTTGGATTTCCCGGGGTTCACAGAAAGAATGTGGAGTGCAGTAGCGCAAAACGCAGCGCTTTTGTTAATTGATCGTCGTTGCGGAAGAAGTGGATACGTACTGTTCTATGTACACACGTGCAAGGGTGTTTGTTTGCGTAGGTATCGGCGCCGGAACTCCTCTGGGGTGGTTAACAGCTACCAATAAGGCAACGTTGTTGAGCCGGCGTTTACAAGAGAAAGGAAACTAGGAAAAGGAAAATAAAAACAGATATGGTTTATCGACCTCTGGGACCGGTTTCACGGCGAGGAGAAATTCGAGGAGTAAAATGTGCAAGCTGTTACGGATGGGAGATAAAGCTACTAATAAGATAACGTTCAATTTGCATGATTGGATCGGCCGTCGTTGGATCGAACGCGGAATTTCAAAAGGAGACGACCGGAATTATCGTTGACGCCAAGGAAGCCCGCTCGCATTATCTACGGAATTATTTCAATGCCTCAAATTATACTTTTAATCCACGGACGTATTTCCCCGGTTACAAATGGAATAACATTCGCACAATATTTACCATTGCTTTAATCAAATTCTACCTCGGCAAGGATTCTTTAACGTTGCTCGTGCAATGCTTTCCATTTAATAAAAACATTCCCGAGCAACCTTGTATTATTTTCGTTGCAATTTAATCATTCCGCTACATGTTATGGAAATATTAGTTGTACGAATTAATTCAAAATTATATTAATCAGGGATACACACAGAAACTAAAAGACCCTGTATTAATATGCAAAGCAAATCATTATTTCGCTCATGATACACACTTAAAGTAGTCTTATACAAATATCCTTACGTTCACGGGTACAAAGCGTGGCTGATAAAAAATGAACAGGACGAAGGGGTAGAAACCGAGACTCGCTGTCAGAGAGTCAATTGAAGATGACATAGAGCCGAGTACATCCTCATACAGCATTGAGTGCATCCACACTCGGGTTTTGCACGCGTGTGCAGTTCGAAGCTTGCCGCATATAAACCATGGGACCCACCTGGCTGCCACAGTTACGAAGGAAACTACCCCTCGGCACGCGAGAATAGCGAACCAACCATTACGTTCTACCTAACCACCTTGCACCAGCTTCTACCAGGTTCTCATCAAGCTCGGCTTGTGCCACCTCAAGGTAGCCAACTCTTGAATACACACACACTCACGTGTCCTTGTCTTTACACGAATCTACACAATGAGAAACCGAGAGTTTCGTGAGGAAGAAGAGGGGTACAGTCACGTAGCCCTGAGGGCAAAGAATAGTTAATTGTTTGTAATTAATATATTACATGCCGAGTGGTAAGTCCCGAGTGCTACTACATTATCCGATAGCCATCGGTTATTTACGGCTTGACCAAGCCCCGTGCGTGGTGCAATCGGCCATGGTATACCAGCCTGTTTTTGCACGCGTGTTAGTTCGAGGCAAATATAGGTAGGGTGGTTTCTTACGCGCGCGAGGGGATGGTTAACGTTTATGTATGTGAACACGAGGACAGAATGCAGTGAGCCGAAGGACGGCTCGAAATTCCTTGGTGGTTTACTTGAACCGCATCCAGCCTCACCATTACACGTCGGTATGCACTTAAGTGCGATTCCACTTTGGGGGAAAGGATATACGTCTGGACGCAATGCAACCCTGTCCGACCATCCCTCGTAAAATCGTTTCGCGGGCTCTTGCGGTTTGCCCGGGAAACGACGTTTCCCGCGAGATAAATGTTTCATTTGACATTAGATTACTTCTGCGCTATTGTGTTCTGCAACTGGGAATATTGCGTTCCTAGAACTAGTTGGATTCCGATAGATGCAAATCCCGAGAATGAACCTTCTTTGCGCGCAACTCAAACAACATATTATTGTCGATATATTAATTATTTTATGTATGAATATTATTATTAGCTTCCACGGTTTGATCCATTTTTACAGTGTCCGATGAAAGATATCAAAAATACTTCCCACTCTTATCAGATATATCTTCCCCAAATGTCACTTATTTTCCTAAGTAATCTGACGAGCCCTTTCGAGTTAAGTCTCCTGAACTTAGCCGGGCCTCTATCAAAATGAATTTCCATAAAATTATGGTATCGCGAGTGGATACTAGGGAAGTCCGCCGGAGGAGACTGATAATTACTTTCGATTATAACTATGGTAATGAGGCGCCTAATTATAAAAAGTGATTACAAGCTGCGTTCAGAGAACGTTGAGAAAAAGAGGGTGGTTCTCTCGCGGGGAGCCACGGATACTAAAACGTAGAGAAGGACGAAGCCGTGCGGCACTTGAGTTACGACTTTCACGATGGCTAATTTTAATGAGCACTCGCTAGTGTTTAATGAATAGAAATAGGCGCCATGTTCTAACATCGCAGACAGCAAAACCGATGCAACGACCTGTTTTCCGCCCATCGAGACTGCCAGCCACTAGAAACAGTCTTGATCAGCTAAATTCGTGTGTGAAACTTTTTGTCGTGCTTCCCACTTTTATTGGATTTTACAATCCCCCAGTATAAGTGCTTTAATACAAGCTACTTGATACCACTTAATTGCATGCGCCCTAGTAATTAATTAAAATTATTATACTATAACGAATAGAATTGATGGCTAACATTAAAGTGAGAGCAAATGGTAATTAAAAACTTTAAGTAAATATAGCTAGTACTGCGTCAATTTGGATTAATTCCATATTCATATACTTTGATTAATTCGCATCGTCGAATAATTTGCACACAAAATATGAGTTTAATAACGTAACTAATATCCATCGCTATATTTGTTCCGAAAAGAATATTATTTATTTATATTGGTGTACTACGCTTTGTACTACTCAAAAGAATTAATTTATGGTGGAAAAGCGTATAAGAATAGTTGGGATGATGCAGTATTTATTAATGAATATAATTCATCATATATCCACAGATAAAATGAAATCAGGAAAGTGGAAGAAATTATATAATAGAAATGCGCAGATTGAAGCACATAAAACATCGGAATATTACTTCGATAATCATAGAATTTTCTTCTGCTCGTAAAACCCTTTCGAGTTTCGCATAAACAGGTTGCACGATGTTCAGGATATTTTTATTTGTAGCGTTATGCATATATAAACGTTTCCTCATCAATCGTTGCATTTGCCTGCCATGTTGAATCCCATTCGGTGGACGAGGAAAGAAATACTTTGGATTCATGGTGCGTGGAAAGTTGAGCACTAGTGAGGTACGAAGCACGTGCAGAATATCAAAGGGTTTTCGTCTTTCGATTCACAGTGTGAAGCATGGAGGAACGACGAAGAATGAAAGATTTATTATCTTTTTATGTCTTATTTATTTTGCTTTTTATTGACCTCGTAAATATAACAGGAAGGATGCCTGTGCTCGTTACTTTGGATAAAGGGCGTAACACTTTTTCCATCGTTAGTAGGAAAAAATAACGTATACGAGTCTCTCCTGGAGGAGTTTATCCGTGTCTTGAAAAATGCATTTTCATAACAACCATGAAGAATAAATATAATAAAAATAGCGTGATAGTACCTTTACAGTTAGAATACAGAAATGATCACCAGGAAAAAATGTGAATATGTATCATACATGTTTATATAAGATTTTACATATATTTCCTGAAGAAGAAAGGGGTAAGATTTAAATAGCATGATTTTTTATGGGGAAAATGTTGTGATACACTTGATTGGACCGAAAACAATCGTAAAACATGTTTATACACCCTCTACTATCGATTTTGGCCATTTAAGACCGAATTTGGCGACTTTGATTTTTTGCCAATTTTTGAAGGTATACCCCTTCACATTTTTGCGATTTCGGATCGACCCATTTTTTGGCCGAAAAAAATTTTAAACCACTTCTTTCGACCAGAAATCGTCCTAGAATATGTTTATACATCATATACCATCGATTTGGACCATCTAGGAGCGATTTTGGCGACTTTCAATTTTTGAGAATTTTTGAAGGTATACCCCTTCACATTTTTGCGATTTCGGATTGACCCATTTTTTGGCCGAAAAAATTTTTAAACCGCTTCTTTCGACCAGAAATTGTCCTAGAATATGTTTATACATCATATACCATCGATTTGGACCATCTAGGAGCGATTTTGGCGACTTTCAATTTTTGAGAATTTTTGAAGGTATACCCCTTCACATTTTTGCGATTTCGGATTGACCCATTTTTTGGCCGAAAAAATTTTTAAACCGCTTCTTTCGACCAGAAATTGTCCTAGAATATGTTTATACATCATATACCATCGATTTGGACCATCTAGGAGCGATTTTGGCGACTTTCAATTTTTGAGAATTTTTGAAGGTATACCCCTTCACATTTTTGCGATTTCGGATTGACCCATTTTTTGGCCGAAAAAATTTTTAAACCGCTTCTTTCGACCAGAAATTGTCCTAGAATATGTTTATACATCATATACCATCGATTTGGACCATCTAGGAGCGATTTTGGCGACTTTCAATTTTTGAGAATTTTTGAAGGTATACCCCTTCACATTTTTGCGATTTCGGATTGACCCATTTTTTGGCCGAAAAAATTTTTAAACCGCTTCTTTCGACCAGAAATTGTCCTACAATATGTTTATACATCATATACCATCGATTTAGGTCATTTAGGAGCGAAATTGGCGACTTTCAATTTTTGAGAATTTTTGAAGGTATACCCCTTCACATTTTTGCGATTTCGGATTGACCCATTTTTTGGCCGAAAAAATTTTTAAACCGCTTCTTTCGACCAGAAATTGTCCTAGAATATGTTTATACATCATATACCATCGATTTGGACCATCTAGGAGCGATTTTGGCGACTTTCAATTTTTGAGAATTTTTGAAGGTATACCCCTTCACATTTTTGCGATTTCGGATTGACCCATTTTTTGGCCGAAAAAATTTTTAAACCGCTTCTTTCGACCAGAAATTGTCCTAGAATATGTTTATACATCATATACCATCGATTTGGACCATCTAGGAGCGATTTTGGCGACTTTCAATTTTTGAGAATTTTTGAAGGTATACCCCTTCACATTTTTGCGATTTCGGATTGACCCATTTTTTGGCCGAAAAAATTTTTAAACCGCTTCTTTCGACCAGAAATTGTCCTAGAATATGTTTATACATCATATACCATCGATTTGGACCATCTAGGAGCGATTTTGGCGACTTTCAATTTTTGAGAATTTTTGAAGGTATACCCCTTCACATTTTTGCGATTTCGGATTGACCCATTTTTTGGCCGAAAAAATTTTTAAACCGCTTCTTTCGACCAGAAATTGTCCTAGAATATGTTTATACATCATATACCATCGATTTGGACCATCTAGGAGCGATTTTGGCGACTTTCAATTTTTGAGAATTTTTGAAGGTATACCCCTTCACATTTTTGCGATTTCGGATTGACCCATTTTTTGGCCGAAAAAATTTTTAAACCACTTCTTTCGACCAGAAATCGTCCTAGAATATGTTTATACATCATATACCATCGATTTAGGTCATTTAGGAGCGAAATTGGCGACTTTTATTTTTTGACAATTTTTGAAGGTTCACGACTATTCAGTGGAGTTGAAATCTGGTCATGGTAATAATATTAGTTTCTAATTTTGGTATGAACGTTATTTCTCTTGTCACACACAAACTTAAGACGAAGACAGGACATTTATTGGCTAGGACAAATAAAGGAAGATACGGTGGGCAATTTGAAAGTAGTTGAATCAAACCCATAAAAAATAACCAGCGGAGTAAGCTCGGAATTAAAACTCGTAGATGTTCCGAATGTCCCAACGCGTAATAAGTTAGATCTTATAGCTCGTTAAACCTCGTTGTAAATGTGTGACGAGATTCAGCGACAAAGTTCACCGGGGCGCTTATAAATCCAGTTAGTATCCAACGCTGCCATAATCGTTTATGTGCCTGTAAAGCCGCGCCAAGAAATACTCGGAGTTGTGAACAATCCACCAATAGGAACGATTACGATCCTCTGGGATTCGGAAAGAAACCGGGAAACTGCACTTAAAAAAAATCATTCAAACAGCATCGAGAATTATCCCTGTTCTGAAAGCACCGCTAAAACTCTTTGACGACTGTTAGGTAACACTATCAGACCTGAATCGAGTTGTTTTTAATATAACTTGTGAAAGTATGATATTAATAATAAACTTGATAAATATTATAATATTATACTACTTTATATAATATTATAATATATGCAATTTTGTTACGGTTTGAGCTTACATTTGATTTTTAGCGTAGGATGAAATTACTCAATTTGAGATTATTAGATTATTTAATAATATAAATACTGTATAATATTATGCAATGTAGTGTAGAATTATATTGGATTTAAATTATATTATACGACTGTATAATATATAATTATATTATATTATTATATTGTAATATGTTTATCCCCCTGCGGACCGGGGTTAGAATTGGTCCGCAGTATCCCCTGCTTATCGTAAGAGGCGATTAATAGGGGCAGGAAATCGAATCCTGTAAACGATCCAAGATCTCTTAACTAACACCTAGAAAAGGATACAGAAACTAAAAAACTATGTATAATTTTGTCTTCATTCTTCGAAAATTATTCCATGAATGAAAATAAATAAAATAACACTGGATGGTTCTCGCGATTATCTCCGACCCGAGTAACGAACCCAGGTTTTTCATCTTATATCATAATTGCAAACGTTTCGTAGTCTCTTCTCCAGAAGTTTGTAAGGTTCTAACAAGAAAAGAGCACCTTTTTATGCGACGCTGTGTCACGAAGCTGCACGGTGTTATATCTGATTAAAGAAAGCGTGGGAACATATGTACTCACGTTTTGAGACGGCATTACTCGATAAAACGAGCACTGCGAACGTTTCACTTCGTTTTCTTCTTTCGAGCGTTGCATTATTCTTAATCTCATATTTCATATCCCTAATAAGACACTGTTTTCGAATATTATGAAACTTCCTGGTTTGCTGGTGTCGAGATCTTCGATAATCAGCAAATAAAGTCCACACTGATGAAAGCAAAAACGAAATATTAACTTAATAGTTAATAGACACTGTGTTGGTTTAGGAGAAACTTCTTCATCCTCCATGTTTTATCGGATTTAGAGATTGAAATATGTATTCCGTGAGTGTTTGAATTATTTTAGACTCGGTGAGCACTTGAACCTCCTTATGCTCTGATCAGTTACTATTTTATGGATTAGTTGATTAATATATATATTATAATATTATATTACCTTATATAATTACAATTGTATGTTATACATAGAAATCAGATCTTACGGATAGCAGAGGAATAATAAAAAATTTTATTTATTACAATTATAGAATATAAACTGATATAATATTACAACATATATTACGTGTACTGTTAATAAGATCGTCTCATAATATATAGTTTTTTTAACGAATTCTAGTTTCTTAAAAAATAATTTAATGACGAGTATTCGAGGTCGAAATATGGCTTATAAAATTGCGTTCATCAATCGATATATTATTGACATTAAATTTGATAATATTTGCTGGAGGATTAATACGACGGTGATAATGAAAATAATTCAGCCCGAAGTATTCGAGATACCGCAGGACTTCGTTGAAGAAGGGACGTAGCACTTTCACGCTTTATTTACCTCTTTTCGATTAGTGCCGCATAATAAGATTTTCTTTGGCCGACATGAAAAATTGCTTCGCTGAATTATCGCGGGGTCCGGGCCAGTTGATATAATACATCAGCCGACCAGAAACCCGGACGAGAAGATGGTCGGCCGGCAACGATTTCCTTTTGGCAAACACGCAACTCTGGAATAATGAATTTCACTCCGTGAGGAATGGCGTCCCGAAGAGAAAGCTTTTCTCATCGCTCGCAGACGTAAATGCCTTCCTTTTCTTGCCGCCGACCATTTTCCGCCAAATGAAAATATTGTGTTTCTGATACCTTTTAGTTTTCTACCCCCTTCGTTTCGATTCACAATTCGATAAACAAATGTCGTTTACAATTTCCAAAATTCGCATATTTCGACAGAGATATTATTTAAAAATGGAATGGAATTAACTTTTAATCAAATTTTCTCCCATCCATCACGTTATAATGTGTCACAAGAATATAATTGATGAATGGCAATGAAATAATACTAAAAGGAAGAAATAAAATAGTAGTAAATATGAAATTTCAGAGAATATATGAATAACGAAGCTCTACTCGAATCGAATGGGATTAATTTTTAATCAAATTCTTCGTCTGTCCAAGAAGACCAGGATTCCACGCAAAATACCCTCCACTCTGAGCAATAATACTTTTAAGGTCTTAATTTCTTAATTTCTCGTGTCCCTGCTCGGCTATCGTGGTTTGTATTACACGAGTAACCAGTGTAATTCTGTTACCGCACCAGCTAACCACACTTGGAGCCACCGGTTTATTTGTCAACGTAACTTCCGTGTAACGTCCTTCGTCAGGTTAATTAACCTGGCCGAGAGGGTTTTTTTCTTTATTCACGTTCTTTTAAAAGAACGCCTGTGGCACCCACCAGGCGTATCTCTCGAGTATCGTTTAAGATAATACGCAGAGATATCTAGTTGCAGGAAACCTTTGAAGGTGCTACTACAATGATCCTTAAAAAAACAGGACCCTATTTTTTATGTCACTGAATAACTCTGATGTAAATAATTAATATCGTTTTTCGCGTGTTTCTTATAATATATAAAATTTCTATTTCTTAATATTTTCATTATTCCACTGCTAACCATAAGACGTTCTCCTTTCTGTATAATATATGATAATGATAAGATGATTATTATAATATTATATTATTTTAATTATATACTATTGAAGATAATACTATTGTATGCTATTGATAGCATACTATTGAAGATAATATTTAATAGAAGATTGATGAACGCAACGGATCTTCTGTTTAGCAGTGGGAAACTAGACAATAATTTATATTATATTATATTCTAATATAATAATATTATGTAATATGATATAATGATATTTTAGAGACACGTGATATTTAAAACTCGAGATGTCCTTTGGTTCACGAATGTATTTCGGTAAACAGGAATCAGGATACTCGTAATATTATTTTGGTTAAATGAAATTAGGTGGTATTGTAATTCGCTATACCCTACGGCGGCGTTTCAAATTTCATCTCTCCGTGTGTAATAGTAATCAGAGTTGAAATGAAAAATACCCTAGCAAGTATAACTTCGAGGGATGAAAATGTAACGGTTTGTTCCCAAACGACGATTGTATTCCGACCACGTTGGTTATCTTATTATCTCCACTCTCTTCTACTGATTCTGAATTGTACACGTAGTTCTGAAACCGCATTTTCATCCCTGAGTATCTCATCCCATGAGATATCCGAACCCCCTGAAACCACCCACCCCTTTTCAAACAGCAGACAAACGAGTGTATACCATTAGTTGCTGAATCTTCGACTGGATAATTTAACGAGATAACTTCGTGCGAATGCACAAATTAGAGAAGAATCACTTTGCTTTACGAATACCGTGTATTCAGAGCTTTTAACCGTTTGAACAGCAGTCGAAAATGGAAGTTGTGTATCTTCTCAATACGAACTATTTAAATAACCACTATACTAAGAGAACTTAAGTAAGAAGTTATTTAAACAAACTGAAATATCTACAATGTAATCAGCACTCCTCCTAATAGTCCATCGTTCTATATATTTATATATTAAATATATAATAATATTTATTATCGAAACTAGACTCGGGATGCAAAAAATCTGTAAACATATTTGCAACGATCTTGGACGGAAATGTGGGAAAAAACACAAAAAGAATCATTACAAAACTAACAAACTTATTTCGTGCTATCATCGGAAAATGGGGAGCGTATATTAATGAGAAAATTCCGAGCATTATATATATTTTTCAATACATTTTAATACTTAGAAATTGTACTTAGAATACGAAATCAGTAGATAATCGTTTACTTTGATATTTCGGATGTTTAATAGCCGTAATCTGAACGTAAAGCTGGAACTATTAAAGATCTCATGACTTAAAGTCATTAAAATTTAATCGTGTATATTACTTCGCACTTAACGCCAAACAAAAAGCGCAGTCGAAGGCACTCGATAAAATGCATCGCGAGCTTATTTCTAAAGTAAACAGGGTGCACCGGAATATTAGCATAACTAGAAATCTGCATGCAAAAATGTGGGGAGGTTACATTGTGAAAAGGGAGATCGTGGAAGAATCGGATCAGCTAAGAGGAGATACTTGTGGAACGTCGGTGTTTGGTCGATCTCCGATGGGGTCCCACGGGGGGCCTTCGGAGGGGCCTTCGACGATTTGCATTTAATCGCAATCCACGAGTAACGTACACGCCGGCGTGTGTACCGTGCAGATACGAATTCATAGTTTACACCAAACGGCCCCTGGTTCATATACGCAAACTAATTGTACCGGCGGTAAATTACAGTGCTTGTTCGCCGGCAACGGCAGCTGCACTGCCGCATGTGCACCCTGCACTACAACCCTCCTTCCATAGTGCTACGCGTACACCTACACATTCTTCCTATGTTCGTTCTATAAAAGCCACATTCGTCCATCTATATACGCGGTGTCTATTAATTTCCCTTCGGAAAATTTACAACACTAATCTGTGCACCGAAACTGACGGTATGCACCTTGCCAGTGCGGGGGTGAAAGTCACCCTTTTCTAGCATAGAACGGGAATTAATATCGAATAAACAAAGTCTCATTGACGAAACAGAGATTGGGCATGTGGCTTAATATAAATTGACGATTATAAAAAATATAAACGATTTCATATTTACAAATTATTCTTAATTACACACTGGGTGAAATGTAGCTTACAACATCGCATTGAGTTCATTAATCGACTGTGTGATAATCATTTTTATTAATTATATTGATAATATGGAATGCATTGTGTTATTCCAGTGTTTAATTAAATTCTTTATTTACTCAATTTCTGGACTATATTTTTACTCGTTAAATGTGCGTGCAACATTTAATACAATCAGGAATGTTATGAGGAGGAATTATCGTATAATTGTAGGATTATAATTAACTGAAAATTAATGATATTAATGGAAGACGATTAAAGAGATGACGTGGATACTTTTTTGACTCGGTGTATATGCATATTGAAGAGGGGTACGAGGGCGAATGGAGGGATAACGGAAAAAGGATGCATCGAGCGATTACCCTGCGCTGCACTCGATTAATACTCATTTGCATTTTGATTGCAGCGTCGATAATTGGTGGTTCCGGTTTTTCGTAAACGGCAATCTGCGAAAAACGGGAAACCGAGCTTTGCCTCGCTACGGAGCCTATCATGGAAAATCCCCTTTTGATGTTTGTCATGCTTGTCCGATGATTCGCATTAATGAGGAAATATTGAGCCATTGAATTTATGAGCCGGTAATAGTAGCTTTATAAATCTCGTATCATTTTCAATAGCTATCATTATGTTTATACTTAATTCTCGTTAAATCTACATCAATTTTGTACGCCTTAATGATGCCAGGGTATTTACAGTCTACAAAAAGGCATTACAATTTTAATGATCCATTCGCGCTACTTAATTACTTAATTACTCTTTGCTTGATGGTAATTGAGAAATAGAATTACGTGGTGAAGTCTTGTTTGCACCGAAAATAAAGTTCTGAGAATATAATATTTAATTGTGAGACTCATCAGTTAATGATATATAAAATATGTTTCTATCGAGTCTCATACTTGCAATATATTTCTGTGATCGATGTCTTTATTATTAGTAGGATATTTTTGAAAATATTGTTGATATCCGGTTCCTGATTTTCAAGCATATTTCTCGGATAAAAATGGCAGGGAAGTATTTCCCGATAGTGGATGTCAATTTTCTAGCCCAGCTCACTGGTAATTACGGAATGAAAATACGAAACCCGTCGGTTTTCGATTGGCGACAACTTCAAAGGGCCCTTTCATCGGGGTTTACTAGACTCCGGAGAAAGAGAGAAAGGGAGAGAACAGGGCCAAAGGTTTGCTAGTGGATTTCCACTTTTTTCCAATGGTTCCCTCCTTTCCGTAACCCTACTCTCTCTCTCTCTTTCTGTCTTTACTCCCAGCTTTTCGAAATGCTCGAAGCGTAAAATTGCTGGTAGAATCGCATTAAAGCCAAGGTCTATCTGCCACCTGGGACCAACGAACCTTTTGCACCCCCTCGGATCGACGAGGTCAGACTTAGAACAGCCGAATACCAGAATTTTCCTGGTTCTCTTCTAAATATCATTTCCCTTTCAACCCTTTTCCCTTTCAATCTACCCGATATAAGAAACATGATTAAAATGTTAATTACATGAAAAATTAATTACTTTAGATATTTCAAATTTAATCATCCCAATTTAAAAGTGGATAATGTGATCACTATTTTCCAATCGACCATTGACGATTTTTTTAATAATATTTATTCCGGCATGCCAAGAATATATGAAACGATAAAATTCTCCTTTTAAATATTTCCTTGTCACCCAATAAAAACGTCGTAAATTTCTGCGAACAAATTCGAAAATAATCGGGTTCTCTTGCATCGCGGATGCAAGAAAGGTGAAAGAAAGGCTCTGGTTTTTATGGTTGACGGTGAAACCGTTTCGATATTCGGTAGTCGCGATAAAAGGCAAACGTCGGAAAGGGAAAATAAGGATTCCCAGTGCAGTCTCGGGTGGTTGAGGAGGGGAAGGGTAGGAAGGGAAGGGAATCAGTCGAAGAAACGTGGAAAGCGAGAGAGAAAGGAAAAAGTGGATGAGAAGGTTTTTCCCGGGCTCTCGATATCACACGGAGGGCGAACATATGAAGTTAGCAAACGTGCCAACTTACCCATTTCCCACTTATCGAGTTTCCTCATCGTCCTTGCTTCTTCGTGTGAACCGAAGGACAGGCCGGGGGAAAAGGAATAAAAGGAACCTCCTGTGAAGCGGGGATGAAGAAAGAGCCGAAACGTGGGCGGAAAAGGGAACTCGTAGGAAGAGTGCAATGCTTCTTCGGGTTTTCATCTAATTCCTCGAACTTGATTAAAAGTTGTTCGCCATGAAAATTAAGTTTCGTCTTGCCGAGGTGTCCGTTACAGCCCTCCATCGCTCTTCCCAAGCAAGCAGTTGCTTACACTCCAAAGGATGACCTGGAAGCGAATGTAGAATTCATTCTAAAGAATTGAAATTCAACACACTTCCCGTGACGAAGTACTTTTATTACACTTCTGATTATTTTTTTTTGAGAATAATTATTTTTTAGTTTCCTCGAGAAGTTAAATATATCAGGTATTCTATCACCGTTAAAACTTCGTTACTCTCATATGTATTTTCTAATATTAGATATTTTTGAGGTATAATTGGCGAATAACTGTTCGAAATAATTCTTGTACATAACTTATTATCCTGGGTTCAACATTAACTCGTTAATTATGTGAGCTAAATACAAAGTTTACGATCAATATTTTACTCCTAATAACGGAGCTTATGCATATTGATGTGCAGTAAGCTTCCTAGGCAAACTGTGAGATTAGTGGTACCTACCAATCTCTATTGTAGACAAATATATTAATCGCTTAGTAGAAATCATTATAATATGTATAACAACGTATACTAAGTATAAAGTTTTAATATTATATATCTGACATAAAACTCGCGAAAGGAGACTCGGTACTTTTATTATCAAGCAATAATCGAAGATGGAGGACATCAAACTACACCCCAATTTATCTCGCAAGTAATATGTCGTAAAACTGAAATATCATAGTTGCAAAAAAAATTGAAAGATTTTGTTGGTATGAAGTCATTGAAACGATATTCCCCAGAAAAGTCTTGCAGAACTCAATTGAGTATACGAAAAAAATTCTCATGCCAGCAAGCATTTTGATGGTGATAGCCGCTCTCGAAATCCAGGATTTCGCGAAAAGAACGATACTTTTTTACGAGCAACGCTCGTGGTCTTCATGATGGATGCTTTTTACGAGCATATAAACTGAGGCCTCCATAGTATATCTTGGCCCACCTTTGTAATTCACCATTCTTCTCCTCCACTTCACGGATTACGCTCTGTCGTGAACCACTGTCTTCTCTGAAATTCTATTATAAATGTTAAGGACCTCTTTCTCCTGGCATCAAAAGGGAATATGCTAACTTGAAATCATCCCCTTCTAACTCTGATACCATCGCGTTACACTAGCAAGTTAATTTAGTTAAGTTAGTCACACTAACTATTGTAAGTCTCAAGTTACTTTCCTCGGGATTATTCTCATTGATTTCTGTCTATCATTTATTCGGTAGTCAACTTGTAAATAACATTGGATTATTTAATTAAATCGATACATAGTTCTTTTCTTGCAATGATTATACTCGTTAATTTAAATCTGCCATTTATTTAGTAGTCAATACTCGAACAAAAATGGTCTAATTTAATAAAATCGATATGTCTTACTCTACATAGAGGCAGAACGTAACAGCTTTACATAACCAGAGTTCTCGATCGAACCTCGTTACCATTTAATTCCATCGCAAACCACGATTTTCCAGGGAAGCGAGGCATTGCGTGCGGTGTTCCCGCAGGATGAAATTCCAATCGGTAGAATTCACGCTGCGAGCCTCGTGTTTTTAATAACATCGGTACGAACAATAATTGATCGCAGCCGAGCCGCGTAACTATGAATGGCAACGTGAATCCGGCATACAACGTACGCATAATGCAATCGCCCAGTAAACAATATAAAATCAAATGCAACGTAAACGTCGAAGAGACGTGGATGAGAGTCGGGAGGTCGTTGAATGGTGAATTGCATCGTTTTACTGGGGGTTTAGATTTTATTAAACGTTTTACGATACATCGCCTCCATGCGCTCAGCGAGCACGTTTTCGCTCTCAGGCTTGCAGCAGAGGAACGATCTGTGTCACCGTTTGTATCCGAAGTTGATTTTTAACGAGGTAAAAGCCAAACGTAGACCCGAACTTCTGGCAGTAGTAAAAAAAAGGGGGATCCTCTGGTATTCCCAGATTAAATTACCGGGCCGAAATATCGTAAAAAGAGGAGATAAAATCGGTGGTGAATTTTGGCCGGGATAGCTTCGCGAAATTAAGAGTGGTAGTGATCAATGTTGGATAATACGTGTGTGTCAGTAGAATTGGAGTCTATTAACATTTATGTCGATCAATTTGGTAAAGTCTGGTAATAAGACTTTTTAATATCAATAATTACAATGAATTATTCCGTAGCTCAATTAGCTTCGTTATATTGAATATTCAGTAGCCACAAGAAGATCAACGAATCGTGATCTAAACTAAGAATATCCATTTATGTGTGTAAACGAAAAACGACCTGCCATCTCGTTTACCAAGAATTCCGTGCTGGGTCCACAACCCCCCGTTAATTACCCTCAGTTTCTGGTGCAGATGGTACACCCTATATACATATAGATATAAGTGTACACCGTCCAGCAAAGCAGATTACCTAATTTTACGGGAAGGCAGCAGGGAGGGTGTGTAGGAAGAGTACAACGTGGCCTAAGTAGGGCGGATGTGGCACGTATCCCAATCGGGCTGATACACCCTGATGTTATGATGGCCGGTGAGCACAAACTGCACTTAGTTTAACTCCGTGAGCGAGAAAGCTACGCGGAATACGAAATTCGCGACGTTAAGTTCGCTCGAGGGAAACGTTATCCCCCTGCGGGGCCATCATCATCGAAAACCCAAGGGAAAACCGCAACTCTCACGAGGTTCCTATTCCGAATCGTGTGGCTCGCTAACCTATTGTCACTGAATTCTTGCTCGATTTATTTCATCGTAAAGTCTTAACAGTCTGCTTTGCACTGTTATCGCTTATATTTTAGTCGGATTTTGTGAGTGGTTGGAATATTCTTGTTCCATTCGTTCGCTTGGAGTTACTCGCGGATTATTATTTGAAAGCGCTCCGTACTTAACCCTTTGCACTCGAGAGGCGACCGTCAATTGTCGCGATAAACTTGGATTAGCCGTAATAATCTAAGTGGCGATTGAGAATCGCCTCTAGAGTACAGCAAGAAACTGGGTGGACATAATTATGAATTCAATTAAAGAAATAATTATGAGACAACATTTCAACTTAAATTATATTGCAAGTAAATTTAATTTTGCTAAAATAAACTTAAAAACATGTATAGAATTGTTAATCTTAATATCATCTTCTATATTTTTCGTCAACAGACACCTCCGAAGAATATCAGTGATATCGAGACATACTAATCGATTTATCAGGCGTCACTTATCTTTAAACCTAACTCGCTCGCACACGAAACGATCCTAATCGAATTTTATGAAGTAACCGCGTTACTTTGATTACGTTTTAACTTCGTCGAGGATCCCGCGGCAGGAGTTTGGCGTATCCTTGAAAAGGGTGGAAGGGGGGTTACGAGGAAATTGTATATCGGCGGCAGAGGGAGGGGGGGAACCCGACGACCTTCGGCGTATCGTTTACAGAAATTGAATATTCAATTGGACTTTAAAGCGATGCCGAATTCACGAGCACTGACACCTGTACGGAGGCGTGGGAGAATCTTCTACTAGAACGAAATCGTCTTCAAGGACTAGTCTACTACTCGCGTTACCTAATTTATTCCGTCTTACCTCGCGTTCGGGTCCTGATTTTCAATTCGTGCCCCGGGGCCAACCTGCTCCCTGCAAAGTGTTTGGCCTGCGTCAACTGCCGCCATTCACCCTCCCATCTTCTAAGTCTGCCTGCTTGAGCACTATCTACATGTAAATCTAATATACACCCCTGTATTCTATAAGCCTCGCCCCGGCAATGTTCCACTACCTTTGGGACGTCTCGCACCAACAATTGACAGAGTTAATATTATCGTTGGAATATTTCCAGTATTGCCAGTAATTCCAGTAGTCACGGTTTCCCTACCGTCAGACTTCCAATTAATTAATATCGCTAATGCCCATTAATTCCAGTACTCACAGTTTCTTACCCGTCAAACTTCCAGTTAATGAACTTCGTTAATATCCATGTAAGTGTTACAGTAGAATAATATGTACACGTTTTTCAAGCCTGAAATTACACTTTGAAAAGGAGCAAGAAAAATGAGGTACACCTTATATTAACATATTCCGCGATGACCCTCACATTGCCACGTAGATTTTTCATCGAGTGTATAATACACCTAATCATTCCTTTTCTAAAGAGTCGGTGTGGCATCCGACAGGAGAACGGTAACAAGCAACGTTATCCGGTATACTCGAACCGGTTAATTAAAACGAATCTCCGTGGCTGCTCTTTTTTCCGTGTCATTACACTCAATGAACGCGACCGAAAAGTGGACGTAACAAGCGCAATACGTAACCACGATAACGCGCTGGGAATGAAGCCGCAAATCCTGATATCCACGGTGAAGCCCATCGTGAGTAACGCAAATATAACAGTGAAGTTAATAAAAAAAAGGGCTCGACTAGGAGAGTAAGAGATATCCCCGGCATTCGAACGAACTAGCCAGGAATTTTTCAAGCTTTAGAGAGGCGTGCATTAATGAAGATTGAGGGTTTTGTTCTTTCGAGTTCCAACTACGGCCGCGAATAAATATCCCCTTGAAACGAAAGGATTGTTCAGCTCGGCCCACCGTCGGAATAGCTACCGGGCAGAGCTCTTAATTATTCGCCCGTTGAATTTCAATATTATTTTAATATAAACACTACGAGCTACGATATCGACACACCCCCCCGCTACTTTTTACCACGACTCTTTTGTGAAGCGAATTTAGCCACCTCGCTTTCCCGAGGTATATCGGAATCATTGTCCTACGGAGATCCAGAAAAATATCAGTGCGGGCTGCAGTTGTTCCATGCATATTATGCTGATGCTTGGAATCCTCCATTTCTTTTTTATTTTGATTCTGCTCTTTTTATATTCATGAATATATGCATTGTTAAGAAGTATTTCTTAATACCCTGACGATTCTTGCATTTGATAATATTCAATGTTTACGATAACATCATCGGTGATTCTTTAACTCGGAGATTGATTAATCTAATAAATTAAGAAATATTCTTATAAATTATATATTCTTATAACTTATATATAACTTATATATTCTTATAACTTATACTTATACTTATACTTATACTTATATTCTTATAACTTATAACTTATAATTATATATTCTTATAACTATATATTCTTAATTTATTAAACTAATTTTTGTCTCTGATAATACGATAACTTGACAGAGGATAATATAACTCGGAGACTCATTAATCCAATCATTGTCGAGTAATGTTTAGCTCGTTTTGTTTCTGATATGTAAAAGGAATCGCGTGTTTATTGGGACACGTACTAAATCCTGCCACAAAATGGGGATTAGCAAAGCACGCAGAAAAGGTGAGAGCGAATGGCATATATTTTGGCGAGAACCGATAACGAGGCTGGGAATTATTTGACCGGCAGTCTTCTTTTAAGTCCTACATTTCGAACACGAAGGATAATATAGTAGGAGATGTATCAGGATCTCGTTGAACGAAGAAAGAAAAGAATACGATCTGATTAGGAACAGGATCGAGCACCATGCTGCTCGGTTAACGCCCCTGCTTTCGTTTTATCAGCTCTTTTTATTAACTCGGGAAGAATAAGCGTGCGAGATCCAACAGTGGCGTAAGTAACTCGCGGGGTTTATCAGCATAAAGGCGAGTGCATAACCGCCGTGATTTACAAGATCACGACTTCTTGATATTAAATCTTGTATGCATGCTTTGCCAACTATAAACCTCAACATTTGCTTACGAAAATAATTCAAAAGAACTTAATGTCGCGCGTCAATTCTGAATCATAGGAAAACTATTAAATAATACAGCGTTTAGTAATCGGTTGCACTTTAATCATTTAATAATCTGCTAATGTTTTATATTGTTTTCCATACTTAACATTAATATTACTATCACGCTAATGTTACTATTAATATTCGTATGATATTCAAATAATTTCACTAAAAATGCTAGACAAGTCATTTTGAGTCCCTTGCTGGTTCTAGTATTAAATAATGACATTTTTTAATATGAATATGAATATTAACGTAAAATCAGTTTCTAACTACCTCATATCTGATATTCATATTCCATTGAGTAACTCAAGATGATTAAATACAATGAGTCGAATATTCCTATAGAACCACCATTAGCATCCCATATGATCAATCACTTCTCAAGAACATGTCATTATGCGGCACTGCGATTTCATTCGTAGATCAAAGGTATCCGACATGACCATAACTATTTCGTCTCGTACTTCCAAGTAGCTACCGCCAAGACATCCTGCCGCAGATCGAAACTCTCCTATCGCGGATTAACTTTAACCCTTTCAATATTCTCGGATCGAAGAACTGTCGTTCCATCGTGTAAACTGACATTATGTTAATTCCACGGTTATTAGTCGATCGCGAAGACACCCTTAAGATCATCTACACAGCGGATCGGATTAAATTAGGAATAATTAGAAATCGTCCTTCGACCGTGGACTCAGATCTCCGATTCCGTTTGATGTTGCGGCTGCGGCAGTTCACTTTAATCAGGGATTAGTGTCTAGTTCCTGGTATCCGAAAATTCTCCTTTTTTTATTCGCCGAATACAGATGCGAGGATTATACCGATCCACAGTCTATTCTTTTTATCTACCATCTCTGATTCGACTGACATACCACGGAACATATACCGGGAATTTCAAATGTTACACGGCCGTTAAAACAAACGTAAAGACTTCCACTATTTTCTTACGATCGCACGTATTTCAGGCATCGTCGGGATACAACGTATTTAATGGTTTCACATAAGAGACGTTAAAGCGGTTTACGGCGAATAAAAAGCACTCTGGAGGTGTCTACATTCTTTTATTTTCGGTTCGGTTAAGCCTAAAAAAAACCGTCGTAATACATCCACGATGTAAGTCACATTATATCTTGCATTGCTTTTAATTTTATCGTTAACCCTTAATGTCTATCATGGATGCAAATTCATCCTATGCGAATTTTGTTTTAGTAATATTAAAAAACATGGCGATTGATAACACTGACTTTGTTGATATTTATTCAGACTATTAGTAGCGGCAGCGTTATTATTATAAAGCAGATCAATTCTTTGTTATACACCTGCGATTATTTACATCAACGTGATTTATTTTGATGATAACTTTTATTTTTATTTATCTATCCAACTTAACGTTATGCAGTGTAATCGGCGCATTAAAAATAGTCTGTCATGGATAAACGATACATTTTAAGTTATAAGAACTCGGTGAGAAAAAAGAAATCGGAATCATTGGTGGGGAGATAGCGCGAGATGTAGGAGAAAAATGGGAATAAAATCAAGGGAGCATTCGTCATCGAAAGTCATTCGTCTTCTTCGAGAGGTGAGGTGTAGGATAGGTACACTTATCTCGCTTATCAATGAAAGCAACCGGAAGAGTAGGTAGACCAATGCCAAACGATACGATAGATGCGAATCGAATGATGGATGCTCGCCGAACATTTCGCATTCCTGCTTTCCCACGTCACTTAAACTGGAACTCATCCCTACTTAACAGTTCGCGTTCCTTCTTTACATCGCCGTACGACATCTCTACCCAGTGATTGATAAAAATACGATTTTATATTCTATCGATCATAATTTTACCACTGTTAGAAACTCTCCGCTGGATAGCACGACCATTTGTCAATTTCAATTATCTTGCACCCGAAAGAACCGTCCTTTGAATTAATATGAAGCCTGAAGTATTATACATTTATTATTATATCATCATATATTAGGATATTATTTAATAACCTGAAAGGTGTACCACAATTAACAAATATTTCTCATAAATTCCGTCTTGGTATTCTTGAATTGAATAATTTCTAAAGCACACGTATTACGAAATTTATGTCCAAATGCTATACGAAGTTCCATTAAGATCCAATATTTCAGACCTTCGGAATCTACTTTTCCAATACATTAGATCTCAAGAGTAAAGTAAATGATATTTCATCCAATGACGTTCCTTCTAAGTTATTTTCCTTATTTCCTTAGAATTGGCATAAACTTTTCGAGTAAGTATCCTTTACACGTAATTTCATATTATGTGAGTTCCATTAGAGTTCTGGAGATCTAAAGTCTGCTTATTAGATCTCAATCTACTTCGAATTAAGTAAAAATAAATGTTGCGTATACAAATACATACAAAACTTAGTTAATTCATATCATATTCTTAATTTCTATACTATTCTCTTCGACAATGACGAGAAGTCACATTAAATATCTTCCAGTAGCCGGGGGTTAATAAAGTCGTTCGTTGGAGGTAGAATGGCGTCAACGATGTCGATCGTTCGATAAAACCGAATCTAAAGGATATCCGTGCAAGCTCATTAAGTAAATCGTCGAAGCATGGACCATTCGTAGGCTACTGTCCAGGACTCCTTCCACAGTGGAAGTCCTCGAACCGGCCCAAGGACAAAGTAACGAGTATCAAGGCAAGACGGATACTCTCGAGACTCGACTTGACTCGACTTGACTCGACTCGACTCTCGACTCCTCCTCGAGGATTCGAGTACCATGGTGCAACTCGGTGCCAGATATCATCGTAATTTATACGACAGTCGTTTGTTTCGGATCCATCGTCTTGCGATAGGAGTGCAGAAGTACGCCTTGATTATTCCCTCAGCCACCCTCTAACCCCCTTTCACGCCAATGGACGCTACTCTTGTAAACTGAGCTACCGAAACTACTTCATCCCCTTAACTTCCATATTATCGAACATTTCTTAGCTTATGAAAGTTGCGATTTGTTTACTTATTTAAATACATGATATCAATTATGATTTTGCACGAATACAATTCGCGAATTATGCTTCAGGTACAACTATTCTGTTCCACCTAGTATAATATTTTTAGTATTCATATGATTATTTTGTGGGTAATGGTTGATAAAGAAATATATTTATGTCGGAATTAATTGAATTAATTAAAATAATTGTTGGTTTGTCGTACAAATTTGATTGGAATTTAAACAGTCGAAAATATACTGCATGCTGAGACAATCCAAGTAGGAAGATTCCCAGGGAATTCGATCAGGTAACATTTCTCTTCCGGATTTATGGAGAATCGGTAACGATTTAAAGTGTATTCCGCCGGAGTTTCAATGTCCGAGAAATTTGGAGTATCAGCGAAAAACAAGGGCGTATTCCTTCTTAAAGATGTATTTCGAGAGGCAAACTGCCAGTGGATATCGAGCGGTCCACGATCCGTAAAATCCGTTGTCGTGGTGATAGGTTCTCGAGCACCTCCAGACCTCCTCCGAGGAGGATCCAAGGAGGATCCGAGCCATCCGTAGCGGTAAAGAGTATCAAGATACCATCGTAATTTATGCGACAGTCGTTTGTTTCAGTCCTGTCGCCCCAGCGATACCGAGTCAGGAATACGCCTTGCTTATTCCTATGTCGCCATATCCGAGACCGTAACACCTCGCCCTGGAGGCTCCGTTTCAATTCAATTTCCCTCCCACCATCGGCTACCTCCTGACTTTCCAACCACTCGACGACCAAATTTTATTTTCTGCTGGCGTGTTTCTTACAAGCCCGACAACTACGTATCAATCATTTCGGAGAATTCTCCTTCGTTATTTTCGACCCATTGTTTTCCACGAAATCCTTCGGAGGATATTCACCTCTGGCATTAAGAGCCTTTATGGATGCTGAAGGGTATTATTAAATAATTTGTTGAATGCTTAATGGTAATTTTACTTGTCAATTTTCCATGAAGAGTTTTTGGGTTTGATGAAAAATTCGAAAATCGGAGAAAGATGTCGAGATCATTATAATTATTCCAAGCTTATTATGCCATGGAAATTCTTGTTATTTCACGTTAAAGTTCGATCGTTTTTTCTTTAACCGTGGGAGTTAATTTTGTCGAAAGTATTAAGAGCTAGTTTCCTTTGCGGAAGTAGTCAATATTTTCAGCCGGATCTTTCTCAGTACCTGCGAAAAGATCCCCGAGATGATGATCATGCATCAACCTTTTCGGCAACCCAAGGAAAATCACCGGATCGCCTCGAACGTCGTTCGAGGCTCCAAATGTTCGGAAGGGTTCCGGTTAAAAAATGGTCTCATAAAAATCGACAGCGTGCGAAGGATGCTGCCGAGGGATTAACCCGCATTGCGAGGGACCCACACGAAAATTCTTCGTGCCTTGGAAATGCGCCCGGCAATTTTTTTGGGGTTACCGCCTTAAATCCCTTACTTCGAACTACGATAATGAAGTTACGTAAAACTCGACGAAATGATTATAATTCAACAAAATTTTATAGTACTTCTAAAGAAATACGAAAAGCATCTTCTTTCCTAGAGATTGTTTAGTTTCTCTAATAGTACAAATTAATAAGGTGATAAACGAAATATTAGACACGATCGTTTTGAATAGCAGTTCAAACATAAATTGATTGAAGAATTATCATTAACTTGGTCGTGAGTGGTCGGTCAGGAAAAAGAAGAAGAATTGGGTTGTCGAAAGGTTGTGGAGGGTAGAAGAGATTGAACCTTTCATCCCTGTCGTATAGGGATAAAGAAAAATGTGCTTTCGAACTGTGCCAACCCCCCCCCCCCATCCATAGACAGCCCTTCCACCCTTCTACTGCATTCCAGATTTGATTCCCAAATGTAAAGTAGAATTGGGTCGCTTCTCTTCGAGCTTAGAATTTCAGGACATACGTTTACATATCTCGACCTCCTTACCACTAAATTCTGAATGTATATTCATAATTATATAGGACGGTTTGACTAAAGCTCTTTAAAGAAAAATACCGAAAATATCCTCTCTAAAGATAAGCAAAGGTACGTGGGGCAATTTGAATATATTTCAAGACAATAACAGTAAGAACTAATTTCAATCACGATAGCCGACTTAACGAGAGCAATACTTCTTCGGTAGATTTCAGTTCGGTACATCGGGATTAGAAAAACAGAGGCTTCCCGTCGTCCGGCTTTGAGAATCCTTACTGAAAAGGCGTCGGATGTAAAATGGCCGTAGTGTAATTAGTACACGAAGTTGGTAACTCGATAAGCCGATAATGGGAAAGCTTCCGTCCTTCCGTGCCCTTCTCAAGCTGGAACAACTGACCTTGTTATTTCGGCAAACACATCAGGTTTCTGGCTCATCGCCATCCGCTCGGTCAAAAAGGGTTCTCTCTATCTACGTTGGTAGCCCCGGGGATCAGATACGTCCGGACAAATGAACCGAAAGAATCCGCGGCGCGGTTGCTTTACATCGCGATGAACACGTAGAAAAGAGGGAGGAATCGTCGAGGGGGTAGATAGATGAGTGCTGATTACGACATGAGCCCCCTCCAGTTATCCACCGCCACCCCATAATGACGCAATTAAAACGGCACAATTTCACTCACGGTCGACATGGAAAGGGGTCGTATTTACCTTTCACCCCTCGATACCTTTCACTCCCTTCATTCACCACTCAAGTTTCTCTACCCAGCCCCACTTTCGAGTACAAACACCAATGTATTGAGTATATTAGCTTACTAGAGTTTACCACGATGTCAGGTAAACCCGCTATCCAATTAATGTGATTAACTTAATTAATAGACGCAGCCGAGTATTCCTGCCATGAAATTTTATTTGAATACATACTCGAAATTGCTTTTTAGTACGCATCAATTAATTCCATTGGTACCACTGGTATTGCGTAAATATTGAGTACTCCATTGCGCTCATTAATAATCGGAAGTTTTTATTTCAAAACAGGTCGATTAAACTCTTCTTCTTCCACGATGAAATAGAAGTGTTTATGGTATAATAATCAAACATGAGTCATGAAAGATGTCGTTATAAGGGTCAGGTGATAGTTAGACTGTAAACAAAGCAACTTGGTAATTTTGATCTTATCTAATAGGGTGGATTCTGAGAAAGCGACCGTTTTCACCACCGATCGCAATATCTCGCCAGTGCTTCGGCGAGGGTTGCAGCTCGGTTTGTGTGCACGACGTTGTGGTGCACTTTGGAATCTAATATGGCGCTGACGAGGAAGACCTGTCCAATAAAATGTCCTCGGTGCATAAACAGTAATACCATCCTGGTCATGGTTATTGCGGGTTCCACGATCGTTTGTATTCAGGCATTTCGCACAGTGAACTCCGCGACAGAAATGTTACCCGACATATTATATTTGGCTAATGAAACCGAATTACTGAGTTGCCACCTATGTACGTAGCTTACCTGCCAAGATTAACTTATACGAACCACCGGCATTTTCATGCTAAATAATTTAATCCACACATTCGTAACCAAGTTAGAAACGATATGATAAGAGACTATTAACACTAGAACTACGGAGGCCGTCAAAATAACGAGACCACGGAATTTAATAAAAACGTTCAAATTGATAAGGTTCCATTTTCTAAGATTTCTTGAGGCTCAAGTTGCATAACGGATGTAATTAAATCGTTTAATTTACTTTTCCCATTCATCCTTATTTTTAAGGACGTATACGAGAATATATAATATATTGAATTGGCTAGAAATTTCGCGCGTTTGCATTAATATATTGCGTGGAAATAGAGGTGTTTTTATTTTTAAAAGGAAATTTAAAAGATGTAAAAAAATTGAATAACTATCCCTTTCCAATCGCGTATTAAAACCGCATGAACTTATTGGCCAACTTAATAAATATGGCTGAATACATTCTCCGTAGTTCTTAGAAATCACTTTACATACCGCAGCAACGTGGCATCAAAAACTATTCATAGATTTTGACTAATGACATATTCACTGGTGAATGGATTAATGCTCAAAGGAAGAGCAGTTTTAATATTCGGTCTCGATTTATTATGTACACAAAGATGACATCCATCGTCAGCATGATAAGATTGAACGACAGGTGCACTCGAGGGTTGTCCACCACGATTTCGTAACCCATTCGATGCAGACATATACTGAATCCACTCAGCACGATCTTCGAGTATTCAGCTTTGCTTTTGAAAGTACCGGTACGTGTTGGTAGTTCAGTGTCGAAGTCTCGTTAGCGAAGATCAAAGCAACGGAAGAAAGAGAGGACTCATTCAGATTCCTAGTCATGCGGAGTAATATGAAATAAGCTTATCTGCCGAAGCCGATCAGTCCCGTGGTTGCATACCTCGAATACATACTTTGCATTACCTCGCGAATGTGCGTGTACATTTGAATATAAAAGAGATCGGCGAAGAGTGTTGGACGAAAAAAGTCGTGGGGGGAAAAAAAATACTGGCGAAAGAAACGAAGAGAATGACGAGGAGGACAGGGAGAAAAAGTGAGGAGAAAGGTTAAAAGAATATAGTGTGCAAGGACCCGAGAATATGGGGATCGTTGACATTACCCCGACGTATATCTGGATTCGTGATATGATAATAAGACCTGAAAATCACATCAGTGCCACGCGAAAAGAAGCAGTCCTATCAGCATGAGAATACTTGCTTTAGAAAAATTCTTTTTGGAAAGAGATAGCGGGCTTTCTATGACCATATGGAAAGTGTGTATTTTCATGTGGCGGGTGGATTTTCGGATAAAAATATGATTTATTATATTCGGCCACTGTGTCGTGGAATATACTTCTATAAGTATCTCTCGCCGTTATGAACGATTTTTAAAAGAAAATCTTTAATAAATTCTAAATATGAAAATAAAAAATGTAATGCAGATTTGTAACACATATTTGAATTACTAGTCGGTGTCACACTTAACATTTTTTATTAAGTCGAATCGGATTGATAAGTCATAGATGCGGAAAAGAAATTGTTAAAATGGCATTTTATTAATTATTACGATTCTTGGTACATAATGATAGTTCTCATGTAGTTTAGAACTAAATTCATTCTTCATGCATACATGTAAAATACTGACAGTAACACGTGTCCGTAGTTACATGTCCCGGTTACACAGCTAGTACATTTGTGGTAATATAATCACATAGATGTAGGATCATAGTTCATAAACGTAGTTCACGCATAAACACAGTCGGGAGATCTAATTACGCTAATCAACTGTCAGCACGTCGTAATCGGGTGGCTTATTACGCTTCCGTGGGCTGCGAGTCTCCATTATCCTATAACGAAGATTTTCCATTCCTTGATAATGGCCTTCGTCCCGCGGAATCGAATGATTTTTAAATTAACTGGCGAGTCACGTTGGTTGGGCTGCCACCTCGCGATCTCCATTATGCGAGATACTGATTACCGTCACAACTCGGCTGATTACACCTCCGATAATCCAACGAAGCGAAACAACGAGAAATTAGCGAGCTCGGATAGCACGGAGGTTAGTCGAATAAATCCCAGAAAAAAATGCCCCGATTGTTAGCCTCTGCTGAAACTTTCAGATAAACCGGATTTTGCCATATTCGCCTGATGAACCCGTTCTCGCCAATCGCATTCCTCGTTTATCTCGAACTTCAGTATAATGAATATATTGTTTGAATGCATGCGATAAAGTCTTTACAATTTTAGGATTATACTAAATTATTTCATTAAATAATTCATCTAAAATGAAATAAAGTAAAAGTAATACATAACGGAATGAGATATGACGGAATAATAAGGACATTAGTAATAAATAATGGAATCAGAGATTGTTAAAGTTCTGTTAACATGTATATTCTTTTTTGATGGACATTTTATTGACCAGATTTAATTAATACTAAAACTATTAAAATAGTGAACTGACGGATCTACGGTATTTAATGAAAATGACGACATT
Source organism: Nysson spinosus (assembly GCA_910591585.2). NCBI lineage: Eukaryota > Metazoa > Arthropoda > Insecta > Hymenoptera > Crabronidae > Nysson > Nysson spinosus. The sequence goes on along the minus strand of OU342837.1, from coordinate 4,243,315 downwards.
TATAACGTTCCATTTTCTGAGATTTGCTTGCGGATCGTGTTGCATAATTGAATTAATTAAATCGGTTAATTTCTTGTTGGCATGCGACATTCTTTTTAAGGACATAGGTGACTTTATATTTGATTAAAAATACTTTGATATATTTAAATTAGTATCAAAATTCGTATTAATTAATTTTGAATAAGCCGCAAAGAACAAACCGATTAATAGACTGCTTTCAGACAAGATATAAATAGTCGTTAAAGAAAAATTTCATTCTGGCTTGTTACTGAAGAAAGTCAAATTTCAATGGATAAACTTTCCTTTCCTATCATTCGATTCAGATATGAAATGTCGAATAATTTATTACTACAGGAATCTCATAAAATAAGATAGATCTTGGAGAAAAGCGTGGATCCAGAGTACAATGAGAAAGTCTGGCTCAGCCAACCATTTATCGTGTCTGATTATAAAAAGGCGTCTCCACTCGGTGATCGGAACCTTACTAAAACGATTCTAGATTTCAGAATCACGAATACCAACTCCCTCCGTGCTCGGAGTCGTTTCATCTTCCGCGTAGTGCGCCAAGTTGTTCCGAAGTTCAATTGGAGCTAAATCGTTTCCAAAGTTGTAACCATTGAAAACCGCTCGCCGACTATTATTGGTCTAGGACGCATAGTATAATTACTGTTTCCTCGATCTCGATCTATCCCGCCCCTCTCCTCTGCAATTCCCTCTTTTAACCTCTGCCCCTATCGAACACATGGAACCGTCAAACTCAGGTACATATTAGGTGGTCCATTAACTTCGTTCCGAATTTCTAAAGATGCCAGTTTACTGTAGTAAATAAATTCTTAAGTGAATTTAAAGATCACGAATTTTATATAGAATTAAATAATTATGTACATCTATCTACATGAATACGATGGATACATATATAATTTGGAAAAACTTTATAGAATGTTTTCGTAGTCGAAATGTTTTTGATTATAGTGTTTCAATATAATAGTCGAAACCATGATTCGAATATAAACATTTATAGTTGAAGCGACGCATGAATTTTGATTGAAGTCGAGATTGATATTTATTTTTCTTACGCAAATATTTGTTCACGAGTAACATCTCAAAATCTCTTGTTTTGCTTGTTCGACCAAAATATATCGATTCGGTAAACGGTTAACTTTCAGTTCGATGTTGAACGAATAGATAGACGACCCAGGTAAGATCTTAACTCGACTTCGATAACTTTCGTGAACAAGTTTGTAGAATACGTGAGGTGAAATCGCGTGAAAAATTCTTGCGGCTTGCTTTTCCGGAGGGAACAAGAATAGAGCAAAGCAAAGTTCCTCCGTATCTATGGTTACTTGTATAAAATCTATACCGGTTTTACGGTATACTGCTGATATATAGTCCCAAATTTATTTTTATGGAAACAAGATCCAGTTATTATCGATGAATCGAGATCTGATTGAAGCATTCATTTATAAAATTAAAAATACCGTTTGGAAATATTAATCTACTTCTTTAACCTTTAGATACCCTGATTGCTAACATTTTTAGTATCCGAATAATAAGCTTTGATAAAACGATCGAAAATAATATTTTAGAATTTGATGTATTCCTTAAGAAATATTTTATTCTGAAGGGGTATACCTTCAAAAATTGTCAAAAATTAAAAGTCGCCAAAATCACTTCTAAACGACCCAAATCTATGGTGGGTGATGTATAAACATATTCTAGGACGATTTCTGGTCGAAAGAAGCGGTTAAAAAATTTTTATTGGTCAAAAATGGGTCGAACCCAAGTCGAAAAAATGTAAAGGGGTATACCTTCAAAAATTATCAAAAATTAAAAGTCGTCAAAATCAATTCTAAACGACCCAAATCTATGGTGGGTGATGTATAAACATATTCTAGGACGATTTCTGGTCGAAAGAAGCGGTTAAAAAATTTGTATTGGTCAAAAATGGGTCGAACACAAGTCGAAAAAATGTAAAGGGGTATACCTTCAAAAATTGTCAAAAATTAAAAGTCGCCAAAATCAATTCTAAACCACCCAAATCGATGGTGGGTGATGTATAAACATATTCTAGGACGATTTCTGGTCGAAAGAAGCGGTTAAAAAATTTGTATTGGTCAAAAATGGGTCGAACCCAAATCGAAAAAATGTGAAGGGGTACACCTTCAAAAATTGTCAAAAATTAAAAGTCGCCAAAATCAATTCTAAACGACCCAAATCGATGGTAAATGATGTATAAACATATTCTAGGACGATTTCTGGTCGAAAGAAGCGGTTAAAAAATTTTTATTGGTCAAAAATGGGTCGAACCCAAGTCGAAAAAATGTAAAGGGGTACACCTTCAAAAATTGTCAAAAATGAAAAGTCGCCAAAATCAATTCTAAACGACCCAAATCGATGGTGGGTGATGTATAAACATATTCTAGGACGATTTCTGGTCGAAAGAAGCGGTTAAAAAATTTGTATTGGTCAAAAATGGGTCGAACCCAAGTCGAAAAAATGTAAAGGGGTACACCTTCAAAAATTGTCAAAAATGAAAAGTCGCCAAAATCAATTCTAAACGACCCAAATCGATGGTGGGTGATGTATAAACATATTCTAGGACGATTTCTGGTCGAAAGAAGCGGTTAAAAAATTTTTATTGCTAAAAAATGGGTCGAACCCAAGTCGAAAAAATGTAAAGGGGTACACCTTCAAAAATTGTCAAAAATGAAAAGTCGCCAAAATCAATTCTAAACGACCCAAATCGATGGTGGGTGATGTATAAACATATTCTAGGACGATTTCTGGTCGAAAGAAGCGGTTAAAAAATTTTTATTGCTCAAAAATGGGTCAAATCCAAGTCGAAAAAATGTGAAGGGGTATACCTTCAAAAATTCTCAAAAATGAAAAGTCGCCAAAATCAATTCTAGATGGTCCAAATCGATGGTATATGATGTATAAACATATTCTAGGATGATTTTGGGTCGAAAGAAGTGGTTTAAAAATTTTTTCGGCCAAAAAATGGGTCGACCCAAAATCGCAAAAATGTGAAGGGGTATACCTTCAATTTCACTTTAATTTCTGAGATATTTCAAATTTTATATTATATTATACATTTTGTACATATTTTATATTTTTCAAAATGCATTCCTAAAATTTGTCGAATGTCTTCAGTATGCGTAACGATCAATGGCGATGTTTTCCGGCGGATCGCATTTGTTTTTTTCGCGTAAAAAAGAACGGCATCGTTCGAGACGAGGAAGCGTAAATTACTTCGCCATTAAAAGGTATAAAACTCGAGAATACAATGTACTGCACGGAAGATTGTTGTTGACGTCTGGATCCTCCTGTGAAAAAGTCTACGTAATATCGTTTCAACGCCTCTTATCAGACTACGATTTTACTTTAATTATTCGCGACAGCTTTTATCTCGTAGTTATTACACGCATAGCACTTCGCGCGAAAATGCAGCTCGATGGAGAACGGAGAATGATTAACGGATTCTGGATTGGTGTCATAATCATAGTCATTATCAATACCTAGAAAATATTCCTCCAAATATTATTCAACAATTTTAATAAGTTTTACCTTCGCGAAAATCATTAGTCCCGTAATAATATTTAAGAATTAATTTTCAATAGAATTATGTCTTAGCTTAAAAGTCGCGTGAATGATATCAACTTTTATTTCAAATGAATTTTATTATTTTATTATTTTACATAGCACTTAAGAATATTTTCATTCTCGAATCCTTCCAATTTGTCGTCCAAATTTGAACAACGAATACCAAGAAACTGTCTCTTATTTGAAAATGGAATTAAAACCTTTTATTTAACCCAGTTGTGAATAATATATCTCGTTCGTTATCTTTCACACAGCGAAATGAATCTCCCCTTATTTTGACGTATCAATCAAGTAGGAGCAGTTATTCATCCTTAAAAGATCCCTCTCGCGTTAACATCTGTATTACCCGTCGTCCTCGTCAAGGCCTTCTTTACGACAAACTGATAACGCGTTCGAGGGGGGCGTCATTCCGCTTCTCTTTCTTCTTCTTCTTGCGGAAGAAGCAGAGGAATCAGTTCGCCCGAGTACTCTCGGCAACGAGAATAGAGAGTCTCGCCAAGATAAGGTAGATACGATCTGCCGCCATAGTGCTGGTTAATGACCTGCTGTTTATGCAGGAAAAATCTGGCGGAAGGGTATCGTAAGCCGATGGAAGGGGACAAGGGTGAGAAAAATGGGATGGGGTTAGAATCGAGGGTGAGAAGGAACTCGGAGGGAAGAGGAAGAAACACGAAACCTTAAACAAGGATGGTGTCTTCGGATAAATGTATAAGAGAGAGATCAAGAGGGGCACTGAGAGAGAGAGAGTGAGAAGGGGTAGAAGGGAAAGGGAGGATAAGAGAAATATGAAAGAGAAGGAAGTGGCGAAGTGAAAGGCGGAGGGAAGCAGAAAGTGATAGTGATAGTGATAGAAAAAAGAGGGAAGAGTGGATAGGGTCGTTGTACCATCCCACAAGTTTCTCTTTCCTCCTCGAGTCGCTCTATTAAAAAGTTGGAGATAGCTGAAAGGGAGGTTAAGGGTGGCCGGTCCTTAACGCATACCCTCGCCCTATTTACAACTTCATAAAATCTTTAAAATCCACCGTAAGCAGGTCTTCGAGAGTCAAGCCGATGGATTGTTGTCCCGACTCGAATCGCTATTGGTCTAACCAGTTTACCGTACCCTGCTAGGATTTCTCGGAATAAGTAAGGATGATCTTTTTACAGCTTTTGATTTTATAACTTTGTCTGAGGTCAAGATATTTTTATGATACCTCGTATTATATTTGAGGGTTTTTTAATGCAAACGTTCGGCTTTATATATTTTGTAAGTAATGAAGAACATTACGTAGCATTATTTTAATTCAAGTATTGGACAAACGGTTTTTATTTATATTAGGTATCATTCAATCATTCATTTAGCTTAATTATCGATCTTATCCGAGCATGATTTTTAAAGCGAGTGATACAAGTACGACAAATTTGTTAAACTGAGTTTGCAATAATATTTCATTCCGATCTGGGTCAACCTCAAGTCAAACAGTGATTACATCGAATACAATAACACATCGTAGACTGGAAACAGTCTCACCGACTTCTTGAAAATTGTGAGTGACATAAGTCAATTTAAGTCAGACAATGAAAAGGACCAATATGTATTTTATTCGTTAATTTAGTATTCCTAGGACAATTTAATCTTCGTATTACCTCAATGGTAAAGTTACCTGATTTCGGTTTCTGAATATTTGTACCATTATTTTTTAAAATCGCCTTACCATATAAATAATGCAATATGATACGATGCAATACAATACAGTATAATATATTATAATATGAACGGCATAATTCCGTAGAGATCGCAGACTTCTCGGTAATCGAAAAAGATCGATAGCCAAGAAAATAATAGAGCAACGGAATTCTATAAAAAATAGATTCGTCGGTTTGGCGATACCAGGATGGAACGTCTATTTACTCGACGTTTCTTCGGGCGTCAAACTTATCAAGCGTCGCGTCGAAATTTCCGGAGGTTCTTGTATGAAAAAAAATGAGAGGAAAGAAATGGTCGGTAAGGGGTAAAATCGAGAAGCAGTAACCCACATCGTGATAAAGCACAGGGGTTGGAAAATCGCTTGCTGCAAGAGTGGGCAGGATAACGGGCGACTTACCGAATATGATTTATGTCCCAATATAACTGGGCACCGATAAAATAAGGAGCCATCTTTACCTCTTCTCCTTACCTTTCTCTTTCTACTATTTCATTTGATCTTTTTACCTACCTCCCTTTCTCTCTCTGCTTGAAATCAAAATCCCTTCGATCTACGGTGGAACTCAGAATTATATTTACCTTCAGTTTATTCTGTTTATTTAATAAATTCCATGGTTGAGATAAATGGTTTTACTGTCTGGTTAAAAGCTACTTCTTCCACTTCCAGCCTTCCATGGAAGGAATCTCGTTAATTTCTTAAAATAACTTTGCTATTCTCATAAAAATGATATATTAATAATGAGTATAGTATGTGATAAGGTTTCAAATATTTAAATTGATATTAAATTCGTATAAATATATGTAGCTGGCACTGAGTGCATCGTCGAGCGATATTTTCAACTATCAAAAGCTCTTGAATGCATAGAATTTGATTTATTTTTCTTATAAAGTACAAAAATATAATAATTGCTTATTTCATAAATTCACGTAAAAGATATATGACATTCTCATAATTTAATTCCACAATCGCCAAAAAATTGATTTCCAAAGGCCCGGTTAGGGAAGCAATAGAAAGCAGCCGAGAATGAATTCCTCCACAGACGTCGAACTAAAAGTGATCCGTCGAAACTGTCCTCGGCAAGATCGTCTTCGAGGGAAGTTCTTATCTCTTATTTTTATCCAGAATATATGTATAGATGTGCCCAGCCTATCTTTCGAACTTCGTCTTCGTACCTCCCCCCTCCGTTTCCTTCTTCCGTCCCACTCCGAAGTCTCCCCAGAAAGTACTTAGATAAGCCCTCGTGTACTTTTTGCGGCAATTCCAAGCCGGGCTAATCGAGCGAATGATTTTTAAGGGTGATTGTTCTGAAAACTTCCGGAGATTCTCCTAACCGCCTGGGACAGTGCGCGCCGGAGCGGAGCGGAGAGGAGTGGAGCGTAGTCGGGTTGAATGGAATCGCAAAGGGACTCTTAAGGAGGAACGAATAAGACGGAGGACTTCATCCTCGGGAGTGATTGGTCGATTTGTCACTCTCTCTACCTACGTCCTCTCTCTCACCTTCACCCTTCTCCTCTTTCTTTTTTGAACCTCACCCCCATGAATCAAGACTCTCGGACTTCCCCTTGATGGTTAATTGAACCGGTCGAGCTGCTGATCCGACAAGCGGGTCTCCCTCTCTTCATCTTCTCTCATCTCTATCTCTCTCTCCCCCTCTCTCTATCGTCGCGATTGATCTTCGCCAGTTGATCGACCAACTTTATCGGAAAAACGAGGTAAGATCGATCGTACGAGTTTTTTTAACGGTTACTCTCCTTCTTCCGAAGTATCCCCCGTTTCCCTGTCGATGGACGAAGGATTGTCGCCTTTCCGACTCGATGATCACGATAGTTCGTCTGGCTTCTGATTCTTTCTCTACTCGCTTATTATCCGCGATCAAGCTTTATTCTTTCCATCAAGATACAAGAGAGTATACATAACATTAATTAAATCAGTTGATGGAACCCATTGTTTAACACTAGAATTACCGGGGATATATTCAGCTATATTTGTATATTTATATCTACGCCCTTAAAAGAAGGATAGATGGAAAATATAAATTAATCAATTTATTTATGTCCATTATCCACGTGAACCGCGAAAAATCTCAGGAAATGAAACGTTATAAATTTGAACATTTTTATTAAATTCCGAGGACCCGTCATTTTGACTGCTTTGGTAGTTTTAGTGTTAATTGCATGCCAAACTTACTTCTCCACTTGAAAGCATACTTTTAATGGTGATAAACAGGAAGATTTAACAGCACCTCCCATTTGGATCACCGTGGAATATAAATGTAACACGATTAACCATCGAAATATATCGTCGAACAATGAGAAAAAAGAAACGTCACCGGCACGGGTAGACATTAACTTTTTAACCTACTTAATGATTCCCCTGTTGCGGAGTATCACCCTTCATATCGGAATAAATTATGAAAAAAGAGCTTATCCCTCGGAGCGGCGGAGGTGGGGACGGAGGTGTACGCGGCAGGTACTCGGTGCGAATTTAATAAAGTACGACCGCGTGATAAATCCGTGCTCACTTAGTAATGCGGTAGCTCGCGAAAGGCGAAAAACAAAACTTAAGGAAGACACATAGCTGGAAAAATCCTAATGAATAGTAATGGCCCGGACGGTTATACGGCTACGCCCGCAGGACCGTATCGCTCGAGGGGTCTTTACGACTTTCACTGAGAATAATCAAGAAGAAAAATCTCCTTCTAGGTCATCAGGTGCTTCAGGTGTCCTCAATGATCACCGGGAAAAATTTATTAAGCGCCGGTTATTAATCGCTTCTGATTTAAGTGCATTAGAAGCGCGAACGAACCACCTTGCGGGTTCCGTTTGGAAACCTTTTTTTTCGTGGCACTTCAGTTTTAAGAGGAACCCCTGCGGGAGTAAATGGTCGAGTGGAAGAAGAATTAAGGGATTATCGTTAGGAAGAATCTGCTAAAAAAAGGTGCATTTACTCTTTATTACCTCAGGTATAAACATTCATTGGATGGAGGACAAAGACTCTGATGTTTATTTGAATTCATTATCTCGCGAACAGAATGAAAGTGCAAGTTATGTCTGCCTTAAATTCTCCCTTCATTACGTGTTACTCGATTTTTTTATTATCTTAATAAAGATAAGAAAGATAACGGAATAAGGAGGATAAAATAATATCACGTTGATATTACTTTTAATCTCCACTTAGTTCCAAGTTTTTTGGAACTATATTTCCGACGTTAGAAAATTGTTCTGCTTACTTTATTCATCGAACTCTTGTCTTCCAATATCCTGGACAATGATGCAATTAAATTACTTCATTATTTATTATCAGTGAGAAAAAGTCAAGTTACTATATCATGCAGCTTGCGCCGTGCAAATCCAGGATTTATGGGGGTTGCTTATAAATTCGCTGGCAGTGTAGTTTTGAGTTTTCATTAACTCGAAGTCCGTGCTACGAAGATGTTCAGCGAAGGTGTAAACACACTGTTAGTATCCGAGTTTATTGTCTAATACCGTCTCATATTACCATGTAAATACGCTGATACACGCGCATCCACGCTCAGTTGGCATTGTGAACTCGCGCTAGTTACACTGTATTTCATATACGTAAACTCGATGCGCAGATAAATGTCTGCTTTACATTTCACCGTGTCACTGGCTTTTAAGAGGGACGATAAACTCTTTTGACACACTGGAATGATCTTCTGAATTATGGTGCGCGAGTTTGAAACAAGTGAAGTGATAAAACATAATAGATCAGGCAGTAAAGCAATAATTAATTCGTCAACCTTCTAGTTTCTTGTTGAATTAATCACGCCGGGATAAGTAGAACTTGCTAAATTAATAGAGGCGGTTGTGGATTATTTAAAGTATGACAAGAAAGAGCAAGAAACGAGAACGTTCTTTTTCCGCGTAGCCACGGCGAGGCTGTAGACTTAGGATAATGAAGTTCAACGATCATAAGTTAGTTACAGACACTTTGCTCCTCAAAAGAGTGAGTTAGCAAAGTTAGCTTTGCAATTAGACACTTAAAGGATATTCGTAATTTCATCCCTGTATTCATGGGGCTCATGATTCTTGTTACACCTTGGAATTAAATACTCGAGTAATGCTATTTTTCCGAGCTATTATGCTGATTAGGTTATACGTTCTATTATGTGCTATAATGATCCTTTTACACTCAACATTTTTTAAATATTTCCACAAATTGATCAGCTTTGCAATAATTATACAATATGTTCAACGTAACACAGGCTACCTAATTATTCTTAGTGATCTGAAAAATTCTATAAAAACCGACACCGAAAAAAATCCTCTTTCAACACACCATCCCACGATGTTTCAGTTATTTGTTTTTTGTGAAATCATATTAGTTTTAAACGATGAAATATATCTACAGCATATTTATATTATAAGGTCAGTTATGCAGCATGAACAACCATAAGCGAGTGTCTTAAACCAAGATTGGTTCGCCATAACTTTTCTATCATACCCTGTAGGAAAATGATCAATGAACTGGTCGTAAGCCGCGGAAATGTTTCACGCATAAAGCATAAATTTGCTGGGTGCATAGAGGTCCTTGCAGGATTTAACGCGAGCAATAACAGTTAACGGTGAGCTCGGAAACGGTGGCAGGGATCCTAAATCGATCGATCGATCGAAAAGCTACGGGATGGCGACCGATATACACGATAGCCGAGGCTGTATCCATTCGCGTGTAAACGCGTTGATGTAAACGCGTCGATAAACACGTAAGTCCACATCGTTACGCGCGTCCACGGCCTTCGACAAGCTATGTCTCTCACGTCTGGCAAACCCTATGCTCGATTTTACGAAGACCTATGTTACGTCATGGGACCAACCCCACGGATTAGCATACACCTATATAATCATCCACCTGTACACTTACCTAGGTTTGCGCACTATATTATTCTCTCAGACATACCGTGTCAGCAGAAAGAACACGTTAAACGAACGGAAAATGAAATAATTCGGGAACTCCGCGATACGGATTTTCATCGCGGAAATCGCAGCTTTTGCACTCGAAATTAATCGTTTTACAGAACATATCTAACTTTTTCCAAATCAGATTCACCTTATTGCAAAGCAAATTCACCCTTCCGTTTTACATTGGACTCTTTCTATTACAGAAGCTTAAGAAATCACATTTGTAGAAAAGCTTGAACTGCAAGAGGGTAGATTTGATTTGCAATATAATGGATTTTATTTTGACGGTTGAAATATTTTTATAGAATTCTGGGAGAGTAACAAATTCGAGCATTTTATTAACAAGATAGTAATAGATTTCATTAATGAATATCATGGAGAATAATTCACTGGATTAATTTATCACCGTATCCATAACTATGTTCGTATGACGACGTAACAGTTTCAACAGCTGCCGCGACAAATGTCATAATTTGGAAGTAATTACAATGCCAAGTCGTAAATTAACTGGACCAGTAAGTTATCGAAACTTCGTTTCGGCCAACAAGTGGGGCACTTTTATCAGAAAAATATTTGCCTCGGAGAAATTTATAACTTGAATGACACGTGTAGCCTGCAAAACTGTTATAAAACATCAGCTTTCCTGTGGATTCAAACCACCGATGCATTGTTTATGCAACACAATGTTCTTCCTAGATTAATTCAACACTCTTCAAATTTGCATTGTCAGTTAAGGAATGTTTAAAAAATGTGAAGTACGTCGAGAATACATCACTTGTTATCCTCATTTTCTCAAGATTTATAACTTCTATCAAAATGACGGGCACCAAATAGGCCACATTTCGCATGCAAATACAAACAGCAATTTTCACTAAATATTAATAACCATATTTACTGTGCCATAAAACAGAACCTCGTGCGACTATACCTGTCATTGAAATTCTCGAATTTGCAAATTTCACGAGACAAAGATCGGAACACAAAAAATCTGGTTTACCGAATCGAAAGCAGCATCCGAATCGGGTCAACCCATTCATGGGCGGAGGAGATATAATGCGGCGCGAAGAAAGATCACATCCATTGCGTTTCTCCGTTTTCCCGGGAGTGTTCAATTCATAACTAAAAACCTGGTGCGAAGTAACAAAACCACATGCTTTTCCGGGAAACTCTTATCTCGTCAGTTTTCCCGGGGTATCCCTGGCGTATAATAAACCAGTGAAATAAAAATGTTGAAATCGTTGAAAGTGGTCGGAGTGCTGGTGGTAAAAGAAGACCGAGGTCAGAGATCAGCCGAATATCGGACAGGAAGGAATCATGGGGTATGCCAGTCGGAAGTAATGAGAGGATAAGTGCCAACACGTACATGCTGCTTCCGGTAAGTATATCTTGGTCACGTAGTAGTGGATTCCGTGGTACACGTACTCCAGAAATGAGCTGCGAAACTGAGAGCCAGGTAAAAGTGTCGGGAACTTAGTCTCGCAAAATGAACAACCACCGACGGCCACTGAAATCTTTTACGCGAAAGACTTTTGGTCTCCCGTTGGTTTCTAAATGTATCTACGTATCAGTGAATCGTCTTACTCCCTGGTTCCTCTGTTTCTCTGTGTCTACGTGAACCATCGAGTTCTTTCAAAGCTGGATGACTCGGCACTCTACGAATTGCTACTTCGAGTTTCTCCGGAAAACTACGTGGTTGCGGCTTCGATTTATAGGTTTTCTCGTATGTTAGTGAAGCGAATTTTGCAGATGAAAGGAAACGCACCTTTATGCTGTATGTATAGAATCTTGTGTGCGGTTCTCATATGGTTACTTTAGAATTCTGTGTAGTGCATATAATACGAGGATGCTCTGAGCGTAATTTTTATTTTTATTCATAAATACAGCCATTTGAGGGCATGTTAACACGTTGTGGATAGATGACGAGATATCACGCATTTTTTGTTTACCAATCAAGAGTAATTATTATACCAGAATTATTAAATGCTGGAGAAACGTAAATATTGTAAATAGTCATTCATGGTAATATACGCATCAAGAATTAGTTTTTAGTATAAACAACTTAAAAATATTTGACGTAGAAGAATAGTGTGCATGCTTAATTGATTATCGGAATACAACGGATTTAATTACTTATTAAGATTCTTATTAACTTGGTGAAAATCGTTTATCAAGTTCCGGCGATTCGTTTTTTCATATTCATTTCATATTCATTTCAGATTCATATTCATATCTTAGAAACAGTTATATTTAAATCAAATAATACTGCAAGAAAATACAGAGAAATAAGATTTGTTTCTACGCTACATTACTCACGATTAGATACACTAATCTCACCATTAGTTACTATGATAAATCGTATTAAATTTATCCAAGTGCTATAATATTATTAGATATAATGCGGCTTAATTAAGAGGAATAACCACCTAAGCTTTCATTCGCGGTTCCTGCTTTTAGCGATAATATCCCAAGGTCCACTTAAAAACCGAGAGCACGAACCTATTATAATTAACACTAAAAGCAGCATATTGAAGTTTCCCATAGAAGACGTGAAAAGAACATATTTGGACCGAATAATTATTGGATTATTACATTAATCTAAGTCACCGACGTTTTGTATAATAATCAGTCGCATGAATTCAGACTTAGATCTGTTTATAAAAACAGTTAAATCGCGATCAAATAACGTTTTCACCTTTGGGATTAATTTTGGAACCATTAACCTTTTAATTAATTTTTGGGATATCAATTTTTTAATTAACCGTTGAATCATCATCCCAGGTTTTGGACATATTAAATAAACTACTTTAACCTATCAGAACCATCAAATAATTCCTGCAAAGTATCAAGAAATAAAGAACGGTCGATTAATCCAAGTCATATTTTCCACCACCGACAGTATTTCATAATTCGCAGATATTAGATACAAAACTGTGATACGATAAAAGTTCATCCAAACGCGTCCCCTTTATCAAACACTTTAGTCGACCAGTAAATAGTGCTTTCCACGGGAAGATTAGATCCGCGTGAATTCTGTGAGTCGTTATACAGCGGTAGAAAAGACCCCTATTTTCGGTGATGATAGACCAACGAATATAAGGGTGCACCGCTATAAGGACTGTTCCTAAAACGAATCGTCATCGCATTCATCTCTGATATACACATATATAGAGACCAGATATATATGTATATACACCCACACATTCTTCTGTGGTTTATGTGTCTGGTATATATGTGCCTTTTACCACTGATAGAAAGGGTGTCGGCGAAACGATTCGACATTTGGACGCTCGGTAAGCAGTTTAGCTGACGTGGAGGGCCTACAAAGAGACGATAGCTATATGCCACGATATACCACACCTTCCTGTACGTGTATATAGATATATATATATATCGATAGAGATGTATTAGTGTATTTATGTGAAGGACGCACATAAAAATATATGTCAATCAGGTTCACCGCGACACGTGGAAAGTATGCGAATGTGGAGTAATTAACCACTTGGGTCATCAATACTGAGATAATGCAGTATTGTATTTAAGTAGAATACTCCCTCGTTAAGTATGGCTAACAGCTCAGACTTAAAAGAATATTTTGGTACTTCTACATGTTTATATTAAAATCTTTGTATTAGTTAATATTTACACAAATTTAGTAGTCGATACTTTCGGTCGAAATATAAATAGCAGCTAAACAAGATTTCATCTCAATTGGAGAAAAATTGTAGGAGGTATAGGGACATCACAAATACAGAGATTTTTAATTTCACATTTGTAACAATTCGTCGTATCGATGCAATTAAGATATAATTATTATGCCATTATAATCATTAATATACACGTACTACATAATATATATCAAAATAATTGCAATAATTAAACCATGAATTATCAGCGCTGCTCAATAACTTATCATTATTTTGTACAAAATATGAAAATAATTCAGACAGATGAAATATGATTATTACGCAATTAAGGTCTGAAATATTGATAAGCAGATGTTTTGAAAAACTAGTTTTGGTTAATTTAGACAGCGCTAACTATCCAGTTAATATTAGTAATCCGTATAGCTTGCGACTTATCAATGTCCTGCGCCACGAGTCAAGGATCACAGGATAACTATACGGTCCTATCAAACGACAGACTTTTTACTTTATACACTCGGATACCTCGTTATCCTTGGTGCCTTTCATGTCTGTTTATACACACCTACCAACCTACTTGAAAATAACGTGGTTATAACGAGCCGGCCACCTCTTTCTATGCAGGTTCCTTTTTACGTGCGCACACCATCTCTGTATGCCGACATCGTTTTAGGTGGCATCTTCGTGCGCTCTAAAAGGTACATGGTCCGTCCTTCCGTTAGCTGCTACAGTTATTTATTATTTTAAGAATTCTTTATGCCCCACACGAGTATCCTCCCTTTAGTCGACCCTCTTTTTTTATTTCCACGCTGTTTTTGATGATCGCACACGTGTCGCGTTTCGCTTAAATCTTCGTATAATATTCGTCGGGTCAACCGTGGTATAATTTATCTCGCGTTAAACTTCCACGCTCTTCCATTATTAAGTATTCAAATGCATTTTTCTCGGAGGATAAATAATTTCTTTAATACTGGACTGAGTAGAATACTCGCCTTCACTCGCGTATATCGTATTATTTATTCCAGTAAAATTAAGTGAAATACATAAATATTGAAAATAAGTAAAATAATAAAATATTGGAACCAAGTCATATAATTGAATGCAATTAATCCGAGGATTTTTAGAAATGTTAATATACATGTTTACGTATTTTGAGAAATATGTGGTATTTAATGGATCGTTAGCATAAATTGATAACACTATTAATAATCTTAGTAAGGTATTGGAAAACGAGGAAGCCAGCTGGCCCTATTTCAGGATAAACAGGATATAAAGGGAAGTCGGAGGTAAGTGCAAGATACATGCACAACGATTCCCAATTATCGCTTAAACCCCACTAAGTGGATGCACACGATCCCATAGTAGATTAACTCGGAAATTTTCTCAATGGGTATGCTAAAATACACTGGCAACCCGTTAATGAAAAATAACCCGTCTACCCTGTATTTTAGGAGACCCCGCTCGTTTATAATAGCTTTATCATGATGGCCTCAGATAAAGCCTGTCATTTATTACATTCACAAATTGAGTTCGCGAGACCCCTTAATGGAAAATTCGGATGTTGCTGCCTGCTAATTATTGCTGATATCGTGCATCGATATTCCGCGAACTTCGAATATCCTTAATGCAAACGCACCCCTGTAGAAAGCAACACAATTCATTCTGGCATTAATAATTATACCGTCACAATGCGACCAGTGAACACGAGATAGGATATAAAATCCATTACTCATTAATAGTCGAAGAATAAAGATTGAGATTAATGAACGTTGACTAGTTATTTCACGTAACGGTAGAATTAATGATCGAAATCGTGTACCTGAAATGCACAAAATCGACAGGGATTCAAACGAATGGATATTCGAAGGGGACACGGTGATACAGCTTCGTCATTGTGGTAACTTTAGGGGGATGAATGATTATTTAACCAAGATGTAATCTGACTATCGTTTACCGTATAGAATAACACGTGGAGTGAGAGGAAACCAAAGCACGTGTATATACGATGCCTTCTGGCATTATTAATCCAGCTACCTTTAGATAACGAGGGGACCGGTTTAATTCGCGCGACCAACTCCCTGAGCCCCCTAAGTCTTAATCCTTCCTAACAAAAATACGCTCCCGGCTTCTAAAGCAGACAACACACCAGCTCATTCGTGCTCTTTGGTCCGCAGCGAGCGAGGGCGTTTAATCGCGTTAAAAGGTTATGAATGCCCGTGGAAAATGCACGTACCGCGCCGCGTAGACACCACCAATTAAGGTATTTAGCGTTTTTTCAAGGGGAACTACCATCGATGTACTTTACCTACCCACTTCCGCTGTCTCTTTATCTGACTTTCTATACTTCACCCTCCGCCATCCTTCCCTGATCCACTTAACCGCGGTTGTACTACCTTTGAGATATGCTGAGGTGGAAAACAAGTAATGAGGACGAATTATGGAATCACTTATATTAACATTCAGAGAAGATATTAATTGTTACACACATGATGATTAAATATTTTTCTAAAATTGTCATTGTAATAGCGGGGTCCTCTACGTTTCTCAAAATAATTCCATCATTTTTCAGTCCATTTAACAGGATGAAATATCGTCGTCAAAACGCGTGGCATAATAGAATTGGTATATTTAGAGTACATGTTATAAGAGAATAAAATGGAAGCCATAAGTCCAATTACATTTTGGGTCATATTTGTATACCATAATAAAACCTTTCCTGTTGTGGAGCATGTCGGTTTGGTTAACTGTTAAATGATATAAAAGAATAAACGAACCGCTATTAATTAGCCGCATTCGAGCGGCAGAAGAACAACGTAGGTATTTGAATTACGCTACTGTATGCGATCCCGTGTGTCTAACAACAATTTACTCGTTCCGGGCCGTTAATTAGCACGGAGTTATTTGTACGCTCATTGAAGTGCCGGTGAATGCTGCGTCTCGCTCAATGAGCAACCGCGGAAGATGTGTAGCCGTGACGAGATAAAAATTTTCCCTAATAATAACTGCCGGCAAAAATCTCTTTTCATGCGTACTTTCCGCGTTAATTGTGAAGTGACGATATGCAGTTACGTTTTTCAGGCTGCCATGGGATTGCACCCGCCAATTCACAAAATGGGAGGTACCATTACCGTTTTAATTTGCATCATTGCATGTCTATTTTATGACGCGCCCTACACCGTGGACATTATGCGCGCCGTGTCATTTAAACCTCTTCCTGCGAACCAAAACTTTATTAGAACATATTTAGGCATCGTATAACATCGATCTGGGCCAGTTAGAAGTAAAATTGGCGAGTTTGATTTTTGGCCCAGGACCCACTTTTCAGAGAACTACCCCCCCTTCTCAACTTTTCGATTTTGGGAGGCCCCATTTTTAGACTGAAAAACATTTTTAAACCGCTTCCTGTGAACCAAAACTTTACTAGAACATATTTAGGCATCGTATAACATCGATCTGGGCCAGTTAGAAGTAAAATTGGCGAGTTTGATTTTTGGCCCAGGACCCACTTTTCAGAGAACTACCCCCCCTTCTCAACTTTTCGATTTTGGGAGGCCCCATTTTTAGACTGAAAAACATTTTTAAACCGCTTCCTGCGAACCAAAACTTTACTAGAACATATTTAGGCATCGTATAACATCGATCTGGGCCAGTTAGAAGTAAAATTGGCGAGTTTGATTTTTGGCCCAGGACCCACTTTTCAGAGAACTACCCCCCCTTCTCAACTTTTCGATTTTGGGAGGCCCCATTTTTAGACTGAAAAACATTTTTAAACCGCTTCCTGTGAACCAAAACTTTACTAGAACATATTTAGACATCGTATAACATCGATCTGGGCCAGTTAGAAGTAAAATTGGCGAGTTTGATTTTTGGCCCAGGACCCACTTTTCAGAGAACTACCCCCCCTTCTCAACTTTTCGATTTTGGGAGGCCCCATTTTTAGACTGAAAAACATTTTTAAACCGCTTCCTGTGAACCAAAACTTTACTAGAACATATTTAGGCATCGTATAACATCGATCTGGGCCAGTTAGAAGTAAAATTGGCGAGTTTGATTTTTGGCCCAGGACCCACTTTTCAGAGAACTACCCCCCCTTCTCAACTTTTCGATTTTGGGAGGCCCCATTTTTAGACTGAAAAACATTTTTAAACCGCTTCCTGTGAACCAAAACTTTACTAGAACATATTTAGACATCGTATAACATCGATCTGGGCCAGTTAGAAGTAAAATTGGCGAGTTTGATTTTTGGCCCAGGACCCACTTTTCAGAGAACTACCCCCCCTTCTCAACTTTTCGATTTTGGGAGGCCCCATTTTTAGACTGAAAAACATTTTTAAACCGCTTCCTGTGAACCAAAACTTTACTAGAACATATTTAGACATCGTATAACATCGATCTGGGCCAGTTAGAAGTAAAATTGGCGAGTTTGATTTTTGGCCCAGGACCCACTTTTCAGAGAACTACCCCCCCTTCTCAACTTTTCGATTTTGGGAGGCCCCATTTTTAGACTGAAAAACATTTTTAAACCGCTTCCTGTGAACCAAAACTTTACTAGAACATATTTAGACATCGTATAACATCGATCTGGGCCAGTTAGAAGTAAAATTGGCGAGTTTGATTTTTGGCCCAGGACCCACTTTTCAGAGAACTACCCCCCCTTCTCAACTTTTCGATTTTGGGAGGCCCCATTTTTAGACTGAAAAACATTTTTAAACCGCTTCCTGTGAACCAAAACTTTACTAGAACATATTTAGGCATCGTATAACATCGATCTGGGCCAGTTAGAAGTAAAATTGGCGAGTTTGATTTTTGGCCCAGGACCCACTTTTCAGAGAACTACCCCCCCTTCTCAACTTTTCGATTTTGGGAGGCCCCATTTTTAGACTGAAAAACATTTTTAAACCGCTTCCTGTGAACCAAAACTTTACTAGAACATATTTAGACATCGTATAACATCGATCTGGGCCAGTTAGAAGTAAAATTGGCGAGTTTGATTTTTGGCCCAGGACCCACTTTTCAGAGAACTACCCCCCCTTCTCAACTTTTCGATTTTGGGAGGCCCCATTTTTAGACTGAAAAACATTTTTAAACCGCTTCCTGTGAACCAAAACTTTACTAGAACATATTTAGGCATCGTATAACATCGATCTGGGCCAGTTAGAAGTAAAATTGGCGAGTTTGATTTTTGGCCCAGGACCCACTTTTCAGAGAACTACCCCCCCTTCTCAACTTTTCGATTTTGGGAGGCCCCATTTTTAGACTGAAAAACATTTTTAAACCGCTTCCTGTGAACCAAAACTTTACTAGAACATATTTAGACATCGTATAACATCGATCTGGGCCAGTTAGAAGTAAAATTGGCGAGTTTGATTTTTGGCCCAGGACCCACTTTTCAGAGAACTACCCCCCCTTCTCAACTTTTCGATTTTGGGAGGCCCCATTTTTAGACTGAAAAACATTTTTAAACCGCTTCCTGTGAACCAAAACTTTACTAGAACATATTTAGACATCGTATAACATCGATCTGGGCCAGTTAGAAGTAAAATTGGCGAGTTTGATTTTTGGCCCAGGACCCACTTTTCAGAGAACTACCCCCCCTTCTCAACTTTTCGATTTTGGGAGGCCCCATTTTTAGACTGAAAAACATTTTTAAACCGCTTCCTGTGAACCAAAACTTTACTAGAACATATTTAGACATCGTATAACATCGATCTGGGCCAGTTAGAAGTAAAATTGGCGAGTTTGATTTTTGGCCCAGGACCCACTTTTCAGAGAACTACCCCCCCTTCTCAACTTTTCGATTTTGGGAGGCCCCATTTTTAGACTGAAAAACATTTTTAAACCGCTTCCTGTGAACCAAAACTTTACTAGAACATATTTAGGCATCGTATAACATCGATCTGGGCCAGTTAGAAGTAAAATTGGCGAGTTTGATTTTTGGCCCAGGACCCACTTTTCAGAGAACTACCCCCCCTTCTCAACTTTTCGATTTTGGGAGGCCCCATTTTTAGACTGAAAAACATTTTTAAACCGCTTCCTGTGAACCAAAACTTTACTAGAACATATTTAGACATCGTATAACATCGATCTGGGCCAGTTAGAAGTAAAATTGGCGAGTTTGATTTTTGGCCCAGGACCCACTTTTCAGAGAACTACCCCCCCTTCTCAACTTTTCGATTTTGGGAGGCCCCATTTTTAGACTGAAAAACATTTTTAAACCGCTTCCTGTGAACCAAAACTTTACTAGAACATATTTAGGCATCGTATAACATCGATCTGGGCCAGTTAGAAGTAAAATTGGCGAGTTTGATTTTTGGCCCAGGACCCACTTTTCAGAGAACTACCCCCCCTTCTCAACTTTTCGATTTTGGGAGGCCCCATTTTTAGACTGAAAAACATTTTTAAACCGCTTCCTGTGAACCAAAACTTTACTAGAACATATTTAGACATCGTATAACATCGATCTGGGCCAGTTAGAAGTAAAATTGGCGAGTTTGATTTTTGGCCCAGGACCCACTTTTCAGAGAACTACCCCCCCTTCTCAACTTTTCGATTTTGGGAGGCCCCATTTTTAGACTGAAAAACATTTTTAAACCGCTTCCTGTGAACCAAAACTTTACTAGAACATATTTAGACATCGTATAACATCGATCTGGGCCAGTTAGAAGTAAAATTGGCGAGTTTGATTTTTGGCCCAGGACCCACTTTTCAGAGAACTACCCCCCCTTCTCAACTTTTCGATTTTGGGAGGCCCCATTTTTAGACTGAAAAACATTTTTAAACCGCTTCCTGTGAACCAAAACTTTACTAGAACATATTTAGGCATCGTATAACATCGATCTGGGCCAGTTAGAAGTAAAATTGGCGAGTTTGATTTTTGGCCCAGGACCCACTTTTCAGAGAACTACCCCCCCTTCTCAACTTTTCGATTTTGGGAGGCCCCATTTTTAGACTGAAAAACATTTTTAAACCGCTTCCTGTGAACCAAAACTTTACTAGAACATATTTAGACATCGTATAACATCGATCTGGGCCAGTTAGAAGTAAAATTGGCGAGTTTGATTTTTGGCCCAGGACCCACTTTTCAGAGAACTACCCCCCCTTCTCAACTTTTCGATTTTGGGAGGCCCCATTTTTAGACTGAAAAACATTTTTAAACCGCTTCCTGCGAACCAAAACTTTATTAGAACATATTTAGGCATCGTATAACATCGATCTGGGCCAGTTAGAAGTAAAATTGGCGAGTTTGATTTTTGGCCCAGGACCCACTTTTCAGAGAACTACCCCCCCTTCTCAACTTTTCGATTTTGGGAGGCCCCATTTTTAGACTGAAAAACATTTTTAAACCGCTTCCTGTGAACCAAAACTTTACTAGAACATATTTAGGCATCGTATAACATCGATCTGGGCCAGTTAGAAGTAAAATTGGCGAGTTTGATTTTTGGCCCAGGAACCACTTTTCAGAGAACTACCCCCCCTTCTCAACTTTTCGATTTTGGGAGGCCCCATTTTTAGACTGAAAAACATTTTTAAACCGCTTCCTGTGAACCAAAACTTTACTAGAACATATTTAGACATCGTATAACATCGATCTGGGCCAGTTAGAAGTAAAATTGGCGAGTTTGATTTTTGGCCCAGGACCCACTTTTCAGAGAACTACCCCCCCTTCTCAACTTTTCGATTTTGGGAGGCCCCATTTTTAGACTGAAAAACATTTTTAAACCGCTTCCTGCGAACCAAAACTTTATTAGAACATATTTAGGCATCGTATAACATCGATCTGGGCCAGTTAGAAGTAAAATTGGCGAGTTTGATTTTTGGCCCAGGAACCACTTTTCAGAGAACTACCCCCCCAACTCTTCGATTCCAACTTTTCGATTTTGGGTCGTCAAACACAGCTGACTGGTTAACAAGGATCGTTATTCACTTGTATACCATTCTAGAAATAATTCAAATGATATATTCTGATAAAATCCACAAAAGGTGGTAAAGTTAAATTGCTGTTTCACAAGGCTGCTTTTTCTATATACTTTAAGTTTTAGTTCAATTTGGCAGGTATTTTCGATTTGGGGGCGAGTGAACATCTGGAAAGATTTACGCCTGACATATTGTTGAGTGAACTACTTAAATACCCCATGTAGTCCAGAAATATTACTCGTAACAATATCCCACTTATTCTGTAATATACTACTTACAGACTACTTGCAGTTGCAAAACGAGATGTATTCCGTCAAGATGGAGAAGTTAAATTTTCATTTTATTGAATTCCACCAGTGTCTGCGAATATTTGGAAATTCGAGTGACTCGTGACCTAGCACCGAAAGGACATTTATCTGATACTCCCCGGTCGATAAATGCATATTCATATAAATATCAGTAAAATGTCGAGCTCATATACTGTGTTTGTTCGATAAACACATGTTATTTGCAATTTATTCGTATTGCCCATTAAACCGGATCATTTCGATATATTACGGATGCGCAAACGACACCTCATTTTTCACGTTGTAGATCCGTTTGCCCTTTACATGGCTGGTTGACAAAACCTCCTTTCACCTCATATGATACACCAATATTCCATTATTCATTTTAAGTATGACATTAAATTACAATCTCATGTAATAAAAGATAATAAAATTCCAAGATTATCGTGTGGATAAAAGTAGCCTCAGATCAAACTTAAAATCCCTACTATTCTAATATTGTTATTATCTAATCCAGCTACAATTTAAAATAAACGGTCTCCTAATTACAATAATCTTATTAACACTCAATTTATATTCATAAATCATGAATCGTACTTCATAAAGATTCTAATCTCCCTAAGTATGGTACACATATTCCGCAGTCTTATATTATTAGTATCACCATCAGCAGCAAGTATATTCCTAGGGGACGCTCGAATAGATAAAAAATATTATTAGCATCGCGAAGTAATTGAGATTGGGTAATTCGGCTGGCCAATAATCCCGGATGATCCGTTTATCGTTATTCTCAGGTTGGAAACCTAGACACGTGTTAGAATCGAAGGGAAAATTGGTAGAACTCCCCTCTGCTTCTTCGATCGTTTGGCTAAACGGAGCCTAAGGGGTGGTTTGTTTTACGATATTAACGAGGATATAGGATCGCACGTCAAAAGCATGCAACTGACAGCGGCGTGGTTACGTCCGGGTTCGCAAGAGTGTGACAATCGATACACCCATCTACTACTAGACACACTGGGTAAATCCCCGTACCACCCCCGCCACAGGCGACGAGCCTCTGACACCCAGGATACATTGTTTGAGATGCTGTTAGTCTCGTTCCGATCCACTCGGCAAAGAGTCCTGGGCGCCCGTAGCTTGATGTAAACCTCCGCAAAGGGATATAATATTGGGGATGAAGACTAAACAGGATTACGTCAGGCTGGGTCGACGTGTTTAGAATGTTTTAAGCTCATTTACTAATTGATAACAAATTTACTCCGTTATCGTACCAACGATCTTACCTAACCTGTGAAATCAGATTACCAAATTTGATAGTGTCCTTTAAAAATGAGTCTTCGCTATCTTACAAAATGTTCTGGTTTCGTGGATATAACATTCTATGAGCTAAATTAATTTAGCTAGAGATATGTGCTAAAATAAGTTAGCTAAATTAATTTAAGAAACAGAAATTAATTTAGTATTATACATACATATTCTATGTCTTCAATTAAGAGATTTATATTAATTTATATCGATCATTCTATGTTCTATAATTTTCGTGATTTGATATCATAAGTTCTATTCAATGAAAGGGGACATCCTACTAACATGAACCATAGTCGTACTCGCAAATAATATCGTGAAGATATTTTGATGCAACAAAGTGCATTCGAAAGAGCGGACTTTTCTCTACAAGATACTTCGCGGAGAAAAAAATCCCACGATTCGTTCTTTCGCAATTAATTAAACTACGGGGCCTCCTCCGAGCGGTGGTGAGACTCACGAACAAAGTTGAATGAAAGTCGCCGAATAAGCGACAATAACTAAGGAGTCTGTGAAGATATTTTGATGCAACAAAGTGTATTCGAAAGAGCGGACTTTTCTCTACAAGATACTTCGCGGACAAAAAAATCCCACGATTCGTTCTTGCGCAGTTAACCCTTTCGTTATGGCAGTCGGATCCGCCGAAGTGACGCCACTGAACGGGCACCGCGCCGAAAAGTGTGCACATTGCACGTCTATAGTCTTCGGTGTTCGCCGGTGACGCCGGATATATCCGGCACCCGTAACGAAAGGGTTAAAGAAAGTACGAGGGAATAGTATGACCAGAGCGGACAGTTTTCATGTGGCATCGTCGAACCGTTCACGCTCGGTTGGCCGTCATTTCGAGCAAGCTAAGCTCAACCCCGGCATAGCTAAGGCTAACCCTTGTCGCCGGAAGATAAGGGGGAACTCTCGTAAAGCTCGAACCTACTGAAATCTACGGAAACCTACGGGAACCTATGAGAACGAGCCTGCAGAGGTTTGCTGCAGCCGTTCCGAGGGTAGAGAGGGGGAAGAACAACGCAATGCAGGAAGGGGTTGCAACGGAGTCCACCCTCTCGTACCAGAACGGAATATCGGTGTCCTCGTCGACGGTAATTCGATACACGACCCTGCCACCTTCGGAACAACTTGTCACTTAGCTCCTTGCTCTCGTAGTTTATGTTCGAATGCCACCCTTGTTATTTCGCAAACATCCTTAAATTGATACCAGGGAAACCTTCTTTTGACCCTCTTTCTGTGCTGCCTATCGGGTGCTTTCAAAATGGCATACGTTACTTTGAAACGTGTTGTAGTTTTAGTTATCAGCTTGGAAATAAGGACACAAACATTGGTGGGATATAATAAATTAGCACAAACGTGGAAAATTATATTTTTTCCATGCCTGGAATCATATATTTTGGTGCATTGATATTGAATTGATCCAATGACGATTATATTAATAATTATTATCGACGGGCGAATTTAAATATTGAAGAATCGATCACAAATGTTTAAGTGGGTGAAGCAACACATTCTTTTATTGACTGCTTCTCGAATTTTTATACACGTATATTTATGCATATGTATCTGGAAACATGTAGATGCACAATTAAATGACTGGAAATATTAATATGCATGCAGTCGCATGTGTCGAGCAACACAAATCTCTTGTTAAAAGTGGATGTAAAATAAATGGTTCGAGTAATCCGTTTTATTACGCCTGATATATGCTATACGATTAAAAATTGAAAAGCATTTTCCGGTCGCGCTAGAATAAAGTGACAGAAATATTTTCGAATAACAGGGTTATTTTATTCAGTCTGTAATGCATTTATGCGTACGTGACCGGAATGCGATAAAACTTGTTCGGGTTAAAGTGGAATTTTTACGCAATGACATCGCGTCCTTCCTCGCTAAAGAACCGTACATATTTTATGAAAACTACATTCTGCTTCGAAATGTGATTTATTTTGAAATAATGACCAACCGATTGCATCATTCGTTTCGATAAACAATTTACATCGTCGAGCAAATTAAAAGTCATAACCGTGTATACTAAAGCGTTGATTTTCTCTCCGACTGCGTTCACAATAGACAAACAATATCCGCGTGAAATATAATTTTATGCTCGCGCCAAATATTTTACAATTTTATCATATTTCATAATTCAAATTGCAATACATCTTCGTTGAATGACCCGTTCATAATTTTCGATGAAACAATTATTTCTAATGAAAATCACCTTCGATATATGACATAAGTCATATAGTTTTTGTATATTAAATTACAATGGACGTTTAGAGAGGCCGATGAAAAGTGACGAAAATTCACAGTTTCCCGCGTTGACTTCCCATAAGCTACACTCACATGGGTATCAGATATCGTCGGAATAAAAGAAAGCCGCGATGTTCAATGCAAATTCTCTCGAGCGATTTCGAATGGTATTGTCGTGCAGTGCATCATGTGCGAAAAGTTCGCCGCAGTCGATGCGAAATCCCCAAATATTTCCTCGCGGACGGCAATATTTCCAGGCAGTCGAATGGCTTTCATTTCGAGGCCGATCGCTGGCGACATTATTCGACCTACATAAAACAGGGACGGGACGAGGTAATAGAAAAATGGAATGAAAGTGAGAAAGCGAGAGAGAAGGAGGAAGAAGAGAGATAGTAGAACGAGAAAGAGAGAAAGAGGGGATACGTTTGGACTCAGGAACATTCTCAAGCACGCATTTTCCCCGGATACGATTCGAATTACGCGACGGTCATTATGGTAATAACCGTTCGCGTATCTCACTGGCTATTAATTCCGGGGATGGTATAAGCCCGGTATTTACGGGGCTCGGACATTTCTGCATCGACAACAACAACGGAACGGTTACGAGATAGGGGAACGGTAACGACAGCTATATTAAAAGCCGGAAAATTGAAAACGAAACAGCGTCCTCGGGTTACCATTCGATCGGACTCCAAAAGAGAGAAAGAAAGAAAGAACGGGGGTGGCTCGGTGAGGAATACAAGAGAGATGTAAAAAGGGTGTAGAACCACGGTAGTAAAGGTAAAGGGTACCGGAAGAGAAAGAGTGGATGACGGAGTCCGAGGGGAAACGCGAGGGTGCTCGTAGAGGGATTTTTTTTCCATCCATATCTCGTAAAGTTTCATCCAGATTTTTTCATCCCCAGTTAGTACCTAGAAAAACCTGGATACTTCGATTTACTATTTGTGACGAGCCGCCAATGCTCCCGCTGTACTAGCGGTTCCAATAGACTCCACATTTGCTCCTCGACTTATCGTACGACCCAGGCATTACGCGCCCGAGTACCGGTGATAAAAGTGAAATCTCTTGTACTTGTAATGTATGAGCCGATGAATTTTCAGTACTCCGGGAGTCAATGAAGTACCAAGACTTCATTCTAAAAGGGTTTTCATTGTGTACGTGTTCGATTATTTATAAATTCACTATGTAAATGTAAAACATTTACTACAAATCATTTCATATTACCTTGCATACTGAATACGAATGATTGCAGGAGAAATATTAAATCATAATTTTTGTTACGATTAAGTAGATTGGTAAAACTTTCGAAGAATATCTAGATAAAATGAAACACCCGGAATACACTGATTGCTTGGGAATATTTATTTTGAATACAATAATAATTTTATGCAAAGGAATACAAGGGAATTAATTACGTTATTCTCTCGCAGAATGTGGAGATAAATTCTCGTAATATAAATAGATTTTTTAAAACCATGGAAAAAAACGAGTCACGTATGGGGACAACTAGTAATCACATCAAAGACGAGAAAAAACCTCAGGGATCGAATTCTTGTCACCTTTCGCGAATACGAATCTTGCGCGACACCGATCGCGGTGGAAAAACCTGTTCCGCGTACGAACGCAATGGTGCACATAAAGAAGCATCGGAGGGAATAACGAGAGGAAAAAATATCCAGACTGGTATCCCTTTTCTACTTAGTCCACGGTGCTCTTCCTCAATCGTTCTCGGTTGGTTGGTATCACCGCTTCACGGTAGAACGGACACCGAAAACATGAGGGGTTGAAATGGGTGGAAGACAACCGGGAAAGGAAAGGGAACAAACGTAGACAGAGGAGACTCCCTCTGTTACCTCGCAATCTACAGAATTGTTCATTCCTCCCGTAGTTCCTTTGCTTTGCAGAAAATGCTTGTCTATGGAAAAATCGCTCGAAAGGGGGAAGATCCGTACGCTGTTTACCTGTCTCCTTTTGAAACATCCATTTTTAATATTTTATACATGATTTATTTTATATGAATTATAATATAATATTAGGGGCACCGGAAAGTAATCATTTTTTTGCATCGAAATTTGGGAATTTGATTTTTTCACACAGGGAATTACGGCGTTGAAAGATCGTGGTTAAATTATTTAAAAAATTGATAATTGAGAAACGTTTGGCTTTATAAAACTCACACTGGCGTTATCACTCCTGTTTGCAAACGCAAATCATTTTTAACGCAAGAAATTGGGGTTTTGGAAAATATGTGTCGAGAAATAGTTGGAGTATATAAAAAAGTTAGAAATCATGCACAAGTTTTTAGTGCTGAAATGTAACCCCCTGTACAGGGATAACTAGAACTAGCAGCAGCTGATACTCTCTCACGGCCTCGCCCCATACTTCTCCATGTTTGTGCTAAAACTTTAAATTAATTAGTTGTGCATTACACAACATCTACAACTAAACGTAAACACCGCGATGCTCGTCGCATCAAATTATTAGGAACATCAAAACTGTAAATATTTTTTAAGAAACTATTACATAGCGAATAAATTCCCCCAGGGGATCTACTGAAGTTTTTTTAGTAAAAATGGACATGGCGTACCTAGGGCTCCAAGCCAAAAGAGAAGGCACCGTAAACACTTACCGTAAACCACCAAAAATTCCAAGAAACGTAAACAATAAAGACGGCTACTTCTGCATGAAGGCGTCGTTGCGCGTATCTCTTAACCTGGCAGCCCTTTCCTATTTTTCCGCGAGCATATAAAACGCGGAACCGAGTCCGACCGACTTTTTCTCGCGTACACGAAGTGGCGAGTACGTAAAATACGTTTACACAAGGGACGAGGTTGAACACATACGAATTGGGTGGGCGGAAGAGTACCTTTTCTTGAAAACTCGTCGGCAGGTTGGATTCACGGCTCGACGACGGTTCTGCACGTGCTGCATAAAGGGAAGCGTCTTCATCCGGAGAAAGCTTTCACGGGGATGCAACGGGTTTTCTGGAGGGGAGCCGGAAAAAAAGAGGCGTGAAAAGAGACCGGAGGATTTTACCGCGAACGCGCGGTAAAGTCTCTCGTCTATCTATTCGTTTCGCCCTCTTTCCTTTTCGTCTTCCTTTTTCCTTTCTTCTCCCCTGCTTCCTCCACTTCTTCCTTTCACTGGCTTCCTTTCGCCTTGTTTCCAACGGAGACTCAGTCGTTGGAGTTGCGGGTGTATTTTTATGGGGGTCGGGCGTAAAAGAAGGTCCTTCAGAGTTCCTTAAGGGTCAAAGTGTTAGCAATAATTGGTGTAAATTACATGGAATGATTTATCACCCAAAACAAACTTAGGTTGTTCCTTCTACAGGATGAGTGTACTGGATGGGTAGAGTTTGCCGTTTTTTATTTATTTTTAAACAAGGATAATATTATTAGCTTTATTTGCGTTAGTAGTGGTTATATTAGGTTACAATGGCCTCGTTGTAATATGTAAATAGTAGTTTTCAGGGGAGCCTGTTCCCGTGTTTCCTTCTTGGTCCCACTAACTCGCCAACTCCGTAGCTCTCAACAATATTAAAGTCCTCGCATAAACCCCACTATAATGATCATTCTGCTTGTTACAAATTAAAATTACACGGCAATTAGAAAGCCTAATTACGCAATTAAAATGTGCTCGGTAACCAACGTTCTCTGCTACCGGCTCTCATGCCGCCGTTGTTCTTTCCAATTACGCTTAAAGGCGGGAGCATGGAAACACATTTTATTCGTGAACTTTAAATATGAATTTCAAGAGGGTCTAATCAATTTTCCCTCTGCTTTTAGCAAAAAGATTCTTCGCAACTTTAAGTGTACATCATTTCATTATAATGATATTTTAAGTACTCATAAAGTATGATATTAATAAGAATGATCTATCGAAATAAATATTAAAATTGATAATAGACATGGTTTGGTGTGAAGGATTATTTTATCGGAGAAGATTTCGAGATGACGAACGATGTGGAAATTATTTGTCTCAGCGAGTGGATGGAAGGGAGATACAATCAGTTATCGTTTATTGGATAAGTCTTATCACGAAACAAACGATTATTGGTGCTACCATAGAAGTTCATAAAGATCAGAGAACTGTCGCGACAAAGGGAAAGAAGTTGGCTTAGAATGTGTCCTATAAGTCGCTGGTACCCATAGGAATACCTTTCCGATAACTTTTCTCATTACAGCGATCGATGTCGACCCAATTAAAGCCGACTCTTCAGGGTAATAAAAAATACCGAGTGAAACTGCACAGAGTATTGTAAAAATTTCTCTGATAAAACATGTACTCCCATAGTAACTTTAAATAATTTTTCGAGCAAAATATCTTGAATATAAACAAATATTCCTTTGAAGGAATGCACTACAAAAGTGTATTATCATCTCGAGATTTATAAAGAATTTCTGAGTATCTTTATTCGCGAAC
Organism: Nysson spinosus; assembly: GCA_910591585.2. Lineage (NCBI taxonomy): Eukaryota > Metazoa > Arthropoda > Insecta > Hymenoptera > Crabronidae > Nysson > Nysson spinosus. Next base: position 4,213,283 of record OU342837.1, on the reverse strand, counting down.
ATTTTAATTAAAAAATGTTAATTTCGACGACGAGATTCCAATAATAGTTCACTGCTTTATATAACTAAACCAAAAATATTACATAATTTTCTGCAACCTCTATATCGACTAATTAATAATTCAAAATTCGCAGTTTTAATGTAAGATTTTATATCAAATAATATAAACGTATTCTGGAGTCGTTCAACTAATTTAATATCGCCGTACGCGTAATATATCAAGTTTTCCAAAAAATCAGTAGATTGTGAAAGTCAGTAGATTTTTTTTATAGAATCTCGTGAATTATGAGTATTCCCATCCAAGCAAATAGTGTCGTAATATATCTTCCAGTGAAGGCAAAAAATAATAACGTTTTCCTGTCGTATTACGAGGGAATGGAAAAAAGAAGGGGTACTTCTTGCAAGTCTCTTGACTCCAGGGGATCGTGGCACCACGCCTCCCTCGTACCTTCTCTTTTTCCAACGCGTCTAGCAAGAAAACAGTTCAACTCAACCGAGGACACATATTACTATTACTTTTATCTTTGACAATGCTGTTAAAACATTTCAGATTTCAGACAAGAATCAGTTAATTCAATTCATTCCGTTCTTCCTTTAACTAAATCATCCGCCAGAACTGCGTCAAACATCGAATGGAGGACCATTAAATCTACGTACATTAAATCTTACCCCGCTGCAGAGATTACTAAGAAAAAATTTACAGTTTAGAGGAATCATCATATTTTGGGTCACACTATTAAATAATCTCACTTTTGCATCTCGAACATGCAACTGAGATATTCGTCGCTTAAAATCTCGCGGAATATTTTAAGTGGCAGGATATCTTTGTAAATGTAACTGAAGAACGCCGCGTTAATTGAAAGCAAAGATTCGCGTGTTATTTTATTATTCAGATTAATTATTATAAATGAAACTTCTCATTGAATGACCTGAAATATCTAACCAATCATTTCCAAGTATCTTAAATATTAAATATCTCAAGTTGCATGGACTTTTATTATTCGTTTATGTAAAGGTACATCCAACAAACATGGGATATAAATTAGTTAAAAATGTTCAGAATATTTCGACATACTAAGTGCTTTTATCGTGAAACGAGTCTTTACTTAATTCATGTCATAACTGGAAACCACCACAGGGTAGACACCACACTAATCCATACACACCGTTTTAACCGTAGGTTTCCACACATATGGATTTCCAAGGAACTTTCGTAAGAGTGAACTAAGCGTGCTTGCAAGATCGATAAGGCTTACAACTGTACCAGATACCTATTCGCGTTTATTTGTAGGTGTAGGTGGTACACGTGCCCCATTAGCTGCAAGCATTACCCTCACCCCTCACCCAGCCCCTTGGTCCTACTTTATTTTCATCAGTTAATGTAAACACTGGTTTGTAAGCGTGAAGCCGTACATTTCGGGAGCGCCGCGGCTTAAATCGTTGGATTCCGTGTTACGCTTTGCCGCCAAATATTTACTGATAGAAGCACCCCGGGTGGATCTTATTTAACGCAAATATAGACTTCGATATTTGCGTATGGAACGACACGCAAATGCGAGTGCATCCGGTGCACGTGGAACCAATGAATCCGTGCTCTTCTTAGCACGGATCTGCATCCATGATATATTCACTGTTCTCCTGAACACCATGGATCTTAGTTTGCGTTTTCATTGTGCGACGATTTACACGCGTGCCCACTTTTAACCGATGGGATTCGTTGTGCACGGTGTAATCGGATATTTACACTTCGGCAATATAGACGAAGGAATTAAGGGTGACGATAACATTAATCAGTGCGCGAGGTATATCCGATTATTCCCTTATATCGATATTGACAAATGAAATTACCTCCGTGATTAAACCGAATGCCTCTTGACAGGGTGATTAAACGGTTGATCGTTTTTTTACAGTTTTATGTATATGTCGTGTAACTGTGTAATTAGGGGCTACTGAATAATTCAATTATTGCTTGAGTGACATAACGACGGATCAAAGATCGCGCGACTGGAAGGTTGAAAGATTGATGTAGCTTTAATTATCGGATAATAGTACTGTTTACGAAGATATGCCATCATCATGGTATTCATTATACTTTGACCGAATCTAACCGGGGCGGGTAACGTAGTACACGGTATTATGAATTAGATTAACGCATTAGGGTTACTACTCATCAATCTTATCTCACCCTATCCACCGTATCTACTGTGTCATGGGGCTACCATGGCCATTAATGTGCTCGTCCCAGGGTCCGAGATAATTTGAGGTGCGAAAGTAAGCCCCTTGTATGGCCATTAGGATCGAAAATGGAGTTTGGATATCCATCCAGAACGAAGTGAGTGAACGTCGTCTTCGTCGTCGATTGCAACGGGGACGTCATTTTGGCTTGCTGGGGCGCCTGGGAGATCAGTTTTCCTGGTAATTAGATCGGGATTGAATTCAGACTGCTCGACCGAGGACGATGGACCGGAATTAATCGAGCGGAGAAAAAAAAACCCTCATACCAAAACCCAGTTTGCATGCTCCCCGAGCTCAGACTGACCAATCGCCCGGGCCATCGTAACTGAGTAAACTTAACGAGCGTCGATACCATGGTCACGCTGCTTCTTCCGAAAACTAATTAGCTCTCTACATTTGACATTATCGAGTAATCGGATCACCGGATGCATGTATTTTTATATGCCAAGAGGAAGAAGAAATCGTATCTAAAAGTATTGTTGATAAAACAAAATCAAGTATTTTCTAAAGATCACAGGAACGTCAACATACGTGAATCTCAAAGCGACATCGATATTTTTTTTCTAATTACGGTGGTAATAATCTTAAGAATATTTTTCAAAATTGATACCGTAACATTTGAACCGCTCATTTATCAACCTACTCATTTATCAACATTTAACACATTTCGATTACGTCGTGGTAATATCTCGAATGTATATACTTCGCAAGTTTATTAGAAAAAAGCGCGTGAAAGAAATCAGTAGTGCGTGAAAATCGAAGACAATAAACAATGGCGTGGGGGGAGGCTTCAAGTTTCGAGACACGGTCGAAAGGCATAGACAGTCGCAGGCAATAAAAAGAGATTAAGAAACACCATTCTTTCGGCCCCTACGGAGAAATAGCGATGGAAAATCGCTTCGGCATTTTCTCTCGGGAGATCGACGACGATCACAACGACGATGCTGGAACATCGTACACGGTAAATGCCTCAATTTTACCCCGGCGAACGGTTATAAAATTGCCTTACTATCAAACGGGACTATTCTCGTTAATTGGAAAATTAATGCCCTCGTATAAACGCGTTACTGCTATTCGTCCTTTGCGGAACAACTTACGCCGATTAATTCCAAAAAATTCAATGAGAATTAAATACTTCTAAAAAGCATTCGGCACAGATGGAGATCATAAAAATATAGAGTTACCATTAATTTGAAGAACCGCTACTCAGTTCATCCCAAAGTATCAATTGCAAATGAACCTTACATATCTTCGTGTCTAAATTAATTGGACATAAAATATAAATAAAATATAAATGTATTTTTTTAAAACACCCTCAAACGATTAAGAATGAAAAACTTAGATTCAGCACCAATGAAATTCGTATATTTTTGTGTCGAATTTATTTCACATAAAATATAACGTGAATATACTGTTTGTAACGCACCCTCAAATGATTGATTAGGAAATCAAATTAAAGGGCATTCAAATCAACGAAAGAAATGGCAATATAAAAATAATGATTCTCATTAAATCCAATCCGGTGTTCCTATTAATTTTCACAAGCAAAGCATAGCAGTCATGTTCAGCATCCCAGAAGGAATTTTCTAAAGATTCATCTGGCTCATTGAAACTTCTTCCACGTGGCTGCGGAGGCGAGCCAATGTAAGAGAGCCATTACACCAGCTGCCGAATCTCGAAGTTAGCCGAAGAAGAAGATGCCGAATTCGTCTGGAAATCTGGCAGCGTACAAAGTGATCTAAGAACAAGGAAGATGAAGCACGAAGAGTTCGAACATCAGCAATTGGTTGGCAATCACTTCACAGCTCATGTCGTGCCGCCCTGTAACGAAATCCGTAATATCGTGGAAAGGCTTACAGAACGGATTTGACAGATGCAATTTGCGCCCCTCGCCGGGGGGTGAATCAAGGCATTCGGCGTATTAACGGAATTGTCGCCGGGTTCCCTGGAAATGGAGAATCCGCTCCGAAGTAATCCGTGAGTAGATGAATCTCCTCCATCCAGTGTCTCCTTATTGCCGAGTTCCTTTACCTGTGTTATCCGCACTTCGTTTTCTCTTTCATTTCCTTCATTCGGCTTCCCCTCCTCTGACGGACAATTTTTTATTGTTCGGATTTCTCTTGTATTATTAAAGCACGTAAAAGGCTGATATATGCGGAAAGAGTTATGAAGAAATATGAGATTTTCTGTGTTGACTTTAATGCAATATTGTTCGGCTTGAAAGGATGGTTCTGCTTAATGCATTAATGACATTATTCTCGGAAGATCAGATATGATATGTTGGAAAAACATTCGATTATCAAATTTCGCTTCAACTCGATTATATTCTGAAAAACATTTTGATCTTTATGAAAATCAGAATTATATTTCATTGATGTCAGTGAACATTTTTGAAACACATTTTAGCTCATCTCGCAATATGAAGTTAAAAACATACTGCGTTTTGATCAAACGAGTGTACGATATTTAATTAATTTCTACACGTCAGGCAGAAATAGCAACCCATGGTTCGATAAACAACATAAAAATAACGTATACCATGTTTGTACAAAATGTTTATCTAGAATTCATTGGTTCGCAATTTTTTAGATCGTGTATCGAAATTATAAAAATAAACTACAGGAAGTCAAAGTTGATCAATAATCTATCGAAAAGCGAATACCTCTTCCGTTGAATTGCGACTTTAACTTCCTCCTCGTTTTTCCGTTTATGCTCCGTTTTTCTTTATTTTCGGGGTTCGATCTTCTACGGCTCTTATCCTGCTCTCCGACTATCCAGGAACAAGTAAATCGGTGCAACACCCCTATTCTACGAAACGAGATCGCGGAGACGGTTTCACATGTGACGCCTCCAGATTTATCGGGTCGCGGTATATCCAATAAATCCCCCGTTTTCGACGTGAACGTTTTGCGATCTCTAAATATGATGCCGCGAACCGTGGAATCCCATTCAGTCTGCCGAATACGGTAAGCGTTTTATTCAATGACAAAGATCGCCAAGATAATCTACTCGCGGCCAATATCGTCATGCTATTTATTAATGCATAACGAATCCTTCGTGTTGAATTGCATTCCTTTCGTACGATATAAAAGAGTGCGTTCGATTCATAGCTGCATTTATAAATCTACGTATTGATACTAAAATATTACCCTTATAGCTCATACGAGTACAAGAAACACGACTACAAAGTTAAGCTCGAAAGTTCTCCTGATGCAGAGAAGGATATTTTTGCAGGCAGATATCAGAATATTAATAAAAACTTGAATCGTATAAAGACGAACAGAACTCTGCTTATAATGCATAGGTTATTTAAATTATAAAAACTGAATTTCATCTCGTTCCACCACAATAAATTTCCAGAATATTTTGTATTATTAATGAGTACCTTCATCTCTCACTAAACCTCAGAAGTATAAGAATTATATACAAGCATAAGTTCAAAAATCGTCAAAAATTGAAAGTCGCCAAAATCAGTCCTAAATGGTCGAAATCGGTGGTAGATGATGTATAAACATATTCGAGGACGATTTTGGGTCGAACGAAGCGGTTTAAAAATTTGTTTGGCTAAAAAATGGGTCGACCTAAAATCGCAAAAATGTGAAGGGGTATACCTTCAAAAATTCTCAAAAATTGAAAGTCGCCAAAATCGCTCCTAGATGGTCCAAATCGATGGTATATGATGTATAAACATATTCTAGGACGATTTTGGGTCGAAAGAAGCGGTTTAAAAATTTGTTTGGCCAAAAAATGGGTCGACCTAAAATCGCGAAAATGTGAAGGGGTATACCTTCAAAAATTGTCAAAAATTAAAAGTCACCAATTTCGCTCCTAAATGGCCCAAATCGATTGTAAATGATGTATGAACATATTCTAGGACGATTTTGGGTCGAAAGAAGCGGTTTAAAAATTTGTTTGGCTAAAAAATGGGTCGACCTAAAATCGCAAAAATGTGAAGGGGTATACCTTCAAAAATTCTCAAAAATTGAAAGTCGCCAAAATCGCTCCTAGATGGTCCAAATCGATGGTATATGATGTATAAACATATTCTAGGACGATTTTGGGTCGAAAGAAGCGGTTTAAAAATTTGTTTGGCCAAAAAATGGGTCGACCTAAAATCGCGAAAATGTGAAGGGGTATACCTTCAAAAATTGTCAAAAATTAAAAGTCACCAATTTCGCTCCTAAATGGCCCAAATCGATTGTAAATGATGTATGAACATATTCTAGGACGATTTTGGGTCGAAAGAAGTGGTTTACAAATTTTTATTTGTCAAAAATGGGTCGAACCCAAGTCGAAAAAATGTAAAGGGGTATACCTTCAAAAATTGCCAAAAATTAAAAGTCGCCAAAATCGCTTCTAAACAACCCAAATCGATGGTATATGATGTACAAACATATTCTAGGACGATTTTGGGTCGAAAGCAGTGGTTTAAAAATTTTTCTGGGCGAAAAATGGGTCGGTCCGAAATCGCAAAAATGTGAAGGGGTATACCTTCAAAAATTGTCAAAAAATAAAAGTCACCAAAATCACTTCTAAACGACCCAAATCGATCGTATATGATGTATAAACATATTCTAGGACGATTTCTGGTCGAAAGAAGCGGTTCAAAAATTTGTATTGGTCAAAAATGGGTCGACCCAAAATCCCAAAAATGTGAAGGGGTATACCTTCAAAAATTCTCAAAAATTGAAAGTCGCCGAAATCGTTCCTAAATGGCCCAAATCGATGGTATATGATGCCTAATGATGTTCTAGCACCAATTTGGGTCGAAAGAAGCAGTTTAAAAATTTGTTTGGCCAAAAATGTTCAGAAAATCAAAGTCGCCGGCTTTGTTGCTAGGTGGTCCACATCGTTGGTAGGTGATGTATGAACATGTTCTAGGACCATAGAACTTAAAAGGAAACAACCTTTAGTCCGAAGAATGGATAAACATAAAGCACACCACAAAGTCCAAATACAAAAGTGTTAGATTCTTGTGGATTCTTGGTATAAACTCGTTAGTCTCAGGCTACATTCCCGATGGAATTAATTCCATTGTAGCACAAATGCCGGAGGTATGTTAATTCGAACGTTTTAACGCTAGCGTAGTGCGTTGCGTACGACTTGGGCATGTGTGTGCGCGTGACACTAGGTGTATTTCCATGCTCCGTTAATTCGGGGCTTAAGAACTTAATTCGGCCTCACATCGGTGCTCAAGAAACGAGGCTTTAGCGTTGCCCCGGGGATGAAAGGCTGTTTAGAAATCGTACAGAAATTCACTCTTGCACCCGTGGAAGATTAACGACCCGGGCACAATGAATAAAAAATCAAGAATACTAACTCGGTAATTGAATTCCGATAAAATGTTCTTGGATTTTATTAGCGCCCATAATAATGCTAGAAAAACGTTATCGATGTCATTCGTTACTTAGTTCTATAGAATGGAGATCAATCTTTCTATATATGCTTCTACTGCTATATTGAATCACTTATGTGATATACACGAGCATAATTATTTCATTTAATTAAAATATTGTTTACCATGTAGTTTGTATTCGTTTATCGTATGATCTTTATTGAGATTTATTAGAAATGATTTACTGTGTTTTATAATAATTCTGAGATTCTAAAACGCGCACAGAAATATTTTCTATAAAAATTCGTATCAGCGTTGTCCCAGTAGCTGAATTTTTGTGACCGCGTTCTTAAAAAGGAGGGGAAAGTCATGTAAATGTAACGAGTCTATTTTAATAGAATTATTATTTATTGAAGAAGAACGTTGCCGAGTGGCTTTTTAGTGCTCTCGAGTCGCTGTTGACTTCCGTCCACGTTCGTTTCTCGAGATCGTGGCATTCGGCCGAATGCAATTCAATAATTGTTGGACGCTTGACCACTACGTGTCACGTTCGATTTAAATTTGTCGAAGCCTCGAGCATTCGCATACCGAGGCGAAATGACGCCACAATTAAATCTGACGAAAGTTTTTTAATCTCACCAAATTTATTTTTACCGCTCATTTTGAAGTTGCCTGTCGATAGGAGCACTCTCGGTGCGATGTTCTTCACGACTTCCTTCGCATCATTAAATATTAACTTCCGCTTTGTGGGTGACCAATTTTTTTAATGATTTATTTCGTATATTATGTACCTAATATTTAAATGTGAATCAAAAAATATAATTATCCATTTTTCAGAAGCCAACTGGCATGACATGGATCTTCTAATAATTTTTATTGCGGTATAATGAATTTCTATTTTTTAGAAAATTTTAGAAGTGTTGTTGTTCTAAATTCGTTCATTAATTGCGGCATTTTCTATATTGAAGTAGAAACACGGGACAAAATGAGTGCTTACGAAACCAGGGTAAAATAATCAACAAGACCGATGTCCTGTAGTTGTAGCTTGTTTTGTAGTTGCATTTGTTTTCACTGGCATGCTCAACGTATCGCTCGGCACTCGTAACGTTACTCCCGATATATTTGTATGTGAACAAGACCGAAATTACGAAGTCCATCAAACAACGTGAATTCAGGTTTTGTCGCATCCTTTTATGTTGTATTTCATGTGTGAAATCAGCGGTCAACGAAATGTTTCGCGTTATCGAACATGTGCTATGTCGAATCATAAGTGTGGGAGTTTATCATAATTAAAAGTTACGGATTATTTTAATCTAAAAACTCTTTAATTAATCAATTAAAATTAAAATTAAACCGAAAGATACAAATTATTTTAATTTAATGAAAGGTACAGATCATTATAATGTACTTTTAATTTTAATGGATTAATTAAAGAGTGAACCTTTACATTTCTACTTTTCGGGGAATCGAGTTGTTAAATTGTAATAATTCGTATCTTTCGATTAAAATCTACGAATTATTTTAAATCAATTATCAGTTTTAATTTTAATCGATTATTAATCGAACTAAAATGTTACGACCAGCAATAACAAAGCAGTACACCTTGAAATTTTTACATTTCGTAGAATAAGTCGTTAGATTAAAATAATAGTTATATCATTAATCCAATTAAATCCAAATTCAAATAAAATTACAAGGTACGAAATATCTTAATTTAATTTTAATTACAGTAGATTAATAATATAACTCAAATGTTAGAACCATTCACAGCAAACATGTCGAAGGAGTAAAACCTTCGAATTTCTACGTTTCGGGGAAACGAGTCGGAATGACTGTCTATGAAAGGAAGTCATCCATCATTTAGCAACACAGTTCGGTGGGGTTGGGGGATGGAAGTACTCGCGAAAGGGTGATACGCTCGTAGGTTTAGCCACGCGGTGTTTGCGAGACTTTATCAGTACGGCATCCATTACTTAGTCGCAAGAGATTACGAGGAGAAGCACTCCTCAAGAATGTTATCGTACTTACTCGCTTGTTTCGCAAAGAGATTACGTACTCTCCTTTTTCATTCCAACTGGAAGTCACGGTGTCGCCGACAGTGCGCGTAATTTCTGCACATTCCACGTCCGCGAACCCTAACGTTGTTAAAGTAAAACGACAGTTTTGTCATTTTCTGCTCAAACAATATTTCTTAATTATGTTGATATTCGTTTATTGGTTCCTTATTTTATTTCGGATGCTAGATTTATTTGCTGACTTGAAAAATAATATCTATATAAAAAGCAATATATTCTTTTATAACAAATCAATTAATCTCTAAATCCGAGTTTTATGCTGATTTTTTCTGCAATTACTATTGCAATTAAATATATTTGGTTCTAACATTTGAGTAGCATTATGTAAATAATTCTTCTAATGGAAAAGCGTCACGAATAAGTGCTCCGTCACATCATGAAAATTAAGATGCGCCATAATTTTCGTTGAGTACAAAAAATTGATGTACTTTAAACAGTGAAATTAACGACTTCATTTCTCTTTGTTATATCTCAATTATCGTAAAAAGGGCGAATTTAAATGAAGAAAGTGCGATGATTTTAACTGGTCCTTTTTTATGTGGTCTAACTGGGCACGAAGAACGACCGAAATTTTTCGCAATAAGAAACTCGGAAAATGAGTAATACATCTGCGTAAGACTGAGTTTATTACCGAGTTTACAGGGAACCTTGTCTCTGAAATCTGCCGGCACGATTGAGCTATGCTTACTTGTTATGATGGGGAGAATAAACTTGAATACTATACATTTTATGACTTAACAGCAGACACGTTTTATGCTTTATGAAAGTCGTCTGAACAGATTTCAAGTTAAATAACGCGCGATAGTAAATCCTTATTCAACGTGGAACAGATTCGAAACCGGTATCCCCGTCGGGAAACTTATCCCAAAATTATACGATCTGTTTTACATTATCAAGTCATATCGCTGGGAACGTGATCGGTGATAATCAGGAATTTTTCTTCCCGAAAAAAGAATTCTAATAATTCAGGATTCCCTGACACTGGAACTACCGGCGATATATTCCGCCATATTCATGTATTTATGTGTATATCCTTAAAACAATGGATGGTTGGAAGAAATAAATTAATTGAACCGCGAGAAATCTCAGAAAATGAAACGTTATAGATTTGAATATTTTTATTCAATTGAATATACAACGATTTTATATGTCTTCATTTTATGTTTATAACGCATACAATCAAATCCATTAATTAAGTAATTAAATAATAATTATATCTATATATAATTAAATGTATAAATATCACTGAGTCTATGTTCGATAGTTCTAGTATTAATACAGTAAAAATAAATAGATAAATATTTATTTTTACAGACCATTTTAGTGAAACAAGATTACGGAGACTTGGACCTTGCAGGATATTGGTGAGTCACAAAATCTGTACTGCATAATAATAATAATCAAATATTGTGATCCCGAGATGACACTATTATGAAATATTCGATGGTATAAATAGAAGGAAGCGATATTCAATGTTTTCATCCCCGATAATATTGATTCAATTTCGGCATACGGTGTTAGTGCGACTACATCCCCTATAACCAGAGGTTTGTCGAGAGGTGCAAACATTAGGGGGTGAGAAGAAAAGTTTTCAGCTAGGATAAACCGGGGTTTCGCGATAGATGGAAGGGGTAGGTCGGGGGAAGTAGTGTCGAAGGAAATAGTTGAAGATATAATGGCATATGTTCCGATGTCGTACTCGGAACGTTCAAACTCCGGCAAAAGTTTTCATGCAACTGGGCCAAATGTCGGCTTGACAGAAACATTTCCAACATGCTAATTCCCGCGACATTGAAATGCAAATTTGCACGCTGAAATGTAGACACCCGAAATTATTCACTAATACATTCGCTAATCAGTACTTCGGAAGTTCAGGAAGATATCGGATAATTAGAGACTCGTATTTTATGTCCAGTGTCGAATCGTATGAGTGAATGTTTATCGTAATTAAAAGGTACGAACTAATTTGACTTAATCACTCGGTTCTTCGAAACGTAGAAATTCGCAGGTTTCACTCCTTCCAAGATATCTGATTTTAATGTCTCTAACATTTAACTTATATTATTAATCCATCAATATTCCAATTAAATTAGATGATACATATTATTTGAATTTGATCGAATTAAAATGTAGGAATTATTTTAATGAAATTTTAATCTTATTGGATTAATAATGTACCTCAAATGTTAGAGTCATCAATGGCAAATATTTCGAAGAAGAAAAAAATGTAGACATAACAAATGATTTACTAATGCCAATCAGTACTTCGCAAGTTCGAGAAAGTGTGGGGTAATTAGAGATTCGTAGTTTATGTTGGTAAATTTAATATTGATATGAAAGAAATCAATTTGATTGGTGTATCCTCGGAGCACGTGGATTCATCGTGTATTCCAATATTGACGGAAGTTAGTTTACGAAGCGCGAGCTGTTTCCTTAGAAAAGAAATCCCGATGTTTATGCTGCGATAGGAAAACAAAGAAGAATGGAAAGTCGTAGGTTGCAATAACGTTGACTCGAACTTCTGAATTGGAGAAGCTTACGACAAAACGTTTTTCGTTGAAGTAAATTTACCGAGAACCGAGAACCGAGATACGTAGCCGGCTCTAAACCTTCCATTCTCAAAGATCTACAGTTTCAGAAGTAAAAGTGCTCTTACGCGAGTATGACGATTTTTATATTGGTTCGTGATACGGTTTCCGGGAAAATGGTCTAATATCATTTCGTAATATCAGTCTTAATATAAATCGATATATCATTTTCATCGTTTATATCCAACATAAATCTACATTCGCGGAGGAATTATTCAGATTGGTAAACCCTATGTTTCTTAAAAATATTTCATAAAAAATAGGAAAACAAAGTTCAGAAAAAATGATTACTAAATATTGATCAACGTAGAATTATTTTGTTTGATAATAAGTTATTTAAAACCGTGCAGCACACAATATTAAGCGATTTTTAATCCTCAAAATAATGATATCAGATATAATTTTTATCTGGAGATCGTAATTAGTCGATTTTCTCATTAATTTTTACTATATTATATTCGATCGTTTGATACAAATTAATTATCAAACCGTATATATTCTATTAAGCAAGTAAGTGGGTACAAACTTGACGATAATACATCCCATATTTCACACTGTGTATTTTATGCACGAACTGATACCCAATAATTTTATTGTAACATGTCTTAATTGTACGAATGTCCGAAACTACACAAAGCAATTAGCCTTCGGCACCTAAACGAGATTCTGATTCGATTAGAACGCTGGTTAAACCAAACTAGGCACAGGCGTATTTGCGAACCATGATCCGCTGGTTCGTGCATATCGAGTGGTAGGAAAGAGGGGTGTATCGTCAGTGAAGGAGTAAATCAGTGGATGGGGAAGGGTGGATAGTAGGATCTAGAGGAGCATAAGGGATGAAATGCTGCAGTACGAATACGAGTGGAGGTATTAACTCCGGAATTGAGTGGCTGCTGGGCTCTTCTACACGCGAGGCAGTGGTTCCATTCCACCACCCTCGTCCTTTCGTTTTCATCTCCTCATCCCTCTTACGCCATCCTCCGCTAAGCCAACACGCCGCGAAGTTCAACCCCCCTCCCCCCTGCTTTATTCGCTGGTATAAGCGGCCCCGATATGTCGAGCCCTTTAAGAACCGAAAATTTGTGAAGCCAGCCAATCGATTCGATTCGAATACCCCTCGGGGTGGAAGTATGCGTTAAGCAATATCCGTTGCCACGCAATTCGAAATACTCACTGCGGTTCCTACCCTTTCGTAGCGAATATTGCCTCGTAATAGGGATCCTATATATCTTTTCGATTACATTATCGTATTCGATTTTCCAGTGATTACACGACGGTCGATTGATTTCACGCAAACGCTAACGTATTTTGTTCCATCTTCCACCTATATTCCGAGAATATTAGTAATTACTAGTTACACTCAATATATTTCATACTTGATTATACATAAACATACGAACTATCTCTGTAGTTTAACGTTGTTGAACATATGTATATACAATTAGTATCGTAATTTATTCATATTTTGTATATGATGCTAGAGGAAGATTGTATGTACAGTGCCCCTTTTGAAGGGTTTACTGGAAGGTACTATTCGAGGAAGAAATTGTGCTTTCAAGCAGCCATAAATGTGTCGGTTGGTTGCTCAACTGGCTATATAATGTCAGATTAATGCGTGATCATAGAATGGAGGACAACCTGTGCGAGAACCCAGGTGTGTTTCTACGACCTGCATTCTTCCGAACGGGTTCGCTGAATGGTGATCGTAATAATTCACTAAAAACGATTTGCTCTCTCAGGAGTGCCGGAGAAATATCAAAGCTTTTGTTGCCATACTTTCCTAACTTCCCTATCATTTCTCTTACTAGAGCATGATTTTTTCCAAGACTTTATTGACCTCTTTATGCGAATTATTAGATAACTTTGCTAGTAGATCTCGTCAGGAAAAAGTGCGATCCTTTGGCACCAACAAAGAAAGGATTCCCGAGGAACGATTACGAAAGTTTCGAGTTACCTGATACTTGATAATTATATTCTCCCATCCATTAAAATCCTCATTTTATTACACCGCAGTTCGCCGGCACTCTCGAACATCTTTCGCAGTATGATATCGGTGGAAATGTTTTTAATATATCCGAGTTCCGTGCGGTATGCAGATTAATGTACACCGTAATTAAAATTATTCTACCCGGCCGCGATGTCTCTGGTAAAATGAGAAGAATAAGTGGATAAAATGTACGTATTATGCGTGTCCGCGTAAAAATTTCTGTGGCGTGGTAAATGATGCGTGGCCGCTTGGAATGGGCCTGTGAGAAGGAACCAGTAAAAAAAGGGAGGAAAGAGGAAAACACAAAGGCATCGTGATAACAAAGTCTGAATACCGAGGTTAAGTGGTCAAGAATGAAGGTCGATTCAATATCAGGATGAAAAATTCAATTTCACGGGATTTGCTTGATATTAAGCGCAACATCCAATGTTATTGGCCGTATATATCTATACAGTTGGCACTCTTGGCTGGAATATCAGGGGTGAGTAGGATCGGCTGAAACATCCTACTACTTGCAAGTCGATATTGCTTCTTAATCATGTAATAGTTCGATTATTTCTTCGTGAAAAACGATAACGCTTTTTATTAGTCAATATTTCCTATCGTTCCACTTTGAAGACCCATTTGACGCCATCAATTTTTGTCAATAAAAATAAGTGTAATTTCTAACGGATTAATGGATTTTTCTTAGAATTGAAGAATTAGATCATATTCATACAATTATGAACATAATGAAGAAATAGGTTGAGATTCAATTTATTTGTTATTATGAATGATATATTTATTAATACAAATATACATGTAATATATGATCATACATAATATTATTATATTATGATTCATATTGCATTGAGATTTAACAACATCATTAAATTCTCTTAGTATCTTCAACTCACTACCTTCAACAAATATTCTTAATAAGTATGAAATAAATATTCTTGAAACGAAGAAATCATTTCAGAACTCGAACATAATTCTTTGATAATACTAAAACCATTTACAAGTTTCTATTTAAAAGTTTCACATTCCGCCTTGCTTTTAAGGATCAAAAGAGAATCCATATCGATATTACATAAACAGCTTTGACGTTACTGGCTTCACGGTGGAGGAACACGGTATTATTTATCCCAGTACTTGACAATTTTTAATAGATATCCCAGCAGCAGTTTCTACGAAGACAATATCGTTCCAGTTTCCTTTAACAAAGTAAAACTTTTCTATGAGAGTTCGTGCAGGAGCCTCCTAGAAAGTTGTCATCGCCGCGCTAGGAATAAAAGTCCTTCGATGCGAGACGATCTTACGCGGAGTAAAAAGTTCGGAGCGGATGATTTCTTTAAGTAGGCGTATCTTAAGCTTAATCCTTTGTCTTTCTTTTATTAATCCGATTCATTTTCTTTGCTGAAACCTAAGTCCTTACGACTTTAGTTGTCCCTCTGATTCTTACCGAGTAATCCCCTTTCTGAATCTAATCACGCACTTTTTCCCTTTGCGTTTCAATTTCGATTTTGTTCGTCGATTAAATTATCCAAATTGATTTAATTCTTATTCGCCACGTGGCTTCATTTAAGTGTAATATATAAGTAATTATTTTGAGAATCATTTTTTAAAACCATCCTTGTAATTATTTAACACTACCAAAGTAGTGAAAATGAGGGGTCTATGATATTTAATACAAATATTCAAATTGTAACTCCCCATTTTCTGGGATTTCTTGCGGGTCGTGTTGAATAATAGACATAATTAAATAATTTATTTTAATCAGCCATTCTTGTTTAATATTCCATCTCAGGTTTTCTCAGAACCGACTATGATTTTATACTTCCGTATTTGCATATTTCGTCTAAAGAGTTAAAGGTTCATGCTTTTTTTAATTATTTCGAATCGAGACAATCGTAACTCGTCGTAAGTTTCGGTAGAAGCTTTAATGTCGAATGCTGATCCAATAGAATATGGCGACCCGCTAAGAAACTCCGTTACTTTCTTTCTTTCTCTAACTCACTTACTTTCTTCTTTCTTTACCTTCTCGTCTTGAATTCGTTTTATTCCTTCATGCATTTGACTCGCTTCTCCAGCCTTTCGAAAAATAATGCCAGTCGGTTTTTATATCCTGGATAACAAAGAGCCTCCGTACCAACTAAATTTATAGTTCCCCGCGAAATCCTGGAGTGTCTCGTTCCTCTTTTTTCCAATTTTGCGGTGTATCTCTGGTGAAAAATTTGTTTCCGCGGAGATACAACTTTGTGGAGGATTTTTGGCAAACGTCAAAGTGCTGAATTTTAATCACTCCACCGTGAATTCCATCGGTGGGAATTAATGCATTGTAAAATCAAATTAAAGAAGTACTATTGGAATTTATTTTACATATTTCCTCTTACGAATAAAAATTTTCGTAAGTAAAAATATTTTATGATATATCCATAATAATCATTGGAATTATTAACTATATTATAATGTGTGGAATAACAAGTTTCATAACGTTTACTATTTCTTCATGGGATTCGGATATTTTCAGTTTCGCCTTTTATTTAATTATTTTTAATTTAGTCTTCTATTTAAATATTCTTCGATATCACATTTGCATATTGTTCGCCAGATTTTGTATTTATGGAATTTCTTTAATGGAACGTATCATAATATAATTTAGAATATGGTATGAAATTCGAAAGAGAAGGGTAAATAGAGTATTAAGTTAAATATGGAAAATAGTATTTCATATAATATCGTGATCGGGGGATGGGGGTTAATTATTAAGTGCGTTATCGACATTGATAGGACCACGATCGACATTTCGTATTAACATTTCGCGAGGAAATGCCTGCATATAAATGACACGGATAAAGTCGCGGTACGTCTGTGTGTGACAACATATCGGAAATCTGTTGAGATGAAAGCACGGTATTTGAATTAATAAATTCAATAATACCCATTCATCGAAGCGAGATAAAAAAGGACCACACAGGGGCGACGTGGTACGGAAATTTATTAATAATTGATAGTATTCAAATTTCACGTTACAGAAAACATTTTCCGGCGGAATCGATGTATTGTTATCGAATCGAGAAACCGTAAAATTCAATCTCCGACGAAATTCAGATTAAGTCTATAATTTAATAATGTCCGGCAAATTAAAACCCTTTATCGAGAAAATTAAAAACATTTCCAATTGTAAATTTATGATATACAATATATCAATAGTATTATAATTTTTTATATAAGAAATACAGAATTTTTTATCACCCTGTCATTTCTCAGAACTAATTTATTTCTAAAAACGCAACTTAGAATCTTGAAGTTGTAACAGCTAATTGCGATCTTAAACGACAGATAATTTTTTTTAACTTCTCCAATTTTATATACAAATTTGATGTTTCTAAACGTACTAATTTAACCACATATTTCTAAAATAATTCCAACTAAGAAAACGCAGTTCTATATAACGAAGATAATCAAAAGATATAAATAACTTAAGCGAATGATATCTTATTAATTTCCATGATACACTTATCGTTCTTACTACCAGTTCTTCCTACTTCCTTTTATGATTCCTGATACGTATAAGAAACATTTATTCCCGTTGCCGACAATGCAGTAATTAGGAGTTTCGTAGTTCCACGAGCATAGCCAGGAAGTAAAAGCAAAACAGTAACGATTATACGGATGATGCCGGTGGTGAAACGAGAGTGAGTGGAATGGGCTGCAAGGGTAGTTGTAAGGGTGGTTGCAAGTGAAAACTATGCTCGTATATCATCGCGGTAGTTCACGGGCCAACAGTGACTTACTAGCTATTTTCCACGTAAAACAATTGCTCACTAGAAGAATTTTAATAACATCAAACACCCCTGATATCCGCCCGAACTCTTGTAACTTTGCTTCGATAACTTTCTTCCGCTATGGTATTATCTTCCATCAGTGAAGATGACTTGCCAAGCGATGCAAACTTAAGTTTACTGCTTCAAATAAATTGATAGAAAAGCTATTACACTATTTAAAGAATAATTCTTTATTATGAATTAACATAATTTTTTGTTACGAATTAACTTCGGTACATCTGTAAGCAGTGATTTTAATCACGCCACGAATTCATTGAATCACTAATTAACACGTAAATCTTGAATTAAATTAAACTATCTGTGCTTTCCTTTATTACACATAGTATTCAATAAAATGTTCCCAAAGCATATTTCGTTTGCGATTCGCGATGAATACGGATTCAAGGAATAAATAGAATTATATAATTAATGAAAACTAACGTAAAGGAATTTTGAGTTTAATTAAAAATATACAGTGCACTGTATTTCTTGCTACAACGTATCGTTATCTTTCAAGATTTATATTATATCTGATATTTCACTTGCATTTCAGCTTCGCCCTTTGTAACATGACATATCAAAATGATAGAAAATCGCGATAAATTACAGCCACGGTTATAATTACGTTCATCGTGACTGCAATTCAGTTTCCGTAAAGTACATTTCCGGTGTATTTGCAAATGACGTGGATCCGGGTAATGCGAGATAATCGTAAACAGATTAAGCTGGGCGTTATCGATGTACGTAAATTTAACGACAACTCGGCCAGGAAACTTGTAAATAGATTAACCATTTTTGAATGACGCAAACATATCGTTCGCTCAACCCGATTAACATTACAAATGTGGTGATAAAAAGGCCGATGTTGAATGCACCTGTTTATTATCGGCAATCGCAAACGTGAGCCGCCATGCATTACATAACGATAAACAAAATTAAATATGGAATTATGTCTTCGTGGAATAAATGCCGGGTTAATATTAGTAAATTTCTATTATACGTGGATACACATATAACAGTAGAAACTAGAGATATATTGCTTCGAGCAATTGATTTTCGAAGGACTTTAACTGTCCTGTTCCACTTTCAATACTTCCGCTCTCGTTTCCTCCTTTTTTTTATCGGGGCTAACGCCGACGCGAGAGATTTATCGACGATAGTTAATCATAAATTTTATCAAGAACAAGAAGTACGGCACACGAGAGCCGTTGGATGAGAATTCTTCTAACAAATATCTGTTAAAGAGACGATAATGTGTAGGGATTTTCCAAATTTTCAATCCTTCATTCGCGACATTTTTAAAACTTAGTTAGCAGATATGTTGATGTATATTTTGTTTAATAGACTTCTGCGAATTCTGGTGTGTTATAGTCAGAGCGAAAAGTATTAATTATTGCAAAGTAAAGAAATCAGAACTTTTAAATCCGCATGAAAAGAACTTTTGTTTTTATTTGAAAATCGACATTAATCTGAAAATAACCAAAATACAAAAATATTGAATTAATTCTATACTATATATAATATATTATATACAATATATCTCTTTTCTGAAGCGCCTGATATTTTAATAAATTTTTCAGCCAACAAAACATACCAAAACTAAAAATGTCAACCAAATATATTCGTATATCTTCACGTAGGTATACAAAATTATATTATCACAAATGTATATACAATAAAATATACTAAAATAATCAAATGTTCAACCATATATGTATACGTACATTAACTAAGGTGTCTGAAATTATATTATCACTCATTTTTTAGACATCAAAATATATCAATTTACGGGTGAAATCAAGTATGTCGAGCGAAATAACTTCGGTTAAGTAACAAGTGAAATAGCGTTCGAGATAAGTAAATCTTTCCGTGGTTTCACAGTTTTCCGTTAGTTGCATAATACTGCTCTTTACGGAGGATTCGTGTCACGTTGCTTGAAAACGTAGAGCAACACGGTTCCTCAGAAATTAATGCATCTGCAGTACGTAAGCGAGCTGCAGTGTGGAGTTACGAAGTTCCTATTGCCAATACAAAGCACATTCAGTACGGCTGCCAGGAGTTAACACGAAACTACTGTCAAAATAGAACGATACACCACCAACATTAATATGCATGTTTGCTTAACTTGTTAACTAACTTAGCATTCTTTGGAATAACTCGATCGTTTAGGCTGAAAGCATATTTTTTAATAATCATATTCGCACATCTATAATCTATTATTCTTTCTAATTTGCGAGGTGTATCGTGATTATTAAAATCATTTTTATGATCTCGATACAATACTCCATTTTTCATATGAATGATATCTTTTTTACGTGGATATTTTGAGAGCGTATTTATTATTTAAAACTATTTAAAACCTCGTTGATTACAAAGTTCGTGATTCTTTTAGCTGGGAGGATCGTGAAAATTCATACGGTAGAGATTTAAAATTACGGACGCATAAAAGTGTAATCTGGAATCACATTTAGTTATAGGTATCCTATTTACTGCTAAAAAAAGCATCAGCGAGCGAAAGAGCTCCTTTATAGCCAACAGCGCCTTATGAATATCGGTATCTCCTATTTTTATCGAACGATTTTCGTCATTTCCTTCTATCCTCTTCTCTGAACCCATATCGAAATTTATATATTCTATTAAATATATACCATAAACTATTCCAAGTTCTAATATCCGCATCGTAGCCAATAATGAATCCCAATTAATTATTTACATCCTAAATTAATTACCTATTCATAAATCTTAAAAAAAACGATGAATACTTTCAACCTCGAATAGTAAAAATTTCTAAATTAAGTTCTTAAAACACGTGATTTACATCCGTGAACTGTCGAGACCGACATAGTTAATAAGTCCGAGTATTCGTTATCCAATTACCTCAACCAATGGGGTTCCTCGCGAGGGTAAGAAAGGGAAAATAAACGGGTGGAGACAGGGTGCTTATGCGATGTCTTGGTTCAAGTGACATTAACGAGCAACGGACGTTCGAAAACGCCTATACTCCGGAGGTTAAAGAAAAACTTAAAAGAGGTATAAAAGGAGCACCACGTTGGCGATCCGAGCCATGCTTCTTCGCCAGTCTTTATGGTCTTTTTCCACCGTCAAACTATTTTAATCCCGTTTGGTACCACCTGGTGCTCGAGCCATTCACGTTTGCCGACGTCCTCGTTACGGGACACAATCCAGATTTCACTGATACGAATACCGGACTGGAGGAAAAGACAGCAGTGCTTACTTTATTCATGATCAGAAATAGCATACGTTCAAAGTCAAGGCAACATTTTATTTTGCAGACGCTTCTTATAGGCTTTTGTTAACACTTCTTATAGTGTTATTCACTTGAAGAGCGCTCAAGCGAACGTAATTAAGCGGCCGTGACACTGTGATGGCAACGTGCCAAGAGGTTAGTCGATATTAAAATAGTAAACAGTATTAGACTTATTTTACGAATATAAAATTTAGGTTTAGTTGTTCCTTGCGTTCTGGTGATAAGTGTGTGTTGCATGGTTTGCGGAAAAATTTACTGTAAAGCAGGTAATTTAGTATTAGATTGTAATATTTGTTGTCCACCGTACTTGATGCGAAAATATGCGAGTAATACATATTTAAGTATTATGATAATGGATATTACATCAAGCCCGAATTTAGATATATTCGTAAATATTCTTGGATAAGAAATATGAAGAGTGATCTATTTCGTTTTGTCAGAAGAACCTTCTATACTAATAATTAATATTAAATATTAAAATATTCGATATGAAGTCACCAATTTAATTATAGCTGCAATTAATTTTGGATAACAATTATGTAGAATTATCAATTTCCTTTTTGTCAGAAGAACTTCCGGAGAAGGATCCTTCTAACAATTATTTGTTAAGAGAACACTAATATGTAAAATGTTTCTAAACTCTCAGTTCAGTATTTACGAATTTTTTTAAGATTTTTGAATAGATGTATCGATTTATCGATATAGTTAGAATATTTATTCGAATATTTTCGCTTTAGATATCACAATAATAGCGGATTCAATATCACACATTCTTCGTATGATTTAACAATGCCTCACATTTCGATTCGATTCGAAAAAATTAGGAAAAAGAAATTGGCGTTTGCTGAATTCGTTTTTCTCGCGAAAAGCATGAAAGGAATTCCAGCAATCAGGGATTCGAAAGAATATCAATTTTGGTGAATTCTCGCAGTGTTCGAAGCGATTTCTATCAGCGTGAGCGCAGCGCGATAACGATCCGATGAATTCGACGAAAGCTATGGATCTCGAGTTAATTAGCGATTAAATGAAGCCTCTGCGCAATCCAAGCTGAACCTAATCGAGAATCGATGTCGATTGTACAGGCGTTATTAACGAGGCTGTGTCCTCGTGGTTGATTGGTCACCGTGAATCAGGCCGGCGTCCAACATGTCGTTTTGTGGGTATCTACCTCTATCCGCGTTTGTCTCGTTCGCACACGTCTGTCAAAGCGAATCACGAAGTTAACGTGAACTATGGCTAACATGAGAATCCAGTCAAGAGGTGCTCAGCCTAATGGACACACGTTTATCGAAGATCAAAACGTCCGACTTCAATTTTCATTATTGTAATTCATACGAATTATACTAACAAACCGACCAACTTGCTCATACATTCTGATAAAAAAAATAATCTGATTAGCTCTGCAGGAATATTTTATATCATATTATTTCTTGCATAATTTTGTTTAATTTGAAGTCCCAAACTCATCTCTCTGTATCTTCTGATTCGTTTCATATAAAAAAATATGAAATGGAGAAAGTGAAATATGTGCATTATAAGTTGGAATGAAAAGTTTCTTTTCCTGGATTCTGGTGATAGGTAGATAGATTAATTTATGCGATGTATGCATTAACCGAATCTCAGTGAGAAGTTTTAGTTGCTGCTAACATCCGGATAGCAATTAGAACTGACTTCCCGATAAATCGCGTGGCATAGACATCGTCACTTTAATTACTTCCTCGAAGCTTGACATCAAAGGCCCGATGAAACCGGTGAACTACAAATATTGCGAGTTACATAAATACTTTTGGTGCTTTTACCTCTCAGGGCTGAATTTACCGAATGCAAATCGACGGATATCGATGGAGGGAGACATTACAATACGCTTCGCTAAATTTACTTAATAAATTCCATATCTCGATATCTCGTTCAACAAGCACTTCGACGTAAATCAATTATGCCATGGAAAAATATCCGATATTATTTCGTCGACAAACATAAAATTCTTCCTACGCGTCATTCATTAGCCTGGTGTTAAAAGAATTATTAATGAATTTTTCGATACCTCGCCGCGTTACTAAATGGTTTAAAGGGATTATTTAGGAAGGGTGATCGAGAATAAAAAGATGATAAATGAGGATGAAGGAGGGTGATGAAGGGCAGGGGAAGTTAATAGAAAAAAGGTAAAATATATGTTTACTATATTCTCGAAAAGGATCAAGTCACGTTGCGTGGCGAAAGATAAAGACTGTGGTTGACACATAAACGAAGTAGCAGACCGCAGGGCGGACTGACCCTTCACCTCACTTTCAATCACTTACCACGAGGGTACGAGGGTACGAGGGTACGAGGGACGTCTGTCGTTTTATCGGCCGGAATTACCGTAGCATTAGTCCTGGGAGCTCGTTAAACAGCGAGAGTGAACGAAGGGATCGCGTGGCGAAGGGTTTGCGTTTCTGGTTTCGGTGCTAGTCGTTCTGCTTTCGGGCTAAAGCCGAAAAAGAACGGGCTGAGATGAAACCTTGGGAATGCTTGAACGAAATAGAAAGAAACCAGGCTACCAAGACGAATATTACGGCAAGACGAATGCTCGCAATAAAGTAAACTACACAATAGCACCACCGGCCGGTGACGACCCTTAGACCAAATGGAACCTGCTGCCAGACCCACCCGACTATGCTACTCCCCAACGAAATAAGGGACGAACAACCCGACAATCTAAAAGGGGAACCTGGTTGACCGACAAAAAGCGCACTCTTTTCTCGGGTTTCTCTGATTACGCCAGGTAATGAGGAAAATTATGGCCGAGCTTTCGAGGTGTGAGGGATTGCAGTAAATTACAGCCTTGATTAAGATGGGGTGGTGGTCACAATTTGGGAACATGCACATTTTTACCAAATCAGAGTCACAGACAGGACATAACGGATGAATAATGTCTGCCAAATACTATTCGTAAATAGCTAGTGGTTTATATTGAAATTTATTTTTTGATTCGTGCAATTTTAATACTTACATTACGCGTATAATTTCTGACGAGAAACGAGGAAAGTTTAGGATGCCAGCATTTTTTATTTCAGTACAGAAATGTGCTCAACTATAATCAATTATACATCAATAAAATAAATATTAATATCGTCAGCAATATCATATGAGCCGCGCAACTGCAAAAGTTCAAAACTCCACTTTTCTAATTTTTCCAATTTTAGTGCCAAAGAAACGAATGATACTTAACTTTTCATAATCATTCACTTCTCTATTTTTGTGTTTAATGAAGTTAATCACTTTGACCTGTAAAAGGCTCATCTAAATACGAAGCAGTAATTAACATAAATCTGAAATTAATTCTTGGGCAGCTCATTTAACCGATATGTATAATAATTATCTATAGCTTTACAAAAGTATTGAATTTTGATTCTTCGGGTCGGAACACTTTTCCAGGATCATCTCTTGACGCCAGCTCAGCTATTCCAGCAGAGAATTTTACTATTCGCTGTAATCTTCGGGCATTCCGATTTCACGTTTAGCGAAATCTGCAAGAAGGTCTTCGTCCCTTTCTTATATCCAATGGAAGCTTTTTCTCTGCCCCCTTTCCTCCATGTCTTTTTATCGGAACTACGGAAAGCGTTGCACGGACCCCCTATTACACTCTCAAGCCTCTGCTCCCAGACGATATTCCCTATCGTACATGCACCAACGATACTTGCGATTTGGCTCGCTACACTTTTTCGTAATTCTCTTACATTCGAGTCCAGCTTTACTTTATCGCGTTATAAAAGTGAAAGTATTCGAAATCAAATAATTCCGTTCGTAACATTGATGAATTTTAGGAACAGTTTTTCGTGGCACGAAGATATTAAATCTCCATCACTTCGATATTCTTCTTCGTTTAATATAAGGAGCACCGTTAATTTTTTTCTCGGAGGAAGATAAGATTTTAAATCCCAATTGTCTCCTTTATGATGATACATTACAAGGAACGTTCGTATATTCTCTCTTCCCTTCGAGAAATATATTAATCACTTCATAATTAATTTCGTTAAAGTCTGCTTACTTATCTCCGGTAACCTAATCTTAATTGTCATTCCAGAGAAAGATGAATATTCATAGCGCTAATAAAACCATCTTACAAACTTCCATTACTAAAAACACTAGACAATTTTGTAGTCAATCAATCATTCACTAAACTCAAGTATCTCTCTACGATGGTCATTCCAGAATCCCATAAAAATCTAGACATTTACGACAGGAAGTAAAGAGTCCAGAAGCCTCCACCCTTCGGAAACTGAAACCCACTATTTCATTCCATTGCGCCACCATCCCCCGCGAAAAAGTGTCGGCTCATTATTCGTCGTAGTGATGAATACACGAGTCAATTATTCACCGAGATAGAGGGATGAACGGTATTTTCGACGGAGGGTGTCCTTTTCAGGGGAGAAAAAAGGCGGACGATACACGGCGAGTTGTAGCGAGCCAGCAGGTAGGTGGTAAACGAAAATGAGTATATCGTGAGAGACAGAAAGGGACGAAAAGGACGAAGGTACGATGGAACACGGTGGAATGGGTGGAGGTTGGCTGAGGATGGTGGATCGCAGACTACACCTAATTAGTACCATTACGGACCTACTGTTTTGCCAAATCGGCACGGACTTAATATTGTCCTCATTGGGTTGTAGCATGCCATTGCACCCAGCGGACGACAGTTCCACCGGTAATTCGAGCATTGTATGTAACGGGGGACTGCATTCAATTAGTTTCATAAAAAAGCGGAGCAGCCACTCGCGGTAACGGTAGTAAATGAATGAAGCCTCCGACCGAACCAACCTACCTTTCCAATAGAAGTACTACCTGCTTCCGTGCTCCTCATCCTCCTCCATTGCTATAGGCCTTTTCATTTATTTTTGTGCGTGTCACAATTGAAAGCATTCCGAACAGTCTTCGAATCAATGTCTGGTTTTTGTCTTTGCTTTAATATCATTTTGGAAATATGTCGAGTCATGCGTGATTTTCTTATCACGAAAGGTCCTCTGTTAGCAAAATCGTGGGTTAATATTATGCATAGTGGAGCCGCAAGCTGTCGGTCTCCGGGGAGCGAAAATGAGTTGGTTGAATTATTAATTCCATATGGGCAATGATGTATGAGGAGATTACAGGAGCTAGATATACTAAGCATTGTTTTGCAAAATGAATAGAGACTGCGAATATTTTCATGGAAATCTGATCAGCATTAAGTACAGTCTACCTTGGTCTGACGAACAGAACTATTCCGTGGAGTGCATTTATGTGTTTTTTTAATTAATGTATTTCATGAAAAGTATATTGTACTCGGTTCCTCAGTATTAAAGGGAGAGCTTAAATTTCGAGATAAAATATCTCGTTGTAACTAGAAACATAGAATTCCACCGCGAACGAGAGTTGAAATAAATTCTTTTTTATCAAAACTCGTAGTGTGAGGAAAGGAGGAAACAATCTCCAAATGGAAGATGTTGAAATTACTTTGTCCTAGGAACAATTGTAACATGCATATTTAGCATTTAGTTTTCTAAAAGACTCGCTCTATGCTTCTGCACAAGCGTAAAAATAAGGACACTCAAATTCCTCTTGTATGCAATCTTGCTTCCATTACTTAAAAGAATACATTATTAACAATTATTACTTCAGTATCGTAAAAGTCTACTATGAAAATACATCACGATTTCCAAGATATACTGTCAAGGTAGACGAACATGTAACAAATCAAATTAATGGAAACGCCGTTTTTCGAAGAACTCGAAGCAATCATCTCCAGAGAATAGTTACGTAAAAGAGTTCTTTTTCCGAAGCATCGATGAGACGACCTTGACCCACGCCTTTCTGGGGTTCGACTTAATTACCGTGAAACCCGTGTACAGAAGAAGACAGCTCTCGAGCCTAGGGGATACGGGTGGTTCGGTATAACCAAAGTTTAATTTCGGCCGAAGGATACCTGCCGAATTCACGTAATACCCTTTTCTTGGATTCAAGAAGAGGTGGACCGCCTACAGGTAGATTTTTATTGATTCCACCTTCGTGGAACCCGTAAGATCTTCCTTGTTCCGCGTTACACGAGACTGCTTCACCGTTAGGCTTCGTTGTACCTCGTTTCCTTTTAACCTTTCCCTTCCACTCGAAGTATTCCTTCGTACCACCACCAGTTCCCGGAGGCGTGGATTTAATAAAACAAGTTATAGCAAACTCTTCGGGTATTCCTGAGTTACAGTTATCGAGGTTGTAAGAGCAACGATAGTGTCTTACTTTCTACGCTGCAGCTGATATCAGAGAGAACTTTTAGTTCCACGCTTACCACGCTTCAACTCTGTCGAACTATGGCCTTATCTTTTGGTCCACCAGACAGCTTCCACTCTTACTTCGCTCTACGTGTTCCCTATATCGTTGCATCTACGATTTTCTTCTATTTTTTCTTACGCTTCTGCACTGTTGCAATGCGACTTTTGCAATCTACAATTGTTGACAATTTTTGTTGTCGCAGATCATACCTTACTAGCTGATAAAAATACTTAATTAAATCACGAAGAAAAAGTATTGCATTAATATTGAATATTTCATAGTAATAGGCCTTTTAGTTACTCTTAAAAATTTAATTACAAAATTTCCGATGATTTATAATATTCATCTGCGCATCCAGATACCAAACACAAGACAGTTTCAGCATTACATCTCTCGTTTTTAGAGTGCAATGCTGTAGAATAATTTAGGATTTCATGATAATATATCTCCACGTGAAGATACGGATTCCATGGAGCACTTCAGTGTCTTCTCTAAAAATAATCTCGCTCGGAAATACGAAACATTTTCACCTGAAAGTACTATTCATCTTTGAAGGGTAAGCCCTCGAGCAAATATATGCCGCAGGTGTGCTTTTGACAGTCCGCAACACCTGGCGGAGGAATATTTTTTTTTCTAACGACGGGATTCGTGTTGACGTAGACTCGTGTCTGTCCCCGTCATATTGCAGTAGGACAACGGTTTAAAATAATTTAGAAGCGTTGCGAGCACCGAAGGAGTAAGGGGGTGAAGGAGGGAGGATAACGGGTGTTGCCGGGGTGGTAGTCGTTGTCGTCGGCGTCGTCTGCCTCGACGAGAAAATAATGAATGCATGAGAAGGGGTAAGGGTGTATGGTGAACCAAAGGTGACACCACGCGAAGCAACGTGTCGAGCACATGTGCCCGGTTCAACCCCATATATTTCTCAGTCCTTCCGTTCCGACTTCACCCTTTAAGTTCGCGTTCTTCATAGTCCTCGGTATCACTTTTTTTCATTCTCTGCCTTTACTTTGCACCCCCGATTCAAAGGATGTATAACTGATTCGAAATCATTCTGAATCCATTGAATCTTCTTATAGATTATTATGTAAATACACCCAGATTCGAATTATGTCCAAATCCAATCTTTCTTGTTCAACTCCGATCATACGTGACTCCATAATTATTATTATCCCATTCTTGATCTCATATCGTGATAACAGAGGAATGAACTTATCCGAATTATCGTTTGCTAAGTAACAATTAAAAGTATTCAATAAATGAAATAGACTAACAAAAGGCAAGAAGGTGCCACAAGGTAATAGGTCCTTGGAGGCATAGAACTTCTTGAAAAATCCAAAGGTCCCGAAAGTCTGGAAAGTCGTCAAGGTCTCGAAAGTCCTCGAAGAACTTTGAACTTTCGAATATCTCATAGATCTCAAATATTTAGACTTATATTTGTAATTTACAGATATGGATCCGAAGGTTTCCGCTGCAACTGATTTTCCAATCGCTTCGCACTCACATTCTTTTCATATCACTTTCACCTCTGGGCTTTCTGAGGCTCGCTCATGCATTTTCCGCGTTTCGCCACATTTTTCTCTACCTTCTCTATTCTATCGTTATTTTCGGTGCAACTTCTTCTTCCTTTTGTTTTTTGCACTCGCGGGAAAACGTTTCTAAATATTTACGCGGAGAGACACGTACCGTGTATACTTTATTTCAGACGGTAGACGGTATATCCGTGAAGCCGGCGATCCTGCATGCCAGTTAAGTCCCGTGGTTTATGCGAAAGTCAGAACGGTTTGTATGCCGACGTCGAGTATCTGCTCCTGGAACACGCGACTGCTGGGAAAACTTGCACCTTCGGATTCTCGCTAGGATTTTATTTGAAACATTAATTTTGTTTACTTGCCGCGTACCTTAAATATATTTATTGCTTTATGAAGTTACTGCTTACATATTTAATATTGCAAAATACACGGCGTATAAGGTGTTAAACTATGGAATACACATGTACGTATTTAATCACTCTGTTAACCACTTAACACGTAGCGACGCGGCATACTCGTCCACACCTAACCATCGTAAAAATATTTAGCCACGTGTATGTCACGTCCATCACATTATTAAGTAATACAAATATTTTTATTGGAAAATATAGATCTTCTTAAAAAAAACCTGGCCGACTAAAACTGCCAGAACCCCTTAGGTTAGATTAATTAAAGGTTCCAGTAAAATTGTAAGCCTCGGTAACCTATGGCGTTGTATTTTAATAAATTATATTACTCTCGTTTAAGTGATAGGTTTTGTGTTCCATGAACATTTTTGTTGCTGAGTGTTAAATATGTAACACAATTATTTTTTCAAACTGCGATATTTGAATACTTTCGGTAAATTTTGTAGCATTTTATCAACTAATTAGCATTTATTTATTCTAAAATATTTTACTTTGAAATCTTAGATAGATTGGACGACAAATCTGTCCCAAAGTTCGCCCACATTTAGAACTTTTCAAAGTATTACTGTAGCCACGTGATATCTAGAAGGAAGCGATCCAATGAATTCTTTATTTAAAGAAAACGCAAAGCCCCTTTTTTCATTTCTTTATAAGAGCTGAAAGTGTGTTCGGTGGGCCGTGGTAAAACGTGACTATTTACTCTGCAAGTTCGAAATTCACCTACAAAAAGCTTTAATTCAAAACATATTTACCTATCTGAAAGTACTGGAATTAATATCAATTTCGAGTGATAGGAAAATTTCCTACATTTTAATATTCTCATCTGCACTCTTTCTAATTACATTTAATTCTTAATACAATAATATTACAACTTTACCAAATACTTCTCATGAATAATATATTTTTACAACTTCATGAAATTGTCTTCATGAATATTTCAAATATAATATCCATAATTAAATTAATAGATATGGTAATCCCCGGTTAATATCGAATCGACACCGGCGAGTGGATTATCCGTATAATACACCAGCCATTTGATAATATTATTATTGATATTTCATAGATACTGTAACCACGAGGTAGAAAATAACCGAGGTTTACAACGAAACGAGCACGGTTTCCGAGGATTCGTGCGTTTTGAAGTGATCGTGAATATCCGTGCAGGTCAGTCGTTACATTTTTGGCAGCGCGCCGAGTGGCACTAATCCTTGGAGACCGCGACCATAAAGGCAGGTAAGTTAGGTACGCGGAGAAGAAGATAAAAAAAATGCTTGGGTTTCTCCATTTGGGCACGTCGTCCCGGGGAAAATATCCCTTTTGTTTTTTTTGTCAGATCCCTTTCTCTCCTTGACATTCCCCGTTCCGTTTCCTTTTCCTTTGCTATTTCTCCCGGTTTTCCTTCGCTTTTCCATGTTCACCTTCTTCGTCCAGTAATGGCCCTCCTCTTCTGACTCTCTGGTCCAGATACAGCGTACCATTCCAGGTTCCTACCCCTTCTGTTCCCGGGGATAATGAAAGGACCCTCGAAACGAAGTCCATTGACGATGGCGGCCGATCCAGCTCGTTTAATCCGCACAGAGAACAGTGGAATCCGCTCGTATATCACGCGGAAATAAAGAGTTTACCGCCCGTCGCTAAAAGCATTACCCTGTGACGTGCCATGGGAAAATCGTTGACTCCTTTTTCCGACGTGCCACGTCGATCCCGCTAGCTCTTTGATTCTACATTTGGATTTCCCTTACGTTTTCGACCTATTTCCAAAGCAATATCTAAGAAAATATATCATCGTGAATCTCGTATTCTGTACCTCATAATATAGGTACTTATATGTTGATGTTATTATAATTTATTCGAGGAATATATAATATAATACATTCATCAAGTTACAACTTGAAAATCCTAGACTCGATTTAGAATTTTCTTCTACTCGAAAATACCACGTTCAAAGGTATTTTTTAACACCAAGAACTACCAAGGGGGTCAAAATAACTTTTCTGTCATTTTTAGTAAAATTATTAAAATATGCCACGGCGAATTATTTCAGATTTTATATACTTTTATTTGATATAGATAACGCGAATAATTGAATCCATCGATTAATTGAATTCCTTCGATTATAATTTATATATAAATTAGGGTGCAAGCATAAGTAAATACATATTCGGTAGTTCTACTTAAATGTGGATTCAGGATAATCTTACAAAATTTTCATTCGTTTTTCTACTATTGTTACCGGCTCTGAAAGCTTGCGGATTAATTCAGGTCAAAGAGTTTCCTATACGAGTTCATATCCAAGCCTTTCACAGAGGAATCATAATTCACTGTTACATCTGCACTCTCTATTATTCGCTGATAGTATTTCAACGTAATCCTGCTCCGGTGACTTACGATAATTGTAATGTTTCCTTGGTATCACTGTCGCTTGAAGTAGCTGGGAGCGAATTAAAATATGTGTTACAATTTATTCTCGCGTTAAGTAAAGTCGAATGGTGTGGCTTTCAACAGAAAAGGACCATCCATAGCACGGGAAACCTTGGCGATCGTGTGGAAACTATAAGTCGAGGACGTGAGCCATTGAGGATACGTGATCCTGCAGAGTGGACCGTTTCCTAACACGTTCACCTATTGCAAGGTAAAACAGCTTTTCCCTTGACACTAGAACTGCCAGACATATACAGGTAACCCTCGTATAACGCTGTACACAAATTGTGGCGATCCTATGGCTACAGGTTTTGCACTCCAAATGAATTGTTTTGCTGATCATATTCACCTTCTTGCAAACGTAATTCTTCTCTCAGTATATTCATTTTAACCAAGAATATTATTAAAAGTAAATATCAGGGCAGAATATAAAAAAGTAAATGGTGAAAAATATAAATGATAGCACTTTTGAGATGCAGGTTCATCTTATTTAAATAGAATTATACGTCTGGAGAGTAGCGTTCGTGGAAATTATAGGGATGTTGAAAATATGATGGCCGATAAGAATAATAGCCGGGGAGCGGAGACCGTTTGGGTTTCATGGAACGAATTTACCCGAGCAATTTTTATTTATGAAGTAATTTTAAGGCGGGCTTTACCGTTTTATAATTCACGGATTCCGTGACGTGTTCCGCGTGAAATACGTCAAAGGATCTAGTACGCCTTTGGGAAACGGTGGACAAGGAAACGATGGGGGATAAAGGGAAGTGTGGAAAGGAAATTGAAAATCATGCCACGTAATTATTTTATGCAAGCACTGCTCTTGTATTCTTTCTCAGCTTCCGTTTGATATTCGCTTTTAATGTTGCAGTAAACTAATGCAATCGCAAATTTCACTAAGAAAGTTTACATCGCTTTAAGTGATTGTCATAAATTCTGATGTTACGAATATCATTTGAAAAATATAATAATATTATGAAATTTTTAATGATGAATTTTGCATATCGAAATGAATTTGCAGATAATCAATGCACCTTTCTTCCAAAATAAAATGAATTGATTTATAATTCGTAATTCAGCGAAAACATTAGTAATCAATTAAGTATTGAACTTCAAAATTATTTCCCGTTTAAAATTTTAATAATCCACATTTTCTTGTACAATTTAATAATGATTCTACAATAATCTATTTACCCTGGCAGATAATAATTTTACTTACGAACTAAGACTTTTTAATAATCCCCTATCATAATAATTTCGGCCAACAATTCTCCCTAAAAATGCTTCCCCTCGATGTTAAATTAAACCACGTATTCCAATACATGAGTGAAACAAAAGTATCGTCACGCAAACAGGAGTGACTTAAAATCTCAATACTCCCTACATCCACGAGTGCCGTGTCATTAAAATCCCCGAACAACCCTCGTTTTAATTTCATCCCCAGGAGTCGTTCGGTGGAAATAATTTTTGACACCCTTCGTCGGCTCGCAGCACTTCATCGAATTCTCAGGAGCATTTTTACGTGAGTCGTTGCATTATGCACACGGCATGGGGATGATATTACGGAGCATCCATTTCTGGATCCAATGCTCTCAGGAATGGTTGTACGCGAACGAATTATCGGAGTTAAATTCTATCAGGTTATCCGCGGAGATTATTTTCCACGGAATATTGAAGTTCCCTTTCATCGTGTCCTTCCGATACTCTCTTTTTTTATCTCTACTTTCTTCTGTTTTAACCCCTACTTTCTTCTATATGCTTCACCTACTATCTTCGTTTCTTTATATTAGGGGTACTGGAAAATAATCAATTAGGGAGTGAGGAATTTTTTCGCACCAACAGTTAGAAATTTGATTTTTCGAAAAGGGGATTTATGGCATTGCAGGATCGTCGTACAAGGATCATAAATTACTGTGGGGATTATTTAATAGAATAATCTTTAATATGAAAACATAAATGGAGTTTCATAAAGTATGTGAAAAATAATTGATTACTTTCCGTTATATATAATATATTTCTCGTATCTCTTTTCCATTTATAAACGTTAGCGGCTCATTTATCAAAGTATTTCTCCTGAATTAATTAATTACAATTTTTATTAATTAATTTTTATAATGCAATACACATACTTCTTATCACAGTTTGTTCAAACATTATTTATTAAAACTCCAATTTTACTTTCGAATCGTGGTTTGCTGAATTGAATTCATTCGATTTTCGAGCATCGAGTTTCCACCAAGATTTACCAAACACATCGTTCCCCGGAATTAGAAACAGTACTCTCACGTTTCCCTTTAATTCTTTAATTAACAAAACACAGGTTCTAGTCGATCGATATCTCGCGGATTGGAAACGATCACCCAACCCGGCCAGTAAATCCCATTTACGAGTGAAACCTTGAGGAAGGTTGTTCCGATGCAACGATCGGTGAAGGTAATTTTCCGCGGGAACTTTTCCAGGGTTGAAAGATCTCGTTACGGGAAACTTAAGGTGAACTCACACGATACTTCTCTTCTTCGCCGTTTCCGTCTGGCCTTAACTGCCACGGATTTAATAACACGAAAGCGCAACGTTTCACGGTGCATTGACGCGAAATGAAAAAAGGGGAGAGTTCGCCTGGACAGCAATAAGAAACAAGTAAATTCATATCGCGAATTCGAACGCGGATTATTAAATCGTGAGAACAATACGTCTCGATCTTTGCGATGGAAACATTATCGTCTCCCTGCCTTTTGTGCATGAAAAACATTGATAATACTTCGTTCATTAAAGTTCTTATTTCTTCACTATCAAAGAACTCGTATATCGATACAATTTTTATTATCGAGTTAAATTCACTGGCATTTTAATTTCGCATTTAATCAGGCGATATGTCATTAATATATAACAATTTGTTAATCATACTTCAAGTTTTATGTTGTTATTACATTATACTTTCATGTTTTTTCATTTACATATAAATATTTGAAACGCAATTCCGTCAGGGATTTATTTGAGCAACCGATTCGCCCGTTGGTTTCTTTGATTGTTAACGCGAATCCCTGGCAAGAAAAGGAGAGTAGGATATACGAGGTCGTCGCGAGAAAAAGGGAGGAAGTGGGATTCGAGAGTAAAGGAAGAATCGAAGGAGCGGTAAGGTAAAGAAAGAAATAAGAAGAGAAGGAGAAAGGGAGAAAGGGAGCAGAGAAAAGGTGAAAGAGAAGGAAAGACAGTGGTCCACGGTTACCGCGAACTACACAATAGTTGGCCAACTCACAATGGAGCAGCTCTGGGCTGCGGGAGAGCAGACGGAATGAGTTTTTCTCCGTTTGGTGCCGGGGCGACTATTTTAGTTCCTATTCTTCCGTTTCACGGCACGATTCAACCCTCTCTGTCCCACGTCTGTTCTCTTTAAGCACTCTTTTCTCTCGGTTCTTTCTTCATCCTTTAGAAGGTCTCATTGGGGGCTTCGCGCCGCGGCGGCGGAGGCGGCTACGACTACGGCGGTGGTTCCATAAAGTTATTATTTTACGGAGACTCGAAGAGGCGGGACCACTTACCTTCCTACGGCAACGCGATTTATTTCGGATGAAACGCGCGTGAAACTGAAATTAATTTCTTTCCGGCTAATTTTCGATCTTACTGGACCACCTCGATGTTTGAAGGTTTGACAAACCTTTGTCTTATATTTTCCATAGATATATTATGTTATATTATCTTAGATTATACTGTCATATAATTGCATCGACATTCTTCTTTGATGTTTCAAGAAATTTAAATCGTGGTTGATTTTTACATGCCAACAATTCTTAATATCAAAACAGATATACATTTAGCCCTCGATTTACACGGCATTCAATTTGCATGATTTTGGTTTAACACGCGTGAAGAAGTGCGAAAGAAAATATGTACTTTTGAATTATGTTATGTACATCTTGCTCAAATTAATGAATTTTTGTTTACAAATATGTACTCTAATTTAAAAAAAATCATAATACTGTTTCATATAGACTTGTTAAATTTGTTACATATTTATTTTCAATGCGAAATGTGGATTCACATTGCAGGATTTCAATTTACACGGCCTTTTTTGAGAACCAATATACCGTGTAAACCGAGGGTTAGATGTACTTCCCAAGAAATAACGGCAGTTAGATAAGCAAAAACACTAGAATTATAAATTGCAGTACATGTTTGCACAAGGAAATTACGCAATCATCGAAGCCTGAGAAGCAATATATACGATGTTACTCAATTTTTTTCCGCGTTTCATAAAACCACGTGTGAAAGGTACGACTATTGAATTAGATTTCGATATAAAAGAAAATAAGTATAATTATTGGAGAGTGAATTCGGAGGGCGTGTTAGTGCGAGCCATCGCGTGGTTAAAGTTTGAAAAGGTTTCCGACGAAACCGTGAACGGCACCGAAATTAATTTGTTTCCAGTTAATATCGGGTTTGCTCTTCGGACCACCGCGATGGCTCCGATAATTATTCAATCTACCGATGGAATCTTTCGGACTAATATGGACTGTCTTCCATAGACAAATGTTCCTGTAAACTGGTCATTAATTAAAGCATGATTATAAATTATTAATTCAGTGTATCCGAATGAAATACTGTTTGGTTCTCACGCAATGGAGCCTAGATAGAAAGAGGCTATTTTTCAGTTACAAAATGACGAGTGAGATAACAATGACGGTGAATGATTGAATTGTTTCCACATCACTGTCTTATAACATGCAAAATTACACAAAAATTACACAATGCGATAATATAAACAATAATGTTGTTTGCCATCGAAATTGTAGAATTAGTTTGTTACTAACCATTAAGTTCGTCAGAATAACCTTTTACAAAGTATAAAACAAATCACATCGTAGGGCGTTAAAAAATATATAATATAAAAAATGTAGAAAATACCAATCTGCATATATGTCGAGGTCTACATAATTTTTCTAAAATTAATAGGAAGATATTTGATAAGAATTCCAAATAGAAGTTACATATTCATTCGAGACCTTACAATTTTGGGCAGAAATTAAGCCGCATAAATGTTTTCCATATTTTGTTAAAATACATTTGTTTTGCATTTCCAGAGGAAGTGTGAGTCAGACATGCACGAAATCAGATATAACCATCGGAATTTCGTAGGTGGATTCGATACATAAGCGTAATATATTCCGGGGTCTATCCCCAGAATCCCGAAAATTGTGAACATTCGTTTTAGTTGGCACGACGTATCTGCTTAATCGCTAGTTTTCCTAGATTTATCGCTGCCCCGGCTAATCCGTTTCACTGTCCGAAATCATTTTTCGATTGATTATCACTGGCTGCACTTTGGCCGCTCGCGAGCGCCGATACGCGACGAAAATATTTTTCTTCTTTTTTTTATTCCTTCCTCGTCCATCCATCGCCGGAAGCCCGTTATCTCCTGCCTTGTTATCCAAAATATCGAAGTTTTCAATAAACAAAACGAGTTGCGCATAAAGGCTCTACAAAAACATTGGAATTATTTAAAAATACTGCAGCAATTATTTTTTAATACGCGCTTCGAATAACTTTTTTAACAAACTCGCGCATATAGTGTATAACGAGTTATTTATTACCTAAATGACCTGACTAATTTAGAAAAATTCGCGCAACACTTGTAATAGGAGCGCCTTCGATTCACAACACAACACTACGTCATGACCTTCCAAGAACACAGCAGTATGCTTGAACAAGTTTATAATATCGTTAGTGAAAGAAATGGCTGTCAGCAGTGAAGCACGTGGTCGTATGTACCTCATCCCGACAATTGGTGAGTCTCATCGGCAAAGCCATTTGAAATTATTTTTGGTTTATCGGGCGATTTAATGAATTTTCCTAATGCGCGTTTGCCATTTCCCCGCGAACGCTTTCCGCGTAATCAGAGACAGGAATCTCGCGTGGCTTAATTAGGATTATCGAATAAATTTCCACGTGTGCCGTAATCGTCGTTTTGATCTATCGAAATTATAGCCGGTATAAAATGTTCCTATGATTTTATTATGAAACGAGCCAACCTCGGCCCCATTACGGTGGATCGGTATCCCCGCGATTATCGGACTAGAAAATGTCGCAAATAAAATTGAAGTTGTATAATCAGCCGGAATGAAAAATTATTTTTCATCGTGGACCACCGTGTAATTAAGTGATTTCAATTGCAAATGTGATTTCTCATCGATGTAATTGGGATCGCTCGAATATCAAATGGGTTACCATCCGCTATTACGTGAAACCCATTCTTTCCAGTGTGTGAAAAGGAATATTTTATTAACCATATCAACGAATTACGATATTAACTTTATAATTACCACGCGAATAGCCTTTTTTTACAACGAGCTGCCGTTTTCCGTGCAATGGAACATGGTCCAATACCGAAATTGAATTAATTAATGTTTCCAATAACGTTAGTATTGTCACGTCGAAATACGGCCCGTTGAAAAAAGCTGTTTCACCATTTATTTATTTACTTAGTCCGGTTAAAGCTTCCTTAAATATTCGATAATATATCAAATGTTTGAATTTTGATATTAGAGAATTTTTATACCTGTAATAATAAGAAATATCGCTTCTTCTGGCACTAACTTTTTTGGTCAAAACAAAGGTATTTATATGGATTTACGATGAGTATATTCAGCATGATATAATCTATAAATCCCATAAAAATGGTGACAGGTGGGGTGCGTAAGAAAAAAAAGGTGAAAGCGTCAAGTAAGGAAAATACGAGGGGTGGAAATCGGGTGGGTGAAAGTGAACGAATGAGAATCTATGGAGACGTTTTCGTTGTCTCGGAAATGGTCCTTACCGCGGATTATGAAATATTGTCCATTTGTATGGCTGTACAGCACGCGTACCCTTATCTTTATCCATTTCAATAAATTCGAGTGGGCGAAACGAATTTAGATATTAGTTTTACAGATATTATATATCATGGGTACAGAGTATGAAAGGAGTTCCCGAAACTGGGCCGAAAGAGAGATTTATCTCCCTGGATAACAAACTTTTCGGTGTTCCAGCTCTTAAGAAATTGTTCGACCGAACTCTTCGGCTGAAACTGCTTCGGTAGTTCTAAGAACCTATTAGATTTAATTATACTTTTCGCCGTTTCAATAGAACACTCAGTGAGTATTAGGTCGTACGGAAAGTTCCCGTAAGTTGCCAGCATGGAAATGAAAGCAAGGCTTAAACTGTTAATATTTATTTCGGGGAAACGTGTAATCGTCCGCTGATTGTGTAACTTTGAATCAGTGCAATTAATTCCGCTATATATGAATATTATTTTACAAAGTATTATTTAGTTTCATTCCACGAAAATGTTCTTTATAATATATGATATTCATTTCGGGGAAACGTATAATCGTCCGGTGATTCTGTAACTTCGAATCAGTGCCCAATAATTCCGGTATATTTGAATATTATTTTATAAATTATTATTTGATTTCATTCCACGAAAATATTGATATGATCGCATTATAACTTATCTCTTTACTAGAAATAAATATTCAGCATATTCTTGCAAATAATAATATATGAAATCGATAACTTGCCATTTTCGAAATATTATCCATGAATCTAAAATATTCAACCACAACACTGTTTATTTTGAATTAAAGTACCTTCCAACATATGATTTAATTAATTTAAACACTGCAATACTAACGTCGTTTCACGGGCCAAGTACCAAGCCATTAAAGCACAAAGGCAAAAACCTGCAAAAAAAGCAAAAACTGTTTAACAATAAAAATAATTCGCACCATAAAGAGTTAAGTTTGCACCGGCAGATATGATATCGCAGTCTCTGCATCGCGGGTACACATAGGTGTGGTTGGCCTTTATCGGCGTGGGTGTATCTCATTTCGTAAAGTGCGAGACCACTTCATCCTCACTCCCTTTCCTCTCCCTGTATCGCCCGCACCCGTTCGTCCACAACCCCCACACACCCCTTCGCCACCTTTTACCGTGATTTTCATCCTCGGCCATCATTCCGCACTCTCGAAATAATCTGTCGCGTATTTCCCCGACGAAACCTACCCGGAAGCGAGCCTCGTTTCTATACACTTTTGCTTTCTCTCCTCCCCCAAACAACCCTCCCCCCCGCACCCCATTTTGTCTGCAATTTTCAAAACTGCCAAACAATCGGAAGACTTCCTCGAATGGTTCCTTCGAAGCGTGCACGCCGAAAAGTTTACCGTGGCTTCGTCGTAATTACGGGGTGGATTAATGGAGAGTGCTCGGAGAGGGAGATGGGTGGAAGGGTTTCAATAATTATAATACGATGTGACTGTTCCTAGGATACTTTTTATGATAATTTGTAATATGGTAATTTTAGTAATCCATCGATCGTCGAATTGAATCATGTCAGGAGAAATATGAATTATTTAATAAGTGGTTGATATGATCGGAGGCATCATAAACTGATGTTGATGGCTACTTATGATTAGAGTATACGTATTATATTTTGCAATATCAGATTCAAGATCAAATTGGAAATAAAAATGGTTCGTTCCGAAAAAAAAAACAGGTCTATGTAGGGATTTTGGTACTTCCATACTTTCGTACTTCATATTTTTCGATGCGTGCTTTATTAATTCATAATAACGCACCGTTAGTTGCGAAGCCAGATAAATTCAGGCCAATTTTTTTGACGTTAATTGGAAGGTGAAGTGCGGATTAATTTGTGGATTGCATACGTGATTTGATTTGAAAAACATGTTAAATACACCTTGGACTCTGCATACGCGTTTTAATTGCGAGCTGATTTTCCAGGAATTTTAAGATAAATTGAAATTTTTCGATGAACGATGTTGTCCTTTAATTCGTCCGTTCTTTTGAATCACAAGGCTGGTACACAAGTGGCGGCTTGAATTAAAAGGAGAAATTTAATTCTTAATGAAGTCGTTACAGTCAAAGTAGGATGGTAATTTTTAATCGGGCGAGGTGTCGACGTTCATGAAGGATCCAAGAAGGGTCGAAGGGTGTTTCAAAGGGAAGGAATTCAAAAAGGTTATTAGCTGTTAGGTACCTAGTGTATTAATATTCATGAGAAACGACCCACTATTTCTACTCCAAATATTAACACTCCATAACCGAAAACTCTACAAAAATCCATTACGCGATAGTTTGTTAAACATTCTAGAAAAACGAGAATTCTAGTCTCTTTAATTAATGAACAAGATTGCACACAGTTCTTCTAACATTCAATCTTTTATTTATAATAAATTAAAATCCATTTTTTTCGTCTTTGTACTTGTAAATTTACAGTTTCATAATTATTAATACGAAATATTTAAGAATGAAAAATGTTACACATTTCATAAAGATTCAGTTAGAAAGTAAAATATTTATTATGGTGGTAACAATATTTCTCTAATTTAATTATAAATATTAGAACATGCACAATATAATATATTCGACATTATAAATAATAATGAAAAATAAAAATTTCAGAAGACTAGATTATCACTTTTAATGATACAGTCGCCGATGTTATAACAAGCACTCTATTATTCGATAAGCACCTTATTGATTTATAAGCCGGAAGAATATTAATTTTCAAAGCGAATTTTACACAGAAGTTCTAATCATTTAATAAGTAAGTGCGTGCTCTACTCTGCGTTAAGTCTTTAAAACTATCAAAGTAACTTAACTAAATTCCCGGAAATGAGCTTTATGTACTCGGCGGTAACTAGATTCGAAAAATGGCTGAGGAATTATTTTCAATAGAGAATCATAAATAATTCAAGTCTAATATAATACTCTACTTCGCGGTATAATTATAACACAAACTCCTTTAATTAATTTAACCCTGAAATCTTGAATTTGATCCTGGAACCTTGAATCTCATATTCCAATACAATTATTACAAAATCCAATTCGTATACTCTAATCATAAGTCGCAATTAATATCAACCAAGTATGACACGATTCATATTTTTACACGTATATTAATTTGAGGTAAATACTTCAAACATACGATTAAAAAGAAAACGTAGTCAAAGAATATTATGAAATTCGGGATATTAAGTACGGCATATCGAATACCTTTGATTAATGCAATTAACACGATGCGGTTGATAGATAGAGGGGAAGTAAAAGCCTCTTGCCACTCTATCATACTTTGGCCGATCCGTAATTATTATGCATTGCTATGCAAATAGTGGACCATGTAATAAACTTCCATTGCATAGAGAAACTCGGACAGAGGGACGAGAAAAGTCTCGGTTTAACTCTGAAAATCGGCAAACTTTTAGCAGCTGTTGCGCATCCTTTGTGAAACGACGAATAAATAAAGAGTTGAGATTTTTCAATAATTAATAGCTCGCTGTGTCTATTACGATAAACACTATCCGAAAATTAAGAGGAACTTAATTCCTCGGTTTATTAACGTTAGAACGACCGACAAAATATTCGATTATTATATACTGTATATGTCTGCTATACTGTATATACTGAATGCTCTGGTGGTTCTAATATTAACTTTGTTATTGCAGAATGCTTTAACTTTGAATTAAGTAACTATTCAAATGTGTAGAATTAATTTGGTTTGATAAGCGGAGAAAATAATTGAGCCTTTTAAATCCCATTTTTTTGTAAATATTCAGGAATGAAATCTCTTTAAAATCGTTGAATCGTGAGAATACATCAACTCGGCATCAAATTTGAAATTCGCAGGTATTCCATAGATATGGCAGAATTGATATGTCAAAGCACTTTCCACTTTATGCGTGTACCGCTTTACATGGTATGACGATGTACTGAATTTTTACGATAAGAGCATTTTTCAGTTTTCGGGGTTTATCTTCATTTTTCATAGTAAAGTGCGACAGGGAAAAAAGTGTATTATACTTGTATGGAACTAAGCCTCCTTAATCCTTAGATGACAAGAACGTCATTTTTCCAGTCATATTTTTATAACGGATTTATATCGCATATATTATTGTACATATATACTTATTTATTACTAATATTTTGATATGTATTATAAAATATTTGTCTCTTCTATAATATTTGGGATAAGCAATTAATTGTGAAATAGTTAAAGAATCAAATTATTATTTCATATTCTCCATATGATATAATAATGCACTGTATCATTATTATACAGATATTATATATACTTATATAAATTCCAAAACTCTATAAATATATAGTTCGGGAATTCTATTGTAATATTTTGAAAATATATAATTCCATCTGTATAATAATTCCATATTATTAAAATTTTCTAATTCAGTAATAAATATCTTAGTAATCAATACTTTTAATGAACTATAATCGGTCAGGAAGATAAGGGTTGATCGTTGAGGTAATTTTCTGGATGGAAAATGGGAAAATTCAGTAGCTCTGGCATTATTCAGTGATATTCGAGCCTCGGGCCGAAAAACAGATCCACGGTTTGCAGCGGTTAAACCTGAAAAAAGTCGATTCGCTGGACGTAATTAGCTGGTTCGAAACACCCCTATGGAATGGAATTGCGCCGGAAAATATCCTCTGGAAAATTACTGGAATCGGCCTACACCCAGCGGCTGCAACACTCTCAAATTTCGGATATCACGCCGCGAGTAATATCCCGATATTTCTGTTTCCAAAGTTGCCTTACCGATAAGGCATCCCCAGGGATTTTCCTCCTTTTAGTTTTCCGCGTATTCACCTCGAATTCCCAGGATATTCTAACCCTTTGGATAGAACGAACCCTTAGAGACGTTTCTTTGCCTTCCTCTCACCTTTTCTTTTTCCCATAGCTTCCTTTCTCGTAAAAATATGAGAAAGTGACGAAATAAATCTTCCTGTATCTTTGCTGATTTATGTGAACGCACAAATTTATAGAGCGATACTGATTTAATTCTGATTTAATTCTAAACCAGTCGGATGATTTTAATCTGGCAGTCTTAATTTTATAAAATTTAATTTTCTAAGTTTTTAGTTGTTTGGATTCTTAGATTCTTAGATCCTTTGATTTCATATATTCTTAGATTTCAAGATGCTTAGATTCTTAGATTCTTAGATTTTCAGATTTTTAAATTTTTAAATTCTCGGACTTTTAAATTTGTATGTATTGGAAATTTAAATTTGTAGATTTT
This sequence comes from Nysson spinosus, assembly GCA_910591585.2. Lineage (NCBI taxonomy): Eukaryota > Metazoa > Arthropoda > Insecta > Hymenoptera > Crabronidae > Nysson > Nysson spinosus. The sequence goes on along the minus strand of OU342837.1, from coordinate 4,169,259 downwards.
TATATTTATAAATCTATAAATATAAGAGTTCCATAAATTCTAATCCAATCGTCTAATTTATTCTTAGGTCCAACTCAGAATATATTTTATATCGAAAGAATGAATTCTTATTTCATTCATAACAAGATTCCCAGGAACAAAGATTTCGAGATTTTCCAGTTTAAATTTATTAACATAAAATTAATATGTACCTCGAATATAAAGAAACAGCGATATATCTTCCCCCACTATAATATATTTGCTACAAAACGCTGATAAGGAAATTCCGATTTATTGTATTTTTTTGTAGAAATTCAGTGGCATACGAAACGAAAGAATCGCCGAATGGAAATATTTTTAATAATGCGCATAACCGAGTTATGAAAGTTGGTATATAAAACAAAGAATGCCCGTTTCATTTGGCAAAAATGTAGATCGTAAAATTCAGTATATTATACCAGGAACAATGTCCTGATATTTCCAGTTTGGAAACACTGTCGCGGATACGACCCCCTCAGGGCCTTTGTCACTGTTACTTCCGTTCCAACCCCGTGGTCGCCGACTGCAGTTAATAGACCCTTTCCTCCCCCTCGAACCGGGGTACGCCAGACAGGTTAAATTTCAAAACAAGTATTCCTAGAAAAAAAATACACCGCCGAATTTCCGTGTATCAAATATTACCTACTGTTTGTAAACCGTACGCTTTCGTTGCTCGATAATTGAAAAGTTCGCGACTCGTTTTTAATTTAAAAAGAAATATTCCAGGAGCAGAGACACGCACGGATATTGAATTTCGTGCGATGATTTTTAAACGCGTAAATAATATAATGTCACTAATGGATCGTTTCGTAAATTGTACGTTTCCTCGAAAAAATTATACTTTTTATCGAAGTAATATTCTGTGGTCTAATAAGTTTCAGTTTTATTAAACTTGTATTAGGTGGCTTCTGGAAACAAGGCACTTGCGTCGTCTTCTTTTGGTATTTTTATGCGAACTTTTCACATTTTTTATTTTTGTAACTGAACTGTGTAGTTATTTATTTACGTAAATCGTCCTCGTTTAATTCAGAATTCTAGAATTCTTAATGCAGAATTATATTTACATTTTTGTTGTCCGTACCAAGTCAGAGAATGTTTGCGAAGATATTTCGAAGGAAGTTTGTTTTATTATCCTATGATTTGTTAATTTATCATGTCAGCGCGAAGCACATCGTTGCAATCATCGAGTGAGGAGACTTTCGCCATTTCGAGAGGCGAAAATGACTTGGTACCAGTTTGTAATTAAATTTTTAATTCGGATATTAGTCTTCTGGTAGAACGAACGATGCGTAGGGAGTCCGTAGGGCGCCTCCAGCTAAACCGACAAAAAGGAAGAGGCGGCGAAATGGAAACGGAGATAAAATGAGGCAACGCAGCCGAGTTCTTTCTCATTCCTTTTTTTGGCAAGTTCCAAATGAACGACCAAGAAATATTTCGGTCGAGATACCCTTTTTTTTACAACAAGTTCCCCACCTCGGTAATTTAAAATCGGTGAATATGTCGGATGGAACTTAAACATTCCGAGCGATAATTACTTATTGCTCTTCGAATCAAAGATTATTTTACGAATTGATTGAATCATAAACTAATAATTATAGATTTAAAGCCTTGTTAATTATATCTTTAAAAAAATTATATTTTATATGAGGCCCAATATTAAATTAGAACGCTCGAAAGATTGGGTCATTATTTTGAAGCAAGCCAACTGCGAAATTCAACTGAAACCTGATTAATTTATAAATTTATGAATCATAACTCATTTAATACATAATCACCAAGAATTGAATTCTACAATTTTTAATTACTGACCAAATTAATTCTCAAAATGATTTCATTAAATTCTTATTAAATTAAGTTCTCTTAGCTACGTGTTAGGAAGGTTAGAAACATAAACTTGTAAATTAACGAGGTTGCAGTTGAAGGTCACGCTCGGATATAAAGATCCAATATTAAGTAGTCTGGAGGCTCGAGATATTCGCACGTTATTCGCGCATTCGCCCAAAGGGAATACTTCCGTAGAACTCATACGTAATTCAAACACCTTCAAAATTACTTTCAACGAGTATATGCCGAGGAACCACCTCGTGTATAAGCGCCGTCAGATTATCCCAGACATTCACGACATCCTCGTCGACGTGCATGTACTCGGGAGAGACTCTCTTTGGGATGTATGTCGGCATGTTTACCTTGAAACTATCGTCCTAGGACATTGCTGGAGGATCTATCTCTGTCATGTCATGCTACACGATACTTAAACTCCTATTGGTCATTATTCAAATCAATTTTAATTTTTTGTTTTATTCACATTTTTCTAACTTATTCCAATCCACTTGGCATGTGACACTTAAGCTGAGGTTTCTATTACTCGAAAGAATAATAGAGAATATTTGAATTATTATAATAATTTTCATAACTGATGAAGAAGGATAATTTTACTGACCTCTGAAAGAAGTACTTACATCTCCAAATATATATCGTAATTATTATAATAAAGTGTAATAATTCTAGGAAATGATAATATTATTGAACTACGGAAGAAGTGTTTAAAAATATAATCGTGTTGAACTCTGAAAGAAGGAGAAGAATATATGTATATGTACGCATACATATACGGAATAAGATAAATCGATGTATTTGGTGGCGGAGAAAAAGAATGGCGGAGGAATACGGCGAAAAAGATATCACTGTGTAACGACAACTTATATCGTTCGACCGAACTTCCTTGTCGGCGAAACACACCAGGATGGGGACGATTGAGCGATCAGTTGGCGTACTTCCGTCGGACAGCTGGCAGTTTATTTCCGCGTGTCGTCAAACAGAATTTGATGCCCTATGTTGCCCTAACGATGTGATTTATCGTTCGCCAACCCCCTACGGTTTTTTCGCACCCTTGTACCCCGATACGCGATGATTGTAAACGATTGTCGAGCGGGAAACTGCGATCCCGTGTTAAGGTGGCTGAGACGGAAGTACGGAAAGGGAAAAGTGGGATAAAGAATGTCGAGTAAAGTAAATCTCGACACGATTCTCGATTACGCGACCCGCGAGACACGGAAGAAGTCGTTTTTAACAGTGTATCGTATGTGACGATTTTAATTTCCGGTTTCTGACAAGAGTAAAAGCATGTCTAAAATATTTGATAATATAATCATTTAATAACTTTGGATTTTTCCTAATTATAAGATATACATAATTAATTGTATATTACCTACTTTTCTTTTCTTATATATTTAAGTGGTATCTACGTTTACGGTAATAAATAAAAATAAATTATGAAAATGTCCACACGGATAATCACAGTGCTATAAAGAATGTAATAAAAATTGCATCAATGCATGCAATATTAATAACTTTAATGAATTGAATTTTTGGACGATCGATTACGATCTCAATTATAGATAAAGTGTAGATATCTTTCGATATAAATTCAATGGTACGTGTATGGGTATTATTAAAAAGTGAAAGCACTGGAGAGCGGTATAAAATGATACCATCGTAGTTTATAAAATATGAATACTTTAAGAGCTTTTCCGGAACTAGACGGAATTTTTTCGAACGATGAGCTAAATATGATATTTTTTATTGAAATAGCCTCCAAGTGAGTTTTATGAAAATTTGACGTCCATCTGACGAGACCAGTGAAATATTAACTTTAACATGAAAGTTTCATTATTTCACGACCCGCCTTTCGTGCTTACATTTTACATTGGATATACTGAATTATTAAAAAAGTACTTACCATTTCAATTTTCCGCGCAAACCATCTGTCGGGACGTCATAGACGTATCACATATTTTGTTGCGCGATAAAAAGGAACAAGGAATTATTAAACAATGAGATTTTTATTATTCATATATACAAATCCTTACACCTTCATTAAAATGCTCGACCGATTAATTAACCATGAAACACATTAAGACGATGTCCGTTTCTTCGTGGAAGCCGGTATTTCTGCGGAAAATGAAATATACCTCGAAGACACGAATTCTTGATTTCGTGATGGAGAACGAGAAGGTTTTCGGATCGCGCGATCAAGTATTTCGAGGAAAGAAATTTATTGTCTATTTACAAACGCGCCGTGCACCGGAAGCGCACGATAAATCGAATCATCGACAACGATGGAAGAATCGCATTCTCTTTACATCAATCTATAAGGTATCCTTTAATCTAGACAAGAACCAAGAATGAAAAACGACGACAATTTGGGAAGCGATCTTAACGATATTTATTGTCTATTTACAAACGTCTTTAATCCCGACGCTTTGGCATGAGTGGTTCGTGCTTCGACGACACGTGATTCAAAAAACTAGAATATCGAGTCTTTGTATTTCATCAGTTTCTCATTCGCGCACGTTAAATCCGACACATTTGTTTCTTGAGAAAATTAATTTCATGAACATGGACAATTATTCGAGACACATCTGTTATCTACATTTATTGGATCGATCCTCTATTAAATCGTCCTCTCGGACAGGACTTTTGTCAGATATTTGTTAGAAGATTGAAACAAAGGGACGAGTAGCCAGATAACTGATACCTGATCTTTTCAAGACCCCAATGAAACAACGTATACTCTGCATGAAAGTTCCAGGAGCCAAAGCACACGGTAAAACATGACTCGACGATTTGGCGAATGTCAGTCGTGACTTTGCACAAACTACCAGACGTACTTCTTCTGTCTATATACAACTTTCTTGTACGCGCAAACTCCTCGTGTAAATATCGTGTGTGCGATGTACGGGTAAAGTACTCGGTCGCACCGGACTCAAACCTTTTTCAACTTTGTCCACGTAACCGTTCGGATACACCCACGAGTCCTTAGCATGTAGTATCGATGATGGCGAAGGATAATCCAGTTCTTCGAGACACCCGAAGTCCTTAATGGTTTCCGTATTCTCTGGTGCGTAGTTTGGCTCGAAAATGTCTGGCCTCTTCTCAACTTTGTTAGGTATCACGTCCGGATCATCGTCCGCCATGTCCGATGGTAATTGTTCTTTAAAGTCGTTACTGTAATTCTTGTTCATCGGAGCTATCACTACTCGATCCTCTTTGTTACCGTATTGAACTACTTCAGTTTGCGTCTTGATTGGTTGCATGGATTGATTGCGCCGATAGAGAGTCAGAGTTATTCCGACGATCAGAATGCAGGCAGCCGTTATGCCACCAGCGAAACAAGCTACCAGAAGACTGTAATCTGTGCTCTCGTCTGAAGTTCCTCGTCCTGGGGACAAAGTAACCATTTCTTCGAGTAACGATCATCGTTACGAACTACCAATTTACTATGGAACTCGGTGGATTATTAACCGCTTAACGCTCGATTTCTTGGGGGCAAACATTTTTGGAAAATATGACGGATATGGTCGCCTAGGTTTTTTAGAAGAAGAACTATAGTTTCCAATTAAAATATTTGTGTTACATAAACATGGCGATGGACGTGACGTACATGACGTCAAGTCTTTACGCATTAAGCGATTAACCCTAGAACTACCAAAGCAGTCAAAATGACGGGTCCGCGGTTTTTAATAAAAACGTTTAAATTGATGACGTTTCGCGTAATAGACATAATTGAAAGGATTAATTTATTTTTGCCATCCATTCTTATTTTTTAAGACGAATATGTAAATTGACGAATATAACTGAATATATCGTTGGTAGTTCTATTGTTAAGTGTAAAGGAATTCGAGGGAGAGATATCGTATACCATTGACAACGGATATAAATATGTACTCATAATAAATAATTCGTGGGAACGCTTTCAAAATGTATATGATAATTCATATGGAACGATCGTGACTGGACATTCATTACGTGGATTGTTATATAATATTTAGTTTATATTTAATCATTAAATACTGTCATTATATATCGCTAATTAATTAATTCGCGTCATGCAGGCATCATAGCTAATGAAATTGCACGTAGATTTAAGTGTGCTTCTTTCGATGAACTTATTACATTAACCGATTGCGAACGATATGAAATGAACACTGATGAATTTGACGTGGCAAGCAATTAGCAGGAGAAGTGTAAGGAAGCAATCACTTTGTCCGGATATTTCTGAAATGAACACGAAGTCCACTGGCAGTCACGAAGGACCCGCATCCCTTGAAATCCCTCGGGACATACGTACAAGCCAAGATTTGTCCTCATCAGAATGAACATCCGAATTGACGAGGACAAGTTCTCGTTCGTTTCTGGGAACGTTCTAAACGTGTCCAGTAAACGAGATTCTCTTGTCCCCCTATTTATCGGAACACGAAGGTAACGCGGAGAAAGAAAGGGAGAAAAACCGGGTGGATGAAACGGAGATGAAGGTAGCTTCCGGTAGCAAAGATTAAGAGGGAAACAGAAGACCGGTCCAGATACGACGATAGCCAGGCTCTTTGGCATTCAGAAAACGACTCGGTTCGTTAGCCAACGAACGATCTCCCGCACTTGTATACTTTGGTACATATGTACATGTATATACATATACATGGGCGTATCTTAATACCGATATATAAACGTCAGTCGAGCTAAAAGAACACGGGAATCGACTTTATCCGAGAACATCATTCGTGTCCAGCGGAACCTCTAACCCTTTTGATAAGCACCCTTTTGGCGGTCGTCTAGTTAAGAGAGAATACCTGCTACACTTTTTTCTGGATGAACTGAAACCAGTTAGACCCGGTTGAAAAAGGTTCGAAGGGGTTGGAAGGAGTTGAATGGTGGTCCAATATGGTCCAGTAGTATTAACATGGTGACACGTATACATTCAAAGGATTCAAGATGAGTCCGTGTAAGAAATGTGTTTGGATATACACAAATAAAACGCACACACTCGTAAAGGGACGTTTCACACACACTGGAATCGTCTATGGGTCGACATGAATAACTCATGAGGATGGAAATTAAAGACGATAAATGCGCCGTGAATGAGACAGAAACTTGGAAAGGGACTCTGTCTTTATGGGATTTTAATTCAGGGTCCGCGCAAAGGAGTATACAAAGAAAAGTATCGCGCGGAAGACCGGTGGGGGGACACTCGAGAGGAAAAGATGTCGGAGATGGCGCAGATACTCTTATAATTGTGCCGATACGATAGCGAAAGATGCTTGCGAGGAGCTGATGCGGTTCGTTAAGGCCGTGATGTAATTCCATCCAATTAAGATACGTCACAGATATTCCCGTGGAATCTTTTTTGCCCGTCCCTCGTTATACGAAAATAATGTGTTTACCTGATATTTTTCTTTAGCTTTAAAACACGTAACAACATAACGAACATCGGGAAAATGATTACACGGTGAAAAATAAGCATCCTTGAATCAATAGTGATGGAAAAATTGTCTATTTCCGAGCATTTATATCTTCTAATTTTACAAATGATTTTCGAATTTCAAGGAGAAATAGTTTCGTGCAGAATGTTGATACTGTTCAGGTGTACACTGTAACAGCGAATATAATGAGTTATTTTTAACTCACCGGTGGTATACATGGCCACGCCTTTCAGGGTGACAGGTTCAAGGACAACAGGATCACTTCTTCCTTTAGCATTGACAGCGTAGAGGTGCAACCTGTAGTTACGTCCCGGTTCTAATCCAGGAATCTCAAAAACCGGACCGGATGAGCTGGATCTGTCGGTCCGGTTCAGGTAGATTGTATTGACGTGATAAACGTTCTCCTCGTTGTAGACCTCCAGCTCGTAGTTAGTTAACGGCAAACCACCATCGAATCCCTCGAAACATCTAACGATTAGCCAATCCGCGTCCCTCGAGTCGGTAGTCTTAAAATCTTCATGGCCTGTTTCACATAAATACACGTGGTAATAGTCGCGTATAAAAAAGGAGATATATATCTTGCCCCGGCACGAAACTCTTCGATGCCGTCGAAGAACAAGACCTATTCGATCAGCTATAAAAAAAAAGTAAAAATAACTTGATGACATAGCGAACGATATAGCGCACATCATAAAACACTCCCAGAAAGTATCGAAAGATCTCGGCCTGGCCTATCAAGGAGTAAAAATATCCTTCCCCGTATCACCTTTTTCAAAGGTAACAAAAAACCCTCGACTCCCTTAAGTCGTTGGGCTATCGATCCCGAAGCACCGCCTAATTTCAGGATCATTTTCACGCATGGTTAGTCCGTGCCTTTCGCGTAAAGAAGGGGAGAGAAGGAAACAAGCTTGTTGAACACAACAAGGGGATATTACGAGGACGAAGCGTCATTCCCGATGATGGGTTCGGTGTAATGGTGCATTTAGCACCATTTAGGCCGTAAGGAGGGTTCGGCCACCGGCGAAGAGAGATCGCTTACCCATTCGATACGCGTAGGGTCCGGTCGACTGTAGGGCCGTGCAGTTTTGCAAGGGATAGGGTTTCCCTGCGACGATGATCTGAAAAAGACACGGTGTCCTCTGCATCCCTATTCGATTTCTTGCCCAACACGCTACCGTCCCATAGTCCATGTCATTCGCTGGTGTATAATTCAGTCTGGATCCATGCCAGTGGCTTGTGATCTGGCTCAGCGGTTTGACCTGTGTAAATCTGTTGGCCGGTACATTCATCAACTCTCCGGAGTTGTTGAAGGTCCATCGGAAAGTAGTGGGTGGTGGTTTCGACTGTACCCCGCAAACCAACGAGATCGTCTCGTGCTTCAAAGCACCGACTACTTGAGTGGAAGAGCCATCTTTGCAGATCGGTGCGTCTGAAAATACAAGAGCAAACGCCTGGAAAAACCAACCCCAACGCACAATCACTTTTCACCCATTCCTGAATTCCACCGTGCTAAATTTCTCTGGTTCTCGAATGAGATTAAACGAAAGCGTACGATAAGTTTCCATTGAAGTCAACATAGAGGAAATGGTATTTTTCCTTTAATATTTGAGATTCCGTATTACTTCGATCCATGAAATAATTCTTTCGAAATTGCACTTTGCATTTCTGAACATAATTCTAAATATGTGAATTACACTTACACATTATTTCGAGTCTAACCGGTCTACTGGTTGACTTCCCTTCGCTATTGGCTGCCATACAAGAATATTCACCACCTGAGTATCTCGTTACACTTTGCAAAACTAACGACTGACCACCGGGAAGAATAATGCCAGCCGTTGTATTTTGATGCAATTCTTTTCCATCTTTGTACCAAAGCAGTTTGTATACTTTTGGATTCGCACGAACGTCGCATTCGAAATAAACATCGTCACCCTCGTTTATATCGTTCGCTCTTAAACTCGAACCTAATTTGATTGTCACCACTGGAGTATCTGTGGCAATCGATAAAAATAATATATTATTTCCTTACAGTTAGAAGCTACGTTAAATTTTCGTTTAACGATAAGACCCGATTACAAGTTTTCGATCACGCCGAGAGTTAATGAACTTACAATGAACCGATAATCGCCACCTATCCTCCAAAGCACTATCAGGTACAACAGGATTTTCCGCACGACACGTTAAATATTTCCCATCATCTTCAATAGTTGGGACGTAACTTAATATACTTCTCGTAATATTCGGACTATCTGCAAACTACGAAGAACTCAGGATCTAAGCTCTGATAGATTATACGTGGAACTTCGATCACGAAGACACAGATAATAATTTAAACAACGTATACTCACATTTCTAGCCATGTGTTTGACCTGGTGAGTTCCCTTCCACCAAGTAATTACAGCTTCTGGCCTCGAACCTGAACTGGCACATTCTATCTCGTATGTTCTTAATGCCGACAAATGCGACCTTTTACTCGTTATATTAACTACCAGTGGTTTTACTAAAATATAGAATATAATCAAATTTTTCTTTGAAATTTTATTTACAATTAGTAGTTTACTAGGTTTTAAAAGCTTTTGTACAGAACATTTCACATTGAAGTCAAATCATAAACAGAATTCCAAAATTTGTCTCTGAAACCTTCATTTAAATTCCATTCGGTTAAAAAATTAAATTCGCAAAATAATATTTATCAGACACAAACGAGTCGGGATAAAAGATAGTGGCAGGGTGTTATAGAATTCGCGGGATCGAGAAACCGAAGGAAAATTGGCAAAGTTGGCGCTCGGTATCGCCACTTACAATTGACATCCAAAATAATCTCGGAGGCCAGAGGAGACACGAGCCGAGTATTGCTTGCTCGGCAAATCAACCTGGCTCTAAGAAATTCCCTGGTGACCTTTGAGATATCCAGACGATTTATCGTGACATCTCCGTGCTCCAGCGTAAACGTGTCGTCCAGCATTTTCCCGTCGAAATACCATGTGACTCTAGGAGGCGGGGAACCCCCAATTACCTCGCACAATAAAGACAACTCGCTACCCTCGTTGAACGGTTGAAGTATCTTAGCTAAACTTCTGCTGGCCCCGGTGTATATCACCGGCCTTTTCGGTGGCACTGTTAATAACATTTAATTTATCTTAATCACTCTCATAATCGTGATATTAATTTGCTCTTTCTGATAAATACCAGTCTTTTATTACACAACGAACGCGTGAAATTCATTGTCTTAACCTTGTCACTGTTGAGCCAGAAAATAAACATCCAACTGAGACTCTTTCGTTTTATATAAAAAAAATTAGTGGATCCAAAACACATTTGTAATTTAAACTAGAAACTTATACGTTTCAAGATAGCGTCTTGCGGTATACATTCCATTTTTTACACATTTTTATTTCAGAATGTCATCATTTTAATCAACAGCGAAAGGGTTAATACTAAAATTTCTTGATAACCTACCAAAGATATATTAATTATACTTTAACTTCATTCTATAACTTGCAAATTGTCTCGAATCATATCACGTTAAATATAATATACATATAATATTTCCAATAATTTGTCACAATAAACCATACACCATCAATTCATCTATGTAGCTCGTTACAAATGCTTCACATTTAATTGAACCAACTCGGCAGGAAATACAAATGTTCGTATCTGCTTAATAAAGTTTTCATCATCGAATGGAGAGTCCCGTAATTGAATCGTTCTGGTTGTATCACGAAAATTAATGGGTGAGATCGTTAACGATATACTAGGTAATTTCATAAGCATTACGAGCCTTAATTTCATCGTTGGATATAATCTGTAGTTACTAGTGAATGTTTTTTTTCTCGACGGTTCCCTTTTCGTGGAAGCATTTATGAAAAAGTTGAGCAAACGGTGTTATTAGAGTTTTAATAAAATTATTATTTTAAACAGCGATATTTGAATTATGCACAAGAGTGAAGAATTCTTAAAGTTAGTGGATGGAGAACGCGAATAACCGCAAGTGCTGAAGACCAACACCTGTTGAGCCAACTGCTACATCCAATTAATTAATTCAAAACCATGTTAGCACCACCGGTTAAAGCTACATCGAATTCATAACGCAATGAGCCGCGATGACTCGTCTCTGTTTGTCCTCGCGGTTCATTGGAGATGATCCGTTCTCACGGCTTCATAACGTCCTTCTACTTCGTTGCTGTTAGTTTCACGCTAGAATTCACTGATCGCGATGCATATACTTGGAATATCTTTTCGGATGTCTCGCCAAGTTTTTTGTCGAATGCAAAGAATACGGAAGTTATGAGAATAACTCCATATTGCCAAATATCCATCATATTTAATAAATATCTTATTACTGTTTAGAGTTTTGGACGAGTATATTCATATTCAAAGAATTCTGGAACTAATGAATTTCATGGAACATGTATCCTATTTTAAAAACAAATTCGTTTTCTTAAATATTAAGTATGATATTCATAATTATTCTCTTTTTCAATATACAATATGTCTATTTTTTGTAAAGAATTTAAAAAAAATGTACCGAAATATATAATCTTCAAGATGCCGAAAATGTCTGCACATACTTTACCCTGAAAATTAATGTATTTCGATACATTTTAATAGAGCATTTTTTATATTAATACCATTAATGTCCTTACGAGAAAGCATTCCGAAATTTTCTAGTACAGTCTTGCAAAGTTCTGAACTTTAAAAGAAATTTCAGAAATTGTCAAGTTTTTATAGGAACATACAGTTATTCCACTAATTTTGTAGATCCGTAAAGAACACTTTGAGTAATTATGAATTATGATGGAAATTTGTAATCTTTTTGAATACAGCGAATTAAAAGGGTCCAGGTACACTTACCTATAACCGTGAGATTAATTTTCTGATTTTTTGTGGGACTGTTCTTGAAGTCCACCCTACATTCATATACCCCAGCATCGGCTGGTTCCAGGGGATCGATCTCCAATTCCGCGAGTTCGACGCTCGTTCTCATCGTCGCCCTTTCACCAAAAACGTATGGATCTGACCAAAGCTCTGCCTGAGCTATCGATCTACGACGGGCATCCATGCTGTATATCGGGTCACCATCTCTTTCGCCTTTGTACCATAAAACCATGCTCACCACCTCGCCTTTAGTTGGCGGATCAATGTCGCAAGGTATTTCGGCTTTGAAGCCAGCCACTGCTGACACATCTACTATCGGTACTGAAAAAAGCAAAATTGAAAACAAGAGGGTTATCGAACTGTCCCGGATAACGCCGGAAAAAAAATCCTAGCGATGTGCCCAATGGAATTTTTGATAATTGATTTTATTGCCGAAACCCCGATCTCGCGAATTAGTAGGTTTATTGGAAAACCTGCCCTATGGGTGGGGTATAGAATTCACCCATGGTATCCCTGCCTGTCGTAAAAGGCGACTAATAGGGTCGAACGAAGGGCTGACAGCTTGTCTTTATAAAAGTAACATTATTACCAAACTGCAACATTTATATTGAAATTTAATGTTGATAGTATACGGAGAAATAAGAACTACTTTTTACTATTATATATATACTTTCTAAGACTTATTGTGACGCGAAGTATATTCGTTAATATCAACTGTTATCCATCGTTCGAAAAAATTCTTTTAAATTCTTTAAAATATCGTATACTTTTTACATTACTCTTCCAAGACGTTCAAGTAAATCCGGGCTTTCTAATTCTACTTGCAAAACGATGTAACGAGTTCTCTTTCATTCCTGATCTAGCAGGACATCCAAGGGTACATATATAGGTCGACAGTATATCCGAGGCGTAACAGGAAATTTCTACTTTCAGTCTGTGACCGAACGGTGGGCCGAGTTACTGCAAATTGGCAAAATTCTGGCCGACTACGGTTAACGTATCCCACAGTTGCATTCGCGTAGGTTCGGACAAGGGTGGTAACAAAAGTTGGTGGAAATACACGTGGAAAATTAGTGGTACACACGGTATATAAATACCCGGCGGTAGAACGAAGACAATTAATCGGTCTACTCGCCGATTTATACCCTCCGGTTAGAATGTGCTACGGCACCCCGATTTTATTGGCTTTCATAGCCGTCTCATTAATCGTTCTAACACCTAACCTGGATTCACCTTCTACCAGGAACCTCGTTATCCTTTTCCACTTTGACCTTAGATACAATTAGAGTTCCAGGAATTATCTGCGCCATGGATCGTCCATTTCTGGTCAGCCAGTGGTTTAAGGGTATGTCTGACTTATTTCGAGCATTTCCACTGAAAGGTCTCCGATACCGCTTATCTGACTTACTTCAAACTTCATCGATGTATTTCTTGCTCTCGTTATCCGGATATCGAGAGAAAAGTCAAGTGAATTTCGACGAATGAAATCATTTTCGATCTCGTTAGAGAATATAAGTTACGTGGAAAGTTGAATTCTGACTGATTTTAAGAAGAATTATTGAATGTTAATGTGCGGTTTCGAGTTGCTAGTAATCGGTTACGTCGACGGTGATACAGCGACAAATAACTCTGGCAATTAAATTTCTAATTTCGTTCGTGGACTTCGGTGAAACGGTTACACGGAGGAAATTGGAAAATTCGGCCGGGAGTGAATTGGGTAAATGTCGTTATATCTTATCGATCTGATAGGAGAATTTGCGCCGCTCACATGGCTGTGATTATAAAGTTTCAAAGTGACAAGCCAACGTAGATTTTCGGAATTATCTCGGTGAGCATTTTTGTACTTATAAAATATTCGAAGGTCCTTGCCACTCATTTCGATTAGTTATCTCTTTAGTTACGTTATCACGTTGATTGAAATCTTTTATACATTTCTGATAACATGCTTCGTTTATTATGATTATCCTTACTCGTCTAACGAATTAAAAGCATTTTTATTTGGCCTCCTACATTTCTCATTTTATTGAAAAATGTATCGTTCCCATGGTAACAATAATATGCAGTATGTGCACTGATGTATGCACATATGTACGCACCTAAGACGATTAGACAGAAACAATGAGGATGATTAGGAGTCGACCAACAATACACCTAGATTATCGCAGACCTCAAAATTGGATGCAATGCGAATAATCCGATATAATTGACATAGTCCATGAATAGTCATTAATGACAACGTCTAGATAATCTCGCTATCTATTCATCCATGAATAAAATATAATATCCATAAGTCGTTGAATAAACATACCAGCAAAAATTATATTTAATAATCAACCCTGCATTATTAATTTTGACTTAAAAATAAAGGTGTAACAGCATTATTAAATAGAGTATCCATACATAAAATATTATATCCATAAGTTCTTAAATAAAGCACGCGAGCAAAAATTTTATTTATGAATATTTGCGAATACCAAACATGCTTCATTCTTAACATTACCACTAAAACGTACAGTATTTTCAGTAATGAATATTTCATTTGCCGTCGGGAGCTCATAAATCGATAATAGAGCCGTTAATAAATACTAGCCAGTAGAGTAGAATAATTAATGGTTCGTACGAGAGTTAGGGGTAGAGCGCGTAATAAAAGTGACGGTAGGGGATGGTGGTTCTATTGTCTCATTAAATCTTGCGATAAGCCTGGCAAATCGGTGACTTGGCCAATGAATTATTGGTAGACTTGACGAAGTAGGTAAACGCGGCGATAACGGTTTACGCATTCCGGATGCGTGTTGCCGGTGCAGAGTATCAACGTTTACTTGAGAGAGTACCGTATATCCGCTTACACCGTTGAACACATACGTATCTCTACCTTCAATGTCGATCCGGGAGTAATTATTCAAAGCAAACGTGAGCTCATGTCGCGGATTGGTAATGCATCGCATTACCTTGCGTACTTGCATGTACATGTCCATTCACACAAATTCCACCATACTACCCGCCATCGGAGAAAGCGAGAGATACACCTCGATGCGAAATAACATGCTCCACAGACGACATGGAAGGTACGATCTTAAGTGAAATGCAAAATCTATTTCGTACAAGTGAAACTGCTGGCGAGGATGTAATCTCGCGAGATTCACTTCTGATTAATTACTTTTGTGCCATATGTTGGATCATTTTATGCATAGTTATTTTCAGTGGATATAAAAATTGTATATCTGCGATGTTAAATGTATCTACGAGTTGATTAGTTATTTGGGCAATTAAATAAAACGCGGCATTCATTTTAATCAATATATCAGTGGATGAGAGTGAAGCCATGTGAAATATGTTTACTTGACTAATTACATTTGTTTCGGAAAATTACCTTGATTTTCAGGTGCTTATTATAACATATACCGTGTGCATATTATTTGAATGCCATCGAGATAACTTAATCAGAAACGAAACATGGAAGAGAATATTCGAGTGACCTAATTAAATGGAGAACACATGAAACGCTGGAAAAAAAATATGAAGCACTAAAATCGTTGCATTACGATTGCTCTCGAAAGTAGTTTCAAATATTGAAAAACCAATTTTTTTGGAGTACCACGGCTCGCAATCGAGATAATACCAGAGGCAACGGCATGGTTTGAAAATAGAAATTGTAAGAGGGGGTCGCGGACGATCTCGATAATGAACCATTATCAGACACACGGAAGAGCGAATATTTTGGTGATCACGTCTACCACCCTAAACGAGGAACCTCCCGAAAACTGGCAAAGTACGCGCGCATTGTACCGATTGTTATCGTCCGCTTGTCTGAAACCCAGCAAAGCAAGTAACGTCGACAACTCGCTGAGACTTCGTTGTATAAACACCGTCACCGTGTAAACCCGGTAACGACCCCGTCCATGAGGGGGGGGGGGGGGCACCCTGCAAAACAGCGTCGGGGTTCCGCAAAACCGTCGACTCGGCAAACACATGCCGACATCGGAACCGTCGGGAACTAAGAGATGGGGGTCCACAAATAGACATACTACCGACAACGATAGTAAAAGAAATCTTATTTCATGCATACTTGACTTTTCATTGAGATCAACGTTACTATTCGAAGCAACGAAATGTTATGAAATATGTAAAAAATTATAATACAAACTTGATACAACAATATTATTATAATATCCCAACGAAAATTGAAGCACGCTGAAAAATGATTACTCTGACTACCTTGTGAGTATTTATTAGTCAGTAGTAATATTATAATATTATTGTTACTATATTGTTATATTATATTATAACGATATGAGGTTGATCAAGCTTATCGTAGCATGAAAATTCAATTCGGAAGATAGTAAATATTACACGGAATAAATACTTAAGTAATCAAATGCCAGCGCAGAAATAATATGGTTTCACACGTTTCGATGATTATTAAAATTAATATTAATCACCGAGCTCTTTCGAGCACGTGATACCACAAAATCAGTGATATTAAGTAGCAAGATAAAAATGATACGCGATGGAGGTATAAGGTCATTAATAAAGTAATTATCGAATAATAGATAGTTTATTATCAGAGTGATTGAACAGCAGCCCGGTCACGGCGGAGCAACATTGCAAATTAATCAAAAGCACAATGGACGAGTATAATTATAGCCAAATAATAGGTTTTCATGAGTTTGAATGGTAGACGTTTAACCATTAAAATGATTATCCGAAGGAATTCTGAAAAGCGCCAGCCGAAGTCTGTTGATATTACAAACGAAGGGTGAGCCCAGAAGGGTGAACCAGTAAAGTGTAATACAGTAAGGTTTGGACAGAGGTAGATAAATGGGACAGGAAGCCCGATAGTGTTAGATCCAATTTATACGAAATTATTTAACGAACCCCGTAGGGTAATCGTTTTATTTACCGTCGTTATCGGCTGACCCTTTCGGTTTCGTGGAACTCATTAATGCAACGAAGACTATAACTTTCGGCCGATAACGTTTATCTCACATTACCGGTGTAATTGGAATTACATTATAGCAAGTACTAATTACGTGTGATTTAATTCGTCTCCATTGATCCTCGAAGCACGATAGGAATTTCGTTATAGATATTTGTTAGCATAATCTAACGCGGTGAACCAGTTACGGTATTTCCATTTGGATTCCACAGAAGGTACCACACAACACGTTATATTCCATTCCCAAATATTACATACTCCGAATACAGCCAACGGTTATCATATACAGGTTTCCATTGTAACCGTTATATTATCTCACTATGATTGCGCTCTTCTGAAACGTTAAATTGAAATACTTCGTGCGAGTGAATCGGATTAATTTCATAATAGGTCTCATGCAAATTTCATTAATTATAAACTTGCATTTTTGTATACCGATGAAATACAATTAATTTTTATATGAATTGTTTCAACTCGCTTGTAATTATGGTCCTAGAACCGATTAGGCATCATCTACCATGCATTTGGACCATCTAGGACTGATTTTGGCGACTTTGATTTTTTGGCAATTTTTGCAGGTATACCCCTTCACATTTTTGCGATTTTGGATCGACCCATTTTCGACCAATAAAAATTTTTTAACCGCTTCTTTCGACCAGAAATCGTCCTAGAATATGTTTATACATCATCTACCATCGATTTGGGCCACTTAGAAGTGATTTTGGCGACTTTCATTTTTTGAGGATTTTTGAAGGTATACCCCTTCACATTTTTGCGATTTTGGATCGACCCATTTTTGACCAATAAAAATTTTTTAACCGCTTCTTTCGACCAGAAATCATCCTAGAATATGTTTATACATCATTTACCATCGATTTGGGCCACTTAGAAGTGATTTTGGCGACTTTCATTTTTTGAGGATTTTTGAAGGTATACCCCTTCACATTTTTGCGATTTTGGATCGACCCATTTTTGACCAATAAAAATTTTTTAACCGCTTCTTTCGACCAGAAATCATCCTAGAATATGTTTATACATCATTTACCATCGATTTGGGCCACTTAGAAGTGATTTTGGCGACTTTCATTTTTTGAGGATTTTTGAAGGTATACCCCTTCACATTTTTGCGATTTTGGATCGACCCATTTTTGACCAATAAAAATTTTTTAACCGCTTCTTTCGACCAGAAATCAGCCTAGAATATGTTTATACATCATTTACCATCGATTTGGGCCACTTAGAAGTGATTTTGGCGACTTTCATTTTTTGAGGATTTTTGAAGGTATACCCCTTCACATTTTTGCGATTTTGGATCGACCCATTTTTGACCAATAAAAATTTTTTAACCGCTTCTTTCGACCAGAAATCATCCTAGAATATGTTTATACATCATTTACCATCGATTTGGGCCACTTAGAAGTGATTTTGGCGACTTTCATTTTTTGAGGATTTTTGAAGGTATACCCCTTCACATTTTTGCGATTTTGGATCGACCCATTTTTGACCAATAAAAATTTTTTAACCGCTTCTTTCGACCAGAAATCATCCTAGAATATGTTTATACATCATTTACCATCGATTTGGGCCACTTAGAAGTGATTTTGGCGACTTTCATTTTTTGAGGATTTTTGAAGGTATACCCCTTCACATTTTTGCGATTTTGGATCGACCCATTTTTGACCAATAAAAATTTTTTAACCGCTTCTTTCGACCAGAAATCATCCTAGAATATGTTTATACATCATTTACCATCGATTTGGGCCACTTAGAAGTGATTTTGGCGACTTTCATTTTTTGAGGATTTTTGAAGGTATACCCCTTTACATTTTTTCGACTTGGGTTCGACCCATTTTTGACCAATAAAAATTTTTTAACCGCTTCTTTCGACCAGAAATCATCCTAGAATATGTTTATACATCACACACCATCGATTTGGGTCGTTTAGAAGTGATTCTGGCGACTTTTCATTTTTGAGAATTTTTGAAGGTGTACCCCTTTACATTTTTTCGACTTGGGTTCGACCCACTTTTGACCAATAAAAATTTTTTAACCGCTTCTTTCGACCAGAAATCATCCTAGAATATGTTTATACATCACACACCATCGATTTGGGTCGTTTAGAAGTGATTCTGGCGACTTTTCATTTTTGAGAATTTTTGAAGGTGTACCCCTTTACATTTTTTCGACTTGGGTTCGACCCATTTTTGACCAATAAAAATTTTTTAACCACTTCTTTCGACCAGAAATCGTCCTAGAATATGTTTATACATCACCCACCATCAATTTGGGTCGTTTAGGACCGAAATTGGCGACTTTTCATTTTTGAGAATTTTTGAAGGTGTACCCCTTTACATTTTTTCGACTTGGGTTCGACCCATTTTTGACTAATAAAAATTTTTTAACCGCTTCTTTCGACCAGAAATCGTCCTAGAATATGTTTATACACCACCCACCATCGATTTGGGTCGTTTAGAAGTGATTTTGGCGACTTTTAATTTTTGACAATTTTTGAAGGTATACCCCTTTACATTTTTTCGATTGGTTTCGACCCATTTTTGACTAATAAAAATTTTTTAACCGCTTCTTTCGACCAGAAATCATCCTAGAATATGTTTATACATCATTTACCATCGATTTGGGCCACTTAGAAGTGATTTTGGCGACTTTCATTTTTTGAGGATTTTTGAAGGTATACCCCTTCACATTTTTGCGATTTTGGATCGACCCATTTTTGACCAATAAAAATTTTTTAACCGCTTCTTTCGACCGGAAATCATCCTAGAATATGTTTATACATCATTTACCATTGATTTGGGCCACTTAGAAGTGATTTTGGCGACTTTCATTTTTTGAGGATTTTTGAAGGTATACCCCTTCACATTTTTGCGATTTTGGATCGACCCATTTTCGACCAATAAAAATTTTGTAACCGCTTCTTTCGACCAGAAATCATCCTAGAATATGTTTATACATCATTTACCATTGATTTGGGCCACTTCGAATTGATTTTGGCGACTTTTAATTTTTTGCGATTTTTGAAGGTATACCCCTTCACATTTTTGCGATTTGAGTCAACATACGTTTAGATCGGAAACTATTATACTTTAATCCACTTGTTTCCACCCAAAGTAGTTCTAGAATATAA
This sequence comes from Nysson spinosus, assembly GCA_910591585.2. Taxonomy (NCBI): domain Eukaryota; kingdom Metazoa; phylum Arthropoda; class Insecta; order Hymenoptera; family Crabronidae; genus Nysson; species Nysson spinosus. The sequence continues at coordinate 4,149,020 of OU342837.1, read as the reverse complement.
ATAGAATATATACATATGAATAAAAATATCAAAATGCCCCTCTGATATGCAGAAAAAAGTGCATGTCCGTAAAAGGGAAAAAGTGGTCAGCAGGCATTCCAACGTATAACATGTTTTCTGTATGGCCTCGCATTTCGCATCTAATGCTCCATGTGCCATTTCTCGAGTTTCAGCCGTACCCAGTCACAATTGAATTTTACGGTGCATCAACTACGCGAATTCTTTCTCACATTACACCATGGGATCGTACGTGTATGTAAGGCTACACTACTGTAAGGTTACTCGGTTTTCAACTTTAGATCGAAAGACTTGCATACTCATTTACAAGGTATCACCCTATACTGTTTAATATTACATTTTTGTTCAGCGAGGGGATGCATTTCCGCTATCTATGACATTAATTTAGTTCCTCTGACACCGAGTTATTTCGTTAGCTATTTTGTATTTGAATTCAACTGGAACCATGACACGCGAAAAATTCCTTTAAACTAAATTAGAAAATTATGTCATAATTTCTTTATAATATTAAATTATTACTGTATTCTCTTTACATCGACCTACAAAATGATCTGAAAATGATCGAACTACATCAATACTTTCCAATATCGAATTTCCAACAATGTCATTAAATATACTAATTGCACTACATAACACGGCAGTTTACTCCGCAAACTTCTTTCTCAGGGTCATAAATCAATCGTTGTAAAAGCTGCAATTAATTGACCTAAATACACTGACATACTAGATCAACATGTAAACCATGAAATTAATAACACCGGCTAAACACTGAGTCATATATATCGTGGTTTAATTTTCGATATTGAATCGTCGCGTTATACAAATGTTTTGCCACAATGCGAGAATCAAATCACGCGAATATTTGGAGAAATTGCAGCGGGACGAATAGGAATGCTTCGAACGTTGAATATAAACCAAGGTGTATCCACCGGAAACCATAGGAAATGATATAAAGGGCACGAATTGTCAATTTGTAGCATCCGGCTACGGGAATTCGAAGGCGTTACACGTCCCACGTATTTGCGACCGTCTGGCTAATCCAATAGTCATACTACTTACGGTACACGGAGCCATATTCGGCTGTGCACATTCGATGCTACTTCCCTAAGGCGTACCTATCCCGTACTTGCACCACTGCAAGTAGAAACAGTCGAATACAATGTCGTTCATGAGTCATAAGAACAACAAATGCCAGTAAGAACCAGCAAGAACCATCGTGAACAAGATGGAGAATAAAACCGGGATAGAACAAGGATGGTACAAGGATACGAGGCAACAAGGAAATCGATAAGAAGAGGACGAAGGGAGGAATTATAACGGAGGAGGTTCAAGGAAGCAATAAGTAAGGAGGAAGTAGGAGAACCGAAGTAAGACGGGATATATAGGACACGGAGATAAGCTACGAGAAGGAAACGAGAAATATGATGTTGTAAACAATAAATTCTCGTAAACCGAGTAAATGTAAAGGAAAAAAATATACACCTGAGAAATGGACGTAACTAAGGATGAGAGATAAGAGAAAAGTTTGCAAACGGAGGAGAAATGTGCGGCGAATAAGAAGTGTAGGTGGTGTATTAAATAGATTAAGAATTTGAAATTCTGCGGATCTGGACGGAATAAGGGAGCTTGAAGAAGATGGTGGACGAGATATGTTGATGTAAAGAATTTAGTGGAAGCAGGAAAGTGGTTAAAGATTTAACGTTTTCTAACGTCGAAACCAAGAAAGAACTCGAAATAAGAAACAAAGAAGAACAATGATGTATTTGGCATCGCAAAGAAACAGCTTGTGGGAGCAGGTGAAAGAGAATACCTCCCATGGAATACACAATAAAATCAAGAAAACAAGAGAACGTGTGGCGCGAGGAGCGATGTGGAGGAATAAATGGAAGAATCATGAAACAAGAATGATCAGAAATCCAGAATGCAGAAGTGGAGGATGAAGCAATGGAGCAGGAAAAGAACGCAAAGGACGAGGAATGTCAGAGTTACGGACAGAAAGGAAGAAACGGGTGGCACAGGAAATCGTTGGAGATTTAACGGCGGAGATACAGCAGGACGAGGAATAAAAAGGAAAGTGGCGAAGGATGGAAGATCTCAGGCGACAAAGGAAGATTATTGCGGAAGGAGGAGGTGAAAGGAAGAAGAGAGATTATTATGCGAGATGGTTGCTCCTTCGAGGGAGATCCTGAAGAGAAATAACTCTTCCTAGCAGGTGCGACAAAACCGGTCGCGTCCTCATTCGTATTTACTCACTCGCGGATGGGTACTAACCTTTCCGTGTGCTCGGTAATCGGCTTTTATCGGACGTATACGAATTTATTTACGGAAGTAAAGGGGTAAAAGGTTTTCAAAATTCAATTCACCGGTTTTGTGTCGCGGCACTTTATCTAAAAATGTTTTCAGCTTACTTTGAGGAATATTCGGAGGGTTCAATATCTATCGCGAATCTGGTTAAGTTGGACATTTATGTTGAAATATTGTCGATTAACCTTTTCAGCGAAGACTTTTCTAAAGTTAGGAAAAAATGATCTCATTTTTACTCATTCATATATTTATATTCGTGCTAAATCGTTAGCAATTAAAGAAATAAAACATAGCTGAAGAACATCAATAATATACAGGAACAGAACGTCCAGCCTTGTGGCCATTGGTTTTGAATTTTCAAAAAAGAACTAAATACACATATTTGTCTCAGTATTTTTCAGGATGTTAACTGAATTATTCATAAAAATATAGGCTTTACATAAACATTCTCCTCGGCTTCGTTCATCGAGAAGTATATCTGTATGGGAAGCATTTTATTACAAAATTTTCCGTATTGTTTCGGAGATATTTCTGGATGAAACAGAAGTCTTAAAACTGTTCGATCCGTGTGATTGGAAAGCAATCTGGAAGATTAGAAAGGAGCTTTTCGCTTTAATATTACGGGCTCTCTTTAACAATAGAGATTGTGACGAAGATTTCCCACAGATCATTGTTTCGGATTGTTCGAAAGGGTGGTTAGAGCAGACGCTTTATTGAAGGAAATCACGCCCGTACTTCACGATTGATGTCAGCAATGTTTCTCCTTGAATCTCGGAGGCCAAGAAGCGTATAAAGCTTCGGGAGTTAGAAAAGGCCGATAGTTGGATGGACCAGTAAAACGAACCCGAACATAAAGCCCAAAAAAAGAATGAAAGCAAAACCTCATTTTTCCCTCTTCTATTTTACCATTCATACATCTTATGAATTACATTTTGTTACCTTAAATTCTTTCCTTCGATTCCACTAGCCATTATTTCGTTCTCCATTCGATTATTTCTTACCATACTTCATTAAATATACTTCAATAATCCTAACAATTTTTGAAGCTTTCCATGAATCATCACACGTTCCACAATAATATCGATAAATAATATCGTGCAACGTGAGCCGCAAATTATGTCAGAAAATGAAACGTCGTGAATTTGAATTTTCTTATTACATTCTATAGATCCGTTGTTTTGACGGCTTTGGTAGTTCTAGTGTTAAACATCACAGAATTTAATTGTTTAAGGATATTCCCAAATCCTATCGACCCTTTGTTCTCCGTCCAACTGATATTTGCCGTAATTTCATCGAACATGGAGTCCAGTAATCACATAAAGAACTCGGCAGATCCAAGGTGGTCAAATGAGTCCTGCAAGGTAAAAGGCAAGAAAGGATTCAGCCGCTTCCTCTTCTTTCGAAACTGAACTTTTCTCTTCTCTTCTCCACCGCGTATTCTTCTTCTCTTTATATCCGGTGCCTTTGGCATTTCTCTTTGCCGGATTTCTTTGGCAGTCCAGCTCAGGAGACAATTGCGACTAAGGAACAATCGCGAGTACCAATCAGACGCGCATTCAGCCCAGGGCCTTCCACGTGCGTTACGTGGTTCCTCGAACAGCAGCAGGTTCACTGGGAACTGTTCCGAAGACATGGAACAGGATGAGACAAAGGGATGGATCGTAGGTAGAGATAGGTGGAACGAAAAAAATAGGAAGAAGGATCTTCTTCGGTTGATCCTCCTACGTCGACCTAAAACCAGGTTTATCGGGTCACGCCTGACGTTACGCTTGGCAATCTCGCTCTTTCGATCGGACGTGGAAACGAGACCACGGTTCAACGATAAACGGCTTAAGTGTGAGAATCTGGAGGGGGGAATGGGTGGGATAATAAAAGGATGATCGGAATCGCGTGGAATGTATAAATAACCTTCCCAAGAGAAAGGTTCTTCGATTAGGGTTCTCTATGACGTGATGATTAACCATAATATCCACACTTTTTTATAGAAGAATTTATATATAACCCAGAATATTTTCGGTATTTTCTAATATAGCATCAGGGTCCTCTTTCCATAGCCACGATATAATAAACATTTCACTTCAAGCATCATCTTATTTCAATTAAAATCAAAACAAGCGTGTATTAACAGTGAAACCTAGTTTCCAATGCCTTAATATTAAATATGCGAAAATGATTCTCGAATAAAAATACAACGTGAAAATGTCAAATTGAATCACACTTTTCGCACACTAACAATATTCTCCATACTGAATTCATAAACGAAAGATTGCATGGTTGTCCAAGTATTTCGTTCCTAAAAGTAGCAGACTTCTTATTTCGGCAACAGTTCTTAATTCCAGATAGAAGATGAATGACAAGGATAATAAAAGGGCGATTGTAATCGTGTGGAATGTATAAATAACATATCTGAGATGGGGTCTTTTTGATTAAAGTTTTGTTAGAACGCGATGATTAACGTGTGGAATACGTACTCTTTGACAAAAGGGTACACGACTTCTGATATTCTTAATATCGTAACATGCTAATGCCGGGGACGTTTTTCATCGTTACGAGCCTCGTGTATTATGTCTTATCTACATACTGTCCCTTGCTTGCAAAGAGCTCATTAGTGTACGTAGCGTGTGTCCGTGAATATTCGGAATGGCACGAAAATTTGTCTGGTTTCTTCCGTGGAGTTTTGCCTTCCGATCAAACCGGACGATACAACTCTATCGTGATATCGATTCTGCACTGAATCTTTACTTTTAGCAGCTTTAATACCTTTCTTCTTTTAACCTGGGTTCCCAGAGATATTGCAAATGAATTGTAAATATCGCTTGATTGTTTTCATTCTCTTAGTTTGTGACTTAAAGGAAGGTTTGGTTCAATTGATCTGAATGATACCTGACTCCGAAGCAAGTTTCGATTGATAAGCTTGAATGTTTAGTTGCAAGGCTTTCGAGGTGAATAATAATCGAAAGTTTACCTTTGCTTCGTTAGTATCGATTAATCAATGTAGACTTTAATAGCTGGAGGAAGAGTATCTCTGTAGTAGGTCGAGAAGCATAGACTTAATACGTTAAACCAACCAAGATGGTTGCTTGTGTAAGGCACAATAAAATCCGAGTAATAAAAGAAACACTTTGTTCTCCTCTGGGCTTCGGCCCAGAAGGCAATTGCTACGGAAAGAATAATCATTTGGACCGATCAGTGCTGTGTTTCGATAGAATCTTCTTCCTGCGGACCGCCCGAGTAGTCCAAAAAAAAGGTTTGCCTAAAGGAAAGCGACTTTATCGCCTAACTCTTACGTTAAGATTCATGAGCCTCCAAGTTACGCCGAGGGAAGATTAGGATCGCGAAGGGATCGTTTAAAAGAAAGTTTCGGGCTTGTAAGAACCCCGGTCCTGCGCTAAAATTACGCGCATCTCCCTGGAAAATCTTTGGAAATATTCGGATTCTTTCCTGACTCGCGAGTTTCACCGGTGAACGATGATTCCGGAAGTTTTAGTGGAACGGAATCAGACGGACATTACGGAGGAACCAGGAACCAAATCTCGGGATGAGGAACGACCTATTTGTGCGGGATCACTTTTCCAATAATTCGAGTGTAAAAATATAACTGAGCTTCGATGAAATAGTGTCTGCTTGACTCTGTTTATGGCTGTCGTTTAACAAACTTCAATTTTCTATATGTCCTCATAAATGTGAAGTAATTTAATTCAAGTGTTATTTTGTTCCTCATAACTTCTTTCTGTTAGCAAGTAAAGTGGAAACTATTTCAATACTGTCGCATAACTCGGTTTTCTATATATTCGTTAATATCTCAATTTAATTAATAATATATATATTCGTTTCAACAATTTCGAAGAATTACAAAAAATCATCAGTAAAGGATTTCAACAGATTTTAATTAATGTAAAATCTTCATCGGCATGAATTATCAAATGAAAATGTACTTATTTAAAGCGGGAAAACTGAGCATACAAATTGACAAACAAATAATTGCGCGATTTAAAACAAACAACTACACTGAAACCATCCAATTTTTAATTTGCGCTTCTACAAATATACAGTTATTACTATTATTTTATATGCCAACACAATATTCGTCTTTCTACGATGTATTATATTATATTTATTCATAACAATGCACTCATCAATTAACTTAATTGCAAATTCCAAGGAGAATTATAAGTCGCTACTTTGTTGACTTGGATAGAATACTTTCGTATTTTTAATTTAGAATTTCCTCTAGTTTTCATAATAGAGCAGCATGTTTTTTTAAAAAGCATACATATATTGCATTTCGAAGAGCGAGGAGCAAAGAAAATAAGTCGATGAATACAAAGCAATAATGACGTCTTCCTGCAGGGTTGGTAAAGTACTGGAACAAGGAACGTTTACCTCCCAAGGAACTCCTTGGGTTCCATCTCTGGGTGCTATTGCTACGCTTTTTGTCTGAAAAACGGCACTCTTGCTTTCGTATGGCATCTTGCGCGCCATATCCATATTGCATTTTTCCATCCCGTCTACTCGAAACGCGGATTCCGTGCTTCCTTTTGTTAAAGAACACTTTATCTCTCTCTCCCCACCCTGCCCTCGAAATCTCGCGTCTTCCCGCGGTATTAGCAGCCGTACATCGGATACCTGAATTCCTCGACCGACCAAGAAATCTGCTTTGGAATAAATTTTGGGCATTCCTTTCGCTTGTTCTCTTCTTCGCTTTTAATCCCATTTAAAACCAGTTTGCCTCAAGATCGAATCAAAATTTCAATTTCAATTCGTTTGTATATGTGGAATTTGATAATTTTAATAACAAATATTAATCTATTTTTATATATCAAATTGGTATTTTTAAGTATTGCGCAATAATTTGGGTGAATTTCGAAACGTGTTTATGAATTTTGGATTTGGTTAGCATCGGTTAATTTTAATATAATATGCGTATTGATACGCATGTTTTTAATGATACCTAATCGTTGTACAAGTTATGTCGGGAGATGTAATTATGCGTACGGGTTTTTTCTGAGAGAATACATTTTTTGCAAAATTGAACAGCCGATACAGTTGAAATGCTATATTTCTTAGTTCACTCCAGTCTTTAATTATCATATCTGAATATGCATTCACGATAAGCCCTGAAATATGTATATTCATCCCCGATCTCACCGTAAAACCTAAATGTTTCTCGACACGACATTTTTTGTAAACTTATGAACAAGAAAAAAAAGCGAACGTTTTGAGAAATATGTAAATATAAATGCGATGTAGTGTAATATCTCAAGAGCTATTCAGATTGGCCCTCTACTGTAATCATAATTTACGAAATTATTATTACTTTCACGGCTTTTAATGAATACAGCGTGTTACCGTTAATAAATAATGAATTTATTCCACGATAATGCAATAATCTCTCGGACTTTAATCAATTTACGTTATTAACTGTCATAGTAGGCTGACCCGCTTTATAAAAAATTTATTTCCACCAGGACAAACACAAATATATCGTAAAACGTAGCAGGGAGGAACATCAGAATACCGCATTCCGTGAATTAAAATTCTCAGATATTTTAATTACGAAATAACAATGCGGCTTTCATAAAAATAATGAACCCCATATTGTGTTTTTTATCCTACTTTCGTGGCAGACAAAGGAAAACTGTTTCAACCAAATAACATAAAATTCATAATGGATTTGCTGAAATTCAGCAACTTCGCAAAAGCATCCTTCCCGCTTTTCGGCGGAACAAGAAACTTTTTCTCCACGAGGGCCTAATAATACACAAAATTTAAAATATGCTTCGGCTAAATGCAACTTTACCAGTCGTAATTGTGTCCCAAAAAGATCCATTCATCTTACTCATTTAATTGAACGCAATACCATATTAATTTCACATAATTCAATGTCATAAAATAATATAATTATAATCAACTACCATATACGACGAAAGATAAGGTTCGGTGTACTATTCTTGTTTCTATTTCCGTGTTTTTCTCGCGCAAACCTTTTAAGTATTTAAGCATATTTATACCAATTCTAACATTTTCAGTGAGCTAATTAAATCGTGACAGACAGTTTCGTGCAGCGCGTTGCAAATTAAATGACATGGATCAATGTAAAAAATGCCAGAATGTAAAAATACCGAATTTACATGTCGCATTACACGGCTAATTGACAGCGTTACATCGCTGTCGCGATTTTTGACACGGGGTTCGCTTTACCATCCAAATAATATAATTAAAAACTAAAGCAGTCAAAATCACTGGCCAGCAATTTTTATTAAAATTATTCGAATATACAACGGCTCGTTGTTTGGTATTTCAATACCAGTATTTTATATACATAACACGTGTAATTAAATCCATTAATTAAATTGCACCCTCCAGATATGATTTATTTATAAATTAACGTATAAGTATAACAGAGTATATGCTCGGTAGTTCCAGTGTTAATTTAATTTAATATAAACACGATAGTGTCACATCGAAAATCTTCGATGTTTGGTACGCCGTATATGTCATTCGTAGAATAACAATGTTTTAATAACTGCCATGATTTATTTATAAATCAATGTATAAGTACACAATCGAGTATATGTTCGGTATTTCTAGTGTGATGATAATTTAATATAAACACGACAGCGTCACATTGAAAGTATAAATATAACCGAGTATAAGTTCGACAGCTCTAGTTTTAATATAATTTAATATAAACACGATAGCGTCACATCAAAAATCTTCGGCGCCATATATTTTATACCTAGAATAACAATATTCTCGGAGTCGCACAATGAAACACGTATCCTGCATCTCGCGTATTTTATGTAAATCCTTCTTAAGCATCGTCCCCCCGGGAAGGGACTCTTGAAAATAACCGAGCACCTAAAAATCCTTGGATCCAACCAAAGTGGTACATTAGTTACAGCGGAAGGGTGAGTCCGCGGAAAATTTTCAGCCGGCTGTTCTCGCGAACGACTACGAAAAGTTTCTCCCATGGTGGGACAAGGTGTGGGTGCTGCGGGGGGAGCGGACGGGCGAAGGGGTGGAATGAGAAGGGGGTAGCGGAAGGGTCGTTCGTTAACCCGAGCGGACTTTGAAATACCGTGGTTTCGTGTTTTTCTCGCGCCACATATCGCCCCACTGGTTTCAACTCATTTCCTGCGGGCTTCTACCGCGTACAATCATGAAAATAGTTGCCCGGTGTTTTCATTTTTTAACGTCGCTCTCTGACGTTTTTTTCCCCAAAAATAGGGAGAGACCGATGTCATACCACAATGGTGAGCCTAACCGAAGGAAGTTTATAGTCTCCCTGCCACTCCGCGGATCACCTTTTTCCCCCCTTTTTTAAGTGTCCTTTTTCCCGATCCCCTTCTATCAGCTTTTCCCTACGCGTTCTTTAAAGCCTGTACACCGATGCCAACCATGGTTCCACCATTTTCGCGAACATCTCTGACAATAAATCCTCCCTGCTGATTTACGATGTATTCTACCCCCTTCCTTGCACTCCTCAGCCCCCCCTTCTCTTCCCTTCCGGCTGCCTCCCCCTTACAATTTGCAAATTAATAACGTCGACAGAGATAGGCCCCTATTACACGACCTTTATCCGCAATGATTATGAAATTAAGTATCGTGAATTCGATCCTTCCCCGCAGGGGAACACCTTTCGCGTTTATTAAAATACTTGACTGCCTACTTCACCCTGTTTACCTGCCACTAAAAATTAACGCCACCCACGTAATTAATCTTCTCCGGGACTATGATTTAATCGAAGAAATTTTTATCGAATTAATGTTCAACTTCGCATCGAGTGTGACTTAAAACAAGGCGAAATTAATATATTCATAATTTAACCTGTTTAATTAACCTAGTAATTAACGATTACTCATAACTTAATCAAATCAATTCGTATGACATATTCATAATTATTATGTATAATTGATTCGACTGTTCACAGCTGAAACGAATAAATATAAAAATATGGAAATTAGGCCAGGAATAATTATAATTTAATTTATAAGCATCGAAGTAAGTGCAGGTTCAAAGGACGAGTTAACTCGTCATCCCCGGTTATGAAGTCAATAATATTAATATATAAAATTAATCTAGAAATAATAATATAAATTGTCGAAGGAAAAGGTTGAAAGGGCAGTGTTCAAAATAACAGAATATAAAACATGATAAAATTGGGCAAAAGCAATTTATTCTACGAAATATCTATTAAAACATTAATGTTTCACTTAAGCATCCCCCGAGTTCGACGAATCGTGAAGCCAGTCTCGCGATTGGGTCTAAAAGTTGCGAATTAATCCACAATGCAACGTACTTTTTACGCACGTGACAGTCATGCTGAAATTACCCTCACAATGTATCCTCGAAATGGAATGTATTTGTATGCATCCAGCGGTATAAACCTACGCGAAACTACGCCGTATGCCCGGATGCACTACTGTGCATCTAATGTACCGCTTCCGGTTATCCAGAGTCACCGATCGTTACTGTATACTTCACAGAGTGTACCGCGAAACTCCAGTTTTTTCTATCCACCTTGGCAGCCGCAGGGTGATGTACACGCGAATTATATCCCCGGGGGTAATGTATACCCCTTTCTGTATTTCCTCACCGCGAAACAATACCAGCCTTTTCTTTTTCGTCTTCAATCGGAACGTGCACAACGTAAAACATTAAGTAATGGTGCCACTAATCATTTAAAGTGGCGAACAAGATAATAAATACAGCGAATACTAAAGTTTCTATCGACTCCTGCTGTATCTTATATCGATTATGTTCTCAATATTAAATGAAAATATAAACAGGTGATTATGAAATCAGTGATATTAAAAATGAAAAACTTTTCATTCATTCAGTCTGAATCTATCTGAGTCTCTTCATTTGAATCTATTCAGTCTTACGATAATATATATTATATCTGATATAGAATAATAGATTGTAATATATATATATATAAATACAGTCGCTTTTCATCCAGCGATTCATAATTTCTATTATGATAAAAAAATAATTACTTTTTAATATATATTGCTATTACAATAGAATACAAAATATAGTAATATATCTGTATATAATATAGTAATATATTCTACAACAAATATTCTATTACAATTATCTTATCGATATAATACAACTTAACTAATATATTCTCTCAATTCAATCATTTTCGCGTTTTTCAACCATTATAAAAAAAAGTGATGCAAAATCTTGAGAACCCTTCGAGTGCTTAATTTACTAGATTTATCGCGAACATAAAAATCCCGGGTGAAATAAGTAAATGTAATTAAAGTCATATAAATTTCAAGCACATTCCGTGGACACTTTGAAGATACGATACTCAGTGCGCGTTTCTCGTAAAGGATTTAAAATTCAGTTTCTTTTCACGTCTCTTTTGTAAACCGATGTGTGGCTGCGCACACACGGATAATATCTCCTGGGAGACTACCGCCATTTTTATGGAACGCATTGGTGCTTTCTTGGCAGAGCGTAATTGCAGTTTTCCCTTTATTTAGGGCCGACGAATGCTCGTTCACGTTCTATAAACTTTCTTGTCGCTGTTTGAGAACTTCCGTACGTTGGGCGAGATAAGTAAAAAAAACCTGAAGTTCTTCGTAAACCGCGAGTTACGGGAAGAATTTAAATGGCGTCCGTCTTGACGCGTGCATGCTATAAATGCATATTTAGAATGATTATTACTCCCAACGAACTTCCAACTAACGGTGTGTTTCACCACTATTTCTTACTGCACTTTATCTGCTAAATTAAAATAATGATAATAGGTTTTCCAACCTTGGAGGAAGTACCTGGCATATTTCGTTTAGTGTTATTAATTCAGAAACGAGATTTACCGCACTTTCTCATAATGTACCTCTCACATAATGAAATTTGTTTTGTAGAAACTTGAAAAGAACAATATGCTGGCTTTTCTGTGTACCTCATGTTTCATATTTTATCAGAGTGGACGTTACAAAATTCAAATTAAGTTACTTTAATCCGTAAGAATTCTTATGCGTGGCTTTATACGTGTTACTTCATATTTATTCGTAAATTATTTTTCATAACTTACAAGAAATCGTGTGTCACTTGAATAAGTAACATTTAAATAACTGGGAAATAACTTTAAACATTTATCGTAAGTTTAAATCTGTATATTTATTTAGCATTTTAATTCTCATTCTTTAAACCAGTTGAATATAATTTTATTTATATAATTTTATTTATTTCTGTTAAAAAATTTACTGAAATAATTGACACAGAAATCAATAAGTCTATTGGTCTTAATTCGTCGTTTCTATGATCAGATCTCAGATCAATTAATATATTTTTTGCTACGATATTCAACCCTCCAGAACGACAAGAATTTCTAGAACTTCCATAAGTGTAACAATCTCACCGGACTTCAACTTTCCTTCGCCTTAAGTTACAACATACACGTAACGAAGGTAGCGTTCTCGTTTCGAGTTACATCCCCGTGTTATATACAATGCCATAATTTTTATGTGTCCACGATAAACGAGCGATACGTGCTCATTTGTTTTGCAACGTGAAGCTACGGGGTTGTATTTATCGACTTTATCTCGGGACAAGGATCCCTTAAAGGATCCCCTGATATATTATCATCGAAGAACAATTTAATAGTCCCAGATATCAGATTATCAGCCCTAAACCACTATAATCGTTATATTACACAATATAATAATATATCTTCAATTTCAATATAACTTCCATTAAGAAATTAATGTTCCATCTACCAGTTTTAATTAAATTACTGAAATACACTACGGCGTATTGTTTGAGATTCAATATGCTTTTATTCAATATACATAACGAAAATAATTGAATCCATTGATTAATTAAAATCCTTCAACCATAATTTATATATAAATAAATGTGTAAGCATAACTGAGTATATGTTCGGTAGTTCTAGTGTTAATAACCAATCGTGACATTCTCGACATCGTTACGTGTCCATCGTTTTGTATCCTGAGGTATGAGAGGTATGAGAGTGGGAAGCATAGCGGCTTTGATTTTCAAGCTGCGTTACGGTACTGCCAATTATTCAGTGTACACGCTACCCCATTGTGAATCTGTCGAGAGATGGTGGTCGATTACTGCATCCGAAGTGGAGCCGTTATGTCAATTTGCATAATGCATCGATTAAATAAACGGGTTGGCGGTCCCCCGTCCAATGTCGTAGAGCACGCTTGCTCCGGGATGTGCCAGCCGCAAAACAACTATTGACAGCCGAATTCTCCACACTGTCCACGTAGTCGAATGGCGTGCGTCAAAATTAATGTTACCCTTCCGATGACTTTCGCCGATCGTCCTTTTTCCGTTTGATCCTGCGGCCCGTTCGTCGGCCGTAAATGCTTATCAACGATTATGAGGTTCACGATAACGTCATTACCGATGACTGACGCTATGCAAACTTGTCTTTCGGTATTAATTGGAGCCATAATTGGAACGATCGGACCGGGGAGGGTTGCCTCGTCGGTGAGGTCCCACACGAGCAACATTTGCACGGTGACGATAAATAAATTTATATTTGACGTTGGTTGGTTAAACATGACGTACGATCAACATAGAAGAAGAGCGCGGTCAATGGATAATTAAATATTTCTCATATATAATTCTCTAGTTTTATGTCTATTATAATAATAAGCCGCGTGTATTGGAAAATATAACACGACATATTAAGATAACCAGGTTTATCTGGTAATTATACGCGCGATTACCGAGGATGATACGAACGCGTTGGTTAACGATTTTTTAAAACGGTGGAAATAATTCATGTAATTATTTGATGTGCTTTATTATAATATATTACGGTATGTATGAGTTTCTTGGAGATCCTTTCATTATGTAATTTACGAGCATTATTATATTCGCATAGTTCATCATTCGCGAGTTATATTCGTTATAGTTATATTAGTTATATTATAGTTATATAGTTATATATTCATAGTTATATTCGCATTAATTCGTGCAAGGTATTAGATGAACATCTTCCTTGTATTACATTAATTCAATTAATAACTGCGAACGGAAATGGCGAGAGAAGCAGTGAAACGACGTACTTCTATGCTCCATTTCAATGTGCATTAAATAGACGTATGTTTCATTCCTGTTTTCCATTTCTGCATAGTGCGAAATTATCAGACTAATTATAAAAATGCATCCATATGCGGATGAGAAATCCAGACGAAAATGGTTATCCCTGGTACGAGAGACGTGAAAGAGGAATTTCTATGAAAGGATCAAAATATTCCCGGGTTCTTTTAAATCGTGCAACTTCGATATGTATATCGGGAATCTGTTTTACATTATATCAAAGCATTCAGATATTAATCTTCCATTCAGATACTAATTTTTTTCGTTTTCATTTCATTCCAGAAAAGTTCACGTTTGCGGTTATTAAAATCATCGATTATTAACGAAGATTGAAAAGTTAGTGAACCTAGTTATTAAAAAGAATTCAGTAAGTTTCGGTTAATTATTGGAATTCTTATTTCAACACCAATTAAAGTTATAACTTCGTAAGCATTACAAACGTTAACTTGATTTTTTGTGAAATAGACTGAGACCACTTTCAAAATAAACCGGTCAATTAACGCATTATCATTATTAATGCTATAATATCGTCATTTAAATCAAATAATTCCGATTAAAATGCAAATGATATTTCAAAGATCATGACGACATGATACTTTCATAGATTGATTAAATTAAATGAAATCACACAGTGATAATAACATTAATAAACATCATGCTCATCTAGGTGTTGAAGATTCGAAAGTTCGGGACGAGTGATTTCATATCTCATCGCAGCTACGAATAGGATTCGTGATGTCACGCGAGATTCTGTTAATTGGTAAGAAAATTACTGTTACTCCCTAATTGAATAGGATATTTCCCGGGACTTAGTTGGATAGGAATCAGAAGTTTCAATCACTTACTCGGCTGGTCGACGTCACCGAGGGAAACTTCCGCCGCGACAAACCGAGCCATCACGCTCATCAGTAGAAGCGTCCTCTTCATTCTGCGACTGTGTGCAACCTCGGTGGATGATCCTCTCTACTCTAATGTCTCCAGTCTCCTCCTCTTCTTCCCTTCGAGATATCCTTCTCCTTAACTCCTGGATAGTAAGTTCCACGAACTAGCTGATAAGTTAAGTTTCAATGAATCAGGTCCTCTGATAATTCCAAACCCATTCCGAGTTTCCGAATCCGCAGTAGAATCTCGCACACCCTATCATAAATTTCACAATGGAATTCCCTCGCACTTAAGTGGAACTTCACCGTATGGCTTCGAACTCTTATTGTCCGTATGTTATCAACTCACAAATCACACATTTCTCCGAAATGCAGAATTACGTGTTATCGGTTATACGTGGCCTCTTATCAACGGGGTTCAATAATGTAAGAAGAATCCATGGAAGAAGAGCAAAACGGACATTAACACGTTACTTCGAGTATCGACGACAGACAGCTTAATCTACTTCATTCATCTAATATCGAAGCAAGAATGTCGAGCGACGACAGAGTTCCGTGATTTTTAAAGCACCCGTGGGCATCCCCCTTTGATGAGTGTTCTTTTATATACCACTTTCTCTAGCATTAATGGGGTTACTCAATCGCGTAATCGTATATGCGTTCCACGGGCGATTAACGTTCACTTCATACACGAATAGATCTCGTAGACGTAAAGCGTGCTTCCGTCATCGTCCGTTTATAGTTATGCAATGAACGTTTTTAACACAGCCTACACGTAGGATGCGAAACCCGGAGGCTGAAAATAACTAGTCTCGATAGCGGTGATAAAAGGATGTCGAAGAACGTCAGAAGTCATCTGGACTCGAGCATGTTGGCTGCTAAATTTCAGTCACCTTGCACTTTCATTAATCATCCTCGAATTGGATCACTTAATATCTGCATTTTATATGATTCCTAGTAATCCTGATTACGACTTGGACATTTTCTATTCTCCAAGAAAAAAAGAATTATGTTCGTCGCATTGCGATCTTCCAATTAATATCTCATTGTCTCCCATCAATCTTCAAAAGAAGCCGGAGATAAAAATTGGTAGGTTTGATTGTCAGAAATATCTTCTTCGTGAAGATCGTCCTTTTATGTTCACGCAGGAGTTTATCATCGGAAATAGTTCTCCAAAGCCTTCTAGTTTCACGTAACACTTAACGTCGACGAAGAAGACACTAATGAAGTGATTAGCATGTTGTACCACTTAAATTCCATTTTCGAAAAGAAGACTTAAATCTTGTTATCGGGACTTGTTCCTTATCAGATCACGAACGATGCTAAATTATCGAGCTCCAGAAGTGACTTTTTTAGACTTCTTCACGTAATCCCTTCTTCGAAATAATTTTCGTATCCAATGCACACCAAGCGTCGCCAAGGATTCATAGAATCACGGAACCGTAGATCACGATTTCTATAACAACCCTTTGAAATAGATCACTGTTGTACGAACGGTTGTTTGTAAAATCTCGACACTTGCGATACTATGGAGACTAGACAGAAAACTCGTTGAAATGGTGTATTACATTTGAATGCACTTGCGAAATTCCTACGGGAATTGGAGAGAATGGAATCGCGAATCCCTGCAGAAAACAGAAGGCGCGCTTACTGCTGCTTTGCGGCAGGCCTACTGACGGGGGTGTCTGCACTTTCGGCAGGGCTCGGTACCACTCGTGCGACTTCGTCACCCTCCGACGACGGCTTAAACCATTCTCCAACCACTTTTCATCCCCCACCCTTGTCTGATCAGGAGTCGCTATTCCCCTCGTCCGACTCCTTGCCGATGGACAAATCATGAAAAAAACTGTAGTTGTCCTTGCAACATCGATTATTCTAAAGTATTCAGTGAAAGTCCTTTTCTTGTTTTAAATACGATTGAAGTCAAATAATAAATAATAATCTTTCTTAAGAAGCGCGATTATCAAATTTTAAAATGCACCCTAATTGTGGCTAAGCAACAATGCATGGATTGTAAAAATGTTTATTAGCCGAATTAATAATCATGCAATGTTCGGGTAACAATGAAATCAGGCTACGGTCAGCCGGATTAAAAATTAATATTCGAAACTTAGAAGCAGGAACAATCAAGCGAAATCTTTTAATAAGTGGACCCTTCCAATTGATAATTATGAAAACGAGGTCGCGGGTTTTATGCTACGGATTTTTGAGTCGTGCAGAAATTTCCGCTACATTTTCATATTTAGTTTGCCCTGTTTTAATAGTTATTGTTCCGGTTATCAATCCGGTATTTTTTTCGGATAGTATTCGTAGGTATTTTTTTCGCGGCGATCAAGTTTCACCTTTCACCCAAATTAAATTGAAATTTCTAAAAAAGTCCATTTGCGAATCTATTTTCGGACACACGCGTCACTGTGATAATGTCGACCCTTTATTTTCGATAGGCGAAGGAATTACCTCGTATTTCAACAAATTATAATGTTTTATGATAATTCGAGGTGAAAATATAAATGGAACTAGCTTAACATCACGACGAATTTAACGAGCACGTTTTTTATCACAATAGAAACTGGCCTGAACGTACGCGAATACCGGTAATATAAAAGACATTAAAATGAATTTATACAGAATGCGATGCTATAATATTTCTATGGAAAAGTTGATAACAATACGATAAAACTATGAGGACCACGTGCTTTTGACAGAGAACTTTCCCGCGTTCAGTTTTGGTCCCCTGCATTCGAGTGCCAAACTTTTAGATAAACGTTTCCACAGATATTGTGCATTCGCGTGCACAAATTTACCACACTTGCCTCGTGTCGTCAATGAATAGAGAACAAATCCTGTATGAAAAAAATGTCACCCCCGAACAGCAAGGATATTAAAAATGTAATATTCCGTCGCGAACAATGCCCGAATTTTTTTCACCACGAAATCCGAGACCTTATTATTCGAGTACAAAAGAATACAAAGTATACACTTTCCAGATTCTCCTGAATTGTTTCTCATCTTTTTCGGATTCGGTTGCTGAATTTGGAGTTCCTAGAAATATAATAAATTGGCACATTGTTGATGATAGAAATCGGATTGTTTTAATTATATACATACCAACATTCTTTATTAAAAAATATACGTTAATCTGCACTTCCCGAATATTTAGTCTGAAACGATTATCGCATCTCAGGGGAAAGAATGAATAAGTAATAACATACATAAAAATGACACTTCGCATTATCTCGCAAAGATAACTTAGAGTTTCGAGTACCCTTATAATCTGGACGGTGTGTATTTTGAACTTAACCCCTTTCTTGGGCTACGCTTCAGAAACTTATTGCGGAAGCAATAAACTTCCTTCTTGAGCACCCCATTGTCGACCATCCCGGGCTTTTAGTAACCCCGTCGTAATTGTGACGAACGTGGACCTTCTACCTTATTCGACTAACTTTATAATACTAATCTCGGCCGATTATTCTCCTAAATAAATATTATAAAGCATTCCTCGCCAGACATGTAATTATCGCCGTATTATTATATAATACTCTTGCTACTTCTCTAAATAAAAATGTATGAATTCGTTGGAGTGTCCGACGTAATAAAGACACCTACTTGTACAACAGTGTCTGTTTCCGTCCAACAAAAATGGGTGATCTTAAAAACTCTGTAGAAAACGGCGCCATATTATTGTAGATATAAGTGATTATAAAAAATATGGAGTTTAGAAAAAATTCTCTTTAAGTTGGCTTAATAACTAACAAAAATTTAGTTGGGAATGGATCGATGATGTGCATTAAATCAAGCCGTGTTGATTATAAAAGTGGTATTTATTTTTAACTAAAACAGGCATACAGTATTTCGCGGAAATATCTTGCAAAGAATATTATGGATTGTTTCCAAATATTTTTAATAATATTTCTTTTTGTATCACGTGTTGCTTGAAACTGTGGAAAAAAGGATTCTACTCTAAGTTTGCCATCTTAACAAATATTCCATTTTGGGACATCGAAGCTGGTATGTTCGGACAGGGCGCTAATTTATAGTTGCTGAGAATCTTAATCAGAGCCATCTTCATTTGTGAAATTCCAAACTGTATTCCTGGAAGCAATAAAACATAAGTGTGTCATTCAAACTGTTCTAAAATACAAGTAAATTTAGGGAAAAGATTAAGGAACAAAAATATTGGGTAAATACTATGGAGTGATAATATTATGGAAGTTATTTTTAAAGATTTGGATGTATAAAGTGATAATATTAAGGAAGTTATTACTAAAAATTTGGATACACACAGCGATAATATTATGAAAATTATTATAGCATAACGCGATTGGAAAGTGCAGGAAAAGCAAAATGATACGTCACAATTTGCGTTTCATCGGGAATCGGAAATGGCATTCAATATTTCAGAAGTGTAGGAATCCCTGGACGAAATAAGACATTTTTCACAGTGTTACCAATGCAGTTCCTTGAACCGTCTCCAAAAGGTAGATAGAACATCGGATTTGCTGACTCGAAATCCTCGTTTCCGAACCTCTCGGGATCGAAGACCTCTGGCCTGAGGTAAATGTTAGGATCACGATGAATCGCGCGGACCGGTATCAAGACCTTCTGACCGTTTGGTATAACGACCTTCGTTCCTGTAAATCTATAATTCCGCACCGACTTTCTCGTAAAATATGCCACCGCTGGATATTTCCTCAGAGTTTCTGCGATAGAAGTCATTCTCCGAATTAAAACGTTACTAAAAAATCATTGAATTGTTTCGAGCAACTATTATATTGTTGTGCGCTTAAAGAACATCTAAAAACAGAATAACTTTTCAACTAATATTATTGTATATACTAAACATATATAGTTATAATTTTTTCCAACATTAAGATTTTTCTTGATTCGTGCGTAAATTTGAACTTTAAAATTTGGTTAAAATACTGATGGATTCTTGTACCAGAGATTATAAATAGCGATAGTAATGTTAACTTATCAATGTCCCTTTACGACGATAAACTCATCTTCCACCGTTTAATATTTACTTAAACCACAGCCAATATTAATTCATATCGGGAAGTTTCCAGGTTATAATGGAAAAGGGGCATTAATACTTCCTAAAGTGATACTCTTCGAAATTACCCTTAAGTACTTTATCCAGATAACTCATGTCCCTCAAGTTTTCATAATCTATCACTCCGCCATTCTTCCTAAGTTCACACTGAATTTCTTCCCGCAACTTTTTCTGGATAGTTTGATTCTCCGCGAGTTCTCGCAAAGCATTACTGATTATTTTCGATGATGAATGGATGCCGGATACAAAGAAGAGAACTGTTTGAGCAACGAACACTTTATCGGCTAAATCTAAAAATTAAGATCAATTTAATTATGAAAGAATCAATGTAACTATTAAATAATATCAAATATAGTGGTAGTTAGTAATTGAAGAATTATAAGCTTTCAGGGACAAGAATAATTATACATATTCTACTGGATGTTCCGTATGAAAAAACTAGCTAATTATCCCCTTTAATTGCGATAATACAAAAAATATTACCGGAAAGTAATTAATTCGGAAGTGGAGAACTCTTTCTCATCGGAATTTGGAAATTTGTTTTTTTACATAGAGACAAATATTACTGTATAATTGGGTGACTTATTTTACATGGAATGACTTGAATATAATTATTATATTATATTAATACCTCTGGCGGACTCTATTTCCGGATTCTTCTGGAGAGTCAAAATTAGATCCAAAAAATCGTGTTTAACGACATTGTTTCTTTCTCTCAGTTTAAGGATTTGATCGATGGTATTAATAAAAAATCGAGAGGCATCCTTTTCAGTGAAATAATGACCAATGATATCACTCAACCATGGCAGTTCCTTCATCTTATTTCCGAAGTATTTTTTCAAACTTGGTTGTATAATTCGTCTGCTGGTTTGCAGAAGTTTAGCATCCCCTTCGTTCGTCTTTTTTATGCCGAATCCAAAGGCGCAAGTACTGATTACATTCGCGGTATATTTTCCCATCAATTTATAACAATCCACCGTCTCGGATTTCGATAATACGATTTCCAAATCATTCTCGAATTGTTGTGCGCAGTTTAATAACGAACGAAACATGTACTTCAACATGTCGGGATGGAAAATCGTTGACACTTTATTGTTAAACGAACACCATTTTTCTGAACCCATTTTAAAGAGACTGCTGGCGAATGCTTCCACCTATGCCAGTCAAACAACTCGTTACCGAGTCTCAAGTTATTAACTTTTTTGTTATAGTTACTATGGATGACACTTTATGGTTTTAATATAATAGAAACTTTTAAATTGAGTTTCCTTCGCTATGAACGAAATACGGCATGGTTTTTTAATAATAGCGATTACTTTAAAACGAAACGAACAAATATTATATACACAGAAAAACATAAAGAACAGTAAAAGTCACGAATAACAGAAGTAAGGAAATTAAATAGTAATATATATATTTACAGTATTTTGTAGTTAATTCATATACAAATAATGAAACGTGAGTTATATGAATTTTCATGTGACATCAAACTCGTATAAAATAATTTCATAGATAATAATAAGTTTACGTAACAGTTCATAGAATACGACATATACATTAAAAATAAAAGAAAAAAAAAAGAAAAAAAAGAAAAGAATTATAGAATCGGGAAGTACCTTTCCATGTTCGCTTGCACCGCTGGTGGAGAAATTAATCGAATCCTTGCCAATTACATCCTTGATAAGATCGACATCCTTTAACAGCAAAAGAGGCTCGGATCCGGAAAATAATCCAACCATACGTTCCTTCGCATACCGTTCGTACACTTCGTGCAAATAGTTCTCCACGGAGGTCCAACCGAGCAGGACATTCTTGAAATTACCGAAAATTGGAATCGGCAAGGGACCATTTACCAATCGTATTTTCCAATGAATGAAACTCGAGGTCAGGTAAAAGATCAGGAACGAGACGAGGGCGAAGAAAGAAAGCAATTCAACCGCAAACTCATAATTCATTTCTCTCGTTACTTTTACGCGTAACAGGTGAAAGTATAGCTCGATGTTCGACAAACTCCGAATAAAAACCAACTTAACAGATAAAAAGTAACTCGCGATGAACGGCAAACTCCAAATGAAAAGCAAATTAACAAGTAAAAAGTAGCTCGATGATCGACGAACTTTGAATGCAAACCAAATTAACAGGTAAAAAGTAACTCGACGAACGACGAACTTTTAATGAAAACCAAATTATCAGGTAAAAAGTAGCTCGATGATCGACAAACTCTGAGTGAAAATTAAATTATCAGGTTAAAAGGTAGCTCGACGATCGGCGAACTTTTAATGAAACCGAAATTCGACCTCCGCTCGTTGAACGTTCACCACGTAAAAAACAACTGATTTGTTTTGTACTTTCGCCCGACGGTCAATTCGAGGTTATTATCAGCTCATTAAAAAATGGTACGAATGCACTGATTTGTTTGGTACTCTTAAGAAACAGCGCGTATCGTAATTATATTTTTGGTGCATTGATAACGATGGACCCTGGTACTCAATGTTTTTATTAAAAACGGAAGAAGTGGCCAGAAAATAATTGTGAACTTTTATGTTTGTAAGATTTTAATCGATTACGAATAATAGCTGAGTGCTTCGTACTGATATGGAAAATGTAATGAAAACAAATATAATTATATATCTCAATAGCCTCCTTATTTGTAATCACCTTAAATTATCTATATTTTGTCTGCGTATTTTGAATATAAATGTTTATCCCAAAAGTGCCAGTCATCGACTTGTACTGGGTAAAAGAAAAAGTTATTTTCGCAATGTGCATTCCATCGGTTCATCAATATTTCACGTAAAACATTTAAATACCCTCGATGATATCGCAATTTGCAATCGGTATAATTAACAAGAATTTACATTGACGTTTAATTAATTTCCACGCATTATTATTAAACTTGGTTTCAGAGAAAATAATCATTTAATTACTGCAATAATAATTATTATGTCTACATATGAATTCAATTCTAAATATTAACTAATCTCTAATTAATTTCTAATACTCTATCTAAAAGTTAATTAATTGGTAATTCTACATCAAAATATTAATTAATTTCTAACACCATATCCAAACATTAATGAATTGTCACAAATATTTCATTATAATTTCAAAACCTGAATCGACAGAAAATTGTCAACGATTCTTCTTTCACACGTTCGCCTTGAAGAGATTCGAAACATTATTTATTATCCGTTAATTCAATATCGGTAACATTCAGTATTTAATTTCGACATGGCGCAAGTGTCGCAGTTTGTCTGTATTCGATTATCATTATATTCCAGGCGGTAGGTTCGCTTATCGTCACTCGGCTTACGTCTCGCTAGCGGTAAACACTCGCACGCGCGAAGCCGTGAAGTTTCTTGCGAAAATGAATCATTGGGGATTTTGGTTTGGTAATTACGCGTATGTCGTAGCAGTGATAGCACGCTCCTTTTATCAGTAAGAGCAACGTAAAAGACTTGTACGCCGGCCCATCTACATGAATGAAAATTATTACAAAGCTGGCTGGCTGAAAATTATTACAAAGCACATTGTCAACTGGGAACTGTCACGCGAACTTGAAATTGAACGGTGGCTGAAGTGTCGCGATAATACCGTGAATAAAAGGGTCTAGTCAACTTCCCAAAGAGAATGTTAACACGTTCTGACATTTAGATAGTTTCATTTACACTGCACTTTCATCCATTCGTGACATAATATTCAATCACGTTTGAACTACTTTCAACCTTCAATTCGAACGTATAAACGGACGTGAATTAAAATCATTATGAGAAATATACTGTAACGCAGTATCCCATTGGACGCCGAGTGAAATCGTTCATTTAATAATTTGTTCGGAGAATTCAATAATATGTTCTACTTTTACGAGTTACATTCACTCTTTAAATGCCGGATAAACGGGGACAATTATAAATGCTACAAACTGTAGGATGGAGAATTCAACTAAAGAATTTTTAATGAGGTTTCCTTTTCAGTGCTCTTACTATAATATTTAGTAATAAATTTCATTCTTCAAAATTTAATTTCAACTCTAAATGCCTCACTAAATTAGACTATTTAAATATACCGTAAAATGCTGTCGTAAATCTTACATAAATATGGTATGAAAGTGTAACGCAGGAATGCATCTTTTTATCTCGAGATATAAAATTCAATATCTAATATCTTCGCATATCGTACTCGAGTCGTAAGAGTTCAATAAATCGGAATAATTGCGATCGTAAGAAGGAACCATTAATGTCTAATAAAAAATAAAAGTCCAAGGTTCGAGAAAAATAAATCCGAGAAACGGGAAGCTTCTTTTGGCGCGTTAAGTTCAATCGTCAAATATGTTCTCCTTTATGGTTGAATAAAATGAAAGGGAAGCGAAGGAACGCAGGATCTCGTGGGCCGTTTCGTTTTAATTGCCCTTCCATGGGGATGAGAATCGATATTATTGTTACACGCGGTTCTCGCGCCAGGGAAACATCCATTTAATTACTCGACTTGGGGAAAAAAGCAGCGCGGAACAAACGCGGCGAATGAAAGGGAATCGGGAAAGCGTGCGAGACGGCAAACGACTACGGGAATAACGGTCTTCTTTATTACCATTTACAACTTTTTCCGTCCGCCTGAACGGTCCTATTTGTGTGCCGGATCCGTCCTCCGGTCGGTAGGGAGTGAAAAATGGCAGACAAAAAAACAACATATACGTAACATCGTATTGGAAAGTGCACGGGTAACGTTCGTTATGCCGTCAAAGAGCGAATTAAGTTCCGCCCAAGCACCATTATTAAATGCAACATGCAAACGTGTCGTGCAACATTGATTTTCTCTAATTGCCCTTTGTTCGTGCCTCGTCATGGGTGACTTCCCAACGAATCGTTACCGTGGATTGTCCTCCCCGTACCCTGGGTTCCATGGGGGTGAGCAAGGGAGGTTAATTAATATGCATTGTCATTTAATTCATGCCCTATTGTCAGTTGTGTGCAGAAAAAAAAGAGGGGAAGAGCGAAATTCACAGGACCATCGAGTTTACGAGTGAAATTTTACCCCGACCGAGGGAAAGTGGTGCTTTTTTAATCACTAAGATACCATGCTGGGGGTTAATTAGGGAAAATAACGAGTATTTTCGGCGACAAGTAAACTTCACGGACGAACGAAACAAATTCCGTGGGTAATTTTATTTTGAGGGGGAGAGAAGTGTTGTGAAGTGTATTTTATGTGCCGCCATTTCGTGGTAATATGTCACTTGAGTTGTACAGTGAATTCAATCATTTGTGAATATGATTTTATGGAATAAGGTCCATTTACTTGGTAGTTAATTTAGTACTTAAAATCATTGTGCTCATATAATTAATTGTTCGATAATTGTTATCGTAACAAAGGATCGAAGAAGAGTGTGAACAAATATTAAAATCAAACTAACTATTCGTTTTCATTTTCATAAGGAGTGAAATATTTTCTACGATAGTTAAATAAGTTTATTCATTTAATTAGGTATTCGAATACTTGATTTAATCGATTTTTTAATTAAATTCAAATGCGATTGAATTTCAACCAGAAATACATTCATGGCAAAAGGAATCATGAAATTGATGGTACATCTAATATAACATAATATAACATTTATAATATAATATACTATAACACACTATTTAGTTACACAAAATTATTGCTGCCTTATTATTATTGACTTTATTACAAAATGATTTCGAAATTATTACTTAAACGCACGGAAAGAGCGAAATATTTCTATGACATATTACTTTCATAATTATTATTGTAACCAAAAAAATGAAACACAATGAAAGATACGGATAGATGAGTGTGTGACTTCAAAGTTGCATGACGTTATGGACGGTTAAACAAAACCCGAATAACTACCACGCGATTCTTGGCTCAGATTGAAGTCTCTTAATTAAGGGCCTCGGATTCAAACGTTTTAATCTCATCCTGAAAAAGTCTCGTGCTTAATGACGCGATGGGATTTGCTTCCTTAAGACCTCATCACGTTTGGGCGGGTAACTTTCGTTAGTTCTCGGACAATGGAAGTGTAACGAGAATGGCCGTGCTAGTACGGTGCGAGTAAGATACAAGGAAACACGAGATATCCGGGAGGAAGGATTCATGTGGCACGTGTTGTATCGGAAGAAATCCACCCCCAGGAGGCGATCCACATTAGGTACCACCACTTACTTCCCTTCATTCTTCCAGTCCATTGTCCGAGTATGACCAAGGTACCCCCGTCCTTCATTAGCTGCTACCGGAAATGGAAGTTTTTCCTGCTTTCCTGTCCACCGATGACACCGGATCGCATTGGCCCGAGCCAGGGGTGAAGAACCGGAAGGACAAACGGGGTGAGTATAAAGGGGATTTATATTCTGACCGGACATCGAACTAGTCATTATAATGGATTAACGATTATCCATTTATAATTTTTACGTAAGTGGAGTTAATCGAGTAATCTACCGATTATTATCAGATTATTTCTTAGATTTCCATATGTGGAAAAATTGAATGTTTTGTTAGGTTTTTATGACGGAAGAAATTAATAAATTAAATTCGAATTGGTTCGAGTTTATTAAATATTGCTGAAGTGTGTTTTACATTACATTTATATAAACGTAGATAATTAATAAATCTGCACCCTCCGCGGACAGGAATTTAATGATGACCTTGTATTTATTCGGTGGGAATACTGCTGGCATGTTTTCCATATCTGGATAATAATCTTCCAATATGTATGTCTCCTAAAATATGTTTTTGTTTTTGGCATATCTCGGTATATTTTATATTGAAAAAGCACAGAGTTTATTTAGTGCAAGAATAATTGCAACTTACTGGGGGGAGGGGACAGGTTTCGATACCTATTTCGGATAGAATTTTCAAAAGAAATACGGGATCATCAAACAATTCGCAGAAGACACGCTCCACTGAAATTCCCATTGACAGTTTATAATCACCCATGGAGTACCCATAAATACTAAACTGTACCTGTTGACATTTAAACATTGCTCGCTTTAAGAAAACTTCTACGTATCCTGCAATAATTATGTAATAATCTAATAATATAGTAAAATAATAATATAATAATCTTCAAAATCAATTGAGAAGTTCAAAGAATCAGCAGTCTACCAAGATCGCTCGTAGCCCTTTCATCTTCAACAAACGATAATAATTTAATAATACAATAATATATTAATCTAATAAAACAGAAATTAGTCTGCAAAAATCGGTGTCTTAAACTAATATGTGAATAAAAATAATAATTCGTATTATTCTTGCATTATTCTTCAGTATATGTACGTTCTACTGATCTCTATAATATTATATTGTATTATACTTCTTATAGAATATATCATTAAGTGTTTTCATATGAAATGGCGCATTTTCAAAAACGCTCGGTTTAATATAAACTTACCAGTGTATTGTTTGGTAGTTCTACGACGGTACGTAGTTTCAAATCAATTTTATTTCCATCATCACCTTCTTTAACTGTAATCGAACATTCTTCCGGATCGCATATATCGGTATTCACGTAAAATAATTCAGCATCTTCAATATATACATCATAACTAGGCTACGAGGAACAATGCAAACAAAATTATGTCACCATAATTGTCGACAATCACTTAAAACATCATTCTTGACCCACGGTTTTTAATATCGGTTATCAATTATTTGGGGAAAACACTTCCAATACAATAATTGAATAGTAATAAACAAGCGTATCAAATTCCATGGACACAAAAAGTTCAAGCTCGTCGAATATCAAGCATTATTTAGTATTCCAGTTTGTTCACTAACAACAATCGCTCTGTTGGAATTTATATTGACGAAATAAAAATTTTAATTGTTTTATTAATCTCCGTGGATTCCCTGGAAATTCTTCCGTTCAAGTAGTATAATATAATATACAATATTATATGGTGCAATTATAAGTAACAGAATTTTTTTAGACAAATATTTCAGATTATCACATGTTGTACGATTTTTAAAAATTCTTACATAAATTTTCTTACTTCGGCTTTACATTGTAACACCGCACATAGAAGAATTATCGGGAACAACATTTTACGAGCATTCACAGTTGACGCGATTATTTTATACAATAAATCATATTTTCTGTCGCTTTATTTATATAATGCTACGACTAGCACAATTGTTGCGCAATATTTATATCATTATGAAGTATCAACGGAGTACGGTGAATAATCTCTGAACACACTCCGATGATTATTGATAAGCTTCCGGTATTCTCGTAAAATTCACGCAAACAAATTCTTCATGCAATATTACTGAAGCCTTGTTATTTAAACAGTACATTATTTACTAATCATATTTATTATATTTTAACCATATTTATTTACTTTTGCAATCTGCAAGTACGCTTAAGAATAAGTCCTGGATAAATATCCAACAAAATTAAAAAATAATGATAAACATCTATAAAATGATAACTATAATATTTATAAACGGACATAACGTAAAATTAACTACTTATTAAAATTAGTTGACCTTTTATACCTCGTTTACTTTCAGTATTTTTTATAATTCCTCTTTTATATTTGAGGAGAATCCAATAAATAAAAGAATAATTTGACTTCCAGAACTACTTTATTTTCAGTAACGCAAACATATCATTATAATTAAAAAGCAATTTAAAAGCTTGGATTTGTTTATAGAAACTCCAAATTAGTGATAGATATTTCGAAGTTTAATTCACTCTTCTATTGAAGAGTCGCGTAGAGTTTAAGCCTTAAAATCAGTTCGTCCTCATCAAAGAAACCAACGTCTGCCATATATTTACCAGGTGGAAAGTGATCAGGCCAAGCACTAATGTCAGGATAAAACTTCTCCGATCCGTACACACCCTGCAACGTTATTAATTCTTTTATGATGAACCTACGTCCAGTTAATACCAATGCATGATTAAAATCTCTGACAAATACTACTTGATTTTAGGGGTTGATTAGAAAAATAGCTAATTACGAACTTGAGGTAAAATTATACCATCTATTTCTTAGAACTAATACGTTTCGACGTACAGTTTTTCGCCTTTTTTGATCAATTTTAAGTTCTAAAATTCAAAGCCCAAAAAATGAAATTAGAATGTAAATAATTCGATTGCAAATCAGTCATATACAACTTTTATTATAAAAATAAAAATATATATTAAATTTTTATTATATTTTAATTTTCGGTGTTAAAGAATTTTAAATTGACTAAGGAAGATGAAAAACCGTACGCTAAAACGTATCATTTTGAGGAAATATAATATACGGTATAATTTTGTGCTTATAATTGTTAAGATCATAATTAGCTGTCTTTCTAATCAAATCCTCTAATATTATATTCGATCGTTTTATAAAAACTTATTCGTATCCTTACTTCAGTTCATAACCCTTTCAAATTCGTAATAGTTCAATACTTAATAATTAAATAAATAATTGTATACGAGTTTTTCCGTCATTCATTATAATTTTATAACTAGATATTTATGTGATTATTATGGGAATATTGAATACTTACAACTTCCATCGGACACGTCGCATCAGATATTCCCAATCCATTCACAATAAGATCATAAAATAGGTCCTCATTTCCGAAAACTTCGCAGAAAGGCATTTCGACATTAAATCCAGAATCGAGGGAATATTCACCCATATGGAATCCTTTTAAAGAGACTTTCATCTGCGAGAGAAAATTTCATTCTCGATCGAAACACGAGCACAATCAGGGACATTTTGAAATTGAAATCAGAATAAAGAGAAGCGGAAAGTGAAGTGTCGCTTTGTACAATTAATCTACAAGGGTTCGGGACTTCTAAGTTCTACACTTACGCGATTTAATTACAAATTTCTCGGCGAATGAAATTGCAATGTTACATTACGTTTCAATTAAATTATGTTGCTTTTGACGCACAATTTTCCCTTTGTACTAATAGCGCTATAACCCTCGCGTATTCTATTATTTTCTCTTTCATTGGCTACAGAAATTCTTCTCGCGACAGTATATCACAACAAATTCTCTTTAATATATAAGTCCCATGTGTTTTATCTCTGCTTTCTGTTCTTTAATAATTTAATACTAATTAACTCAAGTGACATTCGAAAATCGACTCGATTTTATTCAATTTCACTCAGATAATTTCTTTCTTTCATAAAATGACATTTATCACATATTTTAATAATCTTTTACCTTAATTATTTGACATAAACTAAATGACATTCGTTTGATTGATAACGCTAGAATTATTGAGTACGCGCAAATTATTTGACTCAGATGGTACATGAAATGAAAAATACTTTCGTCATTTATTATTATTCATGTTTCATAATTAAAATACACGAACAATGCATAATCAAATAAAGAGTACATCAACTTTATATTCATTTACTTGTACCATTTAAAATGGCATGTTGTACTTCATTATTCTTTAACCCTTTATAACGCCATGTAACTTTGAAGTCACATACTCATCTATTTCTAACCTTCTTTCTATTTCATTTTTTCATTGTTATAATAATTATTAAAGTACGCGCGACAATTGTTACTATTGTATTTCCGCGTAAATTAGATTCGTTAGATTTGTGTTTAACTAGTTTCGCGTTCTAGAATTTCCAATTAGACACCAAACAAAAGTCGGGTTGTAGTGGGTTAACCTCGGTATCAAATAGTTTTTCTACATAATTATTAATTTAATGAGATTTAATTAACTTGTTAATTTAAGAAAATAATAAATATGATAAAATTATACAATAAATATAATAAATAAATATAATAAATAAATATAATCAAATTAATACCAACCACAGATTCATCGGGAATCGGTTTAATGATTTCCAAACGGGTGTTTACTGTGCTCCCAACTTCGCTATCATCGTTGACTTCCATGATGCACGAACCTGGAGCTATGTATTCGTCGTTTGCCTCGCAGATGCAATCATCGATGATTAGATCAATTTCAGCCTTAATTTGAAGTAATATATTATATTATTTCCACAAGTTAACAATTTAATGCCAGAACTACCGAGCATATTCTCAGTTATATTATATAATAATAATACTATAATATTACTATAATTAAAATTAATTAATCGATTTAATTGTGTATATTATTTACACAAAAGAAAGGTAAATTATATCTCCAATAATGCGACGTTCTATGATCGAATAATTCTAGTAAAAATCGCGAACCAGTCAATTTGAATACTTCGGTAGTTATAGTGTTAAGAATAAGGTGCGTAAATGATTTTTATTCTAGTCCTTATTTTTATTTTAATGGTTCACTTTCTTTTTAGAAAATGAGTTTCTGCATAGCTTATTTAAACACCTGATTTGATTACTTATTCAAGATTATTATAACTTATTTTATTAGTCAGTTTACTAGAAAGTGAGTTTCTGTGTACATTATTTAACGACTTAAATGGAAAGCTTAAAAAAATGATACTTTTTTTACCTGAACTAAAATAATTCCCAACGCACAAAACACAAGTAGAATATGCATCTTTTCGTCAGACATTCGTCCCCTTCGCCTTACACTCGAGAACTAAATGGGTGATTATTAGAATTGTTCATTATATTGTTCTACATACATGATATTCGACAATAAAAATTTGTGTAGTACTTTCGATTAAATCTTGCTATTATTCAATAGAAATCGCGCCATCGAGTTGTGTTGGTTACAATATTAAGCTCTTTACAGCACCGTGAGAAAATGCGGAACGAAGAAACGGACAGGTTTAATTATCGCTTGTGTCAGTTACCTATTATATCCTGATTATAATTACAGGTTTCTGCGAGTGGAATTTACACGATAGACAGATAGAAAGGTGATTTATTAACATCGGATGCATTTTGTAACGCGTTACACGTTAACGTGTCAGTGAGTTTGAATGATCCTCCAAATTTGTCATGATAAGAGACCCTTCACAATTACTCGTCCGCCACGTTTATATTTATCTTCAACTTCCCCTGGCCACTATATTAAAATAGTGTACAGTATTCGAAAACTTGGAATTACCGAACCCGATATAAAAAATATATATACATATATTAAACAAATAATAATGGTTCATGATTAAAAATAATGAAAGTTCCAGCATCTAAAATATTATTAGAAATCGGAAGAAGCTCCGTCGTCTGAAATCTATCAGCTACTCAGACAATACGAATGAATAATATATTTTAATGCACATATTAATAGAAATATTATTAAGAATTATAAAACGAACCAGCATTTAAAATCCGTCAGCTATCCATATGAATAGTTGATACAGATGAATGAAGTCCTTCTTTCTCACTTTATTATTAAATTACAATGATAATGACTATATTACCAAATTCTTTAAAATATCGATAATTATCAGGACAGTTTTATTTACTTATCGCGTTCTATTTAAAAGGAAATCCATCAACCGACGTAATATATTTTAACAATGTTTAAGACACTTGGTATTCACGAAGTAGCACGGAGCGTATTACGTGGAATTCCTATCATCGCAACCTGCCGGCGATCCGCAAACTTGGAAATCGAAAATTTCAGTGGAACCGGTGGGATATCGGTATTAGGAATCTTCAGCGTCTCACTGAAGTCAGTCTCTTTCAATCCGACGATTCCTTGGGCTCTTTTCTACGTGAATGTATCGCGAGGAATATTGAACCGCACGGAATACCTCATCGGTTGTTAACATTGGCATGCACCCAGTTCGCCCACAAAGCCCGGCATAACGTGACTTGTTTTCATTATTCTCCTTCTGTCCATCCGCAGAAAAGTTAACACTGGCTAACTGGATACATACTACCAACCGAAAGATAAATTCACGAAATTGTCATGGAACTAAAATTCCCGAGTACTCCGGGTTTGTCTGGCAAACAAACTTACTCGTATTACGTCTAGACGACATTACGACGTCTGAGTAATTGGGCCGTGCAACGCGAAAAATCTCTTGGCTTTTTTAGCGATCGATCGTAATTGCAACCCTTTAAATGTCGGAGGTCTTTCGGGCGATTTTGAGTAGGAATCTTTTTTGGTTGCGAGTAAAAATGAAGGCAATTAATGTCGGAATTTCGAGGATTTTAAATGTCTGAGATTCCTCGAGTGATTTTTAGTAGGAAGTTTTTGTTTGTTGGAAACAGCCATTGATTCAATTAATGCTGGAATTTAGATGATTTGGAATGCCCGAATACTTTTGGCTGATTTTGAGAAGGAATTTTTGGTTCGTTGCTAACAATGATAAATATAATTAATATTGGAATTTGGATGACTCGACTATCCCAAAAATAGTTCAAACTGCTTAACTTCTGTTCTACAATTACTGAGCTCCGATTATTGGAAAAAATGGCAAACAGCGCGATTGCGCTCGTCGTCTTTCGTGTAATCATACTTCGTTTGCTTCATCTTTACTCGTAGATGTTGAGTAAGTTTACTTCCTCCTCGTCCCTTTTAATGTAAAGGATCGCACTTCAAACGAACGTACAAATAAATGATGTTTATTAAACGCATGGATTTTGATCGCCTTTTAAAAAGAGATGGAAGTTCCATTCCAAATCCGCTGGTATTTTTCAACGTGGAATCGCAGAACCGTGATCGCGCCGTCTGACATTCAAACGGTTAAAGGACAATGATGTTATTCGGCGCTTACACAGAGAAGTTGTGCTAATCCGAGCATATCGGGTTGTATTCCCTGAACCTTTACTGGTTGATTTCCATTCGGAGCGATGAACATACAAGTTAAACGGATTTCGTCAATTCGTTTAACATTTGATCTAGCCATGCATTTCAATTATATGTGTACTCTTTGTGGTTACTATCTACCGTCCCATCAGCCGAAGCACATGCACTCACGCGAGCCGCACACCGACGGTGGCTGATAAAGTCGTGAGAACGGATGCGGTCCACGGTGCAATTGAATTAATCTCGATCGAACAACACGGCCTCCGAAACGAAACAGGAAATCGCGTTCTACCGAGTAAAATCGGGCTAACCTGCTCGCCGAACCTGTTGGCTATTATTCTACTTCTCACTATTTTCCAGAACGTTGCTCATTAATGATTCGACGCTCTCCTCGTGCGATCATCCCCCAACCGGTTTTTATTCCTCGCCATTTGGAATTTTCATAGAGATTTTTTATATTTCCATCGGCATACTAGGGCCAGTATATTAATATTACGTAAGTACTATCAAATATAAATAACACAAAACGCTTCATATTAGATTCCGATGTAAACCACTTTTATTTTTGCACACTTACATCGGTGATCTCAGTGACCCCAGTTAAAACTAGGTTACGTGTACAATTTTTGTATGAATTTCGTGTATCATTGCCAACGAAGAGTACCATTGATAAATGTTAGCGGAGATATGTCAAACAGAATCGTCCATAGTGAGTTGAAGAGCCAAATTCCGTTTCCTCTCGAAATTCATTTGCTCGGAGATTCGAATCAAGTTGGACTGCTCGAGACGAAGAGCTTGTCTGAGCTCTTGCAGCTTCCATCCGGCCTCTATTTGCTTCTCCGCTATCTGTTTCTGCAAAGCGGCTATTCTCTTGTTCAAAATATTGTAATCTGCTCTCAGAGAACTTTCCGGTTCCCAGTTACCGGCTCCTTGATCACAGATCACTGCATTGCTACCTTGCTGGACCATTTCCGACGTTAATAAACAGATTTTGTCATGCAACTCCGCCAGTTGTGTCAACGTCAGTGACTGCCGGGAGAAAACGCTCATTTTCTATGACTTAAACTTTGGGTTTGTAAAATCGAGGATATTTCTGTCATATATTTCTATTATACTCCATTATTTATTATTCCATTATATACTATATTCATTATAATTATTTTAATTGTTATATATTGCTCAAATTCTTCATATTTTTCTATTATTTCCGTTAATTATGGTTACCAATTATATATTATTCTTATTGTAATTATTTCAACCGTTACTGCCAATTAACTTCAATTACATAAAGTAATTTAATCCTTCAAAAAACATACTGATATTTGTCACGAATTCTTCGAATTTTTATACGCAATCCGAATTACGTTACCGGTAAACAAAATGAAAAAGTAATAGGTCAAATGGAAGGATTTTTATGAAGAGCGTTAGAAGAACATTTAAAGATAGTGTATCGAACACAAAAAATTGTCGCAAAAAAATTCCAACGTAAAACATTGTCTTGAATTGTTCAACTAGCGTATGTACGTCGTGAACCATAAAAACAATGACGTAACCAACAATAGTAGAGTGGTATCAGATGTACAAGAGATAATCAATTGTTATCGCGTTACTCACGCTTAGCCAACTGTCAGCATCGAAAACGTTACTATCTCCTGCTTCTGGCTCGGATTCCTGTTCAGTATTTTGTATTTTTTATTAAACTATGTGGTTAAGAATTAAGCGATTATAAGCTGATACATTATTTAAATTTAATATTTAAACCCTGATTTTGCAATCTTTGATCATTGAAAAATAATTAATTTATTAATTATTAAGCTTTCTTAAACATTTTTAGTCATTACTATATGTCATCAATTATTACATTCTTAATGCTTCGGTGATCGATAAAATATTAATAATAGTAAACGTGATTCTTAATATTCTTTTTTTGATAGACACCAAGTGAAGACAAATATCATTTTTAATTAATATGTTAATCTTATTACGCGACTAAGTGAACAATTATTCTAACCCCTGTTTGTTGATTCAATTCCTCATTCGCTTGCTTATACTCCTCGATTTGTTTGATTAAATTGGATAAATGTTTTATATCCTGTTCGGCACCAAAAATATTTTCTGAGAGCGAGTGCGAGTTTTTTAGTAAATTAATGATTGGTGCCATCATCCCCTTATCGATATCTAGAACATCTTCCAATGTCGTAGCCAATGTTGGTGCCTCCATTACATCACCTTCTATGTACTTTATGTAATCCCGAATGCGCTTGACGCCTGTAATTTCATTTTTAATCTTGTAATAATTAAGTTTAATTCCAATCATGCACTGCCTATAAATTATAAGAGGGTAGGGATATGTTTTTTAAGTAACATGGCTTTCCCGGTCAGCTTAAGAATATTTGTCGATTTTCCGAATTTTGGTTTGGAAGAGTCAAGATCGGTAGAAAATGGTGTATAAACATGTTCTACGATGATTTTGTGTTGGAAGAAACAGACTAAAAATCCGAACTAAAATGTTTCCGGTCGAAAAACGAGTCGACCCAAAATCGCAAAAATGTAAAGGGGTATACCTTCAAAAATTGTCAAAAATTAAAAGTCGCCAAAATCAATTCTAAACTACCCAAATCGATGGTATATGATGTACAAACATATTCTAGGACGATTTCTGGTCGAAAGAAGCGGTTAAAAAATTTTTATTGGTCAAAAATGGGTCGAACCCAAGTCGAAAAAATGTAAAGGGGTATACCTTCAAAAATTGTCAAAAATGAAAAGTCGCCAAAATCGCTTCTAAACCACCCAAATCGATGGTAAATGATGTATAAACATATTCTAGGACGATTTCTGGTCGAAAGAAGCGGTTAAAAAATTTTTATTGGTCAAAAATGGGTCGAACCCAAATCGCAAAAATGTGAAGGGGTATACCTTCAAAAATTCTCAAAAAATGAAAGTCGCCAAAATCACTTCTAAACGACCCAAATCGATGGTGGGTGATGTATAAACATATTCTAGGAGGATTTCTGGTCGAAAGAAGCGGTTAAAAAATTTGTATTGGTCAAAAATGGGTCGAACCCAAGTCGAAAAAATGTAAAGGGGTACACCTTCAAAAATTGTCAAAAATGAAAAGTCGCCAAAATCACTTCTACACGACCCAAATTGATGGTGGGTGATGTATAAACATATTCTAGGACGATTTCTGGTCGAGAGAAGCGGTTAAAAAATTTGTATTGGTAAAAAATGGGTCGATCCAAAATCGCAAAAATGTGAAGGGGTATACCTTCAAAAATTCTCAAAAAATGAAAGTCGCCAAAATCACTTCTAACCGACCCAAATCGATGGTAAACGATGTATAAACATATTCTAGGACGATTTCTGGTCGAAAGAAGCGGTTAAAAAATTTTTATTGGTCAAAAATGGGTCGAACCCAAATCGCAAAAATGTGAAGGGGTATACCTTCAAAAATTCTCAAAAAATGAAAGTCGCCAAAATCACTTCTAAACGACCCAAATCGATGGTGGGTGATGTATAAACATATTCTAGGAGGATTTCTGGTCGAAAGAAGCGGTTAAAAAATTTTTATTGGTCAAAAATGGGTCGATCCGAAATCGCAAAAATGTAAAGGGGTATACCTTCAAAAATTGCCAAAAATTAAAAGTCGCCAAAATCACTTCTAAACGACCCAAATCGATGGTGGGTGATGTATAAACATATTCTAGGACGATTCCTGGTCGAAAGAAGCGGTTACAAAATTTTTATTGGTCAAAAATGGGTCGAACCCAAATCGAAAAAATGTAAAGGGGTATACCTTCAAAAATTGTCAAAAATGAAAAGTCGCCAAAATCACTTCTAAACGACCCAAATCGATGGTGGGTGATGTATAAACATATTCTAGGACGATTTTTGGTCGGAAGAACCGGTTTACAAATTTTTTTGAACCAAAAATGGGTCGAACCCAAGTCGAAAAAATGTAAAGGGGTATACCTTCAAAAATTGTCAAAAATTAAAAGTCGCCAATTTCGCTCGTAAATGGCCCAAATCGATGGTAAATGATGTATAAACATATTCTAGGACGATTTTGGGTCGAAAGAAGCGGCTTAAAAATGTTTCTAAACAGAAAATGTATATTCTAAATGTTTGTGTTACTAATTATCTTGACAGTGAACAATAACAAAGCTCCAGAAATTCTTATACTAGAACTACTTTGAAATAAGGCAATCGTTCGCCATTGTTCATTAATAATACAATAGAATAGGAGGAAAAGAATATTTTTCTGAGAGAGGAAATAAATGCGCTTCTCTGACCCACTTGTTATTAATTTCTCGATACTTTTAGTTCTTCGCTATCGATTTTGGGTGGAATGAACTTACTTAATACGAAGTTTAGTTTTGTAAACCACAGTGTTACAGTCTGGCTGGTCTGCCGGGTTCCACCGAATGGGTGAAAATTTTTACACCTCCCATTCAGGAATTTCTAAGGCTATAAACTTATTCAGATATCGGCCGTGTCGCCAATTAAAAGTTTTCAATGGGCGCATTCAGTGTTGTTCGCGAGTGACGAACTTAAAAAGTATACGCCTGGCCAAGGGGAAAAGTAGCTACTGATAAGAATATCGTGTCTTATGGAAGACTTTTTTATTATATATATATATATTTAATGAAGGTCAAACAATATTTATATTTAATTCAATTAATATATAGAATATATACAGAATCTTTTACCCTCGTTCTGGCTTTCAATTTTTCTCATCAGTAATTCATTCGCCTTAATGAAGTCCCCGTATTCATCCGACGACGATACTGCGACTTCTGGGATTGTGTCCATCCTCCTCCGCGCTTCCGGTGTATCTCTTTTCATATCCGTCTCCTTTTCTACGTCCCTTTTCAAGCCTATCCATTTCGAAAATAATATATAATTACTTCTTTCACGGCCTGTTTTCGCGCAGACGGGAATTAAAAGGATCGTAAATAACTTGTGTCGGATCTTCGAAAAGATGCGCGAGTCATTCAGAAACTTTTATGCAGCCTCGTTTCGCTGATATTAATAATTCATATTCAAAATTGTGATCACGGTATTTTTGATTTCATTAATTACTTTAGCTGTTATTCATAAATCTATCGAATTTTATTTGTTGACTTTAACAACCGTAATATTTTAAAATATTTAGATTGAGAATAATTGTAAATAGTTGAATTAAAATGATATACCTCGAAGAATAGATGAGAATTTAATTATATTAGCACGGCAGATTATTCAATTATCAATTCGTCAATTAATAATAATACATCAATTAATACGCAAATACAACAAACCTGGACGCTCTTTTAATTCAGTTTTTGATTCCTTTAAATTATTCAGCATTCTATTTAATCTATCGTTATCAGCAAGACAGCTCTTTAATTCCTCCTTCAATTTTTTATTTTCGGCTTTGAGCGCCTCATTCGCAGCCTTAAGCTTTTCAACTTCTACCTTTAATTTATCCACGTCTTCTTTTTGTTTTTCATCCTGTATCTTTGACTTATCCATCTTAACATCAACTTTATCATAATCATTCTTTAATTTGTTATTCTCCGTCTTCAAGTTCTCCAAATTCGCTTTTAAATTACGCGACTCGTTCTCGAGGTTGTCCAACACGTTTTTCATTCTCCCGTTCTCCGCGGTTAATTTGTCGACTTCCTGTTTACCACGTTGCAATTCGTTATTCGCATTTTCCAATTGCATCCTGAGATGGTCCACGTCCTTAATTAACTTCTCGTTGTCCGACAGACATTTGTTCAAGCCGTCCCTCAATTCGGCTAATTTTTCTTTCAACGCATTTAATTCCTTCAACGCGGCTTCCTTTGCTGCCCTTTCTTTATCAGGTTCATCCTTCAACTTGTCCATCTGGCTTTTCAAATCATTCGCTTGATCCTTTCCCTTTTGAACTTCGCTCCTTAAATCATTAGCTGTTTTCTCCAAACCCAATTTTTCTTGCTGCAAGGATCGAATTTGATCTTCGTTCGATTTGATCTTCGCCTGACTATCCTCGAGATCTTTCTTCAGCTTGTTACCCTCATTTCTCAAGTTATTAACTGTTGCAGATAACTCAGAATTCTGATCTTTTAATGCTTTGTTGTCGTTCCTCAAGGCACCCAGTTGTTTATTCAAATCATCCAATCCAGTTTTTAATTTTCTGTTTTCTTCCCTTAATCCTTCATTCCCAGCACGTGTCTTATCTAACTCAGCTTTCAGTGCCGCCAATTCAGATTTTAAAGCGGCCAGTTCTTTCGTCATCGTCTCCTTCCCTTTTTTATCACTGGCTGATCCTTTTCTCAAATTATCCGCCTCCTCTCGCAGACGATACAGTTCATTAATTAATTCTTGCTTTTCAGCTTGCAAATTCGAAAGTTGACCTTCCAACGCCTTTATTTTGCTCTGCGCATCCTCCAGCGTTTTCTTCAACCTGGCAACTTCAGCGTTTAACTTATCGTTATCCTGTTTCCAGGAATCCAAGTCCTTTTTCACTTGCATCAATTCTGCCTTCAATTTGTCACTCTCAGCCTGACAACCCGACAGATTTGACTTCAGT
Source organism: Nysson spinosus (assembly GCA_910591585.2). Taxonomy (NCBI): domain Eukaryota; kingdom Metazoa; phylum Arthropoda; class Insecta; order Hymenoptera; family Crabronidae; genus Nysson; species Nysson spinosus. The sequence continues at coordinate 4,108,449 of OU342837.1, read as the reverse complement.
TTGTCGGCAATTGCTTTCTCTCCGGCTAAGTCTGACTTTAGTTTATCAAGTTCAATTATTTGGCCATCGCCTTGGCCTCTTAGTTTACCATTTTCTTCCTGCAGTTTCCTTTGGTCGGTTTTAAGGGTTCCATTCTCGGATTTTAGATCGTCTAATTCATTCTTGAACTTGTTACGCTCGTCCATTAATTTATTCTTCTCCGAATCTAACGCGTTAACATTTGACTTTAAATTATCGTTATCCTTCCTTAATGCTGCCGTTTCATCCTTGCATTTATCGAGCTCTGTCTTTAATGCTGACACTTGCCGCAATAAATCTTCCACTTCTGCCTTGCGTTTGTTATTCTCTTGTCTTAATCTTGCTAATTCTGTTTTCAGCGCTTCCAGTTCCTCCCTTAAATCTGCGGCTTCGTTACTCAGCTTTCCCTTCGCTGATTGCTCCGAAAGAAGAAGTTTCTTTTGCTTATCGAGTTCCCCCGACAGGTCACTCAGTTCCTTTTGGAACTTGGACTTCTCCGCCTCTAAAAGAGCTATTTGTTCTTCGCGTGCTTTCTTCAGTGTCTATATTTATAGGAAATTATTATATTCTCGAAGAGAGACTTATAATTTTCAAGAAAGTATTTGAAGAAGAATTTTAAACGATCGCCTTAAGAATACGTTACTTAAACAAGGCATAGAATTGGGATTAGAATAGAAATCAATTATGTTTACCTGCAACTCTATCAAGTCGTTCTTTGCCTTTTCAAGGTCACCTCTAAGTTTATCTATTTCCATCTTGAGCTTACAATTCTCCATTTTCCAATAATCAACTTCTTCTTCCAGTTTGGTAATTCGAGCCTGAAGATCAGCAATCTTGGATTTGAGATCACCGATCTCCGACTTCAAATCGGCATTTTCCTTTCGCAAATCGGATAACTCTTCATTCGCGGCATCTAATTTTTTTCTAAGAGTATCTTTCTCATTTTTCGTGGCATCGTTTTCTGCTCTCAATTCATCAAATCTTGAAACCAAATTCTCCCATTTGTTTGTGAGAGCTATTAATTCCTCTTGAATGTTCCTCTTTCCAACCGTTTCAGAGTCCAAATTCGTTTTTAACTTAACAAACTCATTGCGCGAATCTTTCAATTCATTCTCCAAATTGTTCTTCTCCTCCTGGAGACCAGTCAGCTGAGATTCAAGTAACTTGAACTTATTTTCTGCTTCCCCGAGTTGTCCTTTAAGCTGACTTAACTCGCCGTTCAAAATATCTATTTCCTTCTTCAGCTTTCCAATCTCTTCTTTATACTTATTTATTTCCATTGTCAACTTTTCATTGTCAGCTCGAAGCTGGTCATTTTGTGCCTTCAGTGTTTCAACCTCGGACTTCAGATTATTATTTTGAGTCCTCATCATTTCATTCTCATTCTTCAAATTATCATTCTCGACTTTCATCTTTCCATACTCGTCGTTCAAAGTATCTATTTCTTTCTTCAGCTTTCCAATCTCTTCTTTAAAGGTATTCAATTCCATCGTCAACTTTTCATTGTCAGATCGCAGCTGGCCATTTTGCGCTTTCAGAGTTTCAATCTCGGCCTTCAAATTATCATTTAGAGTTCGCATTGTTTCATTCTCATTCTTCAGATTATTATTTTGAGTCCTCATCATTTCATTCTCATTCTTCAAAGTATCATTCTCATTCTTTAAATTATCATTCTCATTCTTCAAATTATTATTCTCGACTTTCATCTTTTCATACTCGTCGTTCAAAATATCTATTTCTCTCTTCAGCTTTCCACTCTCTTCTTTAAAGGTATTCAATTCCATCGTCAACTTTTCATTGTCAGATCGTAGCTGGCCATTTTGCGCCTTCAGAGTTTCAATCTCGGCCTTCAAATTATCATTTAGAGTTCGCATTGTTTCATTCTCATTCTTCAAATTATCATTTTGAGTCCTCATCATTTCATTCTCATTCCTCAAATTATCGTTTTCAACTTTCATCTTTTCATTCTCGTCCTTCAAATTATCGAGTTGATTCTTCAGTCTTCCATTCTCTTCCTTCAAACTATTTTTCTCGCGTTCAACTTCTTCGAGTACAGACTTCACGTTTCCCACTTCATTTTTTAGAGCTTCGTAGTCTGTCTTCAACTTATCATTCCTCACATTAGCATCATCTAAGTCTTGTTTAAGCGAGTTTTGTAAATCATCTTTCGTTTTTTCTCCACGAATCAACTGTCCGTTCAAATCCTCGACCTCTGCTTTCGTTTCGCTTAGTTCTTTCAATAACTTCTCCTTGTTATCCCTCAGAGTGTCTACCTCTGCCTCAAGGTTTTCTATTATATTTTTTGATGATATGAGTTCATTCTTTAAAGATTCCAGTTCCATCTCAGTCTCTGCCAGTCGTTTTGTCAGGGTTTCCTTGTCAGAGCAACATTCTTCTAGTTTAGATATTCGAGCATTGCCCTGAACAATTTCATCCTTCAATCTTCCTATTGTGCTGAAAAGCTCTTCTATTTCTTTCTTCAGTGTCTCCTCCTGCACTAAAGAGTCATCTATTCTTTTACGCAATGCATTGCATTCGTCTTCGATTCTCTTCTTCTCTTCCAATATCGCACTATTTTCAGCAATTCTTTCTGCCAATTCATTTCGGAGTTTATTAAGTTCATCCTGAAGTTGATCCCTCTCCTTCTGGGTGTTATTCAAGTAGGTCTTCAACTCGTCAGTTTGATCCTGAAGTTGGTCCATACCTAACAGAGTTATTTCTGATTGGCGTAGATTATCTTGCAGTCCCAGGATCTAAAAAGATTATCTTTTTGTTTTAAATACATATTAATAGATAGAAAGTAGCTACTGGATTAAAGAGACTGTAAGTAAAATAGAATTATTCGAAATACAATTTGTTTCGAATAATTGGAAACAAATATTTAAGAACTCGAATATTATAATTCAAGAACTCAAATATTTAATATTTAATATTTAATATTTGAGTTCTTATGATGTCTAGAATTATGATTTGTAGAGTTATGTCGACCTTCCGATCTTTTTCTTCCAGTTGCTTCTTCAGCGCGGCAAGTTCTTCCAACAAGGATTTATTATTGATTGCCATCTCTTCGAGATTCTGTGCGAGATCAATGGACTTTTCTTCCTCGAGTTTGTTAGTTAGTGTTTCAATGAAATCTTCCTTTTTCTTTAATTGCTCTCGCAAATCAGATACAAGGCTTTCGCAATCCTTCAGTTTTGCCAATAATTCCGAGATATCTACATATTCTGGGACCGTGGTAGTTTCAGCTGTTTTCATTGACAGAACCATAGCACTCGCTCCCATTGTCATAACAACTTTTTCTTCTTCTTCTTCCTCTTCAAGCTTAATTTTTCCTTCCCCGAGGTTATCCAAGGCGCGACGTAATTCTGCTACTTCAGCGAGCAGGCGTTCGTTTTCCATTCGTAGATCATCGCAACTCTTCGATAGATCTACCAGTGTCTCTATAGATCTTTCGACTACTTTCGACACCTGTTGATCCGCTACTTGACCACCCTTCATCAGTTCACGTAACTTCATCCTTAAACGATATAAAGCCGCGCACGAAGAGTCCTCTTCGGCCTCCGCCAGTTTCAGTCTCAAAAGAGATATCATATCTCTCAGTCTATTAAAAACGCGTAATTAATCAATTATTCCTTGTGTCGGTCTTCGTACTTCGCAATTAAATATCTCTCGATCTTCATTAAAATATAAAGTTCGAGTACTCGTGAAACTACGATATTATATAACTAAGAAATACAAAAGAATATATCTCACAAATAAAAAAGAAATATATATTTCTTGGATCTACATTTCAGATTTAAATCAAGAGACAAATTATCTCAGTTCCAGGTAATTACTCAAAAGTAATACTCTTTGTTTTCAACAGCGGCACGTTCTCTCAGATACGTCATCTGTTCCCTCATATATTGAACACTTTCGCAAGGATCATCGCAGCAATCACGTTCCGCGAGAGTCTCCTCGAGATTTCTTACTTTATCTTCAAGTTCGGCCTTCGTATTTTGCAATCCTTCATTGACTTCGCGAAAGTGTATCAGTAGTGGATCAGGCTTCAGTATCTCGTCAGAATTCACCCCTACATATGAATGCCCTTAATAACGTCGGATTCTCACGATTGTTCATTAACAATATTCAATACAACGTAATAATTAATTGAATCCTTACATCGACGGTGGATAAGTTTCTCATTAGGTCCTTTGAGGAGTAAAAGGAAGATGAAATGGAAAAATAGAAAATATCATACATCGATACCGAATGACTGGAGGGCTTGTTTCAGAGACCTATTTTCGCTCTCGAGTTGAAGTCGTTCCATTCGCCACTTCTTCATCTGACACTTCATTACGGTGAGCTTCCTCAGGGCAAAAGAGAGGTCGTAAATCTCCGATACTTTGGAATCGTCGCTGAAGGGATTGTAGCTGCAGCAACAGCATGGCTCGTTCGGTGGATCAATCGACTCGCTGGACTCCGATGCCTCGCAGCCGCAACGGCAAACCGTCATTGCGTACGTCTCCTCCATAATCTAATATCATTTTCGTCATTAACTCTGTCTGTGTCTTAATAACATGTTATTCTGGCCATTGTCTTTCACATTAGTTTTATTACCAGTTTTTTGTTTGATACATATGATTACTTATTTTTATAGTAATCTGAATTCCGCGTTCTCCATAATTTCTTATAAACGAAATTTCGTATTTCGCGTTGGTTTATATTCCGCATTTATTTGATTGTTATTATTCAATATTATATTATAGTTGAGGAAGGTGTGAATTTTGTCACTTTGTTAGCAAGATATATCAAATTTGGATATTATTTGTCTGGACTCGAAAAATTGTAGTTTTAATTTGTAGCTTTGCCAAAAATACTGAAATATCGGAATTAAATGAATACAATAATTTTGAAGGATTGTGATAATTAATTTATGTAATAATTAATGGAATTAATATTATGATTAATTAGTATTGCAATTAATAAAATTGCTCGATAAAAAATCATAATTTACTATCTCATATAATTTATTATCAGTACTCAATCTTCATACGTTATTACGAAGTGAAAATAAAACGGCCGGAAATAATAACATTTTTCGTTAATCCTCTTACATGTAATACATTACATTTTCCGCATTCTCTATATAACAATTTAACAATATGTACATTTAATGTAACCGTCCTACATTTTACTTGATATTTTCAACTCGATAGCACGCCGTCCCCGGTGCATCCAACTGACATCATATTTTACAGGTTATCCGCGTTTAATGATCTTTTTGCAATTTTTTTTGTTCAGCGTCACCGAATCACCGACATAAGTGAATTACGATCGTAAACCGATTATAGAGAGTTAGGCGCGCCTAAGCGCAAAACTGCCACCGGATACCAGCTAAAACGTGAAACATTTAACCAGGGATACGCGAGTTAACGGTTCACGTATTCCACTACGATCAAACTTTTACTGTCATCCGGCATTCCAATCGTTTCTTTCCGATCGATAATCGGAATTAATATCGCATTGACTCTTTTTTTTATTCACCACCAACAGTGCGAAAAATATTACCGTTGTTTATTCCCGCGACAGGTGTGCACAGAATTTATGATGCTCAAAGTGTCGCGCTGATTATAGAAATCGCAGCATTCAAGAATAAATCAGCCTCTTGTTATAATTTTATTATACAAAGTATTCCACTTAAAATAGTTACCGAATTATACCGATATTTGTTGCCGAGTAAAAATAGGTGAACTTGAAAATAATGTAAAAAGAGGATAACGGAGAAAACGATCTTTCGGAATATTGGTCTTTATTATCGTGATTACAGGAATTAATTAAATGGATTGTTTTATGTGGGACATCCTGTATATGATATTCTTCATATTCATATATATACAGTGTTACATATAATAAATAAAGTGGATGTAATAATAAATAAAACAGAGACAACGGCCACCATAAAGTCCCTCGCAAAAAGGATGTCCAGAAAGATCGCTAAAACTTTCGATGATGTTCCGGTTATCTAACTACAAGATAATCATAATTAAATAAAGCTCGCCATGGTTTCGGGGGAAGGGGGAGGAGCCGGGCCATTACGATCTTGTTATTAAACCGGGCTGTTAACGCGAATCTATTTATTAGGAAAGTTCCGCCGTCGGGGTAAAAAGTTTCGCACAGTGAAACTTCCGATCGTGCTTAACGTTCATCCTAATGAATTCACGTGTTTGAAGAGTCTCTGCGAGCTATCTTGGTAAATAAGCTATGAAAACTTGTTATATTAAAATGGATATCATCGATTATGCCTCGGAGCCAGGATTTTCTTTTTCGCGAAGTTAAGCCTGACGAAGGCACACCGAAAACTTTCGAACCTGTTCTTATCGGGTTTATATCCTTTTTCTCTCTTCTCTGTGTCCACTCTCTCTCTCTCTCTCCTTTTCTCTTGCCAAATATTAAACGATCACCGTAACTAAATTAGCCGCTATACACTTGTCCGTAAGTTCTCGTTGAGAACGTTTTATTAGGTGTATTCCAGGCTCGAATTACTTGAACAACGATACCGAACGCTTCTTAAGTTTCGAGAGAGTTTCGAGAGCACTTCGATCCCTGGTTTTCCATCGACAACTTATCGCAGCTCCATAACTCGTCAATTAAATCACTGCGCTGGTTGCGAAAAAAGAGCGAGTTACGAAGAACGAATCGTGGGATTTTGTTGCCCGGCAGTGGTCCTATAGAGGAAAGTCCGCTCTTTCGAATGCACTTTGTTGCATGAAAAAATATTCACGGACTCCTTAGTTATTAACGATTATTCGGGACATTCATTCAACTTTGTTCGCGAGTGTAACCCACCGTTCGGAGGAGGTCCCGTATTTTGATTAATTCCGGAAGAACGAATCGTGGGATTTTTCGGCCCGGCAGTGATCTTATAGAGGAAAGTCCGCTCTTTCGAATGCACTTTGTTGCATGAAAAAATATTCACGGACTCCTTAGTTATTAACGATTATTCGGGACATTCATTCAACTTTGTTCGCGAGTGTAACCCACCGTTCGGAGGAGGTCCCGTATTTTGATTAATTCCGGAAGAACGAATCGTGGGATTTTTCGGCCCGGCAGTGATCTTATAGAGGAAAGTCCGCTCTTTCGAATGCACTTTGTTGCATGAAAATATATTCACGGACTCCTTAGTTATTAACAATTATTCGGGACATTCATTCAACTTTGTTCGCGAGTGTAACCCACCGTTCGGAGGAGGTCCCGTATTTTGATTAATTCCGGAAGAACGAATCGTGGGATTTTTCTGCCCGGCAGTGGTCCTATAGAGGAAAGTCCGCTCTTTCGAATGCACTTTGTTGCATGAAAAAATATTCACGGACTCCTTAGTTATTAACGATTATTCGGGACATTCATTCAACTTTGTTCGCGAGTGTAACCCACCGTTCGGAGGAGGTCCCGTATTTTGATTAATTCCGGAAGAACGAATCGTGGGATTTTTCTGCCCGGCAGTGATTTTATAGAGGAAAGTCCGCTCTTTCGAATGCACTTTGTTGCATGAAAAAATATTCACGGACTCCTTAGTTATTAACAATTATTCGGGACATTCATTCAACTTTGTTCGCGAGTGTAACCCACCGTTCGGAGGAGGTCCCGTATTTTGATTAATTCCGGAAGAACGAATCGTGGGATTTTTCTGCCCGGCAGTGATCTTATAGAGGAAGGTCCGCTCTTTCGAATGCACTTTGTTGCATGAAAAAATATTCACGGACTCCTTAGTTATTAACGATTATTCGGGACATTCATTCAACTTTGTTCGCGAGTGTAACCCACCGTTCGGAGGAGGTCCCGTATTTTGATTAATTCCGGAAGAACGAATCGTGGGATTTTTCTGCCCGGCAGTGGTCCTATAGAGGAAAGTCCGCTCTTTCGAATGCACTTTGTTGCATGAAAAAATATTCACGGACTCCTTAGTTATTAACGATTATTCGGGACATTCATTCAACTTTGTTCGCGAGCGTAACCCACCGTTCGGAGGAGGTCCCGTATTTTGATTAATTCCGGAAGAACGAATCGTGGGATTTTTCTGCCCGGCAGTGATTTTATAGAGGAAAGTCCGCTCTTTCGAATGCACTTTGTTGCATGAAAAAATATTCACGGACTCCTTAGTTATTAACAATTATTCGGGACATTCATTCAACTTTGTTCGCGAGTGTAACCCACCGTTCGGAGGAGGTCCCGTATTTTGATTAATTCCGGAAGAACGAATCGTGGGATTTTTCTGCCCGGCAGTGATCTTATAGAGGAAGGTCCGCTCTTTCGAATGCACTTTGTTGCATGAAAAAATATTCACGGACTCCTTAGTTATTAACGATTATTCGGGACATTCATTCAACTTTGTTCGCGAGTGTAACCCACCGTTCGGAGGAGGTCCCGTATTTTGATTAATTCCGGAAGAACGAATCGTGGGATTTTTCTGCCCGGCAGTGGTCCTATAGAGGAAAGTCCGCTCTTTCGAATGCACTTTGTTGCATGAAAAAATATTCACGGACTCCTTAGTTATTAACGATTATTCGGGACATTCATTCAACTTTGTTCGCGAGCGTAACCCACCGTTCGGAGGAGGTCCCGTATTTTGATTAATTCCGGAAGAACGAATCGTGGGATTTTTCTGCCCGGCAGTGATCTTATAGAGGAAGGTCCGCTCTTTCGAATGCACTTTGTTGCATGAAAAAATATTCACGGACTCCTTAGTTATTAACAATTATTCGGGACATTCATTCAACTTTGTTCGCGAGTGTAACCCACCGTTCGGAGGAGGTCCCGTATTTTGATTAATTCCGGAAGAACGAATCGTGGGATTTTTCTGCCCGGCAGTGATCTTATAGAGGAAGGTCCGCTCTTTCGAATGCACTTTGTTGCATGAAAAAATATTCACGGACTCCTTAGTTATTAACGATTATTCGGGACATTCATTCAACTTTGTTCGCGAGTGTAACCCACCGTTCGGAGGAGGTCCCGTATTTTGATTAATTCCGGAAGAACGAATCGTGGGATTTTTCTGCCCGGCAGTGATCTTATAGAGGAAAGTCCGCTCTTTCGAATGCACTTTGTTGCATGAAAAAATATTCACGGACTCCTTAGTTATTAACGATTATTCGGGACATTCATTCAACTTTGTTCGCGAGTGTAACCCACCGTTCGGAGGAGGTCCCGTATTTTGATTAATTCCGGAAGAACGAATCGAGGGATTTTTCTGCCCGGCAGTGATCTTATAGAGGAAAGTCCGCTCTTTCGAATGCACTTTGTTGCATGAAAATATATTCACGGACTCCTTAGTTATTAACGATTATTCGGGACATTCATTCAACTTTGTTCGCGAGTGTAACCCACCGTTCGGAGGAGGTCCCGTATTTTGATTAATTCCGGAAGAACGAATCGAGGGATTTTTCTGCCCGGCAGTGATCTTATAGAGGAAAGTCCGCTCTTTCGAATGCACTTTGTTGCATGAAAAAATATTCACGGACTCCTTAGTTATTAACGATTATTCGGGACATTCATTCAACTTTGTCCGCGAGTGTAACCCACCGTTCGGAGGAGGTCCCGTATTTTGATTAATTCCGGATGAACGAATCGTGGGATTTTTCTGCCCGGCAGTGGTCCTATAGAGGAAAGTCCGCTCTTTCGAATGCACTTTGTTGCATGAAAATATATTCACGGACTCCTTAGTTATTAACGATTATTCGGGACATTCATTCAACTTTGTTCGCGAGTGTAACCCACCGTTCGGAGGAGGTCCCGTATTTTGATTAATTCCGGAAGAACGAATCGTGGGATTTTTCTGCCCGGCAGTGATCTTATAGAGGAAGGTCCGCTCTTTCGAATGCACTTTGTTGCATGAAAAAATATTCACGGACTCCTTAGTTATTAACGATTATTCGGGACATTCATTCAACTTTGTTCGCGAGTGTAACCCACCGTTCGGAGGAGGTCCCGTATTTTGATTAATTCCGGAAGAACGAATCGTGGGATTTTTCTGCCCGGCAGTGGTCCTATAGAGGAAAGTCCGCTCTTTCGAATGCACTTTGTTGCATGAAAAAATATTCACGGACTCCTTAGTTATTAACGATTATTCGGGACATTCATTCAACTTTGTTCGCGAGCGTAACCCACCGTTCGGAGGAGGTCCCGTATTTTTATTAATTCCGGAAGAACGAATCGTGGGATTTTTCTGCCCGGCAGTGATCTTATAGAGGAAGGTCCGCTCTTTCGAATGCACTTTGTTGCATGAAAAAATATTCACGGACTCCTTAGTTATTAACAATTATTCGGGACATTCATTCAACTTTGTTCGCGAGTGTAACCCACCGTTCGGAGGAGGTCCCGTATTTTGATTAATTCCGGAAGAACGAATCGTGGGATTTTTCTGCCCGGCAGTGCTCTTATAGAGGAAGGTCCGCTCTTTCGAATGCACTTTGTTGCATGAAAAAATATTCACGGACTCCTTAGTTATTAACGATTATTCGGGACATTCATTCAACTTTGTTCGCGAGTGTAACCCACCGTTCGGAGGAGGTCCCGTATTTTGATTAATTCCGGTAGAACGAATCGAGGGATTTTTCTGCCCGGCAGTGATCTTATAGAGGAAGGTCCGCTCTTTCGAATGCACTTTGTTGCATGAAAAAATATTCACGGACTCCTTAGTTATTAACGATTATTCGGGACATTCATTCAACTTTGTTCGCGAGTGTAACCCACCGTTCGGAGGAGGTCCCGTATTTTGATTAATTCCGGAAGAACGAATCGAGGGATTTTTCTGCCCGGCAGTGATCTTATAGAGGAAAGTCCGCTCTTTCGAATGCACTTTGTTGCATGAAAATATATTCACGGACTCCTTAGTTATTAACGATTATTCGGGACATTCATTCAACTTTGTTCGCGAGTGTAACCCACCGTTCGGAGGAGGTCCCGTATTTTGATTAATTCCGGAAGAACGAATCGAGGGATTTTTCTGCCCGGCAGTGATCTTATAGAGGAAAGTCCGCTCTTTCGAATGCACTTTGTTGCATGAAAAAATATTCACGGACTCCTTAGTTATTAACGATTATTCGGGACATTCATTCAACTTTGTCCGCGAGTGTAACCCACCGTTCGGAGGAGGTCCCGTATTTTGATTAATTCCGGATGAACGAATCGTGGGATTTTTCTGCCCGGCAGTGGTCCTATAGAGGAAAGTCCGCTCTTTCGAATGCACTTTGTTGCATGAAAAAATATTCACGGACTCCTTAGTTATTAACGATTATTCGGGACATTCATTCAACTTTGTCCGCGAGTGTAACCCACCGTTCGGAGGAGGTCCCGTATTTTGATTAATTCCGGATGAACGAATCGTGGGATTTTTCTGCCCGGCAGTGGTCCTATAGAGGAAAGTCCGCTCTTTCGAATGCACTTTGTTGCATGAAAAAATATTCACGGACTCCTTAGTTATTAACGATTATTCGGGACATTCATTCAACTTTGTTCGCGAGTGTAACCCACCGTTCGGAGGAGGTCCCGTATTTTGATTAATTCCGGAAGAACGAATCGAGGGATTTTTCTGCCCGGCAGTGATCTTATAGAGGAAGGTCCGCTCTTTCGAATGCACTTTGTTGCATGAAAATATATTCACGGACTCCTTAGTTATTAACGATTATTCGGGACATTCATTCAACTTTGTTCGCGAGTGTAACCCACCGTTCGGAGGAGGTCCCGTATTTTGATTAATTCCGGAAGAACGAATCGTGGGATTTTTCTGCCCGGCAGTGATCTTATAGAGGAAGGTCCGCTCTTTCGAATGCACTTTGTTGCATGAAAAAATATTCACGGACTCCTTAGTTATTAACGATTATTCGGGACATTCATTCAACTTTGTTCGCGAGTGTAACCCACCGTTCGGAGGAGGTCCCGTATTTTGATTAATTCCGGTAGAACGAATCGAGGGATTTTTCTGCCCGGCAGTGATCTTATAGAGGAAGGTCCGCTCTTTCGAATGCACTTTGTTGCATGAAAAAATATTCACGGACTCCTTAGTTATTAACGATTATTCGGGACATTCATTCAACTTTGTTCGCGAGTGTAACCCACCGTTCGGAGGAGGTCCCGTATTTTGATTAATTCCGGAAGAACGAATCGAGGGATTTTTCTGCCCGGCAGTGATCTTATAGAGGAAAGTCCGCTCTTTCGAATGCACTTTGTTGCATGAAAATATATTCACGGACTCCTTAGTTATTAACGATTATTCGGGACATTCATTCAACTTTGTTCGCGAGTGTAACCCACCGTTCGGAGGAGGTCCCGTATTTTGATTAATTCCGGAAGAACGAATCGAGGGATTTTTCTGCCCGGCAGTGATCTTATAGAGGAAAGTCCGCTCTTTCGAATGCACTTTGTTGCATGAAAAAATATTCACGGACTCCTTAGTTATTAACGATTATTCGGGACATTCATTCAACTTTGTCCGCGAGTGTAACCCACCGTTCGGAGGAGGTCCCGTATTTTGATTAATTCCGGATGAACGAATCGTGGGATTTTTCTGCCCGGCAGTGGTCCTATAGAGGAAAGTCCGCTCTTTCGAATGCACTTTGTTGCATGAAAAAATATTCACGGACTCCTTAGTTATTAACGATTATTCGGGACATTCATTCAACTTTGTCCGCGAGTGTAACCCACCGTTCGGAGGAGTTCCCGTATTTTGATTAATTCCGGATGAACGAATCGTGGGATTTTTCTGCCCGGCAGTGGTCCTATAGAGGAAAGTCCGCTCTTTCGAATGCACTTTGTTGCATGAAAAAATATTCACGGACTCCTTAGTTATTAACGATTATTCGGGACATTCATTCAACTTTGTTCGCGAGTGTAACCCACCGTTCGGAGGAGGTCCCGTATTTTGATTAATTCCGGAAGAACGAATCGAGGGATTTTTCTGCCCGGCAGTGATCTTATAGAGGAAGGTCCGCTCTTTCGAATGCACTTTGTTGCATGAAAATATATTCTCGGACTCCTTAGTTATTAACGATTATTCGGGACATTCATTCAACTTTGTTCGCGAGTGTAACCCACCGTTCGGAGGAGGTCCCGTATTTTGATTAATTCCGGAAGAACGAATCGAGGGATTTTTCTGCCCGGCAGTGATCTTATAGAGGAAGGTCCGCTCTTTCGAATGCACTTTGTTGCATGAAAAAATATTCACGGACTCCTTAGTTATTAACGATTATTCGGGACATTCATTCAACTTTGTTCGCGAGTGTAACCCACCGTTCGGAGGAGGTCCCGTATTTTGATTAATTCCGGAAGAACGAATCGAGGGATTTTTCTGCCCGGCAGTGATCTTATAGAGGAAAGTCCGCTCTTTCGAATGCACTTTGTTGCATGAAAATATATTCACGGACTCCTTAGTTATTAACGATTATTCGGGACATTCATTCAACTTTGTTCGCGAGTGTAACCCACCGTTCGGAGGAGGTCCCGTATTTTGATTAATTCCGGAAGAACGAATCGAGGGATTTTTCTGCCCGGCAGTGATCTTATAGAGGAAAGTCCGCTCTTTCGAATGCACTTTGTTGCATGAAAAAATATTCACGGACTCCTTAGTTATTAACGACTATTCGGGACATTCATTCAACTTTGTCCGCGAGTGTAACCCACCGTTCGGAGGAGTTCCCGTATTTTGATTAATTCCGGAAGAACGAATCGAGGGATTTTTCTGCCCGGCAGTGATCTTATAGAGGAAGGTCCGCTCTTTCGAATGCACTTTGTTGCATGAAAATATATTCACGGACTCCTTAGTTATTAACGATTATTCGGGACATTCATTCAACTTTGTTCGCGAGTGTAACCCACCGTTCGGAGGAGGTCCCGTATTTTGATTAATTCCGGAAGAACGAATCGAGGGATTTTTCTGCCCGGCAGTGATCTTATAGAGGAAAGTCCGCTCTTTCGAATGCACTTTGTTGCATGAAAAAATATTCACGGACTCCTTAGTTATTAACGACTATTCGGGACATTCATTCAACTTTGTCCGCGAGTGTAACCCACCGTTCGGAGGAGTTCCCGTATTTTGATTAATTCCGGATGAACGAATCGTGGGATTTTTCTGCCCGGCAGTGGTCCTATAGAGGAAAGTCCGCTCTTTCGAATGCACTTTTTTGCATGAAAAAATATTCACGGACTCCTTAGTTATTAACGATTATTCGGGACATTCATTCAACTTTGTTCGCGAGTGTAACCCACCGTTCGGAGGAGGTCCCGTATTTTGATTAATTCCGGATGAACGAATCGTGGGATTTTTCTGCCCGGCAGTGGTCCTATAGAGGAAAGTCCGCTCTTTCGAATGCACTTTGTTGCATGAAAAAATATTCACGGACTCCTTAGTTATTAACGATTATTCGGGACATTCATTCAACTTTGTTCGCGAGTGTAACCCACCGTTCGGAGGAGGTCCCGTATTTTGATTAATTCCGGAAGAACGAATCGAGGGATTTTTCTGCCCGGCAGTGATCTTATAGAGGAAAGTCCGCTCTTTCGAATGTACTTTGTTGCATGAAAAAATATTCACGGACTCCTTATTATACCTACACGTTATTATTAGTTTGTGATAAAATAGACATAATCATTATATTATATAGAAATATTGGAGTTGGCCGACGGTTGCAGACTGAAACGCGTGTCATCGGAAACAAATAACACACACGCGAGCGTTTATCACTCGATGCGCGGAATGCAATTGCTGGTGTATCTTAACCACAAAGTTCAACCTCTTATCGATTGGAAGATTCGGCGCAAGAATGTAAATTACTTTGGGAATATATCTGCTCGTGAAAAGAAAAGAATAAAACATAATTTTGGTTTAAAAATGTTAGTATGCCTCCGTGCGATAGATTCATTAAATATGTACTTCGATCTTAAATTATAAGTGATTTTTAACTGAAGCCAAAATATTCCGATAATTTAAATTTTATTTCCCTTCGTACTTTTTCGTATTTTCATTCGTATAAAAATCCAATAATCGTTTCCGAAATTTAATTATATTAAATACTCAATAAGCATCTATGTCTTGATCCTGAATGCGCCAGAATTACATTATCCGGAGTTACTTTTTTTATATATGTGTTATTTCTTCACTTTAAATCCAATCTCAAGATTCTGATATGTCGAGATCCAAGTAGAAATATATTTTGTAGCGCGATTAAATAATATTCATATGCTGAATAATCGTTACATGGAACAATTATAATGTTCAGGTTAACGAGTTACTTAGTGAGAGAGCCGGTTGACGGTGATCCTGTTGGATATCATCGCAGGAACGTTCGCTCGAAATATCAGAGAGCAGTCATTATCCGTGTTATATCGAAGATCTAGCAAGTGTTCCAACATACCCGTTGAATATTCAAATTTCTATTGAGCTCTCGATTGGAACGAATTTCAATGGCATTTACCATGGCGATAGACTCGAAAGGAACGACAATGGAGGACGAGTGTCTCGAGAATTGCCAGGCAATCGATACGAACGACGGTGCATTCAAAGAGAAGACAAGAATAGCCGAAGTGGCGACTGCAACGCTTTGCAAATTGAACGCGATAATGAAGCGAATGAAGGATTGGCAAGAAGATCGTACAAAGTTGAAGTGCAACATCTGGCGATTGAAATTGGCTCTTCGCGCCGCTGGAAGTGAAACCCACGAGTCTCTACAAACCGATCTAATCGAGCAGCAAAGAAAACAAATAAAACGACTGTCGACCTTCCAGGATACAACTTCCGAGACAAACAAGTTCGTCGATGTAAGAAAGGTATATCTTGAGGAAAATGGACGGTTAAACAACGAGATCATCTGTTTGAAGAATAAATTAAAGGAAACCGAGGAGGGTACTCTGGTTGAACATCTCAGGTGTAAATTGAGGGAAATCGTAATTGGTGATCAAACTATGGAAATTGTATTTGCCAATATGGTTAGCAAGGTCGCGGAAACTGTTGCCAATTTGTCGGAGGCTCTGGTTAATTTGACAGAGGACTTGTATAAGTCGAAGATGAAGAACGATAGCTTGTTTAATGAAGTTGATAAATTAAGAGCTATGTTACGATCGAGGAATGGCAAGAATCTCGATTATCGCAAAAGAATCAACGAACTGGAGAGCGTTACGAAACAGTTGGAAGGGGAATCATCCAAACTCAAAGATCATTTTGAAAATAAATTCTACTGGGAAAGTTTTGATTATCGGAATGCGTTGATTAACGCGGAACGACTAACTAACGAGCTGAAGAACAAGCTGAAGAACGATCACGAAGCTCTGTTGGCTGCTGGTGATTCCGAGTCATTGAAGTACATGAAGAATATTATTCATCTGCGTATCAATTTGAAGTACTTTTACTTGGAACTGAAGGACTCCAGTTTGAAAGACTATCTACGATCTTGTAAGAAAACTGACGATAAAAAGTACTTGAGGAACATTTCTTCACTCGAGGACTCTTTGAAACAGATCGATATGGAAATTAATAAATTGGCGGAAGATCGTGTAGTGAAGCATCATGAAGTGAACGGAGTGGAAGGTTTAAAATATTTAAGAAAAATAGAAGAGCTGCGAGCGATCGTCGAAGATACCAGCACGACGATAAATTTCATTTTGAAATGTTCTTATTTGGAAAAGAATGAAAATGAGATGGCGAAGGATTTTGGCGTGGAAAGGTTCGAGGACCTTATTCAGGAAATATGTCGGAAAATTCAGGAGCTAGAAATGATCGTGATGTCGAGTGATTCTTCAAGTTCCTCGAAGAGAATCGAGGAACTCGAGGAGACTGTAGTTCGTTTGAAGATGAAATTAACGGAGAAAGAAGATCGCGCGGATTCTTTGGGGGAGAAATTTCTACACGCGAGTGCCGTACTCGATGAACAGAAAAAGAAGATTATGGAAGTGGCGAACAAAAACGATATGTTAACGCGGGAAAATGAGAGGATACGAAACCTTTTATGCGAAAGGGACGAGCAAATTGGTTCTCTAGTTTCGAGGGAAGAAACAATGGAAGAAAGAATGAAGACAGAAATTACAAGCTTGAAGACGAAACTCGAAATTGCTTCGAAGTCAAACGAAGAGTCGAACTACGAGAAGTGCGAAGATCAAAATAAATCGTCGAAGGATTTTATACGTTTTGATAAAGAAAGTGGCGATACAAAGTCGTCCGCGGAAATCACTCAAAATAACAGCGAAGATATACAAGAAATAACAATGGCGGATAACTCAAAGAGTAACTCATGTGACGTAAACCGTGAAATTATTGAACTCGCGAGTAAATTGGAACGTTTCTTTAATGAAAAAGAAGATCAAGAAACATCTTCATTTGAGACGGCAAAGGAAGTTCTTGTTTATCAGTCGGAAGGAAAAACAATCGAAGAAAGAATAAGAAAACTCATGAGACAAATATCAAAATGTAATATGATGAGAACCGAAGAACCGATTCTAAGAAGGGAGAACGATCGACTCAAAATTAAATTAATAAAATTTCAATTCGAGAAAGAAGAGTTGAGGAAGAAGTATTTGAAGCTCGAGAATGAATTTGATAAATCCAAGTCCGCGTATAACTCGGCCAGCGAAAAGGTGAAGAATTTCGAGTCGAATATGGCGGATCTAAAGACTACGTTAGCGAACACAATGTCGGAACTGGAACAGGCGGGAAATGAAATAAAATGCTTGAGATCGAAGAATGCGAGATTGAAGGAGAATTTGGATGGTCTGACTTTAAAGAATACCGGCGTCGATGCTCGGCTACAAGTGGTACTGACAGAAAAGAATGACCTGGCGACGCATATTAACGAGCTCAACGAGGAAAACGTCACGCTGAAGGTTCAACTGAATAAAGTGAAAGCGGAGAATGAATATTTCTCCATCGAATTGAATAAATCGAGAATCGAATATGAGAGAGCGATATCAAGGAACTCCGTCTTGGAAGATGCGACACGTGAGATGAGTGGAAACAACGCGTTACTCGAAAGCACCAATCACGAGCTCAGAATCAAAGTTAATGTGATCCAAGCTGAGTATGGTGTACTGGAGAACCAAAGGAAAATCCTGGAAACTAGAAATGAAACGATGACGAAAGAAAAGGAGTCATTATATCGTGAGAAGAATGATCTTAGAAGTTACATCGATAAGATTGATGTAAAGGATACAATCTCTGGAATAACTGACAAGGAATCTGTTAATAAAGAGATTCTATTGGGAGAGATTGACTCGAATGTTAAAAGTACGATTGGTAAGAATCGCAAGGACGATGAGAAAAGGGACGATAAAAGGGTTAAAGTGTCGTGCGATAAATCTACAAAGTCGGATGACAAGGTGAAGATCAAAGATAAGACTAAGGGCGGAACGAAGGGACTCAGAACGGAGAATGAGGCTTTGAAACTCGAGCTGATGAATTTGAGGCACGAGAACTCTAAGGTTAGGCTAGAATTATCTCGAACAAAGGATGAATTTGAGAAGCTGCGGATCGAGTTGACGAAAGACAAAGCAAACGAGAACACGGTTATGCCTATCTCGAATAAATTCGAGATCGTCAACCTTTATTACAGGCGAGAACCTAATAATTATTCGGGGCATTACTCCGAAGAAGCACTTCGTTCTTCCAGGAATCTTGATAATTATTGGTCGACCACGTTCAATGGATGGACCCAAGGAAATATGAACTTCCGTGAAACCAACGATGAAATGATATCGCAGTTCCAACAGTTGCTACGAATAATCGATAAATTAAAAATCGAAAATATCGCTTTGAGAATGGAGATGC
The DNA here is from genome assembly GCA_910591585.2 of Nysson spinosus. NCBI lineage: Eukaryota > Metazoa > Arthropoda > Insecta > Hymenoptera > Crabronidae > Nysson > Nysson spinosus. Next base: position 4,089,650 of record OU342837.1, on the reverse strand, counting down.
ATACGTTACTTTGCAACGTCGATGTTAATTTCACCGGAAATCAAAAAGTGGAGAATGATTTGAAAAATGCCGTGGAAGAAACTCGAGCTTTAAAAATAGAGCTGATGAGACTCAGGGATGAAAATGAATGTTTAAGGGTGAAGTTGAACAGCACTCGATCGGAATTGGATAAATTGACTTTTGAAAAAGTTGCTTTGAAAGATGAGCTGATTATTCTGAGGAAAACAAATTCTGAGCTTAGATCCGAAGCGGACGATTTAAGAGACGATTATTTTAAATCGAAGGAAATCAATTCTAAATTGAAGAATGATTTGTCGCTTGCGGTTAAAGAGATTCATAAATGCACGATTAATATCGGGAATTCGATCAGCGATCAATTTGGTGATTTCCTTCATAAATATATCTCCGTGCAGGATTCTTCGTACTTGGAAAATGAAGTAAGTAAACTAACACGTATTCCTTCTGAACTTGTGAACTCGGATAAAATATCTTAACGAAGAATGACAGAGCTCGTAATAAACAAATTCCATTACTAAATTTCTGGTCGAAGATTGTAAAATCATTGGACTTCTTATTTGTATTATTCTTAGAAGTCTTATATCATTTTCCAAAGTGTATTCCACTACAAACTGAAAACATTTAATTACATCTAAAACGGACGTGCAAGGATGAGGCCATAAAGGATATTAATTTGAAGTCGAAAGCTATGATTTACTGAACACTGCATTGAATACATGTCATTACATTAACAAAAATCCTGAAATTCTAATTATATTAGCCGTTATTTTTAAAAGTGGTATAAGTCCACCTTTTCTTTTGATTTTCATATTATGACTAACAGAATGAAGATATCAATCTGTAACGAAAAATTATATACTTTCGTTTTCATAAAAACTGGACTTATACCACTTTCAGAAATAACGGCTCGTATCTAAATGATGCAGCAACAATAGATCTAACAATAGGTTTAATATTGGTTTCTGTACTTAACTGCAATTCATTAATATCACTTGAAAATTGTTACTACAATGTAATAATTGTTGTAATGATCTTCGCCTGACTTCTTCGTGATACCAGTTGTTGAAGACTGCATCAACGGAGCTCATAAACTCAACAGGAGAGTAAACTCCAAAGGTCCAGCTAGTTTAATTACAAATTTATTTTAACAAGTTTTACCTAAGTACTGAAAACGCCATTCCCCCTTAGTTTAAATGAACTAGCCCTATAAATATTTATAAAAGATGTTATTTACCGGCGCGCTTCTTTGCCTAAGTAAACGACTTTGAAAATAGAGCAATCCTATAAATTTGCGAATATTCCCAGAAAAAGGTACGAATGGCACAATGGAAATCTCTGCGTCGAGAAGCGCGATTTGCATTTTATTTTGGAACTCCATCCACTGAATTGAAAATTATACTTTACATTGTCTCATTTTAATATTAAAGTAAGAGCTTGATTAAGCAATAGGAAATTAGAAATATATTTTGTAATACATACTGCGATATTAATATATTAAGTCCCAAGTATGAGTTGATATTAATATCGCGTGTAACGAAACTTATTTCTTTATACACAAATTCAACTGAGTTTCCAGTAACAAACTGAATTTTGGAAACGCTAATCTAATAAATAATCGCTTTCTAAAATAATGTACTATAATCGGTCAATTTAATTAACTGTATTTAACCTTTAAATTAAAAACCTACTAATGTATATAAAAAATTCATACGAGTTTCCAGTAACAAACTGAATTTTGGAAACGCTAATCTAATACATAATCGCTTTCTAAAATTTACGAAAGCATCCACGAGGGATTTCTATAATAACAAAACAGCTGGTATGCTAAGTACAGTGACAATAACATGACGAGGAGCAAGTAGCATTATCTTTTGGAGGACAGACACGTAGTAATATATTAATCGTAGCCGACTAAACTATGCCATTATCGTCGTCCCAAGCGAAAAGCGTGGCAGCGCAAATTCTTGCGCAAGATTATTTTAGCAAAAAGCCGATGCTCGCTCTGCGGCATAGTTCTTGCTCATCTATCATCCTCCAGTCATCTACCTACTCCTAGCTGGACACTCTTCAACCCTCTTTTTCCATTTAGAACGTTCACCTCCGACCTCGAATCTTCTTAATGTCTCATATTTGTTCTGTTTACTTTACCCCGAATATCATCACGATTTTAATCCCATTTTACGTGGCATATTTACGGTACCACGAAAATCGGTCTCCTGTCACGTCAGTCGCATTAAATTCCTGACAAATCGATTTCAGATGTTAAAGTAAACTATAAGTTGAACTTCCGAATATACAGAGACATGACATGCAAGAACAGTGTTCCGGGTCTAAATAAATATGAAACCGTTCGTACAAACGTAACCGACTATCTCCATTCCTGATCCTGTTTCAGTTATTTCAGGGAAGGTCCTTTAAATAGAAAATATTAGACAGCCCCTTGTCATCGCTTTAATATAAATGGTTCCTACCACTACGAGTATGTCTCTTATCGTACTTTTACATTGTTATCACTCTGTCGTACGTTTTTCGTATAAATTACAGTTCGATTATAAGTAAAAGATAATTTCGCCTTACGATTTTTTTACCGTCTAGTAAAATGGTTAATGTCCTAATATTTCGTGTACAAAATATTCTTGAAAGTTGTTTTTTGTTGGTCTTTGAAGTAGTTAGTATTCTTGGTTTGTATGGTGCGGCTGGTAGAGTAGACCAATGTTGAAAAATTCTTCTTTATTTAAATTTGATTCGATACGTTATTCGTGTAAAGATAGAATTGATTCTACTGCAAAGTGCTAATCGTGGAGCATGTTAATTCTAATATCTCGATCCGTCAAAGTACGATAGAGATTCGTTCTATCCTTTGGTGGGTTTATGGCGTTCCAGCATCCAGCTCTGTGTTCCCATCTTCCTCTAGGCTCTCTGTGCCTAATGAGCGCACAATGACCTTCCCTATCGTGTTCCACGGAGGCGTATCTCCGGCAACGAATTAGTGCCAACACACTCGTCTCCGTCGAGAGGCAAACAGCCCACTAATTAGCAAAGGTCGAGATCACTGTGTTCGCCGTCCTGGCAAGGTATATGCAAAAGGGAGGAGGTACCAAAGGCTAGGTTAAGGTACCAACTAACGGACACAATGCCAAGTAGCCGAACTTCCTACCCTGGAATCGCATCACCCTTCAAGGACTCTCGACAAGGTAATGCCCCTTCTTCCACTGTCTCTTCCACCTATGCATTTCCTGATCAGTATAATAAATTACGCTAATTGCAACAAAAAAGAACTGTCTTCCGAGGAATTCATGGCTAGGATTTATCTCGAAGATTCAGTTATACTCTAACTAGGGTAGTCTCGATCATTATTTGAGATTGGGATGATATTAATTCGCTATGTATGCCAAGAAAGATTTATTTGTCCATTATTTGTTACGCGACATTTATTTAATATTAGTATTCTTTATTATAAGTGTTATTGTCATTAATATCTTCTATTATAGGTATTGCTTTTATTAGTAATATTTATTGTGAGTAATTAGTTTACTTATTATCCGTAATCAGAACTATCGAAGAATTATATTCCCGTGTGCAGTAGTTTAATATAGAAAATGATTCTGGTACGTAGAGTGCTTTCGAAGGGAATAAAAAGCGGCAATTTGTTGCAATTAAATTCCTCGCCGTTGAAAATCGGAGGGTTTCATTTCGCATGTTGAAGATATGAAGGAAACATGTCGCGGGGTGCACGCGTTGAAGAATTGCAGGTGTTGCTTCTGTTATGGCACTCGCGCAACGACGTTAAACTGTGTCACGTCTTGTGGCATAAAAACTAATGAAGATGCTTGCGCGAGCCGAGGGATTAAAACACAAAAGGATACGCTGTACAAGCAGATGCGTTTCGTTGTGCAGTTCGTGAGCGTTGCAGCGCGACTAACTGGACTTTAATTGTAGGGAATCACTGTAATTACGGGACGCTATCCGAGCCCTTTTTTTCTACTTTTCTGTCCGTTCTCGTTGACATATTGTCCACCCCTAGCAAACGCCGGTACAAAAAAATGTCAAAAAGGAAGTAGTCGCTCTTCAAATCTTTAAGCGAGCAAGTTAACTGGGCGTTTGATATTCACCTTGTATTTCTCAACATAATATTGGCAATGGAACTTACTTCACACAAATATTCAAACGATTCTATATTAATTATTTTATACAATTTATTTTAATGATCTAATATTTTGAAGAATTTCATTAAAACGCGAACATGTACTTTGGAAACTTTACTTACACGCTCTGGTCCACGTTTTATAATTACTTATTATTTATACAAATGTTGGGGGTTTGTTTTTCATAAGATGTAATTTTCAACTAACAATTACATGAACTTGTGAATCTAATGGCTGTAACAATTTAATAATTAAAGTATGATTAATGGATTTGTTGAACGAACGAAACACCCACCACCGTACCAAAACAAACCGCGACAGTTTCACAAATTAGAACGATATCATATCTCTGTTATTGCTCGAAGAAATTATTTATCATTGCAATTTATCATTTATCACTTTTTCGAGAACTACCCCCCCTTCTCAACTTTTCGATTTTGGGAGGCCCCGTTTTTAGACTGAAAAACATTTTTAAACCGCTTCCTGCGAACCAAAACTTTATTAGAACATATTTAGGCATCATACAACATCGATTTCAGGCAGTTAGAATTAAAATTGGCGAGTTTGATTTTTGGCCCAGGACCCACTTTTCAGAGAACTACCCCCCCTTCTCAACTTTTCGATTTTGGGAGGCCCCGTTTTTAGACTGAAAAACATTTTTAAACCGCTTCCTGCGAACCAAAACTTTATTAGAACATATTTAGGCATCATACAACATCGATTTCAGGCAGTTAGAATTAAAATTGGCGAGTTTGATTTTTGGCCCAGGACCCACTTTTCAGAGAACTACCCCCCCTTCTCAACTTTTCGATTTTGGGAGGCCCCGTTTTTAGACTGAAAAACATTTTTAAACCGCTTCCTGCGAACCAAAACTTTATTAGAACATATTTAGGCATCATACAACATCGATTTCAGGCAGTTAGAATTAAAATTGGCGAGTTTGATTTTTGGCCCAGGACCCACTTTTCAGAGAACTACCCCCCCTTCTCAACTTTTCGATTTTGGGAGGCCCCGTTTTTAGACTGAAAAACATTTTTAAACCGCTTCCTGCGAACCAAAACTTTATTAGAACATATTTAGGCATCATACAACATCGATTTCAGGCAGTTAGAATTAAAATTGGCGAGTTTGATTTTTGGCCCAGGACCCACTTTTCAGAGAACTACCCCCCCTTCTCAACTTTTCGATTTTGGGAGGCCCCGTTTTTAGACTGAAAAACATTTTTAAACCGCTTCCTGCGAACCAAAACTTTATTAGAACATATTTAGGCATCATACAACATCGATTTCAGGCAGTTAGAATTAAAATTGGCGAGTTTGATTTTTGGCCCAGGACCCACTTTTCAGAGAACTACCCCCCCTTCTCGACTTTTCGATTTTGGGAGGCCCCGTTTTTAGACTGAAAAACATTTTTAAACCGCTTCCTGCGAACCAAAACTTTACTAGAACATATTTAGGCATCATACAACATCGATTTCAGGCAGTTAGAATTAAAATTGGCGAGTTTGATTTTTGGCCCAGGACCCACTTTTCAGAGAACTACCCCCCCTTCTCAACTTTTCGATTTTGGGAGGCCCCGTTTTTAGACTGAAAAACATTTTTAAACCGCTTCCTGCGAACCAAAACTTTACTAGAACATATTTAGGCATCATACAACATCGATTTCAGGCAGTTAGAATTAAAATTGGCGAGTTTGATTTTTGGCCCAGGACCCACTTTTCAGAGAACTACCCCCCCTTCTCAACTTTTCGATTTTGGGAGGCCCCGTTTTTAGACTGAAAAACATTTTTAAACCGCTTCCTGCGAACCAAAACTTTATTAGAACATATTTAGGCATCATACAACATCGATTTTAGGCAGTTAGAATTAAAATTGGCGAGTTTGATTTTTGGCCCAGGACCCACTTTTCAGAGAACTACCCCCCCTTCTCAACTTTTCGATTTTGGGAGGCCCCGTTTTTAGACTGAAAAACATTTTTAAACCGCTTCCTGCGAACCAAAACTTTATTAGAACATATTTAGGCATCATACAACATCGATTTCAGGCAGTTAGAATTAAAATTGGCGAGTTTGATTTTTGGCCCAGGACCCACTTTTCAGAGAACTACCCCCCCTTCTCAACTTTTCGATTTTGGGAGGCCCCGTTTTTAGACTGAAAAACATTTTTAAACCGCTTCCTGCGAACCAAAACTTTATTAGAACATATTTAGGCATCATACAACATCGATTTCAGGCAGTTAGAATTAAAATTGGCGAGTTTGATTTTTGGCCCAGGACCCACTTTTCAGAGAACTACCCCCCCTTCTCAACTTTTCGATTTTGGGAGGCCCCGTTTTTAGACTGAAAAACATTTTTAAACCGCTTCCTGCGAACCAAAACTTTATTAGAACATATTTAGGCATCATACAACATCGATTTCAGGCAGTTAGAATTAAAATTGGCGAGTTTGATTTTTGGCCCAGGACCCACTTTTCAGAGAACTACCCCCCCTTCTCAACTTTTCGATTTTGGGAGGCCCCGTTTTTAGACTGAAAAACATTTTTAAACCGCTTCCTGCGAACCAAAACTTTATTAGAACATATTTAGGCATCATACAACATCGATTTCAGGCAGTTAGAATTAAAATTGGCGAGTTTGATTTTTGGCCCAGGACCCACTTTTCAGAGAACTACCCCCCCTTCTCAACTTTTCGATTTTGGGAGGCCCCGTTTTTAGACTGAAAAACATTTTTAAACCGCTTCCTGCGAACCAAAACTTTATTAGAACATATTTAGGCATCATACAACATCGATTTCAGGCAGTTAGAATTAAAATTGGCGAGTTTGATTTTTGGCCCAGGACCCACTTTTCAGAGAACTACCCCCCCTTCTCAACTTTTCGATTTTGGGAGGCCCCGTTTTTAGACTGAAAAACATTTTTAAACCGCTTCCTGCGAACCAAAACTTTATTAGAACATATTTAGGCATCATACAACATCGATTTCAGGCAGTTAGAATTAAAATTGGCGAGTTTGATTTTTGGCCCAGGACCCACTTTTCAGAGAACTACCCCCCCTTCTCAACTTTTCGATTTTGGGAGGCCCCGTTTTTAGACTGAAAAACATTTTTAAACCGCTTCCTGCGAACCAAAACTTTATTAGAACATATTTAGGCATCATACAACATCGATTTCAGGCAGTTAGAATTAAAATTGGCGAGTTTGATTTTTGGCCCAGGACCCACTTTTCAGAGAACTACCCCCCCTTCTCGACTTTTCGATTTTGGGAGGCCCCGTTTTTAGACTGAAAAACATTTTTAAACCGCTTCCTGCGAACCAAAACTTTACTAGAACATATTTAGGCATCATACAACATCGATTTCAGGCAGTTAGAATTAAAATTGGCGAGTTTGATTTTTGGCCCAGGACCCACTTTTCAGAGAACTACCCCCCCTTCTCAACTTTTCGATTTTGGGAGGCCCCGTTTTTAGACTGAAAAACATTTTTAAACCGCTTCCTGCGAACCAAAACTTTACTAGAACATATTTAGGCATCATACAACATCGATTTCAGGCAGTTAGAATTAAAATTGGCGAGTTTGATTTTTGGCCCAGGACCCACTTTTCAGAGAACTACCCCCCCTTCTCAACTTTTCGATTTTGGGAGGCCCCGTTTTTAGACTGAAAAACATTTTTAAACCGCTTCCTGCGAACCAAAACTTTACTAGAACATATTTAGGCATCATACAACATCGATTTTAGGCAGTTAGAATTAAAATTGGCGAGTTTGATTTTTGGCCCAGGACCCACTTTTCAGAGAACTACCCCCCCTTCTCAACTTTTCGATTTTGGGAGGCCCCGTTTTTAGACTGAAAAACATTTTTAAACCGCTTCCTGCGAACCAAAACTTTATTAGAACATATTTAGGCATCATACAACATCGATTTCAGGCAGTTAGAATTAAAATTGGCGAGTTTGATTTTTGGCCCAGGACCCACTTTTCAGAGAACTACCCCCCCTTCTCAACTTTTCGATTTTGGGAGGCCCCGTTTTTAGACTGAAAAACATTTTTAAACCGCTTCCTGCGAACCAAAACTTTATTAGAACATATTTAGGCATCATACAACATCGATTTCAGGCAGTTAGAATTAAAATTGGCGAGTTTGATTTTTGGCCCAGGACCCACTTTTCAGAGAACTACCCCCCCTTCTCAACTTTTCGATTTTGGGAGGCCCCGTTTTTAGACTGAAAAACATTTTTAAACCGCTTCCTGCGAACCAAAACTTTATTAGAACATATTTAGGCATCATACAACATCGATTTCAGGCAGTTAGAATTAAAATTGGCGAGTTTGATTTTTGGCCCAGGACCCACTTTTCAGAGAACTACCCCCCCTTCTCAACTTTTCGATTTTGGGAGGCCCCGTTTTTAGACTGAAAAACATTTTTAAACCGCTTCCTGCGAACCAAAACTTTATTAGAACATATTTAGGCATCATACAACATCGATTTCAGGCAGTTAGAATTAAAATTGGCGAGTTTGATTTTTGGCCCAGGACCCACTTTTCAGAGAACTACCCCCCCTTCTCAACTTTTCGATTTTGGGAGGCCCCGTTTTTAGACTGAAAAACATTTTTAAACCGCTTCCTGCGAACCAAAACTTTATTAGAACATATTTAGGCATCATACAACATCGATTTCAGGCAGTTAGAATTAAAATTGGCGAGTTTGATTTTTGGCCCAGGACCCACTTTTCAGAGAACTACCCCCCCTTCTCAACTTTTCGATTTTGGGAGGCCCCGTTTTTAGACTGAAAAACATTTTTAAACCGCTTCCTGCGAACCAAAACTTTATTAGAACATATTTAGGCATCATACAACATCGATTTCAGGCAGTTAGAATTAAAATTGGCGAGTTTGATTTTTGGCCCAGGACCCACTTTTCAGAGAACTACCCCCCCTTCTCGACTTTTCGATTTTGGGAGGCCCCGTTTTTAGACTGAAAAACATTTTTAAACCGCTTCCTGCGAACCAAAACTTTACTAGAACATATTTAGGCATCATACAACATCGATTTCAGGCAGTTAGAATTAAAATTGGCGAGTTTGATTTTTGGCCCAGGACCCACTTTTCAGAGAACTACCCCCCCTTCTCAACTTTTCGATTTTGGGAGGCCCCGTTTTTAGACTGAAAAACATTTTTAAACCGCTTCCTGCGAACCAAAACTTTACTAGAACATATTTAGGCATCATACAACATCGATTTCAGGCAGTTAGAATTAAAATTGGCGAGTTTGATTTTTGGCCCAGGACCCACTTTTCAGAGAACTACCCCCCCTTCTCAACTTTTCGATTTTGGGAGGCCCCGTTTTTAGACTGAAAAACATTTTTAAACCGCTTCCTGCGAACCAAAACTTTATTAGAACATATTTAGGCATCATACAACATCGATTTCAGGCAGTTAGAATTAAAATTGGCGAGTTTGATTTTTGGCCCAGGACCCACTTTTCAGAGAACTACCCCCCCTTCTCAACTTTTCGATTTTGGGAGGCCCCGTTTTTAGACTGAAAAACATTTTTAAACCGCTTCCTGCGAACCAAAACTTTATTAGAACATATTTAGGCATCATACAACATCGATTTCAGGCAGTTAGAATTAAAATTGGCGAGTTTGATTTTTGGCCCAGGACCCACTTTTCAGAGAACTACCCCCCCTTCTCAACTTTTCGATTTTGGGAGGCCCCGTTTTTAGACTGAAAAACATTTTTAAACCGCTTCCTGCGAACCAAAACTTTATTAGAACATATTTAGGCATCATACAACATCGATTTCAGGCAGTTAGAATTAAAATTGGCGAGTTTGATTTTTGGCCCAGGACCCACTTTTCAGAGAACTACCCCCCCTTCTCAACTTTTCGATTTTGGGAGGCCCCGTTTTTAGACTGAAAAACATTTTTAAACCGCTTCCTGCGAACCAAAACTTTATTAGAACATATTTAGGCATCATACAACATCGATTTCAGGCAGTTAGAATTAAAATTGGCGAGTTTGATTTTTGGCCCAGGACCCACTTTTCAGAGAACTACCCCCCCTTCTCAACTTTTCGATTTTGGGAGGCCCCGTTTTTAGACTGAAAAACATTTTTAAACCGCTTCCTGCGAACCAAAACTTTATTAGAACATATTTAGGCATCATACAACATCGATTTCAGGCAGTTAGAATTAAAATTGGCGAGTTTGATTTTTGGCCCAGGACCCACTTTTCAGAGAACTACCCCCCCTTCTCAACTTTTCGATTTTGGGAGGCCCCGTTTTTAGACTGAAAAACATTTTTAAACCGCTTCCTGCGAACCAAAACTTTATTAGAACATATTTAGGCATCATACAACATCGATTTCAGGCAGTTAGAATTAAAATTGGCGAGTTTGATTTTTGGCCCAGGACCCACTTTTCAGAGAACTACCCCCCCTTCTCGACTTTTCGATTTTGGGAGGCCCCGTTTTTAGACTGAAAAACATTTTTAAACCGCTTCCTGCGAACCAAAACTTTACTAGAACATATTTAGGCATCATACAACATCGATTTCAGGCAGTTAGAATTAAAATTGGCGAGTTTGATTTTTGGCCCAGGACCCACTTTTCAGAGAACTACCCCCCCTTCTCAACTTTTCGATTTTGGGAGGCCCCGTTTTTAGACTGAAAAACATTTTTAAACCGCTTCCTGCGAACCAAAACTTTACTAGAACATATTTAGGCATCATACAACATCGATTTCAGGCAGTTAGAATTAAAATTGGCGAGTTTGATTTTTGGCCCAGGACCCACTTTTCAGAGAACTACCCCCCCTTCTCAACTTTTCGATTTTGGGAGGCCCCGTTTTTAGACTGAAAAACATTTTTAAACCGCTTCCTGCGAACCAAAACTTTACTAGAACATATTTAGGCATCATACAACATCGATTTTAGGCAGTTAGAATTAAAATTGGCGAGTTTGATTTTTGGCCCAGGACCCACTTTTCAGAGAACTACCCCCCCTTCTCAACTTTTCGATTTTGGGAGGCCCCGTTTTTAGACTGAAAAACATTTTTAAACCGCTTCCTGCGAACCAAAACTTTATTAGAACATATTTAGGCATCATACAACATCGATTTCAGGCAGTTAGAATTAAAATTGGCGAGTTTGATTTTTGGCCCAGGACCCACTTTTCAGAGAACTACCCCCCCTTCTCAACTTTTCGATTTTGGGAGGCCCCGTTTTTAGACTGAAAAACATTTTTAAACCGCTTCCTGCGAACCAAAACTTTATTAGAACATATTTAGGCATCATACAACATCGATTTCAGGCAGTTAGAATTAAAATTGGCGAGTTTGATTTTTGGCCCAGGACCCACTTTTCAGAGAACTACCCCCCCTTCTCAACTTTTCGATTTTGGGAGGCCCCGTTTTTAGACTGAAAAACATTTTTAAACCGCTTCCTGCGAACCAAAACTTTATTAGAACATATTTAGGCATCATACAACATCGATTTCAGGCAGTTAGAATTAAAATTGGCGAGTTTGATTTTTGGCCCAGGACCCACTTTTCAGAGAACTACCCCCCCTTCTCAACTTTTCGATTTTGGGAGGCCCCGTTTTTAGACTGAAAAACATTTTTAAACCGCTTCCTGCGAACCAAAACTTTATTAGAACATATTTAGGCATCATACAACATCGATTTCAGGCAGTTAGAATTAAAATTGGCGAGTTTGATTTTTGGCCCAGGACCCACTTTTCAGAGAACTACCCCCCCTTCTCAACTTTTCGATTTTGGGAGGCCCCGTTTTTAGACTGAAAAACATTTTTAAACCGCTTCCTGCGAACCAAAACTTTATTAGAACATATTTAGGCATCATACAACATCGATTTCAGGCAGTTAGAATTAAAATTGGCGAGTTTGATTTTTGGCCCAGGACCCACTTTTCAGAGAACTACCCCCCCTTCTCAACTTTTCGATTTTGGGAGGCCCCGTTTTTAGACTGAAAAACATTTTTAAACCGCTTCCTGCGAACCAAAACTTTATTAGAACATATTTAGGCATCATACAACATCGATTTCAGGCAGTTAGAATTAAAATTGGCGAGTTTGATTTTTGGCCCAGGACCCACTTTTCAGAGAACTACCCCCCCTTCTCGACTTTTCGATTTTGGGAGGCCCCGTTTTTAGACTGAAAAACATTTTTAAACCGCTTCCTGCGAACCAAAACTTTACTAGAACATATTTAGGCATCATACAACATCGATTTCAGGCAGTTAGAATTAAAATTGGCGAGTTTGATTTTTGGCCCAGGACCCACTTTTCAGAGAACTACCCCCCCTTCTCAACTTTTCGATTTTGGGAGGCCCCGTTTTTAGACTGAAAAACATTTTTAAACCGCTTCCTGCGAACCAAAACTTTACTAGAACATATTTAGGCATCATACAACATCGATTTCAGGCAGTTAGAATTAAAATTGGCGAGTTTGATTTTTGGCCCAGGACCCACTTTTCAGAGAACTACCCCCCCTTCTCAACTTTTCGATTTTGGGAGGCCCCGTTTTTAGACTGAAAAACATTTTTAAACCGCTTCCTGCGAACCAAAACTTTATTAGAACATATTTAGGCATCATACAACATCGATTTCAGGCAGTTAGAATTAAAATTGGCGAGTTTGATTTTTGGCCCAGGACCCACTTTTCAGAGAACTACCCCCCCTTCTCAACTTTTCGATTTTGGGAGGCCCCGTTTTTAGACTGAAAAACATTTTTAAACCGCTTCCTGCGAACCAAAACTTTATTAGAACATATTTAGGCATCATACAACATCGATTTCAGGCAGTTAGAATTAAAATTGGCGAGTTTGATTTTTGGCCCAGGACCCACTTTTCAGAGAACTACCCCCCCTTCTCAACTTTTCGATTTTGGGAGGCCCCGTTTTTAGACTGAAAAACATTTTTAAACCGCTTCCTGCGAACCAAAACTTTATTAGAACATATTTAGGCATCATACAACATCGATTTCAGGCAGTTAGAATTAAAATTGGCGAGTTTGATTTTTGGCCCAGGACCCACTTTTCAGAGAACTACCCCCCCTTCTCAACTTTTCGATTTTGGGAGGCCCCGTTTTTAGACTGAAAAACATTTTTAAACCGCTTCCTGCGAACCAAAACTTTATTAGAACATATTTAGGCATCATACAACATCGATTTCAGGCAGTTAGAATTAAAATTGGCGAGTTTGATTTTTGGCCCAGGACCCACTTTTCAGAGAACTACCCCCCCTTCTCGACTTTTCGATTTTGGGAGGCCCCGTTTTTAGACTGAAAAACATTTTTAAACCGCTTCCTGCGAACCAAAACTTTACTAGAACATATTTAGGCATCATACAACATCGATTTCAGGCAGTTAGAATTAAAATTGGCGAGTTTGATTTTTGGCCCAGGACCCACTTTTCAGAGAACTACCCCCCCTTCTCAACTTTTCGATTTTGGGAGGCCCCGTTTTTAGACTGAAAAACATTTTTAAACCGCTTCCTGCGAACCAAAACTTTACTAGAACATATTTAGGCATCATACAACATCGATTTTAGGCAGTTAGAATTAAAATTGGCGAGTTTGATTTTTGGCCCAGGACCCACTTTTCAGAGAACTACCCCCCCTTCTCAACTTTTCGATTTTGGGAGGCCCCGTTTTTAGACTGAAAAACATTTTTAAACCGCTTCCTGCGAACCAAAACTTTACTAGAACATATTTAGGCATCATACAACATCGATTTTAGGCAGTTAGAATTAAAATTGGCGAGTTTGATTTTTGGCCCAGGACCCACTTTTCAGAGAACTACCCCCCCTTCTCAACTTTTCGATTTTGGGAGGCCCCGTTTTTAGACTGAAAAACATTTTTAAACCGCTTCCTGCGAACCAAACCTTTATTAGAACATATTTAGGCATCATACAACATCGATTTCAGGCAGTTAGAATTAAAATTGGCGAGTTTGATTTTTGGCCCAGGACCCACTTTTCAGAGAACTACCCCCCCTTCTCAACTTTTCGATTTTGGGAGGCCCCGTTTTTAGACTGAAAAACATTTTTAAACCGCTTCCTGCGAACCAAAACTTTACTAGAACATATTTAGGCATCATACAACATCGATTTTAGGCAGTTAGAATTAAAATTGGCGAGTTTGATTTTTGGCCCAGGACCCACTTTTCAGAGAACTACCCCCCCTTCTCAACTTTTCGATTTTGGGAGGCCCCGTTTTTAGACTGAAAAACATTTTTAAACCGCTTCCTGCGAACCAAAACTTTATTAGAACATATTTAGGCATCATACAACATCGATTTCAGGCAGTTAGAATTAAAATTGGCGAGTTTGATTTTTGGCCCAGGACCCACTTTTCAGAGAACTACCCCCCCTTCTCAACTTTTCGATTTTGGGAGGCCCCGTTTTTAGATTGAAAAACATTTTTAAACCGCTTCCTGCGAACCAAAACTTTACTAGAACATATTTAGGCATCACACAACATCGATTTTAGGCAGTTAGAATTAAAATTGGCGAGTTTGATTTTTGGCCCAGGACCCACTTTTCAGAGAACTACCCCCCCTTCTCAACTTTTCGATTTTGGGAGGCCCCGTTTTTAGACTGAAAAACATTTTTAAACCGCTTCCTGCGAACCAAAACTTTATTAGAACATATTTAGGCATCATACAACATCGATTTCAGGCAGTTAGAATTAAAATTGGCGAGTTTGATTTTTGGCCCAGGACCCACTTTTCAGAGAACTACCCCCCCTTCTCAACTTTTCGATTTTGGGAGGCCCCGTTTTTAGACTGAAAAACATTTTTAAACCGCTTCCTGCGAACCAAAACTTTATTAGAACATATTTAGGCATCATATAACATCGATTTCAGGCAGTTAGAATTAAAATTGGCGAGTTTGATTTTTGGCCCAGGACCCACTTTTCAGAGAACTACCCCCCCTTCTCAACTTTTCGATTTTGGGAGGCCCCGTTTTTAGACTGAAAAACATTTTTAAACCGCTTCCTGCGAACCAAAACTTTATTAGAACATATTTAGGCATCATACAACATCGATTTCAGGCAGTTAGAATTAAAATTGGCGAGTTTGATTTTTGGCCCAGGACCCACTTTTCAGAGAACTACCCCCCCTTCTCAACTTTTCGATTTTGGGAGGCCCCGTTTTTAGACTGAAAAACATTTTTAAACCGCTTCCTGCGAACCAAAACTTTATTAGAACATATTTAGGCATCATACAACATCGATTTCAGGCAGTTAGAATTAAAATTGGCGAGTTTGATTTTTGGCCCAGGACCCACTTTTCAGAGAACTACCCCCCCTTCTCAACTTTTCGATTTTGGGAGGCCCCGTTTTTAGACTGAAAAACATTTTTAAACCGCTTCCTGCGAACCAAAACTTTACTAGAACATATTTAGGCATCATACAACATCGATTTTAGGCAGTTAGAATTAAAATTGGCGAGTTTGATTTTTGGCCCAGGACCCACTTTTCAGAGAACTACCCCCCCTTCTCAACTTTTCGATTTTGGGAGGCCCCGTTTTTAGACTGAAAAACATTTTTAAACCGCTTCCTGCGAACCAAAACTTTATTAGAACATATTTAGGCATCATACAACATCGATTTCAGGCAGTTAGAATTAAAATTGGCGAGTTTGATTTTTGGCCCAGGACCCACTTTTCAGAGAACTACCCCCCCTTCTCAACTTTTCGATTTTGGGAGGCCCCGTTTTTAGACTGAAAAACATTTTTAAACCGCTTCCTGCGAACCAAAACTTTATTAGAACATATTTAGGCATCATACAACATCGATTTCAGGCAGTTAGAATTAAAATTGGCGAGTTTGATTTTTGGCCCAGGACCCACTTTTCAGAGAACTACCCCCCCTTCTCAACTTTTCGATTTTGGGAGGCCCCGTTTTTAGACTGAAAAACATTTTTAAACCGCTTCCTGCGAACCAAAACTTTATTAGAACATATTTAGGCATCATACAACATCGATTTCAGGCAGTTAGAATTAAAATTGGCGAGTTTGATTTTTGGCCCAGGACCCACTTTTCAGAGAACTACCCCCCCTTCTCAACTTTTCGATTTTGGGAGGCCCCGTTTTTAGATTGAAAAACATTTTTAAACCGCTTCCTGCGAACCAAAACTTTACTAGAACATATTTAGGCATCACACAACATCGATTTTAGGCAGTTAGAATTAAAATTGGCGAGTTTGATTTTTGGCCCAGGACCCACTTTTCAGAGAACTACCCCCCCTTCTCAACTTTTCGATTTTGGGAGGCCCCGTTTTTAGACTGAAAAACATTTTTAAACCGCTTCCTGCGAACCAAAACTTTATTAGAACATATTTAGGCATCATACAACATCGATTTCAGGCAGTTAGAATTAAAATTGGCGAGTTTGATTTTTGGCCCAGGACCCACTTTTCAGAGAACTACCCCCCCTTCTCAACTTTTCGATTTTGGGAGGCCCCGTTTTTAGACTGAAAAACATTTTTAAACCGCTTCCTGCGAACCAAAACTTTATTAGAACATATTTAGGCATCATACAACATCGATTTCAGGCAGTTAGAATTAAAATTGGCGAGTTTGATTTTTGGCCCAGGACCCACTTTTCAGAGAACTACCCCCCCTTCTCAACTTTTCGATTTTGGGAGGCCCCGTTTTTAGACTGAAAAACATTTTTAAACCGCTTCCTGCGAACCAAAACTTTATTAGAACATATTTAGGCATCATACAACATCGATTTCAGGCAGTTAGAATTAAAATTGGCGAGTTTGATTTTTGGCCCAGGACCCACTTTTCAGAGAACTACCCCCCCTTCTCAACTTTTCGATTTTGGGAGGCCCCGTTTTTAGACTGAAAAACATTTTTAAACCGCTTCCTGCGAACCAAAACTTTATTAGAACATATTTAGGCATCATACAACATCGATTTCAGGCAGTTAGAATTAAAATTGGCGAGTTTGATTTTTGGCCCAGGACCCACTTTTCAGAGAACTACCCCCCCTTCTCAACTTTTCGATTTTGGGAGGCCCCGTTTTTAGACTGAAAAACATTTTTAAACCGCTTCCTGCGAACCAAAACTTTATTAGAACATATTTAGGCATCATACAACATCGATTTCAGGCAGTTAGAATTAAAATTGGCGAGTTTGATTTTTGGCCCAGGACCCACTTTTCAGAGAACTACCCCCCCTTCTCAACTTTTCGATTTTGGGAGGCCCCGTTTTTAGACTGAAAAACATTTTTAAACCGCTTCCTGCGAACCAAAACTTTACTAGAACATATTTAGGCATCATACAACATCGATTTCAGGCAGTTAGAATTAAAATTGGCGAGTTTGATTTTTGGCCCAGGACCCACTTTTCAGAGAACTACCCCCCCTTCTCAACTTTTCGATTTTGGGAGGCCCCGTTTTTAGACTGAAAAACATTTTTAAACCGCTTCCTGCGAACCAAAACTTTACTAGAACATATTTAGGCATCATACAACATCGATTTTAGGCAGTTAGAATTAAAATTGGCGAGTTTGATTTTTGGCCCAGGACCCACTTTTCAGAGAACTACCCCCCCTTCTCAACTTTTCGATTTTGGGAGGCCCCGTTTTTAGACTGAAAAACATTTTTAAACCGCTTCCTGCGAACCAAAACTTTATTAGAACATATTTAGGCATCATACAACATCGATTTCAGGCAGTTAGAATTAAAATTGGCGAGTTTGATTTTTGGCCCAGGACCCACTTTTCAGAGAACTACCCCCCCTTCTCAACTTTTCGATTTTGGGAGGCCCCGTTTTTAGACTGAAAAACATTTTTAAACCGCTTCCTGCGAACCAAAACTTTACTAGAACATATTTAGGCATCATACAACATCGATTTTAGGCAGTTAGAATTAAAATTGGCGAGTTTGATTTTTGGCCCAGGACCCACTTTTCAGAGAACTACCCCCCCTTCTCAACTTTTCGATTTTGGGAGGCCCCGTTTTTAGACTGAAAAACATTTTTAAACCGCTTCCTGCGAACCAAAACTTTATTAGAACATATTTAGGCATCATACAACATCGATTTCAGGCAGTTAGAATTAAAATTGGCGAGTTTGATTTTTGGCCCAGGACCCACTTTTCAGAGAACTACCCCCCCTTCTCGACTTTTCGATTTTGGGAGGCCCCGTTTTTAGACTGAAAAACATTTTTAAACCGCTTCCTGCGAACCAAAACTTTACTAGAACATATTTAGGCATCATACAACATCGATTTCAGGCAGTTAGAATTAAAATTGGCGAGTTTGATTTTTGGCCCAGGACCCACTTTTCAGAGAACTACCCCCCCTTCTCAACTTTTCGATTTTGGGAGGCCCCGTTTTTAGACTGAAAAACATTTTTAAACCGCTTCCTGCGAACCAAAACTTTACTAGAACATATTTAGGCATCATACAACATCGATTTTAGGCAGTTAGAATTAAAATTGGCGAGTTTGATTTTTGGCCCAGGACCCACTTTTCAGAGAACTACCCCCCCTTCTCAACTTTTCGATTTTGGGAGGCCCCGTTTTTAGACTGAAAAACATTTTTAAACCGCTTCCTGCGAACCAAAACTTTATTAGAACATATTTAGGCATCATACAACATCGATTTCAGGCAGTTAGAATTAAAATTGGCGAGTTTGATTTTTGGCCCAGGACCCACTTTTCAGAGAACTACCCCCCCTTCTCAACTTTTCGATTTTGGGAGGCCCCGTTTTTAGACTGAAAAACATTTTTAAACCGCTTCCTGCGAACCAAAACTTTACTAGAACATATTTAGGCATCATACAACATCGATTTTAGGCAGTTAGAATTAAAATTGGCGAGTTTGATTTTTGGCCCAGGACCCACTTTTCAGAGAACTACCCCCCCTTCTCAACTTTTCGATTTTGGGAGGCCCCGTTTTTAGACTGAAAAACATTTTTAAACCGCTTCCTGCGAACCAAAACTTTATTAGAACATATTTAGGCATCATACAACATCGATTTCAGGCAGTTAGAATTAAAATTGGCGAGTTTGATTTTTGGCCCAGGACCCACTTTTCAGAGAACTACCCCCCCTTCTCAACTTTTCGATTTTGGGAGGCCCCGTTTTTAGACTGAAAAACATTTTTAAACCGCTTCCTGCGAACCAAAACTTTACTAGAACATATTTAGGCATCATACAACATCGATTTTAGGCAGTTAGAATTAAAATTGGCGAGTTTGATTTTTGGCCCAGGACCCACTTTTCAGAGAACTACCCCCCCTTCTCAACTTTTCGATTTTGGGAGGCCCCGTTTTTAGACTGAAAAACATTTTTAAACCGCTTCCTGCGAACCAAAACTTTACTAGAACATATTTAGGCATCACACAACATCGATTTTAGGCAGTTAGAATTAAAATTGGCGAGTTTGATTTTTGGCCCAGGACCCACTTTTCAGAGAACTACCCCCCCTTCTCAACTTTTCGATTTTGGGAGGCCCCGTTTTTAGACTGAAAAACATTTTTAAACCGCTTCCTGCGAACCAAAACTTTATTAGAACATATTTAGGCATCATACAACATCGATTTCAGGCAGTTAGAATTAAAATTGGCGAGTTTGATTTTTGGCCCAGGACCCACTTTTCAGAGAACTACCCCCCCTTCTCAACTTTTCGATTTTGGGAGGCCCCGTTTTTAGACTGAAAAACATTTTTAAACCGCTTCCTGCGAACCAAAACTTTATTAGAACATATTTAGGCATCATACAACATCGATTTCAGGCAGTTAGAATTAAAATTGGCGAGTTTGATTTTTGGCCCAGGACCCACTTTTCAGAGAACTACCCCCCCTTCTCAACTTTTCGATTTTGGGAGGCCCCGTTTTTAGACTGAAAAACATTTTTAAACCGCTTCCTGCGAACCAAAACTTTATTAGAACATATTTAGGCATCATACAACATCGATTTCAGGCAGTTAGAATTAAAATTGGCGAGTTTGATTTTTGGCCCAGGACCCACTTTTCAGAGAACTACCCCCCCTTCTCAACTTTTCGATTTTGGGAGGCCCCGTTTTTAGACTGAAAAACATTTTTAAACCGCTTCCTGCGAACCAAAACTTTATTAGAACATATTTAGGCATCATACAACATCGATTTCAGGCAGTTAGAATTAAAATTGGCGAGTTTGATTTTTGGCCCAGGACCCACTTTTCAGAGAACTACCCCCCCTTCTCAACTTTTCGATTTTGGGAGGCCCCGTTTTTAGACTGAAAAACATTTTTAAACCGCTTCCTGCGAACCAAAACTTTATTAGAACATATTTAGGCATCATACAACATCGATTTCAGGCAGTTAGAATTAAAATTGGCGAGTTTGATTTTTGGCCCAGGACCCACTTTTCAGAGAACTACCCCCCCTTCTCAACTTTTCGATTTTGGGAGGCCCCGTTTTTAGACTGAAAAACATTTTTAAACCGCTTCCTGCGAACCAAAACTTTACTAGAACATATTTAGGCATCATACAACATCGATTTTAGGCAGTTAGAATTAAAATTGGCGAGTTTGATTTTTGGCCCAGGACCCACTTTTCAGAGAACTACCCCCCCTTCTCAACTTTTCGATTTTGGGAGGCCCCGTTTTTAGACTGAAAAACATTTTTAAACCGCTTCCTGCGAACCAAAACTTTATTAGAACATATTTAGGCATCATACAACATCGATTTCAGGCAGTTAGAATTAAAATTGGCGAGTTTGATTTTTGGCCCAGGACCCACTTTTCAGAGAACTACCCCCCCTTCTCAACTTTTCGATTTTGGGAGGCCCCGTTTTTAGACTGAAAAACATTTTTAAACCGCTTCCTGCGAACCAAAACTTTATTAGAACATATTTAGGCATCATACAACATCGATTTCAGGCAGTTAGAATTAAAATTGGCGAGTTTGATTTTTGGCCCAGGACCCACTTTTCAGAGAACTACCCCCCCTTCTCAACTTTTCGATTTTGGGAGGCCCCGTTTTTAGACTGAAAAACATTTTTAAACCGCTTCCTGCGAACCAAAACTTTATTAGAACATATTTAGGCATCATACAACATCGATTTTAGGCAGTTAGAATTAAAATTGGCGAGTTTGATTTTTGGCCCAGGACCCACTTTTCAGAGAACTACCCCCCCTTCTCAACTTTTCGATTTTGGGAGGCCCCGTTTTTAGACTGAAAAACATTTTTAAACCGCTTCCTGCGAACCAAAACTTTATTAGAACATATTTAGGCATCATACAACATCGATTTCAGGCAGTTAGAATTAAAATTGGCGAGTTTGATTTTTGGCCCAGGACCCACTTTTCAGAGAACTACCCCCCCTTCTCAACTTTTCGATTTTGGGAGGCCCCGTTTTTAGACTGAAAAACATTTTTAAACCGCTTCCTGCGAACCAAAACTTTATTAGAACATATTTAGGCATCATACAACATCGATTTCAGGCAGTTAGAATTAAAATTGGCGAGTTTGATTTTTGGCCCAGGACCCACTTTTCAGAGAACTACCCCCCCTTCTCAACTTTTCGATTTTGGGAGGCCCCGTTTTTAGACTGAAAAACATTTTTAAACCGCTTCCTGCGAACCAAAACTTTATTAGAACATATTTAGGCATCATACAACATCGATTTCAGGCAGTTAGAATTAAAATTGGCGAGTTTGATTTTTGGCCCAGGACCCACTTTTCAGAGAACTACCCCCCCTTCTCAACTTTTCGATTTTGGGAGGCCCCGTTTTTAGATTGAAAAACATTTTTAAACCGCTTCCTGCGAACCAAAACTTTACTAGAACATATTTAGGCATCACACAACATCGATTTTAGGCAGTTAGAATTAAAATTGGCGAGTTTGATTTTTGGCCCAGGACCCACTTTTCAGAGAACTACCCCCCCTTCTCAACTTTTCGATTTTGGGAGGCCCCGTTTTTAGACTGAAAAACATTTTTAAACCGCTTCCTGCGAACCAAAACTTTACTAGAACATATTTAGGCATCATACAACATCGATTTCAGGCAGTTAGAATTAAAATTGGCGAGTTTGATTTTTGGCCCAGGACCCACTTTTCAGAGAACTACCCCCCCTTCTCAACTTTTCGATTTTGGGAGGCCCCGTTTTTAGACTGAAAAACATTTTTAAACCGCTTCCTGCGAACCAAAACTTTACTAGAACATATTTAGGCATCATACAACATCGATTTTAGGCAGTTAGAATTAAAATTGGCGAGTTTGATTTTTGGCCCAGGACCCACTTTTCAGAGAACTACCCCCCCTTCTCAACTTTTCGATTTTGGGAGGCCCCGTTTTTAGACTGAAAAACATTTTTAAACCGCTTCCTGCGAACCAAAACTTTACTAGAACATATTTAGGCATCATACAACATCGATTTTAGGCAGTTAGAATTAAAATTGGCGAGTTTGATTTTTGGCCCAGGACCCACTTTTCAGAGAACTACCCCCCCTTCTCAACTTTTCGATTTTGGGAGGCCCCGTTTTTAGACTGAAAAACATTTTTAAACCGCTTCCTGCGAACCAAAACTTTATTAGAACATATTTAGGCATCATACAACATCGATTTCAGGCAGTTAGAATTAAAATTGGCGAGTTTGATTTTTGGCCCAGGACCCACTTTTCAGAGAACTACCCCCCCTTCTCAACTTTTCGATTTTGGGAGGCCCCGTTTTTAGACTGAAAAACATTTTTAAACCGCTTCCTGCGAACCAAAACTTTACTAGAACATATTTAGGCATCATACAACATCGATTTCAGGCAGTTAGAATTAAAATTGGCGAGTTTGATTTTTGGCCCAGGACCCACTTTTCAGAGAACTACCCCCCCTTCTCAACTTTTCGATTTTGGGAGGCCCCGTTTTTAGACTGAAAACCTTTTTTTGACTGAAAAATGGGGCCCCCTAAAATCGAAAAGCTGATAAGGCCAGGGGGGTGTTGTAAAAAAATTGGGTGGAGGGTCGAGTATGCATATACATGTTCTGTGACGATTTTGGATTGATCGAAGCGGTGTAAGAATTTGTGTAATATATTTGCATAAAAAACAGCTATTGTATGTGCGCGGTGGGTAACGTCAGAAGCGATACAATAAGCGTTACCGGGCTCTCAGACTCCGTAACTCCGGAATTTTACTTTGCGTTGCGTGCTTCTTCTACTTATATCTCGTCTTTCATCGCACAAACCCTTTCCTAGTGGAGGGAAATAGCTACAAATTAAGGCAGGTTCTCAACGTAGGAATACCTTTTTAATGTTGGTCAATCTATTCTAGGAACATTTGAAACGACGATCGTGGCATCGTCAACTGACGATCAGCCCGAGGGAGTGTGCGCTGTGGTTTCATTCGTTCGGCGACAATGGCGGCAGACCTTGACCAGTTTCAACAGTTATTAAATACACTTCTCAGCACAGATAACGATGCCAGAACACAAGCGGAGGTTCGTATAATAATACGGATTTTTCTATAGATATTTTCATTGCATAAATTCATCGACAAAAATATGTTGTTCAGAACGAACGACTTCATCTCTGGAGCACGTTGCCAACGTGTTGTCAGAACTCGCATGTGGGTATCGTTCACCGATTCCTAGTAGCGATTCAAATTTCGAATATGTTCTAAGTTATTGTTCGCACATGCATTATGTTACTCTAATCATATTCCTGATGGCACTGATCATATTACGAGATAAAACGTGACAAGTGTTTTCAAATAAGTTAATAAAATCCAAAATGGTGTCGCGCGGTAGCACGCACCCCGCCAATCTCCTACGGATGTCCGTATAACTGTTATTCTGATTCTTACTGTGAATATTTATATGATCGCATTCCACGGATGACAATTATGTCCCATCCTTGCCCTTCGATATAAGTTTACCACCCAACTATTTACTCCATGCATCGCATTATTCGTAAAGAAATTATTACACGGGATTAATAATTTATGTATTTCGCTTTCCCGCCTACATGGTTCATCGTGTCCGATTGAATTTCCGGCGTGTACGAACATGCTTTCGAAATTCCATCAATTACTTCGTTCAATGATATTTTTACCGCTTTTTACTTGTATCAGATATTATCTCATTATCGACATGGGAATCAGTCATGTTAATCCTTTAATTCCTTTGCGCTATTAGCGTAACGTGCACGCAATGTGGTTCCAGCCAAACGTGGAACATGTGTCATAATGAGACATGCGTTTCGAATGATTTCGATGATTTCACATTTTCACCCACATCTATCGATCGGCTTTATTTCTTTCTGCATTCAATGTAATTGTATTTACTGCATTAACTTATTATATAAAATTCTGTCACACATTAACTTATTTATTTCGAATATTCTACTTAGCTCGAGAAGTTAATATGAAAGTCCTATATTTGAATCTTCCATTTAGTACAGGACTAAATATGAATAAATCATAAAATTTTAATGATTTCTTATTTATATCGTCCCTTTTTATCGATCTTTTCGCATTATTATAGATAGCTACTTTTTTAAAATTTATTGTATTATGCATGATACGGATTCGACAATTTTTTTATTATATTATATATATAATTTAATTAAGGTCACTAATAAAACGTATGGTGTAATTATTTCGTTAATAGAAAATATTATTAGCAATAAAATTGCGAAAATACATTTGATTTAGATTTTATTTTAAAATTCCAGGAGGCATATAATAACCTTCCGGTGGAAAGCAAGGTGACATTCCTTTTAACATCCTTGTGCAATGCCACCCTTACAGAGGAAGTACGTGCAATGGCTGCCGTCTTGTTACGTCGACTTTTCTCCTCTGAGTTCATGGACTTTTATCCTAAGGTAATTTTTTCAAATATTTCAGCCTGGTTTGAACCACAAATTTATGAACATTATTGTGCTACTCATACTTTACAACAACAATTAAAGCTATTAAATTGTGTCTACATTGATTACTCGTTTACAATAATATGCAGAGAATACTGTAATAAAAATCACTTGTCATAAAGATGAAGTAGAGGGCTAAAATAATTTTAGACCACATACTGCCTTTTGTAGCTTATGCCAACAACTATTGCCAATGATAAACTTGCTGTCAGTTTTGGCTCATGGATTATTATTTAATGTGCATACTTTCTATCATAATTTATATTAATTTATCGAATAATCAATATGTTTCGTTAGAATTACAGAAAGACATAAAAAAGCATGTGGTGGTGGAAATTTTGAATTGTAACAGATTCGTTTAGTTTTGTTACACGTAAATATATCTAATTGTAACAAATTTCGTTTAAATTCATATTGCCCAAAAAACAATTTTTTAAAAAATCGGTGCGAATCCGCCCTTCAAATACGGATCGACAATCGTCTGTCTGCATTCGATGCATCTTCCTTATATACTAATGCGGTGATTGGCGCCTGCGCACTAATGTCGGCACTACCGCTTAAGTATCTTCACTGCTTTACACTTCGTATATTACTTTAATTATTCCTAGCTAAGTTTTGCCATTGTCAAACATTTATTCAATCCTTTGAAAAAACGGAGACTTTTGAAACCGTAGATAGTTCCTTGTCTTAATCAATTCATATATAAATGAACACATCTATTTGAATATCGTAACAAGAAAGAAGGCTCTAGTCTTTCAGAAAGATTATCTTATGCTTTGACGTACTTTTTTAGTATAATTTCCCGAATATTCATCCTAAATTTGATCAAATTTAAGACACCTATTTTCGAGCTAATAATGGTGCTTTATTCGATACTTAAAAAATCTTATCAGCAATATTCAACGATGCATATCGATCTACTTAAATCAAAGGTCAACTAAACATAGATTTAAATTCTCTGCGAGAATGACTCGCTCAAATTATAAAAGGCTATAGTTTATCATATTTTATGAACTCTGAAAACTATGTACAATGTATCGAAATGTATGCCTATGTATTATAATACAAGATATAAAATTTGGGAGGATTTTAAATGAAATCTTTAAGCGCATTACGTTTTTGTCTCATAAGCATGCAGCATTTAATTTCGTATGTACTATTTTAGGGGAAAAATGCGCTTTATTTTAAATGAAACTATGTTGCATCTTTTAAAGATATTATAATATGCAACGCGTTGAATACGGCATTATTACATAGCTCGCACAACATTATTACAGATACCATGTGAGGCACAAGTCCAGTTGAAAGAACAGATTTTGTTGTCAGTCCAAAATGAACAAGCGGAAAGTATTAGACGCAAAGTTTGCGAAGTTGCGGCCGAAGTTGCGCGCAACTTAATTGACGAAGATGGTAATAACCAGTGGCCAGAATTTCTTCAGTTCCTATTTCAATGTGCAAATAGTCCTTTGCCTGCATTAAAAGAAAGTGCACTCCGTATGTTCACGTAAGTTTCAAAGAAACCAGTTTAATCGAAATTCCGTTCGATTAAACTCGTGATACAGTAAACAATAATTACATCTACTTCGACAGATCCGTCCCAGGTGTATTTGGAAATCAGCAGGCAAATTACCTTGACCTTATTAAACAAATGCTGCAACAATCAGTTATGGATTCCACAAATTACGAGGTATACAAAAATTTCGCAAATATGTACATTATTTATGACGGAAGATAGATACGCGAGATTCAAATATTTAAGTCTTCTCGGCACTGATTCTTCCTAGAGAAAAGTTGCCTTCTGATGACTGTGACTTGTGAAGTTATAATTTACAGACAGATACGGGGCATACAAAATTTATTTACACTTCTATATGAAGCCAAACATTTAATATCTTTGGTACTAAAAGTATTCATTGACTTACATAGGTGAGATTCCAAGCAGTTCGAGCAATTGGAGCATTCATAACTTTACACGACAAAGAAGAAAATATACAAAAACATTTCGGGGAATTACTACCCGCGGTGGTCCAAGTAACTGCACAGTCCGTCGAAAAACAGGATGACGATGCTCTGTTGAAAGTCTTGATTGATTTAGCGGAATCCACACCAAAATATCTTAGAATGCAATTAGAAACAATAATGGAAATGTGTATGAAAATATTTTCTAACGAAGAGATGCTCGATTCATGGAGGCAGTTAGCATTAGAAGTATTGGTAACATTGTCAGAGACTGCCCCTGCAATGGTACGAAAAGTCGGTGGAAAATACATTTCATCGTTAGTGCCGTTGGTATTAAAAATGATGACCGACATAGAAGACGACGAAAAGTGGAGTTTTTCAGATGAGATAATCGAAGATGATAACGACAGTAATAACGTAGTCGCCGAAAGTGCTCTAGACAGATTGGCATGCGGTTTAGGTGGAAAAACGATGTTGCCACAAATCGTACAAAATATTCCTTCGATGCTCGGAAATAGCGACTGGAAATATAGGTATGAAGAGATCTCTTTTAAAAATACATTTGTTTTCATTTATCACAGAATAGTCAGCAGTTATTGTGCCTAATACAAATAAATGCGTTACATCTGTGATAGAGGAACCAACGGGACAATTCTCCTTTCCGTCTATCGTTTTGATAGATCGAAATGCGAGAGTCGCGCTGGATGTTCTTTTACAAGAGAGTTGACATTAATCGTTATATTAATGTCATAGTTGTGGAACAAACATTTTCCTATAAATCGCACTTAATTTTTCTTAACAAACCAAGGTTCAATAACGAAGTATATTTCTGAATGCAGGCATGCTGCACTTATGGCAATTTCAACTGTCGGAGAGGGGTGCCATAAACAAATGGATGCTATATTACCTCAGATCATGGAAGGTGTTATACAATATTTACAAGATCCTGTAAGTGTAGTTAGATAAAATCAATACAGATACTTATTATTTCATTGACGTGCCATGAATCGAGTCAGCAGTTAAGTTTTATATACGAACTTAAAAGCGTTACATTTATGGCAGAGTAAAACAAAGGTTCTGGTTTCGATTCGTGTTACCGTTTTGGTAACATGAATACCACGATTCCTCCTTTGTAGTTCCTGAGAGTTGGTTACTTATTATTAAATAATCATAGTATTGGAACATACACAATTATGAAACTATTTAATTGCCTCGATTTTTTCGTTACATATAATGTTTATTGCAGCACCCACGCGTGAGGTATGCAGCTTGTAACGCTCTGGGTCAAATGTCTACCGACTTTGCACCTACATTCGAAAAAAAATTCCACGACAAAGTTATCCCAGGGTTATTAATGGTTTTGGATGATGCACATCCAAGAGTTCAAGCACATGCTGGGGCTGCGCTTGTAAACTTCAGCGAAGATTGTCCGAAAAATATTTTGACTCCATACCTCGACGCCATCATGGCAAAACTTGAATCAATATTAACAGCGAAATTCCAGGAACTTGTTGAAAAGGGAACAAAACTTGTACTTGAGCAAGTGCGTACAACAAATGTTTTTCAAATAATGAGAAACTCTATATTTACATAACTTAAGAACTCAACACTTTTGCCAGGTTGTTACATCAATCGCCGCCGTCGCCGATACAAGCGAAGAACAGTTTGTAACTTACTACGATAGACTTATGCCATGTTTGAAATATATTATACAAAACGCAAATCAGCAAGAACACAAAATCTTGCGCGGTAAAACAATCGAATGCGTGAGTCTCATAGGACTCGCTGTTGGGCCTGAGAAGGTACATACATAATCCAAATTTTAATGTTTCCTCAACAGAAGTTTGTCGGTGCCGTTTGTCTCTAATAAAAATGTTCGTCAATTATAGTTCATCGCGGATGCAAGTGAAGTTATGGATATGTTATTAAAAACGCATTCAGAGGGAGATCTCCCGGACGATGATCCACAAACTAGTTATCTTATATCCGCTTGGACTCGGATTTGCAAAATTCTTGGTACTTTATTTTTTTGAATATTATCTAAAAAGTTAAAATAATTCTAGGTTTTAATGAATTATGAACTTAATGTAATAACTTATACCTCCTTCCAGGAAAACAATTTGAACAGTATTTGCCACTAGTAATGGGTCCAGTTTTACGCACGGCAGCTATGAAACCGGAAGTTGCGTTACTGGACAACGAAGATATGGAAAGTATCGAAGATCTGGATTGGGAATTTATCTCCCTTGGAGAACAACAAAATTTCGGCATTAAAACAGCTGGTTTAGAAGACAAAGCTTCTGCTTGCGAAATGTTAGTTTGCTATGCGCGTGAATTGAAGGAAGGTTTTGCAGACTACGCGGAAGAAGTAGTGCGGCTAATGGTTCCAATGTTGAAATTTTATTTCCACGACGGTGTTAGGACAGCGGCTGCGGCAAGTTTGCCATGTCTTCTCGATTGCGCAAAAATAAAAGGTACAACTTATATCAATAAATTACTTCCGATCAAAACAAATTTACATATTATATTCGTATTTATAGGCCCGCAATATCTCGAAGGAATGTGGATATACATTTGTCCAGAACTGTTGAAAGCTATTGACACAGAACCAGAGTCCGAGGTGCTGTTAGAATTATTATATTCCTTGTCCAAATGTATAGAAACTCTTGGTGCAGGATGCTTAGGTGCCCAACCCATGGCGGAACTTCTTCGAATTTTAGACAAATTACTTAATGAACATTTTGAAAGGGCGGTTGCCAGATTGGAAAAGCGTAAAGACGAAGATTATGATGAGGTAAGGTCAATGCATTGATACTTTCGACTGCGGTTGTATTAACGATCAGCTCCACTAACATAATGTTTCTTTCTGTACAACGCAATATAGGTGGTTGAGGAACAACTGGCTGACGAAGATAACGAAGACATTTATACTCTGAGCAAAATTGCGGATATTTTACACGCATTGTTTATTACTCACAAATCATCTTTCTTCCCATTCTTCGATCAAATTTGCGGGCATTTTGTAAAGTTACTCAACCCAGAACGATCTTGGTCGGATCACCAATGGGCTTTGTGCGTGTTCGACGATGTGATAGAATATGGTGGTCCCGAATGTGCAAAATATCAAGAATTCTTTTTACGACCTATGATACAGTACGTGTCCGACAAATCGGCTGAAGTAAGACAAGCGGCGGCATACGGTTGCGGTGTTCTCGGACAACACGGTGGCGAAGCATTTGCACAGGCATGTGCAGAAGCTTTACCTAGGTTAATGAAAGTTATAAACGACCCAGAATCCAGATCACCGGAAAATGTAAATCCTACTGAAAATGCCATATCGGCAGTAACAAAAATTCTGAAGTATAATAACAAAGCAATCAACGTTGACGAAATACTCCCGCATTGGTAAGATTCGGAAACATTCAATTTGAAATATTATCTTAGTACATAATATCTAGGAAACATTTGATTTATGTTCAGGCTCTCTTGGCTACCAGTAGTAGAAGACGAAGATGAAGCTCCTCACGTTTACGGATATTTGTGCGATCTAATTGAAGCAAATCACGTAGCAGTTTTAGGTCCAAACAATGCAAACCTACCTCGATTGATAAGTTTCTTTGCCGAAGCCCTATTCAGAGATGCAGTGCCTACAGATAATCCAGTTATGGGCAGGATTCTTAGTATCGTTAGACAAATACAGGTATGCTAATCAAATGGTGCAAGTGTCGCACAGGTGAAGCTTTTGCCTATATTACAATTAATTTTACTTTCATAATGCCACGTTTCAGAGCAACGAGTCGATGTTCCAGGCATGCATAAATGCATTAACAACAGATCAACAGCAAGCACTATATGAGGCACTTAGTGCGCAACCTGCTAATTAGCCTTTTGCTTTTAATTCTGAATTTCTAACATCTTAATATAAAAGAAAAAAAAACACGCCTGCTTTAATAAAGCTTACGGGGAAATCACAGAGATTTTAGGTAGCTACATTATACCTATGGGACGTTTGCTGCAGCCTAATTAAGAAAAGATGGATACAGATGTATGTAACTCTTTTGACATATTACACACACTTATTACGTATATTTCGCCATCATTAGCAGATACGATAGCTGACCCATTTTTCTTTTTTACTTATCGGGACTGTTGCAAATCATGTATGACAAAATTTGTGTTTTATCACTACTTAATCGGAACGTGATACATGATGCACATGATAGCAATGAGAAATCTGTTAATCATGAGTGAGTTCGCATTGACGAGATTTCAAGGATCATTAATCTTTCCATGAACACTTAAAAGTAATAAGAAAAAAAAGAACTAATGTATATACACGGATGACTTCTTTTTGTTTCCATTGACACGATGAATAGCAGTAGTTATTGAATAATCATAAAGTAAACGGCCGTATTAAAATTTAACAGCGAATTCAATTCCCGCCATTGAGAGCCGAACGATGCTAAATTTTTAAAGATGTAGCTTTGTAAATTGCGTAGTATTTCTAAACACTAATAATATAGCTTTGTTCTGCGAACATAATGATTAAGAAATATGGAGTTTTTAACTTTTGTCACTGCGATCTCTTATTCGTCCCAGTTATATGTCTGTACTGTAAAACTACTTTTTTCGGCAGAACGATAAAAGCTACGAAAGAATGCAAATAGACTGGAAAATACCAGTTCATTGTCGTCGGATGACGACGTGACACATTGTGATTTAGGTATTTTTATTATTAAATTTAGGTACAGTAAATGTTATTTAATGATAATATCGATAATATTACAACGTTGAAGTTAAATAGAACTGTATACGAATGCCTTTTTGAACGAAACGTAATGTACTGCTCCAGACGTCAACAAAATATAATAATAATTTTAAATCTCGAATGAATATAAACTATTGATCTACGACGTATGTTAAATTACTTGATAGTTCAGTGAACTACAAATCGGGAAGCAAGAACTGTTCTCTATTTGATGCAAATTGTATTTGAACTTGTGACATTACAGCTAATTTACATTGACTTATTACGCTTATTTAGCTGTAACCTTGCACTTGATTCACTGCCCGATGATGCATCGTGACATCCAGAGGCGGAAAACAATGATATTAATAAAATATTTACATAAAATAAGTTGTGGGAATAAAATTGAAAATGCTGGGCATTACGTTTCCTCCAATTATTGTGTAATACACTGAAGATTGAGAACAGTGATGTTGAGACGAGAAAAAATCATGAAGGAAGATGACTAAGCGAGGAATAATGTTACAATCCCTGTTCTTGTTGCTATTTATTTATACACAATAATTACTGTAATATTTACTCTGTTGCAAACAGATTTGCAATTGGATCTTTATCCCGCATAAATTTCACCGTTGGTTCCAAAACTTTTAATCATCCGGATCATGACTATTTTTTTTTTCTACTGCGACACATAGGTGAATAGTAACTACGATTGGACTTTTATGTGTACATATATATCAAAGTATATAAATATCAAACACGTATATAAAGTCGAAGAACCCGAGTGTAAGCATCTGATACTCGTTAGATCACCAAGATAATTACTTTACGAAGACCAACTGATTGCAGTTTTTTTTTTGTAAAATACATCCAAGTAATGTATGCCTATAAAGACTTACTGAAAGAAATGAAATCGGTGGAAAAGAATTCGTGCAACACGTTGTAAGGAAATGGTGGAAGACAAAATCAATATGAAAAATGTAAAACTATAATTCTTATAATTATATAGAGATTATTTTAATGTTATTATTAATTAAAATAAATCTCAGCTTTGTAATCGATTGTGTTGTTCTACCTGACTTCTATGAATTTCTTTGATGCACATTACACGATCCAAACTTCGTATGTTTTGAATAATCGCGTTTACGAAATATCAGCACGTAAATAACAACATTTTCAGTGTAAAACATAAGTGCACGCCGTACTTGAATGGAACAAACTTGCATTAAAACAAGTAGGTCTACCTAATCACCTAGGATTTTTGTAATTGTTTAAAAGCTTTTTCACGTGCAGGAAACCCGCAACAATTCATAGTAGGATAATCGACGTTTCATAGGCTATCACCATAAAGGTGAAAGGTCACCACGCAATAATGCATAATCCGGTTCCGAAGTACAAAACTAATTGTGTACAGCCCTTGTCACCAACGCTCGTCTTCATCCAGTTCTCCGAGAACAATGATACATTATTAATGAAACTATCGCATTTCTTCCCCTTTACTCATGATACGGAATTAAATAACCTTGGGAAGTACGAATTTATAAGGAACAAGCGCAGAATAAAAAAAGGGAACGTATGCACTCGTGATTCTGATTTCGACGCAACAAGTGGGAACTTGGAATGATATCAGATTTCGAAAGGCATGCGCCGCGTTTGCATTGCAATTTCGTCGAGTATATTGTATTATTTGAAATCTATAACACATATCTAAAGTCAACATTTGTCTATTATTAATCGTGTAAACGCGATTATGTTTGTCTATGAAACAACGCGTAAGAAGATACGATAACATGAATATGAATGAATTACATCTTCAACGAGGACAATCGTTTAATGAGTCAAACGCTGATTGAATATTTCTTATTCAACTGCATACAAGATTATTCGAGAACTCTTTGCGTTAATCATTTGTTTCACATGATTCATCATAAATAATGCGCTTTAACAGTAATGGTTTCAAACATTTCAAATATCATCGAGCAGACCATTATTTAACATATTACAAAACACGGAACAATATTCGTTTAACACAAACCGAGCCAAAAACAAGTCATTTGGTATTGGTTTCTGTTTTTGCGGAGACATTTATTTAAAAAAATACTATGAGTCTGTTTTAGGGTTTAATTTTTCTTCGAAATTGGAATTCTCAGCTACTCTGTTCTTTATCGGTTTACATATACTTTACTAAAAACTAGATACATATATGTAGTATGTATATATGTATATATGATATATGATATATATCGGCATACCGATTTTTTTCTCCTTCCACGTATACATACATATTATATGTTATATACGTTATAGTAGGATCAATTATGTTTTTTTCTTTATCACGTACTTACATACTTGACATGCGATATATACATACGCGTATATACATGGCGCTTCTGATCATCCGATGTTACGTCAGCATTGCCCCTCTCTATTCCTAACAGGCGCTCCTACTATTCCAAAACGCTTAAAGAACTACACACATACATGTCGACGCATTCGAATCGTTTTTCCACGTGTAAAGAAGTGATGAAGTATCATACGTGGACCGCTCAATAATAGTTTATTACGTCACGAACCGATTCGGCCCTCGTTCATAACGGTCAGAGTACGTAGTCCGGAAGAGTACTTCTTCGTAACAGCTTTTCAAACGTTCTTTTTTGTGCTTCCGTCGTTAGAAAGAAAGAGGCTTGAAAATCGTATTCATTTTACACACCAGAGTACGTTGGCAGTACCCGGCAACATTTAAAAGGTAATACAAAATCATCCCCACCTCGTCAGAGATTTACAACTAAACGGTGTGCATCTTATCTTGATACCCTTATCGTTAACCGTAAAGAAAATATTCCGGTTTTAATCAATGTGATCCAAGAAAAAGAAATCCTCGATAAACTACGATTCACATTGATGGTAAACGATTTAGATATTTATCGAAGTACTTCCACGAAACGAAATTTCATTAAGTCATTGGGATACCAAAGCATATGTAGATGTACACATTGGGAAGCCCGATAGATTTTTACTGTGCGATCAATATATATTGAATAACTCATCATCATTTTTCATCGGCTAACACTTTTGATTCGTACTTTGAATTTCTATAGTTTGTACGTTAAATATTAATATATAATCGCGATAAAAAGGAACCGGTTTTGTATCTCCGCCCAGACATTTCGGAGCGGCAACTCTTTCCGATTCTACCTGGAGTTAAGTTCGAAATAAGTTTCTTTCTTTTTATAACTTGAATATGACGCATAAAATGTATTAAGAATTCTTTAACTGTACGTGATTAAAGAATTTCGTAACAGTATAAAGTATGGTTTGATATAATCGTTATATCGTAACTTTCTTGGAACGAAGGAACAGGGTAGGAATCGGGAATGCGGCTTAATTGGGTTGGATTATTTAACCGTTCCCATTTTTGCGGAAACGATACTGGATCTAGGTAAAGGTATTATAAGTACGGCTTCTTGTCCTCGTTTATGGTTCACCGTGTGCCTTCTAATACAGCAGCGACACGCTTATATTACGGATTTTATTACCTGGGGTTTATTCTGCCGTTATTCCGCCCCTGTTAGCTATGTGGAAGCGCTTCGAATGCGCAGAATATCCACGCCAAGTGCGTGGCGGGTGTCTGCTGGCTCAGCTGTTAATTGTAGTATGTAACAGTATCCTGATCGTTAACGTACCACCGCGATAAAGTTCATAGTTTCTTGGTATCACTGGTCACACCGGAAACGGATTTTGTAAGGTTTTTTATTGATATCTTCAGTGAACGCTCTTTTGAAAAAGTCGTACTTTTCCGTTGGATTCCATCGTTTGTCGGTACTCCTCCTCACGCGTAACGAAATTAGGGCGTGAAAAGGTTCGTCTCATTCTATATGTTATATCTCGAATATTTCATATTATCGTATAATTATAAATGTTATATAAACGTTTAACGTGTCAAGGAAGAATATCAGGTGTCCGATCAACTTTCTAAATTTGAATGAAAATTATCATCCTGAAACTGTGCTTCAGATATTAGATCTTCGTCTATCTTTCTGCTTTTCCATACTGAACGTTGCAATATATTTATTCCAATTTGTTAGTGTTTTCCAGCAAATAAATGTAGATCAACAGAATCTCGTTGAATAGTAATAATTATTAGTGTCATTAGACATGGGTGGTTTTAAGAGAAATTTCTTGTACCTGTGTTTACTCCCTGGGAGGCATATGATTGATGTTTTATAACTTAATGATTTGTGTTCATAAAACTGTACTAGTGACAACAGTCAGTTATGTTAAAGTAAATTGTGACGATCAGGTAAATCGTAGCGAATCACGTTTAAATTAGTTCGAATTTTAATCAATTAGAATTTGTTGAGTATTGTGTGTGGTGCGCGCGGACGTGTGTGTGGGTGTGTGTATACATGTGTACATCCATACATCTGCCTCTTATAAATAAATACTGATATTGTTACATGTAAAAATAATAATTATAAAAGAACTCTTTACATTGCATTTCACAGTTTTATTTCACCATTGCATGTAACTCTGTACCTTGTCCTTCTGTCAAGAGTAATGTGTATATGACTTACATATGTGTTAAACATGCAAATCATCTTCTGTTATTTCTTCAAGAAAGTAAGCTAATCCAGTTTTGATTTGTTTCATTCATCAGGATTTGTATGGACCCAATATTGAAACAATAAAAAATGTCCAGAAAGCGTGCTAGAGAAGAAACTATGTTGAACTCTACATCACATATAGATAATCAAAATGGTGAAGATGCATCATGTTCTAGAGAAGATTCACCTGTATTTCCTGTGAGTACTTTTATCAGCACATCAATATCACAGAGATGCTAAAATAATAAATACTTAATAATATTTAGAAGAGATAAAGTATTGTTTTATTATTAGAACAATAATTCAAAGCTTCTAACTATAAAGTGATTATTTTATTCATTGTAGATAGGTATATGTGTGTGTGTATTGATCTTTTTCATCACCTGTTGGCTGTTCTTTTCTTAAAGATGTTTTAAGTAATTCATTTCTCACCTACATTCAAAGATTACATAATAGATCATTTTGTCAGTTTAGGATATCTCATGTATTTGTGTGTACTATGTCATTGAAAAGTCCACACCATCTTTTTATAAGTCAGTTATGTCTAAGAATTCCCAGCTTATACAATATCAATTGTGCCATGACACCAGATTAAATGTGAGATTAATTGTAATCAATGACACATACAATGTGTTGTCTAGTTAGTAGCCAATACATAGAAATCATATGTCTGACATTACTGATAATGGTCTTGTATGATGCAAGATTGGCAATATCTAAACTGATATAATTCTGTGAATACCCTGCTCTCTAAGTAGTCTTACTGGAATATTTGATGAGTTACTATGCTAAAAAATGCATTGCATTATGCATTGTACTTTAATTTTAGTTCATTAATATTTTGTGTATGGCAAAAACTTCTTTAAACCAGAAGCAAATTGAAGTGCACACTACTATTTAAGTAATGAAACTACATGTTTAAAAGTATTATATAAAGAAGATTTGCATTTTTAAAAGTGAAACTTATTTTTTGAAAAAAAGGATAAAGTTCAATTTTTTTAAAATACATTTTTTGATAATACGAAACAGCTGGTGAAAATGACTTGGGGAAGCAACAGGAACTATGATCCCAATATTGTTACAAATCAAATTTCACTCAAACAGTATAATAGTGAAATCTCTGTTTGTCACAGAGGACTTCCAGTGAGTTTACTTTTTTTTATAATCATTTTTAAACGATGTATATTTCAACATAATATGTTATATCATTACCTTATATTAATAAGACTATTTCGCCTAAAGTGCTAATGTAGATATTAATTTTCCATTAATACGCGCCCGCTTAGAAACATACCGAATTCTCATAAACCGCGAAAGAAAAGAAATTTGGATTTTTATCATATCGCGGATATGCGGAATTAAATTGAGTATGAAAACATACTCAAATTAAACCTTAGAAAGTCATCCCTCATGATTTTCTGTTATTAGATTTCAATTTTCATTTGATGTGATATATTTATATTGTTTTTAAAATTATTAAATTACAGAAATATACACGATATAATTGCTGCATCATACAGATTTCTTCATATTATATTTATTATATGCATGATGATAATGCTATAAAATATATTTGCTTTTCTATATCTTCGAAATATAGAAGAATATACTGCATTTCGTAATTCGCTATTTTTTAAATAGTTTCTTTTTGTTTAAATTATTATCATGTTTTTGATAAATAATTTCAGTCAATATGCAAGGAAGCTCCTTTCAGTGATGACCCCGAAGCACTTGCTGAAAGAAATGCTTGTGATTACACTACCAGAATTACATTGAAGATGGCAAGAAGTGGAAAAGGTTAGTGTTAATGGAAAAAGAAAAATAAATTGGTTACATATACAAACAACTAACAAAAACATGATTTTTGTAGCTCCCAGAAGAGTCAGAGTTTATGCAGATGGTATTTATGATCTTTTTCATCAAGGACATGCGAAGCAGCTACTCCAAGCAAAAAATATTTTTCCAAATGTCTATCTTATTGTGGGAGGTAAGAGAATTAATATATCACATTAAACTCATAACTGTATACTTTCTCTGTTTATAATAATAACATTAGTTTATGACTTTTAACTCTTTAACAGGTTTAGTATATTACAGCATATGATATATAATTCTCATAAAATTGCAGTTTGTAATGATGAGCTAACACATAGCAAGAAAGGCAGAACTGTAATGACAGATTTTGAAAGGTATGATGCAGTCAGGCATTGTCGTTATGTAGATGAAGTAGTCAGAGATGCTCCCTGGGAATTGGGTGACGATTTTATAAGCAAACTCAAGGTAAAACTTTCGTAAAATTATGCTGATATTTTTTCCTGATTCATGTATAGGCCTGGGTTAGGTCTAAGTTAGGTCTGGGTTTGGTTTCATACATAAAATGTTTGCTTATTTCAGATCGATTTTGTTGCTCATGATGACATACCATATGTGACTGATGACAGTTCTGATTGTTATGCTGCACTTAAAGCAAAGGGCATGTTTGTAGCCACACAAAGGACAGAAGGAGTTTCAACTTCAGATATTGTTGCAAGAATAGTTAAGGATTACGACATTTATGTCAGGAGAAATCTTGCGCGCGGCTACAGTGCGAAAGAACTTAATGTGTCTTTCTTGAATGTAAGTTTAGCTTTTTTTGGGGTCTACTGCATATGTATTATGTGTATGATTGATCTATATGAAAACTGTACTTAATTATTTACTTCGTTAATATAGGAGAAGAAATTCCGACTGCAAAATAAATTCGACGATTTAAAAGACAAAGGAAAACGGGTCATGGAAAATATTGGTGAAAAACGTATGGACATGATTAGTAAATGGGAAGAGAAGTCCCGAGATTTTATCGACGCTTTCTTGTTACTATTCGGAAGGGAAGGCAGATTGGTGGGTATTTATGCGGGAATGTTCTTATTAATTATCTTCTACTCGATATTACTAATCCACTGCAGACCGCGCTCTTGTAAATAAATAGAATTTCGAACTCTGCACTGTACAATTTTATGCACCGAAATATATTGTGATATTTTATATGCTTTAGAGTATTATTTTAAGAAGTAATAAAAGAGATGTATTTTTTCAAACATGGATTTCTTATTTGTAATTTTGTATTGGCTCGTCTTATTTACATTTGTTTATTGGAGTGTGTTACTGATCGTTGCGTATTTGTAGAAGAGTATGTTGTCTATTTATGTTTGTGACGAGTTTTGTGTTTTGATTTACAGTCGACAATCTGGAATGAAAGTAAAGGTCGTTTGATGCAAGCTCTTTCGCCGCCAGCAAGTCCCAAAAGAGATGGCAGTCCCAATAGCAGTAATAGCAGTCACAATGATGAAGACCAGACAAGGTACATCACAGCATTCGAGTCAATTGACTAACATGCAACACTACTTCATTCTGTATCTACTGCTTCTATATGAAAATCTCCAAATACTTCATTCATTTCCAGCATGTTATGATAGTATACAATCCCAATGTTTTTAAAAGCTTTTGCAAATATTCGAAGAAAGAAATATTTAATGGTAACATGATAGTGAATTACTGACTATATTAAATATGTAAATATTTTTTTAATTTTATATCTAAATATATCACAAACATTCATTGTGCCGTATTATCGCTTTTAAGAAAACACTTATATATATCACCGCGGGTTTAAAAATTCAATATAACTCAATTAATCCATTTTGAATTCTTCTTCGATGCCGATCAGCATAAATGAAACCTTGAGATCCAAAGCCACTAGTTTATATTGGCCTAATATCATGATTAATCAATGTTCGACACATTTTATTTTACAGTCCACCGCCAAAAAAGACTGGGCGCTATGACTTTTCACGAAATAAACACTACTTAAGTGACGACTATAGCGATGATGAAGAGGAAAATGTGCACACGAAAACATAGAGCATTTCTTTTAAAACAGCATGTTTACTCTGACCAAAAATATTGTGCAATCTCTTCAAGAAAATTTACAGGTATTTTTTTTCATACAACCACCTGGTTAGCCGATATATGATAAAGTTCACCGATATGCTTAATTTATGTATGGTATGATTTCATACTATACGGCGGATAAAATTGCATGCAACGTTATACGTGCCTTGAGCGCACTTTTAAATTATTATTCATAACAAGATGTGTATTACTGTTCGATTACATAAACGAGTCATACAGATCATTTAAGATGTCTGTTTTTCGAACAGATCATGAGATTTCTTTGTCATCAAGCGCGATCTTACTTGCATCTTTAACAGTAAGTTCCTATGTTCAGTACTCAATGAAAGTTTGTTATCTATTTAGAATCTTCGATTTTGTTACATCACTTTGCAAAGTCGTTAAATAACATATCTTGATTGTAATAGATATGAAATTTAATAACGGTGCAAACGTTATCTATTGATACTTTCATATCGTTTCAAATTATTGTATTATTCATTTTTGTACAATATATTTTAGAATGAGTACCTCATAATTGAACGATCGTAAGAAAAATGTTATACATTTTGCAGACGAGAATTCATCCGCAATATATATTAAATCAGGTTTCAATACTAATAGATTCTTAAGATTATTATCAATCGATATGCCGTTTTAAATTTCGACTATTTCTCCGATCAAGATTCATTACTTCGCAAATGTATATTGTATTATTCATTTAGTCGCGGAATCGATAGTATGAAAATATGAAACAAATGAGACTGTAGGAATTTATAAAAAAAACTGTTACATAGAAAATTATTTTAGTACGCCGAGAAAGATAATGAAAATTAATAGTATACACTGGATACTGTTGTATCTTTCATTATTCATAATCTTTTTCATTTAATCAATCCATTAAAGACAAGAATCAAGTGAAATATCGTTAATAGTAATTATTATAATTATCACTATCACCATCATCACAATCATCATCATCATCATCATCATCATCGCCAATGTTGCTATTATTTAATACTTTTCATGCGTTCCTAGAAAAAAAAACTCAGAAAAATCCGATAAAATAGATCATCGTCATTATTAAATAATGTTTTTATATAACCAAACTGAAGAGGTTCGAGAGATACGGATATACGCATATGTATATTAAAGTAGACAGTAAATTTTACACGTGGTGCTTTATTTATAAACACACGAATTTGCTAATCCTGGAATTGTACATTTTGTTATATTTCATACATCTGAAGAATTTCTTTTCACCGTGATCTCTTTAGCGTGTAAAAATTCGAATGTATTTGCTACCTAGAAGAACATAATGTTCGCTACTTATTATGCAAAAGAATACAATTATCTATTGAAAATAGATATTTTCATTAATAATGTACATTTCCAGGGATGACGTAAACTGTCGAATACATTTTAGATATGCGGCGGGAGGTGGCCGACTGTAAAAGATCTGTATGAAAAATGTATATTTCTATACATCGATAAGCTTCTGTTTCGTAAAATGTACCAATGGTGCCCGATTTTGACACCTTTAGAATAATGAGTACGATGCGTGGTGCATTGATTTGGCGTACGAGATAATATATAAATTATCATAAGTTACATTAATCATCCTATAAATCGCCCAAGAAAAATCTTACTGTTCGATTATCCATAATAACATTTATGTCTGCTTAATTCCTCATTAGAAGCGCACAGATTTTTCCGACGATTGAATAAGTTCGTTTTACATTAAGCCGAAACGTTTAAGAGACTTAAATGTTTCCGTCTTTTAATTTAGTCCTAATTCGTTCATTCTGCGTGCAATTTCTTATATGTGAAGTCCGATAATGATGTTAAATGTATGATTTTTAAGAGGAGGTTCATCACGCGCCTCGATTAATTTGTACACGCGAAATAAATCTGATAAATATTTAACATCATTTTGCGTAAGTCTCATTGAAGTATCGTTAAATTTGTCCGAAGGTTGTGTACAGAAAACATTGGTTCAAGATCATTGACACGAACGATATTTAATTGTCATGTTCATTAAGATTCAGAAATTTATTTCTTCTTAGTTATAAAATCGAGTTCATTAAAAAATCGCATTAATTTTCAAGGTGACGGAAACACATCGTGAAATAAATCTCATTAGTAAAGTGTGTAAGTTCATTTGAATATTTGCGTACGCTTTTGTATTTTAAAAATAACAACTTACATATACAAGGAATTGTGCACCAGTGTACGTTTATAAGTTACTCCGAGGAACAGCTTATGTATCCATGTGATCTATTTATGTATTTATATTTTCCTACAACACGAGCGTGAGTGAGAATACGCTCCATTCATCAATGTACATTGAATTCATAGAAATCTGTTGTTACATTTATTTTTAGAACGGCAATAAAAAGAGCTGATAAAACCCCGCGTTTGAGCTTCCCTGATAAGTACGACCGTCTACCCACATACTTGTCAGTGAAATTGATAATATATTCACTCAAATATGAAGAATATACTTATTTAATTATTCAGTAAAGCATATGTAACCGATGCAGATATTTGTTATCGAAAGTTGCTATCTAAAAATAGAATCTCAGCTATTCCCGTATCGTAGTAACAGACCTATCATTTTTAACGGACAACGCGAATTTCAAAAATTCAAATTATATCGAACGGCGATTCCTCCGGCAGTGTTGCCAACCTTCCGATCCTTCCTCGAGTTCCGCATGGTCGATTTAAATTCGCGTTACTCGAGCTCCGTAATACGTTTCTTAAATAATACGACCATACATTTCCAATGTATCTTTAAATTGTAATCGAAGAGAAGAAGAATTTATTCTTCGCGCGGATAATTAAAGAACAAGGAATTACGGAATGCGATTGGCAATACCTAACTACAGGTTAGAGCATTCCTTTATGTTGTAACTTCAGGTTACTATTGGTTTTAACGCGCGTACAACTTCTGTGACGAGTCCGTAACTGTTTTCGAATATTTCGTGCGATGTAACTTTAATCAGTGGTATTTCGCTCGCTTTTACATGAACGGTTATACATATCGGAGTCTAAATCCACCGATAATCAGGACGATTCTCGGCGTATAGAATTTAGACTCCGATCCGTAACGAATCGGTGCTTTGTAACTGATCGATCCGGTCTGAAGTGAGCGAAATTTATCAATCGGTTTTGTGTTCGGGAGGACAAGGGTGGAAGGGTGAGTGAGACAGAGCTACGGGTAAAATATGTAAGCGAGAAAGGGAGGAAGATAATCTTTGTATTAGTGTGCTTGTAGTGGTAAATGGACAGTGTAACAGAGAGAGAGAGAGAGATATAAACCGTGGTGCTACTGGTAAATACGAGTGCGTGCGATTCCATGACTTTCATGTTGAAATCAGTAGAAAAACGGTGCGGATCGCGCGGTCCTAGTGTTCACAATGGATTTTAAATAATTGGTTGATGAGAGAAGTGTCGTTGGGTGTCCGAGGCTGTTATATATTCGTGTATTCTTATGTACGAAGAAGAGCTTACGGGCGTACCGATGTTGTAACGAACGGCCAAAATGGAAGAGCAAAGCGTTCATAGCAGTATCAGTGATATAAATAGTGAAGAGGCAGTTAGAAGTGAACGTAAGTCTGTCAATATTAAATCATATTTTACATGGAGGATGCGCGCCAGCCAGAACGATAATTATTGTCTTCTATCGTTTGGCTCGCGTTAATTAGATTTACTCTCGGAATTAACAGAGGCACCTGCGAAACTTACTAACCGTACCTCACTCTTTATCAAAACTCACGCGACTAAGCTCTCGTGCATTATATCTGTCACTCATTCTTGAAATCATCCCCGAGTGAACCGCGAAAAT
Source organism: Nysson spinosus (assembly GCA_910591585.2). Taxonomy (NCBI): domain Eukaryota; kingdom Metazoa; phylum Arthropoda; class Insecta; order Hymenoptera; family Crabronidae; genus Nysson; species Nysson spinosus. Next base: position 4,045,523 of record OU342837.1, on the reverse strand, counting down.
GATACGTTACGACTAAACCTACATTCGTATACTTATGTTATCGTTGTTTTATATTCAAATTAAATGATACGAATACTACGCTGTCGAATTTTAACGAAACGATTTCTCCGGACTCTCTGGCCTTGACTTATTCTCCAAAATTACGTCAGTAACGAACAATTTGTCAGTCGGGGAATATCCTTATATGTTTTTGCGTAGCTCCGCCGTGTACGCGGGTTTGGAAATTACAATACCGTTGCCATTTATTTTCATGTCCCCGTTCAAAGGTTAATCACGCGCGTGAGTCAATTAGCAAAATCTGGAGAAAAGAAGTATTTTTGTCGAGCGAGTTATTTCTTTCCTCCGGTTGGGGGTGACGGGAACAAAATCGTGGGATCCTTAATTTCACACCGTATCGCAGTTTTTCATTTGTAATACTATTTTTATACTTCGCTGGTATGACTACCGTGGGACTTTGTAAGAAAAAGAGGAATTCCCACCCTCGTTTTTCGAGATGTTTGCATTAGGTGTGTATCGACTCACCGTCGATGATCGATCTTTCAAATTACTTGAAATTTCAAATTACTCTCGCTCGTAAGTCGCGCATGCTTCGTACTTACGTGTTTATATTCGATTTATGGGTTCCTTTGAAATTTGAAATCAGAAGGAACATAAGAGGTTCCTCATAGCCTTTTATGTGAAACAAGATTAGGGACACAATAATAGGTATTTACTGCAGTCTTTGTCTGCAAACATAACAGGATAATCTTGACCATAAATAGGGAGTTGTTTATTATATTTGTGAATCATACTCCGAAAATTGACTCACTACCTTTTGGGAAAAACTATTATTTGAACTTTCAAGAATACCAGTTTGACCCTTCATCCTTGGATACATGTTATTCCTACTTTATTATCTATGCTGACAACTGGTCAGATATCTCAGTGCTACACTTTTAATCTTTACTATTGATAATTCAAATTATTTTTTATTTTCTCCTGTATGTATTGTATGATTTTGCAATACCTGATTATTGTGGTTACAAGTGTTTGCAATAAGTTATTATATTACATAAAACATATATTAGTGCAGTGATACTAGCTGGTATTAATTTTCTTGAAATTTTCTATGTAAAATAAAATGGCTCAAGGTACTTCTTGTTAGCACCAGTTTTTTTTCATTTTGTGTGTAATGGTAATTTTGATGTCAGTTGTTTTTTATTCTGTGTTTAGCTGTGATTATACCACGTAAGAAAAGGATATGCCTGATTGGTGCAGCTGGTGATGATCCTGCACTAGGTGCTGCTGCTCAGCAGTTTAGTGTACCTGTCCTCAAATCCGAAACTGGTTTAGAATATATAGATGATACAGCTTATTGCACTTATTTTATACTCAAAGAATTTGAGGGACCTGAATATGATGCTCTTCATAAAAGTGCCCATAGGTAAATACAGATTGATGATATTTCTGAATGTATTAGATATGCATGCTAAATGTTTGTTTCTACTATGATAATATTACTAAGGATTTCTAAAATCCTTTTCAGAATATTGGGCCCAACAGCGCTTTTGCAATTGGCAGAAAGAAAGGACTCACTACCTAGTATTAATAGACCAATGTATACACAAGCTATGGTAGGCACAGTAGTTGTATTCACTGGATTTAGGAAGAAAGATGAATTGGTGGGTATTGTAAACTTGAAAACAACTTTGTATTTTATCATAACTATGTAGAGATATGATACTAAAGCAATGCTTGTACATTAGACAAAGCTGATCAACATGATTCATAATATGGGTGGAAGTATTAGAAAAGAAATGGGTGCAAAAGTGACGCATCTCATTGCTAATTGTTGTGGCGGAGATAAGTATAGATATGCTGTTACATTTCGGGTACCAATTATGTCAATGGATTGGGTGACTGCATTGTGGCTTGCCAAAGACGAGATTTCCAGTTATGGAAGTAATGAGGAATTGGTAAATATAATCTTATGGACATCGATTATTTAACCCTTTGTCCTCGAAAGACGACCGGGAGTCGCCAAGTCGTTTTATCGTGGGAATTCGAGTGTCGACTGAGAGATAACGAAAAATAACTGGCGTTAATCTAAACGTCGCTTCTCAATCGCCACTCAAGTTGCCGCGAAGTTGTATTAATTACTGAACGGTGACTGAGAGTCGCCTCGCGAGTACAAAGAGTTAGCAATACACGTTTGTGGAACTTTTTTCTATTAGAAAAATGTCATTGTATTTTTGGTAGATCGCGAACTATAAGCTGAAACCGTTTTTTGGTGCAAAAGTATGTTTCTTTGGATTCCCTGAAGAGGAAAAAAGGCATATGTGTGAGGTGTTGCAACAACAGGGTGGTGAATCAACGGAAATCGATGATCCGAATTGTACGCATGTGGTAAGTGTATGCTAAACTTTATATGTATAACGACGAATTATAAATGATTATTACAGTTACTACACGTAAATAATAAATTTCATTGCGAAAATAACACAGCGCTCGTAAAAGACAGTGTAGCGCGAATGTTATATCGATAAAACACTACATTGTTTAGGTGACAGACGTAGGAAGTCATCAGCACAAGAAATCAAATACTTCTCTTACTATGCTACCTCATATCACAAACCCTAATCACATTCCACATTACTACATGAAAACACAACCATTCTCCTTCACTTTTTACAATCCATATACTAATACTATACCCACCGTAATAAAAACAGCATTTCCAAATAATAGTACGCGATATATTAATCGTATAAACACGGCTAAAAATTCGATTAATAAAGATCGTTTATCGCATACATTTCCTTCCATAACTCGGTGCATTGGGCATAAGGAAACTAAGATAGATTGTTTAATTGCCGATAATGTTAGTCAGGATTCTGCTATCTGCATGGACGACAATTTATCTGATTTTCAAAACTTACAAGATGAATCGGACAATATGTCCGATTTATCCGTAGCACGTACTGATTCTGGTATTGATATGTCTGTATCAACGAAATATTCTCAAAATATAACATACATTAATGATTTAACAGAGGCCAAAAACAATAATTCAACTGTAACATCTAGCAGTTCCGTACTTTCATTATCGGTATCGAATTATGAAAAAAAGATGCAAGAAGTGACCGAAACATTTTCAACAGATAACTCTGATGATGGAAATACTTTCGATATTCCATTAACATCGGATAACTTTAAATCTTCAACACTCTCAAAAAATAATAAGAAATCTATCAGCCACGAAACTCACTCGTCAAAGTCTTCAAACTCTATACAATTTATACAAAATACTTCCTTCTCATGCAGAAAGATCGTAACTCCTAGGCGTTATATAAAATGGCGTAAAAGTAAATCCTGCATGTCAATTCACAAAGTAACTTCTCCAGAAAGATTCAGATTTATGAAAATGCATTCACATCCTAATTTATTAAAATCACATGATTATGAATTAAATGATTCGTTATTGCATGATTCTCCTACTTCAGCAACCAAAAACAGAAGCTTCTTAAGTTCATGTAAATTAAGTACTTCTATATTATCGAAAGTTAAGGGTCATTTAAATTGTTCTCCAATGTTTAAGCAATATGCACTTATTAATCCTCGTCGAGAAACCACGGATAATTTTCCCCGACAAAAATATACTCCTTTACCGAGTCCGTTTCCTATACCTGCTAAGGTAGCAAAATTATCAAACACCGAACGCTGCACACGAAGTACTTTTACATCTGATGGAACAAATTCCACCCTTCCGTCAGAAATTTCTACTCTGAGAGGTGATCATACAAAACCAGAAAAACAGCGGGAGGAATCATTACTCGCGGTATCTTTATTTTTTATCGGGCATTTCAGGTCTGGGAAATGTTTAGGGGTAGTAAATGTTGTAAGGCGTCAATACACGGGGATAATTAGGATTGATTTCATACACTCTTCATTATACAATTACACCAAAGATCAGGCGAATATGATTCGTAAACTTATTAGAGGTAGATTGAGATTCACTAACATAAGTAATTCTATTAATATGGCGATAATTAATGCAAAGTTAGTGTTAGTGAATTCGTCATTATATAACTATGTCATCCATACAACAAAGTAGCAGTCATCTATTTGTGCATGTTTCATTATGCAATAGAAAGACCTCTATCATAGGTCAGTAATTTATTCATTGGGAATGATGTGCCGTTATTATGTTTGATTAAAATATATGTATGTGTAACGTGAATAGTTTTACAATACAGTGCCAATATTAATTAACATCCTCCTATAATTTGGTTGTCCATTCGTCTAACAAGAATTTAAGTATTGGTAAATTACATGGTTATTACTTGTACTATTATGTATTTGTCATATGTGTTTTAATTAAAAATATGTTGTTCGTTCGCTCACGTAACTTTTCCCTGTTTTAGGTCGTTGATGAATCTAACGTAAGCGCATTACCAGATTTAGCCTCTGTTAGAGCTCATATTGTCAAAGCCGAATGGTTTTGGACATCCGTTCAAAATGAAGGTGCAGCGGATGAGAAGGAGTACTTATTCGAAGACGTAAGTTTCCTAAAACTACTTGATTACCTTTTCATATAACTCTATGTCTCTTTTTATTTGTATTTAGTATCTGGAATCGGTTTTATCGCCAAGTGTGTCAGCTAGACGCGATAGCCAACAAGCAGCTACACCAAGTACGGCGTCTACAAGGCGGAAACGTAAACGGCTTGCGGAAACTCTATCTAGTTTAGTGCAAAATGGAGCAGATTCACCAGCTGTGCACAAAAGGCGATCCAGCATTAGTGATGCTGGCCATCTGAGCGTTAGTGGGAGCTTTCTTGATTGCACAGCAAGTCCCGATAAGCAACTACTCGATGGTGAGTTGTTCGCGTATAGCATTTGCTTTCATATATAATGCTTTCTTATAATGCGAAGTGTTCAACTTAACGCATTGTACGCCGGGTATATTTCAGTTGTTCAAAGTGTTATAAAAAGTGGCGGTTACATTTTCTACCAACGAGGAATGAATATTTGATAGAAAATATATTAAAGACTTTTTACATTTTCACAAAATAGTATATAGTAAATATTTCCAGAAAATATACTATAATTTTATTGGATGTTCGCTATCTGCGCTTTATATACTGATAGCGGAAACCCGCGATATCGCGGGACCGGCGTACAATGTGTCGACTAGCTATATTTTAACTATGTATCGTCAGATTAACAATCCTATTACATCTTCCCTTCCTTTGTGGTTCATTCAATTTTCGTACAAAAAGAAATCGTGTTTCGCTATCTCTGTTTGAAATTGTGTGGTGTTGTAATAAATAAATGGCAATAATGAATACTGATAAACGATGATCAAAAGGAGTGATATTAAAGGCTTAACAAAGGTGTAAGGTTTTTAACAATATTTAACATGAACCAGATGAAAGGGAAGATTACAGTAAATTGAATTATTAATAACTAACAGATATTCCAGAGGTGGAAGCTGTTAATACAGAAAGCACTAGAAAGAATCTATCACCGCGGCATCAAGTGTTTCTTGAATTAGTGCAAACAGAATCGAACTACGTTGGTATTCTCAGCACGATCATGACGGTGAGAATAATGTTCTAATTTATTATAATACGCAAATGGATTATTTCATATTATTATAACAATGATATTCGTGTTTATTCGCAGTTGTTTAAGTCGCCATTGGAAGATCTTATAGAAACTAGTGGGGAGTTATTAAATAGTACAGAAGCCAAAATTATTTTTGGTAATTTCCCACCGATTTATGAAGTGCATAAAAAGATGTTAGAGGAACTGAGATATAGTGCTGCTCATTGGATGGAGGACGTTAGCATAGGTAATATATTTCTGAAGTTTGCACCTGACCTAGTCAAGGCGTATCCACCATACGTCAACTTCTTCGAAAATACAAAGGAGATGCTAGACCAATGTGATCAGAACAAACCGCGGTTTCATGCCTTTCTGAAGATTTGTCAGACGAAACCCGAATGTGGCAGGCAAAGTTTAAAAGAGTTATTGATTAAACCAGTACAAAGGTTACCCAGTATTAGTTTATTACTAAATGGTAAGCAATAGGATTGTTATATACTTCAATTATCTCCGAATTATTTGCGAATAATGACAAAGATTGCACGTTACAGATATCCTTAAACACACGAGTAAAAATAATCCAGATCATAGTGCTTTGGAATTATCAATTAGCAGTATTAAGGAAGTCATGACGTATATAAATGAAGATAAAAGAAAGACCGAGGGCCAGTTAGCTATGTTTGACATATTCAATGAGATTGACAACTGTCCGCCACACTTAGTTTCATCACATCGATCATTTATTTCGAAGTGCGATGTGATGGAACTTAGTGAAGGATTAAGTGGACGTGGTGACCATTTAGTCCTATTCCTATTTACCGATACTCTTGAGATTTGTAAAAAGAGGTCGAAAGCCTTTAATTCGTTAAAAAGTCCTAACACAGCGAACGGATTACATACGGCGAAATTAAGTCAAGGAAAACCTTATAAACATATCAAAATGTTGTCTCTTAGTACGATAAAGAAAGTTGTCGATATTCGGGAAACTGACGGTACGTCATTCAGGTTATAAAACTCGTACGGTAATATTCGTAATAATCATTAACAATACTTACAGAATGCCATAAAGTATTTGCTTTAATGGTGAGGAGTAACCAAGAATTGAAGGAGAAGTTGTTCTCGTTTACAATCACTGATGAGGAAGTAAATAAAACTAATTATTTACGGACCCTGTGTAGGCAAATGGCTAACACAGTATGCAAAGCTGATGCGGTACGTTCGCGTGTTTATATCTATACTGTGTAAAGGTCGTCCAGTAACATTGAGACACTTGTGTATCTCTATCCCCACCTTCGCCTTTTACTGACTTTCAGAGTACAGCATTTTGCGGAGAAATAGCTGAGCCGAAATGTGCCTAATATTTATGGCTTTAAATATTTAGAAAGATTAATATGATCACTTCTTCCTTGTCGATTTTTTCTCGTGCTATTTTTTCGAAAATATTCTTTGATCGTATATGAGTATTTCACACAGAAAGGTCCTTCAACTGATTTATTCGGCGAAGTAGTTAAGCGATGATATAACAAATATTTTTATATTAATTAATGATTACATTTTTTTGCAAAGATGCTAGAGCTGGTATTCGATATGCCTATCGCTAGCAACAAACGTTTGTGTTTTTCATTTTCAGGATACGTTCCTCATAAGCCTTGATTCACATCAACTTGAAATTGACACAAGTGATGTAGCATTAGGAACTTTAAGTAAAGCATTTAAGTAAGTAATCAAAGTATTGCATTCTAATTTCGACGCATACACTTTTATACGATTGGTGTTTCTCTCATAACTGTAAGTTAATTTCTTAATCGGGACTTTGGTGGCATGCATATATTGTACACTATGTAAAATGTATTCGAAAATTAATATACTTACAGCTCTGTAGAGAAACATTCCACGGAATATTGTTTTATAATGTATAAATACTTAGCAACTTTTTGTTGGATTTTGGAGGGAAATGGTACAATAACTTTCGACAATTCGATTCCCCAAGCTTAGGATAAATTTCTTTCATTATTAGCTATGCTATGTGAGGGAAATTTGTAGTAAACATACTTGTAGTTAGAATACGGAAGAATTCAATGTAGGTTCATCACTAACCGATATATACATATACGCGACGTAGTATTATTACTATGAGTACGCGTGGATTTAAAAGATAATTTGAGATACAGTTTTGTGAGACCCACGTACGCTTTCGATGGAAATAAGTTGTATTAGACGATCTAAAGCGTTTTTCTCCTGTATTGCATGTTAACAAAAAATAATGGGGCGACGACTCGTTTGGTTGCAGGAGCCTATTTCATAATTTTTACCTGGAGTATATGGACCCGTATGTGTTCCTACTCAATAGCATGTGTGAAACCACGTTACATGTCCCACTACCGTCAGTTTTCGCACCAGGCTGATTTACATTTTTTTACTTGCTTTATTTCTCACCCCCCTGCTTATTCGAGTCAATCAATTTCATCCGTCAAATTCGTTCGATATGGATACAATTGAAATTATTGAAAAATATCGTTTGACCAGTTCAAGCATAATATTCACAATATCAGCCTGTTTTTATTGCGGATTATTAACACCACACTATTTAAAATATACAAGAATCTTAACAAACTTACCATTTTATATGATGATATGATATGAAGCCTTCAAACTTATGCACTGCGTTTCATTAATTTACATCGGACTCTTCTTCAGTTTTCGTAGGACATGAGAAATACATGTAATCTGTTGATTAACTTCACAAGTTGAAACACATAAGTTTCTATCCGTTTCTCGTAGTTAGTTGGTTGGTGGTGTACTTTTTATTGTAGCATGAGTATTACTTAAAACTACTGGTAGTTTATAATTGGCTTTTGCATGTATTACACATAGAAGTTATTCGTGACTTAATATTTACTTGAACTGGTTTATCATGTCTTGGGATTTTCATTACATTTTTGATCTTGCTGGAACAGCTCCCTTGTTTGTGGGAAGTTTTACTTCCTCCTAGCCGGCGATAAAATACATTAATAAATATTATTCAGCTTTCATTATCGCAGATAAGATTCCGAATAGTTATTAGAAACTAATATAGTATATTGCACACTGTGGAGGAAGTAAAGCTTCAGTGTTGGCTATATGTTTATCTATGATTTATGGTTAAATAGACTAAGAAAAAAGTATGTTTTTCTTCAGGTTCGCGTCCCGTACGAGGATGAAGGTCGGTAGGGCCTTTAGTTTTAATAAGACGCCAAGCAAACTAAAAAGAGCGATGTCTACAATGATGTCGCCGTTTGGATCGACGAATAGTCTTACCCCGGCAAGCCAGCAGCTTGCTCAGATGCGGCTCGCTAGTTGCAACAATATTAACGTTAGTTGACTATTTTTTATCGCATGTATCTTTGCACCTTTTGCTTATTTCTCTGCTTCTCCTTGCTTACTTTCATTTCACGACGGGAGATTGTTATCTCTTTTAAACCGCACCAATGAAAACATTATTCCTTTAATCAATTGCTTACTGCCATTGCAATTTTCTCGGCCCAATATTCTTTCGATCGAAACTGCTTCTCGCATCTCTTCTACAACGAGAAGTATCATTTTGTGCTTGAATATTTTGTTGGATATTGCTTATGCGTTTGATTAAACAGGGCTACACATTACTGGTAATGCTGCTTTTTTATTTGTATATATCACGATATCATATAATCGTATAAAAATCTTGGTATATTGGCGATATGGGTTTGTTACATTAACACGCCAATCTTTATAAATTTAAGACTTCGCGCGAGGACTTAAAAAGAGTAATTTATTGTATATTTAATATAATCTGTTATCTGCTTATGTACGACTTCATGCATTGCCCCGTCTAATTTCTGTTGCACCATTGACATCGATGCACCTACGTAACATATATGATTTATAATATTTTTGCTCGATTTCTGAATAATATTAATTATAGAACTTGTGTTCATGCTGATACAATATCAATGGATAAATTCTGTTCGCTAACACGTAAGTATACTACATTCAACGTATAAGTCGAGAATTTCCTCTTTTAGACGGATCTTTCGGTAATCTATTAATTGCCGTGTAATTGATATTACATGATCGCATTATCATAAACGTCTTCTCTCGTGAAAGGGAGTAGAGGGGGAGGAAGGATTAGTGATCTACTTCTCAACAGACAAAACTCTTGCTTTTAGGAGTGTGACGTCACGCAGTGTTTCGACTGGATCAAAATGCTCCGTGTCACAAATTAGATAGAGAAATCTAAATTTATTTCGTTAATCATCAGAGCTGTTTCTCTATAAAGCATTGAAAATTTATATTTTTATAAAGTTAACTTTGCCCTTATAGTGGCATTTTGTATTAACGGTTTTTTTCGTTTACTTTTTTTTGTTATGTCTTCTTGATATGAAATGTTATAGGCTGGATTTCCTTTCTTTTGTTGTTTCTCCATTTTTTTTTGTAAAATATATACTGCACTGAGAAAAACTATGTGTACAACTATTTTTTCTTCAACACTATACCTGTGACACTGTTTAATGCATGACTTACCGATTTCTCTCAATATACTTTCTTTCTGTCTGTTGTATTATTTGTGTGCCTTCAGCGTGGTAGTATATTCATCGTCATCTTCTTTCCCTTCTCTTTCTTCTTTGATCAAAGTTTTCGTTTGATTTACTTTAGGTCTTTCCTAATTACAGACATAGGACTAATGAGATTTTTTTAAGAGACATTGCTTGATGTATCTTTCCAGGAGCTGGGTAATGGTGGTTCAGGCTCCCCATCTAGAGATGATGTTCTAGTAGCACCCATGTCGGTTCAACCGACGCGAAAGGCCAAGTGCAGTTCCCTCAGTATGGCTTCACTGAGAAGGTTGTAATTAGTATATCAGAAAGCAATGCATTCTTTCTTTGTGCTACCATTGCTCAACGATCATTTGATTCGACTTTTTCCATTCTTCATGTGCCTTGAACATTTCTTTCCATTCTCACTGTTCATTCTTCTCTCTGCAAGAAAACATTTGCAAATATCTTTGAATTATTATCGCATATTAATACGGAATTATTAATATGTGGCTACCTATGAAATCGTTTATTTATTAAGACTGGCCTAAAGGAGTTTGATGATATGTATGTTTCGAGATATCAACAGAAACGTATAGTAATGGAATAAAATATTTGTAAATGTAGATCGTAGCTGATTGCTTTAGAGGGGAAGTGCGATTGAGATTTATGGATATCTCGTTGTGACTTACAATGCGAAACAAAATACTCATACTGGACGAGGAAAGTTTAACATGACACATTACGATATCGAAGTATTCCATAAAAAGTAATCTCGTGTGTCTCATAATTCATCGTCGATTGTATATTTCATATTTTACATTTCTATTGATTTGCTAACCGTCTTAACGCGCCGCACAAATAGTTCATCAGTATCATTATTCATTAATTCAATTTCCACGACGAGTAATACGCAATCATTTTCATTTGAGAGAGATTATTAATTAATACCAAATTGTGCCTAAGTGTGCCCCATTAGTGCCTGTTAGTGGCTCTGGTGTCTAATTCGTATCGTTAATTCACGCTCAGGCCTCTCTAACTATTAATTTAATACTTAGCTTAACTAATTCTTATTTATTCTTTGTATAATCTTGTAACTATCATAGATACCTATTGTTTATGGTCTGCATACGTAGTGTGTTGATAGATCGCAGAATAGATTTTTTTTTACTCGCAGCTGCGTTTTCTCATGTAATATATAAAGTTCAAGAGCTGCTGCTGCAATTTTCATTACCTCATTTAGTTTGCACGATCTTCTTGACTTTGATTTCTTTACCCGCCAGAAATTGTTCGGAGGAAGTCATGCAGGACAAATCCGATCTTTGAGGTCCGTGGCATAAGTATCGCGCAAAAGTATCGCGACCTCGGCGTCAGCTGAAAGATCAACGTACAAAGAAAAAACACATAATTTATGAAAAGTTCCCAAAAGTTCGCCTTCAGATTTTTACGAAACTGTCAGACACTTGTGCACAATTAAGTTGACGCGGATGTATACAAACAAATAGATGCAATCAGAATTGAATGTATCTAATACTTGTACTTGCCATGTGCCAACAGAACCACTTGTGTCTTTATAAGAAAATGTACATTGCCAGTTTACTCTTAAATTAGATGTTACATGATACATTAAAGCTGTACTGTATACAAGGGTTAATCATTAATTTTTATAACTTATAAATGTTTCAAATCTGTGTCTCAGGGAGACGAGTGGAATAGTGTTTATGATTATCGCGAAGACATAACATTTCCAGTGGCATCCTAAAATATTTATTACAATCTTTTCACACGAGAAATCGTTCGTTCCATTACACTTTCGCCAAATGAATATCTTTTAATGTAATCTCATTCTGACATTAAAAAATAGAAACATCAAGTTTTATTTTAAACAAGGACTAATTTTTAACAATACCTATGCCGTCATAGTATTCCACTTATTTATTTAACAGAGTTTCTGCTCATTGTTTAACTTTTGTTATTAAGAAATATTATAATATATAGAAGACGAAGTGTCACTGGAAATCGTAGTTCGACTGAGTTCAAACGTATAACGTAACATTTTTTCCCCCTTTAGAAACATAGATGGATTATTATAATATTCTTAAGTGGATGAAGGTGGATGCATATGTGATGCGAGGAAATATTTTCAACGTAAACGATGATCCCTAATTCTCATATTAGAACTTCATGTAACATAAATATTCGATAGAACACTGCAGCTTCATATTGTTATATTAGTTAGTCTTTTATCAATTCTATTAGATTATTATTACAATTGCCTACTGTTCGACTCTTTCTTTGCCATTATAAACGCGAGTGTTCGATGAAAACACACGATTGTTTAATGTAAATCTTTGGTGTACCTCGACATGTTTCATACATGTTTATATATTCCGTGACCGTGGATCCTGTAAACAAATAGTAAAGTAAACTACCAGGGGGTACGCCAGTCTATGACTCTTGAAATGAAACTTTTTTATACACAAATATGTCAGAGCACAAAAGTTAAAAACATTCTATACTATAAAATATTAATTATATCTACATGAATGTGTATAAGTCGTCGAGTAAATGTGTCATATTAACTATCTACCAACACTTTCGAGATATTCATAGTCATCAATATTCTTACGCGTCTCATATTAATCGTATATCTGATCTGTGTTGTAAAAATTTCTTTGTTTAACTCGTTAATCCTATCGCAAGAATAGTATATGAAAGTGGATAAAAGCCAATATTTTCTATGTTATGTATACATAATTTTGGGTGTATTATAATCCTTTCTAAGAAACATATCATAATACTATTATTACTCGCATTAATTATTATGAATAATGCACAGGAATTATTTGTAAATATTCCAGCTCTGTGAGCAGTCTGTTGAATGAATGTATTACCAGATCTGGGAGCAAATTTGTCGAATTATGGATATAGAAATCAACTCGAACGAGTTATTTTTATAACTTCCAAGAATACTCTATGAAACGTTTCTCTTCTTTTTTCACTTTTCCTACGGAATTCTTTGGATTAAAATAGCTTCCCGGAGTATGTTGGTTCTTTTGAGTGCTCGTTTTTTAAGAATGTTGATTGTGATACGGCTAAGTTTCTTTCGTTATCGAGTTGTCTTTGTTACTTAATCATAGATATTTTTATTCGATCGAAAAAAATGCGTTGATGACAGAACCATGAAAATTACATTACGAATAACGTAAGCATTAAACAATGAGAACAAAGTTACAACGAGAAGGTATACATAAATGTTGAAATTATTTGTCTGTTAAAATGCAAGGTGCATATTACTTTGTACATTGATCAACATTCGGCTCTGTTACAGATGGTTGTAAATTATTTCAAGCTAGCATGTCGAAGAATAATTCTTGCCCGATTTTGTATAAACTTTTTCTTATAAATTAATCGAATCACCATTTCGAGCTGTGAAATTAAATCGACTCTTTAGCATCTTATTTAAACTTTTATCATTTCTCTGAGAGTTAATTCGAAAATTGTTGCCCCACTTTGGTATCTGAAAGGATTATCTTAAAATTACGAATACGACGAATATTAAAATTATTCTGAAATTATGAACAAATATTAACTCGAATGTGATGTCGAAGAACCTTGTAGATGTAACAACGGATTGTATTCTTTGCAATCTTTTCCTTCGGTATGTGACACATAATTAAATTTGCATATTTAAGAGAAATAATGAGCAAAGTAAGTTCGGTATCTTGAAACATAAATTTTCACCTGGTTTCCTTGTAACAGAAATGATTAAATACGTAAGTAAAATTAAGAACTTATAATTAGTGGATCTACTTACAAAGTGCAAGTGAAGCACTTGAAAAGATTGCAAAGAAAATGATGAAAAACTTTGTTCATTCCTTACAAGGATTTACTGCCTAAGCTTGTGTCCAATTAAATAGCTCTCACGCACAAACTTCGGCGAAGCTCCAATTAATTGTGCCTTCTTATGAAAATGTCGGTCGTTGTTAATTTGCGTATCAATATTTCTACACAATACAACGTAATGCGGGTCAAAAAAAGGAAGGACCCATGAAGTGTATGTTTCTTAACTTGTAATTTTTAATTTCTGCACTCTGAGTGCTTATTTTCTACGTTTTTAACGACGAAGACTCTGGCAGTACTTCGTACGAATGAACTCGTATCTTTAAGTCACCAAAACTTCATGTGGTTTCGACTTCTTTCAATGATTTTTATCATCTCGAACAAAGACGAAGACATTCTCTTCTAACACGGCACGCAGACATTAAAGTCCTCGCAAGAATATTAACCGGATCTACACTGGAATTTGAAACGCGTTTAATTCCCGTGATTATCTGCAAATATTCGATTAATGTCTGCGTGTCGTGCGAATCTTTTTGTAATATTTTTGAAGACGTTCTATTGTGTTTATGATTGATAGTCGATGGTCGACCTTCGTGAGTCTGAGCTATTAAAGAGTCAGTACGAATAATGTGCGTTTTCACTTGAAAATTCTGGTAATTAAATCAATTGGCATTTGTGAAAAATATTGGAAATTCGCCAATCGACTTGAAACGCTGTAAATATTAATGATAATTATGACGTAAGTCTTATAGTGTAGTATAGAAAATGGATTTCTTCTTTTTTACTACACGTAAAGATATTGTAATACCTACTTGTATCTTGCGCATCAGTCTTTACTATTTATATGATACTGTAATTGATTGTATAAATTTACTCTTTATTATGTAAACCTAAGATCAAGAGGAGGCCACTTATTTCCGAAATTCACCCGTGAAATTTCTCTCCCTTTATTATTCAATTTCGTTGAATGTTATGCAAAGTATTATTATATTTATCGTTTTTAGCAAGGTACAAATTCAATTCTCCTTAGATATCTAATTCAAATTCGTCATCTATTAACGCAAGAGGAAGAAGAAGTAATTAAGCAATTACCATATTGAAGCCTGCGTGTATAATTACATGAAGTTAGCTTGCAAGTCTCGAGAAGGGCTGATTAAGTAACATCAAGAATTGCGAATGAAAAATGCAAAGAGTATCAGACGGAAGATATCTGAGAAAGTTCAAAGTGATGTCTTCCGGAATAAAGTTCTGTGCCGAGTGAAGTGGTACGTTTGGAGGGCTCGCGAGTCAAGGAAAATAAGGGAGGAACATTCTGCAAATAAAGAAGCTCGAGTATCTACTTCTTTCCTCTATCCCTTTTATACCAGAAATCGCGCGTGTAAAGAAATGTCGTAGACCTTTTAAACGAGCTCTCAAAACATTTATTACTCTTCTTCCTTTCTATATTTTATATCAAGCATAAATTCATTAATCAGTTTTGAGTACTCCAACTAATTCAATTCAGAATGGAATGTCATCAGATAGTATTAAAGGTCATTCATATAATAATATGATAAAGCTCAAGTGCGCTTAACATAAAATATGTACTAAATTGAAAGGTATAAAGTAAGTATATTATTACTAATTAAAAATATTTAACAACTTGTCCTGAATTATCCTGCATTAATCAATCGCATGTTATTTTAATACGAATTTTACAGAATTATTCGCGCTCTTAGATTATAATCATTTCTTATCGTAAACACATGTTTAACATATACATAGTCGAATTCGAGTAGCAATCATTTTTTAAATAATGGCGGTAAATAATCTTCCTCTTTGGCGATAGCCCCCCGCGCGCTTCTGATTGGATGAATTGAACCGCTGCACTACGCTAGTCAAGATATTGTCTAATGCGTCTACCTTTTTTAATTAAACAAACACTTTAAACTAATTCATTAATATAAATATCTCACTAATAATGTAGTACGTGATTTACACGAATAATAATTATGAATAATTAAAGGTAAAACGTATATATAAATGGAAATATATACCCATAATGTACGCTTTTGACCAGCGTAGTTGAACTTTCGAAGGTTGATCGCAAAGAGTGGCGGTGAACTGCAAGGGAAGGACTTAAAAGACAATAGTTTAATTTTTTCTGTGCTTATTTTATTAAAACAAAGTGTTATGATATATTTTGTACTCCGGCGAAGTGCAATAATGTGTCTACAATACTCGAAGGCTTTAGAAACAACCAATAACAGCTGTAAATTGTGTGTAAGTCACTTTTACTGCATGCGTGCTTTCCCTCTTTACGTTCATAGAACGAGTTATAATTATAACGACATTTCGTCGTTCCTATTTTGCTTCAATTTATTCTAGTTAAGTCTAATACTAATGAAATAATACTTGAATGTAAGAAATAAATGAAAGTAGCATATCAATGAGTAAGAGAACGACGTTCAACTTACAATTTTGGTGTCAAGTACAGAATACCAAATTGTATCTTCGAATATCACCGGAGGAAACTACAAAACGATTTAGTTGCGTGTGTTTATTGTTGTTTTGCGGAATAGTCTAATCTCGTCCAGTATAAAGCATAAAATTCCTGTTGCTCTCACGTTTCAATCTTTCCCCTTTGGTCCTCTTTTTATTCGGTTTACGTTACGTGAAATTCTCGTCAGATATTATTTTCGGTATACTGGTTCGTTCGACGTTATTTCGGCTCTCTGCGTCCTTTCATCCTCGGACCTTTCAATAGCCGTTCAATCGTCGTTAATTCAATATCTTGTTTTTCCACCATTTTGCTTCCTCGAAAACTTCCATCACATCCTCTCCTATAATTATTAAATTGACAAAGAAGTTAGATATTTTGTGCTAATTATTAATTCTAGGATTATATATATGTATCAGAGCAGATACTGAAGTACTCTTTTTCAGGTGCAGCATGAAGATGTATGGAAAATCCACCAGAATCTTTCCCGAAGAAGATCAATGAGTTTTCCAGGCACAGATTTGAAAATGTAAGCAGATCTGTAAGTGAGATGTTTCTTTGTTTTTTATTTATAATCATTTCCACACTTGAAATGGGTGCAGACTATAAAGAACGAACTAATTATAATGTTTTACTTCACCCCAATTAAAATGTTGCTAGATCATTCTTCATTATCATTCTATTTTTTTTCGTGCAGCCCCTATTTTCTTTTTATGTACAGCTATCATGAATTTGTTATGGCGCAACACAAAACATTCAATCAATATTTTAATCGAATGTCGCGCACTCTCGTTTCCGAGTTTCAATATTCCATATACATTCTAAATAAAAGATTATTAAAAAAATCTGTGTTATTCATGGATTGAAGCGATATATCATTTTTCTGTATTGCTAACAATTATTTACAATTAACGGTACCTACAAGCTTGCAATAATTCTCTACTCAATCATTTCTGCACTCTGTCGAAAATAATTTTAGCTTTATTCGACTGAAATAAAAACACATTTTCATGAACTCAATAAAATAGAGTACCGTAGAATTACATAAATTTTCGTAATAAGTTACTCAACCCTTTGCACCCTGAGGCGATTCTCAGTCGCCACTCAGTTTATAGCGACAACTCGAACGGCGATTAATAGGCGATTCATATTGCCGATTTACTTCAGCTGTTGGTGATTTAAAATCCAATAAGAAAAATTAGCTGCAGTAAATCTTAATGCCACCTCTAAAAGTACCGTAAAAAACTGAGTGGTGACTGAGAGGCGCCTTCCCAGTGCAAAGGTTTAATAATAATACGCTTAACTTTCGAGTATTAAGGAAAGTTCTTCAAGATTTTCTTGTCTTCTATTTTGTAAAACTTCGGTTTGGTAAAAGATGACACGCTTAATCCGATGAGGTCGAACCGTGTAGAAGTTAAAAGGAGTCCTTGGTACTTAAGGACCTTAATGAATCGAAGGTGGATTAAACTTCGGCTCGTTAAGCTGCAGTTGAAATTTTCCACGATCAGCAAGGAGTGTCTTCGACCGATAGTTTGCTGATATCGCAAGCCACTTAAAAACTATGAAAATAATTTATGGTATGCATACGAACGTGACGAATTTACAGACATTTATAAAAATGTTTGTAAAGTCAGGTCAGACGTGACAAAGAATTTGGTATAATGAACAAAAATGAGGGGATTACAAAGTTCTTGCGAGCATACATTATGACTTTTTCGACTTAATCCTATCGGTGGAAAGATAAGACTAGTGCTCGGCACGAGAAGGTCTTTCTAAAAAGATTCGGCAAATTGCCAAGCAAAGGAACTGCGCTTTTTATCTTGTTAGGCTCGCTCATCTTATCATGAATATTAGATTATGATGAATTACACGAATATTACTGTAAACTATAATTCTTCTTAAAATAGCAAATTTTATTTCCAGTGTTATTGATAAGATAAAATAGTAGTTTCAAAAACTAACTTTTACGTGCTATTTTATTTATTTGACAACGCGATAGAATAGGGTACTCCATAATTCTATTTTATTAAACTGCCCAAGCTAATTAGTGATACAATATTTTTAATATCGACGAGATGGATGATTCTAGTAATTAAATTAATTGAAGAAATCCAAATTCTTTAATTAAAGTAACTAGGATCATTTGATCGGGAAAATTTCGACGTTTTTCTTAATTGCTTTAAGGAACGTAATTTGACTCGGAGTCAGAATAATAATTTTCCTGGTAAATCCGAATTTAGGGTAGAATGTGGCAAAACCAGTTTAGGACAGTGTGGACCGCGTTCCGCACTTCAATGCAGTTTAGAATTGAGTTTGATTACCATCGAGAATTAGGCTGGGACTGAGAACAAACGTCAGACGCAATCAAGGGCTAACGCTGTCAAAATTCGCTGCCAAGGAAAATTTCCTCTTGGAAATGCACTTGAGAATAGGAACTTTGTTAATAGTTACATATTCGACCCGGTTTAAAGCACCGGGAATCTGCAGGAAGTTTCATCCATGCACCGTTGATTTACACGGAAACCGACTGAATAATATTAACAAAAAGTTTCCAGGATTGTGTGGTATTAAATTATTGCTTGACCAGTGAGTCAGCTGTGAATATATTTAATCTCTTCTTATTTAAACATTGTGTTCAAGTGATATATCGAATAATTACAAACTTCTAATTAATGAATTATTTCTGGTATAATACAAAATATAATATACTATATTTATGTTTTAATACTGTACAACATTTTATTATTGATTTAATTAAAAATTAAACATCTCACTAAACGATCTTCAGTCGGCAATATAAAGTAATCCAGTGATCGGCAAACTGAAATTTGAGTTTCAATCGACAAGCAAGCAAGAAATCTGACAAATCTTTCGATTATTACTTGCTTGCTTGTTAAAATTATCCGGAAAACCGGAAGATCGGATGTTTCCGGATCTTAACACGGCGCATTCGCTGCGAAATATAGTGATATCCGGTGTGAATTCAGTGTGATGCAATTGCAATAATCGAGGTGGGCCATCAACGAAACGTCGACCGTTCGTCAACCGCAACACGCAGCAACCTCGTTACTCCGTTCTACCGGACATTCTTGGTGTCACGAGATCGCACGTGTTTCCGCTGGTTAAATCAGTTACTCCTCCTGTCTACCTTTGTTACCAGACATTCTCGACCAATGGGAATGCACTAAACACTTTTGGCTTTCCTTAGATCGACAAACGATTTCCGTCGGGTTTCTTTAATCGCGTCAAGTCGATCACGCTGACGCTCTGATAACTTTCAGCTTTGAAATTAATATACTATATTTGGTATTCTTAGAATATTAAATAGTATTATTATTAAGACTCTGAATAATTTAATACAAAATTATTTATTTTTCGCGCCTTCGAGCACATTCATTATCCTAATGAGAAGTGATTTACATTCGAGATGATGAAATATATATATTTTACGGAGAACGTGTTGAATATTAAATCTAGTAGAGAATGTAATTAATTGAAAGAGTTGTAATTTAATTAAATCGTCCGTTATTCTAACGTTGTTAATTGGTTTCATCGCGAAAATGGTACCCTTTGTAACGTAAAAAGGTTACTCATTTGTAGACATGCTTCGTAAATTATTGTTTTAATTGCACATAATAAAAGTAACAACCTTTATTAGAAAAAGTAACGGTGCATAAATCAGACGAATAATATCCTCTTTGAAGTATATTTTCTGATAAAAAATATTATTTCTTCGTTAGTATCAAGTACCATTAAATACACTTCTGGAAACTGATACTAAATCTTGTTGGCGGTGCTTCTTCTCGCGAATTACATAAAGTGACTAGGATCTTTCAGGTTTATTCAATAACGTTTACAGCGAATTTCTCATATTAAGATGAATAATCTCTTTCATAAACGAAAAATGCCGAAATCCTTTGCCCACCCTCCTCCTCGAGTTACCACCCTTTCATCCTTTCTTCGAGGATTTTCATAACTGGAGGGTGTTGGTTTTCCGGTGATGATACTTCGGTTGAACTTAAATCTACCATCAAAGTGTCTTTAAGCTTGAAATTATTAATGCTGTACATTAAAGTTATCCTTAAAATCTTTTGTATTTTTTCAATATTTCTTTCA
This sequence comes from Nysson spinosus, assembly GCA_910591585.2. Classification (NCBI taxonomy): domain Eukaryota; kingdom Metazoa; phylum Arthropoda; class Insecta; order Hymenoptera; family Crabronidae; genus Nysson; species Nysson spinosus. The sequence continues at coordinate 4,024,947 of OU342837.1, read as the reverse complement.
AAATTGTAGAACATCAATTATCACTGATATCTTAGGAGTACTATGATCCTTAATTTGCTTATAATTCGTTAAATATATCAGTAGTGAAGTAAAAATATTATTATGAATTCCAAAGTTTTTGTTATAGTTTCGGTAAGCATTCGCTTAAAATATACGCGGAAAAAATAATTAGAGAAAAATAATAATGACTCTATAATTAATATTTCGCGCTCAGATTTAATGTTTGAAGTTTCGGTTTATAATAAATAGTCAGAGAAATAGAGAAAATGGTCTGAGTAAATAGAATGTTTCCAAAAACTGTGCATTAAGGGAAGTCAAGTTTAATGTTAGGAGTTTCGATGTATAGTAAACAGTTACAGAAATAGAAAAACCCAGTCGGAGTAAATACAATGTTTCTAAAAACTGTACGTTATGGGAAGTCAGATTTAATGTTTGGAGTTTCGGTGCGAGCGCGGTGACAGTAAGGAAATAGCTTTCACCGGTACCATCTTTATTCCAACCGACACTTTGCCCGTCGTTCACAGACAAAGCGTGTCAGACATATTCGCAATACGAAAACGACATGGCACGGCGTGGCACACACTTCGATAAAACTTGATCCCTGATTTTTGTTTTCGACTCACGTCTTCCACTCTGGACCCAATCGATTGACATACCCGGTACAACCGAGGGCCCTGATAACGGCGATAACAGGCATCTGCCAATCTTACCCGAGATTGATACGAGTCGCGGATCAAAAATGTCACAAAGCCGCAAAGAATGAATTCCTGATAAATCGTGATATTACAAAAACTCCTTCGCGTATTTACCTCGATTTCACATTCAACATATATTTATGAACAATTTATTATGTAGAATTTTTTATTTCCCTTATAATACAGCTTTGATTTTTACATATTCGATCAGGAAATTTAAAAAAATATATTATCGCGGCTGTTATCGTTCCAGATAGAAATGTAATAATATTATTCGATGGAACTTAATTCTGAAATCAGAACGATATTCAAATTAATGTTTCATAAAATAGAAACCGAATGGTGTAATTACAATTTTTATTTGTTTTCTGGTTTGGTGATTACGTATTTTTATTAATAATATTTGTTTCGGATTTTATAATAATTATAAAAATATGGTAGGTACAACGCACCTGTAGAAAACAATATAATAATACTGATGTGTAAGGTTTTATAAAATAAGTGGTTAACGTAGTAATTGAAGACTGCCAAGAATGTTGAAATCGAAGTAGATTCTTCCAAATGTGCAGACACTTTCGGTTCCATAATCATCGGTAAAATAAAAATGTAAAAGATCACAATGGACATTCGAAGAACAAAGAAATCGCTTGAAATAGAACTTTTAATTAAACTGGTAGAATACAGTAATGGGTCGTTTTCTCACTTAAATAATTAAAACTGATACTTAATTTCCTTCTTCTTTGTTTCTGAATTTCCTGCGTGAGTACTTTGTAGCGGAACATTTCTACTGGAAATTTCGTTTGCTAAGCAAAATAATTAATTTACAAAATATTATTTTTAACTGTGAATGATATAAATTAATGTCCGTTGATTATTATTATTATTCGTAATTATTCGGCGTAATCAAACATCGTTGAATATTCCAAAAGGTAAACGAAAATACGAAGATTTTTACTTTCACTTCGAATAGAAAATTACGTTATCCGTCCCTCGAACTTTCGAAGCCCGTCGTTAGAACTTTTAAACGGACTATTTCTACATCACGCTTTATAACTTTATCCGGAATAAACGGATGATTGAAATTAAATGAAAGTTACGCAAAAGTGGACGACGTGGTTCACCACATTCTCCAACTTCTTCTTGCACGCCATTAATGTGATTACACATTTATAGCTGCACTAACATCATTTTATGTCCGTGCACTTTAATTTATTAATTTGATGCCACTACGACATCATTTTCTATCGAATACCATTTGACAACTTTTATCCGTATTTATCTGACAATACTCGCTATTTATCTATCCCCTAAATTATAATAAATAATATTATTTAATTCTACAATCTTCACGATCAGTTTCCGGCACAAAGTTTGAAACTCCACGCATCAGTGGTCGATGCCTTCGAGTAGTTTTATGTCAGACGGTAACAAGTTTGCAAAATATTTGCTAGTTTTGGGAAGTTCGTACCACGTGGTTGGATTGTTAGCGTAATTCCGTGCAGACATTAAGGTCGTCGTATATTTAGATGTGGTGTAGGTAAAAGAAGGATGGAGGGTGGTGGGAAATGGGAAAAGAGAGAAGAGAAAAGAGGTGGAATACATTCTCAGGACGGTTAGTAGTGAAAGGACGGCAGCTCACATTGATTTTCACGGGGGTTGGGGTTCTTGAAGGCCACAGCTGGAATGGAAGCTGCGGCCTTCAATTCCCTCTCATTCACTCCTTTCGATCCGTTTTCCATTCTAGCTGGCTACCAAACGTTTTCCGTGTTCTTCTGTCGCCGCTTTTCTCTCTCTCTTTATCTTTCTCCTTCACCCCCGTCACCCTTTTTCACCTACTCTTATTCGCTCCTTCTATCCACCCGTCTCTTTCTTTCGCCGTCGAACTGTGTCAATACAAAATCTCATTCAATCTTTCCTTTTATCCCACCGTCGTCTTTGTACTTTTCTACCCGAACGCGAACAGTTTCCCTTTGTTTAAGAGAAACGACCTGACATCCACCTAATGGAATTATTATTCCTGATTTAAATCAGTTTCTTTTCCGGGGGAAAACATTTTTAGTTTGAAAATTGCATTCTTTTAAACTTCCATTAATTGAGCGGGCACAATGGCGCGCGAATGAAATCCATGGACTCAAGGGAAGCAATCTTTAATTATTTTTTAATATTCTTTGCATGGTTGGATACATTTTGTAGTCGAACCGCAGTGAAACAATACTTTTAATGATTAATTGAAACTACATATTATGTTTCCAGTAACAGTGCATTTGCATAATTAATGTCTGTCAAGTGTGAGTAACATTGTTAGTGCAAATCTATCCGTAATTCGTTATTCAACCACTCAATTATCACGTAGCTCATCGAATCGAAGTTATGCTGATTCATCCGCGCGTTATTAATTATATCGTGGAGGAGATTAACGCGTCGTGGAATTCGGGAACTGCATTTTGCGAGTAAATCCATCAACTGCCGAGAATTTATCGATTTCGAGGTAAACACTCGCTCGTAGATGTTCATTTCCTGCTTATTATAAGATAAATCGTCAGGAACGGACCCGGGAACTAAATAATTTTCGAACTTTTTCATCAGTCAATTAATTTTATCGCAATTTTATAGTTAAAATAAATAAATAAACAATATTCATTGCTCACTTTACGATCATTACATCAAACAGTATAAAATAAAGTAACCTAAATTAAACTATCGTGAAACACAGCTATAAAACTCGGAAATATGATTACAATTATTACAAAGGAACTATTAATTAAAATCATGTGAAATCATTTTTCTAAATTCATGTGCGTATCGGTATAAAATCAAGATCATTATCTTCATCCACCGAATGATAAAATCAGTACGTGTAACCTGCTGGAAATTGACTTTCACCGGTTCACTGTTCAAGTGACCTGCCCTTAATTGAATTCCTATTATAACTGCCATCGATGGCATTATCGCGATAACGTAATATTTCAAAAGGAAGTTCTAAGATAATTATGCGACAGCGTCCGTTTAATTTTGAAACATGGTAAGCGTGGCTCTTACTTGTCGATTGACATTTAACAATCTATTGGCCACGAGTACGCGACAATAGGAACGTCCGTAGTGTGGAGAACAAAGGCGTTAGAGAGACTTTAATGAAGTTTGCCAAGGCATTTATCGGCACGGGTTTGTGGCTCGAAACCGGACCGCGCACTTCCAGCCAACTTGGCTCTACTTAACACATTGACTGCCCAACCGAGATCCGTGTTACACGATACCTCGCGATACGCGTTTGTGACATGTATATAACATCTAAAAACAAAACCGGGTTTTAGTAATATTAGCATCGACAGTTACCGGTGCTCTCCGGCAGTCAACGATAATTGTAAACCAGCTGGGGAGTTAATAATTCCTGGTGGCAGAATTTTGTTCTTTTGTCATTGATGTGTCAAATCCTTCGCTCTCTTCCTTATTACTTCAACGTTCTTCCGAAAGTTCTACGGTTCGAGATGATTTTGGGGTCTCTTAGTTACCCTGATTTGCATTCGGAGAACTCGGTTCAGTTTAGTTTGGAAGATTCAAAGTGACTTCAATAACTGCAAACTTTTCGAAAGGATTTTCTTCGAATTTCATATTTTTATCGATTATCCAGGGAATGTTATAATTTGAGTCATATAACTTCTTGCTCGATTGATTTACCATATGGAAGAATTAAACTTGATACCGATCCGGGGGATTGGAGTATGTAGGAAGGAATAAATGAAGCGTGAAGTAATATGTGAGGAAAATAAGTAGTCGGAATTGGTGTAAACATGTAGATTGCAAATTTTGTCCCATCAAAAAATGTGTCGACCAAAATCGCAAAAATATGAAGGGGTATACCTTCAAAAATTGTCAAAAAATAAGAGTCTTCAATTTCGCTTCTAAATGCCCCAAATCGATGGTATATGACGTATAAACATATTCTAGGGTGATTTTGGGTCGGAAGAAGCGGTTTAAAAATTTTTTCGGCCAAAAAATGGGTCGACCCAAAATCGCAAAAATGTGAAGGGGTATACCTTCAAAAATCGTCAAAAAATAAAAGTCTTCAATTTCGCTCCTAAATGCCCCAAATCGATGGTATATGATGTATAAACATATTCTAGGATGATTTTGGGTCGGAAGAAGCGGTTTAAAAATTTTTTCGGCCGAAAAATGGGTCGACCTGAAATCGCAAAAATGTGAAGGGGTATACCTTCAAAAATTGTCAAAAAATAAAAGTCGCCAAAATCAATTCTAAACGACCCAAATCGATGGTGGGTGGTGTATAAACATATTCTAGGACGATTTCTTGTCGAAAGAAGCGGTTAAAAAATTTTTATTGGTCAAAAATGGGTCGAATCAAAGTTGAAAAAATGTAAAGGGGTACACCTTCAAAAATTGTCAAAAATGAAAAGTCGCCAAAATCACTTCTAAACGACCCAAATCGATGGTGGGTGATGTATAAACATATTCTAGGACGATTTTGGGTAAAAACAAGTAAAACAAGTAAACAAAAATGGAAAAAGTACTCGTATAAATCTTATATTCTTCGCTTTATAAGAAGTCTATTATAACGTATAGACGGCTATGTTTTCAGTAGAAGAAATGTAATACGGTCAGCCAGTACGCTTCCCGAGTAAATCAGTAGAATAACGCGACTTTGATCAGCCATCGCCAAGCAGAAAGTCACTTCGCGCAATGAATTATTTTTCTCCTGTGCTTCAAGGCACATCAATTCTTGCTATGAATTCCTCGTTATGATTTATGGATGTACAATTATTATTCAATATAGCTGACGATTTGTACCGATGTTTTATCACCACGCATAACTTGGTATCTTATGAATATTCATCCCACCGAATTGAAATGAAATTTTATTTCTCGATATACCACGTATGATTGTAGAGTCATACAAACGACAGTTAACGTCTGCTTGATTTATATCAGAATGCCAACAAAAATTTGCGGAATATTGTCCGTTCATAAACATTATATTAACAACATATTATCATCATCCGAATTATTTCAAATATACATACATATGTTTAATATAATCTGTCTTTACAAAAACATATCTAATCCCTATCAATTCGATAATTACATTAATTAATAATTTCCATGTTCATTCACATTTTCAATAACTTTCTATGCATTAGACCGTGATGAATCGGTATAATAAATAATTGGAAAGAGCAGTGTGTCGACAGTCAGGTATGGCAGGACAGTTCCACTGAATTGTCAGTCGTATTAGATAGTAGAAAAGTCGTTTTAGGCAGACAGCAGGGAAACTCTTCGTGACCGGGTGGTGCTTACGGCTATTCATTTTCTAGAGAAAGCACCTTTTGGTCAACAGAATGGTGTCACGCCCACGGATGAATTACGACTGTCTTTTTGCATCCTCCGCAAACCTTAACTTTCCTAACTAACTTCTTGATATTACGGGTCAGTTCGGTTAAATCGGATCACTGCTATACATATATATCATATACAACCGTGTGCACATATCCAGCCGGAATACGTGGCTTTCACAAATTTTATTAAATTTTTTATAACAGCCTTCGTTAGAGATCGATATTTAAACAAACGTATTGCTCGTTTGTAGAATGAAAGAGAAATATATAATTGGCTTCATCGTACACTAAAAGCAATTTTTATTCAAACACATTGCAAAACTGAAACAAATCAAATTGGATTCATTTGAAGTGATTACATTAAAGTTAACTTTATTAAAGTAAGTAATGTTTATATAACTTGGGCATATTTCTTTGGTTATATTGTATGAGTATGTAGAAGGTCATATTGGTACTCTTAGCAGTCGAGTGAATAATAAACTTTGTATAGGTGATTTTAAAAGAAACGTTAATGGCGCGTAATTAATTAAAATGGGCCGTTTGCAAAATTCTTTTATCGATTAATCTTAACGTGAGAATACACTGGGATCTATTTATTGATATCGATCAATCATAGCTGTCGAAGTCCTAGAAGAACATGGCGCTCCTGTAATTACGAGCTTTCCATCAGTTTTCCGGGTGAAAGTATTCGAAACCTCTATTGATTCGTGAACGAATATATCGGTAGAAACTTGTTGTTTTAATGGAGGGAAAGTTCATGATTACGTTACGTTTTTCAATATAACCGCAACCAATATGTTGGTTTACATCTAACAATTATTCGATATTCAATGAAATTCCAGTAAAAACCTGAGGGTTTTACTTTAGTTTCTTTGTTATAAATGCGGTGTTCGATATTTTGGATATTCACAAATGAAATTAGAATTCTTTGATTAACAACTATGATGAAAATTTTCTACTGTATTTGGAATATCTTCTTCCTTCCCGATAACATTCTCTTTCCTTCATTAGTTTTTAATGGAATTGCAAGATGTCTCCAGAAATCGCAAAAAAATCAAAGTCGCCAATTTCGGGCCGAGATGGTCCAAATCGATGGTAGATCATGTATAAACATAATCTACGATGATTTTGGGTCGGAAGAAGCGGTTAAAAAATTTTTATTGGTCAAAAATGGGTCGAACCCAAGTCGAAAAAATGTGAAGGGGTATACCTTCAAAAATTGCCAAAAATGAAAAGTCGCCAAAATCAATTCTAAACGACCCAAATCGATGGTGGGTGATGTATAAACATATTCTAGGACGATTTCTGGTCGAAAGAAGCGGTTAAAAAATTTGTATTGGTCAAAAATGGGTCGAACCCAAATCGAAAAAATGTCAAGGGGTATACCTTCAAAAATTGCCAAAAATGAAAAGTCTCCAAAATCAATTCTAAACGACCCAAATCGATGGTGGGTGATGTATAAACATATTCTAGGACGATTTCTGGTCGAAAGAAGCGGTTAAAAAATTTGTATTGGTCAAAAATGGGTCGAACCCAAATCGAAAAAATGTCAAGGGGTATACCTTCAAAAATTGCCAAAAATGAAAAGTCGCCAAAATCAATTCTAAACGACCCAAATCGATGGTGGGTGATGTATAAACATATTCTAGGACGATTTCTGGTCGAAAGAAGCGGTTAAAAAATTTGTATTGGTCAAAAATGGGTCGAACCCAAATCGAAAAAATGTCAAGGGGTATACCTTCAAAAATTGCCAAAAATGAAAAGTCTCCAAAATCAATTCTAAACGACCCAAATCGATGGTGGGTGATGTATAAACATATTCTAGGACGATTTCTGGTCGAAAGAAGCGGTTAAAAAATTTGTATTGGTCAAAAATGGGTCGAACCCAAATCGAAAAAATGTCAAGGGGTATACCTTCAAAAATTGCCAAAAATGAAAAGTCGCCAAAATCAATTCTAAACGACCCAAATCGATGGTGGGTGATGTATAAACATATTCTAGGACGATTTCTGGTCGAAAGAAGCGGTTAAAAAATTTGTATTGGTCAAAAATGGGTCGAACCCAAATCGAAAAAATGTCAAGGGGTATACCTTCAAAAATTGCCAAAAATGAAAAGTCTCCAAAATCAATTCTAAACGACCCAAATCGATGGTGGGTGATGTATAAACATATTCTAGGACGATTTCTGGTCGAAAGAAGCGGTTAAAAAATTTGTATTGGTCAAAAATGGGTCGAACCCAAATCGAAAAAATGTCAAGGGGTATACCTTCAAAAATTGCCAAAAATGAAAAGTCGCCAAAATCAATTCTAAACGACCCAAATCGATGGTGGGTGATGTATAAACATATTCTAGGACGATTTCTGGTCGAAAGAAGCGGTTAAAAAATTTGTATTGGTCAAAAATGGGTCGAACCCAAATCGAAAAAATGTCAAGGGGTATACCTTCAAAAATTGCCAAAAATGAAAAGTCGCCAAAATCAATTCTAAACGACCCAAATCGATGGTGGGTGATGTATAAACATATTCTAGGACGATTTCTGGTCGAAAGAAGCGGTTAAAAAATTTGTATTGGTCAAAAATGGGTCGAACCCAAATCGAAAAAATGTCAAGGGGTATCAAAAATTGCCAAAAATGAAAAGTCTCCAAAATCAATTCTAAACGACCCAAATCGATGGTGGGTGATGTATAAACATATTCTAGGACGATTTCTGGTCGAAAGAAGCGGTTAAAAAATTTGTATTGGTCAAAAATGGGTCGAACCCAAATCGAAAAAATGTCAAGGGGTATACCTTCAAAAATTGCCAAAAATGAAAAGTCGCCAAAATCAATTCTAAACGACCCAAATCGATGGTGGGTGATGTATAAACATATTCTAGGACGATTTCTGGTCGAAAGAAGCGGTTAAAAAATTTGTATTGGTCAAAAATGGGTCGAACCCAAATCGAAAAAATGTCAAGGGGTATACCTTCAAAAATTGCCAAAAATGAAAAGTCTCCAAAATCAATTCTAAACGACCCAAATCGATGGTGGGTGATGTATAAACATATTCTAGGACGATTTCTGGTCGAAAGAAGCGGTTAAAAAATTTGTATTGGTCAAAAATGGGTCGAACCCAAATCGAAAAAATGTCAAGGGGTATACCTTCAAAAATTGCCAAAAATGAAAAGTCGCCAAAATCAATTCTAAACGACCCAAATCGATGGTGGGTGATGTATAAACATATTCTAGGACGATTTCTGGTCGAAAGAAGCGGTTAAAAAATTTGTATTGGTCAAAAATGGGTCGAACCCAAATCGAAAAAATGTCAAGGGGTATACCTTCAAAAATTGCCAAAAATGAAAAGTCGCCAAAATCAATTCTAAACGACCCAAATCGATGGTGGGTGATGTATAAACATATTCTAGGACGATTTCTGGTCGAAAGAAGCGGTTAAAAAATTTGTATTGGTCAAAAATGGGTCGAACCCAAATCGAAAAAATGTCAAGGGGTATACCTTCAAAAATTGCCAAAAATGAAAAGTCTCCAAAATCAATTCTAAACGACCCAAATCGATGGTGGGTGATGTATAAACATATTCTAGGACGATTTCTGGTCGAAAGAAGCGGTTAAAAAATTTGTATTGGTCAAAAATGGGTCGAACCCAAATCGAAAAAATGTCAAGGGGTATACCTTCAAAAATTGCCAAAAATGAAAAGTCGCCAAAATCAATTCTAAACGACCCAAATCGATGGTGGGTGATGTATAAACATATTCTAGGACGATTTCTGGTCGAAAGAAGCGGTTAAAAAATTTGTATTGGTCAAAAATGGGTCGAACCCAAATCGAAAAAATGTCAAGGGGTATACCTTCAAAAATTGCCAAAAATGAAAAGTCGCCAAAATCAATTCTAAACGACCCAAATCGATGGTGGGTGATGTATAAACATATTCTAGGACGATTTCTGGTCGAAAGAAGCGGTTAAAAAATTTGTATTGGTCAAAAATGGGTCGAACCCAAATCGAAAAAATGTCAAGGGGTATCAAAAATTGCCAAAAATGAAAAGTCTCCAAAATCAATTCTAAACGACCCAAATCGATGGTGGGTGATGTATAAACATATTCTAGGACGATTTCTGGTCGAAAGAAGCGGTTAAAAAATTTGTATTGGTCAAAAATGGGTCGAACCCAAATCGAAAAAATGTCAAGGGGTATACCTTCAAAAATTGCCAAAAATGAAAAGTCGCCAAAATCAATTCTAAACGACCCAAATCGATGGTGGGTGATGTATAAACATATTCTAGGACGATTTCTGGTCGAAAGAAGCGGTTAAAAAATTTGTATTGGTCAAAAATGGGTCGAACCCAAATCGAAAAAATGTCAAGGGGTATACCTTCAAAAATTGCCAAAAATGAAAAGTCGCCAAAATCAATTCTAAACGACCCAAATCGATGGTGGGTGATGTATAAACATATTCTAGGACGATTTCTGGTCGAAAGAAGCGGTTAAAAAATTTGTATTGGTCAAAAATGGGTCGAACCCAAATCGAAAAAATGTCAAGGGGTATACCTTCAAAAATTGTCAAAAAATAAAAGTCTTCAATTTCGCTCCTAAATGCCCCAAATCGATGGTATATGATGTATAAACATATTCTAGGATGATTTTGGGTCGGAAGAAGCGGTTTAAAAATTTTTTCGGCCAAAAGATGGGTCGACCCAAAATTGCAAAAATGTGAAAGTCCCCAAAATCACTTCTAAACGGCCCAAATCGATGGTAGATGATGTATAAACATGTTCTAGGACCATTTCCTTTATTAGGTTTTAATAGAATCGCAAATTTACAACAGCATCTGGTTACATAAATAACTAGAAAGTATTCAAAAAATTCCCATCGCCATTGGTCCATAGAAATTGCGGTAGGATCTCCGTATATAGGAACGTATTTTTCATTTCCATTTACATCGGAGTCGGTTTCGCCAGTGCAATTGAAAAATGCGACTGGCACCTTGCAGATCCGAGCTGCCTGGTTGAATATCCTCCAGGAAGTCGGCTTAGGCCGTGGAGTATGCATACTACACCTCCGTGGGAGTAATAACGTTAAGAGGGAAAAAATATGGAAAAGTCGTGATGGCAGGGCTGTGGAAGCCTAGGAATTTGAATTAAGTAAAATAAGAGAACCTGCTGAAATTCTTATCACGGTTCAGCCGGCTGTAACTTCCTCCTGTAATAATTATTCCGTGCTTGCCTCGTCATTGCTTTATTCCCATCCACGGAATTGCTCTTCCGCACTTCCGCCGGACCGTTTCCTTCACGGGCTCGAATTAAATTCCTTGTGCCATTAAACCTTTACGCTCCTAGTATTCAACATTCGAAATAATTCTTTGCGTTATTTATTTAATAATGTTCGCATCCCGGGATATTTTGCGTTCATGTATCCTGCGGCTTAATTGGACCAATTAATTCAACCTTTTAAACTTTCCACCAAGTCATCCATTCGTTTATTTTCCAATATAAAGTATCGAAATTTCTCCGCGTTTTTTTATTTTATAAATTCTCAGTCGAATTATTTAATAATAAATACGAACAGTTAATGTCGATTGCCACGATTAACCCGGCATTAAGCGTTAAAAGAAATAAATTAGTTTGTTTCCTCATGCAAATGGTACTTCAGTGGTAATTTACAAAAAAAGGACGGATTTACATAGGAAGTTTTAATTCGAATTAGCAAAACCAATCTTGCGGCGCGGACAGGAATCTCTCCGTCGGACTGTTTACAAAGTGGCAAATGAGTTTTGCGGAATACAATGTAGCCCCGTAGCTTCCAACACTCTCGAACTTTCAGATTAATCGGACTTTCGGTCGAGTAACATTTATTCTATTATCGAGGGCTTATTTGCGATTCAAATTGTTTCCACTTGTTCCGCCAGACAATTTCATCAATTCGCTATTATCGCATAAAATCAATGTGTCTTCATGTCAGCGGCTGTTTAGCGGAAGTCATTAAGTTTCATAAAGCGCTGTGGAATTAAATCAAGAACACCATCGACGATCCACTGATTCATGGATATCAGTCTCGTTATTTGGTGATATTTTCTTCCTTCAACGATTTTCACTCGAGTTGATTACAAAGGTCTTGAATTTTAAGTCTTCTAACTGCACCAATGTTTTTCAACGATTTACATCAGTTTATAATTATAAAAAATAATATGATTTTTATTGTGAGAGTTAAAAATACCGTGCCATACATTATATCAAAATTGATTACTATGGTTATGTATATTATTATTGTGCAGATATATGTGGATGATAATGATTCATTATTATGAATTATGCCTAGTCAAATAGTAGAATTATTTATTAGACATGATGTCCACAATTCCATCGTAATGGGTCTCCATAATTAGCTACCCTGAAACAACGATTTTCATTATATTTTATATATAGTAATAATTCCTATGAAACAATTCAGCGAAAGTCAACGTCATCGTCAATGTAGGATGGTATTTAAACCGTCATCAAAAAGCTTTAAAGGGTGATAACCGGTTAATCTGTACATGTCCTCGGTGTTCGATAATAAGGGATGATGAATCGAAAGTCTCGGTTATTATCGGTGATTTTCTCGGCGCTATAACCCAACATAAATTTATCACGAAAGGAAAGAGAAAAGTTTCGACAAGTTGGAGCCATAATTTAAAAGTAACCGCGTATTTAGGCAGAGACCCTTCCTTTCACGCTTATCGCGGCAACGGCTCTCCGGCTGATAAAGACGAAACTCTCGATTGCTGGCCAAGGAAAATGGATCTGGTATGAGATTACCGCAGGTGAAAGTGAGATTTCCGAATGTCTTTATCCGGGGCTTCCCACCCGGAGCGACGCTTTATCGGGAAACTGTCTGGGAAAACGTTTATCTGATTATCAAACTAGAACGTTTATTTCTTCGTTAGATTACCCTAACCCTCCAGACAGACGAGGGATGGAAAAATGTTAATGGGACTTAACTATCACGCCCGGCTTGCCTCCAAATTTGTACGTTAATCCCCTGATTACCTTATGCTCCCACGAATAACGTTTTACATTTAAGTTGCTCATTTAAAATAACCTAGTTTTTCGAGAGATATCAATTTAATGAATATTCATTCTGATGTATTTCAGTGATCAGTCACTGATCATGAAAAATCCATGAATTTTGTTAAGTACGTATTATTATATATCATATAGAATATTTTAGAGAAATGCTTAGATACTGATCCTTCGTTAACTCGTTTTATTTATATTATTTTATTTTATTTATATTAATACTGTAACGTGATATCGTTCTAGAATTCAGTGGAATTATTAAGTAGTGGTATTATTGGAGTGATGTAATTCAGCGGAAGTATTAAATTAGTGAATATGTACAAATTTATAGTCAGTGCCTGTTAACTGATGTTATTTTATAAGGGGTATCGTTTTAATCCCAAGATTACACGCGGATACGTTTCTAATAATTGTTGGAGCAAATCGAGGGATGAAATAGATTATAAGGATAAAGAAAGGGCAATCGTTGAAGAGGGCAAACATTGAAGTCTATTTTCCTGGATTCCTCGAGTACAAATCATTTGTGCCCGGGGCACTTGAGTTAAATGTAAGTGAGAATGTAACTTCACGGTTCTAGTGGCTTTTGGCAGTGCGGTCTCACCTCGTTTTCTCTCGGTAGTAATTGGATCGTCGGAAAGCTGTCGGGTAAACGTCGATCTAGCCACGACCCTTCGAACTTTTATCTAAGGAATCTCGTATCCTATTTTCTCCCGGGGAAAGGACGAAAAATCGCAAAAACTCCCTGAGCCTTAAATCGACTGCTCAAATTCAGAGTCGTTCTACCGAGTCTTTAAAGAACCAGAAATTCTATTTCTTCGAAAGATTTTCATTTCCCTTTTATTATATTATATTGTACTACATTATATTTGAATTATTAGATAATTAATATTATAAATTCAATACTGAGTACATATGAATGTAATATGACCCTTGATATTAAAATCATAAAGTATTACATTCAAGTTGAAACAAAGTAAACATCGAAGGAATGTTTCACTATTAATAACAAGGTGGTCCAATTATGTGAAATTCGCTTACGGAGGTTTTTCGGTTTACGAGTATCGGGCATTGGAATGAAATGGCAGGAGAAATTTATTGTTTCTCCGGGAGAGTAAATAGAATGAGAGAAAAATAAAATATATCGTGATTACCTTCGATCGGAGATGGCCCGAACTAAATCAGTAGAAGATGTTATCAATCATATCTACTTAAGAACTCTCGTATGGTGAGTCCTCGTAAAAATTTCAATCACGATGGTGGCAGGACGATAAAGTACACGATGCCACTGGTATTTGTACCCGCGGAACATATAGCAGGGAATCTTTCCTTTAATCAGATAAGCCCGGCAACTATTGCTACATGTAAGAACGAAAATACTCGGGGAAAGTTTGGATCTTGAAATTTATGTTCTTCGAGAATTTTTATAAAAATTTCATAAAATTACTACCTCCGGCTGCGTGATATCGCGAACGACGTGTTTTACGACGCTTTGAGTGACTCCGGAGAAAAGTTAGGATTCGTGGATGACGTGAACAAAAATTCTAATATTCATAAAGCGTGGATTAACGAGTCATTCGCGTATATTCTTATTTAATTATTTTTAAAGAAATCTTTAACGTGGATATTATTAAATTAATCAGAGTGTTGAATCGTGCTGTGGAGATTACAGTATAAAGTTGGAAAATATTGAATATGCTTTTTAATGCATGGTATACTTTTGATATGTTATTAAGTAATGTTGTAGAATTATATCAATTTTTGTAGCTCGATTTTGTTGATTTGCGGATATATTTCATTCTTGTCTATTATCAGGTGTATGATAATAATGATCAGTTAACGCTTTCGCAATTTTGTGATATGCTAACATTTAGAGTCTCGGATAAAAATGGTGAAAGCATCGACATTTCGTTTGGCCTCACTACTTTCCCCAGGATCTGATTAAATTTTCAGGAGCATCGCTTGAGGTACGTCGAATGGCTTGGTAGCGTATCAAGCTTACGAGTTTCCGAGATATAGAAACAATATTTTCTTCGCTTCCACGCGAATTTATAGCTCAGAGTGAAATGTTGAATCCGGGATTCTTCTTGCTTGATTCTTTCGAGTGTGAATTTTGAACGACACTTTAGAGAGTAGGATAGAAATAAAATAACACCTGACTCCAAGGATCTCCGTATTTTGAGTCTGATTTTCGACAAACGCTTTTTCTATATTTTTTATATTTATCTCAAATAATGTCGATAGATTGTCGTTAATTTATTTATATCTTAAAGTAAGTCCTACATCATTAACCTTCTAATTAGATTCTAATTAAAGCACACAAATATTATAAGATATATTGACGAATATAATTCGAAGTATATCTCAACATATGTCATTTATTTATTTTCGTTTTCAAATATCAAATTTAAGATTAGATAGTAGTGTAAATTCTAATAATATGACTAATAGAAGCTGTAATTTTACTTAATTACATGAATTAATATTATAAATGTTAATTAATAATCCAATATTAACAAAATCTCACATTAAAATGAAAAGCTTTCACATAAAAATATTTGAACCAGAGTCGATTTAGCACCTAATTAGATACTTGTGATCCCCACTCCGAATGTTGACACCTTGAGCGCTTCTTACACGTGCCGCAGTTAGTCCCTCGACTGTCTTAAGTTGAAGGTGTGGTTTCTGCTGCAAGTTACTTTTGCATTTAATTTATACTTAATTTGCGTATTTTCTCCGTTTTAAATATTGCGTTATTGTTATTTAGTCTCAAATTGTTAATATATTAGTTTCGAAATATAACATTCCATCTGTGGTATTCACATTTGTGCTACAAATAGTGTGATGTTGTAAGACGATTTTAATGAAATTATTCTTGAAGTTATTCGAAACCTTCTTCGTGTATCAAGTAAGAGTATCAATTGAAAAAGTTCAAGGTTTTGCAATGCAATTAAATAATCAGTGAATTCTCGTGTTATCACAGCCAGCGTACATCAAACTTGTTTCCGTCGTTTCCCGGCGCTGGTTTATTCAACGAAACCATTATACCGTTTACTCTGTAAATAATTACACGTAGACTTCGACGTGTGATTTCAAGTCTGAAGGGAATTCCGTGGATTATTGTAACAATAATAAGTTGGATTTACTTTGTATAGCTATGTATATGTATTATTATCAGGAATAACTCGGGAAACGATGCGCACTCTCTGCTATGAGTGGGATAAGAAGTTTACGTTTTTTTTGGTGCTCGCTGCTGTTATTAACCGTATTTACTTTGAAAACATCGGCGTTGTGCGCAATGCGACCTTAGACTCGATGCGTGTTTTGTTTGTATATTTTCCAGTTGTGTGGTTCGACGAGATTTCTTGGCTGCGATCGCCGACGATAAATTTCAACTCTTTCGATCTCTTAATTAACTAGATATAATAAGACAGTTTTTCCGTATCTGGATTATTGATCCGCTAATCGTCCAGGAATTACGTGACGCATCGATAACATTGCAAAAACGACAAGGTAATACAGCGAATTTCGCATTGTCACTCGAAGATGGAGGATGCCCATTTTCTCCCCGAGTAATTCGATAAAAATCTCAAGGCTTCCCCGAGCCGTAGATGGAAAAGGCGGCTAACAGAAACGGGAAGTTTAGGCAGATTTTTCGGAAGAAGATCAAATCGTTTCTGCCGGTTCGAATTTCGGTTGATACGAGTCGGCTGATAGAGATCGATCAGGTCTTCAGACCCCTCTGACAGTTTTATCAGCATGCGACAACGAGGGTGGTAGTTCTCCTCGGTACACCGGGGTTTGTCATAGCAAAGTGGTTCGATGCCCAACGACGTTTTTCCCTCTCTTCCTCTCATTTTTTTTCCGCCAATTTTCTCTCTTCTATCTTCCTCCGACTCCCCTTGTTGATTTCATTGATTTGTTTGCCTTCGTTTTTACCTCTCCGTGTATTTCTACTTTCTCACAGTCGACTCGCCTTCGATATCTTTAAACACGTTTTCAGAATGCTGGTTTCTAGAAAAGTATAAATCTCGAAATTCGGAAATAGTTTAAGTATCAGTACAGAAATAATTTAATATACATTTAGAAATAATATAGTATAAATATAGAAACAGGAATAACTTACTATAAAGTTATATAATGTTTAAGTTTGAGAATCAGAAATCATTTACTATAAATTCATATAACTATTGAGTTCAGAAATTTCAAAATAATTTACTACAAACACCGATGACTTCAAACTAAAAAATTTAGAAATTGTTTTAATCCTAATTTCCCAGTATAATAAGTTTATATTCAACTCTCACATATTCATCCCTCAAAAGTTCAGCATTAAATTCTAAACCGATATTCCAAATTTCTAGCAAAATTAGAATAATATATTATACACCCAAGCTCTATCTTTCACATATTAAATTCAACTCGCTGGAATATTTTTTAATGCAGCTTAGAATTCCCCGATTACACGCGTGCGTACAATAATTCAGATAAATAATGACAACGAATATCACGAATTTTTGTGAAAATCGGTCGTACGTCTTTCCCTTATTTCATAAATTGAAATCGATACGATAGATGTTTTATTGTACGAAGAATAAGTATGAAAGTCTCCGGTGTACTTCAATTATTATATTATTCCATTATCTCGGGATATTCTACGAGATACGCAAACCTGTCACGGGATTATATTCTCCGGTCATCAGAGAAGTAGAGGGGTTCAAACAGTTCCTATGTATTACCAGGAAGAATAAAAGTTTCCCTCGGTGGATCGTACGTTCGTTAACCCCGGAGCTTGTTAATTAATTTCAATTAACGAATGCTACCACGCCACATTCATTAGTACGAATTTTTAATTTACAGTTACCTATGATATTATTTTATTAGATATCTCAAAATATATGCCTGCATAAAGTCAAATTTCAATATGATTCTCATCGAGTCTTATCATACTGATCTGGTAGCCATAATTTAATTTCAAATTAATAAGTTAAAAAATTCAATTCACTTAGAAACCAACTCAATTCTGACTCGAATAAATTCAACGTAAAAATCGACCCAATGCATTTCAATTAAAAATATTTCGATGAAACATTTGAAATTCGAACACATTATAATGTGAATGACTTTTTAGTGTTCTTTGTAGTTGCAGAATATAACAAGGTTACTTATAAATAACAATTATACTTCGCAATTAAAATTGAAATAATAAGAACATTTTGGAGATAGATCTTGTTAATGCAAATAAATAATCAATTTAATATCGGCAATGAGCAGATTTGTTAAACTGACTGGAATTCATGGATATCCTGGAAATAAACGTTTTATTGTTGGTTCGTTTTTGGTGATATGCTTGCTCCGGATACGGTGGTTCCTAATACGGTTAGGTTGGTTCGTTTATTCGAAAGGAGATTCACTTGGAAATTGCGTCATCCTTTCTTGTAAAATCCAGGTGGATCAGTTCGTCCGTCAAGTAGAGATCTTTCCCCAAAGTTCCAATTACAGGAACATAGTAGAAGAGTTGCGAGGAGCGTGCGCCTCCAGCAAGGAAACCCGAGCTTCTCGGTGATTATTAGCGGAAGAAAGCGAGACGTCCCAGGAGATATCCTTCCATGGAGGGGATTCCTTCCTAGGAAGGATATCTTCGGAATACACCGGAGTCAAGTCGAGTATTATTTAAATAAAATGTACCAAACTGTATCAGTTATTAATAATGCCATAAATTATACAGCCGTGTTGGATCGCCTTCAAATAAAATATCACTCGTTCCCTTGATAGATTAACGGTAATTCCGGTCGTAAATTATGTCAGAATTTAATAATATCGTAAATTATATTCGGAGAATATAAATGGATATTTTGCACTGTACTTGGGATCGTCAATTTATTAACTTTATTATTTTCTTTTATTAATATTTAGTTGAATAAATCTATTAGCCACAGAGCTTGGGATTGTCAGTTTATTAACTCTACTATTTTTTATTAATATTTAGCTGAATAAGTTTAGTAGTTTAGGATGTGAGCTGCTTTTGAGGTAAACAAGTAATGGTGTTATCATAAGATACTTTATTATGTAAGAAAATTGGTGAGGTAATGGAAATATTAGTTTCTACGTATATTCGCATCGATTCTTGGCAGCTTGTTCTCTATAAAATGAAAAGTACTCAGTGATATCGGTTGGATTATTGATTCGAACATCGTTAGGTACACCGTGAGAATATAAACACCATTTCCTAGAATGTTTCTAGAATTGATATTATTGGATTGCGAAAATGGAATAATCTCAAAATTCCAATAAAACCCATGAGCAATGCAACGTGTACTATTAATTGTTTAATACGACATAATAGTTTATACATCATCCTTAAACATTATACTTCACCATGTTACAAATAACGTAACCAGAGAGAAATGAATGAATCGCCGGCGACCCCTATTATTGTAAGATCAAATCCGATTTAATTGCGAATGCAAATTGATACTATTAGCATTTGTAACAATAGTCCGAGTTTTGCATACACAATTGAATTGAATTCAGTTAATATTATTAACCCTTTGCACTCCAAGAGTATTTTTGTTATAAATGTGGACTTATTCTAAGACGAATTGTGATAATGATTAACGAATTAAAAACCATCTTCTTCCACGGCGATTAACAAATGAATCTTATAATATAAGTTTTATATCTTCAGTTTGTTAATCCAGATGACAATAATTCCAGATAAACTTTGATTAATTACAACTTCCACAGAACAATTCCTAAGTAATTCTGCTCAGAGTGATTATTTTCAATCACTCTCGTTTTCTAAGTACTTCAGTATTAATTCAGTATTAATTCAATGGTCAGTATTAATTCGCGAATTGATTATTACGTATTTACTGGAGCCTGCTTACTATATATTGAATTATTCACCATATTTTCAATTATTAACGAAATCGACGAGTATCCAACGTGAGTTTAATTAACATCAGGACTGATTCGTATTATCATTTATTAGACAGAATTCGGACGCGGTATAATGATGTAATTATTGGAAATGTGTCTGGATCGAGATACACGTGAATTTCCCGTGCGATAATAGGAGTTGGTTTTAAGATAATTTAACGTGGAAATTTAAAGTAATGTTTCGCGGTGGCACGGTGCTCGCGAAACGCAACAGGAAATATTCATTTTCCGTAGTCAGATGCAGATGAAATTCACCGTGGTTTTTTTTAGCTGGTCTCATCCAACATTATTTTTCCACGTAGTACGTGAGGTCGGGATTATTATTCATTAAAATTTTTCGCTGTTACGCCCGAAATCAAATAACACCGCCCGAAATTAAACCACTTCGCTTTCCCTTCGTGACTTTCCCGTTCCCCTCACTCTTTTTCGGGCTCCATTCGAACCAAGGTTCGAGAACATCTCACGTCCGGGCATTCGTCGTACAGGTTGAAATCTGATCCAGGGAATTCCTCGAACAATTCTTTCTTCTATCTTTCTTCTGCTTCTTTGAAAGCTACGCTTTTTCTTAGCCATCCTTTAACTTCTCAGTTGAACGTACTACGTTTACAAGAAGACGTACGATTCTCGAATGAGACCATTTTCGTAATTTAACGTATTCTGCTATTCCCTTACGTGACCCACTATTCGAATCCCACCGTGTATTACGAGTACCGCAATTGGACCAGTGTACTATTAAAATATAATGCCTCATGATGTTTCACGCAACCACTTCTGATGATTGAACCGAAAATTGTTAATTTTACCTTCATTACGTATTCATTCAAATTAGTATTTGAACAGTTGAACTGTATTTATTTTAGTATTTATATTAATATGTTATGATGATATATTAAACTTTATTCCATTAAATGAGCCGTTTATTTTGAAAGTGGGCTGAGTCAATTAAAACAAAATTAAGTTAACGTTTAAACCGTTACAAAGTAACTTCGTGTAACTATTATAAACGTTAAACTGATTTTTTTGCAAAAAATGGAATTAGCCTACTTTCAAAATAAACGATTCAAATTATTGATATTAAGCCTTGGATTTCTAGTATTTGAGTAGACATTAGATTTAATTTCAAAGACATATTATAAATATACTACATGTTTTACACACTCTTAAATACGATATAAAAAGCTGGAGGCTATGAAAAGAGATATATTGAAACGCGTTGTAATTGGGGAATACATATTTGTTTTAAGGCAGTTTAAAGTGAGCAGTAGCATTGTGCATTTTCCGTTTTTCGGTTGAGAGCTTGTTTATTATTTAGTAACCCTAATGGACTTCTAATCCGAGTTTTCTGGAGCGGACATCTTTGAGGATTATTGGTTAACTGTAGTTACACGGCTATGCATCTTCTAAAGCTTCTTGTACACGAATGGCTTTTGAACTATGAAGTTAGAGTCCATCAGAATTAATCCTTACAATTCGACATTGAAGTTGGACAAAAGTATTATATCTCCCTTCTGCATATTATTGGAATGCGACTCGATTGGGATTTAAAAAATATGGTGACTCGTAAGGAATTCATTCAAAGCTATAATTGGAATGATATAAATAACTAATAAAATTCACGTTAAAAGTATGCCATTTTTTATTAAATGGTGGAGTATAAAATATGTGGTAGCTTGTTAATAATATGCACGATATAAAAATATGGTAATTGGGAAGAAATTAATCTAAAATAAATCATAAAGGTGATATAAATAACTAATAGAATTTATGTTGCATTCAAGCCTTTTTTTAAATCCAGGGTGAAATATAAAGTACATGCATATTAGCTTGTTTATTTTTTAAGTTCGTTAATATTAAAAAATTCTTTACGATATTGCCATATTTATAAAAATGACATTAAATATTAAATCGAATGAACAGCATTCACTATTCGATATAATTGTATTATCATTACAAAATATTACGTCAGATCACCCAGACGGGATAAAGATAGAAATTACGTCCTTCCTGAAAGGCTGTTTCGTGGAAAATAAATTCTTCAGAAATATAACCTTGTTCTGACGTCGGAAATCATCCCCTTTTTAGTGTCACGTACAGCTCTTGAGTGTGAGAAATTTCCTATTGCGTGTTTTGTTAGCTTCGATATTGGAATCTTTATTCGTTCAATGCATCGCTCAACGTGTTCGCTGGAAATCTTCATCGAAGTCCAAACATAAACTGACGTTTATTAAATAATTATTTTCGAAGGTAACACTCAAATTTCTTTAACAAGCTAATATTTATTTTACACTCCACGCCTTATTTAGAAAAGGCATATTTCTAATATAATTTTTATTAGTTATTTATGTCACCTTAAGGTCTTCCAAAAAACGACGTCACGCTGGGTTTAAAATTTATTGATAAAATAAATCCGTGCTAATCCGATATTGAATATAATAAATCCGATATATTCATAATTGTTACAAATATATAACTTTGATTTTTCATTATTAAAATTCAAACTCAGCCAAATTTGAGAATTATATGAGGCGTAATTAGAATGTTTAATTGGCGAGATAAGTACAGATTCGAAAGACGACGTAACACGTCATCTATGGTCGACAGGTAAGGATATTCCAAGAAAGATATTTATTTCGTGGTAATCCAGGATATACTTATAACTATCGATATACAGGGAATAGCATCCTTAATGCGATGAAAGTATCCTTTATCATTCTCATCCTCCTCCACGATGTTTGACTCATTGCAGTGGACTATTAATGTCGTAGCCAAAATGACAGTCCCTATTAACGTAGATATCTTTTCATAATGGACGAGAACTTTCGTATAAGGTTTTCTTAGAAGCGCGTTATTTTTTAGTAAACGTATCATTGCAAGCAAACGTCCAATACCTCATGTCTCTATTAATGTCATAATTCACAGAATTCCCGAAAAATTGTATATATGATGAACATATTACTCAATTTTCTTTTACCTTTATTTTTTATTTTGTTCGTTACTTTCATTAACTTGAAATTTTTACTACGAAATATACATAATACATAATAGATTTAGAGAATAGTGGAATAGAAGATTTTATTTTTATTCTACTGTTAGATGAGAATAATAATTATTCGTGATATATCTATGAATTAAATTCTTCATTTTCAATGCTTTCCGTGTAATGCGTCAATCACCGTTAGAGGAAGAAATTGATCAAAGTAAACAAATCTGTCGAAATTCCATGGTAATTTATTACGGTGTTGCATAAATTTGAGCAAAAAATAAATGAAATAAAGAAACAGATGAAACTAAATAGATCATTCGAAATTTCATGCAAGTTTAATCATGGTGTTCGAGAAATCTGAGCAAAATGATGAATAAAATAATCAGTTCATTCGAAAGTCCATAGAATTCATTATGATGTTGCATAGATTTGAGCAAAGAAATAAATAAATAGATCAGAATAAAGAAATCAGTCGATTCTCATTGAAATTGATTATGGTGTTGCATAAATCCGAGCAAGCTTGAATTTGCCTCGACAATTTTCCGGGGTGTCATTAATGCACATAGATACTAGGCGGTTCCTAATTGCGAGAAACAGGAACGATCGATGTATCCTGGGGGTCTGTGTTGCTGAAAAATGAATCCCTCTCGGTACACGATAACACGACGGAGTATAGGTATAATTGGAATTGTGTATGATTAATCGATTGGCAAGTTAGTCACCGGCGAATCGGAGACAAGGTTGGCGGTTGCCCGTTAATTACTCGAACCGGCTGATGAATCGTTGGTGCGCGTAGATGTTGTTGGATTCACCAGTAGTTCGGTGCACCCGATTGTTTTCACTGCACCATACCGATTCGAACAATCGATAGATTTTCCGTGGTTTCGAAACCCGGAACTTCCTCGATCGTCCCGAGAATATTCGAATAATTACTTTCCTACACAATTACTTGCTAGGACTGTCCACAACCGCCCTCCTCGGCTAGGGCTACGATTATTGTAGCCAATTACTAACTTCCTTGATCGTTTCTTGTGGAACTTGTGGATCAGTTCCGCTTTTAATTTGCATATTTAGAAGTACAGGTTTTAGGTAAAGGGTTCATCGTAATAGATTCGCGAATTTTATATTACTTTATTTGTTCAGTTTTATATTATTTTCTGTGTTATCAGTGGTTGTCGTAGAAGGTTGTCATTAATCGGTTGATTGACACAGGTATATTTTAGCAGAGGATTAATTTATAAATAATAATTCAGGATAATATATCTGTTGTTTATGTGATGTGAAAAATCATCTAATTATAACAATTTAATTACTGTATAAGCAGTCGTAATAATTAAGCAAAGGAATTCAGATATTTTACGAATATTGCATTCGAGCTATTTAGAGCTTTTGACAGTCCCCAGGGTGTTTCTGAATATTCTGATAAAAAAAGTATTTCGCTCAGACGATTCTATTTTCATACTTCATCTTGCATCCCTAGTTTGAAATACGTCACGAGCGAAATATTTAAAAAAGCTCCACCCTCTCTGTTAGGAAAATGTTCATACTCGTAATCGCATTTCGCGTCAATGGGAATCGATCTATGTAGGAAGAAAATGGAAATGACTGAAAGTGACTTGATATTATACGACGATAAACATTTACAATGGTGACAGTATAATGGAAAATATTCAGGAAACGTAAATGCATCGACATTTTAACTAGTCGTATGATATCCAGTAACATTAAATATTTTATATAACTTACGATATCGTATATGTCGATACATTTATTACTACCCCGTATCAAGCATAGTACAATCAATTGAAACAATTATTAACAAGTATTCGGAATTATTCACTAAAACTTCCTTTAATTAAAAAGCTGTCCATTTTTCCACAAACTGTTGGTTATTAATTTCTCCACTTCTAATATCTACATTATTCTAATTTTAGAGTAACTTGTGTTTTAACCGTTATCTTCACCCTTTTACAATGGCATTACTTTTTTATAAATTCCCCGAATGATTTATCGAAAGAAACGTATCAAACGGCATCGATGCATCACTTTGTAATGGATCTTGTAGTTCTAATCGCGAGTTACTTTGATCCTTTCCTAACTTAATCCTCATTATGAGGGTCGGACCCGTACTTGCGGTATCCTTACACCCTACTCGTACATACGTACCTTCATGTACTTAAGCCTACGTATACATTAGTGTACTTAAGTCCGATTATGGGCATGACTTAACGCGCACTATGTAGAATTGCTAGGGAAATATCTCTGGATAAGGAGATACTGCCCAGTGCTCGTGTAATTTCAAGTTGGTACATCAATGGTTTTACACGTTAAACACTTCTGGGGTAATCATTTTCATCCATACTAATTAAAAGGGTAAAACAAGAATGACCTGTTTCTGTAAACAGATCTAGTTCCAATGGACACTTCTGTACTCGTTATGCACCCCTTATTATAATATTTCATTTTTAAGTATGTGTATGTTGGGTGTTGGCTAGGTTTAATGAAGAACGATGAGTTTCGTTAGAATATTTTCTGGCGCAGGGTAATTAGCGGAATACATATAGTACATAGAAAATATGTTACGAGTTAATGAATAAGATTTTGGATAAAGTCAATGAGTGAAGTATCATATCAATATTTACAATTAAGCTATATATTATGTATGTCAAGTATATTTATTCACGATATGGTCCACGAAATTTCACTTGCCCCTATCGAGCTAATTAGTTGGAGTAATTACTAGGTAGTAAATGCACATTAAATTACCCCAGATATTCCGTATATTTTATTATATATTACAGTACACGTAAATTATATATACATTATAAATAAATCTGGTTCTTAAGCCGTAACATTTTCTTGATGGCTTATATTCGTTTCCTCTAGTGCCGCAATATTTTCTGAACAATGAGGTAATATTTATTGGCAGGCATGTCTGCATACAAAGTATAAGACAGGGTCAGTATCTACGTGCAAAGACTGATTGCATCGAACGTGCAATTCAAGCAGAATATCATAAGCGATCCAGAAATCCAATAACTCAACAATTTCCATGTTGCTAGTCGTGGTTCATGCAGACTCCATTGTGACGTCACTATAATGACGCCCATACCCTTGAACGCTTAAACATAATTTACATTGTTATCGCGGAGTTGTTTTTATGTCAGTCGCACTCCAATATTTTAGTCAATTTTTAGACGGCGCTTGTCAAAACCGACGCTCTATTTGCATTTTACGTTTTCCTGACTTTCACGTTACTTAAATAGGGTGATTTAAATGCTTCTTCGAAAAAGTACGTCATGCAAGAATATAACGTAGAATGCGCGCTATTTCTATTCTGCTTTTCATCGTGGAACCTTTGGCGCAATTACAATCTTGCTCAGTATTCGTACTTAGAGCTTGTTACGTCAGAAGAAGAGGATGTTTCCCACCCTTTCCACCATTATTCTACCCATTCTGTGTTTCATCCTCACGGCGAAATTCTAGGTTCTTTGTTGCTGTTCATTGACATCCTCCTGATATAGTTCTCTATTTGTGACTCGCTTATTTTACTTGCATTACACGTGTATTATTCATGCCAAGAATAACTCTATTCTAATCGTGGCGCGAAGTGCTATCTTGCCATTTGCATTTCGTTTATAACATGGATATAGATTCAGCATTTTATTATCATTCCGTGAAAGTCCTACGGGTGTTCATTGAGATCTTCTTCAAAGTCTACGTCCCGATTATTGATTATCATGAATATTCTTTTTTCTCTATCACGTGCGATCTCTTCATCAGATCTCAGTGTCCGAGGACTTCTTTCCTCAGTGACAGTCAGTTCCTCTCCGTTGCATTTTTGCATCCACCGACCTATTTTCTTCTCTTAATCCACAATTATTCCCAACGTCTGGCTCTTGTTTTTACCGTCTTTCTTGAATTACTCCCTTTCACCCGTTTTTTTTCATTCTTCATCCTGCGGGCATTCTTTTGATCTTTGTTCTTCCTCCATTCTCTCTTTTCGATCCGTACGCATCCCCTCCGACTCCCTCTACATCATCCACTGTCATCTATCCACTACCTCCTTCACCCCCCTGAAGTCTCCGATCTCTTTTCAATCGTCATATTCTCCTCGAGTCTCCTTGTTCCAACGATTTCCTCTTTTTCCAACCCCTTTCGTTCGTCTTTCTCTCGCTCTACTCACACCCTCCCTGAACCAACCCACCCTTCCCTCTTCGTCTAATTCACACTCGTCGGTCTCCACCTTTCGTCTCTTGGTACATCTCTCTGTTCAACCAGCGCCCTCTTCCACCCCTTCCGAAATATCAGTATATTCCATCTCTCTCCAGGCATTCCACGCTCTTTCAGTCTTTCTCTCGCGAACGTAGAGAGGCTCCGGCGTCGCGGAGCGGTGGTTTCGTGTGCAGGCTGGTCCTGCGCGATGGGGATGCTGCGAGATAATCGTTCCCCCTTCGGCCCGCGAGCAACGAGAGAACCAGCAGTGAGAGCCAGGCCGCCGCCATAGCCGCTCCCCGGGCATCCAAGGAGGAGAAACCGGCGAACCATTCTCTCTTCCTCTCTCCTTCTCTCTGTTTCTCTCTCACTCTCACTCTCACCTTTTCTCTCGCTCAACCCCCCCCCCCGATATGCCGTGATGCACGACACGACGTTATTTCCAGTGATGTTTTAATCCTCGTAATTCGAGACTCGGTGGTATACCCTGATACTTAAGGGCGGTGAGTGTTGCGAATGTACAAACCATACCGAAAACGAGACACGAAGAGGATCCGCCGGCGGATCATGTGACGTGGACCTGGACACGCGTCCCTTGCTACTAAATGTTGCCCTGATGATTCGCGGTAGACGGTGCTGCTGACGACGCCGACCTGACTACCCTATACACGATCCGAACGGACACTTACTAGTTTCGTAGCTTCAGCCGAACGTGGTACATCGACGGTGATACTTACCCCTGTCGACATCCTCATTTATATCAAACGTGAGTAAATGGCGATCCTGATAACCTCGACCTTGTAACCTGGACACGAGGGTGGATGGTTGTCGATGATGCTCGTGGGATTGATCATTTTCGGTTATCCCACATTTAGCTGATCTACTGTGAACGTGCTGCGAAGACTATGAGTGGATCGTGCTGGCGATTACATTGATATCGTGATAATGAACATGGCGTGAGTGGTGTTCATGATGTAAATTAAGATCTCCACCGATCGTTCTATGCACATGTGTAATCTCTACCAACGAGAGAATTCCATTGGAAGGAACAGTTTGAACATCTTTGAACGAAGATTTGTGGATATTGTCGAGCATTACTTGATCGAAGGATTTATCATATTGTGTTGATTATATGAGATCGTAGATTGACATAGACAATTTTGGGTGACCTGATACATCTGTTAAGCAATTTAATTCGATAACGAGAATACAATCGATACTCGTGAAATATCACTGCCGATTACGAATTCCTCCGAGATTCAATTACAACGGGTGAAAGTTACTATCGTTAGACTTTCATTCAAGGGCAAATAGATACTGCAATTTTTCGGACAATCTTATGTAAGAGGATCACCACGATCGACGGGTTTTCGATGGGATTATCACACCGACAATAGTCTAGTGGCATAATACAAGTTGGATATCCTTCACGAAGAGTCTGAATTTTATCATTTAAGACCTTATCATAAATTAGGTTTCTAGCGAAGTGTAAAGGAATGCTTAAAGAGAGCATTCATATTTCAGGCATTTAAACGGAACGAAAATTGTCTCCGTGAATTCTCGAACACCCTGGATTAGAATTATCGAAATATTAGTTCCTGCATTTATAGCGTGTAATAAGGTTTCCGTTGAACATTCGATTCACGTGTATTCAAGATAACCAACTAACAGTAACTGATAAAAGGATTCACCGAACATTCCGGTGGAACCTTAGAGTTCAGGAACTTTGATGTGACGTCTGAATGAGAATCTAATTGAACATGGTGCTGCTATCCGCTATCGACAAGCGTCGGGGAGAAACGGATAAAAATAGAGCACAACAGATAAGAAGGAACATCTTCGCGTACCATCACGTTTGATTACTCCAAGGCATCGCGTGCCATGTGTCTTCTATCGCAATAATTCGATTAGCAATCTCATAAACTGCGACTCTGTCCATCAATCACCCGGTCAAAGACAAAGAATAATCATAAACCGTACGGGTATCGAGAACATACAATCAATAATATCTCAATAAATAAATAAAAGTGCATAAATCACACGTTTTAAAACCACGATCACCATCATCGATATATCAGAGTTCGCGTAAGATCGATTCTTATCAATCACCTTGCAACATCACCCTGGAAGAAGATCGTTATAAATGCCAAGAACATATTTATAAATAAAACGAGATAAATCCTACGATTGACACCAACACAAAAGTGAAGAGAGGCGAAGCGAACGGAAGCGAAGTGATGCGAAAGCAAGCACTTTTGTTGTACGAAGTCGAAGTCCACGTCGTCTTTAATATAAGAAGAATCCGTTGTTCGCGATTCGCTATCGTGATACAAGGATCGTCGATCTCCTAGATTTCCATTTAAAGACTGGTTCCATGTAGGAGAATGAAATAGGGGTGGAAAGGTGGAACCAGTTGGATGTCAGCGTGACACGCGACCCAGTGGACTCTATATGGGTTCGATTCAAGGGTAACTCTACTTGTTGCAAGAATATATATACCTTGGCTAGGCGTGTGGTGTACCGAAGTGTCTTCGCATCCCTCGGCAGAAACACACCATAGAACCTAGGGACAATTTATCGTGAATGTGTTGTCCTCCATCTAGCACGGCCTGCTTCTTAACCGAGGAGAATACGTACTTTACTGTGAAAGTGATCGCACTGTTACTAAGTGTCGTTATCAGCTGAATTTTTCTCGGCCATTTCGAATCGAGACTGGATACCTGCAGTGTTATCTTCGATCACCATGTGCTACGATTCTGTCGCATCCTCGACTTGACTGTGTTTTGTGAGCTATCATGGAGCAGCACGGATTTTCTGCATAATTTAGGTATTTATATAATCAACGTATAAAAGTAATCATGTTTTTGTGTATTGAATTATACCATTCTTCGGGGCATTAGAATCCTTCAAGAATTTTTAAGAATTTTTCATATAAGTAAGCATTTTTCGTTTGGTTTGATTATATATCAAGCATACATATTTATTACATGGTATAATCAAGTTTTAGTTCTGTAATCGGTGAGGAATATTATTACAATGTTTGCTTGCATATTAAAATACATTAACTTAATTATTTAATTATACTTAATATCATAAAGTTTGTAAATTTAATTAATAGACTTATATTGATACTGCAACATTTCTTCAAATATTTTAATACTTTAATTGGAAAAAACATTGTAATAATACTTCGCAGTGATTACATAGTAAAAAATTGGGGATCACAGAAGACGGTTTTTATTCGCCAATTTTTAAGGATTGGTTTCATAAATTTATTTCTCTTGTTAAATATTCGACTTGGGGTCGACAAGAGTATTCATTGCTAAAAAAATGCTTCCAATAACTGGAAGATACACTAAAACTGTATTTGATGACACGCCTGACAATTATCGCTCGATAGGGGCGCAGTATAAAATATTTTGGGGATGAAAGCATAATCATATCGTCGAGCGTATCACTTTACACGCTTACTCGGGTTAGATTTCGATGGAAGGCGATGATGTGCGTAACATTACCGTATAATGTAATAAAATAAATAAATAAATAATCCGTTAAAGATAAATGCTTTCTGCTTGTGAATTATTGGCAGATTGTATTTTAAGCATGATTAATGAATCCGGCAAATAATTGAATGGAAGTAATACATTAATATCTGATAGCTAAATAAATAAACATTAATCTTCGATTTGAAAGCTAATGAAATTGATGAGTTTAATATTGAACCTTCGGAGTCAAATATTACATTTATCAAACAAATATCTTTTTCTCTCTAAGATGAAATATAAATTATTATACAGTGTGTCCCACTGAAAACAGACCATCTGATTATCTCCTTTAATTGTGATAATATAAATAACATTTAATCCAATATATCAATGACCTTCAATAACAAATCTGAACTCATCAATTCGATGTCATTGAAACTATATTCAGTGGTTCAAAGAATATCATAGATATTTATCAATTTTTATAATCATATAAATCTGCGTTTCTCCTCGAAAATGAGATTTTCCAACGGTTATTAGTTTCGGCAGTATTCTCGCAAAAGGAAATTACTTGAGTCTCAGAGCATTATATCTATTTATAGAGTGGAACATAAAGTACCGAGCGTATATATCCGAAAATTTCGGGCGCCTTTATTGTCTGTAAGATAAAGCTGCCTATGTTTATTCCACGCATAAATTCCGTGGTATGATAAGTCGTTTGTGGCAGAAGAAAGCAAAGGAGAGGTATGTTTGGCCATCCATTGAAATTTATTGCAGTTTATGCGGTGCACACCCACAAACACATACATGCACGTATACTCTGCCATTCTATATCAGTGCATTCACCTATATATTCACCTGGACTAACGTACCGTCGAACAATTCTTCTTTTGTATTTTTCCACGCTCCTCCGCGCAGCCTCTTTTTGTTCCAACTCTGTCATTTCATCTTTTTAATTCCCTATTCTCTCTTCCCCCATTTTTTTTTCTAATGAAATGGCAAATCTATGCATCATCTACCACCCCACGCCCGATAAATCGCATCA
This sequence comes from Nysson spinosus, assembly GCA_910591585.2. Classification (NCBI taxonomy): domain Eukaryota; kingdom Metazoa; phylum Arthropoda; class Insecta; order Hymenoptera; family Crabronidae; genus Nysson; species Nysson spinosus. The sequence goes on along the minus strand of OU342837.1, from coordinate 3,993,186 downwards.
TCTCTGATATTATCCTCATAGAGAAATAATAAATCAACGGCGCTTTTATCGACGCGTCGTGAAAAAACTATTTCAAACGTTGATTTGATCTGGAAAATCGGATGGAAATTTATGGCGAATGTAATCCTTCGTTTCGATCATATCTGAACGGCAACTTTTTGATTTATTGTGTATTTTTACGTAGATTTAATGACATCGATATTTCTAGTATTTTCAATATTTTTTAGAAAATAAATACGAAAGCAATAAGGAATGCATTTGCGTCCTGCAAATTGCGGAGATAAAGGTTTCTTTATAGAAGATATAATTCATCAATATAGATAACGCATAGAGATAATATTAGGGATACCGGAAAGTAATCAATTCGGGAGTGGGTCATTTTTTGGTATCGAAACTTGGGAATTTGATTTTTTAAAAAAAGAAATTATTGCATTGAAAGATCGTCGGTCAAGGACCATAGATAACCATGGGGATTATCTAGTAAAATATTGTTTAATATGAAAAAATAAATGGAGTTTCATAAAGTATGTGAAAAATAATTGATTACTATCCGGCATCCCTAATATATAAATAAATACGTATAAATATATATATATAAATAATATATGGAGATAAGAAATAAAGGTTCGTTCGAATTGACCAATTTCCAATGTAATATCGAAATGCAGCCCGTAGTTGGGTCGTTGACTTGGAATGATAGATTTACTGTAATACAATTGATCTTTGACGACGTTCGATATTCCATGCATTCGAACCATGAACCAATGACGAGCATTTAGCATAGAATTATCATAGTTCCTACAAATCGGCCAATAAAGGATATAACTCTCGAATCGATGTTTCATATTGAGAGCATTATCGCGTTTTGTTCGATGCACTCTTCCCGGTATCGTTTATAGCTCTCCTTTGTGACGTCGCGATAAAACCAATTTATCGCGAAACACTCGTGGAAAATAGCCAGATAATTGAAAATTCAGCAAATAATATCAATCGAAAACTGGAAGGCGATTTCACTCTTTACTCTTTTGTCCTTTGATTTGTATTCGCTGTTTCCAAATACATTACATCGTTTATCAGGGATATAATAACTTCTGTGTTTTCGCGATTTACATGCTCCCCGATTCATCGCAAATTTTGCATTCAAATATGCCGTTTATCACTGTGACAATAACTTATGCGTTCTTTCGATTCACGCAGCTTGTATTATCGCAATTTGAACACCGAATCATATCATTCATCAACGTAATGACAATCTTTAGTTTTTCTGAATATAAAACATCTCGTTCATTTTTTAATCAATCTTTGTTCTCTATTATTTCCAAGTCAAAATTAGAATATTTTTTTAATTTCATAATATTGAAATTGTAGTATCCCTTTATTTTAACAGTATTACGATTGTAGCATTTTTTATTTGAACAGCATTATAAGTGTAACATTTTTTATTTTTGCAATATTTCAAAAGCTCCATTTTTTTATTTCAATGGCATTGTAATTGTAGCATTTTATAGTTTGACGGTATTATAACTGTAATATTATTAATTTTAGCAGCATTTCAATTGTAACATCTCTTTTAACGTATAATATGTTTAATAACATGTTTAACGACGAATACACGTTCAGCTCGTAATGAAGTTAATTTACAGCTTCACACGGAATCTTGTATTATATATTAAATCCCCGTCGACCCGTAAGCACAAAGTCTTGTAGCTTGTTTAAGTTCAGAGTATTCATTAAGAACTTGTTCTGATATCCCAAGATATTTCTAATGCCGTCATTTTTATGTTAACCATAAAATATAGCCACCCTTGGTTTCACCAAAACAAACCGACAGTACTCCTCTTAATTATGATTTTTCCACGAGAAAGTTTAGCGCAATTTCAGCGGAACAATTTCGCAAATTAGCTCGAAGCGCAAAAAGTTTCGAAAGGGGTTAAAATTACAAAGGCTTATGTTAATAAGTAACTAGAAAGGGCTCTTATTCCGGGCTTAAATATAACTCAAGATAACTCAAGATGAATCTCACTTCAGTAATGTTACATCGTCGGAAGCGACGAGAATGGAGGGTGGCACTTCGAGGAGTAATACGAAGAGTTTTAGTATTACTGAATCAAGGCCTCGAGATGAGAAAGGGATCGTCATAAAACTGGCTAATTTCCTGTAAAAGCAGCCATTACGTTAAAAACTTTCCCTACCCCCTTCGAAACCCGCTACGAATATACGAGATTTTACGAGTGTAATCCAATGCCGGATAATTATCCACGAATACAAATGACGCACATAAATGTTTGCCACCCCCGCGTCAAAATTCAACATGAATAATGGCATTCTTTTTTTCTGAACGAGATTTTTATCTTATTGCCGAAACGTGTTCGAATGCGGATGCATTTTACGATTGCAATGAAATTTCGATAAAAAATTGCGCTGATAGAGGAACAGCTTGCCTCTCCTATTTTCCCGATGAACATTTCTCTGTTTGGAAAACATAGTTATAAAGAGTCATGAGTGCGAGGGTGAAGGGGTTGCGAGGAGGGGGGACGGGGGTGTGACTGGATGGAGGGGTCGAGGGGAGATTGGACGAAGCTGGATCCCTCGGAAAATCACAGAAAAAGTGTTTGAATGCAAACGTGATCGAGGTTCGAATTTAATGGAGTGTACCGGTATTCTCTACACTCGTCACATTTCCCTGCGATTCGTTACACCGAGGTATCCCATATTTCGCCGTAGACGCGCAGGGCGCAAAATTCTCTGCTGGCTTCGATACACAGGGGATACTGTTTTCCAAAAATGTATTCCTATTTGGAACCGAAATAAATCACCGTATTTGTTTCGTTGCGATGGAAACAATAATCGTAATTGTGCGTGTAAACTCCGTGTTCAGTAGACGCTGTGATTAACATTTATTATGTATCATATCGTATATTATGTTCTTTGAATGATAAGATTAAGCGAAATTTTCTACCGTTGAAATGTTTCATGTAAAGAACATAATGTAATGCTTGATGCTTTTACACGAATTGTAAATGTTAATTGCAGTTGGTTCTGTAAATTATGGAAGCTTATTGAGAATGATATAAGGACAGGTTTATTAAAGTTGCAGGAGAATAATCTAATTTAAATCGTGGATTCTGTCAATAGAAAGGAAAACAGCTTTGCCCAGCATAATTGGATCATATCGATATCACCTTTATTTTCAATCCAATGCGAGCTCGGTAAACATAATGGGAGACATTTAATCAGGCTAATGTTTACGTTGGTATTTCCCCTTCGCCTCGGCTCTTAAATCACTCCCATCATTTCCCGTGGGTCCTCGGTTGGCTTTTTCTATAATTAATATTCGATCATACCAGCCCTTCTGGGCTTCTCGTGTATGCATTTTGATAAGAAAACACGTGATTTGAAATTCAATGAAAAACACTTTGTCTGTCGTCGGATTCACACTTCGCCATTTAATCTCGCGAAAATCAAGAACGAATTGAAAAAAGCCGAAGATTAATTGCACTGTTTGGGTAAGCTGATAACACCGTATTTAAATAAACCCACCATCAAGGGACGTGCCACAGGATAAAGCCGCGATTAACAGTACCCTTAATTAGCCCGACCATAATTACTTGAATTATTCAAAAGATCTCGGAAATGGATAGCGAAACATAAGTCAAGCAAAGTAAGTGGAAGAGCACGATTCACTTGGAAGATATCGGTAATAGTATCAGCCATATAATATATCAAATATTAACGGAGTTTTTAGTTATGGACAAAGTTTTGGGACATTCGTTCAACTTTGTCGCGAGTCTCACCCACCGTTCGGTGGAGGCCTCGCATTTTTATTAATTCCGGAAAAACGAATCGTGGGATTTTGTTGTCCGCTAGGTATCTTATAGAGAAAAGTCGGCTCTTTCGAATGCAATTTGTTGCATTAAGAAATACATATTATATAGATTGCCGCATGCAATACTATCCACATGAATACCATATTTCTTGTTTGATACAGGTCGACTTCATAAACTTTCATGTTACGGAATTCATTGGCGTTAAATCTAGAAACCGAAGTACCCAGCCATTGAAATCTCTGTCCATATTTCTCTGGGATTCTTTTGAAATCCTTTTCTGTAATCGGATTTATTTCTCACATATTGACGTGTAATCTTTATTTATTTATTCATTTATATTATAGACAGTTATAAATATTGTATCTTCGACGGGTACTGTGGCTTCATAAAATATTTGATTTAATGAAAACCATTCTCCTATTTGTACTAATAGTATCTTTATTAATATCCTTCGGTGTCTAACATTTATAATTAATTTATATGTCTACATATATGCTCGACTCTGTCAGCTGCAAATTATCGCTTCTATTTATTTTAATGCCTGGTTATTGCTTCCGCCAAGTTCATCACTTTGCTGCATATTACATCTTTCCTATTCCATTTTCGCATTTTCCGATTCCGCAAATGTACAAGTATTTCCAGTAATATTCCTATTTAATTGAAGTATTAATGAGGAATGTTATTAGCAAATATATGCGATGTATGTGCACGTATCTTGAACTAGTGAGCCATGTTTAAATTATCAGGGAATGTTCATCTCGTGGGTCTCCGTGCAACCCCGAAATTATTAATATATAATTATTCGGTGTACTCGGTCATGCGCAGAATTTCAGGGCAAGCATTTCCGGGTTGACGGTAGTCCAAGATTTCCTCGAAATACTGGCTCGCATAAATTTAAGGAGAAGGAATATGAAGGGTTCGACACGTGAAAGCATGAAAGTGGGTCTTCTTACGTCAAACCTTAAAGTTTGGAGCACCTCGAAAATTGTTAATTTATAATTATTTGATGTATTCGATTATGCGAATAATATCGAGGGAAACATTTCTGGGTTCACGACAATCAAAGATTCCCAAGGGAATATTGGTGCATATAAGTTTAAGGGCAGGGAATATCGGGAGTTCGACATGTGAAAGCACGAAGCTAGGTCTTCTTACGTCAGAGCTTGAAGTTCGTAATGCCAAGGGGAGTATTTTTGAAAGCACTTTACTTCTTAACTGGAACCATTGCAGCTGTCTGTGGCAACTCGAACGATCGACCGAATCTTTCCATCTATATTTTGCGAAACACGCCTATCTTTTTGCGTGCCTTTTCAACCTGGAATAACGTTATTTCCACCATCCGCCAGGAAACCTTATGATATCAACTCCCAGCGATGTAATTAATCGAGTCCTTTAATTAAGGCGCGACCTACTCGGTTAGGTCTGCATTTCACCCGAGGTATTTTCTTACAGCGGAATGATTCTCCATTTTTATGAACTCCGTAGGAAAATTTCTAACATTTCTTCTGGGTAATTGATAATTCTGGATTTCTTATCATATACACGAATGCTTAATTCTTATTTTATTTTCAGTTTTATATGGTGACCCTTATGTAACTCTGCGGTATTTATTTAATTTTGTTTCTAAATCGCAATTTTTTGTATCCATATTTTTTAATTATTGTGACTCTACCATGCGGTTCGCATTTTTCGTTGTTTTTATTATTTATGAAAGGGAGAATTCATCAAAGTAATGTAAGGTAGCATCGAATATTAGCTGTTCGAATGGTGAGGTGATTTAAAAAATTTAAGAGCCCACGCGATTGGTTAGCTTTGTTATTGGCCGTTAATAAATCCAATTTCCTAGTCTTTTTCAGTAGCTTCATAAGAATGATCGATCTCCTCTTAATTCCACTCTCGTTTCACTGAACTTCTAAGAAAGCCCGCAACTTGGAGATTTTATAACGTGCTCCACGCTACTGCGACAATTTAATTCCCTCGGTACAGTGATTTAAATGTCCCGTCGAACTTAACAAGCGAGTTAATTGAGTGACCTTCTTCCACTTCTTCTTCTTCTTCTTCTTCTTCTTCTTCTTCTTCTTCTTCTTCTTCCTCTTCTTCCTCTTCCTTTTCCTCGTTTTCTCGACATAACTTATTAGCTTCACGAACTTTTTACGACGTTGCTAATTTTGCTGCCGAGAACATTATTTTGTTCGCTCGAGCAAAATCAACGTCAGGAAAAATGATATCATTATGAATCGATATACCAAAATAACGAGTCTAATTGATTCGCCATCACTTTTCTTCGATCTCTTTTATGACCGTAAATCTAGATTTGTTTAAATGAAATTGATTTCAATTGCATTCTTGTTGCACCGCCATACCTTTCGACATTAAGATCCTGAATCCTGACACTAACAGGATTAACAAGAAAAATGTATAGTTTTCAGTGGAGAATATTTTTCAAAATTTGATTAAATGTCGCAAACTTGATAGTAGTTTCTAAATCCCCTTTCGAAAACAAAACGTCATATTCCTACGTAGGGGACACGGTGGTTGGACATTTATTATAATAATAAATCTCGAAGAACCTTACGCGATTCAAGTAAAAGTTATTCCGGCGAATTAAAAATAAATGTTGGGTTTAACGGTGTACACAGAAGAATGGAATATTTATTTTCGAGCGATCCCAGCGTTGGTTAAAAGCGCTAGGCGCAAGAAGAGTATAACCTTCATCCCGTATATTTTTATTGCAGCCAGATAATCTGATCGCGTGGAATTTAAATAGCTCAAATGATTATCGATAAACGGATTTTATAGTTTAACCTTTACCCGCTGCCTTTGAATATCTAATATCGGCCCACGGTCATCACTGAAATAACTCTTTAACCACTCGTGTTTCTCATTATCGATCATCAATTGACATTACTTTATGCCTGATTAGCGTGATCCAAAGGTTGAGTCACGTCTCATTTAGAAGTTTTTCTTTCGTGTTACGCACCCTGACAAACCTAATAATACGATATATTTTATTCCGACACCGTATCGTAATACAATGTTACAAGCCTGACATTAATACGTGGAATTTATTCGAGTCAGATGTACTCGAAAATTTGAGGAGTGTAATTGAATTTTTTTTAATCAGCCCCTTTTAAAGTTGCTGCATATATATTTCAATATTTTCATCTTCATCAAAGTTATATTTTATTTGAAAAAATATTTGAATATATAGAGTTTTAATTATAATTGAGGATGAATTACAATTATTATTTTCTGTTTTACAAAGTATATGAGCATATTATTTCTAGCATTATTGCTACTGTTTTATTTGCGTGAAATTGTGGAACATGATATAAAACTACTAAAAAAGTGAAGCATATCTGGACTGCGGAATTATAATAACAAATTATCATCGATTCGTTTAGCCAGGTGGAGAAGAAAATAAGAAGATTGCTTGATTAAAATGTATGTTTATCCAACGGTATCAAATAACGTGTCATCGTACGTAGAACAGCATTACGAATGTTCGATAAATATTTATAAGCTTCCAAAGAATCCTCGTCGAGTCTACATTCGTGCTTTTAACGGGGACTCTTGATTCCTGCGTATTTTTCATACATTTGCCATCAGTAAAACGGAATGAATCTGCTTTTCCTACCGGAAGCCCGCTACAGGTCTGAGTAAACATCCATAGATTCGACTCAAAGGATATCCGGCTTCTTCCTCTGCTTACGAAAGAGTATTCTCCGAGGAAAAATATCTCGGAGCAAAGAAACTTGAGAATCGATCTATCGAATAGAATCTGCATCGTTTGAAGGTTTGAATGTTTGAAGGTTTTTTTGCTATCCTCGTCAACTTATGTAAATTATGATTCCAAGCGCACGACATTTTAGAGTTATTCGTGTTTATATGCTGAGAGATTGCGATTATTTATTCGTAGATTAATGATTGATCGTATCACTATTTTCGATTATTTAATCGTATCGGTATTTTCGATTATTTAATCGTATCGGTATTTTCGATTATTTAATCGTATCGGTATTTTCGATTAATTAATCGTATCAAGACTTGTAATACTTCAACACATTTTACGTGTTTTACGTTCCAATGGAACCCGCTTACATAAACATTCACTCGCAAAGTGATCTCTAAGAATTCCACGGGAGATCTTAATTTCGAAATTCATAAATAACCGGTTTACGGAAGGATTTTATGCAGAGGACATAAATGGAGTACCGTTTTCTACGGTTTTCATGTTAAAGGAACGTCATAAATAACTACTTAAGTAACTCCCAAAGAAAATAGAATTCGGTTTACTTTGACAAAGAGAGAAAGAAATACAATGTAGGAGCGACGAAGGAGCAGAGGGAAAGAGAAGAAGAGAAAAAGAGAATTTCACGTGGCCAACATAGAGGGGTAGTACGAGATAGGTAGATAAGTGGGCAGAAGTTAAAGGGAAGAAAGGGGGTGGAAAATGGTCGGTTGACTGGGTCAATCCGTGACCCACATGGATGTTAATATAAATGGGCGTGCTTGAGTGGGTGTTAGTAAATGAATGAAAGAGTGAGGGTAAGCTTCAAAGGGAAGTTAGATGACTGGTTATATATATATATATATATATATATATATATATATATATATATATATATATATATATATATATATATATATATATGTATATAATGCACGAACACGAATGCGACGCAGGGGAGAATGAGATAAACACGGACGAAGACGATTCTCCATCCCCCTACGCAGACTGAGGACCCTAGAAAACATATGAATATTTACCCGGACGAGAGAAAAATTCACTGACCATTTCGTTCCATCTGGCCGGCCGATGAAAATCTTTCTAGCTTTTCCTCGAGGAGACTATTTAAGTTGACGAACGGTTGCGAGAGATCCTGATATACATAACGAGGTTTTTATACGAACGGATAACACGGGAGAGATGATTTTATTCAAACATATGGCCGCGCTTCTTTGTAAGTTTTATTAGAGATTTATTCGCGGTGGCCATTCTCGTGCAACATTTCTGTCGGATATCCTTTCCGATCCGCATTGATTTCATTCGGTATGCTGCGAGTTATTCGTCAGCTTTGACTTGCATAGCGCACACTCTACTTTATGAATAACGAGAATAAATCGATCTACCTGTGAATAAAAATAATGATTGATCACGGAACAATAAGCTTTTGTACAATATCCGGTAATAGTATTCCCTTGTTATTCCATGGAATAAAGGTATTATTTAATCTTCAGTTAAATTGGTTTACTTTGCCAAAGTTGATAGAGAATGTATCGCTGCCCTACTTCGTTTACTTACCTTTAATTAGCTTCAGCTACAGGTGACGAAAGAATCGGGAAATTCTAACACGTATGTTTCAGTTTCCCACGGGTTGCGTGAAACTTTAATTGCTTTCCAAAGTGAGCTCCCAATGCGACGGTGCTTTTTAAAACAGTAACCGTGGCTTTCGAATCGAACTCTCGTCGAAGTTGAACAGTCTTATTGAATTTATATTTTTCTACTTTACCCGAGCGGAGTCGTAAAAATAATTGTCAATTCACCGCGCGATGCGTCGACGAAACAAAACATCGGGAATAAATGAAAAAGTAAAACTCCCTCGTCTTTGAATGAGTACAAAAATACATTTCTATGAAAACCCTGAATCGCAGCTATAGAAATACTGCAACAAGACCATTGCACTTTGTCTCGCGTGAAATCAAATTGACGATTGCATCAGACCAGAATAAACATAGTTTCCGTGGAAGAGTGAGTGCAACGTCACCGGTGACATTGCGAATCAACTTGGCAAAGTTCACTATATATATCTACTCCCCGGATATACGTATGTATGTGTAATACATAATATAATACAGGTGATTTATAATACGCGTATAGGGAGACATAGTACGTGACAATTTCCCCCATGGATAGGGGGTTGGAATATATCCATGGTATACATTCTGTCGTAAAGGCCGACTAATAGGGTTGAACGAACTGACAAGTACATTTTTCTTCTTCCTCCTTTTTTTTGCTTCTCTACGTATTTCTTGTAACAGGTTTTGTTAGTTTACATCGTCGTTTTTATTACTATATCTTTTACTTTTTTATAATAACGTATTTTTATTCACCGTGGTTCTATTACGTAGACATACATTTATTTTTAATTCGCGATATTACTGAAAATAACATAACATTTGTAATCATCATTTATTATTAGCATCGTGAAACAGCAACTATTTTCAGAGTAACTTGTACAATAATATAATGATTCTTGGCGTTTATCAATACTTTCACTGACATGTAATAGGATTACTTTAAAAAGGCATTTTTTAAATGCTTTACAAAATTATCTCAAGAAGCAGAAACACGGTTTTGTATTCCGGAGACGTGATTCGATCAACTAAAGTTGTTGATTGAGCAGAAGTGACTTGAGCGTGGTAGGTTCATCCATTCCAATGTGGAGCGTTATATACTGACCAACTAGTGAGTATTCTCTGGCAAGCTTCCTTCGAACCGATAGTGTCTCCGATACCACTTTAAGACCGCAGGATGGATTATCCTTCGGTTAAAGTGTCTCACTAGTATCCTCGGGACATAGTTTCTGCCTCGAAGTCACTCGTGGGAAACTTTATAATTGCAGAATTCGCGAAAACTTTCGGTGTCGGGATATCAAGTTTTCATTTCAATATCCCTGTTTGCTTTAACACTAGACAATATATTCAACTATATTTGTACAGGTAACCCTCGTACAACGCGGTATTTATACAATACCACTTCGATATAATCAGTACATGTAATTTGAGTCTCGCATAACGTAATTTTTATAACGCGACCTTTCGGTGGAACTCAACCCCTTCAAAATAAGGATGAATGGTAAAAATAAATTAATTGATTTAATTGTGTCCATCATGCAACGTGAACTGCAAAAAATCGTAGAAAAATGGAATCGTTTTATTAAATATTGCAGGCCTGTCTTTTGATTGTTTTGGTAGTTCTAGTCCCTTTGTAAAAATTTTCAAATATATTCTTCTGCGTGAAAATATATGATATTTCGTTAAATATAGGTATATAATTTTGCAGCAGAATTCAATATTTATGAACTCCGTCGAATCATTTCATTCGAATATTCATCTTAAGATGTGTTTACTGTTACTGTTCCTATGAATATATTTCTGATTCTAATGTTATTGTCATACTTCGTAATAGCAGTCGACTTCTAACAGTTCGGCGTTGACTTTCGGATAATAGAGCAACTCAAGTTAATGCCACGTTTAGAACATTCTGACAAGTTTGCTGCACATAGTTACACCCTGAATTATGTTGCATTGTCAGTTCGATAGTGCTGTAACTACTATCGTTGTATGGTGTAGTGTGACAATGCAGAATAAAATTTGATTATACATATTAAGAGTACCAAAAAGTAATCAATTATTTTTCGCGGACGTCATGAAATTCCATTTATTTCTTCATATTAAACATTATTCTATTAGATAATTCCCATCCTTGTCTATGATCCTTGATCGACGATCTGCCAAAGCCATAATTCTCCGCATCCGAATTGATTAGTTTCCGGTACCCCTAATATAACACTATAAAATTAGTTGCCATTTAATTCGCATAAAGTAGTCGAATTAATATTAGGTTCCGTTGAATTTTATATTTGCAATTCTATTTGCATCGCTGTTTTATTATTTGATGTAGAATATTTATTTATCGTCTTTATTACATGGTGTATTAAAAGAGATATAGCAGTAACTCGTCCGTCAATAATGGAACAAACATTAAAATATGCAGAAACCAATACAGTTGTTCCATGGTGAGCCTCGGATGGATTTCCAGAAAAAAGTTTTATATCCGGCGATTCAACTGACAATATTTCGGGGCCGCCATTTCCTCCTCTGTATTCGCATGGAAAATATGAACAGCATTTGGAACCCCAGTGCGAATATCAAGGGACTTTTAACAATTTTATTAATTCACCTGTAAACTGCGTGCGCATTCCAAATGGATCTCCGAACACGTTACAAGATTCGTTAGTGCGTTATGAATATTAGTTTTGCGGCATTCGAATGTATTTTCTGAGCCATTCAGCTCGAAACTTTTCGTGCGGATTCCTAATTCACCATACGCGTGGAGACAAACACACATTTTCTATAACAATGTGAACTTTTTACTCGACTATGAAAATATTTTCCTTTTGGGGGGTGGAAACGTGAGCTGAATTGGTTCGATTTAGAGGAATATTTCCGGTATATCGATGAGGCTGATTCCAATAGTAGTTAGTTGTGTGGGTGCCGAGGTATCGTTGCGGATGATTCATCTTCGCTAATCGATATCGGTCTCCACACGGAATATGCCTCGGCTTTAGGAATTCATTAATAATATAGAGTCTTCCGACTCCACGAAATTCTCCGGCACACACATAATGCTCCAGGCACTCGAGATATTCGTCGGTTTGTTATAGAATAGTTCATCAACTTTCAATATGAATTTGAATGTCGAAATGATTATGCATGCACATAAGTTGTAGGGGGATAAATGATTTTCCATGTTGAGTGCTATATCTCTCTCATGAAACTTAATTGCTTCGTGTGTATTGCCTCTCATCATTGGATAATATGGAACTGAAAATTATTATGAAATTAGCAGAACGATAAATCCTGAATTTTACTTGCAAAAAGGTGAATTTGTTTTGAGACCTGTATTTATCTGTAGTATTTATTTATTTATTACAATAATATTAGTCTCGTGTTTGTACGATGTTTCAAAATCAAAGTAGAAAATAGAGTCATTCAGGATTCCGGCAGAATTATAAATGGCAGAAGCAATTTTCATAATATATGCCAAGTTAATTGGACTCATTATTCGGTTGGCATGGATTTATTGGTGACACCGGGGTCTTAGGTTTTCCTACACAATCCTCGCGATCCATAAGAATATCATTTAAAGTGGCAGAGAGCATTTTTTTCATTCGAACTGGAGTCATTGTCGAGGCTCTCTTATTAATCGATTTCGGTTTAGACGGCTCCGCTGCATCCAATGAAATTCCAGCACGCTTGGGCCTTTATCCTGATTAAATTCTCTGATTCACTATCACCACTGTGAAAACTCGCGGAGGAACTCTTCCAGTTTGCATAATACACCGGGTATGCTGATCGATGTAGGAATAGTATTTCCCCCCTCGACAATACAGACTCTTCGAAACTCTTACGAGACCGAAAGTCGAGTACGAGGGAGGATAAAATGGGAAAACGATGTGTCTTCGAACGATTACATCGAAACTCCCACGTGAGTTCCAGCGCGTATCAATTTCCGATCCCAACCCTTTTCCCTCGAAACTTTCGTTACTGCTTCCTACAAGGACGAGGATCGTTACGACACCAGGAAACTTGGAAAAATTCGAAACCTTGAATTTCTTCCTCAACGTATGCCAATAAAAATCATAAAACATAGTGATTTATAATCAATATAATGGACAATTAGTTTATCTACTATTTTTCTTGTTTTGATACATTTTACGATAAGTAGAGAAATGATTTGATTTCTATGTGCATTGAAATTTTAAAAAACTTTATGAAAAGGACTTCTTTAAAATTGTACTCTCATATCACCCTAGACTGATGTGTAAGGAAATTGCAACGACAACTGCAAAATAGTATCAAACACTTTTATTTAATAAATAATCCAATAATAACACAATTTAAAAAACGGCATATTCTTCAAAGTCGCACAGTATCCATACAGTTAAATGAGCATCACATTTCACCGTAAAAGTTTCCACGGCCGAGTATCCCGAAATTGAAGGAGCATACTCCTTAGCCGTGATTCAAGGGATGTAAAGGAGGTTGGGTTCGAATTAGATCGCGATACTCGTACGAATTTTCTCGTGGGGGTGCTCTCGGCGTGGCGCGTCGAGGCGATAGGATGGTTCCAGCAAGGGCTCTTTGAATAATTCGGCCAATATTGTTTGGAATTTCCAGAAGGGTGTTGTACCGGCGACGTCTCTCGAGGCGCCGATGGAAGCGTCTGTGCGTACACGACCACGTCCCCCAGTTGCCATAGCGACACTCCTCTTCGAGCTTACAGCCTCCACGGTAAGTTCCAAAGGATCCTGGAACAGATCACCATTCCGTATTAAACGCCACTAACAATATGATATCCGCCATGGTTTGTAATATCATCGTCTTACCATTATCGTTCGAATACGCATTGTTCTTCCGCGTGGTGATCCTATTCGTTCAAGTGGACTAAACCGATTAAATATTCCTCGAAGAAATCACCCTCGCATTCTCCACCTACCGGTAATCCGGTTCCAGATGAGTAATGGGATTTAATGGTGCTGTAGATTTCAATTGAATTACATCGGATACTTCCACGATTATTTATAGAGGAAGATCGATTTATTTCTGGAAATATCTGGTATTTAGGGGATATATAAATTCCGGTAAAAAATTGGGGTATGAATTTTATACTCACCTCCGTCGTCTTGTATGTTACCTTTAAGATACCTCGGAAGATAGCACGAATTTACACTCGATATAAAAATTTAATATCAAACAGCAAAGTTTTTACCACACAAAATAAGCAGAGATAAAAAGAAAGTATAACGCGTCCAACATAATAGTCTAATTACAATCGGATTATTTCAATACACATTTCGCGAGGAAGGTAATTACATTCGTACTCCTACCTTACCGGAGATTACTGCCTCGCTGTTGATTACAAAACTTAGTACACGTTAAATATCCAATTACGTATTGCGAAGCTGGGAAATATTTATATATTCGTGAAGGATCAAAATCCGCGCAGGATGTATTATTTTAAATCCATCAGGAAATATCGAACGAAACGTACAACCGTGATGCTGTATTAAGATTAATCATTTTAAAGTATCTCGAGGTTGTGTGGGAGAAAATGTTCCTGGAATATTACGGGTATTAATTTCGTGAATGGCACAACAGGAATATAAAATAGGGGATGAAACCAAGGATGTTGGGGGAAATGGATTGCCTATCCCAGTAAATGTGGTGCAATGCACTCCGGTTATAATTCCCACGACTAAATACGCTGAACGGGCGATATAACTTGAGAGTTGATATGCATATTCCGTTTTGTTCGCGTAGAATCTCCGGGTATCTGAACTGCTACCTTCAGGTAAGATTATGTTTGATGCTTACGTCATGACCCGATGCATAACTTGTTATACAATGCACGTTTCTAATCGCATACTCCGAGGTTAGATTGCAGTAATAGTTTAAACGCCCTTTATCGCGTTTCCAGCAACATGTTCAAATAACGTAGTTAAATAATATTACTTATAGAATTGAATAACAAATATTTTATGATTCAAAATTCATTTGTGCTACTACTCGTAATATGAATTGATTTAATATGAATTAATTTTACCGAAACAAAAATATTTGACTTAAAAATAATATAATATAGTTTTTGTTTTCGATTTTATTATTCAATTTTAAACGTACTGATTTTACTGAAAAAGAAACGTTTGGAGAAATTATATGGATCCAAATATTTATTGGATAATAATATGTGATAACATCAAGAGTTTCCAGAATTTATAAGAATCGTTTTATATGTATTAATATATAGAAGATTAACTGAAATTAAAGTAAAGCAATTTTATGTTTAATAAAATACGAGGTGTCTGTATATCAGTTAATTTATAAGAGTAGCATAATCCTATCAGAATAGGAATTGATAGAATGATAATAGGTAGACGCAGTCGCAGTAGATAAAGTTAGTAATGACCAGACACCCATTTCCATTCTGATACGCCAAGCACACTCAAATATCTCTTGATTCCATCATAAAGTAATCTTTAAATATATTCATTAGTTAATAATCTTTAAATAATTCATTAGTTAATGCACTAATGAAAGAAGCCGAGTGGTATATTCTTAATTAATTATTCAGCTCCGGCTCGCTCCAAATTAATTTATTAAATCGAACTTCAAAGGACATCTTCGGAATTAACCGATACGAATTCTTTTAGGAAGTTCCATTCGAAAATTGTATCTGTAATAAAATAGTATCTTCATCAAAATTGCACTCAAAAATATATCGGTTAATAAATTAAACTTCTAGAAGGGGCTGATATCTGCAACAATATATGATGTTCATAAAATGAAGTATTAATATTAATTCACGTTGTGCATTAATTAATTAATTGCATACACTAAGAATACCTTATTTACTTCGATAGCATATTTTTGATGTTCACCTCGAAAGATTATTTTTAGAAGTCGGTTTTTTACAGAAAAAAGTCGAAAGCGCACGAAGCAACGTGTTTCGCATACGCGATATATCTTGCGGGCGCGTTAAGGTTTGTAAACTGAGATCCGAGCATATTGCCGAGACTTTTTCGCAGGTGTGGTTTAACCGTGAAACTATCTACCGTGGTATTTTATTTTCTCGTAGTGTTCAACAGCCGAAACCGCGTTGTAGAGATAACCACAGCTGTCCTATAATGCTGACGGTTTCAAGCACCCTCCGCAGGGTGACTCGTTTCAGCGCAGATGCACACACGCGTTTTTTTTTCCTTTCCCTTTTATCGGTGCCTCTAATGTGAACCGATGTTACACTACTGCGTGCATTAACGGCACTTAATACCGACCTGATATTTTTGCAATCATTATCGTACCGTTGCCTCCCGTGAAACAAAAACCACTAAACGTAGCCATCTTTTAACTTCAAAGTATTCCACGCTGCAGTTTCGTTTTTTCGTAACTCTCTTCTAAAACTTCCTGGGAATATTCTATGGTCCTATCATGTAATATAATATTCATTTTCTTTGCATTTAAACTTCTATTAAATATTGGTCAAATTTAGAAATCATTGTTTGTGGAATTTAGGACAGTATACAATTTAATGATCGCCTTTAATACTAGGTTTAAACAGTATTTTAATATTATGCTAAGTATTATAATAATATACTCTTATATATGATAGTATTATTCGAATATTTATCAGATATAATATAATATTTTTCCAATTATTTTTTGTACATAAAGTAGGCCCCGTTAAATAATCTATTTGACGATGAAATACTAAGAAGATAAGATTCAGTGTAATTAATAAAGAGCTCAATACAATTAATCGATAGAACGATACCTTATCTAAACACTCCAGGCACTCGAGTATTTTCTGGCACGTTAATTGCCGTAAAACAGAGAATCCTGGGAAAGTGACGGGGGTTATTTATTATTTTGAAAGGTCCTTACTTTAAACGTCATATTGCAGGTTTGCTTATCTTTCGAGCGAGCGGAACGTCTCTGTTTAAAGGTATTGCATCTACCCTGATATATTCAAACGTCAAGAGAACCGAGTAGAGTGTCGCCTTTGTACGTTTCACAGCTTTGCGTTCGGTAGTCGAGGAAATGCAAGTCAACTTTGTGACAAGGGAATGTGCAAGATTTATGGGACACTAAAAGTGCATTCTAGCTTGCGTGTGACGTTATCAAAGAAATACTATAAGCAGCGTGGTCTTTGTGTTCCCTCAATGTTATAATGTTCTTTACAGCATATTTATCCCTTTAAGTACAGGGACGGGCATTGTATCCGAAAGGAAATAGGAGAACTTGTTCATTTTCATATTCCGCTTTGAAAAATTGCTGAGCAAGCTAGGAGTTTGGTAATGTTCATTTTATACTATTATGTATTATCATAATATATGTTTTCAAAGGCACATCCCTTTACAGAAAAAATTTTTAACCCACTTCTTTCGACCCAAAATCGTCCTAGGACATGTGTGTACATCATCTACCATCGATTTGCGCCATTTAGGAGGGATTTTGGGGACTTTCACATTTTTGCGATTTTGAGTGAACCCATTTTTCGCTCCAAAAAATTTTTAAACCGGTTCTTCCGACCCAAAATCATCCTAGAATATGTTTATACATCATATACCATCGATTTGGGTCGTTTAGAAGCGATTTTGGCGACTTTTAATTTTTGACAATTTTTGAAGGTATACCCCTTTACATTTTTTCAACTTTGATTCGACCCATTTTTGACCAATAAAAATTTTTTAACCGCTTCTTTCGACTAGAAATCGTCCTAGAATATGTTTGTACATCATATACCATCGATTTGGGTCGTTTAGAATTGATTTTGGCGACTTTTCATTTTTGGCAATTTTTGAAGGTGTACCCCTTTACATTTTTTCGACTTGGGTTCGACCCATTTTTGACCAATAAAAATTTTTTAACCGCTTCTTTCGACCAGAAATCATCCTAGAATATGTTTGTACACCATATACCATCGATTTGGGTCGTTTAGAAGCGATTTTGGCGACTTTTAATTTTTGATAATTTTTGAAGGTGTACCCCTTTACATTTTTTCGACTTGGGTTCGACCCATTTTTGAACAATAAAAATTTTTTAACCGCTTCTTTCGACCAGAAATCATCCTAGAATATGTTTGTACACCATATACCATCGATTTGGGTCGTTTAGAAGCGATTTTGGCGACTTTTAATTTTTGACAATTTTTGAAGGTGTACCCCTTCACATTTTTTCAACTTTGATTCGACCCATTTTTGACCAATAAAAATTTTTTAACCGCTTCTTTCGACCAGAAATCATCCTAGAATATGTTTGTACACCATATACCATCGATTTGGGTCGTTTAGAAGCGATTTTGGCGACTTTTAATTTTTGACAATTTTTGAAGGTGTACCCCTTTACATTTTTTCGACTTGGGTTCGACCCATTTTTGACCAATAAAAATTTTTTAACCACTTCTTTCGACCAGAAATCTTCCTAGAATATGTTTATACATCACCCACCATCGATTTGGGTCGTTTAGAAGGGATTTTGGCGACTTTTAATTTTTGACAATTTTTGAAGGTGTACCCCTTTACATTTTTTCGACTTGGGTTCGACCCATTTTTGACCAATAAAAATTTTTTAACCGCTTCTTTCGACCAGAAATCATCCTAGAATATGTTTGTACACCATATACCATCGATTTGGGTCGTTTAGAAGCGATTTTGGCGACTTTTAATTTTTGACAATTTTTGAAGGTGTACCCCTTTACATTTTTTCGACTTGGGTTCGACCCATTTTTGAACAATAAAAATTTTTTAACCGCTTCTTTCGACCAGAAATCATCCTAGAATATGTTTGTACACCATATACCATCGATTTGGGTCGTTTAGAAGCGATTTTGGCGACTTTTAATTTTTGACAATTTTTGAAGGTGTACCCCTTCACATTTTTTCAACTTTGATTCGACCCATTTTTGACCAATAAAAATTTTTTAACCGCTTCTTTCGACCAGAAATCGTCCTAGAATATGTTTATATATCACCCACCATCGATTTGGGTCGTTTAGAAGCGATTTTGGCGACTTTTAATTTTTGACAATTTTTGAAGGTGTACCCCTTTACATTTTTTCGACTTGGGTTCGACCCATTTTTGACCAATAAAAATTTTTTAACCACTTCTTTCGACCAGAAATCTTCCTAGAATATGTTTATACATCACCCACCATCGATTTGGGTCGTTTAGAAGGGATTTTGGCGACTTTTAATTTTTGACAATTTTTGAAGGTGTACCCCTTTACATTTTTTCGACTTGGGTTCGACCCATTTTTGACCAATAAAAATTTTTTAACCGCTTCTTTCGACCAGAAATCATCCTAGAATATGTTTGTACACCATATACCATCGATTTGGGTCGTTTAGAAGCGATTTTGGCGACTTTTAATTTTTGACAATTTTTGAAGGTGTACCCCTTTACATTTTTTCGACTTGGGTTCGACCCATTTTTGAACAATAAAAATTTTTTAACCGCTTCTTTCGACCAGAAATCATCCTAGAATATGTTTGTACACCATATACCATCGATTTGGGTCGTTTAGAAGCGATTTTGGCGACTTTTAATTTTTGACAATTTTTGAAGGTGTACCCCTTCACATTTTTTCAACTTTGATTCGACCCATTTTTGACCAATAAAAATTTTTTAACCGCTTCTTTCGACAAGAAATCGTCCTAGAATATGTTTATACATCACCCACCATCGATTTGGGTCGTTTAGAAGGCATTTTGGCGACTTTTAATTTTTGACAATTTTTGAAGGTGTACCCCTTCACATTTTTTCAACTTTGATTCGACCCATTTTTGACCAATAAAAATTTTTTAACCGCTTCTTTCGACCAGAAATCGTCTTAGAATATGTTTATATATCACCCACCATCGATTTGGGTCGTTTAGAAGCGATTTTGGCGACTTTTAATTTTTGACAATTTTTGAAGGTGTACCCCTTCACATTTTTTCAACTTTGATTCGACCCATTTTTGACCAATAAAAATTTTTTAACCGCTTCTTTCGACAAGAAATCGTCCTAGAATATGTTTATACATCACCCACCATCGATTTGGGTCGTTTAGAAGGCATTTTGGCGACTTTTAATTTTTGACAATTTTTGAAGGTGTACCCCTTTACATTTTTTCGACTTGGGTTCGACCCATTTTTGACCAATAAAAATTTTTTAACCGCTTCTTTCGACCAGAAATCTTCCTAGAATATGTTTATACATCACCCACCATCGATTTGGGTCGTTTAGAAGCGATTTTGGCGACTTTTAATTTTTGACAATTTTTGAAGGTATACCCCTTTACATTTTTTCGACTTGGGTTCGACCCATTTTTGACCAATAAAAATTTTTTAACCGCTTCTTTCGACCAGAAATCGTCCTAGAATATGTTTATATATCACCCACCATCGATTTGGGTCGTTTAGAAGCGATTTTGGCGACTTTTAATTTTTGACAATTTTTGAAGGTGTACCCCTTTACATTTTTTCGACTTGGGTTCGACCCATTTTTGACCAATAAAAATTTTTTAACCACTTCTTTCGACCAGAAATCGTCCTAGAATATGTTTATATATCACCCACCATCGATTTGGGTCGTTTAGAAGCGATTTTGGCGACTTTTAATTTTTGACAATTTTTGAAGGTGTACCCCTTCACATTTTTTCAACTTTGATTCGACCCATTTTTGACCAATAAAAATTTTTTAACCGCTTCTTTCGACAAGAAATCGTCCTAGAATATGTTTATACATCACCCACCATCGATTTGGGTCGTTTAGAAGGCATTTTGGCGACTTTTAATTTTTGACAATTTTTGAAGGTGTACCCCTTCACATTTTTTCAACTTTGATTCGACCCATTTTTGACCAATAAAAATTTTTTAACCGCTTCTTTCGACCAGAAATCGTCTTAGAATATGTTTATATATCACCCACCATCGATTTGGGTCGTTTAGAAGCGATTTTGGCGACTTTTAATTTTTGACAATTTTTGAAGGTGTACCCCTTCACATTTTTTCAACTTTGATTCGACCCATTTTTGACCAATAAAAATTTTTTAACCGCTTCTTTCGACAAGAAATCGTCCTAGAATATGTTTATACATCACCCACCATCGATTTGGGTCGTTTAGAAGGCATTTTGGCGACTTTTAATTTTTGACAATTTTTGAAGGTGTACCCCTTTACATTTTTTCGACTTGGGTTCGACCCATTTTTGACCAATAAAAATTTTTTAACCGCTTCTTTCGACCAGAAATCTTCCTAGAATATGTTTATACATCACCCACCATCGATTTGGGTCGTTTAGAAGCGATTTTGGCGACTTTTAATTTTTGACAATTTTTGAAGGTATACCCCTTTACATTTTTTCGACTTGGGTTCGACCCATTTTTGACCAATAAAAATTTTTTAACCGCTTCTTTCGACCAGAAATCGTCCTAGAATATGTTTATATATCACCCACCATCGATTTGGGTCGTTTAGAAGCGATTTTGGCGACTTTTAATTTTTGACAATTTTTGAAGGTGTACCCCTTTACATTTTTTCGACTTGGGTTCGACCCATTTTTGACCAATAAAAATTTTTTAACCACTTCTTTCGACCAGAAATCGTCCTAGAATATGTTTATATATCACCCACCATCGATTTGGGTCGTTTAGAAGCGATTTTGGCGACTTTTAATTTTTGACAATTTTTGAAGGTGTACCCCTTTACATTTTTTCGACTTGGGTTCGACCCATTTTTGACCAATAAAAATTTTTTAACCGCTTCTTTCGACCAGAAATCTTCCTAGAATATGTTTATACGTCATATACCATCGATTTGGGCTATTTAGGAATAAAATTGGCGACTTTTAAGTATTGACGATTTTTCACGGTATGGTTCTTGAAATTCAACGCGAATAGCCTCGACGTACACAAGTTAAAAATATTATTATTCAAATACGGTGAGTTATTCCTTGTGGATGTCAAATAGATTAGTTTCTGAGGTCGCTAGTTAATTACGAGTGTGAATAACGCAGTTAATATTAACAGAATTTGCATCAAGACGACGAGTGGTTAATTCTTTATTCGAAGGAGTAGGTAGTTAAATCTGCTTGTAAATTTGCGTGGAGGTTTCCTCGGCAGATTATCGCATACGTTACTTGGGTTGTAAGTACTGAACCACTATCCAGCTTAACAGATTACCAGCGAAATTTTCGGTGGTCGGGTGCGTGTACCTAGCTTAAACCAGATGTAGAAATATGGACAGTAAATAAACCATAATGCTGTTATATTATTTACGAAAGCATTTGCATAATTATCCCCAAATAAGTCTGCAGTTAATCATCGAAATGAAGCAATAATTCAAATATCTTTTCGTTAACATCAAGATAAATCTTTCATAAGTTGCAACTTCAAGTTTCTTTCACAAACTGAATAAAGAACTCCATCGCGTGTTATACACCCGAAATATTGAATATTTATTTCCTTTGCTAATAAATATTAATATTTATATTCCTCGACTATTTTAATAAGGTTGAATATTAAAATCGGCATTTGAATAAAATTCCATAATATTTTCAAACTACCATGAAAGGCTGCTAAAATAACTTGTCAAATATCTTAATAAATATACTAACACTTTAATATTGAATAGAATAGATTTTTCAAACATTACAACACATCGCTCAAGTTATATATTTGTAATATAAATATGAATTCATATAAAATATGAATCACTCAACAGCCAAAGTGACAAACTCTATCAAACAAAAATGAAGGAAAATATATAATTATGCAACGTTAAGCACCAATCATGTGTTTTAGCAGCAACATTGAACAATTTTCAAAAAGTGGAGTTAATCACTTTGGCATTTCAGCGGTTCATATATCACTTTGGATAAATACTTTGCAATATTTTCCACAAGAAAATTCTGTGACTTCTATTTGCATAAACATTTAAGGAATTTCCTTTGTGATGTGTCACAGAGTATCCGAAATGATATTACGAGGACTTGCGAGACGAGGATGTATTTAGTGCGACGGATCTAACACTGCAAAGGGTGTAAGTGATTTTAGATAAAGCACGGCTTAATGAAGTTTCCCGACGAGTGTTCACGGAATATTTATTCCGGGCGGGTTAAGTCGCCGAGTTCATATTTGCATTTCGCGATGCTTGCAATTCTGGCAACGCTTAGCTCAAAACTACCTACACAGTTTACGCTAGATATTCTACTTTAAATCCGAATATCAAGCCTCGCGTTTCCATCGTGTATTTGATAAAAATTCACTCTTTTTCCGGTACGAGATGAAATGATTTCCCAACGTTTCACGCGTATTATATTAAATCGGATTCTGTACTTTTGTCAACTGCAGATGACGAATTATACATGGAACGACAATTTCATTATCTACGTATATAATTAATCCGTGTTTTATCAGCATTAAACCATCCGAATAAAAACGGCGAGAAAATTGCCATAAAAACATGAGCATTTATTATCAACATGTATAACATTAAATAATACAATTCCAGTATTTATAACTACGCAAATAAAATCTACAAAATATTATTGAATAAGCATATAAATTCTGCATAATATTAAACATAACTCGATACTCGGACAAATATTAAAACTGATATAAAATTAACATAAATAGTCTTTCAAAATTCATATCATCAATTACTTTGAAATGCGTGAATGTCGAACGAAGAGCAGAGAGTATTTCGGCGAATGGCAATAAGAGATTGAATTGCTTCGATCGTTGCAAATAATTGAGTGGATCCTCAGAGCCTTCCTGATCTCGACGTGCAGGATCTTTGTTTCTTTTATAGGCGGCTGGAGAATAATAGGTGAAAATAATACATCAGGCCAATTGAACACGACAATTCAATGCTTCTGTATTCAACCTGTCTGTTCTCCCGTTTCATCTATCTGCGCATAATCTCTTGGTCTCTCGGTCTCCCGGTCTCTTTCATTCTTTATCCGCCCCTCGTATCATGCATAATTCCCTTTTTAGCATATACATTTGTAGTGCCACTTTATGGATGACTTTGGTACACATCCATCACCAGTCTCCTCCATCACGCTCATCATCCTCGCGATTCGTCTTACGCGGATGAAATTTACGAGAGTGCTCTCTCCATTCGCAGAATAATCAACCGGATATCGGAAAAATCATCAACCTGATTTAATTCGTCCAATAATCTGTGAAATAAAAATAATCATAAGATGGAGATGAATGGAAGCGGATGGAGGAGCAAGTTGGTTAAATACGGCTAATAATGTTTGATTAGTTTATTAATATAATAAATGACATTAGATTTCCTCGATATCGCCAAGTAACGATTGAATGGTCCATGTCGAGGAGTTTGATATCGATAAATATTTTTCTTGGTATTTTAATTTCTATTTCTTTAATATTTACCTTTTTATCGGTAGTTTTATAAACAGTTTAGTTTCAAACGTGCGATTTCGTGGGGGAAAAAACTGGGCTGTAAACTTTAACTCGAATCGCCTTTGACTTTTACTTTCCGCTGTAACTCGTTGATTAAACCGCTCTTGATTCTTCCGGGTTCTCGCTTTTTTGCTTAAGCTGCTCTTTGCTTAATCATTCTTTTTATTTGATATTTTTTGTCGTAGGAATTATATAGTTGTCCGTACGTGCTTATGACTGGTTTGGTTTATGTATTTTGTTGTCAATTATTATAATGCATCATCGACGTACATTTATTGTAGTAAATGTCGATGACATAATAACAATTATACTGTTCAAAGAATTTGAAGATTATTGATATGCCGTAATTAGCGCGAACCCCATTAACATATTAATTCGATAATAACGTAGCGACCACTAATTAATATAATTCATTATGCTTATTATAATAGTCCACCGTGATTCATAAACAGAATAACAAAGAGTACATTATAATGGAGATATTCGATTGGCTTTCAATTGATCAAATGACGTCACCGAAATATTAATACAAATGATATAAAAATCAATATTCCTTTCTCAATAATTCTTGCATTATTGAAATCACCAATTTAATACAAACATATTCTATCTCGTCATATATTCGAATTATTACGGTTACATATATGACGACGTTTTTAATTAATGACCGCGGATTAAGTAAGTTTCAGGAAAATTAAAACCGCCCTGCAGACTAATCTACATAATGGATCACTTAATGGCGTCAAAGAATGAGTGGACGTTTGTAAACAATTTCTAAATTGTTGATCGTTAGTGTGCGGAGTAAACAAGCATAAGCTGGGACCCTTGTTTAACTAATATCAAATCACATGAGTCAGTTGTCGTAGGTAATTCACTTATCGTTAACCAGAGGGTTTCTGACATACGAACCTCCCCCGACCACTCGAGATGCCGGTTAATCGATATTAGTAATTTTGGCGAGCCTCCTTCTAATTCCCAACTCATTACTTTCTCATCACTGCCGTGTATCTAATCCTCAAAGGGCGAACCCTATTAAAGTGAGTTCGGAAGTCGTGACGGCATAAACTTACTCCCACAATTTACGGGCAAGATATATTGCCTCTGTTTGAGCGCGCAACGAACCGCGTGTTCTTAGGCTTAAACCGGGAAACTAAAGTAATTAATAAAGTAATTTGTGGCGCGTCATTTACTGCTGGTACCAATTACTTTGTTTCGCCGAAGTGTTACATTAAGTCGGCCACCAAGTATAAGCCACAAAAACAATTCTTTACATAAATTTATTTGTCTCATTAAAATAGCAATTTATAGTATAACACTGCTAGAGTCGTGCCATCAAGGTGTTTCATTTTAGACATATTCCTCAAGGTCATATACTGCTGGTATCAGTTAGTTTGATTCGTCGAAGAGTTACGTTAAATCGGGTACGAAATATAAACCAAGAAAGCAATTTTTTACATTATTTTATTTGTCTCATTAAAATAACAATTCATAGTATAACACTGATAGTGTTGTTCTATTAAGGTGTTTCATCAGCAGACATATTTCCCGAGGCTGTATAAAATATAATTTGGTACTAATCGATCATATTTTCTTTGCAGACATCTTTGGACGATACGTCGCTTGGAGGAGAAGTTTTTCATCACGAAGTCAAGGAAGACGTACGAGGAGGAACATCGTGTTTGTGGGTTGAGTCGTTGAAGGAGAAGTATAGGTGAACACGTGAGGATGAGTGTCGTGGGTGGAGACACTTGTTGCACATCGACCGTCTCTTAAAGAGAATCCACACGGGGTTCTGGGATCTCAAGAAAATTAGTTAAAGTCGAAAAGAAGGAAGTAGAATCGGGCGTGCCGTGAATTTCCACGATCCCTTCTTCCCGGCGCGTTGTCAACAACATGTCGTTTCTTAACACCTTGATGGCCGAACGTGTATCGTGGAAATCGTGTCTAGCACATCTCACGATCACCGTCCGCAAAAAGTGCACTGATTTCGATGCCGATCTTGTAAGCTACGTATTGGTCCTTGGTAATCTCGTCTCTGTGTAATGCCGATTTCTCATCGATTTTAATCGATTGAAATACAAAGGAGTTACGCGGCTCTCGCGAGAAATCGGTGGAAACGGGAAGTTATATCAGTCCGATTGTGAGTGATCCACGTAAAATCGGTTAGAACCCAGCGGAGGGCATGATTGTGATTATGCGTTTAAATCGGTGACATCCGTCGAGATTGTGTGCGGTGATATCGTCGACGATAATCGGCATTGGAAACGTATCCCCCGTCTTCAGGGCAGATATCACCGTGTGGTGAGTATACCTTGAAAAACCTCATCAACTCTTCTTCTCTAAAATCCAGAAAAATAACGAATCCATTTGTCAATCACAAGCTAGAATCACGATTATAGAACGACCAATAAATAAATCCTTTGCCCTGAGTCCGGCTAAATCATGAAGTCTCAATCCCGGTCTAAATGAATAATGACCGGCAAGGTACCGTTTGTCCCCTTTTAAACGGATCAATATAAAACTGTTGATAGGTGGATAATTGGGGGTGCGGAATCGGTGCGGAACCGGGCGGAATTGGTAAGGAACAGAATAAAAAAAAGAGCGGAAGGCTGGATCACCTCCGTGGAATGTCTTCGGGCGCCAAGCGACTGGTGCAGTCGCTTCGGGGCCGGAATGGTGGAAGAGGAACCGGCGGTGGTCGATCGGATGGTGCTGGCGAAGGAAGTGGAGTCTGTGGAGGAGCCAGCACCAGTGCCACGAGATTGTGCCATTACGACAGTGGCCACGAACTCGACGAGATATCAGTGGTAGGAGCTAGCATCAGGGGTAGCGAGGGGTTAACTACACCAACAACACCCTGCCACTGCGGAGGACTCAAGTATGACAGTGGACAAACCCTGTACAGCATCGCTGGACTGGTACCACCTGCACCTGCTGCACCTTCGTTTAGGACTCATTCGGGTGAGTCTTCTTTGAACGCTTCATTTTATCAGTTCATATGTGATCGATGAACTTCATGAACCAGAAGTATGGATTTATGTGTGCCTTTGGCTATGTCTTCTGGTTATTGAAGATTATACTAAAAAATGATTTTTTTTACGTCGGCGAAGTTACGTCGTTGATATTGTGTCGCATAACTCCACTGCATCTTTGAGGTTTTTAATTCGAAAGGAGTTCATTTAGTTACATGCATATATGTATACGTCTGTACAGTAATTTTCGGTAATAATTTTAATTGTGTTTTAATTTTGCCACTTAATTTAAAAGAATAACATTAACGTAAGTCAGTATTCAAACAATACAAGTAATACTAATTTACATCAGTGTTACTTTGTAGAAATTGAAAATGAGGTGCACTAAGTCTCCGATAATTAGCATAATTCCTTCTCAACGCAACAAAGCATTTTCCATTAAATCCCAATGATTTCGAATCTAAAACAGGAAAGCCAGTTTAACGCGTAAACAGACAAATATATTCTCCCGTTAACTTCGTTGTATATAAAATCTACAAAAAAACATCAAAGGGAAGCCGGATGTTCTCGTTTAAAGTTCTGCTAACTCCAGGCCATTCTTCCTTTAATCCTTCCGCAGTTCGTTTTCGCGAAGGAAAGTTTAAAGCGCGATACATTTTCGAGGTACGAGTACGAGTAGGCAATGCAGTTAAGCGGTATAAGCGAGCATTCTGGCGGAAGTTCATGAAGACGTTCTATCACGGTCGACTGTCTAGGGTCGAGTAAAGAACTTAGCTTTTTGAATACTTTGCTGTTCCCTTTGGTGCGTGTGTGTGGATTACATGCCATGGAGAACGAGTCTTGTAAGTCCCGACAGAATTATGTGTTTGCTCTCGAACGTATGTACCTACCACGGTTCCCTACAAATAGGACAACAAGTTTGAAGTTGTTCCAAGGTAGTTTGGGGTACACGGTACCCATCGTGTCACGGAGATTAATCCGAATTAACTTGAGCTCATTCTGATAGCGTTTGTCATTTTCTACATTTAACCCCTCGGGAACTTTTCAGCGCATACTCCGACGACTAGATTAATAATTGCATAGAACAATCTCGACGTAGAAAAAGCATTCCATTAATTGTACCCTTATTTTGGAAAGTGTTATAAGTCCCGTTTTCATGCAAAGGGAAGTGAATATAATTTTCTGCTACGGATTGATATCTTCTTCTTGTTAGTCATAGTATTAAAGTCAAAAGAACAAGGGGACTTGTATCCAAAATCAGGGCTCAATTCTTCGTTTAATTTTCACGCATTTATTGGTGCGATTAGATCATTGCACATCGTAATTAGAAGTTACATTACTCGATTGAAATGATTCTAATTATTGGATAGAAATCTGACGAATTTATCCATGACTTCGAAGAAGTAATTGGCCGGTGTAGAAAAGGAGTACAAATTATATATCACGAAGGGATTTACTTTTGTTGTGATAGCAAATCCGGCGGGTAGCAATAAGCACTCCGTGCTGCCAAGTGGTGGAAGGATAATTCGGGAAAAAAGCGCGGTTTGTTTTGCTCAGTGTGCATGTATACGTAATATAAGCACAGATACGTAATGTCTCTCGCGAGAGACTCTCGGTAACACCTATGATAAGGCACCAGCACTTTTCTCTACAATTTGCCTTTACATTCTACCCGCTGAATATTTTCCCTGGGTTCTCCTTTGCTATGGTGCTCTCGTGTACCACTTCTACGGTAGAACAATGCTATCTATTCTTGAAATATACTTTCATAAGATTTTGTCCTGGTACGAGTGAAGAGAATGTCGCTTAGGATGCGTTAGTTCTAATAATTTATATTATTATTTATGTAGGAAATAATTCGTGTAAAGATTGTGCGGTGACTGCAATCGAACCTAGTTCAGGGAGCTTCTCGGAAGGATCTTTAAATAATAGTTAAATTCATAATCAGAATCAGAAATATTAGCGGTACTAATAAGTAATGTCGATTCTGATGCTTATACAAAATTCTATTTTACTTATCATTTAATACAGATTAATTAACAATATAATCCCCATCGTTATTTATAATTTTTTGTAATAAAGCGCTGTTTATTTAATCTGACAAAAGGTATTACTTACTTACGGTGAGTCTACATTTGTCTGTGCGGTGTAAAGTTTAAATAGATTTATATTTATAATAGCTGCACGAAATGAATGAGACTCGTGCTTAAACTAATATTAATTGAGCCGCCATGTGGTCCGACTACTTATTCTTAGATATAACAGAACATAATTGTACCTGAGAAGTTTCATGAAACAATCATCACGGTGGAGTAATTAGGGAGCAACAAGTCGAATTTAAGTAAATAAATGCTTCCAAATAGAAGTTTCGCGAGGTACTTTGGCTAGGAAAATCCACGGCGATATTTCTCAGGTGCAATTAAAGTTAAGTACACCGTAGCCGTAGTAAGCCAAAGTTGCGAAATAATTTGCAAATTCGTGCATTAGCGGCACTCCCGTGCGATCACGTGGCGAAATGGCTAGGGTAAAATTTACTAGGACATTTGCAAGTTGTCTTCGCATAGGTAACTTCATTCAGTTTGGTTTTAACTTCGATGTGCGCGAAACTTTCGTCTCGTGGAAAAGCAGCAGGACTTTTTTGCTTGCTACTCGAGCGGGGTAGGAGAGAGTAAGATCGAAACGAGTTTCTAATAGCGGTAGGCTGAATACGAGGACTTTAAGTGAAACGTAAAAAGTCTTGCCTCGTGGAAGAGTGATTGGATAGAGAAAAGGGGACGTTGACTTCGTTGCAATTACGTTTCGTCGTTCCATTAAAGAAATTAATTTCCACGGTCGCTGCTGCGCGTCTGGCGAGAATTAAAAGATGCCTCGCCGTGTCAAAATGTCGTCTGCCAACGGATATATGATGTTCCCTTACAGTAATAAACCTCCATATTGGAATTCGTTGAATTAAAAATTAATTATATGTTTAGTACCGTTCCAAGCTATCTAGGATACTTTACTATCTTCCACTATCCAATATTTTTATGAGATTAAAAACAGTCAACACTGAACAAGTTATTAATTTCATCCTTAATTCTATCGTTTCGCGTGAAATTAATTAACATTAGAACTACCGATGATGTATTCAGTTATATTCATCGATTTACTTTTTCATCCTTAAAAATAAGGATCGAATCATAGTAAAAATAAATTCATTCATTCAATTATGTCTATTCTGCAACATGGGCTGAAAGAATCTCAGAAAGTGAAACATTATGAATTTAAATGTTTGATTACAAACCGGGAACCCGTTATTTTGAATGCTTTGGTTTTTCTAGTGTTAATTTCCAGTTACTTGGAGCTATGTTTATTCGGTTTATAATTCACCGGCCGAAAAGCAGGGAATTGAATTTTCCACTTGTCTATTTGCAAGTTCGATGGAATACACGGCAGGGAAATTTGATTGAGGGATCGAAGGTGGTCCCATTGCTTGACTGGAATTGGAATGCAGAACGGGTACGTTAGCAACACATGTTAGGTAGCGCGTAATCGAGGCGATGCTTGCTAACGAGCTTGTTGTCGAATCGGCGTCCCGTTACGATTAACGATACATTCGAGATGAGAAATCGCAGACGTTAATGTAATTTCGTGACGAATACGTATCCACTGTCGTTACTCTCGATCCATTTCTAAACCCCATCGAAACGATCTGCTACCACTAACAAGGCCTATTTAAACTCCGCTCCAAAATCTCACATCAATTTCTGACCACGTCTCTACTTCGTTGATCAGTTTTTCAGTTCACATTTCTCCCATTTTATTCAGAATTTTTTGGACCGATGAATACACTTATCGGCTGATATACGTTGAAACATTTCATTTGTGAAGTAGTATTTTTATGAATATTTTTAATTGAAAACTATTTGCTCTACTGGCATTTATATTGAACTTTAATATTGATATTTGTATCAACTTATCAGTCGAAATATGTTGAAATATTTATCTTTTATGTAGTATTTTTAGCAATATTTTTTGTTAAAAAGTGCACTCTATGTTGAATTTGCGTATATATGTTACAGTTTCGCGTCAATTTTCATTATTTCTTGCACATTTAAAAAATGCATCGCATAAATTAGAGGTGAAATCTTAAAACCGGAGACACACGTTGGATAAAAATAAAAAACGATATTGTTCAAACTTGACGAGGAGGGCAATGACCACAATTACAGCTTATCCGATATCTGTAATTATCGCGATTACCCGTGTTCCATTGTATTCGCTTCCAGAAATACGATTATCGGCTTAAAAAAATCTCCGCAAAAAACTCCTTCGTTATTAAAGCAGAAATATTCGATATTTAATTTCCCACGTCATTCGCTTGGTTCCTGAAATTCGCGATGATTCGGATATCTCTGTAACTTAACATGAATTTCATTCCAAAGCAATGGGAAAAATGTAATTATACGGATTACAAGTTCGTTACGCCGATTTTTACTTTTATTATTCACTTGTTACGAAGAGATTCATAATGCTCTCGATATACCTCGTTGTAAACAGCACCATGGTTTATATAAAAAAATACTTTCCTTGGCAAGACGTTGCCGTCATAACGCCGCCATCTTAAAGGATATTTTTATCGTATTAAATAAAGCGTGCATCAAGTTCAATAATTATCCAGGCGCTTTCAATCCCGGCATATTCTCTGAGCCGCGTAAAAACTCGGGGAAAATAATCCCTTCGTTTGAAGATAAATCGATGTCTACGTCATCCGGGGAATATTCATTCATATTACGTAAGGATTAAGCAGGAATTATGGAGGATCCTTAAGACTAGAACTACTGGTGATATATTCTGCAATATTAGTATATTTATCGTACGTCCTTAAAAAAAGAATGGATGAAAGATAGAAATTAATCGATTTATTTATGAGCATTCTACAACGTGAACGCGAAAAATCTTACAAAATGAAACGTTATAAATTTGAACATTTTTATGCAATTCTGGGAAACCGTCATTTTAATAATCATTGTAATGATCATCTTGATATCGTAATATTGTCAGATCAAAGATACATATCGGGAATCAGGTTTCTGGACTGATAATTATCCGAGATCAAAGGAGTCCTGTTCTTGATGATCGCCGATGTAAATAGCAGTTTCATCTTGTATCATCCAGCCTCCTGCTTGGCTCCTCTGTGTTTCATTCTCACTCTAAAATAGCTTTCTCACTGCAGAGCTATTGATACCGCGTCAGTGTTATACGGATGGAAAGGGATCAATACCTCGGTATTTCCAATGCCTTCGGAGGCTGAATACGACCATGAAGATTCCTTTGTAATAACAGCGAAACCTTTGACTGTCGGCTCTGTTATCATCAAGCTCTACTTCCCCCGTTTTCCTTTCTGAAAGCGGATTGACTTCCTACCTTCGCAAAGGTGCCTCCAATTGATACAATTAAACCCTCCGTTTTAAGCTGCATCAGATACGGCCTATTGCCTGCCTGCTTCCTCCTGAAACTTGAATAGTTCATTACTCTTCATATTTTTAGTTTTCATATTTCTTAATTCTTGGATATTGGGATATTCCTTGATTTTGTATGTTTCCGTTTGTATTTCTGAATTCTTGGATATTGGGATATTATTTGAGTTTTTATATTTCCGTATATCTTTTTTTATTCTTGGATATTTCTTAATTTCAGGTATTTCAATTTCAATTTTTAATTGCTGGTTTATATGGATATTTCTTAGTTTCGGATACCTGGATATTTCTTAATTTCGGGCATTTTCATTTGTATTTATTAATACCTGGACATGTGGATGTTTCTTAATTTGTATACATTTATTTATATTTCTTAATTCTTGTATATTTGAATATTTTTTAACTTTGGATAATTTTAAGTTCTTCAATTTAAATATTGTATTAAATGTTTACTGACAGTTTATATTTTATCACACAATTTAAAGTATTCGGTATACAGATTAATTCGATTCTTAACTTTATTGGCTTCTTATTAGTATTTAAAATTTTCATATTTTATAATACCTGTATTATAACGTTTTCATCTTTTATTCATAGAACTTTTCATATTTTATTCCACAAATGTCGGGAAAATGTATTAATTGTAGAATATTATAAGTGTCAAACGAATATTTCTGTCCCCACAGACAATTAATCCCTCACGTCTTGCGTATATAGCTCAGTTGTGTCGCGCACTTCGCCCCGTGCGGTTGCGAAGCACACAATCTTCCGAGTGTTCCAAGTGTTCCCAGTGCTTATTACATTTAATTTTCCGAATATTTCAAGCGTGGGTGAATAAACTGTAATATTAAATATTATATAAAACCGGATTTCGTGGAATCATCATTCTTCCACCGGAACGGCAATAGACAACGCTGATCATCCCCCGGTGAGTCACACTTTGACACAAACTAGAAATCCATTTTTAACCGAATATCGATGACAATTGCTTTGAAATAAATTTTATGATCCGTGATATGCATTGTTATCCAAAGAATCTTATAGTTAGCCATTTTTCCCGTTTTACAATTTATACAACAGAGTGAACATATTTATTTGACGAATTAATGTACAATTAATATGTGCAAATATGGCTCTTTAATTAATGATATTTTGTAAGATATGTATGTATGTATGTATGTATGTGTGTATGTGTGCCTGCGTTGAGATGAGCTGCGACTGCGATGCATCGAAGGCTGTCGATGCTCAAGTGGTTTTCGGTGACCCTTGCGCTGGCTTGGCGTCGGTCGACAGTCTTTTGAGAATTGTCGTTAGACACGCACGTGTTAGATTTGGAGGTACAGTTTTGTTTTATGCTTAACGCTTATGTTTTTATGTTTTTATGTATCGTTTAACCGTCAGTGCCTAAGTAAATTCTTATTATTCATTAGCCAGTGTGTTCTGATCCTCTTCCTGTTGCCCTCTCGTTGTGTTATTCCTTTTGCTCGTCCGTTCCTGTGTCTTTTCCTTCGATATATACCTCTCTCTCCTCTTTCTCCCTTCATATAGATATTCTCACAGATCTCAGAAGTGGGATTACTAGGATCAAATAAGAACACTTGGCTATTTTACGTGAAGCGCGGAATCGAACTTAGTGTGTGTTGTGTGATTTATGAACAACCGTGAAGGCAAGATGAGTCAAAACTTCACGATCCCGCAATTGAAGCAATGCTTGAGGCAGCTGGATTTGCCGTTAACAGGGCCCAAAGCAGAATTGTTAGCGAGGCTCAATAACGCCGACCCCGAGGGTACCTGGATGACGTCCGTACCTGAGGATGACCACGGCGACAGTCAAGAAGCAAGTGCGACGGGAGTTGCTGGTGGACAAACGAATCCAGGCAACCATTATGAGAAAGAGTTGGAGCTGCTGCGACGGGAAAGAGATCTCATGCAGAGGGAAATGGAGCTCATGAGACGCGAAACGGAGATTCTGAGAAATTCACCACAGTCTGCACAGAGTGGTAGAAGCACGGGATCGAACGTAAATGTTAAAGCAGTGAGCGATTTATTAAGCGATTTTAATGGGATCACTAATACATTCACGGCATGGGAAAGAGCGTTCGCCATGTTGAGAAGTAGCCACGAATTAGACGAAAATTCAGCAAAGATCTTGTTGGCGATGAAAGTGAAAGGAAAAGCCTTAGAGTGGTTGCACTCGAGGGCCGAACATATCGAGATGAACGTGGATACGTTAATTGCGAATATGAGGAAAATGTTTGGTCATCGCCAGAGCAAATTAGCGCTGCGCAGAAAATTTGAAGAACGGGCATGGAAAACAAGCGAATGTTTCAGCGAGTACCACCATGACAAACTCATTTTGGCTAACCACGTTGGCGTGGACGAGGACGAGTTGATGGATTACGTGATCGACGGAATTCCTGACGTCAATCTCCGTAATCAGGCCAGAATGCAACGCTTCACAACACCGTCCGAATTGTTGGACGCGTTCGAGGAGATATCCTTGAAACCCAACGCTAAAGGAAACGCCACAGAGGGGAAAAGTGTTACGATCGCCCATGGTTCTGGAGGAGACACGGGTGCTGGGAAACAACTGCAGTCTACGCGTCGGTGTTTCAATTGTTATGAAGAAGGACACGTGGCAATTTCTTGTCCGAGACCCAGGAGGGAGCGCGGCACATGTTTTTCCTGCGGTGAAAGCAGCCACGGGTATAGACAGTGTCCGAAACCGGCAAGGATCGCGCCACCGAAGCCGACGAGCATCACGCTGGTTAACGAGATGCCGAACACGATGGTAAGGGATGACTATTGCGTTTTGCTCACGGAAGAGAAGGAAGGCGTCTATTTCATCGAAGCTACCGAGGTTCAGAATACGGAAAACGAAGTGAAACCAACCGATGAAGCGAAAGAGAAAAGAAGCGGCAAAGAAGAGAAAGCAAAAAAGAAACACGACAAGAGGCCCGCGGAGCAATATTTGCGAAGTTTAAATGATGTTGGTACCGTGGAGGACAGACTCGGAGCTTTATCTAAACGGTATTCAGAGGTTGTCGAAGAAAATCGCAAGCTTCAATTAACCGTCAAGCGTTCCGACAAAATGACGCAAGTCTTGCAAAAGGAGAAAGAACAGTTTCAAGCAGAGCAGAGCAAAGCTGCTCTTACCAGGCGAAGATTAGAGAATCTCTGTCGTGAATTGCAGAAGCAGAATAAAGTTATGAAAAATGAGAGTCGATTAAAGATAAGGAAGAAGAATGTTGATGTTATCACTAAACAGTTGAGAGATATTGAGCGACAAAATGAACAAATTCGGAGCGCTGTCCCGCAGTTGAAAGCGCAGCTGCAAGCCACGAATGTGAAGCTGTTCAAAGCCGAGTTTGACAAGGAAATGTTGATGAAAGAAAAGGAAGAGTTATTGTTTAAAGTCACGGAATACCAAGCGCAGATCAGGGAACAGCGCGCGACAGAAGTGGGCCTTAGGAGTGAAATCAGTATATACAACGATAAGTATGATGAGTTTCAGAATGCTTTGACTAGAAAGAATGAAGTTTACAGTGAGTTCACCGAAGAAATGAAGCAGATGTCTAAGAAGATATTGATGCATGAGAAGGAAACTAATCTGTGGAAACAACAGTGGGAAATCATCTTCCAAAGCGTCAGATTCATCTCACAAGAAATCGAACCGGGAATAAATCAAAAATTTTTACCTAAGTTTAAGGGACCCTATCTAATCGATAAAGTGCTGCGAATGGATCGATATTTAGTTAAGGACATATATGGGTTTGCACCGGACAGTAATTTGTCTACGAGGCACCAAACCTCTTAGAAGATAGCGAAAGTGAATATGAAACCATGGTCGAGGGCGACCATGATGTCAGGATGGCCGAACTGTAAGATATGTATGTATGTATGTATGTATGTGTGTATGTGTGCCTGCGTTGAGATGAGCTGCGACTGCGATGCATCGAAGGCTGTCGATGCTCAAGTGGTTTTCGGTGACCCTTGCGCTGGCTTGGCGTCGGTCGACAGTCTTTTGAGAATTGTCGTTAGACACGCACGTGTTAGATTTGGAGGTACAGTTTTGTTTTATGCTTAACGCTTATGTTTTTATGTTTTTATGTATCGTTTAACCGTCAGTGCCTAAGTAAATTCTTATTATTCATTAGCCAGTGTGTTCTGATCCTCTTCCTGTTGCCCTCTCGTTGTGTTATTCCTTTTGCTCGTCCGTTCCTGTGTCTTTTCCTTCGATATATACCTCTCTCTCCTCTTTCTCCCTTCATATAGATATTCTCACAATTTCAAGGCATGATTATTCCATATTTTACTGTGATTTAAATCTGAAAGTAATTATTCACGGCTGATTACCGATTACGTTAGAAATTATAAGAACAGTAATTGCGTCGATGTATCTTACGCTGTTAACTTTGCGTTATTGATTACCCA
This sequence comes from Nysson spinosus, assembly GCA_910591585.2. Classification (NCBI taxonomy): domain Eukaryota; kingdom Metazoa; phylum Arthropoda; class Insecta; order Hymenoptera; family Crabronidae; genus Nysson; species Nysson spinosus. Next base: position 3,955,733 of record OU342837.1, on the reverse strand, counting down.
TTATTCACGATTTACATTAATGGCGCGATACTGAAATCGAAAGTTTATATCAAACGAATTATCCTCAAATTTATGCATAATTTATGTTTTGAAAGAGTACATATAATAAGTACGTCATTTAAAGGACCTGAAAAGGATCCACCCTCATAATTAATTCTCTAAAATAGTACTCGAAAGAGTAATTCACGCGCATCGATCAAAAACAGTATTGACGTAGAAAAACTGGCACTCCAGTGGATATTTGCAAAAAATTCGGATTAACATGCCGGTATGAAACGCAATCACGGTCTCAGATTTCGTTCGTTGTCATTTAACGTGGGCTTCATTCCATGGAATACGAAACCACTTTGTTCCAACGCAATTGTAACCGGTGAGCTATACCCGAATTTTTCACTGTCGACGTGGATGCGCCATAATTTTATCGCGTCAGGGCGATATCACGTACTCGTTTCTCTCTATTCCTCCCTTTTCTCCACCCCCCCCTCTCCCTCTCTCTTTCTCTCTCGTCATTCATCGTCAATTGAATTTGTCCTGTGACGAAATACCGCATGCAGGAATCACGTATACTTACCACTGTCCTGTTTTCGAATTACGTTGGCAACATGCCATTGACTACTAGATACTGCTAACTGCTGTAGTAGGAAACACGGTTACCTCGCGAATGGCTTTTCGCCAAGTATCCTTTCATAGTTCGTTCACATTTGAACTTTCCGCGATTATTGTGTTTCATCTATTAGCTCGCTTCATATATCCTTCCCTATGGACGAGGAAAAGGGCGTGCGATGAGAGAGAAGAGTTATCTTATTGTTAGCTCAAAGAATATTGGATATCTTATATTCCTGAAGTACTTCAGGGTATCGATGTCATTTAACACGCTTGATGTCAATTGACACAAATGTATTTCAATATCGAAATGTAATATTCGAAAGAGTAGAGAGAAGAATTTCTTTGGATAGTAATAAGGACGCAGGATCACCATATCGCTAAAATAGTATGGAATATGAAAAGTGATCGAAAGTTGAAAGAATAATCTAGAATTTGTAGTTTTTAGAACAATTTTTTAAAGTAATCCATGAATTGTATTAATTGAACTACTCGAAGGTCAAAGTGAATAACTTCATAAAAATGGAGAAATTGATAATTATGATGAGTCAAACACCAATCGTGTGCTTTGATACTAAGATTATAGATATTGCAAAAAATGGAGCTAATCAGTTTGGCTACTTGCGTATCAATTTTTAATTTTAATTATTCCCTCTCAATAATGTTTAGTTTGATATAAATTGGCGAATTGAAGCAAATTCAACCAATTTCTCATTCATTTTGAAAATTCGTCTTCAATTTTTTGTGCAAGCAACATTTTTACCACGAACGTACCAATAGATTTTGGTTATATAAGTTTCTCCGTCAGCACAATTTTCATTCGCTTTCCTAGCTGCTCGCATTTCCACTATTTCTAGCGCACGTAGAAGCTTCAAATATCGGCGACGTTTGCCGTGAAAACGTTTCTATCTTCCGGAATTTAGATCACACGCTGCCACTTCCTTTCTAACCTGCTCACGCAAACATCGAATAAATCCTTAGAAAAGGACTTTATCCTGCCTTCTTTAACTTTACATCAAATTATTCCATATTTCCGATTCTCATTAATTGAGTTCGTGCATGGATTAATTCGTGCGAATATTACATAAACTTCGTCAATGACGAATTCTCGATAAATCATAATTCGTGCATGGATAATGAAACACTAATAAATTGCACGTTAATAAACGTAGATAAAAATGTTAATTTCTCGGGACAATTAATTATTCATGTTAATGTGTACTCTCCTGAATTGTGGAAAATATGAAATGAAGAGTAGTTCATAGGTTCGTCGAATCGAAACGCCAATCATCTGTCAGACAGATGATCGCGAGAAAATTTGTTTGACTTTCCCATCCAGCATGCATGGATTGCCATATCTCATTCCAAACATTCCCCCTTTCGAATTTGGGGAAATGTCAAGGTACCTTGGTTTATCGTTCCTCGTATTCTGCAGGCGTGCCAAGTGGATAGTTAACAGTCACCAGGGACCATATTAGTCAGTTAATATATAACGAACAATATGGAATAATAAATTATTGTTCGTGGTTGATTAACTAAGAAATTTTCCATCGACGAGCATGAATATAATCAGAAGAAGTATACTTCCATATTGGAAATTTTAGTATGTTAGTCTAATATGATATAATATGTAATTCAATCTTCATGGTGATAACTACGCACCAATTCGGAATTATATTACATTGTATAATATTATAATTAAATATATCATATTATATTTGGCAGATATTACAATGATATTTAATAATATACTATGCTACATTAGATTACTATAACATAATGCATTATCGTTAATATAATATTACCAATTTAGTATATAATATCACATTATAACGTACGCCAATAAATGTCATATTTATTAGAAACATTAAACCAGAAAGGAGGAATTATTTCTTCGTATGGAAAATACTATACAACAATTATTTCTTTCGCTTGGATGACGCTTAGTATTCGAGGGTGAAAATATCTTTCGGGTTTTCCTCGGATCGTCTCGGCTTTCTTGGAATAATATAACGCGGGAGGGAAGATATTTTGGGCCGTGCTTTATAGGCTTCATTTAGGGATCTCGGAGAAATTACTCGGAGCTTCCATCGTCAAATAGACACCTGCTGCGTGCCAATTCAATTTAATGTTAACGAAGTGATGCTGCGAATCTACATTAACGTTCTCCTTTCTAAGGCCAAGTCACCCGACGAGGAATCTTGAACGATGGGCCTCGAGAGCCTTCGATATGAAATATTTAATGGCACTCTTATAAAAAGATGGATCGCGTCAATAATATTCCTCGGGGATGTTCCCTTGGATACCTTCGTTTCGCACTAACACGGGATCCCCTATATTGTTCTTTAATATTTAAACTTCATCTACTTATTACGATTAAAATAGAAATTGATAATCAGCAACTTATTAGCAATTAATAACAACCAATTTCTAAAGTCAGTCGTAAAGTGACTGTCATCGTTACAAGTTTCTCTCGACATACATATACTTGACCGGCAAATTTTATGCAAAACCCAATACCTGCCATCGGTTATCCAACACTAAAATTGCAAATTAAAAGAAGTAAAAATTCAGGAAAATAATTAACCCTCTATAACTCCTTGGACCAACTAAGAGCAAAATTAGCGAGTTCGATTTTTCTTTTCTTTTCTTGTCTAAAATTGGTTTATGGAGGGTTAATATTTACCTAAAAAATTCCGATTAACGCGATATCGCTGGAATCGTCTGTCAAATAAAAGTTATAAACTAGAATTTATTGTATGATTATATAAAACGCGACATCCGTCCCTTTCAAATAAAAACGGATATTTAATATTTCATTTAGAGATAATATATAAATTGGTTTATGGAGGGTTAATATTTAGCTAGAACTGAGTTTTAATAATTGAATAGAACAGAAGTGCATACTGCGCGATAATACGAAGGTAGCAGATAAGACGTCATAGAAAAAGAAAGGTTTTGCGCGGGGACGCAATGCGCCGATTAAATTCCCAGGTAAGATTAATGAACAGGCTTAATCCCTGAACGTGTCGACGTTTATTTCCTTCGTGGCCTGTTGTTTGCTCACGGTAATGTAATCGCGGATGAGCTGGAGGAGCATCGGTCTTTGTATAAACTATGCCGAGAGGAAGCTGAGCCTGTGAGATAGGAAACGAGCATAAAGCAGTTGATGTACGATTAAACACTTCCGACTAAATGCTCAACGTGGAAACCGCGCCTCCAGTTAAATGACACGCTTGTATCCCACTGATTAACCTACCTCTGGGGACTCGCGTCTAATCGTTGTAACGAATGTCCGGCGTTCGTGTTTTATGACTGCCAATCCGAACTACCAAGTACTAGTATCAGTACTTTGATCATTTAGCTAGCTTTGATATAATATCTGATAGTTTCGCCAGTTGTTTTACAATATCTGATAGTTATACGATTTAGTTTAGACGATTGTACATTTTCAATATTAATTTGATTATCGCGATACTGATTCTATAATTGTATAATGGTAATATTAATATTACAATTAAGATTTTATTGTAGAGTACAATTATAATTTTAATTGTTCTTATAATGCACAGATATATGCATTGTATAAATGAATTGTGCCGAGACTGTAAATAGAGTGCAAGTTTGCATTGCATACTTTATCGGAGGCAGACCCGTAATCAGCTAGCGTAGATTAACAAGTGATAAGCTATTTAGAGGCATTTCGATCTTCGAGTCTGGGTAAGCTAAGAGGGATCGAGGTTACGATAGTTTGATGGGGGTTAGATTGTGGTGCATGCCACAAACAGGAATTACCATGAACAATTAGACGCCCTTTTGTGATCGACTAGGTTAACATCCTCCTAATTCCATTTCTTGCGTCAAATGATTGGAACATTTTCTAATAAACTTAATCGTTCGAGGAAAACAATCTCGTGTCTGATGGCTCCCATATAATACGGAGATATTATATAAAAGAATGCAATATACAATATATAATAAAAGAAAGATTTTAGCAATAATCTTCCTAATTTAGTCAGCAAACTAAATACTTAATACGACAAAGTTAATATTTGTAGTAGAACAATTTCATACCCGATAACTTTATTACAATATGCAAATATTATATCGGGCATTCAGTATAAAAATATTACATTAAACAAAATTGTATAAAAAATATTATGTGAAAGAAATATTGTACCAATAATACTCCCAATTTGGCTAGCAAACTGTAATTTATTTAACAGAATGTAACGATATTCTAGGAATTAGTTATCTTTGGAACACCTCATTACAGATTCATGAGAACTGACAAAATTTCGACGTTGTTATAATTTTCATGAATATTTTATAAATTCCATGGAAATTTGTTCTTCCGGCGAACTATCGGCGGATAGGTTTCCCACATCGACCAAGATTTTCCCGGGGCAAAACTTTTGTTAAAGCTCACCGGATTCGCAAATACCGCGGTCTTTGAATGATAAGGTCGGATTACGGTAGGCGGAAGTGTGTTTAAACGTGACATTTATTTTACCGTACATATTTCTTTCCGACATACCAATGTCGCCGGTATAAATGCCTGTCTCCATCGTAACAAGGCAGACAATCGTTTATACACCAGATGTCCGGGGTGTTAGATAACACGACAAAAATAAATGTCACCGGCATATCCATCTCCTATGATAGCACGCATTTTTCCTGAACCCCCCAAAAAAATTCCGATTAACGCGATATCGCTGGAATCGTCTGTCAAATAAAAGTTATAAACTAGAATTTATCGTATGATTATATAAAACGCGACATCCGTCCCTTTCAAATAGAAACGGATATTTAATATTTCATTTAGAGATAATATATAAATCGTGCATTAAATATTCACGAATAAGAACGGTTCTCAATTCTTTGATATTCGATGAATATTGCATAATTTATTTACGTTTTAATACTTGGAATATTATCAGCAGAATCAACGGAATAATGCATTCGCGAATGAAATTCTGATAAAATCCTATAATGAATTCAATCCCGTGAAGGATCATCGGGATTTAATTAATCCTGTGTTACTGATTCATCCCATTATATGCGGTTAATTAACTTTTCCCTTTTACCTTGAAATTTCATATCGAATATATTCCACATTTCTATTTAATTAAAGTATAACGGGGTTCGCATGAAGTACAAAAGTGTATGATATTAAAAGCTTGATTATTTTCTATTGTTACGTATCTCGAAGAGTTTTATATAAAATAATACATCCGATTAGTTCCGCGATTAATTTCATCGATCTAAAGTGATCCCACTTGAACCGATTTTCTACGATCGCGATAAAGTTCGATTAACATGCGCACGAATCATCTCGATCGTTACCTAGTTTTCAAGATTCCTGTTCGACCAATCCGCGTTTTACGACGATGCTTCTTCGGTTTTTATATCAGCCGCTTATCACCGGTCAGCGTCCATATTCCAGCGCGATGGTATCAAGAACGCGTAGGGATGAATCGAGAAAATATTACGCGTTTCTTTGGCCACCCCAAGGCAGAAAACATAAAAGTTGTTTATTAAGGGAGTTTAGCTCGACAGGTTCAACGATACGATGAGACCTTTGATTACATCACGGAATATGATATAAGGGTGGAGTGCAAAAGGTTCGCGCGGTTTATTGCGAGGGTGGAGAACTCGAAACAACGTCATCGTTTTCGAGTGTTCTCCAATTTGCCGTATCGTGTACTTCAGGTTTTACAACCAAATATATTTACAATCGATTGGGTAATACCATCAGTTTGGACGTGCGGATGATTCGACGTATATAATATTAAACTGGTATATCATTTGACCCCAAATCATGTTGGTTTATGGAATTTCATGAAGTTTTTATTTAGAAATTTTATTTTGGAAATATTATAATGTAAATTTTGATAAATTTTGATCCAAGGCTTTATAAATTTGGATTATAAAATTGTATTCAGTCAGAATTTAAAATTCCAAACTTTGATGAATGTTGAATATAATATTACAAAATTCGATAAAATTAATTAAAAAATACTATTCCAGAATTTGATTAATTAGGAGTACAATATTGAATTGAACAATTGGACCTTAAAATCTTCGCTTGCTTTCACCGAACAAATCTCCAAAACTTTGGACTTTACATCTTCAACAAGTATTAAAAATATCTAACGACAAGCTTATATTCGGGAATTTTATTTCTTACATTTGTTTTAAGATATCAAATTCTATATTTTGACGTCAGAAGTAGATGTCACAGTATTATTATATTAACGAAACGCGTTGTGATTCTTAACGCGTCAAGATGCATCGATAATGACGGAGGTGTATCTAGAAGCCGTGATATCAGGAGATTGTCGCACGTACGTTGACCACAACCGTCAAACACAGCCAGCGTTGTATAACCGATGCGTGTCCGTGCATCAGAGGGTACATATCTGTACATATTTGCGATTATACGGTGAGTGGCGAATCTCATTAACATGGACGGACAAATTACTCAGTTACGCGTTAGATTGAAATTCGCTGGTTAAGCGTCAAGCGATATGTGGTCAGGCACGGATATTCTAAACAAATTTCAAACCTGACCACGCGTCAATCTCTCGAAATTCATGCGGTCACTTCCTTATTACTTGAATCCTGATAACGAAACCTTCCCTCGATAACCTCACATTCCTTACGTATTCTTACTGAGTTGAGTCATAAATAAGTTCCATTCGCGAAGGAGTTTTCTTTATTCAAAACCGCCAGAGTTTTACTCAAGGGAAATCGTCTAGTTGTCTCAAAAATGGCAAGAAGTTATTAACAACAACAGCGAATGAACTTTATTTTAAAAACTGGATCTTATTTCTGACTCAATCCAATATATCCAAACTATTAACATAACTTTCGAAGCAAGTCCTTAATATTCATTTCAAATTTGAGGCATCGTCAGACTCAAACTGAAACGTAATTCAATTCAATTAAATATAATTTAAACAAAGAGTGCATTGCACTCCGTCACACGGGAACTAAGTAAACCAATGATGACGCGGCTCGAGATGCTTAATGAATGCAAAATGCTATTCAAACCGACACCCCGGATTTCTATGATCCTCTTTAGTGTCTTAACGAGTTTCATTCGTACGTAGGGATGGAATTTTATTCATCGAAAAGAAAGAGTTCGCGAAAGTAGCGCCGGATATATGGATGAAAAGGAATTTCTTTGGCGCGTTCTTCCCCGAGGGTGTCATCCCTGGCAAAAGTGCAGCACCGTTTTATAAGCGTGTCCCCGACATTCCACGTAACACGGTGACATAGTTATGCCGGGGGGGGAAGGATCGAATGTAAAGTTTCCGTAGTCACGCCTCGGAAGATAGAATATCACGAAGGCTGAGGGTATTCGAATAAAAATATGAAGGGATTCGAATCCATGCACGACAAACGCTCTGAATTGCATCCCTCCTCGCATTGCCGTCCGATGAATATACATCGAGCTTCTCATTGTTGCCCCGTAACAACGGAAAATAAAAAAAGTAGCTCCACAGAAAAATTAAACTTAGCGGTTTTCCAGAATAATGATGATATTTCTATATATGGAAACAAGTCGTCTAATAAATTCCTTTAATTACGATAATATTTTATAACAAGTATTTAATCCATTATACGAATAATTTTAAAGGGCTAATATCCGGAAAAGAAATTTTCCCGTGTCTATTTTGTACTGAATTTCCAATATCACCTATATTTATTATACAGTAGCAAATTGTGGTATAATTTATTTAATTAATTATTTTGAATTAAGTACTGCACTTTATTATTTGTTAAGTGTCCTATTTTACGTCGAGCAGCCTGTGTATGGATGTAATATTTTTATCTTGAGGGATATAAATAAGACACGCGAAACTTAAAGCTTCCATCGCAGACTCTTTTCCGACGTAACTGGAATTAGACTTAAAACCGGATTAAGGAATGTTCGTAGACTAAAAGGTTCGAAATAATTTGAGCGAGAGAACAGCAATTCCGCGGGGGTATAAAAGAGAGCAATCTCGAATTTATACAGCAGTAAAATCGCGTATGATCACTCATGGGGTTGAAGAGTGTAAAGTGAATGGAATTTAACGAGTAGGAACGTAAGTTAACGGCACTCGAATCGAAAGAGAAAAACAATGAGTTTCTAGGAAGTCAAAGATAGAAAATCGTAATCGGACGAGGTATTTCGCTCGGGTTTTACGAAGACAGGTGAAAATTGCTTGTTCTACGGTGGAGAACGAAATATTTTATGCATTGTTGTCGTTCTAGTAGGTTTCGAGCATTTAACACTGCACAAATACTCATGTCTTGCCCAGAGTGTTCGTAGCTACTCGAATGATCATTTACACAGCATCCTGAAACCAAAGCTTGCTCAACGGATTAATCGATAAACGCCAGCTGGAAATTAAATGGCACCTGGCTCGAAGTAAATTGCATAAACAACCCCAGACGAAATATCGATTGAAAGTATTGGAAAAAAATTTGTGATATCCTTCTGCCTCCTTTGGAAGTGATATGATTCGAATTAGATTTATCTCGCGGTGTTTTAAGTTCTTTAATTAAGGACCTCTGCGATTCGATTGCATTCTTGAAATTTATATTTATGAAAATTTATGACGTTAGCCAATCGCGATTGAAAGTGATATGATTCGAATTAGAATTAGTTTTTGGTGTATGAAGTTCTTTAATTAGAAGCCAATACAATGTCATTGAATTCTCGAAATTGATATTTTTGATACAGTATATCCTTTAATGAGAGATTTGAACACGATAAGGCCATAACGATAGAAGTATTTCGATGATCCGCTGAACGGATTCACGTATAATTGATACGCCGTGATTTATGGTGGATACTTCAGCGGAGTTATTGAAACATTCATCTATCAAAATCCAGAGGCATCAATCAGAATTACTGTGTTACTGGTTCAATGAATTATTGAGAGTTTCAAATTATAAATATGAAACTTTGATACCACTTTGTTGAACGAGGCTCTTGATAATAATAAGAAGCAGATTGTGGCAAGAAATATTTTGGTTGTTACCAATTAGTGGATATTTGATATTGTTTCATTTCTATGTCGAAATTAAAATTGAATTATGAAACGTTGATTGAAAATTCTGAATTGGAATGATGATTATAATCAATATTATGAGGTAATTTAAATTAACAGAACCGAGTGGTATTTATAATAATGTTTATAATCAGTTGTTCCATGTGCTGTATTTTAAAAATTTATATCCACGACGATGCAAAATAATAATCTTATCGCGGAAATAAGAATGCTAAAATGTTTAAATAAGTTACTCCGCGGAATTGCTTTGCGCTAAAAGGTGCAAGATCGTTGCGAGCTCGGCCGGAGAGAAATATAAAAATCTAGATTTTTTTAAACAAGCTTTACAGGTAGAAAAATTCTTTTGACATACCGCATGGAGAAGAGTTTCCTAACTTTCTTGTGGTTAGCCGGGACGTAAGATAATTTTAGAAAGCTTGGAAACTTCCCGGGGAAAGTTGTACATCTCCTGGCAGGTCTCATTAAAATGAATGACCTCTTCTTAATACTTTTTCCCTGACTTTAGCATTTCCGTGTTTTCAGTAAACAAAACTGCTTAACGATATCACGAACATTTCAAGATGGGATTCGTTCATCTTATTACTTTCGCCCCTAGATTCTTCCCCTTACGTTTATGGCAATTTATTTCTAATCCTTTAATACCCATATCTTCATTTTTTACGAGAAATAGAAAAGTCGAACTCCCCTTATATCTCCTTCAAATTACACCCTTTAAAATATTTTATTTATATAAAATATTCCAAACAAAAATACTTCCAATTGTCTTTGAAACGTTTCCATTTTAGCAACTTATAAAAAATTATCTCAAATAAATTAACAAATAAATCGGACAAATATCTCGAGTAACATGATATTTATTTAATAATACGATACAATGCATACAATGTCAAATTTGTAAAAATTTCATACAAAAACCATTGTCTTCAGTCTTCTTCGCCAAACACGCAGGAATAACTAAAAAATTCGAGAATCAATCCATCCAAACAGTGCATCAATCGTACCTCAACGACATAATAAGCACCTTCAGACTCGCGCATGATATATGTAACAAAGCACTGCCGCGTTTTCGGTGGGGTTTCCCGTTTATCATGCTTTCCGAGTGAATTACGTTAGCCTGGTAAATTCCGGGAGAGTAAAGACTTTTTGAGCGTAGAATTAGCCGTGGAATGCCGATGGTTTTCTCCGAAGCTGAAAATCGGAGGTACGCGACACTGGCAAATATTTATATTTGGAAACGTCGACAGTGAGAATTTCAGAGAGCCAAGTATACCTGAGGGACTTTGACCTGGCTACGTGCAAATAATACGAAAGAGAGAGAGAGAGAAGGCAGAGGAGGAAGGATGGTAGCACGTGTGCACATGTACTCGCTTTGAGTACCCAGTTCAGCTTTGTATCTTTGTACATATACCTGCGATTTGTTTGATCGACGGTCCGACACACGTGCCACCCCGGGTTTCCTCCTCTGGAGTCCGCAATTTCCATGAAATATCACATAGTTAATCCAAATATTCCCCCTTTTTCGTACATTACTCTCAAACCTTCGGGACACTTGATTTTAACTCGAAGTAGTTTGTACCTCATTACCAAAACGGCTGGAAACTGTCACGTCGGAAAAATGTATTTTTTCAGTACCCAAATACCACTCGCAATGGAAATCCTTTGGCTTGAAATTTTTCACGCGTTTCGATGCTTGATTTGAAATATTTTTTACTACGGCGAATTCCGGATTGATATGAACTTGATAAAATCTCGAGGAGAATTTCTTTCGTAAGTAATCTATTTTTTTCTTTTAATTATTGTAATGATTAAATGTTACTAATGTTTGAATTATTATGTCGGTGGTTCGGTAATTGAATATTGATGATGTTTGAATTATTATATGTTAATTATACTGTACACGGATTTAGAGATATAGTAAATAATGTAATAATAATAATTAGCAATACTTAATTAATTACCGTATCCCGTGTTCAGATAACTTCGACATAATCCAAAGAATAATTATCACATGAAGCATTGAAATCTCTTTGTTGTTTGTTGACAGAAATAATGAAAATAATTAAATAGCTAGGGAATCTGTTTACAAATTATTTAGTATTACGTTGACGTGAATATTTAACCGTATCTTGTCTAAGGCAAACTTAGCACGTTAGCTGAAATTGCTGTCTGGCTTGTACAGAAATTGTTTAAAAGCAGCGACCGTAAAGCCGAAGTTACGTGGTTGGCCCGTAAAGTTGTCGTCACTGGAATTGCAATTAATTATGTTCCATGTATGACTGTACGCTATCGATAAGAATAGAACGTAGCCACATTAATCTCCAAGGACGCGACCTTAGTAATTTCATTATCTAAGACATAATTAAAGTCCTCCGAATTAGTGCCTTAAGAAACTATTTGAATAACCAATTTTATATTGAATTTTATAGTAAATTTTATATGGAATTTATTCCGCATTCCTTTTATGATCTTGCAATTATTTTATTTACTTAAAATCATGTTCATCTCCAAGGACGAAAACGACTTATTTCATTATCTAAGATGGCTTAATTAAAATCCTTCGAATTAATATCTTAAGAAAGACTTTGATTAGCCAATTTTATAATGAATTTTCTACTAAATTTGTTCTATACACCTTTTATTTTTCTGTAATTATACTATTTATTTAAATTCATATTAAATCGATGACTTCATTCAGACATTATCAGACATGATCCCACGGAATAACTAATTTTAAACGCTAAACTAATCCTAAGTTCTAATTAAGGTAGGTAGTTGCGACTTCTTTCGCTCGAGAGTTCACTTGTTATCTCGCGTGCTCTCAGCGGCTTTGAAAATGCTACTTCCGCTACTTCATTAAAACTCGAGTGCAGGGGTAATCCACAAATTAACTTGATGTCATTTTTAAATAATTACACGAATTCGGGACACACGTCGCGGATCATCGACATCCTTCATTAACTTGTTTATCGCTAATTAAACTTGGTTAGGGAACAATGAACATTTTACGTCCCCGGATATTGATAATCACGTATAAATTATGTTAACCACATTGTATAACATTGTATTCCGTAATCGGCAATTCGTCCGAAATTAATATCTTACAGATTTTAATTACACTAATATCCACTAATTAACTTCGAAATTGCTCCGAGCCTTTTCAATATTTAATCAAAACCAATTACCAATTTAACTCGTTACCGATTAAATCTTGTACGATATAATTACATCTCCATTGTTTTGGACGGCGCGAATATTGGATAAATTCGGGTTCGTTTTGTGGCTGGACATTTTCAAGTTTGATGTGTGTTTGAAACAAATGGAGGACCCAGTTTTTGGACGGAATGGCGATGCCGACACGTTTCCTCCGAAGAGATCCTCGAATTTGTTATTTATTGGGATCTCGTCGATCAAAAAGTAACACAGTTTTCTGAGGAAACAAGTTGAAACAAAGTTTACCGGAAACTTCTGACACCCACGGTTCATTTATCCCGCTCTAACTTTGAGGAAAGTTCCCTTAGAGATTGTTTGACCGCAAGGTGAACTGTCAAAGGGATCTCGAAGACAGCGAACACGAATTGGCTATTTGTAGGACCATCCATCCTCGCTCATTATTGATTCATCCCTAAAAATCTATATATTTTAATATGTTAATTTTAATATCGTTTAATATTCTATTTTTGACATACTTTAATATGCTAATTTTATTATATTTTAATAATCCTATTTCAATATCTTTGAATATCTTGATATCGCGATGTTTATGAAATATGATACATTAAATTGATATTATATCCGATCTACCATGATTTCACGATAAAACACGAAACGTTCAGTTTCGACCTCGAACTTCCGAGCTACTCGAATAGGAATTATTCACAAATGAACGAGCAAGTGGATCCGCTTTATGCGAGTGACTCGCGCGAAAATACTAGATGAATAATTTCCGCGTGTTACGTCCGTTGACATTTGTTAACTGAAATGTGTAGAAATTGTGGTTTTCGTGAGTGTGCATGAACGGCAAGGGAACGATACGCGATAACGGAAGTTTGCCGCAGATCGCCGATAGGAGTTACCAATCGTGTAATTGTGGAATTTCACAAATTCAATTAGTGGTTTAAAGTGCCAGCTATTTGAATAATTGTATTAGTCTCGTCGCGGTACCCTGACAGCGTCCATCCATCGAATTCATGGAATCCCAATTTTAATTATAAATTACAGTCGATTATCATACGTTAACCGAATGCCTCATTATCATATTTCGATCATTTCGAAGATATGCATCGATTTATTAATTACATATGTAAAATTGATTACGATCGAACGTCTAAAGATATGAGACGATCAATTGGAAATATGAATGAATTATTAGTTTTGATTTTGTAAAACCGATTACAATCGATCGGATAAAGATGTGATACGTGAGACATTTAATTGGAAATAGACTCGATAGAATCATTCGAAACGTGGATAGAGTCACGAAATAAAAAATGTCCCGTGTAACGAATGGAGATTTAATTAAAAGTTGCCGCCAGAGATTCTTCGATCTATTATCCCAAACGATTAAGGCCAATTAAGGTGTCCAATGGATATTGTGTTTGCCAGGAGAGCAAGTGGCTATCTCCAAAGCCTCTAGTCATCATTTCCTTGAAATAAAATCCAATTAAACCCAGTCAGTCATTCGCTTTTTAATACTTTTAAAGGCATAATTCTCTAACTTGTTGTTAATAGTTTATTGATTACGCAATACTTTTTTTATACAACTTTTACTAACTTTCATTTATTTTACGTCATAATTTTGATCAAACAATTACATATACATATATTCAAACTATTTCTTGTGATTTCAAACAAATATTACTTCACACAATAACAGGCACATGTATCGTATAACGTAATATATAATAATGGTTTTCTTTATAGAAATAACTTTATAAAATTACATTCATAATAGTTACCGAGATAAAAAATAATGAATTACTATCACATACTTATTTACCATAATAATTACATTTGTCCGCAAATTCAAGGATTTCCATGCATAATAGAATTATAAACGAAGTTGTACTTTGAGATATCGACAATCCACACTTAACAAATACTTATTACGTTACACAGTGAAAAATAAATAATATTCGTAACGCAAGTCAGTATTATTAATAATTATTTCGAAAATAAGCTGACGTGAACGACAGCATTTTCTTGATTCAAGAATAGCGATGTAATGAAGCACTTACTTATAGTAGTGAAAAACGGATAAAGTTTCATTAGTTTATATTTCATAGGAGATACTTAAGCAGATGTTCTTACAAGGCTGTAAAATATTACGGTTTCTTTGTAGGGTCGGAAAGAAGTAATGTTTCGTATAATGCAAATCCGAAGACTATGTTTATTTTAACTCTTAGTGCTTATCGCCTATTTTCTTTCGCTGTTTTGTATGCATAGGATCTTCTTGGCTAGCAGGATGTTGGTAACCCTTTATAAAAGCCTCTTAGAACTTTCCTTGCATTTAACTCGCGCCGTACATGGCAAATTGTTCCTGATCTTCCACGTGGAAGTGATACTTCCGGTTGGAACTATACCACTAACTATTATATTATAATATCGACCAACTTTTTGGTTGCCATATATATTTTACAGTGGCACGTTTCGAAATTTGTAAATTAAATTACACTTCAATATAACATCTGGATTGAAATATATCATTTAGAGTTGAATGGAAGTCATATTAAATGGATTATTGAAATCAATTAACGCAGTGTTTATTGTTCGAAATATTAGTTTTATTTTCTATATTATGGCTCTGATTATTATAATATTAAATTTCTGTTCAGATTATTGTAATATTGGCTCCTAGTTCAAATTATTGCACCAGGTTTTTATTAATTAGTTGTCCACAGACATATGAACATTTTGTTGTAAGAATTTCCGATTAATTAAGCTTACTTTTCCCACGAATATACGCGGGTACACAATTACTGTTTGAAGT
Organism: Nysson spinosus; assembly: GCA_910591585.2. NCBI lineage: Eukaryota > Metazoa > Arthropoda > Insecta > Hymenoptera > Crabronidae > Nysson > Nysson spinosus. Next base: position 3,940,076 of record OU342837.1, on the reverse strand, counting down.
GTATTATTTTATCGAAGTTATTTGAAATATTCCGGTGATGCGTGCGCACATTGCACATATCGGGAACTGCCGACTTGAACTAATTGTAGGCGAAACATCGATATTCGGTTGACTGAACTCGGATACTTTGAGAAATGACGGGCAAATGCGTTTCATGAAATTTCTTGGCTCACGTTACGAGTGTAATTGACGGTGACTGCTGGAAAAATGTGCTGGAACTCCGTCCGAACGAAGAGAAACGACACCAATTAGCTTCTCCTCGATAAATCAATGCTGACTTTTCCAGCTTTAGGCGGGAATTATTTTAAAGCGCACACACGATTTACGGTGGCCAGGAAATATAGACTTATCTGCATAACTTGTCATAATAAATATCAAGTACATAATAACTACACTGTTTCTTGCAGTTACTTATCAAAGCATTCAAACATCTGTGAGATTCTAAGTTCATAATCTGATACACTAAATATTAATATTCATTGATACTTTGTGTTAATATTACTTTGTAATTCCTTATTTCCACGAATTTCTATTATAATAATAATGGCAAGCAACTGCAAGTAAATAACGATATTTGTACTTTGAGTCATCAATTATAAATTAATCAACCGAACCATAAACTAAGTATTAGCAGAATTCAATAATAATGATCGAACGAATAAAAAGAACTAAAGCATTCTCTTGATGCAAGAAAAGCGATGAAACGAAGCACTTAATTATGGTTATCAAAGCACTCGATGGTTTTGTGGTGGTTGAAAATCGATGGTTTTCCATGAAAAATCTTGAAAGATTGTGAAGCGTAAGAACGACAGGGGTCAGATAAATGAGAGTCATAGAGGTGTTCGATCGGACCAATGAATAGCCGAATGGAACTCAGCAAAGCATCGACCAAAAGGAAATCTATATATACGAGCTTACCCGGAACAATGGAATCACGGTGTATTTTTATACACATCAAGCTCTTGGTTCGCATCACACTTCCGCCGGAAGAGCGAACGAACAATGAACTGGTATCCGGAACAACCCCTCTTTCTCAATCGCATTTTATTCTTTCGAGGAAATGCCAGAGACCGATTAGAACGTTCCCGGGAAAAATGAACCACTTCGGGAAAAATCTCGAAACCATACTGCGGCTCCCTTTATCTTCCGCTTTTATCAACGAACCGAGTAAATCTATGAGAAATATCGTGGATTTTATGTCTTTAATAATTCTCATTCGATTTATTAATTTATTTGGTGCGATTTTACGGAATAATATCCAATATATATATTAGAAGGGAGATTAAAAACTATATTGGCGGCTCCCTTTATCTTCCGTTCTTATTTAATTTTTATAACCGAATTAATGTAATGTCTTTAATAATTTCCATTCGATTAATATTTTTGCTTTAATCTTACGAAATATCAAGAACATATTGATGTATTTTTCGTGATGCAATCATTTTACAGAAACTGTAATATAATTTTTACTATGTTTTTTAATCATTTATTTAAGAAGTTTATTTTTGATCACCTCATTCGTGTGTTGTTTTTTGCATGTGGAAATTGTTGTCTTTCGAGGAGAATCCTTTTAGGTAATAATAATAATCCAATTAAACTTATAATTCAACCTAATTCAAGTTGCAAATAAAATAGAAGTTCATGCTTTTCTTAACGAATCTGAATAGTTTTAATATTATAGAACGGCGATGATAGACATTTTTCAATATCACAAACGTCGCTGATAATTTTTAATGGCAACTTTGAGCATGAAACGAAAAGATGTCCAGAATTGAATTCTTCAAAGGAAAATGTCCGATATGCGCCAGAATCGGGGTCGAATATTACTTTGAAACTCACGGCCATAATGAACATCCGCCATTCCCGTTTTCGCACGGCAAACTTTTACACGCCTCTTATTTTAGTCAGCAAAGTGTTAAGCTAGAAAAATAACCGGAAATTATTTGCCCATCGGTGCTTATTTTTCTCTCTCTCTCTCCCCCTTTCTCGTTCTACCTTTTCCACGACAGACTTAACGAGTTCGTGGAACTTTCAGGATACGGACGGACCATCGAATCGGAATTATCGCGAACAAGAAGTGGCTCATTAACGTTCTCATTAACGACTTAAAACATTCTTCGACGCAAAAACGTCGAATGAAGAACGTCGGTGAATGCCATCCTAAAAATTGTCATCAACTATAAAAATATAAAAGATATGATGTATTATAAACTATACGAAGAATGATACGAGCATACAAATATATGTAGATATTTCTGTGCGGGATTCATGTATATTTCCATCAAAATGCAAATTCGAAAGTCTCCAAACGATCTCGGCTTTAAAGGGTTGAAGGATAAAGCTTTTTATCGATCAACCGGATTGATATTTCTAAGTCCTACATTTTTCTATTAACCTTCTCGCGCAGGATTTCCATTGCGTTTACATGCGCGTTTCGTTCGAGATATTTCGGGCGCGGTTCTTATTACACGGGAATAAAAAACGGAGGAAAAATTGGACGTGAAGTATACAAAGCCATCGAGCTGACTCGGTTAAATGCTAAAGAAAGCCGTTACAATAACCACACCCGCGCGACACAATTATGAACGATTACGGGGTAATTGCAGTTAGCAATTACGAGTAATGGGGTTAAGCTGTTTCCAATTGTGGCGAGCGCAGTTCAAGTTAGGAATGCACGCCGCGACGATTCTATTTGAATCCCTAATGCGCTCGCACTGCTTGCTTTAAAAAACCCTATCCCGTATAACGAGTCACCTGACATTTCGTGCCGCTTGTATCTCGTTAAATTACACACCGAAACGAGTCGCTTTTGATATTCCAATTATTATAAATAAAACTCAAGATGTATCCGAAAAAATTGATATTTCTAACGCCTGGAATTTTTCATATTTTTCTACTAATAATATCCATTTAATTCTAAATCGATAAAATCAGTCCGTCAATCTTGACGGACACAAATCACATGTTGTGTCATAGTTTCTGATAAAATTATTAGAAACTATATTCAATTGACTTCATCCAATTATTTTGATCTAATAATTCATTATTTAATTACTCATTATATAATCACGGAACTTAATCTTTATCCCCAATAAATCTAATTATAGGTATGTCGTCATGTACATTTCACTCGATATTTAATTATTCGATACTGATTATTTAATTTCTTATGCGATTCGCTTAATCGGGTTAACGTATGTTTGAGAATAATTATGTGGCTAAATTTGTGATCAATTCCGAGTTCACCGAACGACGATCACATAATTTATGGAATACGTGACGTCAATTATGAATTTGATAACGGATATCCTTGGTTGACGTACGACTCGATTACGATTAACTATGCGCATGTTAATACTACTTAGGCTTGGCAGAGGAACGGTCTGTCTACATGTGTGTCAATACCGCTGCCAATAGGCCGCTGTCTGTTTATAGTCGTGAATACCACTAACACTTGGATCCCTTCGGTCTGACTACCAATTTACTTGTTCCACTGCCAAGAAGGAGCTCTAATGGTCTCCGTAAAGCTTTCTAGGGTAAACAAATTCGTAACTGTTTATTATACAGGTTGTCCTACATAAAACAAGCTACCCAAGTAGAACATATATATTTCAGTACAAAAATATACATAATCTTGAAAATTCTTTAAAAAAGATATTGTAAAATTTCTTTTTAAAAGGCGTTCGTATATTGCATTAAATTCTTTCTATATTATCGAAACTAAAGAGGATAATTAGGTAATAATTGAAAGGACATAATTAAGAGATCTGTACTCCGTGGGACACCTTGCATATCCCTACAAACAAAATAATTCAATACCATGATATATCTTAGGATAACAGAACACATTTTTTATTCGAAAAATAGTATTTACGGTAAACAAAGTAGCGCGATATCGAAACATAAAATAATGAATATGAGATATAACGAGTGTGCGATCGGTTTCGAGGATATTTAGAGCTAGAGTGGAATCTGCAATGCGTTCGTGCTATAAGCAATGCAAAGTCCGCAGTCTGCGAGAGAAGGACACGAATGCCCCCGGACAGTCTCTCTGTCCCCTGCCCCCGTTCTCCATCCTCCGGTACTTCATGAATTTATCTCAACGTGTACATATCGATCTTACTTCCGCCATGCACCGCATACGGTTTCTTTTTCCGTGGCATCTGGGACCATCGAGAGGAACGGTTTATTACATATTCACGGCAGACCAGATCGCTCGGAACTATTCCAACGAAACGGACGTAAAATCGTTTCGAGACATTTAAGGGCTCCTTTTACCGAGACAGATTTTTATGGACTGATTTAAACCACCCGACACTGATAAAACGTAAGCCATTTTTCCTTATTTTGTACATGTCCTACTAATGGTACACAAAAATTAGATCAATTAATCGTTATTAATATTAATAAGGGCTGTCCGAAAAGGTCACATCGATTTTGAGTAATTTTACGGCGAGGAACCTAAAAAGTTCTGAACAAAACGTAACTGAATAAATATATATCGACATATAAAAATGTTGGATTTAAATTTTCCTTAAAAATTGAAAATTCGAATTAATACATCCATTAATTTGTTACGTTATTATATTATAATATAATTATTTGTAACCGTTATTATAACTAATACGAGTCGTGTGGGAATCACTTATTGTTCGTTGAGAAGTGGAATCAAACATCAACGTACGTAAGCTTTAATTTATGAGTTTCTTTTACTATTGTAATGGAAACATTCGGTTTTTTAAGGCACGGTATTTTCGAAATAAAGAGGGTTTTATGAACGCCTTTATAACATTACCTTCGAATACCTCGACCCCGAAAAAAGTAACGACCCTTGCGAACATCACAGTAGATAAAAATTGATTGGGTCAGACATGGTTCGTCGACATATAAACGATGAGTTATTTGTCTGCTTTTTAATCCAAACAGCGATGTGCTCTTTGAAAATTGCTTTAATATCTGCAACTTTGATGATAAATAATTTCGATGTGGTTTGCTTATCCAAATTGATACCCAAAAAATGTAATAAAATTTGTTTGAAATTATAGGATTCTAGAAGAACTTAGAAATGTGTATACCGGGTATAATGAAATTGGCATTCTTTTCGTACTTTATTCAAAAGAGTGTAATTAATCTTGGATTATTTTTAACGTTAAAGATAAAAGAAGTCACGTATCTTCAAAATAGACTTTGTCCAATTATTTCACTGCGCGAATCGATCGATTCGAGTACTACTTTTACGTTCTTATAGAAATATGTTGAAGTGTTAAGTTACAGATCGTATAGAGTTTAAGTGCGCGCATTGTCCTCGACTCGATTTCCTTTATCGTAAAAGTAACGAAGCATATCGTGAAAGCCGCGTCGACCGAGAAGCTTATTCACAAGGAAACACAGAAATTTCTGTAAAATTCTATACTGGAAGTTATGACTAGCGAAAGATGACTCATTGAATCCAGTTTCAGAACGAAATCCACAAAATTTATTAAACGTGAAACAACGACACTTAACGTATTTCATTTCCTTCATGCCTCATTTTGTTAGTTACTTTGTTGGCACTATATTCCGGGATTTATGTGAAACTTTTTAAAATAATTTCAAGCGCGATCACTATTAATAAAATATTACTTTTCGAGATTATATTCCGAGGTTTATATGAAATTGTTTTTAATCATTTCAGGCGTAATCACATCGGCGGGTGGCGGAGGGGCGAGAGATCGACACAGCGGTGGTTCCGTTTCCGCTTTAAGTTACGGTGGTGAGAAGATTCGCGAGGGTAGACAGGGAAGAATCGGGGAGGGAAGAACGGTGGGTGGTAGAGAAAGGGAGGATGATACAAAGAGTGCGGATATCGTGTCCAGGAGTGTTTTACCGTCCAGACAGAGTCTCTTGGATCTCGTCAATGGTAAATTCATGAGTCGCCACACGCCAACTCATCATTATTATCATCAACAACAGCAGGTGAGTTCCGAGAGTTTTAAGGAAAAATTACATTTCAATCCCAAATAATATACCTTCACATAAAACATGCTGAAATAATTGAAAACAGGTTTATCTCACTGAAAACCTTGATTTTTCTATCGATATTAATGATCGTTATTAATAATTTTACATATCATTTTATTCGAGAAACTTCGTTCTTATAATATTTGTACTCTATAATATCTTGTTGCAGAGTTATAATAGTTTTATCTATAAAATTTTAAGTTCATCGGAGGCACCAAATTCCACTCATAGTACTTCACCTTCCACGCTTCACGGTTTGCCGCGGTACAAGTTTTTTCTGCAAAAAAATACACGGTTTTTGTCGCGATACTTATTCTGCATTGCACCGCGGCTATGTTTGTGCGATAAACACTAGGAGGTTTACGTATTCCATCGGAACTCGAATGAACGTTGCGAGAGCCTTGTCGAAAAAAACTTGTGGTCAAACATTGCAGCTACGGGGTGAAAATTTGTAAAAAATGTTCATTCTCTCAACCAGGGGAAAATCGAACGTTTCCATCCTTCTTTTATGGATTTTTTAATAACCCGATATATTGGTCTTCCCGAATGTTCAAGAATTTATGTAACAAATTACAGCTTCAGAAAATGATGCTATTCTTTTTTGAATCGTGATATTCATGGTAATCGATCATTTCATTTATTTCTTGTTTGTATTGCATTTAATTTATACAAATCGAACGTTTCCATCGTTCTTTTATGGACTTTTATGGAATAACTACAAATATTGTTCTTCCAAAGAGTCCAAGAAATTTTATAATTCACGATAAAGTAAGAAAATTATGCAGGACTTCTTTGGATCCGATATTAATGCTCGAGCTCTGTGTGTATTAATTTCTTGTTGTAAATTCTTTCTCCATTGTTCCCGAATAACTTCGGTTTGTTGCTTTTTATTTATACATCATCCGGGAAGCAAAACACAGGAATGTGTCGCGCGTAACAAAGCCTAATATACCAGCATACCGCGGGGTAAACCATGAAGGAAAATGGCGCACAAAGAAGTTCCATACACGTTGTCCACTAGCGCGAATAAACGGTCGGTGTACGGTTCTATGCAACAATGCATCAGTTCTGCAGTAACCATCCGTAAGATTATGCATACGTGGCAAAATAAATCTTGCAAAAACTTCGATTGTAGTTGCAGTAACTGTATCGCAAAGAAGCACTGGCTTTAACAAGATTTTTCTTCTGGACTGCTTCGAAACAAAGTACACATTAAACTCTATCTTCCATCTCTTAATTCTGCAACAATTTCTTGGTTTACTTTAATGAAATTAATTGAATTATTTACATTATTTAAATGATCTCGATCATATTAATTAATGTTAGGACTAGCAAGATTATTTTGTTGGATAATTAATTATGCATTTTCGAGCCAGATTTAAGGCGATCGTGAATGAGAATTTAGATACGTAATTTTATCAATGTAATTCAATTTTAATAACAGTTCTAAATACTTGTTTATCCCGTAGTTTCTGACGCATTGTTAGCAGAAAGAATCATATTACAAAGGAACAGTATTCCATCTCTCGGAGTAGAAATCCCATTGAGTTTTTGTAATAATAACCCCCGTTTATTTATAGTATTAGAATATCATCATTAAATAACATCGAATTTCTTAATCATTTATTTCTATTGGAATAAACGTTCGTTAACAATCAGTTTCAGAATAATACCTTCTCAATTATTGAAACCGTAATAATATGAAACTTTTTCAATTACAATTGCATACGCGTCCCACAAATATCATTGTTGTAGCATTTAATTAAAAGTATGAAGAAGTGAAATATTAGAACGCAGACCTCGGATGAAACGTAAGGAATCCTTTTCAATTAAGTAAAGAATATTCGCGCAAGTAGTATCTGGATGAAAGGTCTCTGTTTTCATGTGATACGAAGAAATCATATAAATTGGGTGGTAGACATAGCAAGGGTGCATTCGCCTCGCAAAAACTCGTAGACCGGGATTGGTGCAGGTGTACTCTGTGTCGCAGCGATACTTCAGCTCGTCCCGCGACTCACTTCAGGGAGCTTATGTAAATCGTGGCGCAAGTGAGCTCGATCTAAGCCGCAAACCAAAAAAGAGGGACCATCTAAGGGGTAGATTCAAACTGCCGTATGCCGTTGCACTCACCCCCTCACGAGACCAGTCGCACCTGCATACACCTGCATCCGTCAATCATCTTAGTAACAGCAGCTGCAACGGCACCGAGACGTGAGTATACTCTAATATAATGTATAGTCTGCGGTTATAATATAATGCTCCACGGCTTTCTTCGCTGCGATTGAAAAATTATGGACTCCTCTGAAACTCAAACTCGCAGTAGCTTGAGAAGTTTCGTGCGGGCCACGTGATGATATCCATTATGCAAAAAAGACGTCCCAGACCTGTTTCGCTGTGATGTTGAAATTTTGCGCCGATGTTATTTTGTGAGAAATATGAACCGGGTGTCAAATAAATCTGACTTGGAGTTAATAATTCAGGTGTAATATTATTTGGTACTAATTTGCATCTTTAGGCCTCCGAGTTATAATTCCGTGATAATATTATCTGGTATTAATTTACATGTAAAAAGTGTTCATTCTTTCGACCAGGGGAAAATCGAACGTTTCCATCCTTCTTTTATGGATTTTTTATAACTCGATATATTGTTCTTCCCGAATGTTCAAGAATTTATGTAACAAATTACAGCTTCAGAAAATGATGCAATTCTTTTTTGAATCGTGATATTCATGTTAATCGATCATTTCATTTATTTCCTGTTTTAAATCTGTTTTCCATTCTTCCAGTATAATTTTGGTTTGTTGCATTTCATTTATACAAATCGAACGTTTCCATCGTTCTTTTATGGACTTTTATGGAATAACTACAAATATTGTTCTTGGAGTTAATAATTCAGGTTTAATATTATTTGGTACTAATTTGCATCTTTAGGCCTCCGAGTTATAATTCCATGATAATATTATCTGGTATTAATTTACATGTCCATCGTAATTGGAGTCCGAGTTCAGTCCTGCGAGTTATAATTGACTAATTTTCCAATTGATATTACACTTTTTATATCTAGTGCTTTCGATACTACGTTTTTATCTCGAGATTAGATTAGCATTCGTTCGTAGATAAATTCATTGCGCGGTTATTTAAATATGGTACTAAAGGTGCAACATATCGAAATAGTTTTGTACCATAATTAAGCGGAAATGAGTTATGTACGTTTTAGAGGAAAATTATTGCAACCCGGATAGACTTTGAGTTTTACGTAGTTATTTGAATTATGGTGGGCCACAGTTACAGCATGCGAATGTTGAACTTCTAACTAGTTTAACGCTGCTGGATAAACAGAAACTTCCCCTGTCGTGTCCAAACAAGTTCGTTGAGAACACCGTATATATCCGTCAGGCTGTCTTTACCACGGTAAGCAATACTGCAAGCGGATGCAAACGAGATCCCAGTGTTCGTGGTGGACGTTTGACAAAGGGTTGAAATTCCTGTTGGTTGTTTTTCGAAATACATCCGCCACTCGAAAATGTATACGAGGAAAATATTATATATTATATTTGTATTATACAGCTAACTCTTGTACAACGCGAGAGTTAGGTTCCAAAGATCGCGTTATGCGAAACTCGGATTACGTTCACGCGTTATATACCGCGTTTTATAGGAGTTACTTATATTTTATTATTCCATTCCAGTAGACTCGGTAGTTATGATAAAATATTTTAAAATAGAATGATAGTATAAAATAAGTTATGTAGTATATATTTTATTGAGATTAATATGCGATAGTACAATTTACAATTCACACATAAATGAAATGTACATTTCGATGTGAATTATTGAAATTTATTTGAATAAATGGAAGGTCTTAATGAAGCATGTTGATGTTAATTAACATATTCTAACGATGTTGAATCTTTCTGTTACAGGAGATACACGGCGCAACAGCAGCAACAGCAACGTGGTAGCAGGGGTTTTCCAGGACAACCAGGATCAAGGGGTTTTCGTACTGGTGCACCTAATTGGTCCTTCATCTTTGATCCCGCGGGACGCCTCTGTTATTACTGGTCAATGGTGGTGTCCCTTGCCTTTCTATACAACTTTTGGGTCATCATCTACAGATTTGCCTTCCAGGAGATTAACGGCGAGTATCCCTTTAAATTCCAGAAATTATCGCAACTATACCTTCAAACAGATAATTGTGCCGTTTATTTTGAAAGCGCTTTAGTCAATTTTTCAAAAAAATTAACTTAACGATTAAAACGTTACAATGTAGCTTTATGTAATTATTATAAAAACCTGATTTCCTTTAAAGAACTGTAGAATTGATACTCGGAAAATTCAGCCCATTAATTCTTACGGCAAGCTATTCATTGTTTCGAAATTAATTAATAATGTAATAATTACTTCGTAATTAACGATTCCCAAATTTTATTAACATTATATATTATCATTGTGCCCAATTCTACTCGGATTATTATTATTGATATAATTTCGTTACAATGTACGCGTGAAATTCCAACACGTCGTAAAATAATATTTTTTTTATAAAATAATCGTTGAGAATATTGATTTATTAATCCTGTCGCGTGAAGTGAATTTCGACGGGGAATAAATAACGTCGGTGTCCATCGTGCAGGCGAAACTCGTTGGGTCTGGTTCTGCCTGGATTACTTCTCCGATTTTTTATACGTGCTGGACATAATATTTCACGTACGAACTGGATACCTGGAGGACGGTGTGCTTCAAACCGACGCGACCAAACTGAGGAATCACTACACGAACAGCACAACCTTTTACATTGACATCCTGTGCCTCCTGCCTCTCGACTTTTTATACTTATCTATAGGATTCAACAGTATGCTGCGAAGTTTTAGACTCGTCAAAATATATCGGTGAGTTAAATGTCCTTGAGAATATTATTTTTTATCTCCACCGTATCCATCGTCCCTTAAAAGTATCATACACTTTATTATATCAAAATATTAATATTGTTAGTTCAATATTGAATAATACTTAATAGCATTATTTTTCGTCTCAAACGTGTCCATCATCGCTTACAAAGAATTTCATGATTTATATACATTATTAAAAGGTATAAAAAATACTAGAAATTGTTTTGTATTATAATAATTGATAATATTGGATCAAATTTATTTTACGATTTACGTTGAACGGATCAGAATATTTCGTATTATATTAATAAAGGATTTATACCAAAATTATACAATTTTATTTACCAAAATAATTGAGTTTCATAAACCCACTTTTTATCATTGAAAAATGTTATACTTCCAATGTCGAGAAAAGCTTGCGAATATTTTCAAGATTCTGAGTTCAAAATAAAAACAGATTACATAAAATATAAATTTCTTCGGTGCCCAGCAAAACTTAAGAGGAAGCAGTTTAACAAGTTCGAAAATAAGTTGATCGGTTCCATTGATAAGGCATGATTGAAATAGAAGAGACGAAAATAAATCGGCAGGATGAAGAATAAACAGAAAATAACTCGACCGTTCGACATACTTTCTGTAGCTTCTTCCTTGGAAAAGTCCGACGAAAATTTTTCCTCGGCTCTAACAGAAAAATTCCTGTTACAGTATTTTGATAGAAAATGTGAAATTTATGATACTGCGGGTATTACTACTCGTGGAATCCTGCTACCATTTTTTCCCATTGATTGTCACGTAGGTTCTGGGCGTTCATGGACCGAACCGAGAGACACACGAACTATCCGAATTTATTCCGCTCCACCTCCCTGATACATTATTTACTGGTGATCTTTCACTGGAACGGGTGCCTCTATCACATTATTTATAAGAACAATGGCTTCGGAAGCAAGAACTGGGTGTTCAGTGACTCCGAGACCGCGGATGTCGTCAAGCAATATTTGCAGAGCTACTATTGGTGCACATTGGCCCTTACAACAATTGGTGATTTACCCAGGTAAAATGTCACTCCTTCAAAATTAGCCGATTATTAATTTTGAGTGTGTTACAATTTTTTTTTTATTATTACCCCGTTGTTAAATTTGACTCTATTAAAATTTGTTTATCTCTATTACTATACTATTAAATTTGAGCCTAAATAATTTATTTTTCTCTATTACTTTATTATTGAAGTTGACTCTATTGAAATTTATTCATCTCCATTACTCTACAATTAAATTCGACTGTTACAAATTTGTATTTTTTTATGCCACTCTCTTATTAAATTTGACCCTATCAAAATTTAGTTATCTCTATTACTATACTATTAAATTTGACCATAAAAAAATTATTTTTTTCTATTACTTTATTATTGAATTTGACTCTAATGAAATTTATTTATCTCCATTACCCTACAATTAAATTCGACTATCACAAATTTGTATTTTTTATGCCACTCTCTTATTAAATTTGGTCCTATCAAAATTTAGTTATGTATCTCTATTACTATACTATTAAATTTGAGCCTAAAAACTTTATTTTTCTCTGTTACTGTATGATTAAATTTGCCTCTATCGAAATTTATTTATCTCTACAACTCCACCATTAGTTTGACTCCACTAACAATTATTTAACTATCAAGTCACAAATATTTTCCATATGCAAACGGTCTATAATTCTGCAATTAAAGTATCACATAATCGAAGTACAATAATTTTATTCCATTAATACATTTTTCATACTACAGTATTCACAGAACTACTTATTTAACCACGCAGAATATTTCCATTTAATCCAATGCGTTGAGAAGTTATTTACGTACACCACTTTGTTCCTGTACTTATACACGTTCCTCTTACCTATCACAGCCATCCGGCCGTATTTACTTTTTTTCTATTAAGATACGTATCGTGGCATTTGGCCTTTGTTTACTTGCAGGCCGAGGAGCAAAGGGGAATATCTATTCGTGATAGCTCAGTTGTTGTTTGGCCTTCTTCTATTTGCGACGGTGTTAGGACACGTAGCGAACATCGTCACTTCGGTTAGCGCGGCGAGGAAGGAGTTTCAGGGTGAGTCAAGAAAAATTTATTCATCTCGCGAATTATGAATATCTTTGCTATGACAGGTATGATTGACAGCGATTATTAACGATTATTATTCGCCGTGTGCGACGACGGAGTGCCTATTGTATTTAACCGCAAAATTAATAATGTTAAGAAAAGGACACTTGCTTAAATAGCTGGAGAAATATATATATAATTATGCAATGAAGGTAGTATTTGGTCAAAGTATAAACGTTTTAATCGTACTTGTAGTTTGCGTAGCAAGGTATTGGATTACGAATATATTTCTAATCATTATTCAATTAAAAATATACATATTTTGATGTTGGTCTCTATGTGTCTTTACGAGACTTATTTTATTCGGGAATTAGAAATCTACATCAGAAATTATTCAATTACAAACATACAATATTTCTGATCAATATTCTATGAAATTCTTTCAATGAAATCGGTGTCCAAAAGTAGCTATTTATTCTGAAAACTTTATATTCATACGTGAATTCGTAATATGACGAATATTTCGATGACAAATGTTTTTCCACGAATGTTGACACAGAACTGGGTTTTGATCGCGGACACCTATTTAAAGCGCATGTTAAATTGATCAAGAGAGAAACGTTGTCTATGCGATTCTATTTCTTTGTATGCTCGTTATGTCTCCTTAGAGTTCCCTTTCTCTATCAAACGAAGTAGAAATGCATAGTCGCAAAATAAACCGTGCGGAATAAACGCTACGAGACTTGTGAGCGAATGCCTGGCCCGCCTCTGGAATTGTATTTCACCGGACTTTTCTCCCTTTTTACCGATACAGTGCACTTTGTCATACAAAGAATTTCACTGGCTCACACGTGACTTTTTTTCGCGCAATTTCCCGCGTAACTTAATATCCAACGTTCGCTAAGGCCGGAACGAAGAAAATTCATTTTTCCGGATGATATGCGCTCACGGAAAATCTTCCGTACGAACGGCTGCATTTCGCGTAATAGATTTACAAGTTTTTCTATACCAATCTTTGTTTCGCTTTTGATATTTTTCAGCCGTGAAAAAGTCGATGAAATAATGTTTCGGGTTATTTTGGTTATGGATTGTAACACTAAAGAATATGTAATTGCATATTGGTAGAAAAATATTAGAAGAATTTGAAGAAATTATGAAATTAATATCGAAAGAATTTATTCAATTTGTCGACGGCTAATTTTGTCCATATAATATACTGGTCTTAAAAATATATTTATAGTAATATTAACATATACATATATATTATATTGTATATTAAATTTTATATCATTTTATGCTATATTTTAATAGCAATTTATTATTTGGATAAAAGTTTTTATTGCAGTCGAGTGCCAATGTCCGATGAAAGTATATTCGAGCAACATAATTATAAATATAAAATTAATAAACACCACTCAGGAAATATGGAAAATATGAAGAATTTTTGGCTGGCAGAGATGAATAATCCAAATGCCAACCGTCGTTTAATTGTCGCGGTACTTTTGTATTCTTGGCCTGGCCGAGATGATAAATAATCTCATTTCCATTAAGTTGGGTCCGCGTAAATGGACACTTCATTCCGTGATGTTCGTCCGCGTCCCGTTTTAATTTCACCATCTCAGTCCTCGACTCGTTCCTCCACTTTTCCGTGTAAATGTTCCTCACACGATAGTCTTCCCGAAATGAGTCTGCATTTCTGTATAAAGCGTGGGAACGACGATGCTTTAATGTTAACCATGTTTTGTTCCATGCTCTCTCGAGAGAGTGTGAAAAGCCCTCGGTGGAAGTGCGACCCACCACGGTTTCCATACCTCTGATTATGGAGAACCATGTCTCGTGTTTCGTAAGGTTCTCGAAATTTATTAATCGAGTGTCGCGTTTAATTTCGATACGAATGCACGTGGTTTGTGGTAAAAAGGACGAAATAAGAGATAGTGTTAACAATTTATTTAAAAATTCGGTATATATATTAGGATATAATATAATATATTAGAATATAGTATTAATTATAATCAACACATTCTCTGTTTGAACTCGTTGTCTACGCTAACTTAATACTGATATTATTATGATTTATTAGGAATGAAATAATAATCAAATTATTAATTTCTAATAAATAATAGTGATTAATAATTCAGTATTGATAAAACGATTAATTTGACATTGGATCGTAAAAATAATTATTCATTTAATATCAAGCAGATTTGAGACTTAAAAATACAATAGATGGAGAATTTCATTATTTTGAATACTCTTAGTATTTCATAATTTTGAACCTAGAAATCGACTGAGAAATGTGCAACGCGCACGTGAAAAAGAGAATCAGAGATCATCGTAACACCCTATGGCATAATCCCCGAAAGTTTTGTAATGATGATCTCTATAAAGCAAATTGCTCGATTTTTGTTCGGCAGTCTAAAAACGTATTAAGTACCGGAACCTCCGGAGGATAGGGAGCACGAAAACAACATTTCTCGTAATTGCAGTTTCTGCCTCACCTTTCGAGATCCCTCTGAGATGGTCATTTATAAATCCCGTGATAATTCTGCCCCCCCCCCCCTCCCTCCCTCCCAGACATCCCCCTTCCAACCACTATGCGGTCAAAGAACGATGCTGAGAACCCGATCGATGTTTAATGCCACTTTTCCAAGATTTCTTGTACTTTAAAGGTCTCCTTCGGATTTTTAACATGAAAAATATTACTGCATTATTGCATTCTGTCTTCTCTTATTTACGGATCCCATTCGTTGAATTATTTCGTTCTTTCTTCGTGAATTTGTTGAGCATTATAATCAGTAGTACAGTCTTATGAGAATTACGATTATTATTATAATCTTCGAAGAATTATTAATCAACATTTCTGTGACAATTAGTGGATACAGTATTTACGGTGCAATTATTTTAGAGTTGGAACAATTTTAGATTTCGAGTAATCGAATGTTTCGATGAAATTTTGTAAACATAATATGAGAGAGTTATATAGTAAGAACATTATAATATTAATATATTTCTAGCGGAATAGCGGTTTCTCATAAAACTTCTACCTTGTTCGAGTTTGAAGCATGATTTTTAACAAATTCATCTTGTTGGATTTTTTTATAAATTGCTATTAAACATACATGCATAAAAAGAACGAGATATCATAAATTCTGTAACATATATAAGATCGATCGGATGCCAAAAACACATTTGATATTTAAATTTGGATGAGCTGTCATCGCTTTTATTTCGCGATGATTTTTCGAAAATTGAAGTTAGTTTAAATCAGAAATAAAAATCAGAAATAAAAAAGCAATATATTTATGCTACCCTGATTGCCTTATTTATTGCGCAGTTTAAAATAGCAATCTTTTACGACACCGAATAATTTTACAATAATACATATAGTATTATTATTATATATTACATATTATTATATGTTGTTATTTTTACGTATTACGTCATACCGATTTTTATTTACAACGTTAACGAACTCGTGTTTAACGAAAGGACTTTGAGTCCCGATATCAGTTCTAGGAAACGTGGAAAAAAAGCAAATAAAATATAGGAGTTAAAAAAACTATTTACGATAGCCTGCGGTACAATTCGCAGTGATCTCATTACGTGTGTGAAATTCAAAAGTCTTTCGGTAAATCCAAGGAGCACCAGAAGCTTTATTAACAAGAAATAACAGAACCTCGGCGGAAAGAAATTAATATTGTAAACGCAATTCCGCAGATTTTCAGGAAAATGTATAGAACTGCTTCGAGGCCATCAAGTAATGCGGCAGGACCAAAGCGAGACTTTATTCTTACAATTTTCTCCCGAAAAAATAAGCTACGAAGTGAGATCTTATTTCCAAGAAGGTTTCCCTATAAATAGAGTTTAATATAATACGTCGTAATTTTAAGCAAACTCATTCCATAAATAATTCCAGATTCCAAATATTTCAAACCATAAACATTTCAAAATATTTTCGAGTCATAAACCATCAATAAATTATTAACCACAATTAATTCATAATAAAGATAAAGACACATCAAATTGAGATATAAAAATTAAACAATTTAAGAAGTTTCAATGACACATCGTAGTTTAACATTCAGTCATGTCTCTGCTATAATAATTCCCAAATTAATAATTCCTTATCTTATATTCCAGGATGGTTGAGTCGCTATAGTTTCCATAGAGATGTGTTGTTTATTTCATATCTTATAAAAATGCATTATTTGATTATTTTCTTATCACAATATTATTCCACAACACCAATCCAATGCATTAAGAAACGCGTTTCTTGCAACAATATTTTCGCGTTCCAATTAGAATGATTAGAATACATCGTTTAAATCAAAGACCATAAAACATTCTATCGACGCGCACATATTAACATTGACAAACGTCCCGAATAAAATGCATTATGCATAAAAGCATGCTGACGCAGCCAGCATAAATCCCGGCGATCGAAGTAGAACCGAGTTTCGGACACGTAAGGACGATTTTCCTTTACGACGAAGAGAGACGGGCGACGAATAAACGTATAAACGGGTCGGGATAATGTCGTAAATAATATAAGAGATTAAAGTCGTAATAACGTAAAAGTAATTCCACGGAAGCTGGAGGAGTGCACAATGGCGTAGGATAATCACTGCGCACTCGTTACTTTCACAATTTTCACCGTAAAATTAAGCCCGTTGCCCGAAGGTATGGGGCCTCTGATGGTGAAATAGGGCTGCACCATTTTCATGCCAGTTACCCTCCTATCTGCACCAAGTCAGATTTAGAATTCCGGACTAAGCGGCTGAGATTATAAATCCCGAATTCTCCAGAATCCTAAGTACACTTGTAGCTAATTCGTCAGACACGTGTGAAGCTTATCATTTGCAGTCGAGGAAGGAAATGGGTAATGGATATTACATATGTGCCGCATAAGTGCATACTGTTTAATATTGAGTTTATGATTCAGTGTCGCCGGTAGTATATGCTTATTGAGAAAGTAAGTAATGCTAGAAAGTAAAGAATGAAGTTAAGCATGTTCTATGACCGTTTTGGGTCGAAACAAGTCGAATAATAAAGCCCGCTTTCTGGCCACATAAAAAATTGACCAAAATTGGCAAAAATGGAAAGTCGACAAAATCAATCCTAAATGGTCCAAATCGATGGTAGGTGATGTATAAACATATTCTAGGATGATTTTGGGTCGGAAGAAGCGGTTAACAAATTTTTTTGAGCGAAAAATGGGTCGACCCAAAATCGCAAAAATGTGAAGGGGTATACCTTCAAAAATTCTCAAAAATTGAAAGTCGACAAAATCACTCCTAGATGGTCCAAATCGATGGTATATGATGTATAAACATATTCTAGGATGATTTTGGGTCGGAAGAAGCGGTTTAAAAAATTTTTTGAGCGAAAAATGGGTCGATCCGAAATCGCAAAAATGTGAAGGGGTATACCTTCAAAAATTCTCAAAAATTGAAAGTCGTCAAAATCACTCCTAGATGGTCCAAATCGATGGTATATGATGTATAAACATATTCTAGGATGATTTTGGGTCGGAAGAAGCGGTTTAAAAATTTTTTTGAGCGAAAAATGGGTCGACCCAAAATCGCAAAAATGTGAAGGGGTATACCTTCAAAAATTCTCAAAAATTGAAAGTCGCCAAAATCACTCCTAGATGGTCCACATCGATGGTATATGATGTATAAACATATTCTAGGATGATTTTGGGTCGGAAGAAGCGGTTAAAAAATTTTTTTTAGCGAAAAATGGGTCGACCCAAAATCGCAAAAATGTGAAGGGGTATACCTTCAAAAATTCTCAAAAATTGAAAGTCGTCAAAATCACTCCTAGATGGTCCAAATCGATGGTACGTGATGTATAAACATATTCTAGGATAATTTTGAGTCGAAAGAAGTGGATGAAACATTTTCCTGATTAGAAAATGACTCGACCCAGATTTGCAAAAATGAGAAGGCTGTTGCTAATAATGCCTCGACATATTCTAAGATCATTTTTGTCCAAAATAAATTTTAAAGTACTCTATTCATGAGGATTATTCTGAAACATCATCTTCGCACATGTTATCCGCAGACTCGCTACTTTGAATGTCGTGAAATATTTATGCTTCTCGTAGCATACTCGAGGAATAATTCGAACATGCCATTAGGTTCATATCAAAAGTTCTCGACGAGGAATTACGAGGTCGGAAGTTCGGAAGTGAACCTTTCGTAATTGCCTTTACATATCAGTCCCCGCTATCGGTGCGGCTCTAACGATTTGCCCACAGAAACATCCGTTCACCAGCACTAAGCGGATCTGTCCGGGACAGGTCCAGAACTTTTGTAATTTGCTACGAGCACACATTAACGTTCACACCGATGTTCTGACAATTAGTCGCCGTTATACAGTGCAGGGTATTACAGACAATTGCCATTACATGATGTTTGGTATTATTTGTTACAAGCTGATGATACTCTTACAAAACGGGTCATAATTAATACCGAAGTCTTGTAATCCTGTTTTGATATTCAATTAATTGTGTTCTTCGATCATCATATTATTTTCAAACACCTTCTGTGTTGTTGCGATATAAATGGAACTGGGAACCAACACAATATTCTGCGTTTTTAAAGATATATTAATTATGGTTATTACTAATATATTTGAGTAATTTGGAAGCTACGAGGTGATACAACTTCGAAAGATTCCACGGAATTTGTATTAAAAATATGCACTTACGGCATATTTTGTTATGGTAATAAATAGTGTATCGCGTACACGGGATTTTATATATAGCGTAAAGCAGCACCTTGAAACCAAGCTTATATTATAAACAAGTTTGTTGTGGTTGGAGGAACTCCGCCAGCACAGGTTAGTATAAGTACTTTGAAGCTCCAGGAGCTATAAATTACAGAAGCTTTAATAGGATCCTAATACGATGGATATTTCAAGGTAATAATAATAACTTAGTACGGATACTGAAATTGCTGCTCTTCAGAGAATACTATTTTCAAGAATTCTTGAGTTATTTCACAACCCAGAGTGCAGGATGATCAAATAGATTTTATACGATTGTCTTTTCAACCTGCTTTGTTAGCAACCCACTTCGCTTGCTTCGAGGAATTCTACTTTCAATAAATGCCGCTGAAAATCCATTTTAAATTTCACGATCTCGTAACTTATAAAATATAATAATTTGTATGACTTCAATAATAGTAACATAATTTTATAATAATTGGTACAATTTTCATATCGCGCACTTTATTAAAATATTAAATATAATATATTATGGGAGCATAAAAAACCGCGATTATCAGTGCACCATTTAATTATATTATTATTATTATATCATTATCGTTAATATCATTACGTCGTACTCGATTACAAGAAAAGTATAAACACACCCCATGAAAGTCATAACTCCATAATTAATCCTTAATGGTCCACAATTTCTTTTATCATAATTACCTACAAAACGACAGAATATCGATTGAATTTATAGAAAACGATCATATTAATGAACACGGAAATAACATATAATTTTTAAATATTAATACTATGAATATTTCAGTAGAAGATTTGTGCTGGTGTTTCATAAATCTCATTAAACGTGATCATGTCGCGAGAGTTTTGTCGACAATTAGTTGATGATGAAGGTTGCATTACTGTAAATTAGCCATTTGCAATGGTCTCAGGGAGATTACTTAGAATCGATATAATTGGATGGCACCGATCGAATGGGGTGGTGGGGGGAGGATGAGGATCGAAGGTTGATCAGGTTGATTTTATGAAATTAGCCGGACAAGGTAAATCAGGGTGCGGTAAACCTGTCTGTACCAGGAACTTTGATAGTTCGTTGACCCCTGTCCAGGTTCCCCCGTGGTAAACCACAATATGCCAGCCGACTGGCCTTGGCTTCGACCGATATTAATTTTGTTAATTATGCGCCACCCTATTACGATATTCTCAGCTGACCACTCGACTTTCAAATATGATAATATCTCGAAACCTTCGCTAATTTCCAACCGTAGCTTCATCGGTATTCTCGCGAATATGTGGCCTGTTTTGCGGAAACGCCTATTAGTGGTGTAACGGATAAGTTCTGTTTATGTTGCATATTCAATAACATCTATGATAATAAGGGTTATTATGGTAATAACGTATCGTAATTTGCTGGAATAATCAATAAAATACACTGCTATTTTGTATTGCAAATATCTTGTATTATCATGGAGCAAATATACACCATAATTTCCTAAAATATCCAATAAAGTAGATTTTATATCACCAATTTCTCCTGTTACTATCGAGAAATATATGTTCTATAATTTTCGAATATAAATAATAAATAAATTAGACCCTCGTTTTATATTGCAAATATTTTCTGTTACGATTAATAAAATAGTAGATTTAAAGAGGGAAAAGATACTCAATAGTGACACGTAAAATATTACACGTTAATTAATATTGTAAGTAAAAATCTCATAACAGAAACGATACATTATTCGTATCAATATAATTTAAGTTCGCAATGGAATTTAATTCAACCTCTTCACATGTGAGCTCCCTGATAGAAATAAGCTTCACTCGTGGTTAAATAGCTGAAAGCGCATCTACGTAGCTTGGTAAACCGCGGTATGCCATACTAATGGCCGCGCAGAAAGCAATATTAATTTTGTTAATCATAATGCTGCATCTTAACTATTATATTAATTTACGAGCAACACCGGCTGAAGCTAATTGTTCTCCGCCTTCCAGGCAGCGGACGATGTGTGTCCCATTTTGATTAGAAGTGCATTATTTGCATACCATCTTCCTCGTTCCGTTAACACATATATGCTCGAATATTAAACCTGTAGTTCGTAAATATTAAAATTTCATAAATAATGGTAATTCTTTGTAACTGATTCGTAATTATTCGTTTAAACAATTTTATCTGATTAGTGTATCAATGTTCACCTCTTTTAAGATATGTTTCATGAAACTAGTTAATTTCATAAAAATATAAATACGATTAAATAAAATCAACTAAAAATTAATTTCATGATAATACGAATTAAGTATAAATTCTTATTTGAAATTGAAATTAAGACGATTCTTAAATTACTTAGAATTAGACACTTAAACGAATCGCTCCTTTTTGCATTTTTTGAAACTTGCAAGATCCGAGATTTTCTATTGAAAAATAAGAGGATGTAGTACAAGGAGTCCCATAGGGAGTTCTATGACGAGATTATCTTAGATCGTTATATGCTCTTTGAAATTATATACCGAGTTCTTGCAGGGTAGCGAAGACTTTGGGTTTGAGAAACCTTAGTGGGTTCGCGGTTTTATTTGGTTTACGATTTCAAAGGATCAACTTTGTGGCCTCCCTTAAGTTTGACTTACAGTTTAGAAACTCGTTTAAGAAATTGCCATTTCTCTCCCTTTAATGACATATCCTTTTTACGATGTATCGGCGGCGCCATTGGCTTCCGGATCACTAACCTCCTCCGCGTAATATTTTATTTCGCGGAAGAAACACTCGATTTCAGATCGATTTACTATACTTCGACAAGATTTAAATTTTATTATATCAATTCATTCGATAGCTTGACACTTGTTACACATATATATTTAGCAACGGAGACAGAGTTAAAAGTATTTTATGATATAATATTACTAGTACAGGTGTCTTTAAAAAGTGGGAGAAATGAGGATACCGGAGAATATAAGATGATGTTCTTCCTCTAAAATTTAAAATAAACCACGTGTAAGCACCGTGATAAAGGAACAAAATAAAACCATGCTGGTTTGCATAAATAACAGTAATGTATGTAGATGGACCGCATTTTGCTTCAGCATCATTTATTTAACTGTTGTATTATGTGACGAAGTACCGCATTCTACGTTCCCGGTGTTCGCTTCGGTATTACGTTATATCCTAAACTAAGTGCATTTAATATTTCAAATAATATATGGAGCATTGTTACGAGTATTTAATAATTATTCTAAATCAACGTTCAGGTTCGTAATAACAAAACAATTTCAAAATACCTCGATAATAATCATGTCCTTTATCAAGTAGAGGGTCAAAGGAATACTAGGAATGATTTAAGAGGCTATTAATTCGTAATGGCGTAATAAAAGTCAGCTGAAATCTTTGCTATTAATAATTGCGTCTCGGGGGTGGTTTTGCGTGAAAGTCGAGGAAAAACCACGGATGGATTCCTCGAAAGTATTCAAGGATAAACGGGGAGGGTGGGGGAGGTCGTTTCTCGAGGCGGAAGCTCGCATTTATATTTCCAAGACACTTAATACGACTCGTCCGTCACTGTCAGAGCACTCCGGTAAAAGTTCACGCAATCTCTCTAACGGTACAAAAGGTCCGACCATTCTTTTTTGGTGGAACTCTACCGGTTTTCGAATTAGTTATCCTCCTGACTCGTTACTTTTTTTCTGTCTTCGAATCCTACGGGAGACGTAAGAGTTCTGCCGGCCGAGCAGTTCGATCAGACTCACTTTGCATAATCGAGGGATAAGTTTCCCGAATACTCGGGGAATCCAGAAAAGTTGCACCGCAGCGGACCAACTTTTTTTGCGGATAAATAGACTGTCAACAGTGACGTTTCTTTTATACTTGAAAATACGTGACGTAATTCTTGAGAATTTTTTGTTGAATTCGTTTTTATTGAATTATTATGAAATAATTAATTATTCAAAGTCTTTGGCTATTTTATATGTTTTACTTTTGAAAATGCATTATGCGAATTATTAGAATAATGTTAAGATTAATATTCCAATAATGCCATAAGGTTCCCCTGAAATTCTAATACAAGTATAAAATTCAGAATTATTTATTCCAAGTGAATTTTCAGTTTCAGCACATAAAAACCATATTTCCTATAAAAAAGACCGTCCTTAGAAGCTCCTCGAAATATTTATAAAATAAATTCTCAGATCCATTAATTCCAAGTGTAGTTTTACCGGAATAAATAATATACGAAGCTTTGGATTAAAGCGAAATTTTTGCTCTAAAATTATAAAGTAAAATAAGAACGAAGCCGGGAAGCTGTAAATCTTTTCCGAAGGATGTAGAAATAAAACGATG
The DNA here is from genome assembly GCA_910591585.2 of Nysson spinosus. Lineage (NCBI taxonomy): Eukaryota > Metazoa > Arthropoda > Insecta > Hymenoptera > Crabronidae > Nysson > Nysson spinosus. Next base: position 3,916,029 of record OU342837.1, on the reverse strand, counting down.
CGAAGTGTTATCAGCGGCATTTTCGAAAAGCCTTGTCAGAATTTACAAAGTGAGCACTTAAATCCGGTTGGCATCCGTGGGGAATTGCAAAATAGCCATTGGAAGTGGTGCATAAAAGTCGATGACTTTCGCGTTGTTTAAAAGTGTGGGAAAGTCGAAGAGGACGGAGAAAAGGTTTCGTCGGCATTGTAATGGCCGTCGTACATGGATCCGGTGGTAGGTTCGTCTAAGCCTCTGAATAATATATGGCAGCCGCAGTGCATCGCTATTCTGCGACACTCGGCTTTGGTGCAGTACCATTTTATCGTGTTAATACGATCAAACCAATATATCGGAACAGATAAGATACCGGAAGTCAATATCCCAGTAATCTCTCGTGCATCGAATGAGAATCGCGAAATTCTCTGGAAAACCAGTTCATTACAGGTTCTGCTGCATCCGCAGTTTCAGTATTTTGTTCCGAACTTAGTGACTTACTAAACTTAGACTAAGTATTACAATCGAAAAATGTATAGAAATACATCCCCTTTTAAATGCATTATTACTTGATAATTAATATATTAAGCTGAGATATAATTAATGCGTTCTCAAATCACTTGAAACAACATTTTTAATTATTATACTATTCTAATACTTATAGCATAATTTCAATGAAACTCATGCAATTATTGGAATACTAATCTTAATCTTGTTCTAATGAAATTCAAAGTGCTCGAATCATTCAGTAATTATTGATTAAATATTATATAAAAATAGCATTAAGAATCGTCACTTAAACTTTGGGATATTGCACGGTCACAACAATTTCTCTACTCAAACTTTATTATGATTAATTCATTACCGTTGCAATAATAGAACTTTTATGAAACCGATAGTGAAATAGTAATTTTTCAACGCAAGTTTTCCGACTAAACTCCTGCATTTTATTTCTTATAATAATCGAAGGTGTATGAAGGATATATAGTTGATAAACAGGTGTACATCAGAAGATTTAATAACTATTAAACACTTGTCAATCGTGCCTTGCTTCCGTTTGCGGTAGGTCAATACCTTTGAATGAGAATCCGGTGCGCAGACTAGTTGCAGAGTTCAATGAACTCCCACCGCAGTAGCGTATTCAAATATACATGAAACAATTAACTAACAACTAATTTGCATCTTACCGCTGCGTTCCCATAATTATACCTATAATATCTATATGCTCCAATTTTAATATTACAATTTTAATGATCTCTCCGGTGGAATAAAATACGACTGTTCTTGAATGGAATTAATTTTATTATATATTTAAAGTAATATTACAATGCAGCATTAAATATAAAAATACGCGTCGCCACGTTGGAATAATTAAACCTGTAATATACATTGAGTTTAATTTTTCAAATGTTCATATTGCAATAATATTCAAATTATATTGTTGTGACAGTCAATGTATATAAGATTCTCGAAGTTAGTATTACAATTTTCCGAATGTTTATGGTAAAACAAAATGTGAACTGCCGATGAAACGATTTATAGTAATCTATATTAGAATATAGTAGAATACGGTTGAATAAAATATGGTTCAATATATTACAACCAACATATCTTTACAAATCATCAAATATGATTAGTCTACTGGCGTCCAAGATGGATAAACTAAAAGACATATATCAAATAAAATGATTACAATTACGATACAACATTAAATCTGAAAATACATGTCGAGTATGTTTCTCGTTAGAATTCCATGTCTTATCAGAATCTGTCTGTTCTTGCGGTTCCATTATCGTTACATTTATGGTGGTCATTTATTCGGTAAGGGATCGGCGTTAGACGAAGTGCGCAATGTTGAAGGAAGATTTAGCATAGCCACAGGCTCGTAGAAAGCTAAACAACCGAGTGGTGGCCGCAGGGCCGGTGGTTGTAACGTTTCCGGTGGTAGTTCGGAAACGGCAGTATGTACCTACGAGTTACCTAGAATCTACCATGTGCATTATTCGGGTGCATCAGATGCACTGGCCTGAAATTATGTCACACATGATATCTTCTCGCGTAAATTCAACCTATTCGTATCCATATACACGTACGTTTGCGTAGACATTACCGGGTATTGACTTGATGTTTCTTGTTATTCGCCGCAAACGCGGATCCACCTATGTTTCGTTTAATTCTATCTCTGCAATTATCTGCTATAATTATATACTTACGGAAGCCAGCATTAGTTTGTGCAGACATAAGTTTGAATCTGTTGTCATTTCTGACTCTATATTATGGCGATAAAAAAAATTTTTTAAAATATTAATTGTGGTAATTTAAATATTTGGTAGATCTCAACTTGGTAGACTTACGGAAGTCTTCGAAATTGGGACATTTGAAAAGCGGGGAATTGAAATATTGTAGAATTATTTGCGTATTATTTGTTGGTGCCGCGTGTAAGTATTGGGAAAGTATAGTATTAGAAATGCGTTAAGTGGTTGGAAGTTAGAATGGTACTTCAATGAATCGCTTCCCCCTAATTCACCGGAAGTACAGAGCTGACGTATCTTTCCTGCGTCTAATTCGAGGTACGATAAACTCGAAATGACAGAATTCTCGCAGAATCTCCTCGTCAGCGTGTGCAATTATTCGCTTCTCTGCAACTCGTCTATGCGCCTAAGTGTATTTAAATGGTCGGCAAGTTGGTGCAGTTGAAAGTAATGCATTATCTTAAATCATGCCGGACATTAATTATCGGATAACGCAGATGGCCGGAAAACAATGTTAAAACTCGTCGGACATTAATTGCTTCCGATTTTCGGATAAACGCATGTGCGTGGTTCTGCAGGGCATTTAGTGTCGTTAGTGGACATGGCCGCCATCAAATGTACTTAAATGTTTCTAATATCCATTAAAACCAAAATAATATTTCGACATTTTAATATTGTGATTTTTCTTAGGAATAATATTTCGGTATTTCAATGCTTCAATATTTTCTTATTTCAATATTTCGATAATCCTATGTTTCAATAATTCTATATTTCTGTGTTTGAATATTTCAATATTTTAATATTTCCTTACTTCAATATTTCGATAATTCAATGTTTCAATATTTTCTTATTTCAATATTTCGATAATTATATGTTTCAATATTTCTATATTTTTGTATTTGAATATTTGAATATTTCCTTACTTCAATATTTCAATAATTCAATGTTTCAATATTTCCATATTACCATATTCGAATATTTCAATATTTCTATATTTCTGTATGTCAGTATTTCAATATTTCAAATATTCCTTAAAAGTAAGACTATTTTTAACATCGATATCAGTATGACCGAATCAACAAACCTAGATTCTTTAAACCTATCAAAATGTTTACCTTCATTTTATAAAGAGCACCAAATTAAAAAATACAAGAAGCATTTGAAAGCAGTAATATATACGTACATAATATGTTATACACATTATATTATAATGGAGTTTGGAAATCGATTATCATAATTGATGTATTTGCCGAAGTTCCTTTGCATTTTTTCTGAGCAGACGTATCGACATTCTCATTAAGGATAAATCCAATTAGCCCGACACCAAAATTTTAATCGTGCTTGCCGGGCTTCATCGATTATCATTTAACGAATGGCAAGTTTTCATACATTCGATCGAAGTGCAAATATAATATATATTCGATATATGCTCAAATATAATATATGTCGTTCTGCAAGTTTACTTACCTCGATCATACAAAATTCGAACTACAAGTTCGATACTGCGAACGAAAGTCTAATTAATCACAGAGATTCGTGCATTCACGAATTCCAATGAAACTGGAATGTACGAATTTTGATGGCAAATTAAATCAATAATAAATATCCTGCAATTTATTACACTAAATTACTTCGAGTTATTAAGCAGACTAATTAATACTTTCTTTTTATAGCTTATATAAACACCTGCTTTTATTGCAATAAATAATACGCCATCACATTTCACATTACAATCTTCATAATCCGTAATTGACCGCATAAAATACGATGCCACGTAAAATCCACAGAAATAACGAATACCATATTATATAATTGAATATATCGAACAACGTGAGATCCAATGAATAACTTTTTCTACGCCTTATATAAATTTGGTAAACGCGGTGGATAAAAAAGAAGTGCGTTGCCAGGGGCGACATTAAAACATTAAATAGAAGTATCGTCATCGCGATAATAAAAAATTCCCTTTGACGAGTAAAACATTCGCTAAATTCCCTTTGGTTATATTAAATTATTTGAACTCCCTGGCGGATTTTAAGTGAATTTCCAGCGGACGTCCCTTCCGGAGGATCTAACGAGTCTCAGTGAGTCACTAAACAAATATGTTTATTTAATCTAGGACTATGGTGGTCGGTTTCGTAGAACACGACCCTGTCGGGACTTACATAAATTCTGACATCGACCATCACCTCTGGATTTATCCATGTGATATGTGTACCATAGTTCCTGGTGGTAGCCAGTCCACCTTCTTTAATTAACTATATTCCTATAATATTAATTGTTAATACTCATAATAATTATATAATATTGCAATGTACAGGGTGTACCGTACATGAAATAAGCTACCTAATGATCACTTTTAATCGCGTTAATACAGAAAATATTTTATACATTACGTCAAGGACTTCGACTTTTCAAGGCTGAGTTGCTCAAAAGAAAGTTTGTTTACAATGTTTTCCGAATCAGCCATATTTCTTGCAGAGAAACAAATATTATTGGGTAGTCTGGTGATTTGTTTTCGGGGGTTACCCTGTAGTGATAAATATTACTAATTAAGAATTGGTAAAAACAAGAATATATTTTCTCATTCTTAATCGGAACGAATAAAAATATATTGGTTTTCGGTTTGAGCGTAGTTTGAATATTACTCGATAAATAAAAATGACTGTTATAACAGTTCTTATATTTTATATTATAACATAGAATATGATGATACTTCTGAAGAAGCCAATAATTATTTTCTGATTTTTGAATTCTTATCAAATTTTTATTTTTATTTAACATATGTAGTTTGGAAGAAAATTCTTAGAATTCGCAATTAAGACTATTTTAAACATTTTGGGTGCGAAGATAACAGTATAATAATAATAATAACAATAAAAGAGAAAGTGATAAGAATACGTAAATAATAATAACAAATAAATCTCAAAATTTTAGTGTGAATTTTAAATCCAAACCTTAAATTCAAATATTAACATTTTTATTTCTTACGATTTATGTGAACTTTTATGTTATGAAAAAAATGGAGATCGCTCAAAAACTGCAATGAAGGAACACAAACATGAAAGTAAATAATAGATTTTGAATCCATCATACGTTTAAAAAATATGACTGCCTGTTTGACGAGCGCGATGAGAAAAGTTAGAACGCATTCGCGCTTGTTGTTTAACGTCGTTGACACGGGAATCGCGCGAAAATAATTCATCGTCCCTGACACTCGAGACGGATGGATTTTTATATGTTCGCTGATAAACGAGCTCATTTTTATCTGACTTCATCAGAATACGAATTTTCAACCCTGTTGCCTCTTAGAGTATCGAATACAATCGATAATTTATTCCCCGATCAAACAATTCCATTTATGTCACGCGTAAAAATGATTTCATCTTCTCGATGAGTCCGATGAGTCCGATGAGTCCGAGAATCGTTGCGCGTACTTTTATAATTATTATTATAACGAAAAAAAATGAAACGAAATCAAAGATAGGGATAGATGAGTATCCGTATTTGGTATCGTTTTTTATAGTATTTTTCGGATCTGTAACATTGAGTATGTGACTTCCAAGTTACATAATGTTCATTTTGGAAATGAACATAGATTTAAGGAGAACGAAACTGAAAGAAGTGTTGTGTTTATTTCGAACAAGGTTTAACCTCGGCCGAAGGTCGGCTTCGAAAATGTTTAGCGAATAAAAGTTCGTGTTGGTCGAAGTTCGACGTGTCTTCGAGATATGGCGGCAGGGGAAGAAAAGGTTCGTGAAACGGGTAGAAAATACAATCCCAAAAAGGATGTCGTTTCTGCGGAGACACGAAGCAGGGCTACGCCTCAGAATTTCGAATGTGATCCTCATTGCAAAGCTTCTGCCCTGACAAGGGATCCTACCTTACTCGTGCGTAATAATCAAGATATATTATGAGAAATACTAACGTCATCCAACAAAAGAATGACATCACAAAAAACCTAACAATTCCTTTACAAAATAATCCGGCTCTCAAGAAATATGAATATAATATCATATATATAATTATATATAATCCAGTTATAAAATAACTGTATGAAATATATTCAACTTCTGTAAACAGAATGGAATATATATTCACTGTATACATAGGAACTGTTATAATACCAATTTTATAGTTAAAACGATTATAAAAATATATTAAAATTCTGAAAAAAATATTTCTAATTCTGAAGGATCGTAAATGAAATTGGAAATGAATGTTTAATAAGGCCCTCGGGTAATCCACTTTTATAATCAATACATATTACAAATTAAAATAGGATTATTGGCATATTTCATTTTTGTTGCGTATAAATATTTGCAAAGTAGAGTATTAAAAAGTGTATAGTGAAAAATATTCTTTATATATATAGGAACTGTTATAATCTCATTTTTATTTTTATTTTGAGATCCAATTCAGTGGTACAAGATAATAGTACTACGATATATGAGGTTATTAATAACTCATCATTTCTGTTACGCTATAATATATTTAATTATGCTAGTAAGAACAGTCAGATATAATTCAAAGTATATCAGCTTCTGTTTTAATTAAAAGCAACCTTTTAAATCCTGAGATGCAAGGCATCCAATAGATTTAAAGTGAAGGAAACAAATTGTTGTATTTAATGGCAGACGAATCGAAAAGTTGGAAGTATTTCTTGCGAGGAAGGGAAACATTGCGAAAATAGAAAAGAATTAGCGAAGGTATCGGTGAAGAGAGACGTCAAAGAGAGGTGTTACAAGGGGTTCAAAAAACAGTCTTAAAGAAGAACTGGCACGTCATTCGCGAAACGAGTGTTTCTAGGTCACGAACGTAATCTTACATCGAGACGAAACAAAGACTTCATCATTCCACTTTGTTCCTCGTCCCTCGTCTAACAAGTCGTAAGTCTCTCGACGAGAATTCTTCGAAAACGCCTTAGATTTTCAGCCACTTGCAAAATTACTCCACTTTTTACACCCGCTTTAGATGTTCGTATCAAAAGTAGACACATACGTCGAAGAAAATACAACTAAATTATGATAATCCGTCGAAAAACTCGGTTCCACTTTCATCGAAGTCTATCAGGGTTTTTTTGGAAGATTAGATTATCGTAAAAAAATATTTACTTCTTATGTATCATATATACATTTCTAGTGAATTTATTATTGAATTAATATTCCGAAAAGGGAGAAAGAGGATAAAATGATGTGTGCAGTTAATATATTAGAAATATGAAATTTATTAAATATTTATAGTTTACCCGCAAAGGTATGTTCGATTCAGGAAAATGATGGTTTATATCTGGCTTATCGTAGATTATTAAAAAATGCCTGTTATTGGATGCACCAAGGAGAAGAATTGTAAGGAAGATGCATTCTTGAGAGCTCGAGGTCTCGGGGATAAAGAAACTGCAGGTTCGCCGAATTTATTTATGCTATTCGCAAACAAAAAGAAAAGGAATCCTCGACGAAACATAAAATAAAATAAGAAACAGAATAATGCATTATGAAATATATTACAAAAACGTGCATTGAAATAATAAATATCCTACCATCCAGTAATAAAACATGAAATTACATTTTGTCGAGTAATCAGAGGAACCAATATAATATTAATCAATATAATCAAAGCAGCACCGTCAACCAAATAGAATTCCTAAACTTGAAGTATGTCAACTAAATCAATTCCCCAAACTATAGGTATTTGAACTAAATAAGCTTTCTAAACTTTAAGTATTAAGTACAAAATAATTTCTTAAATAAATAAATAAATTGTAATACTCCCAACGGTCGCATAAAATTTTACAATAATACCAAATTACAATGAATTACACAACGTTACAATCAATCTCGTCGATTGCATAACCGAATATTCGGACGTGGAGAAGCGCGAAGACGATGGTGAGACTTGAGTTCCCAAAAAATCCGGAAGAAATGTCAGAGGTTCCTTCCTGTTGCGGGATCAATTCCGGGTAATCCAACTATCTGTCGAATTCACCTGTTTGCAGTGGAGCAAACGATAAACTTGTTAGTCATCCAGTGAAACAGCAGCCCGAAGCAATTGTCAAGAAATAAGTCAAGAATCAAAAAGAACCGGTTGAGTTATAGTCAACTGTTACCGATATTAACCTGTTTTTTTGTCTTTACTGAAATTTAAGTATTTCTCCTGTAATTCTGAAGTTATAAGTTAGTGGGTTTTTGTTGTCATTGTTGAGATTTAGGTACTCTACGGAAGTTATGAATTATTAGTTTTTATTGTGGTTGTTGAGATTTTCAGTATTTTACAGAAGTTACGAATTATTTGTTTTGTTGCGATTGTTCAGATTTAGGTGTTTTCAGAAATTATGAATTATTGGGTTTTGTTGTGATTTTTCAGATTTATGTGTTTTAGAGAAGTCATTAATTAGTCGGTTTTCTTGTTGTTGTCGAAATTTTGGGTACCTTACGGAAGTTGTGAATTAGTGGTTTGAAGTTTATATATATTTACGTTTTATGTTGACTTATTATTTTCATATCTTAAACAGAGTTTTAAGCTACGAAATGCGTCCCTTGAAATATTGAAGCAAATATTTGCGAGATTTGATGATAGACCGTTCAAGTTTAACTAGTAAATAGTAAACTTATGGTTTTAGTTATTACTCCAGTATTTATCAATCTGAATGAGTATTTGACGTTTGGAATTAAATGATACGACGGGTTTTCCCTCAAAAGTGACTCTCAACGTTGAACAGTCATAAAACATTTTAAACAAACATTACATATATTTATATCCCTATAAAATATTATTCAATTCTTCGCAATTTTGAATCCGAGCAATCTTCCCTGAATAAAAAAAAGAAAACGGTTAACGCGTTACAGCATTATTCCGCGAACATAGTTAATACATTCTCAAGTTCCTTGTACCTGAAAGAAAAAAAGATGGAAGGGGGAGGGTAGGATCTCTTGAGGGAAGCACGTCGATGCAATTCCGGGTTGAAAAGGCTCTCTTTATCGAATTAGCGAAGAAACGTGATTAATTAGTAGACGCAGAACGAACCCGGAAGGACGAGGCCACAATCACGACGAGAGGGACGAGCGATAAACAAAAAGAGGAGCAACGTGCTTAACGATAGATTAAAGAAGAAAGGGACGGAAGTCCTTCGACAAATTCGTCGACTATTTCAAGTAATTAAGGACATCCCAATTGACGATTCTAGGTTGCGAAAGTCTCGAAAAAGTGATCACGTGCCAGGAAAATCTTCCTCCGCCACGGATACGTCAACCATTCCTTCGTCCTTTCGTACCCTCTAACGGCACTGTTTTACGAGGATATCCTGGAAATTGAAATCGTATCACTGATTCGCGGGGATTCAATCAACGGCCACAAAAGGCTTTCGATTTTCGAATACTCTCGGAAGATATCGTTTGAATAATAGACATGGAGGATGATCTGGATGACAGAGGTAAATCTGGAGATAAGCGGTGGATAATAGTGATTACGGAATCCGCTTTACAATTTTCCTCGAGTCGCGCTTCCGGTAGGAAAAAGAAGGAGAAACTACGTTATTCGGATGCTTCTTGTTTTCTTGGAATTTCTTATCTTCTTTGTTTCATCAATGTGATATTATATTATTCATGTGCTATATTATTATAATTATAGGGTCTCGAAGTTGAAACGGCTATCTTGATTCACCGCTAGTTTTATTTAATTTCTCAATTTACTTTAAAACAAAATTATCACCTCAGGTTTCTGGCACTTAAATTAAATTTTAATCAAATCGAATTCCACACGTACATCTTCAATATAAGAAATGATCGAGATTTATTTAATATAAAAATGGAGGTCCAAGAAGAATCGATGATATCGCAATCATATTTTTTATTGTAAGATGTCGAACGTCTTTTGGATTTATTTCAGTGTTTTTGTTAATATATTTCATTTTGCTTTATTTATTGTCGGGCAGTGGAGATAAATCAAGAATAAGGATCGTAATAAATTTCCTTTCGTAAAGTCACTTAATGGAGGCGGTATTAATGAGAATAAAGTAATTATTCTACTTCCGGCAGACTTCGAGGAATTTGATAACACCGAATCCTCGCAATTGGAGGAAAGCGATGAAACGACCGAAATACCGGAACACGAACTCGATATATATATAAAAGATAATTCCGAGGGCCAATCGGAAGTCTCCGATGAGAATCCCGATGAGAGTGAGATATATTTGATTACAATTAAATTCGTCACGTAAATCTTTATTAAACGATACCAATAATAATACCCCAAAATATTCAAGAAAAATTACTCGACAATTTTCAAATCAAAATTAAGAATTTTCTAATACTCCACGAATCTAATACGACCCGTGAATTTTGAAAATGGCCTGGGTCCATTCTTCAAAAAAATCAAGTTAGCGTTTAAAACATTACAAAGTAACTTTGTCTAACTATTACAAACGTTAACCTGATTTTTTTGAGAAATGGACTTAAGCCACTTTCAACATAAATCACTCATATAATAATAACAATACCAACAATAATAGTAATATTATAATATTTAAATTATTTAATAACTAATTTCACATTCCCCAAAAAATTATCAAAAAAGGAATTACATTAATTCTCTAATGTTACAAATGTATGTAGTTAACATAATATCGATACAAATCAATGTCGATAGTTATCAAGTGTTAAATGAATTAACACTTACAATCAATTAATAAAAAAAACTTCGAAATTGTATCCTCGCAGGATACGATATCGCAGTGTTCACTTTGGGTGCATTCATCGGAGTTTTCGCGTTCTGCTTTTTCACGGTGTACAATTTGAGTAGCCCACCCTCCAAGTTGAGCCACTGCTAGGATCCATTTAATTAAGAGAAAGATCACCCAATTTGCACGTGCCAAGATAATTCCACATCGAGGAGTTACCTAACCTGGCAAAATGACGAGAAGGATATATTTCAGAATGAAAATATACCCGATGATATTACGATGATAAATATCGGTGGATCACTGTTTCATTTAAAAAAAGCATCATTTTCGGAGGACTCTCGTCTATACTGCTATTGTAAGGTCGTAACTTCCCTGATGAATGCCGGGACCACTGAAATGACGTAACCAGAAAGTTTTCTCGTTTTCGGCGAACGATGGAAAATTCAACTAAACCGGAAACCGGCTGGGATACTTTATTTTCCTCCACCGAGATTAATTAATTTCTCCCGAGCATTGCATGCCACAATGTGTTCTCTCGCCGCTGTTAATTAAATCATCGATGCTATTCTAAATCCTGCACGAATGACGATTAAACGCTTATTATAATCGCTTGCATTAACTTGTACGCGTACAAATTAATTATAATAAGTATTTTGGTGGTCGCAGCTGTGAAGTATAAATAGATTGAATATATGTGTCGGGTTTGGAAACATTCTTTTATGGAAACAGATGTTAATTATAATTAATTATGGATATTGTTTTATCTCCTGCAAGAATAACAATTAAACGGTGATTATAATTCGCTCGTATTAACTTTTTCTCGAAGAAATTTATTATAATCATTATTTTGGTGATCGCGATAGCGAAGTACAAATAGATTGAATATATTCGACGGATACGAAAAAATTCTTTTATGAAATGTAATCAAATAATTTAAACGAATCAAAGGATTCCAATCCAAAATTGATCGCAACATATTTCACGTGATATAAAATTCTCATACGAATGTGGTATAAAAATATTAAATAAAAATGATAATTGTGCCCGAATAGGAGTGATAGACCTTGTAATTATTTATTGCTCACATCAACTATCTTTCACAAAGTGCACAATATTTTCACTAAATATCACAGATTTTATTTATTGATTCGCTTTGTAAACGAAATTTTAGAAATCCTTTGAGTGAAAGCTATCGCTTCGAACCTTCGTCAATGTACCAAATATAGTATTATATTTTATAATATGTTATATCGTCTTTCGTTTGATGCGCTGCCGGTACAACAATGGCGTTTTAGCAGCATAATATAACGATTTAGTTTAATTGAAATTGGAGAATCCTTTGACAGAGAATAATGGGGTTTCATCTTTTCCGTGATATAGCACTTCCGAAGGGCCTTATCTAAGGTTTTCCGTGGTATCGGAGAACTGATTGCAAGACGTAAATCTTAGATTCGTGTTCTGAGATGGAACACACGCTTCGCATGATTGATAGGCTTTCTTCTTACAGCAAATGTAATTTACCTCAAAGAACCGGTAAAAAAGTAACATCAAAATATATCGGTATAATAATCAACAAATACGAATTTTTTAAGATAAAATATTTCACTACTGTATTATATTATATGGAAAATATTGCAGCAAAATTTAATTTAATTCCAAGAACCAGTAAAAAAACTGATTTAAAAATGTATGGGTATATTCGCCGTGGTGTATTCGAATGATTGCACTAAAAATGGCAGACAAGTAATTTGGAATCTTTGGTAATTCTAGTGTTAATATGTAATAATATTTAGAATATAATATGGCTTGTATTATAGTACAGGAATTCAATATTAATACTGTTCGCATAAAATTACTTCGGCTAGATGAAATCGCGAAATAATATCGCGTGGTGCTTTAGGTGGATGCTGGAGAGAGGAGCTTACAAAATAGAATATTCTCTCTGGTTTTACATGTTCCTTACATCGAGGGGCTGCATGCCATTGAACGTTTTTAAATTATGAACCTCGGATTTCTTCAGCCGTGGAAACTATTTTCCTTGCCTATATCCCATTCCAGTGGTACCCAACGCTATCCAATTTATACAAACTTCCGTTGCATTCTACACGTTGAGATATTCTTAGGAATCCGGGATTATAAAGTATGGAATCGCGATCAGTCTTCCTTCATAAAACTATGCAAATTACCGAGATAATATTGCTAGGAAAAATGATGACTTCATTTTGGATTACCCTTGCGGATATCTTTATATATTTATCATTAAATATATAAAGATATATCGGTTTCATAATAAATGGTTGATATATTAACATACTATATTTATTATTATATTTTTATATTCACAATATATTATATATTAAGTTTGGATCATATTTAAAATTCGATTTCCAATACAAAATAACACCGCAACGGAGTATTTCATCTTCTATAATCGACAACGTCGATAATTAATTACAAAGCTTAATCGCGAAGATACGTCGCAGAATTCAATGGCAAAAGATTAATTGAAATTTAATTCCCTACCACAAATGGTTCTCATCAGGATATATTTGGTTTATAATGAAATATCGTGCAGCCCTTCACGAAATCATAAAGATTCCACTGTTCCGGTGAATACTGGAATGTTTAATTAAAATCCATGCCGTGAACGGTTCACCGTGTGACCGGCCATTTTAGGAAGTACGTATACAAATTATATTTCGCCCTCGACGAATCTGATTGCAATGGTGCTGTAAACTGTGAAACTCCCCTCGGACAATGGACCTGAAACTGAGCGTGAACAGAAGCAGGCCACTAGGGATGTTATTGTTCATTACAGCAAGAACAGTGTCGCATATAACACGCTATTATTCCCTATCTTGAGTACATGGGAATATGTGAACATCCGTGGAACAATGCTTATTCACACCGCCAGTGTTTTTTAAATATACATGTATTTATGAAACTATTAACTCCGGAGTTAAACAGAACTTTAGCGACCCATTGATTTTAATCAACTCGAAGATCACGCTTTGCGTGTCGTTTAAGAAATAATTATTTATTACGTATAAATAAATAATAGTAAAAATTGTGCGGGTAATTTTTAATATTAAATACAAGCCTGGCTGTAAATCATTTTTGAAATAATATTATTGTTTCTTTTCTGGGTGTTTTCCCACCTTTAAATAAAGGTTGTAGATCTTTTATTATTACTGATACTAGAATTATCGGCGTTGATTGATTATAGATTTTCAGTTAAGTTTTGGGATCCAATTACCGACTTTCAATTAGTATTTTTGTAGCAATTATCGATTCTCAGGAAATATTTGTTAAGCAATTATCAATTTTCAACTAATATTCTTGAATCGATAGGCAGAGATTCTAACTTCTGGGAAGGTATTAAGATTTACAAATTCAATTGAAAATTATTAATAAGGTTGCATAAGTTCCTCTGTTTTCTTTATTTATACTAATAAAAAGACAATTAAACAATTAAACAAATACAATTAAAAATACAATTAAATTAATAGTGTCATCCATCGTAGATAGATTGCAATGCAAAGCAACACCCGCGGAGGTACGCCGAGCAGAAATAATTAATACGAGTAATCCGTAGGAAGAAATTATAACTCGGAAGTAAATGACACATTACGATATGAAATTGCCACTTATACGTCTCAGGGATTGGGTTAAATTTCAATTTCTGCTGCAGCTACATTTGCCGTGCCGAGTTATTGGATTGCTTGATGCCTTCGACGAGTTTCGTCCTATGACACAATCCACCTTGACGCTCTCCTTATTACGCGTGCATTTCACTTCCCCGACTCGCTCGAGTTACTTTGAATCCCCGTGGCATTTCTTGATATTAAACCAAAAATGGTAACCATTCGAGTATACCACACTGATAAGCACACTTTATACTACAATTCAAAAGTATACGCGAGGTTTAAATTGATTAATTGTAGGTTTTTTGGGTATTATTGTGGAGTCTGATTAGGGGCTGGTTAAGTAGTGAAGGTCAGTGCATGGTCAGACGTAGAGTTAATTCTGTACATATTGAATATTGTGTATTATATATTATTATAAATTATATATTACTATATATTATGCTAGAATCTTCAAGTTGGAAGAATTAATTGCGACCTTGATAGCCTGCTGATTATTGTTTAATTTCTCAATTAAATTTGAAACAAAACTTTGGTGAGATAGAATGAAATTGAAATATTTATGGATGAATCAATATTAAATTATGTAGTATTAGGTGATATTACTTGATTTGATATTATATTATATAAACTTTACTATCATAAAATATAGAATGATTAATTAGTTCCCCGATTATCGCAAGGGATTCGAGATTGAGATGAGTTTTATGCTATTAATTTCGCGAAATAATTCATATTTGACTAATTATCGCGAGTGGTAATAAACTAGTGCCGATCGGACTTGTGTGAAACTACGTCCGCATGATTGATCGACTTCGTAATTATCTCGTGAAATATGAAACATATTTGTTTCATTTGCCATTTTCCATACATCATTTAAGTTTAATACGTTATAAATCATTTCTTCGTAATACGTTGCAAATAAAACTAAACGGGCAAATATTTTATGTGATTGTTCCAATTAGAGTAGGAAAATATCAAGTTATACGAAGCTATAATAATAAACATTTAAGCACCAATCATCTGCTTTGGCACTACAATTAGAAAAACAGCAAAAAGTGGAATTAATCACTGACATTTCAGCGGCTCAAATATGTCTCATTTATACAGTATTGTTCTAAGCTCCACATTTATGAGAACACATACTTCATAGGACAGAGACAAAACCAGTAAAAAATTCACGATAAGCACATTTCTGCCGGAGAACACAATGTACACAGAAGTAAAGGTTCATTCGCAATCGTTGTTGCGTGCATGCTGGCGAACGTTCGCTCGCATTCTAAAAATAGTAGAATCGGGGGAAAAAATCACGATTTGAAAGAGAAACGCATTGGCCTGAAGGCATGGAAGGAGCGAGGGGCCTCTGGTCGATCTACAGCCGAATATTCCCGGCTGTCGGGTTATCTCTCCCGTGGGATCAGAGATCAGCCGTGATAATATCGCGGTACGATCTGCCTCGTCGGGATTTTCGAGAATCCCAGCTACTTTCGCCGACATCCGAACCGGCATTCTGACGCTTCTCATGTCGGAACGATTAATCGATGCCCATTTTCCTGCCCGAATCTGCTACTCTTTCCTCCGACATTTTTCCCGATCCCTTTTCTATATCCCGATCTATTATCGTAGGCTTATCTTTATTATCATCCATGCTGTTTTGCATGGAACATGTTACAACAGGTGAATGCACAATTTAGATAACACGATTAACGAAAACGGATGTATATGTACTTTATTTTTGAGGCAATTATCTTTTATTTGTTTACGGATCAGGAACAAGATAACGCGAACAAAAGCAGCTCGATAAACAGCTTCCAAAATTCTTTTTGTATGTAATAATTATAATCGTTGGAGTCGATAAGGGAATTTATTTTATTACGTTGATTATGCGAATGAGTTCTAGCCACTAATATAAGTTTTGGTCAAAATATTTTTTATATTTCTTATATTATCGCAATTGAAGGAAATAATTAGGTGAATTAAGATAGTTGGGACTTGGATTTGTTTGCAGAAACCGCTAGTCGCGATCAAACTTTATTTAATTGTATTTAATTAAAAATATTTTAACATCGTTGGCTTCACCCAACGATGAATGAACGCAAAAGGCATTTTAAAACTTGTATTGGTCAAATTTCTAAAGGATACCGTAAATGTTTATAAATAATAGGAGTGACGAGATATCAGTGATAGTGCGGTGAAGGTTCGGTGGTTGAGATTTCCGATAATGGCAGTCGCTCATCTGGCGTGTTCAAAATCCAAACTAATACCCTATAGGTATCGAGCGTCAGGTAAAACCACAATTAATAGAAGCGCACCACATAAATCAGTATCGCTGGCTTTAAATGACGAGAGAACTCGCGAGAATCGAGCAATCCAAAATCCTGATTTTTAACCGAAATTACCTCGTCCCGTATCAAGATTGAATTGTCATTAAAAAGAGCATCTTGTTGTCGACATAAAGAAATTGATTTGTAATTATGTTCGACGCATAATTAAAACCAAAGAACCTGACGTAATAATTCTGTTCAATCGAGGATTTGAAATTTTTATATCGAGATTGTTTGACTCATTGACAGATTAATTTTAAATTATCGTCAATATCAAATATAACGAAAGTCATGAGATAATTCTTATGCCGAATGGAATACTTTATGATTGTAATATTTGATTTATAGATTATAATATTTTATTTATCATTTCTGATTTCCATCGCATCAAAAGCACGATAATTACGGAAATTGGTGCACCCGAAATATCTGCGGTGGAACTTTGAATTATTGACGTTAATATTCGTGAAATGTGGTAAAATATTTCGACCAACTAATCCGTGCGCGAAGACTGCATTAATAAATCGTTATGGGACATTATATTTAGGTAAATCAAAAATTGGCAAATATATATTAAAGACTTATTCGTATAATTAAATATTGTTTGCATTATTGCTATTAAAGAAGGTAATTATATTAGCTTATTGTATATGGGGCACCCTGTATACTTAATATCCACACATAAAAATATGGTTGACATATATATTATACATAATAAAAGCAGATATAAAAATGATAGACACTATAAATGTCACGTTCCCAAGTTCTACGTTCGAAGCATTTATTCAAAATATCTGCGATTCGCCGGCGAAAGACACGCGTACAGAAAAGATGGAATTATAAGAATGTGGTGTTAAACTCGAGAGACGAGGAATATTTTTGTAAAAGGAGATTCCATTGCGATTCGCGAAGGATACAGAATCATATTTCTTCAAAAAGGATTCCACGGAAGATACTGCAGTATCCCGATCGCCCGCAGAAATCTTGGAAATATGACAGTTTCGAAAACAGATTCCATTCAATTTTAAGACAAGTTTTGAATACCTAGTACCTGATATTTTAGTTTACAATATTTCTGTGGGCCGCGTAATCTTATTTTTATCCTTGCAAATTGTTAAAGCAACATTGAATATGAATATCAGTTTACCATTATTTATTTACGAGTATTGTACGTATAAATTTATTTTTGGTAAAACAATATGGCTGATTAACTTGATATATTTAAAACAACGAACATCGTAGATATTATTCAAATCGATTCAAATCATTTCATATTTTTTATTTTCAAGTCCTTCGATTTAAGAATTAATCTTTATACCGGTAGTATTATATTGCAGTTAGTAGATAATATTAAAAGACAATAAATAGGTGAAACCATTTTATTTAACATAAAATTATACAAATTTTCATTCGGTCCAAATAATCTCACATTTGTTCTTCTCACGTCGACAGAATTCATTTTTAAACCGGCAGCCAGTGAATAATATTAGAAACGAATAAACAGGGGAAACTATTTTTTAATCCTATCTATGTGATTGTTTAACTATAAAATATCTCCTCTAAGCATAAAACACAGTTCTCCTTCACGATATTATCGCCATTATTTTTGCATAGTATAACTAGATTCATAAATATCACCAACAAATTTACAACACTCGATTGCCAGTGGAATCACGTGTCGTCCCTCAAAGTGTTCAACTTTCCCTGGCAAAAAGGGTGGTCCAGAAAAAGCGGGAAGATAGTCGTTTGTATGGAAATAACAAGATCGTAACTCGTCGTCCCGAGTCGACGATTCATTCTCAGATCGAGAAACAATTCGAATGTATGATGCAGAACAATGATGCTCCGGGAAATAGCTCCTCGAAAAATACGGCGTTCTAACGCACCCTATTATTCCCCGTGAAAGGTTCACTCGATATCTACTACTCTTTTTTTAAGAACCCAAGCTAAATGTATACTGAAGATTTTTCGTTTCCGGCGCGAAACGAACGTTTCAAGATACTCCTCTCCGGGCTGACGAAATCGTGAATTCTCCTTGAAATGGTCCTCCATGCTCAGACTTCCTAGAACTTTCCGATTCCCAGTTTCTCCTCTGATTTCAGTGAAACCTGACGTTGCAACTTGCTTGTAGTAACTTCTCGTTAGAAGGAGTTGCAATAATGTAATGTCATTGATTCGTGTCTTCTGTTCCTACATTGTAAATCGCATTGTAATCTGGATATCTCATATTTTAATGGACCCATGAATATTTGATTGTTATCGAAAGATGTCGTTAATATTATATGTTTATAAGTAATACACGCCCAATTCTCTTTTTACGAGAGCTTCTTTACACCAATTCTTCACAAATATTTAATACCTGCTCAAATATAATTCTTTTTGTTTCATTAATAATTCAATGGACATTCTGCAGTGGCCATATTCTTCGGGAACGTATTTATCGGGTAAACGCAAAATAAAAAATTTTTATTAAAGGTGATAGAAAACACTATTAAAATACAATTAATACTATGTATTGTATACCATCATTATATTAGATATTAATATTGATATATTATAGTATAACGGATGATATAAAATATCTTGGGATTTCTGATAATCCCAGCCGCTGAATTCCATTTGATTTAACATATCATATATAATATATAAAATAATTATAGTAAATAGTACATAGCATTAGTAATTTGCATTACTTGTAATAGGAATTTTTGAAGTACGTTATATTATATTTAATATGAATGTATTAAAGTTTCATTACTCGTGTGAAATAAATCTGATATTTCATGGGGATTATGATATTGTTTATCGCAAAGCGTTCGGATAAAGGTGGACGAATCTCGAGTAAATGGGTGAATAGAATCGAGGGAAAGTTAATAGGGTGATTTTCTCTATTTCCACATCATCGATGCAGGCGAATTTAAGCATCGATTCCGGGCAATATTGAATTTCCCACACGACCGATTGGGAACGTAATATCGAAGACTGCAAACGTATCTATCGGACGAATAAGCAAAGTGCGGAATTTAATATGCGATATTTATCCGCATGTAATCAACACCAGGGATCTTCGTTTCCGAGAACAATAGGATTCAAAGTCAAACAAAAGGACGGCGTTATTTTTGCATATTGCGAACCAGATTTTGTATCCTTTTCTATAACTATTAGCTAGACATTCTTCCGCGACAAACATTTCTAATCTACCTCCAGTAATGAAAGTAATTCTTGATACTTCAAATAGTATCATAAATTACTATTTCTAAGTAGTATCTAATATCTAGTACTATAAATAGTATCTATCTATATCTAATTATCTTTCTATTATTTCTATTAAATAGTAATTCACGATACTTATGATGCTATTCTATTCGTTCCGCTCAAATTGTTAAGGTCCTTACGAAAAAAGAGGATTTCTCGACGATTATAATATCAGGTATTATTTTGATGATAATTATGATACTTATTATACTCCAATACTTAATACAATACTTACGGCATAGAAAGTAATAATTAATCTCGATTGATAAACAAAAACACGTGGGAAATCTCGCCATCGTCTGCAACGGTGGAATACCAACCGCGAAATATCTCGTCAATCGACCGCGATTTTAGCGATCTGCTAAGTGCAGACTTTTCGGTTGGATAGTTATACGATGTATATCAAGCGCAATCTTCATCGAGCTGGTTTTTTTCAGAGAATCATGAGAAGTTGTCATGACGATCTTCACGAAAAGAAAATATTGCAAAGATGGTTCCTCATTGAGCAATGGGGTAAAACAAGATGGTAGTACATTCTATTTTATCCTCGAAGAGGTGGAGATAAATTGGAAGGCTATTTGTAGTCTACGATCTGGACTCGTATGGATTGTAATAGAAGCGGTTCACTCCCTCGAAATAACTACAAACCTTCGTACACGAAGACGAATTTATCCTTCTGCGATTTAATTCGAATATATATACATTAGATATTTATCAGGCATCGAAATTACAACAATCAGAAATATCACCCCCTTTCTTCAAATTGGGACGAACACTAAAATCAGAGCACCGGGACAGTGTTCTATATTTATGACAATGAAACCATATTTTAGTTTCGTTACTGGGGAAAATATTCAAAATAGGATCCGAAGTTAACTCCAGAATTTTTTGGGAAAAATCGTAGAATTAATTTTGATGCACGGCACTTGGATATTAAATATATTATTTAATTACCGGCAAGGGGAACCAGTTTTCTCTGTAAAAACAAGAATAATAAGAAATAATAATTCTTTTATAAAAATTCTTAAGACTCGAGAACATAGTTTGCAAATATTTGAATTCTTATAACAATTTCCATTTCGTTAAATTTTCATGAAATTCGTAATACTTTACTCGAAGTTACACTCGAACTTTCGCTGTTTTAAAAGTCTCCCAAACCTGGGGTAAGAATTCCGTTTAAAAGTAAACTGAGATGTTAAACCGAATGTCTCAATGTAGCAACATCACACTTAGCTGTTTCTGCTTCGAGATCCGACATCTTTATTTCGAATATAATTCGTTGTTACTTATAAATGAGACTTTAAGAAACAGGAGAATAGGGTTGCATATCTCATCTTCTTTATACAAGTCAGGGGGCTCCGGGCGCGTAGTGATTCCGTTAAAAAGAAGAGAATCATGCTGAGAGTTCTAATTTACTTTTCGTCAAAGTTTACGAAAACACGATTTGAAACGGCGTCCTGGAGTAGAGTGTCCTGGGTAAGGAAGATCGTTGGGGTTTAGTAGGATAGCCAGAAACGTAGCAAACCACAGGGTGGCCAGTCACGGCCAATGCATTCTTGGCTCCCAGTAAATGAAACAAGAAGACTACCGTTCTAACCGCGTTGCAACTCCGAACTGAATACTGATGCAGTTCTACCTTTTGCCAGAACTTTGGCGACCAATTCTACGACAACAAACGCAAATACGAGCAATGCTTGCTTCTCGTCGTTTACTTTCTTCGAAACCAATTATATGATCCACATTCACGTTGAGATATGACACCAGAGATTTTTGAGAACATAATTCTGATCGTCTTGGAAGAATTTTTAATAATAGTTGGACATAATGGTAGGATTAAGAAACAAGCTTCGATAATATTATTATATGAGATTCATATAATTGTGAAAGAAGACTAATAATCGATTTCTGACTGGAGACAATATATATTTGATTGTAGGATATTTTAAATAGGCTTCAGAAGACATCGTGTCATCTTTGTATTAGTATATACTAATTATTATAATAATTATAGTCAACCGATTATTGGATGATATTAGATGAAATTCGAGCAACAATAAACATTGATCAAATTCCAGGGGAATCTAACAATCGTATAGGAAAATTCAGCTGAAGTTTAATAAGTGTCCTGATATGTTTGTGATAATGATATCAATATTTTCTAAATTATTATAAGGTGAAACGTTACTGGTAAATTTTGTAATGCAGGAGAATAACGTGCTGATTTTTTTAGAAGCAACTTGTAATATTTTCCAGTTAATGGAAAATAAAAGATTATTTTAATATACGCGGG
Source organism: Nysson spinosus (assembly GCA_910591585.2). Classification (NCBI taxonomy): domain Eukaryota; kingdom Metazoa; phylum Arthropoda; class Insecta; order Hymenoptera; family Crabronidae; genus Nysson; species Nysson spinosus. Next base: position 3,893,611 of record OU342837.1, on the reverse strand, counting down.
ATTTAAAGAATTGAAATCGAGTTCTTAGTCTACTAGAATTTTAACGACGCCAGCTAAATCTTAACTTGTTTCATCCTCTTTGTTATTCGAACCATAACAACGAGAAAGAAACGAAACTCTATGGCGGAAACTTGGTGGCAGTCCATGAATTTATTGTATAAGGATGCTTGGGAATCGTGGAAGCTTGCTATTACTGACCTCATTTCTAACTTAGCAACAATCGACTTCAACCATCGCGAACCGCCCAATCTTGAAGAGTCTCCAAAATTCCGGAACCACCTTCTCCTACGGACTTCTAAAATGGAGTTGTCGGATGAGTTCGCTTGAATGCATCTTATTGGCTACAGAATCTATTCCCGAGCATTTGTATCGCGATTAAAACACTTCTTATAATATTCGGAGATTATTCGCGATAAAAGAAGAAATATCTGTCCCAACACTTTAATTATTTCGAGTTAAATTCGCCTTTCATATTTACCGTTATTACTTTATGAAAAAACGAATCGGATAATTTATAGAATATACAAAAGGTAGCTAGAACTTCAACGATAATAATACAATGAAAATTGTGGAAAAATTCAATAAGTGTAAAGTGCAGGAAATGATTAAATCGAACCTTCAGGAAAATGCACCATTTCTAGTAAGACAATCTAATATCTTAATGATTTTCTTATAATATAATTTTTCCAAGAAAAGTTTAATGCTAAGTTCGAAGAACATACTGTTTCAAATAAATTCATTTCCCTCGCGATTTTCGACGGCATATTTTTTCGTACAACTTCAAACTGCCTTTTTACGACGCACCTTCATATAAGGAAACGTAGGATTTACCGATCAGTCATATTATATGAAAGGCTTCCGGTGACAAAGTTGAGGGGCTATCAAAAACATAGGAATCATAAAAGGCTCCATCTCGAGTTTCATAAAACGTGAGACCTCTCGGAGCAAGGTATCCTGGGGGGTAGTCGGTTGAAAGCATGGAATTTCCCATTTTCTAAATTATTGCTTCCGATCGGTGGTGGGCTCCCCTTATGAAAGGTGGATGGGCATCGATCTATGTTTTCTTCTTGCTATCAGCCAGCAAACAATGCTTTTCCTCGCGTACCTCTACTCGGACGGGAACAATACGGAAAATTGCGGTGATTGTCAGCTTTGTGCAATCGGCCACACTCGGTCTCCCACCGCTGGCACCTAATGAAGAGGAACCAAGAAAAAGGATTTCCACGGGTATCCTTCGCAATCACTATTAAGACTGGCTTACCAGATTTCCAAAGAGAACCCAAAATGAATCTTCGGATGAACCCAGAAAAATCAGTCTCTTTAAGATTTGTTCACTCGCGTATATCAAACAAACATTCCGCTTTGTGAAGATCGAAAGTATTTGTTGCATTCTCCAACCAAGAGATGTTATTCCACGTAATGACATACATTGTTCTCTACATTCTCTACATTATCATATTTAATTTTAATAAATATGGTATTTTATAGAACACAACGAATAACACTTAAATCATCAAAACATTCGTAGAATAAAAATTAGGAACTACCTAAAATTAATTATCTACAATAAAATCTGAACAGGCAATTATTCGACGAATGAACGTGGAATTAGGTGTCAATCAATTATCAACATTCACAGCTTCGCCGTATTTAATTTTAATAAATATGATATTTTACAGTACACAATAAGTAGCATTTCAATAAACAATACATTCTTAGTATAGAAATTACACGTAATTATACAGCATCTTGTTAGAATATCGATGGCACTAAGAAAACAATGATCGTCCATCCAAAGGTGGACCACGAAATCATGTTAGTAATTTCGGCAGCCACGCCTGATCCTTGTAATTCCTTGGACCTTGATTACGTCAGTCGCTTACGGATGCTTGTCATCATCGGGGTATCCGGAGAGATCGGTGATCGTCCATCAGTAAAAGCGGTTCGCCGATTGAAAGCAAAACGCTTCGAATCGCCGGGGATTCGCTTGGGATTCGCCGTTGGAGATCTGCGGTAGCACGAGCTTCGATCGTCCTACGGCAACGTTCAATTTTCCGTAATGGTCTCCCACGTCAAATGACGCTTCATGCTAGTAGACGATTACATGCCAGCAGGCTGGCCCTTCGAAACATTCCTCGAATGAAAACGCACCCTTAAACACGTTGATAGTTTCAACTTCAATATTCTTCTTCCTTTGGAGAAGTTCTTTCGCCTGGAACTTTGTCTGGTAAGAAAACATTTGTTTAAGAAAAATGTCGTATATCGAATGTGGATGCACGGGATAAGAGAAAGATCTTAGAGTGGAATCACTTTTGCAATTGATTTTGTTGAATTTTAGTGTGAAAGAATTTATTTCTTCGAGTTAAGTGCGGTATTATATAAATATAGATTAGGGCATTGACAAATATATATTTGATTAATCATTATAATCCTTGAAACCTCCAAATATAGAAGCGCAATATATACGCTTTACATACGCCAACAAAAAGCATCAATAAAATTAGTATCATAAATTAAAATTAATATTTGGAGATTGCATGAATTAGAATTACAAATAAAAATATATATTAACATAAATATTTCATAAAATCCTCCAGTGCTTGCAAGTAGTGGAACATTATTAGAATTTCATAAAAAGCGTCAATTCCATTCAAAGTTATGAAAGAATATTTAGAAAACGAACTATCGAATAATTAGTAAGATATGTACATATATGGAACTAGGGAATTGATCAACGGAATATTTCATAAAAAAATGTAAGAACTAAGAACTCCTTTTACAATCCGTTCTATGGATAAGCACGTGGGGACGAAGAAATATTGCATTTCCACGTGTAAGTCCTACGGAACAAATTATGATATTCTTCTCCCTGACGGGTGTAAGGTTTACGTCTCCTTTATTACAGGAAAAACCTTTATTACAGCAAAAACAGAGTGGCGTCTGGTTTTCAGCTACTCTTACTGTTCCCTGTTCCGGGTCTATTTCTCAATTTCCTCAAGTATCCCCTTTACTTAGTCTTCCTTACATTCCCGGATATGCCAGCCGCCATTTCAACCCCCTGTCTTTTCTATGGCAATAAATATGCAAGGAAGACCGGCTGATTGAATTCCATTAATTATACATTCAAGTATAACTCGGTACATTCTATTCTTATGAAAATCAAGGCTGGAACTAAAGGACGTATCGTTACGAAGGGAATTAAAAGGATCGCGAGGCAATCGAGCAAAATACCGATCGTTTGATATGCTTATTTCGGGTCTCGTAATTATTTCGTGGAAGTTAATATCTTCCATGTCTGTCAATCCGATAGGTTCTCGGAAACTGTCAGCTTAAGAGACAGTAAAGCCTTGGAGACGAACTAGCGAGGACAGAAACCTCCTGTTCCTATTTCATCTTATTTTCTAGGTCACCGATATGAATCACTGAGAACTCCATCTTAGAGGATGATTGGCACAAGTCACTCAATGCTTATTAATTATGATATTAAATCCGAGGGAATTTTGTAGTCTTCATTTGACCTATTGTAAACCTGGCTACCGAAAAAGAAAGGTTTTGCACGAAGACGCATTGCGCCGATGAAATATGAATATTCCACTCATATTACGTAAACTCGTACGACCGAGTTTCTCGTATTAATGGACAGCGTGATTTGGAAAGATTTCAAGTGGCAATCATATACTCGCAGTTCCATCAATTGAAAAGGAGTCCCTGAATTGTCGGTCGTCTAGGTAAACGCGTAGACGTCGAAGGGTGGAGAGAAATATACTCTCCCGTGATTCCCTTTCCATTCTCTGGGTCAGGAGGATGAATGAGTCGAGTGGAGCACACTCGAGGGATGTCACCAGTTTTCCATCCCTCTCTGCTCCAACTTCAGTTCTGGCGCAGCTTACGCACGCCGCCACCCCCACCTGCCTCTAAAAATAGCTGGATCCGCTGACGTCATCGATCTCCCGTTCTAGGACAAAACTACCCCAGCCTGGGATCTTTGTGTCCCTGATGAACCAACCCTGAGGACGAACGACCTCGCTACGGGAAATTTTTGACCATCGCCGGGAATGTCCTTTCTGCATTAATAACATGTACTGCGGGACTTCCGTGATCGTCTTCCGACTCACAACTCGTCACGGCCATTCCCATACACCTCGTATAACGCGTACTTTCTTTTCATATCTTTAGGTGTCGCAGAAAAATGACGATCTCCTGCGACCTCCTCCACTCGGTTCAAGTTCATTCAGTTATATTCGTAAATTTACTTATTCGTCCATAAAAGTAAGGATGGATGGTAAAAGTAAATTAATCGATTCATTTATGTTCATTAAGCAAGCTGAAAAAATCTCAGAAAGTTGAACCCCAATAACATCACGGTTTTTCTTATTTTTATCGACACTATTTAGTGTCAACTATTATCACGCGAATATCGCTGCTTTTGATGTTAAGGGTTTTTTGTTGGAATACCCTGCAGTCAAAGGGTTAAATCGAAATTTGATAAGGAAATGTTCGATAATATTGTAGGTGACTTTATAAGGATGTAATTATAATTATCATCGTCGTTAGAGGTAATTCTAGGTAGTATATGTTTGGAATCATATATTTGATGAGATTATACATTCAGACTCCTGGGAATTATTTTTAATACGGTTTGTTACGATTTGTTGAGTTTCAGTGCAGAATAATGCTAATTATATGATTAAAAGTACGCATTGTATTTCACAAGGATATCATCATTTGCTGCTAACAAGATGAATTTTAATATTCCGAGTATACAAGTCGTACTTATCATAAAGAGGGAATATTTGTTTCAAGGAAAAAGGAGGAATTCCACCCGTACTCGTGAATTTCTGCGAACATTACATCCTGCATTTTTTCCTGGGGAGAAATTGAACAAAAAAATACTATCGCAAGGAGATCCCGCTACGTAAAATACATACATTTTATCAGATGGAATGCTCACGTTACTTGGTATATTAATATGAAAACTACGGTTATCATTATTCCGGTACGACTGCATTCCCCTTGCATTTTTAATGCCGCGCTAAAATGTACCCTTATCACGCTGTATCTCAATCTCAGAAAAAGAATTTTTTTATGAGGGCTATACTTGCGTATAGTTTCTTATAAAATAAAATATATAATATAATTTCTTATAAAACTTTACTTTACATTAATATAAAAGCAGATTTCTTTCGATCAGTAAATATATATTTGTCAAATTATTTTCTTCCCGCTGATTCGGATGGAATCTGTTCGAAGCATAATTGAAACGTGGAAATGTGTGAAAATGGTACCTTGTATAATCTAATATACAAGGCTTTCGACGGTGCCAATTATAGAACGCGAATAAACGAGCTCGGTTTATAGTCGGTTAGCCATTGAATGCACCGTGGTTCTCCGATACCTTTCTTAAGTATATATGTTTACGAGAGTACATCGAGTCGCGAGTCAACATGCTCGAAATAAATGAAATCTCTCTGAGGCCAGCATATTACTTTCGAATATTCGTCCTGCGTCGCAGCCGACATTAAAATTAAATACTCGTGAAAAAAAAATCTAACGATAAAGTACGGGTTGATAAAATATTTGTGGAAAAACTTCGGTCACGTGTGGGAAAAGAAAATTAAATTCGAACAGATATATTATAATTAAATTCGCACTGATATATTATGTACGCAGCTTATAAATTCATATAATTGTAAACGTGCGAATCTAATATCGAATGGAATTTTACTTAATCATTTTCTTTCATTATTTCCGGCATAATTTTTGTTCAAATCGACGACGAATTTGTGGAAACATGAACTACTCGTGACTCCGATATCTCCAACGATTTAGTATCAGTACTCGTTCTACTTCGAAGATATATTTATCCCACTCGTATCATTGAAAGGTATATTTATGAATTATTCATGTCCCGTTTTCTTTTGACTGCTGGTAGAATCGTCCATTGCCCGGCGTCTCGAAACTTCTCGTTAACAGTTTGCGCCGTGAATACAAAGATATCTCAGATAAAAGAGAGCAGCGAGTACTCCATATAACTATCATAATAATTCATATAAAATTTGTGACATCCGATGCTTCCACCTTCCATCTATTCCTACAATTTCATATATCACGTTCCACTAAAGAGTTCTTACATAACTTATTCGATACTGTTATCGAACCGGAATTGTTTAAATTCCATCGAAAATTGGTCCGCTAATTTCCATGGAAAGTTAGTTCGTTGCTTAACTCATCTTTTTATTGCTCTTAAAATCGCGCTTCCGTAATATTTTCCGCATAATTATTTGCAACGACGTGTTTATATAAACTTAATTTTAAGTGCAATAAAAAAATAGTATAAAAGAACAGTGCAAGTAATATAAAAAATATTAATACAAAACGTAGGGATATGAAAATAATATACAAGCTCATTTAAGCTACACACAGATAATAATATAAAAAACAATATAATGAAAAATATCGATATAAGAAAATAGTAATATAACTAAATATAATATAAATATAACCAAGTATGAGAAATAAGAATATGGAAATAATATACAAACGCATCTACATATTATTATATATGGAGCAAGGATACTCAATCGACTTGAGACATCGGAGAGCACGAAGAAATACGTGTCAAAAGCTCGCATTGTCGAATTCAGTGGGTAGACGAAACCAGAGGTAAAATAACTATTTGATTTGGTAGTGGTATCCAATGGGAGTGCAGGGAACTTCGATTCTACTTCTGCTTGATAATCAAAGACCTTGTCGTCGTTTCGCTGACAAAGGCAACCACGTAGATCCTTCCTTCTTGGCGGAGAGAGTATCGCCTTACTCCTTTTTACGGTTCTCTTGCCAAAGTGTAGTTAGTTACGAGGAAAAAGAAGGAACGAAGAAAGGAGGAAGTGGGTGGCATTGACGATATGTCGATGGTAGTGGTGAGATACGACATATAAATAGAAACCTTGCCAATCTTTAATGGTGTCAACAGCATCCCGTTAATTAATTACTGAGGTCCCTGGCTGAGGCGGGTCACCTTTAAAACCCCGGGATTCAAGGAACCAAACAATTCCTTTAAGCCACGATCTAAAAGGATGCGAAGAAACGTGCAGGCAAAAAAGCGAGGATTAAGCTCGCAAAATTCATTTACACCGCTGGAAGAAGAACTCGTTAATTAAAGTGCCGGTTCATTGTGCGATCGAGAAATGATTTTAGAATGTATTTTTATTTGAAATTTATGTTTGGCTTCTTTAAATATCTTTCTAATGTTGGTTCTAGTTTGAGGCAGTTTGGATACAAATTTGTGGAAATATATTGAAATCGTTAATTTATAGTAATTCCGAGATAAAATACGACGCTTTAATTTCAATCATTTATTAGCGAGTCAAAAATTCTAATAATGGTATAAAATGCACATAAAGGAAAAAGGAGAAATCAACTAATCAAAGTGTTGTGGTCAAAGGCGAATTAATTAGAAATAAATAAACGAATAGCAGTTAATAATTAGTATATCTTGATTATTATGATTTACATATAACTTACACTGAAACAGCATATTTTAATAGTTACATAAAACTTTACATTACACTGCATTCCCGGTACACTTTGTTTCGCGTGTTGTCCCATTATATTTTATATTCGGAATACATTAGCACTCGACTTCTGTGCAAGGTAATATTTCCTACGCAAAAAGGTCCCCGAAAACTCGCGCGATATTACTTCGCATCGTATGTTTTCTGATAAAAAAGGGTAACGACAAAAAACACGAGTAAAAATGGAGAGTGTCGCGGAGCCACGTAACATTCTGCCGCCTTCTCCATCGAAGAGATCCGGTTACTCATTTATTAGGAAGTTGGGGAACCGTCTTAACACACGGAGTGCATTTCCAGCGAGGTTTTAATATGGAATTGGAGGAACAAACTCGCGGTATTGCTGTATTTAAAAAACGGGAAGCAGCGAGACCGGATGAGCGCCCGGGTTTTAATTAACTTTTACATTCGCCATACGGAAAAAGTGTATTTTTCCAGGGAACAAAAAGAACGCAAAGAAACGTGTTTCAGTTTTGAATAAACTTCTGCGATCATAAAATCGACAAGCAGAACGTACAACTTCGATTCTTCAACGGAAATTCGTCTACGACAATTTAGATGTGGTTTGGAAATATTACAATAATAAATCTTTTTTATCCCCTGCATAATATTTTAATAATTATATATTATATGATATACAGATGCTAATCGTTAGTGTCATGACGTGGATAAATAATAATTTCACTAGATTCATTATTCGACCAATAATACTACTTAAAGCTATATAATATAATATGCATAAAACATTAGTAAATAAAATAATAATTGCAGTATCACAAGAACGCAATGATATACAAAATCCATTAGAATTACAATTACCACTACTTCGTTACTGCCATATAGAAATGAAAATATAAATATTCCGGTAAGAAGCGAGTTCTAGAAAGGAATATTATATATAATTCATTCCATCACTGGAAGAGCGAAATACTCGAAAGTCCTGCGTGGAATTACGATTTTCCAGAGGCATAGCTAATTAACCAGTTATAGAGCCAGCTGGCACCCGTTGAGCAATCACGATCGTTCGAAATATAGTCTTCCCCTGATTAGGTCGGGCGAATAATCCATAATGAATAGCCGCAGTGAATTTTCGATCTGCCCCCTCCATCCCCGCCCCCGACACACCACGATGGTCCCGTGGAGGCAGAGTCCAGCCGATAAGAGATATAACGTACAGATTAAGGGATCCACGTTAAACCAGACTGAAACAGTGGCCCGTTTCTACGGGATAGAATTTAATCCTTGCGGTTCGATGCTACGTATGTTGGATACACGCATACATAATTGGCCATTAAAGCATCGACATCGTGCGGTACTTTGATCCGTCCTAGAATTACCGAGAACCTCTTTACTGTTCTTGATACACCCTGATATCAACCTATCGGAAGCAGCGAATCCCGTGTTTCGATTTTAACTTCATAGTTTTGAGTGCCCGTCTACCAGTTGCGCTCTCTGAACCTCGAATATATCGGAGGTTGTGTATATTGTTTGCGATCGATTTTTTAAAACGTGTAATATCAATGTTATGAAATTAATCTTGAAAATAATTGATCGATAATTATATGAAAATAATTGATATACCTTAATTTTGTATAATCGGTTAAAAGGAGGAATATGATAGTAAATTATGATATAATTGATGAATGATTTTTACGAATGAATAAAAATTAATTTCGGAAATAATTGATCGATGATTATTCAGAAGAATTGGTATAAGATGATTTTTATATAATCGGTTACCAAAGAGATAAATCCGACAGTGATTTATATCAGAATTGGGGAAAAACTTTCACGAGTGAAAGTTCCAAGATGAGACATAATAAGTTTTCAAAATTCGCTTGACTTATGCGCGTCATTTCAAGGAAATGGTTTAATATGGATTAGGGGGTTTGAAATATGAAATGTCGAACTGTCTATGAGCACCAATTGAAGTCGAGTTAAATATTCAATTCACGGTGTTCAATCGAGTAAAAAGATGATCGCGAAAGAAGGATAACTTCATTCGGAGATGATTTTGAAGGATTGCAGCCGTAAAAACGGTAAATTTATTCCCGCAAACCACGTATTATCCTGGAATCTAGGTAATTTCAAGTGAAATCTGCCGAACTTCGATTCTTTTATCTTCCATTCCTCGACAATTTTGAAGAATTTATAAATGGCACTTACATTCAGAGAGTTATTTTCTTCGAACATGTACCAAAAATATGATCGAATACCAATTGAATTATATAAATTATTATATATTATAATCGAATTTAATCGTACATCGTGCAAATACACTTCTTATTTTAATCGCAAGGAAAATCGCTTTCGTCCTCTGACACTTTCAAAATATTGGGTTAAGTCATAAATAAGTTCCATTTTTTACACAAATTTTTTCATCAATAAATTGAATTACAACGGACTTTAATCGAATGTATTCCTGTCATTAATAACTTCTTGCCATTTTTTAGGCAACTTGTCGATTCCCGTAACATAAAACTGGTCGTTTTGATATATTATGTTATACTAATATTTGTAAATTTTAATAAATTGCGACATCTAACATTTTCTCGTGTATTTTGGATAAAGCCAAATGGGACATTTTCATTAGATTGATACCACAGCCCGATGATAAGTGCTACTCGAAATTTATTTAATCCATTAGAAACTCCCCTGTGGACCGGGGATAGAATAGGTCCACAGTATCCCCTGCTTGTCGTACAAGGCGACTAATAGGGGTTGTACTTTGTACTAACAACCTAATCCAAGAAGAAACTCGTCATTGCAGATCCTAGAAGCCTAATTCTCGGTTTAAACGATATCAAGGTTTAAACAAATACAATATCATAATTCAAAGTTCTCACTATCTACCTAGAAATATTATACAGTAAGCTCCAGTATAACGCGAGTTCCTACAACAAGCTAAGGCTTTTTCTTCTTATGTAATTTTTAATTTTTCATACCTAGATTGTGCGTTATTCTGAGAAAAAGGATTTTGGGAGATATTAATAGTAAATCATCTAGATTCTAGTCGTAAATTGTTAGATTTCCAGATAAAAATTCGTGGTTCGGAATCAGCTAAATACGTAAGACATTTAATAGAAGTCACCCGAACTAATTATAAGTTCAGTTTCTTGTTACAAGTTATATTTTTTTTTATTGTTATTAAATAGCGTGTGTAGTACATCATCGAAGTTCGTCAAGCAGGAAAGTCGAGTAGGTAGTTCGAGGACTGTTCGAACCTAAAAAGATCGATGAATTTGATTGAAAAGGGTGTGGAAGGGGGTAAAAGTTTGGATATATATTGGAACACGGAAGGGGAAGGTTTCAATCGGAAATGGGCTTCGAAGCAGCCGGATAAACGACAACCAAAGCGTGATAGACGGTGGTGTCGCAATTTAAACTTTGTTTTCTCTCGGCTTACGTTTCAACCCCCACCGCCCTCACCCACCCCCTGGCTCCACCAGTACTTCGTTTCGTAGGATAGTCAGAAATTCTTGAAAGACAATCTCGTGGAAAAATGATGGAACGCGATATTGATAATATACGAAGCCTGATTTCATCAAGGACGAACAAATCTTGGCGAAGACTTTTGGCGACGAGCCAACCCACGTGTTTCACGCTTCTAAGATTCGAAAAATTTTGTTTTCCCTTTTCTCCTCCTTGAAGTAAAATGAGAAGTGTTTAAATGGTGGAAGTTCTTCCGATTTGGTTTCAAAATTGTGTTTGCTGAATATTCATAAATTTATGTATTCGTCCTTAAAGATAAGGAAGGACGGCAACAATAAATTAATCAATTCAATTACAACCATTATGCAACCTGAGCCAGTAAAAATCACAGAAAGCGAAACATCATGAATGACATTTTCATTAAAAAACGCGGATCCGTGTATGACTGCTTTAATAATTCTAATGTCACTTAAGTAGTTTAAAAATGTTTTTCAGTCTAAAAATGGGGCCTCCCAAAATCGAAAAGTTGAGAAGGGGGGGTAGTTCTCTGAAAAGTGGGTCCTGGGCCAAAAATCAAACTCGCCAATTTTAATTCTAACTGCCTAAAATCGATGCTATAGGTTGCCTAAATATGTTCTAGTAAAGTTTTGGTTCGCAGGAAGCGGTTTAAAAATGTTTTTCAGTCTAAAAACGGGGCCTCCCAAAATCGAAAAGTTGAGAAGGGGGGGTAGTTCTCTGAAAAGTGGGTCCTGGGCCAAAAATCAAACTCGCCAATTTTAATTCTAACTGGCCGAAATCGATGCTATAGGATGCCTAAATATGTTCCAGTAAAGTTTTGGTTCGCAGGAAGCGGTTTAAAAATGTTTTTCAGTCTAAAAACGGGGCCTCCCAAAATCGAAAAGTTGAGAAGGGGGGGTAGTTCTCTGAAAAGTGGGTCCTGGGCCAAAAATCAAACTCGCCAATTTTAATTCTAACTGGCCGAAATCGATGCTATAGGATGCCTAAATATGTTCTAGTAAAGTTTTGGTTCGCAGGAAGCGGTTTAAAAATGTTTTTCAGTCTAAAAACGGGGCCTCCCAAAATCGAAAAGTTGAGAAGGGGGGGTAGTTCTCTGAAAAGTGGGTCCTGGGCCAAAAATCAAACTCGCCAATTTTAATTCTAACTGCCTAAAATCGGTGCTATAGGATGCCTAAATATGTTCTAGTAAAGTTTTGGTTCGCAGGAAGCGGTTTAAAAATTATGTGGATATAATTCCGAGATTATTTCTATTATTAAAAAATTATATAACATTGGTTCATATTTAAAAATAATATCACATTGACATATAAAAATTATATTTGAAATTATTGAGTGTTTTTAATGACTAAATTCCTCATTAAGTATATGGGTATTATTTAAAGATATGAGTGCATTATATGTATGTTCATTATAATACTTATAAAAGCTCACAATCAGTAATTTCACATAGTTCATGAAAATTCGGAATAATGCAGTACACCTTGTTGTTAATAATACAGTATATATATCATTTATACCTGATCGGATACTGGAAATAGAATTAACGAGAATTCACATTGAAATTTCAATAGGCCTTCAAACGTGCAAATTTCATTGACGATAATCCCATTTCGATGATCGACGATAGCCTTTCTTTGCGAATAATCTGCGTAGTATATTACGGCAATTCTAATCGCGTATTAACCGTCGAATATTTGCGGCGTGATTGCAGTAGTGAGCATAACACAGTGCAATTAATTAGAACAGGTCTGTTGTTAATTACGGGAATTCCTAATTAAAGCTATAGCTAGCCGATATTCGTGGTTACATTATCTGACTAAATTGGCCATCCTTTCACGGAGTGTTCGAGGTACTGCCAGTCCAGATTTAGTTTAAAAACTGCTTTTGACTTTCGACCCATTTTAAACGACTCTTTCAGGAGCCTCAGTTTCGAGTTCCAGTCAGACATATCGTTGCCTTACCAATTTCCTTCCACTTAGCTGAGTGGATTGAAAGAAACTTCGGTCTATGTGCTATTCTATGTGTGTGTTTGCATGCTGCGATCACAGCCGCAAAGGAATTTGTTTACTGATGTACGCGGATATGGATCGCAATTAAATTCTATATATTTATGCTATTTTTCCATGGTAAATAGCTATCTCTTATCGTTGAGATTTTGGTCTTAAAATAAAATATTCAATATGTTAATATTGAAATTTAAATATTAAGTTAAAGAATTATTATGTAGTAAGCTACTTTTGACAAAGGAAATAATATTATGTTAAATAATATTAATTTGATTTATTATCGTCGTATAATTATATTATTATCTTATGGAACCTTCAAAGATATAATAAATAGTTTGCTCTTGGGAAATTGGTCTAAAACTAAAATATTGAATAAGATAATATCAAAATATAAATACTGAGTAAAATAATTATTATGTGCTACGCGGCTGATTAATTGACGTAGGAAATCATATTAATTTCATTCATCATTTCTGAATTACTATTCTGATGTTATTTACATATAATTATGATCAACACACCCGCGTTTATTTTTATTAATAAATCTTAAGTAATATTTTATGAAAATGCTCCATATTTGTATGATTATTCGGTGATTAACAAAAAGGAGGAAATACGGAGCACAATTCCCACGTGTACAGTTAAGTGCAACAACATCGAACTATATTTCCGGCTTCCATTCAAAAATATTCATGCATGCTGATTTCATAGTCATGGCTTTATGTAAAATACATAAAGCTGCGGCGGGCCGTCATCAGAAACGGCTGTTCGTATTATTAACGACATCGTATCGTTTGCAGTACAGGTCCTACTGCATTTTATTCTTTCAATCTATAATAAAATTTATCCTTGATATCCTTAAAATTTTCCTTATAAACACTTTTCTATAACCCCACAAATTAATTCGCTATAATACATCTCCATATACTTCAAACTATGTTGGACATTTGAAAAAGGTTAAATATTTTTCGCCATTTATCCGGCAGCCATTAAAACCCCATTAAACCCGTATTAAAATCAGCACGAATGCGGAAAGCTTAAAATTACATTTTTCATGCGGGAACCATTTGTCAAAAGTAACACGTAATTGCCATTATTCTCTGCGTCTTAAACAATTCATTTAACCGACAATTCTATGATATTATAACGATTATGAAAATTCAGAGTGCGGCTAGAAATAAAATATTAAACAAGATATATAATACATTAAAATTATGATCTGGTACACGGCTGATTAATTGATGTAGGACAAATATTATGTTAAATAATATTAATTTTATTCATCAATTTCGGGACATTATACTGAATTAAATAAGATACGTACTTATATTATATACATAATTGGTGTAATTTACATTCCGAAAGCACGAATACATAGAACATTTCACGAAAGCAACGGTAAAACTGTAATTACTAATGGTTGGTAGAATGAAAATCTCGTCCATTAAAAAAGTAGTTGTAAAGTGGATAACAAAATCAATTTCGTCCGGCGAGGAAAGATTGGCTGGAATACGCTTATACCGGAAGACGACATGGAAGAAGACAACCGTTAAAGTAATAGAAGTTCCGGCGTTGCTTTATTTCTTTTTAATTCTCAATTTACACAGTGACAGCCGAGCTAGTTGGACCATTCATTTTTACCTGACACGTCCTGGGAAAACTCGCACCGTATCTTGGTTTTCCGTTCCAATGAATTACGATTGATCTCTGACCTGTGCAATGATCGCGTTCTTGATAAACCGAGGTACACCGTCATGTTAACGTTACTTGCTACTCTGCTTTTACTTCGATGGAATTGCTGTGAAAGCGCAGTTAATGAGATCATTGTAAATCAAGATCAAGATCGGGATAAGTCAGTGCTCATTTTGACCTTTCTTTCCAAAGAATTCATAATATCAATTTGGTTTGTAATTTTCGAATTATTACTCCGATATTATTTATCTGTATATATAAGAAATTCAATGAAATTTAAAAACTGAGATATGCCTTACTGCAATTATTAAGAATATTGTAAATCAAATAACTGAATAGTGATTTTTATTTTCTATCAAATCTAGAAATTTCGACAATTCATAATATCAATTTGGTTTGTAATTTTCGAATTATTACTCCGATATTATTTATCTGTATATATAAGAAATTCAATGAAATTTAAAAACTGAGATATGCCTTACTGCAATTATTAAGAATATTGTAAATAAATAACTGAATAGTGATTTTTATTTTCTATCAAATCTAGAAATTTCGACGATTGGAAGTAGACTTAAAATACTTCGAGCCAATCATTTTTTCTAATCATAATTAAATGTATATTTCTTAATAATATTATAGAATAACAAGACCACATACATCAAGATTATACGAACTCTCGAGTTATTTAAGTAAGAAATCAATTGAATTGCTACACGTATCAAGATATGACTTACCACACAATCAATGTTCATATCCGCGGACTATTTTTTCATAACACAGCTATATATATCTAAGTGAACACTAAATATACGACATAATATATCTCTTAATGAAATTGAATAGTGATAATGATACAGGATAAGCGATATAATTGATTTAACGTCAAAAAATGAGCCCACGGCCAGTGCCGGGTGATATTTCTCCGAGAACCATGAAGATCATTGTGTCGGAGGGGCTTCATATTTATCGTCGCGTTATGAAAAATGAAACGTGTTGTTAACGGGGTTCGCGTGATATTTGAGTAGGCGATTTACGGTGGCGAAAGCTCGTGCGTTTAATCGTAAATCTAACGATGACGTTTTCTTATTGGTTGCAGCGAAGCTGGATGGCGTGAAGACTTATATGAGAATGAGAAGAGTGCCGAATCACCTGCAAGTGAAAGTGATCAAGTGGTTCGATTATCTCTGGTTAACGCAGAAATGCTCGGACGAGGAAAAGGCTGTCAGCTGCCTGCCCGGTGAGTTATTGCCTTATTTATATGTTCCTTCAGTTTATCATCTTTTTATCATCATAAATCTCACAATAAAAATTAATATGAGAAAGATTGACAATTAAGCTAATAATCTTCTTAATGAAATCATACCACTACGATAATAGCGTAGTAACATGTAAGAAAATAAAACTAGGAAATCTGGAAAAGGAGAGATTTAGATTATTATTTTTCGTTATCACGACATTTCTTATCGTAGTAGTAATATTAATTTTATTGTTGAAAATTATAACGATATTAACCCTTGATACAAGTAAAAAATAGTAAGAATAATTTTGATCATTAAAAGACAAGTAGAGCTGCAAATATATTTATGCAACTTCGGTAAACAACGTTGCATTTCGATGCGATTATCTTAAAACGAAATGCAAGTTGCAATCTTAGGATAAAGTCTCCGATCTAATGTCGACGTGGAATTTTGAAATTAGTGGAAAATGAAAGATCTCCCTTTATCAATTAGCACTGATTGATATTAAACTCCGTCGCTTTATTGGAAAAGCCATTGTTCAGGGAAAGGGAGAAGTTAATGGGTAATAACTGATAATGAATCATAAATCTTCACATTTATGTTACCCTTTATTTTATGTATATATTGCAGTTACCGTTTTCTGTATATAATTGCCGTATAACACTTTATGGATCTTCCGAAGCACTGAATTTCCACAGTTTACCACTTTTATGATTATTTCTAGTTATATTCGCAACATATTAAACTATAAATCCGGTTCGTTTTGCGAATACAAATATGACGAGAGACATTAAGTTGATAGAAAGATATAGTTTTAGAAAAATATCATTTCCTAATGGATATACATATTCTTCTATAATAGTTAATACTTTTATGATTATTTTTCTTCAAAGATTTTATATCTATCATGTTCTCTAATCTTTTACCAACAATCCTCCAAATGTATAACTCTCATTTTGAACAAATTGAATTCTTTTATAAACGATAATCGAGTTAAGTATTCGAAAACAATTGATTAGTTTTCGGTACCTCGAATAATTTGATAATTGAGTTTCATATGCATCATCATCTGACAATGATAAAGTATCGAAGTTCCTTATCATATTGAAATAATTCCATAGAGCGGATCGTTATTTATCAGAATCGTTGAAAGAGGCTCTCCATCGTAATTCCCCGGTTTCCTTCCCCTTCTGAATAATTCGTTGGCGTGCACTCTTATTGCTCCTCATAAATGTGAGTCGCGTATTAAGGTTTATTCCAGAGGATTTGCTTTATTCGTCGTTAGAGCGGCCCTACTTTACTCCATCTCGCATTAAGATGACTCTCGTCGCATTTCCCCCTTGGTTTTACTCGGTATAAACGATATATATGTCATTTCAGAATAGCTCTGCCAGAGACATTTCGAATGTGACTTTCCTCTCCTTAAACTCTATGACCGTAAAATATCCTAAAAGTTCTTCGACCGTTCGTTACGTTGGAAAATTAAGATCCAACCTTTACTATGTAACCGCTTCTGATAAAAATATATTTCGAATTTAACTCTATCTAAATTCACACCCTTATTTACCAACCTCTTAGAAACAATGCCATGTTTCATTATCGCGCCATTTCGTTTCTTAACACCAGAACTACGAAAGCAGTCAAAATGATTGGTCACACGGAATTTAATAAAAATTGTCAGATTTATAACGTTTACTTTCCTGATATTTTTCGCGGTACGGAAAATGATCACGATATTGTCTTAAAATATATCTAAATATTCCTCAGCATCCAACTTGACGAATTTTTAGTAAAAAACAGCAAGAGTCGGGAAAAGGAGAATTCATTACGTCATAGTAAATCACGGTAAAAGTTTCTCGTGATAAGAATGGATTATCTTACAGCTGTAAGCATACGCTTTTACAGAAAATCTCATTTTCTTTTGGCACTGATATTTACGTTCCAAAAGGAAAATTAAAACGGATTAAGATAGATCATCCCTTTGTACATTACGTAGACTCTCCAAACTTTTGACTCGCCGCTGTTAATTATATTAAAGCTTTCGGTAAACTTTAACGAGAATCTTTTACGCGACGGATGTTTCAATTTATTTATTATTCGAAGGATTATATATTCCCCACGAAAATGATGTTGCAATTGAATAAGATACAAATATTCCCACGCATACTTCACGTAACATATAACATTAATTGAATATATCTAAAAAGCATCAATTCCAAATTGCATCTCTCAAATATCAAATTAAACAGGTATCCTCTATGCGTCTTAGTTATTTTATCTTCAAGTAGAATTTCTGTTTTAGATTTCCAAAAATTGAAGACTTTAGAAGAGTGGAGTAAATCAATTCAGTAGATTCGACGTTATAAATCAAACTTATCGAAACTGATCGATCGACACAATTTAAAATAATAGACTTTTAAAATAGTAAAACTATAACATAATATAGCATAACAATTTAGAACTATTTATTTGGAACATTGATTCGTATTCATCTTTCAAAATTCTTTTCGAATCGAAGTCCTCCTTAAATCTTGAATTCCATTGATTGTAACATTCGTATTCGGGAGGGAGTTGGAGATATTGGCGGAACATTGCTGTGAAAAGTAAGTGCCTTGTTGAAATAATATTATCGGGGACTTGTTCCAGATAAACTGAAGGCCGAGATCGCGATAAACGTTCACCTGGACACGCTGAGGAGGGTCGAGATTTTTCAGAACACCGAGGCTGGCTTTCTCTGTGAACTCGTTTTAAGACTAAGGCCCGTTCTCTTCTCACCTGGCGACTATATCTGCCGCAAAGGTAAGTCCCGCATTTTATTATCTTGCTATTCCTCTATTCTTACGTTTCCTGTTAATTTCTTCTTCCTGGATTATTCCTGCGCTTATTCTGTGTTTATCCTGCGTTTATTAATTCACAGGATTTCTATTTTATAGTAAAATAAATTTAGGAAATATAATATGTACATATTAATTAATCCACCTACAAGAATGTGTTTTAATCAAGCTACGTATTATTCATAAAAGAAATTGTTTCTGTAAAAAATAACTAAGGAAAGTTCGAGTGATTTATACTTCTTACTACTTGGCTTAAGAGATTTAAATCTCATTACGTTTTTCAATTACGATATCCCAGGTCTTCGTACTTCTCATAGTAAACTTTATTTTAATAAAGTTACTTTCTCCGCGTATAATAATGCGCGTAACATAAATTCCATTTTCCTTATTAAACTAAGTCGCGGATTAATTCATTAAACCGTCATATTTATATACTAAATTATATTTGTACAAAGTTATTATAAAAATATTACAATATCCCATTTAATAACACATCTCTGTATTCGCCAGATATCAAAAACAGTCTTCCAGGATTTCTATTATTTAAAATAGCCCGCAACTTTTTACGTGTCAAAACAAACTCGCACAATGAGTACAAAGGAAGCAAGAAGCATAACAAAAAACCGCACGTTTCATACTAAGCGTAAAAAATAATCGCCGCCAAATTTCATTTCTACTTTTGCAATTCCCATTTCCGTTTTCAACCCTGCATCGTTTAACGAAGTGCGAAGATGGCGGTGCAAAACTAAGATTAATTAATGCGCTCAATTTTGATGGCAAAGTATACGGCACGTATCGATGAGGAAAGCAACAATAACCGGAAGTAGTTCCGGATTTTGTTTGGCTACGTCAGAGGTCTGTTAGTGGTACTATTTCTTCGGTAGTTCGTGCCAACGGACGTGAGCAGCCAAGCAAATAATTTTGGTTGGAAAGATGGGTCCAAGGGGTCCAAGAGGGGCCGAGAAGGGAGAAAGGTAGTTTGGTGGAAGAAGGAGACCATTGTTATCCTTCCTTTATCTTCGTGATTGCCCTGGAAACGAGTACCGCATGGTTCCCGGAATGCGGCAGCCGTTTCCGTTTGATGGCTGACTTCACTCTCAGTTGCATCACTGGCATCACTCGACTTCAGTCCGCCTCATGACGTTCCTTTACTACTCGCGAAAGAAATAGGCAACCGAGTTGCATAGTGCGGCTTTCGAGACATACGGTGTTACGTTTCTCGGCGCCAGTTGCTTCTTTCATTTCTCTCATCTCTTCATCTCTTTCCTCGTCACCTTCTTCATCTTTTCTCTCACGGGAAAGGAAATTACTTGGATTACGATTATTACTTAACCCTCGAGATATACTGACCCTCCGTGAGAATTTAAATACAACCTTGTTGCTTCCCTTTAAAGCTGACCATTTTTTTTACCTTCGCCGTTTATCGTCGCGAGTTAAAGCAGCTGAGAATATTAATTTAGAATATTAACGCGCATCTTTGGGGAACGAGGGGAGAAGGATGTTTCCTCGCGGATAATAATTCCTTGGGGATAAGGAAGGATAATTAGGTTTCGTGGGGTTGTTATTTATTTAGTGTATATTGCACTACTTCATGCTGGACCATTGAGTATACGGTTTTATATAATATTATTACGCTAAAAAATTATTAATTTCGTAACATCTCTTAAATTGACAGTGTGATTATAATTCTTTGCAATTTAATATTTGATATATTGGACACCAATAATGTAAATCAGACAAAAATGATAGAGAATATATTATATACATAATATTTATAATATAAAACATTTTAATATATCTTTTAATCGTCCTAATACGGAATAAAAATGTTTCCTTTGTCATCTTTTTACAGAATTTTTAAGATCACCAATATTTTTGCATGGACCAAATATTCTTGTATAAATACGGACATATTATACATAATATCTTGAGATTTATTAACGATCTATTAATGATATCATTAGTGACGTATGTCATAGATGTTATTAATTATGTTTCCAGGTGAGGTGGGAAAGGAGATGTACATAGTGAACAGGGGCCGATTGCAGGTGGTAGCGGACAACGGGAAGACGGTCCTCGCCACCCTTAAAGCGGGTTCCTACTTCGGGGAGATCAGCATTCTCAATATGGGGACCGCAGGTAAAGAGTGCGGTAAATATTCCAAGCGGACCAGGGGCCCGTGAGCTGTCCCCCTCGTATTTCACGAATCACGTTTTCACGTTTCACGTTCTTACCACTCTGTGAGAGGGCAAGCCGTCGAGCCGGTATGAGCAGATCTAAAACTGATCTCTCTAGTACTTTTTTTTTTACAATCAAATACTATTTCTCTCTCTGTCACCGACATTCCTATTGTCGATGTCCACCTTTCGTCTCAGGTCGACGGTCGTGCAATGAATTTTATAATACAATTTTACAACACTCCTGAAACTCAAGAAGCTCCGTGCGTTCATTGGATTCCAAAAAATCCACGTCAACCGCGATATGAAATTTACTTTTCATAATATTTCATTCATTCCTTCATATTTAAATATGTAGCACAGTGATCAGTTTACGAAGCATAGATTAATGTTTAGCGTGAAATGAATCGCTAAAGTCATCGCGTCAATTATCCTGCAGCGTTTACATCATTAAATTCACAGACATCTATTACGGGAAATATTATTACCTCGCGG
Source organism: Nysson spinosus (assembly GCA_910591585.2). Taxonomy (NCBI): domain Eukaryota; kingdom Metazoa; phylum Arthropoda; class Insecta; order Hymenoptera; family Crabronidae; genus Nysson; species Nysson spinosus. Next base: position 3,872,148 of record OU342837.1, on the reverse strand, counting down.
TAATCAAAAGTGCGTTATCAAATATGCAGGAGATTATATTCGTGGATGAAAACGATATGGTGGGGCGTAAAAAATTCACGGTAATAAAATGGCGCGGACAATGGTTAATTTGAAGAGTACAGCAACCCCCCGAGGTTTGAATATTTATTTTTACTCCCAGGGTAGAAATTAGTTCCGAGGGGTTGAGGGGGATGATGATATCGGCGGAAAAACCGAGGCTCTCGAACCACCAAAAAAGTGGCCACCTTTTCGCGACCTCGAGGAGTTCACTTAACGACACCCGGCATTGCATCAAATTAAATTTAACGAGAACCATCCACCTGGACTAATTCAAAGTTGAACAGCTACTTTATATTCCCCGCACGAATATGTACAAAGGACTCGCGCCAGGAGAAATGCTTTCCTTTCATTTATTCCCTTCGATATTCTAATCGACTTGGATGCAGCCTGAAAACCATCCAATACAATCCGCCATCTTACTCCGTCGTTCGATGAAGTTGCAAAAAGGAAATGAATAAACACGATGCCGACGAATAACACTTCGAAATAGTATCCTCTCTAATTGATCGAAACCCCGATGTTTTAGCGGGATTATAAAAAAAAACCTACGAAACGTATTCGGGGTTTGAAATATACGCGGCTTGCCACTGATACAAAATTGATTCGGAAAATATATACAGTGGTAAATATAATACTGGGGAGATTTCATTTTTAAAGATTTTAATGGAAACTTGATTTTTGTGGAAACGGATCGGTTACTGGGAAGAAAAAGTCCGGCGATTGATTTGTCTCTTTTGAGATTTTCACGCGTATTCGATATTTGTATCTCTTCAAAAGGCACTCATTTTTTATATAAATAATTATTGGTATCAATTTTAGATAGTAAAAATGCCACAAAAATTTGTTTAATGGAACGTTTCCTTCAAATATTATTTAAGGACTTTTAATCATAGAACTGAGGAGATTTGTCAGACATTTATCTACAGATTGTCATAATATTATTATTTGGTACAAAGAATCATAGCAATTTTTACTAATAACATTTGACAATAATTAAGAATAAAAACATTCTTGAAATACGATTCTTATCAAGACTTATAGAGAAGGTTTAATAAAAAATAATATTTATCTTTCATTAGTATCCTAGAATTATCACGTGGATCGTTTTCAGGTACATCATGAAAATTTCAGTATAATAATTCATTATTCCATTGTTTCACCGCGAAGTAATTTTGTCCTACCTCCTGGTTATAATTAGACAAATCGATAGGATAAATTCGTTGCAAGACCGTCGATCCGTTTTGAATAAGGTCCGTGACACGTATTGCCCTTTAGCCTTTGCCCCTTTATCTTTATCGACCATTGCCTTCCACCCGATAAACCAGGACGACGTACTCGAGACTTTTCGATGAATTTCATACTTCGTAACAAAGTATCCAAGATTCGTGCTCGTCGAGTTAAAAACATCGATATTTCAAAAATATACGAAGCAGCATAAAGTTCAAGACAGAACAAAATGATATCGCATATCGTTCGATCGAAATTCGTACGTCGCGCTGGTCCCTAATATTCATTCAAAAAAATAATATCTTTAGTCATTTGTGCTCCCTTCTTATCTCGCTTTAGTAGTTACATTAGAATGACTTAGTCTTAGATTTTGTCACCTGAAACTTAGACGTGCTCCTTCGAGCATTATTTGACTCTCTTGTTTCTCACTTTTCATAAATGGTGCTGCCAGAACACGCTAAAAGATACACGTTATTATTCGAACCGACGAGAACATTTGCTACTTATTTAATTTTGTTTGCGGGTGATAATTGCGCGATAACAATTTCCGCCTTTTCCAGTGCAAGACGGTTATGTCTGATTTATATCTTCATATACTACTTGCCGAAAGTGGTCTGTATTCTATTGGGTTGGCTAGAAATTTCGTGCGGTTGGCAGAACTATTTTGTGGCGAAATCGAGGGGTTTTTATGAACACGGAATTATGAAGTTTTTCGGAATTTTTTAAATATACACAATCGAATACAAATCGTCTTATTTTCACGTGTTAAATAAAACCGTACGAACTTATTTACCAACCTGATACTTTGTCTGCGAGAAGTATTCTACTGAAAATGGCGGACCATAGAAGAAAGGAATAATCTACTGACTCCAGTAGAATATTGTTCTCCAATATGGCGCAAGTAGTATTAGCCGATATTAATCAACCATATTACGTATCACACGCAGTTGATTACACGGCGTGACGAGTGCGGATTAATTATCAAACGCATTAATTATCAAACTTTCAGTGTTTCCTCAATTGGACCATAATCGAGTACCAGTTAATTGGTTGCTAATTAATTGCAAATGTTCTCTCGATCGATCTACTTGTCCAAGGTATATTTGGGTGCTCCTATTGATTGCATTGTTGACACTTATCTTTGCCACTATTTTGTCATTATCATTACGTAAAGTAGAGAAGTTATTATTGGTACTAGTTGATATATTGTTATGACGCTGACCTCTTATCGTACACGATGATCTGCATTCGAATTTCTTTTTGACGTTGCTCCACACGAATATCCAAGCAGTTCATTATTAGCGTAGTAACTAGTTACCCTTGTATCAGCCCGTTCACCAAACAAGTAAATATTGTATCGATACATTTAATTACATATGTCGGGAGGGTAGCCAGGAGCAACGATTCCGTGGGAAAATATTTGATTAACAGTCGCCGAGAATAACGGATAACTAGATGCGTTTATGATATACGATCTAATTCCGAACTATGCGCGCTAATTGAAATGGCTCCCCTTCCACCCCCGCAAAGCCAACAGCTTTAGCTCGCATCCCTTATCACTGAACCGTTACGATGTCATGGAAACCCACCGAACAATCGGCATTATGTGTTGCAATTGTATTGTTGACAATTTTCCTATATTCTTGATAGCTTCCTCGCGAAGCGTTCGAGGTCTCCCTTTTTTCCGTAAGATCTGTTTTGTCCAGTTTTTTCGATCTTTGAGAATGATGTATGTTCGAAGTTCCTTTGTTTTTATTAACAATGTATGCGTCACCGCGTATCGTTTTGATCGCGATAGGTAAAAGATACAAATAACTTTTATTAAATTATTACGTCGTTATATTGATAAATATTATTCGTAAATATAATGGATGGTAAATATTAATATTATCGGTTACGTCGCGGTTGATACTCGGGGAATATTTAATACACAATTATTTAACTGTTTCCGGGTAATTTGTAAATATCAATAATTATGATGCGTCTTTGGTGGTTCAAATACGGTAACTGATTGCTCGGAATTCATATGAAATAATATAAAATAATTATAATGTTTAACGGGAATAAATAAAGGAGTGGAGTAATAAAGAGTTCTTGAAGACCGCTCTTTAAACGTAATTAAAAATTGGCGAACCACTTAATGCGAAATCGCGCGACTATTTATTCTGCAAAGGAAATATTTAGATGTACTGGGAGTTGAAATAAATTCAGATTCTTGCGCAAATATTGGCGAGGTATTCCTATCAGTGCAAATTATGCGCGGGCATCGCACAGATAAATAGATTTTTGCTGACGACAACTAATTAATCATACAAATACTATCGCGCTGAACAACGCGCACTATGAACAACCGAAGCATAAAACAGCGAAGTGCACAAACAACTTTCGATAAATATTCCATTCTTATATACCATAAATTACGGTAAACTAAAACAAGATGACCTCGATTATTAAACCGAATTACAATTCGGTTTAATTCTGAACAACATTTTGGCAATTAATCTTATCAGTCAACACATAATTAACATAAAACTTACCATAAAAATACCGCACATAAATGAATGGAAATTATACTGGGAATAAATCAAATCTTTATTCTTTCTCATAACAAATCTTCTCCATACATAATAAAATATACAATAAGATTCCACGTATACACTAAGTAAGCAATAACTCTACCCACGCAATCAAATATACAATAAAATTCATAATAAAATTACAAAGTTAGTCGCCATTTAGATGAAAAGTACGTTCGTTTCGAGCCAAAATAAATTAGCCAGAATTCTCCCGTAAACAACATGGCGGCGGTAAAGAGTATAAACCGGTATTCGGAGATCTACGGTAGAAACACACGATCGAGGTGTGTCGGTAGGACGAAGGATCGATCGAAAGGATCGATTCGAGCGGATACAAAAGAAAGCTTGATGCATCCTGATAACCAATAAATGGCTACATCGACGCAGGTAACCGACGAACAGCCAGCGTGCGATCGGTGGGTTACTCGGATCTCTTCGTCCTCAGCAAGAAGGACATGTGGGACGTCCTGAAGGAGTATCCTGCAGCGAGGGTTCGTCTCGAAGCCATCGCCGTGAAGAGACTCGAGAAGTACAAGCGGGCTCCTCTCGAAAAAGGTAAGCGATTAGAACTATTACAATTTATAATATTACGGTAAGAAATAAAGAAATCAACGTATCAGTTAATCTTCGCTCCCTTGATTGTATTATGTTCTCGGGTCTTTTGTTAAAATAATTTCTGCGCTAAAATTGCTAAATCGGAGACTGCAATAAACTCTCGCTGAAGTTGCTCCACGGAAATCATAACTATTCGCGAAGTTCAGCATTTAGCTTTGTTAAAATTACTTCCCGAATATCCTTCATTGTAATCACATTAATTCCTCGACTGGCCAACTTTCGTCACGCGAAACTTTCCGCGAGATTGCAGTGACACTTTAGTCATCGTTGTCTTATTATTTATATCTCGCGCGACTGAAATCCGTGTTATACGATACCCTGTGATACGCATTTGTAACATGTACATATGTAACATTTAAAAACAATACTATTTAAGTGTTCGACGATACGTTAGTTACGTTACATCGAAATTGTAACATTAAAAATATTGAAAATTTGGCAAATTAGTTTCGAATATGGCCGCCGTAGTTAACGTTCCCTTTGAAGTCGAAAATTGCTTCATCTTTAGATTACATCCCGAAGTGCGGCATGTTGGAAGTTCGGTCTTCAATTTATCTACGAAAGTTCATCCTTCCGCGGAACAAACACGCGACACACAGGAATTCACCTTTGTTGTTTTTAGTGTCAGACACAGCTGTGGACTTCCTTAGTTACGTTCCGTTTAAACCAAAACTCGGCGCTGAATTTAATGCCACGACAACTTAAGACACGCATTCCAACTCTTTTTTTTACCACCGTCGATGTATCGCAAAAACAAGCACAGGTTTCTACAAAGCTTGCATAAAGAAACACTCGCGAAATAAATTCGAATGACTCTGGTACTGCAAGGAACGCAGGTGTTAAAGATATAAAAATGCGTGAAATGGCGGACTTTTATTCTGTGTAATATGTTTATGAGCTTTCTTATTTAGTTTAAAGGAATTTTACTTTGCTACATTTTTCTTTCGGGAACATTTTGTCCGCTTTGTTTCTGAGCGGAGTTTGTTATTGTTTGTAAAATTATGCATACAGAATTGAAGGAATTAAATTAACTTAATACTGGAACTAGTAACGGTGTCTATGCATCTTTAAAAAAATGAATGGTGAAGAAAATAAAGAATCGATTTAATTGGCTATATTACGTAATCCAAATACCATAATTTTTACATAATATAATTCCGATTATTTTTGTTCGAATAAAGTAAATAAATACAATATCTTAAAATTGAAGACACGCCGTATTAAGTGCATCAATTAAAATTCACACAACATAAGAATAATATATTAACGATCACATAACATAACAATAACAATTATAGAGAAAAGTCCGCTCTTTCGAATGCACTTTGTTGCATTAAAATATATTCACGGACTCCTTAGTTATGGACACATTCGGCGACTTTCATTCAGCTTTGTTCGCGAGTGTATCCACCGCTCGGAGGAGGCCCCGTATTTTAATTAATTGCGAAAGAACGAATCGTAGGATTTATTTGTCCGTCAACGATCCTATAGAGAAAAGTCCCCTCTTTCGAATGCACTTTGTTGCATCAAAAAATATTCCCGGACTCCTTAGTTATTAACGATTATTCGGGACATTCATTCAGCTTTGTTCGCGAGACTCACCCACCGTCGGAGGAGGCCCCGTATTTTAATTAATTGCGGAAGAACGAATCGTGGGATATTTTTGTCCGCCGATGATCTTATTGAGAAAAGTCCGCTCTTGCGAATGTACTTTGTTGCATTAAAATATATTCACGGACTCCTTAGTTACGGATACTTATTCGGCGACTATCATTCAACTTTGTTCACGTTTTATTTCAAAATCCTTTAAAATAAGGAGAATACTTTGAAACAGTCTTCGAGTCACTGATTCTAAATATCCAGTGGATAACGACCTCCAAGATAAAAAGACTTTCGGGAAAGGAATTTCCCTACGCGTTGCGGCGGAGCTAGGCGTGGTCGTCCCGGAAGATCTAATTAATTAAACCGGAAGTTGAGTCGCAAAACAAGTGCATCTCATCCGCGCCTTCTGTCTCTCTCTCTCTCCCTCCTTTCTCCATCATCCTCTATCTCTTGTATAAAAGGAAGTTTACGGTATTACGAACTAACTTTCGAAGCAGCGAATCACATCGTTCCTATACTCTCTCGAGGAAAGTTTCGACACGTATGTCGAACCACTTGCACGTTCTCGGCTCGCAGTCGCTGTACAATGAGATAGGTGCGGTGGTTTAATTAAAGAAGGCTGCCGCTGAAAATGAGAACGTTAGCCTTGGACGGACGAAGCGCGGAACGATGGAGAAACTCGGCGAAGACAAACGGGTTCGAAGATTAAATGAAACCAGTCGATCTCGATTGTTTGAACACCTCGAACTGTAGATTGAAATTTACTCCCGTCGTAGGATGACGAAAGGAATTGAAAAATTGTGGATTTTATCGTGAACCAATAATCAATTAGCCGGAAGTATTCCTGATACTTATTGGTGCATAACGATGGGAACCAACGAAGGAATAGAAAAGTATAATAATGAAATAAAAAACGATACCCACATTTCCAATGTATTTTGCGATGTGTTTATCATAAAGGAAATCGTTTTAATAATAATTAGTTTCAAATCGTAGAAAGAATTCAATGAAAAATAGAAAGGTATGAGAAGTCTACTTTGGCAAGAATACTAATAATCAAACTAATACAATCATTATTTTATTTACTGTTTTGCCAAGGTAAAACTAATTCTACACTCTAATGCCTGATATTTTTAACAAACAAGGCAAACTCTTTTTAACTTTCTGTGTTCTACGTGCTCGTTGATTTATGAGGTTCAATTTCCACAAGTTCCCCAGTGATTAATCTGCTTTTAACAAGTAAGAAAGTAAACGGAATCGGATGAATGTCATCGAGCAGTTTATCGTGAGTTTACCTCATCCGTGAAATTCTCGACGGTTGATTTATACGTTAGAAGCGCGTGAAGGAGCTTATCGAGAGACACGTATAAAGATCCCAAACCTTACATCATCGAGTATATAAACCCAGTACGATGTCCTCGGCGTCATCGTATCCGTAGATTCTGGTTCAATGAAATACCCTAAAGCAAGGGATCAAGTATCTCCGGGAACCATTCATCTCCATCAATGCACCACCTCGTTTTATTCGAACTCCGTGCTCATCCTCCGCGTTTGATACGCTCTCACGTAACCGTCCTTTCGAATACGTAAAATTAGGTCGCGGTTAAGGCCTTTATTACCCCGGAATTATACTTTCCACGGGGTTAATGTATCAGACGCTTATCAGAATCTCGCCGAGATATCATTCTCTATTATTCTCCGCTGTTAGTCTTCGATATCCTGCTTTTAATTAGTGAATTTATATGAATATTTAAGGATAGATAATTTGGAATTTTAAATGGCACTTTCACGAGGGAAATTAAATCTTAAGATTGTTGGGTCCAAACTCGAAAAGCATCCTTCGAATTGAAAATCTATTAATTTCGTGGTCGACAATTTATCGTCTTTTACTTGAAATAATCAGCGTAATACAATAATGAAAAAATATGAACGTAATTATTATAATACATAGTCGAGTACGTTATTAAGAGTAATCTTATATTGTCAAGAAATATGACATAATAAATTATATTGAATCGTGTCGGGTAAATGAAAATATATGACGTGTATTTGAAGCCGCGATGGGACGATGCCAGAGTACACCAGGACTAGTAGAATCACGGGGCCGAGTGCCGTTGGAGGAGATGTGGATTTCGCCGATCGACGTAAAGTCCACTCTCGCCTATTCAGGCGGTCACTCGCTATTCTCGCCGAGTCCGAGTCCGGTGACATCACGGGGTCTGACCAGCACCGGAAACAATGTCAACGTGAACAACATTGCAAGGAGCATGGACAGCCCAATGAGTGCCACCAGCAGCGGCCAGAGTTGCGAGGATCCGACCGCCAGGGCTCAACAATCCACTGTCACCCAACCCACCCCTACCAGACAATCTGCATACTCTGGTAAGTCTTTAATACTTGCCTGATTAAGCTCATCCAATCATTGCCCTTCGTGCTTAAACTCTGAATTAATACGAATGAATAATAATAAACACTATCCGTTCTTAAATATGTAGATATTATTAACCTGTTAACCTGGGAGGTCTTTTAAAACAACATCAACGGGTACTTTCAAGTTAATAATCAAATAAATCGAGATGTGCGATATGTTTATTAGGTCGTTCCATAAGTAATGTCATTTTTTATTTACCACATAAAACGGGGTTATTATGTTTCGCTGATATGATTATAGGAACTTCTCTTTTTGTATCGTAAAGTGTTCATTATTGAAATATGTACTTTTACAAAATTGAGAAGTGTGGATTCGAGTGACGAGTTAACTCGTCATCTCTTGTTAACGGGTTGAATATACTTCGATGCGTTGGAGCACCCTATCTATGAGTTTTATATGGGAAACATCTACGTAAGTTATTGCAGATTTCGAGGGAAAATTCGGGCTATTCGCGTGAAAAGAAGTTGAACGAAAATATGTCGGAATAATAATACGTACGGACATGAATGATAGCGTGGGTGATATAAAGGGAGGGAATAAGGGAATTCAGAAATGTGCGGAGATAATGAATGACGAACGGCGGTTGGCGTCAGTCGTAAAATAGAATCGGCCATTAACTCCGATAGATAGGATTGGTGGTAACGATTTACCATGTTCCTACCGACATTTATATAACCCTCCGAAGAATAAAAATCCAGAACTTCTTCTTGGAGCTTCCAAGAAGAGTGTGTACCTTCTTACAAGTTCGAATCAGTAGATAACAATTTTACTTGCGTGTAAAGATCCTCGCGTTCGTTTAAACTTACGTGAATTCCTGGGATTCTGTCGTTCGAACAGATACTACAAGTAGAAAGACTATTATGCACGCGTCAATTGAAAATTGGAAATCGATTGACACCTCGTCAATGTTAGCGTATGACGTATAATTAAAGTGGGTGATTCTCGTAGTAATTCGTATTTCCATTCGTTTGTTCAATTAAGACTGATTCTTTAAAGCCCATTACATCCCTGTTCACGAGCATGTGTGCGTGTCGTTTAAAAGTGGAAAGTATAAGATATTGTAGGATGTAGATACATAATTATTATTTCGCCGGTAACTAACTTCAAGTTGCCAAAATCAGTTCTAAATGGCCCAAATCGATGGTATATGATGTATAAACATATTCTATGACGATTTTGGGTCGGAAGAAGCGGTTTAAAAAATTTTTTGAACGAAAAATGGGTCGATCCAAAATCGTAAAAATGTGAAGGGGTATACCTTCAAAAATTCTCAAAAATTGAAAGTCGCCAAAATCGCTCCTAGACCGTCCAAATCGATGGTATATGATGTATAAACATATTCTAGGATGATTTTGGCCCGGAAGAAGCGGTTTAAAAAATTTTTTGAGCGAAAAATGGGTCGATCCGAAATCGCAAAAATGTGAAGGGGTATACCTTCAAAAATTGTCAAAAATTAAAAGTCGCCAAAATCGCTCCTAGACCGTCCAAATCGATGGTATATGATGCCTAATGATGTTCTAGGACCGTTTAGGGTCGAAAGAAGCGGTTAAAAAATTTTGATTGGTCAAAAATGGGTCGAGTCAAAATCGCAAAAATGTGAAGGGGTATACCTTCAAAAATTCTCAAAAATTGAAAGTCGCCAAAATCGCTCCTAGACCGTCCAAATCGATGGTATATGATGCCTAATGATGTTCTAGGACCGTTTAGGGTCGAAAGAAGCGGTTAAAAAATTTTGATTGGTCAAAAATGGGTCGAGTCAAAATCGCAAAAATGTGAAGGGGTATACCTTCAAAAATTCTAAAAAATTGAAAGTCGCCAAAATCGCTCCTAGAGCGTCCAAATCGATGGTATATGATGCCTAATGATGTTCTAGGACCGTTTTGGGTCGAAAGAAGCGGTTAAAAAATTTTTATTGGTCAAAAATGGGTCGAGTCAAAATCGCAAAAATGTGAAGGGGTATACCTTCAAAAATTCTAAAAAATTGAAAGTCGCCAAAATCGCTCCTAGAGCGTCCAAATCGATGGTATATGATGCCTAATGATGTTCTAGGACCGTTTTGGGTCGAAAGAAGCGGTTAAAAAATTTGTATTGGTCAAAAATGGGTCGAGTCAAAATCGCAAAAATGTGAAGGGGTATACCTTCAAAAATTCTCAAAAATTGAAAGTCGCCAAAATCGCTCCTAGACCGTCCAAATCGATGGTATATGATGTATAAACATATTCTAGGATGATTTTGGCCCGGAAGAAGCGGTTTAAAAAATTTTTTGAGCGAAAAATGGGTCGATCCGAAATCGCAAAAATGTGAAGGGGTATACCTTCAAAAATTGTCAAAAATTAAAAGTCGCCAAAATCGCTCCTAGACCGTCCAAATCGATGGTATATGATGCCTAATGATGTTCTAGGACCGTTTAGGGTCGAAAGAAGCGGTTAAAAAATTTTGATTGGTCAAAAATGGGTCGAGTCAAAATCGCAAAAATGTGAAGGGGTATACCTTCAAAAATTCTAAAAAATTGAAAGTCGCCAAAATCGCTCCTAGAGCGTCCAAATCGATGGTATATGATGCCTAATGATGTTCTAGGACCGTTTTGGGTCGAAAGAAGCGGTTAAAAAATTTTTATTGGTCAAAAATGGGTCGAGTCAAAATCGCAAAAATGTGAAGGGGTATACCTTCAAAAATTCTAAAAAATTGAAAGTCGCCAAAATCGCTCCTAGACCGTCCAAATCGATGGTATATGATGCCTAATGATGTTCTAGGACCGTTTTGGGTCGAAAGAAGCGGTTAAAAAATTTGTATTGGTCAAAAATGGGTCGAGTCAAAATCGCAAAAATGTGAAGGGGTATACCTTCAAAAATTCTCAAAAATTGAAAGTCGCCAAAATCGCTCCTAGACCGTCCAAATCGATGGTATATGATGTATAAACATATTCTAGGATGATTTTGGCCCGGAAGAAGCGGTTTAAAAAATTTTTTGAGCGAAAAATGGGTCGATCCGAAATCGCAAAAATGTGAAGGGGTATACCTTCAAAAATTGTCAAAAATTAAAAGTCGCCAAAATCGCTCCTAGACCGTCCAAATCGATGGTATATGATGCCTAATGATGTTCTAGGACCGTTTAGGGTCGAAAGAAGCGGTTAAAAAATTTTTATTGGTCAAAAATGGGTCGATCCAAAATCGTAAAAATGTGAAGGGGTATACCTTCAAAAGTTCTCAAAAATTGAAAGTCGCCAGAATCAATTCCAAATGGCCCAAATCGATGGTATATGATGTATAAACATATTCTAGGATGATTTTGGGTCGGAAGAAGCGGTTTAAAAATTTTTCTCGTTAAAAAAATGGGTCGACTCAAAAATGGAAAATGGTCAAATTCGTCAATTATGCTCCTCAAATAGCCCCGCCATTACCTATAATTTTCACTCAGTATTTAAATGCATGTGAACTATTAAACCACAAATTAATGACTACATGGTATAATACGAGGATTATTTCATCTCCCTGAATAGTTCATCTTATATGCGAATCCTATTATCGCAAATGTCCCGTTGCGCAGTGAGCTATTAGTTAAATGCATTAATCAATATTAATCACTACGACATACACACAGTAATCGATACTGGTATTCGATGCTAACCACACTATCCACAGTTATAATTTCAAGTATATTTATTTATAACCAGCAAGAATTATTCCACGTGTTCCATTAAAACTGTATCGCGCGCATAACTCAATCAACGTTGAAGACAGTAATGAAATTATGTCATCTAACGAGGCAGTTTTCCATTTTCAGGTATCACCAGTACCAGCATGGCACAATTAGTCGGCGAGGGTGCGCAGCCATTGTTGGGTACTCACGAGGCATTATTAGCTGAAATCAAACGTCTTCGGGAACGTTTAATTTGCCTGGAGACTGAGAACGCAGCAATGAGCGTGAAATTAAATCAGCAACAATGGGAGGTTGAGCACCGTCTTGCCGAAATCGAGATGCAGATCTGCGGCGCCAGTTCGACTTCCAGCGTAGAGGACAACAATGAGAGAAATCGAGAGAGCATCATTTAACGAGAAACTAGGCCGCGAGAGCGCGGCAAGACCAAGATCGAACGGATACGTCACTACCTTGGAGACACCACTGATGATAGGTATGTTGAAACTCTCGAATCTTCAATTCTACTTCACCCCCCAAAGATATCAAGTAGCCACAGCAACTAATTAACTAATTAACAACATATATAAACAAGCCAGGTAACAGAATACATGAGATAACATCGTTTACAGGCACACGGTAGATGATCAAGAAGAACCAGACGGTATCCGGATATCTGGAAGATCCAGCGACACGAAGTCAATCGGTAGCCTGAGTCAACATTTCTTCGAGAGCGACGAGGATGAGAAGTACTATGGCACCTGTAACGGATACTCTTCGCAACCAGGAAGCAAATCGAATTTGCTTCTTTGCAGCGAATGCGATCAAAAGAGTCGTACATGTACTTATAGACCACAGACACCTGGTTCCAATACCGTGAGATATGTCGAGGAACGCTTGGACGCTCGACTTCAGGATCCTGGGATATCCCACACTTATCGAAGTCCAATTCGCATGTCTTCCCCTCGGTCGTGTCACGATCAAGATCGAAGTACACAATTGTCGTCATCACCCAGATCGGTACATTACGATCAAGATTATCAACGTCGACGAAGTTTCTCGAGGAAGTGCGAGGATAGAGACGACGCTGATGAATACGAGGATGCGGAGCAAGAACAAGATGACGATGACAGTCCTATCTGCGAACTCTGCCATGGAAACGGCTACGTCGTGCAGTGCGAACACTGTGATTTCGCCAGTGAAGGTGACTTGATATGTTTCCGTTGTCAGAGTGACGAGGGATCATCGAATGGGCAACATTGTCCACGTTGCGAAAGAAACGCTAGGTTACTTGCTGGTAGATCAGGTGCTCAAGCCGGTGCATCCTCCAGTGATGAAGGGTTACACCCTGTGGATGCAGTGGTGAAGATACAAGTGAACGATCGCATGTTGGATGGTGACTCTGATGAAACACCTGACAGCGATCCTTCTAGCAGTCATCATCATCAGAGGGGCACTATGGAAAGATTGGATACCATTGTTGAGGCGAAAGGTGATACTGCCAGTGAAAACGACGAGGAAAATGGAGGCACGAAGATCAACGGGACTAGCAGCGCAAGATATCTCAATTACATGATCGTACTGTTTCTGTAAATACACGGTGTTAAGGTAACTGCGGTCGAGCTACGGAACATCGCGCTAAAGAAGAGTACAGCCTTATTGGGAATAGCGATTGATTCGTGGTGGTTAATGTGAGTATCGTTATGTCGGGGGGGTGGTAATATTCTTTGGATTGTATACTTCGATTTATGAACGGTGGTAAAATATCAGTGTGGTACTATTATGATATCTTACTGTTCTTATTAACAACGTAAACAGTATAGTATAATAATATTGTATATTCGCTGGAAAATATGCATATTATACTATATGTGTATACAAGTTCGGTAACTATGGTAGTGTAACAACAATATTGCACATTTGCATTATTCTGTGTTATGAAATATAATTGAGCTCGGTAGTTGCATTCTTTGTCGGGTTACATGGGAATTAATTGACGGTTGTTTTAAAAATGGTTATCCAATTCTTTTAAACTAACCTTAGAAGTAGTACGTTGCCAAAATATCATTGCCAATAATATTAATCGAAACTCGTAACATTCATTTTTATATGCGGTGAGCTTTAAACAATTGGCTCCAAAGAGAGTAGCATAATATTTTTCCTTTAAAATCGTTCATTTTACGCGAAGCCATGAAAATTAACGAAACCATTTCGTTCTAACTGATAAGAGACTGTATATTAAAATGAGAAGATACTCGTTAAATAATCAACGAAATAGATGGCCGTAGAATTTGAGATTCCTCATCTAACTCCCTCACTTTTACGGTGTCTACGATTTATCAAAGAACCGGAATTACAAACTTGCCGATAAACGAGAATGAAACATTCGATTCGGGGAGAAACATCAGGAAAATATTGTGACAGCCAATGGGAAACGAATAATTTCCTACGATATATCATAATGTATTTGAATCACATCGGACTCCACTTCTCATTGAGAAACTTGAAACTTGCTGCCGTAAGATACGCGAATCTTGGTGCCGAGGCTCGACCTGCATTGTAAATATACTGCCAAAAAAACATACAATTACGTTGATCCGTAATCTGTAGAGCCGTATAGGTTAATAGGTAGCTTATAATAATTAAGATTCAGGAACAAAAAAGTAGAGAGAGGGAGAGAGAAAGGGGGACAAGTTATATTATGTTCGACGTGCACAGTGTTGCTATGAAAGATCCGTGATGCAACGATCGACACGTTTCCATGTGTGACCTTTAGAATGGGTTTCTACAGAAATTAGATTCTCTGCGATATAAAACATTCATATACATTGCGTGCATAATTTATTTTATCCAATAATTTAGTACGTTAATTCAATATTTTTCTTTAAATAAAAATAGCAGAATTTCCTGTTCTCTGTAGAATTTCGTTTGTAAATATTCTAGTACACTCAATTCTGTTTTTACACGATAGATACGTTCCCGAAGAATGCGTGTAAAAAAATATACTGTATCTACGGAATCTTTCGAATATCCACTTTATTATTTGTAGAAGGGAAAGAATGTTATTTTAACTTTTGTTACATTTTTGTACAAAACTCGTGTAAGAAAAGTTCATTGTTTGATGTAGTCTCCTATTTTAGTTAATATTTTTTATGCAGATTTACGTGCTGCAGAAATATGGCAAGTTGATGCATTTTACCGAGTAATTATATCAAGTGCATTTTATCAAGTAATCGTAATTTGTGCACAAACCCATACTAATTCATGTTCGGGACCAACTAAAGCCACCACCTGCATCACTGTTTCCAGCTTCCACTCTCATCTGTGGTTATCATTTACATCATGTACCGTTATGTAAATCAGTGTCACGTAGCAGAACACGAAGATAATGAAATTTTCATAATTAACTATAGTTATCGTGGAGAATTAAGAATTATGTAATATCCACGTTAAGAAGTCAGACATCCTCCCTCGGACGTTTCGATATAACGTCATCGGGAAACGATTAAAATGCATCTGGTTTCACTCTTGTATGGAAATTAGATAATTAGCTCACAGATCAGATCGATTCATTATCTCCATGTCCTTGCACGATTTGAGTGAAACAATAACGGAATAACGGAAACCACAAGAATGTAAGAATGACGAACATTACCACTGCAAAAAAAGGTTGATCCTTGATACATTCGTAACATAATAAAAAATATAACATACGTTATCATCTTGATAAAATTTGATCGCGAAATTCAACGAACAGTGATAAGGTTCCTCGTCCTTGCATCAAAGAAGTATCTTCTCCTTTAAGAAGGCCTTGACGGGACCGAATTCGAAAAATCAAAACGGGATCAGGACTCCCCCCACCCCTGCACTGTATTTCCAACTATATTTATGTCATCTAATTCCATATTGAAATTTTCGTGTGGCCGTCATTTTTCATCTCGTCTCATTCGGCTTCGAATTATTGTAAACTGTATTCTCATCTTTCATTAATGTTAACAATGTCGATGGCTAATGCTGCGTGAATTATTCAAATTTGATTTGAATATTTATTATCGAATATCACCATCGATTGTTCATTATTTTTGTGATCTCATTACTTTCAATCATAAATAAGTTCCGATTCTTTAAGATAAAGTTTATTCGCCAATAAAATTGCAAACGTGACACTTCAATTTTTAAATTTAGAGTGAGACACAATTTTCTAATAGCCAATAAAAAAGTTTAGTTCGTACGAAATATAATCAGGCAATTCTTGGAACAACAATTAACCACCATCTGCAGCGGAACTTATTTATGACTTAATTCAATTTTATTTTTTCAATTACCTGGATAAAGAAGATACTTAAATCGAGTAGAATATATTTATTATAGTTAACAATTCAGCGAAGAATTATTACATAATTATCTTCGAATCGGTATATTCTTTATCCTTCACATAGCCATCGAACTCCAATGGCGTTTAATCGCAAAATATTATAAACGCATGTACTATAAACAAAGGCAAAGGAAGAGTAAGAAACGAGCAAACCGAAAGCCACGTGCTAAGAAACGATGAAGGAGATCAAACAAAATAATTTCATTCTCTTGATACGAAGTATTTGTAATAAGCATAGCGATTTTTTTCATATTTATAAATCATCGAATAGACTATCGACTATCGAATAGTTAAGTAAATTTTTTTAATGTTCATCCCTACTTTGTAAGCGCGTAGCGTATTTATTGCTGGAACATACGAAATTCCGATTCGCTGGAGGAAACAAATGGACGCCGTGGGTGAACGGAAGTGATGCGGAGGAAGTAAAGAGAACTAGCGTTTGAATCTCGAGTTTTGAAAATTACTAGGATCATACCATCTGTATGATAGCCATCGCGATAAGTACTACCACAATTAACGAGATAAATACTAAGGGATTGATTAATAAATATCCTCTAGATCAGTATCCTCTAAATGACCCTACCTCGATGCAAGGGCGTAATAACTCCACTCGAAGTCCTTATCTTTATCAAGAAGAGTTGGGTTCCTGTAAGAGTAGCAATTAAGTGCTCTTATTGTTAAAGAACGCGATATAAATTATTCCAAGTATATAAAACGATTATAATTCCAAAATTTTATTGTCCACGTATGTTATATAATACGTTATCGAAAGTTCGTTGAGAGAGAGTTTCTAAGAGAATATTCCAGTTCTATTCTCCTTTCATACTTCTTTTAAATATAAGAGAAAATTGTATAAAGTTTAGTGTTTACGTGAAAACATTGAAATGATTCCATTGCGGTTAAGGATACTTATTTTAATTAATGTGGCGATTAATGCTGGTGATGGAGGATCCGGAAGTATAGTTCGAGTTACTCCGCCGTTGCCGCCAGGTTTTGGGAATATTATTCTACTGCCACGTTAATTTAGAACACTCCCCGTAAATTGATGAGGATTTCTAAAATTAGAACGAACTTTGACACCATAGACTATATCTAGTCCTATAAATGTGATTGGTGTGTCATGGTGTGATACGGGACGCCAAAACAATTCAAATCTCGCCCCATTTTACATCGACATAGGACCATTGTATTTATTTCCACTTTATTATCCGTACGTTCCTGATGTGCATAAGTGTAGGATTGTTTATTAGTGATTTAATGAAATTAGCATTTAGAATACGAGGCGAGATTGTTTATGATCGGGGTGTAAAATGGGGGATGATTTTAATATGGAAATTAAGCTGGAAAAAGGGGGTTCGTTTAATCAGCCTTACTTAGACAATTATTATCTACATTATTACACTAAATTGATATACGTGTAACATGAATGATTTGTGTACGTATGTGTATATTAATGTACTTTAATTATAATCCCTGGGAGAATGATGTGGACAACGACAACCTCTGAGCAACGTGTAAGCTTAATATATTAATAGACGTGTATATAATTCATTTAGATCGTTAAACAGCCGATTAATTGGATACTCGTTTATTTGTATTATCTGATTGTGAATTATTACGAGGCTTCTTGTTAGGCTATTTAAATGGCTGTGATACCCGTACACTCATTATTTCATTGTTGTAGCCCATTATTGATATTTCGACGTATCGATCGTTTATGTATTCCACTGATATCGAACTCTTCATTTCTTTTGTTTTTGCCTCCTCCTTATCATTTTTGAGACGCTCCATTAATCATAAGCAATGTGATATCTCCCAATAGATTGTCTTCGGAAATTTTATATTATCTCGTGAAACTTTCTATTGTAATTCCAAAGTGAACTTCCTGATTATCGATGATTCATTAACCCGTTGCTCTGAGTCGTTTTAATTATATAGTGTACTATATAGTCGGAATGAGACCATTAAGACTATACCGCTGACAAGAAAACACGGTTCGTGAACTTATCAATATTGTAAGCCTTCCAATGTATTATCATGTGTCGTGGTTTCAGGGATGCTGTATAATTATCATCAGCATAATATATTAACCGTTATGTTAATGTCAAAAGTGAAAAACATAAAGCAATATTTCAATAAGAAATCGAGCATCAAATTTTAATTTCTTATGTTTAATATACTTGGTAGATTTCGAAAATGAAAATTAATCTTATTACTTGAATGTTATGTTATAATATTAAAATTGCCTGTGTTATATATTTGCTAGTATTATGAATTATATTGTAATATTAACACGCGATGAAAAGATGGCATCCTTGAAACTCCCTTATCACGAGCGCGGATCTGATATCGAGTTGACTCCGGCTCGTAAAGATTTTTATTGACTTTTGAGGAATACGAATTTACACGATCGCCGGCACTGCGATTGATCGGATCATCTTTATCGTATAGAAAATCCCCTTCGCAACTGTTTGCATGATATTGATTTTATTGAGATATTTATTGGTGTTAAAATGCGGAAAGAAATATGTAAAGGAGATCGTAAGTCTCGTGTTAAGATACTGGAAGTGATTCGCGGAAATTTGTCAACGATCAAAGGCGCGATATAGTCTCCGATCAAAATATCAATTGATTGGGTTGAATCATGAATAAGTTCGATTTGTTTTTTAATATAAACTCTTCAACAATAAAATGAACTGCAATGGACTTTAATCCAATATATTCGCCGTCGTTATTAAGAACTTCTTACCATTATTGAGGCAACTTGTCGATTCTTTTTGCGTAAAACTCTGGCAGTTTTGAATAAAAAAAACTCCTCGACGAATGGAACTTATTTATGACTCAACCCAATGTTGTATTCGACTGTATCTTGCCCACGTATGTCACACGCTCGCCTAATTAGTTATTATCATCGGTTATCGTACCGTGTCATATGTTTTTCCAAAATGAAATCCTCCAAAGAAGTCAGTTATGCAAAATTACGAAACACTTTCTGCTCATTTTGCGACCGACTAATGATAATGATAAAAAGGCTGCTCAGGTGCCAAGTCTTTTCAACGTCTTCCTTAATAATTTTCACGAGAGAAATCTTTCTTGGTTTCTATTATTAATTAATTATATTATATACAATATATTGCAAAGAGAATTCTAAAGTTGTTTAAAACGTTTAATGAAGCTCCAGTACCTGAAGAATTCTTTTGCAGTATGAATAATTAATATTGTTGCAATGCGGACATTAAGTTTGATCGGAATATATTTTGTCAGAATAAGTTTGTTACTTTCAGTCTTTACTCAGAAAGATAATATAGAGTCATGCGTGCCATATTAATAGATAGTTTATAATAATGAAAATCATATAGAATTAATTATATTAATTATTGGATATTGATAACACAGAAATATTTTCAGTGCAGAATCCCTCGTGAAATAACAAACGTTTGCCAAGTCGAGTGTCTCCCTACATATTTTACTTGCCAACGAATTCTTCCACTTATAATTATCCCAAAGTGATTACATAAAAATACTGGACAAACAATCGTCTACAAAATGACGCAGAAAGTGAACGAAATATTAATTTAAAGACGTTAAAACGTTAACATTAAATCATTTAATACAATTTACGTAGCAGACATTTTTTGAAAGGAAATATTTGAAGATAGAAATTCGATTTTGAAAAATAAGGTCTTTATAAGTTTGTCAAAGATGGCTATCCTTGGCTACCATTTTCATTAATATTTCTTTGATCGCTATTCAGGAACGATACATTTCTCTTAAATTATTAAATGCTTTATCTCTTGGTAGTAATGGTAGCCAATAATAGGTCGAGTTTTTAACATGTAAATCGATTAATCTATCATCATTATTTATTATTAAAATAGCGATATTCCGAAGCAGACGCAGACGATATAAGAGACATTCCATATTCTTCGTTTCGCTAATTGGGTTCTCCATAATCGCTGAAAATCGGTGAATTACCCGAAAAAGTTTAAAATATATGAAACAAGAGGCGAGACTCTTAATGAATGGTCACTCAGGAATAAAGTTATAATGTAATAGCAGTATAATGCGATATTGAATATTGACATTTAACGAACGACCTTTTGTAAATATGAATATAATATAAATATAAATACAATGATAAAAATATATATATAATATAACATGAACGTATATTGAAATCTTGTACAAAATGATTCAAAGCGTGTCTTATGAACGGAGGGACGCCATTTTCTTTGAATGCAGAGAATTATGAACATTATATATACATATCATTTAAATTTCCTATTTTTAAAAATGAAAGAAGTTGCACACAATATACGATCTCTTCTTCTATTTACCTCTAATTTAAAAAATTGTAATATTATCTAATTTCCATTAATACAACAGTTTCGTTAAACAAGCTATCCATTCTGTATTATAAAAACATAAATGTTGTTTATTACAATGGAGGGCAACGAATCTGTTTGATTTTGAGAAAAAATCGTTTCTCCGAACGTATAGACGATTTGCATCACCCTGTACATATTACGATCACCCCAATAAAAAACAACGGGCCTGACAATGAGCACTATCGAAAATTAAGAGATAGGTGAGAATCTACGAGAAAGTGCATGAAAGAGAACAAAGGTGAGCATTCAACTTTTTTTATCAGAAATTGACCAAAATGTGGGCGCTAAGGAAACAAGCCGCGCTAATAATAATTAATAAAGAATGGAACATTGGTGAAAGGGAAATAAGTCACTTTGACGGCCCATTTTTAGAGTGAAATAATTTTTAAAGCGCTTCCTACGACCCAAAACATATGTAGGCATCATATAACATTGACTTTTTATCGTGGAATTGAGGTACCTTATTAAATCAAGTACCGCGAGTATCGCTTATGCTACAAACTTTTAAAATCTCTGAAGCAATTGGTTCTCTAATAAAATAATTTTCAATAATAAGATGTGGTGTGACAATGCGGAGATCATATATGCCACACGCGCACACGCATTAGTGGATGATTAATTTTGTCGATAAGGCAGCATAGATGCAAGATGGTAACGCTAAATAAAAGATCATTGTAAAATTGTAACATAAATCCTGTCTTAAATCCTTGAATTTTTCATTGATCAGAATTTAAGAATATTGAGTAATGAAGTTATTATTATTTTCCACATTGTACATAGATTATCGTTATTTTCGCAGTTTCTGATAATTGCTGTAAATTTTCTTTTAAATATCAAGTTATATCAAATAATCTAACAGATGTAAGAGTTTATAAAAAAATTAATTCCATGTTTTATTCTTGCACTTTTGGTACTAAAAACATGCAAAAACCGCTATTCAAGTTTTTTGTGGGTAACGTCACCAGTGACACGAAAATCGTTACCGAGTCCTAGGACTCGGTAACTCTGGAATTACAGATTGGCTTGCCGTGCTTGGTCTACTTATATCTCGTCTGTGGTCCAAGGACTAGGAGTCAATAAAGGGTGATCCTCTTTGTCGGAAGTCAATCGATAAAAAGTTTCGGGAGTTGGCAGGGAGCACATATTTACCGTGTACGATTCCCAGACCAAGATTTCAGGTTTATTAATTGAGGAAATTTAGCATTAAAATATCTCGCGTATCTTTTAAACATCGCGGAACGATAAGTACGAATTAGCCACGCGAATGAAGTCCAACATTCACTCACCATTTCTAATGAGTCATTGCCTTGTTTCCGAAGAATGTTACATAACATCCGTCTAACAAACGGTAATTCTCTTTCGAAGCACCAATGAGATCGTTTGATTTGACACATCAGAGAATATGGCTATCTATATCGTAACATTATCACAAATATCCAGCTTGTATCTGGATCGAAAACATACCCGAATTTTCGTAACATATCTCAACAAAGCAACATAAATATGTAGTGTAATGCATGTCGACAAGCATCATACGATAAACGATGAAATAAATAAATAAAGAATTAGATTTCACAGTATCGTCTATCAAGGCCTCTTGAAAAGTAATGCACATTAAACGATCGCGAATAATAATCCTACTACACTTTCAGCTGCGATTACGCATGTTTCGTAATCAATGCATACAAATAACACGGTAAGTTCCAACGGAATTTCGTCTCGGTGGACTTTCCTTTTACTCTAACGTAAGATTCTTTCAAGTATTTACGTTAATCGTTGATTTACATAAATGTCGAATGTAAAATCGCGCGGAAGTGTACCGTTTTTAAATAAGGATTGTATTAAATCCAAGTCGAATTAAGTCGTTTACTACGAATTCTTTGCATGTACTTAACCAAGGAAAAAGAAAATGCATGGGTGTGGAGATCTATTGTCGCTGAAAGAAAGGTTCAGTAACAGTAACTCAGGGCCGTAATAAATTCTTTTCGTACATAGGTCATTCGAGTATCTCAGATTCCCTTGTTCCTTTCACCTGGTTTCGTGGTTACTGGATCATTGATCATTTCCGATTATTTCGACAAGTGTCATGTCGATAAATAATGACAGAATTTGTATGTAGTTATTAGCATCATACTGACACACGATATTTCATATTCGGTTAATGATATTAGTAATTATCACTTAGTAGAAACGGGATTGAAAATTGGAATGCAAATACTAATGAACGCTAGAACGAATGCAGTTCTTAAGTTATTATATCGACATGCTTTGAGACGTTTCAGTTAAAGCCGATGTCTTTACCGAAATAAAATGGTAGTTCCCACGAGAGCACGTGGTCCAGTGTAGCCAAATAGTTTGAGAATAAAACAAACAAATATGTTCATCATGATTTAATCGTGTTATCTTGAACACGATGATAATAAATATAGTGAGCAGCATTGAAAATAACACAACTCGGCACGTAATCGATCAAATGCCTTTTGGTTAAGTGTGAATGATTTCAATATTTCTCTGATAATATACATTCTGTATTTACAAAAGTTCCTTACAATATTGCATTATGTATTCTCAATTCGAGTCACAAACATCGGGTAAGAGTACATATGTGTATATATATTTACATTGAATCCAGCAAGATCGCATCCGGAGAAATGATCCGGTGAAATATTAATTCGCAGGGCAGTCGAATTCTATTGCACATGGATGTTTGGCATCTTAAGATTTGATGAATTCAGGGTCATACCATTGAACCTGATGTTACAGATGCATGACTGCATCCCTGAATACAACGAATCGTCTTTTCTTCTCTTTTCTCTTTGGCTCTCTGTCTCTCTTGTAGCTGCACGCGCATATACATACACATATCCTAGGATCGCGTATATACATATATATATTCGGGAGCTCGGCACGCCTGTCGTTGCTGCGTAACCGTAGCCTCGAAGCCAGCACTTCGATCCCGTGAGGCTCCTAATTCCAGTCGACGCTGGAGTCTAACATAATTCAAGAGTATTAATCGAACAATTCCGAGCAACTTTGTTGCGCATATTTAAAAATATGAAGAAGCATATGATAACAATAAATCATATTAAAAGGGAGCGTGGTTCGTTTGGGGAGTGATCGATATAGGGGTACGCTGGGTTCGAGGCTGTGGCCGGGAAGTCGTATGCGCATGTCACTTCACTTGGACGATCTCTTTCTGTCGTGGCATCTGGAGGTGAGTGGTTGTTCGTGGATTTCGCGCAAGAACATAATCCGACGATTTTCTTACCGAGACGGTATCATCGGACGTCAGGTACGGAATATAATGGCGAAAGAAATATCGAAGAACTGTGCTGTGCTAAAAGTTATCGGAGAATATTGTTTTTTACGGTGAAAAACGACATTGGAAGAGTTAAGCGCATGGCCGAGTCCGCTGTACTCGCCGGCTGTTCGAGTACGGATCACATGCTGCCGCTGTTAAACTCTCCCTAAAAACCCTTCCTTCGTCGAACCTGAGGAATCCAAATCGATCGTAAAAAATCTGTTGTCTTTCGAAAATAAATGACGAGCTTAAATCGAATGTTTTAGCACTTAAAACAGTAAAACTCGGGTTAACCGGATGCACTATGGCGGTCGCGCTTGTCAGAGTCTGGAGATTCGGTCACGAGTTCATTTACCGCTGGAATCATTAGTGCGTTTAATATTCCTTTAATGGTGTTTTGTATAAGTTGGAAATTTCATCGAAAAGGTGCAATAGCGTAGTAAAAGTTAAATGGGTCCAAGACTAATTACGGTGCACGAATTACAATGCTGGAAATCGTGTGCAACAACGACCTTGTGGGACGTCTCCTCTCCGACAATGGAGTTCGCTTGCTGCTGATTTCCAGCGTAACAAATCATTCAAATGATTTATTCCCGATGTAACACTTTCGAAAAGTGTCTTTGTGATGACAAGTGAAACATCCGCGAAATAAAAAATGATGTAGTGCAAGAAATCGGCAAGCCAGGACATTATCGATGACGCTCGTATAAAAGTCTAACATTAGGTTGCACAAGATTGATACACTTTTACATTTCTTGCGACATAGGATTCAGTCAGTGTTGAAACTATTGGCAATGTACTAATTATTTACAATAATGCATGTACATTCCGAATTAAGATGTTCGACGTTATTAATATGTTTAATGAAACTTAAAACGATAATTTGAGTAGCCGAAATATTTATTGTCGTACTAACGTATACAAACTGCGGATATTTTTTTCCGTAAGGAGTTGCAGGTTGCAATGAGTTGTTTCCATGCAGTTTCTACCGTTAATATGCTAATAGAAATTGAGTACTTTTAATGAATTATAGTTTTTTTGAATAGAAATTGGAGGGAGTGATTCATAACGTGGCATCGTGTGATGCCAAGCGTCACTAAAATCGCGGCAACGTCGCGCTGTTCTGGCCATGTATAAAATGGCTGCCAGTTCCGTTCTCGAATATTCAGATTTTCGCCACGTGGGCACACAAAATTAAAAATACCCGCCGCTCTTTACTTATGTAAAATTAAGCTTTTGAATTAATATAATTGATCTAAGATGCACGTACTTCTGCGGCATATTTATAAAACAATCCTGACAAAGAAACTTGAAATTTTTTCGGCCGCACGGAACAATTTGAATATAAACACTATAGTTTGGAATCGATGAACCGTCTCTGTAATAATCGTCTCAAAATAAATTTAAAAATATTAAATTGTATAGAAAGCCGTTTTTATAACCGAACTTTTTCTTACAGTTTTAGCCAGAAAAGAATCACCAAAACTACACCATGGGTAAGGAAAAGACTCATATTAACATTGTCGTCATTGGACATGTCGATTCTGGCAAGTCCACCACCACTGGTCACTTGATCTACAAATGCGGTGGTATCGACAAACGTACCATTGAGAAGTTCGAGAAGGAAGCCCAGGAGGTAAACTTATTAACCAAATATTTATCTACCTGTAAAGTTAAATTTCCAACTATGAAAATTAATAATTCGAAATTGAATGATTAATTTCGATCTATGAAAATTAATAATTCGAAATTGAATGATTAATTTCGATCTGTGAAAATTAATAATTCGAAATTGAATGATTAATTTCGATCTATGAAAATTGATAATTCGAAATTGAATGATTAATTTCGATCTATGAAAATTAATAATTCGAAATTGAATGATTAATTTCGATCTATGAAAATTGATAATTCGAAATTGAATGATTAATTTCGATCTATGAAAATTGATAATTCGAAATTGAATGATTAATTTCGATCTATGAAAATTGATAATTCGAAATTGAATGATTAATTTCGATCTATGAAAATTGATAATTCGAAATTGAATGATTAATTTCGATCTATGAAAATTAATAATTCGAAATTGAATTATTAGTGTCACTGGTAGTTTGTTTTTTCTTGGTACAGTGATAAAAGATGCTCCAAAAGCATTTATCATTGAGTCTGTTCTCTTATACTATACAAAAAATTATTTATATAAAATGTTTTGTATTGTTTTATAGATGGGCAAAGGTTCCTTCAAATATGCTTGGGTATTGGACAAGCTGAAGGCTGAACGTGAACGTGGTATCACTATTGACATTGCACTCTGGAAATTTGAAACCTCCAAGTACTATGTCACCATTATTGACGCTCCTGGACACAGAGATTTCATCAAGAACATGATCACTGGTACCTCACAGGCTGACTGTGCAGTATTGATTGTTGCTGCTGGTACTGGAGAATTTGAAGCTGGTATTTCGAAGAATGGACAAACCCGTGAGCATGCTCTGCTCGCCTTTACTCTTGGTGTAAAACAACTCATTGTTGGTGTCAACAAGATGGACTCCACTGAACCGCCGTACTCCGAGGCCCGATTCGAGGAAATCAAGAAAGAAGTATCGTCATACATTAAGAAGATCGGTTACAACCCCGCCGCTGTTGCATTCGTGCCAATCTCTGGTTGGCATGGAGACAACATGTTGGAGTCCTCCTCCAAAATGCCCTGGTTCAAGGGATGGCTCGTTGAGCGCAAGGAAGGCAAGGGTGAAGGAAAATGCCTTATTGAAGCTCTTGATGCCATCCTCCCACCAAGCAGACCCACAGACAAAGCCCTCCGTCTTCCCCTCCAGGTGAATTTCCTAATTGACTCATTAAACAATTACACAGGTTCGAAAATTAGCGGAATTAGTTTCATTTACTATTACGATACCGTTATTATTTTATGATGAGAAAACTTCCAACTCATTCGCGGTTTCCACCGGAGGATTTTTATCCGTTGATGGCCAGAGGTGTCTGACTTATTTCACTCTCTCTAAAGGTTTGATTTTATATGAGGACATATGAAAATACGTTCGATCATTTTTACAGGACGTGTACAAAATCGGTGGTATCGGAACGGTACCAGTCGGTCGTGTCGAAACTGGTCTTCTGAAGCCTGGTATGGTTGTCACGTTCGCTCCAGCTGGTCTGACGACTGAAGTTAAGTCCGTCGAAATGCACCACGAAGCTCTCCAAGAAGCTGTTCCCGGTGACAACGTTGGTTTCAACGTAAAGAACGTCTCCGTCAAGGAATTGCGTCGTGGTTACGTCGCTGGTGACTCCAAGAACAACCCACCCAGGGGAGCTGCTGACTTCACCGCACAGGTGCGTTACAATTTATACTTGAATATATCGATACCCAACTTATCGTTCGTAAACAAAAAATTCATTCTCTATATTGGCACAATGATGAAAATACGTTTGGTTTCATTCGCGGTTTCCACCGGAAGATCCTCGATCTGGTGATGGCTGAACCCGTCTGAGTGTCTATAAAAATTTTAGTCTACTCGTTTGAATGCATTTAAGATTATTTGGCGAGAAGAATATGGGAAGAATGTTTGATCAAATATGGAATATTATTTTGTGTTACAGGTCATCGTGTTGAACCACCCAGGTCAAATTAGCAACGGTTACACTCCAGTGTTGGATTGTCATACCGCTCACATTGCGTGCAAGTTTGCCGAAATCAAAGAAAAGTGTGACCGTCGTACCGGAAAGACCACCGAAGACAACCCCAAAGCCATCAAATCTGGAGATGCTGCCATTGTAAACCTCGTCCCCAGCAAGCCCATGTGCGTCGAGGCTTTCCAAGAGTTCCCCCCATTGGGACGTTTCGCTGTCCGTGACATGCGTCAAACGGTAGCCGTCGGTGTCATCAAGGCCGTATCTTTCAAGGATGCTACGGGCAAGGTCACCAAGGCCGCCGAGAAAGCCCAGAAAAAGAAATAACTAGTTTCCGTACCTATGTATCGCCGGATGGATGTCGGCGTATAGTAGCTGAAGTAGTTTACCTTCTTTCACCATGTTATTCACGCGAGAAGTGCGTCATGTTGGTGCCATCGCGTTCGGTACTGTTTCCTACGAATTCGCAACCTAGATGTAAGAAAAATATAGTTGGTGAAGAATCGAGACGATTAGCCGTTAGTGCGCACGAGACTGCACGTCCACCATATTTTTTTGGTATCCGCGTGTTCCGTTTATCAAAGTGGTTGCTCCGTCATTTCTCCCATCGCAAGGAATTTCGTAGGAAAGGTAATCGATCGATCGATGGTCGTCAAATACGACTATGATGTTACTCTCTCGCTTGTATGAATTCCATGAAGAAAGAAAGTAAACTACGCGAGCTATTATAATAACACCTGTTTCACAAGAACATCAACAAACATAATTTAGCTCGGCTTAATTATATTTTCTAATTATTATACGGAAATAATAAATCCTATATCTGCGATACTCGAGAAACATCCCATTATTATTTTTTTCTCGTCATTTACTGAATATCATTGTCATCCTTGTCGTATAAAAAAAAACTTCCACACTTGAATTACGAGACTTACTATCTTCAACACGAACGTAACATCGTACCTACTGATCCAATATACGCGAAAATACTACAAAATGGATTTAGTTGGGAGCAGGGACCTGTTTTTTATCGTTATTAGTTTTCCATAATTTGATTATAGTAGATACTGAATTTCTATCTATATATACTAATCACTTTTTATGGAATAGTACTTTATTGAAATCTTTTTTACACATTCTATATTGAAGGAGGATTACAAGCGGAGGGGTAGGATTATTCCGCTGCAATAGTTCAGCAATTTTAACCCGCGATTTTACAAACCGAGGTTGGTAAACAACTGTTTTCTGTACATATATGATACAGCAATACCGAGTGAAAACAAATAAAGAACGTGCGGAAACAATTATTAATTAATTCTCTTATGTGAAACTCCAGTCATCTATGATTCCCACACCCTTATATAGGTCATCAAATATTTATTGAAAGTATATCGAGCAGAGATATTACAAGAAAGAACAACAGATTATTTTAAGGTTATAAATATTATATTATGTACAGAGTTTTTATACAAAATTCATATTTTGCTCACTATACACATGCTTACACACACGCCTATATATTATCATACGCGAGATCACGCTACTCCAAGAACAGCTGTGCGTAAAAACATGGCCGCGCTAAGAACGTGCCTTTCTAATTTCTCGAATTTCGTTTCTCACAACGCATTGCCAGCATGCGGTGTAAGTTTAGGTTCCTTCCTTAACATTTCTCTTCATCACGAGTAATAAACAAAATAAAAAATGAACGCGTTATCGTTGATATTTACCGGTAAATATCATAACCCATCATACTTAAATTCTCATTTAGTTTCAGCAGTCGCGGAATTATTTCGGAGCTCGTATGCGTCGTGATGCGAAACGCCGAAAATTAGCGGAGGAATATGCTCCGCTTAGATTGCGGATGGTAGCCCTGAAACGAAATGATATTTTGCCCATCGAACTTAGGGTACTATTTCGTTACTTTTAACTCTATTAATCCTGACGAAACAAATTTATATTAACTCTATAGCTCCATGTAACTTGGAAGTCGCATACTTGTCTATCCGTATCTTTCTTTCATTTGATTTTTTCGTTGCAATCATAATTATAAAAGTATGCGCAACGATTGTCACCTTTTTCGGTGTGTTTAAGTAATAATTTCGTTACTATTTTCTCGCAATGTACCTTTGCTAAAATCGTGTTTAACTAGATTTACTTTATACGATGTCCTTTTAGACACAAACAAAATTGGGCTGTAGAAGGATAATGTGAATTTGATCAATAATCAGTTAATGTATCTGTTCTGATTAGAGGATAAGATATTTTCATCTACATTCTATGCAGACATATTTCTTTCTCTTATAGGATGTTGTGGAAAAAGAGTTCCAAGAGAAGATCCCTCGCCAAACTGCTATTCAGCAGTTAACTCAAAGGTGTGTCTTCACATCTCGTCCACGTGGTAATGCTATAAGATGGAGATTGTCGAGAATCGTATTCCGTGATCTGGCTGATCATAATCAACTTGCTGGTATCGAACGTGCTATGTGGTAAATCCAAAACTCCTATACTTCCATCTTGTGTCGCATAATTTGAATGTACTGTAGTAAAACCAGTTGTAAAAAACTGAATGAAAACGAATAAAGGAATACTAGATTAAGAATTAGATTAAGAATATGTAATATAATGATACATAAAAAATGTGGTTTATGTGCACTCATACTACTAGCATACTCATCAATTGAAACCTGGTGATATTTACAAGTGATTGTGATACAGTGTCTTATTTCTTGCAATTTTATTAAGGTAAGTTATTATTCCATTGATATTTACATTCTTAGAAGTACTTGAAGATATCTATGATTACATCATTTGTTATTGTCTACTACATACAAAGTTTCAGTATTAACATTTTGCAGCATGGATCTCACAATTTCCTTCACAGCAATTCGAATTCGTAAAATTCTATTATCTATTATCTATTTCTCCAAAATAAAAATCGTCTGACTTTAACTCGCGCAAGCCGTTCAGAATTATTTAGGTTCAGAAAATTCATGTCGATTTTCGGTAGTTTTTCGGCGAAGAACGTGACAAGTTCTAAGAAGATGGAATCTTCAAGTTGCATAAAAAATGGAGAAAGAATGTGAAACAAAACGGTGCATACATAATTGAATAACTATAAATCAACATATAAAAATATTGCCTTTGAACTTTCAGTAAAAATCGGCATATACTTTTCCGAAGAAATCAATTCATTTATAGAATATCGCAAATAAAACATTGCTATTATTCTTGATGACTCATTAGTTACACAATAAATATATGGGTTCTTTTTTGTAAGATCTGTTTATATTGCATTTATATGTGTAAATATTTCACAACTTTATTTCAGATACTACTTTATATTCTCATGATGAGAATATACTCCCTTTACTGCATATCAGGAAAACAGTATAATCCTTGTCCCTCGTGTACAGTCACGATATATTTCCTATACGTTTGAAATCGAGCGGTATGTTTGTGTACGAAAGCAATAAAAAAATATGTGTGGAAAAGTTTGAATGCGCCTAACGCGTGACTTTATATCTCTGTTATGAAAGTAAGGGGGTGAGAAACAAGTAGTACGGAGACGTATCTGATCAGACATGCATAGCGCAGGTCCGCCTAGTTCATCCTCGAGGAAGAAACTTTTTTCCCCTTTTCCTGGCTAGTGTACGTTCGCATACTAACGTAGTAATTTCACTCTTCCCCGGAAAGTTTGACCTGTTGCGTTTTATAGTTTTTATAAATTACGAATATCCTGTGAATGTTCACGAGGAAGATGGCTACGCAACATTGTGGGTAAACTATGTTACTTGAAGTACAATTACTCAGGTTTTACATAAACTCATTACTGCTTTGCTTTTCGGGTAGTCTAATGTCTATAGTACTTTATTCCGTTATTAATTATTGTTTGCTTATTAGACATATATTTTTAAGCATTTCGTACTGATAATGATATCGGTTTATTTATTGGTTTTAATTTTAATATTGTTTTATAGCGGTGGAAGAGATTATGGTGTCACATATTAAGTGAAAGTAATGTTGTGTGTTGTTAGAGTGATTATAATTATTATTTCTTGCATTCCGTAGATCAGATTTATGTAGCGTTGCGATAAAGGACTTCTTAGTTTTGCGAAGCGTCAGCATTCTGAAATCGATAATTATGATCTCATCAGTGAGAAAGAATAAGTTACAATCCCATATTATGTGCAGCGTGCAATTCCCGAGATTAGCACTCTCGAGTTATATAACATATTGCATCTGGCAGTAATTATAATATTAATGTCACATTTCTAATATTAGTGTGACATTTCGAGCCTGATTTTAGACTTCCGCGGAAATGAAGTTTGTTACGGTCCTAAAAACCTTACATAACAAATCAATTTAACAAACAATACAACCTGCGGAAAAGTTAATCTTCAGCATTCGTATTACAATAATTTTAATAATTTCATGAATACGATATTTTTCGGCACTCGTAGTGCAACAATAGAAATTGAAGTGTTTCTCCTATTATTAATTATATTTCCACGAAAAAGATAGTGGCATAAGTATTAAAGACGTCATCTTTTAACAAATAGAGTTGAATATGTCAACATATAACTTTCCCGGACAAACAAACGAGGACTAAGACTTTAAAAAAAGAACTGCATCGTAAAAAAAGAACAGGGATCGTTTGCAATGATAGGGCGGCACAAAAGTACACAGTTCTTGATAATTAATTAATTAACAGGATACTGCGAACGAACATCGGATATTCCTTATATCGACGATTCCGCGTATTTCACTCTCGAAAGTAGTTTGTCATACTATGTCAAACATTACGCGTTTCTTGCAAAGTTGAGACGATGAAGTCATTTATCACATTACAAAATTGTTGGTCCAAACAATATTGACAAAAAACGACTGTCTTAACATCCCTGTTAAGAAAATAACAAAATAAGTCTCAAACTGATACTTCGATTAATTATTATCGCTTTATATTCTTTCATTAACACTAGAACAGCGGACAATATATTTAGCTACATTTATATATCCAAGTATGCGTCCTTAAAAATAAGGATGGATGGAAAAAAGTAATTAATCGATTTAATTACATCCATTACGCAACTTGAGCCGCAAGAAATCTCAGAAAATGGAACCGTTTAAAAAACGTTTTTATTCAATTACACTGACCCGCCATTTTGGTGGTTACCGTAGTTCTAGTGTTAAATAACGTAGCCTGCGTGTAATTATTATAATAATAAATAATATAGCGTCAGCAGCAATATAATTTATCAAAAGAAATTTGTATATTTTTGTTTACTTCACGGAATAAGCTGCTAATAAATGAAATTCATTCCACTGGAAGGTACGGCTTGATTATATAGAAGAGTGAAAGTTGTAATGGTCGCTTTTCCAAATATCTACACGGTGGGCCAAGGCATTATGTTGAAGGCAAAGGCCGCCATAAACGAAGCCTCGATTAGTTCGAAGAAAAGCAGTTCTGGCCAAAAGATTTGGCCATTTTTACTGCAGCAAAAAACCAGTAACGTGGAAGGTTTACGGTTGCAAGATATTAATGGTCAATGTCATCCAAGACCACGGCCGATGCTGCGAAATGGCCACTTGAATGAGGGCCATTTTTCTGCGAAAAGCCACGTGAGATTCATTAATAATCCGGTAACGTAACGAATAACATTTTTCGCAATACAAGATTCTACAATTAATATTGTTGATGTGGTGACTTCGATATGTCGATGATCAAAAGTACCATTTCTAGTATTTACATAAATAATATCATCATTCTTTTCAATATCTTAATTATAATGTATTATTATCATTTAATCATTTTTGATCGACAACAATAAGCAATATTAAATATTATTTATGAGAGATTATATATTATACATATACTTTAGATATATATTATGGCCAATCATATGGTACCAATTTAAAACTATATAACATTATTACTTTGATAATATTTTAATGTTTATATTACGATAGATCGAAGTATATTTAATTATAAATTTTAATTCAATATAATCTAATAGATTGTTATTTGTGTACTTTATAGAATCCGGAAAGTTTTCATTGCGCGATTAGCTCGATTTTAGGACTGGCCCAATTATTCGGCTTACTCCCCTTAACCGGAATACGTTCGCCGACGCCAGTGAAATTACAATTTATTAAATTTTCATTTCTCACTGCCTACGCCGCTTCCATTACCACGATGTTATTAGTTATGGCGATATTAGCTGTTATTCATATGATAAGGACCCTAAACGCCCAGGCCTTTGAAGTGCAAGGTAAATAGATAAGACTTACACTCTTTGTGTTTTACATAATTTATTATTTGTCCAATAAACGCTATTTCTATCACCGCAAACTATTTCGCTACACGAGACATATTCATCTTGCAAATAAAAAAGAATTGAGAAATATATATTACGCGGATAAATATTAGATAAGTAGAAGCAGCAATATTCATATATTTTCGTTATCATAGGATTTCTTTGATCTCATAATAAAGAAATTAAACACTAAAATATTTATTGACCTTTTGATAATATTAAGGAAATATATTAATTAGGGGCTGATTAAATTATTTTAATATCAAACTTTGATATCAAATAATGTTTCCTGCAAAATTAAAGCATTCTATATTTAAAGACAACATGGAATAGTGTCATCTATGTGATTTAGGTCAACAACGAAAATGTACAAAAAAGGGGAATGATATCATTTCACGGGAAATTAGAGGGTGCTGTATTTAAATACGGAACGGAAGGGTGCTCTTTTATCGCTGAATATTAATCGGAGAATTCGATGCCATTAGGTGGAATCGGTGCTGCGACCGCCGGTGCAATTTTCTATGGGAACAGCTTATTGGGTGTGATTATATTTTTCTGGTTGTCCCCACGGTGGCCAACCCTTCAACGAGACTGGAGAGCCATGGAACAATTCATAGACAGGTCGATGTCGCGATTACTTATTCACAGGAAGCGTGACACCGGCAGTCAATTAACAATCGTGTTTTCACTTGATTTCCGCACGCAAACTTAATCGCACACCATTAACCGTCCGTACTGGAAACCATAGATAACAGATTTATTTTCGTGTCAAACACGGGATTCCGTAATAGCGCGAGGTTTTTACGAGCCATAACATTAACCCTTTTTACTGCGTTTTTACAAATGTGAACTCGTTTTAAGACATTTTTATGCTAGCTATTGATAAACTGCAAACGTTCTTTTTGGATTTCATATATTCTGTTCCATATTTCTACAGTAGCAATATATTTTGTTACTTGCAATTATTGAAAAGTAACAAAGCTTTTTTCATTTCTTTATTAGAATTATCGTCGCTATCTGACAATATTCTAAAATCACTAACTGCTGAAGCGCGTTAAAAAAAGACGCATAAAACGAGACCTTACTGTATTTTATTTCATCATTTTAATCTATATATTCTACTTTATTCCATTGCATTATTTATATATACAGGTAATCCTTGTACAACGCGATATGTTGTTTACTCTGTTCGATTAAATACAATTTCAAGAACGATCAAGTAATTAATCTTACGATACAAATTTAAGAAATTATTTTCTTAATGTAATTTGCGCGGCAACAGATAAGACTCAAATTTTTATCTAATTCTCACGAGCGCGTATCATCTACAGAGTACGAAGGGTTAATTATGGTTTACGATATTTATTAATATTTATGACTCGTACAAGTGTCGGAAAAAATACAGCTTGGTTTCACGTTTAATCAATATGGCGGAGATACTGAATTTAGTAATATCACGTGAGATAACTGTGTGTATTGTTTTTGCAGTAATAAGTCAGAAAGTCCCCGGCTTCGCTGGAAGTTTTTTGTCATAACTGGCATTGTTCTAACCTTGGCTGTCGTCGAACATATTTTGAGTATTTTAAATAACACCGAGGGTTTCGAGAAATGGATTACAACTGATAATTCAACTGTCGGTAGTTATCTGCAGTTTTATTGCGTGAAGAGTCACGCGTTCATTCTGCAGACACGTAAGATTTCCATACGCGTAATTATAATGTAATTTGATATCGCAATGCATTTTACAATTCCATTTTCAGTGGAGTATAATTTTGCTCTTGGGATATACATTTTCATTGTCAGCAAACTGGCGACGTTTACCTGGAATTTTACCGATGTTTTTATCATGCTGGTAATGATCGTTAAGAATATTATTCGTTTATGAAATCATTTTCTTGTATTAACACGTTAACGTCCGGAGACATAAAAATATGGTATTCTTTGATTGCTTGTGAAATGTCGTAGATATTAAAACAAATCTATATAAAAATCTATATAAAATCTATATAAAAGTAAATTCAATATTTAAATAAACAAACAGCCCGGACTGAAATGTGTTTAAATAATAAGCTACTGCAATAGGTTCTTTCGGAAAACGAGACTTTTGTTTATAATTTCCATCCATTCGCATAATATGATAACATAAATATCGTTAACGCGATTGTTTAATGCTAGAACTACCAAAGGAGTCACAATGACTTGTCAGCCATTTTTAGTTAAATTATTCGAATATGCCACGGCGCATTGTTTGAGGTTTAATATACTTTGATTTTGTATACATAACGCCAATAATTGAATCCATTCATTAATTTTCATTCTTCAGCTATAATTTATATATAAATAAATGTGCAAGTATAACTGAGTATATGTTCGGTAGTTCTAGTGTTAAAACATAAATAGAGATGAAGTAACGGGTTAAAAGAACCACGGAACAATTGATTTATTAAGTTTTTACGGGAATCGTTAGGTATCCACGGGTCTGGCTGAGAGATATAAATTTTTAAACAAGAAGGTTATGTTTACTGTAACTAAACAACGGTTGCAAATCGATTGGCGGGAACTGCGCGAGGATTACGCTTGTTTAAGCTCGATGGTCAAAAAAGTTGACAATGATATCTCACCGTTAATATTACTTTCCTTCGCCAACAATTTGTATTTTATCTGCTTGCAACTACTCAATGGACTCTCGTAAGTGATTCCCTTTTTAATTAGTTTCATTCCGGATTAATATTGCATATAATATTAATACCTAGATTTAAATAATTGTTGCGAATTTCATAGATTTTATAGATCTTAGAGATCTTCTAGGTCTTCCGAATTTTGCAGATCTTCCGAATTTTCCAAATCTTTTAAATTTGTTAGATCTCCTACATTTTCCAAATCTCCCGGATCTTTTTTAGATCTCTTGGATCTATTAGAGCCTAGCAAATAATGACATTTTAATTTCCGAATTCAGAAGACCCAGCGACGGCACCATTTTAAACTTGATATATTTCTTTGGCTCCTTTGGTTTTCTTATTGGTCGAACGTGCGCCGTCACTTTATTCGCCGCAAGAATTAACGATCAAAGTAAAGTCGCTTTACCTTATTTATATACTTGTTCGGCATCCACTTATAATATCGAGGTAAGAAAACCTACTTCGTGCTACTCTTGTCGATCGAAATATCTCAACCGGAAGGGCACAAAAAAGCATACCAAAAATATATTTGTAGACGGAAAGGCTGCAGCATCAACTCACCACGGACGACATATGTTTAACCGGATTGCGTTTCTTTTCCATCACGAGAAATTTTATGCTTGCAGTAAGTAATGACATGGAACATGACCGATAAAAACTGGAATTTATGAAGAGATAAAAATGGATCTAATGGAAACATAATTCATCATATTATATAGAATCTATTATATTCATTTACTATTATATACAGGGTGCACCAAAATCCATTTTTTCATTCCGAAAAAGTCGTATATTTTGCTTCGAATAATTGTTACATTCTTTCTTTTTCGAAAACAAAATTTATCCCAAAAAGGTATTCTAACAATTTTTCATAGCAAATTAGAAGAAAACTATTTAAACTGATACATAATTTTCTATTCGAGGCTTGTGTTTATATTTATTATTATTATCAAATTAACTTAGTTAAAAGAAATCAAAAGGTGTCTTTTGGCACACCGTGTATATTTTTCAAGATAATCATTAATTAAGAGAGTTTTATTTATAGGTAGCTGGTGCTATAGTCACGTATGAAGTTGTGCTTCTACAATTTAATGTAGCAATGAATACATAAGGAATAATGCATTTTTTACGCAATTACTAACATTAACATTACGGTTACTACTCAATAGAATTATAAACGACTGGCATTGTACTTAACGTACTACGAATTTAAAACGATTCTTACCATTTCTAAGAAAAACAACGATCGTTCTTGCTTAAATCCGCAACCTTGTATTTATTTAATCACCTTTAATCACACGAATCATTAATAAATCCACAAATATTTAATATTCGCAAAATCTAGAGATGGACCCCGATCCGCTTGTTGTAAAACAGCCGTATATATAATATTTTATATTTTTCATTATTCTATAATTATTAAATAAATACGCCACTACTTTATCATCATCGTGAGAATAAAATTAAATTATTACTCTTAAATTATTACTTTGAAAAAAGAATAAAGTCAAAGTGGCTTGAAACGCGGAATAAATTAAGTAAATAATAGTTTGTTTCAGCGTCTGAAATGAATATTAATAATTAGCAATTGGCAATATATCATCCGAGATGGCACGTGAGTTGCCAACATTTTTTGCTATAAATAAAAATCGTCTAACTTTTCTTACGTCACAATTTTAATATAAATTTGAAAAGAGCTTCAAAACATGAGTGCGCGGATTGTGTCTCGGCAACTTTAACTAATTTTTAAACATATGTGCAAATTTATTTTGCAAAAGGAATTTATATCATTTTATTCGCAAAGGTCCACAGAATTCTTTGCGATTTATGAAACCTGTCTATCTTTTATATGTTCGTCACAAATCCTGTTCAAGTGACAAAAATGACCCTTTCCTTCGAAATTGATTTTTTCGAAAACTGAGGTTGATGGAGTGAAACGGTTTCCGGATTCATATTCAATGCGTCAAAATCTATAAGGATCGCATATTTATTATTACAACTTTTTTTTGTGTTGGACAGTGTCATTGTTCAAAATCTCTTAAATCTGTGAGCAATATATTACTGGATATTCAAAAGAATATTTCTAGCAAATACAAAAAGATTTCACAAGATTAATTCACGTTTTATTGGTTTGTTATCATTTATTCAAGATTCTTACAAGGCTTTGTTATGAACTTAATATTATTTTATACATATCAGGTAAGTGTGTTTACAATAATCCTATATTATTTGTATACGCATTATTACGAACTACTTCAATTAATTTCATTAATGTCAAACTTAAATTAACTTTGATGTCTCTGGAATACTCAGTCGAATGAAATATCGAATTCAAGATTCCAGTTTCATATCCTCCCTTTTATTTATTAAACGTTCTCATATAATTGACCTTAAACATGGACGTAGATCTTCGGAATAAAAGCGTTCTGCATACGAATATGAAAATATTATTATATTTTTTTACGGTTAATTAATTAACGCGAATGCTTCACGTCACAGAATTTCGTGATGTTCAATGAATCCATTTGCTGGACGGAGTTGAATTGAATTAGAACCAATTCGTAGGTGACTATAGTTCCGGCAACCTGTGAGCAATAATTATTAAATATAACAAATTATGAAACATATTTATATCACAGTAATATCGTAGGATTTAATCAAAACAAATCGCAAACATTCCTTTTTATATTATACATAATTTCTATAACGACTGAAATTCGATCTTATGCATTATCTATAAACAAGACAGAACCCTTGAGATCGTAATATCTAAATTTATTATTATTATTAATATCATAGAAATAAATAGTAATTATAATAAAATTCATATCTCTCACCGTTAATACCAGACTCCTCGTTACAGCAAAAAATTTCAGTCCTGTTAAACAAATACTATCCGTTGTTACCTGCGTTAAAAATCTCATGAC
Organism: Nysson spinosus; assembly: GCA_910591585.2. Taxonomy (NCBI): domain Eukaryota; kingdom Metazoa; phylum Arthropoda; class Insecta; order Hymenoptera; family Crabronidae; genus Nysson; species Nysson spinosus. The sequence continues at coordinate 3,832,373 of OU342837.1, read as the reverse complement.
CTATGGAAGTATAAACATTTAGTTGGTTTCCACTGTTCATAGTTTGATTTCTTTATATTACTTTTACAGTTATTCTTACTTCGGTGTTGTAACTGCTCCCCGAAACGCTGTACAAAACAGGAGCGGGTAGCAAGGACTCGTCGTGAATCATAGCCGCGTATAACGAAACCGTGGTCGTCCTTGCCAAAAGGAAGCCGAAGGAGAAGCAGACGTAGATTTTTTGTATGATCCCTCGCATCGGACTGTTTCAACATCGAAATCGGTGTAAATAGAAAAGTGCAACAAAAGTACATAATATTCTATGTTTCTACAGTAAAATACGAGTCGTTTATTTCGAAAGTAGCCTAAATCTATCTGCCAAAAAATCAAGTCAAGTTTAAAACATTACAAAGTAACATTGCAACTATCATAAACGTTACCCTGATTCTTTGCAAAATAATCTTAGTCCACTTTCAAAATAAACAGCTCATATAAGTACCAGATACTTTATTAGGCGTACCGGAAAGTAATCAATTCGGAAGTGAACAATGTTTTCGCCTCGAGAATTTGGATTTGGATTTTTTCAAAAAAGAGAATCATGTCATTGATGAATCGTAGTTAAGGATCACAGTTAACGATGGGTATTAACTAGTAGAATAATGTTGAATATAAACAAGTAAATAGAGTCTTAAAGCTTGTGAAAAATGATTGATTAGTTTTCGATACCCCTAATAATTACGTTTGACATACTTGAAAGAAAAGAACAGCTGGATGCAGATGAAGTAGAGGTCGGTTGCGAAAGATAGTAGAACGATACTCGAGATATGGGAGTCCACTCGTCTGGTTAATGTTGCCAAATGATTGTAGTCGGTTCTAGCTTCGGCCCACCACCATTCTGGCATTGCCTTGACAATCAGATAATAGTCAGTCCAATTAGTTAACACAAATAGTGAGTGCTAGCAGCAAGATTTTATAAAATGTTGGTTTCTGAGAATGTTTCTTTTGTATCGCATTAATATGGAGTACTTTACCTTTCCGCGTACAGAATACAGACGACTATTTAATTGACGAAATTGGTCGGTCAGCGCCATACTTAAAAGGATAAGGAACAGATCGACAAAGTTCCAGGAAAAGGTACTAATAATGTTGATAGTATACACAAGTAGTCCTTTCCACAAACTGTACGACATTTCCGCGAATACCTTTCGGAAATATTATTATTAGTGTTTTTCATCATTCTAGTTTAGAACTTACGAAAATAGTATTTATTAATTACAATGTTACCTGCGGAAACTGCAGCGTGAAAAAGGTAGTCGTCACATCATTTTCATCACGACGATGCGAACATTCCAGAGCACGAATGTAACCGTGCAATATGGAGAAACCGTGTTCCACTGTAATATGATTTAATATTCGTCAATCGTAGTTTCGTAGAATGATCGTATTTCGGTTTATGGAGTGAACTCACCTAAAGCGAATATCATGACGATCGTCGTCATGATTTTGAACTTTACGGAAAGGCTGCGTTTTGAAACCTTTCGATGTCTTCCCATGAATTCTCTTTCGAGTTTCTCCCAAGTTAATATCAGACACGGCCATTGCCTTGCGAGTCTCAGGAAGAGGAAGTACGCGACCAGATACGTGCCATAGAAAACTAGAGAAGCTGGATAATCAAGCGATAACAAACTTATTTAAACAAATTGTACTCAGTGGACATACATTTGTTTAAACACTATGACTATCAAAGCCGTCTAAATGACGGGTGTTCAGAATGTAATGAAAACTTCGAATTCATAACGTCTCATTTTCTGAGATATTCTGCGGATCATGTTGCATTAGAAACTTAATTCAATCGATTCATTTACTTTGACCATCTATCTTTACTTTTAAAGACGTACATTTGAACATACAAATATATCTGAATATTTGACTCCTTGAATTTCTCTTACTGACTATGATTTGATTTTTATTGGAGAATTTAAAGAAAGCAGAGTATCGATAATTCTAAAGTTCTACTCTAAAAACAATTTGTAAACCTTACTCAAAGTGTCCGAATCCACTTTGCCATTGGATATTCGCATGATATTAAAAATCGTCATGGTAGTCGCACCGGCGGAAGCGATCGCAGAGTATAGAACTTTTGGACTCCGCCAAGTAAACCTAACAAATGGAAAGTATTTTATTTGTATATTTCATTATTACTTGATTTATGACCAAATGATTATATATAATTCCATTTCCTTGTATTATTAATACTTCCGTATCCTTGTATTACAGGACTTCTCACGTTTCTTTTCTTAAATGATAATAATAATTATTTCAAACAGAAAACTTTACTAATATGTACTATATAGTTTTTAGGCGGCCATTTATAAGGCCAAGAATTTAAAAGAAAACTTCTTTATTCCAATTGTTCGACGAAACGTTTCGATAAGGTAGTTCTTATCCTCTTCAGTCGATTGAACTGTCTGTTAATATAAGTATAAAGTATATATAAAAAAAAATTGTAACATATCAATATAAGATAGAATATAAGAAAACTTTACTAAACATATTATTGTATTATAGATTATATGTATATTATATATTCATACTATTTTATTTTTCGTTCTAACTTTCAATTATTTTCAGGTGCGCGTCAACATCTTGGAGAACGTTTCGTACGAAACTAATGGATTGCACAATGTGATGTATGAAATAGAAATAAAAATGAAAGATTTACTTGAGATCGGAAGCATCTGAAGTATTAACACCGCAGATAGGAAACATGGAGAACCATTGGGCCATCAGGATTATGGGCCTTATGGAGGAGTGCAAACTGTCGGTTGCCGGATTAAAAGTATCCGCGGAAGGTACGACGGCCGTGGACACTAAGTATTAAGAATAATTCGCTGGTTAATTAATTATACTAATAGTTACTAAAATTGATGCACTTTAACTTCATCAACGCGATATAATTCGGATTGATTTCCGACTCACTTTCAGGAGCCACGCTGAGGGATTTTTTATGGTCCAGCCTGCCTATTGGCAGGCAATTTTTCGGCGACCTAAAAATTTCATTATTTATCATAATTGAAAATTGGACCGCTTAATAACATACAATAATTTCATATTAATTTAATATCAAGCTTAATAAGGTAATTTATATTTGACACGCGTCAAAGACTTAACACAATTCAGTTTCGTTTTCGTGATGAAATATTCATAATTTAATACTATATTTATGATAATATTATGGTATCTCCGCACAATCCAGTTCCTTAAATAATATACAATCATATAAATATAACAATCGGAACGAAAGTAATCACTGTAACTTCACTCTATTAATGAATAAGGCCAGAACACACAACACGAAGTTAATTAATTGGTTGAGTTAATTAGAGTTCATTAATTGCACCGAAATAATTCCGATTTTTCGAGAATTCCATTGTCAATTCACCGTCACCAGATGAATGGATTCACCTGATTTGAGACGCGCCACGGTCAACGATGTGCACAGTGCAGGATCGCATGGCGTACAGAGGTTGAACTCGTTATTTCAGAGTTTTATCATGCGCCGAGGTAAAAGGGTGGAGGGTAGTTTAATAAACACTAGGGACTCGATAAACGTCCGCTTCGATAACCACTGGAAACTTCAATTTGATCGGAACCCATACACACCCGGGACACCTCGCCACCCTGTAAAACTCCGCGACCGAGACAATAAAAACGAATCGTTTTCCATCGGCTGCCAGGTGTGTATTTAATCAGAGGAATAATACTTGCACTACTCTTTTCTTCCAAGAAAAATCCAGAAATGTTCTTTTCTATTATCAGTATCATGTCGAATGATATCTGAACACACGTTTTGATTTATTTTCACAATAGAATTACCGAATATATACTCCGTTATGCTTACACAATTATTTATATATAAATTATGGCTGGAATATTCGAATAGTTTAACTAAAAATGGCGGTCAAGCCATTTTAACTCATTTTGTTGTTCTAGTGTTAATAATATAATTTATATGTTTTCATTTTTAATTAATTTCTTTCGATATCGATTCATGTTTACGAAGTAATTATATTTTTATTTGTATCTTTAGCTTGATCTCTGGGTCTAGTTTCATTATATCTAGCTGTAACAAATTTTAGATAATAATTTTCGTTTAGGAACTATCAGAAAATGTTATTAATTATCGTAAGGATAGTTTCATTACTATTACAAGAATTATATTATGAAGCGTCACTGGCAAGTTCTTCCAATGAAATTAGATACACGTCGGTAGAGTAAACAACAACGCGATTGTTTCATAAAAAAATATAGATGAAAGTGTTTCCAGCGGTTCGTGGAAAGAGCGAAATAATTAGCGGTGTAATCTTCTAAAGAGTTTCATCAACGTCAGCTAGCATTGGATACGTTTTATGATCGAATAAAACAAACTGCAGTACGTTTTTCTACAAACTGCGGTGACCACTTTGTTCGACGAGATCGATTCAATTCGAATAACAACATAGTAGTATTATTATAATAACGCAATAATAACAATACTAAATTATATTCAACACCGATTATATCTACTTCCGCTAACACTTACTGAACACTAATTACGATCGGAGTTTGTTGCTTTCCCAGCGCCGAAGTATAACTCTTATCTTTGATTCTCGAAGGATCCTCATGATTCATTCCGATACTATTATATAACGGTACTTGTAATACCATTGATATCTAAATCCGTCTCCCGCATTATTAATATTCTTTCACACCGAACTCTCCACTGCTCACTGCACCACTTTATTGAAATATCTCTTAAAGAATGTAATATTGAAATACATATTCATCGTGAGACAGTTTTAAAGATGACATTATATTACACCAGAAATCATAACGCAGAGAAGATATGAATAAGACGGGAAGTAGTACGATGCATTTATGGTCGGACAACCGGAAATTACAAGGAAGGAGTATAAGTCGTCGCGTAGAAGTGGCCGATTCGTGGCAGACTGAAAGATACAGTGCATCGGTGAATAAGGTATATATCCCATTGTTTTTATCCCATGTCTCATCAGTCATTGGCTATGACGGAGAAATAATAGACATGTACTACTGCATGTAACTTTATATATGCTCAGACATTTGACATACTTGACACGAATGCTATTCGATGGTTTACTTAACCAGGAATACCCTAGTTTCTATCGAGCATTCCGATCATTCGAACCCTTTCCTATTACGCGTTACATTTCCTGTTTGTAATTCATTTAATTATTCCTGCTACGCGAATTACATTCCGCGTAACTGCGTGGTGACATTTTATTATTGGATCTCGTCACTTCTGTTAATGTCTGATAGTTCTCTTGTTGACTTAGTGGAGGACGTTATTATGCATTGTTTACTTCCGAGAGTCACACGATTGAGTAAATATAATTTATATTTAGAACTTCATTGAATTAATTGGAAAGGGTAGATTTGATAAGCCGATAAGACGCAGTGTTAAAGTTGATAGAATATTTTAATAGTGATTGGCTAAGTGATAGGAAGTTACCTAGGGTTATCTTGTTTCTGTGATTAGATGAGTAAGCCGATCTTTTCTATTGTTTACTTAAACCCCTAACGACTTGTTATATATATCGAGGGAACGGCAAATCCATCATCCCCTTCACCCTCGCTTCTGAAGGATACACTCGTAGATATGCATTGACGATTCGCAAACTGATAACCGACGTGGTGGCATATCATTGGATGTCCGGCGACTACAACCCGATTTCTAAATACAGACTTCTCAATATTGTTTAAAGGTAAGTCGAATAATTTAATTCGAAAGTTTTCATATTTGCATAAAATGGTCAATCGATATGTTCACAAGCGGCTTAATAATTGGCGCGTCCTCGCGATATGATGACAATGTTTTCTAGCACTGTGACACTAGCAATTATTATTATCACGATGCAAATCTTTTGAACAGTGAACGTCTAATTATTGTTGGTTGATAACGTTCATCGTATACGTACGCAAAATGAAGATTTCATGTAGGATGTACTTTAAAAATGCAAGGTCATATGTATTGTCTCGGACAGTTTCTAATGAGTCTGACAATCGTCGGTTCAATCTCCTTTACGTGAGAATGGTTTTAGAGCGTAGGGACGAACGTCTTCCTGACAAGCTGTGTAAATAGAATTTTTCCATTGTCACACCATGTGCATCGGCTTCCAACGAGTGCGCACGATAGTATATAGATCGTGTTCTATAATTCCGACCCACTTTAATATTCTCCCCTTTGTAACTCTGCAAACCGATAGATTCTCTTAGCGACGTTTCCCTCGTCTGTTCTCTCCTTCCACTCGATTCTTCGATAATTCAGGTTTTGGACGCAAAATTAATAATTTTGCAGATTTTATTCATCTTGTTGCAAATCAATGTCACTCTTGCACTTTGCATTGAAATTGACTTTTATTACAATTACTTAAGAAAACAAATCTGTGGGAAAGCTTGATTTGCAAAAAGGTGAATGTGATCTGCAAAAGGATTAGTTTCGAGTGCAAAGGCTGTAAAACTTTCCATTAAATCGTCGAGATTCTCATATTGCAATTTTTTGAACTTTCGATTAGTCCTATTCTACTTAAGGAAAAATAGTCTGCCATTTTTACGAAGTCTTCCGAAACGTGGAAAATGTATTTGCCAATTAAACTCCGAATAGTATTTTCCAACAGTAAATAATGCCAAATAATTCCAAGGGGTTAACAAGTGTCCCAACAAAGTAAACATTGCAAGTTGCAATTGTCAGATTATTCAATCACGAGTACTGCTTGATGAAAACGTATAAATAAACACGAATGGGGACGCATTATTTGCAATGCAATTATAGATTACAATTTTAATATTTGTGCGACATGATTCTAACCGGTTTCGATTTTGATTACGATAACGAAGAGTAGGGTGAAAGATAATAGAAAAGCATAGTTATCCTGCGATCAAGTTACACGTACGAATTATATTATATTTGTATTATGTTCTCATGTACAAGTTAACGTTTGCTGGTCGCCATTGTGTTAATTCGTAGCAAACGCCTGTTTGTGCTTAAATAATTAACTTAATCGCGAAGGTCGTTAATCCATACACTGTGCACGTATTTATCGGGTTTTATTATTCAATGATCATTTTCATGATACCGTAGAACTCTATTCATGATTATACCACGGATTGTTATCTGCGCGTGTAAATACTTGTAGTATTTCCATAATACTTTCCAAGTATTTTCCATTATCGGCGATACGCCAATCGAACCCCGCGTTCTATTCGTGGAAATATCAACAACAAAAATCACGCATTTCGATGCTTATAACATGCCAGCCGCTTTTTTGAAAGTGGCCCAAAACTAATTTTGGAAAGAGCCAGGTAAAGCTGGTTTCGATTACTGACTTTCTTTTATTATTCAAACATTAAATATTGAACTTTTATTGTTCGCAATTTGCACCACTTTCAAAACATGTTTTCAAAGTGAATGAATCAAAAACTATATTCTTAAGAAGATTATTTACAAAGTTCGCGAAGTTTAAGGACTTACGACGAGGTTTTGTTACATTTTTATTTGCATATTTTGGTAGTTGAAATTAATATGTTACACGGAGCTCAGTGCTGTTTACTTGTTTCTTAAAGTCTCTTAGAGAGTCAATAGACCGCGATGGATCAAAGTGTTTGTTAGTTAGTTAGCTTTATAGGAAGGATATAAAAGGGTAGTGTCAGTGTTTTATGCTAAAAAAATATTACTCAAGAAGGCAGCATAACAATAACAAACATTCCTTAGACGAGATTATTATCAGTCGTCGTTTGTCACGCAAAATATCCTATTTCCGAGTTCATATATTTACATTGCATTTATAATACGTGTTCATTACAATCCATCTGTACAAACTTCGAAGTCTACATCATCAGTTGCATTCGAAATCCTTCCGCGTCTTTTGACGCAACTTGCACGGCGTGCGTCATTCAAAGCCGGATAATAATTAAAATCATAATCAAACAATGTATTTAATGAAAGAATATTCTTGCAAATCATCGATTTCGAATTAACTTGTTTACTTCGTCCTCGAACTCTTTCATCGTTCGACGGAGAAATCATGATTTCTCGTTCAGAATTGACCTCGAATTATCAACAATAATAATAAAAAATAGCGGCGATCTTTATCACAATTATCCTTTTCAATTGATGTGGGTTATTATAATTTGTAATTATTATAATATAAAGCTCATTTTAATTCATTACGAACTATTTAAGTGCGGTGGTTAACATTACGATCTAAGTTGTTGAGATTCTCTTATTGCAATTAGAATACTGTTGGTCAAATTGTTTTTGTTTTCTTCGAATTTTATTTTCAATGAATTCGAAATAATCTTGTTAATTGAAATTGGATGCATTATCCAATCTAACTCAGAAGGCGATGTTGAAGAATATCAACTTTGTCGGATAACTTTTAAATATAACAATTGATAACAGATTAGAAGTAGATCGGTTATGCAATTGCAAAATTCTCGACATTTATAATTACAAAGTTGTATTATCAAGGTAAAAGATAAGTTTTCGTGTTACGTCGCATACTCATTTAATATCAGAAAGCGTGTACAACATCTATAAAGACTTACCTATATTGAACGTATAATTAGACCTTATAATTGTTAACACGCTATTAGGTATAAATAAAGAAAAGGCATTACAAAGCTCTCGAGTTAAAAAACATCGATTATCTCTCTACGCGATACAGCATTCAAAAATCGTTTCGCTACCAAAAATATCGTAAATGTCGCCTCGAATTTCTAGGATATCGAAAATAATTCTCGTTGCTCTTTCTAACTGAAAATCGTGCCGAATACCTAATGCTTTTTCTCCCACAAAGAAGAGGAAACAAGTGCTTTATTAATTCTAATGTCATTCTTAATTAGTCTTAACTCGCCTAAACTTAAAATACTGTACATTCCTTCCAAAGAAACTCGCCAATTCGCTTGGTAGTCGCTAATCGTATCGCCGCGAGAACACGTTCTCGTCTTATCTCGTTCCATCCAGAAATCTTATCGCTAGATTTCTCAATGTTCGATCGACAACCGATGTTTCTCGAAGTGATATTTCGTAGTGCGTTCTCCGATAGATTTCTCTCGGACAATCAATGAAGAGTTTTTACAGGAGATTAGTTTACTTCGTATCGTTCAATGCCTTATCAATGCCTGTCTTGGACTGGACTTAAATCCTAATTAAAATAGATCTTACATTCTGTCCCTACTTTGTAAGAAATACTATTCGATAGTGGAACCAACTCGAGATGATCCTCTAGACGAATCATCTCCTCTCAATTCCTAGAAAATCCATTCGCCGGGAAAAATCTCTGTCAAAAATACCCCTGCGAGGACAGTCTTCAATATTCTAGAAATGGCTTACAGAGGAAAAACGATGTAAATGAAAGTAACGCAAGAAGTATGTCGATGAATAAAACATTCGAGATACGACACTCTCGATTGTTGCTTTACAATATAGAAATACTGTTTGTCATTCGCTTATGAGCTTGTCCATTGTCATAGTCACCTCTACGTACTGCAATTAAAGCATATTAAAATTCTAATGAAGTGTACCAATTCCATTATTCACGAGTGTTATCGTAGAATCGTTTTCATATCAGACGGACGTTTCGTCGTCGAAAGAATTACGCAACGATCAGATGTAGCTTTCCCATCTTGATATAAATCTTCGATACAATTCACTGGTCTCGGTGGTTTTTTCTTCGTTACGAAATCTTCTCCATGGAACTACTTCGGAAGTAAGTTTTATATCGAATCTTGAGAAAAATAGAGAAATACTGTCGCAAAAAGCGTGGAACACGTGTCAAGGAAACTGTTCCATCGATCTCGGTACGCTAGTTCGTGTGTTAGTTGAGTCGATGGAAGATTAACTTCTTCCCTCGGAACTCGAAGAGGGAAACTTATACTCTTCTTTTCTCTTCGTACTGTTGACATTCTTCGTAAAAGGCGATTGGTGTCGTAATCAAAATACTCGACGGAAAAAACCTCGTGGTGTGTCAACCGTGTTGCTTCGAAGTACCTGGCATGTTTGGATCCTGTGCGCCACTGTTTGATTGGTCTGCAATTAATCGGATAAAACTTTAGCATTTATATATTACTTTCATTTTGTGAGTGTATTTGAAACCTTTTGATTTAATTTTGCTATCAATAATACTTGACTCCGATCTTTGCATTGAATTCAAACCACTTCAATTCCCCGAAGAAATATATTATTAGGAACGGGTTATCGAATAACGGAAAATTGATTTACCAAGAAGTACTGTTCCCTGATATAACTATTTTGAATAATACCGAAAATAGTGCTTCCGTTACAGATATAAAAATAGAAGAAACTGAAGCACGACATAAATATAACTAAGGATATATATTTAGTATGAAAGACATATATTTCATTTAATACAAGTGTTTAATATTATACAATAAATATATATAACTTATCGATGATAACATTCTATAAATTATCGTTGTAAATACTCTACTCGAAGTCGAACAGGAAATCGTAAAACTACATCGTTTTATTGAAGGCCAATAAATAAAGATGCTACGAATGTTCATTTTTTCAGTAAACAAGACACACCTGTTACCGTGCTGAGTTCTTCGAAGCGATCCGGCAGATCGGAAAGACCTGTTTCGGCGTGCCTCCCAAGGATATCCGGTAACGCGTTTCTTCTACCGGTTCTTCCGGTTGAGAGAAATTCTTTCGAACCATCTCCATTTTCGAAACTCCCTGGAGTCACTGCACCACTCGTCGAGCTGTTAGAATCCTTGGTATCCGGTCCGTTACCAATCTCTTCGGGACTAACGGGCCCCGCTCGTCTCGGTGTTAGCATCTTCTTCAACACTGCAAGCAAACGTTAAGTTTCCTATTTTTATGATCATAATTAATTGGTTGGTTTCACTTCTAAATATTACAGGACACTGTTTAGTATTTTATGCTTCAAATTATTTATTTGCTTAAGAATTTACTTTAACGCTAGAAGCACCGGCGATATATTCAGCTATGTTTTTGTATTTATGAGTACATCCTTAAAAAAAGGATGCATGGAAGAAATAAATTAAGCGATTTATTTATATCCATTCTGCAACGTGAACCGCGAAAAATGTCAGAAAATGAAACGTTATAAATTTGAATAGTTTTATTAAATTCCGAGGACCAGATATTTTAACTGCTTTGGTAATTCTAGTGTTAAAAGTATAATATTTTTAATACGGATTATTGCATAAGTAACCATTCTTTCATCTAATTTATTAAACCTTCATAAAATAATATTAAAAGTTTCCGAGATTTCTATCACCGAACTACGATCGTATATATTGAAATAATACTTTGGAAAACAGGTTTTCTAAACTATGAATTTTAACATAACCAAAAGTAATAAACAACGGACAAGTATACTGAAATATACTACACTATAGCATCATTATTGTACGCTACTTTTATTAGTGGATTGTTTAAGCGATTGTTCACGTGTTCGATATTTGCAACTCGCCTTTTGATAATTCGAGAAATTCCAAATTAATTACCGGGGACCTGGCGGTATTCGGGCAGTTAAAGTGCGACGTTCTTAAATGTAATCACCGAAAACGACTGTTCTAGTCCGAAATACCTGTTCGTAACAGGCAGGTGTTTATCGATGATAAGTTTATCTCGGCTTCGAATAATTCGTGTTCATTTATTGAGACGTGACCCATATCTCCAAGACATCGAGTTCGTTTCAGATAAATAAGTAAATAAATTCATATATAAAATGCTGACGCGCTGGTCAATAGTATATCGTATCGGTGTTTTACACATTTGATGGAAAAATATTGATGAAATTGAATTATGAAAAATTATAGAGTTGATCTATGTACACAGCTGATAAATATAGTATTCAAGGTATACGAATTTCTAATATAACACTATTAATAGAATTGACATAAACATCATAAGCTGCGTTATGTCTAATTAAAACTGTTTCACATCCTAATTAAGCTCTGATTAATAAATTCTTTTCATTTTCACGTGGTTTCCAATATCACGGATGAATAAGTTAATAATCAGCACACGTGGAAAAGGAGTTACGGCTTAGATTAATTAATACAATGTGTACCTGATTTCGGAAAGTAAAATAGACGAGAAACAAAATTAATCCAGTAAAAAATTTCACACTTCAACGGTGGGAAAATATTACTTGACTTTGTACTTTTAACATTTAAACCATCGGGGCATTTGTGTAACTTCTTATCAATTCAATTATAATTAGACGAGCAGCGGATTCGGAATAATTTAAACATTATAAAATAACGAATATAACATGCAATTTTCATGGATTAATAGATATTATTAATTTATATTATTAACGTATAAAACAACGTAGAGTATACCGCTACATAGTGCGGAATTTATTACATTTATTGTTAATCGGAAATATTATTCGATGTCAATCTAATTTTAAAGATATATTTTATTCTCGAGGAATATTACAAATCTTATTCTACGATACATATTCAATAGCAAGGTTTTCAAACAAAGTAATTGTGTACGCAGAGTACGTTGGGTCTCAACGAGATCAACGAATTAGTCAGCCGAGATGTAAACAAACGCCAAACTTCTAGCTACCGGTGTTCACTGTGCGTCGTACTGTGGCATGGAAAGCATGGCCGCGCAGATTTTCTGTTACAATTTACGCGTGTTCCGTGATTTCTTCGGACTTTTCGTGATTAAAAGTGATTAAACGCTTTATTACTAACCGGATACTGGTGCAATCTTCACGCCGCGTGCTCAGATTTGATATAAAAGTACCAAAAGCAACAGTGACGTGGAAGTTACTGTAAGTTAAGTTTGACAAGGACCGTGTTACGCATGTTTTAGGTTATATTAGATAGTTTAAAGTATTTGCCTTATCAAACTTGGCAAGTTTGAGAGGTTGGAGTATTGTATGTCGATCGCCGTAATCTTACGATCGACTACTATACGTTATAATTAACTTTGAGTAAGTTAATTAAAGAGTGTGAATGAACTGGAACTGTAGGTCCGAGTTGCGTATAATTCGGCACGTAAACCTAAGTTAGAATTAATTGACGATATCAGGCTGCTTATGGTACTTCTATATAAAATTTGTTTCGGAGAGTGCATGAGAAAAAGAAAGATCAACGATGCATAAATGGAATTTTACGTGAGTGCATATGGATGTAAAAAGCTAAGAATGCAAGGATTTATGGGATGCTGAACGCAGATAGAATCCCGTAATTGAACGAGGTACGAGATGTTTTTCGCGGACGCAGTCGAAGAACGTCATGGAATAATTCCCGTGGTATGTTAACTTTAGATTTGATTCTACTTCGGTTTTATTAATCGAAATTCTTTCTACTATTCGGTATAACATAACGCTATCCCTATATAACATAAGAACAGAATTGTGTATGCATTATGTAAGCATAGAATACATCACAAATTCAATCATTGAAATATTCATGATCAACTATACTCTGGTTAATATAGACGGTTATTAATATCTTTACGATTAATTACTAGCAAGATTAAATAATACATGCTCAACGTATTTGCACACTAAATCAAAATTAGTTTCACACATTAGCATGCGTTTAATTGATCTCATTACGAGAGCAGGATATAAGTGATGGATACGTGATTTAACTGGTTTACTTAATAATACTATATTTTCGTGCGAAGCCAGTAATTCTACATGGTTGGTTCGTACGTGTGAAAATCAATAACTTATATAGCTGTATGATATATAATATTTCTGTTATCGGAATCCCTTACTCTATCGTACGTGAGCCATTAAGACAACAGACATTAACAGACATTACTCGAGAAACGCAAATAAATTGCTTCATAAACGTGATAGATGCCAGCTAGGGAATTCCAGCGATTTAGAAAATAATTATAGTTCGGCAATAATAAAAGTAACATCGAAAATAATAGTTGAATTATTCTTTTATTCTAATAATATAAAATAATGTAATACATAATATACGCATTGTATTAATAACGTCTAAAGGCAGTATTGAAAATAGTACATTAATAATAATAAAATTCAGATTATTAGAGTAACAACACTTTTATAGAGAGTTGATAGAAATAGGACATACTTCGTTGGTTCGAATTATGAGGATGCGTAATGAATTAAGATGCCAAGTTATGATATTAACAAAGTTAGTCAAGATGGCGATGCGTGTGTTAGATCAAATTTGGCAAGAACACGCTTAAGATACCTTTCACACGAACGAGACGTTTTCTTCGATATCCTTTGAACGTCGAAAAGCCGGAAACGGCAAGGTAATCTGGCCCTGCCACCTTCGAAGCGTTGTCATCTTGCAAAAATTTGTGCAGCTTCACCTGATCGAGTGGTTCTCGTATTACAAAATATATTCAATAACAAAAACCTCTAAGAGTCACTACCGAAGACGTCTTACAGTTGACAGTAGTAAAAGAGCATAAATAAGAATATGAAAAGTTGTACTTTCTACATAAGATTTATTCTGCATTTAATAATCAAACAAAACGTGTTGCTTCCAATTCTGTCTTCTACAAAGAATCAGTTGTTAATATGTAGTGTATAATTTTCCGCGGCTATTAATAAGGCCAACAAATTAGAAGATTAATTAATCAAATTATAAATAAATTTCAAGAAACAAATCATCTCAACTTCTTGGATCTTAAACTATTAGAATACGTAAAAGAAAGAAAGTTTTTTCTTAGAAACAATCCAGATATTTTCATCACTACCGCAGACAAAGGTAATATCTCTGTGTGTGTTAATAGATCAGTTTATACTGCTAAAATGCAACATATACTCAGTGATACAGAAAAAAAAATCTTCTAATTTTTTGGCCTTATTAATAGCCGCTGAAAATTGTACACTACATATTAATAATATTACGGCCAACCTCAACTTTCAAGAAATTGAAGAATCAGTTGTAGTTTAAATATATAATTTGTGTTCGATAATAATTAAAGTGCACTAATCTGAAATTGTAATCGTGACAGTGTTTTCGAGTTAAAGTTATTTCAAACACATTTACGACAGGATGTACTTTTATTTGCTCATTATGCTTATTATAAATTTGTGTGCTCAGTCATGTACGTGCATGATAAAAATCAATACAGACGAGAATGAGGATTTATCTTTTGATATGGATAAGCAGATTAATTAATTACTTATTTGTAATATCCGTTTAAATTACTAGATATGCAACTAGATTAGAATTGCATTTAGCATTGCAATCTAGAAATTGTGTTCCCAGTTCATCATCAACCAATAGAAACAGAAATAGCTTTAATCGACTGAATTTATTTGATTTAAACTCCAATTACGTGCTTAGAAATTTGTTAAAATCTTTACCACCACGCGACCAATTAAAATTTGGAAAATATTCATCCAATTTGATGAATGAAACTATCGGAAATCCCTAGATTTGGCTGTTCAAATTGCTTTGTATTTGATTCGATTTTCAGTTGGACATATTGAAACTTCATAAATTACTTCCTATCATACTTTGGTGCAATCGTAAATCTTTCACTAGCGAACTTCTCGATACATCTTTTCACTGATAATCTTAAAATAGAAGTTTTGCGTGCCAAAGCTGGGAAACATGATAAAGTTGGAGGTGAATAAATAGAAGTAATTTGTGTTGTTCGGTTTGCGTATCAGGGCCCTGCACTAATAGGTATCGACCTGGGCTAGTCAGGGTCAAATATAATTTCCGTGTCAGAGTGCCATGAAAACGATAAATAATAAATGGAAGGCAATCCACTTTCATAATATTAAAGTTTTATTAAAGAGTTCATATACTGATTAAAAGAACGATTTGAGTGCGGACGTTTAAATCGTGACCCACCGGGGACACAAATATTTTGAACAAAATTGGCAAACATTTTCGCCCCAAGGAAACCCGGCAAACAGATGTTGGAGAAAGAATGAATCATCCGTAAATTTCTCGTCGAACATATCGTTTATTTTGTCAAAAATGTTCGCGACAGATATTGATGGTGCTCGACATTTCATAGATTTATAAGTGTCGAAAAGAGATTTATCAAAGTATTATACAAGGTTCGAAATTAAAGGATTTGTATTGCATCCTAGGATGAATTAGACTTTCACCGCGTTTGTTACGTTGGCAAGATAGCGTCCCAATTATTGTGCGATCCCACGTTTATCTTCTTTAACCACGTTTTTGCCAACCCCTCGAAACGAGGCCTCAACGCGATCGCAGAGGGAAGATGAAAGTACTTCCGCTATTTTTAGCAGGTCAGGTAGTCCTTCATGTGGTATATATTTTTAACGCAAAAAAAAAGGGAACGAGAACGAGGATGCACTGTGGCTAGATAACCAGGCATTATTTCGTTAACAAACAATTCCGTGAAATAATTATAACCGGAACAAAAACTATTTGAAAAGCGTACTAAAAACATTTCCTACTCAATGAATTCATATTGCAATATTTTCTCACGAAAGCTGGTATTTCATTTATAAACGGAAGGTGAAACTCGATGCAGTTGAAAGTTAATTAATCCTACATCTTAAAACGGATCGGTAATTCACGTCCAACTTAATTACGGTTTAATTATAAACTTTGCGCGTGATAAATATCTGCCCACGATATGCATGCGTTTTGCATAATGGCTGCCAGAACTTGCGTGTAATATCTGGGTGTTTGTTATTCCATAGCTGCATATACCGAACCTCTCGGTTTTAACAGTTTGTTAACGTTTCCCTCGTTTACTTTAAATAAACCTTTCTGCGCTTTACATTTATGATGCATTTGCAAATTGCATATGCAATTTACACTCGGCAATAAAAACACAGTAGCAAAGTTTACATCTATAAAATACTCTGCCTAAAAAGAATCTATGGCAGATAAAATTTATGAAATGTTAACATTCTAGATTAATTCGTACTACAATTTATAAACTATTTTATGAATACATTATTGAGCGTATTAAGTTCCGATGAAAGCCGGTTTCTAGAATTGCAGGAAACAGAGCGCGTTAAAAAATATCTGAGAAAGTTTTTTTCGACGAAGGAAACTGTGCAAGAGTTCTCGTATAACAAGTGTCCGATGTAGGCTGCAACCCAGTTATTTCCAGAAAGAGACATAATGCAGTCTGTGATATTCAGTGAATGCGAATATGCAAACAATGCAACTCAATCCGCATACGGATTTATTATCAGATTAATAAATGTTGTACCTGACAAAAAAATGCTCGCACTTGAAAGTACGAGAACGTCCTCCACGAACGTAAATTTACTTTATACAACGTTATTTGATTTCCGGATATAATTTCGTATTTATTTAATAGCATGGAATTTTGAAATATTACATTGATTTTAGCGCGATGAATAATAATAATTGGATGCTGATTTTGAATAACTGAGATCAATAATATTCGAGATTGGTATCGAGCGAAGTAATTACTAATAATGTCCTCAATTTTGTTACGTTAATATACCCTGAGTTTCTAGGTTTGTGCGGATTATGCACATGCAACGAATAGCATTCGTAGATACACCTATAGGTGCTAAAAAATTAACTTTACGCGCAAACATATTTTTCCCAGACGTCATTTTCCTTTTCTAATCTGGTATATCTATAGAGCACTAGCCATGCAAGGTTTAAGCATTAAAAAATGATAGTAATCAATTCGTATGTATTTCTCATGAATTTATTAGAGGAAAACAAGACCTACGTCAGCGTCACGTGCCTCGTCGTTTATCTACGACAGAATAAATGAAGGAAAAATAATAGTTTCTCACAGTAGCGGATTTGTCGCGCACTTAAATAAGTACGCGCTCGTTAAAAAGACTGTGCGTTGGATTTCCCAATCTTTAGTAAATCGACTTTCCCTCGACTCTCTTTCTTTACACGTAATAATATCCATGTACATGTCCTTGTACGTAGAATAATAACCGTGCAGCATTTAATGTACGAAAGTGAATCATACAAAGAAGTATCGTTGCGATTACATGGACGCAACTAATTATGAAATTAAAACATCCGATTATAAAAGATCCGAGATTTGTAGATAAGACGAAGAGAGATAGAAACGATAAAAGCATGGAGCGGAGAAGGAACGGTATACGTAACGGTATACGTAAGAGAGAAGAACGATTCAAAACAAACGCTTCTCAAAAGCCGTTTGTGACGTTGGTCGATTACGAAGTCATTACGCGTCACGGGAGAGTATTATGCATGATTATGAATCCGCGTAACCTAATAAGACGAGGGAGGTAGTCGGACAGATAAAAAAAGTGTCGCGGAACAAAGAAAAACAGCGAATAGTGTTTCGAGGTGAGAGCAACGAAGCGACGCGTGTGACTTCGTCACTGATTCATTCACAAACTCACCATCGAGATGTTAGTAGCGTACGTCTTCCGTGTGCGTTATCGCGAACGTAAAACTTGAAGCACTCGCGGGCAACGGTTCACATACGGCTGCTGCAGTCGAGGATTCACTGTCAGCGTGGACGCCGGTTGCAAAATCAGCCCGCCGCCGTCCTCGCTGCTGCCGCCGCCGAATTGCGCTTACGAAAATCGATAGTACGTGAATGTAAGAGCCTGTACAACACCAGTAAAACTTGGTAGCTCCGCGATGTAAGAAAATCTAACGAGTCGAGAGGGGCGCGACGACGATGCACAAAGAAACCGTACGCACAGCACAACGGAGATACGCTCGAGAATGAGACAAAAATGGCAGACCATACGACGACGCTCGTGATGTGCTTAGCCGGGAAACCTGCCAAACGTTTTTTTGGTTCGACGAACACGATTCGACGCGATTACGCACTCGGCGTACGCGTCATTGAAATGAGCAGCACGGTGACGACCGCTCGTCCGTTGATTGCGAGCCAATCGTAGTATAGCTCCTGCTAGCGGAGAAGGAGAACGACGATGACCATGATGAAGAAGCCGACATACCTTCCACGGCTTCTCCGCCGCGGCAGATTTTCGTCTGCCGACGGCTTGCGCCGCTTACGCCGTTGGAACCCGACACATTGCCGCGCGCGTATTACCTTCGCGCCTTCGACTATCGATTCCTACGCTCGATACTACTCGAACGATGTATCGAACTTTTGAACCTGCCTCGTACGATTCCTTTCGATAATTGTATTAGGTCGGCGTGAGAGATACGTTAGTTAGTGTAGTTTGTGCTCTACTTTGAGCGTTTTTCTATGCAGAATATTAAAAGATATAAATTGGAGTCAGTCTGTACGTTTGCTTAAATTTTATAGTCTTATTACTAGTATTTTAATATTACTATTATATAGTATATGTAGTAATATTCTTATACTTCGCTTTATTCTAGCACATTTTGCTGATCATCTTCAATCGCTTTCAATTCAACTTCGAAGTATGTTTCTTAATATTCATGGAACTCTAACAATTAGGGCAGATCGCAAGAAGTATACTCGCAACGAGTATACTCGTTTCATTTTTTATTTACTCTATTGCAAATACCTTGATCGCTCAGTCGGACAAATAAACAATTTGATCTTGTACAGAGAGATAGTGACATCTACCAGGATTAATAACACTAAAGAACATTTTTTATAGGGCCTTATGAAACAGTAGATTATCAATAATATAAGCAAGGTAGTGCAACACTTGTATAATTAATTAAGCTATTTGGAAATTCTTAATCATCCAAGTCCTTGCAAAATCTTTGGATACATTTGTTAAAGAGTGCTATTCGAGAATATTGATATTAAAAGTAACACTATAATAAAACCAGTATAATAAAATATAATTACGAACACAATAATCATATTTTTTATAGACTTTAATGTCGATTATTACTGACAACGATTAAAATTCTACGTTGCAGTATGTCGACATCGGAGTCGGAAGGGTGAATGAACTTTGAAATACTTTTACAGTTTTACGAGTATATTACAAATTACTAGTTTCTTACGTTGTCCATATTTACATGAATTCTGGTGGCACTTAAATAGAATGTGCGGTTTCTATTTGTCGAATGGTTCGTGAATTATGTGCATGGATGATTGGGGTCAATATGCGTCAGAGAGTTTGATGCGCTCAAAGAAGCGCAAGTGTTGAAACGCCAGAAAGTCTTGTCGAACCTAACAAAAACACGATTAGCATCGACATTTGCGGTTTATGTTCACTTTCTGTGTGGAATCCAAAAAGTTCCAACATAACTTCAGATAAATCAGACTTCTTACCGGAATAGAGTCGAGGTATAGATAAAAGTATAACTATAGAATACTTATAATGCTCCCGTTTTTAAGATCATGTGTATTATTCATAAACGTCACGAACTCTACGTAACCGGTATAAGTTTCTGGCTTACCAATGCGGAACAGAGTACGTCGTGACGACGACAGACAATTACATAACCACCGCTTTCGTCAGACTTTTTTCTCCATTCTCAGACACGTGCAAATACTTGAAAATTTCTCATCATTCAATTACAGATCCCCAGACCAGAATGAACGTTATAATGATTCACCGTGAAACATTTTACTTGTTGCCGTAAAATGATAGATTACTACACGAAACTATTGGAATCAATCACGAAGTCCAATCACGAGGTACACATAATACTTTTATATGCTTATTTTGCACGTACGTTTTTTGATTTAAACTACTTATTTCATAAGTACAATCATATCTCCATACTTAAGAATAGTATCGGACCACAATTTGCAATGCGATGCTCCACGCTACTTTACATTAGCCTTGAATTTCAGCAAGAATTAAAGCGTGCTTAGAAAACAATGTATCATAAAAACAAACGGTAATCTAATCTCATTCATGGTAGAACAAATCAAAAACTAAAATGTGCCATAAACTGGATCATAATACTTTGCACGTAAAGAAGATTGTAACACTAAATCACCGGAAACTTAGTCTGGCAGCTACAAGCTTTTTCTTGATCCTAAAAATACATCTAAAATAGATGTTAAGGTACGGTTGTGGAGGTTTTATATTTTTCATAATACCCGACCCTCTTTGCGGTGCACGCTTTCATCAGAGCGAAAAAAAAACTTTGTATATTCCACGATAGAATCTGTATGAGTTAGACGATCCACTAAATAGTCCAAGAGCATCGATCGTCGAGGTTCAGACAACTTGGCAGAGCATTTACATGCGCGATTATATCGTTGTGGTCGGTCATAATTAAAATAAATAACGTGCCTTGCGTGATGCTACACCAAGTAGAAGGCCGAGTGATTTTCAAGCGAGGTGTTTCGTGAATTAACAATGAATTATTCTCACTCTTTATCGCATCGACGACGATGGATCCGTTAAAAGAAATACGGTTAACGAAGGACGCTCAACAGAACCATAATTCAGTTACTATATTATTACCTAGAATAAATTTCCTAGTACTATTTAGCGGTGCAATTCACGTATAGAGCCCTCGGTATACACGGCATTCGAATTGCACGATTTCATTTAACACGCTTGAAGAAATGTGGAAGAAAATATGTATTATACTTTTGATGTAAGTTATGTACATCTTGCTTGAATCAATGAATTCTTGTTTAAAAATATTTATATTTTTACCGATGTATTTTACCGAACCAATTTACCGTGTTAATCGAAGGTTTACAAACCAGTCGTTGATATAAAGTTACCAGTAAAAATGGAGTGTTTAACATATTTAATTTTCTATGACGAGTACCTTTATAGATTTTATCCAAACACCGACCTTTTTCAATCGTTTGTACATCAACTTTATTTGATCGGTAAACATCCGTCTACTTAGACATAAATGGAGTTTTAGGAACTAATTTCGTAATTCTAACGGGGACAAAAAATGTATTATTAGGAAGTTAATAAGGTTCATTATAAGTGACCAGGGTTATAATTATAATAGATTTAACATTGGTATAATTTTATCGTTTCTAATACGTCCGTTATTTGAGGCAATTGGAATGCAATGTGGACGTGCCTTAGGTGTTTTCAATGAATGATGGAAACCGCGACCTATCAGTGTTACTATTACACCTGCATTGCAACGGTACAATGTTTTTCTACGCCTACAGATGATTATGAATGGGGAATAATGATACACTTACGGTAATGCGATAATCACCCCACTGATACATATTTCATTGCTCGGCTTGTCTACACGTGTTACGCGTACATGGTCATAATTAGCAGTTTCTATGCAGACAGACAACAGACCACTTACTTGCAGCGATTCAATGAATGAATTCAAGTTTAAGGACACGATCAATGAATTTTCAAGTTCACGTCGTTACTTCGTTACGTATTTTAAACTTATCAATTGAATACTTTTAAGTCACGTTCTAAGTTTATAAATAATATCGAACGATATCAATCCCTTAAATAATCATTTTCACTCGAGAAATTATTTTCCATGAATTTATTAGAAGATAGATAATAAAAAATCGTAAGAAACTATATTAAAATAAATGACTAAGCGAGGTCCAAAAAACAACATTCCTTTTGTATTAGTCTGCTTTTCATTGTAATCTTTCTTTTTGAAAACTGTGAGGAAATCATTCGAAGTAGTTGCTATCTAAGAATGAGGATATTTAAGTGTTCTTAGAATGTGGAATTAGATGTGGAATCAAAAATCTTGCTTTAATCTTTCTCTTCTTCTAATCAACCTTGTATTGAAACTTGTTCCTTCGTTTAAAAGAGTTTGAGATTCTCCAGCCTTGTACTTTTACTGCTTTGCAGATTCACCTTGTACTTAAGATAGTTCCTTTATTTCGTCATCGATACTTTACAGCTGCCGAGTCTAAAATTAATACGTTCAATGCCATCACTCATACATCGCAGTTGTTCATTACCATTCCGTTCGTTTTGAATATTATTCTGAATGATATTTTTACATCCGGTTTTCAACGTCGAATTTGGTCCTCGCTTTGTCGACCGCTTAGTCACTTACTTGAAACAACTTACCGATTTACCTTCGATTTTTTACATTATCCTGATAATATTAAATCTAGAAAGTACTTTAAACTTACATAAATTAATTGGAAATTATTTCATTCCACTGGTGTCTAATAAATAAATTAAATCTTGTCATCAAATTATGATTAGTTTGTGATACAATTTGCATATATATTATGGTACACTTACAATTGAGCCATTTTGAATTTCTCGAAAGATATTGCAAATGCAACATGCTTTAAATGCAGAGAACCATTCGATTCTTTTTGAAAGATATTATGAAATATGAATATGTGGGACTTCTGTACGTTTCTGCTAATTTCAATTCCAAAGCTTGCCAGAAAATGATTTCGTTCCACTTTCACCGGCAGAAAATAAACTCAAAAGATATTTAAATTCTAGGTAGAACTAACTTTGTTTGGTTGCAAGCGGAAGTGGCGATGTCGAAAGCTTGGCCATTTTTACATACTTTCCCTTTCACATTTTTCACTCACTTCTTTTCATTTTCAAACTACTTTAAAAATTGTTCTAAATAAAAAATATTGTAAGAATGACTTCTGGAAGAACATTTGTCAATATTTGGAATCTTATTTCATTCGTTAAATTTGTGCTTGGATGAAAGAAAACAAAACTCGAACTATTGAAAATACTTCGATTTTAGATGCAAGAATTTTAATGCGAAAATTTATTTCTAAGATGTTCGTATTTTTTAATATGAAATATCGAATATTAAGAAGAAATGTAGTCCATTGAACGGACAAGATAGAGGACCGAAGGTCGTGCGCCTGCGGCCAAACTAGGAGTATATAATTTAATAACAAGTTATGTCAGACGCAACTACTCTCCGAAGCCAATCGGAAATTCCTCTTCGAGATCATTTAATGACCAATCAAATTCAAGTTTACTCGAAACTCGTTAGAACTTAAATTAATAATTGCCAACGAAGATTTATACTGCGTTTTAGCAATTATATAAAAACAGGCGTACAATTCATTTTCATTTTTAAATGAAGCTGAATTATGTGAAAATTGTTGAACTAATATCATACAGATATATTACTTGATAATTAATATTTATTACTCATAAATTGCTTCATAATACACGAACAAAAAAATGGATTAACTTTAATTTTCTGCTACGGAAATGCAATTATTAGAATTGTCTCCTATTCCTGGATTTTATTAAATTCCTATTAAATCAATGATTTTATCAAATTTGCATACAGTATGCCATTACCATAACCGTGTTAAGAAAATCAAATGCGACAAGTTTTTACATAATAACGATATCTTCGGGAACACCATGGTAGTTTGACATTTCGCGGATTAAAATAGAACCGCGTGACATAAATCCACTATTGGATTATTTTCTCCGTTATATTGTTCCTCGAACAGCATTCGAATCCTCGGCTATTAATATACACCTGGCAAGGAAATATATCGGAAGATAATTATCACAAAATTTTATGAATTGCTCGGCCAAATAAATTTTAGCAAAATGTTTTTCACGTTGGTTCGGAATTCGATGGATTACCATAAACTGCTGTTTCTTTAGCTCGCGAACTGTTCGAGTAACTGAATCTTTCGAATTGATCTATCGTCGTTACATGGAAAGAAAAAGATTTGCGATGTCTGAGAATTATTCAAAAAATACTTAAACCCGCGAGTGATCGGGTTAATATCCTCAATTGACCCTGGATTACCTTGAAGTTTTAAGGTACCGTCTTACCGTGTCTTAATATACGGTTCTCCGATTATGTCGCTGTATTTTTACAATCGCTTCCGAAATGGTTTTCTAATCTTAATTCTAATTCTCACCTTGACCTATTAGATTCCAAATTTCCATTTTTGCCAATTTGTTTGTTGGATTATCCAATGATTGCCGGCTAATCAGAAGTTTCTGATTTTATACGTCTATAATAAAACTATGATTAGTTTATGATAATACAATCATATATTATGAGACATTATGAATTCTGGTATTCAAAAGAGTTGTAAAGAAACCTTTTTAATGCGAACTTTATTGCGATATTGCGATGTTATTTAATGATTGCGAATGCTATTATTAGAATTATTTATTAACGTACTTCGTGGATAATTATTCGCATCGATGTTTTCGCAATCGTTTAACGCGAGGTTAGAAGATGGGATTGTTAATAGAATATATTAATATATCGCGAAAGTAATAGCGTGTTTCAAGGATCCTTTTAAACGTAATCGTTTGGGGATTACCGTAACTGCATCGTCGCACATTACTGCATTAAGATGCCCGTCGAATATCAATGATTTCCTTTTAATAGGAATGTGATATTAATATGACCTTTCTGGGATATGAAAAAACACAGAGAAAAAACGGAAATGGTTTTTTCTATAAAAACGAAATATTTAATAGCTCGGTGTAGTATTAATAACACAATGGAGCTTCTGGATATATACTGCTCTTTAATGCTCGTAACATAAGTACGGTTTCTTGACATTTTTTTATTTCATATCTTTTTATATTTCTTTGAAAAAATCGATTAAAAAATGTAGAATACTCGGATTGTAAGTCAAGCGCATGTTAACATTGTCTGCAACTAAATTCGCAGTGATTATGATTTTCTTACGAAGACTTAGCAAATTATTAATTAAAATAATAATTAAATATTCTCGTAATATAATTTTGCCATTGATTAGAATCAATTAAAATTTTACAGCGGTATTAAAATCCATGTTTCGACAGCGAAGATATAATTTATAATCTCCCAACTATATATACATAGCTGAAGAAAATATTAACTAAAAAAAAGGCATTATATCAAACTTGAAAAAAATTAGAGAAAGACCGATTAATATTAATGCGAATATCGATTTAACGGTTATTAATATTTATACGAATACCAGAGTCACTAAGAATAGCTAAGAAACATAAGAAACGTGGAAGCGTTTTTTACATGATTTCTTCTTTTATTCGATTTATTCGCTTCAAAAAAAGTTAAACACCTGTTGTTCGAATATCGTGTTAGCGATAATTGTATCGAACAGAATACAGGTAACCCTCGTACAACGCAGGAATGAGATTCCAGAGAAAACTCGCGTTATAAAGAACGCGATATTCGAGACTCAGATTTACTACACGTGTTATAAAAATCGCGTTATGCGAGACTCGGATTTCATACACGCGTGATATCGAAGTCGCATTGTATAAGTACCGTGTTATACAACGATCGGCAGAATGTGTAAAGCGCGTTGTATAATAAGTATCGCGTTATACGATCACGTTATACGAGCGCACTATTTATACACCGCGTTATATCGAAAGCATGTTGTATAAGAATCGCGTTGTACGAGGGTTACCTGTAATTTGGTATTGGCGATGGATTACGGGTCCTTTCGGAGACGGAAAGGAAGAGTGGGGGAGGACGAGTGTCTTAGCATTCACCCCTCTTCTCGGGGCCCTATTCATGAACACATGACTTCGTCGTTCCTCGATCATTCGTAAAACTCGCTTTCGTACGATCAGCCAATACATAGTCCGCGATACTTTTACTAAATCCTTCGATCTCTGATCCACAATTTTCCCTATTTTTTTAACCTACCAACAATCACCAACCGTCTCTAATAACAACATAATCCACGACACACCCAACAAGAACAGTAGAACCTATATTGTGCGTTTCCGTGTGACATCAAAAGAATCTCGAATATTTCGATATTTACTTTCCGAATGAATCGATCGAATGTTCAGAAAACCTCGTAAAGTTGCAAGTGGTAGTTAACCGCGTTAAAGTCGAATAACTGGGAAGACTATCTTCGTGAGATTTCCTGGATGAGGAAGAACGTGTTCGCAGAAGATATGGGAACACCGTTGCGAATTTGGGTCAGTTTTTGTTTGATCGGATTCTCCTGCGCCGGGAAATCGGTGGACGTCCTGACTTCCGGTGGCCTTAACGGATTAGGGGAGGATGAGATTCTCCGTGTACTTTCACGCAATAAGACCGGAAGCTCGGAGAATTTTACGTTCATCGAGCTGATTAGTAATCTTGGGAATCACACTCTCGAAACGGAGAAAGATGTGTTCAAACTCGATAGATTCGATGTTGGACACACGAATCCACATTATGGTGAGTCCTGAGAAAATCCACTATTTCGTATGTTTTCCGTGAATGTATTAAAACTAGAACTACGGAGAATATATTTGATTATATTCATACATTCATTTAACATGAGCCGGCAAAATTTCGAGGACATTTTGACGCCTTCCGAGTTTCCAGTGTTAAACTGTGTACTTTGCAAATGGAGTTCGATCGTTGTACAAGAATTTCGTGATATCACGTGGCAACGCGATGCGTAATTTGACGGAAATAAATAAGAACTTATGGAAAATGAATATTTTCCAGTAAATAGCTAATATTGATATTTCCATTAGAGACTTAAGTTGGTATTAGATACTCGTGGCGAACTAACTGCGTGACGATTATCACGGAAAAGTAAACTTTCGGTGCAAAGGTGAAAATTACTAGAAACTATCTATGTTGCAAAGTTTCGTGCGCCAAGGTGAAGAGTAACAAACACGAACCTGTGTTGTTAGGTGTTCGTTACATTAACAAGTTAGAAGTGTATTAACAAAGCAATTGGCATTGGCCACGATATATGTTCTCGTATAAAATGAGTTACAGAGCTTACATCTTAAAGATCCGTTACTTAATCATGATGTAATCAATGCAATTCTGCAACTAGATAACTTTGAGTGACGATAAACGACTTCCAAGTAACTCTGATTAAATGAAAGACACGATTGGAGAGAATACAGGGTGTGCGCCGAGGAAAAAAGCGTATTTTCGTCGCGCTTAAATGCAATCTTTTGGTCAAAAAAGGAAATGATGATTATTCTTTACACATGTCTATAAAAAGTGGTTAAATCCTGAGTTTTATGGACACCGAAGGCCGTTCGCTTGCATTTATTCGCCATACATGCTCCGGGGATACCTTTCACACGGATTGGTCTCTGAGATATATTTTCGAAAAAATCATTTTTATCCACGTTTTATAGTTCGAGTTTTTCTTACTCATTCGTTGGCATTACCAGACAGGGAATTTTATAAAGAATATCTATGGAACGTCTATCATTGACTTTCATATTTGTCTGCTAATTTCAAGTAATTCTAGGAGTTTTACTAATCTTATATTTTTATATGATATTAACACTAGAACTGCGGACAATATGTTTAGCTATATTTATATATTCACGTATGCGAACTTAAAAATAAGGATTATTGGAAAAAAGAAATTAATTACGCAACACGGGCCGCAGGAAATCTCAGAAAATGGAATTGTTTAAGTTTAAACGTTTTTATTAAATTCCACGGACCCGTAATTTTGATGACTTCTGTAGTTCTGGTGTTAAATATCAATTTAAAATATGTCATTGTTTATCGTCCCTGATATAAATTTGTTGAGGAATATAATTGTATTATTTCCATCAGAAATATGTTTAGCATATATTTCATAAATCTATGAATATCTTCCTTACATATATTATAATTCCATGAAGATTTTTATTACATGTATTATAATACCACGAAGGTTTTTATTACATAGATTATAGTCCCATGAAAATTCTTATTATAAATTTTATACTTCGTTGAACATTTGTATCACCATAATTTACTTATTACGCTTAACAGCTTATTAATTAGAGGATATCATTAATTGGTTAAGAAAGGAATGTAGTTTTATATTTTCCATTACTGTCGTAGCTCTTTTAAGGTGGAACGACAGTAATCGCTACCCCGAACTCGAGTAGGGTGTAGAAATAGATGTTTTAGGATAGATCGACGTAAAGAAGTAAAACTACTTTCGATATTTCATCACTTCGAGATATTTGAGCCTGATTTTCATCCAAGCGCAATGGCCATGCTGTAACTTCGACTTACTGGCGTAACATGAGGGGATCGTATACCGACAAGTTAACAAAATTCATGCATATGTAGCTCAAACCGGAAACCTAACGAAAGCATGTTAAAGGGAATACCGTGTTCGATGCTCGAAACTCGTGGACGTAACGCAGAAACGGGTTAAGATGTTCGATATAGTGCCTTTTTGAATTCAGTGTTGATTTACAGTGATTTAATTACGATTTGCGACGGAATTACTTTCTACATTTCGAAATGGAAGTTTAATCTGAATTTTCATGAGTACGTAGTAGAAGCGTGATGTGAATAATTTTGCTCACATTGTGTGCATCACATATCGATGCCTCAGGAAATGCGTGTCGCTTCAGTTATAAAATGAATGAATTCATTAGAAGGATCGTATTAGGCTTCCGGAAGTAACTTTTTGCTTGCGTTTATTAATAAAAATGATATTAGAGAGTTAGATGATTCGACTCGGAATCGTCCTAAAACGTGTTTATACATCATCTACCATCGATTTGGATCATTTAGGATTGATTTTGGCGACTTTCAATTTTTGACAATTTTTGAAGGTATACCCCTTTACATTTTTTCGACTTGGGTTCGAGCCATTTTTTACCAACAAAAATTTTTTAACCGCTTCTTGTGACCCAAAATCGTCCTAGAATATGTTTATACATCATATACCATCGATTTGGACCATCTAGGAGCGATTTTGGCGA
Organism: Nysson spinosus; assembly: GCA_910591585.2. NCBI lineage: Eukaryota > Metazoa > Arthropoda > Insecta > Hymenoptera > Crabronidae > Nysson > Nysson spinosus. Next base: position 3,802,830 of record OU342837.1, on the reverse strand, counting down.
CTTTCAATTTTTGAGAATTTTTGAAGGTATACCCCTTCACATTTTTGCGATTCTGGATCGACCCATTTTTGACCAATAAAAAATTTGTAACCGCTTCTTTCGACCAGAAATCGTCCTAGAATATGTTTATACATCATTTACCATCGATTTGGGTGGTTTAGAAGCGATTTTGGTGACTTTTAATTTTTGAGAATTTTTGAAGGTATACCCCTTCACATTTTTGCGATTTTGGATCGACCCATTTTTGACCAATAAAAATTTTTTAACCGCTTCTTTCGACCAGAAATCGTCCTAGAATATGTTTATACATCGTTTACCATCGATTTGGGTCATCTAGAAGTGATTTTGGCGACTTTCAATTTTTGAGAATTTTTGAAGGTATACCCCTTCACATTTTTGCGATTTTAGGTCGACCCATTTTTGACCAATAAAAATTTTTTAACCGCTTCTTTCGACCAGAAATCGTCCTAGAATATGTTTATACATCGTTTACCATCGATTTGGGTCATCTAGAAGTGATTTTGGCGACTTTCATTTTTTGAGAATTTTTGAAGGTATACCCCTTTACATTTTTTCGACTTGGGTTCGACCAATTTTTGACCAATAAAAATTTTTTAACCGCTTCTTTCGACCAGAAATCGTCCTAGAATATGTTTATACATCATATACCATCGATTTGGACCATCTAAGAGCGATTTTGGCGACTTTCAATTTTTTAGAATTTTTGAAGGTATACCCCTTCACATTTTTGCGATTTTAGGTCGACCAATTTTTGACCAATAAAAATTTTTTAACCGCTTCTTTCGACCAGAAATCGTCCTAGAATATGTTTATACATCGTTTACCATCGATTTGGGTCATCTAGAAGTGATTTTGGCGACTTTCATTTTTTGAGAATTTTTGAAGGTATACCCCTTCACATTTTTGCGATTCTGGGTCGACCCATTTTTCGCTCAAAAAATTTTTTAAACCGCTTCTTCCGGGCCAAAATCATCCTAGAATATGTTTATACATCATCGACCATCGATTTGGGTCATCTAGAAGTGATTTTGGCGACTTTCATTTTTTGAGAATTTTTGAAGGTATACCCCTTTACATTTTTTCGACTTGGGTTCGACCCATTTTTGACCAATAAAAATTTTTTAACCGCTTCTTTCGACCAGAAATCATCCTAGAATATGTTTATACATCACCCACCATCGATTTGGGTCGTTTAGAATTGATTTTGGCGACTTTTAATTTTTGACAATTTTTGAAGGTATACCCCTTTACATTTTTTCGACTTGGGTTCGACCCATTTTTGACCAATAAAAATTTTTTAACCGCTTCTTTCGACCAGAAATCATCCTAGAATATGTTTATACATCACCCACCATCGATTTGGGTGGTTTAGAAGCGATTTTGGCGACTTTTAATTTTTGACAATTTTTGAAGGTATACCCCTTTACATTTTTTCGACTTGGGTTCGACCCATTTTTGACCAATAAAAATTTTTTAACCGCTTCTTTCGACCAGAAATCATCCTAGAATATGTTTATACATCACCCACCATCGATTTGGGTCGTTTAGAATTGATTTTGGCGACTTTTAATTTTTGACAATTTTTGAAGGTATACCCCTTTACATTTTTTCGACTTGGGTTCGACCAATTTTTGACCAATAAAAATTTTTAAACCGCTTCTTTCGACCAGAAATCGTCCTAGAATATGTTTATACATCATATACCATCGATTTGGACCATCTAGGAGCGATTTTGGCGACTTTCAATTTTTGAGAATTTTTGAAGGTATACCCCTTCACATTTTTGCGATTTTAGGTCGACCCATTTTTTGGCCGAACAAATTTTTAAACCACTTCTTTCGACCCAAAATCGTCCTGGAATATGTTCATACATCATATACCATCGATTTAGACCATCTAGGAGCGATTTTGGCGACTTTCAATTTTTGAGAATTTTTGAAGGTATACCCCTTCACATTTTTGCGATTTTAGATCGACCCATTTTTCGCTCAACAAAATTTTTAATCGACTTCTTTCGACCCAAAATCGCCCTAGAACATGTTTATACATCATATACCATCGATTTGGGCCATTTAGAAGCCCAGGAGACTTTGAATTTTTGACGATTGTTGAAGGTGTACCCCTTTACATTTTTGCGATTTTTGATCACAACGTTTTTCGTCTAGAAACAGTTTTTAATCCCCTCGTTTCGACCTAGAATGGTCCTAAACAATCACACATTATATTAACATGCAGATATTCTTACATACAAAACGTTTTTGAATTTTTCTCCCAAAATCGAAGGAATATTTCGAATACCCCATGATGTCAGACCACAAAATAAAACACAGGACACATACAATCATCGTAGCCTTCCCGTAATCAAGTTGACATATAAAAAGAATCCCACGATAAAATTGTTGCATACATAGTATATGTCCAAGGTTGCAATAGATCTTCATCTGCGTCCTCTAAATTTAGAGAAGTCTTACTCATCGTTTTTACATCTCTTTACATTGCTTGACAGCTCGGACGATAATACTAGATATCAATCGTCGGTTCCTGTTAAAATGCCAAAGTCAGTGTTTCGTAAGGATGCATATGAATGCGACTCGTGATTGGCATACGCCCGAAGACACTTTTATTGAATACTTCGTACAAATACATAAAAGCCGTCAACTACAATGATAACTAGGTAAACGTGTTCGAAAAATGTCCAAATAGGTTGTATTCTTTAATACCATGTTAAAATGAGTTACATCATTGCAGAGAAGTAAGAATATTCACCTTCAAATTGTTCGCCGATTTGAGTCAGACATTTCGTACGGAGACCACTTCTCCAGAGGTCGACAATTTGGATAATCTTTTGTTCAAATAGACGCTCGTTGAAAACTCTCTTTCAATCGTGTTTTAACACCGAAACTAGCGACAATATATTCGTATAACGAATAGATATCGTGAGCCGCAAAAGATCTCCGAAAATGGAAGTTATAAGTTTGAACATTTTTATCAAATATATGATTTTGGTTGCTTCGGTAGTTTCAGTGTTAAAATTCACATGTCTCAAAGACATTTTGGAGAAGCAATTTAGTTTGATGTTACGTTTAATGCCGATGATTTGCATACTTATTTTTAAGGACACAAATTTATTAGAGCCAATCAAACGTGGCGTCTTTATAGCCATTTCGTAAAATCTATCGAGGCTGGTATGCAGTGTGCCAACTGATTTCGCAAAGAGTACAGAATCCTCGAACAGGAACATGATTTACGAAAGCGTAGCAATGAAAATCTTTTAGAAGACATTAATACGAAGCAATCCAGGTGATGTAATCGGAAGAATACATAATTCGATGTCGACGTCCGGGTTACATGAAAACTCTCACCTACTTCAAACCGAAAGTGCCGCGGAGATTTAATAATTCAGGAAAGTCAAAGGTTTCAGCATTTTTATTGGCTATCTTCGACGTCCATTTCTGACCTTCGCGTCGCATCTGAATGTAACATCTTTTTATCGATGCGAGTAGTCGGAGTCGAAGTTGTGATTATAACTTCGCAATCTCGAAGTTGAAGTTGAAATTTATAAAGATGACGTTATCACACCTATACTTTTATCCATATAGTATACAGAATATTGATAAACAATAATAGAACATTTTCCAAGTATAATCAATTTTGAATTAATATTCGCAGCAGATATTAGTTCCATTCTTATGTAGAATATTCTTATCCATCAAACTTTTAAGATCCCCTAACGATCTTTCTAGAAAATCCGGTTTTCGTGACTACGGTCTACCAATCACGTGTGTGTAAAGAGGTGGCATAACTAATCGGGTGTTGAACGTCAAACCACTTGCATTGCGAGCATTGCAACTGCACCTGGTTGCCACACAGTTCGTTATCCGTTGCATTCTACGTGCCAGCATACCACGAGTGGTTCCATTTCGACCGTAACTTTTCGAAAAACATGTCCTCTTGAAACGAAAGCAAACATTGCAACGTGTTAGCCATTGCGCAAGTCGCATTGGTGGATACGTCGTACTATCACCGTAAGAAACAACGTAGTCAACCGAGACACTGTCTAACAAGGGGAGGACCTGGTTTGTATTTCTGGTTTTTTAACGTGCGATAGCTCAAATTGTAGGTCTCAGTGCGTAGATTACGATGCTAAAATTTTAGGCGTATATAGCCACGCGTTTTTCCAAAAATCGCCCTTTAAGGTGAAAAAGTACATCTTTGACAAAACGAAGGTCAAGAATGTGCCAGGTCAGTGATTCATGCTCCATGTTCGTGGACATTATGCAATAATCAATGAACCTTGTATTCTATACTTCGACTTTGGGTTCCATGCTCGATTAAGCTTCGATCGACAGATGAAGATGGACTCGAGATATCGAGAACCTTGGTATTACGAGATGTATGAGACTTAAGTGACTAGTTTATTCAACTTTTTTTAGGTTATATCAACCTTAATTGTATTATCCTCGGTCATACCGGTGTATGTATATATTATCGGTTTTATGAAAGGTTTTTTGAGCATATGAATTACATATTTTCATAAAGAAATGGAATAATATGCTTTCCATGGAATACTGAATTCAGAATATCTCCGAAGTTTATTTTCATCTATAAATCTTATTGATACATCAATACACTTAACATTGTAAGAATTTCTTCAAGTATGTTTTAAGTGGAAAATCATTTAAATGAATTCACTTTGAATTACAAGTCCCATGCGAGTCTAGAAATGTTACGAATCGTTGAATTCTAAATGCACCGACAAATAAATGTTTGGAATAAATATTTTTATCGAAGGTCCATAACCACTTTCTACACTTTAATCGGACGCTGTATCAATACTAAAATATCTTATATTTTATCCCTGACATAAAATCACACATAAAATGTTGCAGATTATTGCGACACCCTTGTCGAAATTACAACATCATGGATTTGAGCCATGCCAATTTAATCATGATAAAGCATTTGTAAACATTTTGGTTCATTCACTGATTGACTGCAATCATTCACTCAAGTATCCTCAATTTATTACATCTTCCCATATCTGTTAAACATAATTCGTCCTTCGCAGGCAAAAGTTTAGTTATAAAAGATCGAGAATAATATGCGGACACATTGGAATATCATATCTTTATTAACCGGTCACGGAGAAGAGAAATTGCTACCGGCGCAGAAACGTGTAAAAAATATGTTGACTCTGACCCTCGACAGCGAGTGTTAATCACTCTTTCTACAAACCGGTGTAAACAGTGGACTAATCAGCACAATTAGTCGCGCAGTATATTTAACATTATCCTATAATGAATTTACGACACCCGCCATGGCAGGAAATGAGCGCGCGAAATCCATGAAAACCAAAAGAAATTATTCCCCATGGAACGCAACGTAGATGAACATAATTCGAATATTAAACTTCGTTTATGATGCATGATCAATAATGCGAGGTTTATTCGCCGAGTGTTTTATGACTGTAATAGGGAAATTATTAGAAGCTACGTAGTTATACTTTTGTATGTATTATGCAAAATTATTTTAACGAATGGTATAATTATGAAGATTTATTGATTTATGTATTATATGTTCCGTATGTTATTTGTGAAGTTTTCATGTTAATGCGCGAATTAGATTATTAATTGGTTGTGCAGATGATTCGATTATGGTCGTTAGGAATGGCAGGCGAGTGTTAAATTAAGACCTCATTTGAATTGTGTGAAACGTTTAATTAAAACGTTTTATTGTCGCAATTTCCTTGAACCTATTTCCTGTATGATTGGCCAATATTTCTGCAGCAATATGGTGGTCTATGAAACAATAGGAGTTGCATGTGAAAATGAAGTCATTAATCTACTTTGGACTGAGCTTCTATTAAAATTATATATTTTTATGTGTGCGTCAAATAATATTTACAAAAAATTACAGAACATACAAATTATATTACTGCGAGTAATACTTTCTCAATTATTAAAGGTTCATGATTTATGTCATAAATAAATGACAAGGAAAATGTATATTTTATATATCACTTTTATGGGGCCTTTATTATATACGTTCTTCGACATTTTATCTATGATATACATAATGTGCTTATAATGATTGAGAAAAGAATATTTGTAATAATACCATTTGTGAATTACGTCAGTTCTAGTGTAAATATTATTCGACACACTTCAATACAATGACATTTTTCGCACTCATCGTTAGGTTATTAAATGATACTGACATAATTTTCAATGGATTGCAGCACTGATTCTATGACACGGTGGTTTAGAATCTATTGCGAAATAGAATTCCAGATAATATATAGCGCGTAAGTGCAGGCGTTTAATAATCTGCGCGGATTGCGATTTCAGTATTCATTTACCTCGCGTTACAACTGGAGTGTTCAATGATTGATATTTTATCGGCAGCGCTCTTTTGAAATCCGGATGCTTTGAACTCTCGTATTCACTTAAGGAGAAGTGAATAAAAGAAAGTAATGCGTTGCATTTCTTTCTGACTTCATCGGTTGCACTTTTGAAATCTGTGCCACTTTAGCACTATTACATCAATGATTAAATATATTGCAACCATTGTGTGTCAGAAAGTAAAATATTGTAGATTATGTTCGGAGTTAGGAAAAAAACGTGTATGATAATTAATTATATCCTTGTGTATATTTTATTATTATTTAATTATATTCTTTATCAGATAATAACGAAAAGCATGAAGATAACCTTCGTCAAAAAGAACTTTATAACACATGCAAATTGGAACATTAGATGACCATCCGAATTAGCCACTTCATTAAGTAAGACAAGTCTTTCTGAATATATAATTAACGATAATGAAATATTATGACACTCTACACTGCCAAAGATCGCTATGAATTACCAGAAAATTAGTGAAATGCTTCCTAAAAGATGTCCCGATGCCGGTGGGAATTAAAATTCAAACGCGAAAGAGCGGATTTAAAAAATATGTTAATAGCGACTGTCATCGCATACTGAAGTTTAATGCGCCGTCTAATAAATTGTGTATTCTTCTCCAGCGCGACTCGCATTATACGTCCGCTTTGATGTCTTTGAAAATAAATGAATACTAATAATCATAATCCGCTGACATAATGGTATTCTTTACGTAGAATCCGACTCAACGGAGATCGAAATATCTCACTCTGGCCTTCCGTACTTTGACCTTTTCTGAAATTCCGAAGTTTGAACCGAGTAACAGCTCATAGTCGGCTGCGAGAAACGACCACGTGGATGGCGAGGTATTTTAACTGGCCGAGTAGTATGTCAATGTCAGGAACTCTGCTGAGTTTCCTTTTTCCCAACGAAACACACCACTTATACACAAAACACGTAGAAGAGTTCATTGCGATTCACGTGAATCCCCCTTTTTCTGACGTGGCGCTCAAAAGGGGATGGAAATTGGTTTCGAGTTAACTCTTCCTCGCTCTCGAGGGTGTCATCTTTCTTGGAACTTTATGAAAATTCATGACCCTGGTTATTTGTAATATATGATATGAGATAATATAGTAATCAATAGTTTATTTCTTGGTCCAATAATAACTAGTATGTGTGATTTTGGGTTTCGGCTTTTGATAGACCAATGTAAAACATTGTAATTACATTGGTCTATCAAAAGCCGAAACCCAAAATCACACATACTAGATATGAGATAATGTATTATCACAAGTAATATCGTGATAATAAAGCTTAATATACCGACTCTATTTATCTTTTAACTGTGTTAATTAACCCTTTCGCTGCGGAGTGCTCAGAAAAGAATTGCTCTCTCCGCAGCAGGCGCGATAGTAGAAGGTTGTCCGCGCGATAACATCGTTCCTAAAACGGTGTGCGGAGCCAATTTTGAATAACAATAATAATAGCCAAACAATAATAATAATAAGAAGAACAATATTAGTAATTTTTAATAATCTTTAATAATCGAAGACAAACGAATTAATGGCCATTATTTTGCAGTTATTAATAGCAAAAATGCAAAATAAATGCACAGCGCCTATAGGCGCTGTTCGCTCAGGAGAAGCGTCTATAGTTGAGCGCCTAAAGGCGCTGTTCGCAGCGAAAGGGTTAACTAAAAAAGGAAATGTGTTGTACCGAGGAAAATTTGAGTTGTTATTTTTGAAAGTGGTATATAAATATAATTTTCTGCTACAGATTGATATTTTCTTTTGCTTAATCGCAATATTAAAGTCGAAAGAAAAAGTGGACTTATACCACTTATACGTCTTAGGTATATATTCATGGATATATGAGAGCGTATATATACGTCTTTCGTGGTCAAAGAGTTAACCAGCAAGACTCGTTTGTTTCAGATGAATTTCCGGAAGAAATCGAGCGCGAAGCTCACAAATTGCTGCAAGTCGTCCCGGCTTTCGATCCTGGCGCAGGACACGTGAATCCAGAATGCAAACGTCACGCGGACATCTTCCACGAAGAACTATCGAAATTCAGTTTGTGGGCCCTAAAAAGTACGTTTCACGTTGACGTAACTCTAGGAACTTTGACTTCTATTTATCTCTGGATTTCAATGACGTAGTTTGTTTCCTTACATTTCACTCCGCCGTATTAAATATGCTGGAATACAATTAACGGTATTTCGCAGTCTCGTAAAAGTCAGTCACGTTTTAGCAAGTAACTTCGAGGAATTAATTACATTTATTTGTCGGCGAATTTACGGTTAGATGATTGTTATGAAGTAGCCGCTAATTTTGGAATGAAAAACGATAAACGGTATGTTTTCAAATTCAACGATGAATGAGAGTCCATTCGTAGCTACGAATGATGAAAGTTGGAATTTGATTCGTGGAGAACACAGGAGGAATAAGTTACGAGTGAAATTCTACGTGATGGTAGAATTCACAATGACCGAAAATCGCCGGGCAAATTCAGTCTTTAATGATCTTTCACAATGGCTACATACGCTTACATAAAATGCTTCTTGCCGAGCGTTAAAGCCACTTTTATTTCGTATGCAATGCATGATGTAGTAGCATGAAAACTGTTGCTTCAGTTTATTGTTCCCAGTTGGATTTCACTTTACGTTAAACTCCGCTACCGAACAATCATAAAAGCTTGGTCCATTAATGTGATTATTCTTTTGGAGGTTGGAATAGAAATTCTTTGGAAAGAAGGAAGTGTTGTAACTCATACTTTATGTATTCAGAGAAGTTGCTATGGTTGGTTGCAAGATTGATAGTCATCGACGAGGATGAGATATTTGTATTTCCTTCTAGGTGTAATCGTGATTAGTCGAATTTAAATGAGGATTAGAAATATTCTCAGATTCTAATGTTGATCGATAAATTGATATTATAATTTATGGACGATACGGAAGATTTCTAGCAATGAGATGAATTTCAATGGAGGGACTGTTTTGTTTGAATTTTTTATTATGGAATGGAGTCTGTTTATATTTTATGGTTTTGTTTTGTAATTATGATTATATGAAATACCAATCTCAATTAATAGGACATTTTGCTTGAGTTTAGTATTCTTAATTAAGTAAGCATATTTGGACTCTGATTAAGTGCTTTATCTGAAATATTGAAATATTGAAATATTTGAAATTGAAATACTGAAATATTGAAATACTGGAATATTGAAATAGTGGAATATTGAAATATTGAAATATTTGAAATTGAAATACTGAAATATTTGAAATTGAAATACTGAAATATTGAAATACTGGAATATTGAAATACTAAAATATTGAAATACTGAAATATTGAAATACGGGAATATTGAAATACGGGAATATTGAAATACGGGAATATTGAAATACGGGAATATTGAAATACTGAAATATTGAAATACTGAAATATTGAAATACTGAAATATTGAAATATTGAAATACTGAAATATTGAAATACTGAAATACTGAAATACTGAAATATTGAAATACTGAAATATTGAAATATTGAAATACTGAAATATTGAAATACTGAAATACTGAAATATAGAATTACTGAAATATTGAAATACTGAAATACTGAAATACTGAAATACTGAAATACTGAAATATAGAATTACTGAAATATTGAAATCCAAAACTATTTCTATCTATAATCGATTGATTCGTTGTTGGTTCCCCAGTGTACGATGCGACAGCAAAGATGCCGTCTGGCCTTTTGAATGGCAACGTAAATCAGCTCGGTGACTTCGACGAATGCATTTCCGTCGAAGGAAACGATGGAATCCAAGGGCAATATTGCCTTGCGTATTTGCAACTCGACGTAGATCAATCCCGGTCAGATCTTAAACATCTCCATCGTTTGTTGCATTCTCACTACGCATTCAGAAGCAACGTATCCGACGTAAGTACGTATTTGTGGTTAATCACTTATGGAGAACAAAGGAATGCTTTTTATGGCACGATAAGACTCGGTGTACAATAAATTCTATAATAGACTGCGCATAAAACAAGCTCGTTTCGGTTGGAAGTATAAATGATTACCATTTTACTCGAATATCTGTGCACATGTATATTATATACATATTAGGCACACGACGAATGTGGAAAATGAACAATTCACGGTGAAAAACTCATTTTACGTAATAATACGTAATAGGTTATATAAGGTTGACAAAGATTTTCACGCCGATGAAGATAAACGAATTACGTAGATTGTATAATTATATACTTCCTTACGACGTTTTATTCCAGCGATTCGAATTTTAAGTTCAAGGTTCGCATTACGTGGAAACAATTCACACGTGACTTAATCCACTGCAAAACACAGGTCCCATCGCATAAATTTGTGATATGAAATTTAAATGAAGTTCCTTAAGTTAATAAGACATAAAGACAAGGCAATTTTTCGTCGTTCGGGTTCCCGCCATTGATAATCTTAGCTCTATTATTAAATAATTTGTATCAGCCGTTAATATCATCGAGGTACATCCACGTTATTAATATAAAAAATAGAAATGTTCAATCTATAAATGTAAGTGATAAAAATAATTGGATATCTTTTAAATCCGATTATTAACACTCGAACTACCAAACCAATCAAATTGACGGGACCCCGGAATTTAATAAAAAAATTCCCAACTTTATAATGTTTCATTTTCTGAGATTTTGTTTCTTCCATTCATCCAGTTTTTTAAGGATGTAAACATAACAATACAAATATAGCTGGATATATCGCCGGTAGTGCTAGTGTTAAAGTCGAGAAGTCAACTGTTTGATGGAGATAAACATCTTACGTTGACAAATATCGCGAATTATGAGAAAACAAGGAAGAATCCCAGATGTATGGGGATTTCCACCATAGGCACACTTCTGGAATTTTAATATCGTCGGCAGAACGTCGAATTTCATTTTGAATGAATATTTAATGGATCGACGAATCCGCCGGGAAGGATCTATGCTAATCAAAACATACTCCCGGAAGATTGTCAAAGAAGAAAGACATTTTATTTGATCCGCAGCCATGATCAAGTCGAGGATGCACTAGGAATTTTAAGTAACCGGACTTCGTGCATCGAAATACCTCGATAATTCAGAAAAAAGGAAATGTAGTCTTTGATCTTGACTTTGTGACCCTTCGTCTTCGTTTCACTTCGCGCATCTTCAAGTACATTTCAATACATCGTATAATAATTATACAATAATCAGATAACTGTTATCGACTTCTAAAAGTCGAAGAAGTACAATCATCTTGTAGAGAAATATTAAAATTCCAGTTTGAAGAATGTCGAAATTGTAAACCCCGGCTGATAAAACATCAAGGAGAATATTAAATCAGGAATAATGAAGGAATTTCCTTTTGCCAACATGGCGTCCTTAGAACCACTATTAGATCCGGAATATTCTATAAATCAAAGAGTCCCCAATTAAAATGACCAGAGTCTCGTCATTGAATAATCCTGGAATAAACTTCATTGATACGCGCTAATTCATCATCGTTTTTAATTGAATAATAATTCACGTACGTTGAAGTCTATTTTATTCACGATTAGTCCATAAACGTTTAATTAATAATCAGACGTGTTATAAAATGATTCCTTCGTTATTCCTCCTCTCGTAAGTGGCATCTAAAAGGTGACTGATAAAATGATTTCTTTAATTATTATACGATTTTTCTGAGATGTATCAATGCATTTATACATCGGGATTCTTAAGCGATGTATCAGAAGTCTTTAATGTTCATTAGACTCATCGTTGCGGCTTCGTCATCTAAGATTCGCAATCACGACGGTACTTTATGTCGTTGTAACGTAATTCGTGAAAGTCGATCGTGTTACTGGTCGAAACACGCCGCGAATTGGAATTACTACCCGCATCTTGGAATGTGACAAAAATGCTTGAGCAGTATTTGTTCCCCTTTAAAAAAGCTTCGAATATATCTCTTAACACTCGAACTACGAACTATCTATTCAGCTATATTTATACATTCACCTATACGGCGTTAAAAATAAGGTTGGATGGGAAAATAAATTAATCGATTTAATTACGTCCATTATGCAACGTGAGCGGCAACAAATCTCGGGAAATGGAAGCTTGTAAATATCAATGCTTTTATTAATCTTTGGAGTCGATAAAAATTATTAATTTATACCTCAAAAATCGCATATTTTTCAAGGTATTTTTTGGTGGTATCTGGACAATTTATAAGGCACTATAAGGGTTAAATTCGGCAGCTGGAACTTCGTTAAAATGATAAGAACCTCGAATATCGTTGTTTTGATCGAAGTTACCGCAAAATTATTGTAATGTCAGCAAATAATTTATCATCCTCGGTTAAAATGCGCATAGAAGATTAAATTAATTGCGAAATTGGCAATCGTCAAGATTTCGTTCCGAGAAAATCAAATTTTACTTTTGTTTGCATTAGATCAACGTTAAATAATAGCAATTTCGCGATTAAGTGTAATTTGGCACCGAAGCAATTTACGGCGATGATTAATATCACTGGAAACAGTTCGTGGAACAAATATCTTTATTACAGAAAAATGCCGACTGGAATTCATATTATTAGGAAGACATTTTCGACCTTCTCTAGTTTTAAGTCAGATTAGAAAAACATTGTATTTTTTGTTTAGCCGGGACACCGCGTACCGAGATATACTACAATAAATTGGGCAGTTTGTACACCGGCATCCTGTACTCCTCGCGATATCGAACTTTCCCTCCGCGAGGTTCTCGAGAAGCACACCTTACGAACCGGGTTAAAGATATCCGTGCAACTGGATGAGGAGATGTGCCAAGTTAAGAGAAGGGAACCGATACCCACGGAAACTGTATTTGTTAGGTAAACATACCTTCATCCCGTGTCAATGAATTAATTAAGAAACAACAGTCCAGAAACAACTCCAAGAAATGGAGCTGCGGCGATGCAATTTCTAAGTAAATTAAAGATGTTGCGCGACGTTCTAATCACAACATGGATTCCTTTCAGCCTGTTATTTGTGAGCATATTTGCCCTGACGCTTGTCGCTGCGTATTACGATCACAATAATATACCAGCCAGTGAAATACTTTTATCATTCTCTTTAAAACGTAATTACAAGAAACTCGTTACTTTGGAAAGGCCAGAAGGAGATATATCTACTCTTCACGGTGTCCGAGCATTAAATGCTCTCATGTTGGTTGTCGCACATAAAAGTATGGCACTGTTCTTTATCCCCTATGTCAATAGAACGGACATGAGCGAGGTAAAAATACGTTCGAAATGATTATAGTTAAAAATGTCATCGATTATTCCGTGGACGATAACAATATCTTATTTTATTATTTTAGTATTTAGGTAGACCGTGGACCGTTATTGGTAGAGCAGCGAGCCTTTACACGGATCCATTCATTATGCTTTCCGGACTCTTAACGACATATTCTTTTATCGGTAGATTAAAAAAATCTGGGAATTTGGATATTAAAAATGAATACTTGTCTCGTTTGCTTAGGTAAAGTATTATTGTCTTCCTCGAAATCGGGAATTTGTGATGACTCACTTTACGATTATTTAAAGGACGATAGAAAAAAAACGCATTTTAATAATAACCCACGATTTTGGTCATTAACTATTTCAAATTATACGTCGTAACAGTAAATCCATTTTTTCAGGCTCAATTCATTGTTTCTTCCGAAGTCTGTTTTTTATTTCTTTTTCTTACGTTCATGATTGAATACTTAAGAATCGGGTATTTTATTGTAGTCAATGTCATTTATTTAAGACGTTTCCGGATTTTTTTCAGACTCGGACCCACGCTGGGTGCGTTGATTTTATTTTGTACATATGTAATGCCTTTCATTGGCTCCGGGCCACAATGGAATCTTGTAGTCACGCATCATGCAAATATCTGCAAGAAGACTTGGTGGAGGAACTTCTTGTTCATTCATAACTATTTTGGATTTGAGAACATGGTGCGTATGCCAATTCGAATGCCAATTGTACACTCAATTCTGCTTTTACACGATGGACACGCTTTCCCGAAGAATACACGTAAAACAATACTATATATGGATAGTTTAGAATTGCCATTTTATTATTTGTCGAATACAAATTCGTGGAAAAACTGAATTGGATGTATACCAGAAATTGTGGAAGAATTCGAGCTTTTTAGGAATAACGATTTCATTGAATTTCAGTGTCTCACGCATACTCATCATCTTGGTATTGATACCCAATTATTTGCTCTTTCACCATTATTGGTGTTGCTACTTTACAAGCAACCAAAATCAGGAAGCATTCTTCTGTTGATTGTCGCCTTTCTTTCGACTGTACTTCGTTATCACGTGACTTATTTCAAACGACTGAGTAATTATATATTTTTCGGCACGTCGTAAGTTTACAGTTTTCCTTACCTTGTTTTTCATACGTTGCTTCGTTTAGTTTGATATTTATACTTTATTCGGTCATTGATTTTCTCCTACAGCATACGGCAGCTATTTGACACCGCAAATATGTCGTACATTCTGCCGTCGCACAGATTGACTGTGTATATTATAGGAATTTTTATGGGATACCTGCTGAGGTATTTACCTAGGAATTATAAATTTAGCAATGTAAGTCGGAACATTTATCTTTGGTATTAAATATGAATTAACCCTTTACACTCGAGAGACGACTCTCAATCGCCACGCAGTTTATTGCGGTAATTCGAAAGACGACTCTCAATCGCCAACCGATTTATTACGGTAATCCGAAAGACGAGTCTCAATCGCCACGCAGTTTGCTGCGGTACTCTAGAGGCGATTCTCCATCGCCACTTAGTTTACTGCGGTACTCTAGAGGCGATTATCAATCGCCATTCAGTTTACTGCGGTACTCTAGAGTCGATTCTCAGTCGCCACTCAACTTATTGCGGCAACTGAAAATCGCCTCTCGAGTGTAAAGCGTTAAATATTGAAATCATCTTAAAATTCTGTATTAAGTACGAATCATCAACAAGCATATCGTAAGTTAATTCGAAATTAATGCTTGCGTTTTCCCGATTTTTAGACGGTCCTCTATACAGGCTGGTTCTTGAGTAGCGTAATGTTTCTTGCTGCCTTTTTTGGGCCCGCGGGGATGGGTTCTATTAATTATGTTTACAATCCGACACACGCAGCAACATACAATGCGTTTGCGCCTATCGGTTGGTGCGCACTTTTCGCTTGGGTTACATTGGTCCATCACACGGGAAATACCAATGGTACGCAGCTATTATATTTTATGAATATTACACGGTAATATTCACGAATCGTGATATTAAAACATGAACGATTGTGCTTGGATTCTCAGGTTGGTTAAGTAGATTCTTATCTTGGAGAGGATTTATGATTACAACCAGACTGAGTTATGCGATATATTTAACACAATTCCCCGTGTTCTTCTTCAACGTCGGGGAAACTCGATGCGCCGAGCATTATGGCTTTTTCAGAAAGCTGGTAAGTTAGCATTGTTTTTTATACGTTGTATTATAATTCGTAAGAAACCTGTGTCATACTATTATCTGTTACAGTTTAATCTCAAAGAATTATTATGGATCGTCGCGACGTCGGTAATACTCACTTTATTGTTCGATACGCCGTTTCAAAACATCAAGAATTACTTACTAAAAAAATCGACTTTATCAGATCGAGCGATAAAGTTATCGAAAGTAAATTGATACTCTAACCAAATATTTTCACCTTGACCTAATTCTCGGTCTCGGTTGCTGTAAATAGTTTGTATGGTCTTTTTTTTATAAAACCTTAATATTTAGGAATGAAATGAGAGAAGTCCTGTTGCTTGCCCTCATATACGATGTATATGACAGCCAAGAACATATATTTATACGAATACTCTTCCACTAGGTCTGACTTGATAATTATTTGTAAATAAGATTTTCTTTTTCCTTGTTTATATCTATACGAAATAATAAGGTTTCAATCTGTCATCAACGAGACGAAAGATAAGGATTTTTGCAGTTCGTCGCAGGGTTATTTATTTAATGAATCTATTATTTTCATTTACATTACGTAAAGAATGAGATTGTCAATATCGATATTATTGACGGAATGTTACTATACTTAATCGACAACCGCAACGGCGGGATGTAGGCTCAATGCAATCTTTTTTCATACATAAGGATAAGTATTTCATAAGACGTATCAAAGAATTGCACCGATTTATATACTTTCTAATAATGTATAAAATATGATGTACTTTATATAAATAACATGACAATTTTTACCCGGTTCTTTTTCTATTAGTGGAACATGCTGGAGTAAGCTGCAATGCTTATACATGGACTTTACGTTAATATGAAAAGTATAAATAATCATCTATAAAAGATACCAAATAATTTATGAAAAGTTACTTTTATTATCGAGAACAACATTTTTATTCGGACGTAGTTTTCGCGTTAAATCAATTCCATATTATGCATTAAAAACTTCAATCCAAAGACTACTTAGAATTTGAACAAATCTTCGTTCCGAAATGATAAATATTGATTTTGGTGAAATGGTATATTAAATGAATTGATGATGTAAATAACAGAAATATATGATAATTTGAGACGCTACACGATAGGAAATATTTATAGAGCAGTAAGACGGGAATTGGATTATTAAATACATGTCGTACAACAAAATTATGTTCCTTTATAAAAGGCTTACAGAATATGCTACATCATGGAATATAAATAAAAACTTTAATCAAATTGCTTACTCGGAGTCACACATTACGAGAGTATTACGTCGAGACGAATCTAGGGAATACAGTAGCTTACTTTACACGGCCATACTTACAACGCTATATTTCCGGTACCCGATAACTACATAACAAAGCTTTAAACACAGGCAGTTTGAACTGAAAATAAAAACCAATTTATTGATATATAAATCAATGAAACTATCGTGGAAAAAAGAAATCAAGGCAATTGAAGACCATCGAAAACAATGTTGTATTTACATCAGATTATAGTGAAACAAATTACTTCCACATATTGCGCAACTGATGTCAAAGAATGAAATCAAGATAAGCAACAATATAGATTTTCATTGGAACTGTCTATGAATGCGTGGAAGTTACGGAAAATTAAAATATATGCATAGTTTGAAGACTAATGTTAAGTGTTTAATATATAGGGAATTGTATCACGTATTTTATTATATATAATTATTTGGTAGAGTACATAATCTTCGGTTAAACAGTATTTCAGCGAAGTGTTGATACTTAAATTATATTAGCTTCGATAAAAACAAACCGTAAATGCACGAAACGATTTATAATATAGAGATTTAAAGTATTCTATGATCACATATATAATAATCAAGTATATTTCTAGCAGTTTGTTCGGGGTATCTTAAATATCTTGAGTTATTTGCATGGAAGCTTGATAACAATATCGCAAGTCGTACGTTCCGACAAGAACCGTCTATAATATAATATTCTATTCTATATATATATATACCTTTTACTTATCGTAAGGGACTTCATATCGAAATTCACGAACTCAACACGAATTTACGAAAAATCACGGTTCGGAAATACGGCTGGTGCCATCAGCGACCACACATAAAGCCCCAAACACATCCAGGAAGATATAATTTTCACCCACATCGAAGCCGCGTTTGAATTCAGTGTGTTCAAGTTGGAGTTCGGCCTAAAGAAAGTATACAAGACAATGTTTGTTTTTGTTGCACTGATGACCTACGCATTCAAGGATTGTTAGTTTTGTATACTTATAGAGGTATGATCTACTTACTGATACCAATTGGTGAGTGTCATCATAACATACAAAGTGGCAAGGGCAAACATAATGTGGAAGAAACTCCAATTGTAAGCCGCCTTGTCTTCCTCGTTATCCCAAACTTTAGCTTCGTTTCCATCCTCCGCGTCCGGATTTCGGCCTTCTACTGGATTATACTCTAGTTAAATTACGGGAAAGTAAAAAATACTTTTAAAAAATGCTGTGTCTAGAAAGCGATGAATAATACCCGAATAGGATCCTGTTAGTACGGAAAGAATGATGATAATCGACAAGTATACATGCATTTATGCATAAATGCAATCTACCGAACATTAAATCTTTATGAAGATACAATTGAAACCTATAAATCATAAGTGATTGGCGATAAACGTATCTGTTTAAAAAGAACAAGATTGTAAACTTAAAACGGAAGCGCATACTTTAAGGACAAAGTGAGTTTAACACTATTTTTACCGCGGTTTTATTGTATACACCTTTGCATTTGGATGCAAATAACTGGCGAAATAATAGTTAAAACAAATAGAAAGTGCGTGAAAAAAGATACCGCTAAATTAATTCGACAATCGTTATAGGAAAAGTCCAAAAGTCGATTGAGGAAAAGTGATTAAACTTTGAAAGTCGTTTCAAGTTAAGATTTTAAAAGGTGTCTTTCGATACCTTTGGTAGAAATAGTGTTAATGTACAAATAATATTTTGTATGTATAAAAAGCTTCGACGATAATTTACTGGAACGTTATCGTGATATATATACGGCAATGTCGCGTACGAAATTAATATTGAGAAGTTTCAATAAACTAAAACAATACACAAGACAATAAAAGCAGGCACACACTAACTACTAAGCAAATATAGTACTCCTAGTGCACGTCTCATATGGTTTGTATGAGCATCTTGCAAATGTATACTTTATCGAACGAAATATATGTGAGGTAATATAATAAACGTGATTATATCGAGATCTACTGGGTTTTGAATACTATACGTGTAGAAGGATGTTCGATATTATACACGCAGACATTTTCCAATCAAGAATGCAACCAATCAGGGTATATGCATAGAATTGAAATTCTAACTTTAGTAAAATGGTTGTGTGCCTACCTTCATTGTCGATTAAACACTGGTCTCCTGCATTCCTGACTGTATGAAAAAAAGGAAGATTAATAAGACTATTCTAAGATTTTAGTTCATTACTTAGGAAGAAGTATATGCCATATATCTAAAAGAATGCCATGTAGAATCTAGACAGTACAAACAGCAAAAATATGTTTACACACATTACATTTATCAGATCCCCTAACAAACACCAATTACTTCGGATCCTCATGCAAAATATTTTATACGTACCGGCACCGTTATCCTTGACAAAAACATTTTCGGACATCGTAATTTTCGATGATTTTGATGCAGTTCGTAAAGAGCTGTATAACACGCAACTGAACCAAATGATTAAACCGATAATGCTTTCTTTGTCGAAAGTAACACGATTTTGAGTTGGTATGTCGTTCCCGGAAATGATTTTAAAGAATCCAGGATTGCATTCATGATCTGCAAGTGATTCGATAAGAATTGATAAATATTATTAAAAATGTTGCCTGCATTTTATACTTTACTTATTTTTCTAGTATATAATACGAACCCGGACTATTCGATATACCGCTCCATGTCAAGTAAATAACATACAAAGATACAACCGACGATTGAAGTAGACCAGATCGCGGATGGTGTTCTTGCACACTCGGAAGAATTGATATAACGCTACTTATTATGCACAAAATCAGATTGAACGAGATGAAAAATTTGTTTAGTGCACAGCTATCCTCCTAAAAGTTTAAATAAATAGATAAATGACATAACTACAAGGAGCGATACCCATCTGCAACAGAAACTCACGTGCGTAAAGTATATGAAGAGCAAGACAATCCCAGTTAGGGAAACGGCATAATTGAACAATGTTGCACCAAGAAGTGCAGCATACCTACAGAAATTATTAATTCATATTATAACATTTTTGCGCTTGTATTAATACTTAATCTGCGGGCCGGTTCAGCGCGCGCCTTTCGCGTAACGCGGGCCGCATTTCGCGCTTACAATTATATAGAAGAATTCAGAAATCTAACAAATTGTTGTCACACGCTCTCGAATATATAAATTAGAAGCGGAATATTCTGCGCCCTGCAGATTAAGTGTTAAACTAATGAAGTCCTATGCAAAATACACCTACCATCCCTTTGACTCAGTTTCCTCATAGTTGCCTACCCAGGCATCAGCCCATGAATGAGCAAAATCAACAATGAGTATTAATTGAATAATAATGAACAAAAATCCTCCTATCATTCCAAAGTACATCCATGTTTCACCAAACGATTTCTCAGGAATGAAGAATGCACCAATAACACCACCGATTACCAAGAGATATTTGATGGCCCAAAAACTGAGGAGTATAATCCAAGTATTAAATTCATACTTTTCAATTGTACATTAAACATATTCACGCACACTCTTTCTCACCCATTTTGTATAGGGGCCCGAGGATCTCTTGAACTTTTCACTCTGATCATAATAACCGACATTAAAAAGAAGTAGCATGCTATCACAAAACATATTCTGTACACAGCCAAATAACCAACCGCAGACTCACAATCAACGGTAAATGTTGATGGCACATAACTAGTGCTATTTGCACAAAATGGAACCTATGTAGAGGAATAAGGTTGAATACTATGATCTCATGAAGATAGATCTTCCTTATTCTTTTCTAGTCATTTTCTAGTACCTTTTTAAGTAAGTCTTGTAAACCAGGAGCCAGAGTAATACAAGCAACTATAGTACCCAGCATTAACATCATTGCATACATAATGCGGGTACTTGTACTGTTGCGGCATGTTGGACATTGAGAACAACAGAAACTGCATGCCGTGCTTCCACACAGGCAAGCAAGCTAGATAATTGCAAAAATATGCAATTCATATATTTATCTGAAGTTCATTTAGTGAATTTACAGATAGTATAAAGCATAAGTAAATCATTGCCATTTTAAAAGTCCCGCTAAATTTATAAATTCCGGGTACTTAAGTAACGGAAAAAAATCGATGCAAACAAAGGACTTCGTTTATTTCATTATTTACAATATGTGCAACCATTTAATAAACTTCCGTGCCTATACGCGTCGGAATTCCAAAGTATTAAATGTTAAAGTAATCCCCAAAAAAATAGCAGTGCGAATGATTCTTTACTTTTTATATATGCAACTCGCTAAAAATTCAGTAAACTCGGATATTGAAGGTCATAAAAAAATCAATATCGCAGACTATCTATAATCAAATAATATGCACAAAGTCATAATTAGGTTTCGATGAATCATCGGGATTACCTAAAACTCGACTACGGCGGGGACGAAAACATTGATCTTTTTGAATATAAAATGATACAATTTCAAGAAAACATTCAGTAATTATTAATCTTTGGAACATATTGAAGAAGAATATTCAATTT
The DNA here is from genome assembly GCA_910591585.2 of Nysson spinosus. Classification (NCBI taxonomy): domain Eukaryota; kingdom Metazoa; phylum Arthropoda; class Insecta; order Hymenoptera; family Crabronidae; genus Nysson; species Nysson spinosus. Next base: position 3,781,135 of record OU342837.1, on the reverse strand, counting down.
GATGTTTTGATGATATCCCAGAGATATCAAGAAGATTGTAATCCGTGAGGATCTTCCTACCTGCGCCGTAGAGCAAGCGAGACCCATGACGATGCCCTTCTTCCGTTCAAATCACTGAACGCTTTCCAAGTATCTTGTAGAATTCAAACGCAGATTAGCGAATATACTACGTCCTACTTTATGATAGAAAAAAACAATACTGCAGTATCAGGAACACAACAAAAAACCCCTCACAATAACAATGGCGACCTGACAGTAGAACTGCAACCAACTTCTTGCCATCAGCTGACTTGTGACGTCAAATATTCAAGAGAGATATCTTCAAGAGAGTCCTGTCGGACCAGTAATTGATTGGTCCTCGGGCAGAAAAAATTTTACGGCCAGTGTAAGTACGATAGTTTCTCATCCGCTTTTGTGTCTGCTCAATAACATTGCTGATAAGTTGCAAAACAAATGTAGACGAGTTAGGGTGCCATGAAAAACGTAAGCAAAAAATGACCTAACATTCTGTTTTGCTTTGCTTCTTCGAGTGCTACACCTGCACTACTTCGAGTATTATTTCTTCGTTTAATTCGTCGATGACGACATCGGACACTCGGATCATTCTTCTATGAATTGATATTTGGATTCTGTATGATTTACAGTAATTCTTTCTCTGCGAATTGATTCCTTCTTGTTCTACATTTCACGAGGGTGTAGTTTCATCGTTATTGGTCATTGATAAATATAGAATGTTATCAGTATTGTATTTTATTTCTGATGGAAATCTTTGTCTCCGGCAAAGCGTGGTCAGAACCGGCTAAATATAGTTTGGTAGTTTCGCTATCATATGTTGATTATATGGTATTCAGGATATTTGTTCTCGTTTAGTAAACCTATGCGAATATGATAATTATCCTATCTCTGCCGGAAAATGATTTAGATTCTGAATATTCAATCCGTTCGCCGTAATTTGATATTCATTTCCTGAATGATCGCGGAATTTGTACACGTCGTCTTTTAGGTCGATACGTAATTTTACGAGACTCTACGCACCAAGGTCATTTCGATTAGATTAATCTAACGATTCTGAGAATTGTCGGAGATCAGTAATCATTTATTCAGTTTGTTATTTAATAAACACATACAGAAATATTATTTACATCCTACACTCGAGTTAGAAAAACCTACCCCAATTAGGGTATCAAAGTATTATTATTAACTGCAACGTATTACTGTATATTTTATATAACATTAATTATACATTAATATATAAGCCGCTTATTTCGAAAATGGCCTAACTCCATTTTTCAACCAAATCTAGTTAATGTTTATAATAATTACATTTTTATAACTTTATAAATGTTAATTCGATTTATTGGAAAAATGGACTTAAACCACTTTCCAAATAAATGGCTGACACATTTCGATGATATAAGAATGAATGCACTCTAAATATTATTATTTTTATTTTTCCAGGCATACTGCAAACATAAGATAAACATTAAGTTAATGTTGAGTGAATGGTTAAGATTATGTGAAGAAGTATAATACATACTAATTGTTAGAAAGTGGTAGTAAAAGAGAATTAAGAAAGATGGAAGGCAAATGTGAGGATAATAAAGATCCTAAGCCAAATGCTTGGCCATATATGAACATAAGTTCACTTAGTATGTCATTTGTTGCTAAAATGGCAACTGCTGGTATTATTTGGGGATGGGGATATTTAAACTTCAGCATGGCATGGCTTATTGCACCAATTGCCTTTGCTGCATGGAAGTCAGAATGGAGAAAGGATAATGAATTAAGAGCTATCACAGCACAAGCCAGCATAATGGCCAATGAGAAACACCTGATAATGAGTAGATTAGATGAACTTCCTTCCTGGGTTTACTTCCCTGATTTTGATAGGGCAGAATGGTTGAATAGGGTATATAAATTAATACTAAGATTACACAGTTTTGTGGCAATGTCTACTTCAGATTTACACTGGAACTAATTCATTTCCACTTGACTCTTAGGTTCTATATAAGGTTTGGCCAAGTATCAATCATTTTGTTCGCGAACTTTGTAAACAAACAATAGAACCCTCTATTACTGAAAGATTGTCAGAGTACAAGATAAAAGGATTTCAGTTTGAAAGATTAGTTCTAGGACGCATTGTAAGATAATTTTGATATTGAAACTCTAAATGAGTTTCAATTATTTCAGTTATGTTAAAGTAACTTAGATCAATCTAATGTGAAAATGATTTCAGCCACCAAAGATATATGGGATTAAAGCTTATGATAAAAATACATCAAGGAATGAGATTATCTTGGATGCTGATGTTATGTATGTATGACTGGTATTTACTTTTATATGTTGAGCGCCGCGCCGAAATCCGTGTTATACGATGCTTCGCGACACGCGTCTGTAACGTCTAAAAATAATATTGTTTAAGTGCTCTATGATAATTGGTTACTTTACATCGTTATCGTGACGCTGAAAATATTGAAAAACTGACGAATATTAGCGATATATTTGATTCGAGTTTTAGTAATATTTACATCGATGTTCACCGGTGACCTTCACGGCGTTCAATATGTTAACTATGATTAGAGGTGACCTTCATAAAAAAAATCATTATTTGTATAGGTATGCTGGTGATTGTGATATCACTTTTTCCGTCGGTAACATAAAAGGTGGTATTAAGGACTTCCAGGTAAATAATATTGTATATAAACACTGCCCTTTGTGTGTCTACTTAAAATATTTGACACGCATAATAATTACTTCAGATCAGAGGAATGATGAGAATTGTTATGAAACCATTGTTATCAGTGATGCCTTTGGTTGGAGGAGTACAATTATTTTTTCTAAATCATCCTGCTATTAATTTCAACTTAATGGGCGCGGCTGATGTCCTTGACTTACCAGGGTTTAAGTATGATAATCCAGTAAACATATTTATCATATCTTATTAACACTTTGACGGCCGCACATTTCACTCAAAGACTCGCGACTATAAAACCAATTTTTTGGAAATTGTAAACGCTATACTTATAAGAATAGGCAGGGAACGCAAAAACAGTTGAATTGCGTTAACTGAGAAACTTCAAATTTGCGATCCCGAATCATCCATATAATGCCGGTTTAAAACTGGTAGTATGAAGTCACATCACCGTGACACTGGCCAATAATCGTTGACTAGCGAAATCATTTATACGTGATAGCGGCTATCAAAGTGTTAACATGTTCGCGACCCCGCCGCGCAGGAGAATTTCCCACAACAGACCATGTTTTATTCTCGAATTCTTGCAAAATATACTACAAATTTGTTCTTATATACGATTTAAATCTAATAAATGTTAATTAGAATGTACTTTCCAATTGTTTATAAATATGCAACGCGGGCCTGTGTTAGACAGCGGTATTATTTATTCAATAATAAACGAAATTCGGCTACCAACACGCATATGTGACGCTGGTCGCGAACGTGTTAAACAGGGCTATCATTTATCACATATATTTTTTACAGTGATATTTTAAGGAAAATAATTGTTGAGCAAATAGCAGCTTTTGTTGTTTTACCAAACAAGATTGCTATTCCTCTAAGTACAGAGGTACCAGTGGAGAGTTTGAAAGTCCCAGAACCTGAAGTAAGATAAATTCCCAAGATATCCAATATTTATTTAGAGTGGCATTATAAGTCCAGAACTTCATTTTTCGTTTGTAGGGTGTGTTAAGAATACATGTGGTAGAAGCGAAACATTTGATGAAGAAAGATATTGGTGTGTTGGGTAAAGGTAAATCTGATCCATATGCCATTATAAATGTGGGGGCACAGGAATTTCGAACAAAAACAATTGACAATACTGTCAATCCAAAGTGGGACTTTTGGTGTGAGGTATGTGTGTCTTTGTTTTATAAAATACCCTGTTGTTAACGATTCTTAATGCATGTGCTTTGCAACAATTTTTATTCTCTAAGTCGTTTGAAAATACAAGCAGAAGGTCTCGTAATATGGTAAGAAATAATTTGTTTTCAATGAAAAGGACATGACATGGTAGTATATCTTCATTATTAACACTAGAACTACCAAAGCAGTCAAAATAATTAGTCCTCGAAAATTAACGCATTCGCTATCAGGACCCGGTTGCAAAAACCGCCGTCGCGACCCATATTTTTCTTACTAGTTTTATCAGTTTTATTAGTCTTACACAATATATCGTAAATATTAAATTATACACATAAATAAACTAAATAAACCAAATACAGCGTTCTATATAAATATCACATATATGTGTCGCCGGCCTCACGAGAGGAACCAGCGTGCCACATACATGTGCCGCGTGGTAGCGAACGAGTTAATAAAAATCTTCAAATTTATATCGTTTCATTTTCTGAGATTCTTCGCGGTTCACGTTGCGTGATGTAGATAAATGAATCGATTAATTTATTTCTTCAATCCATCCTTTTTTTAAAGACGTACAGATAAATATATAAATATAGCCGAATATATCGCCGGTAGTTTTAGTGTTAAATAGAACAGAATGAAACAAGAGATTAGCTAAAGTACAGACTTCATGTGTATCCTTGAATATGATCACACTTATCAGATTAAGTGTATAGTTTCATTAGTTTATTATTTACATATGTGTTCCCTATCAATAGAAAGATAAATGTGTTTCGTTTAATTTTAACCATTAAGATGTTGCTGATCTAACAATTATTGTCACAAATTCCTGCTCCTTGCTTTTGCACAATTTGAGCCTCATCATTCGGAATTTTATATTCCCACTGATTTCTAAGTGTCCGGCTAGGACAGCTTTAATTGAGAAACACATATGCTTAAGTACACATTAAAAAGATATCAAAGCAATCTGGGAATATTATTCACTTCATGCATTGAGATCGGAAACATCTTAGTTCTGTGTTAACATACAGATTATAAATTAATTTCACATTTTGGTATGTATGTGTGTATGTGATGTGGGATGTGTTATGTGGGATTAGTGTGCCGTGACTTCGGCCATCGCTCAGCAACTGACTGTCCTGCTGTGGGACTATGATGACACGAAGGGTGACGAGAGCCTAGGAAGGTATGAATATAAACTATAATTAAATATCATATTTCCAAGTTCTTTGTCAATGTAATATCACATGAACATTCTTCTGAAATGTTCCAAGATATCACAGCTCTCATTATATTTATATCATATACATATATCACGAAATATTAGTTTCCTTGCTGACCCTCCACATAGTACAATCATTAGTACTTATGCAGAATCTATATTTTCTTTTATTAGTATGAATATTATTCAACAGAGTAAAGTGCATGTTAAGTCTGTTTTCACCGTGAAATCATAAGTAACACCTGTTGGTTGATGAGTGGTGTTTGGATGCATATCTGTGCTGTTTTATTTCAGAGCTATGTAACTTAACGCTTTACACTAATTACTAACGAAATCAATCATCTATTATATCATAGATCAGTTTGCCACCTCTTGCTAGCTATTTCTTAAAAGAGATAAACTACTTTGTTTGTACCTTGCACTCATAGTTGTTGTATGTGGCACATTGTCAGTAGGAGCAGCAAAAAAAAGCGTTATACTAGATACGAATACTCGGTTGCGATTCCGGTAAACACTCGGATTTGATATGAGTATATGGACAAGCAAAATATAAAGTACGACTTTTGAGTTTCTCATTTGATATACATCATAATATTGGCACACAGGCTGTGGTCTATTCATGCATAATGCAAGAAGCTGTGGTGTCTCTTTGGGATAGGGATCCAACTATCCCAGGGGTGCAATATGATGACTTCCTTGGAAGGTAGTAGTTGCATCCATTAAAGTTTTTGCACTATATTTCGTACTCTAATAAAAGCGGGCGAATTTGATGATTACACGCCTGCGTTTCTGCACGTTCCCTTAGCATTGATAATATTCCTTTGCCACGTGAATATAATATTTAACAATAATAATTGATCTGTTTATTAATTATTACTAACATAGATCACTGTGACGTGTAATGATATATCCAAATGTATAATGCGCATTTTGAACGTAACGCAGCTTTCTTTGTTCGGTGTTATTTATAATAAGAAATGTTACGATTTTATTGTTGATTTTACTTCGCTAAAAATCTACTATTGATTCTTTATTTTTATAATTCGCTCTTCTATTTATATACTAATTTCGATAATTGATTAGATTATGCATTCATTTTATATTTAATTTGGTAACCATCGTTAGTTTTAATATGAGGTCTGTCGTTAATCCTGTAACAAATAATGATTTTACGTTTTGAAGCTTATTTCTTTTCTATTATAAATCTGGGTTTCATCAGAGTGATTAGGTGACTGCGTTTGATAAGAAAAGAGAACTAAAGTAGATTGTGTGATGGCAGTTTATAGTGGAAGAGGGCTTGGGAGCCTACAACACGGTGGTAGTCCACCTCTTTGACAAAGACAACGCTGGTCAAGATGATCCACTTGGCAGGTATTGCTACTTGCAACAAGTACACTTTACCAGGCATAAGAATGCATTTGAAAACGTTACCCGATTAGAATAGAACAATACTTTACTCGTTTAATTTACTGTAGATTGCGCGCTTACAAATCTGCAGTATATGCATTCCCAAGCCAAGATTGACATTGCTCTGCATGTTCTCCGAGAATCAATATTTGCAAAGGCATTGTCGATTTTGTTAATACATCAAAGTTTATCGATGAGTCTCATGTGTCCATTAAAACTATGATACAGTATCTATCAACTCATGTCACCACATTACTCTTATTATTTTCTATTACTTACTTTAATCTAAGGAACAAAATTTCTTTACACAGCTATAGAATGGTGTACTGCATGCATAACTCTGGATGTAACGTAACACACATTTCTTTACATTGCGATATATGTGTGTTAAAACATTACGTTTTATTAAAGACTAGAAGACTGTATTAATGTTTTTGCATGAATGCTTTATGAAATGCATTGAGCAAGATATCATTCATTATGAAAATGCAGTATTCATATCATCAGTCATTGTACAAACGTCATTATTCGAAACAGTTACCGAATGATAATTATTACGGGAACATCAGTTTTTTGTTAGGCATGTTATAAGAGGCGAATTATATTATGTATTTTAATGCACACAATCACAGGGCTAGCATTGAAGTTAATCGGGTGAAGAAGAAGGGAACTATAGATACGGTAAATAATCAATACAATTAATAGATAATTACTACTCGTTTTCAAATTTTATTGAGTAAGTATTCTTCAGTGGATTTCCTTGGAACAAGCAAAACACGGCATGGTCCACCTAAGACTGACTTGGCTGCAACTTACCAAAAATGTTTGGGATTTAAAAGCCGTAAGCATTGTAGAAATTCTACAATATATTGAAAACCCTATAATCTCTTATTCTAATCGAATGTTTTAAATGAATATAGGCTTTGATAGAAACTCAAGAACTCCGTGTTACTTCCATGAGTACGGCGCTTCTGATTGTATACATTGATTCGGCCAAAAATTTACCGGTATGATGAAATTTAATTCGTACGAGATCAATCATAGTATACTTTTCTTGATTACATAGCTATTATTACTAACATATTTACTATGTAGTGTATTCGAGGAAGTAAACAGCCGGATGTTTACCTAGAAGCAAGTGTCGGTGGACAGAAACAACGCACGGGTACTATATTACGTTCCTGTGACCCAGTATGGGAACAAGGTTTTACGTTTTTAATTAGCAATCCTGAAACAGGAGTCTTGCATGTTAAGGTGATTAATTACTTTCGATAGAATATGGTTTTATATAATGAATACATATGTTCTGATTTATGCGCATGGCTTTGCAGATCATGGATGAGAAGACTGTTCTTATAGTAGGGGAAATGAACTACAACATTTCCTTGCTATTAAAAGAGAATAATCTTGAAATAGCGCAACAACCTTATGACTTACAAATGGCTGAAACTGATAGCAAACTCGTGATGTCTTTGTCACTACATGTACGTTTTTCTACAAAATTTTCTACATGGTTTTATAAATAATAAACAAGTATGTAAGTTACAAAGCACGACACATATATGTTTACCTAGATTCTGAAATACGAGGAACCCGAACCGACCTCGGAAGAAGACGAAGACGACCATGATATTAATCAATTAAATAAAAGAATTGAACGACAAGAATCTAATATCAGTAACATGCTGTCTTCCAGTGGTAAAGGACAAACAAATAATTCATAATATATGATAATGTAAGATATTTATAATTAATGAATGTTTACATCGTTCTAGTTCCGCCTAGTCCCTTAAAGAAACAACTTTCGAAAGAATCGATTAATAGTCTACCGCGTAGCAGCGGATCCGGTGGAGGAGCATTACCGGAAGAACCTGCTGCGGCTGACGAAGAACTGATCGTTAGTACCACCGCACCATCTTCTCTCACCGGAAGTCCACAATTAATTCATAGAAATCCTAGCGTAACATCGTCTGCCGGTGATGCCAAATTGGGGAGGATACAATTGACATTGCGTTATAGCATGCAAAGGCAGAAGCTTGTAATTGTCGTACACAAGATCGCGTAAGTAATTTACACGGAGAGCAAAGACTTGTTAAAGTCACCGTTGTAATATTACACTAATCGTAAATGCATATAATATAATTGTTTGTTACAGCAACTTACCACTACCACAAAACGACCCACACAATATTCCTGATCCATATGTAAAACTTTATTTGCTGCCAGAACGACTCAAAGAAACAAAGAGAAAAACCGCCGTGATAAAAGACAACTGTAATCCAGTATTCGATGAACAGTTTGAATATGTCGTTTCTCAAGGAGAATTAAACTCGCGACTATTACAAATATCGGTGTGCACGCAAAAGGGTTGGCTATCTACGGGAAGCAATGTAATGGGACAGCTTCTATTGAATCTGAGTGAAATCGATGTTACGAAAGCAGTTACCAGCTGGTACGATTTACAACCAGAGACTAAAGACTAGAAACTAAGGAAACGCGAGTGGAAGTTCGGACAGCTGTGTATGTGCTGGCAACGGCGGCCGGCTGAATTTTCACGATGCAATGTCAAGAAACACTGAAAGTCTCAAAACAATGTGATCTGACCAAATACTACTTTTCCGAAGAAATAGATTAAAAAGTAATTGGTGCTACGAATAACCAAACAGACGAAGGTTACCACGAAGTAATAATAGTTTCGTTCGAACGACTCTGTGTACTTAGACCGTCCATTGTCATCAAATATTCTTGACCTGATGAATACTTTAAGTATTAATCATTTTCAATCTGTTCTTTTTTACTATACACACGTTTTAGAATCTTTTGTTCATAAAATGTGCCATTGAAAATCATTGGTACAAGATATACGTAATAATGGAATTCGTATATCATTCGATCTGCACATTTATTTTGGAAATGTTTTACTTGAGATTGTGAAAGAAGATATTTTTCGTCGTTACATCGGATTCAATTAACATATTGACATATGAATTCGCTTCTTATTAACGTGATATTTTACGTCCATTTTTTGTCGTTGCTATTATTAAAACACACTAATCACGCTTATAAATTGATTACCAATTATATTTCTATGCATTTAAAAGATATCTAACTAATTAAGGGATGTTATAATACGCATAATATATGCTATACGTTTTAATAGATCTATTGACTTAAGAGGCAGACAAATATTTAACGATAAGATTGAATCTTATCGTAAGGACGCGACTTTAGAAGTTGGCTGTTAGCATAAATCATCGAGAAGAATTAATATATACACGTATTATATTTATACATGAATTTTTGCTATATTATATATCGCTATATATTGTATGGATTCACATATGCGCAAGTACTGGCATATAATTATGTCAGTATAATACAGCAAGTTGTTGAGAATAAAAAAGAATTGCATTTTAAGTGCAGCGTCCCCCACGAAGTCCATCCGTTGCCCTGTTTCATGGCATTGCTACAAACATCACCAAGGAAACACAACAAGGTCTACAAACAAGATTAACTTGCCCCAAAATTCTCGATATTTAATCGAAACGTTTTTCACGAGCCACTTTTGTGAGTAGTTTGTAAACGAGTGCCATGTATTTATTCAGTATCTAATTATTACAGCAACATGCATCGGGCACCTTTACTTCCTTGTCTCCCGGGTTTCAATTTCGACAGGAATGTAAGTTACATGGTTATCAGTTACAGTTATTCTTGAAGGGATTACTAATATTAGGCTGGCCAATAATTTCGTGCGGTTTTAACGTGTACAATTTTAGATTGGAAGAACAAAATTCCACAAACATCAATATTTCGAGAAAATACACGATGGAGTTTATTATTTATCAGAAAAAGCGGATACAAGTAATTATAGTCGTTATCCTTCGATTTATCCTCGCGGAGAGGTGCAGGAAATGCCTAGTTGGATCGCGTATGACGGCCAAGTACGATTAAGAATAAATATAATTAATTATTATTGTATATTATAATAATAATTATCGTAAATAATGGAATATCTACTTTGAAAGTGAAGTGTCACGTACATAGTGTATACAATATTTTAATAATTCTTCAGAGGTTGATGTTCAAAGCGTATTTCCAAGAAACGGTCCAAGAAAGATGGGAATCATCTTATCAAGTTCGAGTTGTAAATATTAGTTTTTTCTTGGAAGATGGTACCATGAAGATCAGGGAACCTTCCATAGATAACAGTGGTCTTGAGCAAGGTTCAACGGTGCATTATCATTCTTCATATTTTATTACTCTTTGATCCTTTAAAGAGTTTCATTTGTCCTTATTTTATCGCAATTACTATTTTGCTTCTTTTTATATTCATCGTAAATTGTATATTTTCTCTACATAGTTTTCTTAACTTTATTGATATTAATTCATCAAAGTGTCTTCAAAATATATCGTTGGTTTGAAATTAATAGAGTCGGATAGAATACACTCTTTCTTTTTAATAATAACGCTAATCAAATAATAATATATTCTATATAATTAGGTGTCTTAGTAAGAAGAGAAAGAATACCGATGCCTGACCCGGTTAAATACAGATTTTACGACATAATCGACTTAAATATCGGCAAGGAACTGGAAATCTTCGGAAGGGTATATAAAATCGTTGATTGCGATAAATTCACGAGGAGATTCCTTAATCGCATGGGAATTCCTGTACCAGATCCAATTAGTGTACCAAAAGATCCATACTCGGAAATGAGAAAAACAGTATGCACTCCAAAAACTATTAACGCGTCTTGCAAAATTAATAAGGCGAAACTGAAAATTATAATTAACGTAATTATTATATATGCAGCCAATGTTTCCAAAAAAGCCTAGTAGAAAGGTAGACACTCGTGGGAATTTCTTAAAATATGATAAACAATTACTTCGTTTCTACGGATATTGGGACGACACGGAAAATCAACATGGCGTCATTCACGATCTCGAAATGTATTATTATTTGGTAGATGACACGATAGAAATCAAGGAGATTATACCGCCGAATTCTGGAAAAGATTCCGGTTCAATTCTTATCCGGAGAACGAAAATACCGAAAGTAATATTTATACTCCTTCCGCGTTCTTATATTTATTATATATCGACCATATTATACCATTATTTTTATTCTGGCAAAAGGGTTAATTTGAATTGCAAAACCCGTATACATATAATAGATGAAGGTCATTTAAGAAGTATTAAAACAGAATCAATAAATCGAAGTATAACTCCAACAATTTAAATACAAAATTAATCGATTAAATATAAATTTAGTTCTTCTCCGGTGTGGAACCGATCGGCGCCGGAAATCCGCTCACGGTTCTAAATATCTTAGGAGAAAATGCGAATAGTTATTATATGGTGGATTCACTGGAAATTGGAAAAGATTGCAGGGATTATTACAAGGAACACGAACTCGCAATGGGAGCAACGATAAACGCGTTTGGACGAAAAATAATTATCACTGATATGGATGCCTTTACAAAAGAGTATTACCGGTAAAGAAATCGGAGAATAAAAAGCATCCAAAGATAATTATATAAAAAGAATTTGAAGTATAGGTGTTTCGAGTTTTAAGATGGTCACAATATTTTCTTGAAGGACGAAGTATGGCTTGGATGATTTCACACCTTTGCAAAGACCTCGGAAACCCGATGAAATTTCTCATAAACCTGAACGATACGTGCCGCCATATAATGGCTACGGATCTTACGAAGACTCTCTTGGAAATTGTTTCAGCGTGATACCGAAACCCCCGAAAACGGATTTCGTTAAATTCTTGTATCACGATAAGTACGGATTATTCATTACTTCGTATTAACCCTTTGCAATCGGAGGCGATTCTCAGTCGGCAATTATTTTATTGCGACAACTGAAGTGGCGATTGAGGTGCGACATTAAGATTTTCTTCAGTTATATTTTATTATTCGTCGCTATATAAATCACCGACAACTGGAGTAAATTTTAATGTCGTCTCTCAGTCGTCATTCAAGTTGAGTTAATTAATTATTGGGTTAATTAATGTCACTCTTTCTTCCATTATTTATATATATTGATACGTTGTTTACTCTAGAATATGATTCAAATGTTTATAATTATAGACAAGGTTTCGATAGCCATGTTTTAAGATTTAGAGCAAGATTGGTATCAAAAATACCTACGGATGAGGACAGAATTTTTATCATTAGAGTTTTCCTCATGGATGACACTATTTCTGTTTTTGAACTGTCGAGAAGAAATTCTGGTAATCGTAATGATAGCTTCAAATAATTATTGTTATTAAATAATATGTTTAAAGTTAACAATAATTGTCAGGCTTCAAACGATCGCTCTTCCAAAAGAGGATGAAAGTGATGTTACCCGGCCAAGATATCTTTACAAACAAAAAACCCACGTATTACAAACCTGAAGATTTTTATATCGGGGTAAAAGTCAATTTGAATCAGTTCATTTTCGAAATCATGTCGGCTGACAATTATGCGCTTCGTTACATAGAATTACACTGCGACAAGGTTTGAATATATGTTTATACATATTCAATTATAAACATTATAAATATCAGATATTATATTGAAACTCATTTATCTTCCGTAGTTTTTGAAGTCGAATATCAAATTAATAATGAAGAAGATTCGGGAAGCTTTGAAACCAGTGTATAAAGAATTCATAAAACTTTATTCGCCTACGAAATCAAATGGCGATTGTCTTCCAGTAATAAAGTATGAAAATCTCAGGTAATCGTGTTACAACATCCTTGTACAATCCTTGTACACCTCTGCAACCATAATTTAACTAGAAACAGTATATCATTTGTATTTATATCCCAGGGAAGCGTTAATTAAATATTTAGGATACAAAATAACGGAACAAGAAATGATAACAGTAGCAAGATATTATTCATCCCACGAGAAAAAAGAAAGTCGTACGAGGGAATACGTGAGGTTGGTCTTTAATGATTCTTTAATATTTCAATATTCTTCAACCACTGAACGTTCGTTTTTTCGGGGAGCAAATTTTTTGAAAATGTTTCCTAGTTAGTCTAAGAAGTCTTGGTAGTTTTGGTCATCCAAGTTTTTTAGCAGATAAACTACATTTTCCTATTTTGATATTTGCGTTACTTGATAATGGCGATGGTCGTGAGATACACTTCGCTGAATATTTTTACGACGGTTATGGATATTTTATCGTCTTTTAGGCAATTATTGCACACGGAACTTCACCGATTTATATGGAATGACCTTGATCGTTTGGAAGAAGACTTCCTTCATTGGGACCGAGGAAGAACAGGGTTTTTATGTCGGGATACTGTTTACACTGTTCTCCGAGGTTCTAGGATCCCCGTTGACGTTGAACTTTTAAATTCTATGCTGGATCAGTACGTAATTGTTTATTATAATAATACTTATTGTGAAGCACATTGTTATGCATATATATTTTGATTAGTTGTCGCGCATACCATTAATGTAATAATATGTTTCTTCGGTTTTATATATGCAACTATTTGTATAGTTCACTATTTTATGTAATGGACTATAGATTAATGTAAAATGATTAATGTGCGTGACAGTTTGTGTACAAACGAGGAGGGGAAGATTGATTATCGGGATCTACTGCGATTTGTAAATGTAAAAGTTGACCCAGTTCCTCCAGCGCTACCAACAAATATCAAGGTACTTTTTAATAGGTCATGTTTGTGGTGTTGTTGGAATTATATTTGTATATTTATGGATTTATTAATATATGTCTGTCTGCAATGTTTTTAAGTCCGCTCTTTGGTGGGCTTCGGAAAAGGAACCAGATTGTGGAGCCGGCATAAATTGGTGCGCTTTTATAGAAGATCTAGATATAAAGGATGAAGAGGAAATTCCGGAATCACCGATCACACAAATGGCAAAATTAATTTGAATATTCTTATGTCAGAATTATATCTTTATGTCGAATACTTTAATAATAATCAAGAAAGATATTTGGGTGATGCTGCACGAATAATATATGCAATTTATTAGACTGCTTCTTTTGACCCAAAATGGGCCTAGAACATGTTTAGGCATCATCTAGTATTGATTTGGACCATCTAGGACCGAAATTGGCGACTTTGAAATTGGGACGATTTTTGAAGGTATACTTCTCACTTTTGCGACTTTGGATTGACCCATTTTTTGGCCGAAACAATTTTTAAACCGCTTCTTCCGTCCTAAAATCATCATAGAATATGTTTATACATCACCCACCATCGATTTGGGTCGTTTAGAAGTGATTTTGGCAACTTTTCATTTTTGACAATTTTTGAAGGTATACCCCTTTACATTTTTTCGACTTGGGTTCGACCAATTTTTGACCAATAAAAATTTTTTAACCGCTTCTTTCGACCAGAAATTGTCCTAGAATATGTTTGTACATCACCCACCATCGATTTGGGTCGTTTAGAAGTGATTTTGGCGACTTTTCATTTCTGACAATTTTTGAAGGTATACCCCTTTACATTTTTTCGACTTGGGTTCGACCCATTTTTGACCAATAAAAATTTTTTAACCGCTTCTTTCGACCAGAAATCGTCCTAGAATATGTTTATACATCATTTACCATCGATTTGGGTCAGTTAGAATTGGTTTTGGCGACTTTTAATTTTTGGCGATTTTTGAAGGTATACCCCTTCACATTTTTTCGACTTGGGTTCGACCAATTTTTGACCAATAAAAATTTTTTAACCGCTTCTTTCGACCAGAAATCGTCCTAGAATATGTTTATACATCACCCACCATCGATTTGGGTCGTTTAGAAGCGATTTTGACGACTTTTAATTTTTGACAATTTTTGAAGGTATACCCCTTTACATTTTTTCGACTTGGGTTCGACCCATTTTTGACCAATAAAAATTTTTTAACCGCTTCTTTCGACCAGAAATCGTCCTAGAATATGTTTATACATCATTTACCATCGATTTGGGTCAGTTAGAATTGATTTTGGCGACTTTTAATTTTTGGCGATTTTTGAAGGTATACCCCTTCACATTTTTTCGACTTGGGTTCGACCAATTTTTGACCAATAAAAATTTTTTAACCGCTTCTTTCGACCAGAAATCGTCCTAGAATATGTTTATACATCACCCACCATCGATTTGGGTCGTTTAGAAGCGATTTTGACGACTTTTAATTTTTGACAATTTTTGAAGGTATACCCCTTTACATTTTTTCGACTTGGGTTCGACCCATTTTTGACCAATAAAAATTTTTTAACCGCTTCTTTCGACCAGAAATCGTCCTAGAATATGTTTATACATCATTTACCATCGATTTGGGTCAGTTAGAATTGATTTTGGCGACTTTTAATTTTTGGCGATTTTTGAAGGTATACCCCTTCACATTTTTTCGACTTGGGTTCGACCAATTTTTGACCAATAAAAATTTTTTAACCGCTTCTTTCGACCAGAAATCGTCCTAGAATATGTTTATACATCACCCACCATCGATTTGGGTCGTTTAGAATTGATTTTGACGACTTTTCATTTTTGACAATTTTTGAAGGTGTACCCCTTTACATTTTTTCGACTTGGGTTCGACCCATTTTTGACCAATAAAAATTTTTTAACCGCTTCTTTCGACCAGAAATCGTCCTAGAATATGTTTATACATCATTTACCATCGATTTGGGTCAGTTAGAATTGATTTTGGCGACTTTTAATTTTTGGCGATTTTTGAAGGTATACCCCTTCACATTTTTTCGATTTGGGTTCGACCCATTTTTGACTAATAAAAATTTTTTAACCGCTTCTTTCGACCAGAAATCGTCCTAGAATATGTTTATACATCACCCACCATCGATTTGGGTCGTTTAGAAGTGATTTTGGCGACTTTTCATTTTTGGCAATTTTTGAAGGTATACCCCTTCACATTTTTTCGACTTGGGTTCGACCAATTTTTGACCAATAAAAATTTTTTAACCGCTTCTTTCGGCCAGAAATCGTCCTAGAATATGTTTATACATCACCCACCATCGATTTGGGTCGTTTAGAAGTGATTTTGGCGACTTTTCATTTTTGGCAATTTTTGAAGGTATACCCCTTGACATTTTTTCGATTTGGGTTCGACCCATTTTTGACCAATAAAAATTTTTTAACCGCTTCTTTCGACCAGAAATCGTCCTAGAATATGTTTGTACATCATATACCATCGATTTGGGTCGTTTAGAAGCGATTTTGACGACTTTTAATTTTTGACAATTTTTGAAGGTATACCCCTTTACATTTTTTCGACTTGGATTCGACCCATTTTTGACCAATACAAATTTTTTAACCGCTTCTTTCGACAAGAAATCGTCCTAGAATATGTTTGTACATCATATACCATCGATTTGGGTCGTTTAGAATTGATTTTGACGACTTTTCATTTTTGACAATTTTTGAAGGTGTACCCCTTTACATTTTTTCGACTTGGGTTCGACCCATTTTTGACCAATAAAAATTTTTTAACCGCTTCTTTCGACAAGAAATCGTCCTAGAATATGTTTATACATCACCCACCATCGATTTGGGTCGTTTAGAAGTGATTTTGGCGACTTTTCATTTTTGGCAATTTTTGAAGGTATACCCCTTCACATTTTTTCGACTTGGGTTCGACCAATTTTTGATCAATAACAATTTTTTAACCGCTTCTTTCGGCCAGAAATCGTCCTAGAATATGTTTATACATCACCCACCATCGATTTGGGTCGTTTAGAATTGATTTTGACGACTTTTCATTTTTGACAATTTTTGAAGGTGTACCCCTTTACATTTTTTCGACTTGGGTTCGACCAATTTTTGACCAATAAAATTTTTTTAACCGCTTCTTTCGACCAGAAATCGTCCTAGAATATGTTTATACATCACCCACAATCGATTTGGGTCCTCTAGAAATGATTTTGGCGACTTTCATTTTTTGAGAATTTTTGAAGGTATACCCCTTTACATTTTTTCAACTTGGGTTCGACCCATTTTTGACCAATAAAAATTTTTTAACCGCTTCTTTCGACCAGAAATCGTCCTAGAATATGTTTATACATCACCCACCATCGATTTGGGTCGTTTAGAAGTGATTTTGGCGACTTTTCATTTTTGACAATTTTTGAAGGTATACCCCTTTACATTTTTTCAACTTGGGTTCGACCCATTTTTGACCAATAAAAATTTTTTAACCGCTTCTTTCGACCAGAAATCGTCCTAGAATATGTTTATACATCACCCACCATCGATTTGGGTCGTTTAGAAGTGATTTTGGCGACTTTTCATTTTTGACAATTTTTGAAGGTATACCCCTTTACATTTTTTCGACTTGGGTTCGACCCATTTTTGACCAATAAAAATTTTTTAACCGCTTCTTTCGACCAGAAATCGTCCTAGAATATGTTTATACATCACCCACCATCGATTTGGGTCGTTTAGAAGTGATTTTGGCGACTTTTCATTTTTGACAATTTTTGAAGGTATACCCCTTTACATTTTTTCGACTTGGGTTCGACCCATTTTTGACCAATAAAAATTTTTTAACCGCTTCTTTCGACCAGAAATCGTCCTAGAATATGTTTATACATCACCCACCATCGATTTGGGTCGTTTAGAAGTGATTTTGGCGACTTTTCATTTTTGACAATTTTTGAAGGTATACCCCTTTACATTTTTTCGACTTGGGTTCGACCCATTTTTGACCAATAAAAATTTTTTAACCGCTTCTTTCGACCAGAAATCGTCCTAGAATATGTTTATACATCACCCACCATCGATTTGGGTCGTTTAGAAGTGATTTTGGCGACTTTTCATTTTTGACAATTTTTGAAGGTATACCCCTTTACATTTTTTCGACTTGGGTTCGACCAATTTTTGACCAATAAAATTTTTTTAACCGCTTCTTTCGACCAGAAATCGTCCTAGAATATGTTTATACATCACCCACAATCGATTTGGGTCCTCTAGAAATGATTTTGGCGACTTTCATTTTTTGAGAATTTTTGAAGGTATACCCCTTTACATTTTTTCAACTTGGGTTCGACCCATTTTTGACCAATAAAAATTTTTTAACCGCTTCTTTCGACCAGAAATCGTCCTAGAATATGTTTATACATCACCCACCATCGATTTGGGTCGTTTAGAAGTGATTTTGGCGACTTTTCATTTTTGACAATTTTTGAAGGTATACCCCTTTACATTTTTTCGACTTGGGTTCGACCCATTTTTGACCAATAAAAATTTTTTTAACCGCTTCTTTCGACCAGAAATCGTCCTAGAATATGTTTATACATCACCCACCATCGATTTGGGTCGTTTAGAAGTGATTTTGGCGACTTTTCATTTTTGACAATTTTTGAAGGTATACCCCTTTACATTTTTTCGACTTGGGTTCGACCCATTTTTGACCAATAAAAATTTTTTAACCGCTTCTTTCGACCAGAAATCGTCCTAGAATATGTTTATACATCACCCACCATCGATTTGGGTCGTTTAGAAGTGATTTTGGCGACTTTTCATTTTTGACAATTTTTGAAGGTATACCCCTTTACATTTTTTCGACTTGGGTTCGACCCATTTTTGACCAATAAAAATTTTTTAACCGCTTCTTTCGACCAGAAATCGTCCTAGAATATGTTTATACATCACCCACCATCGATTTGGGTCGTTTAGAAGTGATTTTGGCGACTTTTCATTTTTGACAATTTTTGAAGGTATACCCCTTTACATTTTTTCAACTTGGGTTCGACCCATTTTTGACCAATAAAAATTTTTTAACCGCTTCTTTCGACCAGAAATCGTCCTAGAATATGTTTATACATCATCTACCATCGATTTGACCCTTGAATTAAAAATTTGAAGAGCTCACAATTTTAATATTTTATATTGTTGGATATCGGAAAGGTACATGATACTGTAGATAAATCCTAACAACATTATCAAATATCAATTAATATTTATTGTAGAATATAATTTTCCATATAATCTACGTCGAAATATACTATTTACATTGCACTAATCACAACTACATCTAATATGCCACTATTTCAGTGTCGCTCGCCTTTCTACTTCTCGCTAATTGCCGTTTTCTGCAATTACTTCCATTAACAATAGATTTGGATGCTTACTCTAATTCCGAAACACGACGATTAATCGAAAGGAGATCTCACAAGTTACCGAACACCGCGCTATATTTGCCATAACTGGCACGATCTCAATAAATATCGAACAAGAGGACATAAATAATAATTCGACTAAGTACTACTATTCATTACGTTTCATTCAACACAATTTCTCTTATCAATTTTTCATATCTTCTCCCCACGAGTACATCCTAATATCGGACAACCATAGTTATTATTAATTCTCCAATTATGCCAATGAAGTGACTGTAGCCAATTATATCGTTATATTCTTGCGACATTTCAACGAATATTAATACTTCCAATGATATTATCATTTTATTGAATACTCGTGGATTATTGAAGAGAAATTCCTCCGACGATTTTGCAATTGTTTTTCTGTCTCTTTTAATTGCACTCGTAGGTCTTAATGACTTTGCTGCAAGTATTGCACGTGACGTAACAACAATTAACGTACTTGCAATCGCATCTCTCGAAAATTTCTTCGGTTTTGGTCACGTGACCGCGGCCGCAGCAGAGATATTCGCAGCCTTCGTAGCCAGGACTGCTGCCATTGCACTGTCTAAACAATAATCATTAAAAAGTATGTGTTACTACGTGTTTTAATATCTATATTAGTATCTATTTTAATATCTATTTTAACCCTTTGCATTCGATGGCGATTCTGAGTCGCCACTACATCTTAAATCACCGATAAATGGAGTCAATTTTAATGCCACCTCTCACTCGCTACTGAGAGTCGCCTCCGGGTGGAAAGGGTTAATCAAAACTATGTAATATAATATATATATATATATTAATTGATATCAACAGTAACATAATCCATGAAGAAAATATCCATTTTTAGTTGAATTATTCGAATACACCACGGCGTATTATTTGAGATTGGATATACTTTTATTTGATATACATAACGCGAATAATTTAAACCATTAATTAATTTAAATCTTGCAGCCATTATTTATATATAAATTAATGTTCGGTAGTTCTAGTGTTAAATCATCTTTCAGTTTGGATATCTAAGGATCACATTTATCATTGAATATATTCCTTATTCTATTTTCATTCACAAGGACATTCGAAGGATAGTCGAGGAAGAACAAGGAGTGCCGAGTGGCGCGCATCGAGTTTATGGCGTGTATTACACGGGTGTAGTGTTAAGAAAAAAGGATATAGAAAAGTATACGGAGGAACGGTCGAAGGCGTCTCGTAATAAACATTCACCACGCCCACTCTGTATAATTATACGCAGAGTTATAATTACCGGTTGTAAACCGTAACCGGCAGGCAAAGTCTACCGGTGTCCAAAGAAACCTGCCACCATATATTAGTTGTGGGAAATGAAATATTAGCACGCCCGAAAGTAACGTTCGATTAGCTTACGAATCGCTCGCCAGTTGGTTTCTTCCACTGCTTTCTTTCTCGTTAAGTATTACACCAAAACCAGCTACTCGCGGGATACATTTCACTAACAAGTTGTAAGAATTGCAACTGGATCCAATTAAGAAGTTATCACGAGGAAATCGAGCTTAATTAATTATATCAATAATGCATTTAATTTATTGAACCAATTATCGATCTAAAAATTGATTACCGTATAATTATAAAATTTAATTCTCCTATAATTAATATGGTTCTCAATGAAAAATAGCTTTTCCGGGTTTACAGTTATTTTGGTGTTGAAGTCTGACTCAACTATAATCTAAATCATAATTAAGTATATCATAATCCATTTCATAAGAAGAAATAATATCAAAATTAATTCCCATATTATTAATATTGGTTTTGTTTAAAAATAGCTTCCTCACGTGTACAATTCGGCGTTAGAGTCGTAGTTGCATGACAATGTAATATGATAAATATTTTCGTAACGAATTATTGTTAGGTTCAGCGAAAGGGTAAGAGAGGAAGGGTTTCGAATAATCAGGAAGAATATCGCGCTATCGATCAAAGTCGAGGGGTCCATGAAAGGGCCAAAAGGGACTTAATTTTTGCTCGTACAAATGCTGAGTCAAGCCTTGATTTATAGAGCGGACAAAATGAAACAAAGGATCATCCAGAAGGGTCCTCCACCATGCGCGGTCATTCGCGGACATCCTGCACCTTATAGAACCAGTCACCGGACACGGAATGCCGTGGGTGATCTTAATTCACGTAGACCGAACCGTGAATAATTCAGAAACGAGTAGTCTCCACACTGCCGGAAAATCCATGACGAATCCAATCACGTCCTCTTTGCTCATTTCAGAATATCACTGTTTTCATATTATTTTTGTATTAATAATAGTATTTTAATCATTTTGAATTCGGAACTATGTTCTACGTTTGCGATCGATTTATGATTACATGATTCTTATCATACCATCAAACGACGAGTCATAGTTATATATAATATAAATCATTAAATTTCAATTATACTTGCAGATATTTAGAAAAATGTGACGAATTATATTGCAGAGAGGAATGTTAATTGCAGCAAATTCGTAAGTTCATTTTTGTCAGCGTGTAGGAATATATTGAAAAACTATTTAATAGTTACTCCAACGTTAACGACAAGATACAAATTTGAGTTAGAAGTCCGAGATACATGAATATTTATGTTCTATCAATAGTTGTTCGACGCATCCGTGCATGTAAATTTGTATTAATCCTGTAATTACAAGGAAGTTTACAAAGTAGAGAAATTTAGAATTCCTGCATAGTAAATCACGAGGGAGGTCCGGAGATACCGGTCAAGAATAGTTTGAATATCGTAAAACAGCGGATTCATGTGGTTTTGAAAACAGGTTTCCCGATCGGGAGGAAAAATGGGTTCCGCCCTATCTCGAACCTCTTCCCCGGCTGGGTAATTATTAGTACAGTCACATAAATAAGTCGATATCTAGCTAACACGAAAAATAACTGAGTCCCAACTTAAAAAAAGGCGATTTACGTGGATTGAACAACCATGTCAAAGATGAAAAGGACAAATTTCATTAAAACACCGTAAGATTAGAATATCTAAGCACTCGAACTAAGAGTTATCCCTATTTCATTATATTAGGGGTACCGGAAAATAATCAATTCGAAAATGGAGAATTTGTTCGCATCGAAATTTGGTAAAATGATTTTTTCGAAATGGGACTCATGCCATTGGAGGATCGTCGGTCAAGGATTGTTTAATATGCAAAAAGAAATGGTGTTTCATAAAGTTATAAATTCTGAAGAATTTTTTAAGATCGAAATTTGTTAATTCGATTTTTTTCGAAATAAAAATTATTATTTTTGGACTATTAAGGTTCTCCAAAATGGCGATGCCGTATGAGAAAATTGAGCTGATTCAATGCAAGGTAGACACCTTCTCACGAATATTATTTAATACTTTAATATATTAATAATTTAAATTCATTATTTAATATATATTCTAGATATTATATACTATATATATATTCTACAGATTCCATACTAATATTTATAATTTTTTAGAGCAACATATGGTGATGAACGTGAAGCTCGGGTCGAAGATATATGGGGACGATTAAAGCGTTAGGGAAATCTCCATTTCTAGGGAGTTCTCCTGCGTCGTTGAAAATTAATTGCTCGGAAGTGCGGCCTCGTTTCACGAAAATGCGAAGTTAACGGGCAGATCGTATGTTTTTATAGCACGCACTTTTTTGCCAGTGCGTACCGCACCCGCTGTATTCCATCGGTGTACGAAGGTACGATGAAAAACCATTAGCACCGCTGTAACGTTGTTTTATGACTCAAGTCGTCATTCGCGGGTCCGCGTTTTCTTTTTCTTTTATCGCCCACCCACCCGTATTACCTTTTTTATTAGCGACACGGATATTTCCATTAAACCTACTTCTCTTGGTCGACTCATTCGCGAGATACATCGATAAATCTATTTATAATGCATTCAAATTGTTGCAAGATAATTGTATTGTTGTAACATAATTTCATTCTATTTTAGATATTTTATAATATCATTGAATTATTTTATTGATTCATCGAACAGTTTCAAGCATCGACGACGAAGAAGATTCAGACGAATAAGTATTTAATAAAATAAATACAAGCATCCCCCGTAAAACACGGTAGTTAGATTCCGAAAGAATGACGTGTTATAAGAAACAAAGGTAGTACAAAAATGAACAAAAGTACATATACTATTTTCTTTTCATAACTAAAAGAAATATATTTATTAAAATAATCAATAACTAATAAAAACTATTACACATTGACACACCGAGAATGCATCTAGGTTTCTCCCATTCTCGATTCATGTTCAAGCGAATCCGTGTTGTACGGGCGACTCCTATATATGAAGAATACGATCTTAAACGCATGCAAGTTTCGCAATAAAGAAGAGAAGACTTTAAGAGGCAGCACGTGATTTCGGTTATCTTATGAAAAATTCATAAGTCGCGGAGCGCGGTAAAATGAGAATAAGTCTTTCGACGAATGCCGAAGGTCCAGAGTCCCCCCGGCTACCCCCCGGCTACCGGTAAAAGAACGAATCCACTCTGTTTTATTTTCCTGCTCTTTTATGCCTCTCATCTTCGCACTTTACGAAGCTACCTTACCACCTTTCTTCCATCGAGTCTTTTTTCTCTGCCAGTAGACACGCGAGTGCAAAAAAAACCGGTGGAAAGAACGTTACTTCCCATTAATGAGTGCTAAGCCAGTTTCGGTAGTCGAAACACGTGTATTCTCTGTTAACAGGAATTCCTGTCGGGATAAGTCGAAGGGTTAATAACAGATTGTGAAAAGGGAAGATTTCGGTTACCTGCCAATTGTACCGAGACTTCCTCTTTTTCTGTCTGGAAGACAGTAGTCCAGACTCTTCGTGGTGTACAAAAGATTATCATGGTGATAAAGGGGTGGTAACCTTCCACCAGATCGTGGCCGAACTTCCGCCGCGGTTGCGTATCTACGAAGTAGACGACTTCCGGCTGCCGAAGGTCCAGATGCACCCAATCCTCGCCAGCAGGTTCGTACGCTGCACGATCCAGATACACCGTGGCACTTGCATTCCAGTGTTAACGATTGTTCCACCGCCTTGTCATTTGTGACATGCAAATTTTATGTGATTTAATTGTTGTTAATTATGACTTCATTTTTAATCATTTTTATTGATCTTGAAATATTTGTTCGAGTAGATTACAAACACTTATATCAATCGCGATTGAATGCAAATTTGGTGTAATTAATTCCCTTTAATTATGACTTCATTTTTATTCATTTCGATTGACCTCTAAATATTTGTTCGAGTAGATTACAGACACTTATATCAATCGCGATTGAAGTAATGCATCGAATTCATAATTCATAATGCATCGAACATTACGCGCAACATATATTTATACCGATATAATTTCTTTCGCAGGCGGATTGTTACTTATAAAATAGAATCACGTTAGAAAAGCAATTAAGGTATGAAGCTGCCCATATAATATTATAAAGTAATTTGTTAATGGCACAGTAATAAATCTATTAATTACCCTTCGTCCCGCCCTGTTATTATGCATATTAATGGCATGCATAAACTTGGCGGTGGAACCGGTACCAGGTGGAGTCGCACCCTGCAGAAACCTTTTAGCCATTCTGGATGCGGATCTGACGTCATCGCCGCAGCCTCCCCATTTAAAAGAGTTGCGGGCGGACAATGTCCCGAAGGAAACCGGAGTTGCCGTGAAGGACGAGGGAGAAATTAGGGCGGACGGTGAAGGTGGCTCTCTTCGAGGTGGAGTCGCGCAGGAGCAAGCTGCGAGACTTCCTAATGCACATCCTCTGGCGAGCCTCCAAACTGCAGCTGCAGCGGACATCGCATAGACGAACGCCTGTTCCCTCGTTCCTTTTTCGAAAAAGCACAGAAATTGGCAAGACAATTATTATGAAACAAGGTTACGTATATTTTCCTGATCCTCCTAATTATTATTTACAGGGATTTATTAGAAAGTGGAAATCTAATTCATTATAATCTTTCTATTAATTATTTAACTACTGCTTAATAACTGCCGTTATTCGCAGCGATCAATAGAACATTAATTTACGCGTTCCTTTTTCGAAAAAGTACGGAAATTCAAAATATACTTGGCAAGGTATGACCGGAAATTTTCACGAATATTATAATCAGACAATCTTACATATATTTATCTTTTTAATAATTAGTTATAGGAATTTATTAGAAAGTGGAAATCTATATGCATTAGAATCTACTTTGTAGTAATTACTTAATTGCTACTTCATTACTACTGCAATTTGGGCTGCAAATAAAGCAACAATGGGTACAGGGTTTTTAATTTTGGCAAATTAAGTTGTGATCTAAAATCCATGTAAATGTAGGAGTTTCTTGTAAGAAGTTGGCAATTAAGGAAGTACTATCCAGTACATTTAACATCGGAATAATAAATTAGTAATAGCACTCTCATTGCGCGATGTCTTTAGACTGGCATTCATCGTCTTTTCTCTTCACTCTTGGGTTCGTAATAATTGAAGAAAAGCCGATTACCATGCCGTGGAAAAAAAGCGGCTTTACGAGTCCCTCCAATACCCATCGCCTAAACGACCGCGGTTTTTCATCGGCACCGAAACTCACGGTGCACCTCTCCGGTTTCTCATTAATGAAGGATCTCCTTCCCCAGGAACACTTTTATTTACAATATAATTATCGTAAAATACGAGCGATTAATCCAGAGGAGCGAGCAAGCCGGTAAAAAGGGTAGGATGGGAAGAAAGAAAGCACCGGTTTGATAATGACCACTAATTGAGCTCCTCGAGGTCTTCCTATTTACCGTGAAAATACCTTAAAGGAGATTCGATCGGTACTCGAAGACTCGTGTCGATTTCCCAGCCAGTTTTATGACGTGAACTTTAACCTACAACGATACATCTTCATCTCGAGATAATATCGTGTATGAGCCATGTAAAAGATCAAATTATTACATTCTATTTTTGTTATTATTATATACTTACTCTGTTACAAAATATGGTATACATTTCTGGAAATATTTTCTAATTCAAGTTAGATTTGCAGTCTTTCATATTGTTATAGATAAATGCCTATCGGAATCACATTATTTGTTGATTTAAGCGCGTCCATTAAAGTATTTCTAATATTACATAATTCAATTATTAAAAGAGTAATTTTTATTCTAACTCTTCGTTCTACTTTAAATTTGTATATAAATTAAATGACACATAACTCAAAGTATAATATTATTTCGTCTGTCATTGAACAACTATACTCATTATTAAAAAGATATCTTAAAATTTCATCCTTAAAATTTGCAGTTAAGTTCTTTTTCTTTTCTTTTTCAGTTCAGTTTCAAATTTATACCATATTTTGGGACAGAAGAAGTATTAAATCAACCACATAGATATGTATCTTCTTTAATGCGATAATATGATTCATATTCCATACATGAAGCAGTAAGTCTTACGGAAATATTATTAATACAGAATTGTTTGTAGTCAGAATTGTTTACCGGTTAATAATTCGGGTGTATAATTTGGTGCTCGTTCGATGCTACTGCAGTTCCACCTGCGATATCGAAATGCTTGCTGACATACTGTCGAGGTATCCCTTGCAGCTTGCACCAAACTTGACATCACATCCGGTGCCGCTCTGCACGCTCTTGCTTGCTTCCGTTCCAGGAGACCGGAACTCTTAGCACTCGTGCAAGCCTCCTTGGTCCATGGGTAACCATCTCCTGTACGTCCGAGAGCCCTAAGGTTCAACAAGATTTATACGAAATAAGTATTAATTTTATTATTATACATTTTATCTTCATATTGAATATGCTATGTTATGAATACTATACAAAATTATGTAGTTTAATAATCACAAATTGCAACTATAAAGTAATTGCATTGCAAAACATTTTTCAAAATAATATATTATTTGTGGAATAGATTCTGTACTAAATTAAAGTAAGGAAATTATGGAAACTACATTAAATTAGCAAATTGATTAATTTAGAAACTGAATTAATGAACTAAATTAAATTAGTAAATTAATTCAATTGAAAACTGAAATAGTGAACTAAATTAAATTAGTAATTTATTTCATTCAAAAACTCAAATAGGAAACGAAATTAAATTGGAAAATTAATGAATTCAAAAACTGAATTAGGAAACGAAATTAGAATAGTAGATTAATTAATTTAAAAACTGAATTAGGAAACGAAATTAAATTAGAAAATTAATTAATTTAACAACTGAATTAGTAAACTAAATTAGAATAGTAAATTAATCCATTTAAAAACTCAATTAGTAAACTAAATTAGAATAGTAAATTAATGATTTAAAAACTCAATTAGTAAACTAAATTAGAATAGTAAATTAATGATTTAAAAACTGAATTAGTAAACGAAATTAAATTAGAAAATTAATTAATTTAAAAACTGAATTATTAAACTAAATTAGAATAGTAAATTAATTAATTTACAAACTGAATCAGTAAACGAAATTAAATTAGTAAATTAATTAATTTAAAAACTGAATCAGTGAACTAACGTTAAATTAGAAAAAGAATTAATTTAAGAACAGAATTCGTTTAAATTAAATTCAAATCAATTGAATGAATTTAATTTAAACTGATATAAATGTAAAGTATTATAGATCTAGCTAGAAATATTGAGTTGAAATTTCTTATGAGTAGATTTGCCGGTGACCGACCTCGGCATCGTGGAAGCATCGATGTAAACAATTGCTACGCGCCGACCTCCGCCGCTACCGCTTATTACAGCTCGAATATACGGATAGTCAACACCTGGCCGTGATTGCACGTTGTGCTCGGTATTTCGCTATTCCACGCGTGTAATTTCGAAGTTTCCCGAGATTTCTTAAGATCCCAGACTCGCGTGTGAAGTGAGAAGTGTCGTTGCGTATTACGTGATAATGATGCCCGGCGAGATGGTTCAGCAGCACGGAAAAACCAAATATCCAAGTATGAAGTTGTTTAATACTAATACTAGCAAAGTGCATAATCCACTTCAGAGTTTCATGCGAATAGTCTGCTTATGTTTCGATTTATTTCTAACATATTCCGAAATGGACGTACCATATCTGTTTTAGAAATATTGAAAAATAATCTAGAAATGATTTTCTCGTCTAAGAAATATTGAGAATACTTAGCGATATTTAAAGAAATACATAAGAATTAGAATACTTAGGCATCTAAGGGTGATCTTGTCACTCAAGCAATATCAGGAATATTTATATTTATTACTTTTGATATTTGAAAGACTCTAAAGAATTAATTGAGATTGAAATTCGTGATACATATGGAGCGTAAGTCGTACATGGTGGAAAAGGGTCGATGGTGAATTCTTCACGTAGGTGACTCGGTGGGGGCCGTAAATCAGGGGTAAATTTGGAAAATTATAGGGTATCATAGTGAAAGGCTCCTTTAAGCGGGTGGATACGTGCACCGCGGTGCAAACCGTACAGAGGATAATTACGGACACCTGAAAGTCGAAATGGCTCGAACACGGATACGTCTAGACGTAACAGCCCTGGGAATGGCCTTCTCGCCAACCCCGTGTCAGGAATCTACCGTTGAAATTACCCTATCAAAAGGCCGTAGCTCTAATTCATTATTCCCTCGCTGCTACGGAACCAACTATTCTCGAGTTGCCATCCGAGTTATAGGTTCGTTTTGCTTGATGGCATTCTAGAATTCCCTACGCGGATCAGTTTCCCCAGAAATCTCGGTCAATTTCATTACACTTAAGTGTATCGAAATATAAATGAATTCCATTTATCTGAATACTCTACAGAGTACTTTAATAGTTTATTATTAGTTGGTAGTCTCTGAAATATTACTAGTATTTATTATGCGTAGATTCTTTAGTAGTCACTCAAATATTATTAATATTTATTATGGGTAGTTTCTTTGGAATTCGATAAATTCAATAAATACTGATACTATTTATATTATATTTATATTATATTTATCGAATTCCAAAGAAGCTACCCGTAATAAATATTAATAATATTTGAGTGACTACTAAAGAATCTACGCATAATAACTGATAATATTTATATTATCAGTATTTCTTGAATATTAAGAGACTCTTAGATATCGAAGAATGTCGAAATATATCTAGCGCAAACAAAAACGAATCCTTTACTTTCGTTGACAAAGAATATTTATGTCACGCAGCAGAAAACTCAGAACAGAATCGGGATGCACATTTCTCACTTATGGCTCATTAAATTCACGCACCCTCGGAAACCGCGGACACGCGGAGAAGGGCAGCCGGATATATTTACGCGGGTTTCGCTTAATTTTTCACCAAGCCCGCAAAAAACGAGTCTCTCGAACAGTTAGGAATTTCTCCCGCGTGAGAAAAGGGCGACCATAAATATTTCTTTCCGTGAAATCCGTTAATTAACAGAGGTTTACAACGTTCCATAGTTCAATATTTTTTAATGACGAAATAAAGATAGAATTACGATGCCATATAAAAATTTATCCCAAATTAATTTCTAATTGAAATTAATTAATTTTGAAATGAAAGATTAAATGAAATTGAAATTAAAGATTCATTTTTATCAACTAGGTTCCAATTTATTGAAATTATAATAATATTTGATTAATGACGAAATAAAGATCAAATGATGTTTCCACGCAAAATTCATTTGATATTATATTAATTATTAATTCGATAAAATATTGCATTCTTTCTGAATATCCTCGGATATTCAGATCACTCAAACAAGTTAATGACGTTTGAAACCATGATTGAGAAAATTACAAGGAAATCGATGACAGGTGTAAATTTAATCTTTCATGTAATTTCCCTCCTCGTTGTAATTATATTCTTGGAAAACACGGTGAAATTTCAAAGATTTCTTAACGGTACTCACGATCGCGTTTCCAAAGAAATTTCTGATTTCTATGCATGATTGCGGTGATAAGTATGGTGGAATGATAGAAATTATCTCGGAAGAAGACAGATCCAGTGTCCTAGGAGTGACGGATGACAGATTGAATATGTAATTATGTAAATGACCTATCTTAAATTCTAACCGCGATAGGTAGTAATTACTTTAATACGAGAGTGTGATTCGTTTTATGGCGTAGCTACCATAATTAAAGATCACATTAAGAACATTTTCCTGCGGAGAATTCATGTCGATTTAATTCTCTTAATTACTAGTCAAAAGCAGTAATATTCATATAAAAATTAACATATTACGTAGTTTATTATAAACGTAGTAATTTATTAGAATAAGTAGTAATGTAAATATAGGAATAATCATTTTTAGTTTGATATATAAATTATAAGCAATATAATAAAGAATGGTCGACATTGAATTCAATTGAAAGAAGATAATGTTAAATATAATAAATATTAAAGTAAGTAACAATGCTAATAAGTATTAGTACTTATATTAATACTATTAATACTTATATTAATAAATATTAATACTTAAATGCTTGAACACTAACAAACGTTCGAATTATTATTACCATAAATCTTTAACATCTTTATACAAGTTGTTCATTACATAATACTTTCCTTCGCATAAATCTCTATTTCTATTTCCATTTCCAACGTGGCACTTGTAATATCAGTACAGAAATAACTGCTGAAAGTGTTCGACGATAAACCAACACGCATTGAAATTCGTCACGTGTTGTTATTCATGGAAAACGTGTAACTAGCAGATACCGATTTCAATTAGCCAATAAATGTGTTTTCGACGCAATCTGTGCTCCGTTAACGAGATCTCGTCTCGGGAGACCACCTGGTATGCAACAAGTCGAGTTCGAGCAGAAGAAGGAAGTACGAATGAAGAACATACCAATCGTGGTTTTAATCGTAGAATCATATCTTTTCATTTACTGCTTTCATATCGATCACGTTATTATTTCGAGACACTTTCGTGATGCATATATGTATACTGACACTTATCGTTAGTTCGCGAAAGAACTAAATTGAAATAGTAAATTAATTAATTTAAAAACTAAATTAATGGGCTAACTTAAATTAGTAATAATAATTCAATTACTTTCGTGACGCATATATGTTAGATTATTTCCCGAAATAATATTACCACGAAATATAGAAATGATTATCCAACAATCATTTGTCGGCTACTTTAATTTCGATATTAATTACAATATTCTGAGGATTCTGATATTGTGATCTATACAGGTGCTATTATGCCATATATATATTTCTAATCCATATATAGGTTCATTATATAACAAGCAGTGCAGTTGTATAATTCATAACTTTGTCATATTTTTATATGCACTGAACCTTGCGATTTAATTCGGCACGCGCTTTAATTATTCAATTACATTCCGAGAGTTCGGTATTGAAATTAAATCGTACTTATACAGATTGACATTAGAGTGATATGCCTTCCGGGAGGGATAGTTGAGCCTAAGAAACGGTGAATTTAATGAGCAATCAGTTCTTCTGTCAACCACTCGCCAACGAGTAGCAAGAAGTAACTAGTTATCTATTGGATATGCTTTCCTTTGGATTATATATTGCAACAGCCTCGAGGGACCTTTGTAATAGATTGCGATTGTTATTTATGAGGTAATTTAGACTTCTGCCCACTGTTGCATATATATTACGTATCTCGGTTTGTATGTACTAATTAATCTACGTTAATTAAGTACAAATCAAGTATATATACCTGTATAAGTACGATTTAATTTAAATATCAAACTAAATATCAAATATATACTTGATTTCGCGATCTGTTAGAATTTATATCGAAATTAAAGTAAATGATTAACGATTGTGTAATAATCACTTCTGATAATGTAGCAATATTATTGTTTATAATAAGCATTAATTAATATCAAATCACGGTACATCGACAATATCGACAATATCGATAATATTTATTAAAAATATCCAACCAAAACGGACCGAGTCAACTCGAACCAGGAATCCAGTGGCAAGCTACTGGTTTCCTTTTATCGGTTGACATAAAAAATCCAAATACCTTCGATCTTCGCGTATCACACAATAGCGAAGACTTAAATTGCAGGAGAAGAAATGTATTCATAAATTGAAGTCATACTCCTTTGGGGTTTACATTCTCGAGGATCACATTGGTGGAAGAGCATCTTCGAGATGGTGGTTCACGGACGTTCACGAAAGAGCATTCCGAAACGTGAAATGTGTTTCATAAAACTCCGTGACGCGCGTCTCGAAATGCTTGGACGGAGCAGGTAACCTCTGCTCCGTCGAATACAATTTCGAAATTTCTTTTTGACTCGTGGTATCATAAAGCCTGGTTTTTACGGGACTGATAATAGGCTGGCATCTACGATTCCTCGGGCGCATGCTTTTCGACTGGCCCAACCGTCCGAGTCTATTGAAAAAGATGAAAAACAAAATGGTGCCGGTGGCTCTCGTTGAATCTTTAAAGGCCCGAAACTATTACGGACCGATATAAACCACGCGTTATCTCCCGAGGATAAACTCGTACCTTCAATTCCGATAGATAGGATCCATAAATAAAAATGGCCGGGACTTAATTTTTATTAATGACTCACCCTGTCGTCTATCGAATTGATAGCACGATATATTTGGAATTACAGTGGGAAGATGCGCGTAAGAAAATACGGTGTGGATTTCAAAATTGCTTTTGACATATGAATCGTAAAACGTGGTGTTTATTGCACGGTAGTTGATGAGGTTTCTTAAGAGTCCTTCGAATTTGAAAATCGAGCAGTGAATTATATTCGAATGTGAGGATGGATATTAATATTTCCATGTGAAGTTAAATGACGTAGAAAGTAGTTTCATACTAAATTGATTTTATTATAAGTGATACTATAAGTATTATACAATTAATTAAATTAATGATCGTTAATCTTCCTTGGCAAAATTAAGTTACTTGAACAACTAAGGTAACTAATTTAGTTTATTTAGTTAACTATTTACGACTCCATATTTTTCGCGCGTAAAAGAAAGTCTTGTATCCTGAAACTAGCTAATTATTATTATAACTGTAAAATATAGCTTTAATTATAAAAAATTAAACAGAACAAATATATAGATAGACCTCAAAGTTGCATGGCGTTATAGATGGTTGAGAGAACTGAATTAATTTACTTCGACAAGTAAACTTACTTAGTTAACTTGCTCACTTAACCGAATTAATCTTGATACATTAGCAAATATATCTTCGACAATTCGCAGAGTATCATCACAATTTGCACGAGCATTCTGCTTTTGATTTATGAATGAAGATTCAACGAGGTCCAACGTTCGGCGAGAGCCAATTTCATAAATAACAGCATATACGCGATCGAGTATCGTTCTAAACATTAATCAGGATGCGGGACTAAATTATTATGTATTGATCGTTAACAACGATCCACGATGTAATATCGCGTCCTGAACACCGTAAAAAGAATTCGACGACCGCTTTGAAAGACCGAAGAAGGCTTACGGCAGTGTTACAAGCCTACGAAAAATGATGTTCCGTTTTGAAGAAAATGATTAATGAATCTGTTCCGCCGACTCACCCTTACGAGTATCTTTCTCCAGTTCTACCGCGACAATTGAACACTTATTTTGCGATTAACTAACATTTTATTAGGGCTATGCAAGTTATACAAATAATTGACATACTTTAAACTCTTCCACTGATAGTTCCAATATATTTCTATCTTTTAATGCATTCTTTATTATAGTATATATTTTTTGATAAAAATCTTGCATTATCTTATGGCAAAGTATACTTTGTAACTATTATAAACGTTAACTAGATTTTCGTTAACTAGTATTTTATTTTAGTATATTATTTCTGTAATGTTGCACATTTACCAAGAACAACTTGTATTCGCTTGTAAATCGATCAGTATCCGCGTCATTGAAAACTCCCCACATAAGAACCACCCCTATAAATCGATGTTAATTCTCGAAGAGTGAAAATGACAAGATCGATGGCAGTCAAGTGCAGAAGGAAGAAAAAACGAATCGCAGAACTCGAGTACGCGGAGGTTACCCTTCGATTATTCGTCATTGTCGGGGTGGATGATTATAAACAAAAGAGCGAAGTATAAAAAGAAGGAAAAGGGCCGTACGAACGTACGATGCTCCGTGGATGGCCGGTGAAGGGTAGCTTCTTAGAAACGGCATTTATAAATCACGAATCACCGGGCAACCCCTAATCTTCCACCCCTCGCGTTGTCTTCCTCTCGTACTTTTCCACCGGTTTCTCTCGCATTTTGGTTTCGCACGCAAAACCACCATCACTCCTCCATTCATCATCCACACGCCGGGCAATCTCCTTTCTCTTTCTCTTTCTGTTTCCGCTTACCCACCCTGCCACCGCCCTTTTTCATGCCTCGATGAAATTTGCCTCGAATCACAGAACAATTAACGTCGACATGTAATCGTGTGAAAGAAGGGAGCCATTACGGACCATCGACGTCCGGGTGAATATTAACGGAATATCTTCATAACTCGCGAATCATTCGTTAGAAATTAGAACGGCAGGATGATTCATTGCTTCTAACTTAGGGGTTTTCGGAAGTGTTTCGATTTAATTCAGCAGAGACTCGATTCAATTCATTATCTTCCTTCGTTGCAATTCTTATAATTAAATACTTTGGAATTTCGATATTCAGATATTTGGATCTTTGAAATTTTGATACTCCGAATATCTTGATAGTAATGGTTTATTATGAAGTACTTTAATTTCAAACTTTGGTAACATTAATATCTTTAGTAGCCTTCGAATTTTTCTGTTGTAATTCATTACTCGAAATTATGGAATACGAAGCACTTTTTTGGATGCAAAGAGTTTGCTGTAAGGGGATGATGTTACTTAAGTCGTTAATTGAGAGCGAACAATCTTAAGATTAAGACCTGGAGTATTTCGCGGAATTAGATAGAATTGGGATGAAATAAATGAACAATACTTCGCTCTCATTCTTTTTCAAATACACGCACATCTTTCTTGTCTAGTAACCTATTTGTTTCTCATTAACGGACCTACATTAATCTTCGGACTCCTCTGGGGGCCCCTTGATCGAACGTGAGAACACCGAGGAAGCTTGTTACCGAGAAGGATTCATGGTCCTGGCATAAGATACATTTTTATGATATTCTTTCTTACACGAAATAATCAAAGAATGAGATAATAATTATATCCTTATATCGATTTTCATCATTTTGCATTTACCATAACTTTAATTACTTCGTCTTATATTGAAACTCGAGTATCGCGTGGAAAATTCACGTTGGAAATAATTTTTCGGCGATTATGTAGAATCCATTGAAAAATAATGTTGTTCTTATTCCAAGTATTAGTTACGGTATATTCAAGAATAATAAGAAATGTTCTTCGTGGATGTTCACATATGTTTATATGCTATAGTTTATATGCTTATATCATTATATGTTGTAGTATCTCGTAGAAAGATGTTTTAGCAAAAAGAAGAATTTGAAATACTTAAAAATGCTAATTAATACTAGAACCACCACAGGGGACAAAATGAATTGTGTTCCATTTTTATTTAAATTATTCGAATATACCACGGCGTATTCTTTGAGATTTGATATACTTTTATTTTATATACATAATGCAAGCAATTTAATTCATTAATTAACTTAAAAACTACACTAACTAAAATTAACTACAGCCACGATTTATATGTAGATAAATGTATAATTATAACCGAGTAGATGTGCGGTAGTTCTAGTGTTAATAATGGCAATAAGTACTCACAACCACTTGATGCATTTGCAATCTTGGGCCAGCAAGAGAAAGAAGAGGAGCCAGATTTTAAGACCGCTTCTTTTCATTACCACCATCTTCTTCTGCTTTACATTATACACGATAACATATTCCCCTGCGATTCTTATGTTCGAATTTTCCACGAATAGCGTTCACAAATCAACCGAAGAATTCCTTTGTTTACAGAACTCTGTCTACCTTGGAACCACTGTTATTGTTTCGATGATCGGTAGATTTATTCGTAAATTGTCGACACGCGTTCATTGCACCCATTTTTAACCAACACTTCACTGTAACCGAGTCTTCGAACCTCCACGATTAAATATAATAATAATTTACACTTTATTTCGATTTAAATCACTACTTAATATTGTTATCATATATTACAAATATATAGACAAATCAATTAATCAAATAAAGTCACATTCGTACGCGTCTATATAAATCGAAGAAACAATTATATATTACAAATATTGATTATAAATTCCACAGAAAAGGAACGTTTATAAATACTTTACAATATTAAAATAGGATTTTCACGATATTAATAAATGCACGGTATCTCTTATACACATGAAATCGTAACTGCACTTTTAAGTAAATCGAAACTTTTTCTATCCCCGAAGCACTTCTTAGTATTTTCACTTAGAATAATATAACAATGTTATATTACTTTCACAAACACTGAAAATATTCTTCGAAGACGGAAATTCTTTAAGGACGAAGAAGCGCGGCAACGTGCGCGATCCTGAAGGATCTGCGAACGATATCAGTCGATTTCGGGGAAGTCGGTTCGCGGCGTCCTGTTCTGCAGGGAGTCTGCGTGGTTACAGGTGTCCGTCGAGCAGTCCCTGCAGGATTTGCTTGCTCCTAGCTGGAGGTGGAATCCTCCTACTACTACTCTACTTCCTCCTACTTGGAACCACTCGTTTCTCGTTGGAAACTCACCACGGGGATGGCGATCTCTGCCTCCGAGTGTGAACCGATTGTGAACCGATTGTGAACCGATTGTGAACCGAGTCTATAGGGATACCAAAACTTAGGGGAGGAGATCGGAAGATCGTACGATAGGAGGTGGTCAATGGAGGAGCGGGTCAATCTGGACCCAATATGTGTAACTATTCCACGAACTTCGCTGTCGATTTCAATTAACCTTCTTAATCTCATTTTGTATAAAAGGAAATCGTACAACGCAAATCTGGTTAAACGCGATTCTAACGAAGGTACATTACGTGAAAATAATAATGAAATTATTACTTAAATTATTACAATCGTTGCGGGTACTTTTATTTTAATTGAATGATTTATTAGAGTTTCAACTTGTTTAAGTCGTTTCTATTATTCTGAGTATCAAGAATGTTTTTATTAAATATAGAGTTGAGGGAATAGTATTGCCATTGAAGATAATAATTTTATAAAATATGATAAATATGAATATGATTTGAAGTGATTATGAGAAAGAATTTTTTATTAATTATATTCGATTATATGAAATTGATTTTAAATGGAATTTCAGATATAATGTTTGGTATACATACAATACATTCCTGAAATTATGATTATAATTGAACGAAGAATGAAAAATATAAATAATTAATATACAACTTGTTAGGATGTCATAAAAAAGTCAGTGAACATATTTCAGCATTTAAATGACAAAATACTTCATAGAATCTCCACATAATTCCATAGGTTTTATAGAAAC
Organism: Nysson spinosus; assembly: GCA_910591585.2. NCBI lineage: Eukaryota > Metazoa > Arthropoda > Insecta > Hymenoptera > Crabronidae > Nysson > Nysson spinosus. The sequence continues at coordinate 3,743,089 of OU342837.1, read as the reverse complement.
GATTATTATCCTAAGAAAGGACCACCTACACGGTGATCGCTATAATAACCAAGCGGTCTTTCCCTGATCATTTGTTTTACCATAGGACAGGACGATGATAATTCATCCTCATCCTTCCAAGTATTAATAAATGCTAATTCTACGTTTGCCTTCGATAATACCATCTCGTCCTAAATCTAACATATGAAATTCCATTCTTCGTACACCGCCGTTCATCCGAAATGTATTAATTGATATTTTCACAAAAATTAATCCTTCGTTCCTGCTGTCCATCGTTTCCTATAGAAAATTACTATAACCTCGTTCTTAATAATTGATGAGCCTTTCTTTCCATCTTTTTGCCAGTAATCCTCCGTTTGGCCTCTCAACGTCGATAAATAAACCTCTGTCAGACACGGTCATTATGTCGTTAAGTTTCGAACTTGTGTCCACCCCCTTTCTGCCTTTCCAGTTGAGCTAACAGATTTACTTGTACCTGCATTCCGATTCGTTGTATACCTTTCAAAGGAACACTGTTCGCTCCTCCCCTTAATCCCTTAATAATACAATGATTTCAAGAGTTCTCGTGATATTTATTATGTTTCATACATAATTAATTAGATGAATATTAACCTATTAGTCAGGCGTATTAGTCAGTGTGAAGCTATTAATGGATTAATGATTAATATTAGTAGTAATGATGGCAACGATTAAGATAGTTGTAAGTAATAATTAGTATTAATCTACTGATATTAATCTGTTAAACTTCCATAACCCAATTTCTTTCGTATCTGATAGAAAATCTTACAACATAAATTAGTGAAACGCAATTCTAACGAGTTACATTACGCGAGAATAGCAGCGAAATTATTACTTAAACGCACCGATAAAGGTGACAATTTTGGCGCGTACTTTTATCATTATTATTACAACGAAAATTCAACTAACCGATCTTTGGAATTTAAGAGAAATGTTCAAATTTATAACGTTTCATTTTCCGAGATTTGTTTTTCACGTTGGACATAAATCAATCGATTTATTTATTTCTTCCATCCATCCTTTTCTTCAGGCCGTACACATAAATATACAAATATAGCTGAATATATCGTCAATAGTTCTAGTGTTAATATTCCAATATTAAACAAAGATGGAAGTCTAAGAAGTTAAATGCCAACTAAAGATCCTGGTTAATTCAGCAACTTAATAATATGCAAGGCACGTGAAATAATGGAGAATTAATTGTAAGATCGAAAGTAATATAAAGGGTAGGTTTTTGATGGCTCGGATATTACGGCTCATTTAGCAATTTACTGATTTGTAAGGAAAGAGGCTTGCGTATAGGATGCGTTAAGCTTTCTGCGTAATCGCGAGGCAGAGGGTGGTTGGACGAAGGTTCGACGTCGCGGAAGACGATGGAAGGAGAGGTAACTTTTGCGATGGTAGCATAGGGTTTGAGGTTTAAGTCGCTTTTAATAGCCAAGCAGCTGTCGCCGGATCTGTTTGTCCCCTTTTTATGGTAGACGTCTTCGACGAATAATGGCGGGAAATAATCTGGAACGAAAGGAGCGGCCATCCTTTGCCGACTTCCACCAATAAACCGCTTTTAACCCGTTCCTTTCCCTCTTTAGTTCCCGTTGAACCATCTTAACAATCGTTCTTCAAATGCTCGCTAGAAAAGTACCGGTGCAGTTTTACGTTCACGTTTTCCTCGGCGTTTGTCAGTTTTATGAATAATGGATATATAAAATTTAAGAAACCATGATGTTTATGATTATCATGTTTAAATCAAATTATTGCATAACATGGAACAATACAGGTTTTGTACGCCATATTAATTCTTTTGCAGAATATATTCATCTTTTTGCAAATCATATTCACGCTTTACATTGGATTTTATTTTGATTACAATAATTGAAGAAGACAAATTCTTAGTAAAACTTGATTTGCAAAAAAACATGTTTAATTTGTAGTGCAAAACCTGTATATCATTGGATAATAACATAACATTAAATAGAATAATATTAATACGTAACAAAGAGTCAAGATTGAAATCCCGTAAGTAAAAGGCAATGTATTTACTTCGGCATGGATTAATTAATTCGATGGTGGTGCAATTAAATTGATATCAACCTCCTCCGCGATAACAGCGTCGCATCTGCATAATCTGTATATAATAACGTCGGTTAGAAAAAAAAGGGAACTCCCTCGGTGATAAACTTTTTGTATCCCCTTTCGGTCAACGACCGTTTCTGAACGATTTCTGAGTGTTATAAAGTATCTTCTACGTGTTAATTGTAAATAACAAAGAATATGTACGTAGCGAGAGGAAGAAGACAATTAAATCATTTTCAAATATTTTTGTCAACAGTATTTTATTAAAACATTTTGAGATACAAATGTTAATAAAAATGTTCAATCACAGAAGAGTCGTCGCGTATCCACGGCATCCATGTTCCGTTAAAGTTCTCCGGAAGTCCCGCCGGATCTACATTTTGATTTGTTTGGTTGACTAATACCGTTCTGTATCCTTCGATAAAATTCTCCAGTTCTTCGACAATCTAAAATTAAAGTTACATCATAATCTAAGCCTTTACACTCGAGATTATTTATTATTATTTAGACTCTTCGCGGCAACTCGGGTGGCGACTGTGATGCGACATTAATGTCGCTTCCTGGTAGCCTAAATAAACTGAGTGGCGACTGAGAATCGAGTCTCGAGTGCAAAGTGTTAATATAAAATATTATATATAATACAATACAAAATGTAGAATACGAAATATCTTGCTAAAAGAAAATATGATTGAAAGAAAATATTTTGAAATAATGTACTTGTGAATATGGTTAATAGATTATTGTATAAATAAATAATTACATTTGGATACTTTGCCGATAAATCCGTGGTCTCACAGGGATCTTTATAAATATCGAATAAACATTTATCCAAGCAATCAGGGAATTCTGTGTGCTTATTGCAAACCACTTTGGCATCCTTCCGAAGTTTGTTTACTTTCGTCGATTTTAATGGATATTTTGAAAGACTTGCGATCGCTGAACCTGCAGGTGAATCTAAGATTTGCGAAATATTATATGTTGGATATGCTTCATTCATTCCGGTGTCACCGTAGTATCCTCCATATTCGAGTTTTGCACCTGCGATAAAAAACATATTTAACATAAACTCATCTAAGAACGTTATGCGTCGTGTATTAAAATGTGATATATTCTGGAATCGAATGATGAATTTAATTATTGAATTTGTTCTGACAGTTTAATATAAACAATGTTAGTTGCAATCAAATCTTAAGCGAAGTGTTTATTAATATTTTCAGACTCGTAGATTTTATTAAAAATTTTACAATTTACAATCACCCTTTACCTGCGATAAAAAAAATATTTAATATAAACTCATCTAAGTCGTTATGCGTAGTGTATTAAAATGTGATATAATCTGGAATCGAATGATGAATTTAATTATTGAATTTCTTCTGACAGTTTAATATAAACAATGTTAGTTGCAATAAAATCTTAAGCGAAGTGTTTATTAATATTTTTAGACTCGTAGATTTTATTAAAAATTGTACAATTTACAATTACCCTTTATAAGCTTGTGTCGTCCAATTATGGCTCCACTGGTTCCGTCGACTTCATCGATGTTAACCAATAACAATTGCCGTTTAGTTTTTTTACCAAACTTCAAAATGGACCATTGATCTTCTCCGTCAAGATTTTGGAGATTCTTTAAATCTGCACCAGCCGCGGAATAAAATGTAGGGAGCCAATCAGTTACGTGAAATAATTGTTTTGATATCCTAGATAGATTCTTTATCAGTGGCGAGTACACGCAAGCCACCCCGCGAACTCCGCCCTCGAAAAAAGTAAATTTCAACTGAAATAAAAAATGAGACGAAACTAATAATTCATGCATTTAATAAATTAAGATATTTAACATATTTCGACAAAGTTCGATTAACACTCCATAAATCCCAACAACATAATTGATTATTATTTTTAATTACTCGTCAGTATAATTTCTAATCTTGCACACGTAACAGTGTTTCGTGATTCCCCTACCATTTAATTAAAGGGAAATTATTAAACAAAATGTGATTATAATTAAGTAATACCCCTCGAAGTGGATAGTTCGATCCAAAATTTTCCAAAATACCCTCAGTTTGGGCGCCATTATCAGACATGAAAACAATTATCGAATTTTTCAACATGTCCGACTGCTTTAGGGCTGTTACTACTCTGCCAACGGATTCATCTAAACTAGTTACGACACCTAAAAACGATATCATTTAAATGTAACAAAGTGATATAAAAATGCTTTTATTTAGTCATTGATATCTGATGAGATCGATACTTTGTTTTTATCATTTTTGTATCACTTCATACACCTGCAAGTTTTCTTCTATTAACATCTTCGATGTAACCTAAAGTCTCGTTTACTTCCTTCGCATCTCGAACCTCCATCGTGTCTTCAGCATCCGATGAATGCGCGGCAAGATGTGCGATATGAAGATAAAGTGGCTTCGAATTATCGTGTGTTTTTATCACATTTTCAGCCTTCTCCGTTATCACATCAGTTAAATATTCATAATTATACTCCACGGATAATTTCCCTTGATTATCGTAATGTAAATCGTATCCTCTATGACCCTTGTATAAAACATTTTTATTTAAATTTCACACGTAACTTTTTGGACTTCACATGAACTTCACAGCGTCAGGTTTTTTATTTCGAATTAATTCAGTAAAAATTGCTATTTAAGACAATACTTATTTCAATACTTACATCCTGGTCGATAGTGTGATTAAAATATTGAACGTAGCCATTGTAGTATCCGAAAAAGGTGTCAAAGCCTCGGCGAGTTGGCGATCGATTATCGGAATAATATCCCACGTGCCATTTACCAACGAGATGTGTCGCGTATCCTAATTCCTGGAGATATTCCGGCAGCAAAGTATTCTCGAGTGGTATCGCACGTTTTTCTCCAGCTTTCAATGGGTAACCTTGCATACCTATGCTCATTGAAACATTACCGCGCTCGTTAGACAAGTATTCTTAGAATTAATTACCATGAAGCGTATAAAACACTGCGTTCAAAGTATGGAAACCGAGGGAATATAAAATGGATGAGTATAAAATGCGTATAAACAAATTCAGGAATATGTATACATTATTTTATATCGTAATGTATAAGAATATATATTATTAATAAACATTTTGTATATTTAGTATACCATTAATAAGAGTAATATGGAACCACTTTTGAAATTCTTTCTTTTAAACTTATTGTATCGCAAGTAGCTGTAATATTATTACATATTGAAAGATGAATTCGGTAATTACAACTACTGTGTTTGGCATAAGTTAATTTAGTTAACATTAGAACTACTAAAACGGTTTAAATGACTGGTTTGCAATTTTTATTAAAATCATACGAATATGCAACGGCTAATTGTTTGAGATTTCGTACATCTTTATTTGATCTACTTGACACGCGTAATTAAATCCATTCATTAACTTACATCCAACAATCATAATTTATATATGAATAATGTGTAACTATAACTGTGAATATACTCGGTAGTTCAAGTGTTATAATATATTATCAGAAGATATATAATATTGATTATTTAAATTGGGAGATTCAACTGTTTACTTTCCACGTTCGAAGTTCGGGCCGATCTTGAATGCGCATTTATAAATGTACCTGTCGTAATTGGATAACGCCCAGTAAGAAAGGCTGTCCTCGACGGTGTACATGTTGGCAAAACGTAATGCCGTTGTAGTATCACGCCATTGTAAGCAAGGGCGTCTATATTTGGCGTAGGAACTTGATCCGCGCCATGGAAACTCACGTCGTTCCATCCCTTAAAGTAGACAATTAACACGTAGAGCTCTACGCCGAAATCCGTATTATACGATACCTCACGATACGCGTCGATAACTTTTATAACGGTTAAAAATAAATCTTATCAGTTATTTTACATCGTTATCATAACGTTAAAACTATTGGTAATTTTGCAAATATTAGCGATATATTTAATTCGAATTTTAGTAATATTCGCATCGATTCACTGTTCAGAGTTCACCGTTGACGAAAACGGTTTCGATTTGTTGTATAATTTGAACATTAATTTTAATATTCATTTCCGTTTGATAAATGTTTACTTATCAAACAGAATGTTTTCGTGGCGCGCAACTTCTTATCGCATTTTGTATTTATTCCTACAAATTATGAATACTTACCAGATCGTCAGCGACGATAACAATTATATGCGGTTGCTGAATATTCCGCTTTTCATTCGGCTCGGCGTATAATAATGTAACATAAGTGCATCCTATTAAAATTGTCACTAATACTAATACGATCCCAGTGCACTTCCAAATGCGTGCCATTCTTTCAAGTTATACTTTAACACTATTTTAATAATCTTTAGTCACAATTTTAATTCCAACTAATAATTATAATCAATAATTATTTACCACTATTATCACTGTTGTTACGACCGATATAATAATATCGAAATATAAGTTACTAGAAACATTCAGATTTCACTGTTAAAAGTCACCGAAGATTTTTTATTCAAATGAACCCAGCAGATGTAAGCCAATAAGATACATCATCCGATAACATGAGGTTCACGACACGATCGGCACTGCATCGTGATATTTGCACTTTGCCGGTTTTATAGACTGCCGGAGAAAGTATACTTCGTTCTGCCAACTATTTTCGATTCTTGTGCAGACGCACGGCGTCGAAGTTATTATCAAAAATTCACGAATGCGAGGTGCGAATTCCAGTGTTACCACGCGTTTGCATCTTCTCATAATCTGCCGGTTATCTCGTATCTAACCATCACGTTAAATCGCGCATTCATATTTGCTACGCGAGGATGTATTGAATGTAAGAACCAGAAATGTTTGCAGAAATATCTGCAAACGTGGCTGCGCTGACGAAAGTTTTCTGAATCGATTAATCTGTAAATCAGGCAGAAAATCAATAATAAGTGATCCAGATAGAGAAGCTTGCTGAGGTGACCTTGACCCAAATGAAATTTACAAAGTATCCTTAACCCTTTCGTTACGCCGGTGTTTCTCGCGAGTACACTATTTACATTGCGTCGCTGGGAGAACGTAATACTTAATACTTTGTCGCGTAATGTAAATGTTGTGCTAATCGCACTTCCTCGTAACATAAAACAATGTGCGAACAACATTTGTAATCCTAAATATTCCTTAGACTTTGACTTAATCAATAAATATCTTTTTATTTTCCACGTTCTTTAAGAAATATTTAGGATCATAGATTTTTGGTTAGCAAACTTATCATTGCTCCCTTGGATTGATACATTTAAATATGGAAGGAGTTAGGAATGAATCGTGATAAGAGATAAGAATTGGAGTATAACAAATGCGTGAATATGTTGAAATAACTTTATTTCGCTGGTAATAAATATTACAGTTTATCGTGACGGAACTTTTGTTCGCAGCTTACGATTAGCAGTCATGCAGTGATTTTTAATGTGATTTTTAATGTGTAGATAAAATTCGAATTTGTTCTATTCTTAGACACAAAGTAAGAATTACTTTGTACAGAATTCCGTATATAATATTACATAGTACAATTTTAGTTCACTTACAAACGCTAAGAAGAAATGTATAAAATTATTATTAGCAATTAATATCTTCGTATTCTGAATTAGAATTTCCTCGGCAAGAATAAAGTTAGATATATAGATTTATTTTTACACTATTTAAAAATATATTATACATCGCGTCTAAGGAATCATATTAGATATTATAAAAGGAAGTAAACGGTGTAATGATAAAGAGAGATATTCAAAGAAAATTCTACACAGAATTCTTAGACATGCGTCTCGATTCTGAAGCAAATACGTCGGATTCTTTAATTCGACTGCGCACGCGTACATCCTCCGCGCACACGCATTATTAATCGCGCCTGTCGTCATGAAACGTGCTCGTAATTCCAGACAAATTTTTTAATCACACAGTCACCTTGTATTTCAGAAGGTTCTTTTCTCGCGATTGAATTATTTCCTTGTCGTACGTCGTCCTTTCACTATCCTTATTTTCGCAGTGTCGCAATCCTGGGTTGTAAATGATAAATTTGTGCCGCTTAAAGCAGCGTTTTATAAAATCGATCTTGCGATCGATTGTAAAGTCGATCAATGGAAGGTATTCAATAAGACGGAGACTAAAACAATGCCGATGTGAACGGAATAAGCGAAGTGTCCGATCACTGCTGCGATATTAGGAACGTGGACTGTGGCACCGGAATTTATCCATGGCTCCCAAGTATCGTTTCTTCTTCTTGGATCAGCTAAGAAATCCACGGGCACCTTGATTTGTCGCTCTAAAATACGGCCGTAACTTTCCAGAAGGCGATCTAAGTCCCTTGCGACCTAGAAAATGAGTTTAATTCGCGGTCAGTAACCTCAAAATTAGTTTAAGTCGCGATCAATAATCTCTAAATTAGTCAAATTACAGAGCAGAACTCTCTAAATAAATTTAATTCTAAAACAATATTTAATCTCCCTATAAAATATAATGATTAAGGTGTCGAGAATTGAATGAAGTCATTCCTGAATTCAATTTTGAATAACATCCTATGTACGTTTCACGAAATGTTCGTGAAAGGGTGAAATTAATGAAGTAATTTATGCTCAATGAGTTAATGACGTACTCTGGGATACTCCTCGGCGATATTCTTGGTTTCGCATGGATCATTCGCTATGTCGAATAAACACTCGGTGACATTGCAGGTCGTAAATATATTTCTGGAAAAATACGTCATATTCGGCCGACATTGAACCGTCGCCTCGTGTCGTAATTGTACTATTGTGCTCGGTTGTGTTACTGGACCACCTAGATGATACGTGATACTTTGAGAAACGGAACTTTTTAGTATGAGTTCCGTGTAAGGTGGACTCTCCAGAGTTCTCCCTGAGTCGCCGTAGTATCCGTCGTAGTAGCCGTTGTCGAGCGATCCTGTAAATATGCAATTACAATCAAGTCTCTTTTTATGCACGTCTTTTTAATGCGGGTTTGAAGTTATCTGGTGGTATCCCATATTTCGTAGGAATTTCGAGTTCCTTCGTTGTATATACATACATTTTGCACGTTGTATACAGATACAAGAAGTAATTTCGCATACGGTGCCGAATATTGTCAGATAGCGACAATAATTCGGACGACAAAATGTAAAAGGATTTGTTACTTTTCAATAACATTAAATGAATGAAGTTTTAAAGCAAACTAATTTTAAGTTTTACATCAATTTCTTTTATTTCATGCCGATTTTACTGGAAATTATTCAAAATTATTCAACATTATTCACAGTAGAAATGATTAAAACAAGATATACGATTTATCGGAACGGGAAGAGTGACCTTTGGCTGATTCTGATATAATTCTAATTTTATAATTAATTACTTTTAGAATCTACTTAAATCCCGTTGACTTCGGGACAATAAATTCCATGACATTGCGAGACTTTTAATTTTGCATTAATTATTCCTGCACGATTAACTGTTTGTATTACTTCATTGTAATTACCTCGTAATAATTTGAATCGGCTATAAATGGCACCTTCGGTTTTCGAAAGTTCATCGATGTTTAGCACCAGTTTGTCCCTGCCACGTCCTTTGCCTTGACTTAAGACCTGCCATTGGTCAATACCATCGATTTCACCCAAATCCTTTAAATCACCACCAGCTGCGGAATACAAAGTTGGTAACCAATCAGTCATGTGTACCAACTGATTAGAAACCCGGGCTGCTTTGTCGATTCTTGGTGACCATAATGCCGCGACTCCTCTCACGCCTCCTTCGTACAAAGTATACTTTGTCTACCAGAAAAAAGTACAATATATTGTATTTTTGAATCGCTGTTTTTAATTCATTAGCATAAAATATATTTCCTGTGTGTCTAACGATAAGTAATAAAGTCGCCGATAGGAAGACGATGATGTATTATTGCAAATATATGTACATCGGAATATTGTTTCTAATAATATTTCAGTAATCTGAATTAATAATTTTTTATCCTTATTTCGTCTGCATTAAGATGATGCGTAATAAAATAGTATGACAGAAGTATTATATTTAACTGGGCTATGTTCAAGATATTTAACAATGACTTTCTTAATATATTTAATCATTAAATATTTAATATATTTAATTATGTAATTATTGTAAGCGGAAGTCGAACTTACACCTCTTAAAGGATAATTCGAACCCCAGTTTCTATATCTTCCGACAGAAGCGGCTCCGTTATCAGTAAGGAATAAAATTAATGAATCTCTTAGCATTGCTTTGTCACCCAAAGCGTGAACTATGCGTCCAACGGAATCGTCCAATCGTGCTACCATTTCTAATAAAACAATTAGAATTAACCCTTTGCACACGGAGTCAAATCTCAGTCACCACACAGTATATTACAGCAACTCGAGTGGCGACTGAAAGGCGCCATTAACATTTTCTACTGTGAAATTTTGTTATCGGACATTAAATCCCCGATAACTGTAGTCAATTTTAATGTTGCTTCTCAGTCGCAACTAGAATTGCCTCTCGAGTGCAAAGTGTAAATAGAAGTCATAAATAGATGACAATTATTCTTCTCTCACATAGTAAGAACATAATATGGAAACCTGCGAAACAGAACTGTGTATTATTATTGTATCTGTTGTTTACGTACTGGCATATTTCCGACGATTCGGTTCGCGAATATGCGCAAATGTCCCGTCACTGTATCGGTCTGCTGGTTGTTCCAAAGGTGCGTGTACCGCCAAATGTGATATTTGCAGATAAAGCGGTCGCGGAAGTTCATGGTGTTCGATTATTCTGATTGCCTCGTCGGTGAAAAGATCTGTCGCGTATTCGCGAGTTAAGCCATAAGCTGGATCGTCTCCTCGATGCATATCATAGCCACTCATATTCTGCGATACATTAATCTCTTTTATATAAGTTTTTATAACCCCTTAATCGTGGATGTCCTCCAAAAAACGACGTCACACGGCTACACATAATTTAACAATAAAATTGATCCTTGCGATATATTCATAATTACTATATATCTACGGACTCGTCTATTGGCTATTTAAATTTGCAATATAAAAATTCGAAGATTATCATCGCGCTAATATTATTAAATTGTAGTCATTGAGATAAGTGGAGATTCAAGTGACGAGTTAACTCGTAATGCCCGGTTAACAGGATAATATTTTTCCGTATTTATATAATCTTGTAGCAGCATATTATTTAATGACGTTAGATCAAAGATTGATTTATAATCCATAATTGTGGTCACCTGATTAGAATATCTATAATCGTAGTACGTAATGTGACTGTTGTAAAATCCAAGAAAAGAATCGAATCCCCTGTGAATCGGTGTGTGTTGCGGCGTATGGTACCCCATATGCCATTTGCCGATTAATTTCGTGGTGTACCCTAACCCCCGTAAGTATTCCGGAAGTATCTTTACGTCCAACGGAAGTCCTCGTGGTTCGCCACCACGAATTCCATCCCCCTGCATTCCTTTAAATCAAACTCAATAAACATTTTTATATGCATATATAAAGAAAGCATTAAATTACATCGTCCGCGAGTCCGGAGAACCGGAAGTTCATCAATGCAACGCAGAATTTCGTTGATTATAAGAATAGTAAGCAAATGATGGTCAGCAACAGCATTTATATGTCGTTAGTGAATCGTCAACAACAACACTTCCGTGGTATTTAAAACGACTATTTAGACATTCCTTTATTAATTATGCTCAGTAATTAGTTAATTATTATCATATACGGTTTCGATTACTTCCGTACCCAGTCGTATAGGATACTGTCCAGTAAGAAATGCAGTTCTGGAGGGGGTGCTGGAGGGTAAAACGTAATGTCGATTTAAAATAATTCCATTATATCCAAGTGCATCGATATTAGGTGTCGGAATTTGATTCGATCCATGGAAACCAACGTCGTTCCACCCCTGAAAGTAAATTACAATTCCTAATTTGATTTCGTATTAACACGTTGCTGTCGCGGTCTTTTTCAACAATACTTCATGATGGGTGAAATATATTTCTTGTATAAAACAAGATTATAAAGTGAAGTCTTAAGTATTTATAAAATACAAAATGTATAATACTTGTGGAAACACGAAATTATTTCTCGTTTACATGAGTGGTGACATTCGACCGCAAAGGGTTAATTCTTGAGACATCTTATTTTTACTTTACTCTGTAATTATTTGATTTAATCGCAGAAGGACTATGAATTCCTTCATTTTCATCACGTGACTCGACTCTATCTTGAGATATATGTACGAACTACCGCATTTCTTATTTAATTGCTTTACTTGCACTTACGTGCGTACGCATGCATATGAAATAAGTGGAATTGGTAATTCCGTAATAAAAGTATGCGAGTGCATAATTTAGCGAGTGACACGAGGTATTCGTTTTTTCGTTTCTTTCCGGCACACTGAGTCACCGGTAGCGGTATCCTCGTCGAACCCGAAGGCGTCGGCAAATTGCGAGCTACGGTAATTGTCTTAACTGAGGAGAAGTTTAATTTAAAACACTTTCCTACCACACACTAATCTCCTTACATTAAGCAAATAAAGAACGCACAAATAAGTAAGCCACTGTATATTTCTGTACCGATGGTATTCGTAAACGATGTCATTATTTCGATGACCTTTTCACTCAATTTCCTTATCTTCACCCGTAAGATTTAATTATAATAAGCCATAATGCAAATGTCTTTGTCATAAAAATATGACGTCCGTGATAATAGTTAACCCGAAGTAAAAATAGGAATCAAATTCCTGCGATACTATTTTTGCAACTTACTTTTTATAATCCTAGACATTTAGGAGATTCTAAATATATAAAGTACAATTTAATCCACTCAATTTATAGCCCCAAGTATATACAATCAGTTACAGATATAAATTCTCGTAAAAAATTCTCGCGAATATGAATATATTACAGTCTTACCAAATCATCGGCCATAAAGACAATTATATGCGGTGCGGACTCGTAGAGGCCGTAGGAAGATCCAACGCATAGAAACAATATTGATAAAATTGCGCTTATGCTAATTCTCGGAGATCGATACATTGTCTTCTAATATATTATGTTCATATAAGAAAATGATAAGTTAGGATAACACGGGAACACTTCCTTTTCACCACAACGAAGAACAAGACAAGGGTCAGTACATTATGCACGATGTTTACTCGGTAGCTCCTGCTGGATACAGAAGAATGAGGAATAGAGATAAACACGTTTATATAGTCCACCCACGAAGTACAATCATGAATGGACCACGCGAAGGGGAAGGGAAAATATACTAATGATTAAGGTAATAAAGGAGCTACGTGTTTTAACTGGGTTACGTCTCGTCTTACATGATATCTACTTTAGTTATCTAATTCATCCATCTGCATATATACTTGGGAAACGGAAAAAAGATGGTGTATCGTTGGTAGTACTTCCAAGACTTTCGATTCTCCAATTGGCAATTATGTTACGGTCTCGTTTTATAGAAGACACATCCTAATTGATTAAGCAGTTAATTTATTAATTGAAGTTAGATTAAATTGAATTAAATAAAATTAATCAATTAGATTCTTAATAGCAGATTAAGAACAGAATTATTATTTATTCTGATTACCGATTTATGGCATTCTAAGGTACTGCGAGTAATGGAGGATGAAATATAACGTAGTTACTTTTTTTCCAACATTCAGATTTTTTAATTAAGGTCATTTGAATACATTATTCTTCGTCATTTGGAAAAGATTATTTTTTCAATTCGACCTTGGTTCGTACGATCATTATTTTAATATTTCGTGTCGATAATATATATTTTCGGGTAAGGTATGCGATAGCGCGCAACGGTAATCGGAAATAGGTAAAAAGGATTTCGGGAAGAAAAAATAACTAATTAGTAGTAAGTCTTTGTATTTAATATTTACAAGTTTGTATTCACAGAATGTACAGATATAAAGAGGTATCACTTTAATTAAACATATTGACTCTATGAGAAAATCTAAACAAACAATTTCCTAAACCCGCCATATTTTTTCGTTGATTTTATTCATCGCCCATAAAATTATACCACGAAAATCGTATTGATAAAAAATACACGATACACATTTTGAAGGCATGCTCGTAAAAATAAATCGCTTTTTTTTAACCAGCAAAGTGCCCAAAGATATCTTGAGTGTCTATTATGTGGAATATATTTTAAATGCACCAAACTATTTACAGAGAAGTTGGCATCTCCAATAAAGTTAATGATGCAATTAACACAGTATATAATACCCTACCTATATTGACACATTGGCATAATATTATACAATTTTTACTGGCTCTTATTAACTTTAAAGTATTTAAACCCGAAACACCCTATTAAATGTACTAAACATATCTTTCTATGCTGTCATGATCTTTTAACTTATCCAGTGCATCGAGATTATCCCACCACAAGGACAACTTATGCTTTAACATAATATCAAACCACGGTGTAAATGGAGATGTTGCACTTTCCACAAATTTATTGATTTCATTACGAGGAACCCAATGAATTTCACTTACTTCATCAAAGTTGGGATTAAGAGTAATATTCTCCTTTTGCAAAAATAATACATAGTCTATCTCGTGCTCTCCCCAATAGCCATTCACAGCATGATAGTGAATTCTAGTCAAATACAAAAAGTCCGACGGTGAGACTTCTGAAGCAGGAATTCCAAGTTCATATCCCAGCCTCCTCTGCGCTGCTCTACGTATTCCCAGCGCATCTTCCTCTACTATTTCACCAGGTATTTCTGCGAGTGGATGACTGCAGCATGTATTGGTATAATGATTTGGAAATGTTATCTGTAATATCGAACAAGATTTTGTAATGTACTTTGGAATTAAGTGAAGTACATTTATGTGGGAGAAACAAAATACTGACAAAAATGGTTATATAAACCAAAGAGACCACAAGATAATGCAAGATTCAAGTGATTGATAAGATTGATACACGTGATTACCTTAGTAGGTGATCTTTTCTGAAGCAACAAGTCACCTTTTCCATTAAACAGGAAGACACTGAATGCTCTGTGAAGGAGTACCTCGCCTTTTTCACTAACAGTATGACAATCCCTTTTTGAGGCATCACCAAGTGGTCTATCCAATTCATCCACAAGGATGCAACGTTCTTCTAAAGAAGCCTCTTGCACAGGAGCTACCTGGACGCTACCAAAATTTCTCGACATGGATGAGATTCCTCTTTGCACGACTGCTCGTATATCTCTCACTAGCTTTGCCATCATAAATCCGCGCAGCAGACAACTGACTCATATATGAGGAGACTTGCTTCCAATAAATATCCCTCTTTTGAGTATGATAAGTGAGCAGAAGGTTAATGCAATCGCCGACCTTCGATTTAGAGTAGCAGAAATACTTTTACAGGGAAAAATCTACATAACACTATGGTAGACATACCTCGCACGAGGGACGAGAAAAAACTTTCTTTCTAAAGAATGCGGCCACATGCTGTGAATCACTAACACGTGTAGAATAAGTTAGGATGTCCTATATACTGACGTCGACAGTTAATTTATTGGCCTAAATATGTATGTAGTTGCATGTAACTGCACTGATTTGCAGTGCAGCTTATCTTTAGGTGGTAAAGCTCATGAATTGTGCTTATCATGTAAAATGATCAAATGATTGTGAAGTATTCTTCTTTTTGTGCAAAATATTCTGAAGGTTTTTATGTACTTGTCATGCTTAAGAATATTATGGATGAATGAATATAAGAAATATTAAGAATGATAAGTCCTAGGACTCATCGTCAGTAACGATTTTTGTGTGACTGGTCACTGGTTCCCCACAAAACACGTTAAATAGCCGTTTTTATGTTTTTAGTACAAAAAATGTAAAAATAAAACATGGAAGTATTTTGTTAAATACTCTTACATTAGTTAGCATACATATTACTTAATATTTAAAAGAAAATTTACAGAATATAATATGAATATAATAATAATTTCATTACTCAATATGCTTCAATCCTGGTAAACGAAAAATGTTATAAGTCCAAATCCCGTTTTATATTTCAATTTTACAGTGATCTTCTATTTGGCATTATCACTTTGCATTTACACTGCTTTATCGACAGAATTAATAATATTATTAATATGTGTGCATGCCTTACGCATTGAACTCACCACGTATTATTATTTAAAACTGTTTTATTGAATAACCAATAGTCCGGCAGATTTTCAAAGTTTTTAGTATAAGCGATTCTCGTTTAATAAGAACTTCAATCCCAGGATAAAAACTATTTTTTAATTAGGAAGTTAATGACTTTGTTGTTGTCCACTTTTCTTGCAAAATGTGTCTGCTATTTAGCCCTATTTAGCCTCGTAATTGTGCCCAAACACATAAACTAGCTATTTTTGTTATACTTTTACGTTTAGTCATAAAAATACAAAATAAAACATCGAATTATATTTTCAAAAACACTTATAGCTGATGGCATACATATTACTCGACATTTAACAGATATATTAACTTTCGGACAAAGCTAATTTTGTTTATATATTTCTGTTTGTTATATTATAATATTTATTAGTATACAATGTTGTATGAAAATTGTTGTACCTCGTGAAATTTACATTTACAATAAATGACTTTATTACGCATATATTGTGTTATATTTTCTTTGCCCGCCTTTTTCCCACCCATTCTCGGAAATTCCTTGCCCAAAATCGAGCGAATGTATCAGGAGAACATGATATGCGAGGAGGTATTCGATTCGCACAATTCCTGGAATTTGACGTCATTTCTTGGAATCCGCGAAATTCTCGGAATTTGACGTCATTTCTGGGAATTTACGAAATTCTCGGAATATGACGTCATTTCTTGGAATCCGCGAAATTCTGAGAATTTCTCGGCTGGATTCTGAAATTTTGCCGTAAAATCGAGCGAATGTATCAGGAGAACATGATATGCGAGGAGGTATTCGATTCGCACAATTCCTGGAATTTGACGTCATTTCTTGGAACCCGCGAAATTGTCGAAAATTCTGAAATTTTGCCGTAAAATAGGAAATGTATCAGGAGAACATGATATGCGAGGAGGTATTCGATTCGCACATTTCCTGGAATTTGACGTCATTTCTGGGAATTTACGAAATTCTCGGAATTTAACGTCATTTCTTGGAATTTACGAAATTCTCGGAATTTGACGTCATTTCTGGGAATTTACGAAATTCTCGGAATTTGACGTCATTTCTGGGAACCCGCGAAATTGTCGGAAATTCTGAAATTTTGCCGTAAAATAGGAAATGTATCAGGAGAACATGATATGCGAGGAGGTATTCGATTCGCACAATTCTTGGAATTTGACGTCATTTCTTGGAATCCGCAAAATTCTCGGAATTTGACGTCATTTCTGGGAATTTACGAAATTCTCGGAATATGACGTCATTTCTTGGAATCCGTGAAATTCTGAGAATTTCTCGGCTGGATTCTGAAATGTTGCCGTAAAATCGAGCGAATGTATCAGGAGAACATGATATGCGAGGAGGTATTCGATTCGCACAATTCCTGTAATTTGACGTCATTTCTGGGAATTTACCAAATTCTCGGAATTTGACGTCATTTCTTGGAATTTACGAAATTCTCGGAATTTGACGTCATTTCTGGGAATTTACGAAATTCTCGGAATTTGACGTCATTTCTGGGAATTTACGAAATTCTCGGAATTTGACGTCATTTCTTGGAATCCGCAAAATTCTCAGAATTTCTCGGCTGGATTCTGAAATTTTGCCGTAAAATCGAGCGAATGTATCAGGAGAACATGATATGCGAGGAGGTATTCGATTCGCACAATTCCTGGAATTTGACGTCATTTCTTGGAACCCGCGAAATTCTCGGAATTTGACGTCATTTCTGGGAATTTACGAAATTCTCGGAATTTGACGACATTTCTGGGAATTTACGATATTCTCGGAATTTGACGTCATTTCTTGGAATCCGCAAAATTCTCAGAATTTCTCGGCTGGATTCTGAAATTTTGCCGTAAAATCGAGCGAATGTATCAGGAGAACATGATATGCGAGGAGGTATTCGATTCGCACAATTCCTGGAATTTGACGTCATTTCTTGGAACCCGCGAAATTCTCGGAATTTGACGTCATTTCTGGGAATTTACGAAATTCTCGGAATTTGACGACATTTCTGGGAATTTACGATATTCTCGGAATTTGACGTCATTTCTTGGAATCCGCAAAATTCTCAGAATTTCTCGGCTGGATTCTGAAATTTTGCCGTAAAATCGAGCGAATGTATCAGGAGAACATGATATGCGAGGAGGTATTCGATTCGCACAATTCCTGGAATTTGACGTCATTTCTTGGAACCCGCGAAATTCTCGGAATTTGACGTCATTTCTGGGAATTTACGAAATTCTCGGAATTTGACGACATTTCTGGGAATTTACGATATTCTCGGAATTTGACGTCATTTCTTGGAATCCGCAAAATTCTCAGAATTTCTCGGCTGGATTCTGAAATTTTGCCGTAAAATCGAGCGAATGTATCAGGAGAACATGATATCCGAGGAGGTATTCGATTCGCACAATTCCTGGAATTTGACGTCATTTCTTGGAATCCGCGAAATTCTCGGAATTTGACGTCATTTCTGGGAATTTACGAAATTCTCGGAATATGACGTCATTTCTTGGAATCCGCGAAATTCTGAGAATTTCTCGGCTGGATTCTGAAATTTTGCCGTAAAATCGAGCGAATGTATCAGGAGAACATGATATGCGAGGAGGTATTCGATTCGCACAATTCCTGGAATTTGACGTCATTTCTTGGAACCCGCGAAATTCTCGGAATTTGACGTCATTTCTGGGAATTTACGAAATTCTCGGAATTTGACGACATTTCTGGGAATTTACGAAATTCTCGGAATATGACGTCATTTCTTGGAATCCGCGAAATTCTGAGAATTTCTCGGCTGGATTCTGAAATGTTGCCGTAAAATCGAGCGAATGTATCAGGAGAACATGATATGCGAGGAGGTATTCGATTCGCAAATTTCCCGGAATTTGACGTCATTTCTTAGAATTGCCCGCCCATTTCCCCGCCTTTTTCCCACCCATTACCCGCCTTTTTCCCACCCATTACCCGCCTTTTTCCCACCCATTCCTCGATTTTACGGCAAGATTTCCGAACTTGTCCGATTTTTGTCAAGAAATTCGAGGAAGCTTTTAGGACGTATAGGATTCTGGATATTCGGTACATGGAGAAAATATAAAATATCACACAATATATGCGTAATAAAGTCTTTTATTGTAAATGTAAATTTCACGAGGTACAACAATTTTCATACAACATTGTATACTAATAAATATTATAATATAACAAACAGAAATATATAAATATTTGCAATAAATAAGCACTTGTAAATAAAATATCTAGACGATCGCCCTTCGTTCTTTTATTTTCTTTGACTGTGGACGTCCCGGGGAACAAGCAGTGGTCATGCTGTAATCATTAATAAGACAACCAGATTAGTTAATAAATTTAATAAGTTAGTTAATAAACAAAATTAGCTTCATCCGAAAGTTAATATATCTGTTAAATGTCGAGTAATATGTATGCCATCAGATATAAGTGTTTTTGAAAAAATAATTCGATGTTTTACATTTGTATTTTTATGACTAATTGTAAAAGTATAACACAAATAGCTAGTTTATGTGTTTGGACATTAATAAACCAGCCATTAATAAAAAACCAGAATAGTTAGCAAATCTAATAAATTAGTTAGTCAAGAAAATTGCTTTTATCCGAGAGTTAAAATATTATATAATGAAATTTAATTCTTCGAAATATTATTTTATTAAAATAGGTTGCATGAAATAATTCATGTCTTCTGTTGGAGTAGCCGTAAATGTGTAATAATTAATAATGTGTACACATAAGCAATCGGTTAATAAATAAATCCCAGCAGCTTTGTCCAAAAAGTAAGCTATTATTTAATTAAATGAAATTCTTCAAAATATTATGTCATTATAATAAACTGTATAAAATAATTATTATAGAATCGTGTGAATATTTGTGTGAAATAAATTCTATTGCCAACTTATTTGGGTCCATTATAAGTTTAGAGACTCGTTTAAGGGCTAATGAATATTATTTTATTGCATTATTTAATAAGAATATGCAGTAGTGTATTTAAATAATAATAAATGAATCAAGTCTCATCGGGAACTGTTTTCCTATTCCACGCACGCGCACACGCACATCTATTCGCTACAAACCCTTAGCACTCGCTCAAAACTATCCGCGCATTTCTAGATCTCCTTCATGCTCTCGTTGAATAAATCGCAGTGCACTCTAATTGTGAGCATCGTTTTTTACATTTCAGGGTATGTGTTTTTTGAGTGTCTGCAACGAAGAAGCGAGAATAATAATAATCGTCGCAGTATCTTTAGCGTGTTGTAGCTATTCACGTTGTAGGGACGCGTGTTATACGGGAGTTTACTGTAAATTTTATACTTAAAACGAGAAAGTGTCTAACACATCTTACATTGATGTTAGACGCGCGAGAAAGAACTCGGAGGATCCTTAACCCCCATACGCGTATTATTTGAAACCTAATAATCGATTGTTCTCGTTCGTTCTGATATTCGATTAATCGAATCGTTCCGTTGGGGTAGTTGAAGTAGATTCACTACATTCGGTGGACCTGTGATAAAGACCGTTATATAAAAAAAACAAGTAATTCTTTCTTTAATGTGTTATTTATTAACTACGTTTGGATATAATTTAAGTCGGTTTACGTGAAGTCGTTAATTTACTGATAGGGGACACGTGATGAGTGAGAACGCAGAAATCACTGGAGTAATATCGCCCAAAGATGCGGCTAGAGCGGAAAAATTTAAAGAAGCAGCGAACGAATTCTTCAAAAGTGCGTTTACAAAATTTTCATTTGATTCATTCTACAAGTGGAATCAAGGCAAATGGTTTTTACGTTTTCAATAATATTCCTT
The DNA here is from genome assembly GCA_910591585.2 of Nysson spinosus. Classification (NCBI taxonomy): domain Eukaryota; kingdom Metazoa; phylum Arthropoda; class Insecta; order Hymenoptera; family Crabronidae; genus Nysson; species Nysson spinosus. The sequence goes on along the minus strand of OU342837.1, from coordinate 3,722,022 downwards.
GGTCTTCTTAGATCAATGTAATTTAGTCACGTGTGTTTAGAGTAACCCAACTTCCGCAATCTAGACTAATCGTTTAATTATCGAGGCTTAACCATATAGATGGAAGTACCAGCACGAATAAATTCAAGGAAAAATCACATTAATTTTTATGCAATTTCATAGGAAACATAATTATATGCATTGTCAGAATTTTGTCGTTTAAGATTCGTTTACTTCTTAAGATGACACGATTTAGTTTAAACGTAATATTGGTTTCATATTCGGCAACGTTTTGTCTCGATTTTCGTTAAGCAAACGTAATCTCTCGAAAATAATACGTTAGAGTCCTTCCTCTGAAACTGTAGACGTTGCAGATTTATAACAACGTAGTAATAATTTATTTGTTTAAATATTATATCGTACAGCGGAAATTCTCTAAAACATAAACTCCAAACTTGACTTATATGTTCGTGCATATAAGTTACATATAAGTATGAACAAAGTTGCCTTCATTGATAGACAGATTTTAGAAAAAAAATATTAGCGAAAATTAATATTATTTAATATTAAATCGTATATAATAATGCAATTAACAGAAGTCTTGAAATAATGCGATTATTTATGTCTATTATTTCGCAGATCAGGGTTATGCCCAAGCTATAGAATTATACACAAAAGCCATAGAATTAAATCCTAATGTGGCTGTATATTATGGTAATAGAAGTTTTGCATACTTGAAAACAGAATGCTTCGGATACGCGCTTACAGATGCTTCTAAAGCTATCGATTTGGATAAAAACTATGTGAAAGGATACTACCGTAGAGCAGCTGCTCATATGTCGCTTGGCAAGTTCAAATTAGCTCTTAAGGATTATAAAACTGTTACTACAGCGAGACCAAATGACAAAGATGCAGTAGTTAAATATACGGAATGTTGTAAAATATTGAAAATGTTAGCCTTTGAAAAAGCAATTTCTGTAGATGATAATAAAAAGAATATAGCAGATACGATCAATTTAGACGCTATGGGTAAGGATATATATAATTCGTTATTCAGCCGAATGAAAATATCTTTTCAATGATTGTAACATGAACATTATATATATTCCTATATAATTCGCCAGCGATTGAGGATGAATACACAGGGCCTAAACTCGAAGATGGGAAAGTTACATTAGAATTTATGAAGGATTTATTAGAATGGTATATGAATCAAAACAAATTACATCACAAATATGCTTATAAGATTCTATTAGATATTAAAGCATGGTTTATGGCCCAACCAAGCTTAGTGGACATCACGATTCCGCCGGATAGTAAATTTACTATTTGCGGCGACATACATGGTCAATTTTATGATTTACTTAATGTATTCAAATTAGGTGGATTACCTTCGGAAACTAATCCTTATGTATCCTTTGCAACAATTGGAGCATTATTGTGGCACTCATACAAGAATTTGATATTCTCGCTTAACACGTTCGAGACAAACGATTTTTATATATTTTCCGTTCGGCCGTCGGAGAGCACTCAGCGGATGTTTCACCGTAAACAGAATAAACAGAAAATAACGCGATAGAGATATTACTTCACTTTACGTTTAGAATCATTCAATAAAATACACGAAGGAAGTGTAAGATTTGATACAGTCGATCCATAGAGTCCGACGCCGGCTAAACGGAAAATTCAGTGTCAGTCCTCAGGGACCGACGCTGGCCGAACGGAAAGTTTAATGTTAGTTCCTGGGGACTGACACTGTCTCGAACATGTTAACCCTTTGGCTGCCAATGGGCCAATATATCGGCCCGCGGTATCTATGCGAAAACTGTTACGGTCGATCCACCGATCCCGTGCGTTTACATTCAGATTATCGCTCCTCTGAGTATTAAGTGGCTTTCGCTCATACTTAGCCGTTATCTCTGATGCATAACCGTTTCTATCTATGAGGATACAATTGCAAAAATTGTCCTCCAGGAAATAGGCATGTTCTTCTTTATAAAGCTATCTAGACGCGTACATCTAAAATCGGCCCCCGCAGTCTTCGCATGGACCGCGCAGATGAGCCTGGCAGCCAATGAGTTAATCTAATTACTCTCGTCGGTTTCATACCTTAGAATATAAATATCTGGCTAGTAGATTATGCTTCTTAACAGTACCACAGTTATTCAATGGAGATTTTGTAGATAGGGGCTCCTTTTCTGTAGAATGTATATTCACTTTATTCGGTTTTAAATTATTGTATCCCAATCACTTTTTTATGTCCAGAGGTACGTAATTTCCATTCTCCTATCTAGCATTAAAATTATTTAATGTGTTTGTGTCAATATGTGTTTGTAATCAATTAATCGAATTAGGTAACCACGAGTCTGCCACTATGAATCAAATGTATGGTTTTGATGGAGAAGTCAAGGCAAAGTATTCTGCGCAAATGGCAGAGTTATTCACAGAAGTTTATAATTGGCTTCCTCTTGCACATTGTCTTAATAACAGAGTGCTGGTAAGTTCAGAAATACGCACCGCGAATAATGATTAGCGGAAATGAAGGATGCGTGAAATTCACTAAGTTTCATTGTGATTTTCAAGGTAATGCATGGTGGTTTATTCTCAAGAGACGATGTAACATTACAAGAAATTCGGGAAATCGACAGAAACCGGCAACCACCGGATGTGGGATTAATGTGTGAATTATTATGGTCGGATCCACAGCCACAGCCGGGAAGGGCACCGAGTAAAAGAGGTGTGGGTGTTCAATTTGGACCCGACGTTACAGAAAATTTCCTTGAATTAAATGGACTCGATTACATCGTGAGGAGTCACGAAGTGAAACTCGATGGTTACGAAGTTAATCACGATGGAAAATGCATCACTGTGTTCTCCGCCCCAAATTATTGGTGAGTCAAGCGTAAATTTGTGCAGATTTTGTAAATTATACTTTTTTTTACCACTCCTCCATTCAACTATTTCAGTGATACCATGGGTAACCGGGGTGCTTTTATTACACTTTATGGCAAAGATTTGAAACCCCATTTCACAGTATATAAGGCAGTGGTATGTATTTATTAATTACCCCTTTCGCTGTTGAGTACGTCGTACGGGGACACCAGAAAGTAGATATCAAACTGAAACTCTTTCGTTTCATATAAAAAGAATGATGAATCCAAAACGCGTTCACAATTTTTACTAGATCTAATCGACAGGCTGATATCGAAATATTATACCCTTCGAGACTGCGACGTGGAACGATCTATTCCAAGGTTTTACGCAATTTTTATTGCAGAATATCCCCGTTTTAATCAACAGCGAAAGGGTTAAAACTAATCTATAATGGAAATCACTTCCGCGATTTCACGGAGATATGTGTTTCTTTTAGCCGCATCCAAATGTTAGGCCGATGGCGTATGCTAATTCTCTACTAAGATTCATGTGCTAGTGGAACACCTTAGGTATATTATTGATAATTAAATGAATAACAATAACTGAGTACGAGTAGCCCAATCAAAGTGTGCGTAATATATTTGATACCGAAACGGAGAAGGTAAGAGACGCTTGGACTTCTCCGCAACAATAAATATTGTATTCTTTCTAGGAGACAGGACAATTTTTCTGTATCGTAAATACACGCGATGAATGAATAATAATATTGATGGGTACAAAACTGAAAAGAAAAAGAAAGAAAAGGTATTCTTACGATTCTACTGCTGGCGAACAGGTGTATCGAGTTTCCTTGTATATGATACAAGTAATGCCTGATCCAGATGTTAATAATGGATCACTCCGCGATTTCGCAACTGAAATTACGCGAAGAGAAGAATTTCTATTTTGTACCCACAATTGAACCACCTTGTTCATTAAAGATTTCAACTAGTGTTCATGGCACAAAACGGGCAAAACGATCTCGAGGATCTCACCATCAATTTTTAACTTATATTCTAATATTTATCGTACGTAAACAGAAAGAAAAATGGATATACTCCCGAATTATGATTTTTTTTGTTTAATTTATTCTTTAATGAGTAACGGTGGTGTCTATAAAGAAACAACAATGATTATTATAAAAAATATCTAATACATATGCGATCTAGCATGACTATGTAGTACAATTTTCCAGCCAGTCACTATTTGTCACGTTATCTGTGACTACTTTTTTACAAATCTAACGTGATTGGAAGGATTTCATTGATCTAACATTTTGTTTTTTGTTAATAATAAATGATGTTTATAATGTATTCGATTTATATTGTTTCTTGCTGAAAATATACAAATGTACATCACTTCCATGCACGCGCGAATCATCGTCATCGGTGAAATTACGAAAGTAACTTCATGATTTCATCCGGCAAATTGTCGCGATTCTGGCGAGTTACGTTTATGATCTTAGATTTTTTATCCGCATGAAGTCTCTGAAATAATGTTAAATGCTTTTGCGGTACTTTATGAATTTCGGGTATCGTAGCGATCACACGGATATCTTTCATCGACCCGAAGAAAAGCATTTGTATGTTTTCCTTGAACTTTTCACTGAACAGTTCCATTTTCCCAATTTCATCTATGAACAATATGTCCTAAAGAAACAAACGTAACACGCATTTAAAAGACTCATTTGTGAAACGACTTTCTGTAATATTTAAAAATGTATTTGCTTACAACGTCCGCTTTAAATACTGGCAACGCCATTGCTTCGAAATTGTTTAGATACACGTGATAATTACCGACTCGATATTTCGAAAGCTGGGATGAATTTATCGCGTTTCTATATTCAAATGAAACCCTTTTTGTTTAGATTTTAATTGACAAATTTAACCCTCTATAACTCGATGTAACTTTGAAGTCACACACTCGTCTATCCGTATCTTTCATTCCATTTGATTTTTTCGTTGTAATAATTATAAAAGTACACGCAACGATTGTCACCTTTTTCGGTGCGGTTATCGTGTTTAACTAGATTTACGTTATACAATTTCGAGTTAGATACGAACAAAATTGGGCTGCAGAGGGTTAAACAATTTCTAATTGCTATTTGATTAAGGATACTATTAAATGATACTGACTCAGCTCTGGCCAAGGGTGATCTTTGTTCTGGATCCTTCAAGAGAACAATATCGAATCCAATTCTACTACGACTTTGATTTCGAACTTCCTCCGTGAAAAATCCATCAAACTTCGAATTTTGCTTCTCCAACATTGAAGCAAGCTTCTTACATATCGTTGTTTTCCCTACACCTGTTTTAATCATTCCGAAATGTCAATTAACAATTTCGAATATTGTCGCGTAAAAGAAACTTGGCTTCGTCCTTTCGAAAACGCTTTATACGAAAAAATGTTTTACCAGTATTTTATATTAAATAAATTGAGTAAAGAATTAGATACTTCGTACACTGAATGTACCAAAATGTGTAGTAAGATTAACACATGTTTGAATTTCAGAATCATAAGTCGATAAACATTTGCTAAAATAATCGCGAAAATGATGCCTCCTCGTTTTCTGCGAAGAGTGTCGTGGTGCATAAATATTAAATTTAATATATACATATTGTCATTGATACCCCGCGCATACGTGTATGCATTGCACAAACTTTCGATTGTAATAATCAAACATCGGAACTATTCTCAATTGTCAGTACTGCGGCATAATTCCGCACAAAAGGGGGGGAGGTAAGTCTGTCGCATTTGTTAAAACACGTAATTCGCGAATCATCGGCAACGTAGAAGTTACGCGGAGAATAACAATAACCTTCTATCATAAACCGAAAAAAAGTATATAAGTAGACGAACAACTACAGCAATACAAAACTGAGTGCAACTTAGGGAGCGCAAAATAAACCGAATCATACGTCAATTTTACGCGCATTCTAACGTACGTAGATTAACAAGTGAAAGCTGCGTCACGTTTAACCAGATATCAAAGTATGAAGTAACAGAATAATTCAGACCAAAACACGTATAATTTCCGAGGAGATCCAAAGATCGAGTACCGCGGACTCACCGGGTGGGCCAGTAATCAGAATCCGCGAAACAGAAGACGTAGCGGCATCCATGCTCCTCGAATTCCACGGGGAATTGCGATAATCGTTGCACTCCGAAGTCAGAGAGAAAAAGATATCTATCGGATGTAAAACAAACACACTAAAAAGAAGATCGTCAGTTCGTAAGTTTGATGGTCCGCGATGAAGCTGTCAATGCGCGTTTTCCAAGATTGGTGTAAAATAAATACCGGTGTTTGCGTCGCGTTGTCGAAGTGACCGCGACAAGGGAGCGAAGAGCGATCAGCTGATCGTGTTCGGAAGCAAAGCAGGAGGCTCGGGTGGGTTGAAAGATTCGTGTTGTGTATTCGTGTATGCATGCCACTCTTTTTAGGAGTGCGTTTCGACAGTGCGTTCGTGCGTGATACACTCCTCGTGTATCCCCCTGTATCTGGTTGTGTGTAGGAGAATCCGTGAGGCGTATACTCGGAACACGTCTGTCACAGAATAAATATAAGATTGAAACGCGAGAAAATATATTGGTTGTTGCACGCAGTTAAGTATACCCCTGGCCTGAAGCTTAATTGAGATTTTCATCGTAATCGAAACGCCACAAGCTTCCTCGTACGTATTCTGAGTGGTAGGGAAAAAAAAGGTGATTTTTTGGGGAGCAAGAGCATTCAGTTAGAGAGGGATACATGGAAGAAAGGGACGAAAGGTGAAGACGACGGTTTCTAAGCCGTTTTTGGAGTACATATCGTTTACGAAGAAAAGGAAGAAATGGCTCGTCCATCCGTCTGTAATCCCCTTTCCTATGTCATTACACGACAAATCGACTATAAAGTTGATCAGTGCAAACGACTCGTCAGTGCCAGATTTGAGAATTCCGAGAATCTATTCCGAAAAGATTTATCGTGTCATTACGGATGTGTTAACGCGATCGAATTCTCGAATCAGGGTGATCTTCTTGTATCTGGTAAGATACGCTTTCATCCGTCATTATTATTCTTAATAATCATAATGAAATTATCACTGTTATTATCATTATTATTCGGACTACTTACGACACTATGCCCGTCATGTTCGAAACGTCGAGCTCCGACGGAATATTGGAGGTGTCTCGTGAAAATTCAATGAATATTTTTTTCTTCTTACTTCACGGGGATGTATTTTAGAAGACAGCGTAATTATATTGCGACGTAAAGCTATTATTTATAGAAACGCTTTAATTGAATATTTTTGCAGGTGGAGATGACAGAAGAGTTTTATTATGGAAAGTAGAGGAAGCAATACAGGGTGTTGAAAATCCAGCAGTAATGAAGGCTCAACACATTAGCAATATTTTTTGCCTTGGATATGATAGTAGTAAAACGAAAATTTTTTCTGCTGGAAATGATGATCAAGTTGTTGCCCATGATTTAAATACGTATGGTTTCATTTCTCTTTCGAAATTAATACGTTCTAGCAAATATCACAGAAACATCTTAAGATTTTCATAATTATGTTAACTGATTATAGATGCGACGTCCTCGAATTCTTCCCACATGAAAAACCTGTTTATGGCTTATCAATTCATCCGCACAATGATTTTATATTTGCAAGTGCATGCGACGATGGAAGGGTTCTAATATACGACATAAGGGCATCCAGTGCTATGGAAATGTTTTGTCTGGCGCAATATGGAACTGCTTTTCATTCTGTGATGTTTAACCCGGTTGAACCTAGGATGCTTGCTACTGCCAATGCTAAAGAAGGTGTCGGCATGTGGGACATGAGAAACTCATTGGAGTAGGCATTGATTTTTGAGATATTCAATTTATACTCGCGCGCGAGCGGCGATTAAAGAATTATGTTTTCTATCTCTAGGCCTGTATTACGCTATGGGAGTGAAAGTCCAGCTCAAAGTTGTATGAATGTTAGGTTTAATGCAGCTGGTAACAGATTGTTAGCACTTAGAAGAAGATTACCACCTGTTCTTTATGCTGTTGATTCTTCTACCCACATATGTCAATTCGACCATCCTGGATATTATAATAGCTGCACAATGAAATCGTGCTGCTTTGCTGGGGATAACGATGAATATGTTCTTTCTGGTAAATAACGTAATAATTTTACGATCGTACACTTCAATTTCACCGTTTGAGTGCCTGTGCAAAAATACGGTCGAGAAATGGCAGGCGGCGCGCTCGCGCTCGCCGTCTTTCGTTTTAATTACTTCCTTTTCATACATTTAAAAAAATGGTATTTATTAAACATATGGGTTCATATCGCCTTTTAAAAACTTGAGATGGAAGTTCCTTCCCACATCCGCTGGCATTTTTCGACGTGGAACCGGAGAAGCGCAAACGCGCCGCTTGAAACTCAAACGGTAAAACGATAACGTCGGTTAATACAACAATTATTTTAAGGATCGGACGATTTTAATTTATATATGTGGAAAATACCGTCGGAAGGTGTGAAATGGGTTGATTCGGCACACATGGTATTACGTGGCCACAGATCGATTGTTAATCAAGTAAGGTACAATCAAGCTAGTTGTATTTTGGCTTCGTCCGGCGTTGAGAAGATCATCAAAATATGGAGTCCATTTTCCCTTGGTGATGACAGCCTTGGTGGACTAAAGGTATTTTATATTATAAAGTATTTGATTTTTATAGTGTCTTATAATTGTATATTTCCTAGAGGGACGATGGGCTACAAGAAAGACAACGCAGAGTATTTACCCACGACGAATATATCGAATTAGTATTACGAAGCGGTCAATTTATGACGCACGATTACAGCGATCAATCGACCAGGGAAGATCCACGAATGATGGCATTCTTCGACTCCCTCGTCCAGCGCGAGATCGAAGGTTGGAGTTCCGAAGATATACCACCAGCATCGCAAACGCTTAGTGATTCTGAAAATAATCCCACAACTGATCGCAATTATAGTGCCACGGAATCTGATGGTGCGTTTCCATCAATTTTCGTTTGCAAATAAATTACAACTTATATCAAATAACCTTCCCTTCTTACAGACTCAACGGCGTCCGATCGGCAATTGATGTTAAGTATTCTTGGTTCCGCTGTAACGTCTCGAAGTTCATCGGCAGGTGGTGTTGCTCCCGAAAGATCGTTGGAGTCTCCAAACAGAATTACTCGACTTATAGCTAATCGTAGAGAGAAACTCATGAGACTGGCAGCTCAAGACTGTGGTGCACCAATAAATAATTCATCCAACGCAGCGCCGGAACCGACTGCTTCTGGCTCTGCTAGTGATGGAACTAATACCCAAGTAAAGTGTAGATCTAAGTCAAAATCAAAATTGAAAGGCGTCAAGAGAAAACATGCCGAATTTGCGGCTATAAGACGTAGGGCTAGATGTACTGTATATAAAATCAGTAGTGACTCGGATAGTTGCTCCGACGAGCAACCTGTTGATGCAACACAGCCTAGTACCAGTTCCGGTGTGATTTCACGAAGATCACGATACGCAGCAAATGCCATCGACAGTGATACGAAACATTCGAGTTGCAGTAGCAGTAGTTCCGAAGAAAACGATAGTCCTGGCAAAGGGAAACATTCTAAAACCGACTCGGACAGTTCCGCGAAAGTACACACAAGAAGAAAACGAAGTAAATGTAAAATCATAGTACGTCATACAAAGTGGAAGAACAAAAACAAACGGCAAAAGGTTGACAATGATACCGAGAAATGGACAGTTTATGTGAATGGTGGTAGTACAACTAAAGTCGCGAAAGATGGATCATCAACACCGGTTAAGAAATCGTGTAAAGTTCCTTCAACACCTGACAGTGGTATCACATCGGGTGTATCTACGGTCGAAAAGAATGGTGGCACAATACAAAAAGAACACAACGACGGAGAATGCTCGGATCACGAGCAGAAACTTAAGAATCTCGAGTGCTTTAGGAAAAAAGTGGATGTCGCAAGGAGAAGTTATCGTAATCGATCCACGCCCGTGTCACAAGCTATTTCAACCACAACTGATTCTTCCGATTAACCTCCTAAATTCATTCGGACCCCTCCCCCCTCGATATCCCCCGACGATCTGTACATAATGAATCTGTGATTCCTTGAAGTATATTTTTATAATACTAAGTTTGATCACTATACGAATGCGGTCGGTTTTTTTTTCTATTTCCTTTTAGACTTTATCATCTTTATGTTATCTATGATAAGCGTGCCCTAAACTTCCATCGGAATCTCTACGATATAAGACTGTTCGAGCGTAACGGATTCCCAATTATGCTGTAATGCAAAATCTCGGTCATGCGGAGACCATAATACGTGCAGGAACACACATTTTTCATGTTAACACTTCTCGTTCGTGGAGTCGTTAACGACTGGCATCTTAATGACATAGGATTTATTATTACGAGGTAACCATATTTGGATGTGACCATTAAATCATATGTAACCGAAACTTCAACAAAACACCGCCGAGAATAACTAGGTAAATTAATGCTACATTAGCTATAATAAACGCGATACAGCTAATGTGTATTGTTGACATGGTTTGTAAGTGTGATGGAAAGTAATAAAATAATAAATTGATATACCTTCTTTTCTTATACTTTCAGCTTCGGAAAACAAATTCGGATTACCGTCTTATTAATTCGTGCATTTGTACGCCTTTAAAGACTTACAAATAAAGATTCAATAATTATATCATCGCATTCATTTATTATCCAATAGCTCGTACTTCGAGAATTCGTATTAATTCACGTACTTCGAATCTCGAATTGTTTCGCATCTAAAGTAGTAAATCAAATTTCTGAGAACAGAAGGAATGATAAATGTTGGCGAAATTCTCTTAATGTGATGTCATGTGTTACACCACATCCTTCCTGTGGCTAAGAAATATCTGGCGTGCTTCAAAAGCTTTCTGACTAGTTTTCTCGCACGTCTCTCGAAAAGTATACGTTACTTTACTTCTAAACGTGTAGAATGATTCTCTTCGAAATTAAGTTACCGTTTACTTTCATTATATGTCTTGGTGCATTCTTATTACAAATCTTACACCGGAATGTGTGTGCATATAATCTGGACGTTGATAATGCAAAAGTATTCAGTAATCCTGCAAGGTTGAAATACAATCGTAGCAGTTACTTTGGATTTTCTACCGCTCTTTATGCAAATGCTAATCAATCGGCCATAATTGTTGGTGCCCCAAGAGCGAATACAAGTGCAACACCTAATGTCATAGAACCAGGAACAGTTTATCAGTGTCAAATTACCGAAGGATGCAAAGAATGGGTGGTTGATAAGACTCCAAATGGTTGGTACAGAAAATCAAATTACCTGGTGAACCAAATAAAAGACAATGCATGGATCGGATCGACTATAGTCGTCGAAAATAAAACTGCTCCTAGAGTTGTGGTGCGTTCTTCATTATTAATGTAAAGGGTAAATGTTAGGGGTATCAGAAAGTAATCAATTCGGGAGTGGAGAATTTTTTCACATCGGAAGTTGGGAATTTGTGTTTTCTTTTTCTTTTTTCAAAAAGGGAATTATGACATTGGTGGATCGTTGGTCGAGGATTATAGATGACGATAGTTATAAATATAATTATTAGTTAATTAAATTCTACTACTTCAATTATGATTCCATTCTAGTTGTTGTTGCCCATTCAAATCAATTTAAGATGAATTTAAATGATCCAAAAACAGGTGTGCGCTCCACGTTGGAAACAGAATATCCCAAGCGGAAGTAGAAATAATTTGTACATGAATGGTATTTGTTACTGGACGCTGGCTGACAGTATTAAAGCTTTTGACACGGAAGCGACGAATGATATTATACCGCTTTTAAATCCACGGGAGCAAGTTATCTTATATAATGGAGGTGGGATTTATAATTTCGGATTGGGTCAAGCAGGATTTTCAGTGCATATGACTTCAAGTGTACCACCCGGGGATCTTGTGATTGGTGCTCCCGGTGTATTTAATTGGCAAGGCGCAGCCGTGTTTGTTTCAGGAACGTTTGCTAATAATTTACGAACTATCGTCCCTTCAATTAAGGAAGAGCGCCTCGTGAGAGACTTTTTTTATTTTGGTAAATATCCGCGTGATCTGCATCAAAAGATTATCAACCATATTTCGAAATATACAACGTCTGACAATGTATATTATTACATAAAAACATATGTAATAATACTTTAAAAATGACATAAAAGTCAATCACTACAAACTTTAGGCTATGCAGTGACATCCGGAAATTATTTCAAGAATGGAGAATTGTGGTTCGTTTCCGGAGCACCGAGGGGTGCGGACTTTCACGGGAATGTTTTCATCTATTCCTTCCCAGCTTCCTCCAATAGAAGAATATTAATAAAAAAGATTTTGAAAGGAGAACAACACGGAGAATATTTTGGCGCGACTCTAGCGACTTGCGACCTTAATGGCGATGGGAAAGATGATTTAATTGTTGGTGCACCACAATGGTCGCGAGACGGGGACGAAGGTCGGATATACGTGTTTACAACACGGTACCATGTAAGACTGCATTGAAATAATGGAATTAATATAATACATTTGTAACACGTATACATCATCTAAAAACAAAACTGTTTAGAAGCTCACTGATACATTAGTTACTTTACATCGTTATTGTAATACTAAAAATATGAAAATTTTTAGAAATATTAGTAATATACTTGACTGGAGTTTTAATAATATTCGCATTGTCGATCATCGGCGAACCCAACGGTATTCAACGTGTTAAGAACATCCTCTTTACATCCTTGGCAGGAAAATTTCGAGACCCAAATTTTTGAGGGTGAAGTGATTAATGGAAAATTTGGTTCTACCCTGACATGCCTTGGAGACATAGATTACGATGGCTATGGAGATATCGCAGTCGGTGCACCATACGAAAAAGAAACTGGTGCAATATACATTTTTAACGGTAATAGCAATGGTCTGCCAAAACAATATAGTCAACGGATATCCGGCTCAGAATTTGGACAAGGGATCCGAGGATTTGGGATCTCGATTACGGAGCCCCGTGATGTAAACGGAGATCATTATTTTGATATCGCTGTGGGTGCTTATTTATCGGAAAACGTGATCTTACTAAAATCGAAACCAGTCGTTACTGTAATTTCGAAGTTGGCATACACTGAAAGAAAACGATTGTTGAGGAATTCTACGTTCTTCTTGATCGATATGTGTACATCTTACGATGGCGTATATGCCCCCGAATCCTTGCGTAAGTATTCGATCGGATAAGTAAACATGGAAAGTATACATAGCGAATTAAGTTAAATCTTATATTCAGGATTAATGAGGGTACTAAACGTTGATCCAATGTATGGCCGAGCTACGTACGGCGAAAAAAGGAGCACTAATAATACTTACATGTTGCCGGATACCATACGAAAATCGAAAGTCTTTTGTAGTCAACTTAAAATACATCTTAAGGTGGCTATATCTCTTACACGCATTTTTAAGTATTAACATTACTACAATCCTATTAAAATTGTAGAAGAACATACAAAACATAATAGACCCCATTGAAATATCTGCATCAATAATGATAGAGGAGGACATGCACAGTCAACAGAAAAAGGCTAAAACCTTGTACTGTACATCCTGCGCAATAATAAATAAGCAGCACTCTAAAACGGAAGACATCATTAAATTACCATTCGCGGTGGAGTGCGGCGACGATAATATTTGCACATCAGATATGGGAATAACGCTTTCTACGAACTTAATGTATAATAACAAATATATCATTGGATCTACCGCTACTGTGAAATTAATTGTAAGCGTTTATAATTACGATGAACCAGCGTACCAAGCAAAAGTATCTCTTTATATTCCACAAGTAATATCATTGGGCAGTGTCCCACCAGAATGTATGGAAGGATCTAGAATGAATAATACTTTGGAAGTAATTTGTGATGTTGGAAATCCACTCAGAGTAAATGTAAGCAGATCTTATAGTAGATAGTTATGATATCACCCAATTTCTAACTATTCTTCTTCTTCTTATTTTAGGAAAGTTTAGTGCTAGAGTTGGATATGAGCCAAGTAGGATTTGGTATTGATTTCATAGAACTGCAGGCAAAGACAACTACTCAAAGCGAGGATAAAAATGTAGCAAATAATATGGGATCTTTAAAAATCTACTTTGACTTGGATACCGACATTGCAATTGCTGGGTCAGTTTTGAATGGATACGATTATAACGGCATGCTAAAGTCGGACTAAAATAATTGTTTTACAGAAAAGCGCAGGAGGATTTATACTCATATTTTGATAAAGACGGAACTGCGAAATTAAGTAACGTGCGTTTCCAACACGTGTATGAAGTTCAAAAGTTTGGTGTTAGTCCAATAGACGAAGCAGTGCTGACTGTAAAAGTGCCGGTGTATTGGAAGCATTCTACTGGTGACATACAAATTGTTAATATTAATCAAACGACTGGTCACATGGATGGGCAACAGTTTTATTGCAACATTGTAAACTATACGGCAACCGCATCAAATCCGTTACTTAGCAATTACCACGCTTATATTGGAAAGGAGAATTTGACGAGCACGGAAGAAACATTAAATGGGGGGGAAACCTCATTAACAAATTTGCCAGCTAGTAATAGATCGACATATATTAATTGTACAAATGCTGACGTTAAATGTCAAGAAATTGAGTGTAGATTGGGGTCCTTTAAAAGCTCTTTAAGCGTTGCTAAACTTACTGTTACATTCGATCTTCAATTGCTCAACTTCCAACGTAAGTATAATAACTATTTTCCTAACTATATCAGCTGCAATTATAGTATATAAACTATAAGAAACTAGATTATTTTTATTTGAACCGCGTATACGTAATCTACATTGTGTTATTGCAGCCGACATGTTGGAACAGAAAGACATAATATTCTTCTTATCTGAAGGCAATGTTAATATCACACAGCCACATAATGTTACTCAAAAAACAGGACATAAACCAGATACAACCATTGTTGCCACAACATTCGTAGGTTCACCTGTAACTGAACGAATTTCCAACTGGATATTGATGTTATCCGTGTTACTAGGAATAATATTAGTGATACTGATGATAATGGGACTGATTAAAGTTGGATTCTTTAATCGGAAAAAGAAAGAAGAACTTGAAGCATTGAAAGCCGAAGAAAATGTATGTATTAATAATTCTTCAAATACGTTCGATCGCAAATTAAATTCTGCATTTCGTATTTTATTTTAGCAAAGTCAGGGGATAATATTGGAAACAAGTTCATCGACGGATGTCCTGAATCAGGATTAGGCACCTTTATGTGAAGATCAAAACGATGTTTATACATACATTCGTGTATTATATTTTTATAACAGACATCTATAATAAATATCTTTTATATTTAATTGCAAGTCATAGAGCATATGTTTCCTAAGGCCAGAAATAATTTTATAAAAATATAATGAATCTTAAAAATCATGAACCTGATTTCTTCTGGAAGGCTGAGAGCGTATTCTATTCTGTTGTATATCAATTTAAATGCAAAAATGAATAAAAACACGCCTGGATTGGAGCTATTATAAATAAATATACTGTGTATATAAGCTAATATCAATTTGTTCGATCTGAGATTATTGTAGACTTTTAATGTACTTTTTTACTCTACACGATAAAATGCAATTATCTCCGAAAATTCTCATTTGCTGCCTTCGTAGCAGAATAGATATTCTTAACTTTAGCAAAGTATGTGTTTAGCCATTTGTAACACTGTACTTTCCTCCATATTGTACAATAACGAGAGAGCTTAATACCTTCGATTTATAAATTGTTTTAGACGGAGCATTATCTCCACTTACTTTAATCATCCAGGCCTAGACCCTTTGAGATTTCTTCCGCTGTTAATTTTTGGCCGCCAGCAGCTGAAGAACTATCGGAAGGCGGAGCGGGTTGTGGCGGTGGTGGAAAAGTTGGAGGAGGTCCGTAACTCGGAGGAGGTCCATAATTCGGTGGTGCTTGCCCGGGATGACTGTCACTATGAGATTTCTATATACCAGTGTATAAAGCATGTATAATTGATTAATTTACAAACAATATACAATATCATTTTCTGGACAGTCATATCAGCACGCGTATTTTCATCGCGCCGCTAACTGTAGCAATATTTTGGCCTTACATCTTTGCCATGTTTGGTGAGCCCATCCAATGCAGAACTAAACAGAGAAGAACCTAGTGCGGAACCGATTCCAGATAACAGATCGGATCCGCCGGAACCTTGTTGTTGGCTATATCCACCCGATGGCTGATACGATGGTTGTTGATGACTTGCTCCACCACCCAAAACACTACCAAGAATGGATCCCAGGGTACCACTCAATGGATCATTATTTGCTGGTTGACTTGGTTGATATGCTGGTTGTTGTTGTTGTGCACCACCACTACCACCACTACCACCTTACACGACATAAATATCATATAATATGAAATCAAAATTACATGCAATATTTCTCCTAATTATTTAATGTAAGCAGACGAAAATCAAATACTACATATATAGCAATTCCTGTTTAAGTATAGAATAAAAGTAGTAAATGAGTAACAGCCTACTACTTGTACACTCATTTATATCCTTGAAAGTAATGATAGGTCATAAAAGATGATGTCATCTACACAGTCATTCTCACATTCCTATGCGCAATTTGTCAATGTAAATCATCATTCATAAAAATTGCATACCATGCAAGATTGATGTGTAAATCACGAATAAAACGAATTGAAAGCGTCACGAAAATATCAATGTTGTTATACATGTAAAAATTAGAATTCAGAAAATAAGGAATACCGAATGATCCAAGAATAGATCCTAGAAGACCACCAACAGGATCCTGGGGAGGATACCCTTGTTGTGCATGTGAATTGTTGTTCAGTGCATTACTTGCCAAACTGCCAGCTAAAGCAGCACCAAGGCCACCAAGGCTGCCAAGACTACCTAAACCACCCTCACTCTCTGTTTTAGACTTAGAAGCATCAGATTTTTCATGGCCTTCTTCATTATGCTCATCTTTCTTTTTCTGTAAATAGTTCACACATCCAAAGTCTAACATCTCAAACAAAAACAATTTCACAATGGAAAACATGTTTCTACAGCATAAGATTCTTACATTCATAGCATGCATTGCAGCTGCAACACCTCCTGCTGCAACAAGACCTCCCAGAGCTAAACCAACTTTGTCTAAGCAACCACCAAATACATCTTCTTCTGCAGCTTTTTCTGGCTTATAAACATAAGATCCTGGTGGGTTATAACCACCAGGTCCTCCGTAAGGACCATAACCAGCTGGAGGAGGAGGACCATAACCAGTTGGGGGAGGAGGACCATAACCAGTGGGGGGAGGAGGACCATAACCTGCTTGAGGGCCTTGTGGATCTAATGATGGATACAGTCCACCAGGAGCTAAAGTAATATATCATATGCAATTCATAAATGTAAAATCTGCTTGATTATTCAATATGCTAGTCAGCTTATAAAGGATTTATTACGGGGAGGTCCAAAACTAGCTGGTGAAACATCTGGAACTGCTGCAGCTCTAGGAGAACGTGGTGGATCCACAGGGACATTTTCATAACTAATAGAATGTACTTCCACATCGCCATCAACAACTAAATGCGTGACTTTCTGATATGGTTGTCTATGAGCAAATTCAGTAAAATGTTTGCCATTGATAGCAATCTTGTAACAATTGTGGTCGCATAAAAGAATGATTTCAAATTCTTTGCCAGGATGAATCCACATAGGTCCTTCATTCTCCTCCGTACCCCACGACATTGACTCTATATGATTCCTTGTAATAAAACCCTCTGACATGCGGGGTGAGACATGAATTGCAATATCATCCCGGGGATTCAGGGTTGGTCCAAGCTGATAATTAACGGCAAAGCGCACGGCTTGCGGAGGAACGATTCCTCGAATTTTAACCATCTTGCCAGGTACTAAACCACCCTCCACAGCTCCCACATAAGGAATTTCCTAATAAAATTTTAGCGTTTGTTAGAATACCATTAATAATAATGGTCCGTATTTATGCAGGTCATAAGTCAAAGGAACAATATACACAGCAATTTTATGTTTACACGACATTCTCGATATATTTCGACATAGAAAAGTATTTCACTGCGCAATATTCCTAATTCGTAACTTAATATTTCCGCGATATAAATTTAGCTATTTGATGAGCCATTTGAAGGCCATCTCTAACATTATAGTTCACGATAATTTGTCGATCCATTTAATTTCTAAAATCAAGGAATTACTTAAGATACTATGCAACCTGTATATGCAATTGTTTAAAATAACAATTACGAATAAATACGAATAAATATGAGAATTATCTTTCATAACGGCAATGCAGATATCACGCTTCATGGATCAATGAAAATCGGTTGAGATATTACGATCGATTATAGCTGGGCTCTTTGATTCCACAATGATGAACTTACCGGATTTATAACTGGTTCGGCTGCCATGTTTACGCGACTCTATTCTCACACCGAGAATTAATTTCTTTACTTTTAACGTTTAATTCTACAGAAATTAAAGCAGTTGCGTATAACGAACACGACTCGCGCCTTCCGCGGCTTCTTCTTCTTTAGAGTGATTCTATTTACAGTGGTGACGTTTGTAGTATGAACTGTGCAATGCGGCACATACTATACGCAAAATGACGAGAGAACCAAGGTGGTTACTCCTGCGCATGAATTTTCAAATTCTTCCTCAGCCGGCTATGACGTCGATCTTCACTACTGAATTCGCGCCGTTTCGAACACGCGTCACCCGCCACTAGAAGCATATACAAGGCGGCACCAATGGAATCATGGTATTTTAAAGTAACCGGAAGCACGTGCCGCTGCACCAATTGCACGAGGGGAATTTGCCGACGTTAAATGCGCTGCATCTGTCAAGCTGCGCAGGTGCAACGAATCGTCATGCGCATTCGCCCTCTTTACTTTACGTGCTACGATTAAATTCTTCACATTGAAGTAATGAAATCTTATTAAGTAACATCTGCAAATGCCACGCGCGTCATTTCTTAAATAAACAAAATGAATGAAATGCCTAAAATTCATTCACGTTGCGCAGACAGTGAACATTGCATGTTTTGATGGAATGAAATGTTGGCAGATGTTTCACATAGTTTTCGGTGTACGAAATTCGTAAGAAATGAAGCAAGTCCTAATTATCTAGATTTCGAAACAGTCAATTTCATTTCTACGGAAAATGCCAGGAAATAGTTCCATTAAGATTATCTCTGAAAAGTTGCGCAATTAATTGGTAGAGCAGTTAGAGTCAAGTATGTGTATATTAGCGCCTACGTTCATTTTCGTTCATGCATTGTTTAATGCTCCAGGAAACAAAATAAACGGTTCATTGATACGTAACAGTACAGCACGGTGGAGAAGCGTCTCGGTATGGAAAAAAATAAATAATTCGACAGGAGCTAGTTAACAACGAACAGAAGTCTCAAAGTTATACAAATTGTTCATACGAAGAAGAAACAATATGAATCAACACTGAATTCCTTTCCTTTATATTCTCTTTAACTCACTTTCTGCGACGTCCAGTAGAAGTAATTATAATCCTATTTATACTATAATCCTCTTATATCATTAAAGAGGTTATTATACTTATCTCTCTGAAATTTAATTATCATCTATTTTTAGTTTAATGAAGGCCGTCGGTCGATGTTAGCGTGATTACATATCGTAAATAGCTGCATTGTAACTTCGAATTGTACTTTTTACATGATCATTGTCAGGGTTCACATACAGGGTGTGTCATAATAAAAGACATCTGGAGCGTGCGAGGGTTGGGCATCGACGCGCCCACAACAAATAAAATACATCCATTTAACACGATCCAAATTATGCATTCGATTCGCTTATATGATTCACACAATACTCGCATGATCAGCATACAGGGTTCAAAGTTATTCGGTAAGTAGTTTTGCAATGATAATATTTCGTCGCTACTTATTGCACTATAAAGAGTATCTTCAACTAAAGATACAATTGAAATTACTAAATATTACTGAAAGTCAGATTAATCTAATAAATATGTCCGAATTATATTCACTATATAATCTTATTTTTAATCCATAAGATGTGTTGTTTCAGATTGATTCGCATTATTCTATTCGAGTTACGTAGTTCAAGACACTATTATATTTTTTGCTGAAATATTTGTCCTCGCAAACGTGGAACAGTGTTAATACCAGCACAATCGAGTAAAACAACCAAACATGCGGGTATCCAGGTAATCAACTATTTGAAATCCGTTTAACCCAGAAAAGAATTCGGGCCAATACCGGTCTTTGCTAATTAATAGTTTTTGTCGCGTTGCGGAGCAAGATAACTTTTATAAAAACCTATATCATAATCGTCATCACTTTACCTATTGTAATACGTATCGCGTGAAATTTAACCGCTTAACGCTCGTTCTTTTTGGACCAACATTTTTGGAAACTGCTGCCAATTAGTTCAAGAATTCCTGGTAATTTTAGCCGATCAAGTTTTTTAAAAGAAGTACTAAACGTTCCAATTAAAATATTAATATTACTTAATAATGGTGATAGACCTGACACATTTATCACTGAATTTGTTTACGATAGTTACGTATGGTCAAGTATGTCACGTCGTTGCACATTAAGCGGTTAATACATAAATATGAAAAACCATAGTAATAGAATTGCTACGATTACCATCTCGTTTGCAGTTTGATTCGCAATGAAAATAGAGCTAGCTGGATATTTGTAGAATTACAAATAACGCGGAATACTTTCTTGAATAAATACTCGGAGACGTAGAAGGGAACCAAAGCAAGGACTCGTCGGCAGGATCAATAAGCAACGTAAGCGGACCCTTCTTCGCCGAGCCTTCAATGCTTTCTTACAAACGCCCTTCTGTACTGGCCTACACACGTAAACTTGTCCCATCCCCACGAATCCAGGTGTCTGCTATCGCAACAGCTTTCCTGTACGATATACCTGGTACACACATACAATTTCATTTTCCCTTAATAAGTCTACGCACACATACTCACATAACATATGCATAAATGTCTACATTAAACATATGTCTCTATGTCTAGGAACCACAGCCGACAACTATTCACTAAAGGTGATTGTATCAATTTACAAATGATAGAATAATCATATTATACTCTATGAAAATGGAGGAGGAACTTGTAAGTAACAATAAAGATTGCGATTAAGTAATATATAATTATCTGCCATTTTTGTGTTAGACATTCGGTGTCGCAAGAGAAGTGGTTGGATAGAGAAGGGTACTTTAGAAAATATCAAGCGCGGTACTTAATCGTGCACTGTGTAAATCGATAACGGCGAAGTGGCAGATACTTGGATTTTAGTCAGGAAATTTCCAACGGTATTGGAATCTAATTTTGGTTTGTACCTTTGCGTAGAAGTATACATAGGGGAGTACGATATTGTACAAGTGCTGGTGGGTTTAAGTATTCGTACTGAGAAACACGTATTCCTTGTTCTAGGGTCCTCAGCTGCTCAATAGTAAAAGTGTGCACGTGAGTTCTGTCTTAAACGTGAATAGAATCGCCACTGATCTTTGTTCCTGCCGGTAGAATTTCTAACAATGCGGCGGGAATAAAGGAAACTCCTTTATAAATGGCATCTTCCAAATCGATGCATTGAAAAGAATCCTACGCGATTACAAAACAAGATTATCCTACTGAATGCGCATCTCTTTGTGAAACTCTGGAATTATAATTAAAGTAAAGCTTTAAAGGAACATGACACAGTTTGATGTCTTTTATACATCCAATTTCTATTTTAAGGTTCCTGTCAGACCTAAATTGGTATGCGCAATTTGCGAGTACTTGCACTCTCCCATAACACTTCGACAATAGTGCTATTTCAGTATTTTAGCGAACAGAACGACATACTGCCGTAGCAAATTAACTTGGAGAGGTTCCTCTACCCACTATTTGGAGCGACTGAGAGAACATATGCATTTATTCTACTATCTCGTTAAACAATTTTTCAATAATTGTCTTTTTCCTCAGAAATGATCAGTAATACATTCTCTGCTGCAAGTTTTGAGAATCCCGTACGCGCTTGTTGATGCAGGTTCAAGATATTCTTTGAAGTACAAGCTTTTTCGGTTGGATATTTAAACGCTGTATGATTCTACGAATGGAAATAAAGTGAAGTTATTCAGCAAGTAACCCTATGGAGTTTTTGGATTCAATAAGAAAGTGGTGGTAGCGATTCAATGTAATATAGAAAGCGATGTCTGTAGTGGTTCGTATAGAAGTAGCACTACAGAACGGTGGTGGAGGCGCCTAATACTCTTTTCAGCCCTCGACCCGCAGTTCAACGTAGCCCGTAGTCTTCGACGGTCGTCTGTCAATGCTTCCGAACCGCTTTTCTATTATTCATCCTTTTTATATCTTCTTACGTTTCTGCGCAACCGGTAAAATTTCAAATTGTGTTTAACACTAGAACCACCGGCGATATATTCAGCTATATTTCTATATTTACATATACGTCCTTAAAAATAAGGATGGATGGAAGAAATAAATTAATCGATTTATTTATGTGCATTGTGCAACGTGAACCGCGAAACATCTCAGAAAACGAAACGTTATAAATTTAAACATTTTTATTAAATACCGTGGATCATCATTTTCACCGCTTTGGTAGTTCTAGTGTTAACCAAGATACAGTGTCTTTTATATATTTACATTTCTAGTAATATCGTGCAATTAATGAAATGTTTAAGAGTGATCTTGGTTCCTTGTATCGGTGACCTTTGACATGAGATTTACGAGGTGACAAGGATTTTTTTAAGGATAATCGAGAATTTCCGTTGGATAACTCGCGAGTTGTACAAACGATGGTGAGGATATTTATATATTATAACAGTTATGATAATTAGTAGTTTATCAAATTGATATTAATTATAGTAGCATTGAAAATGATAGTTTGCAGAATAATGTACGAGTTTTATAAATTGATGCAGTTATGTCGAATGTAATAATTGTATATGTACTTCTGATGCATGATTAGGGTAGAGACGCTTAGTGCACGTACTGTCGGAGCGTTCTACGCGTAAAAAAAAGCAGCAACGATAACCGGCGATAACTTTTACCTCTTTATCTTCGTTTCCATTTCCTCTTTCGTAACAAGAAAAATGGTAATTCGACTAGATCAAAGGTTAGCGCAAGATAAACAGACGCTGCTCGTCAAACAAAACATAACTGGAAAGTGTAACTATATACGCAAACATTCTTTTCTTTTACATTATTTGCATAAGCATTGAAGACACTTTAAAGAATTACTTTCCACTACACTTTTTAATCAAAAATATGATATTCTTCTTTCAATAACAGCAGATATTTTCTTATTATTTCTCAACGCAGAGATAATGGATTATACAATAATTCTCGTTAGAAGAATATTCACCTTTAATTATTGTAAAAAGTTTTGAATATCGAAATACTCGTTTGAGCAATAATATTTGACTTTATCTTTTGACTTTAATATTATGATTACCAAAAAGAAGATATCAATCTGTAGCAGAAAATTATATTTACTTTCGTATATTTTATTTGTTAACTTTACTTTTTCGATTTTATACAATATTTAGCCATCGAACAAAGTTATTCCAAAAAGTCTAAAAGTGCAGACCAAAGTAACAGCTACGCGCAACAAAGAAATATATCAAGGAGTAAAACGTCTCTAAAATAAGAACACCATGGTTCCAGTAATTGAAGTTTTCTCAATGTCCACTCATTTCCTTGAATTAAAAGGTCGCGCTATAAAGTTACAATATTACGAGAGTTTCACGTGCATCCTTGAACCTTCATATTAGCCGATCGTACCTAACATTATTCCGCTCTTCCGCGATGTCTTGCTACTTCAGAAAACAAGTACATTATCGTGACGTAATTTCTAAAGTGGATAACCCGTGTCCGCCTTCAGCCACATCGCGTCTAATACCTTAATTAGGTTTGCGTCTAGTTCTAAGTACTTTGTATTCACTAATGCGTCCCGTGTACTTCCGAATGCAATCGAGAATGAAAACGAAGACACTCGCGAAGAAGAGGAATAACTTCGATCGATGAAATACATTCTTTGATGGCACCTTTGATTCGCGTAACGCAAGACGTCCGTGTTTCGCGTGCGGAGCCCTTAATTGGTTCTAATTAACGCTCGTCCGTCTTTGTCATCAAGCAATGACTCAGAACGAATAAAACTCGTGGTATTCGATTCTCTTACATTTTCCTACATCACGTATGCTTTCCTATTTTATGGACATTCTTCAGTAATATTTCTAAACATACAAAAATAGTAAGATCTTCTGTGGAATATTTAAATGGCCATTTTGCCAATATTTCACTGAGTAATAATAATTTAAAGTCATCAAATCGTTTGCTTCGCCCATAAAGTTCGTGATGTAGCAATATCATTTTACTATCTAAACACTCTTAAACACGTGATTCCAGGAAATTCTAAACAGACCTCATTGGTGGAAGCTTAACTCGTAAAAATAACGAATTAACGTTAACAATTCTATTTTTAGTAATTCATATAGTAGACGATTTACGCGGAAAGTTTCAAGATTAAATTGGAACGCCAGACTCGGCTGAGGGTGTGATGGAAAATGTCGGGGGTAGCGAGGGATGAATCATCCCCCTAATCAAACGAATTGCGGCGATCGATATCAAAATCTGGCATATTCATGCTAACCGAATATTTCCGCGTTTCCGCCTTGATCGTTAAAAACAATGAAAGGAACGCTTTGATTGGAAATATTAGATTCGATATGCCGGCAAATATAACGATAAACGGATTAATAAGTTTTATATGGCATATGTTACTTAGGGTACTAGATATATATCGGTTTATTAAAATTCATCTAGGATGATGTACGATAATCGTTATCACTTATACGGCACAGTCCCACTGGCTTTCTTATCTCGTAATCTTCCACACACTTGGTGTATGAGATACACTTCCGGTTGCGACAATCATTGTATTGTGTGCGAGAACTAAGTCTGGGTAACAGCGAGAAACATTTGCATCTTCTAACAGACAACAAACTGAAATCATTCTAAAATTTACTGAGAAAGAGTACTCGCTGCTTGCACGGTACATGAAAGAATACATATTTGAATGATTAACAATGAAAATCCACGTTCTCCGCAGATTTCTATTAAAGATATGTCGTCAATTATGAATTAATATAATCCTCAAGATAACAGGAATGAAATAATGAATCTTAATTATTGTAATCAAAACAACCGATTTTTTAACTCGGAACTAAATCACTATTTTAAATAATAAGAAGTTATAAACGACAGTGTTATTAATAGACTACGTAACTCGTAAACAATTTACCGAAGAGAATTCATTATTCCAGTTGCGAATGCGTATTCCGAGCGACAAAGCGAATAGTAACAGTGATATTTTAAACGTCTGCTCTACAGGGTGTAATTTGAAAATTCCATGTTTTTTTTATTTGTTCGAAGACAGAAAGTTCGGCGGTGAACATTCGCGAGAACTGATGTGTTTTCAATGATGATGGAAGATATCGAAAAAGGGTGGCTAGTATGATCGAAGCGGGTGCACTAAGAATTCTGATATTAATCCTGATCGTTGGTGGTCTCGAGTCGGTGATTGTCGTCAACAATCATCCGGATGAGGAATACTTCCTGGAACATGAAGTCCTCTACGAAGACGCGATCGCGGAGGCGAAGAAGCTCGAGGTTTATCCCGGTATATGTTTTTATCAATTTCACTTCTAGATACTAAAAGTGTTGCGTCCAGCCCCTTGTCTGACTTCATTCTACGCCTGGTCTATAAAGCATCTTTGCAGTACACAGAAATCTATTTCTCTTTCCTCCGAGAATAACTTCCCTTTGATCTACCTCCACAGATACTTCCGCTACATTATGTCGCTACGAACTGATCTTACGAATTCTGATTGTATTAATTATATCTTAACTTCCTTCCTTGTGGCAACTACCGATAGAAATGGCGGGAACCGAGTTCACCATAGACTTCGAGTATTCTTTGATCCTATCACACTGGCACTCGGAACTTTATTTATGATTCTGATTTATGATCTAATAATAATTCACTGCTAATGTACTCGAATGAAAAATATCTTTGTCAGTGATGATTATGAACCGAAATATCATTTGATTAATTGCTTCCGAGAGATTATAGATATTCAAGTTAAATTGCTCCACACTGGATTTCCATATTTAGTATTAACTTTAGTATTGTTATCATAAATTTACATGTAAGTTGAGGTATCGTATAATTTGCACGATAATGAATCGCTAGAAGAATTCGAATTAAGCTACTGCCGAGGACAATACCAACATCGTACATATTCACATCAGGATTTCAAAAGAATTGCGTAAAACTCCGAGACGCTAATTAACGTGAATCATACTTATAGTCTCTCGATTTAAAGCGATTGTCATGTGTTTTAATAATAGCCCCTGAAATCGAGGGTAATGAAATGTAATTTCTAATCGGACAACGAAGATAATACATGCAAAAAGATGTAATTTTGTAACTCGAAGTATATGTTGTCCCAATTGTACATCATTGGAATTTTCCTTATACTACTGTTATGACAAAGATGTATTTTATCATCAAAATTGAATCAACTATTAGTATGAAATAAAATAATCAGTGTATTTTTATAAATTTCCTAGGACCCAGTCCCGGATGTAAGGCCTGCACTAATTCAGAGATGACCTACTGCCAGAACGGAAGTGTTATTAATGATCATTGTTGCTGCGAAGGTAGTTCCAATAGTAAGTAGACTTTTCTCAAAGACCTAACAATCGAGCACAATTCAATCTTCCATTCAAATCCATATCTCGTTTCCAGCGTGAAAAGTCACGTTTCCATTCTTGTCTTTCGTTTATTCACGTATTGAAGTATAGAACCTCCCATAAAAACCTCACGGATCCCGTACGGACAATTCGTGCGTGAAGGATCGACCGTGCAAACGTTGTGTCGCACGATTGTGCAACGCTTCACGGAAATTCAGTACGACAATAATGCAACCGGTCATTTTTGTAATGTGCATAACAAAGTAATAAGTCCTCGTAAATCGATGTAACATTGAAACCGTTATTACTCGAGCACGGCACAAGCGAGTTATTAAATCAATTTCATCGATATAATACGTATTATATAAGTTCAAGTGTTATATATGTTAACACGGTTCCAAATTGCTGGTTCAAGTGGACTGTTAAGAATTCTTTGAGCTAAACGGAAGGACAGTCACCTGTTCAGGAAATGATTGTTGTTGGTAGCGACAAGCCGTCCTTGTCTTTCCTGGAAGAGTGTTAATGTCCACGCACGGGGTGGATAAACCAGGTGAATCACACGGGACGATCGGTCGGCCCGTTAAGAGACAAACGTTTAAGTATTCCGGATGGTATTCGTCTGAACTTTCGCAAAGGACTGTCGGCCATCGACCCTCCTCTTCGTTTGATCGAATTTTTAATTATTGATGCAACTTCACAATTTTACTTTCACCAAGGGACTTAGAATTTCCTTAACACGTCGAATGCCGTGAGGATCACCGATGACCGCTGATAGAAAATATTACTAAATTTCGGAACAAATATGTCGCTAATATTCATAAACTTGGTAATATTTTTAAGGTTACGATCAAGATGGAATGTAACTTATGTATCGTACAGCGCTCAAACAGTTTTATTTTTCGATGTTAGATACAAGTTACGGACGCTTGTCTCGGGGTATCCTATAACACGCATTTCGGGTCGGCACTCAACGTGTTGATGAAATTCTTAATCGATGAAGTTATATTATTCCTTCTACTATCTCTATTATTATCGTTTTGTTCTCTTAGTCTTTTATAGAATTATTATCTACGGTTATATAATAGAATTATGTTTGATTCTACTTTACGAGAATAGCTATATATTAATCAACAACATTATCACAAAACAAGGAAATTATATATAGTTTTATGAACTAATATACGAAGTCATAAACGACAATATTATTAACGGGCTACGTAATTCGTAAACAATTTAACGAGGGGGATTCATTATTCAAGTCGCAAATGCGTATTCCGAGTAGCAAAGCGAATAGCAACAGTGATAGCAATAAAGTTTGCGTTGCTGCACGTACATGAAACACGAATCGAATACCTGAGTCTTTCCGAACCGGAGAATCCCTCCTTTATTTCTCGCGTTCTAATCCATACGTGTTAGCTCTAGGAAATTGCATTTCTCAATTCGTCCAATAAATCGAGCTGCCAAATTCCAAACGAAATCGTTCATTTTCCCTTCGTCCATCCCACGGAATCTCCTGTCGGAATATTCCAGTTATATTTGCAATCAATTTTCACAGAAAAAAATTCTCTTTCGTGGACGATTGTCACTCGTTTACACGAGAAAATTGAATCCGCCGTTCCCTGCCGGAACTGATACCACACCGGAAACCTTCGATATCTTGTTACGTGAATTGATTGTCGACCTACCTACGAACCGGTCAATTATCGCGATATTTTGTGTCGTGTTCCGTGGCTTGCGAGTATCTATCAGAGACTTATATATAGCTATATTTTCTTCGTATTTCAATCGACAGTATGTGCCCTTGTTAACGAATCAAACACAAACTCCGCACGAAAACCGCAATCTTAATATGAAATAGAATGGTATACACGAATGTTTGTATTGCCGAGATGACTGATCCAGTTTTTGATAACCTACAACGAAATTCCCTGCGTTGATAGTTTGAATGTCAGTATTGATACAAATATGTGGTTTTCTATTCAAGTAAAACTAAAGTAATTTAAATAAAACGAGCTACCTCTGAGCTACTTCGTTCTGGAAGATATTTCAGAAGAACATTAATTTGTTCTCGAAAATGAGACTTTAATTATTCGCTCTTTAAAATGTTCTCGGTAGAATAGAGTACTCGCTTGGTTCTTTTGGCATTCACATACACATACACACGCACACAAGGTCTTTCTATTTATTGATTACCACTTTTTCTTTAAGTTTGTCTAGCTAAGACAAGATATTTATGAGTCTATTGTTTTAGAGGTATTCTTGTTCGTCCAACACACTTGTCGCGTGGGACCAAAAGAATGTAAAGTGCAGGCTGGAGACTGTGCCGAGTACACGAGGTTACGCCAATGTTGCTGTCATTCTTACCTAGTGTCGGTTTGTAAGTATTGCCAACATCGACATTTGTGTCTTGTATAAATAAACTTATATCGTGTGGCACATATATCTTGTAATATAATTCCGTATAATTATAAAATTGAATATGATATACTATGTTTAAAACCATAAAGTAATTAAGATTTTAGTGTAGTATTTAAATCTATTATTCAAGAACTTTTTAAACTACTACACTTGCACTATATTTATGCGATTTTGTTCTTTTCAGGGAAATATTTGGCGAACAGCGCAGAATCACGTATTCATGGAAATCTCACGAAGTTCCTGGCGATTTCGATGGTGCTCAGGTTTCTTTTTTACAGTTAGTCTACAGACATTCGTAATTAACTGCTTTGTACAGTACAAGTTATTTCAATAAATTATTTTTTCATCCACGTGTTGGCAGCACTTATAAACGTCTAGTCTTTCAACAAAGTTACGACGAATCTCGATTACCACATTGACGATTGAAACTCAATTTGACAAAATTATATTCATCAACATAATAAAAGACATTAAAGAAAATAATTGTTACTGGCAGTAGTACCAATTACTTTTCAAGAATTACGTTTCAATTCTAATTACTTTCTGACGAACTTTGTACATAAATGGCTCGGCAAGCCTTGCTTCAAATTCTACGAAATAAAAGTGACGAACACATTGAAAAATTAGGGAGTTTTTCGAAGTCCAATCATAATTACGCTAACGACATTTTCCTGGAAACTTTCTCTGTAAAAGCAACTTAATCGCTTCTCCGATACTACACGATGTTATCGCGATTAAAAGCTGTTTACCTAGAAACACAGTATTTCTTGATAATACTAAATGACAGAGAAAGAATGGAATTCTTTTAAAACCAACACGCGATCTATTGTTTGCACGCGCTTCGTTACTACACCGTCTTTTATTACGCGCTTTTTTCCGAGTACGAAGAAACTCGGTTACCGAAATAAATGCAAAGTCAATGATAATCGACGTCTTGCGATAAGATTCGATATATGCGCCGTTAATAATGCAAGTAACTTAAGTCACTTATTATCTACGTCATTTTTAAGATAAATATATTTATCCTTCCGGTTAATGCGAAAGGAAGACAGTAATAATAATCTTGAATTTAATTAGTATAATTAATTTAATGTTACTGCTTAATATAAGTAATAATATTTCTTAATATATATACTTCTATCGATTCAATGGCAAGGATGTTAAAAAGCATCGACAATAAATTGAGTCTATGCGAAGATCGTTTCTATTTCTAACCCAAAAAGGTTAGAATTATTCTTTGCGGAAAAGTGACTTAAGCCACTTTCATAATCACCTGCACATACATATAAGGTTCAAACTTAAAGAGTACTAAAAATATGCGATTTATATCTTTCGTAGTAAAGCAACACGCAGAACGTGTATAAATGCAAGTTATACATAAATGTAGGTTAGGTTGCAGCAATTAAGCGCAATGTTTGGTACGTCTGTAATAAAGCTGTTTCTAATATTGTTATTAACCGAATGTATTAACGCATACCTCGATTCCTTCCAATTCTTTTCGAATGTCCCGAAATATGTATCGGCGTTCTTTTCCATGCTGCCGGTGTTGGCGAACCTAACGCAACTACGCACTTTCGCACTACTGATACTATTCACGGCGTAATTTCACGATATACGTACTCGTTATACGTTTTCTTGGTTACATAAGTTATTAACAAATGTTGTGCACAAGTCTGGACATTTGTAATAAAGAAAATCTAGCGAAAATTGATGTTAAACTTACGATCGAAAAGTAGGTGCGTACGTGCGATCTCGCCGGCACACGGAACAGAATGAACGCCGATAATCCGGCAGGCGTCTGAGAGTTTGTTTACAGAGCAACTCGACTACGATAACACTGCCTTAAGAAGTAGTACAGTGCTCCTACAAATGACCTACTACAAAACAACGTTCCTGTACCAAATTTGGCAGACTTTCTTACCAATATGATTATTCTACCGAATTCAGAAGTTTGAAGCCTAATACTATATTTGCGTACTAATTTCAAATGTGTGCAAATAAAACTGTGGAAATCTGATTGACTTATATTTAAGTATAATTTGTATAATTTAAATTATACATATATAATATATGTATATTGAAAATATATATTAAAAAAGTATAGGTGACATGTGAATGCAAATTATAATGTTACAGCACCACCGAAGATATTTGCAAATTCAAAACTGTTCCTACTTTCTATTACACCCACATTCCGATGTATCCTACGCGTTTCTTTCGAAATATCTGACCATCCGATTTCTAGACTACATTATTAAAGCAAATTTAAATAAACAATTATCGAAACAATTATATGAAATACATGTTTGGAGGGTCATATTAACGATGCAAACGGTGCATTTTCGCGGAAACGCATCTCGCAATCTCGTTTCTTTATTTATCTTACCGAGTCTCAGGAGGCAAGGAAGATCTGGACCAGTTACGAGTAACGGGTACGTGAACCACGTACGATCCACCTATGAGAAAGCCATGGCACATGTAGGAGAATAAATCCTGCGTGGGATTTGGAAAGAGATCGAAGTAAAAGCGACTCACGATCTCATTTCTTCAAAAAACGTGTCACTGTTCGAATCTGTGAGCGAACTCCTCGGACCTCCGACCAAAATGTATCCTCGCGCGATCGTGATTTTTATCTGTGCGATTTTTTATTGTAAGATCGTTGCAGCAATCGGTAAGTACAATTGCAATATCATTTTTCGCTCACCATATATATCTATTTATTTATATATATTTTTATATGAATATGTTATATATTTGTGTGTTACTTCGTGGAAATAGTGTATATCGTATATAAAAACAGATAATTCATCTTAGAAATAATATAATTATTTAAATTATTAAACAAGTAAGTAAGAACTTTATGTCTCCATATATTATTCTTAATTGTGCTTTACGTAAAACTGTTCTCTAAATTGAAAAATGAGGATGTATAATATAACTGTTTTATATAGATATGACACCAAATCTGTTCCTACATATTGATATAAAAATACTTTTGATATATATTCATAAATTCGTTATATTTTATTATTGGTTGACTGTTCTTTTATTACGATTTTTTTGCCAAACTTACTTCCTTAACACAGATCAACCAGAACTGCATAGTAGCCAATCGGGTGGCCTCGCGACAGGAACCAAACAAGCGATGCCCCTCACACCTCTTCCGGACACTGAAACTCGACAATATTTTGGAAATTTTAATAATTATCCATCGCGTCCTGGATATCGGCCACCACAGAACAAGTACGTACTCTTCAATTAATTCACATTCGACATACTGAAGTATAATAAATAATTACATATGTAAATAAATAGTGCAAAATATTTCAACTGGAAAAGTGATGTTGTCAACTTGTTCTAAGTGAATCGAAATACTAGAAAATTCTATTAATTTACAGGAAATGTCCTTTATGCGATAGTTCAGTTTATGTTTATTGCGGTGAGAACTTACTGCACGACGCGTGCTGCTGCACGGATCCTTACGTTCACGATTTGCCTTATCAGTGCAAATTGGCAGATTGTCGTTTTCTTCACGCGAATAGCTGCAGGGAGCATCGGCTAATTGCAAACTGTTGTTGCAGCGACGATTACCGATCGTTGCTGAAATCATTTCTAAAAATATAAAACACTTCGTCAGTAAGTAATTTCATAAACATTATGTCGATAAGCGAACAAGTAACGAAAAAAGAATGGAAGCGTGTTTCACTCGTGCAAATTGATGAAAGAATATCAGAGACTCAACATTGCTCTACATTGTTTAAAACAGATAGCCAAATGCTTAACGAGAAAGAATGAGTTTACGATGGCCTTCCATCGTGCTGTTTTCTACAATTTAACGGAAGTGGGTCAATGAATGTGTAACGAATACGTCGTTTAATTATCTACAGTAATTAGCCGTGACACGTTCCTCGATAAAGTAGTGATTCCCAAACGACTTGTGAATTATTTATAATCAACATTTTCTTTAATGCCTCGTTTTAAGCAGCTTCATACGTTAAAATGTTAGATATAGAAATAATGATACTGATATTATTATTTAAGCAGATAATATTGATTATATTTATATGATTATGATAATGGATGTTGTAGTTAATAATAAATGTACGAGAAAAGTAGGTGGAGTCTGCAATGAATCATTAAGTAATCGGAGCGCCACGAATGAATTGTAACGCATTGCTCTAAAAATACGAAAATGGCGAAATAAAAAAGTTGCGATAATTCTGAGGGTAGTTAAGAGTGTACTTTTTTTTCAATCCTCTCCATTCATTATAAATGTACTCTTATATTCCCAACCTTTTTAGATTCCCTTCGCAACCTTCACCCACTTTCCAACAATAACACCTCGGTGCATATCGCGGGTCATAAATCTTCGGAAAGTATTCCCCGACAATCGCATTGTCAAAGATGTAATTGTTTACCTTCGATGATCATCCGCGAATAAATTGCAATACTATTAAGTACCTGCATCGTCAAAGATATAATGTTGGTAATCATTCGAATATTAATTACGATATTATTGAGTTTGCATTACCACATTACGGACGAATTACGAGAAATCTCACATTTTCTGTTCACCGATTATTAATTTATATACCATAAGAATTGAGTATCGGAGTATCATAAGTATCATGAGTATACTATGAGCATAAAGAATTACTTTCTTTACCGCAATATGTTAGGAAGAACTAAAAACGGGGTACCATAAACATCGTGAATTGTTATTAAAAAAATAGTATCCTTCGAGACTTCCGAGTCTTGTTTCATAGCTTGCATTAATTCGGAGCCAGAAAGAGAGAGCATCAATAAAGGAAGTAATCCTTCTTCCCCGGAAAAGAAAAAGTATAAAAAGGAAGACAGGATTCTCTAAGTAGATGCATCGACCCTTTATCCGTTCGAGGGTAGATGCTCGTACAGCACAGGTCAAAGTCAAGGTCATACACGTGTCGGGAGAGCGAATAGTTGGACCTCCATAGGACTAGCATGCACCCCCACTTCTCTCGCTTCTTTTCGTTCTTTCGCTTCTTTCGGAAACAAACGGGAGAAGTGCAGATAGATTCGAGAGAGACTCGTAAACGGTCGATTCGTAGTTTCCAGGTAGGTTTCGCCGCGCTGCGAAGGGGTTCACCTATGAAATTCAAAGTCAAGGTTACGCACGTGTCTCACTCAAGACGGATACCCTCCCTTTTCCAACGTCATCGTTCTTCACGAAGTCTGCCATTGTTTTTTTTTCGCGTCCATTAAACTAGTTGGTCTATGTATTATTTATAAGTCGATTATTAGCAATAGTCTGAGAATCTTAGCAATTTTTTAATTGAGTTATGGTTTAACGTAAGAAATTGTAAGAACACTGAGGCGCCTTAATATTATTCTGATTTGACGAACAACTAAGTAAGTAGTTCATTAAACATTAACACATTTAATTAAATATAAAGTTATGAGATAAAGTTATAATAAATATTATCAAATGTAAAGTAATCATGGTGGGTATCCACACTACTTTAAGCTGCTTGTTTATGTCTTCATTAATGAAACCAATTTTTTGATCACATGTATGATATGGCGTTGATTTAAACGATACAAGAAGTAGGTCCCGAAAATGTGAACGCGTTGATTAATTAACATTTCGGAAAATACCCGTATCTCTGGATACTGAACTTTGAACTTTGAATTGACCAATTCCCAATTTTGGGATATGGGATGTAAGCTGACAACGGTAAATAAGTAGTTTGCTACGGAATACGACGAACCGGAAGACATTATCGAGTTCTTGAGTCCACGAGTCGGCACGTGGCTCCTGAGGACACAAAGTCGCTTAGGGTTCTTACGTTTTACCATCCTAAAGAACCGAAATATATGCTAAAGAACGTAAACGCTTCCTATCACTTGTCCACGTGCAAGAGTAACATTTTCGTTTCTAAAACTACTTAATTTTTACCAAAAAAACACCTGATACGAAGTTAAAAAAAGATTTTGGCTCATGTCACTTTGAAATGGTAACAAAATTAAATATCTGCTGTTATTACTTATTCCTATTTTGAACAACAATTGTTGATTTTGGTGAATATGAATTTATATTCTGATAGACATTTCTGATTCATTAATGGAGATAAGGTGACTGGAGATCATCAGAACTACCGAAATCTTTATATTTATTTTAACGCCTTAATGTTTAATTAACTGCTTACTTAATTTGTGTAAAGTTTTCTTGGATAAATATTATTTAATTATTGTATATTAAAATAGTTATTTTATCAATACAGTTCATTAAATGATGGCAATATACCATGTCACATAAAAATATAAGCATGGCGGTCATTGCACAACTCGGTTTATAAGAAATTGTTGTTAGAGCACATTGGCGCAATGCCGCGGTTATATTTTTTTATTCTCTGACGTGCAACTATTTTTTTCTCGAGTTTGTTAAATTCCTACTGCGATCTTCGAGGTGTTTGAACGCATATTTTCGTTCATTCTTTTTTATCTTCAAGTATTTTTCACCGTTGATATGTTATGATCCATCGAAAATAAAAACGGTTCAAAATAAAAACAGTCTGCCGCCAGAATTTCTTTCGACGCATACGAAACTTTGAAACGTCAATTTGATATTTTTATTTTGTCGAAATATTCCAGAATTTTCTAATCTTACAAGATTCTCCCAGCAATTCGCAAAACGTCTTTTTGTTGCAAAGCTTTTATTAACGTAACTTGTGAAGTAATAATTCGTACTGCTGTAAATTAGACTTTAATCGTTCGCGCGTCATTCATTACAGTTTTTGCAAGAACTGATTTCGTAAACAATCGAGTTGTTTCGCATTATGGAAATAAACAACAATTTATATTCTCACGCTTTACAATACGTGTCACTGCCAATTATAAACGTAAAATACACACAATGTATCGACGAGGTTAAAACAGGTCATTTAATAGATCACTCGAGTGACATCATTTTTAATTGCATGTGAATTATTCATAGAATCATAATCTTCCGAAATATCCATAAAAGTGAAACTTCAAAAGCAATGAACGTTTATGCTTGCTTTACTGTATCAAATTTTGTTGTGATTCTTTTTTGCATACCATTTTTTGCAACTTGCATATTGCACATAATAAAATCAGAACTTTTAATATTTGATTATAATTATCAATCCAAGATCGATATACTCTTCCGAAATTTGGTTCACACCAATCACCGGCGGGAATGTGAAATTCGTAGATTCTCGGAAGTAAGTAGAATGATTCATCGAACTTTATCGTGCATAGAATCTACCCTAGAGGAAAGTTTGGTAGAAGCTGATCGTTAGGGTTTTACCTGACAAATTTGGAAGGACTGTGAGAATCTCCTGACCGCCTTCGTGCGAGTCTTTCAAGGACGACGGAGGGTTACACGTGCCGACCGTCTCAGGGCGACAACCCTCGGATACTCGGGAGCCCAAAGAAATTCCAATCCGTCCCACCTACCGCCCCTTTTTCAGCTGAATCCACCGAGAACTGCTTTGTTTTCTCTTTTCCCTTCTCCCTCCACCCTTTCCTTCCTTTCCGCCAGGCAGTGCATTGGGAAACCTCGAGTATCACCGATGCATTTTCCCCCCCATTTTCACATCCGACACTTTCAATCGATTCTCCATTAACTTCCTTTCAAGAATTCCCCGTATCTCGTACGAAAATCAATGTCTCCTTTTGAGATTCGACAAATAATTCCCCGGCATTACGATAGCGGCTTATCGGAATTAATTGAATGTTAATGGAGTGTAATGAACTACTTCTGACACGTTTATCCCGAAAAACATCTTAGCAATAACATTGTGTGATACGAAATCATGGAAAGAATGTTATCGCGGAGGTCAAGTATCTCGTACGAAAATGCAGTGTGGGGTAATAAGTATTATTAGAAATTCTATCGTAACATCGATTGCGCGCAAAAGGGAATCACGATCTGGGTAAGCAGAAACGAGAGTCACGGAGGATGACATAATTTCGGTATGCATCACCGATATTCAGTCTGCGCACGAGTTTTGTAAACGGGCCGTGTGGTAGACCAGTCT
The DNA here is from genome assembly GCA_910591585.2 of Nysson spinosus. NCBI lineage: Eukaryota > Metazoa > Arthropoda > Insecta > Hymenoptera > Crabronidae > Nysson > Nysson spinosus. The sequence goes on along the minus strand of OU342837.1, from coordinate 3,684,768 downwards.
GGAGGAACCGGAACGAAGACTTCGTTTCGTCCTTGTGAGTTCTGGCACGTGAACGGGCGGTCCTAGGACCCACATGCGTCTCGTACTCTACCTTAATGAAAACAGCGATTCGTGGAATTCGATTCGTCTCAGACCTGTGTCCGAAAATAAAACTGCATTTATAATTGTTTATTTCCAGCAAACCTTTCATTCGACATTCGTCATCATCGACCGATTTCAAAGATGGATCAAGATAAGGGATGAACGTCTAGATCAAGTAACTTCAACGAATCCCACGGAAGCATGACTTGCAGATCAAAAACTCTTAATCAACATGGAAATATTCATTGTTCTTAATAAGCCAATAGGTCGTAATATTAATTCCTATTGAATTGAAACACGATTCCAGAAATACGATATCCATTATTCATTGTGATCGGGCCGTTGGTATAAAGATGTAATTTATTAGAGGTTGATGAGGATACTAAATGATTTATAATCACTTACGTAAGCGTGCAAATTACGTTTGGATTTCTCTGACAAATGGAAAAACTGGTTTTCGGATCTCTCAGGCTGTGATTAATCCATTTGTTTTTATTGTTAGTTGAAGATCGGGGTTTTCTTAGAAATAGCGGGTGAATGATACAACGTTTGAAGACGTAATTGAATGAGAAGAGAATTGAACACCACAAAGGGTGGTGTTGAAAAATGTTGGATTCGGGGAGGGCATGTTAGGTGCAAGTGACAAGGTCCGAGGAACAATACCGACACCTGCGAACCGATTTCACCCGGAAACCCACACGCTTGCCTTGGAGACACGCGCGCCTTATAAATCTATTGCGCAATTTATTGAAGCAAATTATAACAGAAGCGACCGAATTCTATGAATACATTTAACACAAGACAATGAAGCATGTAACTATATCGATTTCAATGTCAGAAATCCTTTTTTACGACTACTACAATGTTAATAAAAGCACTGACGTAAGGGATATTTAAAATCTATTCTAATTTGCAACATAAAATACGTTCGAAGTCAAAGGAAATCTACCGAATCAATCTCATCGTCATTAGTGGGGAAGCCAATAAAAATATCCGAATAACACGATGAAACCAAGAAGCATCGGTCGGAATAATGCTAATTATTTCGATCAATTACAATACGCCAATCGCGATTGATAATTAATACACATGCGGTGAGGCCGGTTTTTCTTCAAGGAAATCCTGTGGTCTGTTCGACCACGGTTTTCCTGACCCAGCTAGATCGCGGCATACACGTGGAAAGATGGCAAAGTATTATGTAATGGAAGGTCAGTTGTTTGCTAACTCGTGCGCTCTCAGGAAGATCCGAGAGAGTTGAGGTCGGGCACGTGGAACAGAGACTCGACTTGGTTCGTGAGACACATTTACGTACAAAGAGTTAACGTATAAAGACCCGGTGAAACCACGTTGCCGATCGTCTCGCGCCACGCCGGGCCCCATTTATGATTACGACATCACTTGATCGAGATTCCTTTTTTTCATAGGCGCTCAGGATATTCGCCAGTAATACGTCGAAACGTATAAGGTCTCACGAACATTGTTATAAGAACCGTGATCCTATAGATTATGGTTATCACTTATCACTCGTCGTAAACATTAATCTGCATTTTCTGCGCTGATTGCAACGGACATTTTTAAAATCTATTGTCTAAAGCGCGCGACGAATTCACCGTTGGCTATCAAATGGAAAAGTACAGATAACGTTTGAAATTTGAAGCTGGCACTCTTTCTTTTTTAGATAGATTCGACACTGTACAATTAAACGACTGATCCTAATTAACTGGCAATCGATCCTAAGTACTTGATTATTAGATGAAAAGAGACCGATTATTGGGAGTTCATTTAGAAATGATAAAAAGTATACGATATTTTTCTTCAAAATACTTAATAGTTGGGTTAAATGATTGATGTTAATTGTATACTGAAACTTCGTTAATACAACATGTCGTCGAACGAGAATAAATCTACGGTTTCCGGATCGAAGATTTATGCGTTTTGTATCTGCATTGGAAATTCACGATTAACGAGTTAACTATTATACTTGCGTTATTAGCACAATTGCCTTAGACTACAATTATAATTATACCGGTTTCTCGCAGTGGAAGTATTAAGTATTTAATTATACAGCTACTAAGTGTATTAACTTGTCATTAATTTCCGAGCAATCCGTATCATCGTTAACACGATCATCAACCCAACGAAAAGTTAGAATAATTAATATGTTAATTGATATTCCTAACGCGTGAAAGTGATCTGGAAGTAGCTTGTAGTACTTCCAGCATGTTCACGACTAGCTCTTACCTCACTATGGATGAAATTTATTATTGCGATAAAATTTCTGCTGTAATGTCAAGCGAAATTCCCTGCAAAGGTATTCGGTGAGGTTTTCTTTCGAAATCAATATATTAAAACCGAGGTCATCTCTGTGAATGTATGCCTTATCGAACGGACAGTTAACACGTGTCCTTTCTGTCACGGTGAGTTCGTCGAACCAACAGTAGCTCCTAGTCTTTATTATAATGTTTGCGGAAACTTACGTTAGAAACTACTCGCGAAATTTCTCTCTTTCTCCTCGAATTTGTAACATCAAGGTTATCGTATCGATTAAACCGGTTCAAAGCATACAATATTTTCAGACCGATCTCCTATCAACAATAATAATATTGATTACATCATAATTATCAATAAACCAACGTATCTTATATTTCCTATCATTTCATCATCGTCAGAGTTCACAGTAATCAAAACACAAATCATTATCTTCGACGTTTTTTCCTGTACGAAGTCTTTAACTGTAACCGACGATTGCTTATTTGTAGTTATTGTCTTTAAAGGAAATACATCAAATCAATCTCCTCAGTCATTAAGTGGGAAATTAGTAAAAATATGTTAATAATCAAAGAAAACTATGGTAATTGTTTCGGTAACAATGCGAATTTTATCATCCCTTAAGTTCACGAAATAATTGCATAAAAATGGAGGTCACGGAGCAAAGTTTTCTTATCCATTTCTATTTAACGCAAGATCCTTTTGTAGTGAATGGCAGTTCGACAAACCTTCCGGAGTTGAACGCCGTTCATCTGTGTCTTGATTAGCCACGAGGATGAACCCGGTGCTCGCACAGGCATCGTTCGCGTCAAAGAGAAATGAAATGGAAATACTATTCGAGAAAATCAAGTATCTAGGCGTTGGTGGAATATGCATCCACGACTGGCAGAATGGCGAGGACATTCACATGCTAAAAGGCTCGACGTATCTCACCGTGAAGAACGCACTTAGATGTTCTGCATTGTCCGAGTGCATTTCTAAAGTCTACTGCTCTCTCTCTCTCTAGTTATTTAAGTCTGAAACGTTGGATTTTTTCTTGCAGTAGTATTGGATATTTAATTATTTAATTTCATATCGAGTGTTGTATATTAGAAGTGTCCAATTGTAAGATGAACTTATTGAATATAATGGAAATGTTGCGAATTGTGAGATACGTAAAATAATAATTATGAATAGTTAATTAGGGTAATATATGGAAATGTGTCTGAAAATATTGTATGGAATGTATATGTGTATTTATGAATTTTGTATTGGTATCAGAGAAATTCATAAATTGATAGAAATTGTTATTTAATTAAGAGTGAGTTTAATTCATATGGAGAAGATATCCGTTAAAATTTCATGGATTAATTCAGTAACTTTACTCCACGCAATGTAAACCTTACGAAGTTATTATACTAATAAACTTGATTATCAAAGTGAACCGAACAAAAAATGTGCCCCTGATAATTATATGTTTTTTAAATGCGAGATATTAAAATATTGATGTAAATAGTTCACGATTTTCCAGCACTCAAGAAGCTGACCAAAAGGCACGGAGAATTCGCATTAATGTCGATGGCAGCCGATAGACATGCACGTGGACGCGAAATTACATAATTGATCGCTATCGATCCTGATAATGCGTTGAGATCGTACAGAGACAGAAGTCTTCGGTGAATACCGGACGACCTTGGTTGCGTTCTCCACAGTTAAAACACTCGAAATGGTTCCGAAAGAATTCAAAATTCGAAAGACTCCTCCTTCTCCTCGATCATTCGGGTTCCGCGCGTCGTCCTGAATATATCGGACGTCTTTTTCTATTCATCCAATCGATACCGTCCTCGTCACTTTTCCTTTTTCTTGTTCTTTTTCTTTTTTCAGTACCTCATCGTCGCGACAAATCCTTTTCTTCATTTTACTCCTCCAAGATCCTCTCTCTTTTTCACGTTAACCTCGCGATTTTCGGGGTCCTCTTCATCGACCTCGTTGTCCTTCGACTCCTTCGTCCTCTCTCTCTCTCTCTCTTCGTCCTACCTTCGACTCAACGTTTTATCGGTCTCGAAATGGCACGTGACGATGATCAATCTGACATAACTGTTTTGACGTCAGTGCTCGAGTAGAACGCTTCGGAAACGGGAATGGATCAATCATCGTGTCTGTCACTGCATCCACTGCGGAATATAATACTTCGGAGAAAGTCAAGTGGCACCATCCGCAAACTGTCTGCGGATTTAAGACGTTTTACCAGCGTGTTGACACTCGTGTCAAGGAGCCGCGTAGTCTGGAAAACGGACTACCGTCGAAATTCACCAAAAATTCTTCTGTCACAACGGATCTTGGTGGGCCGTGATACGCAACATTTCAATTTGCGACGTCGATAACCAAAATAAACGAACATTCTTTTCAAGTGAACGTTTTTTTCGGCGAACTTAGTGTCATCCGATAGTCGCGGATTCCGCAACGGAGACCAAACGATATTCGCATAGTGGACAATGGAAGTATGTATCTTTTTAAACCTATCTAAAGCTATGTATATACTCGTCGTTAGTAATACATTTTTGTGATCTACGTCGAAGTGTCGATTGATAATAAACAATATTTAAAGAAATGGACATGTCTGATAGTAGTGTGTACTCAGGAAGCGTATTAAAAATGTAAGTTTCTCACGGTGAAATTGTGTTCCTCGGATTCAGAGATTCGCGATATGTGATATGATTCGTGATATAATATTCTTAAAGATGAAATCTCTTGGCATAGGATGCAGAAGCGTACGTCCGACTTACGTCGTATTTTTGGAGTAACATCGACAAGTCTCGAACTCTTGGTGCTCGCTGATGGAGAGGGAAGAGTTATTAGATCGTATTTCACTTGATCTTCGCCAATAAAAACACGATATTGTCAGAGACGAAAAGCGATGCGGAGGTGATGATTACTGATTGTTTCGCGACATCAAAGTGCTCGGTTTACATAGCGGCCGTGAAAATCGCGATCGCTCGAACAATAATATAATCGTTCGTTGCCTCCTTGGACTTGAATTCAAAACATTCGGTGTTTTATGATATTATGCAATATTTGCAACGCGATCTAGAAACGTACGCTTTAAGGAGCTACCGACATCATCCTTCGCTATTCCATTATATCGAGTGATATATAATAATATTTAACATTCTACATCACAAATATATGATCCGACTTAAAAATGTATGATTCTGAATTCTTAATAAATTCCTCGAAAAATAATACTCTTCTCCACTTATTACACACTTGCTCTCATTAATGCACTGTTAGCTATGTCGATGCACAATTTTTTAATTCATATTTTTATTATTATTTCCAACTACTCGATTAGCTAAATATATCTTTCACCATCGTACACCATATATATATGTATATTTACCTAATCGAGTAGTTGGAAAAAATAATTAAAATTTTAATACATGTACAGAATCATCATGTATTAAATGAAATTACTAGTGATACTGATTATGTATCCAGGTGTATATGTTCCACTGATATCCTTGCCGCAACAAGTGTACCTTTACGTTCGTATATATACATCCGAAGTTCTATACATACGCATATACGTCCCACGTGTTTGTTTCTATTGGTGGAGGAGCTAGCCACTGGCCGTTGGTGTAGTACACAGAGCATTCAGTAGTATATAAGGGCGACTCTTTCGTACGGGCACGCATAACCGAGGGAGTCACTCCATAACACGCGTTGCACACGACAGCCTCTTCTTCTTCTTCTTTCTCCTCCACTTTTCGATTTTGATCTTCGACTCGGTGATCCACTCGCCAAGAGTTACCTCTAGGAGTTCGTCGTTTAATCTCCTACGGGGTAACACTCTTCCGCAAGCAAGGACCTTCGTGGTCCTCCCTTAACACGCTCTTATTATACCAAGTTAATATAAACCACGAGGCAGTCCATTTGTTACCAACTAAATAGGCAAAGTGAACCTTGATATCTAGATCTTGATTTTCTTGATATTTTAATAAAAAAGTATCCCCCACTGACATAATTAATTCATTTAAACAAGACAAGAGGGTATAAGATAAAACGTATGGTTTTATGTGAAGAAGAATTTCATAAAAATCTGGTCAAAAATTGGATGAAAAATTGGGAGTCTTAAAAGAGACGTCACTGATTGGGACGTTTAAAAACATAAACTTGTGGTTCATGTAAAGATGTGATAAACTGATGGACGTTAATCGGCAAAGTGATAACCAGTGAATAATAGAATCGTAATGCAACGAGGAGCATTGAAAATGTTTCCCACGGTGGATCTGGTTTCTGGTGGATCCTGGGTTACTTTGATCCTGTCTTTGTGCTTGCTGGCTGTTATCCTGCCATTATTGGTGCAACGAGGGAAATTCCTGTACGCGCTGAGGAACGTGCCGTACCCCTTCGCGCTTCCCATCATTGGAAACGCTTGTCAATTAAATTGCAATCCGGAAGGTTAGTGACATTATTCATTTCATTACAATAATAACGCACTTACTTCCTTCGTTACGTGGAAATAGCTAGCAACAACAATCTATTATTTCTATTAATCAGTAAACATGCTCATTCAATAATTGATCAGTACTATAATCGGAAGTATCGAAAATACTTATATTAAATATAAATTGTAGTATTATTTAAAGCGAAAGTAGCTACTTATCATTTTGGAATGTAGATCATGCTGTACTTAGGAATGGAAGATTAGACAAATATATTTCTAATATTGAATTCTTTGCCAGAATTTCTATTATTTAGATTTGATCGTAATTAAGTAATTATAGTATTATCGAAGGGAAAGAGCGAATCATAGTTTAAGTTTCCAAAGAAATTGAAAGCCGCGTGGCTGCAAGGAGATGCATCGATATCGAGGACAGACACGTGCGGGCGCGCGATCTCTCGAGTACTTCGCGTTCCGCGAGGTGCAGTCTGATAAGCCGCGACGGTATAAATTGGACACGCGATACGCGTACGATCTCGATGAAATTGATAACGAAACAATAGACATTAAACCCGGAAATGTAACACCACATGCACGCAAGAAATCAATACATTACTCGGAATTGATACGCGAAATCATTTGCAGAATATAATTGAAAAAAATACATCATATATCTTGATAATATAGTACCGATGAAATACAATAGATAATTTAGAATTCCATCAAAGCGCTATTAGAGATTATCATCATCAACGCCAGACTATTTTATATAAAAATCGGGTGTATCGCGAGGCACAAATTTCGCGGTTATTTATATTACGATACGCAATGTAAATCGTTATGTAAATGAGAAAATCGAAGTTCCACGCGATTCACGAGAGAATCGTTTGTCCGGGAGGAGGAAGGGGCGATCAAGAAGGGAGAAAAAAAAGAAAGATTCGTTCATCTCGGTCGTACCGAAGACCGAAGATAATCGTCGGTCCTTCGTGCGTAACGAGACGAAGGAAGAAGCGGGTCGAGGTCGTCCGCAGTCTGAATTGTAATTGTACGCAATTATATATCTACCCCGAAAAAAGGTCACGAGCAAAAAAGAGGTTTTCGCGAACGGCGACTCCTCGCTCTAACCGGGCCACTCGATTAAACCAGACTAGAACTAGACGTCGTCTATGATTGAGAGACCACTGTCCTGGGTACACCGACTTCTTAAATCAAGCCATTTAATCTAATAGACACCGCAATTCCATGAAACGAACTATAATCATCATTTCTCATTTGATCTCAGACTAATTGATATACTTGCGCGTGTAGTTTAATCAAACTTCTTAGAACGAGTACACCGTAATGAAGTTCTCTTGTCCGGCTGGGTATTCATATTTCTTTGGTTTATAGTATAGATGTACGTAATTTGATCGAATTAGATCAATTGGATTTTGCAATCGCATCGAGTGAACAGAAATCAAGTAGTATCAGTACACTGAAGAAGGTGTTACAGCCACGTGTCCTTTAACGTCAGATCAAATACCGTAAGAAGAAATACCGTATAGTCGGAATTTTGTATAAGGCCAGTACCGTGGGCGTGAAATTAATCTCCATTAATTATACAGAAATACGAAAGGTTATCAACGAGCAAAAGGAACTCGTAAAAGAATCAGAGAAATCAGACACCTTGGATACCTCACGAGACAAGATTCATTCTACAAATCGTGACTAATAAAAGATACAAGAAAATATGGAGATTATAGATGAAAATAATGCAATGACTAACATAATTTGCATTGACTAAGCGATTCTTACAAACGCCAAAGCTTCTGGTACCAGGGAAAGAAGCATGGTTCCCCGAAGCGGCAGGTGGTGAATGAACCGCATGGCGCCTCTGCACTTGCCGCAAAAATAGGCCGACGCCGTATCGAAGTTCCGACGACGAAGGACGCCCGGCGTCTTTCTCATTGCACTTCAAGGTCTGCAGAGTGATTTCTGCCTTTTTGTCTGCGGGACATTGTTACTGGACGACCTCGTGCATTGCAAACATGCACGTTGCCATTTTTACCGGTCAATGTCCGGTCAGTACGCAACCACTCTTCTTTTACCGAGTTGCTGCACGTGCAGCACGAGTCTTCTCCTTCTTCCTCCGTCTAATGATCACTCTTTTCTTCCCTCTCTCTCCCACTTTCTACTGTAACCCTCTCACTCTCTCTCTTTCTCTCTTTCATCTTTCGGCACGAGTATCTTCCTTTCGCTATTTCTTTTGTCTCGTTCTATCAATCGTGGGCCTCCTTCTCCTGTTCATCGACGGGGCCCCGGCAATTTGCACCCAGGGGACAAGGGGGACCTAGAGATACGGTAATAGCGATGATTGGCCACAGAGATAGCTGCAAAAGGCCTACTTCTGCATGCCGTCGCGAGTCAATGACCGACAGTAGCCATGGAGAAACTTAAACGAACCTATGGAGATGCAAGAATCTCGGTACTATGCGTTTCTAAGTACACCATTTTCCATGGAGTCCTGCCAAAATGGTGGACGTAACTCAGTTTCATTATTCTGGAAACTCTTCTGGTCTTCGATGTATCTTGTTTTACTTTCGACATACGTGGCAATCCAATTGTTCAACAGCCTCTTACTATGAACTTCTATACTCACGTATATTCATTATATTAATCGATTATATTAATTGGTTTTTATTATTAGTTATATAATTGATAAATTGTAAAGAGCAATTTTATATTCCACGCGAATATTATTAAAGACAAGTGATAGGAGAAAGGGTATTATCTTTGCATCCAAGAAGTTACATGGAACTCAAAGGTCGAGTGTAACAGTAACAAGTCTATCCCAAAGACGATGACCGTTAACTAGAATTTACAAAAATGTACAGATTACAGAACAAAGGGGATCTTATTCCATATATTTTTCCTGGAATTTTTGCAATGTGAACTTCTCATTTATCGAGCGAATTCTTGTGTTTATTTCAGAATTCTTCAAGAAGCTAGTCAACTGGAGCAAGCAATATGGTGACATTTTTCTGGTCTGGGTGGGTCTGAGGCCCTTCATCTTTCTTTACAAGGCAGAGGCGATTCAACCGCTGTTAAGCAGCAGCATCCACATCGATAAGAGCCTGGAATACGATTATCTGCAACCTTGGCTTGGCACCGGATTGGTGACAAGTACCGGTGAGTAATCGAAATGTCATTAGCTTGGCAGAACATTGTTGCCACGGAGATTACTGTCATTACCCACGAAGGCGCGGCTCAAACCAAATATCCTTGAAATCTCGATGAACGCTGCCAGACAGAAATCATTCAAGATCCGGCGCGGAGTCGCAGCATCAAAATTAACATTCAACGCGTCTACGATTTTTGACTTTCTAAAAAATTTAAATTTCTGACAGCTGCTCGGATCAATCTCCATTTTGTACAAATTGTAAATTTTTATAATATTTCATATTATATGTATATCATAGTATAAAGCAATTTATTTCAACCTGGGAAAAATACTAGTTCGACTTATTGCAATACTTCATTTATACTTTCACGAAATAGAAAATCCAAAGAATTGCAAATTGGAAATCTGAAGAACTCAATAATAATCACTTTTATTGAGTAATGAAAATAATCGGGAAATAATGGAAATAATAGAAAATAAATTTGTCTATTAGTTGCAATATTGAGTGAGAAATGGTAGAATAGAGGAGGAGGAGGAAGAAGAACATGAAGAAGAATCAGAAGAAGATTCTAGCACTTAAGAGGGCAACGGCGAAAGAAAGATTGGCGGGTCGAATCGATTCAGGACGAACGACTTAGTCGGTCATTAATTCCTAGACTCTACTTTTAACCGCGGCATACCAGGATTTTTTTCGGCTGGAATTTCGGCAGAACGCCAGCCAAGCATCCGGTTGCAAAAAATTCCCATGACGGACAAGTTAATGCCAGGTGCTTTCGCGTAATCACTGGCGCCTAAATGCTCTCCGATACCCTGCCCGATATATTCCTGTAATTTTTTGGCTCGAGCCACTGTCAAAACTCCTCGAGAACAACCGAAGATGACGTACGACGCGATATTAGAGGTGGCATCCATATGTTCCGCAAAATTTATAAATAAAACAAGTCATAGTAAAAATAACAGCTTTTTAAAGAAACGTCATCCATCGAGTGAAACTATTCTTGCTTCGAGTACAATGATCGTTTTATTCAGTGAGGCCAGTTTTATTAACGCCATTTGCAAATTTTTATATTGTTGTAATTAATACCGCGCCATTTGTCGAATGAAAGATGGGACATTTATCCGAGAAATATATTATGTATACACATTATAATGAATCGCGTAATCAGAAATATGTTTTTATAACGTTTGGGCAATGGTCCGATAATAGTTGGATGATTAAATTAATATTATTATTTCAATAATGATAATCAATTGAAAAAATGAGACATTTTACAAACAAAAATATTATATCACATAATAGATATATACTCGACAACATATTTACGCTCGATTGATAGATATTGAAATGAAACGTTCTTATTAATCGACACAAAGTTGACCTTGACCTTACTGCAGGAGAACAGATTTATCCGACGGGATTATAGGTTCGGCTACTGGATTTTGTTAATGAATACCGCGATAAGATACATAAAAACGGAAACTGTTGTAAGAATTAATTATTCCATCGACGAGACTGATAAAAACTAAACACGCGCCGGTGGAAGTTTTGCGAAAACAACGGGTCAATTTGAATATCGTGATTCAGAACGTAATTGTTCGAAAAAGGAACATGCTTCCGACATGAGGTATTTTCAGAAATTCCGCGAAAACAACTCGTGGATACGCCGGCGACTGGAGTGTCCTTTTGTTTACAGACCAATGGAAATTAATTAAACGGCAAAAATAGAGATGCAGTAGCACTACCACTTATTTGTCAGCCCATCCTCGCGCTGTCAACATAAACGGGCCTTCTATCTTTAGTTACGTTTTATTCGAAAAGATTCGTAATCCTGCAAATATTTCGGATCCAAACACAAAATAGATCATCTATGCATTTATGCAACGCATGTTCTAAGTTTATTATTCCATTTATTCTGTCGTAATGTATTACTACAAGTAATTATATGAAATTCTAATAAAACCTTTAAAATCCAACTAAATCCTGTATTTACTAAAATATAAAATTGTGATAGCCAGTGAATTTTGCAATATTTATTTTGATGCAACCATTAAAGACAAACCTCGAGAAAAGTTATGTATGTCAATGAATATTGTTTACGTAATAAGTAGGTAAAAACAATTGAATTAATTCATGTAGGTAAATGAAATTACCTTTAAGAAAATGAATAAATGGAATTTATTAATAGATCCTAATTTCGTTTCAGGGGATAAATGGCACTTCCGGAGGAAACTCTTGACCCCTACTTTCCACAGCGGCCTCCTGGAAGTCTACTTAAAAACTGTGATAAGAGAATCTGACATCTTAATTTCGTGTTTGGGGAAAGAAATCGGCAAAGGCTCCTTCGACATCGTTCCCTACGCGAAACGCGCGACCCTCGATATAATTTGTCGTAAGTTAATATTTAATACAAGTCCATTAATAAATCTTAACGTATCTCCAGAAAAATTCGTGTACAATCGAGAGACAAAAAATGGTGCTTCAAGCTACGATTAAAAGTGAATAATTAAAATTACAAAATTGCAATATAATCTGACAAATAAAGAGGATTTGAGTGTCGGCTAATTGGCTCCTTTCATTCTCAATGATTTACGACGGCGAAAGCCGCGAAATCGTTTTCGTTTGGCTCTCGAGTTATTCTTGACGTCCAAGTCGATCGTAATGATAGTTCTGTCAGAGTTCGAAGACCTCACCGGATTCCTCTTCATTGTCATAGGTTCCGCCATTTTTCGTTTACGATTACTTTTTGCTCGAAACACTGACCCGTGTTTGGAACCTCTTACATTCTTACATTCTTCATTATTCTTCCACGAATTCCGTATCCCGGAAAATTGTAATTTATTCCGGCAACGATTACACTCGTTAAATATTCCACCGTGTACTTTGATTCTTCTCTTTGATCGCGGGAGATAAGTTACTCTCGGATTTTGTGCCGAATAACTGGCTTTCTTTTGATCGGACTTCCTCGATTTCTGCTGCTTTTTCGGTTTTGACAATTCAATTATACGCTGGGTTGCTACAATGTTAATCAACTAAGTATTTCACAACGAATCAAGTAAATGCCAGGGATTCTAACCGATCGCTGTGAGTGCACTTCGCGCGACGTGCCCGATTGGTTTCAATTGCTGACCGTAATTCGGTTTTGGTTTCGAAAGCTCGATCACACGCGGGGAAGCTTTCGGAATTCGGGAACTAATTGGATGCGGTAGAACTGTTTCTTTTTCGATTATGCGAACTCGTGGTTGGGCCAATTTTTCGGTGCGCGCAGTTATTTCATAAAGAAGAGCTGATATTTTAACCTAGCAGTGAGGTAAACAATAAGGTAAACTCGAACGTTCAGTAAATTTCCAGATAAAGGAATTCTAGACACTACGATTATAAATCCACTTTTTTCTATCTTTGGTTTGCCTGAAGAATATTACTGAGTTTACCTTGGTCGGATCCGTAACATTAATATCCTTCGTGTATTTTTTGGGCGTCGACATTAATGGCGAACTTTTTTTCATTGTCTGCTGCGAAGTTTCATGAGCAAGATTTAAGTCATTGCGATTATGTGAGTTACGTAATTCCACCACGTGATTTTGCTTTATATTGAAATGTTTGTACGACTGAATTTTGGGGTCCAGTTTCCAGAATTTTAGTCCTTAAATTATTTCTTGGCGAACTAACAGGGAATAAAGATGCCATATATTTTTTTATACATTCGTCATAGAAGAGACTTTATTGATTAGTATAATTATTTTTAATGATAGGAAGATTAATGTTTTCCAACACCACAACTATTAATTTGTCGTTAATGAGAAATGAATTAATGACAAGCATCGCCTTCTATGACGGCAAGTGAAATTACTATGTGGATTTGCATTTGTTTTGTTCTCATTGAAAGTTTATAGAGTAGGAGTAGAAGATATTCATTCAAAAATCGTCAAAATTTCAAAGTCGCCAATTTTGCTCCTAAATGGCCCAAATCAATGGTAGATGATGTATAAACATATTCTAGAATGAATTTGGGTCGAAAGAAGTGGATTAAAAATTGTTTCTAGTCAACAAAGAGGTCGACCCAAAATCGCAAAAATGTAAAGGGGTATACCTTCAAAAATTGGCAAAAATTGAAAGTCTCCAAAATCAATTCTAAACGACCCAAATCGATGGTAAATGATGTACAAACATATTCTAGGATGATTTCTGGTCCACAGAAGCGGTTGAAAAATTTTTATTCGTCAAAAATGGGTCGAACCCAAGTCGAAAAAATGTAAAGGGGTACACCTTCAAAAATTGTCAAAAATTAAAAGTCGCCAAAATCGCTTCTAAACGACCCAAATCGATGGTGGGTGATGTATAAACATATTCTAGGACGATTTCTGGACGAAAGAAGCGGTTAAAAAATGTTTATTGGTCAAAAATGGGTCGAACACAAGTCGAAAAAATGTAAAGGGGTATACCTTCAAAAATTGTCAAAAATTAAAAGTCGCCAAAATCGCTTCTAAACGACCCAAATCGATGGTAAATGATGTATAAACATATTCTAGGACGATTTCTGGTCCAAAGAAGCGGTTAAAAAATTTTTATTGGTCAAAAATGGGTCGAACACAAGTCGAAAAAATGTAAAGGGGTACACCTTCAAAAATTGTAAAAAATTAAAAGTCTCCAAAATCAATTCTAAACGACCCAAATCGATGGTAAATGATGTACAAACATATTCTAGGACAATTTCTGGTCCACAGAAGCGGTTGAAAAATTTTTATTCGTCAAAAATGGGTCGAACCCAAGTCGAAAAAATGTAAAGGGGTACACCTTCAAAAATTGTCAAAAATGAAAAGTCGCCAAAATCGCTTCTAAACGACCCAAATCGATGGTAAATGATGTATAAACATATTCTAGGACGATTTCTGGTCCAAAGAAGCGGTTAAAAAATTTTTATTGGTCAAAAATGGGTCGAACACAAGTCGAAAAAATGTAAAGGGGTACACCTTCAAAAATTGTAAAAAATTAAAAGTCTCCAAAATCAATTCTAAACGACCCAAATCGATGGTAAATGATGTACAAACATATTCTAGGACGATTTCTGGTCCACAGAAGCGGTTGAAAAATTTTTATTCGTCAAAAATGGGTCGAACCCAAGTCGAAAAAATGTAAAGGGGTACACCTTCAAAAATTGTCAAAAATGAAAAGTCGCCAAAATCACTTCTAAACGACCCAAATCGATGGTGGGTGATGTACAAACATATTCTAGGACGATTTCTGGTCAAAAGAAACGCTTAAAAAATTTGTATTGGTCAAAAATGGGTCGAACACAAGTCGAAAAAATGTAAAGGGGTACACCTTCAAAAATTGTCAAAAATGAAAAGTCGCCAAAATCACTTCTAAACGACCCAAATCGATGGTGGGTGATGTACAAACATATTCTAGGACGATTTCTGGTCAAAAGAAACGCTTAAAAAATTTGTATTGGTCAAAAATGGGTCGAACACAAGTCGAAAAAATGTAAAGGGGTACACCTTCAAAAATTATCAAAAAATCAAAGTCGCCAATTTTGATTCTAGATGGTCCAAATCGATGGTAGATTATATATAAACATATTCTGTAGCGATTTTAGGCCGAAACCGGTAGATGTAAGTAATATTCCCATCTGCTTTGCGATTTCTAAATCTAATTTTTATTCTTACAGACAGTTCAATGGGGTGCCATATTAACGCGCAAACCAACTTCAGAAACGAATATGTACTGGCCGTTGACAAGTATGTACACTTTATTCTATCTTTAATCAACTCCATTCAATGATAAATTCTCAAAATTTATCTTCATCAAAACTAAGTGTCACGACTATGATTAAACAATTCTTTTTTTAGAATGGCATCGATTGCGCAAAGAAGATTCACGAATGTCTGGCTGTCTCTCGATCCGATCTTCAAAATGACCAGTTGGGGAAAAGAACAAGAACACGCGCTCCAAATTATTCACGGATTCGTTGATAAGGTAATCAAATACTTATCGAATTTAAATATCTATTTGTCCACAAAAATAAACTAATCCCAACCGAAATTTACTACTTTGACTATTTAATCTCTTATACTATCAAGAAAAATCACCCGTAATAATTACGATCGACTTCAATATTAGATAATTACATCAGTGCCGTATATGGTTCAGTTAAACCATCACAAAAATCATAGAGAGATGTCACAAAATACAATGTAAACATTATAAATCTCTGTCCAAAGGTGATCGCAGAGAGGAAAGCCGAGTGGAAACTCAAGCGAGATGGAAACTTTAACGAGCCATTCAAAAAACGACAAGCTTTATTGGATCTGTTATTGGAAATGTCGCAAGACGGCAAAGTTCTTTCCGACGGCGATATTCGCGAGGAAGTGAACACATTTATGTACGCGGGACACGATACGATGGCAACAAGTATATCCTGGATACTCTATGCATTGGGAAGACATCCTGAGTATCAGGTAAATTATTCTTCGATTTATATCATTTTAGAATCATTTACAACTAGGAAATTAATTCGCAACGTTTACTTAAATAGCTCGTCAAAATCAATGTTTCCATATTGAAAATTGAAGAATATATTTTATATAACTTACATGTCCTTTGTAGAGAAAGATCCTTGACGAATATGAGGAGATGGGTGGCGGTGAAATAACCTTGGACAAGTTAAGTAAACTCACGTGGCTCGATGCGTGCATCAAAGAATCCTGGAGGGTATATCCGGTTGCTCCACTCATCGCCCGGCAGATATATAGCCCTATAAATATACGTATGTATTAGTAGAAATATTAATATATTATCGTATTACAAACGTATAATTACAAGGACAGCATTAGAATGATCCATATCTTGACAATTGTTATTTTACTACAATATTTTCTTTCAATTCAAGCACTGCCATCGACGCCATGACACTCGAACGCATTCTTTTTATTTTCAGTGGGCCATGATATACCGATAGGATCCACGGTGATCATAAATTCGTTCCTTCTTCACCGAGACGCCAGACATTTTCCGGAGCCGCATATTTATCGGCCGGAACGTTTCCTTCCTGACAGTCCAAAGTATCCTTGCTACGCTTTCATCCCTTTCAGTGCCGGTTCCCGAAATTGTATTGGTTGGAGATTCGCCACGATGGTAGTCAAAGTTGCCACGCTTTCTGTGCTGAAGTCTTATCAACTTGAATCCTTGGACAGCGATGAACAACTACGTTTTCTCACGGAGTTGGTTTTGGTGAACGTCGGTGGAATTCGAATGAAAATCACTCCACGCGAAAGATAAATTTACGGCGTCGCATATCGCAGTTTTCAAATGAAATTTGTATGAATTACGGAAGCTGGAGTTAGTTTTTATAATGTTGATACTTGGAGTACTTTCGCATGATGGCTTTGCGCCAATTTTACGTGGAAAAGGCTGAATTATATTCATGTTGGATAATTCCAATGTCACGCATTTTGAAGATGTTCATACTCGAGGAGTCAACACATTTACAGAGTACTTCTTCAGTTACCTTCTAATGCTTTTTAAATTATTAAGAGTTGACGAAAGATCAAAGTAGTTTTAACCATTTAAATAATTACATTATAGCTTAATTAAATAATGTGATTATTTAACTTTGTTCAGGCATTTGCATGGTTAGTTTGTTGTTATAGACTTTCTCTACCGCGTTTTATATGTTCTCTTCCAACATTGTGAACATCCGACGGACAAGTTGTACATAACGTTAAATTAAAGCGTAGGAGTTAAAAATTGATCTTTTTACATAATGGTAAAGGAAAATGACTAATTGTAAATACTTAACGCAAATCGATAAGCAACCATCTCATCAAATTTACTAGAAGTGTTAGTAATTGCGAGATTCGTAAGGAGAGATGCAACCATCTTTGTAAGATCAAACCAAACGACTTTTCGCTTTAAAAGCTGCCGTGGGGTTTGCATTTCTTAATATTCACACGCGTCGAAATTCATTGTAATATTTCATAACTAAATCATTGTTTAATTGGCATTACCGTGTCATTTTGCAAATGTGATATTCTTTTTCTTGTTCATGAATCATGCCATCGAACGAATTAAAGTGAGTTCGTCGAGTATTCTACGTGCGGTCGTACAGTCAAAATACTGTGACTATAAAATTGTGATATTTTACAGCGTGTATAGTTTATAAGATGCATAGTTAACGAAGATGATTATTGCTGTATTAATAAATTGTTACGAAACCATAATGCTCAAAGTGTTGTTTCTTACTTAGAGTTAATATACCTGAAAGACCAATCTCATAAAAATATTTATCTAAACCTACAAAGCATCATGGAGATAATAAACAATGGCCTTTTGAAGATCATAAGTACTTTTTTATTATCCGATTACGTAAAAGACCTAGTATTAAATTACTAATCGTAAGTGTTGAAAAAGTATCGAGTTGACATCCAGAAAAAATACTCTCTCATCCTTTAAAAGGCTCCATTAAATGACACAAACTGTTACATTTTCAATGTAACAATATTACATCCTATTGTACATCAGTTACGGATTTTTTAAGTTAATAAGAAATATTAATTCTTATGAAATTTGCGCTGTATCGGTACACCAATCGATTCATTTTTCCCAGTCACGTTCACGTAAAACTTTATCTCGTTTTTTCTCGCCATGAACAAAATTAATAAAGCTACTGTAATACTGATGTAATTCTGAACGAATCGTCAATTTGTTTACTCCAGCCTTAAATGATAATGTAAAAAACTAAATTACCCGCTGTGATATCAAACGGAGGATTCGGTATATATAGCGCCTGGTGATTATCTAAAAAGTATTTCAGAGCACGATACACGTGCCCCTGATTGAATAGAGTTCTTTGAGAAGCGTATAAAGCTTGTCCTTTATTTTTTATCTATACGTACGTCAGATATTATACCATCGCTACACGATACATTGCATTACCATGCATTGTAACTGTCCGGCGACTTACTGCGGCTGTTAACTAACGTTCCTTACATGGTGCTAAAAAGTATATCTGAAACGGATCATTCAAAACCGAGCTACCGCGGTATCGTGGCAGGTTACAAGTAAAGGATTTTGAATTTGAATATCTAACAAAAAATGCGTGCAGCAATCGCGATATTCTGTGTCTTCCTCGGCTGTTGCACTAATGTAGTTTTTCTGGAACTCCTCGTTAAGTAAGTACTTTTGATATTTTCTTAACTTGCTTGTTGCATAATAGGAAAATATATTTCATACCAGTCTTATTTTTAAATCTGCTTAATCAGACAGTGACTCGCGGATTCTCCAGTATCAGATGATATCAATTACATGATAGATGAATAAATGATATTAATATAATTCTCTTTATTTTCAGAGAGGATCCTGGTAGTGGTAATCTTATTACATTCTTACAGTTCCTTTTTATATCAATTGAAGGATTTCTGTTTACTTCAAAATGTGGCACTGTCAAGCCAGAAATAGGAATCAAAGATTATTTTATACTAGTAACAATGTTCTTTGTTACTAATGTCTGTAATAATTATGCATTTGATTTTAATATACCTATGCCACTTCATATGATATTCAGAGCTGTGAGTGTTGGGTTCAAGTGAACATCATTTTACATGAATGGAAATTTGTAGCTACTGATAAGCATAACATTATGGAAACTCATTCTTTCAGGGTTCTCTGATAGCAAATATGATTATGGGTATTATTATTTTAAATAAGAAATATACATTTAGCAAATATTCATCAGTATTCATGATCACAATGGGCATTGTAATATGCACAATTGTTAGTGGGAAAGAGATAAAATCATTGCAGCCTAAAAATGTTGAACAAATTCAAACTACTCCATGGGATGATTTCTTTTGGTGGGCAGTGGGTATCTCTTTACTAACAACTGCATTATTTGTATCTGCCAGAATGGGTATTTACCAAGAAGTATTATATAAACGTTATGGAAAAAATGCAAGAGAAGCCTTGTATTATACGGTATATACATTTATATTATATTCTGTTAGATTACAAATTTGAGAACAAGTTGGTTAATACCCATGCAATTACATTTCAGCATATCTTGCCATTACCATTTTTTTTAACACTGGCTCCTAATATATACGAACACTTCACGTATGCACTTGCATCGGAAGTAGTTCAGGTACCAGTGATAAATGTTTATATGCCAAAATCAATTGCATTTTTAATAGGCAATGTCCTCACTCAGTATCCTTTTATTACATTTAATATTCAATAGCAGATTTTACTACTACTTCTTGCAAATCTCCTTAACCGTAATTACAGATACATGTGCATTAGTTCTGTATTTGTTCTAACTACAGAATGCACATCATTAACAGTGACTTTGGTGATAACGTTAAGGAAGTTCTTATCTCTGATTTTTTCTATCGTCTACTTTAAAAATCCATTTACTGTTTACCATTGGGTTGGTACAATTCTAGTCTTTGTAGGAACAGTGATATTTACAGAACTATTACCAAAGATAGTACAAACTCTACAGCCTAAGGAAAAGATGAAGAAAGTACAATAACAAATAATGCTAGAAAAAAAAAATGTTTGGTGCCTCATAACGTTTTGTTTAACCTAATTGAGTAATTGAACACCCAGTTTTGTGAATGGGCAGAATGCTAATACATTCTTCCGTCCTATATTTGGAAATAACATTTATTTTAAATTGTTAGAAAAAAAAATATAGAAAAACCATAGATTAACAATCTTGTGATCCCGTTGCCATTATTGATCTATTCCCGATTAATTAAAATTTACATACTAACTTCCAAGTTTCGTAAACATTATTTTCGAAAATGATGAGCATATTCGAAATAATGTTAGATTCGATAGAAAATAAGAACAATGTACATAAAAATTACACCTTTACCAAAAATCCAGAAATACCTGTGAATAACCATGATTAAAAGTACCTGGTCATGATAGCTAATCAATGAGTTGTAAATAATAATGTATAGAATAATACTACGATTTGTGTACTAAATTTATTGATGCATATATCCTGGTATTGCCATTCTAGCTTCTTTATTTATTTTACACGAAAATAAATATTTTTAGACCATTTATTATTGTGTATCGTCTGTGTTTTATTTCCCGAATTTAATGCATGTTTACGACTGCGATAACCAACCTTCATGGATTTTCGAGCTATTTTTAATTTTGATCTACGATATACTATGCAACAAATAAACGTTGGCTTCTATGCACTTAATCAGTTTCTGTTTGTTTATCACTATTTCAATACGTTGTGTATACCTTTATAGGATGATGCGATTGTATTAACGGTATCAAGAGTGCCATCAAAACTTGCAATATATCGTACTGGTCAAGCAGACATATTTATTTTTCGCTTTAGTTTCATCCGGTAAGTTTACTTGACATAAATACAAGACAACAATATGGAATAACATGAAGCTTTGGGTTGGTCGTAAAGATATTAGTTTAAATTTTTTACTTTTCAAGACATGTCGCACCAAATATACTATATTGATACTGTTTATTTAGATTTGTTTCAATATTGTTTATTGTCGAAGTATTTTATGTGATCGTCAAAGCAAACTGAGATTTATTTATGCAAGTATATTTTCATTTTATAGAACATACTTTATACAATAAATACATTCCTTGTCTACTTAGTAACAATTTATACTCGATGTTAGGTCACTTTACAAATATTCATATATTATGATGTTATTGATGATAAGGGCTCGTCGAGCGGATAGTTCTCTCGATAAATAGAAGCGTAAGAGAAACTTGGAATAGGCGGAATGAATAATCTCGTTATTGGAAATTTAAAGTTTATAAGTTATACGTTGTATCATGCGAAGATTAATTTTTTGTATGCCTAGTTTAATAAGAAAAATTTCGTGCACACGAGACAACTGTCCGTATACGAGCCAAATGCGAATTCTCATCAAAAATGAACGTCATACACATTTACGGTATAAACGTATAAAAAGGTAAGAAAATAAAGCGAAAATTCAAGAAAATATCTCCTCATCTTCAGATGCAGCTACAACGAGGAAAACTAATTGCTTCATTGCAAATTTTACGTTCTAAGGTAAAATCAATATAATACACGATTCTAATATAATTCATACAATTAGATTCGATCTCTATTTATATACGCATTAAACATTGCAACAATTGGAGGGCTTTATCTAACAGCTACTCTTAAATTGGTCAACGTATATGCACGTAGAATTTCAGGGTAATTTAATATCCCCTTGTTGAAAAATGTTTCGAACTCGACTGAAAGACATTCTCTTATCTCGAGCCACATTCACACCGTCATAAAGAACACAATAATTCGTTTTTGTACCCGAAACAACAGTACGAAAAACGCAAAAATATATATATATATATCTCGTAAATAAAGACAAAGTCAATTTTTGCATACGAACGTTAAACATTTCGTAACAATAAATTGAATATCATATACGTGTACTTATATATTCGATTAAGATAATTCAAGGACTACTTATGATCTTCAAAAGTGCCGTTCGTAAAAGTAAAATTTTATATCATCATAATATTGAATAACAAAAAATACCTCTTGCAGTAAAGGAGTCACCAAGAGTTGGATAAGGATCTATGGGATAAGTCACATGGTTGGTTCTATTATAGGATTCGGGCTTCAATGGTTCTTGCTGACTCAATACCGGATGTTTTGGAAACCATCTGCGGGCAGAGATGGATTGTTATGGTATAACCTTTATAGTGTTATTACTGAGGATTAACATGGAACGGATTCGGGTTTTTCGACGACCTTGAAGATGTTGGACAATTCGTCTACTAGTGTTTCGTATCGATAGGCCACCCGGATATCCGGTACATTTGTTCTTGTAATGTCGTTGCCGGCGACTCCTTCCTTCGTATAATTTGGTCCAAGCCAATACTGCTTACTCTGTAACAAAAAAGTGTCTTTTTTTACATTAGTCCTTCAGTTTACCAACCCGCCTTAAATGCCACAGTTTACCTTATGCGGAAAACCACTCATGAGAACCGAATTACGGGCTAATTCGCACATGTCACATGAACTAAGCTTCCATACTTGGGCAGCAATACTGTACTCTTCCATTAACGGTTCCTATAAATTTGCCACTAGTATAAATTTTCTACAATCTTTTAAAAACTTGCGAAACTCATGAATGTAAATTGTACTGCATTTAACAATAAACAAAATATTCTTTATACGATAGAATGTCGACCTTTGTAAAATGGAATTGAAGAGGATCATCGGTAGAGAGACTTATACATAAACCTCTCGCTAGGTACTCCGGAAGTGGATTACGATGGTAGTTTAAGAAAAGGGAATTGTTGCTGAGTGGCGACATTGCAATGCCTATTTGCGCCAGATAATACAAATATTGTAGTACTGGCACTTTTCTAAGTAATAGACCGTGAGAAATGTTTTCCGCCATCATGTAACCGCACACGAGATGTTGAATAGGACCAGCTTCGCCACAATGTGGTCTAAGAACAAAGGTGTTCAAACCTTGTTCACTGTAAAATTTCATGCATATAAATTATGTATCGGAAGCTGGAAAAAACATTGATACATCATTACTGCGGTGAAACTTACGCTCTGAAATGGTTCAATACTGTCATATTAGCATATGTGTAATATTGATAATATCCGTAAGGAGGGTTTTCGATATCGTCCCATTCCGCCGGCGGATATACATCTTTGTCAAACAATGGATTCTCTGGTTTACTTTCATCGTCAACGGAGTCAAACCCTATTACCTATTTAGAATACTATTGTTAGCGCAATGCAAAGCTTCACTGCATATTAAGTGCAACTCGCATAACTTACATATTGCAAAAACTTGTGTAATTCAGGATGAGTGTCAGGGTCATTAGTCACTTCAAACAAGGGTAGGAAAATATTATTCAATATCTCTTGAAAATTTGTCATCAATTTGTTCAGCTTGAAAATATCGCTATATAGAAATGCAGTATAATCAGCATATGTCGAGTATAAACACTTATTCAAGATGGCCTAAAGAACTTACTAAAGCCTAGGAATTTGAATCAGCCAACGAACATTGTCCGAATAAACGTCACTTTGTATCGCCCATTTCGCTAACTTATCCCATTCCTCTGGGTTTTTACCATAAATCGAGAGACGCAACTCAGCGTTTTGGTACTTGGATTCCTCCAAGTCGCTGGCGACTTCTTTGATTATACTCGCGAAAAATTGACCGTTTATGTAATTGTCCGTCTTTAAAAACACTTCGCGAAGTCTGCTTTCACCGATCGGATTGTACTTCGCGTTAAACTTATCAAACCTGTGGAACGTGTTTCTATCCTGCGAAGGAGTCACGTACAATGTTAGTTTCGTGTCAAATCACACGAGAATTATTGTTGAATGATCTTAAAAACTCACTGCGTGCACGTCCAACATATCGACACTTAAATCGTAGGTCGTAAGATTCATCGACTGAAAGACTTCTCGAAGTGTCATTTTTTCACCATTTTTAGAGCAAGTAACTACCTCATCGGCATGATTCTTTAAAGTTTTTTTAATAAACCTAAGTAGGTGTTTCTGATTCATGCACGATGCCGCGTGAATGTGTGTATCGACCTACAATTATTGAACGACAACGCACATAATACATCACATCACTCCAGGATAGTAAATAGTTATAAAAGTACACTGTCAAAAATATAGTTATTCTGACCTTTCTAATATTATAGAAATCCCTATGCGGAACAGCCTTTTGACTGGCAAGTTCTCTAAGCTCGTTTAATAATACGTGCAACTGATATTTGGACGAAAGGTAGCTCAATCTCCTATAGCAAAAGGATTTTAAAGGGCCATCGGCAATCATCGCACACAGGAGATTCATGTCTCTAACAAAAGTCGCTAAATCCGGGTACGAGTAAGGAACCGGCTTGCCATTAGCGAAATCTTCCTCATTGGCGAAGACATTAAAGACGCCATTGACCGGTGCAATTTTGTATTTCTTTGCCAGTGGAAACTCACATTCCCAAGGGTCGCCACGGGAAGCAGGCGCGTGTACGGGATGGTCTAACGCATTAACATAAATCGGAATATTATATTTTAACACTACTTCTTTTGATACTGTCAATATTTCAACCTAGGCTGTTTGTCTCTTAGCAAAACGTAGCAAGATAGGATGTGCGGTATGAATTCTAACCGTTTACAATATTGCACCATATGCACAACCCCATTTTTATCATATATACATCATTTACATACTGATACATTTCAGAATATAACCCCCATAATTAATTTACCACGTTATTGTATATAAATGTAATGTATATGATGTACAAGTTTTTGTCGACTTGCACTTTGGCAATCTATGTACATATATTCTAAAAGTATGTTTTAATGAAAGGATCTTGGTCGGAATGAGTTAGGACTCGAAGTAAACAATAATATTTAATAGGAATATCGGGATAAGGATAGTAAAAGGAAGAGGACCTTCGTAGGATACATCTTTAATCAGGGCATCGATATCCGCATCGGATCGATCTTCCACCATTTCACTTTCAGACTTCCGTACTTTGTCCTCTTAAGGAACATGAAAGTAATAAATTCTCTGTAAACTGCCGTATGCACGAAATAGAACACCGAAGGATCGGCTGTTAATTTACGATGTGCTATTTTCGTTGGGTATTTTATTTCGCGAATATGGTGATACCTGCTATGGCTTTGCGATCGTCATGTTGAACTTCATCGTCCGTTGTGAGAGGTCTCTTATCGATACTACGTAAGAAACGAGATGTAATGGAAGGGAAACTCTGTTTAGAGTTGTTCATGTATTTCTCGCGAATCGCCAAGGCCTGAACCAACATCTGGGACGCTTGCTGGAGATCTTCCAGTGGTACCTGCAACAAATCATCAAAATCTCTTGATTCCCAGATATTTATAGGGGATGATGTCAAGTAAACTCTCTGTCGGTGTTCGTACAAGGAACGAAACCACCGACGATGACCTTCCATGATTTCGCAAAAAGCTTTTGCATTGTAAAATCGTTGCAAGAGAATGTTCACCACAAATAGTATCGAAATCTGATAAGATCAAATCTTATATCAGCGTCTCGCAGTATAATCGCGTTGCTTGAAAGTATAACCGACGTACACCGAAACGAGTATAAGTATAGATGCGAGTTAGTAAACCAAATATTAGATATAATGGAGTACATATTCTAATTATGCACTATTGCAATAAAACGATAAATAAGCGACCAATTGATTTGAAATTCGAAGAATGTACACAACTTTATTCCCATATTTGCCAAGCAAGTTAATTTTCATTACACAATTTCTGTCATATGTAGTCATGTGGCAGAAATAACAAATTAATTGTATTCGATGCCTCATTTTAAAAAATATTTCAATATTATTTTCATATTTTACTGTATACACAGTGCATATGTGAATGTCGCAAAGCCACTAGTATTTAAATATTAACGAAGAAATATGTAAAAAATATGTATAAAAATATTGATATGTAGAGGAGGAATTCGTTCTTAATTTCAAGACTTCGTTTACTTCTTATTTAGCACGTAGTAGACATAACAACTCCAGTCGGCGAGTTATCGAACCGTTGGACACCTAGTACAGGCTTGAATGTATGTCGATGTATGTCGATGTATGATTAAAGAGAGTACCGCGTACTATTTATAGGGCAAAACAATAGCAAAAGAGAGATGGTATATCGATTCTTAATTGTCCCACCAATTAGATTCATTAGGCTACGAATTCATTTCCAAGGAAACTTCGATCATCAAGGATAAAATAACATACGGTGTTACTTAAATACCGTGTTATTTTTGTTCCTCCATTGCAACATAAACCGCGTAGAAATCACGTTAAAACCCAACTATTCTGCATCAAAAACGAAAAATGACGTTCTTATTTTCATTTGAATAATTCAAGAAAATAGTGTGAAACAAATAATTTATTGATACTAAGTGTACCATTATTGAATTGTACCTCGGAGGAGAATAAAGGAGCTTTATAATGAGCATTTATTAAGTACTTAATTATGTAAATTTGTTGAGACACTTGTCAAGCTACTTGACTACTTCATTCCTTGTTTAGCTCATTCGGAGAGAGTTATGAACTTGGAATTACTTCCAAAATGATGATGTAAAGGTCGTCGTGGATAAAGGAGGGCGATTCTTCGGAGATTAAGGAGCTTCTTATAAAATGATGGGTCTAAGGGATGGGAAAGGAGGGAGTGGGACGTATTTGACAAGGGTTTCCCGTGTAAGGCTGCATTCAGTGGGTTTCTTCTCATGAAATCTCAAAAGAGTACACGAGGTTCTACGTAACGTTGGCTTTGCATAGAAATCCGCAACGCATATCGTAATCCAATATATTTCCGACTATTAGCGTTAATCCGCTATAAATAAAATGCCTATGAATTCTGGCGAAGGTCGTGCCGAATATACGGCAAATCAAGGACCACCGAAATAAATTTCTATCCACTGGGTAAACCAGTCAATTCGTCACAATATTCAAACAACTATATCGATTGCCTCATAAAAACAGAAACGAATTAATAATAAATTCCAAATCCCGGGATGCTGTCGATAATAAATATCTTAATTAAAAGGCACACGTTTCTGCGCAAAATTCGCGTGCAAGAAAAATAGTTAAATTAATCATTTTAAGAACGAAAATATTAGATTACGAGAAATTAGTCGAACTGAATTAACCTGTTAATTTAATATGAGAAATTAACTGGTCATTTGGAACTGCACTTATTTCGATGCTTAAAAATTAAATTACAATTATCTTCTCATAAATCTCAGATCTTAATTCATGTGGATTTTAACAGTGGATAGTGAAACCAATGTTATTAAATTGTAACCACCCTTGCAATGTTCCATGGAAGAACTCTTTGATTATTGGAATAAAAATAAGTACAAGTAAACGGTGTTAAAATATATCGAAAACTTACACCGGAAGTGTCCTCCCCCGAAATGGAAACCCTCTGGAAGTGCGGGACGAAGTCATTTTCTTCGATGCTAAAGAGGTGATCGACATCATCGGGAACACCGGGACCAAGCGAAGGTTCATAGTGACTGCGACGTTCTTCTAAATCTTTTGCAGCTCTGCAAGCATATCATAAAATGTCTTTTATATTACTTATTCCATTTTCCACCATATTTTCTAAGAACACTTGATATTTTATCGAGCTCTATATAGATACGTCCAAAACATTAGTATCTCGTACGAATATTCGTCATTCTATGTGTAATACATTCGTGTCTTGAGATGTTTTACTAAATATTCTGCTTGTATCACGGTTTCGAGGCATGCTCTGTCGAGGTGCCGTGTCATAACGTGCTTGTGATAAGCATATTGCATATTGGAAAGAATGTGCGCAATTTCTGCTGTGCAGAGGTCAACACCACTTACGAAATAGCCAGTGGATTACGTCGAACCGTAATGACATTTTATTTTTAAAGCCTATTCTATGAAAAACCATATTTCGTAATGCTAGTATTAATAATTAAGTAAATCGGATTAGTATGAGGTAAGATTCTTAGAACCAGTGTAAGAGTCTTTCGAAAATTATTATCCGGTGAATAATGATACAATTCAGTTATTTCTGAAGAGGTTCTTGAGGTACTATTATTAAAAATATTGTATGGTTGTTATGAATGAAAGTTGGTCGTACGAAAGGTTTTTGCAGAGATTCTTGCCTAAAGGAAGACGAGATAATGTAATCTTTACCAGCAAGTTTGAGAAACAATCTCTGTTACCCTTTCTACTGGGTTTCTGATACGAGCGGAGCCGCTACGGGAGGATTCAATAACTGTCAACAGGTTTATGTCGCAAACCGTCTATATCGCGAATTTGCAAACATCACGCTGAACTTCAAAGTGGATAGTCGATCGGCATTCTTAAAATCCTCAAAACGTTGAAAAGCGACACGTTTTGTTTACCAATTTTTAAAACACATATGTTGATATAGTCTTCCTGCTATTTTCTCGTTGCAGGTTATAATTCAAACATTTATTACATATTTATTATTAACGAGATTCTTCGGATTAATCCGTATTATTATTAAATTGCAATAAGAGTTCATAATGAATGTGCGCAAATATCACCAGTGAATTACAATGCAAAATGAAAATATGGAACTTCAGATTTATTTAGATTCCAGCTGAATATCCTCAAGATACTAAAGCGATAAAACTAATTGAGTTTTATGTCTTCCTAAGAATATTTCTCGACACGTTTGAGGGAAAATATATGTACAACGTTATAAAAAACGCGAAGGATTCCCAGGTCAACGGAATAAAAAACTTAATCAAATATTCATAAACGGAAAGTAATGCGATCCTAATTTGGGGCCTGTCTTCGGGCGAACAATCAAAGCGATCTTTATTAGCGCATTCTATTTACCTCAAGAGTATCCTATTATCCCTCAGCCATCGTTTTGATTCGTTCGCACCAGCGAACATGATATACGATCCTTCTCGTCCTTTAATTACTTCTCTATATGTCCTGATTGCACCTCGAAGCGTAGAATACTTTACACGATACTTCACTCGGCCGACATTTTTTAATCTTATTCTCTCGAGAAATTCTTTCCGTTGATTTACCCTGGATCGCCCGTTTCCATTCGTCCGAAATTACAGAAGTCTCGATGCCTTTTAAGTTTCCTCCCGACTCGATGTTATCGCAATGCGAATTTCAAGAATACAGATAAGTTATTTTCCGCGTATCCGCACAATTTACAACTACATCTCGACACTTGTGGTACAGCCTTATTGAGAATTCCAGGAATACGATTGAAAATTATCTCGGCTTCTTCTCATGGATTTCCATTAAGTTTCTATTACATTTGGTCCCAAAACAGTTACTTGGTCATTTTTTTAAACTCTTTCAAGGCTTATTATATATTAATTAATGACATTTATTATATGACATTTAACATCATAATGGCACGTGGAGTACGCAGTTTTTACATCGATATTATCACAGCAAATTTTTATATATATCTTTAAATACCAAGCACCGTTATATTATTTATTAGCATTTAACAGAATGTACATTGATTTTCTACACGTTTGACTTGACTTTGTGGAAGCACATTAAGATATTTGTTTGATTTATGAGCACCTGAGAGAAAATGTTTATTTTGTGTTGATCAAATCATTATATTTATCAATCTGCAAGTAGATTAACGCACGTTGAAGTTATGATATCACGTTGCTGGCAGATCATCAGCGACAATTACGCAGGAGGAAGACTGATAACATCATTATATCTCCCCATGCTCTGTTTCAACTGCAATAACAGCTGGAGATTGACTAATTATAAGCAAAATGATGATATCAGTGAGAAAATAATCGTGACGGTTCTGCTTTGATGATACTTTAATTAAAAGAGCACCAAGAATCGAGGATTTATTATGAACGGGATGGGAATCAAAATCACGAAGAATAGAGCTATTCAATATTTTCGGGTGAATTTAAACTGCAATCGTTTTAGAAAAGAGAGATATTCATTACTATCGGAATAAAGATTGGTTGGATAAAGCTTGGATCGATGCTAAAATTCTTAGACCGTAACAACATTTTTTTAAGAAATATATAGCTCCTAATTTATGACAGTACAATAGAAAAATACTCATGAAACCAGAGAATTAACACAAACATGTTATTATATCTGAAATACAATTCTTCAAGCAAGGATTCTGCACCAATGCAACGATTCTATATTAAATATCACTAAACTCGAACAAACTCATTGGTAAGCATACATTCTTTCTACAAACGACGAGGTTATGAAGAAAGATGGATTCAAGTAACACGGCCACGGAATTATCACTAAAATTTTATCTCTCCTCAGACTTTATTCTCTGACATTTAAGCGAATTTCTTTGCATTCGAAGTGCCACGAGAACTCTGCGGCACAATAAACACGATGCGAAAGGGGTGAGATTATTTGTGGGTCGATATCATCGACAGACATTCCAATGAATTCTTACAACACAGTGTTTTACGAGCACAAAAAGTAGCTTAAAAACTAAGAATTTTTATTAATGCGGCAGTAACCTTTGGTAGGTTATGCCGGAAATGATGTACGTCATCCGCAGTGGAAAAGGAACGACACGCATCCAACCACGTCGACAGTCGCACGAGTACTGAGAACGGACTACCGAGGGCCAATACCAACCAACCAACCAACCAACCCCTTCTCTTGCCAATCCACCTCTACCTAACCATTGTCAGAAGAGACATAAGAGGACTACCTATAACCACCGTTTCCGTTCGTGGATGTAACCTTCCGTTACGTTTTCAACGTTAGCCACCTTCGACAAACCCCTCCGAGACGTTCGAACTGTTTGCCTTAAATGCAAGGGTGAAAGGAGCATCGGAAGAAAATATAATTCAAGGTGAAGGTCTCCTGGAAAGTACCTCGCCTCTTAATGAAGTACACCGAGGAAGAAAAGTACGACTGGGTACTTTAATACGGGTTCAAATATCCTGCAATTTTGGATACATTACGTTGATTTTTTTCCGAAAAGCCTTCGATGCATGCTTATTAATGCACTTCTATGAAATTTCCATTACAGGAATAGAGCAACGATGTAGCATGATGTCATTTAAATTACAAATTCTTAGAGTTTTCGTTATTAAATATTGCAGCGTGAAGATTGTAATGATGCGAGATAGTTCGCCGACATAATTCTTTGGATTAATTGATATTTGCAATGACACTGGAAATAAACAACTTCGAAGACAATGACGACGTTAGTGTTAGTATTTAATAAGAAATTTACAGATGAAAGACGTTGGTAAAAATACCACGCGAGAAACTGAAACAAAGGAGCGTTACGTATCGAGTTGGAGTGAATTGAAGTGAATTGAAGTAACGGGGATAAAGGTGAAGTTTTATCGAAGTTCGTGAAAGACCCTTAAAAACATTTTTACTTTGCACGTCATTTAGGAATTATAACGAGCATGACCTGCACCCAGCGTCCCTACTTATGCAATCGACCTTTAAAAATCTTCCTACCTCAATATTTACTGGTATCGTTTTAAAGAAGAGGGATGAAACATAACGTGCAGCATGCGTCCAAGCAAGTAGAAGCATGACTTATTAACGTCAAAGATAAGAAAAAGTGAAACAACTAACAATTGGCAAGTGCAAATTGAAAAACATGACAAAGAATAGATAAGTGTGATGTCTGCATTATGCTAGTAACGGAAATCCAATATTGTACTAACATAGAAAAAATGTAAAATAAATGTTTTCCATGTTCAATTGTATTATACACTTGCTTACTTAAAACCTGAACGATAAAAACCTTCCACGTCTTCTAAAAAATGGTAAAGAATTAGTTATCGTCACTGCGCCAAGATACATACGCGTTAAAGCAGTATGCGGTAAATTGGGCGCGAATTTCTATTCCGCGTATTTTACTGGATACCTGTCGCGATATTAACTCCGCGGAGAATTCCAAATTCAGAAGGCGATTGTTTAACAATAAAAATGTTTAACGAAGAGTTACGTTGCGTTAAGTAGCTCGACCCGGCCGTAGCAGGTTCTGCGTTGAATTATTGATCGGTACTTTGCTGCGTACAGAATGGAACTCGCTACAAGACGATTTTATCGGTGATCATTTTAATGGACATCCCAAGGTAGCCCTGGATATAGGATTTTATGTAACGAGTAAACAAATATCGATCCAATATGTAATAACTTCGTCTCCTTTACACGATTCCACCATTAGATTATTTTCCTGATCATCATTATAATGATATCGTAGATTGAAACAATACACGACAGAACGAGCACAAATAAAATAGTAATTATCACATTATATCATTTCGTGCGCCGGAAGCCACATACGACGCTACATAACCTAATCAATAAGTACATTAATTAAAGAAACTAAATTTTAGCATCTACAGTGGAAATAAGAAAATGGAAATAGATGAACATTTGTTCACTGGAAGTTTTAATTATTTCCGATATTCGTAAAAAGTTTGTAAAATACGATCGAATTCCGATCAATAAATTAACGCAAGCTGCATAAGAATCTCAGGTATAGCAGAAGACGATATCCTTCCGTATTAACAGCGATATTAGAAGCATTAAAATAAAATTGAATTAAACCCAGATCCTTGATAATGCTACCCTGAGAAGAGTAAGCAGTCTGCGTTATTCTCAAGGCTACGGAAAACCGTCTCCATTATACTTTTCCTTCATTTTTCTTAGTATTACTTTGAAAACTACCGCAGCGCATGTACTAAGTACTTTGTACACACACAGACCGACACACCATTGCCGCAGTGGGATAAAAGAGCGACCTCGTTCCTGTGTTGAATTTTCATGAATTCTGGAGCGGATGCTTGATCGATTGATCGTAATAATGAACGATCCCATAATATACCATATTTTTTAATAATTGCATTCCGACACGGTAGTCTCGTCGCTCGAAAATCTCGCTTGTTAAAGATGTATAACTTTGCATGAATTAAAGAGGTAAAGGTTTCAGATGCGCAGCCCCGTAAAATGTGGAATATAAATCAAATTATTATAACGTAATTTACACTTGTAATGGTATCACGGTAACACTTACAGTATCACGATGAATATTACAAAATTAAATATTAGAAAAGATTACGAAATGAATTCATATTATTATCGCATCATACGAGATGTAAATAGAATGAAGATAAAGGTGTACATTTGTATGGGTGGTAGAAATATGCAATTTATATGGAACCACGTTTATCAGCAGCAGAGAAAATGGGACAGTTATAATGCGTGGGCAATAAAAGATCTAGGAGGTCGATGATCAAGCATTCTATAGGAAAATATAACGTTCGATGTCGTAAGCTACCTGTAATGGATTTAAACAATTCTAGCCGATGTAGGTTGAATAAAGATATTGCGAGAATGTTTCCTGGGATATTGTCGAGTGCGACGTTTCAATCGTTTCTGCAACGCGTTATATTCAGTTTCATGTTCACGTAAACTATTCCATTTACGAGAAAATCGTTCGCTCAACCTACGTTCATTTACCGGTTATTTATTTGGCTTTGCACTACCTTTCCGCGACCTTTATGCGGATTCATTCCTTGTATTTAGCTACGGAAACTAGGGCGATTTAAGAGTGCAAATGCAGAATTACGTGTATTTCAATGGGAAAATAATCCCAATGATTAAATCATATTTTATTCATATTATTATTTTTACTATATTTACGCATTGATTAAAATATGAAATAGAAATATGATATAAATATCGTACTCAATAATTTTCATTAATTCACGTACTTTCAGTTATGAATAAGAAAGTTGTTAATCACGTAAATATTTACATTTAATTTTATACCGCAAATTACACCACGGTTTTCAAGTAAAAATGAAACGAGTTCCTTCGCGATATGCGACGTAATCCTTGCAGCATTTTTTCAACTTCGATTTACCATTATAAATATAGCAGCTATGTATTTAAGTACCGCATTCAACTCGAATTGGGAACACCGGAAACAATGAGCAACGAAAAGAAGCGGC
The DNA here is from genome assembly GCA_910591585.2 of Nysson spinosus. Lineage (NCBI taxonomy): Eukaryota > Metazoa > Arthropoda > Insecta > Hymenoptera > Crabronidae > Nysson > Nysson spinosus. Next base: position 3,650,299 of record OU342837.1, on the reverse strand, counting down.
GTTTATAACGTCCATTGAAAATCCACTGAAAAATCCCACTTAAGAAGTTAACTGTGCCAGTGGATTTGGACAGAATAATTTTCTTTTTTAATAAAATGGGGCTAATATGCATAGATAATATTAATAACGAGACGTACTGCTACTAGAACGACACTCGCCTAGCATCCATATCTTTGAGAAATAAAATAATAACGATTACTTTCCATTACTTAATCAACTTACTTGACGGTGAGTTGTCTCTGTATCAGAAGTTTCTTTTCAATCTGTTCGATCGGAAACTGGGGAACTTCGTAAGGGGCTGAAATCTCGTTAGGTAGTTCATGAGTTGCGAGTCTTAAGGAAGCACTGCCTCCAGTTCCGGTTCCTGCACCCTCCAAACCAAAAACTGGACTTTCACTTCCTGGAACAGAAATGGTCCGTTTACTGCATACCTAATCTACTAACTTTTAAACGTGCGTTTAATGTGAAATTGATAGATTTCATTAAGAGAATATCATTAATTTTGGTTATCGGTTAACATAATCGCTATATACCGGCGATATTTGTATTAATTTACTTTCTTTTAATTTAGATTCATATTAATTTTTAGTTACTGCGTTACATTGTGGTCCATTTTCCCTCGAGATTTTGGATTCACGTTTTATAAGATTATTTATATTATTTTTGAACATATGACATATAAAACGCATTGAAGGAATTGTTCTACACGTATTTCTCATTGGAGGAATCGGTGCGATTGATTATTGGAGAAAATTGAATACAAATTTAATTTACATTCGGAAATTTACCATCGGTTTTTGCTTGACCAGTTTTCTGCAGCCATTCGGTAACGGAATTACGCTTGTATCCACTCAAGTATTCACTTTCGTTTCCGAGAACCATCGTAAAAAACGATTAAGTCCCTGGAAGAATTTTTGGTTTGTTTCCGTACTACGTTTTACATGGGTCATTAATGTTCCCGATACGACGACCGCCTTTAAATATGGTTTAAATTTCCACAAGATAAGTCCTTCGTTACGAAACGATGTAAAAAATATTATCACGTCTTACGTGCCCCGGTTCTGCGAAGCACATACGTTGTAATAAAACAACACATCTTGGAAGTGATAAAGAAAATGTTTTCTAATACAGTTCGAAAGACATCGAACTTTTTTCTGCTGGATAATACTCAACTAACGAAGAAGAAAAATCACTTCATTATATACAATATATATACACACTGTTCGAGATGCGCTAATAGTAAGTTATTGCAGGTGGTAAAAAACTGCAAGATCATAGGTTTCGATCCTTAGAAATTCTATTAGCAGTGCATGCTAATCTATCAGGATATCTCGATCCCTGAGCGTCGGTGAATCAACAAAACTCGATGTGGAGTATTAATAGAACAGAGGCTTGGAGAACGGCGTAAGACGAAAGAGCAACGGTTGTTTATACTCGTTAAGTGCACCCAACTTTTTTGTCTCGTACATCCGAGTATACGGCCAAGTAATTACGACAGTGTATTTCTCAGAATACATTCGCGAATCGTACTGATACAGAAAGCACCGCAAGTATTTCAACGATTTTTAATGCACCAATGTCCATCTTAAATAATGCGAGTAGAGTTTTAGATGAAGATATCGAGGTTCTTAATCTAAAAATAAACGACTACTAATTTCATACGAATTCATGGCGCACGCACAAGCAAGGTCAGTGCTTCGAACCGATGACTTCCAGAAAAAATGTCGATCCCTGAGTCACCGACCGTTTTGTTTAGAAAAAATTCAAGCCTTGGCAGTAACGTACCGATGATTATCAGAGATAAACCGATAAAAGAGATAGTGCATTTCTCCCAAAACATTCTTCGTAAACATGGCGATAAGACAGAAGATTTAAAGCACACGACGTAGCGAAAGAAAGTAGCTTTCGAAAGGAACTGCAATTAGTTAAGATTGTTTTTAAGCAAACGTTTAATCTCTATCGAGAATATGCACGTCTTATCATTGAATTTTTGTTGCATGATGGTCTAAGTTCAACAATGACGCTAACTAGATTCTATTTTCAAATAAACCTACATTCATATCGCACTGCAAAAATATTAATATCTTCCAGAAAGAGATAATAAAAGCACTTTATCATTACGCAAGGATTTCGAAATAATTCGAACGATAACATATCATCCGCGTCAATAACCGACCCTGATTAAATATAGAGCTACAAAATATGGAAACAACGCGCAATTTCCGAGCAAGAATAAAACGTTAATATACATGTGATTGAAACAATATTTCATGTACGAACAAGAGGATGCGATTGTCGTATCGGGGATGCGAATTTTATTGTTAATTAATATGCCACTAGAGTTTTTTTTAGTACCAAAACTGAGCCGTAAACTTGTAGAATCTCACTGCACGAAACGAAGATGTTTTACACTTCTCACTATACAAGAAAATGATACCGTTCGACCAAATCACGTTAGAAAAATAACGTTCGCTTGTTGTTCAGTCGCGAGGTAAACGAGACACTTCTAGTTTGTGCTTTAGAGGGCACTGACCATGTTAACTGGTAGCAAGTGTCAAATACACTGACTGTAGCGTGGAGTTGGCACTTGGTAGACATCGTAGAATCCGTACATATACACGTTCGAATGCAGGGTCACACGCATGTACAACTCTTTTCAACCACAGAGACCCCTTGTTTTCTGGTAGCGCCGTCAGAGAGTAGAGGATCATGAAGCAATTCCTTGGAAGAGGTACAAAACTATCGCGACTCCCACGGCATCGAAATTTAATAGAAACTGCCTACACTTTCTACTTTCTTAATCAACAATGCAAAGAATTTTGATCTCGGTAACCTTTATTTGAATCTGTACTTTATATAATAAATAAGAACGAAAATAATTTTGATGTATCCTGTGCCCTAGCCTTAATATGTATATGCATATGAATCGACAAATGTTTTGCTTCGTAGCAGAATTAATTTCAGAGCCAATGGAATCTTATTTGCTCATGAAATCCTCAGGAAGATCAAAATAATATGTGTACACGGGGTATTCTGATTATACATCATTGGGAAATTCCATGAGATAAGTGTTTTTGAATAATGTATCTAGCGAGTATAATTCAAAGAGCTTTAATAGTTATAGTTGGATAACTATTTGAAATTGAAATGAAGTTTGTCGTATCGGCGATCAGTTTCGATAATGAACGCTGTCGAAATACCCGGATATACCTGGATTTTGCATTAACATTGAACAACAATGAACCCGGATGTATCTGACTTACTAACATGATCCTTAGAGCGTATCATATCGCGGAACTTGGTATCCACCACTTAAGCAATTATGCACATACCGATTTGACCCACATATCTCAAACCTACTCACATAATAAAGTCCGATTGTGAGTACACAAAACACCGTTATCGATGGCGATGATTTTACGGAAATATCAGCTTTGCTCCGCAGAGCGAACAAAAGTATGAATTATCGTGTCAATGGCCGCGGTTTATGCAAATGCAAATACATGAATCACTAATGTTTCTCGGTATTACAATGTATTGTGCAAGAATACATACGATGCAATTACTCCGCGCTACGATCTCGCTGCAGTCGTGCACGTTTTATGTCACGTATGCACGTGGAACTTGCGGAATGACAAAATGGTCGGTAGAATGTATACACTGTTGATTTAATAAATTGTAAACATTTCTTGCATTGAATTCTTCGAGGAAATAATACTGCATTCAACTTCGCGCAACACGTTATAAATTTCTCTTTGGTTAATTCAAATAGTAAATAACCGTGTTGATTTATGCACATATAGAACGCATTCCACTCTAAGCATTTTAACGATACGTGAACTATGCAAAAACATTTCTGTAGCGACTAGTAAATAATTGTTCAGTTGTTTTCGTTGCTATATATAATATTTATCGCATTGGTGCCAATTGTTGTGTTCAAACGTAGAGGAATTAAAATATAGATATACTGTTGCATCGTTATAATGATAATTGCACATTTATATCGGGAATTTAAGATGGAGATTTATAATTCGAGAATTATTGAATACTATCTTAGCAGTACTATTTCCTACGGTGAACGTCATTCTTATTGTTTGTTCGAAAGTTTGTGGACACGATGAAGTCAGTCCGTGTTACCAATTACGGATTATGCTCTACCGCTTCGAGCAATTTAATTATGAATTCGCATTTCTCCGAGCCGAGCAACTCTTGCGTGAGTTAAAAATGATCTTTCCACTAATTGGAGTACGTGGCACACTTATTGCAAGGAATTTCTCTTTGGCATGAAATTTGAGCATATATTTACCACTGTAAATATTACTGCTCAAATATCGTGATTCTTGTTTCCACACATTTATTCTGCGCCGATTTTATTTTACGTTCAACCACTTTCTTAGTTGTATTTTTATATTGGTTTTTCAAGCGAAATCTTCATAGAATATATATACTGCAAAATTTAATATTTTTAAACCTTTATAATATATATCTTTTTAGGAGGATATAGTACTAATCAGATGCTACTGATAACAAATATTAACATTCTTGGTAATAATAATTAATGATTATATATACGTAATCATAATGCATAAGGAAAAATAGTACTGTCAACAGTACTCAATTACTAGGAACGAAAAGTGCAATTACATCGGACGCCTTTAGCGATGCATTTGTCATGAGCAAGTGCAAATGCATTTCCGTCACGAAACCGTCAAACGGAATGTTTACGCGCGTAGCAGTCGAAGTGCAGTTAAGTCTCGACTTTTCTCCAGAATTCATGCCTTTCCGTGAGTTAAGTTCTGGCAACGAACCAAAATCCCCCATCGTTAGGAAAGGAGTTACGTGGTAGTGAGAAGGATCAATACCGCGATTTGGCAGAGGTACATTACGGCGTATAATCAGAGATTCCAAAGAATTTGATTGTCTAGTCGCAAAGAGGCATGCATTTGACTTCTGTCCAGCATTAACTTACGAGTGTCGCGGTATAGTTATAAATAAGCGGTCTCCTTCGACGGAAATAAGATCATGCTATTATATTTGGTATAAATTGGCATGCTCTCATAGATCTAAACTTAGAATTGTTGAGAATATATCCATCATCACTTCATGTACTAACCATATTTTAGTACACGTGGAATTTTGTTGGGAACTGCAATTCTGATGCATATACTACTTAAAGAGATATCGTTTCATCTACCGCTAAATATTATTTATTAATTAACAACAACGATGTCATTGATTTATTTAACTTCTATTAAGTCGTATTGAAAAAATAAAATAAGCTGAATTAACTTCTCGATAATTTGTTTACATAAAATCTACCTTGTTTCTTCGGATGCAATTTCCACGTCGTTCTCCAATATGACTCACTCATGATTGCAATTCCGATTTTGATTCACCGGCTTCGCGTAAAACTACAATACGATGACTAACTATAAGTTAAGTACCAAGCACAGTGCAATTGAAGAGGCATATCAACTTTTACTACACAGTACTCGTATAACCGACGATTTACACTGTTCGCACTTATCCACGGGAACTCACCAATTGTTCACATTGAATTGAAAAATATATAATGTTGAATATTCTACTTGAATTGAAACTAAGCTAACTATTTTAAATAATTACAATTCGTACAATTATTGTACTGAAATTCACCAAAATTATGGAAGATAGTAATCTTCCTTTAATAACTATTTGAAATAATTGCAATTCGTACAATTATTGTACTGAAATTCACCAAAATTATGGAAGCTTACTATGAAGTTCGTACTCGAGCTACTCGACTGGAGATCGGTACTGATCGTCACCGAATATACCTCGTTACCGTATGGTTGCCGTGCACACGATAAATTGCACATGTACAGAATCGCACGTATATTCGTATGTACATAAACGCCCACGCATCGTCTGGTGATAAGGTATCAGAATCGACGTTAAAAACCGTCTCAACGACGATCTACCGACAATGCCAGATAGATATTCCGTTTAGAGACACTTACGCAATAGCTGCTCGCAGAGAGGCGCGAAGATAAATACGCTATTATTTACATTCTGACTAATTCGCGCCTTTTTAAGACCTTAATACTTAAAGTAAGAAATTTGCGAAAGTGTCTATTATTACTGACGTTTATGACGTTCTTGTAGATTATGTTAATTATTTTCAGAAGTGAAATCACATTCAATATTATTGCAGTTGAAAAATGTTGCCAATCTGGATACTTTGTGCAGAATTGAAAGGTTCAGGAGTGAGTGACATTATTTCTACTAATAATCATAATTAGAAACAAGTCTATAATGAGATAATTACCTTCATCTTCAGGGTCTATAAGAAAATTAGGGATGCGTAAGCAAAGGTAGTTTTCGTTCTCCCTCGTGGTGACACCCCGAATCGACATTTCTTCGAGTTTTAAGTATCAAGCACTTTAAATTAATATAATTTATATAATATTTCGAAATTCGAATACTCGCGAATTCTAGCTTTTACGGGGACTAATATCTCTTAATCTAAAAAACGAACCAGTGTCCTGCACTTTGTCCAACTATTTTAAAGCTCTTCACTTGTTGAAGTTTATACGCACTGTAGTTAACGACTGATTACAATGCTTCGAGTTTGCAATGGTTGCATTTATGCATTCGAGACTGTAACACGTACGTGCTAATCGGTTTATTAGTTAAACCTTGATGAATTATTACTTTGTACATGCAACAGTCTTATGCACCATATCACTACGTCCAATCTGCTAATTTATTCTAACAAATTCTTAAAATAGATCACTACATCAACACACCACTTTAACAAAACTTAACGAGTCTTATATTAAACAACGATTATATTTAGAGTTATATTATGGATTCAATAATTAACTACGGATGAAGTTATCGCTGAACTATATCGATATACGATACGACTATCGAAAAAGTAAGATCTCTGGGAGCAACGCGGATTTACATATCAACAGTTCGCGAGGTTGAAAAACGGTATGAAAAGGTGACCGCCGCTTTGTGCCCGTCGAACCGAAGTATACTGACGTGAGACTAACGCGAGTTGTCTTGTTTCTATTCACGTACCAAAACTCACGACGGAGCTAAAACACTCGTGGAACAAACACCGAATCTTCTGACAGTAGCCAAAATGCTATTGAGTTCGAGAACGCGGGAAAGAGAGAGAGAAAGAGAGAAAGAGAGAGAGAGAGGCCAGTGGTGAAACACTGAAGGATAGAGGCTGTTTGCCAATTTTCGAAAACACCTTTGTTTCGCATCGAACTTGTTTAATCATAAGATGACCGTGAAAAGAAAGTTATTATTAAATCGAACCTAGATATTTTTAAAGTCCACCATCACAGAAAGTATCAATTGATGCACTCATAAATTATTTTCTTATATATTGAATAAATTCGGCGCAAGAATAAACATGTTGTATGAAATATATGGCGCACGTGTCCATTGCAAATTCCTTTAAAAAAACTTTTATGTATGTCTATATTTAATGACCGTCCTCTAGCAGATACGAGATACTTCTCGCGGCATTCTTCACCCGGCCTTTGACTTTTTTCACACCATATTTAATTCTCATTCATCTTTCTTTACTTACCGCATACTTGTATTCTTTTGTACCGGCCTCCATTATTCGCAGAATATAATCAAGCCGTACTTCAAATAAAAGAAGCTGTGCAATCCAGAATTTCTTTATATTTAATTATTCTAAGGTAAAAGGAATAACAGAATTCTTCAAATGCAAGGTGTAATAACGTACATATTCTCTTACGCACTGAGCAGTGATGTGTAATTCAATATATCCCGAGCTCTTTTCGGATTTATACAAATAGAATAAAGTATTATTAAGTCAGAATTTTATTAAGATGAACAAGTATAAGGAAATAGCAATATGAAAAAATATAAACTACGCGTCTCTTAGATGTCCGTGTTTGATGACATTAATTGATTCCGCTTAACCCCTTCGGCGCAGAACGAGCAACAAGATAAATTATACGAAACACGATTCGAACGCGCCAGCAACTCTTTTTAGAGCTGCATGTGAAACGAAACGTTAATTAAAGTTCCCAATATACGACTCGAGAGATCGATATCCCTAGCACGAATGGAAAATAGGTAAAAAGGAGAAACGATAATTGCATAATTAACTAATTTCAGTTATTTCATAAAGTCGTTTATAACGCTGTTAAAGCGTGTCACCTGTTATAATAGAGCAAAGGAAATCACTTCTGGTGTAAGGTTATTATCGTGGAGTAAAATATTAGAGGGTAAGCCCGGGGAAATTAAGTCAGTTAAGGAAAAAAGTCCGATGCAAAATTTGCAAGACATCTCAAAATGTTTGAAGTAATTTTCACGTATTATTTTCCACTTCTTCCGACTCAAAATCGTCCTAGAATATATTTGTACATCATATACCATCGATTTGGGTCGTTTAGAAGCGGTTTTGGCGACTTTTAATTTTTGACAATTTTTGAAGGTATACCCCTTTACATTTTTTCGACTTGGAATCGACCCATTTTTGACCAATAAAAATTTTTTAACCGCTTCTTTCGACCAGAAATCGTCCTAGAATATGTTTATACACCACCCACCATCGATTTGGGTCGTTTAGAAGTGATTTTGGCGACTTTTCATTTTTGACAATTTTTGAAGGTATACCCCTTTACATTTTTTCGACTTGGGTTCGACCCATTTTTGACGAATAAAAATTTTTTAACCGCTTCTTTCGACCAGAAATCGTCCTAGAATATGTTTATACATCACCCACCATCGATTTGGGTCGTTTAGAAGTGATTTTGGCGACTTTTAATTTTTGACAATTTTTGAAGGTGTACCCCTTTACATTTTTTCGACTTGGGTTCGACCCATTTTTGACCAATACAAATTTTTTAACCGCTTCTTTCGACCAGAAATCGTCCTAGAATATGTTTGTACATCACCCACCATCGATTTGGGTCGTTTAGAAGTGATTTTGGCGACTTTTAATTTTTGACAATTTTTGAAGGTGTACCCCTTTACATTTTTTCGACTTCGGTTCGACCCATTTTTGACCAATAAAAATTTTTTAACCGCTTCTTTCGACCAGAAATCGTCCTAGAATATGTTTGTACATCATATACCATCGATTTGGGTCGTTTAGAAGTGATTTTGGCGACTTTTAATTTTTGACAATTTTTGAAGGTGTACCCCTTTACATTTTTTCGACTTGGGTTCGACCCATTTTTGACCAATAAAATTTTTTTAACCGCTTCTTTCGACCAGAAATCGTCCTAGAATATGTTTATACATCACCCACCATCGATTTGGGTCGTTTAGAAGTGATTTTGGCGACTTTTAATTTTTGACAATTTTTGAAGGTGTACCCCTTTACATTTTTTCGACTTCGGTTCGACCCATTTTTTACAAATAAAAATTTTTTAACCGCTTCTTTCGACCAGAAATCGTCCTAGAATATGTTTGTACATCATATACCATCGATTTGGGTCGTTTAGAAGTGATTTCGGCGACTTTTAATTTTTGACAATTTTTGAAGGTATACCCCTTTACATTTTTTCGACTTGGATTCGACCCATTTTTGACCAATACAAATTTTTTAACCGCTTCTTTCGACCAGAAATCGTCCTAGAATATGTTTGTACATCATATACCATCGATTTGGGGCGTTTAGAAGTGATTTTGGCGACTTTTAATTTTTGACAATTTTTGAAGGTGTACCCCTTTACATTTTTTCGACTTCGGTTCGACCCATTTTTTACAAATAAAAATTTTTTAACCGCTTCTTTCGACCAGAAATCGTCCTAGAATATGTTTGTACATCATATACCATCGATTTGGGGCGTTTAGAATTGATTTTGACGACTTTTAATTTTTGACAATTTTTGAAGGTATACCCCTTTACATTTTTTCGACTTGGGTTCGACCCATTTTTGACCAATACAAATTTTTTAACCGCTTCTTTCGACCAGAAATCATCCTAGAATATGTTTATGCATCATCTACCATCGATTTCGACTATTTAGAGGCATTTTTTGTGACTTTGGAATTTTCCTCATTATTGATGGTTTAGATTTGCTCTTATACGATTTTTAAATTATTAAACATAAAATGCAGGTAATACTGAGCCCCGTGCATTAAACGATGCTTAAGTATGTTTACATCCAGAAGGTGATAAACAACTTTCTATAAAGCCGGATTATACTCATCGATTATTTATATCCAGAACGTTACGTGTCACATTTTTTTCCTTACTAAATGTCATGATTTATCGGCCTTGTGTATATTAGCTGTTCTTCAATTTACTAATATACTAATATACTAATACAGATTAAAATAATGCACTTACGATCACGATGAGTGTCGACAATTTGCCCTGCAGTTGTTGAGCTGTCTGCATCACCTTCTCCATCCAATTCGTAGTAGATTCTATCAGTTCCACCATTTACTTCCTTCACTCCATTTACGGCTACTAGGTCCTCCATGTTTCTGAAACCGTAAAGTGCACGGTATTTCTCTATGTGTATATAATACGACTTCTGCATTCCCACTGATAAAAAGTAACAGCAAGGCTATATAAAGCATCAGATAAAAAGTACATATAAATATCGTCTTATCAGTGGGATTAATTCACGCGATAAAGACAACCCTGAACTTAACCGCAGTGTTAACCGCAGTGTATTTTGTGCCAAATTGACATACAATATTGCATGTATAATTACACTTACGATTCACTCCGTATTCAAACAATTCTATAAGGTTTCACGAAATAATATATGTAGAAAATTAGGAAGAACTTTTCACACACGACGCGACTACGAGTTTGTACAACAGTGTGACCACAACAAGCGCGAGAATATTTGTGAAGTAAACGGATGTTATTGGTCGAACAAAATGTTCAACCTGATTGGCTGTACGGGATGCATTAAATGAACACGCGGGGATATGATATTTTTGAACGTTACTCGTGGTTTTAAGTACTGCACAATTGATTTTACTCCCGGCGTATGTTCCATTACTTTAATTGACCATTCAGATCATAAATCAAGCTCGTTAGAACGTTGGGGTCATCCGCGTTACAACGGGGAGTAGAAACGTGAGACAATTTTGCAAATTGCATGCACTGCAGCAACTTCTATCTTACGATCCTTAGACTTGAAATTCTCTGAACAAGAAAATATTGCTAATTCCCGAACATACTCATTTCTTTTCTCTTAAAAATTATAACTTTTGTAGGAATACAATAAACGAATAGTAAGTATTGCAATGTAAGTAAGACTAGCGACAATTCAGACTCGGCTGGCAAAAATGAAAAATGATTTTACAAGCCGCAAATTATCAGTTAAATGAAACGCGAGATTTACAAGAAAATGTAATGTGTGAATTATGGATCAACATTGCATGATAAAACTCCATCTAATAATTGGCATACGCCGATTAGAATACTGAATCATTTTATATCAACACTTAAAAAGAAGTGATGCGCGATAACAGCTTGTTTACAAAGAAAGTTGATTAGCCTTGACATTTACATATTTCACGATTTCACGTAACATTTGCGATAAGAAAATTAAGTCGGATAGGAAAATAAATATTTTTCACGTGCTAATGCCAAATATAGACATAGTTAATACGTGAAAAAATAACATGCGTATGACTACAATTCATGTCACTCTCAGGATGTAAATGCTACGTATTCGCGGAAGCTGTTTATAACTGATCGAAAGCGATTCTGTTTCAGCACGTAACATGAGATAATACAAAGAAGTTCTTTTATCTATTAAACAATGCATGATTTCTAAAACAAAGAGTAAGTTCTGGGCGCACGAATCTATCTCAAGCTCTCATTAGATGTATATCAATGTCAATGTAAACACTACGCAGCGAATTAAAAAGCTACTTACGACTTTCTTATTTCCAGGAAACCAACGAACAATTATATCGACGCACAGGCTCTCCTTAAGAAAATTACCGAAATCGTCGAACAATATTTGCGTGGTATAATTACGGATTTAAAACGACCAAACACGTCCGCACTCATACATTAACACGCGAGGGAATCAAGTAAGTTCACAGAAATATTGAGTTCGCCTTTTCAAATGATAGGTGTAACGCGAATGTTACCGTTGCACAGTGATTAACACATCAATGGTCAGCATGCGAGTGCTTAATCATTAAGAGTATGGTGTTGGCCTTACAAACCGCGAGAACAGATCGGATCAAACGAGTATTTGCAAGACATTTTCTCGTAAAACTGCCAATATACAAAATTCTTAACGTACCGGAGCGTGCTGCTGACCGCGACTGTCAGTGCACGTTTCAGCCACGATGTGTCTGAACAGGAACGTATCAACCTTTCAGGAAAACCAGCCGCAAACTTTTGAATGAAATTACTTTTTCGTCCCGGTGTCGACAATGATAGACATAATGTTTGTCAAAACATATAAATATACTAACGTTTATTAAATCGCCTTTCGATCAATTCTAATATACTCATTTAATGCACATTTTCTCCTGGGCCGTTTTATGTGAATTCAAGTATGAATGTTATTTGAGAGTAGAATGTTGCACCTTGTAATTTAAATGAAGTATGTATGCTATTTTTACAATAATCGAAATGTATGAGCTTGAGATATGTTGGAATATAGTAAACTGAATTCACCTGTAAATTTGACAGCACTGGTCGTGGAAGGAAGTGTCGGCAGTGAGTGCGATTGGTCGAGCTACGCGGCGCCTATGTGAAATAAGTTCACGAGTGGCGCAGGCTCAAGCTTTTCGAGCTTGCGAAAATCCATATCAAGCGACTGATCGCCGCCGATACATCCTTTAAATAAAACATTATAGGTTCCCCTCATGTATTTTCATGGTATCGTAATTAGCTAAATTGAATTTTCTAATTAAATGGAGTTTAGGTTCGGGGGGCGTACAAGAAAGTAGAAAAAAACAAGATTATGCTGATGACTGATAGCAAAATCCACGACCTAAGACACATGACTCTATCTTATATATACGTATGACGTTGATGTGAATAAATAATAATTCATAAAACATGATATATTGATACTACGGGATGTTTTAAATGCACGCAATAATGTTATTAAAATATTTCGTAGCGAATGTCTGTTATTTTATTACATTACACTTAAATTACATAAATGGTTAGATATTAAGTCTAATCATACTACGCTTATGTTCTAATGAAAGATGAATAAAAAATGTAATATAATTTCACCTGAAACTATTATGGACGGATCTGCTGAAAGCTCTTGTCTCAAAATAACCCTTTACCCTAATTAAAATCGAAATCACTTTCGGTGTTCGATACATTTCGTTCAATTGTACTATCAGTATCGGAATCCAAAATAGACTTTATCACGTCTTTCTTTTTCTTCGGTGGATCTGCTGATGTTGGTTCTTCATTATTTCCACTCTGATTCGGATCAGATTTCTCTTCTGATACCTGTTCTAATGCTTGATCCTTCGAGTCTTCTTGAATATTTTCGGGGTTTTGATTTTGCGTAAGTTCTTGTTCCTGCGCAACATTTGTTTGATTGGTGTCATAAGTAGCATTGTTATCGTACGCATAAGACTGATTTGGATCGTTGTCGTACGCTTGATTAGAATCATATTGCTGATCGTAATTATAATCATATTGCTGGTTTGGATCCTGCTCGTACTGCTGATTCGGGTCCTGTTCATATTGTTGATTCGGATCTTGTTCATATTGTTGATTCGGATCCTGTTCATACTGTTGATTCGGATCTTGTTCGTACTGCTGATTCGGATCCTGTTCGTACTGTTGATTTGGATCCTGTTCGTACTGCTGATTCGGATCCTGTTCGTATTGTTGATTCGGATCCTGTTCATATTGTTGATTCGGATCCTGTTCGTATTGTTGATTCGGATTCTGTTCGTATTGTTGATTCGGATCCTGTTCGTACTGTTGATTCGGATCCTGTTCATATTGTTGATTCGGATCCTGTTCATACTGTTGATTCGGATCCTGTTCATACTGTTGATTCGGATCCTGTTCATACTGCTGATTCGGATCCTGTTCGTACTGTTGATTTGGATCCTGTTCGTATTGTTGATTCGGATCCTGTTCGTACTGTTGATTCGGATCCTGTTCGTACGCATTAGGATCTGCTTCGTATTGCGAGTTCGGATCCTGTCCATATTGTGTGTTAGGATCTTGCGCGTATTGCGCATTAGGATCTTGTTCGTATTGGCCATCAACATTATCACTATATTGTTGATATTGTTCACCCATATAATCCCCGTGTTGTTCGCCTGATGCTTGAGCATAATCTTGACCAGAATATTCCTGATACTGCTGGTTTGGATTGCCTTCATATGGAACACCTTGCTCATATGCGTAATCCGGGTTTAATTCATCATACCTTTGATTAGGGTCTTGCACCTGATCTTGCTCTTTATTTAACTCTTCATTATATTCTTCAGGGGCGCTCTCTAATTTATTCTCTTCTGTTACCTGCGTCGGTTCAATCTGATTTATATTAACATCTCCATTATCTATTATTTTTTGCCCATCATCGAATGATTTAAGTTCTTCTTCCGGATGTAAATCAGCATTTTCTTCTGCATTTGTAATATTGCTTTCCTCATTTTCTACTTTGTTAGTTTGTAAATCTGCAGTTACGTTCGGTCGAGAATCGTCATTATTTATTTCACTTGAAGTATTCTCTACTGGATCCAGTTCTTCATTCTCTTGTTTTGACTCGGAAACTGGAGCTTTATTATCCGAAGTTATGTTCTCCATACTTGTATTTTCCACTTGCTCTTTTACTTCCGTTGTTGTGTTATCTACGCTACTTATTCCCTCCAAAACATCGCCATGTGTAACATTACTATCACTTGCTGTATTTGCTTCACTTATTTCTTGCGGTTTAATGAAATCATCAGCGTTCGTGACAATCGGATGAATTTCTTCAATTCGTTTCTTTCCATGATCAAAATCCCGTGGTTCAAATACTTCAGGTACATCAAACACATTTTGTTCAAGTTCTCCTTGTGCCCCTACTTGCAAATTATTGTCACCCTCAGCAAGATTAGTTTCTTTCACATTCTGCAACAAATTATCTGCTTTCCTCGGCTCTACTTCTTGCGATTTTAATGAAGCAACATAATCCTCTTGTTTTTCAACTATATCTTCTTCGCGTAATCTCGTCTCGTGGGTATTATCTAAGTCAGCTAATTTCTGTTTCTCGAGTTTCTCCGCATATCGAAGTTCATCTAATTTTGGCTGGCGTAGCGAAATATCGCTGCTAATTCCGTCTTTCGCAACCTCGGCTGATGGTTCGTGTCCTTCGTTCATACTTGACAGTACTACATGCCTTCTTTCCAAAACTGGCGCAGAACTCTTAGTCACTTGAGTCAATTCAACATTTCTATTTTCGAGTACTGGTTGTTTTTCTGAGTGCTTGACGTCGTTTAATTCCACACCGCTTGATGCGAGATCGCTGGCCAATGCCAACACTTTTTCCACTTCCTCAGGGAATTGCTCATCTTTCTGCTTATTTTCTGTGGGAAGATCCAAATCATCGTCCGATAACGTCACATTTAGTAGATCACCGCTTGTATTCTGTTCATGGTCCAGTTCTTCCAAACTTTGCATATCAAGTTCACGATGGAGATTTCGAATTTTTCCAATATACCTATCTAACTCGTTCTCCAATGTCATCGTCGTTTTTCCTTCATCACCCACCGATGAAATTTGTTTACTAAATGTTGACAATTTTTGCGGAGTTTTTCTAGTATACAGGTATTTTGAAACAAAACGATCGTTTTTGTTGATCATATCATCAATGTCAGTGCTAGTTAATGATCGAGCAGGGATTTCGCCAGCAGATCTTCGAAGATTTTCAGAATTTTCCAATGAGTAATCTAAGAATCTTGGAAGTGGACCAACTTGTTTGATATTACTCGAGGGTGCGTTCAACAGTGTCACTTTTGATACATGTGTGTCCGTATTCATTAAAGGAAATCTAAGCGCCGGTGACATTATGTCATCGTTATTTCTTATTTCCGGCATCACGTTATCTCTGTGATATTGAAGAGTCTTCGGACCAGAAGAGGGATGAAAATATTGCTGCGCAATTGGGCTGGCCATTTCACTTTGTGATATATTTGCTTCGGTAGGTTTGTGAGTTACGATGCGTGGCGTCGTTTGGATTCCTTTCACCCGTCCCGTTGACGACTTATTAAATTGTAAAACTTGCTGATTTAACGTGGGAGCTTGTGGCGCTGAAAATGTCACACATTGAGCGTGGGAATTTGGATTGGATTGAAAATCTTGGCATAAGTTTCTTGTATCAGAATTGTTACCGGGAAGTGCTTGTACATTCTGGAAAGTTTGGGGTGAAAATTGTTGCGGAGGTGGAAGATATGTGACCGGACTTTGTTGAATGGCCGGAGAAGTGACCTGCATTTGTGGAATATTATGACATTGGTAATTAATTTGACCATAATTTATGTTAGAGGGAGTATGCAGTGATACCGGTTCTAATGTTCTGGGGTTATTGTAAGAGATGTCTCGAACTGGTTCACTGGTTGTAGGGAGGGGCACTGATTGGTTTGATTGGTAATTTGGTTGAAAGATTTGCGATGATGACAGGTTTTTTATTTCTGAAGATGCCATATTCCCATGTCCGGCGACTGCGCTTCTTTTCCAAAATCTATCTTCATTTTGACTTGCAATTCCACTGTCGCCCGTAATGCTTCCAGGAAGTCCCCGGTTCGCGTAAACCCGAAGTAAATAAGCTTCATACTGCTTCTAAAAAAACATTGGAAGACATATCTTTAAAAAATACGTAAATCTGAATTACGCAAATTTAAAAAATCCCTCATTTTAAATAAATGTTGCTTTGATATCTAATAATAAATCAAATCCAAGCATCAATATAAGTTCACGAAAAAATATGTTCTTTATTATAGATCATATAAAATTCTACGTTTTATGGCCACCATCGATTTACGAGAACACATTAATTTAAGAAACGTTTGAATAAAACAGAAAAGGAGTTTACTAAATATTTGCCGTGCACGCGAAGATGATACGAACGAATATTCAGTAATGACTTAAGAAAAGCGAGTAAACTCACTCTAAGAACGTTGAGTCTCTCTGTTTTTGCCGTCATTAACGAAAGGCTGCTATCAACTCTATCCAGAGTTCCAAGAAGTTTGTGATTCCTTTCATCCCTCGTACGTTGTTCCTCTAAAAATTCTATATACCTCAATCGCAATCGATTTATGCAAGCATCGTGCCTGGAAATATAAAAAATAAAATATTCATATTTCCCCAACTCTTCTCATTTCTTTTTTAATCCACTGATATATTATTCGTGAACTGTAACCGTAAAGGGGGGTAGTAGAATTGAACTTAAACCGCGCGTGTCTAAATTTATGCTGGTTCATTGGTGGCCGGGACGATCGAAGAACATTTCGTGACATTGAGGAAAGGTCACGACCCGATCGTAATTACAAATGTAGTACAGTACGGTAGGCATATCAAAATACAACACGCACATTGAAATGCCAAATTAAACGAACACCCGTGTAAGTTCCACCCTATTACGATCGATGGCCCGCCCGAAGGCTAAACACGTTTCAGAACATAAACAGTGAACAGTGGAATTCATAGCCCCCGTGATTTCAAATAAATTGCGCGACACAGAGGTTATCCCCGTCTATTGATTGCAAAATTCCTGAAAACCGGGTCGCCCAGCAAATCGATGTAGAATATCGCATGTTCCTTTCCTTTATTATTCAATTCAATAGATGTAGAATCAATTTTATGGAATGCTTAATAATAGAACCGTAATGTGCAATAACGTTCATCCCCTAATCTTGGGGTGTCTTCTAAAAAATATTCCTTTTTAAAATATACAGCTCTTACATTCCGAATTAACTATTCCGAATATTCTATTATATATTATTATGTAATTGATGGAATAAAAAAGCATTTTGTTTGAATCTCACCTACTACGCGTTTCCTGTAGGAGTGCTTTAAATCTCTCTTCTAATCTTATCCTTTCTTTTTCGCTGAAATAGTGAGGAGTAAGTATAAATATAAATGATATACTTTGACCTTGACAGTGATACAAACTACTTATGTAATACTCATAGTACTTTTCCGAATGAGATTATTAAACTTGCCTTTTTTGCAACTTTTCCTGAAGCTCCAGCATTTTCTTGTAATAATCATAGCCCTCGTAAAGCGATGCCATAATCTCAATTTTAAATTAATCGTCACAGCAGACGATTATATCGCTTTTCGATCGTAAGCGTACGAAAAACAGCGCGCGATGATTCTTTTCAAATTACAATTACGAAAGTTACAGTACTTTGTAATCATTATAAGCTACAAATATTAAATTAACACAATTCATTAAAAATAAGTTTTCATGTTATAATCGAAATATATTAACACTGGAACTACCAAGGGGGTGAAAATGACTTGTCTGCCATTTTTAGTTAAATTATTCGAATATACCAGGGCAAATTGTCTCAGATATTATATAATTTTATTTCATATACATAACCAGAATAATTGAATTAATTAATTAACTTAAATCCTCCACCCACAATTTATATATAAATAAATCTGTATGTATAACTGGTATATGTTCGGTAGTTCTAGCGTTAATAAATGCATCTTCATCGTGAAGAGGAAGAAACGGCGCAAGTACTTTAATAAAAGTTCACCGGCGCGAACTGTTATTAACTTCAATTAAATTACCTCTGTTAATGAATGACGAAACATAATAGCAAACTTGATATTGTTCCGGAAAATCGGTAATATTAACCTCGGTAAAAGAACGATCCTTCATCGTTCCAACGCGAAGGGCAACTGTCGCATTGGACGTCGCGCATCGATGAAATCGGGGGTGTTTTACCAGGTAAACACGCAGGTGTTTGGTCCCTACTCCTCCACCGTCTGATATAAACTAGGGTTCAATGATATATCTATATACGACGGAAACTTCCAGCGGAATTTTTATAACGACGTAGATAGCTCGAAAAAAATGTGATTCGTCGGTAGAAGAGCGCCATAAATATCGGCTTATTAAATTATGAACAAAGTCTTTCGAAACTTTATTTCCCGACTTATATCGCTCGAACTTTGATGTATAGTAAATAGTCTTCAATATTCACTCCAAACTTGAAGCACAGAAATTTTAGATAATAATATTTTTGCAATTTCTTGTGTACAATTAATGATTGAACACAATAATGTTATGACATAATGTTATATAGATTTATATTAATGGCTGAAGACCAAATGTTTATATCATACAGAGAAAAACTAAAAATATCGATTTTTCATATAAACATATTATGAATAAAAAAATGTATAATAATAATGGATTTTATGGCAAACATTATATGTTCCAAACTTTACCTTTGACAACTATACATGTGTGAGGAGCAGAATAGGAAGACAGACATTTTATGTATACTGAAATCATATATCTCATGTATCAATTCAATTAAGTACTTGCAAATGTTAATATATCCTACATGTATTCTATATATTTTATATCAAGAGAACCTATCAAATATTTAAGAATGCACCAAGTTTATATAAATATCTACTCTACATTGAAGTTTTGTATTACATTGATTCAAATTTTACACACTTTCCTGTGTTTGTTTGACATATACTGCATGTAAATGTTCAACTGCCTCTGGAGTGGTTGCAGTAGCCATGTACAATGTGTGTTCCAAACAGTCTCCGACAAGTTTGAATTCTCTTTGAAGCTGTAAAAGAGATATGCAAATATGTCTGAAATTATTTTCTATTTTATGCAAGTTATATACCTCTGTAACTGCCGGTGGCTTTGTTCCTTCAGTTTGCCTTAATATCCCAGTAGTTTTCAAATTAACAGCTTTGTCACAAATAACACCTTCTTCGACAGTTGTCAGGCCAAAATTGTGTGCTAATACTAAAGATACTTTATTTGTTCCTGGGATTACTTTCAAGAATCCTACTTCACGATGCATAGGCCTTTTTGCTTCGGGATGCCAACTTTGTGCTAAATAGTTTAACATCGGTTGACCAATGGAAGTAAATGTGATTTCATCACAGTAATTGAATGGTTTAATTGTTGGAAACTTTCCATGGCCAACACCTTCTGTTTTCCAAGTACCTTCCAACCAAGCAAGTGATTTCAGTGCTTCATGCATTGGTAGACGATTCATTGCTGTAATAAAATGCTTTTAGTGTTGGAAACAAGCATAATTTGGAAAATACCTGCATCAGTAGTTCTTACTTACTGCTAAAATGTATATTCAGAATGCAAAACAATTTGAAATATATATTCTAAACAATGTTTCTTGCGTTTTATTGTTCCTTATCACTCGCGCCCCGGTATTCTACCACAAAATAAGAGAATGTAGACAAGTTTCCTGTATTATTATATAACTTGTAATGAAACACTTTAATATTGTAATGAATATTTTTTATTTATACAAGTACAATAAATATTCTAATTGAGAAACATGCGTTTTACAAAGTCTAACTCGCAAACAGTTGACCGTTTTTCTCAATCACCCCCGGGTTTTAAAAAATTAAATTCTAGAAAGTAAGGGTCTTTCTTGTCATTTGAACAAGATTTCTGGCGTAAGTATACAAGTTAGACAGTCTGCATTTATTGCAAAATATTCTGTGGTCTTTTGCCAATAAAATGATATGAATTACATTTGCAATATGAATTTGCAAATATGTTTAAAAAATAATTACAGTTGGCGAGGCACGCTCGGCGCGCTCGTTTTTCTAGAGTCTTTTCAAATTTCCATAAAAACTGGGCCCTTGACGAGGATTCCAATTGCTCTACGTGATAGAGCGGTCATTTTTCTTTGGAAAACACTAAAAAAAATACAAAACGGACTTTGATATCGTAAATAAAATCCAAAAAGCCAAAGAAGTCGTGGAAGTCACGGTTTGTCAGGAGGGGTTTTTAATCAATGTTTAAACGTATTACTTTTAATTCCTTCATTTACGGAAATATTGGCAGCAAAACTTTCTTCGTTAAAAAACAAACAACTTTTGTTCAAACATTCTTTTTTTATCTGCTCTAGTAATCGAAATATTTAAAGAAAACTTTTTGTGTTTTCATTTGTAAGACACCCTATATAAGGGCGAATTCATGGGAAGAAAAAATGCCGTCCATCTAGCGGCGGAAAGCTGGAACTAAATTTGCTATTCTCCCTCTAAGAGTGGTCCTCGGTAAGGGCGAAATTCATGGGCAGAAAAAATGCCGTCCATCTAGCGGCAGAAGGGTGGAACTAAGATTGCTTTTCCTCCCTATCAGGGTGCCTCGGTAAGGGCGAAATTCATGGGCAAAAAAAATGTCGTCCATCTAGCGGAGAAAGGAGGGAACTACACTGCAACTATTTCCTGTCATAGGAGCGGAGCGCCGAGTTTAGTTACACCCTACCACCGCTAGATGGACGACATTTTTTTTGCCCATGAATTTTGTCCTTACCGAGGACCACTCTTAGAGGGAGAATAGCAAATTTAGTTCCACCTTTCCTCCGTTAGATGGGCGGCGATTTTTCTGCAGATGATTTTGGCCTTATATAGAGTGTCTCACAAATAAAAACGTAAAAAGTTTTCTTTAAATATCTCGGTTATTAGAGCAGATAGAAACAACATGTTTGAACAAAAATCATTTGTTGTTTAACTAGGAAGCTATTTGTACAGGTGGAATTGATTTCCTTGAAATTTTGAAAACAGTCTTGAAAAATGATCGCGCGGAGCGTGTCTCGCCAATTTTAACTAATGTTTAAACATATTTGCAAATGTATTTTTAAAATGTAATTCATATCTTTTTACTCGCAAAAGTCCACAGAATTTTTTGCAATGAATGATGATTGTCTAACTTTTATACTTACGTCACAATATTTATGCAAATTTGAAAAGAGTCTCGGAAAATGATCGCGCGGAGCAGGTCTCGCCAATTTTAACTAATGTTTAAATATATTTGCAAATTTATATTGCAAATGTAATTTACATCATTTTATTCACAAAAGTCCACAGAATTTGTTACAACAAATGAATACTCTCCAACTTTTTTATTTACGTCACAAATCAGGTTCAAATGACAAAAAAGACCTGTTTTTCTAGAATTGATTTATTTTAAAACCGAGGATGACGCTGAAAAAGGGTTTGATGATTCGTTTTTGACGCACCAAAATCTATAAAAATCGTCTGTTTGTTGTTACAATTTTTAATTTGTGCTGGACAGTGTTATTAAGCGTAGTTTTTATTTGAAATAACCGGGTGTTGAAAATATAACATGGCGTTTCTGAGCCTAAAATTTAAGTGATTGCGAAGCTCTTTAATTGGACATAAAACTCTAATGATTTATATACGTTAAGTGAAGTCTGTCAATAGATCTATTAATAAAAATGTATAACAATTCCAATTTTTAAAGTATACTAATTATAGGGAATTTCTTTAATTTATCTTCATTGAATTCCGATTCATATGGTCCATCGTAAGTTGCGCTATACTCTTATGACACAATACCTAATTAATATTCAAACACATCATACCGTATAAAGTAATTTTGTTCGTATGACCTTATAATTCTTGGGATTAATTTATAAGCATTAAACTATAAAAAAGGGGCTATCTCTGATCAGTTTTACATGAGTCTTAATAAGCGTTTCAAAACTGCTCCGAATGTTTTATACATCATAATTGAATTCTTTCGAGACTTACTAATATAATATTACCAAATCAATGTTCAGTGTTACGTTGGAAATTGTTAAATATATTGTTAATTCCTTCCGTGTTAAAACCGGTTAAGAAATTTGAAACTGACAATTGAACTTATTGCCCTCAGGCAGTAGCAAACATGTCTGTGTCTTAAAAAATAACATTTTTTCCAACGAATTCTATATATGTCTGTACCATTTACATAAGATTTTAATCACTGCGTTTTTCACGAATAGAGGTGTATTTAAACAGAAGAATTATGGCTGTTTCAATAAACGAAATTTGTGAGAATACCAAATTGGCCCGTGAAATGGCATTGACAGGAAATTATGACACCTCTGGAGTTTATTATCAAGGTGTTGTACAACAGATACACAGATTGCTGGCTAGCATTGCTGATGCTACAAGAAAAGCTAAGTGGCAACTTGTACAACAACAGATTGTACAGGAGTTTGAGAAAGTAAAAGCAACATCAAATACATTGCAACTTTTCAAAGTTGACACCCACACAGAGAGATTATTAGGTATTGCTGTTTCTCTGTTAAAACCAGAACTACCAAATATGTTACTAATAAATTATGCCTGAAGGATTGAAATTAATCCATAGGTTCAATTAATTGCATTATGTGTATAATATCTCAAACAATGCACTATGGGATATTCAAATAATTAACTAAACATGGGAGACCAAGCATTTTGATACCTTTGGTAGTTCTAGTGTTAAAGAAATATGATGAGAATATATGATAACAAGATATACATTGAATATTTTTAGGAACTTCTTGTCTACCTTTTGAAGAACCTACAAGAGATCCAACATTGTGGGCTTACAATAATTCAGATTCCTCATGGAATCAAAATATGACAAGAGATCCTGATGTTTGGCCACCTCTTACACCTGCTGAGCAAAAGTATAAAACAAACTTCATTTATCTATTTACATATCATTAATTATTGAAGACAAAACTGTGGAGACTCTCAAAAGAAAATATATGAAAATGAGAGTCTGGGATATTACATAACTTTTTTAAGAAGGATACTTTCCAGAAATGTTAGACCACAGAAAAACCAGCAGAAGCTACAAAACCGCACAAATATAAGGAAATCTGTTGCTGCTGGGAAAAAACCTGATACTAAGCCAACCATTAAAAAAGATGAGAGAAAATTATCAAAGAAAGAAGATTCCAACAAAGTGGGTTTTTTTATTCCTTATATCATTCTATAGCAATTTTTAACATACTAATATTTTATAGGATACAGAAAAAGATATGGAAGTAGAAGAACGTAAATTTGAGCCATCTGGCAATGATAGAGATTTGGTAGATTTATTAGGTAAATTATACATATTCTTTAAAACACAAATTAAAGTGTTATATTTGTTAAAAATGCTTTGCATCTTCATAAATTGCAGAAAGAGATATTGTTCAAAAAAATCCAAACATCCATTGGGATGATATAGCTGATTTACATGAAGCAAAGAGATTGTTAGAGGAAGCTGTTGTCCTACCAATGTGGATGCCAGATTTTTTCAAAGTATATACATAATATATCCATATTTTGAATGATTTAAAAATTCCCTCATATAAAATACAATTGACATTATTAGGGAATCCGTCGACCATGGAAAGGAGTACTTATGGTTGGACCACCAGGAACTGGGAAAACTATGCTTGCAAAAGCAGTGGCAACAGAATGTGGAACAACATTCTTTAATGTATCATCATCTACTTTAACATCAAAATATAGAGGAGAATCAGAGAAGCTAGTCCGTCTTTTGTTTGAAATGGTAATTAATCTTGTTCTTGTTCTCAAATTATTTCTGCTGATAACACACACATTTTATATACATCTATGCAGGCCAGATTTTATGCACCTAGTACAATCTTCATAGATGAAATCGATTCATTGTGCTCTAGAAGAGGATCTGAGTCAGAGCATGAAGCTTCACGTAGAGTAAAATCAGAACTTCTTGTTCAAATGGATGGAATAAGTTCAAACAGGTCTAATATTAATATTTATTGAATAGCGTTTAAATATGACGGAAATATATATGAACGATATTCTATCTTTAGTGAAGATCCAAGGAAAGTTGTAATGGTGTTAGCTGCAACAAATTTCCCATGGGATATAGATGAAGCCCTTAGAAGACGTTTGGAAAAACGTATTTACATTCCATTACCGAATCGTACGTTTTTTGGCTACCGCAATTATTCCACTTTAGGTATACATAAATAATTTCACAGTAATATCTTTTATAGACGAAGGTAGAGAGGCTTTATTGAGAATTAATTTACGCGAAGTTAAAGTGGATTTGTCAGTTAACTTGGCCGATATCGCGAGAAAACTTGAAGGATATTCTGGTGCGGATATAACGAATGTTTGCAGGTAAACAAATGTTATGTTGACATTCTTATATTGTATCCGCGATGTTGATTTTTTTATAATATACTTGTATTTGTGTAACAGGGATGCTTCTATGATGTCGATGCGGAAAAAAATCGCGGGTTTAAAACCAGATCAAATAAGACAGCTACCGAAGGAGGAACTAGATTTACCAGTATCTGCCGCCGATTTCGATGAAGCCGTCGAGAGATGTAACAAGAGTGTTTCCCAGGAGGATTTAGAAAAATATGAAAAGTGGATGAGCGAATTTGGTTCATCTTGATATCATTGTATAAAGAAAGAGTAATGAATTTTTATTGTCATTGACTCATCCTAACTAATGTATGTAATTGAACATTAAGCTATGAAAGTTTGGCATAGAGGTCATTTTAAATTGGTCTGCATTTGAACAGGATTTTGTATATGCTACATTTATGAATCTGTAAAAATCAAATGAAGTAATAAGACTGTAATATACTAAGTATTTACAAAACAATCTAGAATAAAATCTGAAATATACTAGTACAACATATTTATAATGTAATAAATCACAGGGTGAAAATTGTCCTCATTGATACTATTTACAGCACAAAATAAATATGTGTACACTTTTTAAAAAATATACTTCGTCATTTTTTCCTCAATATAACTGTATTTAATAAATTATTTCTATTTTGTAAATGTTACTAGTGAGAGCATATAAAATTACAAAGTTTTTGGAGCACAGCCTTCACTTCTCAACCGTTTGGTTTCATCATCAACTTTTTTAGACTCTTTTGGTGCTTTATAATTTTCCACATGATCTACTCTTAATATCCTGCCTAATACCTATAAGATACAAAGAATATAAATAATTTAAACAAATTCCTATTAGAACTAATACATTCAAAATGCACATTAAATAATAGCTCTCAATAGTTTGAGGCCAATGTGATAATATTTTTACCTTGGTCCCATTAAAATTGTCAACAGCTAATATGGTACTTCTCTGATCCTCATAACATAAAAAAGCATACCCTTTTGATTTACCTGTATCTTTATCACGGACTAAGTTTATGTTTACTGCCTCACCATATCTGTAACAATATATTTTTATGACCTAATGGTTAAAAAACCACCATACTTTTGCAATACATTTATTAAGATCCAAAGTTAAAAATGCAGTAAGTTTATTTAAGTTCATAACTTAAAAATAAGCAGGTGTTTGTTTACATACTGGGAAAAGATGGTGATAATGTCACCTTCTGTTAAATCATATGGTAGGCCACCAATAAAAATCCAAGCACTGCTTTTATATTGATCATGCCAAGATGATTTTCTATTACTCGTTAATTCTTGTTCAGCAAGTTTTGTGATATTTTTTACGTTCCTAAAAGATTGTCAAATTTAACCTTATCAACGTCCAACCAAATACTCACTGAACATAGGGCCATTAAACGAATTCTTACGTTAAAGGATTCATTATTTGTTATAATGAAAGTATTAACATGAAAATGATATTAATTATAATTTATTATTTAGATATTTCCACATAGTATGCGCGAATAGGACGATTTGTATACATCAACGATCTGCTTGCTGTGCACTCAGCTTCATAGAATGCGCTTTGCACAATTCACTTATTGTTCAGTCATCAAATATTTTTTTGCGGAGTTCAAAAAATAGATTTATAACGTAATTTGATGTATTAATGAAACATATAAAATTACACAAACTGTTTTATTGTGATAAGATATGTTTTAATCTACGTATATATTATGATCCCAGAGTAGTGTTGGAATAGGAAACACAATAACAACATTCCTTGCAAATGCATTCGTAACTACTTGTTGTGCATTTTCAAAAGACTGTGATATCATTAAATATATTAGTTAAGTGTAAATATACAATACGTGCAATAAATAATTGGGATTAATGTGTATCTGAATCCCATGTAATTATAAACTTTTTATGCAATCCACAAAAATATATATATATACTGGAAAAGTATTACTGACAAAATCTCAGTGAAAGTACAAAATGGTATTTTCAACAAGAATGTTGCATAAAACCAACAAGATTTCTTATTACTACCACAATTTTTTTGTGGTATCTCTATTACTGTTCACATTATTTATTATAATAATGTCTGCATACCACATCCTGAAATTTGGAACTAACCAGAAACATTCAGTATATGAGGCTGTAACACTGAATGATATAAACTCTTTACCTATGCAAGTATTAAGTGCAGATTCACCTACAGCAGATGCTACTAATTTATCATGCACCTTCTTTGGATGTTTTAATGTTTATCGCTGTGGTAGTCAAGGAAATAAACTGCTAGTATATGTTTATCCACCAAAGATTTATCTGGATGCTATGGACAGGCCCATTACAAGTCAAATCACAAAAGAATTTTATCAGATATTGAATACAGTTATTACAAGTAAATTTTATACACCTAATCCATATGAAGCATGTTTATTCATTCCTTCTATTGACACTCTGAATCAAAATAGATTAAAACTACAAGAAGTATCTCAAGCTCTCAGAACATTACCTTTGTAAGTCCAACTATATATTTATTAATATTTAGCAAATTACTATGTGCCTTACAATTCATGCTTTTAATCAATTGTCTTGATTTCTTAAAATGTTTTTAGTTGGAATAATGGAGAGAATCATCTTATATTTAATATGGTCCCTGGAACTGTACCAGACTATAATACAGTTATTGATATACCAGTTGGTAGAGCAATAATTGCTGGTGCAGGTTTATCTTCCCTAACATACAGGACAGGTTTTGATATTAGTTTACCAGTATACAGTTCTCTTGTCAATAATCTGAGGCCTGTTTTCAATAATACAAGGTACCACCACATTTTCTAAGCTTCTTATATCAACTAATAATTGTTGATATACATTTGTTTTAGACCATGGCTAGTTGTTTCATCTCAAGTTAATATTAACTCTGCCTTTGAGCAAGATGTTTTGGAAGTTAAGACTGCTTCTCCTAAAGATATTCTAGTTCTTGGCCCTTGCTTGCAATATAATCCCATGAATAGTACAATTAGATGTGTTGGAGAAGATGTACATAAGTATCCTGATATACTTCAAGTATATAATATGATTACTTAAATCTGTACTTCTAGGTTTTGACTATAATAATTAATAATTTCAACAATTTATATTTCTAGACAGCAACATTTTGTTTAGTAATACGTGGTGCAAGACTTGGCCAAAGCATACTTTTAGAGTCTATGGCAGCTGGTTGTATACCTGTAATTATTGCAGATTCTCTTGTTATGCCTTACTATGGTATAATTGATTGGAGCAGGTATAATTTTTTATTGCTCATATATTTTTTGTAGAAAGTATTACTCAAGGCATTAATTTTTAGAGCCGCGATATTTATACGCGAGGTCGATGTTTTATTAATAATACCCACTTTGAAGAAAATCTCACAGCAAAGAATTGTGGAATTGCAAATGCAAGGAGCATGGCTTTACGAAAGATATTTTCAGTCGATAGAAAAAATTACGGAAACTACTTTCGAGATACTCGCGGACCGAGTTTTTCCACATTTAGCTAGAGATTATACATATTGGAATATACGTCCACATGAGGTAAATAACAAGACCAATATTAGAAATTTAGTAAGATTTTTAAAACCGAAAAAATAATGCGGTTCTGATTTAAATACACAGGGCAATACCTCACCACTTTTTTTACCAATAACTGCTCCAAAAACTCGAGGATTTACTGCAGTGATATTAACATATGACAGATTGGAATTATTGTTCCTCTTAATTAACAAACTTGTTAAAGTACCTAGTTTGTCTAAAGTCTTGGTCATTTGGAATAATCAACATAAAGATCCACCACATTGTAAGACTTAGTGGTAGCTTTCATTATAAACATAGTTTGTTACTTGCTTATATTATTACTAAACATTAATGTTTGACAGCATCTAGATGGCCAAAGTTGAGTAAACCTCTGAAAGTTATACAAACAAAGGAAAATAAATTATCTAACAGATTTTACCCGTATGATGAAATTGAAACGGAAGCGGTACTCTCGATAGATGACGATATTATAATGTTAACTGAAGATGAAGTGGAATTTGCTTACGAGGTTGGATTAGATTTAATTAATAATTTAGAAGAAGACATTCTCGCGATGGATGAGTTAATCTTTCTATATGGATTAATATAGGTTTGGAGAGAATTCCCTGATAGAATAGTTGGCTTCCCGTCACGTATTCATACTTGGGATAATGGAACTAACTGTTGGAAATATGAAAGTGAATGGACTAATAGCATTTCAATGGTACTAACTGGAGCCGCATTTCATCATAAAGTAAAGAAAATACTGCATTATTGTTTTCTTTCTAATTTCGTAAAACCGTAATTTTTTGTTTCAGATTTAATATTATAATCCGTGAAATCCGTACGCCAAAGTCCCTCTACATACTCGGACCTCCTCTCCCGATAATCCTAATGAACCCTATGGGGAAAAATACAAGAACCATTACTCCATTTATGAATGAAGAAATAGTTTCTTTTCAACAATTTTAGAACAATATTTCTGACCTTTCTTTGGTGTTTCTACTGCGTTCTATTTATTTGAAATATGTATTAAATTGATTAATTTCAATAATTTCAATCAGAGCTGTAGAAATACCGAAGATTTTTTTAAGTTCTATTTTTAATTGATTTTCCGTACAATTAGAATCATCGATGTTTACTAAAACAATTTAATACATATTTCAGTATTGGAGTTATATGTACACCACTGCTATGCCAGGCGATATAAAAGAATGGGTCGATGAACATATGAATTGCGAAGATATAGCTATGAATTTTTTGGTAGCAAATGTCACGGGAAAATCACCGATCAAAGTATTGTCACATTTATATTAAATTTGTATTATTAAAAATAATTAGATATACTAAAAATATTATCTTACAGGTAACACCAAAGAAGAAGTTTCGATGTCCAGAATGCACGAACACCGAAATGCTCTCCGCGGATTTAACTCATATGGTAGAACGTACACAATGCATAAATAAATTTTCTTCCATTTACGGCGCTATGCCACTACAATCAGTTGAGTTTCGTGCAGATCCAGTTCTGTTCAAAGATGTATTTCCTGAAAAGCTCAAAAGATTTAATGACATTGGAAGTTTATAAGTAGTAGCACGCATTTTCTGCTATTAGTAGTGTTGTCGAAAAAAGTAAATCAAAGTTATTATACGGGGTAAAACAAGCATGACAAAAAACTACAAAGGATTAATTTTAATTTATTTTACTTATGTTATCATAATAATGTTGTCAAATGTAGCAAAATATATGTACATACTTTGTATCATAAAGATCTGTTTTGGGCAGTGCTATGTAATTTTTTAAGAAATTTTATAATACTAAATAAACGATGTAAGTTATCTTGTAATAAAACTTCTCTATTGTTTTGCACATTATTTTATGATATTCTTTGCTGAAAAAGTTTTACAACCATTAGCAAGCTAGTTCTTCGTTTTCTCCGGCTTCGATAAGTTTGAAGCAAATGCCTTCAACCACTGCCTTCTTACCGACTTCGTGTGGCGATAAAACACACATATGACTCTACAAAAGTTTAAACAATTATTTATCTGTATGATATTAATGTAATTATAAAAAATATATATACCGTCGCTGTACGTTCGTGGGTATTCATGTAGCCTATAATCATTGAATTCGTGGAATGACTCCATAGGAAATCTCCTACACCTTCTTCAGGGCTATATTGTACTGCAATAACGCCACCGAGTTTTTGTTCAAGTCCATGAAGAAATCTCGACTCTACAATAAAAAAAACGCAATCACTATCTGCCCACCAAGATTGTTTCTTCCGATCTTATTTAACTTCCTTGTAGGCGGATTATTTTAACAATAAAGTAGTTACGGGTTTTCACCGATAAAGTTAGCTTTCATGACTTCATGTAAGCTAGTTGTTGGACATGAGGTATTTGCGATTGCTTCCGCGACTGTTCGCGCGAGCGAAGTGCGAATAAGATGTTCCCCACACCCAGATGTGCTTGCACCTACTGAACACTTATCCTTATATGCCCAAGCACCACAACCCCATACACCAGCCTGGTGTTAAAAAGGCAATTAAAAATAAGATGAAGGACATATAACAATTTTATTACAGATGTGTATACCTGTCCTACTCTTCCTGGATATTTCAAAATGATACCCCCACTAGAACAGACAGAAGCAATATTCCCATGTTTGTCAACACATATTGCTCCCACAGTATCCAATCTTTGTTTTGTATGCTGTAAGGAAGTAAATTATTTCAAGCCTACAACATTGGAAATGTAAAAACAGAAATTTTTTCCAGGATTATACCTTTTGAAATTCCACACCATTATCTTCCATTTCTCTTTTGTACCTTTTGTATACCTTGTGTGCTTTGACTAGAATTGTATAATTTATAATGTCAGACTAGAATTTATTAAAGATTCTTAGTTGTAATCAAAGTTTCTTTTAAACAGACCTGATATTAATTGTTCAGGAGGTAATATTTCTATACCCATTTCTTGGGCCCAAACATGTGCTCCATTCCCAACTAAAAAGCTAATTTACAGCATGATCTAAACTACTATCTTAGCTTTTAAAACTTGAATAGTAAAATAAAAGTATTTCCTGGGATATACCTTGGTGGAATTCTTCCATAAGCTCTTTTAATAGACTGTTGTTCACACAATCTCTTTGCCAAAATTACAGGATTCTTTATTCCACTAACTGCCCCAATGGCACCAAATTGCAATGTAGTACCATCCATAACACTGGCATCGCATTCTACTGTTCCATCTAAGGTAAGATTAGAACCAAAGCCAGCATTTGTTAAAGGTGAATCCTCTAATATAATAGCTGATTCTACAACTGCATCCAATGAGCTGTTACCAGCTCTTAGTGCTCTTACACCCTACAATGTTACATGAAAAACTCAATGATGATAATATTGGAATTATAGGTTTTTGTAGAAGATAGGAAGAAATTCTTACTGCTTTGCATGCATCACGGCATAACTTCTGATATTTTTCCTTGAGCAGGTTTGAATGCTGTCCAGCACCTATTGTTTTGTAAAAATGAGGGATGTAAAATTAGAATGTATGAGTAGTGTTTATATCAAAATACAACATACCCACGTGTACAGCAACAAATCCATGATTAACATTACTCATCAGATTCAAGTAATATAAATTATTATGTAGTATATATATATGTATGACTTGATTTATTTTATTTAAACTTAGCAAAATCTCTAGGCTATCAGTTTTGCATTAAGTTCACCTGCTACCTTATATGAAACACTATCTAAATAATATATAAATGTGTTGTTTCTGTTAATAAGATATAATATACATATATTACACTACTATTTCAATGTGATATACATATAAATATTTAATATTTAAGGCAGAAAAGATCAGAAAAGGTATATCAAGCACTTTGGCATCAGAAAATTTGAGAAGTTGTAAGATCAAATAGAACTCGCGCATGCGTCCATTTTTCTCTATATCTGCTTAATGCAAGTTGGATCTTATCTATAATAATTAAAGTATATACACTGTGTGCATCTCTGTTAAACTCAGTGTTAAGGTATTGCTAAATAATAGATAGATGTTTGTTAAATTTCATACAAGTCACAAGAATTAATATGCAATTCCTTTATCACTTGTATGAATTTTCTGCAAGTGAAGTATATAGTTCTTAGGGCTGACACTAAACGGCGTAAAGGTTTTTTTTCCCATAAAATACGCGGGAGTTGTCAATCTGCACTGTGCAATAAATAACCAATGGAAGTGTATGTGCACTTCATTATTGGCTATGTTTAAATTTCCATGTAACACTGAAACCGACAAGTACGATTCTTCACATTTTCATGGTATAATTCAATAAATATAATACCGGCTACCCTTAGTGCAAGATTAACATATTCTCCAAAATTTATCTATCCTCTTGGTAAATATTTACAATTTCTTGTTTATATCAGAACTAGGATTCTATTTCATAATAAATTTATATATTAACATAATGTCTGATTTCGCACTAAAATATGCTAAGTGCTACTATAATATTACTACAATCATACTTCTAGGTTACACGGAACCTACCGAGTCGCAATTTTAAAACAGTGGTGTAAACATAATTTCTTCATATTCTGGTACTTAACTGTTAATATGTTTAAAACGTGAGTATCTATCATTTTCTAATTAAGAATTATTAAATGCATTGGTTTTCATAAATTTGTATGTTTCTTGAAAATGTTTAGGTATACTTGAGTAATTAAGAAGCAAATACATTTTACAACTCACTGGATGGCCTTATCAAACAAGGGTGTTTGGACTGTGTGCCGCAAGAATTTGATTTCTACTTACAACCATGATTATGTTCGATTTTTTAAAGAAACTATTTGGGTGGGCAGATGAAACACCTAGGAAACGAAGGGCTGTTTCATTTAGTGCTGAAAACGATTTTGTAACTCCCAAAAAACATCGGTGTGATTATAATACAGCCAACGTGGAGAAAGAAGTATATGAAATTGATGAAGATAGTGACAGCGATGAAGTGGAGTTAATTGCTGAACAAAAATATTCCCCTATTGGTTCATCTACTAGATTGAATGGCAGCTGCACAGACAGAGATAAGTCATATACATTTTGTTCAGCACAGCAGATGGCATCATCTTCCAAACAATCTCCAGTCTGTCATCCTAAATCAGATATGGGTTACTGTACAAATAAGACTTCAAGAATGCAAAATACAGAAGCAGATTTTATCTATCCTACTTTAGCTAAAACACATAGATTAAGGGAAAGAAATCAGTATGAGGAATTACTACAGAATTTTTTACCACGTAGGATACATATTATACGTGATAAAGGTGAAGATCAAAGAGCTGCACAACTACCAATAGAAATCATAGATTTGGATAAGTCTAATACATTGACACCTTCACCAAAACTTCAAGTCATTTCTAAAAAATATAGTACACCTTCTCATTCACGTTGGAGTACATCAACTCAAATTAAAAAGGATAAAGAAATTGTTATTACTTTGGATAGTGATAAGAAAGATGAGACTATACATTCCAGTTATGATAAATCTGAGGTTTCGAAAAATGAACCTCGTTTGGCGAAAATTGCCCAAACCAAACATATTGAATGCATCCCAACAAATACACTACGGGACAAATTAGCTGCAAAAGCAGTTATGAGAGAAGATTTTGTTCCTCAGGTAGCGAAAAGGTATAATGAACGCATAGAACAGCGTTACAAAGAAGTTGAAGAACTAAAGAAAATGACCTGTGTTTTATCCAAACATAATCGTTTGGCAAGAGAGGCTGCTTTAGAGGAACAATTAGCACGTTCTATGAGATTGTGCGAGGCTGTTCTAGACGAAAGAGAAAAACCAGAAGAGCCATCGTTACCCACACTATCTGGGGATATGATAAAAGAAATAAAGAATGCTCTAATTCCGCGGCCGCCTGATGAAGTTCTTGTTGAAGGATACGGATTAAGAATCACTAGGAAAGATATCCATACATTATCCGATTTAAATTGGCTGAATGACGAAGTTATAAACTTTTATATGAATTTGTTAATAGCAAGAAGTAATAGCGACAAATTTCCTCGAGTACATGCAATGAACACATTTTTTTATCCGAAATTACTTTCTGGTGGTCATGCCTCCTTAAAACGTTGGACCAGAAAAGTTGATATTTTCGGGCAAGACCTTATAGTTGTGCCTATACACCTTGGTATACATTGGTGTATGTCGATAATTGACTTTCGGGATAAAACCATACGTTATTTCGATAGTATGGGTAGTGCAAATCCGAAGTGTTTATCGGCATTACGACAATATCTCGAAGATGAGAGCTTGGATAAAAAGAAACAATCATATAATACTAACGATTGGAAGTTGGAATCTGTAAAGGATATTCCACGACAAATGAACGGGAGCGACTGCGGCGTTTTCTCTTGTATGTTCGCGGAATATATTTGCGCTAATCGAAAGATTACATTTACCCAACAAGATATGCCATACTTCCGAAGCAAAATGGTTTATGAGATACTGAAATCCAAGCTTTTGTGAAAAGAAATTATTTATTTGGGTTGCAATTGACGATGAATGAGTTGAAGAGCTCAAAATTCTGTTATAATACTACTTTGCTGACACAGTTCAGTATGAAAGAGAATTCAAAAGCTGCATCGAACATTGTGAACTTTTATTAGCAGCAAATGATTTCGTCATAGATTTTTATTTTCTATATCTATAGATTTACGTAAAATAAGTGTATTTTGATCGAAGCTCGACATGAGAATCATCTTTGTGTTTAACCAGATACATGTTTCTTTAGAGAAGAAATAAAACTGTCTTCTTAACTTGAAACAGGCAGTATACTCTGTGCACAACTCCATGAAATATGACCTAATATTTAATAAATAATTTATGTCTTTCTTAATAACAATGATTTTATTACCTTGATAAAACAGAGCTTGTTTATATACTGATATATGTTGGATAGACCTACTTGAAGAATAAACGCGATGTACTATAACATATGTTGTTTCAAATAAATGTACAGGTGATACAGGATTTTTATTTATTTCGAATTTGAAATATACGCAGCATTTATTTTTTTTATTTAAAAATTATCATATCAAACTTTCTTTCCTTTTCTAGAATGACTCATTTCAAGTAGTGGGGATAGGGTGTAAGCTATATAAGGCTACCAGCCGCGGGTTTCACGTTGACAAGCGGCTTGTCAAGATAATTGTGGTGCATGTTTGATATAGCTGCATTAGAATTTTGCATTTAATATTTCTATAACATAATTGGATACTATTGCTGGTATTTTTCATTGTCATTTAGTAAGTTAATGATATTAAAGGGAACATATATATTGATTCATATAACCTATTGTATCATAGAACAACGGCACCGATATCGTTCAATACTTTGATATAAATTACAAGAAAATGGCTACATATACTGTAATAACTTCCGACTTCATAAATGTATCCGTCACAAATTCTGGCCACCAAAGTAGTTGTATAGAAAGAAGATTTAAAAAAGACATTACCATAGATGAACTTAAGGTGAGACTATTTACATTTAGCTAACCACTCTATTTGTATAACATCACATAAAATTATAGGGAAAGCTAGAGCTACTTACTGGTGGCAATCCAATGACAATGACGGTTGAAGTACATGACAAAAATGATAAGTTAATCTGCAAGTTAGATGAGGGCCAAAGACTTTTAGGGTCTTATCCTGTTATGGATGGAATGAGAATACATGTAAGAAACATGAACCTATTAAGTGATAGAATTTATGTATGATAGAAAAAATGAGTGATATATTAAATGTCTTGGTACAAAAGGTTGTGGACAACTTTCCACATACCGATGATGATCTTAGTAATGTTGACAAATTTGAAATCTCTGAGGAGGAATATGCTAAGAGATCAGGTATAATGGGTCTTGTAAAATTAATAATGATATGTAACATATAAGCAAATAATTCGATAATTTACGAATAAAAAACTGTGATCCCATAGACACAGTAAAAGCCTTTTTGGAAAAGAATAAGCTAGGAAAATATAATGAGGAGGATATGAAAAGAAAGGCAGAAGAAAAAAAACGCGAGGAAGACGAAGAAGAAGCTGCTGCAAAGATGTGTAAAATTGGAGACCGTTGCGAAGTTTGTGTACCAAATCATCCCAAACGTAGAGCTACAGTGATGTATGTCGGTATGTGGGAAAATATTATTAGTTTTACTGTAGATAGTAACAAACAAATTAATTTTTTCACTTACGTTCGATGCGATGGAAAATTGTTTATCTTCCGACAGGAAAAACAGAATTTAAAAGTGGTTGGTGGGTCGGTGTAAAGTATGATGAACCTCGGGGAAAAAACGATGGAACGTAAGTAATTACTATTTTTCTACAGTATCATCTGATCATATAAAAATTACTTCCCATCGATATATACAATTTTTCCAACAGCGTAAACGGAAAACAATATTTCGAATGTTTGCCGAAATACGGTGGATTCATAAAACCAACACATGTAAAAGTTGGGGACTTTCCAGAAGAAGAGTTTGACCTGGATGAAGAGCTTTAAATTAGTTAAAGTAATGCCTGATTTTTTTTTATTAAAAATGCTAACTTAAATATTATGATATTTCGAATTAATAATACTCATTAAATACAAAATGCTTTTAGTATTTTCTTCGTTTTATTATATCCGGCCTCCAATTGATAGGATGAGTTTCTTCAGTCTGGAATTCCAAATCCGTAATAATTACGATTCCTGCCCGTTACACATAAATTATTTTTTGTATGTTCGTATTACTTACAGCAGTATCATCTTCTTTATAAACTTTTATTGTTTTGTCAGCTTCTGTTGTAATCATACGCGTACCGGATATATCAAATGTTATACTAAACACGCCAGCTTCACTGTCCATTGAACCTGGTTGAACTGGCGCTTGTAGACGTTGGAAATTGTATCTTGAAATTCGATAAAATTTTTATGTTTTAGTCGATTTTATTTTAATCGCATAAATCGCTATGAACATACCCAGTCCTCCAGTCCCAAAGATGCATGGTGCCATTATCTGCACCAGACACAAGTACACCATCAGGATTAACAGCTAAGCAATTTACAATAGCATTATGCCCAGATAAGTTTTGAATAAATTTCCCCTCAGGACATTTCCATTGTTTTATATTGTCAGGAGAAGCGGATGCAAACATATACCTAATGAATAAAAATATTATTAAAAGAGGAAAGTGTTGTGTTACAACAGCATAAGGGATTGTAAATTAATAAAAATGATAGACGAAAAACACACAATGAAGGATGGAATGCAACTGCTCTAACACTCTTCTTATGATTTGTCAAAGTAGCTCGCGATTTTCCGGCCGCTAAATCCCACAAACGTATAGTACAGTCGTGACTACCGGTAACGATCTGGAGATAGAAAGAAGTTTGATTTAATTACCGAATATTTCCTAATTTAACTAGAAATAAATAATTATAATTACTTGAGGTTCTGCAGTTTGACAGATTACACTAGCTACTGTATTAGTATGTCCAACAAGTGTGTGAACATTTGCTTTGGTACGCATGTCCCATACTCTCCCTGTTGAATCTCTACCAGCAGTTACTAACACATCTATATTAGGATGTAATGCCATAGAATATACTGCTGATAGGTGGCCATGATAGTGCCTTATTACCTTGATTCACATGTGATATAATGATTTTAGAAAAAGATGCCATTAGAGTTTTTGTATACTGTTAATGTAAAATGATTAATGATACCTTATTGTATTCAAGATCCCAACATTTAACCTGCCTGTCTTCTCCACAAGAGAATAAATAAGGATGCCTTTGAGAAAATGCAAGGCCACGTACACTACTTATGTGACCAGTTAAAGATACCTTTAATTTACCACTTGCCAGATCCCATATCTACCAAAGTAGGAAACTTGTCATACAACTTAAAGTATTATATGTACTCTGTATATTCTTTTTATGGTGATCATGTATATGCTATGAAATAAATATTATTGATTTGGCCTCACTTTAATAACTCTATCTGCAGAACCTGTTGCAAACCACTCATTTCCTGGTTCAACTGCACAACACCTTACCCAACCTAGATGACCACTGATAACCCTATATAATTTCCATGGTGCATGCCATTTAGGTTTTGCCATAGAAGGTGTTTTCTTTTGTGGTATAGTCATGGCTGTACTACTTGCACTACCACCCATGTTCGAGGGTATTGTTGCCATTATATTATTGCCTTGAGCAGCATTATAAGATACAACTGCTGAACTGGGATTACCCCCAAAATTCTCATCTACAATAAGTAGATACTCAATTACTACAACTGAAATACTAATTTGCTTATATCGTGGATATTTTTACACAAATATGTAAATACCTCCTGGTGGTGGGGGATCTGCATTGTCATTTTCATTTTGTAGTTTTGCTATATTATTGTTTCTGACACGTTCTAATACAGGTCCATAACAATCTTTTGCTTTAACAGATTTCTTTATCTTTTGTCTATATAATGAAATGGGGTCATTTTATAGATTATTCATTAGAATATTATTAGATTTTGAAAAGCTGTAGAGTGGTCACTTATTGTAATAACACTTACAAGAGTGGATCCACGGGAGGTAAAGTGCCCTGATTTTGTAAGAACATATCATGTGTTCTTTTTAATGATCGAAATACAAGAGTATGTACAGAATGTCTCTGAACGTCCTATAAATAAAAAACTAACCTCAGCAAAATTATGTCTCAAACTAAACCTACGGTTTTGAGTATCGCAATTTAAATAAGATTATTTTTACCATTTTGATTAGCGTAAATGCTCCCTTTGATAATATTATAATACAAGTTTAAACGGAATACAGGAACAATAACGCTATCGTCAACTAATAATTCGTAAATAATAGTAATACGAGATTATAATACAAGAAGTTTCTATTCTCATTCCTCTGTACTTTCGTATATAAAAATTTGTTAAACTTTATGCATATTATTCCAATGTTTTTCTACATGCGTACTTTTTGTTGACAGATCCCGCACTTTTAATTAAAGGTTATAGGGATTCCAAGACGTTGGAAGAGGTCGCGATACCTAACTTAGCCTAACCGCTTAAAGCGGTTAGGTGTCGCGACCTCTTTGAGCGTTTCAAGAACTCGTCACTGACGCTATTTAAAATAAAATTTTGCAACTAAAATTCTGCTCTCCCTAAATTCTTTCTAATTTGTTCTTAATTTTCTTACGGAATTCAACTAAAAGGATATAAACGACTATATTTATTTAAGAAGTTGAAAGTAATTCAGCTGTTTTATTAATCACATCTGGATGACATAGTGCATTAACAAGGGAGTCTGCTAACTGTTCTGATGGATTTTTTGTAATTTTAAATGGAGCTTCACGTTGTATTAATTCTGTAACATCCTTACAAAATCTGTCTCTTTTACCTTTTAATAACTCTCCTAATTGTGATATTTCCAAATCAGAAATTAATTTTATATAATTTGGAAACTCAGCTGCTAAGTCTTTGGCTGTCCATGTGCTATATTTCATTGCCTTACAGGGGGACTCTAAATTCTCATTATTCTTACACTCTTCAAGAGCTGCCTGTAGCTGATAAATAAAATAAATGTTAAGAAAGAACATTTTTATAAATGCAAGAGGAGTTTGTCCTATTTTCTGTATACTTCATATTATTATTACCAAACTCATGCAGTGGGGTAAAGAATGGTCAGCATCCTCAGATGTTGAATAAACTTTTCTTCCTATTCTAGCAACTATTAGTTTCACAATGGCTTCTCTAACACGCATCTGACTATCTGATTTCAATGGTAGCCACATATTGACACTTATACTTAAGTCTAATGATTCAACATAATGCCACCAACTATTAGGAACTAATAAAACATCTCCTTTTTCTAGGATTACCACTTTTGGTTTTTCTGATATATCTTTCATTATCATAGCCTGATCTTGCTCAGTGGGGGAAAAGAAATTATATTTGCTATATATTGTTGATTCTTCATAAGGAACTCTTGTTGGATTCAATGACTTGCCAGATCTTGGTGGAAATAATAACCATTGTTTTCTATGATAGACAAAAAAAGCTAAACATTATAATTCACCTAAATGATTTTACTATGATCTGGTTCTTAGTCATTGACTACCTTCCATATATTTGTGCTATCAAATTACAGCCATAAGAATCTTGGTGACAATTAGTATGAGCTCCTTTGCTTCCTATCCAAAGTGTTGAATCATATCCTGCTTTATCAAAACCAAATTTACTCCAATTCAATGAACTCATTATTTCAGGATTATCCTTAAACCATTCTTGCATATGCTTATAATCAAAGTAATACCACTTTTCATCATCTGCCATGGAATCTACATATTGAATAAATTCTGACAAAGTCATAAACTTTGTGGAGCAATTCATTTCCCACTGTGGACTCTATAAAAGCATTTATATATCTTTCAAGAGAAAGAAAAAAACAATCTCTGAATTATTATTACTTTTGTTTACCACAGATGCAGCATTATAACCAACACGAAATGGTAACTTCATATCTCCGAATATTTTACAAAGATCTCCTAAATTCCAACGAAGTAAATCCCAAGAATATGTCCCTCCTACATCTTGCAATATTTGTCGGAAAATTACCGGCTCTTTAAAGTCCATAATAGCTTGTTTTAAAACATCACTCGATGGTGGTCTATTTTGGTCTTCCATTTTCGTATTAATAAAGCGATATATGATGCGTTAAATAAGAGATTAGAATGCTGAATTTCGGAAAAGGAAATAAATGTAGA
Source organism: Nysson spinosus (assembly GCA_910591585.2). Taxonomy (NCBI): domain Eukaryota; kingdom Metazoa; phylum Arthropoda; class Insecta; order Hymenoptera; family Crabronidae; genus Nysson; species Nysson spinosus. Next base: position 3,608,762 of record OU342837.1, on the reverse strand, counting down.
CTGAAATGAACCAATTCGGTTCTACAGGGTGAATATTGTATACACTGTATGTTTGTGTATGCGTAACTTAATAATTAAACATTATTTGATGCTTATTGTTAGATGTAATTTTAAATACTATGTGGTAGCATAAGATTCATTATGTGACTATATTTAGACCACATGAATTATGACTTGACAGTAAGAATGCACTCAATTTACTATATTCGATGCAGGTCTATCCTGTACCTCTCGTACAGCGCATTTCTCAAGTGAGCGTGAACTCACAGGCTCGATGTCGCTCCGGAGTTATTTGTAGTTCCTCCTCGTTGCTTTCTTACTTTTTGTTTATAATTTAGTTTCGTTTAACAATGTTTTACAATTAAGTTTATTATTTTTAAACCGCCAAGCCCCAGGGTCCAGTGTAGTTCCTATATTAAAGATGAAAAACGCTAAAGTAAAACCATCGAGGTAAATGAACGATTATGAGTTTTTAACTTGTTGCTTCTATCCGTAATAAACAACTTCTGTTCTTTTACAAAAAACTAATCTTTGATTTGCACAGACATAATTCATTCTTGTCATCAGAGTATTATTAACAATTAATATTTTGATTTCACTGTCAAGAATTATAAAATTATATATTTAGCTTAGGGGGTATTGATTTTTCCTCCCCCACTTTTCATGTATTATAGGCTCTGCGAAATCATTTTTTACACGCAACGTAACGTGTTGCTTCTTATTATATTTAATGCAATGCTCGATTCTATAATTTACTACCATTTAATGGTACAATAAACAATAAACATTTTATTAATATATCGATGTTTGTATTCTCTGCAAATGATTGACTTTATTTAGAAACTAACAAGAAATATATGAATAAATACACTAAACTTTCTGTTATATTTAGTCTTTTGGATACATATATCAAAATATTTTTTAAATGTTTTTTTTATACATCTTTTTAGGCAAAACTCAGGACGTTTTGGAGATCAAGGAGGATACTTTGATGTTGTAGTACGGCCAATGCTACAACAAGGACATGAGGGAGAACTATGTGGATGGTTAAAAGAAATGAGTTTAATTCGAACAGTTTCTAACTGTTCTCAAGTTGACTGCAAAGGGAGGAGTTTGATTTGGAACCCAGCAAGAATAGTTGACAAATATAGTTGGTCCTGTCCTACTTGTGCAAGAAAGCAATCTATAAGGGAGGATTCCTTTTTCTTTGGAGTAAAATGTGACTTAAAAATGTGCCTTCAGCTCATACTAGGATGGTGCCAAATGGTACCTAGTGAACTTACTGCCTCTCATTTAGGTTGGTCTTATTATATCATAGGAAAAAGATAAAGAATTATAACTTCAATTATGAAGTTTCTTAATCACACATATAATTAAACTACTTTCTAAATCACAACTTCATTTTAGATATTAAAAAACATGTAGTAAAGAAGGTATATGAGAGATGTGATGAAGTTTCTGAAAATTATGTAATGAAACATCCAGAAGACTGGATATTAGGAGGTCAAAGTGCAATATTAATAGTGGATGAATTTCCCAATGGTTGCATGACTGAAACTCCTACAGATATATGTACAAGTAAGAAACGTAATAACAATTCCCACACAATTCTGTGTATTGCAGAAGCCAATACTATGCCAACAAGAATGTGGCTGCATATGATAGAGGCAGTGCCAGAGGTAACAGAAGGAATTAATCTATTTCTATGTAAAAAAATTGATCTTACTTTTCTTATATAATAATCTACATCTCCCATTTTAGCCAATAAAAATGGATAACTCACAAGATGGTGATAACAAATGTAATATGGTTCAAGAAGCCTTAAAGGAAATCAGCAGACACATTGTACCAGGAAGTTACATTGTAGCAAATAACAAAGCACGTTGTTGTAGTTATGAAGCATTACAAGCATTGAAGCAATACAAAGTTATTAGTGTAGAACAATTACAAAAATATGATCCACCAGGTCAAAGCAAGCTTTTTAATAATTTAGGTAAACTATATTCATCTACTACCTATTATGGCTTGTTACATTTAGATTCATAAAATTTATTTATGTTTAAAGAAACAATTTGGAGAACCAGTCTAGAAATTTGCGAAGAAATTCAAGAGACTACACACATATTAGGCCAAAGGATAATATCAAGACAATTATGGAGACAAAGGTTTGGTACTTCTCCCTCAACAGCATTTCAATACATGCTTAATCATATTGCAGAATGTTACCGCTTTACTTGAAAACCTTTACCCATTTGATGTTATCTAATTATCCTAAATATCAATAATTGCTTTAGTATCATATTTTTGGGTAAGCAATATTGACTGCCTAGTAGACATACATTTTTAAAAAATGAACGTTTTATAGGGTAATGTCTTAGAAATTACAAAATAGTAGTTAATTATCAAGTGAAATTGCTAAGAATATTTTCTTAGCATAATCACTGCACAACTTGCACAAATGGCCTTAATGAAATTTTAACGAAAGATATATTATAAATCGATTATATATTTTATATAAACCATCTTTATGAATTGCAAGGGGTAGCTCTAACATTTAAGTAATATACACAATTTGTGTCTTCCAAATGACAAAGTATAATTCACTTATAAACGTATATATTTACGGTAATCGTTGCCTTGTTAGAGTTATATCATTATAGAAAATGTAATTGATCCTAATTGAGATATATGACTTCCAAAAAGAACTGTTTACTTGAGGTTGCTTAATCCTCTTTCTGTCGAAAAATTTGACTAAAAAAACATAGCAGTCTACGACTGACATTGATATTCGTGTATTTTTATATTAAAAAACGGAAATATATTCTTTCATCAAAATCTTAAGAAATCAGAATAATTGCTAATACTCGTAAAAATATGTTCTAGATACATAGAAAATATACATTAATGTGTAGCTTTGTTTTTCCGTTCGAATCATATCACATTTTTACTTCTGTCATTAAACAATTAATGCATTTAAAATAGTTTTTTAAAAACGGCAAACATTATTTTAATTTTCTTAAGTCAATATTGTGCACAAAATGTATAATGTAACTTTTATGAAAAGAGGATTGTATGACCAAGTGCAATTAGTACAATGTGTGAATGTGTATAACATCTGAGCGTTTATCTCCTTGGTTACAAACTATTATGATACTTTCAGTAAGACTATAAGTGTTTCATCCAAAGTGTTGCACCATTATTATACCAAGTACTATATTGTGCATTGTAGTTTGAGGTAAAAACGAATGTTCATGTTTTTGTTTAGAGCTCATTAATTCTACTAACCAAAATGCAAAGTATCCGAAATAGTAATTAATAATGAGAGACTACAGGAGTATACGTTCTCGCGATAGAACTGTCATTGTGATATACAAATATTTTTTGTTTCTAATATTGCTTTCCCGCATTGTGCCTATTTAGCAATAGTGTACATATATCGATATTACGGAGTTTGACAAAGTTTTTGCAGCCTCTGCAAATAATGTGATAAGAGTGTTATCCAGTTTTTATAAATTTATATATAAAAGTTAAAGAAGTAGGATAGAATTCTTTTATATTGTAGACCTAATGGAAATTAAAGGGAACCAAATTATCCGGCGTGTTTAATAAGTATACAGTATTGGCAATACCATTTGATAGCCTTACGATATGATATTAATAAACAGACGCGAAATATTTTCCTAGAAAGTATTTTGAATGAAGAATCTATAATATCATTGTAATACTAGCAATATTATTGTAATATGATTGTATTAATACTGAAGAATGCTAGAACTTAAGTTTGGCTGAGAAATGAATGTTTTACAGGGACATTATTAAATGTTTATATCAATATGCAATAAGTACTCACCCCTTTGAATTAGAATATAACTCGTATAAAAACATTTATCGTTATTAAATATGTATTAATTTCATATCGATCTTTTGATACCACGAAATATAAGCATATTCGGTACCTTATATATTACTTGTATTTACGACTACAAAATTTAACATTTTTATATATACATGTATTCGCTTGTATAACATATAAAAATGAAAAATAAAACATTTTATAAAGATATGTTTCAAAAGTACCACTTTGCTTTTACTAACTTACCACCGTTTTTGAGATTTCTTAATACACATCACTTACTTAAATGCAACTAGTAGCTGTTAAAATTCTTCATCCATTATTCTTTTATAATCTTTTTGATCTTGCACCATTCTTTTGAAGACCCGATATTTTCGCAAGTGATATCTGAAAGAAGAGGTACTTTCGTAATTTTCATAATCTCGGCAGTTTCTTTACCAGTATTCTGCAGTCGACGAATCGGAGAAAAGCGGAAACAATTAACGTGCAGTCTTTCCTTACTACTAATTTTATGCTTACTTATAGGATTCGCTTTTAGGCTTAATAACGTTTGCGGATCCTCCCATTGTTTTAATAGCGTCGTGCATGGAATTACGTTTTCCAGCAGCATATGCTCCCAGAATAGCTGACCCTACTAATACAGATTCCCTTTCAACCGGACAAAGCACGGGTAAACCTAATACATCCGCTTGTATTCGAATAAACAATGGATTTTGACTCAATCCACCACAAACTAGCAAGCTTTCTACTTCATGACCAGCAGCTACTAATGTTTCCAAAATATGCTTTGTTCCATACTGTCAATAAATTTTGCATTACTGGTCTCTCATATTAAAATCAAATTAAGTAAGAAATAATAAAATTAAGGAGTACCGTTAGTGATTGTACCGTTGCCAAGTATAGCAAAGCCAAATTTTCCTGATCAACTGATAACGATAAGCCCGAAATCTATGATATTAGAAACAAGTAGAAACATAAGGACTTTGAAAATCAATTAAATATGTGAGAAATGGCACGTTTATCTTATTACCATTCCTTTGAGAGTTGCATCTGCCAATGGAGAACGATTTCCATGAAAATCTGGCCAGACATGAATATCTTTAGTTAGATATGAAATGTTGCGTACATTTTTTCGCTCTGCCATTATTTGTAATAACTCAGACAGATATTGCTGTATATGTCTAAAAATATAAGTTGAAACATTTTCTGGGATGTTTAGCCGTTTGATTTCGACCGATTTACTCACTTATTTCCGCTTAAAGATTTTAGTATTCCCGGTGTTGCTGGGTGTGTGTCAATTATATGGTCAAGTAATTTCCCGGTCGCGCTTTGTCCACCTTCATTCAACCATAAACCCGGAATCATCGCACTATAATATGGGCCCCACACGCCATTGACAAATATCTTTTTCTCGTTTACTATCATATGGCATGTTGAAGTGCCACATATTAATGCTACAAATTTCGTAAATCTTTCGGTCATTTCAAAATGTACCAGATAATTATGTTACCGAAAGGAGCACAGGTATTAGATACCTAATCTAGTGTGAAAATCGGATGATATATTGGGTACAGAACATCCGATCATTCCGAGACCCCCCGCATGTGCATCAATAAGAGAAGTACCAACAGCCGTTCCCTTAAGAAGGCCCAATTCGGAAGCAGCTTTTGTAGACAATCCGCGATCAATCGGTTCGCCGGGAGCCCTCACATCATTACCTTCGTATTAATATTTCTCTTTGTTAATATAAAGTAACATTTTCATACTATCTGCCCGAACATAAAACAATCCCGTTAACTCGTCACAGACTGTATATGAATATTCGCATCATTGTTTAAAGTGTAGCAACACATTAGTTTTCTATTTACAACGAAATTTGTCTGGATCAGGATACACAGAATACTATTATACAATTAGCATTTATACCTATTTTTCTCCAGTTATCTTTTTTCAGTTCTCTTAAGTGAATTTGATCAAAGAATTCGTAATTCCAACCATTATTGTTATTTGGACTAGCACTATAATTCCATTTACATACTAAGGAGCACAATGATCTGAAATTAAATTGCAAACTAAGTGTTATGCTTTCATCTATTTTTTTTACGATATTTTTTACTTGGATATATCAGTATTATTGACCTTGATTCTGAACCAGTTGCTTTCCATGTGAGGAAATCAGGCAAATCAAATAGTAATATAGCACGATTCCAAGATGAAGGAAGATTTTTTTTAAGCCATAACATTTTGGGGGTTTGCATTTCTAAGGAAACTTTACCACCAACATATCTCAACATATCATGTCCTTGAGTATTTATAAAATCTGCTTCCTCCTGTGCTCTATGATCCATCCATAGTATTACATTTTGCTTATCCTCTCCTTCAACATATTATACACAAGTAAAAAGAAACCTGATTTTTAAAATATTTATAAATAGAAATTTTTATGAAATGTACCTGTTGGGCTCACAGTAACTGGTGATCCAGTTTTATCTATAGCTACTAAGGAGCATGTGGCATCAAAACCAATACCTTTCACATTGTCTGCAGAAATATCAGCTACTACTGACTACATATGAAACAACATTATACTATTATGTAATATAATTTTGATTAGTATAAGATTTGTATTATCAAGAAGTTTTCCTGATATTCTACAAACAATAATTTTGAAGCTAGCATTACCTTAACTACATGGCAAACAGCACTCCAAATATTATCAGAAGATTGTTCATAGAAATTTTGTGCAGGATGAAAAATTTCAAGAGGGCATGTTGCAAGTTTAATTATTTTCCCTTCAGAAGATACTAATGCAGCACGGGCACTCCCAGTTCCCACATCAACACCCACAAAGTAATCCATACTGAATTATTTTAAACTGATCTACCGGTACTGAATCTTTCGTCAAGACAAACCAACTAACTGTTCTATCTGCAGTAGAATCATTCTGAGCTGTAAATAAGAGTACACAACAAGTGTCAGCCGAGTGTTCCCTTCCATAATTATACGCTTATTTTCTAGTATCACATGACCCTTAGATAACATTTATGGCAACAAAGAGGGAGGGAGCAAGAAGCTTTCTAATCGCACGTTATAAAATGATGATTTATAGCGACGTACGTTTCTAAGATTGCACTTTGTATAAACGGCAAGCTTGCAACTGGGATGATTATTAAATATAACATCGACAAAAGACAAAGTAAACTATACAATTTACGAATATACTTATTTTTCGAATTAACATACGGGGAAACTTACGTAAGTAATTCCAACGTGTTACCCACACCATACATGAGCGAACACGTATGCACAAAAATTCTTTATGCTCCACTTTGCATATGAATTAATATCTCTTATCTCGCATTGTGTTATCATATTTTATGTCTCTGTACTGATTTAACAAGTTGAATATAAATCGTGCGAATCAAATGCTACGAAGAAGTAACTGCTATGCAGATAGCATTGAAATTTATCAATGAAATTGAATCGTGAACATCATATTGAGACCACCATCCGCTGAAAATGATCTGCATATCGCAAGCACGTGCGTGAGCATGCTTTGACAATGACCTAACCGAACCCCAGACATTCTTAATACAAAGTGGTGCACGTGGTAGTGTTTTCATTTTACTGATATTTCATGCGCTATCTCTTTCATCGATAATAGTCTTTTAAATAATGTGATATGACATCCGCCCCCAATCGTACTTTACGTGCGCCGTTAAAGCGATATCTTGTGTGAAACACATTATTTCAAGTTAATATTAACCTAAAACATGGTACGCTTTAAAAACAGGTAATTAAAAATGATTCTGCACTTCAAAATAATTACATTGGATTTCCGCATACCCATGTCCGATATTATTATAATAGTCCTGATTAAAATCCATCATATCTCTTGATCTTGGGACCATCTAAATAATTGCGAAATATTGTTTATAGATATATTGCTTTTGAAATAAATGTTGGTGATAAATCTGATAAGCCTTTGATATTAAAGGCTACTACACTATATTATGCTATACAATACAAGGTACAACAATTATATGGTGACTTTGGAGTGGCTGCAATAAGGGCTGGCTTTAATGGTAAAATAAAGCTGAATATATTAATAGAATATTTAGGACTTAAATTAAATCAGCATTACACATTAAAATGTAACATCTTCTGATTTAACAACAGCAAAATATTGCAATACACATACAAGAACAGCATTGGTGAAAGTTAGACATGGGCCTCATAAGTTTTTATTAAATTCCATTCCATTGATAACTGATGTTGGTGGTCGTTCAGTAACAATAAAAATACTTTATGTTGGTGCAACAATGAAGCACTGCTTCCTTTTTGTTAAGGTGAGTGCAGTATAATTAAATAGCATAACAAGTTTTGAAATGTATTATAAAAATCCTGTCATATGGATTACCTAATATTTTACAGAGATATCAACAGAGAAAATTGGAAGAAATGTGGAATTCTCTGAGAACTGAACCAAAGAGAAAAGAAATGGAAGCTGCACTGATGACATTGACCCCAGCCATGAAAGATTTTAGATAAACTACTGTTAAACAACATTATACATAATTCATTTCTTAGACTTTAAATAAATTGTAAGATACCTAATTTTCAGATGTAAATGTTTCTTTTATCCTCATTATAACATTTTCACACTAATTCAGTATTTTCAACATATCACCTTTTTTTAAATTAAACCCTAAAATACCAGAATAGAAGTAACCAAACTCAACATTCGAAAATTTCGCGCGATGCATATTTTGCACGGAAAGGCTAATATACAAGAACCCCAGCGCATGAAAAACTGACCTGAAACTACAAAAATTATCTCACAAATTTTCATATAAAAAATAGGAGGTATTTGAGAAATCCTCGCTTGATTAACGACACTAAACTTTTTGGAGAGGACATGAAATTCCTCGCTCACGTTTTGTGAATTTTCGCAGAACATAACTAATTTATGAAACCACCCCCGCCAATTTTGTATTTGAATTTTACTTTTCAAAGTTACCAGTCGATGTTGAGGGTGACCATAGGGTTCGTTGCTGACAGTCACCAGTTGTCGCTGGCTGTTGCTGAAGACAGGAGTATCGTGGAGTGGAGGAGCGGCGATTTACGATAAAATACAGTCGGCAGTCGAACCGTGAGTGACCGTGAGACTGCTTGTAAGGTGGTGGGTTTCTTGTGTATAGTTCCGTGCAGTATGACTAAACAGACCATGATCTGTTGAACTAGGTTGCACACCAAACAAAGAATTGAATCGCGAGAGAATATCAGCAACATTTTATCTATTCTTTCCTCCCGGAAACGTAACTCGGTATGGTTCGACATATCGCATTCGGTTAAACTTACTCTCGTGTAACGTCGGCCGGCGCACCTAACAAACCCGGCGAATCTTTTCGCGTGTGAATGTGCGGGAGTTCATCTTCATCGGGGAAACAACGGACCGAAATATTGAGAAGCCTTTTTTTAAGTAAACATTGGACATCAAATTTGGGGTAAGTGAGAGGCTGTGCCCTTCGTATAGGTTATCGATTTTACTCGGCCCCGTTTAGAGGGATGCAGTTGGAATTCGTGTAAACGAATTCGTCCCATTCGCTGTCTTCCCTCTACCTGCTCTTTTTTTGCATGCTGTGGGAGCCTGATAGAAGATCTTTCGGCGGCTACCCTTTTATTGCTTCTTGTTTTAATACCATGGGTAATGAAAAATCCGCCGTTGCATTCTTCGGTAAACAGATTCGATTGTGAATAAAATCATCGAAGAGTTTATCTTCATCTTCGCGATAATCACTATTGTCTATATTCGAATATTTGCATTGTTGTCTAGTATAGCTAAAGTTTCAGTCACAAGCGGGTACCATTACAATTAGTTAAATAAAGTACGCACTTGTAATATTCATTTACGTAATAGTGCTAATGATATTAGAGTAGATCGAGAGTAAATGACGAACGAGATTCAAACCGTGGGACCGTAACGGTTTTGGTCCTTTTGTTTTATTTGGTAAGACTGTTTCATAAGGTCCGCTGACTGCGGAGGCTGTATAAACAGATGTCATTTTCTCTGTGATCCTGAGATGGCATTTGCCGAGGCAACGACGTTTTTTGTCGGTGTTTCGACAAATAAGATATATCACGATAAAAATAAGATCACGGTCAGACCTTTGTTTCGGAACGATCGCATTATTTTCACCGATATTCGTCGAACGATACCCATGCGATAGCACCCTTTGTTACGATACCTCGAGATATATATCATCATTTGTTGCAGCTTCTTTAACAAGTTCTTGGTCGCGTTCTCCATAATTTTATTTAATAATTACACCCAGGTGCGCCCGTATAAGATATCAAAGAAAAGAGTCTATTTCAGTACTATTATGATAAACAAACACCTGATTCAGCACAAAAGTCTAAACTCCATTTAATTGCATGTTTCAACCCTCCAATTCACTGACTACTAAAATACTGTAATTATTGAGTTTCTTAATCAAAAACATATTAGATGACGCAGAAATCTTCCTAAATTGTTAAATAACTAAAACAATTAAAAACATCGTCCATATGCACTGATATCAGGAATTCTATAAAATTGAATAAAAATATGCTTCACTCTTTTCAAAAGAATTTGCTCTCGGTATTCTTCGTAAATAGGATATAGATATAGGATGCTGGTACTTAACAAGTTAAAGTACATTTCTTTCTTGCGCACACTTAATTTAACGATATTCTTGCTCGTTGTGGAGAGAGGATAAGTTTACACGGTAGTCCGACGAGTTTGTTCCGAAAAAAGGGTAGATAAGTGAGGCTGGATTAATCGTGAGTGATAAAGGGTAACCTAAAATGACTCAATATTAGTCAGGCTGGGTAAATATGGGTAATAGAACCGGAAACCGCATGAAACTGGTATATGAGATATAAGGAGACTGAGAAACACTATAATGATTAATACATTGAATATTATTTTGGACAACCAATTATTTATTTTTTATTTAGTAAATCAAAACAAATAATTAGTTGCTCAAAAGTATATAAAATTTTGCAGAGCTGAAGAACTATTTATAACATGATATTAAAGCGCAACATTTTGAAAAGAAAATCCTCAAAAAGATTTCTAAAAAATAACGTATTGATTGTAGTTTCATGATGGCATTCGTAATGCAAGGTACTTAATATCCTCAATGTTTTTTCGCCATTTATTACGTAAACTTGTTTCTTTCGCAATGTATCGCAAGTGGGGCACAAGGATGAATATTATGTAATTCATGAAAGTGAAATTATTTGTGTATTATGTCATTAATTCCTACCGTGATTCGGAACCGCCAAACTGCATACCACGCTTTTTAATTTTATTTATAGCTGCCGCGGAAGTTGCAATTTATATCTACTTCAAATTTATTTTATTATGAATTCTGCTCGTAAATATTTATTAAGAATTTCGTTTGTGAAAAGTAATGAATTAAGTAATAATAATAATCGCGGCTTTAATGAAAAGTTAAGCAAAAAGAATATGATAAACTGATTATGTCACGAAAACTATCAGATAAATATACTTCCGTTACAATCGTCCCCTTTTTTATTGCGATGTTTACTTATCTTTTGTAGGTTTCTTACGATCTCTATAAATGAGCACAAGTAAATAAGAATGAAAACTGGATAAATAGATACAAGGTAGCAATATTAAAGTCACTATTTGTTCCAACTACTGAATAAAGATCAGGAAATATGAAACTAAATTGAGATATAAACATATTGTTAGAAGGAAAGCACGTAGTAATGTCTTACAATTAGTTATTCCGCCACACTCGAAGGTTTAGTAGAGTAAAACAAACTGCAGTAAAAGTAGTCTTCATATTTTCTTTCTTTCATTCCATTTCCAACTGGATCTACGCATAAACAATACTTGTTTAAAGTTTACGCTTAGACAAGAATAATTTACGGCGGAAGAACGCCTGCCGCGGAAACTCGGCACCCTGTTTAGGCTTCCTTAAGACTTCTGATAATTTCTCGAACAGACAAAAACGTTGATATCAATCTCGTTACTTTGTCCTTTGAATAATATTTACATGTAGAATATTCACGGTGAGACAGTTTTAGGTAAACACTAGTTAAAACTTGAAATCTCCACATTATTTTTTATTTTGACTGCTTCCGTAGTTCTAGTGTTAAGATAGACTAAACTTACTAAGTATAATAGATTTAGTCAACCATAAAGGTGGTTGAAAAGTGAACGACTCGGCCTTATTATACTACGTTGCATCATATTAATTACTTCTATAATTACAAGACGAGAAAGGCATGCACTTAATAAATTGAACTTTCTGAAGTTAGTCATTTATTATCGACGAGGATCTCTTAATAGGTATTAATATACCATCTTGGGCAAAGTCGGACGGATGAATTTAACCATGGCTATTTCTACTTACGTTCTCCTCATTATGCTTGCACTGTCTGAAATTACAATGGGAGAACGGTTCAGTTACGTAGCATGGCTGAGCGGCCTATTAAAATAATTAATATACAGAAAGTGCGGCATGTTATTATCGGAAGACGGACGACGAGAAAACGTTAGGAGTTAACCGCGTGGGATGTGAAACGTTATCACGAATTACACGCGTGGGTTAATTGAGTGCATGGTGCATCGGATGCACCAAGGCAGATGATACGTTGACCCTTTGTTAGTTTTGTCAAACACTGTTACACGAAATTTTATGCAGCACTCAGATTTTGTGAAACATGAGGGGGATAAAGAGATTTTTATGAACACAATATTATGAAGCTGTCCAAAAGATAGGAAAATATTATAAGTCAAAATAGACAATACATTATTGAATAAAGAACACTGAAAAATATATAAAATTGGATAAAAGCTGTCTGTTTATGTTAAAATCCATACGAACTTTCTGGTGAAGCCAATTTAATAAGTAATTAAATAAATTAAGGAAGCACACGATCATCTAATTGATTTCAACTACCGTTGTAGAGAAATATTTTTTACGTGTTCAGTGATCACGAAAATATTTAAAATACTCGAATTAGGCTAAACACTTTGTACAAGTCTATTAGAAGGGGTGCAAAAGTCTTCTTCATTATTCACTGAAAACTTAAGCGTATTACTCTTCTCATGAATTATGCAAAGCACTTTCCGCTCGTATTATCTTCAGCTATTCCTCCGCCTTCTTCTCATCGTTGACCGTAAGAGAAAGCGTGCCAAATTGTTCATTCGCAAATACTATTAAACAACGGTACACTCCGGAATAGCGTTTGCAGAAATATATTTATGATACACGCGATTGTTGCATAAGGAACTGTACATTTTTACAGTTATTAGTGGACGAGATAAACATCGATAACGAGATTCCAATATGGCGTCATCCAAATGGAACATTTTTCGTATCGTTTCTAACGTATTCGTTAAATAATATATATTATAATTAATAATAAGCTACTACTCGAAATCCTGCAAATATGTGTAGCCATTTAACTTGTTTCCTTCAATTTCTTTCATCTCCAGGAAGCGAATGATAGACTTTCAGACTTTCAGTGATACCAAGATAAATTATCCTCCAGAAAGAATCGAACAAAAGCCATGCGCGTTCTTTAATGATTCTCCTTTTAGAATCCACAGAATTAAAGAGAGCCTTTGTGTGAATAGGATACCGGAATACAATTCACGGCTATGTGAATGCCTTTTTTGTTCCTTACTTTCGCACATAAAAATATATAAAGAACTGTTCGCGGGAAGTACATATCATTCATGATTTACCAGATTTACGGACCGCGCATGAAAGCTGGAGAATAATTGAAAGTAGCGGATTCAAATTTCTTATTGTTCGCCAAGTTTGAGACAGTTTGGAATGCGCCTTGCTTTCGTGGATGGAAACTATGCTCTTATTCTAAAATTGTACGTTCTCCGATTTTTATCAAGTTTTACTGGCTTTCTCGTGTATCATCATACAATTTGCAATTCCTGAGGGTATTATCAACAATGTTAACTTCTAATCTTTTAATCTATTAGTTCTAATATCTTTGATTTCTATCTTTTAATTCTTGCTGTTTCTACTTCCTCATCTGTTTAACTTTTGGCTTCGAATATTTCGTAATATTCCTTACCAATATTCTTGTATATAATACACGTTTCCTGTGGAAAACATAGTACATTACAGTGTGGTATAGTACGTGTAGTAAAAATAGAGAACAGAACCTTGTAGGGTTTGCTCCGAATCCTCGCGGTTGAATCTGCAGACATGCAGATGGATCCGCCCACGAATGCAGTTTCTGCGGTCAGGTCGAGTGGCGCGGAATGATTTTAACGAGATGGCAAATATAAGGTCTCTCCTGAAACGAACAATATTAAAACCTTATGAAACTTCGGTGTATTGAATGTCATGCCAATCAATTGTAATCTAGACTCAGTCCTCTCTGGTGAAAAAATTAATCACTCATAATCAACTATTCCACGGTTGATAATATATTTTTTATCTATTTTGTTCCAGCAAATCGGAACAAATAAACTCTATGCATAGTATTATAAATCTATTTATGATATATCATTCGACCCCTTTAAGTTCAAGGTCGAATCATATACAATATATTCTCAATTTTTACAAGATCTAAAATATTACCAAAGGTTTGAATTCTCTTCTGTAACATGAGTACCAACGTCATACTATTGCAGCAGGTTGAACATGATTTATTAAATATAATACTTTACTATAGATATAAATAGCAAATTCAGTGTCATACCGTGATATGTGTATCATATGATAATATTCATTTGGCAATACACTGAGAGAAACCTTTCTTACTAGTTAAAAGCCGTCTACCTTAAGGATTGCTAAGTTCATTCGATATCCGGTATTGTTGCGCATGCACCGTGTATTATACTTGTGGGATTGGAATCGGCGTATGCAGTGTCTGCGGTCAGGTCAGCCCGCGGAGAATGATTTTAACGAGACGGTAAATATATCCACGGGAAAGACGAGAGCGGGAAGACGAGGAAGCGAGGAAGATTAATCTGAACCGAGTAGAGCGAGAAGGAAACCTCTTTCCTCGCATCGACGACGCTTTCGGTTTTGCTAAACGGAGAAGCGGCGGCTGTGGTGGCGGCTGCGGCGGTGGCTCCGGGGGTTCTCTGCATTCTGCAGAGGACGTTTACCGAGCACGATTCGGTTAGGTGAGGTTGCCTGGTCAACACTCTTATTCATCCACCACGTGGCCAGGCCAATCAAAATAGATGATTTTGTATATTTAACTGCCTTGCTTCTAAATACGATCTTCACTTGCAGCAAAAATTTGCAGACTTACATGCAAGCTCCATCCGCGAAGGATGGAATTGTCCGATGTTATAATAGTTAGATGTTCTTCTACTTCGACGCCATTATGGAGAATTGTGTAACTTAATTTAGAAAGATTTATGAGTCCACTAAAGTGATGGGTATGTGTAATAATGCTGGTGGTGTTGGTGAGACGATGTAAATTCAAATTAACATGGCGAGGGGTAAATACATCCCTCGTGTTTTATTAGCTTTTTCAGCAGTGCTTTTGTCCTTTCGTGTTTGATATCTCAGTTTTCGAATGCGGGAGAATTATTACTGTGAAACCTGCTCTGCAACTATTATGATAAGTTTGATGAAATGAACTGCATTTAATTGTAATATATTCAGGTGCTAAATACAATTTTTATGATACTTCTTGGGAGTGATGACACTTCCAGGAAAAAATGTCGAATTTCAAAAGTCGGTCAAATGTCTCATGAAACTAGTGTCACGACCAATGACGAAGTTCTTTAACGATGGTTAGGCAGTCCACAAATAACTTAGGGGAGGTCCATTTAGAAAGCTCTGCCAAAGGTTTGTTTTTTTATGTCGAAACACGTGGAATACAAGATTTTATCGCAAATTGATACGAGACTTCTCAGGAAGCTAATAATATCCATCCCTTCATGCGTTAATAAAGCGGGATTCTAAGTACATACTAATATTTATATGCCGTTATATACTCGAGGGTGATGTTATATCACGCGACATAAAATCTTCCATTATGGCGTAACAAAATTATTGCTGTCGACAACAAATCGAGCACAATATAACACGTTAAGATAATCATAGACCAATTTCGTTCTTTACTTTAAAAATTAATACGAACGTCGATAAAATGCCTACTAATTTCCGATGCCCCAAAAACCGCACATTCCATGGTTTTGTAATCGAAATATAATTAGACCAAAAATTTGAACGATCTATATATAATTTCGTTTTGATGTCAATGGTGTATATCGAGGATGTTTCTCGCGTCTGAAGCCTAGAATTGAGTTTCGTATGTCGCGAATTACTGGCTTAATGTGAGTAGATTTATCTCGCCTGTGGGGCACACGTGTCCCCCCTTTGCATTCTCGCCCTCGGAGAACCCCAGGGGCGATCGTCCGTAGGGAACGCCCCACCATGCTCTACTCATTGAGTCATCGAACGCGTGGAACAGAAATATTAACGTAGTCTGAAAATGCATTCAATTCGCACATTGAATGTTAACAGTGCTGTGTAAACTCACGGGGGGGGGGGGGGGGGGGCACGTGCCAACTATCACGTGCAGCGGATAATATATGTTATTCGATTGATACCGCAGATTCTGCTTCCTTACACATCCCCAGGAAAAGCGCATTCGAAACAAGTTTCCAAAATGCAAGATCTGCGTTCCTTGATGCTCGCATTGCATTATTATGTTCAAAAATAGCAATTGTCAGTGGAAGTTCATCGTGGTTTAATAATAGGTCAGGCGTGACCTAAGTCAGACTGCAAGTACCAAAAGATTTTACCGAAGAATAATGTTGCAACTGATGCAATTTTTCCAGCAACATTATTCCGAGCGAGCATAGTTTAAATATGACACTCGTATTCGCGTGTTCACGAGGTTGATATTAATTAAATGCAACTGGATGCATCGCGGTTTCAATGCAATTACACTAAAAGGCTCAATGCACAAGAATTAATATACAACATGGTACGAAATAAAGGTTGTACTTCGCACAAAGTACGGAGCAGCACAGAGTCGTAACTTCAATAAAATTAAATCCTTATTTCAACAGTCGGGTTAAAACAATTGTGATTGTTAAGCTCCCGGTACTTGCACGTAAAACCCGAGTGTCATATTCTTCGGCAAACGTTTAAAGAGCACGTACGCCGGTTTACTGGGGGTAGTACTTGATGCAGTCTCGAGTAGTATGACGCCAAATGCGGACAAAGTGCACAATGCCCGTAAACCGAACAGATGGCTTTGATTTCTGTGCAAAGGATCAAGCACAGAGGTCACCGATCTTTCTCCCACGTTCTTTCTTGCATGCGTGTAAATAGATTGCCCCCTTCTCTCTCTCTCCCCCCCCCTCTCTCTCTCAGTTGGCATGATCCCCAACGGAGAAGTCGCGAATTCGGTCTACGATTTTCGAACATGCTATGCAACACCTTTTTACCCGCGGCAAATCCGGCTCACCTCTTCGCCTTTTTTGGTAACGCTTTCCTGCGCCAAACTTTCTTTGGCACTAGCTACATAATGTTCTTTATTGTGGTCGTTTTTTACCCTCAAGAATTAATGGCACTGCATCGTCATTTTTTTAATGGTTTAATGAGGAACGTGAGTTTACTGTTATTTTAAGCCGTTCTCGTTTGATGGTTTAGGGAAAACTAATTGGAACGTTGTCTTTCTTGTTTAATTAAGGTGTAAACCTTGTAATTGCACCTGTTATGGCTCGAGGGATGTAAGAAAAATTGGAGAACATTTGGCTGAGATTATATTTAATATTAGGGGGCACGCTTTCTTAATGCAGTTTTTACTTCAGACGAACAACTTAAAAATGTTCGAATATTAATTTGTCGCGGAATGTATCTTCATTTCTTGGCAAAAACATATAAAATCTCGATAAAAAAATCCCATGATAATAATAATTTACATTGACCAAGAAACTTATAAAGGATATTCGGCCTACTTTGTTTCTCGTTTACAAAAGTCTCAGTGAAATGAGTCATATTTTATATAATTATTCTATGTGGAAAGTAACCTTAAAGACTTATGCAGCAATGTAAAATAGATCTTATCGGTCACGAAACATATGTGATATATATATTAAACCGAGGTCGCTGTTCGCGATTCCGCCAAAAAAATCATAACCAGTCTTTCACTTTACCTCGATATCCGACACCGGTCGAGTTCGAAGTAACCAAAATACATGACCCACGTGAGTGCAGAATATTCGACGGCGCCATGCTGTTTTCAAAGCTAAATAACGCGTAGGTGCACGTCAGTTGAATGACCACCCACTTGCAGGTTAAACATACAAAGAAAAAGAGAACAGAACCTTGTTAGTAAAAATATGTTTAAAGTTAGAAGTCAGAGATCTTCGAAACACCGACGGTATTATTTCGAGCTATTATTTTACAGTAAATAACACGAGATTCTTCGAAATAAGATTATAAGCTTAGAATTATCGCAAGTACTTATTCGATGATCTTCGAAACCCATGCGCATCTTCTTCAATAAATACTTGGCTTGCATCATCGCTGACGCAAATAACTCCTTGCATTCGACGAAACAAAGTGGAACAAACATTTCTCGCAAAAATTGATATTCGGTGAAAAACACTGATTATTCTCTACTCTTCATTTAAAAATATGATGTTGTTGTAAGCATACTATGCACCAACGAGTACAAAGGAAAAAATATAATGAAGTATTACTGCGATATAAAGTCTGTGTTTTGTCGAATTATTCCTTGAATGGCGTGCAATATCTTTGGATAATAAACAATATTTGTCCACTCGTAGATGGTTTAAAGAAATATAATTATGCAGAGGATGCCTCTGATAGTTATTAATTATGGTATGATTTTATTCGATCGATATGTGGGATAGAAATAAAGATGGATTAAAATTATGTGAACTGTGGTAAAGTAGGATCTGAGGGTCAAGGAAAGGTTAGACATATGAAACGGCGTCATTACAACAAAGTGTTAATTGTGGTACTATAATTGAGCTAATTATGCACTAATTATACTCACTCTTTACAAGATGCAGCACTAGGGTTGAAAATAGCTGCATTAAGAAATATATTGAACAATTAAGACCACGAAAGAAGGATAATACAACGGTATAATTGCGTCGCACAAATTTTCGCTGCGTAATATTACTCCATTTTGGATAGTAACGTCTTCGTATCGCAATTCGGAAATGTTCGGATTTCTACGGGACTTTGAAGAAGCGGGGGAAACTTGATTTATGGGAAGCACGTAGTAATCGGACGAAATATTCATTCTATTCAATATTATTTATGTGGCTTATTTGTTTTAAATGACAATAAATATCTCTTCACGTAATTGAGACTAAAAAGTTGATGTTTTATTAACATTAGATCCAAATGTATTCAGGAAAATGTTTAATTATGAATCAGATTACCTGTTGACATTATATTTTTCTATTTTAAATGCAACATAAATTACTGCGTCTAAGTCTCTGGTATCTAATTCTCTCCATTCGTAATTATGCGTAGCAAATTGGTTTTCAAGTTCCGTATTGCAAAGACAAGTTTGGTAGAGAATAACTGTGTCAGGTTACGTAAAATGATAGTTCATTAGGGGTATGTAAAAAGGTCAGGCGACGGAGTCAATTACATTACTTGCTGTGTCGCTTTTTGCGTTACCTATCTGCAGCCTTATTTGGTTTCGTCTACGCCTTTCGAGCTGCGCCACGCGAAAATGCAAAAGGCTTCCACACACACGAACATACTATATTTTTATATGTCATATACAATGCATAATCAACGTTTTTCCATTCCGTGCAATAAACCGTACGTTTATAAATATTTAACATCTCCAACATTTCGATCATAGTCTAAGAATTCGTGAATCAACATAAAAACGCATTCAGCGTAAAACACCAAAACAAACCAGGATTTTATATTTAAATAACGAAGCTTATATTAGAAGTTGAACCAAAAGGTTGGATGAAAAATATGACGAAAACGGAATAAGTATCCGGTAATACGAAGCGGGTACTTGAAAGTCGCGCTCGCGTAAATTTCATATATTACTCGATTTAAATTTGCTTCTCGGTTAAATGTAAATTTCAATTTAAAAGTGGCGGCAACGGTCGTGCTTCAGAGTCAGGGAGAAAAAGAGGGTTTTTACACTCGAGGTTGGAGACGTGTATGCATATATCGACCGTTTGCATTGTCTAAGCTGAGAGGAGCACGTGCCCTCATTAACGAGTGCACGTTCCGCTGACTTAGGGTAAAGTTACATCGACCGTTCACGATATTCCGTGGATTCTATGCTTCTTAGATTTCGTTAATTGCTAGTTCACCGATCGACTTCCGTTGCCCTCTTTTCTTTCATTCGATTTTGTGCCTCGTTTCCCGCGGAATCAATTACGCAGAAGTAACGCGGGTTGATGGGGAGACAAACCATTTTCGATCAATCGCGAATTTAATTCTTTCATTCTGAATGGTATACAGATGCACCATCAGTATTTCAATACACCTGAGATTTACCAGTAAATGTATGTACCGTCAGGTTCATATACTAATTTTTTATCTGCAACATATTACTTGTATTCAGGAACGAAAGGGTCAAGTGCCATCCCTCTTTGGACCACTAATTTTCAGCTATATTTTCTTGGATTTTGTACTCCGCCATCTATTAGTGTTCTTAGAACTTTCAGATTAACATATGAGATAAATATATAATAGACAGAAATACTATTTTCTACGCTTACATCAGAACTGTTTTTTGGGGCTAAGTGTGTTTTCGTGTAAATCGATTATCTCGATGATTATACTAATCATATCTAATACGATGATATCTCAACCTGCAGTTAATCAGGCATACATTATACGTTGACTTAATTTATCTTTGTCGATCGATCCAATTATAGCAGCACTTAAAATGTACCATGAAGGGCGAATATTTTTAATACACGCTTTTTCCTCCATTTCTCGGTAGTTTAAAATATATACTTTTTCCTCTAACTTGTATCTGGAGTACGTTGGAATGTCGTTAAATCTGCAGGAATTAACAAGAATGTGCGTTGACTGCACCGAGAAAAAGAATGAAATTTTTATTCCCGTTTGCGCCGAGCCTCTGCAAATATTTAACATTGTAAGTAATTCTTGAGCAAATATTGGTTTAAGTACATTTAAACATCGCGAATTAGCTAACTGTTTGCACGTTGTATTACTATGATTGTGGACGTTGAATAAATAAAGCTTAAATAATAAATATACTTCTATTTATAATTTAAGTTTCTGATATATTTTGATAATTTGATATATATTTATTATTTACGATGATAAGATATTTATATCATAAGCAATACACCGAGTATATTTTCAACTCGCGGCTGAAACAAATATTCTTATTTAATCGAACAAATGGCGTGCGAAATTAATAACTACGTGGCACAATCGTCTCGCGGATTTCCTGATATAATAAATTCACAAGGGTTTCAATAAAGGCGCGAGTGCGGTCGAACCTGTAATACCCTCATATTTCTACTGGTAATGGCGATCGCCAGTAATAAAGTAAAACAAATTTCCTCGTTAAAAAGGAACTTTGTTAAGGATCTCGAGTTGACCTCTATTACGATGGGTGACCTTTGTGCGACTAAGAAGCTGGGTCAGAGTGGAATGAAAGCGTTGAAAGGAGGTACCAGCAACCCTCGAGCTAACACACGAGCCTGCCTCCTTGAATTAATGAAGGAACGAACGTATCCGTCCCCGTCTGTTTGCGCAGTCCCATGACCATATTAAGTCCTCCTTTCAACGGAGACATCGAGTTCACAGTCCACATACATTCGCCAAAAGAAGGGACTCCCCGAAATCCTCCACTGCGATAAAATTGCAATCGGTTCACTTTCTTCTCACTTATTATTATTATATTCTTGATAAGCTAATAAAGACGTGCCGCGCACCCGATATACTCCAAGATATGAAAGGTCCCGAAAGATATTCATAGACGCGACTCTATCTTTTCAGTAAATCGCTATCTTCGATATTGATAAGATTAACTTAACGCGATAAGATCGATAGTTCTTCAATATTTTCATAAAGTGTACGCTTTTTTGAGCGTATTTTGTGCAACTTTATATCACTTTCTTTATAATGTATGAGAAGAGAAAAATAGGTAGAAAAGCTTGTTTAATCGATGTTGATAATTGTTGTATCTTTGTACCAATGCGCAGTTAAATGCCTTTGGAATCAAGCGCCGATGAAAGCATGATGGATAATCGATAGTCGGAGATAAATCGGGAGTGTCCCGATAAACAATCAGTTTTTAATTGTGAAGCGAGGTATCGCGATGAAATCGATCGTATCGTACATGCTCCATCAGACAGGGGATTCCCCGTGGAGAATTATTTTCACTCGTTTCGGGGAAATATTGGATTCGACATATGTTCGATGGCTCGTTGCTCAAAATGTGCATGCGGTATACGGGCAAGTCCTGAATAGTTTGCGATGATTTACGAGACGAACCATTTCTATCGATTACACACGGTTTCTATGGAATCCCTCCGCATCTACTTTTCTATATTTAAATCCGCGATGGCACGGCAAGCTCGCAAAAAGGAGTGATGCATGAATCCATTAATATTTACGTATCTTTCAAACGTTATTCTAGTTCGCGATATTCTTCGTCGTCCCAATAAATTATCTACATGCCAAACCTTGTCATCTTTAAATCAATATAAAAGCTGAGAGTTAATAAATATGCTCCGAAATTGTTATGGAAATATCCCGACCTTCGATGAAGATTTGGATATTTCAATTTTATTGGAATATATATTGTTAAACCATCAGAATTCAGGAACTGAAATCGCCTGGAATCCCCGCAGCTCGGTTTATCTTTAGGAATGCATTTCTGAAATTCATGAAATTCTAATTCACTGAGAAACTCGTGTGAGTAATGTGATTTATTTCAAGCATGATGTGACTAATGTATGCTTAGAAAGTAATTTATGTTATTTATGATATGCTTGTAGGTTATGTTTTCAAACTATTGCGATATTAAAACATAACTATGTTAATAACAGGGAGAGGAAGTATATTAAAGTAAAAAATTGATTAAATCGACAGTCATTTAATGTCATTCTTATTTAAATACTCTTTTATATTTGGTACGTCAGGACAGCTCTTTAAATTCATTTAAATAACCTCTTTCTCGTTAAGCTCTTTTACATCAATTATCGAATATTAATTGACATTATAATTAATAGGAATAAATTTCGTCAGCGAATTATAAAATCTGACATTCTTAAATAAGCCTATAATATAGGAAGTATCAATCCGTATTGTCAATCAATCGGAATACTGTTTGATTAATAAAACAGTCGCGCATATGGCCTTGCGGTTAACGAAACATCTCCCAAACAGATACGTTAATGCATCGTATCGCAATTGATTTAAGCGTATTTGCTATCGTAAGAAATACTACGTCAAACTATCTACTATCCATAATGTTTTGCGTGTTTATACGTTCTCATTCAATCGATACACGTTTATTTAACGTTACGTATTCTATCAAACATTATTAATAATCGTTTACTTTTAATACCTGAGTTGGTTCCTGAGATGGAACATTTTTTAAACATACATTTTGTGACATTTGTACTAACAATGTACTTGGAAAAATACTGAAATGCGTGATTAAATATCAGTGTCGGTGTAACTTGACATAAATCAAATATACACTTCGGAAGGTCGAACTTCCTCGTTAATTCGAGTAATTAATTTAACGGTTAACTACTCGCTTTTTAATAAATATAAGTATAAGAAGAAGTACTAACATCGCTAAAAATCCTGGCTTTCCGATTAAAGGCGGGAAGTCAAGTTAATACTTGAACATATATCTTGTTTTTCATTGAATTAATTAGCGTCGAATTGTTGTTTCCTGGTAATTCCACACGTGTCTTTGTAATTAACGATTCGTCCTCGAGTAATACTTCGGAGGACTGTGATGTTTAACGAATTATATCCGAAGGACATCGAAGCACGCATTGACCTTGACGCTTTTGTTACGCAGGATAATGGCATCCTGGATGGGTTGTTACGTGTTTTATATTACACAAATGAATTCCTCCGCGATCACTCAACTTTCTTATCTTCCCGGTCTTCTTAGTCTCGATATTCTCGGTAGAATTATCTCCGAACTCACTGAGTCATTTGATCGAAACGGGTGAAGTACAGCGCGCAATTAATCATCGTTTCACAAAATTCCTATCGTATCGTAGTTTCTAAATGTGTCGTCATGATCTTCGCACGCTTTCTTCTTCCTTAATGAAATTCTGCTAATTTTAGTTCCACTAAGATGCATTTCTTTCAGGATTCAGGACTCGTTTTTGACTGCCTTGACCCGATTGTTGTGTAACGAGTTCCGTCGAAAGACTTAATCATCGCGCCAGGATGAACGAACCACTTCTTCACGAATAATTGTCCGTCACATTTGATGCTGGTGACGATCTTCGACGTCATATTAACATTCTTCTCTGATTTCTCCGTTTGTTTGGTTTTCCGGTCATCGTTGATTATTCTCTTCGCTTCCTTTTTCTCGTTCAATGCATTTTCCACTTCTTCCTGAACTTTCTTCCTTTCTTCGTCGCAAGTGTCTTTGCACCGAGACTTCAATGGTTTGTCGGACATAACATTGATCTTCTCACTAGCGATATTTTTTTCATTTTCCAACGTCGTCTTTCGTGACACGTGTCTTTGGTTAGAGTCACACTCCACTTTACCACCGCTGCCAACGTACCGGACGTTATTCGTCGAAGATGATGCACCCAAGGAAACATGGCCGCTGTCGCCATTGTATTCTACGTCACCCGTATTCTCCTCGATCTGTAAACGGCCACCGTCTCCGTTGTATCCGACGTCGCCCATATTTTGATGGATTTGCAATCGGCATCCGTCGCCGACGACTCGAATTGTTCCACGATTCTTCGCCATCGTGATGCTGCAGCCATCTCCTGTGATCTCGATGGCACGGTCGTTGGAATCCATCTTCAGGAAGAGGCCGTCGCCGCAAATTTTTTTAATGTCTTCTTTGCCACCCAACATCTTTCTAATCCCCGCACTCGTCTGCCTCATTGGACTAGTTTTTTAATATCACTCGAGTAATAATTTAATGGTGAAGTTTCGATGCGAGGATTTATGCATCAACTAATGTCTTATGCAATCCAATTTGACCTAATTACCTAAATACGAGATTAAATCATTTTTGGCACGATTTCCATAACCTCATTTTTCTTGTAAGTTCATCCTTATTCAAGGATGACACAATAACGTTTAAATTACTCCTCAGGTTTACTCAGAAAACACACAATTGGTCAGTTTTTTGTTCAATTACACTATCGATGACTTCGGTAATAAACCCTGTTGACTGGTACTGCCCTTTTTTCACGGTTACTTAAAAAACCTCGTTTTTGTGTTTCCCAGTGTTCCGCATCAGTAGACGTGGTTTTTGACTCACGGTAGACTCTCTTCGTTCTATCTTCTCTCACCTCGATTAGAATCTTTTTATTGGCTACTTTTTATACAGAATTGAGGAGTAACACTATCAAGACTCTTTTTCAAATATATTCAATTTCTTCTGTTCTCCACAATTAACTTTTTTCTATCACTGAATAATTGATCAAGAGTCTCGTGAACAGAGAAGAATTTTCATGAGTCATCAGTCCTAGGTTTTCAATGATGATTTCTTCTATTTTATAACAAGATATCAAGTTTCCAATTTGCTGGATAAAATTCGAGTCTTCTTAGCAGTCTAATCTTCTCTTCTTGCAGTTTCTTCTTCGTAGAACTGTTTTATTCTTCGGCCGCTTATGTTATTAAGTCACTTCCGTTGCCTGCATCCGCGTCTTCCATATGAAGAGACTTCGGTGCAATGTAGGAACTTTAAATGTAACGCTGAATCCGCATCGCGAATCGTTTTAAATTCAATGGAAGAAGCGATGTTTACTTGACGCTTAGTTCTGTGATACAGTGGCAGTGTGAGCGTCGCGGTGCTGTAATATCGAGTGCTCGAGTGCCGTAGTACGCGAACACGGGGTTCTTTACTGGCCAATCAGTGCCTGGCGTCGCTTTCGGGACTCCCCGAGGCCTCACTTAAAACCGTGCCGCAACACTTTCAAAGTTCTCGGTCACTTCGCTCGTATCGGCTATCAGGCTTAGGAACGAATCTCTAAAGACTCGTACATGATACCAATACGCCCCTTTTATTGTAATTTCACTGTTGAAAAACAACATACAAGTTTTTTCCCCTTTCTGAGCCGATATCGTTGCATTAAAAAATGTCGCCAGTCTTCTGTGATTATTTTAAACGAAAGACGGATGAAACTCGAAGGAATCGTTGGGCCTGTTCTACATTACTAGGACGAGTATTTATCAATAGAATTATAGTCGATTACCGAACTATAATTAATAGTAAACCCTCGAGTATACCAACATAAGAAAAATGACTTTTTATTACGCTAAAGTTATATAAGTCACTCCATCACCTAATGGTCGAACAAGCATTTTAAACTAACCTCCGAACATGCGGATAGAGAAATATTTCTATTATTATTTCATCATTATACGCGTAATATTAGTGTTTTCTAATAATAATAGATTGATTGACGAACGCGACGAACTGCATTGAACCCAATAAAACAAGTTCCTTCAAAAGATACTATAATGAGTCACTGAAAAGTAATAAATGGAAAATTAGTCGCTGCCGATCTTATTTATGGCAGACTTTATCAGTGGATCGTTCTTGCGAAAAATTGTGGCAGGTTACGAAAAATCGTAATCGACGATTTCGATACACGGTGGTCGCACGGCAACGTACAACCTGATTACGAGTTTATCAGCTGCGAATTATAAGATGAGACAGTATGTAATCTCGCGATCGGGTGCGGATCGTTAATCGTGGAATGGCAATGTATTACGATCGGACAGATAGTTTTTATACTCGCTTTCCAGACAAGCATGAAAGGGGAACTACCGTCCGATGACGCGATTCCCCAATTACGATTATACGGTTAACAGGTGTAGAAGACGTTTCACAAAATACACATCGCTTGCACTGCAATATTTTACTCGTCAGACATACCGCCAATGTAAAAAGTATTCGTGCAGCTGCGAATTTTAACAGAAACCTCATAGAATTTCGTTTATCTAAAACACTTTAACATGCAGTATGTGCATACTCTTAAAGATCTTCGCAATGAATTTCATAAGAAAAATATTATTTATCCATATTTTTTATGGAAATATTCACAATTTTTTTCACGCGGAAACAAAGTTCGAATACTTTTTTACAATCACTGTATAAGGAACTTGGAATATTATTTGTATTATGAACTGTACTTTTATTTTCCTTGCTTTTTATTTTACCTGTGGATACTACGGTGTTATTTTATGAAGCCATAATATCTATTTTATAATATTCATTGCGGAAAATGATGGTAAAAATCAGGAACACCTAATTTATTAAGGTATATAATTTCAATATTTACACTTAAATCGAATTCCCATAACGCGCAAAAAATAATATCAACGGGAACCAGATAAAATAATTCTTTTGACGTAACTAACGGGGATCACAAGAGCGCCATAACTTTTCCGCATTCCCGCTGTTATCGTTTTATGTTTTAACGGAACATGCTGCTCGTTTAGCTTAAAAGTATAAATTTGAAGGGTTTAATGTGTCCAGATGTTCTTATCATGCTTGATATAACCAACTTTTTATGAAATCTCCTATACAACCACACACCGACGTCACGCGTCACGGAGACCGTCGACGTAACCAAAGATATGGAAATATATGCAACCTCGTAATTTTCATTCGCGAATCTGTCGCCAAATAGTGAAAGTTCCGTTTTTACGATCCTCTCACGAATTCCTCCACGTACTCTAACGGTTTACACGTCTTCTGAAATCGTCTTCGTCATATTTTTTTCGAGAATCTCATATTTTCCTTATTTACGTTAGTTAATTTTGCGAGACAGTAAATCCCCAAAGTTCCGCCATGCTTTTCAGTTTACCATGAACACGCTGCTCTTCTATTTATAATTTTGTATCACGTAATTCTTTTTCTACTATAAATTAATCATATTTTTCTTTGCACAGCCATATATCACTTGTTTTTTCAACACGCATACGTTACATATTTTATTATAATTTAATACACAAGATTGTATTTACTAAACGTTATTTGTCCACATTTGCATACTTGCACCCGTAATACGCATATTTTGAATTTACATGTGTATCGGTAAAAAAGATTACCTCTAATGGTACACTTACGAAATACGTAATTAGACCATTTTGTGAAGATAACGATAACGTGATACTTTCAATATTTATTTGAGCAGTGCAGTTATGTTCGAGCGGCAGACGTTAACTATTGTTACGGAATGTATTTTGTTGTTTTTTACTTGAAAAAAACCGTTGTTTTTTACTTGATTACATCCGACTGTGAACGATATCCATATCTTGCGTAATATTTGCAAGATCTCGGTCGTCTAACAGAGCAAATATCAATAAAGTAATACGAGAGCCCTGATATATTATCAGACAATGCAGTGTAACATTAAAGTCCTTGAATCCCGCATAACACAACCTGATTTCCTGACATAATAATTGATCGCAAATGATTGTTTCTATCAATGGTGGATTACCGTGCCATTGAAACTTTTAGATGTTCAGATCGAATGAAACATCCGGTAATCAAAATTCCATTTAATATCATTTGTGTATATGATTGGATGGAGATTTAATCGGTTTCATTCGATCGAAATCAAATTGTACCTCGATCACCCTCGAAAGGTATACCTTCTCGAAAAGTGGAAATTGTAATCGGCGTTCCATCTTCCTCATTTTTGGAATGGACGCGCACCGGATATTGCTGCGGATAATCAAATATCGTCAAGATTACTTTATCACGGTCCAGATCCGGAATGAAATAGCTTTATCGATTCGTCTGTCGACGATTATTACTTTAGTCTACGACCAATGAAATTACCGTTTATTCGCGATACTTATCATTGAATTACAACGTTGCACGGCGCAACTTTATTTCACATGTGCTAATGAGTGGTCCGCGCATCCTGCTCGACTTACATCATTTCCGGCTCGTTCATTCGTCGACAGATCTACGAGATAATGTACCACAATGATCGTTTAAGCTCAGCATTTACATATGCATGTAATATGCTACACATAGAGCCGGATATTAAATATTAATTTTAACACTTTAATGACCGATCGCACCACGGTGGTGTTATGCTAATCGCGCAGGTGGGAACGCGTCTATTGTTCACACGGAAGATGCGCGAAGGAAGAAAATCATGTGTCGCCAATTTCGGACAGAAAGAATCAGCCGCTGTTGAAATATCCTCGCGAAACCAGGCAGCCGTTAAAGTGTTAATAATTGCCTCTTTATCCTATCTGTCTACATTATGTAAATAAGTGATAATTTTACGACTCCATTATATGTATTATGATAAGTAGTACACAAATAAGAGTCTGAAATGACCAATTTAGAATACTTGATAAAGTTGAACTGTTTGAATATGTTTTTGAAATACCAACTTCGAATCGTCAACTAATCTCTGACTTACAAATTATAATAACATCGTATGCTTTCAGAATGGCAACAAGAAAATGAGTGTCTCGCCAAGCAACGTGGAGTCTAATCCCGAAATGGAGGCGTCTCCCGAGGACAATACGCTCAAAGTATCACCGGTGCAAAATGTGGCAAGGCAAGATTCAGGTGTTCCGGAGGATCTCTCTTCGCCGATTGGTGACACGAGTAAATTACTGGATGAAGATCCGGACGGCACGATGAACAGTGACTGTAATATCACCGTGATTCACGTCACTGTCAGCGAGGAACATAAAGCTAATCAATCCTTGGCTACGTTGAATAACGAGAGGAAGGATTACAATGGCGAAGGGAAGGACAGTAAGGATGGCAGTGATAGTGGCGTCGAGGGTTGCGCGACAGAAGTTCCAAGGGTAACATCGATCGAAACCTTTGTAGAAACTGCGAGGGGTCAATGACCCGAAAAGAATCTGTAACATATTAATGTGACTCAATGTTTATGAAGAGCTTTGTCAGATAAATGGAACTTCATTTTTCACGACTTTACTTGCTATGATCTTAATGTAATATATTTTGCTGGGCTTAGAATCTGTTCTTTGTTGCAAATTCTGAGATGAAGTTACTAGAGAATAATAATAACTACAGTAGACTATGTACTTCGTATAACGAAGAAGAGATATCTTCGTGGGTTATTATAGTTTGTATGTAATAGGAAAGCAGTTGAATGATATTGTATATAGCATGTTTTGCATATAACACACCCTAATTGCACACGCATGACATATTTCAGGTTCGAAGCCGCAACAGCATAGACTATGCAAGCAGCTGCGGTGGATTGGACGAGGCTTCCTGCGATTCTAGCTTGGTCAGTTGTTGTTCCGTTTACGAAGATCCCTGTGCTACCTTGCCTGATGATGTAAGACTGACTGCCGGCGAAGGTACCAGCGAGGGTGGAAGTGAGAGTTCTTCCATTGCCGGAAGTGTATCTGCACGTGCCCACAGACCCAATAGCAAAAGAACCGTTGTTACGCCAAGTGTGAGCAAGAAGAAAACAAATACCTTGGAAGCTCAGAAATGCACGCGAGCAAAGCCAACACCATTGAGTACGACCTATGCGACTGCTACACCACGTTCAAAGTCGCGTACGACGACACCGAGAAGTATTTTAAACAAAGCTCAACCAGTGACCAGAGATAGAGCGAGGTCGCGAGAGAAATCGGTAGCTCGTGAATCTAGTTCCGAAAATGCAACAAATACTAATCGAGCGTCAACGACATTCCGATCTGGAGGTACTCCAATGCCACCCAGAACGAGGACGAGACCGATTCCGGACTCGTTGCCATCTGTGTTGACTACGGAAATCAATAAGGATCTGGCTCAACGTGGACGCGGTGCAAGTAGCTCAAGGTCCAGGGGTGGTTCGTGTACACGAAGTGCACGTACACCTGGCTCAACACCGTCGGAAGAAGTTCGAAAACCTCTTTCCATTCCTAGGGTACCTTATACTGGACGTGCAGAGACTGGAAAGAATACACGAATTGATAAAATGACTGCTAGCGTAGATAATAAAACTTTGGATACGTATGCTACGCTACCACGAAGAAATAGAACTAAACTAACGGGCCCGAAAGTAAACGAGAAGATTGACATGATGACTAGAAGCAGATCTGGAAGCAGAGACGCGAGTCTTAGTAGAGTTATAGAGAAGAAAAGTACCGCCGGAAGAGAGTCTTCTTCGGTTAGCAAAAGTTTACCACCATATCCTAGGCATAAGATTCTAGAAAAAACACGTATATATCATGAGACCAGCGTGCAAACTGGATTGACCGGTAATGACATTGAGAATGCTCTATCCGGTGTACCTAGTGCCGTTGCAGGACCAGAAGTGGTTGAAAGATTGCACGAGGGTTGCCAAACCGAAGGTACGTGGGAAGATATGCAAGCGATGCAATCTGATCTCAAGCGATTGAACGAGGAAACTTCAACGCAAAAAGTGGAAAATCAAAAGTTGAAACTAGAGGCTACAGAGGTGAAGCGACTTTTAGAAGAAGTGCGAGCTGATCATGCATTTGCGCGACAAGAACTTGACCGAAATGCACAACGCGTTTTGGCAATGCTAGGAACACCGCAGTCAGAACATGCAGGTAATAATATTATTTTTAAATTCTTATGACTTATTATTTCTAATTGAAGAATATTATAATTGAAATAATTTACATACGATTATTGCAGAAGGCGGTGATAGTTTTCTTGAACTAGAATGTCACTTGCAATCTTCGGGACAAGTCGTTGCCAGTCAGCAAATAGAAATAGCCGATTTGCAATCCTTATGTCGTATGCTGAGCAGGGTAAGATAAAGTTAATAATTCATATTGTAGTAATAGATTTCACCACATCTTAATTATTACTCATAATATTTATATCTTCTTTCGAAGGACCTCGAAAAAAGTTTGGCGGCGCAAAAAGCGTTACTACAACAGCAACAGGAATTAGAAGCAGAGTCTGCGGAAATGCAAGATTTCCTTCAAGAAGAAAAGGCTACTTTAGCGGATGCTCTTAAAGAGGCAGAGACAGAGGTATTCTTTACTTTATGCATATCAAAATCTGCCTTAGCATCAGCATTTCACACAGCTCTTTATATGGATTTTAGCTCAAAGAGAAGAATGAGTTGCTAGCAAAACGCGAGGTTGAATTAGAGAGACAAACTGAGGAATGTACGCACTTAGTTCGAATTAGCGAACAAAGAAGGTACGCGACAACACGAACTTCAATGCCTGCTATCTGAGAATGTACACAATTTATAATATGTGATGTAACGCTTTCTGATTTATTAACAGGCAGGAGAATTTATCTATGAGCATGAAATTGAATGCTGTAGAACGTAGGAGCCGTGAACTTCTACTTACTCAAGGCGCTGCGGTTTCTGGAGCTGCAGTTGCTCTTTCCGGACTTGGAACTAGATTAGAAGGATTAGTAGACCAACTCATAACATCTTATAATATATCGGTAAAAGATCTTGAGGTAATAACATTTGATTTCAGTATGTTATAAAAACTTTGGAAATCTTCCATTACTAAATATATTACAACCTGAACTATGTATAGAACATGTACTAAAATTGATTAAAAATCAATTTTATCCAAAGGATGTAATATACCATAATGAAGCATACAGCAGGAGCAACAGCAGTATCGAATCAAGCCCAGTTAGTTCGAAACATAGTCAGAAAGAGTGTACTCCTAGTCCAAAAAGTGGTTCCTTCGTTTCCGCAGTAATTGGAGCTATTCGAAACGCGGCGACGCATCCGTTTGCAATAAAAAACATTGACAAGAAATCTTCCTTTGAGTCGGCCAAACAAATATATAAAGGTAACTTTGTATATTTCTAGATTCAGTGGGTCTTATTCAATGAAATCATCTAACATAATGATCAAAAATCTAATGCATTGTACGTACACTCGCGTTTTACAGAATTAAGTATGGAATCATCGGACCTGCTCGATTTTGAAACTGAACCGTGTCTTATGATGGAAAGTGTACTGGAAGATGTTCCTTTACCCGACACATATTCACATAATATGGTATCAAGTTGTGATTCGCTACGCAGAGCTCTAAGTTTCCCAGAAACAGTGGATGAAAACAGCCTGAAGAAAACACGAAATAACGACGAATGTTCTAGTCTAACGAATTTGTCACAGGCAATTTTACATCGTCGTAAAGTGAGTGGAAAATTTGTCATGCTGTAACTTCAGTACGGATGTCTGTAAAATATCTGTTCATATAATAAATGGTTTTTAGGTAGAAAATGAAGAAGACGATGATTGTGATTCTATAAGTGAATCTGATACCGGTACTAATGAAGGACCTCTAGCATCCGATTCCTGCCCTGCTGTTGGACTTGTTGATCAAGTCATTGACGTGGATAATCTTGTAACTAAATTATTAAAAGTATTACGGATAATTCAACTCGATAACGATACGTGCATACAGGAGTTGAAAGAGGAAAAGTACGTCCATTCTCTATTATGGCGTTACAACATGAAGCTACTATAACAATTACATGCTCTGAAAACTAATGCTCTTCCGTCTAATTACTTGCAGATCCGAATTGGAAACAGAATTAGAAGGACTTCGTAAACTATTAGATAGTCTTAATCAATCGGAAGAGATTTTAAGTAATTCATCGGACCGAAGGCGCAGCGTAATTGAAAACTGTCGTCTGCTGATCAAAGAGGTAATGGCCGGCAATGCTGCCGATACCTGTTAATGAAACTGCTTATCACACAGCTGCCGCCTTTTTCTTAATAAAGAATTGACTTTCTAAAAAAGATGTCAAATGGAATAATTCCTCTATAGGCGGGTAAGAAGGAATTAAAATTTGACGAGCCCGCAGTTGGTAGTAATAACGGTCCTGGGGACGCAATAGACTGTGAAGATCTCAACGCGAATGCAGCAGCCGATCTTTCTTCCTAAACTATTTCCTATTTATTTCATCTCCGTCATGTAAATCTTTACTAATGTATTATTTCCTAATTATTCGTTGAGGTCCAGAAGAAACCATGACAATTGGTCTAGGCATTGATTATTTAAATATAGACAGCAGTCGCTATGTGATGCATTTGTAAACTACGTTTTACGGCAAATCATGCCAATATGACTAGATGTACTGTAGGTATCATCTATAAATTATATTATGCGTGTCCGTGTATCGAAGTCGTGTACAGTTTTCGTTGTTTTTATCATATAGAAATATTCATGCATATTGCTTTTTAGTATCTCAGCTTTGTCGTGTATATACTAGTACATCGCAATCATTTCGAAGTAAGATTATAATTCATATCACTTTTTAATTGTAATTATACAGTCTAGATTTTTATTGAGTCGATTATGATTTATTGCTTCAGAAGCGGATTTTAATCACCGCCTGTTTAAGATCCATGGAAGTAAAGGATTATTCTATCTTGTAAAACAATTGTGATTGTTTAATATAGGAACCAATTAAAAAAAGTGGTCTACTTCGTTAAATGTACTGCTCGTACCCACCGATTGCATTTCATCTTATTACTAGTTATGAATATAGTTTTTGAGGGTAAATAACGCATGTATACTAAAGAAACAGATTGATCACGATGTACCTTAAAAAAGTCCTATGAAATTCACATTTCACCCTTGAAAATGATAAATATACCAATAATAAAATAATATGAGATACAGGGTACATTAGTTTTACGGCAAGTTTTACCAACAGGATTGGCATAATAACAAATGTAAATTAAAAAACAATTTAAGGGAATCGTGATTCCATAAGAGATATTACAAAAGAGAATGGTTTTTCGTGTAATCATGTTCTTATACCTATGTTTTATTTGGACACAACATTTTGAGAATGATTTTTAATGATCCCAGAAATTTGACTGAGAAAAAATTCCAATGAAGGGTTATTAATGCGGGATGAGAACATATTACATAGAGTTGCTTTCTATTTTAATGGTGAGATATACTGACAAAAGAATATTCTTGTATACACTTACATAATTCACAATTGCTCCTCATGTGTGTTTGAGAAGTTGTATATAACTAAGTACTATGAAACTTACTTTTTATTATTACTATTACTATTATTATGCAATCAATCACGTTTTTGAATCTTTCTTTGAAAGTTACTTAATATAAACTATATTCGTAAAGTTCGTGTGAAAGTAACCGTTTTTTTAATGAAATAAACAATTCTACCCAGAATATGTATATTCCAGAAATCATAGTCCTAAGCTTTTTATACAATACATTGTGATGATACGCGAACAAATCTCATAAATAATGTATTTTAATTTTTCATCAAATAAATTTCATTTATAGAATAAGAACTCGTACATTTTATTCCTAATCGATCACAACATTATTTATATGAAAGTCCAAGTTTTACATGCATAAAAATAATGCAAACCTGCTAGTTACTACTAATGTTTATCTATAAATTATACCAAAATATCACAAACCTTTTACATCCCCTTATTCCTTTCCCCTTTATATTTTTTACTGACACTTTTCTGGTCGATCCTTTTTTATTACGACTTTTATTATAACCCTCATAGTAATAAACAACAATAAAAAGCTACGCGGACGCACCACAAGGGATTGGAAATATTCAATGATTAGTAATAAATGATAAATGAATATTAATGTCGTGATTCTTACGCTTTATCTAATAAATGAAGCAGTTCGGAAAGCTTTCCCAGGTAAAATAAAAGTCCTCATTCGTTGCGGATACGTCGAAGCAAGGGGACGATTAAATTCGCCAAACGCAATCCGGATCTGAAACAGAAAAGAATCCTTTTGTGTTAGTATAAAGCGAATATTACTATTCAGTTTTGCTTATACGTGGCACTTGTATTTTCATTGATTAGGACTTACTGAGATCGATGGTTGAATAACCATAAATTTGAAGATATTTAACACCTTAATCGACACAATACGTATTAAAAGTTCACCGAATATTATGAGTCACATTAATAGCGATAAAAACAATTTGTATATTACCACTGCATAAACTGATTATTTGACGACCGCGGAAACAGGTTGGCGTTGGCCCCACTGTTAAGTTTGAATACAATACCTGTGCGCAGATTTCGGTGCAGGTTGCGGCTTTAGTATGTCGTCGACTTCCGGTTTCGGTTTGTCCAAGAAAGTTGGTTTAGAAATATCCATACCGTTTCCGCCAAGTATCGATAAATTAGAATCGGTCCCAGCGGCACCAGCCAGAAGAAGTGCCTCCACGGGAGCAACAACAAATATTACACCATCCACGAAAATGCGATAATTCTCGGTTCCGTTTTGTCGTTGATCATAGTAATCACCCGCAGGACTTGATTGCGGGACTGGCGTGATCGAAGTCGTCGGCATTTCCGGGGTTAAGGTCGATGACTCGTTGGTGACCGGCAAACACAGGACTTGCGAGCCGAGTGCGAATATAAGTAACACAGTTTTAAAGATTCGCATATTGATCGAGAGCATTGATGATTTCCGGTTCAAGGAAGTTCGAGCAGTGTTTCCAATGAAATTCCTCCAATAGCGATTCGCGTGTCTTAGGTGATCACGGGCGGTTTTTGTTTGAATTTGAACGATGACGTGCGCAGTGTACTAGGGCGCAGGATGATTCGAGGTGCAAGAATTTCGTGGGTTATGATTTTGACAGATGAATTTACTGGGTGATGAAAAGGAGTGTTATTTCGGAATCGTGAGGGATGAACGTCTTGACGATGCGAAGGATGGGTGAGGTGTGACGAAGTCTTGTGCCAACCAGGGATTCCGGTCCCCACCTGGCATGGAAACAGATCGTCAGCCAAGTTCAAGAACCTGAGGACCTACGTGCATGTTATCTTACATATACACAGGTAGAACGTAATGCTCGGTTAAATTAGATTTTTTTTCTACAGCTACTTGATTGATACACCGATTACTATTCGATACATCATCCTTAATTTTCTACCTTTTTTTATCATCCTTCGATCACCACTTTAAGTCGATTAATGAAATATTATTCCAGACTCAAATATTGCTAACACGCTACTTTTTACGCGATGTATTGTAACAGTACGAAAGTTGGGATTAAAAAACAGCGGGTGTTTTAAAAGAACCGTGAGCTAATAACGAGTCATCGTGGAGCCTGAAGGTATAAAGGTGATTGAAACTGTTTTTTTTTAATTAGATTTTATAAGAAACTTTAAGGACCGGTAACGAGTTAACTCGAGTTTGCACGTTCATCAGCTCACGCAATGATTAAAGCTCAACACACTGTACGTTCTCATTATAGCGTTGTTGATTGTGTTGGATAGTGTTCTATTCTATTATAATATGAATTACTTTTCTGGATATTTAGCTTTTTAGTTATTATTAGTTATCATTAGTTACCGCATCAAATTGCCGGTCAACGTGTTAACAGAGACACAACAGCTAATGATGTACTTTCGAGACTTCATCTAATCCATCCTTGTGCCAATTAAGTTTGATGTGTGTTAAGGCGCTATTATAATACCGGTTATTATTGCGTTCTACCTGAAATATGCAATCACGGTAGATGGTTTGACCATGTATATACAGATGTACAAACTGTACAAGAACCGATTTGTGAGGGGCAACGTCCTCGTGTGGCCTCATCGAGTTCATTTCCCCGTTCCATCGACTCGGTCGCCGCCTATTACCGTAACCTTGTCCTTGCTCTTATATTTTCCCCGTGCATCGACTTCGTTCAAATGCGAAATACCTTCCTCCTTCGATTTTAACCCGTTGCCTGCATTCTACTTCTGCATTTTACATAATTTTGTTTACAAAAAGCATAAATGAGCCGTTCATCTTGGAAAATGGACTTCGGCCAATTCCAAAATAAACGGCTTAAATATCTTTGTCAAAAACAATAAATAAGTAGTTTATAGAAAGTTTGAGTACTTATGAGTAGTTGAAAATGAATGGTCACCATAGCAGCCAACTAAGAAATTAAACGTATAAGATTTGTATTCTAAATAAATTCTAAATTCGCCTATTGCTATAGAAAAAGAACGTTTGTAATTTGTTAAAAGGTATCACAAAACGTTTTAATATAAGTTCTCATTTATCACGGAAGTACTCTTCGAGTGCAAAGGGTTAAAGCACCAATATGAATATCGCGTGCCTCTCCAACTTGCAGAATCCGATCGGTTTAAAAAGGATGATAAATGTCGAGTGGGAAAATTCAACCCTGGATCCATTTAATTCTGCTTTTTTAAACCAGCTTATCGAGTATGAATTTTATGTGTTTTAGAAAAAGCAGTATTTAGGAAGTATTATACTATACAATGCAGTAGCTTCCACAGTAATTGGATTATTGTTAAAATAGACTTTTTATGGATTTCAGAACAAGCGGAAGTCATCAAAAATTTGGAATGCATAGAAATGTGAGTGTGTTTGCGATATTTCTATTTCGATGTTAAGTACTGCAGATGTATCAAGTAATGAAGTATATTTTTTATAAGATAGTATTATAGATGGAAATGCTCATTTATTATAATCGGTTACATGTATTTATTTTATAGATCACACGTTTAATGGATTACATGCGAAACAGTCTTGAAAGTACGAGTACTTAATTATCATTAATAAATAGAGTAAGAGGTTTCTTAAATATAATTATTATTTCCTCCGATAAACATTATTTCGTGCTTTACTAATTCATTACGTATCTTATATTTCTCGGTTTAACGAAATCTTTAATTTGTTTATAAGGTTAATGCCCCTATTTCGTAGCTTTGAGTCTCTCTTATTCCGATATCATTATTTAATTCTGTTGAAATTGCATTGACAATATTAATACGTTGTATCATGATACACAAAATAGTCACCTTATATTCGGAAAACGATGGTTATGATAGAGGGATTAATAAAACTTATAATATATCACCCTCCGGAATCTCGTGTTATCAGTTACTCACCTAAAAGCACCATGCTTGATTTATTTGATCTAAGCTACACCTATAAATGATATATCTATCACAATTATAAATTATTCTTAATTCTTATATATTTCTAATCTACACTTGTTTTTGTCAACTTTTTCCACCCTGTAAAATGTTTCCTTATAAATGTCAGATACTATAGCAATGCTACGTGGGATTTTATTGATGTGTTTTAAATCAATGTTCTTTTTCTCTTTTCTTTAATGAAGAAGAATTAAAGAATTTTTAGCAATAAATATGATAATGGTAATGGATATATGATATATGACTGAAAGAGACAGAATTAATCCGTCAATCCTGTAATGAATATTCGAT
Organism: Nysson spinosus; assembly: GCA_910591585.2. Classification (NCBI taxonomy): domain Eukaryota; kingdom Metazoa; phylum Arthropoda; class Insecta; order Hymenoptera; family Crabronidae; genus Nysson; species Nysson spinosus. Next base: position 3,569,487 of record OU342837.1, on the reverse strand, counting down.
TTCAATGAATATTTTGATCAAATTGGCATATGCCAGACTTATCCCTGTATCTTCCCGGTCCGCAATTCTCGATGGCTTCGCCTAATAATTTCAATTCCTCAGGTTTGTTCTCGGAAGAGCCCACGTCATTCTTTTCATCTCGAGTGGAGACGGAGTCCTCGATTTCTTTCCGTGACAACTGTTTCTTCAACGAAATGCCAGGCTTTCCTGTCTTCAGAATGTCTTCTTTGTCCGTGAAGTCTGCTCGAGGTTGTTCAAAATGTTTCACCGTACCCGAATTGAACATATCGACCAGCACCTTATGGTTTCTCTGTTTGCCAACATTTTCGGTAAGTTTACGAGTGTCGTATATCGAAAGGCTTCTTGCCTTTTTATCTATTTTCGTATTATCATTCGAGTCATCTACAACTGTTCGTGTCTCTGTAATCTTCTTGGAATCTTCAACATCCCTTGACGACGTTCCTTCATCGATTTTTACAGTTTCCTCCTCAATCCTCGGCGTCTTCGATACGTCGATTTGCAGAGTTTTCGCGGGATCTTCATCTTTATCTATATGGACGATTTCAACGTGATATGGTTCTTTGCCTTGATGTTCCTCTTCCGTTTCGTATATCACGGAATGATGTGGTTCTTTGGAGTCTTGCTGGGTAATCCTGGCTTGGGTTGCGAGTTCCTTTAACTCTAACGCTTGCGTAGCTAAATTACTCAATAGATCATTGCCGCCGGATGTGGCCACGACGATTAAAAAGTTCTCCAATTTCGCGTGGACATTGTACTTGCCATCCTGCCGTTGATCGTAACTCACCGGGGCCGCATCGGAATGTAAGAGAAAGAGACCAGGTAGAAAACCTATTTTCAACAAGTAATTAAAGCTGATTGGCATGCACCAAAAGCTACAGGGAAAATGAAATGACAATATCTACATTCGTATAATTCAAAATAAAGGGCAAAGCAAATTAATAAAATTAATTATGAAAAGTGTAGTAACAGAAAGTAGCAAGTCAATCTGGGCTACTGGGAATATTAATCAAATATATATTAATTAGTCAATAATCCCAAGGAAGATAATGAATATCGTAAACAAAAATTGTAAACACAAAGTTCTGCAGATGCGGATGACTCAAGATGCTGCGGTTTTCAACATACAAATAGGAAGCAACTTTTATTCAATTTTGTGTATCTTCATTTTTCTTTATTCGATAATATATCGTTCGTTTTGACTTATAATATTTTCCTATCTTTTGAACAGCTTTGTATTTCAGCGTTCATAAAAATCCTTTTACTGCCCCGCAAAAACTGATGGAAACCGTACGAACTTTCTGGTCAAGCCAATTAGATTATATAAATATTGCAGCATTAAGGAATGACGTATCGAAAATATTTGATGATACAGTTGATTAAATTGAGCTTCGATAGATGTACATGGATTGTTATATTCTACCTGGGAAGAAAAGGAGATAAGCTGCGTAGAGTATCATCCCGTAGCACGAGCTTTTCAAATGATCCGTCAACTTTGGATCGGGTAAACTGAATGAACTGAACGGTGTCCGATCCTCGACTGTGCGAGATTCGCTGGTTTCATCGCCGGCTTTGGATCGGCCAGAGTTGTATATAGATCGAGGGAGGTATCACGGCTGGAGAGGGTAAAACTTGTACGAAGCGGCGATCGACTTAAAATGATTAAGGTCCGTACGAAGTATAGCGCGAAACAGTTGCGTAAGTCCCTCGCTATTTTTATCCGTCTTTTTCCTCTTGGCAGAATTTTTAAGAAGATAAACGGAAGAGAATTTCGCAGCTAAAACTGTAAGCTTGCATCTCGCTCACGTGACCCCGCATGGATCGATTCACGTGGGCCCCGAATGAACTTTGCTTTAGAGATTTCGTGGTGCAAGACGACCCGCGGGGGAAGATTGCGGAAATGTAAGCTTTTAACATATTTTATGTGTCGGTGATATTTAATTTTATTATAATTTTTGTATACACGATTACATACCCTGGCACCATGATATGATATTTACAATTACAATGATATATGAACTATGCTACTTATTGGCATGCACTGAGGTACAGTTCAACTACAATATGTACCTATGAGATGATATAAATATATGTGTTTCAATGAATACACGGTAGTATTTAATAACTTAGGGAACATTAATTTGTATAATAAAAACTATGATATTTAATCTACTCAATACTTTATAGCATGTTACCTACCGATGGACCATTTACTCCGCGTTCACCGACGCGGCGTTTAATAACTTCGGTGCAAGTTTCAAAGCGAACCTATGAGATTATTTATATATAACAGTACGATTAAGTAGTCAAAAATGTGGTTGTAAACAAACATTCACGCTTAATCAATACTCACGGTATGAGAGATAATCGTCGTCTACTTAATCGGCGACAACGACCCTTCCCATCCGGAGAATATCCGGATTTACAACGTTTTCTGGATAGTTGTGACACAGGTTTCTCGGAAGATTCTATCGTATCAGTATCCTGAGCGGTTAAAACATCATCATCTCCAGACAGGTTTTCAGTTTGATTGGTGAGCCCGTTTCTCAACGTTAAATTCGTATTACTCGGGTCTTCTAAACTATTTGTGTGATTTGATGTTAAAACTACAGTTGCATTATCATTTGAATCCAATGTTGCTTGCAGGGTTGCATTTTCAGTGGAAGGCTCGGAAATCGGTGCAGCACTGGATGAGCTTTCTAATACCGCGCCTAACGATTCCGTTACATTCATTTTATCAGTGGTTTCCGAGGAGATTGGTGTACTGGAAGAAGTCTCTTCTGTATCCTCTGAGATCGTAGAATTTGTAGTAGGCTTCATAGTCGGCTTCACAGTGAAGTCTGCATAGTCATACAGATAATCATAATCCTATGAACAAAAGAAATATCCCGCAACCGTTACAATCAATAATACATTTAACGGAGTTAATGGACTATAAAATCCGCGAAGCTCATCCAATTTCATTTAAAAAACAGTAATACTTCCACCAATAAAATACTGTTATATATGCGAGGTGGTACACAACGATATTCATCGCATACGTAGAGGTAAAAATAGTTGTTATCGCGTTATCATGTTATCAGATTAATCTATATTACTAGGGATTGTCAGTCTACGAGACACCGTCGCGTTCGTAGCCGCCGATTTACCGTATAATCGTCGAGGAGTTCCGAGTCCAGAAGCGCCAGCACCTTAATGTCCTTTAAGTGAATTTGCACGTTTAAGTCACCGGTTTGCCGTTGATCGTAGGTTGCAGTTGCAGGTGCGGATAGTCCAGTGGTAAATTGATAAACGAGTATGAGAAAGCCATAGTGCAGAAACATGATAGCTGAACTACGATAGTGCTACTTGAATGGTGAATGTAAAAATGTAATGGAGACTCGAAGAATTCTGAGTACCTCCAGGGTAGAGGAGCCGTGATGGTCACTACGATGGTCTTCCTCGATGTAATGCTCGATATATATCCATGCTAAAGAAACCGGTATCCCCGAACGGTCAAGAAGGCCCCGGTACGTTGTCCGGCCATTGGCCTTTCATGTACCGATATGCAACCATGTACAAGGACAAAACGCACAGCCGATTTCAATTTACCGAATACTCTGCCAATGATTCTGTACGGTAATGAATTAACAATTCGAAGGATCTGTTAATATCTACCATTGTAATTAGGTAATACATATATGACATTCCCATTAATTTAAGAAGTAAACAAGAAGTAAAAGATTATATTTGAATATCGCGAACGTCCAAGCTTGTTATCCTTATTGAATTTTATCCTTAGTAAATAAACGAAGAACATGCACCGCGTGATTCCTTAGGATCTGATATGAAAGTGATTTACAAGAAAGGATAAAAAATACAATCTCCATAAGTCAATATGCAAATTTCATAATCATAATAGCGGGAGAAATAAGAGCGCGGATGAAAACTTAAATAGTTAAGCGTTGTCCATTTTTATCTTATACAAATGGTATCTTCGTTTCAAATACGATCTCTAGATTCGTCTATAATGAAACGATATATTGGCAGCTGTTAATTTCAGTTTATCGAACTTAGAATTAGTAATTGCACATTGAAGTCATGATAACATTGTCCGATGCACTTTCGCGCGATAAAATGCTCCGTCGCAAAATGTCAGCGCACGAATAATATATAATGAAATGGCACTGCATTTAAAATTGACAATGTATTAGCGGTATTTGCAAGTTTGCTGTGAATGTGTACGGAGTGAATTATGTATTAGTTTAAATTTAAATGCAAATGAACTGTAATGATTGAATGTACGTACGAGTCTCATTTTTGGCGTGTGTTGGTGGCGATTAGTGCATGTACACATCAAAGTGATTTCACGAATAAAAATGAGTGACTACGTAATGCCTGATCTTCTTCTTGGTGCATCTCCAATGCCTTGATTTCCTATCCTTTTTTACTGTACATCGGTAAATACGTAGAAGACATAAATTCCATGTCAATGTAGCGCTTGTGAATAAATCTGTGATGACACTAATGACAGTTCGCTGAAATGTTATATACTAGTTGTACGCGTGATCGAGGAAGCACAACCAAGTTGTTTCTAATCCTCCACTTGCTACCGTCTACAAGAGAAACCCACACATAATTTCACATGTTGCATCGAAGAATTAACTCAGGCCTTTAAAACATTATTCCTTATTTCTGAACACAAAATCGCGTCACTTATCATGTGTCCGTGTGATGTGAACAATGTTCCAATTTTTTAAGAAGTCTGGTAAATATGTTTTGTACTTATGCCCCGCCGTTGATTTTTTTGTGAACGGCAAGGAAGACTTATTCGTTTTCTTCCACCTAACCTAGCGTTAAAACATTTACTTTGTTTATCGAATCTTCGCGTACGCTGAATTTCGTGAAGGTTTCATGATTTTAATGATGCATTCATATAGTGTGTCCGGTGGATAGATCATCTAAAAATATTTGAGCTTTGGATTTTAAGGGGAATAAGATTATCGGTTTGACATTTAAGGAATTTTTTTTTAAGATCAATCTCCATTCTGCTGAATGGAAATTAACATACATAAAGTGAATATGATATTTACGGAAAATTTCAGGGCAAAGAGATAAGTCCAGATCATTTCAAACTTCTCCAACAAAATCGACTAGCTCTGGAAAGTCAATAGGAGATGTTTTTACTGGTAGTACATCAATCCAAACACCAACAGGTGTACTGTGCAGCCTTGAGGAGGAAGAGGAGGATGAAATCTTCAATGGAAAAGCTAAGGATGTCTTATCTCTTACATCTCAGCTCTCTAAAACCCTCCCACAAATACTCTCAGACAAAGGTGCCCTGGGTTACTTTATACAATTTATGGAGACAAGAAATGTCATAGCTCTTATCAAATTTTGGCTGGAGGTAGAATGTCTATGTAGCTCCTATGGCATAGTAGAAAATAATAAGGAGAATGCCCAAAGCTTGAATGCTGATCAGAATTTTATAGGAAATTTAAATAGTGTTCCAAACATAGTGGATGATAATAAAAACTTTTTCTATGAAGTAACTGAGAGCAGTGGGACTGCTGATGATCAAGAAAACAAGGGTGTGTTGTTTGATGAGTATGTAAATAGTAATGATACAAAATCAAATTATAATGACATACCAAAGACTAGTCAAGTGATGAGTAATGTGAGACAATCAAATCATGATTATGAGAGGAAGAGACATAATATAACAACAGGTAGACAGGATGCATTAAGAATATATAAGAAATATATCACTAAAGATGCACTTGGTATTAATCAGATACCTGAAGAATTAAGAGCACAGATAGACACAGCTTTTACATGTGAAAATATTGGGCCTATATTGCAGTGCCTATCTGCTGTGCAAAAAATTGTGTACAAGATATTAGAAACTGAGTGAGCAATTTTAATATAATTCATATATCACATATAAAACATTTTGATAATATACTTTCCTTAGATGATATTTTCCTTTCAATGATGATTATGTATTCCAACAAGTTTCTGGGGAAATGATATTATCTTACTTATGAGATATTCAAGTATAAAAGTTTACTTTTTTATTTCTGTATAAGATTTAAAGATTTATCACTGTGTGTTAAACATTAATTATTAGCTTATTTTAACAATATGCAATACTTTTTGCAGACATATTAATGACTTTTTAAGAAGTGAATTTCATTGTAAACATCAAATTGATGTTCTTACGAGTGGCAATGTACAGCTAGCTGATATATTATATAATGAAACTGCATTCTTTTATTTTATGGAGGTAAGATCTTGTTTTGCAAGATCTTATGTTGCTTGAAACTGCATTAATTTACCTTTTTCTATTTAATATAGTTTATGGAGATTGAGAATAAGAGAGAATTATTAGATTTCTGGATGACTGCAATTAATTATAAACAGAATTTAATGGCAAAAAAGGAAGATACTGATCCTGAGGAGGCACAGACAGATGCCCTCATTATTTATGACAAGTAAAACTTATTATTTGATAGCTATAACAGCTAAATATGTTTTAAAAAGATGTATGAACAAAATTACTGACTCTATTATTACTTACCAAAATTATAGATATTTTAGTTTGCAAGCAACAATGCCCCTCGGTTTTAGTGACAAAATTCGATTCCAAGTAGAACAAAATATTTGCCGCGAAGATGGGAAGGGACCACAACCTGATTGTTTTGATAAACCCATTACAATTGTATATAATTTCGTTAATAAGGTACATAAATTATGATAATCGAAATATATTAATACGCTTAATGAAAAATACCGTTTAAAACAACATTCTTCACTAATAATCTAACTTTTTCTATGTGCTTTATATTTCGTTGTATTGTAAATAACGTAGTAACAAGAGAGATATGGTAGAGCGTCATTGAGGACATAGATAATGATAACATTAAATTTTTTCCCAGCATTATCTACCTACGTTCTTATCATCACAGTTGTATTATAAATACTTATCAGAACTGATCAGCACCATTCAGAGCAGTCCATGCTCAAATTTACATCAGAAGGTGAAAAGAGCAGGTTTGTGTACACTTTTTTATGCATGCCCTGTTTCCCTTTACTTTTAGCTACATTTTTAATATTTATGCTTGTTAAATATTTACACAATGATAAGATAATAGTGTATGATTTGATTTGATCATAGGTTCTGACTGCAGCAGTGAAGTGAGTTCTGTGAGTATCAGTATGCAAAACACCCTGCAGGCAGGGATCGAAGGACATAGATTGCCTAATAATAAAACCAATATAAATAGTGGCATGAATATTGATACTAGACAACTATATGATCCTGATTCGTTATGGAAACGTAATAAATACAGGTAGCGTCAATTTGAACGGCCGCACGAAACAATGATGAAACATGGTTACATATGAAACACTTTTGTTTTGCAGCCTAAGCGTTGGATATATTGATGGTTTAGGTAGGTTTATTACCGAAATAGCGCCGGATCCACAGAGGAAATATGGTAAGTTATTATAAAAATATTCAGATTATTTGAATTTATTCGGAATAACTCGATATATTTCATTTCAGAATCTCGTTTAACGCGTGCCGTAAAGCGATTTGTAAATATGGAGCAAGACAAGGTGAGCTGAAATATTTGTGTTTATATTTAAATGTATATAGTTTATATGTTCTACATAATATTCCCCGGCATTTTAATGGCTTATGAAATGAAGTTTACTTATTTCTTAAGAATTTATATATAATTTGTTTGGATGTTGTAATTTTCTGGAATTATAATCCTCTAATATAATTAGGCTAAAGAAGAATTAGCGTGGAAGATTGCCGAGATGATTGTAAGCGAAATCACGTCGTTAACCCTTGGAGCCTCAAATCTTCCATCCTTATAGCGAAGTATGAGAAAATCGGGACAGTTTCTTTTTAGAATGCGCTTCGCATTTGAAATCCCTGAAGGTAACTATTTCACGAATATTACTTTTAATATAAAATAAGACGGTATCACATATTTTACCAAAGTGCCAATTGGGGATTAAATATTAATCAAACGTTTAATTAGTGTATTTAAAGTATGATGCATGTTTCAAAAACTAATCTCTATTATCAGAAAAGACAATGCATGTTTGTACTTGATTTGTACTTTCACATTTCAATTACTTTTTTATTATATATCTTCCATAATGCGCGTGCAAACGCGGTTAAAAATCAGTTTATTACAAGATCATGATTGTGAATGCAATTCTGTACTCCTTGCAAAAAGGTTGCTTTGCTATTTAATTGCGAAAGATATTTTTATATACGTATATAAACTAAATGCGAGTATCGTTTTTAAATTATCTATTTGTTTGCAAACCATGACAGTTACTAACAATTTTATAGTGTTGTAAAAAATTAAAGAAGTTATATATCAAACGAATATTTTTCACGTATCGCAAAGAAACGTAAATTAAATTAATCAAGGCGCAAACCATGCACCTTTTCTCATTTATTTAATATACATTGAAACACATTATTAACAATAAACAACAGTCTTCGCGCCCTTTGTATTAACATCTTTGGAACTTCTTTGAGATTATATAATAGTATTCGTTTGTAATAAAAGATAGAATTACGGTATGTTAAGGAAATTCACTTCTTCTAAGTATGATATTATGTCGTGCAAAGCGCGTCAAAATTGTTTAGCATAATGCGCCACTTTTCTAACGTATCAACTGCCAAATCTTTGCGTAGGAAACTAAGTTTCGCATATCGTTTTTCTTAAATGCGAGTTGAGAAAAAGGTGTAGTTTGCTGAACAATTGATCTTAAGATGAAACGTAGTATGTGATACGTAGGTCTGAAAGTTGTTTCCCTAGCAAAGAAAAGGTTTACGACATATCACGAAAGGATGTGATCGATTTGTAATGCGTACAGTTCGAAACTACAGGAAGAAAGTGCACTTCAGATACTTTAGAAATTGACGAGCTTGCGTGAAACTAGAATGAATAACGATTTGGAGTCGCAAGCGTTTGAATCCTTATACTTTACTTTATACTAAACAACGATAGTTAGTGTATGAAACGTTAATAACGAAACTAATATGCATTGAAAGTTACATCATAAACAAAATAACTATCCACTTTGTTATACGAGATAATGGAAGACCAGATAAGAATTCGACATTTGGTTCCTCCTAAATAATTGATTACAACGAGTAAAATAACTCAGCTTCGTATAAAATTTATTTGATTAAAATCTATTATTAAAACATGATCTATAAAGAATAAATGTAATACATACAAATTTATCATATCTCTGTAACAACGTTAAGGATTGCACTTTGATATCGTGCAATTTGATAATTATATCTCTGCAATATTAATCAGTGAAGTTCAATGTCGTTTACTGGCTAAGAGTTCTGCATTGAACGAATAGAATTTTTACATATTTCTTTTGCATGTTCCCGACTGCAAGCTTTACAGTATTTTGAGTTCCGTTTATACTCATAGAAGTACGCTCCATGTGCTAGACAATATTACTTCTGACTTGAATTATTTATAATTACAGTGGCAGTGTTATGTTAAATGCTTGTATTTACATGTATGAATAAGCTGTGCTGTTTTTAGGTAAAGTTTTCGGTGCTATAATAGTTTCTTACATGACAAACGATGATTGTTGATAATTTTACGATTGACGTGTAAATATGAATTTCTTAATAAAGTGACAGAAATAATTGTATAATCGAAATCCGTTATTCCAGTTATTAATTGTAACGAAAGCCATTAAAAATAGTCAGATATTTTTGGTTAAGATATTAATTGTAATTGTACATAGTATACTGATGTACTATACTTAAGTATTTTATATTAAAATATGAAAGTTGTTAATATTAAAAATTGCTAACTAGCAAATATCAGATGTATAAAACGTTATACCACATAAATAATAGTACTGTATATATGTGTACATCATTTCTTTTTTTATGAGTAGAAAATAATAATAAATTTATATCGATAGTATTTAACAAACGTGCTTACTTTGTAAAGCACCCTGAACAATGTCTTTTTTCTCTAAAACTCTTCAAAATTTTAATCTCTGTTAAAAATACTTTCATAGGAAGCAGTTTTTTATACAACATATAAGATCTATATTGTACATATTATAATAATATATAAATATAATTCGGACTTTGAATCACCTCGAAGGTTTGACTTGTTCATATTGGGGATAATTGAGCGTGTTTTTACGATGAAAGCGTAATCACGATAATTATATAAAAATAAATTCCATTACAAAATTTATAACGTGGTAATGGTATGTCCGACTCAATTATCACGCATTGATAGAATTCATTTTTCAATGGTTTACAACATTTCATATTTACCTTTCAGTCAAAGAAATACGTATCACAGTCCTTAAAGTGAAGCAGATCCATTTATACTTGTATGAGGTGTAGGGCAACCATATTGCGGGCTTAACAACGGTGACGATTCCGTAAGCCGCATATCCGCGTTTCCTTTACTTTTTTTGCTTAAACTAAAGTTTCCTAACTTCTGACAACATTCCAAACGAACTTTCTCTCTTTTGGTCCATCTTTGATAAACGAGCGCGTTAAAAAACGCTTGAAGAGGATTTGTAACTGCCTACTCATAGCATCCGGAATTAACAAGTTTCTCTGGGTTACATGTACTCTTTTCAAAAATTACAGGATTTATACATACCATTATATACCACAGAGTAATAATGAGTTTGATTGGTAGTTGGAACCATAAAGTCCATAATAAAATTCCATTAATTAAATTTGGTATCCAGCACACATAGTACACAAGATTGGTGAGGGCAAATTTGAACCTTATTGTTTGTACCAATTTTCTTTCTCTGCCTGTCATTTGAGCCATACTGCATGTAACAGCAGTTTGAAGATCTTTTGTTGATGCAATATATAATATGGGATTGACAATCATAACAATTGCTAACAAGACATATGTGGCACAATAATTAGGGAGAATACGTAAAATGGCAGTGGATAGTGAAGTCAGATTATGGCAGCTGGAATAGAATGGAATTTTCTTTGAACTCGAAATAATAAATACCTGTACAATAGGTACTAAATACTACTAACTTTGCATCGGGGACATATAAGATTGTCAACCCAAATGTTGTTAAAATGGCAGGACATATCCATGCAAATGCATGGTAACAATTAGGATGACCTGACCGATCACCAAGTAACAATTTCATATCAATGGCATAGCACAGAGTCCATATCCATGTAGCCATATAAAAATATTGCGTCCAAGCCTAAAAGTACGTACTCTTATTCCACATACAGGAGACAAATAAACTTGCGAAAAGTTCAAACTAAATTTACCGAAGAAAGAGCACAGAATATAACACTAGAGGTATCATCTTCCATTGGCATTATAGATTTGAAATTCATCCATAATGCTGACCTGATAAACACACCTGAATATAATTCAGATAATAAGTACGCCTAGCAGCCTGCATTTATACTACTTATAAAAACAAATATCACCTAGTGAAGCAAAGAGATCAGCAATGGCAAGCCATATAATAATATCTCTTCCTCTAGATGACGAAAAGCTTTGCCATCGATGAGGCAGATTGGAGGATTCCCGCGGTAATATCTACGCAATATTCCTGTCAGTTTCTCTATGTTTTCTAAATTGTATTGTCAACGGACTTGTAAATATACCTGATAAATTGCCCCCAACATACCCATGCTGGAGGAGAGCATACAAACTGTATTGTAAAGGTTTGTATTAAATTCTTGCATTATAACAACTGCCATATCTGTTGTATTTGAATGATGGCAGCAAAACGTTTGTATCGTCGGATCGGCCATGTTATATCTGATAGAGGCACGTTACGAGATTCCTCTGAGCAATCCGTTAAAGGAATGATTATAAAAACTCATTGATAAGAACGTTCTTATCTTAAAAGTCTCCTTACTTACGGAGTTTAACCGTGAAAATCGAAGGCCCGTTTTGGACTCATACGGCTAGTTTATTTTTCGAAATATCTTGTTGATTCAACAAGATTTTAAGCATTTTTTGCTCAAAAGAAGCCGTATGACTTCTGAAGTATATTCATATAGACGCCATTCTTTAACGCACTGTAACTTTCTCTGTATACTATCTCGTATTGGTAAAACAGGTTGTACGTAGGTGAGAATTAAATTTTAATGCCACAAGATTGACTGGTTGATCTTGTAGTTTTATTATGAGACATCAGATATTACTGTCTACTGATATTGTGTACGTGTATGTGCTTATTCACACGAGTGACACATACTCGTGAAATCTTCGGAAAACCTTCGTTTTAATCAGAGACTAATTATAATTACATAACGTAATTACGCAATGTAATTATAAGTTAGCAATGTAAATATAAAATAGAAAGAAATAATCAACCGGTAAACAGGTTTTCCGTGAGATAAAGTATTATTTTATGTCGAATAAAATTATCATTATTAACAAGCTTGTAATATATTTTTACCACTTGTTCTTAACACACAATAATTAAATCTCAAATAAAGGTACTGTAATAAAATCACCTTGCGGAGAGACGCAGAAATTTATGTGAATAAAGTTTATTGATATGATTGGTGGGAAGGGGTTGCACTGTGTACAATAGTTTCCATATTTCTTTTTTCGAATTAAAATAATTATCTTTCTTCGGTTTTATTGATTAATATTCAATATTCACCAGCCTTTTGAAATGTGGAAAATATTTTCTTGATAATAGATGTTTAAGTACAAATAATGACTCATGATAATATAAATGCCGTTTTCTGAACTACAAGATTCTACATGGATAAAAGAATTTAAGGATTTTAAGTGAAAAATTGCTGGTTCTCAATATATATATAATAAATTGTATATTATATATAATAAATATTAAATTCACAAGCGTTATATATTTAAACCGGCATTTCGAACGGATTTAAGGACATTGAGAGGCTGCGCAAATAACAAACGACTAAAATCTGTGTCGAGGAATAATTATGCAATTAAATTCCATAATCCCAAACTATGATTAACGAAAATTATACGTAATTATTAGTAATTATACGTAAGTAATCAAAGTATGCGAGAATGAAATGGCAATCCAGTATGACCGCTGTCTAAAGGACGCAACCACCAAGGACAAGTAAACAAAGCGGTATTCTTAACTACGCAATAAACACATAAGACGCTTCCAAAACTCTATTCGTAAGCTTTGATTAGCACGGAAAAACTCTTCCGTGCTAATTTGATAAGAAATTATAACAATGAATATTGGAAAGGAATCGAAGTCATCAAATATCCCAAAGAAGTACTCGATACAGCTTGATTGAGGAACGCGCTAGGCGTATTGTTACGATGTATAATATATAATAATTATATAATTAATAGAACCTGAAATTGCCCCGTAGAATAGTCGTGAAGCTACAGAGATTGATTGGAAGTCGTCAAGAAGAATCGAAGAAATTGGAGCGAGGAATAAGCGGCACGGAGACACGTCCATTCCTCTCGAGGGATGGCGGATGAGTAACTCCCCGCGCAGTGTGCGCGCGCAGCGCCGCCGCCGGCCGCAGTACGCAAGTGTGGAGCATCGGCGAGCGGCATGCGACGCAGTGCGTAGTACGTCGTTCGTTGTGTGGTGTACAAAGCAGTTTCAAGTATAATTTTTGTCATATTTTGCAATTAATTAATAAGTTTGGTTCAAAAATCTTGGTTCCTGATCCTGTACGCACGTCTCCGGTCTTGGTACATCAGGATGGAGAATAAATTTAAAGTAAGTGGCAAGTTTTTACGATTTTATTTGACCGGCAACTTGTTCGCTGCCGGCTACAACAAATATAATTGTTATTCGTCGTAAAGTCTTTTGAATCCCTAATATATTGTAACATTTCGGTATAGTTTTCTACATTTTGCTTAAAATCGAGTAGTTAAAGGTATATTCCATAGTTTAAGGCATCTGATATATCATGCCAGTTAAAAAATGTTGCATATTTCATGTTATATGAATAATTTGCTGGGTCCCTCCAAAAATAAGTGTTCTCAAAATGGCGGATTTAGCATGATTTACATTGAATTTATTTAGACAATGGGTCTTTCATAAGCACAATATAATTTCTCAATAACAATAGTCATACAAAGGAATAAATATGCGAAATAATCGCCGTACAAAGAAATCTGCAGCCCTGCGTATTATTCAATACAAAAATAGCGTTCAAAATATATGTTATAACTTATAATAGTTTACGAAATATTTGCTAATAGTATCCAATTCTTATTACTTGCATTATTTCATGTCTCTGTTTACTACTTTGATACGTCGTACGATTATCGTTAGGTTCTATATTTCTACGAAATAATTTGTAACACTTGACTGAGCACAGTAGGAGAATAGCATGATCGGGAGATGTAAACAAACGATTCGGCCTTTTTTTTACTCGCCTGGCTCACGGTCGATGGCAAGGCAATGTTATGGTTTGGTATTACTCAGTGAGATTGCGTATCTGTTACGGTTATTATTGTGCTCGGTACATTTACGTACTATTAAACTTCTCAAATAGTACGGGCCGACTTCAAATAATATTTCTTGCTCTCCCGTAGCCATAGTATGTATTTGGTATACTCTTGTTCATAAATTAATGCACTATTACCAAGCATTAAAATTGGCATTAGAATCTCCGGCTTTAAAAATAAATGTAATAAAAGAATGTCCAAATTAGAACAATTTTCACCATCTTTTACTGGGACCCTTTGCGGGTACCTTTATAATTCTCAAACCTACATTACACTTCCTGTATTTGAATCAACATGTGTTCTGCTACCAATGTACACACCAGGTGGTACGCACTACGTGGTTTCTATTGACAATGAGTATTATTCTCTCTTCCCTCTCTCTAACTAACGCACGTACTTAAGGATTTCGAAATTCAACTATACAGTAGTGTTTCGAAAATCGTCACTCTGATAGCACGCGTTAATAGTTCTTTAATGTGCCGAGTTGTTGTAGCGTGTAGTTAATTATAATTTTTAATTTTTCGACTCGGTTTGCGTCATATATTTTAATCAATTTTTATCATTATCGATAAGTCTAAAGAGAACTGTCCGTATTTGGTGTTAAAGGTTGTTAAATGAACACGGTGCTAAAGCCACTAATGATGACAGGGGAGAAAGGTTCTTCGTTGCAGAGCAACAGGTGTAAGTACTAATTATCACTTAATTAGGTACCTGATGCAAATTAAATTCAGCTATCTTTTTAGATATTGTATCAGAAAAGATATCAAATGTGTTTCTATATGAAACTAAAAAATTTGGAAAATTATAGTTTGTTTGGTTCATGTAATAATATAATATTTGCGTAATAATATTTATTAGTCTGGATGTAGAGTGAATGGAATTAATGTATCCTACCGGAATCGGAAACTCAAGTCGTCGAAGTGTCAATATTCTTTGAGCGTTTCGAATTGTCAGTTTCCGTTCCGTTTCGATCTGTTGGTCATTGACCCTATATCTTTATTCAACACTAGCTTAAAATTTGTTTATATGTTTAAAACCGTTTTCAACTATGTCTACGAATTAAGTAAAACCCTTCACATTTTTGCGATTTTGGGTCAACCCATTTTTCGCACGAAACAATTTTTTAACCGCTTCTTTCGACCAGGAATCGTCCTAGAATATGTTTATACATCACCCACCATCGATTTGGGTGGTTTAGAAGTGATTTTGGCGACTTTTCATTTTTGACAATTTTTGAAGGTGTACCCCTTTACATTTTTTCGACTTCGGTTCGACCCATTTTTGACCAATAAAAATTTGTTAACCGCTTCTTTCGACCAGAAATCGTCCTAGAATATGTTTATACACCACCCACCATCGATTTGGGTCGTTTAGAAGTGATTTTGGCGACTTTTAATTTTTGACAATTTTTGAAGGTGTACCCCTTTACATTTTTTCGACTTCGGTTCGACCCATTTTTGACTAATAAAAATTTTTTAACCGCTTCTTTCGACCAGAAATCGTCCTAGAATATGTTTATACATCACCCACCATCGATTTGGGTGGTTTAGAAGTGATTTTGGCGACTTTTCATTTTTGACAATTTTTGAAGGTGTACCCCTTTACATTTTTTCGACTTCGGTTCGACCCATTTTTGGCCAATAAAAATTTGTTAACCGCTTCTTTCGACCAGAAATCGTCCTAGAATATGTTTATACACCACCCACCATCGATTTGGGTCGTTTAGAAGTGATTTTGGCGACTTTTAATTTTTGACAATTTTTGAAGGTGTACCCCTTCACATTTTTTCGATTTGGGTTCGACCCATTTTTGACCAATAAAAATTTTTTAACCGCTTCTTTCGACCAGAAATCATCCTAGAATATGTTTATACATCATATACCATCGATTTGGGTCATGTAGAAGTGATTTTAGCGACTTTTAATTTTTGACAATTTTTGAAGGTGTACCCCTTTACATTTTTTCGACTTCGGTTCGACCCATTTTTGACTAATAAAAATTTTTTAACCGCTTCTTTCGACCAGAAATCGTCCTAGAATATGTTTATACATCACCCACCATCGATTTGGGTGGTTTAGAAGTGATTTTGGCGACTTTTAATTTTTGACAATTTTTGAAGGTGTACCCCTTTACATTTTTTCGACTTCGGTTCGACCCATTTTTGACTAATAAAAATTTTTTAACCGCTTCTTTCGACCAGAAATCGTCCTAGAATATGTTTATACATCACCCACCATCGATTTGGGTGGTTTAGAAGTGATTTTGGCGACTTTTCATTTTTGACAATTTTTGAAGGTGTACCCCTTTACATTTTTTCGACTTCGGTTCGACCCATTTTTGGCCAATAAAAATTTGTTAACCGCTTCTTTCGACCAGAAATCGTCCTAGAATATGTTTATACACCACCCACCATCGATTTGGGTCGTTTAGAAGTGATTTTGGCGACTTTTAATTTTTGACAATTTTTGAAGGTGTACCCCTTCACATTTTTTAGACTTCGGTTCGACCCATTTTTGACCAATAAAAATTTGTTAACCGCTTCTTTCGACCAGAAATCGTCCTAGAATATGTTTATACACCACCCACCATCGATTTGGGTCGTTTAGAAGTGATTTTGGCGACTTTTAATTTTTGACAATTTTTGAAGGTGTACACCTTCACATTTTTTCGATTTGGGTTCGACCCATTTTTGACCAATAAAAATTTTTTAACCGCTTCTTTCGACCAGAAATCGTCCTAGAATATGTTTATACATCACCCACCATCGATTTGGGTCGTTTAGAAGTGATTTTAGCGACTTTTAATTTTTGACAATTTTTGAAGGTGTACCCCTTTACATTTTTTCGACTTCGGTTCGACCCATTTTTGACTAATAAAAATTTTTTAACCGCTTCTTTCGACCAGAAATCGTCCTAGAATATGTTTATACATCACCCACCATCGATTTGGGTGGTTTAGAAGTGATTTTGGCGACTTTTAATTTTTGACAATTTTTGAAGGTGTACCCCTTTACATTTTTTCGACTTCGGTTCGACCCATTTTTGACTAATAAAAATTTTTTAACCGCTTCTTTCGACCAGAAATCGTCCTAGAATATGTTTATACATCACCCACCATCGATTTGGGTGGTTTAGAAGTGATTTTGGCGACTTTTCATTTTTGACAATTTTTGAAGGTGTACCCCTTTACATTTTTTCGACTTTGGTTCGACCCATTTTTGGCCAATAAAAATTTGTTAACCGCTTCTTTCGACCAGAAATCGTCCTAGAATATGTTTATACACCACCCACCATCGATTTGGGTCGTTTAGAAGTGATTTTGGCGACTTTTAATTTTTGACAATTTTTGAAGGTGTACCCCTTCACATTTTTTAGACTTCGGTTCGACCCATTTTTGACCAATAAAAATTTGTTAACCGCTTCTTTCGACCAGAAATCGTCCTAGAATATGTTTATACACCACCCACCATCGATTTGGGTCGTTTAGAAGTGATTTTGGCGACTTTTAATTTTTGACAATTTTTGAAGGTGTACCCCTTTACATTTTTTCGACTTCGGTTCGACCCATTTTTGACTAATAAAAATTTTTTAACCGCTTCTTTCGACCAGAAATCGTCCTAGAATATGTTTATACATCACCCACCATCGATTTGGGTGGTTTAGAAGTGATTTTGGCGACTTTTCATTTTTGACAATTTTTGAAGGTGTACCCCTTTACATTTTTTCGACTTCGGTTCGACCCATTTTTGGCCAATAAAAATTTGTTAACCGCTTCTTTCGACCAGAAATCGTCCTAGAATATGTTTATACACCACCCACCATCGATTTGGGTCGTTTAGAAGTGATTTTGGCGACTTTTAATTTTTGACAATTTTTGAAGGTGTACCCCTTCACATTTTTTCGATTTGGGTTCGACCCATTTTTGACCAATAAAAATTTTTTAACCGCTTCTTTCGACCAGAAATCATCCTAGAATATGTTTATACATCATATACCATCGATTTGGGTCATGTAGAAGTGATTTTAGCGACTTTTAATTTTTGACAATTTTTGAAGGTGTACCCCTTTACATTTTTTCGACTTCGGTTCGACCCATTTTTGACTAATAAAAATTTTTTAACCGCTTCTTTCGACCAGAAATCGTCCTAGAATATGTTTATACATCACCCACCATCGATTTGGGTGGTTTAGAAGTGATTTTGGCGACTTTTAATTTTTGACAATTTTTGAAGGTGTACCCCTTTACATTTTTTCGACTTCGGTTCGACCCATTTTTGACTAATAAAAATTTTTTAACCGCTTCTTTCGACCAGAAATCGTCCTAGAATATGTTTATACACCACCCACCATCGATTTGGGTCGTTTAGAAGTGATTTTGGCGACTTTTAATTTTTGACAATTTTTGAAGGTGTACCCCTTTACATTTTTTCGACTTGGATTTGACCCATTTTTTACCATTAAAAATTTTTTAACCGCTTCTTTCGACCAGAAATCGTCCTAGAAAATGTTTATACATCGTTTACCATCGATTTGGGTCATCTAGAAGTGATTTTGGCGACTTTCATTTTTTGAGAATTTTTGAAGGTATACCCCTTCACATTTTTGCGATTTTGGATCGACCCATTTTTGACCAATAAAAATTTTTTAACCGCTTCTTTCGACCAGAAATCGTCCTAGAATATGTTTA
Source organism: Nysson spinosus (assembly GCA_910591585.2). Classification (NCBI taxonomy): domain Eukaryota; kingdom Metazoa; phylum Arthropoda; class Insecta; order Hymenoptera; family Crabronidae; genus Nysson; species Nysson spinosus. The sequence continues at coordinate 3,550,294 of OU342837.1, read as the reverse complement.
TACATCACCCACCATCGATTTGGGTCGTTTAGAAGTGATTTTGGCGACTTTTCATTTTTGACAATTTTTGAAGGTGTACCCCTTTACATTTTTTCGACTTCGGTTCGACCCATTTTTGACTAATAAAAATTTTTTAACCGCTTCTTTCGACCAGAAATCGTCCTAGAATATGTTTATACACCACCCACCATCGATTTGGGTCGTTTAGAAGTGATTTTGGCGACTTTTCATTTTTGACAATTTTTGAAGGTGTACCCCTTTACATTTTTTCGACTTCGGTTCGACCCATTTTTGACTAATAAAAATTTTTTAACCGCTTCTTTCGACCAGGAATCGTCCTAGAATATGTTTATACATCGTTTACCATCGATTTGGGTCGTTTAGAAGTGATTTTGGCGACTTTTAATTTTTGACAATTTTTGAAGGTGTACCCCTTTACATTTTTTCGACTTGGATTTGACCCATTTTTTACCAATAAAAATTTTTTAACCGCTTCTTTCGACCAGGAATCGTCCTAGAATATGTTTATACACCACCCACCATCGATTTGGGTCGTTTAGAAGTGATTTTGGCGACTTTTCATTTTTGACAATTTTTGAAGGTGTACCCCTTTACATTTTTTCGACTTCGGTTCGACCCATTTTTGACTAATAAAAATTTTTTAACCGCTTCTTTCGACCAGGAATCGTCCTAGAATATGTTTATACATCACCCACCATCGATTTGGGTCGTTTAGAAGTGATTTTGGCGACTTTTCATTTTTGACAATTTTTGAAGGTGTACCCCTTCACATTTTTTCGTTTTGGGTTCGACCCATTTTTGACTAATAAAAATTTTTTAACCGCTTCTTTCGATCAGAAATCGTCCTAGAATATGTTTATCCATCACCCACCATCGATTTGGGTCGTTTAGGAGCGAAATTGGCCGTTTTAAAAATTGTACAATCATGGAACCCGTGTGTAGTCAACATCGTAAGAGGATTATAAAATTAGCATGATTCGGATAATTTCATTTTATTTATATAACCTATTACATATTGTTTCTTCGTCTAATACTATATTTACAAACGAAAATAATATTCATAAAAACATACTGCAGAATGCGATTCAAACTTTTACATCGGAAAACTTGTAGTGCAGCATTTAATTTTCTTAAATATTTTCGTTGGCCATTTGACTGTACTTTTAATCATTTATCATATATCCTTTTTCATTTGTTTACCTATTATTACCTGATTAGAGGACTTACAGAGTAATTACAGTTAGACAATTTAAAGTCGTCTTCATTCATTCATTTATTTGCGCAAAGGAATGTCGTATATTTATTGGGTAAAACCAAATAAAAATTCTATTATTCTATTAAACTGTTTACATATTACAACGAGTATTACTAAAAAATTGCGTACCTAGATAATAACACTAAATATTGTCGCATGATCAATTAACCCGGTAATTAATCTTTCTCTATTAGAAGGCTACTATTTTTTAATTAGTACTTTTGTGTCATATGGTTTTACATTACATCGCAACGGCATAAGTATTTACATATATTGTCAACACATTTCTTCCTCAACTGGTCTTCTTTAAGGAAACCTTAAAATAGTATCAATTTATTTGATGATCGAAAATTGTTAAACATTAGCGCCAATAAAGTGGGGTCCACAATTTTGTCCCCGGTTTCATTCCATACCAGCCAATTAATTTGTCAATAAGCTAGCGGGGATTAATTATCTCTCCGGCTTTATTAGATGATTAACAAATTCTTATGATAGAGTTTTGAAGGCATTTTCCGGTGCAACGGAGGAGATGCGGGAGAACATATTTTGGTAAATTTTAATTGAGATCCCTATAGATGAGTTTCGATAAATATATCTTTTATATCCAGAAAATTGAATTTAACCGCAGTAATAATCCGAATCTCAATTAACCGTAGAATTTTTTAAATGCATAATTAATTATTAGAATATCATACAGGTCGATCTAACACAAATTCTTCCGCATTAATTTAACTGCATCTGCACCTGTAATTATCTCGGTACTTTGGAATGAGGGATAATTGCATAGCAGTTAATTAACAGTAGATAATTAATAGTTCTTTAATTCTCCTATTTCCTCTACTATAATAAACTCCTTTGATTCCAATTTCATAACATTCCATGGACTACAATAATTATCCATCCATTCTAAAAATTTCTTTCTTAGAAGGCCGTTAATACGCGAACATATTTATAATCTTTTATATCAATTATACTTATATCGAAGACAACAATTCTCGGTATGTAAGGTACTGGTATTTTAGGCGAGATTCACCATCGTTACGACGATTGGGAAGCACGATTGTCATTTGCTGATAGCTAAACTTTGTACTTGAGCGCACATAGGTAATCGGTATCTATATCTAGAAAATTTGGCAATGCGGTTCTTACGCTTATTATGATATTAACAGTTACAACATCTATATTCATAGTATAACAAAAATATATCGACGAAATGTACAACACACGGATGCATGCCATCATGACAATTTATAAAGGAGATTAATCTCTGAAAATAGTATCATTGTTATATCACTCTGCTCCGTTTTCTCCTTTAAAAATATATCCGAAGCATACTTTCCATCCGTCACTTCCGAGATTTTCATAAAATTTCTTTTAGTATTTCATAGTATAACTCTTGTTGGCATCTCATCTTTATAGTTATCAATGTTTGGATTAATTAGGGGTCCAATTTAGAATGATTTCTTGGATCATTTGCAGGTACGAATTAGCATCGTTTTTCCCCTCGTATTAAAAATTTCCTTTTACATTCCGCTTGTTTAGAATATCCCGCAATAGTGTGTTTTATGTAATATTACTCGCTTTGTTATTTAATGATCGAATGAAATCGATTGCAACCAAATTTTGAAACTCACTCGAGAAGTTTTCCGCTTCCTTTTCTACCATTCTTGAAATAATGGGGCGTAAGAGCGGCCAATATTCTTTTTTTTCTCTTAGAATTTCGCATTTTGTCTTCTAAGATCATTCGGTATAATAGTTGTCAAAAATGCGCCAACAGCAAGTGTGGCACAAAGAGCGATATTCGACCAGAAATCGCCCCAGAGATTGAAAAAATAACCATACATCATGGTGAAGAGAATGCCAAAAACTTGAACGATTGCATTCAGCAATCCCGCGGAGGTTCCTTCCGGTTCCGGGTACGTGAGTTCCGCAGCAAACTCGAATCCAACGGGCAAATAACCAGTCATAAAGAATCTAAAATAATCGCAAAGAGTTGCATTTTTAAGAAAACGGAATTATTAATCGTTGTGCTTAACATTAATTTCCGAATTGATTTAGAATTAATTACAAAATGAAGTGATACAACTGTTATATATATATATATATATATATATATATATATATATATATAATGATTATGTAATGACGTGTTACCGACTATCAGTTACAAATTAATCATGACTGACCTCGTGTAAGTACTTGATAGATAACTACGAACTACCACTCGATATGTGATAAGAGGGACGACTTATGCATCGCGCAGAGAATAATAAAAATTTGGTCAATAACCTTTGGATAGTAATACTTGCAATATGAGTATATCCTTCACCCACTTACACTTCGTCATTTTATTACTCGATTAAACTTGGGACAAACTTAAAATGTTATTAAAGTACTGATAAATGAAATAATTAATGGTACTGATAATAAATTATATATTTTGGGGGCAAATGAAATGCTGGTTTTAAAGGTTGCCAAAACTTACCCCAATATTGCAGCCGTGATATAGATGACGATTATTTTATCGGTGTCTAAAGTGAACGTAAAAATGATCATTCCAACGAATGAGCATAAGTACACTCCGAGCGTCGTCTCTCTAAAAATATTAATTGTCACGGATTAGATTATTTAATAATAATTGTACATGATTTATTCCATCTAAATTCGTGATTTTGAACAAGGAATGGTTTCATCATTAATTACTTACTTGAATTTATGTGTTTTATCGAGCACAACCCCACAAACGACAGAACCAAGCATTCCGGCACAAACAATGGTCAGTCCAATTCTGCCGGCATCTTGCTCGTGACCCTAAAACGAAATAATTAAAAATAGATTATAAATATTTTTATAAATGTCTGAATAGCTGAATAATATTTAAAACACAGAAATTAATTTATAGCTAGTTATATCAATTTTAGTATTCTATCACAGTAATCTTACTGGAAAATATTGCAGAACGATCCGATTAAGATGGGTACTTATGGCGTAAAATATTCCAACGTTAATCCCGTAACTTAATAAAAGCAACAGGTAACCAACGTTACTGAATAACCTTTTTACAGATTGGAAAAAGTTTTCCCTTGATTCGGCTTCCCTTTGCACTGCTTGCGCGGGGCTGGGTGGAAGCGGGGGTTGTGCTTTGAAAACTGAAAGGAATCAATTATATTTTCAACTTATAATTTATTCATTAGACTTCTTATCAATTATTCCGTTTACGAGTATCTAAATATGTGTATAAATAAAACACGGAATTTCAAAAATATATTAATTAAAGTCCCCTCCAATGGACTTTCAATTTTGCACATAAATTTTCATTCCCAAGAATCAACCGAATTTGGAGCACATTTAAATAAACAAAATTCAGTCGAAATTTATACATTGCTTTCAAGGTATTAAATTATAGTTCGTTAAGTGAAATTGGGGTTTTTAATATAAATTCGCAATATTTTATTGCGTGAATAAATTTGAAAAATAATAACTAATGATAATAATTTTATAATTATACTTACATAGAACAATAATGACTAGAATTATTGTCGTCGAGGCAGCAACAATATAGAACATCGCTTGCAATCCTCGTTCAACTAGACTAATATCATTTTCACTGTTCGGTACCAACATTGGCGGAAATAGGAAACCAATTGCTACTCCCAACTGTAATCAATGATAAGCATAATTTAATACCTACACATTTATCTATAATTATTTGTATCCGAATCTGAATATCTGTTTTACACATATACTTCTGTTAAATAATATTTACTTGACTAGATATAATTACTGCAAGCGCAGATCTCATTATTGTCAGTAAAAATATTATACAACAAACACCAAAAAGACTTACCGATAACTTTTTATATTACTTTTATTGGATAATACATTCATACGGATGAATAGGGCATGTCTTTTGTGATAGTATTATATATACGAGCATGAATTGAGTTATACGCAATTGAAATAAGTACGTCTCGGAGATACGGATATCCTATTGTAAAATGACTATAATTTTCGAAGATCCTTGGCGCGGAGCATCCATTATTGTTATTTCAAGGAAGTAAGAGATCATTATTCTTTTCAGCCTATTATGATGATGTGATGAGGGGTTCCGCGCCTCGATGCTAATAGAAAGATGGCACAAGTTTTATGTTCAGAGACAAAACATAATTTTTATTGTCACTGTCAAAGGATAATGTCACCTTTCGGATTCATTTTCGAAATTTATATTTATTCGAATCGGTATAACGTTATAATTATGAATTCAATAAAAAATGAGGCATAGAATTATGAACTCTACAAGAAGCACGAAAATGAATGAATAAAATGAAAATAACTGCTTGAATAAAAAACTGAAATATATCACATGAGATATTTATCAGTATTTTATTTTTCGAAGCAAAAATTTGATAATTCATTACGATCTAATAACAAACTAAAATGCAGTGTAAGCAGTTATTCTTATTTTTCCATACATTGCTAGACGTGATTTAAGCGTATACATTGCACCTTGGGTTAGGAATCGACCCCCTTAATTTATTAGGCTGACTACGGTCCCCCATTTCGACGTTGTGAAATTAAACGTGGGTGCACGGTTCGACTTCGTTTCCCACCTAATCACTTAGTAGTTTAACTCTCAAACGATTTTGTCCCTTGGCCTATGATTTGACCGGTGATCCATGACACCGACAGGTAGTGCATACTCGAGTTTTATTAAGGTCACTTCGGATCTTCATGCAAATATCCAGGATATTCGAGCAAAGAGGGAATTTTACCGGTGATTCATTCGTTCAAAGTAGTAGTGGCACATAAAGGTACTTAAAGTCAAGTTGTACTTAAATCAACGAAATCGTTGGATTCAATAGGTGAATGCGATAGATGAGTTTCTATACAGAGAATGTTAAATGACTGAAGCAAATAAGCACTCTTTAGGTAGAATAATATAATGCAATTATATTATACAGGATGTTCCGTATGCAACGAGCCACCCAAATGTCTCCTTCAATTGCCATAATACAGAAAATATTGTATGCTTTATCAGAATGGCTGCGAACAGCCAGTATCCAGAAAGAGAAGTTTTCTATTGTCGCCTTTTTAAAGAATTTTGTCGTTTGTTTGCAATCTATTTGCCGCAATTAAAATCCGGCATCGAAACGGATCATTTTATATAAACAAAAAACAAGTAGACCTAGGTAATCCAAAAACCGTCTTTAAAATCATACGTTTATTAATATTATATCGTATAATAATATGATAATAATAATGAAATAATATAAGTTGTGCAAATCATCCATTCATACATTCGAAACAAGTGTGCAAAACAAAATATACATTGAAACATCCACGATATTGTAAAATAATATCCATTGTTGATCATACTTCATGGGTGATACATATGTTCAATAACATTGTCAGTTTTACTGAGTTGTTAATGGACATAGGAACATATTATTGTTACAATAAACTGGTGAATTATATAACAATACATACCTGGTTTCCAAAAACACCGATACTGCACGCGCTGCTAACTTGGTCGGGCCCAAACCAAACCGCAGCCAATCGGGCCGGAACCGAAAGTATAAAAGTTTGACTCACGGCGACAATAGTATGGCCGACAAAGGCGATCCAAAATCTGTCCCTATCCACGCAAAATACTTTTATCCAGGACCCAATCGCTGTGCCTGTTGCACCAGTTATCGCCGCGAATCTGAGTCCCTAAAATGTTCCTTATTTGTTAGGTCTATTAAAAAAATTACAGGTGCGAGGTAAGAAGTATCGGTCGATCAGAGCTTGCTAGATAATGTTCACTTAATTATTGCGCTTTGAATAATTATGTGATATCAATATTAATTCAATATTTTTGCTACATAATCCCTGCAAATTTTGATAAAGTTGGAATCCAATTGTAAATACGTGAATGCTTTAGTTGTTATATTACTTTATTCTTATATAATGTGACCTGGAATATCGTGATGTTAATTGTAGTTGTAAAATGATTTAGTGGATATCCTCGTAATTAAGATAGTAACGATGCATTTAATTGTATATTTTCAGATGGAGATATCTAGAAATAGAAAGCTGCATTTCCTGGGAGGATTACGCATGTCTCGTTCAATTTTTCCGTGTCTGCGTGAGTGCATTTATTTCTCATATTTCACATTAATTACATTTCACTTCAGTCACGGTTTAAGTGAGTTCGATTATTACACTCGTACATCGAGTCAAAAATTCTAGACTATCATTAATTGAAAGTTACATAAATATAACTCATCAATTTAAAGCTCTCACATTTATGATTAATGAACACAATGTTTTATATAATTATTAATTGGTATCGTTAACAAATATTATTGATTGATGAGCAAATATTAATGCAATTCATACGTCTGCAAGCCAGCAATTACAATCGCGAGCGTATATTAAAATTTAATTATTAACAGCGAAATATTTCGCTGAAATATCTTGCTGATAACGACCTGTCTCGATTGGCGAATTAATCGTCGGCTTACTCGCGTGATGGTGACGATCATTGTTTATTATCTTTATTGATATAAAACACTATGTTGAATGCTTTTTCTGAGCAAAATTGTGATTGAATTAACGAAAGCTAAAACTAGTGAAACGGATTGGATTTATTTGCATATCTTCAGATATTGTTGTGCATCATTTTAATTAATATCAAGATACGCGTTATTAGTGCTTTATTTCGCGGCAATTCTTGTTACTCTTGCATCAGCACTGTATATCTCGTTACAGACAGACATACCGTTTAGATAAAGCATGACATCTTTAAAACTCCTTAATACGGTCTCGATAATATAATAATTCAAGTTTAATTCAAATAAAAATTTATTCGCTCTTTCATATCATAATTGAGACATTGCCATTATAAATAATTTTGTCTATATTTCGATTTATTCAGTAAATCGTTGAATGATTAAGTTTCGTTAGTATCATCTTAATTTCAACTAAAGAGCAGTGGAATTAGAAACTGAAGAGAATTAAATGGCCACGTGTCGTTTAAAATCATCGGTGCATGCCAATGTTGAATAGATGATTATACTTACAAATTTGTCGAGGAGATAACTCGCTGGAAATATAAATGGGATGTAAGTTATCATGGATATCATGCTGGTCATGTCCACTGCAAAACTGGACACGTTGTAATACCGCACAATGATATTCGATATAATACTGAATTGAATCCATTGCATTGCATTGCTGGCACTGTAGAACACGAAAATCATCAGGATCAGCCATCGCTTTTTGTAGATTTTTGTTTCGACGACCTGTAATTTAATATTCCTTCATTATTTGCATTATTTCGATCGATAAAACTCTTTGCATATTATAAACAAAAATAGTTATCGAAGTATTACTTTAACGAAAGTAAATTTCAATTGATTCATGCTTATTATTTTGTTGGCAAGCAAAGATCAAATTTTATTATTTATTCATAATTTTCTGGTGTTTTATTTTGTTGAAACTGGTAGTGTTACGTAAAGTTCATCACGTATTAGTAAATGAACAATAGTTATTTATGATGAAAAAATACTGTAACTGGTGAGAAATTGTAAAGAGTAAAATGGAGGAAACAGGTTTGTAAAAAGATTTATTTATCATATTAGTTGTATATTATTTGAATACAATTGTAGTAGAATTAATGTTCTCGCTCATTAAAAAGTTCGTTCACCTGCGTCGGTTGTACTCCACCTTCGATGGCCTTAACGTAAGTTGCCGAATTCTTCGCCATTTTGATCGAGTCCGGTATGCTCTTAGGTTCCGTAATCGACATTAAAGATGCGCGTGATTAATTCAACTAATTAATTTAAACCGATTATAAACACTTTGAAGAGTTAAGCAGCTCTTCCGCGGTATCTCTGTCCGTTTATCTTCTTCGAAGTTTCCGGTTCGCTTCGAACGCATGAACTCAATGAGTATCTGAAAAATTAGGTAGGTTAATATCATTTAATGTTATTCCGCTTGTATTTTTAAAAGGTATCTTAACACAATACTTGTGTATTGTATATGACTTTACGCCAATCATACAATTAGTAATAATAAGTTGCAAATGTAAACAGGTGTCGTATTTAAATATATGCACTAAAAGTCATGCTATCGCGAATATTGGATGGCTAACATTATAAAAGCTACGACGCTCGGCATTTTTAGTGTAAATAGATAAAATATCTGCGTATAAGTGGAAGTATCTAATGTCTGACTATCGTCCTATTGGTAGTTAAGTAATTCTTTACCAAACCCCACAGATCTCGGTGCTCACTTCTATTTATATTTTAGCACGATTCGTGTCACCCTCGCCATTACATTCTATTCCTATCATCACTTGAAATTCTTACGATTTTCGTGGATCGTCGCGTCACTAGATTACATTTACATAAATTTGCACATTGATTGCGTTTTCATAGCAAGGAAATCATTATCTCAATACGTATTCGATCGATCAGTTTATCGATTAAATAACATTTAATTATCGGTTGAAATAACATAAATAATTGAAGTGTCTTTTATATACTTGATACGATTATGCAAGGACAAGTCCAGCATGGATAAATATTTGTGTTGAGTTTGTTTAATTAAAATGCATAGCGATTTAATACAAGAAGAAAAGAATAATGAGTCAATGTTTTGGAAGAAAAATGGAGAAATTATTTGTTACTTCCATTATGTGAATTCGGCTATATTATTTGAAATATATATTAATTTTTTAAAGTAGTAATAGTAGCGTATAAAAATTGTATGATCGGTGGAAGGTTACATATGAAAGATAAATATTGGTTTACGATGTCTGTTGAAAATATAAGTGGAACAATTAATTAATTAAACAACGTTAATTAGTAAAGATATGATTCTGTTAGTCGATAATAACAAATGATAGCTATATTAGACGCTTATTAAACAATGAGAAGTATTAATAAGATATAATTTACTATTAAATTCAAAACAGTTTACGGCACTTTTTTAAAATAGAGGGCGTTTCGAATTTGATGGAACAGAAGTAAAAATTCTAGTTTAGTTGATCAATTACTTCTTTATTCTATCAATTTTTATATCGCATACAATTTATCTTACGATATGCGAACAATGAGGGATTTATATTACGCGGTACGAGAACATCGTTTTAAAGAGCGTATATTAAATGATAATGAAAATATTCGATAATCCGTCTGGAATGTTGCAATATACGTGAGTCTACCTGGAATATTTCTCAATGATGAAATTTTGTAAGTGCGTGAGGTCACAGAATAAACAGGCCCAAATAAATATCTTAATCCCTTTACAAACAGATTATAGAAAAATCGATAAGATTCCAAAGAGAAGTAGTAATGTGACATAGATTACTATTAAATCCCATTCCAAACAAATTCCAAACGCGAAAATATGAAAATACCTAGTTGTCAGCCGGACCTATACATTTTATATTAATAAATTAATTTGGAAATTCTTCTAATAAAAGTATTTTAGTCTTGTTGAGTGCATGGTTAAGTATTAACAAAGCTCCTTATTGTTAGTAGGACATATATTAAACACAAACATTCATAGAGCAGTTAATTACAGGCGATTAATTACGATAATGCTTGCGCGTGTAATGAAATCAGTAGATGGGTCAAAACTTACCTCGAATGTTTCGTACGAAAGATTTCGATTAGTGAATTGATAAGCTGTACTATCTTAGCACTTATTTCGACGAGGAAAATAACTTTCTCGTCTATCACAGAACAGTATTCTAAACCGAAATATCACTATTTTCTTAGAGTTAGTCCGAAATGCCGCAAGTAAAACAGCTGTTTTATGTTTCCTTTGTTTAACGGAAATCAAATCTGTGCGTTTCGGTCACCACGTGTCTCACCGGCCTTGTGCGACCATGCACTTGACAATATTTCACCGCGAATTTCCTCAAGTAAAAATAGACTCGAAAAACTTCCTTCGATATTATGCTTAAAATATCATAATAAAAGCAATGCAAATGCGAAAGATTTCCAATTCCGAACAAGATCAACAAAATCCAACCAACACACTTATCATCAAACTTTCTTTGCACGCTCTTTATACTTCAAGATTTATACAAATTAAATCGCAACTTTTTAATACATCTCAACAGAAGTGTTTAAAAAAATACTTTCCGTTATACTTGTATACATATGTTTGTTATGAAAATATAATTTCGTTGAATGTCGCGTGTTCGGGTTTACAAAAAGGAAGACTACGGTCCGCGAAATTCCGCGTATTCCAGAGCTCGTCTAGGTTCTATCGATCAGCCGTCGGGAAGACGATACAATAGGGGAGCCGCGTGGGTCCAGGAAGTCAGAAACAGCTGAGGGATTGTCGTTTTAATTCCCGTGGAAATCGACGCGGTTTTCTGTCATGTTTCTTTTTTCACAGCTGTCCGATAAAACGTCCGTGCTCGCGGAGCACTGGGCTTTAACTAGATGCTCTTGGTTTCGGCGCAACTCGTATCCGCCTGTTAACTCTTGTTCAGCTACGTGTTAGTAGTCGTCGTGTAGTATGCTTCATCACAGCGATATCGCGTGGTTAGCACCCAGTGCTTCTGCGCGAAGCAAATTTCCTGTCGTTTGAAACCCGAGATTAGAAACGAGATTATTACTCAGAAGAATGGTACCTTTTCACTTTTTCATACTTCTTTTGATTTCGATCTGACACGTAATGCAATGTACACGAGCATGCTTGCACAGACAAAATATGTGCATTTTTCGAGTACTCATTATATTTTGAAAGGATGGTACCTTATCATTTGTTCTTACTTCTTTTGACTGCGATGTAACATTTAGTGGAATCTCCGCATATCGTTGTTATAGAGGTAATATTCAGTAACTAACATAAATTGAGCCGCATGGATAACAAAAACATGCAGCAAGAAATACAAATAAAGAGTTTTTGAAAAAAAATGTAGTTAAGGAGTTTTACCTCTATAATAACGATATAAGCTTACATAGAAGAAATACGTAAATTCGTTGAGTACTTAAATTAATCCTCTTTTCCGACATGCTTATGATTATTTTTATGAATCATAGTTTATCACGGAGGAAATTTTAGAGCTTTGATTTTCGATAAGACCAACTTCGTTGAAGTAAAAGACTCTGCAAAATTCTTTAACGTGGTGACATGGAAGTAATTACGGAATTAGTCTACTTTCCTTTTTACTTCTTATAAATTAAAAACTGGTGAAGGTGACAGTCGTCCAATTTAATTCAAAACTTTTCACTATCATTGTAATCAAAGCCATTGGTTACATAAGCATCTTCGTTATCATTAATTGATACCCTTTTATCGTTAGCACAGTTGTAATAAGCATTTCATAAAGGTGGACTTTCGAATCTGACACTCGGATGATAATGGAAAACAAAGAATAAAATTTCTAATACAAGATAATCGGATTACATTAAACCACTTGATTTATACTCAGCAACATCGAACGAGCCAATCTCTTTTGAAGGCCATCTATAATTTTTAACGGCAATTCATACATCAATAAAAGCACATTGCTCGGTTTCTATCTGGAGTATACTCCATCTTGAACAAATACATGACATCAAGTATATTAAATTTTAAGTCCGCGAATCCAATTTTACGACCATAAGTTCGAATTAAGACACATTAAACAGAAGTATTAACACATTAGTCACAGTCGAATTATACTAGTTTCCATATCAAATGCAAACCTCACGCCACTCGTCGATTAGTGGTTTATTTACAGGTGTGCAAACGTTTTAACGGCTGGTTAATTAAGCGGGGCGGAACTTAACGTTAACGCGAACATTAATCATTTCGACAAGAATCAATAACTTTGTTAGAAGTATATTATACAAGATGATAAGGAAATAACATAATCGTAGCTGCTTGAAATTGTGTCGATCAAGGCGGATATATTTTTCGACCATTTTTGCCGATGAAAACATTTCGGTAATGAAATGTTGCAACTGCTTTTTGTTTATTGCTGGGAATGTCGAGATTCTAAGATTTCTTAAGTCAATTCATTCTATGGTCGACTTTGTGCTTTATCGTGTAACAAATCCGTGTATACATTGTATACGAATAACGGAAAGTTTCCAACGAACTTCGAACATTTCTGCTCAACGTTCGAGCTTGAATTAAGGTACTTCGCCGGGTGCCATTAATTTGTTAATACCTCGAATGCACGGGGAGACTTTATCGACCACACAGGCGCAGTGTACTTTTTTCGTCGTTATTCAATTATATCATTGACACGATAAGGTGCAATATCTCATATCACACGAGAAGGTACTACAAACTTGTTTAACACGCTCGAGGAAGTAAAATCTTATCTTGGCCTAATTCTTCGGATGGTTAAACGAGTTTGCGCGAGCATTTATATTAATATTGCACGTAGAACTCGGTATAGTTATTCTGAGTGATTTCACGTGCAAAAAATGTAGGGCTTTTAAATATGGGAATAATTTTCATTCGTTCAAAGTCGCAAATGATTTTTTTAATCATCTTCGTATAGTACAACTTATTAAAAATAGTATAAGTCTCAAGCGTAAAAATCTAAACTTTTAGAGAGGTAAAGGTATTTTTTGTGCTGATCTTAGTAATTTTCGTTAATATTGTAGTTCGTTCTTATTGTCGTACGACAAATAATTCTTGATATATAATTATGTTTGTGTGTAAAATTAATTTATCTGCAGCCAAAGCAATCAATTTTTATCAGCAATCTATTCAGTTTATACAATTTGTGAATTTTCAATTTGGTTCTTACCTTGGGTGGCCGATGTAACTCTAATTTAGGGGACAATAGACCGCCCGCCTCTTCAGGGTAGTCCCGGATATCCTCCATAATAGATTGAAGACGAAGTTCAATTTTCGTTACACACACTCCAAAGAAAAATAATCACAAAATCTAGGAACTTATTGCCTCACAACATACACGATTCCACTTATTCATATTGAAATATCAGCTTTATTCAAATATCAGCTTCAACGAAGATATCGCCAAATAATTCTAGTTTATTATTTCGAATAATTCTATCATACATCAACCAGGACAAACATCGAAAGAATTTCTAAACATTTTTCAGGCCACTTTCTTATCACTTTCTACAGGAAGTCGTATAAATGTTGCTTCACTTTCCATCTGGACATGGAATATTTTCATCCGATAACGTGTCGCGCTATCTTATATTCCCATTAATGATCGAGATATAAAGAATCGAATAGTTCTCGTGAACTTTGCTTGGCTCGAAATAGCTGTAGTTTTTGCGGTGTAATGGCGACCGAGTTTCTTAGACGTCGATAAAGACGCGTTAATTTGTAAGAGAAGCCGGCTTCATTAGTGAGAACTGTGGGCGACGTTCACTCGACACACTTTTATTTCGGAATGAAACGGAGTTTGGATACACACCGAGAGTCGGGGGAAGCTAATTTTACATTCGTTGAAATGTATTTACTGAGTCTGGGTGCACATACCTAAGCTGACATGGTGACGATTGTTTCGTATCATTAAAGCCAGATTTCAATTCAATGAATACGGAATGATGTTAAAGGTGAAGCTTCGTTATCACATTTTGTATTAGCCACGAAGTGGAGCAAGTTTGGTTATACTGATAGTGAGCTATAATTAACATTTTCATTGCTTTCATTCATCGTGTGATTCTTCAATTATAATCGATTTATACTCGTAACAATAAAATACTCTAACAACAACAACAGTAACACGTACTCTCCAGAATGTTTAAAACAATTTTTATCCGCAACACTTGTGTCGTTTAATTATTAGTCGCGTTAATGGGTGCCAGATATTTCGAACGCGGTGGTTCTTGTAACGTTCGACGATAACTGAAAAATATAAATTTACCGATTCAAAATGTACTTGTTTGATGCTGAGTATCTTTTTTAAAAGAATGAGTTGTCTGACCTGAATATTTTACTTGGATAAAAAAGTAGTCGTCTATAAAGAATACAGTGTCAGTGGTTACCGACAGTGTTGATCAGACGTGCCTAAGGTGCATGCAACCAAGAATGCAGCGAAAAATATGACGAGTCAATTGCAGGAGTAGAATTAGTCCGACTTGTGTCAGACACGGTGTGTAGATGAAGTTTTATGCTTTATGTTTATACATAATTATTAAAAATGCATTAAACTAATACAATAACTAATGAATTAAATGTATTCGCAATTACGAAAACCAATTACACGCGAGATGAGTAATTAAATGAGTGATTATAACAGCTTTTGATAGAAATGGGAACATGAAATAGACTGTCATAATTATTTATTTATCGCGTAATTTTTTTTCTTCGATGTAGGGAACTATGTTAAAAATATGTGCAGACTAATGTTCGAGGTTAGTACGATAATGTGACAAGATTCGTACTCCTTGTTTACCGAAATCATTTTATTCGCGAAACAATTGTTTACCGAGTATATAAATCATCGTTGGTTTCCGTAAAGGACGCTCGTCAGGAGAATCTGATGTAACGTCTCCATCGTCGTTACATAACAATCGTGCCACTTTTTTATTCTCTGCTTCTGTCGTTTTCTCAGGAAATATTTCCTGTTTCACTGAGGGGGTTACCGCAATACTTATTTTAATTGTCATATTCTCAGAGTTCGCTTCGCTTTTCGCCGTACATATTGTGTGATAATTATATCAGGACTTTTCATGAAATTACACTCAATTGTATTGTAATATCTCGTCTTTCATTGAGAATAGAATATAGTTTCAAAAGTAAAATTTCATTGAGAACAATATCTCGAAGTTTACGGTAAAATGTGGATATGAAGGATTAAGTGATCAATTAAAACGCGATATAGAATTTTAAAAATAACGGTGGCTCATTTCGACCGATGAAAATACTGAAAAATTCTAAATTAAACCGAACAAAACAGGGTTCGGAGTTTTAGGAAACGTGCAATAATGGTAATCGATAAGGTATCTTTTACATAGAGAATTATTGTTTTGAAATATTAAAATTGTTCGATTTTTGTTGTTCCATTGAAAAGTCGCAACGAAGCACCAACTACTTAACAGTTTTGCAAACGTTCGATAATTATAATAGTTGCATTATGAAAAATATCTGTTTTCAGTAATTAACGTACAATAAAATCAGCGTTTTAATATAATTATTATCAATAACCACTTACATTAATAAATTAGTAGCAATAACAAAAAAATAAAAAATTTCAAGTTCTTTACACCTCTTTTTAATACAAACAATTTTTTTTTATTATTTGTACTAAAATATATATAAGTAGATTAAGTGAAACTGTAAATCATTTGATGCGTAACTCAATACAAAATTTAAAAACACCAAAAAATGGCAGGAATCCATCTGTTAGTTTCATTTTAACATTCAACAGACATTAAATATATCTAACTTCGTCTAACACTAGTTTTGTTCTAGAAAACATTTAAAGATGAAAAACGCAGAAAGGAGTTAAACAAAGTTTAAATATATTTCGACAATAGTGCGCGGCATAAAGGCAAGAGATACATGTGCCTGAGTTCTATCATAACGAGGTAATATTCGAAGTGTAATAATGCGTTACTGTGGAACGATACGAAGTCGTGAAGGTGCACGCGTATCAACATACATGCTGGTAGGACCTTAGCTTTAGTTCAGTTCAGTCTTATCGTGCGGTCCGTTCACATCTCCTGGATGCCAGTTACTAATTTAATAACGGTACACCACGTGCATTCGAGTATACCACTCTTCCAATATTCCCAAAGACAGTGTACGAAAGTGTCCTTCAAATAATCCAATGATTTTAACGTTATTTTACTTATAAAGAATCGGTAACATTTCGATCAGACGAACAATGACGAAGAGTGACTTGTATTCCTTTTTGATTTAATCTTGGAGGTATTATATTAGCAATAATCGTTCTTTGAAAACTATGCTAGGATGATTTCATGAAAATATTATATTTTATATTTTCGAGAAAAGTTCGGTTTTTAAATATTGATATTTCAAGAAGAAAATGAATAATACTTTCTGCTGTGAATTAAAATCTTTAAGTAATTCTATGATTCTTAAATTATCCGGTTAAAGTCATAATATCAAGTCTTATATAAAACTTTTGTTACAAAATATATTATAAAATGAAAGATATAATATAGTTAGTAAATTACAAGGATTTTTATGTTGGGTATTAATGAATTTTATTAAAAGCTTAATAAATCGGGAATCGTTTGAGTTAGAATTTATGACATTTCATAAAACACGCGAGATAGAGTCGTCGCGTAGCCAACAGATCTTAAAAGACTTCGTTTTTGCAATACATATTCGCAATCCGTTTGGCTCGTCAAATTTTCAGAGCACTGAAAGAATCGATTTGAAAACAATGTCCGAATTAAATCGAAGTTCGATTATCTATGTCGGCTGTATCAGATAAGTGGAATGTCCGTATCGCCGAGTACGATCGAGAAAACCAATCGGGCGTCAGTCATCGAAGGTGCGCGTCTCTAGACAGCAGGTGTTCTCCGAACCTCGACGGTGTTTCTCCTAAGAAAAGTTAATAAAAAGCTTACGAAAAGAACGACAAAAGTGTCAGTTTCACCCGAAGAATCATATAACACCGATATCACCGTGGAATTTGTCTGCAACACGAAAAAAACGCCGATACCTACAAACCAATAGTGAACCCTCGGTTGTGATTAATCACGCGAATTATCGCGCGAAAACAGTTACGTAATTGAGAGATTATTTGCCGACTTGGAACTTTGGATAATTGCGAAAGGAAAAGTCAAAAAATGATCGTCTCGCCGACTATGAGTTTGGTAGCTGCTGGAGTCGCTTCCGGTATCTGTTTTCTCATCTTCACTACAATTCGAAAGGGGTAAGTTAGCTACAAAATAAAGCTAAAGTGCCAATCATTTTACATAGTCAGGATATTATATTTTGTTATAAAATTGTTGATAATTTAAATAGTGACTGTCGTTTGTCAACGATCTAAAGAATGAAAATATTAAACAGGATTTACGTGGTCTTTATGTAGCAATTCAAACCTAGTATCAATTAGAACATTTAATATCCTTCTTATCATCGCATTGTCTATTTTCCTAATGATAGCTTATCTATTTAATCCAACGGGTCGTTGTTATAGACTTCAAAATTATTCGCTATTGTCGCAGATTTCTAACATGGCGTTTTAGCATGTCTTCGAATCACTATTTTATTTCTAAGAATAAGAATTCCTTGCTTTCACGTTGGTCAAACAACTTCGGAGTATACGTGGGTTTTAATTCGCACTCTTTGCTAATTATTGATAAGCGGAATGGAAAGTAAGCGATTGCCGAGGAAATCGGTTGATTATACGATGGGCGGTGATCGCGATATCGTTAATCACAGGGGGAATTATTAATTTCTATCGATTTTGTTGTCACACTTTGCAATAAGCTCGATCTAGTTTTCTAGCAGGACGAAATTGCCATCGATACTTTAAGTTCGAGGAAAAAATTCACTTTCGAACCTTGAACATATCGCAGATAGGCGTTAATAGCGCGTGACGTCGTCAACACGTGCTTCACTGTTTATAGTTCGCTCTCAGCGACTTTTAGTCGAAAATTATGTGCGAAACAATCTCCCTATTTGTCTTATTCCGAATGTTTTTGCACATTTTGTAATTGCTGATATCCTACGCTGTCAAGTGAGATTTATTTCGAGCGTGACATTGTGTAGGTTCACTTTGAAATTTGTATCCTTGGAATTCTTATTTCGTTATTATCAAGTACGAGGAATTACAGAAATCTATAATTATATACTAATTATATTTAATAGTGAATTATTATATTTAATCTTTAAACAATTTTTCAAGGATCAATGTGCATTCCTAACATTATTAATTAACCTGTAAATTATGCTTAAAGCACTGAACTTGAATTACAGGTATTTTTATCTGAGGCTTTTCGAAAACGAAGGTTATCCAAATATTTATTTAGCTTCGAAATCTGTGTACGTCGATATTTACCGGGTAATCAAGGAAACATACATAACAATTAATCAATCTTTCTGTGGAGGAATTAAAAGCGAAATTGGACATTGGTACGGCATTGACACGCGCTTGATAACGAAAAATCCGTCTGCAAAAGATAATCAATTAATCCCATTAGGAATCTCGGGACTCCTTTAAAAATATCTGCTTAATGAGTTAGTATTATCATGAAATTCGATATCTGGACAGTCGTTCTTAACATTTAACACTTGTTAACTTTATCGGTCTTACAAAAATATAAATAAACAGACATAAATAAATCATTTAATAACACACACTCGAGCCACAGCGTACTAATATATATTTCTCAATAAAATTATTATACAATTAATTATAATATTATAAAATCATTATTTTCAAAATACTTAAAGTCTCGGTACATGCGACAAATATATTTAACACAACATTCTGGCAATCAGTTCTGATAAAACAAATAAAATGTCGATCTCTAACTTCACACGTAGCCCAAACTTCACTTCAAAACCAAGTGTTAAGACTCACAAAAAGTGATTATATTCCAATAATTCTTTCAATAATATATTAATATTACCAATTAAAATTTGTATCTCTAAAATTTGGATTTCACCACAGTTAAATGGACGATGTTATGGAAATTCGTAATTACGTATTATATTTAATATTGTAAAACATAAAATGATATTCGAGAAATTGTTGGGTTCGTAAACATTTGTGATTTCGTCGCTACTAGAGTGTCTCGGTAAACGAACGAGTTAAAATCATTCGTGATTCATCTTGACATTGACATTGGTATGTTAAAGCGAAGGAAGCTACGCGATTCCTCGTAATTTCTTTTGGAATCTCTTGTTTTCTTTTGGCATAAAAGGAGGTATGGACGTCGTTACGAGAGCATAGCCAAAGTAGACCGGGCAAAGGCCTCCGAGTAGAATCTTTGGCCGTTATAACCCGCAAGCTATACGTATATATGTATATATATACTATATACAGATATTTCTCTGTATCTCTACATACAGCGATGGTCAAAAGTTTCTCGCGTCCATTTTGAAACGAGCATTACGAAATATGTTTTTGTCGTGCTGACTTTTGAGGTACTCATTGGGCGACCGATAAAATTACTTCATTTGGACGTCTGGCAGACACCAGTCGCAAATGGACGTTATAATAGAATGAATAACCACAGAAATATGTAGGCATAAATATTCTATTGTCGAGTGATAATTGTTTGCCAGGTGATCAAGAGAAGTTTCAAAATATCTCTCTTTTAAAGCGGGGAATATTTTAGAAAAGAGGTCTTTGGATCGTCGAGAATAAATATCATAAATAAGTATCTTAAAGAACTTCATATTTTTCTGATGATTTTGTAACTGTTTAGTGTGCTTTATTTAATATTATTTTTTAAAGCAATGCTTTTGTACTTTAGAGTTATATTTATTATTATTATCAGTTAAGTTATCGTAACAAAATGACATGATTCTATTTGTCATTTATTAGATTATATTACCAAGTATAGTCGTTGGTATTTATTGATATTATTAATAACGAAATTAATGAATAATAACGCGCAATGCATCCAAATTCGTAATGCATCTTAATATTATTCGGTTAACATGTTTTTCGTTAAATTTGAAATCGCCAGTACTCTCGTACCGATTTGATATACCGTTAATGAAACTTTCGTGCAAATTGACATCAATACACTTTTGGTCATTGCTGTATAAGATTCGTACGTGAACCAGGTGAATATACGTGTAGTTATGTGCGTGTTTATAAGAGTACATAAAAAGATGCGTACATACACAGGAAAAGAACGAAGTTTGGTATGCAGGAGTTGAGTTTATTTACTCTCTCTTGTTCTGACCAGTCTGGCGAGTGCCGATCCACATTCTCCTCTTTCTTCGCGCGGTCAGAAAATTACGTTTCGGTGATTTCGCTCGATTCGAGTTTGACAAAAAACGAAGCAGGCCACGGTGCGCCAAAAATTCGATGAATACGATTTCTAATGAAAAAAAAAAACCTTTGTTGTAATAATACTAGAACTACGAAAGCCACAAACATGACGGGTTCGCGGAATTTAATAAAAATGTTCGAACTTATAAGGTTCCATTTCCTGAAATTTCTCGAGGCTCACGTTGCATAATGGACGTATTTAAATCGATTGTTTTGAAACAAACATGCATGTTAATTATTTCAGGGATGATAATACTTTTTTATAATGAGAGATTTTTTATAGCGATGCAAATACTCGCGCGTGTGAAATGTTGAGAAATATCGCGCGATATCCCGCGAATTGGACCTTGGTCGCCATTTATTTGAACAAAAACTGTTTGTTAGAAACGCTGTTCAGATTTTACAAAAAATAGTTGTTAATCGTAATACCTTTAGTACGGACACATTTATAAAATAGTCTAATGGGATATCATATAGAAAATATATTATAAGGTATATTTACTAAATAATATTTGTGAATCATTATTATTGGAATTGAAGCATGCGATATTAATTATCAAGAAACGCACGTCAATTGGTTTGCCAGGAAAAATCAAGTTCTTATTTGTCGAGAGCTCAAGCTGAAGTATCCGGGTTAATTATTTATTATTTCACGAGTAATTAACTAGAATTATATGTGAAGGTTACTTTTTACGTGTGCCTTTTTGTGGGCGTGTATGGATTCTTTATTGGTGTAAAAACACATAACGGTGTTGGGAATAATGCACAGGTGAGGCGCAAACCCCTCGAGGCAAAGTTTACGTGGAATCAATCAATTTAACGATAGATGTACGATTAGATCTTGGACAGCTTCCTGACTTCTTATCAGTGCGTTAAAATAACGCAGCATCGAAAATGAACGATACACAACATAAAATCTATCCCTACGATTAATATAAATAATTAATATCTATTACTTACCCCACTTCTTCCTCGCGTTTCCGTTTGGTTTGTGACAAACATCGGTGTTAATTATCACTTCGTAATTATCACTTAAAAATGCGTGGTGGCATAAAAATATATTATCACAATTATGGAATGATATTCAACGATTATCGATGATAAACGATGCTTCGTAATATTTTCTTTTACGAGGAGTTCTTTGCGGATTTTTATGGTACACCGAATTGCAGTGTATAGTTGCACCAGCTAAGAAGCGGACTGACAAGCGGCGTTTTGAGTCATCAAGCGCGCTTTACAGAAATAATACAACGGCCGACGCTTCTTATGTAATTTCACGTATCGTATAAATTCGCGGGGATAATTATCGTACAAAAATTTCAACGAGGTATTACACCTTTATGGTCAGCAATAAAGCGTACAGATGATACTTTTATCGTAGTGTGCGATTAAACGAATTCAAGCATAATTGGTTTCCATAAATGCCGCGCGATCGAAAGAATTATAAACCCGTTTGGAAACAGGATAAGGATTAAGGAAAATGCTGAAGCTTTCTGCAATTAGCTGGGAATCCTGGAAGGAGATGATGCCGTATCATATGATTTCTTATATATAACTGAAATGTTTCATTTAGTTTTTATTTTATTTCCATCTCGGTTTTAATCGCTTGAGAATTACACGTTTGTTGATAATCGTGATTAGGAAATGCTCAAGGAAAAATCAGAAACACGTTTCATGTTTAATAATTATGATATGCGTTTGTTCGTGTTCTTGGAAGGAGTTCCAAGACCTTGCAGGTTTTTTTATACCGAAGAAAGATAAGATGAATAATTATTACGTGTATTTAAATAGGTTGGCCGGTAAATTTAAAAAAATATTTCTCGATTTTCCAGCACAGTAATCTAGATTGTTTTAAGTTAAACATTGAAATTAGCGAATTTATACGCAAAAAGTGTTTAGGATAATTCAATTCTGACACAGTTATGCATAGAAATAAATTTATCAAAATATAATGTTGGAAAAAATATTGAATTTCAAGCGTCGAATGATAATGTGTGATAATAGTCCAATCTGTTTATAATTCAGAAGTGATCGATGTTCTTTGAAAATAGGTACCTCATATTTTTCTTTCCGCGGAATATCAATATTCGAATAAGGTACAATTTTCAGACGGTGACAAAATAGAGTTCGTTCTTTGATAAAATGTCATTAAGGGAGACCTGCATATTTAGTTACTTAGCCCAGTGCACAAATAGAAAAATATATTAATTTTTAAATACGAACTGCCCTCTTTAAATCAATATATTTCACATTACTTAAATCTAACCGTAAAAAACAGTGTACATATTATTCTACTTCAAATTAGACTTTTTAATATTCTACGTCTATTACCTCCTACTAATTGCATATAATAATGCGTAATAATATGTAATAATCTATAATAATATATTATGTGAATATACCCTTTAAATTCATATATTTCCCATCACTTAAATGTAATGATTCGAAACATGACACACGTTTATTTATTACTTGAGTTAAATTTAAACTTTTTAACGCCCAATGTCTATTACCTCATACTTAGGAAAATGAATTGCTACTTTTATTTATACGTAAGACGAGCTGAAAAAAATGAAATTGCATAAGTGCATGGAGGAGTTCAGTCGGTGAACCTTTCGCAAAGTGCAGTAGTTATGCTTTATGCAAATGTGAAAATTATGTAGGAGTGTAGTAAACGGAAGCAATGGCTTCTGGTACCGTTATTAATGACGATCATTAGATTTCGATATGTGGTGAACGATCACCAGTGTGGAACAGGGGCACATTATACCAAAACGAATAATTCGACGTCAGCGGTGAAGGAAAGAAAGAAAAAGGAAAAACAGTAGGAAATTGTCTGATTTATTTCATTCTTGTACGCTTCAATATTATTTACAGATTATATTACAATGTTAGAATAATATTCCTGAAACTATTCTAGATTATTGTGCACGATATTATTTATTTTCGATACATAATATTCTACAAGCGTTGTAAAGTTGCAATTGTTGTAATGTTACATAGTGATATGTACAAAATAATAATATAAAATAATTACATTATTGGAAGTGTATACAAATTGAACATAATTGGAGATTTTAGTAAAAATCACCGAGTTCTTGACACCAGCTAGCTGATCCTGGGAGAGTAAGTGGAATAAGTAATTCATAGTCAGACGCCGAGCTTACTAAAAGATTATGATTTCTGTCACGTTTTGCGTTATTGTTTTATCGCAATAATATTATAAACAGCTTTCGTGACTATTATACATTCCATGTCGATGACATGTTAACTGGATATACAGATATTTTTCGTGTTTTAGAATATTTGTAACTTGATCTTCTTATCAGGGAAGATAAGTCCTTCTTAAAGTTCTTTCCTCGCTCCTTTAAATTCTTTCATTTTTACCGTTTATTTCAAGTCCTTTTATTAAGTTTAATTTTTTTTATTAAAAAACTAATAGTTTAAAGCATGACATTTTATTATTTGAAATCTGAACTGATCGAACGTATTGTTGAAGACAATGATGAAGATCGAACATACCGGTAAATTAAAAGCTGACGATTTCATAAATAGGTTATCAGAGGGCAGTTAATTAAGGAGAAATGTTGCGGTGATGCGATCGAGTTGCATCTCGGCTCACACGTTCCATTGAGTTTCGTGCAGTTGGGTTTTTGTTTTTTAATTAGTTTTCGAACGCACGGCCTTACGGTTCTTTCACCGTTTCGCGTGTTGCTCGTCTATATGCACGCTTGCCAGATTATTGAACCATGTAAAAGAGAACGTAAACGTAAGTGCAATTGTCCCCCTATGGAATTTCTTTCATTTCACAAATGGGTCGCGCGTGCTTTGTTTACTTTCGAGATGCATAGCGTTCCTCGAACACGATGCGCGGTGCATTTCGATTAGAGATGCATATTACTCCGAGGACAGATAATAAATTGGATGCAATAGACTAAAAAATGTATATTTCTCGAGATTAATATGTCTATATTCTTCCTCGTCATCGTTAGGATCCACGAGACTTAATCAGAAATAATTATCTAACATCGAACTCCCTTGACAATATAATTAGCGGAAGAATCTATGTTGACTTCCAAACCTGTTTTTGCCTCGTCTAGTTTTCGGTGATATAAACAGGAATATTTAATGACAGTAATTAAGGGCACTCATTAAGATGGAAGAACTCTTATATCATCTTGAACCTATATTACCTAACCTATATTAATTATATTAAACTACTAAGATATACAATAAAATTACAATGCATTACCGCTTAAAAATATTCGAACGACGAACGAGTTTAAGAAGTTTGCAGATGTCGATTATAAAAAAGGATTTGCGCCTGCTGTTTAAACCAATAAAATGACAACAAATACTAATATGCATGACTACCAATTTGTTTATTTTCTTATTGTTTCATTCCTAATTAGCGTGTCTCTGATAATTCGGACAGCCGAAAATTTACGAGTAAAGTTCACAAGCCATGCAGTTCGAATAATTTTGAGCATCAGTGTATATTATACTCGGCAAAAATGCGAGATATTTATATGCAATATTCTTGGAGAATCGTTAATTACATCGATATGTCGATGGCACACGATGCGCCCATAAAACGCTCGAGGTCAGACACGCATGTTTCGCGTATCCGAGAGGGGACCGGAAGTGCGTACGGTTTAGTGATGCGTGGTTCGAAGCACGGTTCAATAACACCAATGTCGAAGAGGGCAGAGGCAGGCGGCAAACGGTATAGGATAAGCAAAAAGGCGAGAAAGAAAAGGCGGGAAGAAAGAGGCGGCATTGGGATGCGCGAGGTGGGCCACGCCAGGTTGTCGTTAATGGCAAAACGTCGTTACACAATGGCTGGTATATCAAACCATATTAAACAATAGCCCTTGTCTACGTGTAGGGGGACCGGAAGTCAGGAGGAACCCAACGGGGGGTTCGAACAAACGACTCGCTCATTGTCGGGATGCTTCGTGTCGTGGATAGTCAGTCTCCTGGTGCATTTTGTTTCCTCTCTCGCCGAATTCCAAAATATTCTTTGTACAATGGAAGCCTAAAGCAACGAATTAATCTAAATGCTAATCTGAACATAATATTACATAAGTAACATAGTTACGTGCATAATATTCACACCGGAAGCAATTAATAGTGCAATTCAAAGAACAAACGAATTATATTCCCGACTATTTTCGAGTTATACTTTCGTGTTTATTTCTTATAATAATATATACATGGTTTATTATAAATATTAATTTCACAATTGAAGGAGTCGAGTGACGATATTGGACAATAAATATATTGAATTATTGAGGTAAATTTATTAAAAGATATTGAACGAAATAAGTAGTGAGTTGTGCCAGAATAATTCATGACTTATTAGACTGTATTCAATATTTAGTGCACTTTTACAAGAATGAAACGTGATTGGGTTACAAGGAAATTGAGTTAATGACTGTCGAAGATATCTGTGTTGTGGACAGTTAACTTTGTGTTCTTGAAGAATTGTTCGTGATTTACGTTCACCGAGGAAGATTATCGTTAATGTCCTTCATGAAATCGGGCGAGGCAAAACGGCTGATAAAAATTTTCTTTCTGCAAACAATCCTTTGCCGGAGAAAGCGAGAGAAACGGTAAGGATGGTGTTTGTCGCTGGGGATACCATGGTGTTTTTTAATTGCATTCTATTCAGTTGCAAACTTGCCTATACTTTCTCGTATGCAAAAAGATCGAGGCTGCACGTTTTCTGCAGTGCATAAATTATCGGTATTCCGAAGATTCACGATTACATATGAATTTTTTATAGCTGTGTTTTATTTTAAATTTATTCGCGAATCTCTTCAAAAATAAGAAGTATTTCTTTATATGCAGATATAAAATTTATATTCGTCTGAAACTATAAAAATAGAGTGTGATCTGTTTTTCAGTAAAAAATATGCTTTAATTCGATAATAATATTAAGATAATATTTATTATAATCAAATTTGCTTCAGAGAGAAATATTTATTTATATGCACATATAAGATTTGTATTTACCAGAAAATAACAAAATGGATTACTTTCTGAAGTACACAAAAAATATACTTAAATTGCGTGAAGTATGGAAATCAGATTGCACCCCGGCACATTAATAGTCAGGTGCATACTGACATTTCACCAAGACATAAAGTTGCATTATGTAATCGAGGAATGAGACGGTAGATAAAAGAAATTACATGCCTGTTATGTAACTGGGTTACACCAGTACAGGTACGCAAACTTATGAAATGTTAACAGTAGCTCGTGCCAGGAAACGGGGACCTGTATGCACCTGATTTGAGCACCCTTATTAACTATGTACATTTGAAATTTCAATTGTATTCTTTACATTTACAAATATTTTTAACTTGACCTATTACGTCCCTAAGAGACAATGGATTTGCAATTTTAGATTCGTCAAATCCTAGCAATATTCATTATACATAATATGTATTAATATTCGAAAATCTCAGAAAACGAAACGTTATAAGTTTGAACATTTTTATTAAATTCCGCGAACCTGCCATTTGGAGGAATTTGGGAGTTCTAGTATTAAAATAAGTACTCTATTGAATATATCGATGGGACTGCTAATGTGACCCATTTAAAGTAGTGTTAAAGGTCAGGAGTCAGTTAATCTTGATGTACATACGAAACGACGTGGCTTTAGCAATGCAGATTTCACCGTGGCTTATTTCGTGTTAATCATATTTTCATATATGTCGGAGTCAAATCGACACCGTCGAATTGTCTTCCACGGAATATTATTATAAACCTGGATTAGAGAGTGGCTCCTTTTTAGTCGCACGCCTACACGCAACTATCTCGCATCTTATTGAAAAGCGTTTAACAGTTAAAATAAAGTTCGAAAAGATTGCGATTCGAGACAGAATATTTTTAGTGTAATATGTTCATTTATTTCACTGCAGATCTCTTTCGTTACCTTCGATATACTCTTGTGCACGTATAGCAAAGTAGCAAAAAATAATGTCGATAGAAGTAATTGGTATTTCCCTTCTTATAAATGGAAATTTATTACCCTAATTAATTCAAATATTTACGAACATGTGAGTTGAATAATTCGCATTACTAGTCGTTTTTAATTCTAAGTTCTAACAAATGGAAATGATTAGATATTCGATCGGTGAAAAAGGTCTTCGATGACTGTACAATTTTCGCATATATTCGAATACATTTATTCGAATGCGAATTTATATTATTCACCATCTAGTTAAAGGACTGCGATCGAATTCGAGATAAGACATTCGGGATTAGAATTTGGGTATCAGGTTCCAAAAAGCCTATTAAAATACTTTACCTGTCTATTTACAAATCAAATGAATTCTCGGTGAATACGGAAGGGTTATTATTAAAAGTGACTTGACATTCAAACTAGCAGGATTTGCATGAGGAACATATTGAAATGAAGTGAATGAGATGTCTTTCGTCAGAAATCAATAGGAGGTATCCATATATTAAAACCTTGAAGAAATACCAGAATAAAGTTGACAAATCTAGTTTATCCTGATATCAATATATCATTGATATAGGAAGAGGAATGATCATTTTATTGAATTTAATTCAAATTTAATTTCATTGCGTAACGTATCATTATAAATTCTATTATATGCACATACGTACTATTTCATTTACGAACATGCATATCGCACACATATCTTATACAGTATATATTAAAATAAAATTATTAAACTGTTTATCTATTTTCGATATATGCTGGTATATTGAACTGGCTATATGCGTTAAGATAAACCATATTTATAAGCTTTATTTTAATGTTCGTTAAGATTAAGTGGCGAGGTCGTTATATTATGAAATCTACGCGAGTGATATATAAAAGGGTAATAAAATGGTTAACGACATTAATCACAAAATGAATTCTAACGCGCGTGAAATCCTTGAGAAAAAAATTCGAATAAATTCTACGAACTTAAGAGATGATCTTACAAGATTCTCAAGTATGGACGGTTCTAACGAAGGACGATTCTAACGAAGGACGATTCTAACGAAGGACAAACACATCAGTATATAAAGAAGCAATAATGATTTTAACGATTTTAACGATTCTACCGATTATTTTACTTAAACGCCAGAGTTTAATGTACACAAAATCCTTGAGGAAATATTAGAGTAAAGTTCAGAAGTATAAGGAAGCTATGAATCTCGAAGGTGCGAGATAACAACAGAACGTATAACGTAGTGTTTTATGCAAAGCGAATCCGCGTCGCGATAAAACTTGGAAATGTTAAAGAATTCATATATTAAATACCGAAAATAAAGGAAAAAAATTCCGACGCGAATCAATGCCGTATGAAATGGTATAAAACGATCGATGCCAGTAGAGAAAAAGCTGTGAAAGGCTGAGGATTACTACGTAACAAAACGAGACAGTACTTTCGAAATTACGTCGCGGTAGATCGTTTCCGTTTTGTGGGCCGACTGCTCTCGATCGTGTGAGGAGTCGTTTGGAAAGATTGTCGGAACCCGGCACAATTTTCCCAGTGGATTCACGAACTGGGATTCGCGAACTACACGGCCCAAATCCAGTGAAAGTTCATATTAATCGGTGGCCAGTGGTGCTCGATCGGGGCCCGCTGTCAAAAGGTACACGAACGGGGTCCGTGTACAGACGGATATCTCCTACCATCGAAAGGTTCGTGTGCATAACACCGAGTTTCCCCGGCAGGCCACTGTCACTTTCAAACCGACAGTCCGGCACAAAGGAACGAAACCACCGATTCCAACGCCAGGATCTTCACGAAAATGATCCACGGAAGTACCGAAAGAAGAACAACTATATCATCCGCCGTTTTGTGAAGATCTACAAATTCAATTCCCGAAAAGAACACGCCGGAAAGTGCGCGGAAATCTTCGTTGGATGCTGCGTGTTCCTTCGCCGTGAAGATCTGTTCGCGAAGTCAACCGATTGATCTATTTCTCTCGGATCGTTCGATGAACTACGTCTTCCTTCGTTTCAGTGTAATTCATTCTCGCGGGGATTATTCGTCGGAAAATTATGAAGCATTGAGTATACTCATAAAATAACAATCAATGGAGATGTAATAATGGACATTGATTAAAATTAAGGGAGAATACACTATTACTGTATATTATTTGGGAATATGTTTGAAGTCGAAGTTCGATGGATTTAAAGGATCTCGTGGATTATATGAACGGAATTCGAAAGTGAAGTTCTGGTGTTCGTGAGTCTCGATGTTTCGGGGTGTGGAGAGTGAACAAAAGAAAGAAGAAAGGAACATTAAATTTATGTGCGTCATTGAAGGCGGTTTATGGAAAGGATCGTTGCGAACAACGAAGTTAATGAACAACAGGGCTCGTACATTAATTATACACCGAGGACTACATTTCACTTGTTTAATGCACGATTAAAAATATGAAACACATTCCTGCAACAATAATTATATACGCATGACTGGTGGGATAATTTATAATTGCAACAACATTACGACTCTAATGTAAAAGAAATAATATAAGCATCGAAGAAATTGTTTTTGGTATATGTAACAATAGTACACAGGACGTTTTGACGCTTTACAATATAATAAACAAAAAGGCCGAGCACGAAATCTTCCGGGGAGCACTGGAAATTTACAAAACAAAGAAAACACGAGAACTGTTTTTGGTTCGGGTCGCACGTCGCGAAAACAAGTGCAGTCGGAATGCAACATCGATTGCGTAATTCACGAGGACTCGTACCATTGGATCGCAGTTTTCGTTCACTTTTACTTCGCGAACGGAGCTGAAGGAAGTCTGGATTCGCGAATAATTCGTCCGAGGAGCAACATTGAGCTCTGCCAGCAGTGAACTCGCGCGAACACTGAAGATAATCAGTGCACCAAACGCGCACCCAATAAGCAGTTCGAAAAAGAAGGATACCCATAAAGTACATTATAAATTAATAATACGAAGTGCAGAATAGATCCAGAAGATATCTGATGCAAATAAAGCTACATATTCATCGTCATTTTAATAATCGATGATATCACGATCAGAAAGATATTGAAGAAGAAACGAAGGAAGAAGATCAACGTTAATCGACGAAGAGTCGCGTCACGGATTAAAGAGACATTAGTTGGCGAAGATAAAAAGCTTAGCGTAAACAGCGGGGTCTCGTTTTATCAGAGAAACTGGATCGCGGCTGAGAGGTTTCCAGTTAATTAGCGGGTGTCCACGACGAGTACCCGTTACCGTAATAATTGCACGTCACCTCGCGGAAGGAGGCAATTATTTTTTTTCACTCATGGACAAGTCCGCCGACCACGTTTCTGCATACGCATTGTTCTCCGAGCAGAAACTCGCGGAGGGAAGATCGGTGTGAATGAAGCCGGATAAAGCTGTGCTGAGAAATCGAGAGTGAAAAGAACGGCATTATGCTGACTTACGTTACGAGCATCATCTCCACGATCCTGTTGGAGGGTGATAAGGTGATACCGGGTCAGGAGAAATATAATATGGCCACGTTTATGGTACTCTTTCTACTGATTACCATCGAGGTCGTAGTTGTTAAAGTCGTTACCTCCGACATGGAAAGGGACGAAGATAGTCATTCAGGGTTGAGAGCCGCTGCTACTTTCTTTGATCGAGAAGATTAATCTTACGGACTTCAAACGATTGCCTCATTTCGCAGATAACAATGCTTTCGCGTGATCCCATTACGCGGAGTCTGTATTGTCCGCCGAACTTATATCACGATTGTAAATAATTCGATTCATTTCACTCGACTGGTATTCGGATCGCTTCGAGATTGTAAACTATGCACCCGAATATATGCATTGCCGATTAAGAAATTAATTTGGCGATCTCGATTCATATTGGTGTTAATATTCATGATTGGATTATGATTCACGCTGCTTGTCGAGAAATAGTGTTGGGAGGTGAATTTCATTTCGGCTTTTTGAAATGATTGTTAATTATTCCGACGGATTTTGGGAGATTAATTCGATGCGATGAACGAATAATTAGAACACTCATCTGTAATTATGTAATTCTATAATGTGTTGTATGAGATTTGTGTAAATATGTATTGGTTGATTTTGAAGAATATTAAGTGAAGAAAAATGAATTTCTTGAATAGCAACTCTTAATTGACGAAAAATTATTTAATATACAGCTGATCGTGATTGTGTGAGAAATGAAAAATAATTTCGTAAGTCTCATTGAGAAAATCAATTCGTATAGAAAGTCTGCTAGTAAGTCTTGTTAATTTCGTTTCCATAATTCATTCGATTAATCATGGTTTAATTAATTTATTCCGCAATAATATTGCGCTAGGAAGAGGATCGTAAATAATGTATATTAATAAAGAAAATACTGGCTTGTAAATTGTACTATATTCGATAAACGTGTCAAGAAGATGATGCTAAAAATGCGCTCCACGAAAATGGAATTATAAGAACTCGAAATAATAATAAAATATCCGAAACCTATTTCATTGATACGAAAGAACTCAATTTTCAACCAAATTCTAGCTTACATCGGCTACAATAATATTAGTATAATTCAGAAACAATTGAAATATGTGACAGCAAGAATGTGCCGCGCAAAACATGTGTGCCGAGGCGACTAGCGCATTTATTTGTATCGGTGAAGGGAACAATGGATAACTGTACAGGAATTATGCACGCGGTTAACACTCGGTCTGCACATGCAAATGAATTTTAATGCGTGCAAACAATGTAACTAGAAAGTCAGTCAAACTGTCATCGTAACTATTACCGAACTTTAACATTCGCGCTTTGCAATATGGCGTCACAATTATTCGCTTAATTTATTGTCTTTCATTCTAAATTAGGTCTGATATGATTTCGTGCGTGAATATGTGAACTAATGAAAAATAATATGTGTAATTTAAAGAGTAAACACAACAATGAATGAAATACATATTCATTTGGAAGACGGTATCGTCAATTTTTTATTATGATCTCATAATTTAATTTTTGCCGTTAATTATATTTATTTTAAGATATATTGTGCAATTCGAACATTCTCGAAGAAAATTATTCGACTTCGTTGCAATAAAGGAAATTGGAAAGTGCAACACGTACCCATGCACCTTTACGTAATCATGGTTACGTTATTTTCTTACCGGTTATACACTCGATGGTATAACATTGGTAACACATAAGTTACTATTCTTATCTGTGAAAGTGTAATCGATTAGACTCGTTAGTTACATATAGTCGCGTGTAACCATTGCGGTATTATCAAATTGAAAGGAATTCCTTTTTTTCCTTTAAACTTTCCAAGAATAAGCAGGGTCAGAGAGTACTTATTCTGTTCTGACTTCATGCTACTAATACAATTATAATATGAAACCAAAATAAACGTGGAATTGATACATGAACCAAAGTATGTTTAGAATTATTTTACATTTACCCTAATAAATTATCCAGCCTAGATAAAACGATATATTTAAATATGTTAAATTATCACTACTTCCTCATATGCTGATTTTATAATATTCCATGCTATACAGTAATCTGGTAATATTAATAGAGCATTATTACTAATGCGCTGCGACAAGATACGCGAAAATGTATTACTATCAGGATTTAAGATGGTCATTGTTTGTGGTTCAAAAAATTATAGTTTTATTTAACATAAATTTTTCCCATTCCAGGAAGACGTCGGATACAAGTAGTAGCACAAAGCAAATTATCATAGACGATGGTCGTTGCGCGTGCTGTCTGAAACCATTTTTGGTAGGACGTGGTGTACGATGCAGCGATTGTGGCGCAAGATCTTGTAGGAAGGGCTGTTCGCGTTGGGAAACGGCTGACAACGCCTGGCATTGTCTTTTCTGCCACCAACAGAGGTTTTTATATAATATATTCATATAATTTCATTCGATTAAATATTCCATCGACAAACGCAATAGTGAGCGAGATTAATTGAATCAATTCCATATGATTCGACTACCGTTACTTACTTTGTTGAGATTAGAGTTAATTTAAGCTCTGTAAAAAACCATAGTTAAAATCATAGTTGTTTTATCACAATAATATACATATATTTACTTGATATGTACTCCGCCGTTCAGGATCCGCTACTTTTCGTTAAATATCAACATCCTTTACGAGGAGATTATTCCGTAAACAAATTTAAATAGTTGATAAAAGAAACAAGATATACTTTTGTGATACGATCGAATCACCCAGCGAAGGTTGGTGATGTAAACCGGTTAAAGTCTGATTATCCATCTGTTTTGTTTAATCTTCTTGTTTAATCTTCCTGTTTAATCGATTTTCATCGAGTGATCATTTTCAAACATCTCGAGAGGATAATTATTAAATTATTTCATTGATATTCACGGGATAATTATTAAAGTATCAATCGATACGCACAGGATAATTATTATCACAATTATTAATATTATCACGTTGAATGCCGCGGGGGTCACCGGCGACCAGCGATGCCAATATTACAAAAACACGAATCAAATATATCGACAGTATCCATAAAATTTCCAATATTTTTAACAATACAATAACGACATAAACTAACTAATATATTTTATTTTAATATTATACACATGTTGTGGACCCATATCGGGAGGGATCGTATAACATGGATTTCGGCCCGGCACTCAACGTGTTATATGACTTCTTCGATATGCATGAATAATATGTTATTATTTAGGTCCTGGCTAAGAAAAAAGGAAAAGTGGTTCGACACTTTTGGCGGGGTCGTCGACGAGGTGGAATTACATCGATACTTCAGCACGGCCAAATCACGGGTCTACGTTGCAGGTTGGTTTTCTGGTACATATTACATAATCCACGTAAATGAAGATACTCTTGTCTAGTGTTAATTGCGCGTATCGCGTACAACACTTTCCCTGTCGGAAGGAAGATTCTGTCGTGTTCCGTCTGATTATGAAAGATACGACTAGATTTAGATTGCGTAACGAGCTGGGACGAACTCGAGATAGACGAGTTTGTACTCATTAATCGCGAGGAAACCAGTTTCTTGAAAAGTTACGATACGATCGCGGCCTTCGATCTACGTATACGGTCGATCTATGTGTTGTTTTGTTTCGCTGACTTTTATGACGTTTTTTCTGTGATTTCTTACGAACCAGCGGATCAACGGTGCTTTATTAAGGTAAAGGTCTAGGTTAAAAATGAAACGCTTGTATATCATGATTCCTGGCATTTTTTACGTTTATTTACCGAGATGATATCAGACGATAAAGAAATACATTTATCTTCCGTGTCATGCATATCTGAAATGCATTCTTAACATGATATTCTTAGAAAGGACACCTGTTAATGAGGAATAATTTATATATAAATAAGAATCTATTATTTATTATAAAGGACACTGGTTGATAAGTGGTAGTTTATAAATAAACGGGAATGTATTACTTTTTATAAAGGACACTGGTTAACAAGGAATAACTTAAAGTAACGAACATATTATTGAATTCAAGTATTCAGAAATGTGAAGAAATGTCGTCACGTATTTTCGATCGACGACGCGCACTTGAAAGTCATAAAGTCCACGCACCCTTATAAATAATTTAAACCTTGAGGTAGATCGGGATAAAGAATACCTGCGTGTACACAGATACATTTTCTTGAAAAGATACGTTCGAAGAATATTTGTCCATTTCCATGGCGGTGAATATAGGATTCCGGAGAGTCAATTGTTTGTCCGTTTTGGATCATTCTCCTGCAGAGTCCACCGCGGATGTCACGGACGTTCGGCCAATCGGTTCGCGAAGTGAATGCGAAAGAGTGCTAATTGCGATTCATCGCGGAATTGCACGTACAAAGTGAACTTATTCCAAATGTTTTCCCACACTTTGTAAACGATCCAATCAAAATTCTGCAACAAAATTGGTCTTCTTGTTTACAGTTACTTTTGGGTTGTTTAATATTCTGGTTGTGCTTCACATTCAGCTCTGGTTTAACAACTTTTTTAAAAGAAAGCTACCTGTTTACATATTAAATATGTATAGCAATATACTTAACTAGAAATAGAGAAATGTGGAAATTTTTGATACAATTATTATTACTACAATACGATTAATCGAACCAACTCACTATAAGTTAAATAAACCGAACATTTTTGTCGACAAAGACGTTTCGTTTCGCGCAATTTTCCATGTTCAATTACAGTAAAAATTGAAGTAAATTCGATACCATGTACGAAGTCCCAGGAATTTTCCATTTTCCAGAAGTTCAAGGAATCCAGTCTTAGGAAGCGACAATTAAAATAACACAATGAAATACGTTAGAATGCGAAAGTCCTCGGGGGTTTTAATTGACGTTGGGTACCATTTTGAATTAGTTGAAATTCTTTCTCGGGGCATTGTGTTATCTTGAATCGTAGAATGACCGTCCTTGTTCCTAAGCAGAAAAGTCGTGTAACGGAAGAGTAACAATAAGAACGGCTCGAAAAATATCTCACGGTAGATTCACTGCAATGCTCATTGTTCGGTGCACAGCTACGATCTTTCCGGGAGAATCGTATCAAACCGTTTGATCAGAAACCAGTGCAACCACGGAGATACCGAGATATCACAACTCCTGAGGAAACCAAGCTTTTCTTCGTCCTTTCAAAAAATAACATGCTTATTACGCCGCCATACGATCATCAGATTATGCGGAATAATGCATAATGTCTTATGGTAATTTAGATATATGAAATTCTTCAGATTACGGAATAATTAAGCTTGGTAGTTGTCGATAAAAGATATGGTGTTGTTTAAACGAGAGAACTCTATGTTGTATTCTTTCTGCTGTTAAACCATCGATCTAACGATTAATTATACGATACAACTTCCTTGATTTATTGTTTCGAAAGCGGAAAATACTTCACTGATCTTAATTAATTATATCGACATTAAGTGTAATGGAGTTTAATGGTTCGTATAGGAGACAGGAGAAAGAAATCGTTTTAGCGAAATTCCAGTGTGGGAGGAATTAGAAGCGAGTTAAAAAGCAGCCCTCGAGTTTACTCCAAATCGGTGCGCATTCTTTCTATCCAGGTAGACATCAGGTTTCTCCGTTTACTAACCAGGGGCTATTCCAAGGATCCGTTCTCTCGCCAAACATGGCGAGACTGCATCGTGCCGAACACTTTTGTCCCTCTTCTTCGTTTTTTTTGCGAATCCGAAAGATCCGCACTCCTTGTTTCTTCTAGGAACGGACGGGAATTTCAAGGTTCCCTGGATATATTCCACTTATGGGGAGTTTTACAAAACCGATCTTCATACTTGACTGATCAAAGATCTAGTTCTTTACGCCAATGATGTTCTAATATCTTTATTCTTGGAGACGCAGAGATTGATTTATTGTTTACATTTCTTACAGACAACATAATAGATGAAGGGGAATAAAATAATGAATTGATATTGTTTCACTAAAAATAACGTACGAATATCGTAATAATAATTTCTAACTCTTCAACGCATACATATTTAATTTATATGCAACGATATTGTATATTGCAAATAATCCGGTGGTTATAATAGTTTATAATTATGGTTATAATAATTATACAATTATACCCGGCTATTTCGTAAGAGAATTTTTCGATCGTTATAGCATTCAACGAAACGTGCAGAACGGCGGACCAAAGCGAAACAAATTAACGAAATATATTATAGACGCGTATTTCGTGCGGGTTAATCTCGTGGAATAAGTCGATAGTAGGATCAATTAGGCCCGAAATTGGTAGTTTTTTCGATTTTGTCGAACCGGGACTTTCGCACGCTGTTCGTTCTTATTGTCTCCGGAGAGCGAGGTGGCGAACCTCAGTTCTGCCCCAGTACTCTTCGGAGTAACATCGGAATACTACTTCAGGAACTACTTCTATAACCTTCTTCTTCGTCCTTCATCGGTTTTGATTCGTCGCTCGTATTATCGAGAAACATTTTTTGAATAAATCGCGTTATCCTTGAAACGATTTATTATCTTTCCATAATAATCAAAAATTTGAATAATTCCAATTAACTGTGTTAGTGTTTATAAACGTGAATGCTGTGAGTCAAGGGACGGGAATTTGATTTTTAATTAAATTCTTTAATTTAATTGAACGGTTTAAATTAATTGTCGTCACACGGAAGTGTCAAGGACCACGTAAAAGTTTTCGATTATTTATTGCGACGTTTCATTAAATTTGTAACAGTTCAGTGTCCTCGAATTTATAAGTTGAACTTGGAAGAAATCGTCGGAGAAGACGATGAAATGTAATATAAATCAATGAATTGGATATTGTATAATAATTTGAATGAAATATCTACGCGGTGAGAATAAACCAATCGTTAAGATAAATATATAAACTGGATGCAATATAATTTTATTTATTACATTCGTAGAGAACCACATTTCTGAAACAGACACATATTGAAATTACTAAAAAACATGTATTGTCTTTTTCTAAAAAAATCAGCATGCATAAGTTATTAAGAATTGCAACACTAAAATTATGAAAAGTATCGTGATCCAAACGTTTCATTACGATTCTAGGTTTACGATCGGCATTTATATCTTTATTGCAAAATACAGTTACAAACGTTAACTTCTTGCAAATCATAAAGCGCGAGCCAATAAACATTTCATTGACAAAAAGATTCGTTTAAGTGGGGAGGTTGGTTAATCATCTTTTACGGAACCAGAACGTTTTTTCCAGCCTCGTAATACGAAAATAATTATAGCTCATAGCGATATAGATTGTTTCTGAAAAAATCACGCCTCTCACCTGGATCACTGAGTCGGGGAAAATAATCATCTAGGAAAGGTTTCGATAAATAGCTAGCCAACAGCGAACGGAATTCTTTGCGCATACTTTGATAATTCGATGGATGCAAGTAACGTTATGAAACTGCAAGGTGAAGGCCAGGGACTCCAGAGAAATACTTTATAGTCGGAAACACTGCGTGAGTCAACGTAATATTAAACGGTGTCGGATGTATTTCGACGTAATTAAGAAATATTAGAGTACGAATAAATAAACAAATAAATTCAAAGGCACAGATACGTACTTAATACTCTAATTGTTAAAAATTTACCAGATATAATATTAATTTCTTTTTAATGTCAGTATTTTATATGTCATAACAAAATTTAGTTTATATATTTTTGTTAATTTTCATTGATTAATTTTCAATAGATAAAATGAAATTGTCGGAGATCCCATTCAGATGCGAATTTTCATATTTGTATGTTTTCTATATTTATTTCATTTATTCGTTCATTTATTCGTACTTTAATATTTCTTGATTACGACAATATACATCCGATACCATTTAATATAGTATTGCATATATAATATATCAATAGTAAATAATACAATAATATATAATCAAAAATATAATAAAAAGAGCAGATGATGTACCATTTATGTAAACAGCACCATTAAAACAGATAGTTGCCATAAGATTCTAAACATAGTCGCGTAAAGATGAATTAAAGATTCTGTTCTCCCGGTGCAGGTGTTAATACGATAATTTATGTAACGTCGCGGATGCAACAGGTGTTTGGAACGTCCTTTGGGGACGTAATTTTTCAATGCTCGAAATGAAAGCGTTCTAAACGAATATTAATCTGCTGACCCTGAAATCGTGTAAATTTCCTTGGAGTAAAAACCGATATTTCTCTCTGCTCGAGCGGCCTCGGGTGTACGTGATAAGTGATAAATATACCGGTCTTGCGGTACTTGCTAAGAGAATGCGGTTACAAAGACCAGGGGGAAAAAAGGACTACGATGGTAGATCTTTAATGGTTGTCGATACTTTCGTTTAGAAAGCGCTCGGCTGTGTCAGTGGACATTCGAGATTCGCGAGGCCAGTGTATCGGCCATCGTATCGGTCAACGTATCGGCCAGTGCATCGGCCGATGCCAGTGTCATTCGTATTCGAAACACGCGGCTCACCGACGCGAATCGCAAAGTAA
Organism: Nysson spinosus; assembly: GCA_910591585.2. Classification (NCBI taxonomy): domain Eukaryota; kingdom Metazoa; phylum Arthropoda; class Insecta; order Hymenoptera; family Crabronidae; genus Nysson; species Nysson spinosus. Next base: position 3,510,162 of record OU342837.1, on the reverse strand, counting down.
TTCGGATGACTTAATGATCGCTGTGAGAAACACGAACATGCAGAGACTGTAATGCCGCCAATTGGAGAACAAAAGTTCGATTTGTCGGGGGGAAAACTCGCGACGCTTGAATGAGTAAGTTTTTCCGAGGTTTCCCTCGTTTATTGAAACGCGCCATGCGTTTGCGTAAACGAGAGATGAATTCATTATTAAGTGCCATTATCATTATCTTGTTTATTAGATGATGTGGGGCATTTTAAATTTGCAATGATTTTAAGAAACTTAGAAGTATTATAAAAAAGGATATTGCATATTGTATTCCAAAGTTAATTTATATTAACATTTTGTTTACCTGCAAAAGAGTGAATGCATCGCATATTAGGATCAATTTACCGCAACGTAACTTCAGCTAAAAGGTGTAGCAAACGTTTCAAATAAAATAGTTTCTGCTTACTGGTGCAAGTGATCTATGAGCTAAGCTTTTTGCTAAGCGATACTGTTATGTTATGTTAAGTAATAACAATTTTACGCTCACGAAGCGTAAAGTTTCTTAGACTTTCGGAACCATGTTACATTCTCTTTGATCGAGCTTTGGATCTTCGACAATGCAGAAAACATAGACGGGGCTTTACGTTAAAGGATTTATTTCAATTAAATTCATTATTATCAGGTGATAAAATCAACGATTTCTGAGAATAATAAAGAATCTATAACATAATACAAAATATGATTATCGATAACAAAATGCAAGCCACCGCAAATACTAAACTTAAAACTTAGTTTCGCGAATTACATTAATGACCGGAAGCTCTCTTCTGACCGGAAGTCATTTTTATTTCCAGGAGTCGAAAATGCAGCTTCTAGTTCGGAATTCTCTTTGGCCACGCAGAGTCAAGACGAGGCGCACACGATGGAAAAGATTCGAGATTTCGTTGAAAAGGTAGTCGAAGGTTTAATTGGGAACGTGGATGAGACGCCCATCGATCGTCTTTACAATCATCCAGAATGTAAGTCTAATTATTATCTACTTGGTTTTTAATGAAATAATTATATATTGCAATACCGCAACAACTACGAATAATATGAATCGCAATAGAATAATATAAAACTGACATAATTATTCACGGTGGAATTCAGTACTTATAGTAATTAATTTTCTATTACGTTAATAACTAAGGAACCAGTGAATATTTTTTGATGCAACAAAGTGCATTCGAAAGAGCGGACTTTTTTTAGTTCAATAATTTGTCGTAATAATGCTTTTATTTTTTATTATCATTAACATAGTTGCTTCATTATTTATCGAAAAGTATATTAGGTATATTACATTAGGATACATTCGTTAAATGACTTCAAAAATATGAAATGTATTTTATCAAAATATATTCGGCGTCATTAAGCTGCAATCCAATAGGAACTCGGAGACTTCAATGCCAGCATGGGCGACTACTCGCTCGAAATTAAATAAAATTTCTCTATTTTTTTTCATTCGAAACGAATTCTCATTAATACAAACTCTCAATCAAATATTAAAACATATTCATATTCATAAAAATTGAGGATTAAATAACTGTAAATATATGATTATAAAAAATGAAGGTGAACTTAGAATTTTTGAAACCTATCGGGCATAACGAAATGTTATGCTAATTTCATATCTTTGAAAAACCCATATTTCTTGTAAGAATAATTCCGTAGTAAGAAATATTTTTTATAATATCTCGTTATAATAAAAAAGTGTCTCCGAAAATACAGTTGGTAAACGCAACAAGTGTACGCTTGTGCAATGCTGCCCTCTGCGGAAGATTCCTGATTATCTTTCATTTGAGGAAGATCAATTAGCGGGAAAGTTAATTAACCATTTACGATATTAATTGATGATTTTACATTTTACCGCAATGGATTTAATCGATTTAGAACTTTAACCTGCATTTTCAAACAATCGAATGCTTCTCAATGACTAACAATTTTCATCGCGAAATTGAACATTTGCAAAGTTTTCATTAAGACGCTAACCCAACTCGTATTGTCGCGATACTAATTCTTCGACTAACGCTAATTAACAGATGACAAGCTTTTGGCAAGGTACATTGCTCCTTTGGCTGGTGCCCTCGTGCGATTGGCTGTAGCTCTGCAATTGTCTATCACAAGTAAGTCTTTTCCGTTCCTCTGCTTATCTATTATCTACACAGGGTATTCATCGTAAAACGGCCAACCTAATTAATAATAAACAATATTTGTTTTCGTGTAAACAAATATCGGCAATCTGACAAATTCATTGATGATTACATAAATCTTATTCGTTCACAGTTAAACTTACATAACCCGCGGATAAATTAGGATTATCTAATTAGCTTATCGTGCCGGTTTTAAGGTGGATTATTGTCCACTGCAATTACGAGTGCTTATGAGTGACGTTAATCCTAGTGTGGATAGGACGTGAAAATAGGCAGTAAGACTTCGAAATTCTTTTAGTACGACAGAGCTATTACTGACACATGGAATTATGATAATTAGAAACCATAAAGGAAAGCTTAGTACTCGCAGGTGAACAGTAATGAGCGGTTTAATTAAAAAATGCAATAAGCTGCTAAAAATAAATTACTGGAATATTTAAAAACTGGCAGTTTTCGACCGTATTTTTGCAAAGACTCGTGGCATTCAAACGGTTAAATCCCTCGGTTGAAGGTGCAACTGCATCCGCCCGCTTAGTTCGTAGAACTGAAATTCAATTACGTTTGAGCCTCTTAGAGTGTCGATTACATAACTGACATAGAAATGATAAATGTCATCCACGGTCTCTTACACCTTCTGCCGTAATTTTCGTTGTAATCATTTGCCCGCCGGACTTGCTCTCTTTCGTAAATGACAGTGGCGGATAAGGAAACCGATGTTTTGCAAGATTAACTATAGAAAATCGCACGATTCCCTCTTCCGCAATTAAATAAAATACGGGGCCTCCTCCGAGCGGTGGGTGATCCTCGCGAACAAAGTTGACTGAAAGTCGTCGAATAAGTGTCCATAACTAAGGAGTCCGTGAAGACATTTTGATGCAACAAAGTGCATTCGAAAGAGCGGACTTTTCTCTATAAGATGATTGACGGGCAAAAATATCCCACGATTCGTTCTTCCGGAATTAAAGAAAATCTGTGACCTCCTCCGAGCGGTGGGTTACACTCGCGAACAAAGTTGAATGAATGTCCCGAAAAAACATTAATAACTAAGGAACCAGTGAATATTTTTTGATGCAACAAAGTGCATTCGAAAGAGCGGACTTTTCTCTATAAGATCATTGACGGGCAAAAATATCCCACGATTCGTTGTTCCGGAATTAAAGAAAATACGGGACCTCCTCCGAGCGGTGGGTTACACTCGCGAACAAAGTTGAATGAATGTCCCGAAAAAACGTTAATAACTAAGGAACCAGTGAATATTTTTTGATGCAACAAAGTGCATTCGAAAGAGCGGACTTTTCTCTATAAGGTGATTGACGGGCAAAAATATCCCACGATTCGTTGTTCCGGAATTAAAGAAAATACGGGACCTCCTCCGAGCGGTGGGTTACACTCGCGAACAAAGTTGAATGAATGTCCCGAAAAAACGTTAATAACTAAGGAACCAGTGAATATTTTTTGATGCAACAAAGTGCATTCGAAAGAGCGGACTTTTCTCTATAAGATGATTGACGGACAAAAATATCCCACGATTCGTTCTTCCGGAATTAAAGAAAATCTGGGACCTCCTCCGAGCGGTGGGTTACACTCGCGAACAAAGTTGAATGAATGTCCCGAAAAAACGTTAATAACTAAGGAACCAGTGAATATTTTTTGATGCAACAAAGTGCATTCAAAAGAGCGGACTTTTCTCTATAAGATCATTGACGGGCAAAAATATCCCACGATTCGTTCTTCCGGAATTAAAGAAAATCTGTGACCTCCTCCGAGCGGTGGGTTACACTCGCGAACAAAGTTGAATGAATGTCCCGAAAAAACATTAATAACTAAGGAACCAGTGAATATTTTTTGATGCAACAAAGTGCATTCGAAAGAGCGGACTTTTCTCTATAAGATCATTGACGGGCAAAAATATCCCACGATTCGTTGTTCCGGAATTAAAGAAAATACGGGACCTCCTCCGAGCGGTGGGTTACACTCGCGAACAAAGTTGAATGAATGTCCCGAAAAAACATTAATAACTAAGGAACCAGTGAATATTTTTTGATGCAACAAAGTGCATTCGAAAGAGCGGACTTTTCTCTATAAGATCATTGACGGGCAAAAATATCCCACGATTCGTTGTTCCGGAATTAAAGAAAATACGGGACCTCCTCCGAGCGGTGGGTTACACTCGCGAACAAAGTTGAATGAATGTCCCGAAAAAACGTTAATAAGTAAGGAACCAGTGAATATTTTTTGACGCAACAAAGTGCATTCGAAAGAGCGGACTTTTCTCTATAAGATCATTGACGGGCAAAAATATCCCACGATTCGTTGTTCCGGAATTAAAGAAAATACGGGACCTCCTCCGAGCGGTGGGTTACACTCGCGAACAAAGTTGAATGAATGTCCCGAAAAAACATTAATAAGTAAGGAACCAGTGAATATTTTTTGATGCAACAAAGTGCATTCGAAAGAGCGGACTTTTCTCTATAAGATCATTGACGGGCAAAAATATCCCACGATTCGTTCTTCCGGAATTAAAGAAAATCTGTGACCTCCTCCGAGCGGTGGGTTACACTCGCGAACAAAGTTGAATGAATGTCCCGAAAAAACATTAATAACTAAGGAACCAGTGAATATTTTTTGATGCAACAAAGTGCATTCGGAAGAGCGGACTTTTCTCTATAAGATCATTGACGGGCAAAAATATCCCACGATTCGTTGTTCCGGAATTAAAGAAAATCTGTGACCTCCTCCGAGCGGTGGGTTACACTCGCGAACAAAGTTGAATGAATGTCCCGAAAAAACATTAATAACTAAGGAACCAGTGAATATTTTTTGATGCAACAAAGTGCATTCGAAAGAGCGGACTTTTCTCTATAAGATCATTGACGGGCAAAAATATCCCACGATTCGTTGTTCCGGAATTAAAGAAAATCTGTGACCTCCTCCGAGCGGTGGGTTACACTCGCGAACAAAGTTGAATGAATGTCCCGAAAAAACGTTAATAACTAAGGAACCAGTGAATATTTTTTGATGCAACAAAGTGCATTCGAAAGAGCGGACTTTTCTCTATAAGATCACTCGCGGGCAAAAATATCCCACGATTCGTTCTTCCGGAATTAAAGAAAATCTGTGACCTCCTCCGAGCGGTGGGTTACACTCGCGAACAAAGTTGAATGAATGTCCCGAAAAAACATTAATAACTAAGGAACCAGTGAATATTTTTTGACGCAACAAAGTGCATTCGAAAGAGCGGACTTTTCTCTATAAGATCATTGACGGGCAGAAATATCCCACGATTCGTTCTTCCGGAATTAAAGAAAATCTGTGACCTCCTCCGAGCGGTGGGTTACACTCGCGAACAAAGTTGAATGAATGTCCCGAAAAAACATTAATAACTAAGGAACCAGTGAATATTTTTTGATGCAACAAAGTGCATTCGAAAGAGCGGACTTTTCTCTATAAGATCATTGACGGGCAAAAATATCCCACGATTCGTTGTTCCGGAATTAAAGAAAATACGGGACCTCCTCCGAGCGGTGGGTTACACTCGCGAACAAAGTTGAATGAATGTCCCGAAAAAACGTTAATAACTAAGGAACCAGTGAATATTTTTTGACGCAACAAAGTGCATTCGAAAGAGCGGACTTTTCTCTATAAGATCATTGACGGGCAAAAATATCCCACGATTCGTTCTTCCGGAATTAAAGAAAATACGGGACCTCCTCCGAGCGGTGGGTTACACTCGCGAACAAAGTTGAATGAATGTCCCGAAAAAACGTTAATAACTAAGGAACCAGTGAATATTTTTTGACGCAACAAAGTGCATTCGAAAGAGCGGACTTTTCTCTATAAGATCATTGACGGGCAGAAATATCCCACGATTCGTTGTTCCGGAATTAAAGAAAATCTGTGACCTCCTCCGAGCGGTGGGTTACACTCGCGAACAAAGTTGAATGAATGTCCCGAAAAAACGTTAATAACTAAGGAACCAGTGAATATTTTTTGATGCAACAAAGTGCATTCGAAAGAGCGGACTTTTCTCTATAAGATCATTGACGGGCAAAAATATCCCACGATTCGTTCTTCCGGAATTAAAGAAAATACGGGACCTCCTCCGAGCGGTGGGTTACACTCGCGAACAAAGTTGAATGAATGTCCCGAAAAAACATTAATAACTAAGGAACCAGTGAATATTTTTTGATGCAACAAAGTGCATTCGAAAGAGCGGACTTTTCTCTATAAGATCATTGACGGGCAAAAATATCCCACGATTCGTTGTTCCGGAATTAAAGAAAATACGGGACCTCCTCCGAGCGGTGGGTTACACTCGCGAACAAAGTTGAATGAATGTCCCGAAAAAACTTTAATAACTAAGGAACCAGTGAATATTTTTTGACGCAACAAAGTGCATTCGAAAGAGCGGACTTTTCTCTATAAGGTGATTGACGGGCAAAAATATCCCACGATTCGTTGTTCCGGAATTAAAGAAAATACGGGACCTCCTCCGAGCGGTGGGTTACACTCGCGAACAAAGTTGAATGAATGTCCCGAAAAAACATTAATAACTAAGGAACCAGTGAATATTTTTTGATGCAACAAAGTTCATTCGAAAGAGCGGACTTTTCTCTATAAGATCATTGACGGGCAAAAATATCCCACGATTCGTTCTTCCGGAATTAAAGAAAATCTGTGACCTCCTCCGAGCGGTGGGTTACACTCGCGAACAAAGTTGAATGAATGTCCCGAAAAAACATTAATAACTAAGGAACCAGTGAATATTTTTTGATGCAACAAAGTGCATTCGGAAGAGCGGACTTTTCTCTATAAGATCATTGACGGGCAAAAATATCCCACGATTCGTTGTTCCGGAATTAAAGAAAATCTGTGACCTCCTCCGAGCGGTGGGTTACACTCGCGAACAAAGTTGAATGAATGTCCCGAAAAAACGTTAATAACTAAGGAACCAGTGAATATTTTTTGACGCAACAAAGTGCATTCGAAAGAGCGGACTTTTCTCTATAAGATCATTGACGGGCAAAAATATCCCACGATTCGTTGTTCCGGAATTAAAGAAAATCTGTGACCTCCTCCGAGCGGTGGGTTCCACTCGCGAACAAAGTTGAATGAATGTCCCGAAAAAACGTTAATAACTAAGGAACCAGTGAATATTTTTTGATGCAACAAAGTGCATTCGAAAGAGCGGACTTTTCTCTATAAGATGATTGACGGGCAAAAATATCCCACGATTCGTTCTTCCGGAATTAAAGAAAATACGGGACCTCCTCCGAGCGGTGGGTTACACTCGCGAACAAAGTTGAATGAATGTCCCGAAAAAACGTTAATAACTAAGGAACCAGTGAATATTTTTTGATGCAACAAAGTGCATTCGAAAGAGCGGACTTTTCTCTATAAGATGATTGACGGGCAAAAATATCCCACGATTCGTTATTCCGGAATTAAAGAAAATACGGGACCTCCTCCGAGCGGTGGGTTACACTCGCGAACAAAGTTGAATGAATGTCCCGAAAAAACGTTAATAACTAAGGAACCAGTGAATATTTTTTGACGCAACAAAGTGCATTCGAAAGAGCGGACTTTTCTCTATAAGATCATTGACGGGCAAAAATATCCCACGATTCGTTGTTCCGGAATTAAAGAAAATCTGTGACCTCCTCCGAGCGGTGGGTTACACTCGCGAACAAAGTTGAATGAATGTCCCGAAAAAACGTTAATAACTAAGGAACCAGTGAATATTTTTTGATGCAACAAAGTGCATTCGAAAGAGCGGACTTTTCTCTATAAGATCATTGACGGGCAAAAATATCCCACGATTCGTTCTTCCGGAATTAAAGAAAATCTGTGACCTCCTCCGAGCGGTGGGTTACACTCGCGAACAAAGTTGAATGAATGTCCCGAAAAAACGTTAATAACTAAGGAACCAGTGAATATTTTTTGACGCAACAAAGTGCATTCGAAAGAGCGGACTTTTCTCTATAAGATCATTGACGGGCAAAAATATCCCACGATTCGTTGTTCCGGAATTAAAGAAAATACGGGACCTCCTCCGAGCGGTGGGTTACACTCGCGAACAAAGTTGAATGAATGTCCCGAAAAAACATTAATAACTAAGGAACCAGTGAATATTTTTTGATGCAACAAAGTTCATTCGAAAGAGCGGACTTTTCTCTATAAGATGATTGACGGGCAAAAATATCCCACGATTCGTTATTCCGGAATTAAAGAAAATACGGGACCTCCTCCGAGCGGTGGGTTACACTCGCGAACAAAGTTGAATGAATGTCCCGAAAAAACGTTAATAACTAAGGAACCAGTGAATATTTTTTGATGCAACAAAGTGCATTCGAAAGAGCGGACTTTTCTCTATAAGATCATTGACGGGCAAAAATATCCCACGATTCGTTGTTCCGGAATTAAAGAAAATACGGGACCTCCTCCGAGCGGTGGGTTACACTCGCGAACAAAGTTGAATGAATGTCCCGAAAAAACGTTAATAACTAAGGAACCAGTGAATATTTTTTGACGCAACAAAGTGCATTCGAAAGAGCGGACTTTTCTCTATAAGATCATTGACGGGCAAAAATATCCCACGATTCGTTCTTCCGGAATTAAAGAAAATACGGGACCTCCTCCGAGCGGTGGGTTACACTCGCGAACAAAGTTGAATGAATGTCCCGAAAAAACGTTAATAACTAAGGAACCAGTGAATATTTTTTGACGCAACAAAGTGCATTCGAAAGAGCGGACTTTTCTCTATAAGATCATTGACGGGCAGAAATATCCCACGATTCGTTGTTCCGGAATTAAAGAAAATCTGTGACCTCCTCCGAGCGGTGGGTTACACTCGCGAACAAAGTTGAATGAATGTCCCGAAAAAACGTTAATAACTAAGGAACCAGTGAATATTTTTTGATGCAACAAAGTGCATTCGAAAGAGCGGACTTTTCTCTATAAGATCATTGACGGGCAAAAATATCCCACGATTCGTTCTTCCGGAATTAAAGAAAATACGGGACCTCCTCCGAGCGGTGGGTTACACTCGCGAACAAAGTTGAATGAATGTCCCGAAAAAACATTAATAACTAAGGAACCAGTGAATATTTTTTGATGCAACAAAGTGCATTCGAAAGAGCGGACTTTTCTCTATAAGATCATTGACGGGCAAAAATATCCCACGATTCGTTGTTCCGGAATTAAAGAAAATACGGGACCTCCTCCGAGCGGTGGGTTACACTCGCGAACAAAGTTGAATGAATGTCCCGAAAAAACTTTAATAACTAAGGAACCAGTGAATATTTTTTGACGCAACAAAGTGCATTCGAAAGAGCGGACTTTTCTCTATAAGGTGATTGACGGGCAAAAATATCCCACGATTCGTTGTTCCGGAATTAAAGAAAATACGGGACCTCCTCCGAGCGGTGGGTTACACTCGCGAACAAAGTTGAATGAATGTCCCGAAAAAACATTAATAACTAAGGAACCAGTGAATATTTTTTGATGCAACAAAGTTCATTCGAAAGAGCGGACTTTTCTCTATAAGATCATTGACGGGCAAAAATATCCCACGATTCGTTCTTCCGGAATTAAAGAAAATCTGTGACCTCCTCCGAGCGGTGGGTTACACTCGCGAACAAAGTTGAATGAATGTCCCGAAAAAACATTAATAACTAAGGAACCAGTGAATATTTTTTGATGCAACAAAGTGCATTCGGAAGAGCGGACTTTTCTCTATAAGATCATTGACGGGCAAAAATATCCCACGATTCGTTGTTCCGGAATTAAAGAAAATCTGTGACCTCCTCCGAGCGGTGGGTTACACTCGCGAACAAAGTTGAATGAATGTCCCGAAAAAACGTTAATAACTAAGGAACCAGTGAATATTTTTTGACGCAACAAAGTGCATTCGAAAGAGCGGACTTTTCTCTATAAGATCATTGACGGGCAAAAATATCCCACGATTCGTTGTTCCGGAATTAAAGAAAATCTGTGACCTCCTCCGAGCGGTGGGTTCCACTCGCGAACAAAGTTGAATGAATGTCCCGAAAAAACGTTAATAACTAAGGAACCAGTGAATATTTTTTGATGCAACAAAGTGCATTCGAAAGAGCGGACTTTTCTCTATAAGATGATTGACGGGCAAAAATATCCCACGATTCGTTCTTCCGGAATTAAAGAAAATACGGGACCTCCTCCGAGCGGTGGGTTACACTCGCGAACAAAGTTGAATGAATGTCCCGAAAAAACGTTAATAACTAAGGAACCAGTGAATATTTTTTGATGCAACAAAGTGCATTCGAAAGAGCGGACTTTTCTCTATAAGATGATTGACGGGCAAAAATATCCCACGATTCGTTATTCCGGAATTAAAGAAAATACGGGACCTCCTCCGAGCGGTGGGTTACACTCGCGAACAAAGTTGAATGAATGTCCCGAAAAAACGTTAATAACTAAGGAACCAGTGAATATTTTTTGACGCAACAAAGTGCATTCGAAAGAGCGGACTTTTCTCTATAAGATCATTGACGGGCAAAAATATCCCACGATTCGTTGTTCCGGAATTAAAGAAAATCTGTGACCTCCTCCGAGCGGTGGGTTACACTCGCGAACAAAGTTGAATGAATGTCCCGAAAAAACGTTAATAACTAAGGAACCAGTGAATATTTTTTGATGCAACAAAGTGCATTCGAAAGAGCGGACTTTTCTCTATAAGATCATTGACGGGCAAAAATATCCCACGATTCGTTCTTCCGGAATTAAAGAAAATCTGTGACCTCCTCCGAGCGGTGGGTTACACTCGCGAACAAAGTTGAATGAATGTCCCGAAAAAACGTTAATAACTAAGGAACCAGTGAATATTTTTTGATGCAACAAAGTGCATTCGAAAGAGCGGACTTTTCTCTATAAGATCATTGACGGGCAAAAATATCCCACGATTCGTTCTTCCGGAATTAAAGAAAATCTGTGACCTCCTCCGAGCGGTGGGTTACACTCGCGAACAAAGTTGAATGAATGTCCCGAAAAAACATTAATAACTAAGGAACCAGTGAATATTTTTTGATGCAACAAAGTGCATTCGAAAGAGCGGACTTTTCTCTATAAGATCACTCGCGGGCAAAAATATGCCACGATTCGTTCTTCCGGAATTAAAGAAAATACGGGACCTCCTCCGAGCGGTGGGTTACACTCGCGAACAAAGTTGAATGAATGTCCCGAAAAAACGTTAATAACTAAGGAACCAGTGAATATTTTTTGATGCAACAAAGTGCATTCGAAAGAGCGGACTTTTCTCTATAAGATCATTGACGGGCAAAAATATCCCACGATTCGTTCTTCCGGAATTAAAGAAAATCTGTGACCTCCTCCGAGCGGTGGGTTACACTCGCGAACAAAGTTGAATGAATGTCCCGAAAAAACATTAATAACTAAGGAACCAGTGAATATTTTTTGATGCAACAAAGTGCATTCGAAAGAGCGGACTTTTCTCTATAAGGTGATTGACGGGCAAAAATATCCCACGATTCGTTGTTCCGGAATTAAAGAAAATACGGGACCTCCTCCGAGCGGTGGGTTACACTCGCGAACAAAGTTGAATGAATGTCCCGAAAAAACGTTAATAACTAAGGAACCAGTGAATATTTTTTGATGCAACAAAGTGCATTCGAAAGAGCGGACTTTTCTCTATAAGATGATTGACGGGCAAAAATATCCCACGATTCGTTCTTCCGGAATTAAAGAAAATCTGTGACCTCCTCCGAGCGGTGGGTTACACTCGCGAACAAAGTTGAATGAATGTCCCGAAAAAACATTAATAACTAAGGAACCAGTGAATATTTTTTGACGCAACAAAGTGCATTCGAAAGAGCGGACTTTTCTCTATAAGATCATTGACGGGCAAAAATATCCCACGATTCGTTCTTCCGGAATTAAAGAAAATCTGTGACCTCCTCCGAGCGGTGGGTTACACTCGCGAACAAAGTTGAATGAATGTCCCGAAAAAACATTAATAACTAAGGAACCAGTGAATATTTTTTGATGCAACAAAGTGCATTCGAAAGAGCGGACTTTTCTCTATAAGATCATTGACGGGCAAAAATATCCCACGATTCGTTGTTCCGGAATTAAAGAAAATCTGTGACCTCCTCCGAGCGGTGGGTTACACTCGCGAACAAAGTTGAATGAATGTCCCGAAAAAACATTAATAACTAAGGAACCAGTGAATATTTTTTGATGCAACAAAGTGCATTCGAAAGAGCGGACTTTTCTCTATAAGATCATTGACGGGCAAAAATATCCCACGATTCGTTGTTCCGGAATTAAAGAAAATACGGGACCTCCTCCGAGCGGTGGGTTACACTCGCGAACAAAGTTGAATGAATGTCCCGAAAAAACATTAATAACTAAGGAACCAGTGAATATTTTTTGATGCAACAAAGTGCATTCGAAAGAGCGGACTTTTCTCTATAAGATCATTGACGGGCAAAAATATCCCACGATTCGTTGTTCCGGAATTAAAGAAAATACGGGACCTCCTCCGAGCGGTGGGTTACACTCGCGAACAAAGTTGAATGAATGTCCCGAAAAAACGTTAATAACTAAGGAACCAGTGAATATTTTTTGACGCAACAAAGTGCATTCGAAAGAGCGGACTTTTCTCTATAAGATCATTGACGGGCAAAAATATCCCACGATTCGTTGTTCCGGAATTAAAGAAAATACGGGACCTCCTCCGAGCGGTGGGTTACACTCGCGAACAAAGTTGAATGAATGTCCCGAAAAAACATTAATAACTAAGGAACCAGTGAATATTTTTTGATGCAACAAAGTGCATTCGAAAGAGCGGACTTTTCTCTATAAGATCATTGACGGGCAAAAATATCCCACGATTCGTTCTTCCGGAATTAAAGAAAATCTGTGACCTCCTCCGAGCGGTGGGTTACACTCGCGAACAAAGTTGAATGAATGTCCCGAAAAAACATTAATAACTAAGGAACCAGTGAATATTTTTTGATGCAACAAAGTGCATTCGAAAGAGCGGACTTTTCTCTATAAGATCACTCGCGGGCAAAAATATCCCACGATTCGTTCTTCCGGAATTAAAGAAAATACGGGACCTCCTCCGAGCGGTGGGTGATCCTCGCGAACAAAGTTGACTGAAAGTCGTCGAATAAGTGTCCATAACTAAGGAGTCCGTGAAGACATTTTGATGCAACAAAGTGCATTCGAAAGAGCGGACTTTTCTCTATAAGATGATTGACGGGCAAAAATATCCCACGATTCGTTCTTCCGGAATTAAAGAAAATCTGTGACCTCCTCCGAGCGGTGGGTTACACTCGCGAACAAAGTTGAATGAATGTCCCGAAAAAACATTAATAACTAAGGAACCAGTGAATATTTTTTGATGCAACAAAGTGCATTCGAAAGAGCGGACTTTTCTCTATAAGATCATTGACGGGCAAAAATATCCCACGATTCGTTGTTCCGGAATTAAAGAAAATACGGGACCTCCTCCGAGCGGTGGGTTACACTCGCGAACAAAGTTGAATGAATGTCCCGAAAAAACGTTAATAACTAAGGAACCAGTGAATATTTTTTGATGCAACAAAGTGCATTCGAAAGAGCGGACTTTTCTCTATAAGGTGATTGACGGGCAAAAATATCCCACGATTCGTTGTTCCGGAATTAAAGAAAATACGGGACCTCCTCCGAGCGGTGGGTTACACTCGCGAACAAAGTTGAATGAATGTCCCGAAAAAACGTTAATAACTAAGGAACCAGTGAATATTTTTTGATGCAACAAAGTGCATTCGAAAGAGCGGACTTTTCTCTATAAGATGATTGACGGACAAAAATATCCCACGATTCGTTGTTCCGGAATTAAAGAAAATACGGGACCTCCTCCGAGCGGTGGGTTACACTCGCGAACAAAGTTGAATGAATGTCCCGAAAAAACATTAATAACTAAGGAACCAGTGAATATTTTTTGATGCAACAAAGTGCATTCGAAAGAGCGGACTTTTCTCTATAAGATCATTGACGGGCAAAAATATCCCACGATTCGTTGTTCCGGAATTAAAGAAAATACGGGACCTCCTCCGAGCGGTGGGTTACACTCGCGAACAAAGTTGAATGAATGTCCCGAAAAAACGTTAATAACTAAGGAACCAGTGAATATTTTTTGACGCAACAAAGTGCATTCGAAAGAGCGGACTTTTCTCTATAAGATCATTGACGGGCAAAAATATCCCACGATTCGTTGTTCCGGAATTAAAGAAAATACGGGACCTCCTCCGAGCGGTGGGTTACACTCGCGAACAAAGTTGAATGAATGTCCCGAAAAAACATTAATAAGTAAGGAACCAGTGAATATTTTTTGATGCAACAAAGTGCATTCGAAAGAGCGGACTTTTCTCTATAAGATCATTGACGGGCAAAAATATCCCACGATTCGTTCTTCCGGAATTAAAGAAAATCTGTGACCTCCTCCGAGCGGTGGGTTACACTCGCGAACAAAGTTGAATGAATGTCCCGAAAAAACATTAATAACTAAGGAACCAGTGAATATTTTTTGATGCAACAAAGTGCATTCGAAAGAGCGGACTTTTCTCTATAAGATCATTGACGGGCAAAAATATCCCACGATTCGTTGTTCCGGAATTAAAGAAAATACGGGACCTCCTCCGAGCGGTGGGTTACACTCGCGAACAAAGTTGAATGAATGTCCCGAAAAAACGTTAATAACTAAGGAACCAGTGAATATTTTTTGACGCAACAAAGTGCATTCGAAAGAGCGGACTTTTCTCTATAAGATCATTGACGGGCAAAAATATCCCACGATTCGTTGTTCCGGAATTAAAGAAAATACGGGACCTCCTCCGAGCGGTGGGTTACACTCGCGAACAAAGTTGAATGAATGTCCCGAAAAAACATTAATAAGTAAGGAACCAGTGAATATTTTTTGATGCAACAAAGTGCATTCGAAAGAGCGGACTTTTCTCTATAAGATCATTGACGGGCAAAAATATCCCACGATTCGTTCTTCCGGAATTAAAGAAAATCTGTGACCTCCTCCGAGCGGTGGGTTACACTCGCGAACAAAGTTGAATGAATGTCCCGAAAAAACATTAATAACTAAGGAACCAGTGAATATTTTTTGATGCAACAAAGTGCATTCGGAAGAGCGGACTTTTCTCTATAAGATCATTGACGGGCAAAAATATCCCACGATTCGTTGTTCCGGAATTAAAGAAAATCTGTGACCTCCTCCGAGCGGTGGGTTACACTCGCGAACAAAGTTGAATGAATGTCCCGAAAAAACATTAATAACTAAGGAACCAGTGAATATTTTTTGATGCAACAAAGTGCATTCGAAAGAGCGGACTTTTCTCTATAAGATCATTGACGGGCAAAAATATCCCACGATTCGTTGTTCCGGAATTAAAGAAAATCTGTGACCTCCTCCGAGCGGTGGGTTACACTCGCGAACAAAGTTGAATGAATGTCCCGAAAAAACGTTAATAACTAAGGAACCAGTGAATATTTTTTGATGCAACAAAGTGCATTCGAAAGAGCGGACTTTTCTCTATAAGATCACTCGCGGGCAAAAATATCCCACGATTCGTTCTTCCGGAATTAAAGAAAATACGGGACCTCCTCCGAGCGGTGGGTTACACTCGCGAACAAAGTTGAATGAATGTCCCGAAAAAACGTTAATAACTAAGGAACCAGTGAATATTTTTTGACGCAACAAAGTGCATTCGAAAGAGCGGACTTTTCTCTATAAGATCATTGACGGGCAAAAATATCCCACGATTCGTTCTTCCGGAATTAAAGAAAATACGGGACCTCCTCCGAGCGGTGGGTTACACTCGCGAACAAAGTTGAATGAATGTCCCGAAAAAACGTTAATAACTAAGGAACCAGTGAATATTTTTTGATGCAACAAAGTGCATTCGAAAGAGCGGACTTTTCTCTATAAGATGATTGACGGGCAAAAATATCCCACGATTCGTTCTTCCGGAATTAAAGAAAATCTGTGACCTCCTCCGAGCGGTGGGTTACACTCGCGAACAAAGTTGAATGAATGTCCCGAAAAAACATTAATAACTAAGGAACCAGTGAATATTTTTTGACGCAACAAAGTGCATTCGAAAGAGCGGACTTTTCTCTATAAGATCATTGACGGGCAGAAATATCCCACGATTCGTTCTTCCGGAATTAAAGAAAATCTGTGACCTCCTCCGAGCGGTGGGTTACACTCGCGAACAAAGTTGAATGAATGTCCCGAAAAAACATTAATAACTAAGGAACCAGTGAATATTTTTTGACGCAACAAAGTGCATTCGAAAGAGCGGACTTTTCTCTATAAGATCATTGACGGGCAGAAATATCCCACGATTCGTTCTTCCGGAATTAAAGAAAATCTGTGACCTCCTCCGAGCGGTGGGTTACACTCGCGAACAAAGTTGAATGAATGTCCCGAAAAAACATTAATAACTAAGGAACCAGTGAATATTTTTTGATGCAACAAAGTGCATTCGAAAGAGCGGACTTTTCTCTATAAGATCATTGACGGGCAAAAATATCCCACGATTCGTTCTTCCGGAATTAAAGAAAATACGGGACCTCCTCCGAGCGGTGGGTTACACTCGCGAACAAAGTTGAATGAATGTCCCGAAAAAACGTTAATAACTAAGGAACCAGTGAATATTTTTTGACGCAACAAAGTGCATTCGAAAGAGCGGACTTTTCTCTATAAGATCATTGACGGGCAAAAATATCCCACGATTCGTTGTTCCGGAATTAAAGAAAATACGGGACCTCCTCCGAGCGGTGGGTTACACTCGCGAACAAAGTTGAATGAATGTCCCGAAAAAACATTAATAACTAAGGAACCAGTGAATATTTTTTGATGCAACAAAGTTCATTCGAAAGAGCGGACTTTTCTCTATAAGATGATTGACGGGCAAAAATATCCCACGATTCGTTATTCCGGAATTAAAGAAAATACGGGACCTCCTCCGAGCGGTGGGTTACACTCGCGAACAAAGTTGAATGAATGTCCCGAAAAAACGTTAATAACTAAGGAACCAGTGAATATTTTTTGATGCAACAAAGTGCATTCGAAAGAGCGGACTTTTCTCTATAAGATCATTGACGGGCAAAAATATCCCACGATTCGTTGTTCCGGAATTAAAGAAAATACGGGACCTCCTCCGAGCGGTGGGTTACACTCGCGAACAAAGTTGAATGAATGTCCCGAAAAAACGTTAATAACTAAGGAACCAGTGAATATTTTTTGACGCAACAAAGTGCATTCGAAAGAGCGGACTTTTCTCTATAAGATCATTGACGGGCAAAAATATCCCACGATTCGTTCTTCCGGAATTAAAGAAAATACGGGACCTCCTCCGAGCGGTGGGTTACACTCGCGAACAAAGTTGAATGAATGTCCCGAAAAAACGTTAATAACTAAGGAACCAGTGAATATTTTTTGACGCAACAAAGTGCATTCGAAAGAGCGGACTTTTCTCTATAAGATCATTGACGGGCAGAAATATCCCACGATTCGTTGTTCCGGAATTAAAGAAAATCTGTGACCTCCTCCGAGCGGTGGGTTACACTCGCGAACAAAGTTGAATGAATGTCCCGAAAAAACGTTAATAACTAAGGAACCAGTGAATATTTTTTGATGCAACAAAGTGCATTCGAAAGAGCGGACTTTTCTCTATAAGATCATTGACGGGCAAAAATATCCCACGATTCGTTCTTCCGGAATTAAAGAAAATACGGGACCTCCTCCGAGCGGTGGGTTACACTCGCGAACAAAGTTGAATGAATGTCCCGAAAAAACATTAATAACTAAGGAACCAGTGAATATTTTTTGATGCAACAAAGTGCATTCGAAAGAGCGGACTTTTCTCTATAAGATCATTGACGGGCAAAAATATCCCACGATTCGTTGTTCCGGAATTAAAGAAAATACGGGACCTCCTCCGAGCGGTGGGTTACACTCGCGAACAAAGTTGAATGAATGTCCCGAAAAAACTTTAATAACTAAGGAACCAGTGAATATTTTTTGACGCAACAAAGTGCATTCGAAAGAGCGGACTTTTCTCTATAAGGTGATTGACGGGCAAAAATATCCCACGATTCGTTGTTCCGGAATTAAAGAAAATACGGGACCTCCTCCGAGCGGTGGGTTACACTCGCGAACAAAGTTGAATGAATGTCCCGAAAAAACATTAATAACTAAGGAACCAGTGAATATTTTTTGATGCAACAAAGTTCATTCGAAAGAGCGGACTTTTCTCTATAAGATCATTGACGGGCAAAAATATCCCACGATTCGTTCTTCCGGAATTAAAGAAAATCTGTGACCTCCTCCGAGCGGTGGGTTACACTCGCGAACAAAGTTGAATGAATGTCCCGAAAAAACATTAATAACTAAGGAACCAGTGAATATTTTTTGATGCAACAAAGTGCATTCGGAAGAGCGGACTTTTCTCTATAAGATCATTGACGGGCAAAAATATCCCACGATTCGTTGTTCCGGAATTAAAGAAAATCTGTGACCTCCTCCGAGCGGTGGGTTACACTCGCGAACAAAGTTGAATGAATGTCCCGAAAAAACGTTAATAACTAAGGAACCAGTGAATATTTTTTGACGCAACAAAGTGCATTCGAAAGAGCGGACTTTTCTCTATAAGATCATTGACGGGCAAAAATATCCCACGATTCGTTGTTCCGGAATTAAAGAAAATCTGTGACCTCCTCCGAGCGGTGGGTTCCACTCGCGAACAAAGTTGAATGAATGTCCCGAAAAAACGTTAATAACTAAGGAACCAGTGAATATTTTTTGATGCAACAAAGTGCATTCGAAAGAGCGGACTTTTCTCTATAAGATGATTGACGGGCAAAAATATCCCACGATTCGTTCTTCCGGAATTAAAGAAAATACGGGACCTCCTCCGAGCGGTGGGTTACACTCGCGAACAAAGTTGAATGAATGTCCCGAAAAAACGTTAATAACTAAGGAACCAGTGAATATTTTTTGATGCAACAAAGTGCATTCGAAAGAGCGGACTTTTCTCTATAAGATGATTGACGGGCAAAAATATCCCACGATTCGTTATTCCGGAATTAAAGAAAATACGGGACCTCCTCCGAGCGGTGGGTTACACTCGCGAACAAAGTTGAATGAATGTCCCGAAAAAACGTTAATAACTAAGGAACCAGTGAATATTTTTTGACGCAACAAAGTGCATTCGGAAGAGCGGACTTTTCTCTATAAGATCATTGACGGGCAAAAATATCCCACGATTCGTTGTTCCGGAATTAAAGAAAATCTGTGACCTCCTCCGAGCGGTGGGTTACACTCGCGAACAAAGTTGAATGAATGTCCCGAAAAAACGTTAATAACTAAGGAACCAGTGAATATTTTTTGATGCAACAAAGTGCATTCGAAAGAGCGGACTTTTCTCTATAAGATCATTGACGGGCAAAAATATCCCACGATTCGTTGTTCCGGAATTAAAGAAAATCTGTGACCTCCTCCGAGCGGTGGGTTACACTCGCGAACAAAGTTGAATGAATGTCCCGAAAAAACATTAATAACTAAGGAACCAGTGAATATTTTTTGATGCAACAAAGTGCATTCGAAAGAGCGGACTTTTCTCTATAAGATCATTGACGGGCAAAAATATCCCACGATTCGTTGTTCCGGAATTAAAGAAAATACGGGACCTCCTCCGAGCGGTGGGTTACACTCGCGAACAAAGTTGAATGAATGTCCCGAAAAAACATTAATAACTAAGGAACCAGTGAATATTTTTTGATGCAACAAAGTGCATTCGAAAGAGCGGACTTTTCTCTATAAGATCATTGACGGGCAAAAATATCCCACGATTCGTTGTTCCGGAATTAAAGAAAATACGGGACCTCCTCCGAGCGGTGGGTTACACTCGCGAACAAAGTTGAATGAATGTCCCGAAAAAACGTTAATAACTAAGGAACCAGTGAATATTTTTTGACGCAATAAAGTGCATTCGAAAGAGCGGACTTTTCTCTATAAGATCATTGACGGGCAAAAATATCCCACGATTCGTTGTTCCGGAATTAAAGAAAATACGGGACCTCCTCCGAGCGGTGGGTTACACTCGCGAACAAAGTTGAATGAATGTCCCGAAAAAACATTAATAACTAAGGAACCAGTGAATATTTTTTGATGCAACAAAGTGCATTCGAAAGAGCGGACTTTTCTCTATAAGATCATTGACGGGCAAAAATATCCCACGATTCGTTCTTCCGGAATTAAAGAAAATCTGTGACCTCCTCCGAGCGGTGGGTTACACTCGCGAACAAAGTTGAATGAATGTCCCGAAAAAACATTAATAACTAAGGAACCAGTGAATATTTTTTGATGCAACAAAGTGCATTCGAAAGAGCGGACTTTTCTCTATAAGATCACTCGCGGGCAAAAATATCCCACGATTCGTTCTTCCGGAATTAAAGAAAATACGGGACCTCCTCCGAGCGGTGGGTTACACTCGCGAACAAAGTTGAATGAATGTCCCGAAAAAACGTTAATAACTAAGGAACCAGTGAATATTTTTGGATGCAACAAAGTGCATTCGAAAGAGCGGACTTTTCTCTATAAGATCATTGACGGGCAAAAATATCCCACGATTCGTTCTTCCGGAATTAAAGAAAATCTGTGACCTCCTCCGAGCGGTGGGTTACACTCGCGAACAAAGTTGAATGAATGTCCCGAAAAAACATTAATAACTAAGGAACCAGTGAATATTTTTTGACGCAACAAAGTGCATTCGAAAGAGCGGACTTTTCTCTATAAGATCACTCGCGGGCAAAAATATGCCACGATTCGTTCTTCCGGAATTAAAGAAAATACGGGACCTCCTCCGAGCGGTGGGTTACACTCGCGAACAAAGTTGAATGAATGTCCCGAAAAAACGTTAATAACTAAGGAACCAGTGAATATTTTTGGATGCAACAAAGTGCATTCGAAAGAGCGGACTTTTCTCTATAAGATCATTGACGGGCAAAAATATCCCACGATTCGTTGTTCCGGAATTAAAGAAAATACGGGACCTCCTCCGAGCGGTGGGTTACACTCGCGAACAAAGTTGAATGAATGTCCCGAAAAAACATTAATAACTAAGGAACCAGTGAATATTTTTTGATGCAACAAAGTGCATTCGAAAGAGCGGACTTTTCTCTATAAGATCATTGACGGGCAAAAATATCCCACGATTCGTTGTTCCGGAATTAAAGAAAATACGGGACCTCCTCCGAGCGGTGGGTTACACTCGCGAACAAAGTTGAATGAATGTCCCGAAAAAACGTTAATAACTAAGGAACCAGTGAATATTTTTTGACGCAACAAAGTGCATTCGAAAGAGCGGACTTTTCTCTATAAGATCATTGACGGGCAAAAATATCCCACGATTCGTTGTTCCGGAATTAAAGAAAATACGGGACCTCCTCCGAGCGGTGGGTTACACTCGCGAACAAAGTTGAATGAATGTCCCGAAAAAACATTAATAACTAAGGAACCAGTGAATATTTTTTGACGCAACAAAGTGCATTCGAAAGAGCGGACTTTTCTCTATAAGATCATTGACGGGCAAAAATATCCCACGATTCGTTCTTCCGGAATTAAAGAAAATCTGTGACCTCCTCCGAGCGGTGGGTTACACTCGCGAACAAAGTTGAATGAATGTCCCGAAAAAACATTAATAACTAAGGAACCAGTGAATATTTTTTGATGCAACAAAGTGCATTCGAAAGAGCGGACTTTTCTCTATAAGATCACTCGCGGGCAAAAATATCCCACGATTCGTTCTTCCGGAATTAAAGAAAATACGGGACCTCCTCCGAGCGGTGGGTTACACTCGCGAACAAAGTTGAATGAATGTCCCGAAAAAACGTTAATAACTAAGGAACCAGTGAATATTTTTGGATGCAACAAAGTGCATTCGAAAGAGCGGACTTTTCTCTATAAGATCATTGACGGGCAAAAATATCCCACGATTCGTTCTTCCGGAATTAAAGAAAATCTGTGACCTCCTCCGAGCGGTGGGTTACACTCGCGAACAAAGTTGAATGAATGTCCCGAAAAAACATTAATAACTAAGGAACCAGTGAATATTTTTTGACGCAACAAAGTGCATTCGAAAGAGCGGACTTTTCTCTATAAGATCACTCGCGGGCAAAAATATGCCACGATTCGTTCTTCCGGAATTAAAGAAAATACGGGACCTCCTCCGAGCGGTGGGTTACACTCGCGAACAAAGTTGAATGAATGTCCCGAAAAAACGTTAATAACTAAGGAACCAGTGAATATTTTTGGATGCAACAAAGTGCATTCGAAAGAGCGGACTTTTCTCTATAAGATCATTGACGGGCAAAAATATCCCACGATTCGTTGTTCCGGAATTAAAGAAAATACGGGACCTCCTCCGAGCGGTGGGTTACACTCGCGAACAAAGTTGAATGAATGTCCCGAAAAAACGTTAATAACTAAGGAACCAGTGAATATTTTTTGATGCAACAAAGTGCATTCGGAAGAGCGGACTTTTCTCTATAAGATCATTGACGGGCAAAAATATCCCACGATTCGTTGTTCCGGAATTAAAGAAAATCTGTGACCTCCTCCGAGCGGTGGGTTACACTCGCGAACAAAGTTGAATGAATGTCCCGAAAAAACATTAATAACTAAGGAACCAGTGAATATTTTTTGATGCAACAAAGTGCATTCGAAAGAGCGGACTTTTCTCTATAAGATCATTGACGGGCAAAAATATCCCACGATTCGTTCTTCCGGAATTAAAGAAAATCTGTGACCTCCTCCGAGCGGTGGGTTACACTCGCGAACAAAGTTGAATGAATGTCCCGAAAAAACATTAATAACTAAGGAACCAGTGAATATTTTTTGATGCAACAAAGTGCATTCGAAAGAGCGGACTTTTCTCTATAAGATCATTGACGGGCAAAAATATCCCACGATTCGTTCTTCCGGAATTAAAGAAAATCTGTGACCTCCTCCGAGCGGTGGGTTACACTCGCGAACAAAGTTGAATGAATGTCCCGAAAAAACATTAATAACTAAGGAACCAGTGAATATTTTTGGATGCAACAAAGTGCATTCGAAAGAGCGGACTTTTCTCTATAAGATCATTGACGGGCAAAAATATCCCACGATTCGTTCTTCCGGAATTAAAGAAAATACGGGACCTCCTCCGAGCGGTGGGTTACACTCGCGAACAAAGTTGAATGAATGTCCCGAAAAAACGTTAATAACTAAGGAACCAGTGAATATTTTTTGATGCAACAAAGTGCATTCGGAAGAGCGGACTTTTCTCTATAAGATCATTGACGGGCAAAAATATCCCACGATTCGTTGTTCCGGAATTAAAGAAAATCTGTGACCTCCTCCGAGCGGTGGGTTACACTCGCGAACAAAGTTGAATGAATGTCCCGAAAAAACATTAATAACTAAGGAACCAGTGAATATTTTTTGACGCAACAAAGTGCATTCGAAAGAGCGGACTTTTCTCTATAAGATCATTGACGGGCAAAAATATCCCACGATTCGTTCTTCCGGAATTAAAGAAAATCTGTGACCTCCTCCGAGCGGTGGGTTACACTCGCGAACAAAGTTGAATGAATGTCCCGAAAAAACGTTAATAACTAAGGAACCAGTGAATATTTTTGGATGCAACAAAGTGCATTCGAAAGAGCGGACTTTTCTCTATAAGATCATTGACGGGCAAAAATATCCCACGATTCGTTCTTCCGGAATTAAAGAAAATACGGGACCTCCTCCGAGCGGTGGGTTACACTCGCGAACAAAGTTGAATGAATGTCCCGAAAAAACGTTAATAACTAAGGAACCAGTGAATATTTTTTGATGCAACAAAGTGCATTCGGAAGAGCGGACTTTTCTCTATAAGATCATTGACGGGCAAAAATATCCCACGATTCGTTGTTCCGGAATTAAAGAAAATCTGTGACCTCCTCCGAGCGGTGGGTTACACTCGCGAACAAAGTTGAATGAATGTCCCGAAAAAACATTAATAACTAAGGAACCAGTGAATATTTTTTGACGCAACAAAGTGCATTCGAAAGAGCGGACTTTTCTCTATAAGATCATTGACGGGCAAAAATATCCCACGATTCGTTGTTCCGGAATTAAAGAAAATACGGGACCTCCTCCGAGCGGTGGGTTACACTCGCGAACAAAGTTGAATGAATGTCCCGAAAAAACATTAATAATTAAGGAACCAGTGAATATTTTTTGATGCAACAAAGTGCATTCGAAAGAGCGGACTTTTCTCTATAAGATCATTGACGGGCAAAAATATCCCACGATTCGTTCTTCCGGAATTAAAGAAAATCTGTGACCTCCTCCGAGCGGTGGGTTACACTCGCGAACAAAGTTGAATGAATGTCCCGAAAAAACATTAATAACTAAGGAACCAGTGAATATTTTTTGACGCAACAAAGTGCATTCGAAAGAGCGGACTTTTCTCTATAAGATCATTGACGGGCAAAAATATCCCACGATTCGTTGTTCCGGAATTAAAGAAAATCTGTGACCTCCTCCGAGCGGTGGGTTACACTCGCGAACAAAGTTGAATGAATGTCCCGAAAAAACGTTAATAACTAAGGAACCAGTGAATATTTTTTGACGCAACAAAGTGCATTCGAAAGAGCGGACTTTTCTCTATAAGATCATTGACGGGCAAAAATATCCCACGATTCGTTGTTCCGGAATTAAAGAAAATCTGTGACCTCCTCCGAGCGGTGGGTTACACTCGCGAACAAAGTTGAATGAATGTCCCGAAAAACATTAATAACTAAGGAACCAGTGAATATTTTTTGATGCAACAAAGTGCATTCGAAAGAGCGGACTTTTCTCTATAAGATCATTGACGGGCAGAAATATCCCACGATTCGTTGTTCCGGAATTAAAGAAAATACGGGACCTCCTCCGAGCGGTGGGTTACACTCGCGAACAAAGTTGAATGAATGTCCCGAAAAAACGTTAATAACTAAGGAACCAGTGAATATTTTTTGACGCAACAAAGTGCATTCGAAAGAGCAGACTTTTCTCTATAAGATCATTGACGGGCAAAAATATCCCACGATTCGTTGTTCCGGAATTAAAGAAAATCTGTGACCTCCTCCGAGCGGTGGGTTACACTCGCGAACAAAGTTGAATGAATGTCCCGAAAAAACATTAATAACTAAGGAACCAGTGAATATTTTTTGATGCAACAAAGTGCATTCGAAAGAGCGGACTTTTCTCTATAAGATCATTGACGGGCAAAAATATCCCACGATTCGTTGTTCCGGAATTAAAGAAAATACGGGACCTCCTCCGAGCGGTGGGTTACACTCGCGAACAAAGTTGAATGAATGTCCCGAAAAAACATTAATAACTAAGGAACCAGTGAATATTTTTTGACGCAACAAAGTGCATTCGAAAGAGCGGACTTTTCTCTATAAGATCATTGACGGGCAAAAATATCCCACGATTCGTTGTTCCGGAATTAAAGAAAATACGGGACCTCCTCCGAGCGGTGGGTTACACTCGCGAACAAAGTTGAATGAATGTCCCGAAAAAACATTAATAACTAAGGAACCAGTGAATATTTTTTGACGCAACAAAGTGCATTCGAAAGAGCGGACTTTTCTCTATAAGATCATTGACGGGCAAAAATATCCCACGATTCGTTGTTCCGGAATTAAAGAAAATCTGTGACCTCCTCCGAGCGGTGGGTTACACTCGCGAACAAAGTTGAATGAATGTCCCGAAAAAACATTAATAACTAAGGAACCAGTGAATATTTTTTGATGCAACAAAGTGCATTCGAAAGAGCGGACTTTTCTCTATAAGATCATTGACGGGCAAAAATATCCCACGATTCGTTGTTCCGGAATTAAAGAAAATACGGGACCTCCTCCGAGCGGTGGGTTACACTCGCGAACAAAGTTGAATGAATGTCCCGAAAAAACGTTAATAACTAAGGAACCAGTGAATATTTTTTGACGCAACAAAGTGCATTCGAAAGAGCGGACTTTTCTCTATAAGATCACTCGCGGGCAAAAATATCCCACGATTCGTTCTTCCGGAATTAAAGAAAATACGGGACCTCCTCCGAGCGGTGGGTTACACTCGCGAACAAAGTTGAATGAATGTCCCGAAAAAACATTAATAACTAAGGAACCAGTGAATATTTTTTGACGCAACAAAGTGCATTCGAAAGAGCGGACTTTTCTCTATAAGATCATTGACGGGCAAAAATATCCCACGATTCGTTCTTCCGGAATTAAAGAAAATCTGTGACCTCCTCCGAGCGGTGGGTTACACTCGCGAACAAAGTTGAATGAATGTCCCGAAAAAACGTTAATAACTAAGGAACCAGTGAATATTTTTTGATGCAACAAAGTGCATTCGAAAGAGCGGACTTTTCTCTATAAGATCATTGACGGGCAAAAATATCCCACGATTCGTTGTTCCGGAATTAAAGAAAATACGGGACCTCCTCCGAGCGGTGGGTTACACTCGCGAACAAAGTTGAATGAATGTCCCGAAAAAACATTAATAACTAAGGAACCAGTGAATATTTTTTGATGCAACAAAGTGCATTCGAAAGAGCGGACTTTTCTCTATAAGATCATTGACGGGCAAAAATATCCCACGATTCGTTGTTCCGGAATTAAAGAAAATCTGTGACCTCCTCCGAGCGGTGGGTTACACTCGCGAACAAAGTTGAATGAATGTCCCGAAAAAACATTAATAACTAAGGAACCAGTGAATATTTTTTGATGCAACAAAGTGCATTCGGAAGAGCGGACTTTTCTCTATAAGATCATTGACGGGCAAAAATATCCCACGATTCGTTGTTCCGGAATTAAAGAAAATCTGTGACCTCCTCCGAGCGGTGGGTTACACTCGCGAACAAAGTTGAATGAATGTCCCGAAAAAACGTTAATAACTAAGGAACCAGTGAATATTTTTTGACGCAACAAAGTGCATTCGAAAGAGCGGACTTTTCTCTATAAGATCATTGACGGGCAAAAATATCCCACGATTCGTTGTTCCGGAATTAAAGAAAATCTGTGACCTCCTCCGAGCGGTGGGTTACACTCGCGAACAAAGTTGAATGAATGTCCCGAAAAAACATTAATAACTAAGGAACCAGTGAATATTTTTTGATGCAACAAAGTGCATTCGAAAGAGCGGACTTTTCTCTATAAGATCATTGACGGGCAAAAATATCCCACGATTCGTTCTTCCGGAATTAAAGAAAATCTGTGACCTCCTCCGAGCGGTGGGTTACACTCGCGAACAAAGTTGAATGAATGTCCCGAAAAAACATTAATAACTAAGGAACCAGTGAATATTTTTTGATGCAACAAAGTGCATTCGAAAGAGCGGACTTTTCTCTATAAGATCATTGACGGGCAAAAATATCCCACGATTCGTTGTTCCGGAATTAAAGAAAATACGGGACCTCCTCCGAGCGGTGGGTTACACTCGCGAACAAAGTTGAATGAATGTCCCGAAAAAACGTTAATAACTAAGGAACCAGTGAATATTTTTTGACGCAACAAAGTGCATTCGAAAGAGCGGACTTTTCTCTATAAGATCACTCGCGGGCAAAAATATCCCACGATTCGTTCTTCCGGAATTAAAGAAAATACGGGACCTCCTCCGAGCGGTGGGTTACACTCGCGAACAAAGTTGAATGAATGTCCCGAAAAAACGTTAATAACTAAGGAACCAGTGAATATTTTTTGACGCAACAAAGTGCATTCGAAAGAGCGGACTTTTCTCTATAAGATCATTGACGGGCAAAAATATCCCACGATTCGTTCTTCCGGAATTAAAGAAAATCTGTGACCTCCTCCGAGCGGTGGGTTACACTCGCGAACAAAGTTGAATGAATGTCCCGAAAAAACGTTAATAACTAAGGAACCAGTGAATATTTTTTGATGCAACAAAGTGCATTCGAAAGAGCGGACTTTTCTCTATAAGATCATTGACGGGCAAAAATATCCCACGATTCGTTGTTCCGGAATTAAAGAAAATACGGGACCTCCTCCGAGCGGTGGGTTACACTCGCGAACAAAGTTGAATGAATGTCCCGAAAAAACATTAATAACTAAGGAACCAGTGAATATTTTTTGATGCAACAAAGTGCATTCGAAAGAGCGGACTTTTCTCTATAAGATCATTGACGGGCAAAAATATCCCACGATTCGTTGTTCCGGAATTAAAGAAAATCTGTGACCTCCTCCGAGCGGTGGGTTACACTCGCGAACAAAGTTGAATGAATGTCCCGAAAAAACATTAATAACTAAGGAACCAGTGAATATTTTTTGATGCAACAAAGTGCATTCGAAAGAGCGGACTTTTCTCTATAAGATCATTGACGGGCAAAAATATCCCACGATTCGTTGTTCCGGAATTAAAGAAAATCTGTGACCTCCTCCGAGCGGTGGGTTACACTCGCGAACAAAGTTGAATGAATGTCCCGAAAAAACGTTAATAACTAAGGAACCAGTGAATATTTTTTGACGCAACAAAGTGCATTCGAAAGAGCGGACTTTTCTCTATAAGATCATTGACGGGCAAAAATATCCCACGATTCGTTGTTCCGGAATTAAAGAAAATCTGTGACCTCCTCCGAGCGGTGGGTTACACTCGCGAACAAAGTTGAATGAATGTCCCGAAAAAACATTAATAACTAAGGAACCAGTGAATATTTTTTGATGCAACAAAGTGCATTCGAAAGAGCGGACTTTTCTCTATAAGATCATTGACGGGCAAAAATATCCCACGATTCGTTGTTCCGGAATTAAAGAAAATACGGGACCTCCTCCGAGCGGTGGGTTACACTCGCGAACAAAGTTGAATGAATGTCCCGAAAAAACGTTAATAACTAAGGAACCAGTGAATATTTTTTGACGCAACAAAGTGCATTCGAAAGAGCGGACTTTTCTCTATAAGATCACTCGCGGGCAAAAATATCCCACGATTCGTTCTTCCGGAATTAAAGAAAATACGGGACCTCCTCCGAGCGGTGGGTTACACTCGCGAACAAAGTTGAATGAATGTCCCGAAAAAACGTTAATAACTAAGGAACCAGTGAATATTTTTTGACGCAACAAAGTGCATTCGAAAGAGCGGACTTTTCTCTATAAGATCATTGACGGGCAAAAATATCCCACGATTCGTTGTTCCGGAATTAAAGAAAATCTGTGACCTCCTCCGAGCGGTGGGTTACACTCGCGAACAAAGTTGAATGAATGTCCCGAAAAAACATTAATAACTAAGGAACCAGTGAATATTTTTTGATGCAACAAAGTGCATTCGAAAGAGCGGACTTTTCTCTATAAGATCATTGACGGGCAAAAATATCCCACGATTCGTTCTTCCGGAATTAAAGAAAATCTGTGACCTCCTCCGAGCGGTGGGTTACACTCGCGAACAAAGTTGAATGAATGTCCCGAAAAAACATTAATAACTAAGGAACCAGTGAATATTTTTTGATGCAACAAAGTGCATTCGAAAGAGCGGACTTTTCTCTATAAGATCATTGACGGGCAAAAATATCCCACGATTCGTTGTTCCGGAATTAAAGAAAATACGGGACCTCCTCCGAGCGGTGGGTTACACTCGCGAACAAAGTTGAATGAATGTCCCGAAAAAACGTTAATAACTAAGGAACCAGTGAATATTTTTTGACGCAACAAAGTGCATTCGAAAGAGCGGACTTTTCTCTATAAGATCACTCGCGGGCAAAAATATCCCACGATTCGTTCTTCCGGAATTAAAGAAAATACGGGACCTCCTCCGAGCGGTGGGTTACACTCGCGAACAAAGTTGAATGAATGTCCCGAAAAAACGTTAATAACTAAGGAACCAGTGAATATTTTTTGACGCAACAAAGTGCATTCGAAAGAGCGGACTTTTCTCTATAAGATCATTGACGGGCAAAAATATCCCACGATTCGTTGTTCCGGAATTAAAGAAAATCTGTGACCTCCTCCGAGCGGTGGGTTACACTCGCGAACAAAGTTGAATGAATGTCCCGAAAAAACATTAATAACTAAGGAACCAGTGAATATTTTTTGATGCAACAAAGTGCATTCGAAAGAGCGGACTTTTCTCTATAAGATCATTGACGGGCAAAAATATCCCACGATTCGTTCTTCCGGAATTAAAGAAAATCTGTGACCTCCTCCGAGCGGTGGGTTACACTCGCGAACAAAGTTGAATGAATGTCCCGAAAAAACATTAATAACTAAGGAACCAGTGAATATTTTTTGATGCAACAAAGTGCATTCGAAAGAGCGGACTTTTCTCTATAAGATCATTGACGGGCAAAAATATCCCACGATTCGTTGTTCCGGAATTAAAGAAAATACGGGACCTCCTCCGAGCGGTGGGTTACACTCGCGAACAAAGTTGAATGAATGTCCCGAAAAAACGTTAATAACTAAGGAACCAGTGAATATTTTTTGACGCAACAAAGTGCATTCGAAAGAGCGGACTTTTCTCTATAAGATCACTCGCGGGCAAAAATATCCCACGATTCGTTCTTCCGGAATTAAAGAAAATACGGGACCTCCTCCGAGCGGTGGGTTACACTCGCGAACAAAGTTGAATGAATGTCCCGAAAAAACGTTAATAACTAAGGAACCAGTGAATATTTTTTGACGCAACAAAGTGCATTCGAAAGAGCGGACTTTTCTCTATAAGATCATTGACGGGCAAAAATATCCCACGATTCGTTGTTCCGGAATTAAAGAAAATCTGTGACCTCCTCCGAGCGGTGGGTTACACTCGCGAACAAAGTTGAATGAATGTCCCGAAAAAACATTAATAACTAAGGAACCAGTGAATATTTTTTGATGCAACAAAGTGCATTCGAAAGAGCGGACTTTTCTCTATAAGATCATTGACGGGCAAAAATATCCCACGATTCGTTCTTCCGGAATTAAAGAAAATCTGTGACCTCCTCCGAGCGGTGGGTTACACTCGCGAACAAAGTTGAATGAATGTCCCGAAAAAACATTAATAACTAAGGAACCAGTGAATATTTTTTGATGCAACAAAGTGCATTCGAAAGAGCGGACTTTTCTCTATAAGATCATTGACGGGCAAAAATATCCCACGATTCGTTGTTCCGGAATTAAAGAAAATACGGGACCTCCTCCGAGCGGTGGGTTACACTCGCGAACAAAGTTGAATGAATGTCCCGAAAAAACGTTAATAACTAAGGAACCAGTGAATATTTTTTGACGCAACAAAGTGCATTCGAAAGAGCGGACTTTTCTCTATAAGATCACTCGCGGGCAAAAATATCCCACGATTCGTTCTTCCGGAATTAAAGAAAATACGGGACCTCCTCCGAGCGGTGGGTTACACTCGCGAACAAAGTTGAATGAATGTCCCGAAAAAACGTTAATAACTAAGGAACCAGTGAATATTTTTTGACGCAACAAAGTGCATTCGAAAGAGCGGACTTTTCTCTATAAGATCATTGACGGGCAAAAATATCCCACGATTCGTTCTTCCGGAATTAATTAAAATACGGAGCCTCCTCCGAGCGGTTAATGAAAAGGTTCCTCCAAATATTTTCACTTTTCTCTTTGGGTTTCCTTAAACTGTGTAATTTGTGATAATGCGAAACAGAGGTCGTACGAGACTGTTTGGCATTCCGAGAAAGAACTACATAAAGAAAGGAGATTTGCATAAGAAAAGCCGAACAACTGGCGCATTTAATGTGCACAGAAAGGTCGTACACTAAGAATAACCATCTATTGTGTACATATTCAGCGGATTATTTGAATATTTAAAACACACCAGAAATTTCTACCTCCGAATACATGACAATTAGTAATTCTCTTCGTTTCAATGAAGAGACATTGTTTTCACCATTTTTGGTGATATAATCTAATAATTTTATAAATTTATATCGCATAATTATACACCATACTACATATAATATAATATGCCTATGTTTTGGATTATACATTTCTTCCATAGTTCAATATTTCCATATCCATATAAGAATATGGATATCAATTTTCGATAGGAAAACACATTTCTTATCATATTACGTCAACAAAACCAAGTAATTCGAATTCATATTAGTTTCCGGGAGTTACTTCATTCATTTTAAAATCTTTATGACGACACTCGTCCATTTCTGCACACTTTATTCCTGGGAAATGAATCACCCGCGATTTCTCAGCCGAAGGACAGATTTTCGATTAAACGATTCCTTCGAACGAGGGAGACAATGGAAGATGCGATCTGCGGGCAATAGTCTCAAAGTATATTTAATTCTCCTCGTTTGCCTGTTATATAAGAAATGAGTCAGAATGCCAAGATCCCAGGAAATACATTCGTTGCAGATCATAATTAACGTGCAGTGTTAAAGATGACGGGATTAATTTAAATACTGAGAATAACTTAATAATTAAATTCAATATTTATTAGTCTTACATGGTCATTTTGTCCGCGTCAGAATTAATTTCGATATTAAGATTATCTTAAAAATTACCTTGGTGGATGGTCGCGGTGTATCATAATTTATAAATTCATAATTCATTATGCAATAAAAATCACGTCGTTCTTTGTCTAGTAATTATCAATATGCAGTTCGATAACGGATCTACAACGCCATGTTGATTATTATTAACTTAACACGAGGTCGTGTTCAAGTTATCGGAAAAAAGAATAAAGTATTCATTAACTGTTGCACTTCGAACGAGCGTAAGCGTATTTTTAGATTAATATATTATAATTAGTTGCTTATCGATAAATCGTCTACTTGACTTTACACCCCGGAATAAGAAAGAAGTCTTTGTTGAAAAATTCTCGACAGATTTTGCGTCAGTTCCTCTTTATATACATATATTATAATAACTGTTTTAAAGAGTATACTCAATTCGGAATTCTCAGATAAAAAGTAAATAATTCTTCTTTAATAATTGCAAATAAAAAAACCGCGAATCCAGTTAACATATACTTCGCATAATGCGCACGTCAATTATTATTCATACGTTTGATCTTTCATATTTAAATAAATTCAAATTGATTACATTGTCGAATGATTTGTAAATATTTGTGCGATCATGCAACTTAAGATTGCTGCTTATGCAGACGTATTGAGAATGTAGTTCTTCTTTATCATTTTTTTTTATTAAGTTATACTTTATACTTTGAGTTCCCCGCTTTGGAAAATATTGTCTTATTCTTCCTGAAATGGCATAAAGAACGCCATTAGTTAACTTTCAACAAACAGTGCGTCAATCGACTTCTAAACGTGACACACTAATAACTCGTTGAAGGAAGGTGTTCGATAGACTTACGCAATTCGACCTTCGGTTTTTATATCACACGCGAAAGAACTTTACGATATGTTTCCTTCCTTCGCGCGATTCGCTTTTTTTAGTATTAATATTCCATAATCCGGTGGAAATTAACTATTTTCGCAAGAATGTTTTATGTACATTCGTTGCGCGATCGAATATCCAACAGTAATTATAAAATAATCATTTTAATGTTAGGGTATCCTGTCCTATTTAGCTTATCATTATAAGAGACATATATTTCAAAGCATAATAATCAGCATAAATAATATTTATTGTTAACAATACGTTATTTCCGCTGGAAGATAAAATAACTAGTTACAATGAATATATTTAAGATGCAGAATTTCATTCTTATTTAAACAGTTTTTTGAGTAATAAATAATGCAGGAGAAGTATTGCATACATAATTGCTATTTTAACATATCCGTCATAAAATGATATACAATTGTAGAATATAAAATAAAATCTGAAGTAAATGTTAGATTCTTTTTACAGAACTCTTAGACAACATTTGTTATTCTAACGTCAATTTAACTATAATCTTATCGTAATTGATTCTATAGACTCGATTTAAGTTAAGGTCGACCTGACGTAGATCGGCCTCGTTCGTTTTTGTACAAATAACAGATTTCGTTTTTCCCTGACGACCCGCGGTTCTTATCAAAAACCAAGTAAACCGACGTCATTACAAAAGACTTCGTTCAACACATTCTTCTTCGTATACAACGAATGACATATAATCTACCTTCCGAGGAACAATTATTTTCAGAGTTCGTGAACGTTTCCGAATACAAGTAAAAATTGCTTTTATGTTTAAATATTTCTATCGACTTAAATCAAATTCATTGCGAATTTACAGTTGAAGTTTCGACTCATCGAATAGCGTCGATAGAAAGTTTAATATATTAAAATTACCTCGATCATCGAGTGTTAATTAACGATATAAATACTGCGATACAGATAAAGTATCTGAAATATCAGAAAGTCGCCACTCGATTTTATGAAATCCAGTTTCAGATCTTAGAAAGTGTATTCCGTTTGACCCCGGTGTTTTGCTGTAAATTCTAATCTTAATATCGAATTCGCTGTTCTGAAACTTATTATTATCAAGAAGACCCTTGGCAACCCTAATTCACCGGTTAACGAAGACTTAAACTGGCAGCCATAAAATCGATAAACCACTAAGCAACTTCAACTAAAAGACACAAATAGCAACACCGTAAATCAACCTTCATCTTCATTAGAAAATATAATTTCTAAAATATATCGTTATTATAGAGGTAGTCAACAGAAATATTTAAAAATATATATACTATCTGCGCCATGTCAATCAAAAGACCACTCTTAGTATTTTTGAAATATTCATTAATTAAAATGTTTATGTAAACGAGTTACAGAAATGCTATATTCTTTTTATAATCAAAGTGTCAGTATTCGCGAAATAAGATACTTGAATATAGCAAGTCGTTTATATGTCGTTTCTGTACTGTCTAATAAAATTGTGCTTGTTAAATTATTATAATCGAAGAAAATGACGAATTTTTGGTTAAATGTAGTTACGAAATATAGATTCATAGCAATTGACGGAATATGTAGGTTCAAAATACCTGTACCTTATCGGACTAAGGAGTCGATTGGTCGAATAAGGAGTGGTAGCGAGAACGCGGGGTCAAGTCGATGTCAGTCGAAGTCCGATAATTTCGCGGCGCGTAAAAGTATCTGAAAGTTGTCTCTGGATTTTAGAAAATGTAGGTTCCCTCGCAAAAGTCTCCCCCACTAAAAGGAAGCCGTAGAGCGGCGTATGTGGGGTACATAGCTCGCATATCACGTCGCTTTAGCAACCGTTCACAGTCGCGAGCGGTGGAAGCCCGCGATTACAGCCGCGCCGGTGATTTCGCTACGCGAGTCATTTTTTCCATCTTCCTCGACGTCGATCCTTCGATAAACACATCCCAAAAAAAAAACCAGTCGCGAAGAGATCTCGAAGTCGTCTCGCCTCGCGAATACCGGAAAGACACGTGGTTACGTAATCGGTACTCCTAGGTTTCCGTGATCGCGATGCAAATAACTCCGCGTTTTATTTGATCGTCCGCGATAATCGAAGAGTGCGCAAGGTGAATCTTCGAGTTGAGTGTGCGATTGGAATACACGACGTCTCAATGAGTGCATAATTAATTACTAAATAAATAATACTTAAATCCGTGCATAACTGTTGCGAATAAATCGAGTACCGTGCAAGGTAGTCATAAAGGCATTTAATATTCAATTGATCACAATAATTCGAAGGGAAACGTGGATTAAATATATTGACAAACCAGTTGGATTATTGTACGGTTATTTAAATATTGTTTAATCGAAAGTATTCGTCATATTATAGTATTGTTAGTCGACATAAAAATGGTTATTGCTAATCGTAATTGTT
This sequence comes from Nysson spinosus, assembly GCA_910591585.2. NCBI lineage: Eukaryota > Metazoa > Arthropoda > Insecta > Hymenoptera > Crabronidae > Nysson > Nysson spinosus. Next base: position 3,474,159 of record OU342837.1, on the reverse strand, counting down.
GAAGTAATATTGTGATTCAATTGAACAGGTATTTTTGCTCGTGGATGTTTATCATAGTGTTGTTATTAAATTGATAAGGCAATATTTAAATGGAAGAATGATTATACTGGGAAGGTGGCCGTCGAGTTACACCTGTCAAGGAGACTTGTAACGATGGTTAAGCTAATCGCCGTTTAATTACAACCATCGGATTAAATATAATAGTTTAATCGAGGGAACGGAAAGAGAGTCACCGGTTCTCACGATCTTAACGAAACAATTTGTTAACCTTGGTTTCTTTCTGGACGAGCAGCCTCCTTTTAATTGCTCCCGTTTCTTCATTTAACGAACATCTTCCTTTCGTTCGCATTGATTCGCAGTTTGAAATGTTTTCCGGTCTTCAAATCGCCACTAATTCTTTTGAGCCGAGTAAACAGCTGTGTCAATAATGTTTACTTTCCAAATGACGAAAACGTCTACGTAAAGCACATAATTAAGGCGGAAATGAAAAACGAATGAGGATTTTGTTTGTGCACTCTTTAAGCAGTTTAACACTGCAAAAGATACATTCTTTAATAACACATTAATTCGTTATATTCAATTTTCATTCAATTATGAATATATACGTATGTCAAATTGTGACGTTTAATAATAAATCACAGTTCATATATTCTTCTCTGATTAGCCGCATTTTCAAAAATTGTTATTGTCTTATTTTTCGTCACATACTTCTATCGAATTTCAAAAGTGAAGGTGGTAAATGCAAGCAATTATTAACGGTCGGAATGGCAATGATTGAACTGAAAAAATTGGTCGCACTGACTTATAAATCCAAATCGGTTCCAGCGAGAAAGCGAAAACAATATCCAGTTCGAATCGCGAGACAAAACACGGCTCGATTTCGATCGGCAGTGAAAAACCGCTCGGTTTTATTGCGTTACCGAGATGGCGAACGATCTTCTTTATATCACGTGGCATTTTTATCGGCCCAATAAGACAGCTGAACAAATTACGCATTTCTCATGAAAAGAACAGCGAGATCTTTGCTGGTTCCTCTTCTCGACGTTCTACGATATTTGCGAGCAAATAACAGTGAATTTCCTGGACACTTGAAATCTTGTTTTAAAATACTGTAAGTGTACTTCATTTTAATCGCTCGATTATAATCATAAACATATAATTATTAGTTAAACAGTCACTTTGGACAGCATATTACGACATCAATTTCGTAATGAAACTTTTACTGCCGTTTTTTGCATCACATAATTTGTACACGTATTCGGTTGGTTATGCGTTATAAATTAATATCTGAGAATGACGAATTGTAATATATTGATATTAAAAATGATTGAATATTATTGATGAGTCACTCTCGAAGATATCCGGTGAAGACTGATTCTTACTGTATTAACTTCATAGAGTAAAGTCGTATTGTTTTACGCGCTATAAAAGTGGTAGATGACGATAACGATGACGAATTACATTATGGATATATTAAAAGCGTATAAAGATCATTGATGATATCGTAGAAAAAAGATATCACCGAAAAGTTAGAGTTAGGATTGTCACGGTGGAAAATCGACTCATTTTTTACCAGGAAAAATTTGTAATGCACTTTTTTCGACACAAAATCGTCCTAGAATATGTTTATACATAATATACCATCGATTTGGGCCATTTAGGAGCGAAATTGGCGACTTTCATTTTTTGACAATTTTTGAAGGTATACTTGCGGTTTTGGATCAACCCATTTTTGACCAATAAAAATTTGTTAACCACTTCTTTCGACCAGAAATCGTCCTAGAATATGTTTATACATCATTTACCATCGATTTGGGCCATGTAGAAGTGATTTTGGCGACTTTTAATTTTTGGCAATTTTTGAAGGTATACCCCTTCACATTTTTGCGATTTTGGATCGACCCATTTTTGACCAATAAAAATTTTTTAACCGCTTCTTTCGACCAAAAATCGTCCTAGAATATGTTTATACATCATATACCATCGATTTGGGTCATCTAGAAGTGATTTTGGCGACTTTCATTTTTTGAGAATTTTTGAAGGTATACCCCTTTACATTTTTTCGACTTGGGTTCGACCCATTTTTGACCAATAAAAATTTGTTAACCACTTCTTTCGACCAGAAATCGTCCTAGAATATGTTTATACATCATTTACCATCGATTTGGGCCATGTAGAAGTGATTTTGACGACTTTTAATTTTTGGCAATTTTTGAAGGTATACCCCTTCACATTTTTGCGATTTTGGATCGACCCATTTTTGACCAATAAAAATTTTTTAACCGCTTCTTTCGACCAAAAATCGTCCTAGAATATGTTTATACATCATATACCATCGATTTGGGTCATCTAGAAGTGATTTTGGCGACTTTCATTTTTTGAGAATTTTTGAAGGTATACCCCTTTACATTTTTTCGACTTGGGTTCGACCCATTTTTGACCAATAAAAATTTGTTAACCACTTCTTTCGACCAGAAATCGTCCTAGAATATGTTTATACATCATTTACCATCGATTTGGGCCATGTAGAAGTGATTTTGACGACTTTTAATTTTTGGCAATTTTTGAAGGTATACCCCTTCACATTTTTGCGATTTTGGATCGACCCATTTTTGACCAATAAAAATTTTTTAACCGCTTCTTTCGACCAAAAATCGTCCTAGAATATGTTTATACATCATATACCATCGATTTGGGTCATCTAGAAGTGATTTTGGCGACTTTCATTTTTTGAGAATTTTTGAAGGTATACCCCTTTACATTTTTTCGACTTGGGTTCGACCCATTTTTGACCAATAAAAATTTTTTAACCGCTTCTTTGGACCAGAAATCGTCCTAGAATATGTTTATACATCATTTACCATCGATTTGGATTATCTAGAAGCGATTTTGGCGACTTTCATTTTTTGAGAATTTTTGAAGGTATACCCCTTTACATTTTTGCGATTTTGGATCGACCCATTTTTGACCAATAAAAATTTTTTAACCGCTTCTTTCGACAAGAAATCGTCCTAGAATATGTTTATACATCATTTACCATCGATTTGGGTCGTTTAGAATTGATTTTGACGACTTTTAATTTTTGGCGATTTTTGAAGGTATACCCCTTTACATTTTTTCGACTTGGGTTCGACCCATTTTTGACCAATAAAAATTTTTTAACCGCTTCTTTGGACCAGAAATCGTCCTAGAATATGTTTATACATCATATACCATCGATTTGGATCATCTAGAAGCGATTTTGGCGACTTTCATTTTTTGAGAATTTTTGAAGGTATACCCCTTCACATTTTTTCGACTTGGGTTCGACCCGTTTTTGACCAATAAAAATTTTTTAACCGCTTCTTTGGACCAGAAATCGTCCTAGAATATGTTTATACATCATATACCATCGATTTGGATCATCTAGAAGCGATTTTGGCGACTTTCATTTTTTGAGAATTTTTGAAGGTATACCCCTTCACATTTTTTCGACTTGGGTTCGACCCGTTTTTGACCAATAAAAATTTTTTAACCGCTTCTTTGGACCAGAAATCGTCCTAGAATATGTTTATACATCATATACCATCGATTTGGATCATCTAGAAGCGATTTTGGCGACTTTCATTTTTTGAGAATTTTTGAAGGTATACCCCTTCACATTTTTTCGACTTGGGTTCGACCCGTTTTTGACCAATACAAATTTTTTAACCGCTTCTTTCGACCAGAAATCGTCCTAGAATATGTTTATACATCGTTTACCATCGATTTGGGTCATCTAGAACCGATTTTGGCGACTTTCATTTTTTGAGAATTTTTGAAGGTATACCCCTTCACATTTTTGCGATTTTGGATCGACCCATTTTTGACCAATAAAAATTTTTTAACCGCTTCTTTGGACCAGAAATCGTCCTAGAATATGTTTATGCATCATTTACCATCGATTTGGGTCATCTAGAACCGATTTTGGCGACTTTTCATTTTTGAGAATTTTTGAAGGTATACCCCTTCACATTTTTGCGATTTTGGATCGACCCACTTTTTGACCAGAACAAAATTTTAATCCACTTGCTTCGACCTAAAATGGACTTAGAGCATGTTTAGCCATCATATACTATTAATAATATTAAATTTCACCCTTTATATTATTTTATTATGAGAAGGATCTAGGAGAATTATACATTTAATAAGAAAAGAAAAGTTGTAAGTGATCTTGGTTTACTAATGCTTCACGATCATATTCTTTCCATAAATTTTACATCTCCAACTGATATACCTCTGACGAGTATTAAAGAAGATACTGATTGAATCTTTGTATAACGCAATGCTATAAGCTTCACTTTCGACATAATAAATTATGAAGAATGACTGACTGGTTTTCACCGGCCGATATAATAATTTACGTTTTTTCTCTTAATAATCGTAAATCGGCCAGTAAACCGCAACTTTAAATTGATCGTTGAAAACTTCCGGTATTAACCGATCATGAGAAGACGAGAAAGTTACACCTGCAATGGAGCATCTGTCTAGGATAATAGAGGAAGAACTCGATACTCTTGGATTCTTCGATCCACCGAAATCTTTAATATTGAGTTTAATTAAAAACTGATCCTTCCAATCACAAAACGCATTTCTTATCGTCTACCAAATAGTAGGTCAATTAAACGAAATATATTATAAATCACGATCATTAAATTCGCGTTAACCTCATTCCGATGTTATTAACATCCAATTTGCAGAATTAAATGTGCATTAATAATAAAATATCCATTAATTAATTTCTATCGCGGAAATTCAGGATATTATGGATGATAATAATTTGACAAATGTTTCCTGATGGTAATTAAACCATCTTCATCTTATAACGTCCTTCTTTTCTTGATTTCGAAGGTTGCATTTTTAACGACTCAATAAATATGCGATTTATTGAAAATTCCTTCTACAGGATATAATATAAAAGAATTAATATAAACACTCCTAGTCCAGAAAGTTACCAAGCTTAATTGATCAATTTGGTTAAGTAATAAATAAAACCAGCCTCGGAAGAATATTTGATAACAACACTGATTATCCTCGATGAAAAAATACTTCAAATATATTCTGACATAAAACAATCTACTATTTATAAGGAAGACAATGTTCCTCGAAGAGTAGCAGGAAAGAAGATGGACGATTAAAGGAAGTGTTTTAAAGTGTATGATAAAATGTGAAAGAAGTGCTAAATGTTGCTCGCTTTGATGGAAGAGATGCTGACACTGCTCGGTGGTCTGATCGTCGTCTATTTCGTCTACATACTGATTGCGAAGAAAGATGGTAAATATCAAGATGGACGCGCGAAAGTTGAATGATCCATGTGGATTTATTGCGAATTCCCAGTGAATTGTCACCGGTTGCAAATCGTGTGCGCGGCCCTGGCACAATTTGTCGATTGCACGTAATAATCTGTCACGAGAAAAACGACGTCGCCATCATTCTTACCCTCGTTTCTTGGTTCTCTTGTCCTCGCGCGCATCTCCTTTCACGAATTTCTCGCGACGCCTTTTACCTGATATTGAGAAATCCCTTATCGAGAACAAGTGGAAGAACGAGAACAAACGATGCCTTTATTAGGAAGTAGTGTTAGTCAACCATTTTCTCGGACTTTGATATCTATTATGTTTTAGATATATTTATACTCGCGATCTCTTGGTATTTTTCATCTATTTTTATTATCAGTACACTAAGACTGGCGAGATAAATATCTCTGGTATTATGGGAATATTTACGGAAATATTGTACGGAATATTTAATTCGGAATATTGGCTGTTCGAAGTCATTCGTATAATGCATAAAATATTCTTTGTATTATTGTGATTAATGGAGATAATTAGGTGGCTTATTTCCTACGGGATATATAGATATAATATATGTCATTACAACTTGGAATTTTATTTGTTGCAATGTGCGGATATACTGAACTTATATAACATAATTAACGCAATTAAGTATTTTTCTAAACGTCCGTGTACGAAATATATTTTTATTCTCACTGCCTTCGTTTTCATAGAGTTTCCATGAAGCTCTACTTTACACAGACATATTCTTATCTGTGCTGACTAAACAACCTTAATTGTGCTTTCTAGTCTCCATACTATATTTCATCGTGGCATTTCTTATCTATAACAATTCCAGTACGTACTATTATATTACGATTCCATCATCCTTCAACTATAGTAGGCTAATAAAAAATTGCTTATCCACTGGCGAGATAACGTAACTTATCTTTAACAGTAACGCATGACTACCGTAAATAAATCTGCGACACGAATCTTCGGTACCCACGTGATTTTAATAAATATGGCAAGAATATTTTGAGGCAAATTTTCCAATCCCCTTCAATTTTCAAGCGGATGTTATTAAATTTCTATAACGATTTTTATCAGAAATATATTTTAGACGAGCAATAAATGGCCTGACGAACAATGATAAGATTATGAATCAATATCGATGCTTCGTTCTTCCAACAATACGTTGTTGAATAAGCTTTATCTTATCTATTAAAAAACGGGTCATTGTTTGGGAAAATAATTGTTCAATCGGAATCTATTTTCCTGATACATTATCTGGGATGTTTTCTAATTAAAAGTCAATGAAGGATGTCATGATGCGCGCAACAAATACTTCGGTGTTATCATTAATAACTCTGCGAGTTGCTAACTCAAGGTAACACGATATTAATTAATCAAAGATAACAATGAACTCTGTAAGTTCTATTAAGAATACAAAAATGAATTTATGGTATAACAATTATAAAATATATTTACGTTTACTATTCGTTTAAAATTCTATATAAAATGATCATAATATTCTGCCGCTCGATATGTGATATAAATTTTGTTATTGAGACTACAAAAATACGAATATCATATTTTTCATATTGAAGTGGTTTAATATTTCACGATATTCATAACTTTGTTTCATCCAACTCGTTAATAGAGCCATTCTGTCAGTTTGGGAAGAATAGACAGTGAGTGGCCGCGTTGGCAATCCCTTTATTTCACATTTAATCCGTTCTCGTAAAGTGCTGTGATTAACTTGATTGCGCCTCATTACGTTTAAATTAGATATTACCATCACTCGAGGCAATCGGACGGTTTTAAGTCATACTATCATCTGTCCACACAATCCATTCTGATTGTCGCCTTTATTAAATAAGGGATGATTAATTAATTCTTTAAACAAATTTTGGTAAGAAAGTACTTTAAGAAATTATATTATGAAATACAAATGATATGAAATATTATTAAAACATTATTGAATATATGCAGCTGCATTTCTGATCAACTACGGCACGTTCTTATCAACTAGTTTGACCTTTCTACATTTTATTAATTCTCATCCAAGCACATTCCGCTAGTAATTAAATACCAACGAAGGTCGCAGGATTAATCGCGCTAAGATTTGATCGAATGAGATATGATTAACGTGGATGACATTCTGATAAAAATGATTTCCCTGAATTTCTAATCCATCTTTCTATTAGCAATCTCTGCAAAAGTTAAAGATTCGGTAATATATTTTGGGATGAAGATGTTCTATTAGTGGAGCAAGATATCGAGATACTACAAGGAAGATGGATTAGAAACTCATCATAATCATTTTTATCAGAATGTCATCAATGTAAATCATGTCTGGAAGGTTTCTCCGTTTTGATTAAAGATCATTCGCCTCGGATGTATTCGAGTATGGCTAATCGGAAGTATTTCTGCCGATGATCACGCGCAGGAAAGGACGCGAATGTAGGCGACCTTCACCTTCCAGCGTGAGATCAGGGTTAGAAAGCCCATCGATTCAATCCGCGTTTTATGTACTACGAAAACTCCTCTTTCTAATCGGACAAGGTAAACGTCTCGACGACGACATTCCTACGATCTAACGAGAGATGATTGTATATTTCCTTGCTAAATATAGAATAAAAAGGAAATTACAGTTATAGAATTTATTTACATTTCTTTGCAAGTGACATTATATAGAATAAAAATATAGAATAAAGAAGTAAGAACCGATTTTGAATAGTCGTCACTTCTGAACCGACATTAAATTTAAACAAACGTGATAATCGTTATCCACCGGAGAAACATATTAACATAATTAGTACGGCATACTTAACAGATCGGTATTCGGGTTTAAAGGCGCAGACCACGCCTCTACTTGTCTTCGGAATCAGTGAATACACCATGGGTTTCTACAGGAGGTACAAGTACATATTAGTAAAGGTCACTATCGAGGCCTTGAGTTTCCCGTGGAAAGAGTTCAGGAGGCCGACGGTTCGGCAAATTTCACTTGGACGTCACGGAGAAAGAGAAAGAGAGATGCGAATGAAAAAAAGACATGAGGGATTGCCGGCAAGGCCGAGCCGGTGAAATTACCCTGACGCGTTGCTTTTATGCACCGAACGAGACTTCTTCTTCGGTCCATTATCGGCACCGAGATTATCACGCACGAAGAAAGTAAGCCTCTCGTTCCCGGTTTTCCTGCCATCAGTTTCTTATTAACCCTTTAACGGTTTATTACGTTTACGTCTACTTTCCCCAAGGATGTCTTTTTGCGCGTTAAACGCGTGTGACAGCAACCAGTGATAGGCTACGATAAGCGCACAAGTGTGACGATCGAATTTGCGATCATCCGATAAGCTCTTATTACGTACATCACCGATTTCACTATTTCATTAGATCGCCTATACACGCAGATATCATTCTAACGAAAGATGTACGGGTTTTGATAAAAATCATTTTATTACATCGATGATAAATGTTAAATATTGCATATGCTCTTTAACGAGCCGATAACGAAAATTATAATTAATGTATTATTAATTTATAAGATGTCCGTTCAATTTTTCTTCAGACAAATCCACCACGGATCCGCCAACAATGGCGCATACAGCTCTCCGAGAAATCGTGGAAAGGGCCGTCGATGAGGCCCGGAAATTGCCGGGCCTTGCGAGTTCCGGTGATACTGGAACCGCGGCGGAAGGAAGAAGTATCGCGGAGCAGAGTTACGAGGATCTGCTTGCCACCGCGATTCTTAATAAAGTAATCAATTTAATTTACGCCAGGTGTTCGTAGAATATCATTATTATTATCGTTATTCACTATAATTAAGCTAACCACAGCTAATCAAAGAATAATGTAATAATGAGTTTCATAAGAGATATAATTTTAGTTGCAATCAATTAACATTTGAATATAAGAGATTTACATTAGTGATCGCGAAATATTTATTTATAAATTTAGTTTATAAATTAAATTACAATAAAAATTCATGAATCGAAATAATCGCTTTTGCAGGTGATAGAAAAATTCCAAAGAGAACAAATCGACGGCAACAGCAACGTATTACATGGAAGACTCGCATCGAGGACAAAATATGCATTAAGTGCGTGTAATTCACGTGATTTGCTCAGATTCATTTAACGATATGTCGAGTAGATAAAAACTGCAACAAATTATATTTATTAGGTGAAAGTGAAATGGGCCTCGACGAAGGCGTCGAAGAAGGATGCAGCAGTTTGGAACCACTGTCGCAAGACGAGTGCAGCAGCGAATGCAGTGCAGCCTGCCTTAGACATAGAAGTCAGCCCGAACGTTTATCTCTCACGGTAAAAATATTCTTTCTCGTTACTTTTTATTATTGACAGGAAATTATGCAATTTTTACTATACGATACGACTGTGTCGTAATACTTGTGAGAATCGTAGAAAGAAGTATCTAACGATGCCACTAATCATCTCGTGTTTGCACGAAACAGTCAATAAAATGTTTCTCAGCTTTGTTACGTAAATAAAATTGCTGTAAAATTATTCGGCCAGGGATATCGATGATCATACAAGAATATATAAACTATCTAATAATAAACTTAAATAAAAATGGTCCAGCTTCCTTGAAATATTTTTCTCATTCATTTGTTATTATTCTTTGGCATTTATTAAATATTTCATTATCACCTTTGTACGAAGCGTATTCAAGATAAGATGGAACATATCTGACTCGTTTCACATATTTAAAATGTTCGTCGTAATTCAAATTCGTATGATTCAATCATTAATTTATGATCGTTAATCAACTAAAATGTATAAAGTTCGGTATCTTTAATTCCGAGGATCTCAGGATGGCAAAAGGTTTACTATGTCGCGGAGTAGAAAAACCAGAGAACCTTGAGAATCCTGCAGCCGGTTCGTCGCATAATGTGATCGCTTTCATCCTCGACTTTTATTTCCTCCTCTTCCTTTTTTACATTAGACGTTCCTTGAATTCTACGACGTTTGAACGATACACATCGTACTCTCGTCTTTCGTGGATTTTTATTCAAAATCGGATGATTTATTGTTTCAGATCGAGGAGAGGATCGAAGAGGTGACTACTACGTATACATCCGACGAGGAACATCGAGCCAATGATGTCCTGGCAATTAAAAATACTCGCAGAGTTCCGTTCCCTGAGCTCGGAATGGATATCATCGATCGTAAGTATAGTCGCATAATATTATACTGCTGCATGTAGCTGCACAATATATTGAAGAACTGATAAGATTCGAAGGATCATTGACGTTGATTTAATTATTTGGAGATCTTAATATATGTAGGACTTGATGAATTTCAGCTTCTCAGGAGTCGGAAGAAGAGAACCAGGATGAAACAGAATCATCCACCGCGCACGTTGACTTAATATCACCAATAGAATCGTGGGAAGAAAATTGGTTGTTCCAGAGGAAGAGAGTTCAAACACAAGCAGATCCAGTTGCCATGCTCGTGCCGAATTCCAGTGCCGAATTCAAGGCGCTCATTGGTGACAAGGATGCCGAGGATACTTCCGATTTATCGGAATGCTCGGCGCAGTCCGACGAAGAAATCGAGAAGGAACTTATGGAAGCGATAAACAATGTTGTTCCACGATCACCGACGAAGAAGGAATTCGGTACCGAAAATCTGGTGGATAATCGAATTAAGATTGCGAACGGCACTCAAGTGGGAAAAGAAATCAAGGCGGAAGAAAATAAAGTGGTAACAATTAATGAAACACAAGTGGTTAAGAAGGAAAAAACGGAGAGTTTGGAAAAGACTGATGATGTACTTAAACACAATGGCGGTGATGTTAACGTTGAAGAAAACGAAGTATGTAAAAATAGTGATAGTAAGAAATTGGAAGGAAACGTAGACAGAGAAGTTTGTAAAGTATCTTCGGACAAAGAAGAAAAAGTGCTGAAAAATAGCGTTAATTCATCCCAGGATTCGCAGCATATGAATACAGAAAATAAGACTAAAGAAGAAACTGTAAAACCAGCAACGTTTATTCTCGGAGAACAAACTTTGAGCAAAGATCAGAAATCTATACCTATTTCAGAGAATAATGTTGCGGGAAAAATTGAATCAAAACAACAAGAATCCTTTTCCTTGAGCGTGGCGAATGACACGGAAAAGAAGAACGCGGAATGTCAAAATCTCGGAAATGTTGCGATAGAAAAAGAAGAGTCTATTAATCGCAAGAATGAAGAGACAATTGTGCAATCGAAAGAGATGGAATTCCTCGAGGAAAATCCATCGAATGTTAATAAAGCAACAGAATCTTCCTTCGTTTCCTTGTCGGAAGACAATGTTATCAATGGCGCACCAAAGACTCCCGCGTGTACGCCAACACGGACTTCCTTGACGGAAGACATTGAGGAATCGAATAACGCGGAAAGTTTTATAGCCACTAACGAGAATGTGCTCAACTCCCTGGAATGCGCGAAGAAGAAACTGATGGTGGTGGATGATAAGACCATGGAAATCCTCAAGCTGGAAGAATCTGAGTCGCTTATGAATGGAAAACTTGATTTTCAAAGTAAGCGTGCCGTTTACTTTGCAATTCCGAAAGCCTCCGATGTCGCTATAATATCAGTTATTATTTTACTTAATTATTTTATGTCAGACTATTTTAAATCATTTTAAATAAGGTACACATATGACGGTTTACGTAACATTTTTATTATATATTGGACGATTAGCGTCTCTAATCACCATAATTTCCTTCCATAGCCGAAGATGCTCAACAAGAAAGCGAATACACCGAACATTACGACATGGCGACGCAGAGGCACCTGGATAGTCTAACGAAGACTGAAAGTTCTTCCGGTGAAAACGATGCAACGAATAATGAAACGAAACAGGAACCTGCAACGTCAAACATGCCATCATCGGAGAACGATGGAAAACAGGAAAAGTAATGATCGATATTAATTATGCTTTGGATCATTAGAGACATTTAACGAAGTCGTAGATGTAGTCGAATAAATTTCTAAATTGAACATCGTCGAGTAAGTAGAGAACGAAGTGAAATCAAATGCGAAACGCGGCATATCCGATAGTCGTTTGTTTGATCAAATGATCTGACATTTATTTGTAGCAATATTAACGATTTGCTAATGATTTTTTTTCTTTCGATGGTATTATAATTCGATTTCAACATTCTGCTGTGCAGAAAATGCCGAGAAGCTGTGGCACTCGCCAAGGCTGAATCGGCTTCGTATTTATCCGAGCAGATCAAGAAGTCGGAGGAACAGGTTCAGTTGGCAACCCCACCTCGACCAGGTAATATAACATTTTTATTTATTTAATGTATTTCTATGCATTACCGAATATAGTAATTTAACGCAGATCTTAATGTTGCACTTATGATGTCGACCGGTGTAGACTAGTATAAATATAGTTTTCGATCAAAAAAACCTGTTTCCGTAAACAGGTACGATTGCCGAACGTGAGCACAAAAAATGGGAGAATGCTCCGCCAATTGAAAACAATCCCTACAGCGAGGAAAGTATTCAACGGCGGCTATTGGAGCGACAGTTTTCGAGAAGAGCATCTGATATCCCCGGGTAAAATTCCTTATAGTTCTACAGCGATTATTTTTTATGTATATTCTAAGATTCTGATCAGTTACTTCGCTTAGAATTCACAGCGAACTGCCAAAAAGCAATGGCGGAGATATGGAAGTGATTTTGATGCCTCAAGAACCGGACATTAAACGGTAATCTACAATAAAAAATTACTTTGAAATACACTTGAACGCTCTTTCTAATCATATTCATGATACTAATTCGATTGTAATATTTTACCACGAGATCTCTTAACACTTTATTTAAATATAAGCATTTGAAGACGAAATAAGGAGCTCTTCTGTCAGACGGCAAACTGTTTATTTCATAACTTCTGTTTAATTATCCAGGTTCAGTAGGGACTACTACATCAATAACTCCAAAGTAGCGTCCGGTGAGAAGAGTCGAAAATCAGCAACGTCGATTTCGAGTAGGCCCAGCAGCTCGTTGTCCCAACGATCGAACTCGACGGGAACAAATGCTGAACAGGAACAACAGGTGAGTTTCGAGCTTGAAAAGTTCGAGGAGGTTTCCCTACGTGGCAGCCTCTCTAGATGGAACTATCGCGATCCGCACGCCAGCCCGCACTTCGCGATCAATCCTCTTCTCCGAATGGAAATCGATGAATCGCGCACAACCGTGGAAAGTGCTTTGGATCCAAATTCAATGGTGTTAAATAAAGAGGAGACACATGTTGCAAATGAGAAATTAATTAACGAGAGAAACATGAAAGTTGATAATCCAAGAGATAATAAAGGTGGTGGCACAGAGTCCTCGGAGACTAATGACATTGAAATTGTTAATGAAATCACGGGAATTGAAGAAAGTATTTCCTTCGTATTAAACGAACCAACAAAATGTGTATCTATTAATCCACTGTATCAACCTGAACATGAATCTCCACAGCTTTCGGAGAAACCAACTCCCGATCGTGATTCCGGAATGTATTCGATCGAATCAAATGATTTCGAGGCTGTGAAGGATAAGAGAAGAAACCAGGAAAACTGGTCAAGATTATCCTGGATGAGCGATGCCAATGAAGATGCCAAAGAGAATCAAATTTTATCTTTTAATGGAAGAAGATATTGGAATACTGGTATCAATAAATATCACACATTCGGAGGGATAAGAAGCTTCGATACGACACGAATAATCGATGACTCGGAAGAAGAAAATACCAAAGATGATAGTCCCGATCAGGCTCCATTATTCGATGCTAGTGAATTTGCTAATTTAAAATTTCAAACGTTCGGTGGAATTAAGAGAAATAAAGGCGGTGGAATCGGGCTTCCGACGTACAGAAAGATTAAACTCAGGCCATCATTGCAGTCGGTTAAACGTCAAAAGAAGAGGCCAAAGTACAACGAAGATTGCCTTATTTCGCAAAAAAGCACAAACACTGAACATACCGATTCTAACTTTACTCTGAGAAACAGTCAATCCTTGTCTCTTCGATCGTTTGAAGAAGATAATTGGCAGGATGAAGATGTCCTGGATGAAGTCACGAGACCTGTGTCGGCACATTCATCAAGATATTTAAAAAATAAATGTGCTTCAAAACACCATAGTGTTAGCTGTAGAAAAAGATGTAAAAAACTATGCCATGAAACTTCTAAAAGGACATTGTCATCGTCTTGTCACTCATCCGGCAACGATGATTGGGAAAATGGTACTTCTTCTGCATCCGATGAAATTATGACAAAGTTTCTCGAAGATGCCTCGAAACGACCAATGACGCGACTATCTATGGACAGCAGTAGCAATTACTCTTTCAACGCGTCAAAAAGAAAAACATTCCCTCGTAACAGCGCAAAAAAGAGAAAATCTTTAAAGAAACAGTGTTCCTCCGACGAGAACGATAGTTTGAAACTAGAACCACCCATTGTGCCAAAAGTTGTGGAAAGAACATTCGCAACTTTGCAGGATCTACGAAACTCCGACAGAGTGAAAAAGAAATGCAAAAGCTTACCGTCTGTTAAAAAGTTGGGAATCAGAAGTTTGAGTGACTTAACGATATGGTGAAACTAACAATAAAACGAACTCTTGAAGGATGTTCTGATGGGGGAGGGATGATCAATAATTTCAATTAAGAGTGCCATTAGAAGTCACGCTTCTAAACAGATTTTTCTAGTTTTATTTATAAATTACTGAAGGAGACCATGTTCTCTTTCGCATGCCAGTAATGAAATTACTTTTATTGGTGAAGTTTATTTTGAAGGATATAAAAGAAGAGGGTACTCGTGAAAAAAGTGTATAACCAGAATATTACAAATTTATACACAAAACGATCCATCGCACAAAAGCATAATTTACTAATAAACCAGGCCATCGTTAAAAAATATTACTCGCCCCCACTTCATTGTTGTCTAGCTAAGCAGAAAAGATTTATTATAGCCATTGTTTCCAATAATATATATTAAAGATATAATACATAATTGTAATAATATAAAATGCATAATTCTCGCGGAATAAGATTTTGATTTAACTGCATGAAACTTTAGTGGTGTAGGCTCTTTATTTAACCCCCTTTTGGAAAAGGAGATTCTTTATTATTATATTCGACCAAAGCATTAAATGACCAAAGAAGTTCGCGTAACTTAAAAGTGAGTCTTGGCCTGATTTAATAAATTTTTTCAGCTGCATCCTGCAACTTGTATATAAAAATCTTTCAAGTACTTTTTCCGTAGATATCTGCACGACCAATGTAAACCTTCTAATTAATCATAATTCTTACATGTAAATATAATACCACAGTATAGAGTACCGAGTTATTCTATGCACATTGCACAATGCATGAAACCTGTGAAAACCGAAGTAGTACTCGGTAAGTACGATCTACATGCGTTTCGATTTGATGCGTGTCAACTAACAAAACCATTTCGTCCCATCGCATGCACCACAGAAAATATTGTAGGATCTTCGACCGAGCAAGAGTGAAATTTAAGGGCCTTCGTTGGGACTCAAACCCGCGATTGATGGTTCCAGAAGCGGCCCAAGAGGCACGTTACCATTTTTCGACCTCATTTTGGCCCCTATCATACCTTCTCTTCTCAAACTCTTGCTCTCCTCTTCGGCATAGTGTTCTTTAATAAGCAACGCCATATTGTCCCGATCCCACAATATTTTTCGATATAATCTTCCGAGTGTACTCAACATAAAACCACGAGTTTCCGGCACAATGGGAATGGTATCTTCCTGGGACTATTATGAAGCTTCTTCTCTTCTTCACATTATATATTTAATTATTACTAACAACATTATGCGGTGTTATGATTATCTTGTTAAATATGCATGAGTTTATAAACGTTCCACACGGTTTGACTTACAGCTACGCACAAGTGCACAAAAAAACTAACATGGCGGAAATCGGAGCTTATTAACATCCGCAAAGATGAGATAAAATATGAAAATAAGAAACCTACTCAACGAGCGTTTCTTAATTTGATACGAATTATTGTGTTTCAGGACGGGTACGAAGATTGTGACTCCATTTTAAGTAGAAGCAACGAGGTGGCAAAATGGCAGAGAAACAACAGTTTTAATGCGAATGATGCGTTACATAATTACAATGAGGATAAAGCGGAGGAAAGGTATCTTAGGAAGAACGACGTGTCGAACGGTTATCAAAAAACCTGGGACGATCAGAGGGTGGAGGACATTTTGGAGAACGAAAGGAAGAATAGCAAGAACGAGATAAACGCCAAGTTGAACAATCAGGAAAGTAACGGTATCATTGATTCGAAGAACTCTTACTCCAATGAGTCCGAGAAGAAAATTCGACGTATCGACCTGAAAGCTTACGGATTCGAGAATGAGATTTGTTTAAACGGTAATAAAACTGATAAAACAACGCCGCAGAGAGTAGTGAATAAATTAGACTTAAAATCATTCGGGTACGATGGCGGCCTTAGACGTACTCAATCGAACAATCATCTCGAAAGTGCTGTCAGGGAAGATGACTTTAAACCTAGAATCATCAAAGTAACGAACAAGTCGAATTTAACTTGTCACAACGATTATAACAAGACACAAGATTGTGAGGATTTAATCGGTATCCACAATTCCGGCGATAACAATTTCACGCAGAGTACGGATGACTTAAATAAATTATGCGTCGACAATTACGGCTTATTCGGGTCACTGAAGTCTGCCAAATCCGTGCCAAACGTTGCGAATTGCGAATATTATTCGAATTCGAGTATGGATCAGGAAGAGGAAGAACTCGAAGAGTACAGTGGTCACGATACTTGTGACGGCGTTCAAGAATTAAATACCGTGAAGAGATCGAATGTTGGAAATGGCGATGCTTTTAATAACGACTCGGAGAATGAAAGTATAAGTTCTTTCGATAAAGATTTATCCTATCGATCCATGGAAAAATTATCGATTTACAATGAAAAAGAAGACAGACTGGAAGAACGTCACTATCCGAATGAAGTTCAGAGTCCGAAGTTACCAATGCCATCAGTAAAAAGGCTCGCCGAAGCCTTCAGTAAACAACCCGAATCAATATCTGTTCCTAGTCGAAAGGTAAAGTAATGTTTTCCTGAGAAATTGAATACAAAAACGATTTTTTCCTATGATATAAATGCCAAAAAATTCTTCTCCGAGGAATTAATGATTAAAAATAATAATTTGTAATCAATTACGCTTACTTTCTGTATTATGTCTGTTTAATGTCTCAATTTGTTTAAAAATAAAAGTATCGAGCTACTTATAATAACTTATAAAGAGCTGCAGTATAATATACAAGGTCTGAAGTACCATAACTTTGTTTACAGACAACGAAACCGGATAACGCAAGCAAAGAAAGATCCTCGACACCGGAAATACATCTGGTAGAAACGCCTAGGCAAATGCACAGTTTAACAGCGAGATCACTTTCGAAAAAGTTTCGAGAAGGCCTTAGACAAATTCCAAATAAGGTTACTTCACCACCGGCTAGTCACTTTACCATGGAACAAGCCAGAGTACCTGAGAATCAAACGGAAGTTGTACAATCGAAAGGGGACACCGGTCTAAACGACACAGACGTTATATCACCCGGCAAACTAAAGTCAAACATCATATTCTGGGAACAAATGCAAAAAAGAAGTTAGGTCACGTAAGAGATGTGTGTACTTAGTAGAACCAAGTGTCAAAAGTCAGAAACACGTTCGCCAATCGCAATGTTCTTACACAAAGGATGTAAATTTACAGTCTACAATAATGAAGAGAACATCCTATATTTGTTAATCTAGTTTACATTGGCAAATGAGCTCGATGAATTACAGAATTGTACACTCGAAATAAGCTGGACTGTCTACAGTGGAAACTGTAAGTATCAAATCACCTTCTGTAAAACACAGAAATTTTCTAGTTGAAGATATCGTTAGAAAAAAAATACTTTGACGGTGTTGAGTGAGTTGCCATCCTTCTTAAATGCAAGGATGAGTTTAACACATTTCATCAGTATAGTCAATTAAATACTCCCAAGTATTATTATACATATATTTGAAGAATGCAGGAGATGAACTTTGATAGATTATAAATATTTTCAAGCCATAAATATTTCTTTTTCTGGAAGGATTTGTTAATAACATGAAAATTAAGAGCATCTGTACGAAAAATGAGCGTGCATGTGTAACCAAGTTCGTGCCAAATGATATTAATAATTAAAATTAGCCAAAGAGCATAGTTGTGCGAAATTGATCAAATTCATGTATACTACTTCAGTTGGGCAAACTTTATTAATTATTTCACATTATATGACTCAAATTGTGCGGGAATTAGTGCGCTATTAAGTTGCCAGAATGATGCATAATCAAACCATTAATAGTTCTTCGATGTAATTATATGTAATTCATTTTCAACTAAAGAAAAGCAAAATTCACTCCCTGAACATATTATGAAAGTTACTATTTCTTTTGACTAATATTCATTAATTATTAAATTAATAATGCGCGGTACACAGTCGAAAAATCGTGACAAGTCGATAAACAATGTGTAATAATTTGGACTAAAGCGATTCGTTCATTTGTCGAAACGTTGATATAGTCATAGAATTTTTGGGAGATTAACGCCGGACATTTAAATAACCCTTCGTTACAACGTTAATTTGCAGACTTTAATCAACTAATTTAACGCGTTTTATGTACATATGATAAATATTGGCCAAATCGCACTGTAATCAGACGAAGAAACACGCAATGTATAATGTTTTGTAAGCTCGCTTTATTTATTATTTATTAATATTCGGTTATATATAAATATATAATACATGAAGATACGGCGAGCGGGAGTCGTAGGGAATATCTTTCGTTGTTTTATGAAACCCACTTGTATTAAAATTGTGCTATATCGATATTTTATAAATACACTGTACATTATTATGAGAATATATATTATTTTCATCTTGCATTTGCAATGTTTAAAATTCAATGCAGAGTTGTCTGCATTTTGTTGCAGGGAAAATATGAATCGTTACTTTCGTTGCAAAGGTAAAGTATTGAGTTGAGTCATAAATAAGTTCGGTTCATCCAGGATTTTTTGTATTCAAAACTGCCAGAGTTTTAGAGAAGTTATTAATAACAACGATAAATATATATATTAGATTAAAGTCCATTGTAGTTCATTTTATTGACGAATACATTTTAATTGAAAACGGAACTTATTTCTGACACAACCCAATAATATAGTTCTGGTATACATATGTATATGTATGTATTATAAATATTATTTTTTACTCACAAATGTATCGGTACAGTTTATTTACGTCCTGCAAATGTTATCACGAATTAGGGACCAACAATTAACAAAGATACAGATCGTTGATAAATGCTTTTATTTCAAAATTATTATACAAAGAATCCCAAGGTATTTGTACAATAAACTAATTCAATTAGTTTGAATTAGCGTAAATTAATTACGAATAAACGTGTACAGGTTTCGTAACATTGTAAACATTAAGAATAATGGTCCTCTCTGTATAAATATTAATAATATATAATCACAGTGTTGTTCGCGATGCAAAATGTCAGACTCATTATTTTTTATGAAATGTGTACAAATTTCTTTCTCTAGACGCTGCTAGATTTTACATTGAAAAATGCAATTAGAGTATCGTATAGATTTTGTGCTTATTTTTAATTTCCGGCACTCATGTATTTGTCTTCCATACTGTTTTATAAAATATTTTTCTTTGAGATGTATTTGAATGATACGGAAAACCACATTTTCTTTTTCATTGATTATCTCAGTAATATATACATCTCGTTTTATGGAATGGTATGGCTTCTAATTCAGTAACGTAACGCCGGCGATAGTCCCACAGGAAGTGATCTATTAGAATAGCATTCACATCCGTTTCCTTCAAATTCAGCTTCGGATCTTGTTTAATCAAAGCTCTCACTTCGTCCCTCACTAGTTCTACGATTTCTATCGAACAACCACGAATTTCTACTTCTTCTTCACCTCCGTTTTCCAGTTCCACATCTACGAATCGAAACAACGTGTTGCGGCTTTTTTCCACAATTTAATTTCTATTTTTACCGAATGTTTTAGAATTTTGTAGGACATTAGGAAATATTAATGTTAATAACTATAATGTCAAAACATACGAAACTTGTACATATTTCAAAGTCTTCTTTAAGGTGATAGATTTTTCCTCAGATATATTTTTATAAAATTAAAGATATACAATCGGAAATACGTTACGCAATGAAATTAAAGAAATATGTCCTTCGTATTAAACAACAATGAATATCTTCAAAAACTTACCGCGTTTAAGTTTATTTAACAGGAGTTCACTGTAACGCATCGCGCCGAAATGTACGAGTACTTGTGGAATACGATAGTCAGCAAACATCGTGATAAAATCTATGTCGTGAAACTTTCCTAATGATTCTCCCCTGAAACAGGCCCAGATATCACCTACCAATATCTGGGCCCTCTTATAAAAGCTAACTGAAATTCAATGATTTTTATAGGAAAGTTCTCACTCGAGTAATAATACTTTTTATCCGTTTGCCTCACTTACCTCTTTGATCCTGATATTCGGCGTCATCTTGAAAAGATTCAAACTCGTTTACAACGAGATTTAACAACTTTTCTGCGGAACATTCGCACAACTTAACACACTCAACAAAAGTACCTATCAAAGGAGAAATTCTGTAATCTACACGAATCAAAATTCGATTATCAAGTTTTATAACATTGACGAAATAATCTTGGAAAATAATAATATTCAGGCGCAAATTTGAAATTTCTTAGAGCCGAACTAATCTAGTTACAGTTCTATAATGTTCTATAACGATTTAAAATCTGATCATCTAGACTTATATAAAGAACGTTTCAATTCCACTAATTTATAGACGATATTCTAATATCAGAATAATCGAGTCTTAAATATGGTACCTTGATACTTGTTCAATAAAACTTTGCCAGCATCTCTCAAGTTTTTAACTCTTTCATCTAAGAGCGGTATACAAGTATGATTATCGTCGGAGCGAAAAATCTGCTCGACATCGGATCGTTTTATCTCCGAATAATATTTAGGATCCACTATCGGTTTCCCTTCCTATTCGAGTATCGTAAGTGCATTACGAAAAGACGATTACAATCATCTACATGTTATTTCTCGTTTTATTAGACTTATTTCAAAAATGTACAGCGTGAAATTGCTCTCGAAAGCTCCGTAAATAATTTCCAAACAAATTAATGAACTGAAGCAACGTGCGCAGGAGGCATACAGTTAAATGACGTAAAAATGTAAAGCTTCTACAAAATTCGAAGATTATGTTGTAATTAAAGATTTCACGTTTTAGTGGATGAAACGTGCGCAATAATTTCGTTAATATTTTAATGTAAAAACGCAAGCATGACATTGTCGTGCGACGAACATGTTATTGATATAATTTCTCTCAAAAGGCCTACGTGAGTAATTAAGGTTTTTTGAAATATGCGAATTTCGTCGTTTAATTTCGTAATCATATAGTACTTTAGATAAATGGGCGAGCGCAATTCCGAAGCCAAAAGGTGCGGTCCCAAATTTCGGTTTGCCAAGATGGAAGGTGATGCCTTTAGAATCAAAAATACCAATGGTACCGGGACCGGAAGGCGCGTACAATTTTACCCGACGTAAAATAGGGAAAGAATTGTGGATCTCCGTACCGGATGCGGAATTTAATTTAAACGATCCTTATGGTTACGAAATGAAGTTCGATTATGATCCCTTTCACGATAAACACTTGGCAATATTTTTTTCCAATCCCCGAAATGTACGACACTTGATAAAAGTTGGACTTATCGCGGAAAATTTGGACGCAAAATGCTCATTGAGAGACTACAATGTGTACCGGCAATATTTAAGGAAAATGCACTGCGAAAGCATAAAGAAAGAGCTAAGAAAGCAAGCGAGATTAGGCGACGAAGAGAGAGCGATTCAATTCGCGGAAAGTCAAGCGCGAAAGGAGATGAAAAAGTAATGTCTACGAATTTCATTCTGCGTATTTTAATATAGATGTAAATAAGACGCGTTACTTTGAGTTAACGATACATGATTCGCACAGATTAATCGACAGAGAAAAGCTCATGGAGGCAACGAAAGAAACACGCGAGAAACAAAAACAGCTGGAGGAAGCCAAGTTACAAAAGCAGAGAGAGAAACAACAGCACATGCAAGAAAGACTTGAATCGTTGGCTCGTATGAAGCAAGAAGAACAGAAGGCACGATACGCAAAAATGAAAATGCGAACCGAGTTCATGCGGGAGAAGCAAAAAGCTGCTAAAGAAATACAGCGCCGGAAAATTATGAACACTTTGCTGCAATGGAATAAGAAGGAACGAATGCGAAGAAAGATAAGGCTACTACGACTGGCGTACGAAGAAGAAAAGAAGCGAAAGTTTATCGCAGAAAAGTAATTATAAACAGACATTGTTTGGAAAACATCAAATACCAACGTAGGCGTGGTTTTGAGATAAATTCTGTGCAGTATGTCTATATCGCACATGATTTTTTATCGGCAACGGTTTTAATAATATTTTAGATGGAATGAAAGACAGCAGTGTCAGAAGGAGGAAATAGAAAAAGAACATTTTTTGTTGCAATGCATAAACACGCGGCAGAAGGAATTTATTAAACAATATACTGAGAAAATAGCGAATGAAACGGAACGAATGCAAAGTACGAACTTATTCTTTTCGATTGATTATAAAAAATAGTAAAGGATCATGTATACTAGACTACATCGGGCATAGCGATTAATTAAACGTTTTGATTTATTTGTGGCGTAAGTTATAATAGTTATTTGAATAACAAAAATATGCCTACATAATTCTACTTTTAGGATTTTTCGAGAAAATGAAAATATTCCTCAAGTGTTACATGGCCACGAAACTAGCCGGAAGTAAAGAACGAATTTGTTGCGTAAGCGCGGATCGCATGAATGAAATAATTTAATTTGATATTTTTAAATCCATAAACACATATAAATTTTTTTTTTAATTATGTAAACTAATACCGACATAAATATTGCAGAAACGCGAAATCGGCGATTTAAAGAGCTCTTCAAGCACAACAAAATTGCGACCAACATCTGCAAAGCATTCAGAAGATAAAGTATGTATGCATAACAGTTGATATTCTTATCAAAGATCCATTATTTGTTTAAACACTTTATCTATCATGCTGCAAACTTAGAGGTTTGAAAATATTCCAGGCAAGTAAGGAAAAGAAAAAAAAGGCAAAAAGCAGAAAGAACAAGTTAAAGAAAAAGAAACAGAAATTAGTAAAGGAAGAATCATTGATAGAATCAGAGGAAAAGAAATCCCCTTCCGATAAAACAGAAGGAATTATACCCATGATAAAAACAAATGAAACATCTAATTCATTACCAACTACTGATTTTCCTGATTCTTGTAGATGTAAAATGATAAAAGCAAGAAAGCAATCAAACACAATTAGTAAAACAAAATAACACACTTTTCAGTGATGATTCAAAATGTATGTTCAGACTTCTGTAATTTGATGACAATTGTACTCACATCTATGGCTCTCTTAACAGCAGCACATAAAGCAAAGTACCCAGTGTGCCCATTAACAGTCCACTTTTTAGCATCAGTTGTAGTCCAAAAAGAAAAGTTCAATGTGTCCAAAACAAATATCCAATCAACAGCCTTTGGATCTGTTGGATGAGGATGAAGCTCATGCTGGGAAAAGTTATTAACATTTACTGTACCCTCTTTTAGGCCTTCTAAGATCTGTAACAGAAATCATTGACCTGTTATTAAAAACCTGTTGCTTCGCCGGAAAAAGCCCGGAGATTTTAAAACGCAATTATAACTTGTCATCGTACGAAATCGATGGTTTACTGGTTCATTTGCATTCTTGTTATACTGTAAATAAGTTCTCTGACAAATAACTATGATTTCTATGTCGGACACTTCCAATCAAGTAGGATAATTCAAATTTAAGTATACATGTTATAATCGGCAATTACATGTATCTTAATTAAGTAAATTAATAGGAAATGAAATAGTGGTGAAGGACTCACCGCACGCGCGAGATTTTTAACGCCATTATCTTCGATGAATACATTCTTCGAGAACTTGGATATTACTTTCGCGGATTCTCTTGGCATCAAAGCCATGACTTTAGATATATCACAGTAAGGTTTAAAAGATTATTAATTTAAAAAGTGAACACTGTTCAACACCGAACACCTTGAGCAATCTCAATCAAGCCATGATTGGTCACGTAACACTGGAGAGTACCACGTGACTAGAGATCAACGGCTGGTTAGCAACGAGCGCGTTGTAAACAAATATGGCTGCGAATGTCAGAAGCTGTCGAATTCTTTCTTGCTGATAGCTCGTCGAAGGAGGTCCTGTCGATGATCGTCTTAACATGATTCCGTCGACTTTTCGAGGACTCGTGATATTTTATAACAAGGTGAGCGTTTTGTATTCTTCAGTAAACTGCGAGATATTGAGTATCTTTTAAAAGAACATCATTTAGAAAGCACATGTGTGCTACGATTGTTTACATCGAGCGCACGCTACTGCGGATGCCTAAGTTTTTCATATTAGTAATATTGCAATAATTTGTCAAATGTATTGTAATTATGGTATCGTTATATCGTATTTTCGGCAATTACATAATTTGCAATATTAAGCTTAATTTTATCGGTGATTAAAGCCGAACAGTTTAAACTTTGTGATCATTTTTTTTTTAAATAACAATATAGACGCAATTATATCTAACAATTTATATAATCAAATTTTGCCTGCATTTAAATTGCATTATTAAGTTATATACTTCTACTTCGGAATATTGAATTCTGATTTTAATCATTGATCAGTTTAATTGCACAGTAAAATTATGTTGTGCGTTTTTAATTAAAAAGGTTGAGTTTAAAGAGAAGGAATGCCATAATATATGTGTATGTAGCAATTTTCCGTAAAATTAACAAGTTCTAGATTTGTAGATGAACGAATGAGAAAATTTTACTTTTCTATTATGTTTCTTTCGATTTTCAAGATGATTTCGTACAATAATGTATACGAGAATAATAATGGATGTCGGCAGTCAGAATATAAAGTGTCATGTCACTTTATTTAATCAATCATAACATTTAATAATACATAATTTAACTGATAAATGTATCTGTGTTTAAGTTTTTACATAAGGACATGCGTTTCTTATTTTTTACGATACACTCGATTGTAGGTAATACCTAATTTTATTATCATAGGCAACTATTTTTCAGTAAAGTTTGATAAGATTCGAAACTTCAACACTCCATTTGTAACTTACATACGTAACACAAATTATAACGTTGAAATAATATTCACGATTGTATATACATGTAAAATGTCATTATTACGATATATACGGTTTTAATGAACATTTTGTATCTCATATATTTTTTGCACATTTCGTTTCATTTTTCTTTTACTAATAAATAAAACGACTTTTACAGTCATATTAAAATGTTAGGTATATAGTCGTTTCGAAATAGTCTTTCCAAAAGGTTATCAAATATGGTAGATTCAAATAAAATAGTTTGAATTACGATGTAACTTACAAAATATGAATAACATTACACACATGTTTCGAATCCTAGTGTGTGAAGAGTCAAATGGTGGTGCGCTTCATCGCATTCATTCATTCAAATAACATATGTACATAATACCTCCTCAACGTAAAGTGAACAGATTAAGGCTCCAGCAGGCTATAGGCTACGTTCTAGAATGTACAATGCATTATGTACTTTGTTAGTTTCCTTCTTCACTTACATGTCTGGCTGTGTAATGTGTGGTAAGCGATAGCACCAAAAACTTTCACGTCTCTATCCAATACAAAATGAATCATACATCAACTAGATCATGATTAACACTGAAATTAAGTTGCAATGAATAACATTTATTCTTCATTTTTATTCAGTATCATTAAACTTTGCAACGTATCTGCCATAATAGATATACTTATTATAAAACAATACATCTTAACAAAAATGTATAAATTTATACTTTATGAAATATAAAGTTGGACAAAAATAGTAGGCCTTGCCCACCGATATTTGTTATGAATTATGTTATCCTTTGTATAATTTGTGTACTGAATGGTATGAACACTTAATGGCGTTCTTTACCAAATTGCAAATTAAAGGTAGACATACCTATTAGATTTGATATTATGTGTTTGACATCTCCTGTGGCCCCAACATGCTGTTCTTGTAAAACAGCATGATAACCAGTATGGTATTAATCGTTTTGAAGATATATGAGAGATGTTATTGTGCTTTTTATGTGTTATGAGGCTTAAGTGTTACAAGGAATTTTATTATTGTGCAACTAATTAATCGAAAGTTTTTTTTTATCATTCACCCGAACGTTTTAACTCGATGGTTCCGTTAGGCTGACTGAACACGCACATGTTAAGACAGCAATTTCTCTTCTACTATGCAACATTTTTCGTATATACGATATTCTGGTTGTTAATACCACACTATTGATACAATGTAAAACAAAGGACATCGAACCTTTTAGTATTAGCGTACACGCCAAAGCATAAACACAATAAAATAAGTCAAATGATTTCGTTTAGAATAAAACCAAACCATCATGGACAAAAGATTATGGAGTAGAACTATATATTCATCCAAAGATTATCAATAAGACAATAATCTATACAATTAATTATACCGTAGTAGATTCAATAAATGCAGTTCACCAGAAAATATATAAATCGTGATATACGCGTAATAAAAATTATTTATTGCACAAAATAATAAAAGTATATATCAGACAATTCGTATACTAATGGCTCAGATTACTATCTATTTGATGAACTCTGAATGAATCCATTAAATGCATTAATTAACTCTGTTATTCCACTCCAACCGAAGTTCCGATTCACGATTTAATTTTAGCTATCTTTTACTATTTTGGCGTGGTTTAATTCACTAAATGTAATTCTAATTGAACCACTTAGAAAAAAATAATACCAAGGATCCCCGTTACCCCAAGAGCGTAAATTATTAAATACTGTTAATTTCGTTATCAAATATATTACCCATCAGGCGATTAAAATTTAACGAATATATTTTGATATTATTACAAACTCCACGAAACAATGGACGTTTCTGTAATCAAGCTGGGCATAATTTATGAAGCATATAAATCGTCTTATTACAATATGAAAATCAACATTATGTTGCAGCACTATACTCCAGTTAAGATTGGTTAAAAGTAAGGTAAAAAAAAACGGTAAATATATCCCTTGAGCAGTCAAAAATCTCTGATGTGGAGTCCATATAAAATTCTTAAAAGACAAAATTGCAATCCAAAATACTATTATGTTTGTTAAGCAATTAATGGCTATGAAGATGTTATCCTTTTTTTTATTACTTTTTTTTTCTTGTAACACGATACATGAAGGGGTCCAGAGGAACCTTGAGTGGCATGCATGAGTTTCAGTCGAATATTTCTAACCGAATATTATATAGCACTGTGACATTTGCTCCCATGCACATCACACCTCCAGACTTCACCCATGCAGCAAAATGCGCTTTTTAATTATTTCTCTTAATATTATATAAAAAAATCTATTTCTATTGACTTTTAAGCTCTTTGCCAATACTGTACGATACAATTTTATTCCAGTCAATTTTCGTTCGCATAACGGGTAATTGCCTTCGCAAGGCCTTAAAGGTTGTGTCAGACATTGTTTGGTAGTTTTCAGAAATAGCAGTTTGATAGTCATTCTCTGATTCTTCAACAAGACGTATTAATTCCTTTGCCGTTTGTTTCTCATTCGAAATTGGTAAGCTTTCTTTTACTTCTTTGCTACTGACCAACTGTACATTTCCATCTTCATAATAATGAACTTGTACTTTAAGGCTACCTCTTAATTCCGCGTTGCCAGAACTTGGACTAAAACTTACAGCCCATACAGAACGCCAACGTCCATTCCAAAAATTTTTAGGTTGAAATTGATGATCTTCTACACAAGCCGTTAAAGTTATGTTACCTGGATAACAAAACGGATTTTTTTCTTTATTTTATGCCACTTTTTTGGAGCTTTGTTTCTATAGCTGTTCAATATTGAAAAGTAATTTTCTTAATACCTCCTTGACTTTTTCCAAAAACAGAACATGCACCATGTCTATAGTGACTTTGAGTGTAAGTTGTTATTTCATCTTGAAGAGCTGACCTCCAAGGTTCAGCTACTGGATCAGGTTCATATGGTTCATAATCTTGTGCTTCCTTCCTCAAGTGATCATATTTAAAACTTTGCTTACTACAGGCATCATAAAACCTTTGAGCACCCAGATCATTGTGTTCTGTAATAAGTACTGGATGATCACTTCCCTCTACCTGGAAACAACAAAAAATATATTTTGTGTATAGATAAAAAACACATAGCAATGTATACTAAAGAAAATAATTCATATATGATTATTACAAGCTCCTGATTTCTTATCAAGTACCTTTATCTATACATTTTTATCAGTCACTGTATATATGACATAGTACATTTCATTCCCTGCCTATTTAATTCCACATATTTTTTATGTTTTTACATCAAATAATATCGTTTTGTTGAATATATTTTCTAGGTCTTATCATCAGTATAAAAAAATGAAGGAGGTACACTAAATGAAAAAAATGTCCCGTACCGGGATTCAAGTAGAGACATTAACAGGTATTAAGAACAATTTTTTAAAGTTCCGATTGAAATAAAAAAACGCGAGGCGCAAACCGCGAGTTTCACGTTTTCCTGCTGCAGACGAGCATGGAAGATGACTAAAATTAACCCCCCAAAGACATAGTATGCCGGAGGAATTATCAATATTAGCTTGTATTAGTCCTCGGGTGCTGAATCGAAGATATTTCGAATAAACAATCGGAGCAGCTGGAGGAGCATTATCGCGCTCCAATTTTACTGTAAAGTCAACGTCACCTGTCGAAACCCCGGGTACGTGTTACCTAAATAGTAACACTACTATCAGTTGAAACTCGATACCATAAGTTTCTGGGATAACGCGTTTCCCGAGGAGCGAGTATTCGAAAGAAGAACGTGGATAATATTATAAAAAGATCGGGGAAGATCGTCAGAAAGTCGATGATGTACCTTAACAGGCGTGAGCTGATCCTTGTTGTATTGAGCAAATGCCCCGGATGCACCCTCCTTCAACAGGTTGTCGTTGTTCAACAAGACTCTTACATCATTAAAAACTTCGTTGAATTCACCCGGTGGTGAGTGCAATATAAAGTTCGAAACTATTCGTACTTTTTCTTGATCGGGGATCACATCTCCGTCCGCCGCCATCTTACCTTTCCACTGGCACGCACACTCCGCGATGTCAAACCAAGGTTAGTGCAGTGCAGGTTGTACCGGCGTATTCGTAGCACTGCCCCATATACCCGGTGACGCATCCCAACCGTGACACGTAATTCTTCCTTACTATGCTTATGAACTATGCTAGATAATCTTCCGAATGTTTAATTAAACACAATTTCAATCGGGAATACACTGTGGAAGAGTATGTATGAACTGCGAACAAAATTATTCCATCCGCAGGTATTTCCAACAATTTGGACTAACGCGAGCAATATTATAATATATTCGTGTATCTTCCTATTTTCTAAACTATATTCATCATCACAAATCATTAAAAAATATGTTGTAAGCTAATCCGATGGTAACATCATGAGTACATTATGATGCGCATGATTTTGTATAAAAATGGGCGTGTATACCTATTCTATAGGTCGAAGAGAATTAAAGTATTCCGGGGATTTAGGGACAAGGTACATGGTTTGTACATTATTAGGATTTGAAACATTGATATAATCCATAAATATATGTTTCTTAGGGAAGCGGATGTATGAAAAACGGGTCGAGGCAAAAGTGTTAGTCTCGGTTAGTGGCGCAGGGAGAACCGCTATACTCGGCGAACCTTGGCGAGTAAAACCCTTTGAAAGCAGTTGTAGTTATCTATTATATATTCGCAGCCAGACATAGTTCGTATGCATACTGATAGGCCGTTTTATCAGGATATTTTTATCCCCTCGCAAACGGTTTTCCTTGTATAAGACGAGAATGATTTTGGTGGAAGGATTGTCCGTGGTTCCTTGGGTGAGTCTTTCACGCGCCAAAATTTGAACAACTCTCGAAAGTGGTTTCAAAGAGGGGTTCGAGTTCGAGGTCCGTCCACCGCGCATTCGCGCCCGAAATTCGCGAACTTCCATATATGGTATGATTGTCCTACGTCCCGTTTACAACGGAGTTGCTATCGTGCCCTATATCTTGATAATCTTGCAATCACAGCCGATAGCATTCGTATAGCTGGGCACGTGACTGTTATTGTGAATTTTTAAATAGCAAGTTCTCTCTATATTTTGAAAATCAAGCCTATGATAAATTGGAGGCAATCCCTTACTAACTTAGAAAGATAATAATAATGTTGACGTTATACCAGCATATTCATATTATAGTATTATATATATGTAATCATATTAAACAACATTACATGACCCTTTCCTTGTTTATGTAGGGTTTATTTTTACTCACAATGTCATCATGCTACATAAAAATATAGCGGAAAATGTGCTCGCGACACATTAAAAATAAGTAAGCTAAAGAAGTTGAAAACTAAGCAAACTATAAATTCCGAAGAAAATTAACATTATAACACGAAATCCAAATCTAAATAAATCAACACAATAGCGTTTACGAATATAATAACACCGAGAACAATACTAATTCTAATTTATCGTTCCGTGCATAATATTTGTGCATATCGGCAAGGAAAGTGACTCAAATATTTCGGAGAAATTTCGCTGTTATCTTATTTATATTCGTACCCCCTCCACGAGTACGATTATTCTTACACGATAACTAAATGGTGATACTTTTACCAAATCATAATTATTTAACTGCTTCGATTAAAAATTATGTAAGAATATAATCCTTAGGTAACGTAACGGGATGCCGGAAAAATGGCGGACGATCCGAATCGGGACATTTTACCTGTCAAAGAATGGTCCTGCGCGGATACCTGTCGCAGTAACATAGGTTTGCAATAAATCTATTAATAAATAATTATACTGTGCATAAATATACTTTAGTAGTAAACATAATACCTTATAAAAACCAAGTTAAAGTTCACATAGAAGATATTAAGTATAAAATTGATTTTCGATGTGATATATGTATTCGCGTAAACGTAAGATTAAATTCAAGATCCCAGTGAACGGCACTTTGTGTGCAAACTGGATCGATATCAATTGGAGGACAGATATTTGCGACTACTCGATGAAGCGAACGATTTAAAGAAGCTTTCTCACTCTCAAGAGGACAAGATCAAACGACTGGCGACAAAGTTAATGCGTGTTTCCGCTAATCCGTATGCATGCACTCTCGCGCTGGACGTTTCTGACGACAAGAACAGAATAACTGCCCTTGAACTCGAGAACACCAAGGTAGTTACCCTTTCACCCTCGAGTGCAATTCTTTCAAGTCCCTCTTCGAATGATGACACTTGCTTTTCATTTTACTCTTCCTCCTTCTGCACAAACATATGTTGATTCTGAACATTGCATCTGTCTTGTAAATAGTCTTCGTCTTTCGAAGTTCTTTCCCAGTTCATTTACGATTTACAAAATTTCAATATGAAACCCGAACATTTATTTCAAATCTATTATAAATATGTTATGTATTAATATGCGTAAAAATCGGATTATAACAAGATGCGGTATAATGAAATTTCTAGTTAAAAGATAAGCTCTCGGTGCTAAAAAATCAATTGTTGAGTCACACGATAGCCGGTAGATCGTCATCGAGGAGTCGTAATCCACTCCATAGGCCTTCGTCTGGACGCATGTGAGTAGATAGTCTGGAATTATGAGTGCGATGAGATGATTCCCCGTGATTCATCCGGTGCTTCGAGTTAGATCGTAATCCTTGTTTTAGAACTTGCCGAAGTGAAAACAGTCGCATGAAAACGCCCTCCTGCCAATGCATCGTGCAGACCGGAAACGATGACAATGACGCGCAGAATTACCTCGTTAAAATCGAGGTAAAGGAACCTGTAATGTTTTCCATATTTTCGTGCGAATACCAAAATCCAAATAGTATTCCTAGATGACATTTTGTACCGTTATAAGCGAAACATTGTAGCAAAGTAATGAAGATGCCGCACATATTAATAATTAATAATAAATTGCAATGAAAGTGATAGTTGAAATATCGCGACACTGTTCCGGCGTTTCGTGTCGTTGACAATTGTAGAGATTTGTTTGAACAGGAGTTAGAAAGGGAGAGGAAGGAAATGATACAGCGAATCGCACAATTGGAGAAAGACTTGGCGTCGTACGCGGTAGGAACACAGAGGGAGAAAGTCGCGGAAAATGTCGAGTACATAAGAGTCTGGCGACACATGAAGCAGCTGAATGATAAACTAATAGCCGCACAAACCACGAATGAGGAGTTAAACGCGCAAATCAACGACTTGAAGAAGATCCTCGAAGAGAGGATGAAGTACGCTCGATATCTCTCACACTCACTTATACATTTTACAGTAGTTATTAAGATCTAACGAGCAATTTCATTTGTTCATT
Source organism: Nysson spinosus (assembly GCA_910591585.2). Classification (NCBI taxonomy): domain Eukaryota; kingdom Metazoa; phylum Arthropoda; class Insecta; order Hymenoptera; family Crabronidae; genus Nysson; species Nysson spinosus. The sequence goes on along the minus strand of OU342837.1, from coordinate 3,441,183 downwards.
GTACCGAGTACTTTTCTCTTCTCACATTTACACTGTTATTGTGTGTCATCGCTTCACTTTCAAAGCACATTTTCGTGAAATAGTTTCAGCGGCACACATTCATGAGTACTATTAATAAGTATTATCACAGAGTAGAATTACGTATTTTCAGCACAATTCTGATAAATCTCTTTGCTTATCGCATACCATATACTCACAATTTCCTCTTTATCCTTAATCCAATTTTCATTGCATATTTCTTCGTAGTGCATACGTTATATGTTTTTAAACAGTTTAAAAATTCTTGGTATTTTTCAAAAAGGTTTAATGCTTATGTTCATAATTATAATATTTTCGAAGTAATAATTCAGCTGCCCTAAAGCAGACGCTTTCTGGTTATCTATATCAAGGTTCCATTTGCGTTGCAGTTATCTATTATCAGCTTTTACAGGCAATTAAGATATCGTCGTGCTGTAGCCATCCGTGTGATGAATAGTATATGAAATGTCTCGTTATTATTGTGTTATTATAATATTGTTAATAGTCGTTAAGCATATCGCAGTATCTATAGGAAGTATAAAGAATAAGTCTTTTTCTTGAGCGATGTGTGAATGCAATTTTGAATGAACAGGAACAATCAGGAGATAACCGCGGCCCTCGTCGCGGAGAAAAAGCGAGTAGCCGAAATCGACGAGCAGGTGTTGAAAATAAAGGATTCTCAACTCGCTTTGCGCGAGAAAGATGAGCAGGTAAGGGATCTGATAAACGAGGTGAAGATATTGCAACAACACAATAGCGAGCTGATTCACCTGAGCTCTAAGTACGGCGATGTCGAAGTAGAAAACGTGGAGTTAAAGAAGAAAGTCTCGGAACAGCTTCAATATCAGCAGTCTTTAAAAACCGCCTTCAGTACCGAGCAAGCTAATATTATAGCACTGCAAACCGCAAATGAACAGCTTCTAGGAAAGCTTCAAGAACTTCAGAAAAACATGGATGGTTTAACCGCACAATTGACGGTTAGTTGAGAGTAGACGAATTAATAATGTATAAATTTACTCAGCGAATCCGATACCAGTATTGTTTAGCCCTTTCATACCAACTTAGAAATATATTAAACCAACGTCGGTAGCTTGCGAAGAGTATTAATTAAAATGGTCTTACAAGCTCACTTTGCCAATTTATAACGATTTCCTTCGAATAACAGTTTCTTTAGAAGCCAATCTTAACGAGTACACTTTTCGTAACTTTCATAATCGATAAATTCTTTGCATTCAAACATCAGCGGTAACATAAAATGCGCTTTGGACGTCAAGCCAAACTTATTATCTTAAAAAGAAAGGGTTAAATAAATTAATCACACTGAAAATAGGTAATAATCCGTCAATAATCTACAGTCCTTTAAAACTCAGCTAGAGAAGCACGAATCATCGAGCGTGACTCAAGTTTTAATTAAACCAATTGCGGGAGACGAAAGGAGCGAGCGGTCCAAGCGATATAAAGACTCTGCCAGCCAGGTGGACCAATGGAGAACATGTTGCGAAACCAATAAAAGCCACGAATTAGAGAGAACTGCGAAGACTGTGCGAGAAAACGAAAAATTGTTATGTAAATCTATTCAGACGGATTACTGTCTCCTAACAAATATGAACAAAAAGGATCAGGAAACGTCGGCCATGACACCCATCAAGGAGAGGAAAGGCAAAGTGGAATTAAAGAATGTACAAACGGAAGTCGAAAAAGAAACTGTACCGAGCAATCCTTTAACGCCGGAGAAAATGCTGAAGCTTTTGGAGGAAGCTCAGATAAGCACACCATTAGAGACCGCAAGAATTGGTCACAAAGATGGCGCCGGCACGATCGAGTACACCGGAAGACTGGACTTGAACCAGAGGCACAGGCAAGTCGTCTCTCTCGAAAAACTGCTCTTCGGCGACTCGAATTGCTGACGAATGGTCTTTGAATTATTTACTGTTTATTCAAGTAGTTCATTTCTAATGATTTATAGTTTACTGGTAATTTATTTAACCGTTCCGGGAACGTTTACTTTGACGACAGTTCGGCTTAGCTTGTAGGCAAGTAAAGAAAGTAGTAATTAAAGACTAATCTATTAATTAAATCTTCCGACTAAAATAATAAAATAGGGATGCGATTGTGTAGATTCTTTTGTAATCGATGAATGTTTCGATTATGATTAAGGATTCAGAATTATTGTAGGAAAGTGATAATCGGGTTAAAAAAAATGGTAGTTTTCGAGCTTCCAAATTTTTCTGGAAATTACGGGTTTTTGTATAGATTTTTGTAAGTAGACGATGCAAACAATTCTCTCAACACTATTTAAAATCATGAAGAAACAATAAAGTGAGAGTGTATTTTAAAAGTAGCTAATCGTAAGTGTTTAGTACAAATGCATTTTAATAGAAACGCTTACTATATAAAATGCGTACTAATAGAAACTTCAATTAATTTCAAAAAGCTAATGTATAATTGTATTTGGTGTTTTATTTTCATGATTATGTAAATGGTTTCTCTCTGTCAACGTTATTTCTTAATAACGTTATAAAAATATCATTAAAAAGTGAATCTGTACTGTTGTCTATGTCGTAACTCCTGTACTGCATTTTGTATTCAATTCGCATATCGCAATAATAATTACTATTAAAATATAAGAATTTCCTAAGAACCCCTGATTTCCTTATTCATAATTGTAATTCATACCAGTGCACATCCTTTACCAATCACTTTATTAATTAATTATCATTAGATTATTTTACAGCGGTACAGAAATCCCCGGCCTGAATCTTCAAGAAGAATCGTTATCTATCTATAAAAATAGTCAACGAAAGCACGATAAAACCACAGATGCAAATAATATTCTTTTGATCCTATTAAAAATCCTTCAAGAATACTCCACGAATTCTTCCGCGATATCCGACATAAAGGAAACCTTTTATCGTCCAATTGGAGCGGTTAAGGATCAATTTGCGAAGGATATAAATAACAATATCGACTCGAAAAATATGACCGTTACAAAAGTCGGATCTAATATAAGCATTAGTAAACATCACTTAAGTCATCATGAATTTGTCCCGGATGACTCGAATATCCGTGAAAAGCAATTCAATTTCGTTCGAAGATGTTACAATACTAAAAAATCGTATTGTAATATTTACAATAAATCGCGGGCCGAGAAAGCAGCGAAGAAAAATGTTGATGTCAATGCTATCAAAGAACGAAATCGTACCAGTAAATTGACCAAAAAGAATAACTGCACGTGCAGCGAGGATAAAAAGTGTTACCAAAATGCTGAATGCAGTTATCAGTGTTGCGGAACGAACGTTCCGTGTTCTGCGGAAGTAAAGACAAGTAATAGCTTGAGTTTTCAAGCTGGATCCGAATCGATTCCAATTAAGAATGCTATGCGAGATGTTACATCGTCCATCGAGAAAAATATTAACACGATTTATATGACACGGTAAAAAGATCTATGCATGATTATAATTGATAAACGTATATTATCCGCGATTTAAAACATTATTCATCCGTCCCCATTTATTGAAAGTGGCTAAAATTCATTTTTCAAAAAAATGATGTTAACGTTTATAATAATTATACAAAGTTACGTTGTAACATTTATCATTCACAGTAAACAAAGTAACTTTGTTTAAGTATTATACACGTTAACCTGCTTTTTGAATAATGGAGTCCGGCCACTTTCAAAATAAACGTCTCATATATTTTCGTCGACTCTAATACCAGTAGATCGCTCTTTTAAGAATCAGTTTTATTATGAATGATCTAATATGATGAATTTTCTAAAGTATCAATTCTATTGAAGAACAATGCAGAACGTGCGTAAAGTAGGTCCATTCAAGAGCTGGGATCAAACGAAATTAAGTTCGAGGAAACAAAATGTCGATGATGAACAACAATTAAACGCGTACATGCGGCACGTAGGAAAATGTCGGGAGCTTTTAAACTCGGAACCATCCATGGTTAATTCAACTAGCGCCGGTGTAAGGAATATGTAGGGAAGATCCTCGGATTTTCTTAGTAACTTATGATACGAATATTAACATAAACAATATCGTGCTTAGGTGAACAACATCGTCGACCAAACAAACGAAAGAAGAAGTTTAAGACACGAATATGACGATGAGGAAACACGGAAAATAGATTCGGCATGTAGCATAGATTGCCAAAGCGGTTGCACGGATCTTAAGAGCTGCATCTCGGATACTTTTCCTTTAATTATTAAAGATGGCGAAGGTCTCGTGGAAATTCACATACTGAAATTGCAGCTTTCAACGTCCGTTAGTATTGATTCGAATAAATCTTGAAAAAATAAAGTTTGGAAAAATGTTTATCATAAAAAGAACATTAGGGAAGTCGTGCAATTTTGAATTTTTTCTTTCGATATAATCTGGAAAGGTAGTTGATAAGTTTAACTTGGAAATCAACAATCAATTTATAGAAAATGAATCGGTTACTTTAGTTTGTTCTTTCTTATTATCAGGCTATGCAGATCCTAAGTCGTAACAATGAAATAAACAACACGTCACTGTTTATAAGTTGGAATATATGGGAGCAAGAGACAACGCGGACAATTCCAAAGAAATGCATGAAGTTAAACTTCGATTCCTCCTTCGTTTATCGTATCCCGGATCTCTTCGATTTCTTCAATTGCGTGCTTTCAAAACACGTCATATTCCAAGTAAACATCCAGCAAGAAAACCAGGAGAACTGCGTCGTGGCTAGAGCGAAACTATGCATCAAAGATATATTAGATTATCCGCAAAACAAGTTGCACTATATCGCTCCAGTGAACAGCGTGCTGCCATGTTTTCTTGGCACGAATTTCGGCCAACTCTCGCTTTGGATCAGACTCAGTTGCAATATCGAAAAAGTCGCTGCTTTTAAGAAAAAGTGCGGCTTTTACTTTCCATCGGAACACATCGAAACCATCATTAATCCGGGATCGAAGAAAGCACCGCAAGAACTCAAATTTTCACCTCATGTCTTGGAAGATACGCAAGATTTGGAATACAAAGGTCCTCAGGATCCAATCGGTTTCCTCAAGGACACTGTTTCACGTTTGCAAGAACGAAGTAATTTATTACATGATATTGAATTTGTTCAAAATTAATTGAGAAGGAATACAATTGTTTTTGCTGTGATGTGTTTGATTACGAAGGTCAAATTCCTGAAGAAAAGGACGAGAGTGCGGAATTTCTTCCGGAGGATCAGCCTACACCCACTGAAACAACGGATACGAAAATCAAGACTGAAAAGGACGAATCAGATATTGAAGTTTCTAGCGAATTATTGAACTTTGATAGATCCTCTTCAATCATAGATGCTATGGACAACGAAGATGAATCTTCCGAGGAAGACAGGACGGGAAAAAAATTCAGAGAAAGGTAGAGATTCACCCAGTAACATGAAGTTCTGTGGAAAATTGTTATAAATTTTACAACCAAATCGTGAATTTTTCTTTTCCATATCTTGAACTGTATAAAAATAGATAAACAATAAATTCCATCTTGAATTCTTCGCTATCTTTTCGTATACCGTACTTCGCATTTTAATTTTCAAGAATACCGCTATTATAAGAACACTTATTAAATAAATTAGCGTAAAAATGGATCTACCGATGGAAGAAGGGAAAGGAAAGAAAGAAGATGGAGGCCAGGCCGAAACATCGAGCTTAATAGAATTCAATACTCTTCTAAAAAACGTAAGACTCATTGCTTATATTATCTCAACCAAGAAACTAATATAAAAACATTGCGATCATCGAACCGATCGGAAATGTTCAGAGAAAGTGTGACAAGATGACATCGCAAGAAACTAACGACACGATTTGCGATATAGCGGAAGTACTCTCGGACAAAGATTGGGAGGAGTATAGAATGAGAAGTGTCCTCATTTTTGCGGGTACTTGCAGTTATTAAATACTTACGTGCCAAACATTGAAAATATTGCGAATTTTAGGTGATATAATAGGTGATTTACGAAAGTAAATTGAACAAAAAATTGCAGAACAACACAGTCAAGATGTCGTGCGGAATATCGAAAAAGATTCTACGATTAGCTGCGCATAAAATAGTTCCTTTAAACAAATGATTAACTAACTTATAAAAAAAACACAAATTTATTACAAATTTCTGCGTACTGTTAATTTTGAATATACTGTTTAAGTGAAACAAATGTGAAGGAATTTGAAACTATGATACGATATTATTGCATTCATTGCAGCTTCCCGAGAAGGACATGATCATTATTGAGATAGTGCATATAATACTTTTCCAAAAAAGCTCGGTGATGCAAGATGACGAAATGCAAATGTTTTACGTGGAATATAATTTTCTTGGATACTATGGCGCCGAAATGGAAACGATATCAGTGGAGAAATCGAAATTACCTAATCAGAAGATGACGTTTAATTTCATAAGAAGTAAATTTAGCCGTGCGACTAGCTTAATCATTTCCTGTTTTCTAACAATAAGATAAGAGGAATGTTTATTACAGAGTTTCAAATAGACGAGGACACTCACGCGGCGAAAAGGAAAACTTTACACGCGATGCTAAAACACTCAATTAATCCGAATATTAGATTCGTCCTTGTCAGTGAACCTCTTCCTAGAGACACGAATGTCAAAGAATGCGTGGAAGTAGGGTAAGAACATAATTGAACTTCATCTTAGTTACTTTTATCTACATGCAAATACTCATCAATAAAAATAAAGAAGTATTGCATACTTTATATATCTTGTATCGTTTAGATATGCAGATTTCAACATAAGAGAATACGCATTAGGTTCCGGTCATAAAAGTGTTTCCCTGCCAATTATGTGTCACGAGTCCAGTGAACCAATTGGTGTACTAAAAGTAGTGTCCGAACTCGCATAAAGCATTTAATTAATTGGAGCAGATATTTCATCTTTGTCTTATCTGTTGCAGATCTTTGTATTCGGTCTCGATGCCATTCGCCAGTGCTTGGGTGAAGATAGATCGACTTTGTAATCCATCGTTTAAATTGTAGTCTTATGTGCTGTTTAAATAATCTTGTGGCTGTGTAATAAAGTCAACAATGTGAACTACTTCGTATGAGAATAATTTATTCTTAATTTGCAAGGTAAGAATTTCTACTTCAATACGCTTAATTAGTTGAGTTTCATTCTAATATGTAATACGTATGTACATTAATCATAGGTTTACACGAGGTAGTCACGAAACATATTTTGTAAGTACTCATATTTATTCAAAATTATAAAATCTACATAATATAAAATATTCTATATCTTGGTATTTATACTATTAAGTCTGGATATTTTATGATATCCTCGACCTCCTTGTATTTCCTTGTAAGCATGTGTTATTATAATAACATACTTAATAGCATTTTCAAAGTTTAATCGATAGTCATAATTTCGCTATAAATCTTTCAAAGACAATCGTATCGTTCGCAATTCCCTCCAAACACTACGCGCACACAACTCGCGCAAGTAATTTCGCACTAGTGCCACCTTCATTTTCCGCGTCATACGGACAGTCGTGTTTAATTTAACTTTCACGCTCAAAGCCTTTTAACTTTTTGTGCTTTCGTTTCCAGTTTTCAAAGTGGTGCTTTCCATCAAGAGAGTAGTTGTGAGATTCCGCTTGAAATTGTCATTTTCCGCGTGATTCTTTTCTTGCGTAGTTGACAATAGTTTTGATTTACGAAAGACATCATTGAAGGTGCTCACCGCTACTTGCAAATCCCTGCAGTCTTTTGGTTCGTAAGCAACGGACCACACACCGGTTATCGTGTCAATTCCATGGCAAACTCTACACGCACCTGGTAATTATAATTCTTCTTATTATTTATTATTATGTGTTTATAAAGTGTGCGAAATATGTTTCCAACCCACCAATAAATACTGCCATAGATTTTGTCCGATTATTGCTCGCGGTTAACGAAAATGGCGCGCCCCGTTTGAAGGGAACATGTCCGGTTATATTCCAACTTGCATTAAATAGAGATTCATGAAATGGCGACGATTTTAGTTGAGTAAAATTGATGTGTACAGTGCGTTTTACTACCGTCATTTTAAGCATTATTCCTGCTCGTGTTGTTAACCACGTTCCGGATAATTTACAAGGCAATCCTAAACAAACAGTGATAATATATAATGTCATTACAGCTTAATTATGGTCATATCCTTGTTCATAAATTTGTGATTACGTTAAACATTTGTCAACCATTACCTTCTCGCCTGCCATTCGTTGATCGATCCACTTTCAACTCTTCCAACTCATCAATAATTCTTCCTAATAATTGATTAGCAATTTCTTTGGTTTCATTCGTGGTAGCCGAAACATTTTTGCGGTCACTAATCGTATTACCGCTTATATTTTTGCCCGGAAACTTCATCGATGTATTCTTCCAGGTTTTACTTCTTGCATGTTTTCGGCGTCTGTCCTCCTCCGAGCTAAATCTTCGGCTATGCTTCATCGGTTCGTTTCCCACATTTTTATCTTCTGCTTTTATCATTTCGAGACCAGACAAATCCGTGTCATTTTCATTGTCAGTTCTGCTCGCATCTTCCTCATCTTTTCGGTGTTCTTCATACGCCTCCAATATACGTTTTTCCGGTTGCTCGATAATTGCATGTGAGAATGTTGGATTATGAATTCTTTGCACCAAGAATTTAGAAAAAGGCATCGAATTTTGATTCTCATTTAACTCTAATTTTGAGTCACGAATATTACTTGGATCCGAAATCACGTTAATTCCAAGAGATTTTAAAACTTTTCCGAGAGGTTCGTTCATCGCATTAGGAAGATCCACAATAGAGTCTTGTGTCTGAGAATACAAAGGTGATCCAAAACTAGAATATTTATCTCCATACTTGTCATATTCCATAACATCTTTGTCAACATCTGATACTTGCAAATCATCAGTTTTTAGTAGATTATCTTCGGAATTATCGCTCTTCTTATATGACTTCCCATATTGATTTACATCATTGGGTGTATAATATTTGTGCGACTTAATAAAAGGTTGCTCTAATTCACTTGTGATAACGTTATCAGGAGATTCCATATTATCAGTCTCCACGTTGGAAAGAGAAGTTTGCTGTAAAAACTCAGGTTGATCCGTGTTCATATAATTATTAATGTCCAAATCTGAGTCTTCGTTTTTATAAGAAATATCATCGTTTACTCCGTAGACTTTCGCATTCGCATTAAAATCGGCCGATTGTTCGACATCCGGATAACTTTGGAAATTATCATCCGATTTAATAGAACCATCATCGAATTCATAGCCGTTCGCATCTTTATCAAAATCTTGGTTGTACGGTTCGTTTCCGGTGATTCGATCATCGGCGTAAAAAGAAGCCGATTTTTTTGCTTGCCGAATAAATCGGTCGTTCGGCTCCGCTATTTTCTTTTGTATTCGATCAACAGCTCTATCTTGAAGTAAATCATCGTCGCTATAATAATCGGAATATTCGACTCCTTGATCGCCAGGACTTTTCTTGGTAGGATCTCTGGTAGTCGTCCTCATCAATTTTGCCACCATACTGCCGTTATTATATTGTTTTAAAAATTCTCTTTCCGTGCTGGTTGAAAATGGAGATCCATCATGGCGGGGAATCGAAGTGGAATCAAGATACTCGTTTTCATCTAATTCAACTACGTCGACTTCGTTATTAGACTTAAACGCCACATCATTTTCTACCAGATCTTCCTTTGCACTTCTTGGATTATATTCTGCATCAGGTTTTTTATCTTCCGACCTTTTTATTAATGCACTTTTGTGCCCCCTTTTGTTGTCACTGCCGCCCTGCAAGAAAATCTCATCTTCACGAAAAATCCTTGACTGGTTTAAAACGATTATAGTTGATTTATTTTTGATACATTATTCGCTCAACAATGTGATATAATTGAAGAAAGTAGAACGAAGCTTACCTACCTTGGAAGGTCCCCTCTTCTTCCATTTTGGATGCTGATTCTTATATCGTCTGTGGTGTCTATAATAAGCAGATTAATTTGAAATGTTAATTAACGTAAACTGTGGCATTTTAATTCTTAAAATATCGCAGGATTTTGTGAACCCTTCAAAATATTATATTATGCCTTTTTCGTTTCTTCTTCTTCCATCCCTTTTGCTTAAACGGTTTATGCTTTCTCTTTAATTTTACTCTGCTACTTTTCATCCCAACCGCCCTGTTATGAGCACTCTTTCGGGGGGTTTTAATATCCGTGAGTTTTTTCATAGTTTGCTGTACTTTTGGAGACTTAAGTGCTTCCTTTGCGAATTTCTGTGCCAAGCTTCGAGGATCGGGATCGATCAAACCGGGAATTATGGAATTCATCTTATCGCTATGAATTTGTGAATCCTGTTCTTTGAAATATTTAATGTCTCTACTTAATCGTCGAATTTCTATAGGTGATTTTTGATATTCATTAATCATTGGTTTTATATGTCTCTCAGAGGTGTCCTCATTGGATACTTTCGTTATTATTCCATCAATTGCCGATGATGCGGACAAAAATTTATTTGCGTTAGTTTTCATGTTAATTACGGTGACTAGTAGTGGAACGACCATGGTCAATCTATATTTTTATTAAGAACTTAATTAGAAATAAGTTTAATGTAATGGTTACAAAGTAGATAATTTTCGACGAAAAATATCAAGTAATTGTTAATCGGAAATTAATAAGAATCTGTTTCGAGAATATACAACATTTTACTGGCACAGATTATACGAATATTTATGAATTGATTTATGTCGTGGTTTGTAATAATATCAACTAAATTTACTTGAATAGACTTAGCCGCATTCCTCCGTGAAATAGATTGATTTAAAGGTTTGTCTGGGTGCCATTGACATGACAAAGATGCAATAAGAGATTCTCAAATCGAGATCTTGCTTTTCACCGTGGAACTTCGGTTCTGCCTTAAATCTCATTTCTGAAATCACATCTTCGCCATTAATATGACGATGAACACGTCGATAACTTCAATATATTTTCTTCCTCGCGATTTGTAGAACACGTTGACATATTCCGCGGAATATTTACGAAGAGTGGTCGCAAAAAAAGCGACGCTCGCTTCTCGTTGATCACCTTTTGTCAATTTAATGATTAGAATCATCTATAGATATACAATTTTCTATTTCCATACACTGCACCATGGTATAAATATACTTATATTTAATTAAGTAATAATTAACAATTTTACATAGTTTAGGAAGTTTGTGAAAAAAATATAAATTAAATGTTAGATGTTCTTTAATGCTGGCCAATATTTCCTCCATTAAATAGAATAACGTATAAACACCGCAGTTGTATTAAGTCACTAGTAGTATATTATATACGAATATTCAAAGCAAATTACATTACATGACAAATTTATTGTAGATTATATAGAATTATTCAAAGCGAATTACATTAAACGATAAATTTATTAGCACGAGTCGTAATAACTTCGTTAGATGGTATGTAGGGTTTGTTAGTTCTGAAACCCCCAGAAAGGTGATAAAAGAGAATCTGGAAGTTTGTTGGATTCATTCTGGGCGATATAGATGTGTATAGAGTTAAATGTATTTCTATGTGTTTCACACGTAAGATTGTAATCTCCGGGCGATCAAAGGGAATTGGATGTAAGCCAAGTACACGTACCGGCCTCAATTAGTCGGATATTATATATGAATGTACTACACGCGACTACTCTGCATTAATAACACGGAACTGTACTTTATGTTACTATCCGTTTGTGTCTCGACAATGTTACTTCCGACCCTTTATTGTCTCAAGTGAAATGCAATTATGCTGATCCATGCCAATTACGATTTTCCCCTTAATCAAAAAGCAAGACATTCAATAACCTTATTGTAAATATTGTATACCTCAAGATATTTCGTTTAATAATACATTCGTTTAAAGTACAGTGTTATTATTATACGTTTGCAGAGAAGATGACATCTTAAGAGACAAATGATTCTAGACACCCCATGAGGATATGCAATAAGCTAGCTGTCAGTCATTGCATTTGATGCAAAGTGCATGCAGACGAGGTAATAAATCAGTAGCGTTATTTTCATAGTTACTTTTGTGTCTTAAACTCTGTCGTTAAATTCAGGGACATTCCAGGTATAATCTGAAGTAATGTTTCGTTAAAATCATACCGTTTATTCGGTCGATTATTGAATGAATCGGTTGATCGATGAAAAGCATAATGTTAATCGCTATCTTAGTCGAACAATGAACCATGTACCGGGAGCTGTAAGTGCATTGTAGTTAAAATACACGTCTCCTAGTGCACGTATTACAGCCATGTCGAAACACAAATAGAATCCGAACGATCCGTCGAAGCACCATCGGCGCCGGTCAGAATTCGGCTACCAGATGTAAAAGGAAATAGCTACCAGTCGTTATTAGACAAATTATTATATATTTAACACATTTTACAAATTCACCATGTGAATGCCGTAATTCATAAAACATCCCGGAATTTCGTAGGGCATCTGTTATTTTTAATACCGACGGGTTTTTTAATTAATGTACAACATCGGGGTCATCATGCGTCATCTGAATATACGATTATTCCTATTATGAGTCAAGAGTTTTAATGTTTATAGTGGTCGATACCGTAATCTAGATTATTTTTAACCGATCGATGCATTCCAATTACACAATCAAACATAGCCAATTATTTAATTAAGCTTTGGCGCAAGTACAGATACTTCCTCGAAAACAAATCGGAACGTAAATCGATTTAACGATCGACCAGGAAAATCGTGGATGCGGAACTAGTCGAAGAAATTAAATTACTCAGTCATCGTAATTCTCTCAATTGTGTAACAATCTGTCGCGGGTATTCTAATGAACTTTTGGCTTAAGTACACGGTTTTATCGAGCACAGGGAAGTCAGGCGTTACGTTTCGTTAATTCTTGATTAGATAGATAATATATTCGTAAACCTTGCGTAAAAATGTACATTTATTGATTAGAATCAGACATTTTTGGGAATTGATTCCAAAATAGACAGGATATCGTCAAATACCAAAGACGGTACTGTTATGCAATGCAAGAACCAGAATCAACATAAACGTTATTAATTACAACCACATGATTAAAGCAATCCAATAAATCTTTATGCTACTATTCAGAAGAAGAGAATTGATTGTAATCGAACTTTTCCAACAGGTGCGTTGCCGTGGTGATCGACGCGAAAGAAGAGTTCAACAACAAGAAACCCGTGTTCCTTGTCTCCGTGGATACTCTCTGTATAAGATGAGCGAGAGAAGCAAGCAAATAAATAAAAGCAGGGGAAGAAGAAGTAAAAGACAAAAGAAGAGGAGAATGACGAGTACGAGGATGGAGCAGAAGAAGACGACGAAGACGAAGAGCCAGAAGAGAGAAGCGTGGAGGGCGTCGGGACGCCTTGCCGCTGGCATTGGTAGCAGTCTCGAGATAGCCGCCGGCTGGCTTCCTTACCGCCTCGGGGGATTTATTCGGGGATTCCGAGCGCAAAGTGGCGAACGATATCCAGTGGCCGATCCATCGATCGCGCTCCTTAACTAGATCTTCCTCATCAGGGATCCATTCGAAACAAAAATCGTAGTCTCGCCGAACGAAACCAACTAACGCGAGATACCTTTCCTGGAGGTGAGTGCCTCTTTAAAACCCTCTTTTTTTCTTTTCTACTCTCCTCCGATCAGTCCACACCACGTACGTGTCAGCTCTCCTCGTAGTGCTATTTTCGCGCGAGTGTTGTGCAAGTGTCGAACGCATTAAGGCGGCATTTGAATATCGTGCTCCGGGTCTCCGCTTTGAGCGCGTCAAACGATCGATGCCTGTTCCGCGAGATCTTTTCGATCCCCCTCCTGTTAAACCAGGGATTAAACTTGAGTGGAGAACATTTTTCCATGAAGGATCACTTTTCCTCCACGATTGTCATTGGCCTTGGAAGATCTTGTCATTCTGTGCGCGAATTTTCGTGGATTATTTCGGGATGCAACGTGAACGAGATGTCGTCGTCTATGATTAATGCACGCGCGAGCCGAGCGAGTGATGTGGAATTGATAAATAAAGGACGTTTACGTGGCCGGTACACGATGTCGGGGATCAATCTAGATCAAGAAGTTAGTTGAACATGGCCTTGCATTTTTCGAGATTGTCGTCGAGCCATTAATTATCTCGCATTCATTAGAAATACGTTGCAAATGAATCGGTTCAGTAGTAATGCTTGTTGTAATCCATTACAGTTTGAAACAGGTTGGTTAATCCGTATACGTGAAAAATAATACAATTACAGTGCTGCTTAAGATTGGACCACAAATTAAAGAACGTAGATATCGGACATAAATTAGTATGAAATTAGTATCAAGTTAACTTAAGTCATTAGCTAAATGAGAAACTTGTTGCAAAATTATTTCAAAAAATACAACGGCAACGTATCTTATTAATTCACTTTTATTAAAAGGAGAAGTACCGTTTTACAAGCATAATATTGCATCCATCCTCCATTCGTTAGACGCGCTAACATGTTGACAGATATGGAATGCTGTCACCTTGCCATGCGGAAGCGTAAGGATGGCGCGTAACAAATCATTTAGTGATTATCACTTGTTCGGGCTTAGACACTTTTGATTTATATCCAACATGATGATTTTCCGGATTACTTCCACAATAGACATTTATTGATACTTACAAATGCACAGAATTAACTCGATTGTACAAAGTACGGCATTTAAGGCCACGCAAAGTTTATGCGTCAAGAAGCGTTTATCGATTGCGTAATGAAATTAATATTATTTTATAGAAGACACCGATGTTAGAATTTAAAACTGTTAGTATAATTTCGGGCAAACGTCAACGGTGTCATATTACACAACTATTTGTGATAGTAATGCTTGAATGTGTCATAGGATGAAGAATTATTGACTGAACTATTTCAGTTCTTTTCTTCGGCACATCATTTCGTTGCTGAACTTACAAAATACAATTACCGTACACAAATTGTATCAAAGTAGAATACAACTTATTAACGCTAACAAAGGTGTTGTATACCATACGGGACATTACATTATTATTCTATGTACTTTGAAGATTAAGGACAATTCTTCTGTTTCCTGATACATTCAGAAATGGTACCGGCGTGCGAAGTTTTACTTTGCTTTCAAGCCGTTGACGAGGAAAGGGGACGATACCCCATAACCAGGCGATGACACTATTTACTCGCATAATAAATACATTGTGAAATTCGCGCCGAAATGAATTTCTGTGTTGCGTGCTCAAGGTGGCTCATAAAATAACTGTCCTAGCTGGCACTGTTTCTGAGAGTCAAGCATCCAGTGAATCAAACCGCGGTCGAGCCTTACGAAGGCCAAGTTTTTACCTTCGCGGAAACATATCTAAAACGTGATCAACCGGCAGGGGTAGGAAACACATTTTCAATTTTCGAGAAGAACGATATCGATATCAAATAAATATCGTATTGCAATTCAGATATCGAGACTTAATAATAGAATATTTTTATTCAATAATAGCAAGTTACCATAAAAAAGAACAAATACATCTTGAGGAAATGTACATAAAGATTCAATGATAGAACCCTATCAATCAAATTTATACAGTTGAATTAATTCAATATTTAATTACGCCATCAACGTAACTTTATTTCTACATTAATTTCTTGAATTATAATACTATTAAATTTGAATACAGTTAACTCAATGTTACTTTCTTAATATGTGATGGAATTGATGAATTATTTAATACTCATACAAGGAGGATCATTTTGTAATTCGCTGCTAATAAAATGCAAGTTTGAACGGCGTTATTGTAAGAAGTATATTTTGATTAGGGTGCATCAAAGATCGTAAGGCCAGGGTGTTTACTAACGAGGCTGGATAAGATTTTGTTCACAGCGTTAGGGAAACTCCGTAACAGTAAATCGGTGTCTGGTAGATAGTTTATTTGTACGCGAAATTTCACGTTGGACGCCGTCGATCCCTGGAAGGATTTCGATGGCGTCGAAATCGATGGCGGAAGTGACCCGATTAACAGTGAAATACAAGAAAATGCGGCCAACCCCGAGCCATGGTACCGGGCCAGCCAATCGGATGAACGAATACGGGTGCCGCGTGTCGGAAATAGATTTCGCTCAAACCAAAGGTTGATCCGCCGACGCCACTTTGTCCATCTATGTCTAACGTTCGATTTATCCCGATCGAAAAGAATTAATCGCTGTCCGAACGTTAAAAATTGCAAAGTCCTCCTATAAAAAACCTTCCTCGAATATTTGCATTCGACTACCATGCTTGAATGCATCATAGAACTACATTAAAAGAAACGTTTCATTTAGTGATATTTAAACTGCAAAGAATTGTTGTAATGTTCATAGTTTTGTGATAATTATAATTAGCAATGACTTTATTTAAAACCATATGATTCACAAGTTTTTTATCGTCGATAAGTTACCATCTGCCCCCTAAAAAGATTTTGGCAGTGTTTGTCGGGTCTGAAACTTGATATTCTCACAAGTTACTTGCCACCCTCAGCTAAGGTGGCAGCACAAACGGAAAAAACGATTCGTTTAAATTTGTTAACATTATTTGAGAAGTTAGCATAACGGCCAGTCAATCGCAATGTATAAAACAGTGTTTTTTAGTCGAACAGTATGTGTTAAAAGTAATTATTGTTATATTTTGTGCGGGTACTTTTGTTGCTTGTACTTATTACTAACCGGAGCGCACAATTATTTGTTTTAGAGTAATAATGTAACGTGGGATGAACTAAGATGGCATTCAGTACTTCGATCACAGCAAAAAGGAAAAAAGGTAACGAATAACTAATCCCAATACATTATCTTCCAAAAAATTGAAGTTTTCAACATAATTCGTAGAAAAATATGGGGAGAAAGTAAGCTTTCATTGACGTTATTAACTTGCCTGCTTACAGAAGTTACGGAGTTAACCCGAGTGATCAGGCGGGAAGGTGTTGCGGTTCAAAGGATATCCGCCGGGGAATCATCGGGAAAAGTAAGTGCTATCATTTGATAAACGATTGTATAATTAACAATACATAATGCTGTTCTTTGAACGTAAAATAATCGCGCTCTTAGCCTGCTACTTTGCGATTGCACTTGAAACTATCTCTACTGTAAAGAAGAGTACTTCTCGTGTAAATGAAATCTTTGTGCATGAAATATTTTCGAGTAATTGGTTGTACGGCAACTAACAAGACGTATATGCCTCCCCGCTAAATACGTTACGTCACAATAGCACTATCTAAATTAAACTAAAACCAAGGCGCACCACGAAGGTGGATAGAATATCTGGTTCGATGCCAGAGCCTGAAGACAACCAAGAACTCATCGCCATTCCAACTACTCCCGCAATGTACAGACACGTCTCTCATTCTTCCCGATGCTCTTTCATCCCTCTTTCTCTTTCTCTTTCTCTTTCTCTTTCTCTTCCTCTCTCTCTCCCCTGCTCTCCATCTCTCTTCATCTCTATTGGACTGTAGATAGATGTGTAATCCTTCCCTTCATCGTTCTCGGGCAAATTTTTCATCTCTCATTTCCTCCTTTGTCTCATCCGACATGATTTATGCGGATAGGCATTCTGTCGGTATTTTACGCTTCCTGGACTAACGTTGCGTTACGATTTGGCTGATACCGTGGATGCCATTTCGTTTCGAAATGTCGCGTTTCTACCCTTAATTAAGCTTTAATTAATTACGACGTGTCTGTAACTCTTTGCTATAGTAGAGGTAAATGGGCCGAGCCTTTGATCCTGAACTATCGTCTCTAAGCCATATCCTCAGGAATACCTAGATAACAAAGTTCATTAGTTTCCTTTGAGCATCAATTATCAACGTATAATTGGTAGACATTAATTCAACATATTGTTTTTGGTTCCCAATTTAAGTCGCTTCTATTACTATTACCATCTTGAAGACGTAACAATTTAATTATAGGATGGGGCAAGGCTTCCTGGGTCACTCAAGAATTTTCTATGTATAAAAGTTCAATTTCCACAATTATGGCCCTAAATGGCCCAAATCGATGGTGGGTGATGTATAATCATATTCTAGGACGATTTTGGGTCGAAAGAAGCGGTTAAAAAATTTTTATTGGTGAAAAATGGGTCGATCCAAAATCGCAAAAATGTGAAGGGGTATACCTTCAAAAATTGTCAAAAATTAAAAGTCGTCAAAATCAATTCTAAACGACCCAAATCGATGGTATATGATGTACAAACATATTCTAGGACGATTTATGGTCGGAAGAAGCGGTTAAAAAATTTTTATTGGTCAAAAATGGGTCGAACCCAAGTCGAAAAAATGTAAAGGGGTACACCTTCAAAAATTGTCAAAAATTAAAAGTCGCCAAAATCGCTTCTAGATCACCCAAATCGATGGTAAACGATGTATAAACATATTCTAGGACGATTTCTGGTCGAAAGAAGCGGTTAAAAAATTTTTATTGGTCAAAAATGGGTCGAACCCAAGTCGAAAAAATGTAAAGGGGTATACCTTCAAAAATTGTAAAAAATTAAAAGTCGTCAAAATCAATTCTAAACGACCCAAATCGATGGTATATGATGTACAAACATATTCTAGGACGATTTTGGGTCGAAAGAAGCGGTTAAAAAATTTTTATTGGTGAAAAATGGGTCGATCCAAAATCGCAAAAATGTGAAGGGGTATACCTTCAAAAATTGCCAAAAATTAAAAGTCGCCAAAATCACTTCTACATGACCCAAATCGATGGTGGGTGATGTATAAACATATTCTAGGACGATTTATGGTCGAAAGAAGCGGTTAAAAAATGTTTATTGGTCAAAAATGGGTCGAACCCAAGTCGAAAAAATGTAAAGGGGTATACCTTCAAAAATTGTCAAAAATGAAAAGTCGCCAAAATCACTTCTAAACGACCCAAATCGATGGTGGGTGGCGTATAAACATATTCTAGGACGATTTCTGGTCGAAAGATGCGGTTAAAAAATTTGTATTGGTCAAAAATGGGTCGAACCCAAGTCGAAAAAATGTAAAGGGGTACACCTTCAAAAATGCTCAAAAAATGAAAGTCGCCAAAATCGGTTCTAGATGACCCAAATCGATGGTAAACGATGTATAAACATATTCTAGGACGATTTCTGGTCGAAAGAAGCGGTTAAAAAAATTTTATTGGTCAAAAATGGGTCGAACCCAAGTCGAAAAAATGTAAAGGGGTATACCTTCAAAAATTGTCAAAAATTAAAAGTCGCCAAAATCACTTCTAAACGACCCAAATCGATCGTGGGTGGCGTATAAACATATTCTAGGACGATTTCTGGTCGAAAGATGCGGTTAAAAAATTTTTATTGGTCAAAAATGGGTCGAACCCAAGTCGAAAAAATGTAAAGGGGTACACCTTCAAAAATTCTCAAAAAATGAAAGTCGCCAAAAACAATTCTAAATGGCCTAAATCGATGGTAGATGATGTATAAACATATTCTAGGACGATTTCTGATCGAAAGAAGCGGTTAAAAAATTTTTATTGGTCAAAAATGGGTCGACCCAGATTCGCAAAAATGTGAAGGGGTATACCTTCAAAAATTCTCAAAAAATGAAAGTCGGCAAAATCGGTTCTAGATGACCCAAACCGATGGTAAACGATGTATAAACATATTCTAGGACGATTTCTGGTCGAAAGAAGCGGTTAAAAAATTTGTATTGGTCAAAAACGGGTCGAACCCAAGTCGAAAAAATGTGAAGGGGTATACCTTCAAAAATTGTAAAAATGTCAAAGTCGCTAAATCTGCTCCTGAATAGTCTAAATCGGTGGTAGATGATATATAAACATATTCTAGGACGATTTTGAGTCGGAAGAAGCGGTTTAAAAATTCGGCTTTGCCTTCATTCGTGAAATTTTGGCAGGGTGTCAAAATCGTAAGAACTTGCCAATAATCGGTCGTCACTTACTACAACATGCAGTAAGGAGAAAATCTTGCTACTCATCAATAACTAAAACGTGATGACAGACGAGATTCAAATGTAAAATTGTTCTCCACTTGTATCATTTAGAAATCCATCTGCTTTCAATTTACTTGCACCCTGCTATAATAACATTGACTTGTATTTGGTTATTGGATCCAATTTTCGAAAAGGTGATTCAAATTCTGCTACATCAACTTGCAATAACTTCTTCACGTCTAATACAAATCAGATCTAATATTAGTACCTTGTTCCTCTATTATAAATCATACAATCGAAGAATTGAAATTATGGTCAAATCACTAGTTAGCATACATTTTTAAATTACACAATCATCAATCAGTCTGACATAACATCCTTGTGTTTGCGCATATGCACCACGTACTTTACCGAGAAGTACTTTGCATGGTCCTTTTGGATCCAATAATAGAGCATAAAACGATTACGTGTCAAGGTGATCTGGTTTATTTCAATCCCAAAATTTAATTGCTTGGAACATTTAAATCTTTTACGCGATGAAAATATATAACTCCTATGTATTTCCAAAAGTAATTTTCTTCTCTGCCACCACATAATATTTTTTAAATATACATGTGATACGACATGATAATGATACAAAGGAAAAAGGTTTCATAAAATTTGTATCCAAATCAAAATTATCAATCATGATACTGAACATCTTAATGTCATTGAGAATATGATTTATTTAACGTAATACCTATAATATATTCTTGCGAAACAAAGCAAGTGAATTAATAAACCATACCGCGTTATGTTTTTTAATAATAGATTCAATTGAACGAACATACTTGAATTAATTATATCGGTCGATCGAGATATAGGGAATAATAGGGTTTCAAGGTAACTCGGTGTATTTTAATCTCGCAATCAAATTACTTAATCGAGTCAGCTGTTCGCGTGGGTGGACCGGGTTAACTGATTTATCGCGATCGTTTTTGCGCGCGGAATCATAGACGAATGATTTACACGTCTGCCGTGGATATCATCAGATCAACTTATTTCCGTAAATCGTAACCTTCTATAATTTCGCGACCATTAACGATTTAGACTTCGTGAGAACGAGTCGAATAAGGTGAATCACGGGTTGACAACACACGTTAAAATCTGTTCGCAAGGAATTGCAGAGGTTGGCAGGACGTCAAACTCGTAGATTACGGGAGCGCCTCGGAGTGCCAATCAGTTCCTACCTCCTCCAGAAACTTTAAATATCTACTTTATTTCAATAAATAACTCTCATCTCAGCATACTTTGCATATCTAATTTTATAATCCAGTTTAAATGCAATTTACATTTCTAGAGTAGACATGTCTACCGTTCTAATGCCGTTCTATTGTTTTAATTCACACCTGACATTTATTTATATAAATAGTAATTAAGTTTCAATGAAGAATCAAGAAATGTAGAAACTAATAATTTTTATATAAAACGGTACATATTTAATTGAGTCTGCAAGTTAATAAATTAATATCACGATGCAATAATTCAATAATAACTTCTGGCAACAAGCATACTTTCCAATGTCACTCACAGTTAACATCCAAATTTCGTTCCATGCTAATAAATCATAACGACGTAACTGCTAATATGCAACCGCTCGAGTATTTCTTAATAAATCAATTGATAATAAATCAATATGAATTTGGAATAGCCAAGTAATTTCTGTTAGTCGTTAAGTGGGCTATTATAATAAATTAAACGGAACGGTCGCGAGACAAAAGACTTCTTTACGATCGAATATGACGTTCAAATTGTGCGCACTGGTTTGCAGCCATTGAAAAAGACACGTCGGGCAATTTTGCTTTGTAATTGCCGAGCTGGCACGAACCGGTTTTAAACAGCGCACGTTCACTTCGTTTTTCACCGTAAACTTTATTGTTTAACTCTTACCGTGATTGCCAACAATGCGTCGCTCATAATTCTCCAACAGATTTACCAGCTCGGGTTAACCGAAATGTTGCCATTTAGTGTCCAACATTGTCGTACGAGTACCGCGTGATTTTTATTGTGTTGAAAAAATGGCTCTGATTTAACACGTGGAGAAAGTTTTATGAACCAGAACTTCTTTTAATTTCGCACGAACGTACAGTATTTTAAAGTAACATATAGTATACTTGCTTTACTGGCCCACTTTGTGATGTTTATGATAATAAAATTACTGAAATTCTGCTCGGTTGCCACTTGGGTTGTAAAATGCAAACAAGTGCTTTGTTTAACATTTCGAGAGTATAAATAGAGATAATTGCACACGTTTAGTTTGAATCTTCCAAAATAACTTCTGAAAAAGAGTTACAAAAACAATGTTGCTCAACAGGTGGAAAATTCTTCTCGCCATTTCATCGTTCGTAAATTTCAATTTAGTAAATTACCATTATTCCAGTAATATTAATAAAAGATTTCTATTATTCTTCCATGTATATTATAATAGTATACTTCTTTAATATTCATATTAAACACGTAGATCCAATAATTATGTCGCATAAATGTTTTCTTCGTTCCAAAGCAATGTCTGACCATTTGGCTGTATTCACTGAACTTCTATACCACTCCATTTTCAAAGTAGTGTCTTCTAGACTTGTAATATTTACGCTCACACTTATATCGTTCATTCTTTACTCGGATGAACATGTCACACCAAAAGAATGCGAGGTGGCAATCATTTCTGACAAGCTATGACCGAAAAACAGAAACAGGTGCCTTATTTATCTTTATACGTGTTTGGCGCATGTTTCAGCCAAATTTATCACGTGCTATATCACTTATGCCGCTCGATCTGCATATAAATAAATAAACCAACCTGTCTGCCTCATTAGTTATACTCGAATTATTGATTTCAATCCACAGTGGCGCCTAAATTATTCTTCGCTACAATTGGTTACTTTTAATTATGGTCTATTCAATAAATTATAACTGTAGACTTTATTTGGATTTGTTTCGCTATCACGGCACACTACATTTTCTACGAAAGTATTTCATGCAATACCACAAACAACGATTCATATATTAATTATTGTTTGCTGTATCAGATTTAATATATCGTTGGCGCTTCCCGTTTCCCCAAATAGTCTTCATATTATCTTCCACAACTTCGATAGATCATTCTCAACGTAACGTGTTCCACGAAACCGTTATTTATGTACTACAATATTTCGTATCTACCCCATCTATCTTCGATTTATTACCATATCAGACTCAAGTTATAAATTTGTAAAACACATTTTTGTTGACTCATATCCTCGGTTTTAGTACTATGACGTAATTACATGTAAATATAATAAGTTATACGCAAACTAGGCTTAGTTTCCGTCTAGTAGTATCTACTTTGATAGAGTTAGTATTCTTTTCTGGTTGTTCGATGAATCATTCTGTATCTATTCCCTGATAAGTTCGCTCTAAATTTCTGTAATATTATATGTGATATCATGTATTACTGGAAAAGCGGCCTTGCCTCTACGGTTCGCCAAATTTATATCAGATAATGACGCAACGGTCCTAAAGAAAGAAATTGGGCCTGTCGTGGGCGTCTGTGGCAACAAATGGAATGCTCGAAATAACCGACATCAACATTGCCCTTATTCCCAGTTGTTTATAAAATAATTGATCGGTACACATTCTCCGGACTAACTAATATTTATCAAAGAATATTTACGGACGAACAACACACTTACGCTTTTGTAGTCTCGTATTTTCGTACAAAGGCAAAGATAAATTTTCACCATAATTTGCTATCTAAATTAATTATAATATTCTACTTAGATAAACAGCCACTGCTTACAGAAAACTCTTCCAACAACGTTAAAAACTGTGTTGTATTTAAAATATGTTTTAAACGAGCATGGTACTATAAATAATAAGTAGGACTTGGTAGCTTTAAGTTCATAAGTGAAATACTTAAAAAACCGTGAATATTACGGAATGCTCTGTTTGCGTTGATTTATTTTTACAAAGAGTATGTACCACCATAAATCATCTTCCTAATGATGCACCCATACGACGTAAACATTTATTTAAAACACTTTTGCCAGAAAAAAGATAGTAGCGAAGTACTCAAGCGTATCCTTCGACTTATATCCGTGCACCATTTCTGTGTGAGTAATGCAGCCTGGCACTGAAGTTTAACGGAAGATTATGACAAAAGAATGTAATAATTGTGCACCATCATTGATCGTTTTAGGCTATTTTTTGTCAACATGTTACGATCTATGAGCCCACAAATCTCTTAATTAGATGTACAAATTTTATCCTATTATTTTTACGAACTCAAATCACGTTGCAGAAATTGTTTCTCCGAGAACCTCTTCATAAACTTGTAATGCAAGTAAACACTTTATCATCAAGTATGACTAAGAATCAGTTCGATATTTTGTTCAATTTACTTGATTAACTGGTATTCACCGTTACCAATTATTTAATCAAGGTTTCTAATATCCTTCTTTAATATTGTGATATCGAGTGATTGCAAGTTTTAGTTAGGGAATTCCCCGAATGACGCGATATCGGGTCGCCAGAATCAGGATTTAATTTCGATTGGTCCATTAGCATAGGACACGTTGGGATCTGGGTCCGTGTACTCGGTTCTAAAGATGTATTGGAGAAGTGTAAGAAGGGTAGCTATTTCTGGTCCTGGGGAGCCGAGAGACTCGTCGCGCAAACGGCTCTTAGCCACTTCATACATCGAGTAGTCTGGCGTTCGCCGCGTATCGTAATACACTTTTCGGGAAGCACATACCAGAAAACCCGGGACCGATCTAACCCCGTGATATCTCGCGAGATTTATCACTCGACATCCCACGAATTACTGGTAGAAACAATCATTGAATCAAGCTCGTGCAACGCGCACAAAATTCATAGCAACGAAGCCTGGAATCGAGTAACGAAATCCGTCTTATTCCACACGAAAACTGAATAACATTACGCGGTCGATGTAACGAGAATGGAGAAGGAAGAAAGGATTGAAGTGTAATTTTTAACGAAGTCTAACGAACAAAATCGATTAAATAAGTAATTGCTGGGTCCAGAAACTTTGATCTCAAATAATATATTTTCTCGGATAAAACCATTCCGGGATTGTAATATGACTGTGGAGAACCTAGATGATAAAGGATTGGATGATTAATTTGGATCGTTAATGATATGAAGTATCGAAGGTGTGTTTTGGAGTGCACGTTTTGCTAGTTTTTCGGGTGATCGAACGTCTAGCGTGGATTTCCAAAATTTATCGTCGCGTGGAAGCCTCCTCGAGGTAGCCATCTGACAACCAATATAGAGTGCAGTGCACCGGCGTGAAAATAGATGGATATGGGTGGTGGTTCACGAAGATCAGCGAAAGTGACGAGGTGGCAATGTATGCCACGTTAAATTATTCCGGGAGATAAATCAGATATTGTATCGCGGCATTCATAAATCCACGTAATTGAATTGGCAACGTATCAGTGATGGTAATCAACGTACTTGGATCTCGTACCATCTCGATGACATATAAACCAACATAAATAAAAGTCGATCGAAATCCTCGAGCATAACAAATCATAAAATGAAATAATTCGAGGAGCAAGAAATATAGTGCATTTGAAGACCACGTAAAAGTCACGAGCGGTTTACATGCCAATCCACGAAGACCCAAATTTAGACATGGTTGAAAGCATCCAGAAAATCATTGCCGTTTCTGCCAAAATTATCCTCGAGCTACGAACGAGCAAGGTCTCTCTACGTAGCTCTTAATCCAAAAGAAACCCACGAAAACAATTGTCACGATTTCATAGTTTGACAATACAAGAAGCAACGTGTCAAACTAACTGTCTGTCGTTGATTTGTCCCACGTACCGTTGCCAATCACGATAGCAAAACGACAGTAGAAAAGCCAAGAATTCAGTGGTGTCGGAGAAGCAGTGGTCCACGAGGGGGTTGGTTTCTACGAAGAGGTTTTTGGTGGTAGAAAAAAGGAGGGTCTTTTCTCTGACGAGGAAATCACCGAATTGGCCGAGTACCAACCACGGTACGAAGAGGAGCTTCCACGGAATCCTCACAGGCATCCCGTACGTAAAAATAAACCGTATCTCGACGACTAGCTGGTGGCGGGTTCGACGAAAATTTTTAACGAGCACACGATGAAAAAGACGTGGAAAAGCCAAGAAGAGAAATTACGATAAAAATAAGCACCGAATCTTACTGTCAACGTGCGCCAACGTACACCACGAGATACTTCTTTACGATCCGTTCCGGTTTCTATGACGGTCGCGGATCAACAATAAATTGCGATTATTATCGTCATCGCGATACAATCGAACCTCGCGAACCTCTATGCCTCGCTTATAAATAAGATAATCCGTTTTAGAAGAGTGGGTGAAAGAAATGTGGAATGAGTGGGTGTTAAGACCTATTTTAAAGTCCAATGTTTGAACGGACAGTTTTTTTAAGTAAACGCGAGAGTATCCAAAGAAAGCATTGGAAATAGAAATAAAAAGACTGTCGTGGTTCGTGTGTAAATAGACATTTGAAGTGTACGTGTTTTTCATTATCGCGGATGGATGGAAGATAATTATATTCGAGTACGGACTACTGAATGATTGGGTGTTGTTAAAATGTTTCAAGTATTGATGTTCAGAAACCATATTGCACATTCATGAAAAACCACGAACATTTCCTGTCTGACAAGAAGCAAATTAATCACCATTCGTATCTAAAACGAAGAATGATGGCGTATAGAGTGGAACAATATGATGTAATTCACACGTCAACACTAGAAGCGTTAGACGACAGCAACGTGAACGCCAAGAGGAAGCCACGATTGAATGATCGAAAACAAGAGTTCGCAGTTCGTATCTCCGAAGTGCCAAGATTCTAGCAACTACTGTTCCCTTGTATCACCACTACAAATATCCCATTGACAATAACGCTAAGAGCAACGTCTATCTTAAAAAAGACACACAGGCAGTATGTTTCCTATCAATATATCACTTGGACGTCTCTAAAACACGCGCGATTTCCCGGAGTCATTGTCCTGACACTGAAAGAATTTGTTTAGAATTCAAACTATTTGATAGAATACTGAGAATTCCAAAGAAGAGTTTGTTTTATCTCGAATATTAAGTTCCCAAGAATACGAACGAGGAGAGGTTAAATTTAAACGAAGATCAAAGAGAACGAACTTGGAATAGAGTTCATGAAATAGTAGATTAAGAAGAGGAGAATAAGGCGGTAGAAAGGATGTCATTTTGCAGAATCACGGGGAGGAGTCGGGGCCTCCCCAAACCGAATTATTTTCCTTTATTGCCGCCAATTAGTCCGGCGGATGCCAAGCGTTTTTGTCGAATTACTGGGAAATCCTATGGTTTACCTACGCACCATTACATTCCGGTACTTCTGGGCGTACATAGTCATGATAAGACGAAATGCAAGATAACAAATGCATCGGGATTAGGGCCCCATCATTTCACGGCTGGCCTTGTCCT
This sequence comes from Nysson spinosus, assembly GCA_910591585.2. Lineage (NCBI taxonomy): Eukaryota > Metazoa > Arthropoda > Insecta > Hymenoptera > Crabronidae > Nysson > Nysson spinosus. The sequence continues at coordinate 3,413,758 of OU342837.1, read as the reverse complement.
AGGTGAAAAGAAGAAACACGTTGTTCTCAAAGACTATCGATATGTCTTTCCGATACTCGAAGGTGAAGGTGAACAACAGAGAGCTTTAAGAGACTTGCTAAATACGAAGCAAACTTCACCGGAAGAAGAAGAGACGAAGTTCGTGTACACCGTTGGAGAACGAAGATGCAGTCTCGTGTTTCCTTCGAGACTGGAAGCCGCGGTTAGAGACGGTGATGTGAAGGATGTGATGCTCTCCAGAGACTGCGACACTGTGCTCTTTCGATTGAAGCAAGGCAAGAATGTATCGGTGGACTTCAAAAATTTAGACGATTTTGAAAATCTCTACGATGGTCTTGGTCCGCGCGAAGATGTGCTAAAGGAACGCGAGAAACTTGAGGCTGAAGCTAGAAAGAGAAAGAGGAAAAAACAAGCTGGACTCAGCTATGCGAAGAAGATATTTGAGGAGAAAGAAAGGGCTGCGGAAGAGGAGGAACTCAGAAGGACGAAGCAACTGAATTTGAGAAGTATAAGGGAAGAAGTGAAAGAGGAAAAAATGGAAACTTGGAGACACGTTGATTTAGAACGTGCTAGGATAAGAGCATGCGAACTAATCACGAATTTTTCGAAAGACGTTATAAGTTCACTACCCGAGACTCTGGACTGGAATAGTTTCCAGAATGATGCAGCAAAATCCACTGCATTTCCAGTGGTGGACAAATTACCAATGCCACTTAAAGTGGAACCACAAATCGTAGAACAGAATACTGCGTCTTCGTGCACCACTCCTATTTCCGAAAATACTGGTAGCTTTGAAACTATACCTATGGTGAAACCATTAACGCCATTAAACGCAGAACCTGATCCCGTTCTTCAGTCCGCGTTGCAAAATATTCCTGCACGTGATCTTAAGCACACTTCGAACGTAAACGTGAAGTTTCTGCAAGCCGGTGAAGAGGCTTTGGAAACATTACCTAGAGTAGAAGAAATCCCTGAGTTAGTAAAGAATATTGGCACAGGCGAAAAGACAACCATGCACAAAGTCAAAGGACTGAAATTAAACATTAAATCTGCACAGAGATTTATCGCTGGGCAGTCAGTGCAGACACCAACTGGACCTATTTTTGTACCTGGTCAGACTTTGCAGACGCCTCAGGGTCCCACATTTGTCCCTGGCTTTACCGTCCATACTCCTGATGGTCCAATTCTTGTTCCGGGTCAAATATTAAGTGCGAAAGGTGATGGAAACGTACAAACCCCAGTGTTTGTTGCTGGGCAGACACTGTCAACTGAACAAGGAGTTCGATTCCTGCAAGGCCAGACGTTTCACACTAACGAAGAAGCAAGATTTGTGCAAGGTCAAACCGTGTTGACCGAGGAAGGGCCTAGATTCGTAGCTGGACAAGTAACTAACGATGGAACTTTTGTTTCTGGTCAAACAATCGTCACACCCGATGGAACTCGATTTATGCCTGGTCAAACAATTACGGATCATCGTGGAGAACAAATATTCATACCCGGACAAAATGTACAAGATGGAGACAAATGGGAATTCGTTCCAGGGCAGTGCATCGAATCGCCCACTGGAGAACCTAAATTTGTTCCCGGTCAAACAATATTAACTACTCAAGGAGCACAGTTTGTAGCTGGACAATATGTAACTTCAAAAAATGGAGAAAGTTTCTTTATGCCTGGAATTAGTAAGGACACGGAAGATGGCGTAGAATTTGTCCCAGGAATGACTTTGGATACCCCGAAGGGTCAAAAATTCGTCGAGGGACAAGTATTGAAAACCCCCGAAGGAGAGAAATTTTATCCTGGACGTACCAAAATTACGTCGGATGGCTTTGAGTTTGCAATGGCTGGCAAATTCGATGAAGTAGTATTTTTAGACGCTGGACCTGTCGGGATAGCAATTAATCCAAAAACAGCTAATATCTCTACGATTCAGCAACGGGAAATCTTTGGACATATGATACAGACAGAGAGAGGAGTCGAATTTTATCCGGAAAGTGTTAAAAAGTTACCGGAAGGAAAAAGAATTGTGCCTGGACAATTGGTACGCGGAGGAAACGATGGTCCAAGATTTGTACCAGGTGTGATGACCGAAGATGGTTTTCTACCTGGCCAGATAGTAATGACTGAGAAGGGTGAACAATTTGTTCCTGGTCAAGTAATCGACACGGCTGGCGGACCAAAATTTGTTCCTGGTCAAATGGTGGAAACAAGAACTGGTACAAAGTTCGTGCCAGGACAAACAGTGGACACAGCAGACGGGCCACGTTTTGTTCCCGGGCAAATTGTGGAGACAAAAGTTGGCCCCACTTTTATACCTGGTCAAGTAATATCCACAGAAGACGAGGGCTCACGATTCGTTCCTGGTCAAGTTGTTGACACACCGGATGGTCCAAGATTCGTACCAGGACGAGTAGTAGAGTCGGGTGAATTGGGAGTAACATTCGTGCCTGGACAAATAGTACAAACAGAAGAAGGCCCACGATTTGTGGCTCCAGATTTAACCGACACTCCGGAGGGCGAAGTAGAATTTTCGGTTCAAGGATTCGAAGTCACACCCGAAGAATTACGACTTCTAAGACCGCAACACCTGCACTATAATCCTCATGTTCAGCACCACGGAGAAAGCAGTATAGATGCCAGAATGCTTCGTCAATTATCGGAAGCAGGATTATCAGTAGGCAGGAAAGTTACTACAGATTTACCCGCAGTTGATGTTGACATTGATCCAAAAGCAGTTGCGTTAGAACAATCTTTGGAAATGGCAGAGAAGCTTGGATTACATGGTAACGCAGCCGTGAAAATGGCACAAATAGTATCAACAGTTGCTCTCTTGGCGAAAAATATCAGCGTTCAACAAGAGCATCAACAACTGGATGGAAGTTATATAAACTCAAAGATATTAATGAACGGTAGTAGAGAAGGTAACGAAGAAAGGGATTATACGAATGGTGAGAACGAAGAATGGCTAAGAGATGCAATAAAATGTGCTATGACCACCGCAGTTCTAACGATAAATGGTCAAACATCATCAGACAGTAACGATAACAATAATGACTCCAAACAAGATTACGTTTATTCATCGATATGTGAGGCATTCAATGTCCTTCTACGACAAAAAGATACGTGCATAGAGCAATCAATAGACGAGATTCTTCAAATACTTTTAATACCCCAGAATCGAAGTGCTCTGTGCCAAAGTGCAATGTTAGAATTATTGGACACCAGTGATAGTAAAATCGACATCTTAAAGTCCACTCTGTTCAGCAAGACTTTACACGAGGACATAGTTCTGGATAGATTATCAATGATACTCGAAGAAGAAAGTGGTACCGATTTAATTGGCTCTGCATTCAGAACCGTCTCGAAGAACAATCCAGATCTACTTTCACGAGTTCTTCGGAAAGTATCCGAAGAAGTATCTGGCGTGGTCACTGAGAAAGAAGCAGTGGAAACAGTGTACAAAGCGATAATAGAAGCGGTCAGAGAATCGAGTGAACTTCGGGTTAAAGAATTATTAAACGACGAAGGAGGTAACGTAAGAGAAATGCTTCTCCAAGCGGTTGGATTAGCGAGGGCTTTAGGTATGTCTTCCACCGCGAACAGTCTCTTAGCAGTAATCAGTGACGAACAATCAACTCAAGCTCTAGCCAGTGACAGAGTGACTTTGGATGTTTTAAAACGATTAACTATAATGAGAAAATTAGCCGAGGAAAGACCACCATTTATGACTGCACTGAGACAACTCTGCAGTGACCCTGAATTGGCAAGAACGGATCCACGTCTGCGAACTCTCGTTCGTGAGAGTGCTGCGTTAATGATAGTACCTGAAGAAGCTCCACTTCAATCCTCCGGGGATGTTCCAACATCTTTATTGCATTCTGATAACAGCCTCGCCATGGAAGAGTTCCTTTTACGAAGGAATCACAAGCCGTCTGGAATATTCATGATCTTGAAACAAGGTCTGCAAGCTGTGGTTCCAAGAGAAGCTTCAAGATCGGTTCTCACTGGTCAGGTTGCTTACACGGTTCTCGATGAAGACGGCATACATCACTTCGAACCTCTCCATGTTTTCTCAGCGTTGAGACTTAGCCGTCCAACCGCTCACCGTTTCTCGATGTATTGTTGTCCGGTTGCCAAAGAGGAGGACGTCGATATCGAAATAATGTCCTCGATTACCGGGACTACTTCGATCGCGAGTAGCCTCGATGGATCCGCGAATGGAAATAATCAGAAACAAGAGTGCAACGGGATTAATTTGTCAAGATCCGATCGGTCTTGCCGATATTCTGCTAGCAGAGAGAACACGCCGAGTTTCCGGAGACTCAGCAGCTTTCAGCAAGACAGTATTTGCGAAAGGGTAAAGTAAATCGAGAGATAATTGGAACTCGTTCAAAACAATTTTCATATGTATCATCTCAAGTTGCTTAATATATATTTTTCACTCAAATTAAATGTTATATCAGTATACTAAAAGAAATATTTTTATCGCGGCCAAAATAACAACAGAAATACGTGTGCATTTCTATGTACTCAATATACTTTTGCAGGAACTATCACGAATAATATTCGGAAATAAAAATAATATTATCGCTGTTGACTTTTGGGGAAAGATGTGCCAGAATCTGATAATAAATAAGCAGTGACCTCGAGTTTAAATGTCTTTATTTCTGTTACAGAAGCCCTTGGACAATTACGTCGTGGTAAAGGATTACAAGAGTGAAACCGATGGTTTCTCCGTGAATGTCGGCGACATCGTTGAGGCTCTTGAATATGCCGATCCAGCAAAGTAAGATATAACACCCTGTCATAGATTCACTCGATAGACATTACGAATTAATAATCATTGATATGATTTCACTGGATCGTTGACTTCGTGTGCGTGTTTAAACGCTCGAACGCATTTAACTTCTATTTGAGTTGTGCGCAACGTGTGTCGGACTATAAATAGCTTCTACCACTGTGAGCACATAGAGTACATAACATATGTATATGTAAACGATAACGATGCTGTTCCCTATTTGTCACTTTCCAATGCACATTTGTTGGATCTAACGATGCAAACGCGGAAGCATTGCCTAATCCTGATTAACGGCGAACGTTTTCATTAGTTCTACACTGTCTTACATAGTTACCACCAACAAAGTAGCGAGAAAACGACGGGAACTTTGTCGCTTTGTTCTGGGCTGTTTACTTTTACAATATCCACTGGTTCATTACAGTAGTATTGTACCTGTAATTTCATTAATTACTTAGGAATAACGCGCAGTCTAGCTTAACACTAAAACTACCGAATATATACTCAGTTATACTTACATATTTATTTATGTATAAGTTGTGGCTGGAGCATGTAAGTTAATGAATGCAGACCAGCCATTTTGTTTTTTTTTATAGTTCTAGTCTTAATATAATTACTGGATAGTTATTGCAGAGAATTCAGTATTATAAACTTGACTGACTAAGAAGTCGATATTTGTAATACTAGGAATTATAGAAGTTATCTTATTTCGAGTTTAAATTCGTACTGTAATTAAGTAGGTACTAAATTAAACTTAGAAAATCCAGGAGGAAGTTGAGGAACGTATAAAATTAGGATTTCCGAGGAAAGTGAAGGGATAGTAAACGAATATCAGCGGGACCTGTCGTCAGTTACAAATCGTAGATATTTAACAGATCAGTGGATTTAGCATATAATTAAATTTCGAAGTCTGGCCATCGGTAGTCAGTTAATGTGTCAAACCGTGGAAGATCATCGCCCCGTAAAAGCTTTCCCTTGCTTATTTTCACGGTGATATTTTTACACGGAAAGACGTCTCACTGACGTTTCTCCGGGGTGGAACGTTTATAAAATACGTCGACAGCACTGACGAGTGCCCCGCGAATGGCAAATGGAAAGTTTCGCGATTCCATGGACACGCGAACATTCATCGTAAAACTTTTTACATTCAACGGGACTCGTTGAATTCGGCACATTTGTTTGGTTTATAATTTTATGCTGTCTACGATTGGTCGAGGAAAATATCTATATTAAATGTTTATTTCTGAGCAAAGAAAAGGAACGTGTAAAAATACTAACAAATAGAAGACAGTTAATATGCACGATAATAGACATACTGCATTTAATTCAGGCCTACAAAAATAATAATTAAATAAGTCATAACAGCTTCTTACTAATAAAGTTACTTAAAACATAACTATAATACAATTTGATTACATTACAAATATAGATAATAACAAATTCAATTAAAGATAATTCAAGCCTTAAATTATACTCACTTAATTCTATGAATTATAAAATTGGATAGCTTCTTCTGTCATAATGCCGCAGATATAAAGAAATAACTAATTTCCAACCCCAATAATGTAGAAAATAATATTAAAAAATGTTAATTTCTAATTAGTGAATTTCAAATAATAACCACAACAATATAACATTAACATCGCCAGAAATAATGGATAATCAGCTAGTCGCACAATAACATTTCGCATGAAATCAGCTATAGCGAAAATGGAGAAGAATGCCGACCCAATAGAGCCAGAAAGAGCTCTATTCTGGACGATTGACAATGTTATAGGAAACAGAAGATGGACCCCGATCTAGAAATCGGTGACATCGGCGAAATGTTGGATAACTCTGCTGCCAGACATAAATTATCTATTCGGCCACGTCGAAAGTACGCGGATCCTCGAGCAAGAAGTCTCACCAGGTCGAGTTCTGATAGCAGCCTCCAAAGGTAAAGTATCCACGCCAATCTTGCTTCAAGGAAGCCGTGGAATACTAAAAAACACTAAAAATGGACATCTAATTCGACGATAATTTCGCCGTACGGAGAAGCTGTACTTTTTGCAGCTTTGGAGAACATCGGGAGAATATGTTGACACTCGAACGCTATAAGTAAAGTTGTAAAAATGAGTGTTTTAAAACGTCTCGGTGTAACGTGTTCACGCGAGGTTTATTTAGACGTTAAAAGAGTAAGATGTCGGGAATAATCTGAATAGACGAATAACGAATAACGAAAGTCACTACTGAATGAATTCTGCATTGAACTCGGAAGACTTCGCCAAGGGCACGTCATCGTTGAGTCTCAAGGCTGTATTCGCAGTTGAAATATAGGCCCGACAGGTGCGCCGGCCAACCAATAAATTACTGTTCTTCGACTGCTATTCACTAGATCTTGAGAGGATACTATCGTTTTCTCATTTGTTAATGCACGATGGAGCCAAGTCGAAGAATTGCATCCCTCATATTTACGAGGAATCCTGATGCTTGACAGAATTATTATACGTTTATAACCATTCCTTGTTATAACGAGCGCTATAAAATACATTTTGCGTTTATGATGTGGTTGCGAGCGATGTAACACCGTTATTGATTGATAACAAAGTAAAAACAAACACAAAGTATTGACTTAGAATCAGGGAAGAATATATCCAACAATTCAGTAAAAAGAAGCTTATTAATACTATTAAAATAATACCATGTATGGTATCATAGAGAAATGACTCGATAATTAAATAAGATAACGTAAATATATTGAATTATAATTTAATGAAATATTTCGATCTATAATACATTCGCGACTCCTGCAACTAGAATATTATCGAATAAAACGAATATTTAATGCATCTCGTGATAGAAAATATAATAAACATATCGCGAAAGATGATAAAATACAATTAAAATCAAATCAACCAAGAAACTTGAAAAATTTCAGATTTCGCAGATGTTGAAGTTCTAGAAATATAATGTTTTCACGGGTAACGAAGTTAAAATAGGATACGGAAAAGTCGTAGGAGGTGGTAATGACTGACGTTAACTTCATAGTCAGTCGCATGTTGATTTTATTGAATAGTGAAGATTTTAGTGAGAGGGCATTTACATCGAAGCACGCGACTAAATTTGCGCACGAAATATAGTAACGACAGGTGCCTCAGTCAAACAGTAGACTGCAAATATTATGTTAACTGCGAAGTCAATGAACCCATCATTTTCCAACAGCCGGTAGATTAAAGTGAAATCAACATTTAATGGCTCTGTTAATATTAGATACAACAGACAGACCCTTCTTTCGACAGATCTTAGAGATATTACTTTATCGAATTCCCAATTAATTCACTTAAAAATCTTACCGATTTCTATCATTCTCGGTACATAAATAAATACAATATAATTAATACAATGCGCGATGTAAATTCTTTTAAAAATTAGAAAGACGACGTATTATTCATTATATTATTATTCGTGGCTATAATACCTTTTCATGATGATATCTTTGATAGATACTCTTCAGAGATCTTCCATCTTTAGAACGGATGGACAATAATGATAAAATCGGCCGGCATTGTCACGCAAAGATAATGCGAATTTAGACTTGTTTAATTACAAAATAAATTCTGCGTCGTAGATTTATGATGACGCTAATGAAGATTAAGCATTTATAGATGCCCCGAGCAATAATATCTTAGGGGGTATCTTTGCGTGATTGGCAGTAGTCCAGGATAGGAAACAAAACCGATAATTCATAAATTGTTACTTGAAAATAATTGCCTTTCGACATAACTTCATGATCCGGACTTTAAAACTATTTCCTAATCAATAAAAGTATGATATAAAAATGATAAAGTGTGTTATGTGGTCAGGAATTATCGTTGCAGATGATGCTATTTTGGTATTAAAAGATGCATTTCAAAGCGGAATATGTGTTACATTCTGACATAAAAAATAGATGAAGGTATAATTAATTACCCGCGAAATTTGCTACGGCAAAATATTCCCCTTCTTCGTTATATTACAATGCATAGATAGATCTGCATGCGCGTGGGTGGCCGGAAGTTATATTTGAACATTGTGACTAACGCGACAGGACTTTTGGATCGTCGTTTTTGTCGTTCATTCAACAGAACGCAAAATCTTCTGGCGGCACGTTCAGGCCCAATTGGGCCTGCAATTCTAAACAGCACCGCATTTAATAATACAATATTTTGCTTCCATCAAGTACATAACCAGTGAACGTTTAAGTAATAACAAAATGAATGGGAGAGGAAATAAAATGAGATACTTGTACATTGAATTATGTAATACATTCGTAATTCATAATATTAAAATATGCAACACGATTCTGTGGGAAACAATGCGTCTGATTACTTATTTGTTTATTTATACAGGGTGTACGTTCGTACAGCTGACTCAAGGGAAGGATGGCTGCCTATGTCGATTTTAATGCAAACTGCGCTAAGCGAAGATACCGCGACCGGTCATCATCGTCCGGAAGATTCCCTTTATCGAAGAGAGTAAGAACCATTTTTATTCGATCTCATATATTATGAATAATTATTAATTGAAAATCGATGCAGGGCGGTCGTGAAGGAACTGGTCGAAACCGAGGAAGAATTCGGCAGAGATCTCCAACTAGTAGTGGAACGTTACTTGAAGCCGCTCGACAATCCGGAAGTGCCGCGTGTCGTTCGTGATAACAAAGAAATCATTTTCACGAATCTGAAACAGATTGCCGAATTCCACAACACGTATGTATATTTAACAAATCGAAACAAGAACAACAATCAAAGAAAATTCATCGGCATACTCACAACTGGACATTCATTACATTACATAACTGACAGTATTTATTTATTTCACATTGATACCTACAAAGATCAAGGTATTAATTAAACATAAGATTGCTGAATTATCTACAAAAGAGTAGCACCATTTTTAAAATTGAGACTTAAGAGAAACTTTCATGAATTAAAAAAGGAATTTAATATTAGAACTTTTCATATTACTTTGAAATATCTGAAACTGATTGGGATCAGATGCCAACATGAGTGTCCATTGTTGCTCACAATTACCAGTGATAAACAAATATAAGCCGAGCACGAATAATTGAAATTTATTTATCTATTACAAACAATGCGGTTAAACATTATAAACGACACGGAAAAGAGACACGCGCGCACACTTTACATGCAAACACCCTCATACAGTCACTGTACATTTCTTTTTCTCTAGCAAATCTAAATGTACACGACGTAAGTTCGGATGTAACATTTTGTGTGGTGGTGTTAATATTATATCACTTCATATTTAATAAGTTAACGCTGTGCCGGAATTATTGCTTTTCCGAGCGTCGATTTTGTAGCACTCCCCTTTCAAATTACTTGTAGTTAACGAGCACGCTTTCATTCATCATTACTTCACGTATTTATACATTTTTTGTGTTTTACCGTATTTTTAATTTTTATTTGTTGCTCGAAGATTTATTGAAACCAGATTTCAATTTAATCATATCCTCCTCTCCAGTGTCGTTTAATAATTTCATAACCAGCACCCCCTATAAATAAATCCTTCACGGTCTTCCGTTATTGGTATATAAACTGTAAAATCTCCAATTAGAAAAGTGTGATATCTTTATAATTTTGGTAAATACAAGCTGATGGAAAAATGAGACCGTAAAGGAGAATTTAATATGGCCCCTGTCGTAACTTGTATGCCGTAATAAAAAATTAGGAAGGCTAATTTGCGTTGAGCACATAGGCGTGGAGTGTTTTTGGCATGACAATTAATTCGAGCCTTACTTAGATCGTTCGGCAGGGTGTTGATCGAGGGTGTAAAGTACTATGCGGACCAACCACGTATGCTGGGAAAAACTTTCCTGCGATTGGTAAATATCCTCGGTTATTTTATATAATCATTGCTCAATTAAATATATAAGTACAAAATATCGTTTGATCGATTGACTCGTACTTGAATTAAATTTGTTGGAATAATTTTAATGATTCAACTGGTTTGTTAAAGGAAAGAGACTTTGACAAGCACGTGGCATATTGCAGAGACGAGCCAGCTGCGCAGGAGTTTTTGCAAATGAACGATGCTGTACGAGAATATTTTGAGGTGAGTCAATAAAAAATATCGTAAATATAGGAAGTACATTTGTAATTAAAACTGCATAATTACTTAAAGACTAAATACTTAATTGAGTTGAAAAGATATGACATTAGAACACCCACGTTAACGATAAAAAAGAGATCTATAGATCTCAATAACAAACGCTAGTTCAGCGTCGCGACGCTGCTGTCTTCACGGATACATAACTTCTATCTCATAATGAAAAAGGCTCTCATCTACAGTCGGCACAGTGTTCAAACTAACGAAATTCCCGAATTATTTTACAAATTAGTTTACTATTTCTTTCGTACAATTTCTACACATCACATTAGATCATTCTTGGATTATCACAAAATTCATTTCTTCTAGACATATTAGGATGAGTTAAGATACCTTTAATCCATCGCGTAGGAAGTCATCCACGTTTTCCAATTGTAGTTGTGTTACTTTATTATAAGTATTGTAGGTGAGCGCAGATTTTTATTCGATTATGTTCCTTGTATCATTTTTAACAATGAATCACGTCGATCGTATGGATTGGAGAAAATTTCGCAATTATATAACAGCCGGTGGGAAGCGGCCGGCGTCCGCCCCAGCCCTCGAAATAGCTTGGTTTATTCTTAACGGACAGAACATCTTCCGTCCCTCTTACATACGCGGGATAGTCTCGTGGTGAGACGCGGCTTTCGAAAAGAAAAGGAGGAAAGTACGTGGTTATACGTTAATGACGTAATTCTTGATGTCATCACTAAATGACGATGGAACTGCAATCCGCAATCTTAGCCAAATTTCATCCTGTCAGTCTCGTTACTCGCGGTACTGCCCTTAGTCAATGTTACGTCTTAGATATTCAATGATACTTCATTTATATTGGACTTATTTCAAACTGTATTTTGCAAATTTAAGTAACATTTTATGATAAACGTGACACCCATATTGGCAAGTTTGGATAGTTAAAATTCTGGCCCTTTGAAAACTTCAATAGCGGAAATAATAGTGGAATATATTCGCGTCTTAAATTGTATAACAAACTTGTAATCGCAATATAACATATTCTTCGAATATGTTGTAATACCATGGTGATATTACAAAATACTACTTTCTACATAACTCGAGAATGTGGGCGATGGAAATATAGTATGTGAAATATTTTGTTATTTTAGGTTTTGTTACTCGTATTTTTCTCATGATTCGCGCTGATATTTCTGGAAGTTGACTCAAGACTTTGGATAATTTTCACACACTACACATAGATCTATTTAATGACCCGAAATTAAAATTAGATTGCACACGATCTTACTTTCTAAAACGCATCTGTTGCAATTTCAAACCGTTGCATTAGAACTCACGCGGATCTTCTGAAAATTAAATTCCTATATGTATCTGTTTGAATTATATTTTCTTCGGTGGCGAGTAATTAAAAGTAAAAGTCTCGACCCGAACGATCTTCACATTCTTCTTTCTTGTTCATTCTTCGCGTGTTCTTCGCGTGCTCGATTTACATTTTATGGTTGTTTCTTTCGGCTTTAATTAATTTCAAGTAAATAGGGCTAATCCTGACACTATTGTCGTCAGAAATATATTGATCCAAGAAATATTTGTTATCTTCCCGTAATGGTAGTTAGAAAAACAATGTACATATGATTTATATTCATATTTTAACACCTTTTAGCACAAGATTATATAATTACTGGAATAAGCAATTTACGCGAAACTTTCGATGTTCGAGTGGAAGGAGATCAGGACACGGTGATAATAAACGCAAAGATTCCCGCGATTCGCAGACTATCGGTGTTGTTTTTGTGCGTGGTCAGTCCACGAGTCTGCTAAGTATAGCCGTGGCCGTATTGGTCTCCCAGCGGGTGTTTTTGGTAACCACCGACTGTGGATCCCCCTCGAGAAAGAGAATCGGCAGAAGGGAAGACCAGTGATCTGGTCCAGTCTGTGGCCAGCCACGGTATCCTATTCGAACCAACGATACGAAACAGGAATTTCGGTGTTTACATCCCTTAACTTCCGTTAAGGTCCGTCTTGCCCCTTCCGCTTCAATCATCTCTGCACGTGTGTTAATTGGGTGTAATTTACTCCTCGAAGAACAACATTTGGTTTCTAATCGACTTTGACTCTTTAAGTGATAGTAATTCTGTTGTTGCATATCCTTCAGAATATTGTGTTTTATTTTCCACTGCCATGTACAGTGGACATATGTAATGATATACTTGTTCACAGTTTATATTTCGATATACTTATCTGAGTTATATTGTAACTATAAAACGTTTAATTAATTACTCAAAACAGAAATTGATTTTAACCGATTGAAAAATACCGAGTTTATTGTGACACTAATATTGATTACACAAGAACACTTTTGTCTGATAGAACTTTGCTGTCAGAAGTATCCTCGTTAGTGCATCTTCGTCATCGTCCTTTGACGTCAATCTTAACACAATCTTACTTTTCATCATTGACCAAGTGGTTCTAATGCGTGGAAAATCCAGTCACATCCAAAAATATGCTTGTTCTCGCCAATTCCAATTCTACCGGTGTCGAATTACAGTGACGAATTTTCGGTGTTTCTTGACGCGAAATCTCGGTTGCAAATAATCCGTGATGTATGTGATGGCCGCTGTTGGATGTTTGTAGTTTATTTTCGTTTCTGGAAAACATTCATTATTGTCTTTATGAAAAGCGCAAGAATAATATGTATCCACATAAAAAATGTTGGTGATCGCAGCATTTTATTTCATCACTTGTTCTATGCTTTCTCTACGACCCATAAAAGCATAATTGGATAATATTTTGTTTCGATTAAACTACTTTCATTTTCAACGTTGTATTTATGTTAAAATTAATATTGTTGTGCTGAATTGTTGAAAATGTATTTCTGTATCGGAATTTTGTTGTATATGAAGCTTGTTATCATCGACTGTGTTGATTTGGTGTCTGTCGGTCAGACACGATCGTGAGGCGTGAAATTAAGTAGTCGAGTCTAATATAAGGTAGACATGCACATAATTACTTACAGGGCAGTGTTGCTCATACAGAAAACTTGATTTTAAAAACCCAGATACACATACAATCATCTTTCACATAAATATAATAATAAAATGGTTGTTTTTAATTAACACATAGGAAATAATATTTTTATTTGTAGGAGCTGAGCCAGACTCTCCATGACGACAAAAGCCTATCGGAACATCTGAAGCTTCCGATACAACGCATAAACGACTACCAGCTCCTACTTAAGGTAGTTTTATTATTTAATTATTTTCTAACTGGTTTAAGTACTAATTGCACTAAAATCAATTTTGCACAAATTATAATCAAATTGTTTTTTTGTAAACTGATACTTGGTTAAACATTACCCTGCAGTTTACCTAAACTCAAATTTAAGTAAAGTTATTGCGTTGCTTTAGTTATTTAATATTATCGTTAATACATCGCTTTCTTTAATATTGATTTTATACTTGAAAATTCTGTGGAAGAATTATTGAGTTCAGCTATTTTCTCTTAAGCCAGTGTTGAATTTTCATTTAGTGTTTGCGTGTATAAAGACGAATCGCCATTCGTTCGTCTTCTTAGATAATCCTTTCTAGCAAGTAACTTACACAAAACATGATTCTTTCGTACCGGTAACCGTGTAGTGTAAATGTAGATGCGTTTAATCAGGTACGACAACGTGATATATTTTGACTGCAACTTACACGGTGCACCATTGGATCCGATCCAAAGTGACGTATCAAGTTTTCAAATTGTAAAAGAATATTCGCGCCCGTGTTTGCATAGTTACGCAGTCTGGCAACGTTGATTAAAATTACTTAATTGAATGAATTATTCGTTTCAAAGGCGGTATCCGTCGCGAGTTTTGAATCGTTCATTTAAAACCATATTTTACGAGTCTGAACGTTAGAGATTTTTTGGACACATTTTACATATTTCAGGCAAAGAATTTATCAATCGCGCATAAAGTTATTTCTAATCGAAATTCATATAAAACTTAGATATTTTCGGTTCCTCTTAATCATATTTTATCGAGAAAAATATAGAGATGATCAAGTCCACGAATTTCCGGAAACTGTTAACTTATATACAACAGGCTCTTATATCAATTTATTACCCGTGAAATATATTATTTGTCTTGGATTTATAATTTTTTCTTAGATATACTTAAAAAATATATAGCTCCTAAATCTGAATCCGAAATAAATTTCAAGGGTATTTGACAGAAATATAACATTCCGAGTTTATCTCTTGAAAGCATTCCAGCACTTATGCATAAAGCTCCCGCATAACGAAACGTCAAACTAAGATCACGTTGAAATTTGATATTAATTCAATAGTTCTCATTGCAAAAAACATAATTTTCTTACATTTATTTATTTAATAACTTTCTCATGATATATTTCACCAATTAATATCTGGCAGAACCAGACGATTGAAATGTCTGATCAGTCGCGGCTTCATTCACTTAAAAATAAGCCAGCCGTTAACCCATTTCTTTCGTCACCCTTCAACGAGGCTCTGACTTACGCCATTCTCCTTTCCATGGGTGAAATCATATGTTATACTCAAAATAAATTCAAAATAATCGACCTTGATACAGTTAAATATATTCTCGGAAGATGAATCCACTTCATTATAATATATTAAATAATTATTTGCATACAACTGTCCAAGCACTATGAATTTTTTTCGCTGCACTTTCATTTTTCATATGATTATTTTGAATTCCATTATGTTCATGAACAATTCTTACTTTCGAATTAATGCCTACTATTTAGTTAACAGTATTTTCTACCATTGTTTAATTTCTACCATTTAATAATTGTATTATATGTTGGCCAACTAATGAATCAAATAATCAACCTAATCATAAGGTTTGCTCAGACATTTCGATCTGTAGGAGATATACGTGACCCATATCTCTAGCCGAGTTTTATTCTGTCGACGGAAATAGTACGGCGCTAAAATACTTGTCTGTTCGCCTTGAAATCGTGGTTTGTAAAATTAATTATCTTCGCAAACAGAAACTCATTCTAAACTCGCCTGACAATGCCTTCTCATTACAGCATCCATTAATTAAATCAGAAAATAAAAAATAAATATATACAATACTTGTAAATAAATATTTATCTAGTAACAATATATCTTAACGATCTATTCATCAATTCATCAGGTATTGACATATAACTAACATCTCTCAACGTTAAAAAAAATATATTTTTCTTAGAAAGAATGCCGGTTGGCAAAGTGCTATGTGTTATTTAAATATCTATTTCTCGCATGTAACTTGAGAATATTTTTATGTAATGTAGGCGCAATATTCTGATCTATTCGAGAAGAAATATCTCTGGTGTTGTAAATAAAAAGACGAGAAACAATAGAGTATTTGTTATAAACATTAAATATCTGTAGTAAAAGCAGACATATAGTGACATTCTAATTCATAGATGAGTTGAATTTAATTGTTCGTTTTATCGATATTGTCTTCGCGTACGGATTTTCCTTCACGAAACGTGAAACGCAACGGAAAGGATAACGTGCTAGCAAGATGACCCGTTTTTAGGTTGCTAAATCCGTACGGCGCCCACACATTCAAACACCATCGTGAAACTCTCTGTCGCGGTAATACAACTATATCTCCTGAGACTTTCAAGCTTTGCTTAATGTATATCACACGCGAAATCGTTGGATAAAGGAAGATGGTACCAATAGAATCTATAAAAAACATCACTGACATTCAATGAAGTTCATTGACCGAATGAAATGTAGAAATATTGGACACGTTTCTCCGAGTCCCTACTTCCGCTTCCTCTGAAATATACTTTGTGTACTATTTTTATTATTATCTTTGTCATTAATTCTAATGATCGTTTTAGAATAGTATTAATCGTAGGAATTGTTTTGATGGCTGCAGGAGCTGGTGAAGTATTCGACCCGACTAGGCGAAAACTGCGACGACCTCCAAAAAGCTTTGGAGTTGATGCTAGGAATTCCTCACAGGGCAACGGATAATAAGTTCATAAGTAATATCGAGGGATACAAAGGAAATATACATAAACTTGGCAGATTACTGACACACGTTAGTACAAAATGCGTTCATTTTACAAGGATTAATTTGTCTGCGTAATTCATTAAAACATGTGACTCGTTTATAGGAGTGGTACACTGTAATCGATAAGGACGGTAAAAGCAAAGAGAGGTATCTGTTTCTCTTCAAAGCTCGAATACTCGTCTGCAAAGTCAGACGAATATCGGAGGACAGGTCCGTCTTCGTCCTGAAAGATATTATTCGAGTGAGTATCCTTCGACACCAGCTTCAGACATTATATATTCTTTTTTGAAAGAATGTTTTTACATTATACATAAAGGATCAGTGTTTTAATAGTAGCTTCCAATTGCAGCTTCCTGAAGTAGAAGTAAAGGACCATCCGGAGGACTTACGATCCTTTGAATTACATAATCCTGCGTGCCCCGGTTATCCAATAACTTTGGTAGCACATAAGGATCCCGTAAAAGCTTCCTGGTTACAAGAAATCCGTCAGTACGCTAGTGATGTGGTAGCGCTTGCCGAACACGCTGCAGACGATTTACAGTTAACCGAAGTACCAGAAGAAGAGAAAACTCCGGGAAATCCAGGTTCACAGAAAGTCGAAGGAAATCCAGGACCGCCGAAAGTGCAAGGAAATCCAGGTCCACCAGGAGCAGAAAAAAGGAAGGAAGACGCTGCAGAAGCTTTGGACATTAAGAAAGCTAAGGTTGAACAAGGAAAAGCAGACATGTCTCGAAGATACTCGTCGAGCCGCTACAGCGCGTCTTCCAAACTCGTAGAAGGTAATAACAACTTACTTTCATTGGTGTAAAAGTATCAGAAGTATTAACCAAACTACATAGCACTGTGCTTCAACGACTTTTTCATCAAATGAATGATAAAATACAAGAAACTATAGAATCTAAAGCATCTTGGACTGAGTCGAAAAGAGATTTTCTCATAAATGTTGTTTAGGTGTCGCTTGTCTTAAGCAGCATGAAATAGATGTTGCACCATTCTGAGAAGTTCCGAAATTTGAAAATAAAAAGTATCTTTCTCATTGTAAACTAGCTACTCTGAAATTTGAAAGATATATTAATTTAGGACAATCGTATCAATGTTTGCCATGGATATCAATTTACGTGGAAAACATTGCAGTGATTTTGATCTTCTGGTACTTCTCAAGTCTTCGTAGAGCACTTCTTTGTTATAACGCTTTCTGTCTACTAACCCCTGTAGAATATTCTTCGATGTCTTCGTATATGGAGTCAAGCAATGCAACGAAAACAGAAACTAGTTCAAGTTCCTATCAAACAGCAACGAGTGGTTCCGTAGAAGCCAATGCCAGCACGAGAACAGCGAAACTAGCTTTGGGTTCCAGCGAAACCGGAAAACCCGTATTCGTAAAGACCGTCGAAGGGTGCAACGTCGAACGTAAGTTAGCCCCTCAGGAATCAGTCTTCAACACCATTATCCGTTTCTCCCTTTATATTTTTATATTGATGTTCCTTCTTCGACAATTTTCGACATTTATATATTCATATATTTTTATATAATTATATTATTCCTAGCGTTACCGTATACAATATTATAAGCAAAACTAATTATGTTATGTTATTTTATTATTCTTATTATATCACGATATTAATATACAGCATATATGGTTTTACTATACGTAGTAAATAACAGATAGAATAAATTAGTGGATGGCAATCGTATACATTGATTCTCCTATTTATTAATGGCATAATACGCAGCTGAACATTCAGTTTGCGAACATGAGAGCGTTGATTAGACGAATGAGGGATTCACACACACGCGTGATATAAGATACATTTTTATTGTTCTAGCGACACGAGCAAATAAGGCATTGATTCACGCCATAGGTAAAGTGACACGTGATTTGTCTACTTTCTGATCATCCACTGTATCTACGCACTTTCCTCGCAATATTTCTCGTATCATTGGTATATCGTATCTTCTTCTTGTCTTCACCTTCGTAGTCAGCTCAGTAAAATACGCTTCTACACGTCTGCCCGTCAGACGGTTGGTTGACAATGCTTGATCGCTAATATTAGATATTCATTAAACTTTCTATCATATCGATCTCACACATCACACTTTCCCACATACACGGTACATACTTTTCTTGCTTTTTAATTTTTTCAAACACGTTTCTTCACACACGATACTCTTCACATTTTGAATACTTCGCCGACGCATCGGCTTAACAATTTTTGCTTTTTCAATGTATTCTCTCTGCTATCTATCTCTGTATTTCTTCTGTTTTCTCTACTTCTTCCGTTTTGTACTTTATGTTTCGGATATACGTGAGATTTCATATCTCTGTATGGTTTTTTGCACTCATTTTTATGAGGCCACACAAACACATCTTTTATTTTATACAAGTTTAAGGTAATCGACACGAAACACTGTACACATTCAGTTTGCCTTTCTTCTTCTTTAAGTAATCGTAATATGAGTTGAAGTTATTTTTCCATTAGTTATATACAAATGCTTATTTATTTAAAAATATATAAACGAATGCTTAGATAGTATTAGATTATATATGTATAGTTATTAAACAGGAATTATATGTGATAGGTAATACCTTACCACGTTCTAAAGTATGGCTTAGAAAAACACTGTCTTCCGCTAGAAAAGCTCCTGGCAACTTTGGCAACCCCCTGGGAAAACCCTTAAAATGTGTAAAATAAGACTGCATAACATAACTGCACGACAGGACATATTGGAAGTAAAACATATTCGGTTTATTACACAGAATATGCACACATTTGATTATTCGATGGTACCTTAACTCTTGTAACAATTAATGTAAAGTGATACAGCAGAAACTTGTAGACAACGTTGTGGGTGAAGAATGAATATTTACGGACAACATACATTAATATTAGTGATGTGATACTCTAAATACATCTTTCTTCTGTAGTTCCTTATTTGTTAATTAACTTGGAGTAACATACTTTGCTTAGAAGATGGGAACTCCTGAGGTCATAAACCCAACAAAAGAAATTATACAATATTCTTCAGAATTTTCTGCTGATGTCGAACCACATGTCTTCGCTTCTCTCTAAGAGATGTCTTCTGAATAATATTATTTTATCATCTGTTATTAATATTTTCTACTGTTTTTTAAACAGCCGGGGAGGTTGCCACTTTCGAGTGCACCTTATTAAAGACCGATGCAAATACGAAAGTGCAATGGCTGAAGGACAACAAGCCTCTGGAAGACAAACTTGCGGATCGTGTAACAGCCGCCGCAACTGATAAGACGTTTAAGCTACAGATTCAAAATGCCCTCGAATCGGATTCTGGTATTTACATTGCTCGAGCTATGAACGGTGACGGCCAATCTACTTGCACTGCTCAGCTTGTTGTACAACAATGTGAGTTAATAAACATTGATGAAAATCTATTAACTCAATTCAATGTAAAATATGTATTTGATGAGGGAAATGAATTTTATCAGTGACCCCAGAAGAGAAAAAAGCAAGGGCTGATGCAAACGCTCCCATTTTCTTGGTACGGCTGAAGGATACAGAGTTGTTGGAGAACACTTATCTGCGATTTATGATCAAAGTCAAAGGCGATCCTAATCCAGATATGAAATTGTAAGTTAATTATACTAGAAATATTTTTAGATATCTTTATTATTTCACTGTCATTAATTTAATATTGGAAATAATACATTTTGCATTCAACCATATACACAGAATACAGCACTAAATACATGTTACTAATTATATAATAATGTTATTTTCCCCAAGCTATAAAGAAGACGTGTTGATTACCGCTAATCATCCGCGTGTTAGTATCGTCACCGAGAAAGCGGACAATGGCTTTTACGAATTAGTGATCGCCGATGTACAAAAGCAAGATGCCGGAAAATATTCATGCGTTGCAAAGAATCGTTATGGGGAAGCTTCCTGTGAAGCATCAGTAACCGTCACTGATGAGAAGGCACTCTTCCTACCAGATAGTTTCTTAGAACCTGGCATGGAACCTAAATTCACTTGGTTACGAGATGGTCAACCGTTTGATCCTGAAGAAAGGTTCAAAGTTCTCTTCCAGGATGAAGAAGATACTCTGGCACTTGTATTCCAGCATGTTAAACCGGAAGATGCTGGTCTTTATACTTGCGTAGCTCAAACTAGTACAGGTATTTAGAAGACATAAAACATAATATTATTTATTGATCAAGATACTAAATAAAATACATTTCCCTTATATTACAAAAACGCATTTTTGTATAAACAGGAAATATTAGCTGCAGCGCCGAATTGACGGTTCAAGGTGCCGTACATCAATTATTAAAAGACCCAGAGAAGCCAAAGCTCGAATCAGAGTCAAGGCAATCGGAAGTAAGCGCAGGTGGTTCGGCTATGTTAGATCTTCAAGTAAAGGGATATCCAAAACCAGATATCAAGTGGACGAAAGATGGACAAGAAATCATTGCTGGTGGAAGATTCAAGTATCTTTGGGAAGACGAAGAGTCAATGTCTTTAGTAATTAAAAATGTTACTGCTAAAGATGCTGGTACCTACACAATTAGAGCAAAGAACGAGTTGGGCGAGGATAGTACTCAAATTGAATTAATCGTGAAGTCAGCTCCAAAGGTTACCAAGAAACAAGGTGATGTGACAATTCTCGTCGAAGAAACGGCAACGATGACTGTGAAAATCGAAGCTACTCCTGCACCGGAAGTCAAGTGGTACAAAGACGGCAAAGAAATCCGTGATACTGATCGACTAAGTATCGTGAAGGAGGATAGCGATACGTATAAGCTCGTTATAAAAGAAGCCCGTCTTGAGGATGCCGGATCATATTCCATTGTTGCGCGAAACGATGTTAATCAAACAACTGAAATTTGGAAGGTCAATGTGAAGAGTCCACCAAAGATCAAGAAGAAACTTGGCGAGCCTCAGATAATCAACGAAGGAGATAGTCTTACTTTGTACATCGAAGTAGAAGCCGAGGGCGACCCGACAGTAAAATGGTTTAAAGATGGCCAAACTGTTATACAGGATAGCCGTACGAAGATCATTCGTGAAGGAAACAGGTATGCTCTGAAAGTTTCCGGTGCAGTTGTTGAAGATGCTGCGTTCTACAAAGTAGAAGTTAGCACGGAGCATGGAGTCGTAACAGACGAAACAAGAATTCAGGTAATAAATATATCATTATATTCCATCTTGAAAAAACATTTAATTGCGGTTAATGTTATCGGAATAAATTATACATTATTATTACTTGTATGCAGGTCCGTGGTCTTCCAAGGTTCAAAACAAAATTGATCGATGTCACGGTAAACGAAGGAGTAACAGACGTTGAATTCTGCGTGGAAGTCGATGGTTGTCCAAAACCAAGCGTCCATTGGTATCTCGGTGACATAGAAATTACCGAGAAGAGAAAGGAATTCACCCGCATCGAGGAAGGCGACAATTATAAATTAGTCATCAAAGAAGTGAAGACTGAATTAAAAGGAACTTATACTTGTATGGTGAAAAATGAGTATGGCGAAAACAAAAGCAGCTCGATACTCACGGTGAACACGAGACCAAAATTGTTGAAGAAACTTGCCGATCAGAGAATTAAAGAAGGAGATACGATGAAGTTGATATTCGAAGTATCTGGTACACCTGATCCTGAAGTGAAATGGTTTAAAGACGGCCAGGAAATATCAACAGATGCAAGAATCAAAATCACCAGGGATAGCAAACGAAAGGAGAGCTACGATCTTACAGTCACCCTTGTAAAAGGATCCGATGGTGGAATTTATGAAGTCCGTGCAGAAAACGAACTCGGATACGTTACCAGCAAGAGCAAAGTCATCGTGTTAAGTAAGACTCCATTTTTTAACTTGAATTTTGAACCGGCGTTGACTCATCGTGTTGCTCCATCATCGATATGAATTAATTTGCGAATTATTTTTATAAAAATGATTCTTTAATGAAATCTTTCTGACATTCTAAAGTAAGAAGTGATGAAGCAGCACATAAATACGCCTAACATGCATATAAACGTTTCTAGTTTTTGAGAAACCAATCAGCAATTCGTCGTGTTTAATCGACATTAAGTAAGTACTCGTGAAAATGGTACAAGAAAACCCTACGATTCTGTTTTTCGTGATTCCCTTAAAGATTTCCAGACAATCGTTAAATGACATTTTTAGCTATCGAATGTTGACGTCGATTTTCTTTTACTTCTACTTGATATGCCTTCTTTTGTATCCATGTTTCTCCTGTTGATACATGTCGTTGTGACATCTCTAAAAACACCCTTAAGACGTATATCTGTATTTGACGTGTATCTGTACTTTTCTGTGTTTCCGGCCTTTACCACATATATATTTATACATATTGGTCCATCCCAAAATAACATTGTCCAAACGAATTCGAAAATATGTACTTCCATAGCGAGAACCGAAGAACTGGTGGAAGAAAAATCAGAGTTGCAGAAGGAGACGGTTGAAAAGGTAGCTGTAGATGAAGAGGAAGCTAACGCGAAGACAGTTGTCGAGGAAGAAGTTGAGACACAGACACAACGTGCCGAAGAATCAGGACCGGAAGGTAATCATCGTATGCACATTGCATACGATCATTCATAAAGATCTAAAAGAGTGTAAAAGTGTGAGCTGCGTAGAGACTTGACTCTGCTATAGTTGCCAAATTGTACATAACAGACACGCTTCGAAGCCTTACGCGACGTTCTGCGAGTGATATAATGTCGCAGAAATTTGGTAAGACTTTCGTAACAACTATCAAATCTTCCGTTAAACGCGTATCATAATGCTTCGTCATAAAAATTCTCGCGTTCGTTCTTCTAATTACTTTGATCAAATTCAACCAGGGTAACATATCTCCTCATTTACAATCTGAAATATGAACTCTTTAAATAGGAACTTTGTCTTTTATCTATTAATAATTGCAAATTTCAAGAATCCGCTGTTTTCTTTCTAATTAATAGTATATAGTATCCTAAATATAAAGGGTTAATATTCATTCATGTCCATTTATGGAACGTAAATTATCAAAACGTGTACGTCGATGAAAAATGATGTTTTGAGAACAAAACGATTGGCCAAAACACTGAGAAAACAATTCATGCATCGTCGTCGAACGTTCAGCAGTATCATCGTCAAAGGCAAGATAACATGCACAATATTGTAATCTGGTGCTTTGCCAATAGGTATAGTTAATAGAATATAAAGGGGTGGTTAGTTTAGAAGGTAGATTGTAGCCCAAAAACATCTCTGATAAATTCAGGTCGAGTCAAACTGGAGAAACAAAGTGTCCAAGTAATTCGAGGCCAAGGTGATACGATTACTATTTCCGTGGCATCCACGACTACCCACGAAGCAATACTCTCAGGTAATATCGCATACACTCAACAGCTATCACAATTCACATTCATTGTAATCATCGATATCGATACGATTTTTCTAACTGAATTAAGAATAGCCGCATAATGCTGGATATTCAAATATATCCTTAAAACACATTAATATAATTAGAGTATTGTAATATCATGAAATTCCATGCTCTTCTCGGATAACATATATTAATTCCAATTTTATTGAAGTACAGTATACATTTTACATGATTTATTTCATAATTGTATAATAGTAGTAATATAATACTAATAAGTAATAATAATCGTCAAAAACATATCATACTGAAAAATGTAATGCGACTTAATTCAATTACAAAATCAATTAGAGAACAAACAGAATAACTTCACGATACATCATTCGCGAAACTCACTCGAAATAAAACGACTCGAGGCTGGCTACAAGCTATCGGTAAATAAATACGCGAATAGTATGCTGTTCCAAAAGCAACGAAAAATGACTTGCATTTGCCGTTGCATCCGGTAGCAGTGATCGTGTTCGGTCTAGTAGTAGTAGTCGAAGGTATTGTGACAGGGCAGACCATTCACAGGTCCCGATGAGAGCCACACGATCAGCAAGATGACCGCAACGAAGGTTGAGTGCCAAGAGTTCGATGGTCCCTCTGTCGAGGAAATCGCTTCCTACAGTTACACGGTGCAAGAGGAAAGCGTTGCAAGGCCACAAAACGGTGTACTGATTGAGGAGTTTTCCGAAACCAGCGAAGATAATAAAAAGAAGTTGTACGTAAATCGGGGTGTGTCAATTGTCTCGGTGTCGGATGACGAGTCGACCTTGAAAGGCATCTCTAGAGACGTCAGTACCGACGACATGCAGTGTGCGGAATTATCGGAGGATCTGAAATTAATGAATGGTTCGAATGACGAGTATCATTCTAACGGGAGCTTCTCGGAAGAAAGAATATTTGATGACATAAGACCACAGAGAGGTATGAGACTCGCGGAAACTATTATTGAGGAACGATCGTTGGAAGAATCTTTAACGGAGAAAGTATCAGAGAAGAGCTTGGAAAAGCCACAAACTCCGAGCGTTGAGGATAATGGATTGCGTAAAGAAAGTTCTAAGACTGTAGAGTATAAGTCGCAATCTGCAATCGAAGAAACTCTAATCGAGGCACAGAGTCCAGGAATCGAGAATAGCGAGCTGATCAAGGAAACCTCCAAAATTGTAATTTCAAAATCAGAGAGTATAGTTGAAAAGGATCTGGATAAAGCACAGAGCTCTGTCGTCGAAGTTAATGGAATATCTAGAGAAACTTCTGAACTTGTAGAAGTTAAATCGGAGAAAATAATAGAAGAAACTTTAGATAAACCACGAAGAAGACTGTCCAAGCAAAATTCGAAGATCGAGCAGGTGTTAACTGAAAAGATAGTCGAGGAACAATTGGAACAGCCTCAAGTAGCAAAATCTAATGGCCTGTCCAGACAGAACTCGAAATTAGAAAGAATGGACTCAGTGGAATCATTGAAATTAGGAAGAAAAACAATTTCGAGGGAAAACTCACGGAATGCAGTACTCAGTGGAGACGAAGAAGTCGACGATGAACTCGAAGCTCTTCTAGATCGCGTTAAACGACAACGTAGTGTCTTAGATGAAATTCTTGACAAGGAATCCACGAGAGAAGCAGGTATGATTAAAACGCTCCACGAGCGACTTCGAAAATGGAACTTTCATTTCAGACCAATTCATCGTTGGTACTTTAATCGATGCACCGTTGTTTTTCTTTTTCCAAATCACCAGCTTATGCAGTGATTTTACCACTTTTTATTACGAGCTTCCCACCTGCCCACGTTGTACTACTTCCATTTGTACAAATACTGTGCCGTCCATACTAGAGTTGCAATTGTGTTTAATGCCTCTGCATGTTGTCTTAACACCAAAGTGACTGACAAAGTTTAAACACAAGAAATAATGATTTACAGTTAAGCATTGCTACTCCTAGTTTATCATTTTTATAAACTAAGTTCTCAAGTATTTTTCAATGTTCAAGCTAATCATATATAGCTTCGCATTCAGTTAAACTTTGTTAGTACTTTTAAGTACAATCAAAAGACGTTTGGGTTTAAAAAGACACAGAACCAACCAAGTGCTAGCAAAGTACGCTTCGCCATTTGTATCAAGGTGAGTTTAGCTTCGCAAGGTTTCTAAGCTGAAACCTTGTTTAAAGTACCAGATAAACTTGTCCATATAATCACGCGCATATATTATGATGAACATAATTTCCTCTATCCACGTGACAACATAATTTTGACTAAAAAGTGATTCTATTATCCGGTACTTTATGTAGAATAACTATTTTATTACTATATGCTATAACAAAGTAGAGCACGACGTAGAGCAACAGAGACATGTTAGATGCACGATTAAAAGAGGAATAATAATTCACATTGAAAATATACAAAGATAATATTTCAACTGTCTCAAATAAAGCATCAGGAGTAATTAATCTTTTTCCGCATAGCACCACCGCATGTCGTCAAGTCTACCCTCGAAGACCGGACGATCTTCGAGACTCAATCAACGGTATTCGAAATCAACGCAACCGGTCTTCCGCGACCGGATGCCAAATGGTTTAAAGATGGCAAACCACTTCGAAGTGGTGATCGCGTAAGAATTACGGCCGCCGGGGAGAAGTACACGGTGGAATTGAGTAAGGCTACTCTCGATGACGAGGGTGTTTACACGTGCCAATTAACGAATAAACTTGGCGAAGAATCCGTGGAAGGATACCTGATCATCGGTACGATCGATGACCTGCGGAAACCAAGGTTCATTGAACCTTTGAAGGACGTCGATGTTGCTAAAGGAAAATCTGGTGCATTCGAGGCTACGTTTACCGCGGACCCCGTACCCGACATATTGTGGTATGCAGTGGTTTTCAATATTTAACAAACTTTTCATAAGTCATAATTAAACGCGCCATTAACTAGTAGTATTAAATGAAATAGTAAGAGATATTGTTTACGACAAGAATATTATATTATAATTAACAGATATAATCTTTCTGTTCTTATTGCATTCCTATTCTAATCGTAAGCGAAATATTGGTATGTCATCAATATATTTTTATTCAAGAATTTATATGTTCAAGAGAACATCACATAATAAATATTATGTTAAAAAGGTATTACAAAGGTGAGGAAATCTCGGCCGACGATAACAGATTGAAATGGACAATTCAAAATAAACCAGCGGCTGATAAATTGACTGAGACCACAGTGAAATTGTCTGTGCCAAAATGTTCGAAGGAAGACACTGGCGAGTATACTTTGAAGTTGAAGAATAAATGGGGCGAAGCTGAAGCAAGTGTACGTAATAAATTGCGTGTCGACAAACAATTTATACTCTGTCACATGAATATTGGATTCATCAAATTGTTTAACCTTACGATCATTTTATAACAGGCTTTCCTAAATCTCCTGTTGCGGCCGGAAATCGAGGAATTGAAAGATGTTTCTGCATCCGTCGAGGAGAAACTTGTATGGGAAGTCATCATCAAAGGCAATCCGAAACCTACTGTTACCTGGTCCAAAGAAGGCACGGAAATAGAACAAAGCGAAAGATTCGAAATGGAGGAAGACAGGAGAAATTACAAATACAAACTCATTATTAAAAGCGTCAGTGTCGAAGACGGCGGAACCTACACTGTTACCGCTAAAAATTATCTTGGTGAAGCTTCAGCGGAAGCAGTACTACGGCCACACAGTAAATACTTGTTGAATAAAAAACATTGTGTACTTATTTCACGGATACAATTGTTATTTACTTTTTCAGCCGAGACGCCGACCTTCTTAAAAGAACTTACGAATATGGAGTGCTGCGACCGAGAAAATATCGAATTAAAGATCCGTGCAACTGGTATTCCTAAACCAAACTTGACATGGTTGAAAGATGGTGCAGTGATCCATGAAGATGAACGTCACGAAATAAGCACTCACACGGAAGGCATAGTGGACAGTACTTTATCCATCACAACCTTCTCTCAAAAGGATATCGGATCTATTGAATGCCGAGCAACGAATATCGCGGGAACCGTTGGAACAAGTTGTAATTTAACGATGAAATTGATTACACCTACATTTGGAAAGCTTGGCTTGCCTAGATCGGTGCAAGTCGACGAAGGAGAACCTCTCGAGCTCAAGGCTAAAGTTGACGGTAGTCCTATTCCTGAAATTGCGTGGTTCAAGGACGGTGACAAAATTGTACCCGATGATCATGTCCAAATTGAAACGCTTCCCGATGGTTTAACTAAGCTCACGATCGATTGCGTGAAGCCTACCGATTGTGGAGCCTACAAGCTTGTAGTTTCTAATTCAAGTGGAGAAGAATCTTCCCTGTGTGCCGTTGCTGTTACACGTGAGTATTGTTTATTCTTTACAGCAATGTTCGGCGAAGATAATAATTGACATTAATATTAACACATATAATAATGTAATATGAAATACAGCGGAACGGAAGAAGCCATCATTCTCGCAACCACTGGAAGACACGAAGGCTGTTGTTGGACAACCACTGAAACTCGAAGCCCAAGTAGTTGCATTCCCGACTCCTCAAGTGCAATGGTTTAAAGATGGAATACCATTGAGACCGACCAAAGAAATATATTTTATGAATGAGCCAAATGGTATCATTGGTCTTAAGATCGATAGCGTCCGACCGGAAGACGCAGGAACTTATTCCGTAGCTATTTCCAATTCCCTGGGTGATATCACCGGCACCGCTAAAGTCGAAGTAGAAGAAAAAGAGAAACGACCAGAATTCGAGGCAAGTCTTCAACCACTAACCGTGGTAGAAGGCTTCCCCGCAAAGATGGAAATCAAAGTGGCAGGAAAACCGACACCGCAAATCCAATGGCTGAAAGAGGGCGAAGAGGTAAAGGAATTTCTAGGAATTAGAAAAATTTGTATATCAACATTTTATTTGATAGTATAAAATTTCACAAATGCTGCAGTGAAAGTAATACTTTAGCATAAAAACTTGCGTTATCAAATTAAACAGTAACTTTATATGATATTTTTTAGATCGTGCCGGATGGTCAACGCATAAAGATCGTCGATCAGCCTGATGGTAGTCAAGCTTTGATCATTGACAAGGTAACTCCAGAAGACGCCGGAGAGTACCAAGTTATAGCTGGCAACACCGAAGGCACAGCATCTTGCAAAGGCACTATAGAAGTGCTCGGTAAACTTAATCCAGAAGTTCCAGAAGAAAAACCCGCATTTGTTGCACCGATGCGTAGTGTATCTGTCGAAGAAGGTGAACCAATGAACCTATCGGTTTCCTTTGTCGGTAATCCCGTTCCTGAAATTAGTTGGACCAAAGATGAGAAGCCACTGGAGCCATCCGAGAGGGTGGTGATGACTTGCGATGGAAAGAAAGTTGGATTAGAAATAAATCCTTGCGAACCAAACGATGCAGGAATTTATGAATGTCGGGTGTCCAATCCTCTCGGCGAAGATACAACTCAAACACCCGTTACCGTCAGAAAAGTTTTCCAAGCTCCAAACTTCACACAGAAATTCACCGATCTTCAACAACTTCCGAATTTCGACGCTAAGTTCCCTGCAAGAATCACCGGCGTACCAAACCCCGAAATAACTTGGTACTTCAATGACAAACCGATCGTTCACGATGACGATAAATATAAGATCAAGCGCGATGGTGATGCTTGTTGTTTATACGTTAAGGATTGTGCTTATGATGATTCTGGAATCTACAAATGCAGAGCTGCGAACAGAGCTGGAAGTACCGAGTGCACGGCCAACTTGGCTGTTGTTGATAAGATGTGAGTAAAATAATATTTAATTTCGATCTTTTTATTGTTACACATTTACCTATATAATAACGAGGATCTTACATTCTGTTATCAGTGGTAAAATGCAACGAGTCGAGCCACCCTCGTTCCTCAAGAGAATCGGAGACTGTGAAGTTTACAGGGGTATGCCAGCTAAATTTACAGCTTGCGTTACCGGCTACCCAGAGCCCGACTTCGAATGGTACCGTAATGGTGATAGATTATGGCAAACTGACCGTATCAGAATGGACCAGGAAGGTAGTCTGTTGCGACTAACAATAGCCAACATAGACGAATTGGACGCAGGCAAATACGTTCTGAAAATTGTTAATCCTCACGGCGAAGCTTCCTGTACCGCTGACTTAGTATACGAATGTAAGTACATACCTCAAATGTATTTAAAGATTAATAAAAATCTTCTAATATCCTTTGAATTTTCATACAAAAAAGGGGTTATTACAAGTAGTACGCCAATTGCAATTTTCGATAATTACAATTACAGCTTTGGAACCACGGGCAAAGAAACCCTTAGCAGATCAATATACGGATTACGACAAATACCGAAAATCCGGCACCCCATTGCCATTAGCTGACCGTCCAATTATTAGTAGAATGATGGATCGACATCTGACACTCTCCTGGAGACCATCCATCCCGATAGGACCGCGTGTACCCGTTACATATTTGGTAGAAATGTGCGAATTGCCAGACGGCGATTGGTTCACTGCTCGTTCAGGAATCCGTAGCTGCGTTTGCGATATCCGCAACCTGGAACCCTTCCGAGACTATAAATTCCGCATACGCGTTGAAAATAAATACGGCATCAGTGATCCCTCACCATTTGCACAAACATATCGTGCCAAATTGGAACCGGATCCACCGAAATTCTTCCCTTATCTACCCCCTGGAATCGATTTCCGTCCAGAAACCAGTCCATACTTCCCTAAGGACTTCGATATCGAGAGACCTCCCCACGATGGTTACGCACAGGCACCTAGATTCCTACGTCAAGAACATGATATTCAATATGGCGTGAAGAATCATAACTGCAATCTCTTCTGGTTCGTTTACGGCTACCCGAAACCCAAGATGACATACTACTTCAATGATCAACTGATAGAATCCGGTGGCAGATATGATCAGAGTTATACAAGAAACGGTCAAGCTACCCTGTTCATTAACAGAATGTTGGAAAGAGACGAAGGTATGTACGAGGCAGTAGCTACCAACGAACATGGAGAAGCGAGGCAGAGAGTTCGCCTGCAAATTGCTGAGTATCCAACGTTTATTCAACGGCCGGATGAAAGCATCGTCATGCTAAGAAGAACTGGTCAATTAAGTGCACGGGTTACGGGTGTACCTTATCCAGAACTAAAGTGGTACAAAGACTGGAAACCCATTGCATCTTCATCGAGAATAAGGGTTTGTTTCCCCAGAATGATGGACAGTCATACATTTATTGTATAAGAATTTTCACTTAATTATTAACCTCTGCTGTTAATACTATCATCTGCCACATTTCCAGATTGAATTCATCGAACCCGACACCTCGATCTTGATCATCAACGATGCCATCCTCAAAGACGAAGGTCTCTATTCGATCAGCGCGAGAAACGTCGCCGGATCAGTCTCGTGTTCCGTGATGTTACACGTGGAGGAAAATGAGCATGAATACGGATACAGAACGTATAAGAGGAAGCCGGATATTAAACCACGCGATAGGCCATTCGGCGATTTCTATGACCTTGGTGATGAACTTGGACGTGGTACTCAAGGTGTGACTTATCACGCTGT
Organism: Nysson spinosus; assembly: GCA_910591585.2. Taxonomy (NCBI): domain Eukaryota; kingdom Metazoa; phylum Arthropoda; class Insecta; order Hymenoptera; family Crabronidae; genus Nysson; species Nysson spinosus. Next base: position 3,381,834 of record OU342837.1, on the reverse strand, counting down.
TGAGAGAAACACCGGTAGAAACTATGCGGCTAAAGTAATGCACGGACGTGGTGAACTTAGACCATTCATGTACAACGAGATGGATATCATGAATAATTTGAATCACAGGAAACTACTGCGTCTTCACGACGCTTATGAGACTGATCGATCACTCACCCTCGTTATAGAATTGTATCCTTTAATAAGAATGCTCGTACTCCGTTTTCTAATGTTATCAAAAGCAATTTATCTTATTGTTTACAAATATATTCTTAACAAAAATAATACAGAGCTGCTGGTGGCGAATTGGTGGATACGTTAACGAGACAACCATATTATACCGAAGTAGAGATCGCCGGATATATACGGCAATTATTATGGGGATTGGATTACATGCACTCTAATCATTATGCCCATCTAGGTCTAACGGTTAGTTTAGTATACCGTTCGATTTGATTAGAATTTGTATAAACGTAAATTTCAATTCAAGTTCAACAGTGAACTTGCAGATTTATTAAAATTTTTATTTCGTTGCTTTGATTCGATCCAATATAATTACATATATAATTATGAACTGGTAATTTATAGTTGGGAGATCTACTCATCTCGCACATGGGAGGAGATGATCTGAAAATCTGCGATTTCGGGCTGACCAGAAGAATCTCGCATAAAAGACTCATGACTTTGGGTTATGGAATGCCTGAATACGTTGCACCGGAAGTCGCCAATAACGAGGGTGTGGCTTACAGTGCGGATATGTGGTCTGTTGGTATCATCACGTATATTCTCCTCTCTGGTATTTCGCCATTCAGGGGAATAAACGATAGAGAAACTCTCCGGAAAATCCGCGAAGGAAAGTGGGACTTCGATGAACGCTGGAAGAATATCTCTGACGAAGGGCAGGATTTCATTCGTTCTTTACTGACATACAGTTGTGAAACAAGAATGAACGTACAGACTGCACTTACTCATCCCTGGATCGCTTACGCCGATAGATCACCTTCAGACTTGTATAGAATTCCGTCAGAGAATTTGAAGAACTACTATAAGATCTATCGGTTAGTAAAACTACACTTCTTCGCAATTAATGTTTGGCAGTCTTGTAAATGATAGATGATTTATAAATTCATTTTCGTGATGCTTTAGCGACTGGTATAGTAACGCCTCCTGCCGCACTTGGTACCGCAGACGGAAATTAAGCACAGCTTTCGAACATCCATCGAAAATGGTTTATCCACCTGGACATAGATATACTCCTGAACCCAGCGCTGATAGGACATACAGTCCAACGAAGAAACCTTTCGGTAAACCCTGGGAAAATCAGATTTACTCAAGAGAACCAATCGATACAGAGATAGGAATGATCAAGAGTGAGAGTCAGTAAGTATAGATAAACCTTTTCTGGTCAAAAAACAGGTCGACCCAAACTCGCAAGAATGAGACGGGGGATACCTTCAAAGATCGTCAAAATTTCAAAGTCGCTAAAATTGCTCCTAAATAGCCCAAATCGATGGTAGATGATTTATAAACATATTCTAGGACGATTTCTGATCGAAAGAAGCGGTTAAAAAATTTGTATTAGTCAAAAATGGGTCGAACCCAAATCGAAAAAATGTGAAGGGGTATACCTTCAAAAATTGTCAAAAATGAAAAGTCGCCAAAATCACTTCTAAACGACCCAAATCGATGGTGGGTGATGTATAAACATATTCTAGGACGATTTCTGGTCGACAGAAGCGGTTAAAAAATTTTTATTAGTCAAAAATGGGTCGAACCCAAATCGAAAAAATGTGAAGGGGTATACCTTCAAAAATTCTCAAAAATTGAAAGTCGCCAAAATCGCTCCTAGACCATCCAAATCGATGATATATGATGTATAAACATATTCTAGGACGATTTCTGGTCGAAAGAAGCGGTTAAAAAATTTTTATTAGTCAAAAATGGGTCGAACCCAAATCGAAAAAATGTGAAGGGGTATACCTTCAAAAATTCTCAAAAATTGAAAGTCGCCAAAATCGCTCCTAGACCATCCAAATCGATGATATATGATGTATAAACATATTCTAGGACGATTTCTGGTCGAAAGAAGCGGTTAAAAAATTTTTATTAGTCAAAAATGGGTCGAACCCAAATCGAAAAAATGTGAAGGGGTATACCTTCAAAAATTCTCAAAAATTGAAAGTCGCCAAAATCGCTCCTAGACCATCCAAATCGATGATATATGATGTATAAACATATTCTAGGACGATTTCTGGTCGAAAGAAGCGGTTAAAAAATTTTTATTAGTCAAAAATGGGTCGAACCCAAATCGAAAAAATGTGAAGGGGTATACCTTCAAAAATTCTCAAAAATTGAAAGTCGCCAAAATCGCTCCTAGACCATCCAAATCGATGATATATGATGTATAAACATATTCTAGGACGATTTCTGGTCGAAAGAAGCGGTTAAAAAATTTTTATTAGTCAAAAATGGGTCGAACCCAAATCGAAAAAATGTGAAGGGGTATACCTTCAAAAATTCTCAAAAATTGAAAGTCGCCAAAATCGCTCCTAGACCATCCAAATCGATGATATATGATGTATAAACATATTCTAGGACGATTTCTGGTCGAAAGAAGCGGTTAAAAAATTTTTATTAGTCAAAAATGGGTCGAACCCAAATCGAAAAAATGTGAAGGGGTATACCTTCAAAAATTCTCAAAAATTGAAAGTCGCCAAAATCGCTCCTAGACCATCCAAATCGATGATATATGATGTATAAACATATTCTAGGACGATTTCTGGTCGAAAGAAGCGGTTAAAAAATTTTTATTAGTCAAAAATGGGTCGAACCCAAATCGAAAAAATGTGAAGGGGTATACCTTCAAAAATTCTCAAAAATTGAAAGTCGCCAAAATCGCTCCTAGACCATCCAAATCGATGATATATGATGTATAAACATATTCTAGGACGATTTCTGGTCGAAAGAAGCGGTTAAAAAATTTTTATTAGTCAAAAATGGGTCGAACCCAAATCGAAAAAATGTGAAGGGGTATACCTTCAAAAATTCTCAAAAATTGAAAGTCGCCAAAATCGCTCCTAGACCATCCAAATCGATGATATATGATGTATAAACATATTCTAGGACGATTTCTGGTCGAAAGAAGCGGTTAAAAAATTTTTATTAGTCAAAAATGGGTCGAACCCAAATCGAAAAAATGTGAAGGGGTATACCTTCAAAAATTCTCAAAAATTGAAAGTCGCCAAAATCGCTCCTAGACCATCCAAATCGATGATATATGATGTATAAACATATTCTAGGACGATTTCTGATCGAAAGAAGCGGTTAAAAAATTTTTATTAGTCAAAAATGGGTCGAACCCAAATCGAAAAAATGTGAAGGGGTATACCTTCAAAAATTCTCAAAAATTGAAAGTCGCCAAAATCGCTCCTAGACCATCCAAATCGATGATATATGATGTATAAACATATTCTAGGACGATTTCTGGTCGAAAGAAGCGGTTAAAAAATTTTTATTAGTCAAAAATGGGTCGAACCCAAATCGAAAAAATGTGAAGGGGTATACCTTCAAAAATTCTCAAAAATTGAAAGTCGCCAAAATCGCTCCTAGACCATCCAAATCGATGATATATGATGTATAAACATATTCTAGGACGATTTCTGGTCGAAAGAAGCGGTTAAAAAATTTTTATTAGTCAAAAATGGGTCACCCCAAGTCGAAAAAATGTGAAGGGGTACACCTTCAAAAATTCTCAAAAATTGAAAGTCGCCAAAATCGCTCCTAGACCATCCAAATCGATGATATATGATGTATAAACATATTCTAGGACGATTTCTGGTCAAAAGAAGCGGTTAAAAAATTTGTATTGGTCAAAAATGGGTCGATCCAGAATCGAAAAAATGTGAAGGGGTATACCTTCAAAAATCGCCAAAAATTAAAAGTCGCCAATTTGGCTCCTAAATGGTCCAAATCGATAGTAGATGATATATAAACATATTCTAAGACGCTTTTGGGTCGAAACCAGTGAATTAAACATTTGTTTTCTCGGCGAGACTTAGAGTCTAAAATATGAATGAATCCAAAGTGTAAAAAAACTATTACACATTCTAGCTATCAAAATGGACCAGATACGTATCTCCTTCAACTTCGGGATACCGATTTCCCCGTGCGTTTGCGTGAATATATGAAAGTCGCATGCAACCGAAGCCCAGGATTCTCACGTTCTATCACTGATGACAACTTCGATTGGAGGGTAATCATAAGATGGAATATTTCCCAAACAATATTTATAATTGTAATATTTAAATTAAGCTTACAAACTGTATTCACATTTTGTTATATTTCAGACTCCAATTATACGAGAGCGTCGTCGCTTCACAGATGTCATGGACGAGGAAATCGACGATGAGAGGAAGGCAAGAATCAACAGATACGGTCCACCGGATACATTCACCTTAAGACGTCTTAAACACGAATTAGGTACACGTCTCGACAGTTACGCGGAAGCAGAAGCAATGATAGAATCCAAAAAAGATGGACATCTTCCATTCTTCCGTGAGAAGCCACAAGTTCGACCAATCGAAGAAGGAAAACCGGCACATTTAGCGTGCTTCGCTGTTGGAAACCCGAAGCCAATAATTCAATGGTTCAAAAACGATCTTATGATTCAAGAAGGCAACAGGATAAAGATCACCGAGGACGAGGAAGGCAGATCTATACTCAGTTTTAATCCTGCGAAAGAATATGACGTAGGAGTTTACAAAGTTGTCGCAAGAAACCCCGTCGGACAGACAATAGTTCGAACCAGATTAGTAGTCGCTGTTCCTCCTTCGGGTCCTGATTCTCCCGAGGTATAAAACAAAATCATATTAAACTAAAACAATAACGAATATAATACTCGCTCGTATAACTACTCTCTTATTTAATTCCCTGTTAATTGATCTGTAACAATTTTGTAATCGTTACAAGATAATCGAGAGGCAAATGTTCTTTTATTCTCAGGCCACCGACTTGTCGGACACGGAAGTACTCCTCCGGTGGAAGCAGCCAAAATACGATGGTAACTCGCCAGTATTATGCTACAATTTGCAGTATCGAGAAGGCGATGGAATCACATGGATAGACATCGGTTCGAACATCGATCACGAGTTTTATCTGGTAAAAGACTTAACACCAGACACGAGCTACAACTTCCGTTTGGCAGCACGAAATCGTATCGGTTGGAGCGAAAAGGGCATTCCCTCGAAATTAATCAAAACTAGACCTACCGGTTGCCCGAAAGTGCAAATATCTCGAGCGATGAGGCATCTCCAGGAAATTACTGAATCGGGCGCTGAAGTAATGTTAGAGGAAGACAAACCACACATTGATTACTTGATCGAGGAACACCCGATTGAATGGTCGACGGAGACTCAGTTATCAAATAAGTACAGCTTTATTTCCGAGATATCTAGAGGTCAATTCTCCACGGTGGTGAAAGGTGTGGATAAAGCTAAGGATCGTGTGATAATTGCCAAGATCTTTGAACTTAATGTAGAAACAGAGAAACAAGTGAACCGAGAGTTTGAAGTTCTTCGATCTTTGAGGCATGAGAGGATAGCTATGCTCGAGGCTGGTTATAAGGCACCAGGATCACCACTTGCAGTCTTTATCCTTGAGAAACTCCAAGGTGCCGATATCCTTACGTACTTCTCGAGCAGACACGAGTTCACAGAGAATTGTGTAGCTACCGCTATATCACAACTTCTGGATGCCTTGCAATACCTTCACTGGCGAGGATATTCTCATCTGGATATTCAACCTGATAATATCGTTATGTCTAATGTCAGATCGGTCCAAGTTAAATTGGTCGATATGGGTTCCGCTCGAATCGTTAGCAAATTAGGCACTCCTGTACCAAAACTTGGTCACCCAGAGTACAGAGCACCCGAAGTATACAACGAAGAACCGGCACACCCTCAAACTGATATTTGGATGGTTGGTGTTCTTATGTACATACTGTTGTCCGGCACTTCACCGTTCCGTGGTAAAGACGCGGATGAAACCAGACAGAATATATTATTCGTAAGGTATAGATTTGAGTACCTATTCAAAGAACTCAGTCAAGAAGCTACCAGGTTCCTCATGCTGGTCTTCAAACGAGCACCGAAGTATGCAGCGCTAAACTGTATTTTTGATTTTGTAATATATGTCGTGCATGGATGTGTCTGTTTAATGAAAATTTTAATAACCTTTTTACAGCAAAAGGCCGTTGGCGGAAGAATGCCACGAACACAGGTGGTTGCAACCATCGGACTATATGATCAAGAAGCGCGAAAGAGCTGTCTTTTTAGGTAATAGACTGAAAGAGTACAACGAAGAGTATCACGAAGAAAAGTCGAAAGTAGCATCAGAAAGTCAAAGTTTGGCGGGTGAACGCCTTTTGGGCTCCACACAGAAACTCATCAGGTCGACTAGCATACAAGAGGAGCTGCTCACAACATTTTAATCATCAAAATATAATTAAAATATGATTTTCCAATTTTTTTCTGCATCGCATACGGCAGTAAAGTTTCACGCTCATATCTAGTCAGTCTCGTACGGAGCAAGGAAAAGGGAACGGCAAAACAAACGACAGGAAACGCAGGTGTTCTGTTTCCTTGTTTTCTTTTTTGTTATTATTTATTTGTTACAACTTGCAATTATTATCACAGATAATATTATGATAATACAACGATTCATTAAAATCTGTGATGACGGCAAACGAAACAAAATGAATCTTATGATAATTCAGATATAAGGCACACTGTATAAAACGGACGGCTATGTTCTGACAAGGTCATCAATAAATGCTAAATAATAAACAGGCATAAATCATTGCGGTTTCGGCATGTGTACGCTCGAACGTCGGACATTATTACAAAACAAAAATATTCTTTCGTATCGGTAAGGGGATCAGATAAAAACCATGAAGAATTTATTATTAAATATCGAATTTATTTACAAATCTTGAACTCCCATCGTTACAGTACACTAAAAGGAGGATGAATGTATTGTACATGTGACACAATTTCTTCACCTAATTGCCCTGTACCATCATTAATAATACACGAAATTATTACTGGAGTACAATAACGGTAACGAATTATAATTATGATAACTGAAAGCTGCACATGATTAAAAAATCACGAAAAACAATGAGTATGATCTTCCTAATGTAAGAAGACTAGTAGCAAAGTATTAAATACGAATTGAAAGGTATCAATTCAAAATAGGATTTTTTAGATGCATTTCGTATTTTCACAAAATTAAATGGTCTAATATAATAAATGTACATTTATATCATCATAGTTATGCCACCAAATTGAAATCATCTTTTAGCATACTGCATCACATAATCTTCCACCTTACTTCGAAATGATTCTTTATCTTTTATAAACAAATCTGCTGCGTCTCTATTCAAAGGGTCATCAAAGTTTAGCAGATCCTAGAAACAATAATGTGATATGAAACCCATTCGAATAGTTACAGAAAAATAGGTTAACCAACAGAAATTTGAAACAGCATACAGTAAAAAGAGAGTTTAAACCCCAAACAACATCCTTTAGTTTACGCGTAGGTGCCCATCCCATACCATCTATGCTATTTTGCCGTAATATAGATAGGCAAACGTCACCATCTTCATTTATGTTAGGATGCCATAATTTTGTTAAACATTTCACCTTAGGTGGCTAAAAGAATATCAAGCCTTACAACATCTTGTCATAACTCTGATACATCATATAGCTAAACAAAGTATAGTTACAGCCATGTTATATTCTTCAGATACATAAATATGGAAATAAAAACGTCCACCCAACCAATAACCTTCATCAGGGACAATCAAAAGGTTAAATTCATGAAGTCGATCGGGGTCATTAAAAGTGACTTGACATGTAGTAGGTAAAGTTTGTTGCATTTCTTGTACCTAATTAATGCAGTAAAGGATCATTAAATTAATTATTAGTGAAGCTGCATGAAGCATTGTTGTACAAAAAATTAACTATGAGGGATGTGATAATTAGAATCAATAATAATAGATTTTATGCCTTTAAATCAAGTAAAGCAGTGTGCATTTTCAGAAGATGTAATCCTAATATGGGATGACAAAAATAACATAAGTATGCAAACAAATATAAGTTGCAAGCAACTAAACTAGCAGCCATAGAAAACACTGATTATAATACCTCTTTAATCAGTAACTTATCCCGAACAGACGCGCGTTTATTATAATCCTTATTTTTGGAATTCGCTATATCACCATCTTTTTTTAATTTTCCCCTTAAGGTAATCATTTTTTGACCGGCCTGTAAAGGAGTATTTCGGTAAACACGAAAAAAGAGAGAATAATAAAAGATGAAGCGTCACTTCAATTTCCATGAATTAGTAAAAGTAAAAGTCATTGTAAACATTGTCATCATAAACTACGTCACAGGTAAACATAATAAATTCGCAAAAAATGAATGTTTAAACGGATTTCATAACCCCAATTGTAAAGAAACGTAAAATCTTATTGGTTTTTACATTGTTATCAAAGTCCAGGCTACACCGTTCTGTAACTTAACGAATAATCTTATCGTATAGATTGTAATTCTTATTTTTGCAGGTATTTTTGACATTAATTATTGCGTCTTAAGAGTTCAAGGTTAGAAAACATTGTCTAATATTAGTTCTTAAAGACACGAACCTTCTGCAATTAAATATTTCAACGGGGGAGGTCTTCGTTAAATTACTCCTCTTTTCTAGGAATAAAGCATTCCGAAAAATTTCATTTTAAGAGTCTACTATTTTGGAACATTTCAAAGTAAACGGTAAATATTTAAGTTTTGTTATGAGTATTTTTTCCTAGCTGTAGATGGTGACACTGGGTAAAAACTGAAAAAAAATCATAAGAAAAATTAATTGGACTCGAATCCGTCGGACGCGCTTTTGCAAGATCAAAAGTAAATATTTATCGGACGCGCTCCGCGAGGCAAGTGAGACCTTTGAACTGCACACGAATGTATATGGTACCGAATATTTCTAATCAGCCGTATTTTCACGAAATTTCCAGTCGAAACCGAACAAAACTCAACAATTCCATTCATAACTGTCTTCGTTTACTACGAATTACTTTAGATAATGCCAGTCGATATCATTTTTCGTATAATACTCTAGTAAAGCTTTGCCGTATTAAATATTTTTATGATGATTTAAATGATCGTAGTCTTATAATGCTTAGTAAGACCAAACACAATCCATTTCATTTGCATATTAATAATAAGTTTTGGCTCCGGAGACTCGTCTCAAGCCATTACATTCCAGTTTAAACCGAACCGAACTAAATGAATCCGTTACGAATGTTTTCGTACCCAAATGATGTCTGTAGATATCAGAAGAATGTACGTTGATAGATTAGGGTTACGTTAATAATTAACTTCGTTATTTAGAGTTCTAAACTGATACTAAATTGGTTATTGATTAGCGAATTTAAACGGCAATACGTTTAAGAGCTTACATTTTATAATATATTTTTGTTTGTTGATCATTGATCAGTGAATAGCAATTATTTATAAACGTTATATCAATGTCCTTATATTATTATTCTCCAGTTATTAGCTATGCCTGAAGTTCTAAATAATCTGTAATTTATTCTAAATAGTTTCACATGATACAGTCCATCATTTATTTCATCTGATTCAGATATTTCAACAAAGTAAAATATATAACTTGATAACAATTTTTATATGTACAATTTTTGAAAATATTAAGCATACAAAACATATGTAATGGTGCATAAGTACAATGAATGTTTTTATCTGAATGCTTGTCATGTGTGTAAATGGTTTGGGAAAGGATCTTGTTTGAAGAGATGTGGAAATTGTACAATGATTTCTTATTGTTCAAAAAAACACCAAAAGCGTCATTGACCATGGCACAAGAAGCTATGTCTGACAATAAGTAAAGTAGAAGCAAGCAAAGGATGCACTATTTTCAATAATAAACAACCTTTAAATCCAGAAGAATGGATTCAGATCAAAATGAATTTTATGCTGTTGGTTGGACTTGAACTTTCTATAAAACTGGAAATCTATGAACAAGAGATGTTCAAGTTTCTCAGAACCTGCACAGTGTGTTATGAGTGAGACCCAGAAAAACTTGAAGATTGTGATAATTATCCTAGCACTACCATATGTACAGAACACAAAAATGATTCCATGCACAGCAAATTCTGCCCTCAATTAAAACTGAGTTTTGTCTTAGATATAGCTTTAACTACAAACGAAGTACAAATTCCCAACATAGAAATTCCGCGTAATATAAATCAAGATAACTTTCCCGAGAGTCTAAAAATCTTTATAAATAAATACATAAAATTTCGGAGAATTCCTGGGTTATCGGTAGAACAGAAACTGTCATTGTATTCTGAATACCTGACGCGACCTGTAACTTTTCTTTATGTAATTCGAAAACTAAATCATTCCTTTAAATCTAATAGTATGGTCATTCATTTGATTCGAGCGAACATTTTGGAAATCGCAGGTATCGAATTTTGGGAAATACTCTTTCATTGGTTACCGCAACTAAAAACTATAACGATCATTTTAATCGGTCCCGAATTATCTAAATGTTCTATAACTAGCGATCTGTGTGAACCCTGTTTTTTGAGTCAGCAACAATTATTATTCGAGGTGTATGATGTCTTATATCAAAAGTACATCAGCAGTATCGAGTTCATAAAACCAGATTTTATTGTTGGTTACAATGCGGGAATTCATGAATGCGAAGAATACAATTCAGTAAATGATACCTGGGCACCAGTAGTGTCCATTTATTCTAACATCTTACACGTTGCAAGAAGCAGGAAAAGAACAAGGGAGGCTACAAAATAATTTTAAGTAACGATATAAAATACACGTACTACGAAAAAAATCCGTATTCTAGTCTTCGGCCATACAGAGATTTTGCGACTGCCGGTGTTTATTATGAAAACCAATATCTAATTGTTCATAAAAGTCTGGGAACCTCGTAGATGCATTTATACATCATTGGAAGTCATGTAATTTTAACGTTTTTTTGACGAGACTGATTAATATTTGGTACCATTTTTGGTACTTTTCTAATTATTACACTGAGGCTACATTTTGAATCTATACTTATTTTCTATAATTTTTCTACAATGTTTTTTTATTATCTGTTTACAAGGAAATAATCTTCAAAGTGTTTTAACTTTAATCTTAATCAACATCGTGTGTCGTTAGTATTTTTGTATGCGTGCAACAATTTTGTAAATAGCAGTGCATTAAGAAACAATCTATATTTTTATAATATTTTCAATTATAAATACGCAATTAGTAATCGAAGGCAGAACACTTTAAAAGAGTAATTGTACGATTGATAAAATATGTAAATAATTAAATAACGGAAATCTATTTCTTTTCTAAATTCATGATAAATTAATGTTATTATGCATTATTGAAGCGAAAAATACTATAAGTATCAAATATTATAATGGGTTACATTATTTTATACACGCGTTAAAGATTATCTTTAAATATATAAAATCTATTTAGCGCGCAGAATTAAACCAAGTCCCGCCGGGGACTCTGTTGTCAATCAGCGCCATACTGAAATCAGATGGGGAGGGTGCAAAATGTCATTCTGAGTCAGGAGTCGGTGAGAATCACGTGTGGAAGTTAGCTGTCAAAATTCGGTTCCAATTAACACATTCATATTTTACGTAAATATATTTCATACTTTCATGATTGTTTAATGATGGCTGAAATTGAGTGGCCGTGGCAATATAGCTTTCCTCCATTCTTCACGTAAGTGTAGATTAACAACATACTGTCATCCCTCATAAATAACATTAGACAATTAACTGTTTTTCGCATTCTTTTATACATTTCTTGCTTATAAGGAATGTAAATGATTATAAATATATTGTTGAATAATACCATACAAATATAGAGGTTAAGCAGCGATGTTACATTAATTATATCCTGAGATAAATCGAAATTACTACGTTTCGAGCAATTGAAGGGAATAATGTAATTGTTAATGTAGTAGTTAATCTGTGGTTGTTGTTCTGGATAAAAACATTTTTTCAGTCTCCAACCTCATGCAGATACTAGAGCTAAGCAGCTCGCTGCATGGAAAAGTTTATTATTGGAATATTACCGCGTGACTAAACAAGCTTTTGTAGATATTCGTGAAGTACATACAAGCCCGTTATTTAATAATAATACAATTAATCGTATCCTTTAATGCATAGTAATTAATATATATTTTGTGCATACATATGTACATACATTATCTATCAGTATTACGGTATAACCACTTTTACGTCATCGACCGCGACATACGATATTATTCCTTAGTAAGTATGTAACAGGGAAATTGTCATCTGAAGCAGTTTTAGTAATATTAGAAGAGTTAGCAAAATCTGGGAATGCAAACCCATTAGATAAGTCAAAACAAAGGTGGTTAGTTTATTGGCATACCCTTGAAGAATGGGGCGAAATTATTTATAATTGGGCACAAGAGAAAGGGTTTATTGGATCAGTCTGTACTTTATTTGAATTAACGCAAGGTGAAGATACGGTAGACCAAGGTACGTCTGTTTAGAAAAAAGAAATATCGTTTAGTCGTTCTATACTCACTTTTGGTAACTATATCTCTGTTTTTAGAATTTTATGGTCTTGATAATGAAGTATTAATTAGAGCTCTTAGAACGCTAGAAGCGTCTAAGAAAGCTGAATTAATTTTATTAGACGATAGCCAAGGTGTGAAATTCTTCTGAATGTAAATTTGATTAAAGTCCTACTTCAGCATTTCTCAAAAATATATTAAACGGTATTTTAAAATGTAAAGATATATATGAGATTTAATAAGAAAATATGTTAAATATATGTCCTGTATATATATTTGTAAACAAATGATTTTCAAACAAACACTGGAAGTTTTACAAAAAATCGTGAATTATTATACTGGCCCTAATTAACTGCCCTGAATCCTAATAAATTAACACTACTTTACTAGAACTTACTCTTTTATGAAAGAGAAAAGTAATGTTATATATTTAATAGGACATCATTATAATATAACAAACGTATATTATTTCTTTACAAGAACAGTATAATTAGATATGCATGCAATATTTAATATATTGTGCAGTATAAATAAATAAATACAATTGCACTTAGAGTCTATAGAATTTACAGTACGACTTTATTAGCAAGTGGAATCTCTGTGTCATGGGCAATGTTCATTAAATACTTATTTCGTGATTTGGTGTTACATCAATTAATGAAGTATTAAGATGATAATAATAGTGAAAATAGCACTTTCAAGTACAGTATTCATAGTTACAAATATGAGTAATAGTAACTTGAAATTGAAATATCATATGAAAGATAAAACAGTTTATATTCATCATATATTAATGTTTTCATATTCTCCATTCTATTGTTAATACTATTACGTTATTATTAATATAAATATATCTGTATAAACAACATTATATAAAACCAGTTGTGCATACAAGTGCAAGTACTTATGCATTTCTACAAGTCGCTGACTGTGAGACATATAAAATAGAGCATATCCACATTTGATATATTAAGACGCAGTAAAATTCCGTAAAATAATATTTGAACACGAAAGCAGAATATTATGCTTCAGATTTCCTTCCATGTACAAGTTCCAAGGTTTCTCCTTGCATAGCTGCTGACATTGTATCAAGTTCTCCTTTACTCATATGTTCAATAACAAGAGCCCCGAGTGCATCGCACATAACGTTAATTGTTGTTCGGAATCGATCTCTGTAAATGAAAATAGAGCGATATTAAATGCAATAGGTATTATACTTATATATGTGTGAATTATAAATAATTTTCGAAGTATGTATATTCGATTAATTATAATAATTCATTGACGAGGACTTACAATAACCAGTCTACCGCGATGATAAGCGTTACATCTTCCGCGGGAAGTCCTACGGTATCTAAAACCATCACCATTGTAACAAGACCAGCTTGTGGAATACCAGCAGCACCAATACTTGCAGCAGTTGCTGTTATGCTAAACAAAAATTCATACATTACATGACACTCTTAATGATAATTTAAGAAGAAAAAAATAGAAATGTTTAAAATGTGAATTACCTAACACCAATAACACCACCGAGTGTCATTGGAATACCCCTGACTTGAGCTATAAATATTGCTGCCACTGCTTCATACAATGCAGTTCCATCCATATTGATAGTTGCACCAATTGGAACAACAAATCTCGTAATTCTAGGATCTGCACCCATTTTGTCTAAACACTGTAAAGTGACTGGCAGGGTTGCAGTGCTAAATTCACGGAAAGTAAACAATAATTAATTGCCACGTTATAATTGAATAATTACCATTCTATTAAGCTGTTAAAATTATATAAAATTTACCTTGACGCAGTGCCAAATGCGGTGACTAAAACTTGACCCATTTGTCCGATCGCTTTGAATGGTAATCGTTTGGTGCAAATGAAAAATATAACGGAAAGGGTTCCCAAGCCGTGAATAAATAGTCCCAGTAATACTGTGAGGAAATATAAACCTAATTGTCCAACAATAGCGCCTATGTCCTCAATTTCCAAAAGTTTCGAAGCAACGAGGAAAAGTACTCCGACCGGTGAACTCCTTCGGAAGCATCGGGAAAGAAATATTTTATACAAACTTAGATCTTTCAAACATGTAAGGGTTATTAAGTATTCATACCATATAACCCATCTGGTGATAATCATCATTGCTTCTGATAATGCAATGAAAAAGTCCAAAAGCGGCTTTCCAGGTTCTCCCATTTTACCGAGTGCAATGCCTAGAATAACTCCGAAAACAACTAAACCCAATGTATTCGTTCCGCTGACAGAATCCGACGATATTTCCCAGTCCTGCAAAGTGATCTCTGCAAATATTAAAAAATATCCCGTTATTTTCATCGTCTAACTAAAGAAATACAAAAATACATTTCTTTGAAATATTTTCCTAAGATGTTTAATTAAATATATACACATATATTACCTGCAGTAGCATTCTTCGGTTCGGTTAATACCGTGCGATACTAAAAACGAAGGATAGTTCGATGAAATTAATAAATTTCTTAATAAAAGCGTGAAATATAATATAAATTTGCTCTTATATTTA
Source organism: Nysson spinosus (assembly GCA_910591585.2). Classification (NCBI taxonomy): domain Eukaryota; kingdom Metazoa; phylum Arthropoda; class Insecta; order Hymenoptera; family Crabronidae; genus Nysson; species Nysson spinosus. The sequence continues at coordinate 3,366,671 of OU342837.1, read as the reverse complement.
ACAAATGATATATAATGATATGCTCACCTGCGAGATACAGGCTTCCACGAGATTAGGCGGGAATACATTTCTAAATCCGAATCATAATTAAATAACATTCTTATGTATGCTACTATTGTCGTAACTTTCGAATTTATTAGGATTCGTTGATTACTTTACCTGATTAAATCTAACAGTGTATCCGCAGTTGTAACATTTCGAGGAGCAACTACATGATCGCTCGTTGTAAAAGTATGGCCATTGATCTCTCCAGGTCTAATAAATAATACAAGTATTATACCCAGGATTACCGCAGAAATAGTTGTTACCCCATAATACGAAATTGCTCGCACACCAATTCGCCCTACAAAACAGAATTTTTTGCGTTCTTTATCAACTCGTTGCTTTGTATCTCTTAAGCAAATTCAATCGTATACGCAACATCGGGTATAATGACATAAAGAGTGATATGAAAGTATGTATAATGAACGATAGAGAGTTCATCGAATGAGCGGCTTTTACCGGAAAAAGTTTATCAAAAGAATGAAACCTGCGAATAGCGAAAGAGGGAACGTAAAGGCATTTGCAAGAAATGAAGCAATTAACGAGCTTTTATTGCTAATATGTTATCAGTACTTATGATTCAGTTGCGCGGATATATCGTGCTCTGACAACATACATCTCGCGTCTTTTTTTTTACTAGCGCAGCAGTGTTATCGTTTTAGTCGTTAGATTAAAAAGCGGGAGAAAAGGAGGAAGAAGATATCTTGTTTAGCAACGGATTCGACAAATTAAGTCGGCACGTACCGATGATAATTTATAGCGCAAGAAATTCGTAATGTACAATATTAGCAATTTGTGATTGTCGGAGAAAAAGTGTTTTCTCGTGAAAAGATATTCATGCTTCTAGTTTAGTTCTTTTTTAATCATGACACTTCGGGGAATTATATTAATGATATTTATACAAGCATGCTCAAATCGTTACCGGATAAACTGAGATCCAAACTGCCGATCGCGCTGATGATACTGGCAACGATTAAAGGTAGAATCAGGGCCTTCAGCATCCTTAAAAATATGTCCCCAGGAAATTGTATATACATTATTTCTCGTTTCGTCCATGGCTCGTCCCTAATGTTTCTTAATGTAAAACCAAGCGCGACACCCCCGACAACACCGACTACAGTCAACATCGTCAGTAGATTCTCCGACATAACATTCTTCCATTTTCTTGGTGCCATAATGACTGGTTTATCCTACAAAGAAGAGCACAATGGTTTACATAATGCGTTTTTAATATGCGTCTTTACCCTATATTTTATATGATGTCAATATAACACATGTAAGACGAGTGCAAGATGAATCCTAACGAAACTAGTTTGCCGTCGATTTATAGATAATATTCTTTCTTTATATCTCTGTGTTGTGACATTTATATTATTCCTCTTATCTCTGGCATCCATTTTCAAATATTTGCCACCGTAAGGTAAATCAGAATGGCAATAAACTTGTAATCCTGGCTGCGAGGCCGGGAGTTGGTAGACGGAAAATTATAAAGTTCGGTTCCTTATTTTAAGATTAAATTCCTTAGTAATCGCTACTTAACATAATGCTTGGCTTCCTATAATAATATTCCTATGTAACCTATAAATTACCATCATAAATCACTTCCATTTAGAATTGGTAACATCTTTATTTTGTGTTTTCCTGGCACATATTATCTCACTAAATATATACCAGACTATACTATAAAAATGACGGACAAGTGAAAGAGATTAACATTAACAGATTCGTAAAGATTAACGATTGTTAATAACAAGTTTTATTCCAGTAATTCACGGTTGCAGTTGTCCGCAAATAAAAGTCTAAATTGTCGTGCATTAAGATTCATCAAAACTTTACGATTTCCACATAATTCACGCTTAGGTAACATCCTCGTTCTTTGAAAGTCGCAATTTTCCCTGTAAAACATCGTCGTTTGCCAAGATAAATAGCTCCGGTAGGAAATCAAAGCAAAATACCAGTATTTCCTTGCAATACGAAAATGAAATCGATATTAAAAATAAGAAATAACTTAAATCATATCGGAAGACAATCTTTTTCTGATATTTGCGACTCGGCCATGAAAATAGTACCTCGCGGAGATTATTCCTTCGTTGGAATGCGAATAGATAGTACTTGTTCTCGTAATTGCAAACGTACACAGGATAAACAATTAGCAATCAATGTATAACTAGTGAGGAACACAATGAAATCGCAACATATTTATATTCCTATCATTATAGTGCATTATTAATTGGAAGCGTATAAGACAGTTGGCTGCCAGTCCGATATTTAATATCTTGTTCTGTAAATATGACATAATCAAAAGGTATTCAATCGCCATTTTAAATGAATTTTATATATCGAAAACCTTTGAGAACCTGCTCGATGTTCCTTTTAAAATAACATTAACATAACAAGATTCTGAATACATTCCGATTTGTTTATCTCTGCGACTTTAATTCAAGAAACCAAACATTATTATACTTATTGTACTAATACAAATGATTTCTGTATGAAAATCTGCCATGCGCTTCGTGTTTTACCGCGAAATTATTCAGCTGTTCTTAATTATTAAGTTCAACGAGATAAAAAGATAATTGCGTTAATGGTGACAGGGTTAGCAGACATTGAGTTCCAGTGTCAACGATGTAATATACAGAGTAACGCTTAATTAACATTTCGTTTGATATAACGAGATTGAATTCGTCTATATTTTTTTTACGGAAAACATTGTCACTTGTTGAACTATGATTTTATTTCAATATAATCACGGATAGCTACGCGGGACTGATGAAGTCCTATAAAATTAGATTTACTGTTGTGCGAATGTGATTAAATTGATCTTTATTAATTTCCTTGGGTACGCTTTTTACGAATACACTCATACGCGCACACGTATGTACGTATATCTGAGAGAAAACTGGTATTAACCGGTTGAAACTGTCCTGAAAATCTGCTTTTACACCCGATTCGCCATGAACAAATGCTTAGATCCCGCAAAAAACCCCGCCGGTGTACTCCACATGGTAAAATCTTCCGAAAGAATTTTAATACAATTCATACAAAATTCCAGTGAATCTAATCGAAATCGACATTAATCGCCACTTTAATTGAACGCCACCGGTATTAGTATCACTTCAACCAGCGGTTGATTCTATATGTGGAGAAATGAAAGTGGGTCGGGATGAAAAAAAACGAAGTGCATACTTCGCGTTTATTTCGAAGGCAAACAAAAAAGTGACTATATGAAAATCACAGTGAATAAGCAAGAACGGATTATCAGAATGAGACCTGTTTCCTTGTTACGTTTAATAGCTCTTGTCAAACAGGACAATGCTTTAAGTGCAACGTATAAGGAAAATACAAAAAAATGAAGGTACTAGATGGCAACGATTCTTAAACAATAGTGTCAAGCGCGGGGAAAATCAACTTCACGGCTTATCGCTTGGGTATCCTATTGTGAAACAGGTTCGTCTCGCTGCGTTATTACCACTATACGTGTGACGGATTTTTTTCAGATTCGCAATTTTGTCCTGCAAGAGTGCATAGCTCACGTGAATTCCAGTACACAAACGGCACGCTGACTATCGCCGGTTCTGTATCTGCACAAGCATTTTAAATTTCTCTTTCACTTGCACGTGTTGTACCGCATAACAGATGAGGTATATACGTCTCGGCGTACCTTCCCTCCTTTCCCAACACTCATAGAACGGGAAACCCACCGGTCAATTGATCCTTACTACACATGAGAGTCACGTAATAAAAGTGCCGACTTCGACTTGTGCCACCGAGGCTTTATGCACCGAGAAAAAAGGGAGGGTGAGATATATCGCCTGATATACCGATAAGCGAAGGGAGAACGAGATGATGGATCTTCTCGTTCACCCTTCGATTTCCCTCAGCGTATCACCGCCCAATTTTGCATCGGGGATATCATATCGACCAATCAAATTCCACGCGAATCAATGAACCGCTTATGAGTTATGTGTATCGGTCTTCGATGAGAAACTAAAATATCATCTTGCAATTGGAGTGTCCGTAAAAGAGCAAGGAGCACGTGTATTCGGGAGACGAGATCGATTTACTCACCCTCTGGCCTCGCTGCACGCAGTTCGACGAAGAAGAGAATTTATTAAAATGTGCAATGTTACGATCGATGTTACTCGGAAACTAACACTTAAACTGGACTTAGAATTGACGCGAGACTTGAGTATTTTGCAAAAAGAGGAATGTTAAGTCGGGAGGAGAGCCGCAGAAAAGTCGTTCTTCCCGCGAGCGCGATCGTCGTACTGTCGCGCGATCCGTTCTCGTTGTGTGCCGGTTAACCCATGAGATCGAGCCCTTCGTCGGGTGGATGAGACATGTGTGCGTCAGAGATCAGCCACGGTATCTCTGTCTCGTGCCTCCGATTCTCTCCTCTCTTTTTCTCTAAAAGATCTTTTTTCTCGTTTGTTCACGTTAGCTTTCCGTCCTTTTGTCCCCTTTCGCCGAACTTCTGCCTATATTCCGCCTTTCCTACTCTTTCATCGGGCCTTGCCCTGCACACATGCAGCTGTAGTTTTACACACACGCGCCCAAAGTTCCCGCGGTTAAGGAAACGCATGTGCGCGATTAAATTCATTCGCGCATCAATCTTCACCATCGCCAATTGGTACACTTGTTTTACGTAGAACAGCAACAGGTTTGTGAAATTCGAATGGTCCGAACAACGCAAGAAACTTGCGACATGACGTACTGCGCAACGTCACTTGGCAATAAGTACGCGACAATGAAATATTAGATAGATAGAAACTTTCAAGTTAAACTAAAGACCATACTTCAAATGTTTTTTTACCATGTTTCGGTTCCAGGGAGAAGGCATTTCGTTGATCAACTATTTGGAAAGCGAGGGTGTACTTAATGCTTCAATCTTAAAAAATCTGGCGACACTTTAGTAGTTTGAGACTTCCGTCGATTTACAGTGAGTGATTATTTACGGAAAGCAAAAAATGATAGATTGGATATTCACAATAATGTGTGAATTTCGAACTCTACTTTTCTTGTTCGAACTTTATATTACGTAAAACGTAGAAGCGCAAACCACCCTTTATTGTGTAACGACGGCGCATACGTACACATAGTGCATAATTGGTACATACGTGTAACTTATTCCTATGTCCTTTATTTCTCGAAGGAGCCAATTGAACTTATTATCGTTTCAATTAGTATCGAAGATAAATCTGATTCGAGGAATATTATCTACATATTAATTTGGTTATAATCACTACGCAAATAACAGTTCTATGTAAAAATACCAATTATTATTATTATGAAACTTATAATTTTCAGATATACATTTTAGCAATGCAACGTTTTTAATTTTTTTACGGACCCGCGAGAAGAATTTAACTGAACTCGTTCATTTAGTTAAAAAAAAACTTTATCGCGCGAAGTTCTGAAACCCAAATGCGTTTTGTTAATTATCCGTTTCCTTATTATAGAATATCACTGTTGACATTGATATAAGGAAATTAAAATGAACTACGTACCTTACGTACGTCAGTCTGCAAATGAATTCATTAATGTATAGTTCACGGAAATTACTGTGAGAATCATATGGCGGTTAGCAGATACGGTTTTATATGTATAATTAATTGGATTGAGGTCACTCGTGCGGTAGTTAATTAAATTCTTCGCCCGTTTGGTCAACGAAATTTCTTTCGCCCGTTTTCATTGTTCGGGGAAGAATGTAGCAGAGTGCATGTGTTTCATTTAGTAGAAATATTATCGAGGCATACGGTTTAGGGATAAACGTCGGGCAACGATCGTTATCGGGTTTCTACCCCATATGAGATAATCAACTTGATTATTATATGATGAATTGAATTCTCGAAATTTCACCCACACTGCAAAGAACAACTAATTTTATTATACCTTTTTCAAAACTAAAATAAACAAGTTAAAAATAATGATTTCGGGAAATGAAGGACACGCGATATTGAAACGTATAATAATTGTCTTTGTCAAGTGATGTCGTGTAACTTGTTGGAATCAAATTCGGTGAGATCAGTTGTAGATATTGGAAAAGCTGTGGAAATCGAGGATATTCTTAACAAACTAATAAATTTCGGTAAATCCGCTGTGAAGGGTGGTCGCTTAGAGACCGATGAGCGAAATTCGATATCGCCCAAACTAAAAATATGAGACACATGTCTAATATTAAGCCCTTAGGCAATATTAGTGACTACTGACTCATTTATCTGATGGGACCAGCCGTAATTACTCTTCAGATATAAGTGGTTTCCCTGTGGTTTTATTTTGTGTATGCTTCTGCCATCTATTGTTTTACTTCGTATTTTTTAAGTCATTAAACAGCGCGCGTATCTTTTTATTGTTGACTCTCGAAAGCACAACTGTATCGCTCATGGATAACACAGGGAGGACAGGTTTTAATCATGCACTGTTAAATCTTTCGGAAGTGGTGGGAGGTAGAAATAAACACGCAATAGTTATAAATCAAACATTTATTAAAGATGAAATTGATAATACATGTCGTTGGTATTAAAAGAAAATCAAACTCATCTAATACTAGGGGAACATACAGAAGAATCTACTTTTTGCAATAGTCACAAAATGGCATATTAAAATGATTTTTGACAGAGAACAGTCACAGTGTTTGAACTTAAAGTAAATATTAGAGATTTTTAATGCGAAATTGATTACATGTAAACAACATATAGCAAAACTTGTATTACCCCAAATAATTTAATGATTAATCTTTCGTAATCAGTATCAAAAACTCTGCTAATGTTAATAATACTTAGAATCATACTTATTTTTAATAAGACATACTAAGGTTTTTACTAAACATCGTGGATGATTACACTTATTATATTATTAACGTATACATTAAAAATAGCATAAAGTTTAGCACATATGTGCAAGGCACTGTCAATCACAAAGTTTGAAGAACTAATGTTATTAAATGAAATCGTTAGAGATTAATGAATCCCGCTTCAGAATTACGATGTTTACAATGAGTTATAATACTTGGAGGTTTTAAATGGCTGTTGGTTTTTTTGTCAAACTTTTCAAACGAAATACTGAATCTTTATGTTATTTCCAAAAGTAAATACTATGTAAGTTGCAGTTAAGCACTAGAAACTCTATAGACATATATACAGGATACTTCTTTGACATTTTACGAATGACACATTGAAGTACACGATGAACATATTAGAAGACCACAGCCATGTTACTGGTAAAACAGTTAAAATGTTAGTGATATATTCTCCTAAAAATTTAAACTAATGCTCTTTTTCGTTCATAAGAAGATCAGCTTGTAAAGTAATTATTTTCATTGAGTTATCAACTGAGTTATTATAATCCATAATATTGCTTGTTATCATAGCTGAGTTCTTCTACAAATATAAACAATGACCTGAAGCGTTATTTACAAACTGGCACAAGCATCTTGATGAAGTTACTTCTCTGGTGGTGGGGATGTTATTTTCCTTTTAAATAGTAAAATGTGTGGTTCTGAAACAAATAATTTGGTGTTACTTCATCTGAGACATCTGTATCTGGTATGTCTAAAATCCGGTATTTTCACGAATTTTTTTCTCTTATAACATTTGGATATCAAAAGAAGATAAACAAGTAGTTAAGAATTTCAATAATTTCTATCTTGAATACTAATATACCTGGATCATGAGTCATGTAGTGCACCCATCCTTCACTCTGCTGAACTCCAATAGCTCTCCATTCCTGTTCCGACAGTAAATGGGTCCTTGGCACCTTTTTCAACAGTTCTTTAGGCAGGACGACGTGTCTGTAATAAATTGATATATGTGAATATGCTTCGTGTGTAAACGTACGCGAGGAAGTGCGTAGTTCTTCGTATATGCGCATATATGTACGTCTCGAGAGTACTATATACATATACACGGAATTCATGGACTGTCTTTATGGTAATATAATCCCTGAGACTTTTTCTTCTTTCACGTGGGGCTCTGCTGCATGATGTCATGCAGTTATACGTCGGATTTCTCCCCTAATTTTTAAGATAATGCAACAAGGAAAACCGAAAGTTCTAAGAATTTCGAAAGTATTTTTCAAACAAAGATTTTCAATGTCACTTATAGTTTTCGAGATATTCGCCGAAAAACAAAAAAAATACTGCTTCAAAGAAGTGATTCCAGTCATTAAAACCATTTTACTTTTGCTTAACGATTTAATGTACAAAGACTCGAGTATTGTTTCTTAGTACTGAGAACTTGACATTCCTTGTTAAATTATTCGCAAGCGATTTCTATTATTTCATCAAATGCCGAATATTTTATTCGTCGTCGTTTAGAATACTTAAACTTCCAAATACATTCTACAAATTCGTGAATGTACGATGTTTCGAAAATTCAGACAATCTCTTTGACTTATGAATCTTTCTCAAAGAGATCATTCCCGAAAGTATTCCGTGGGACATTCCACGGCAGAGTTTAAATTCTACGCCGAAATCTGCAATTTTTGCGAAGTTAAAGGACGACGTTCTCTTCCGCAAAATAGAGAAAGTTCCAGTCATTATTTTCTCCAGTTTAGAGTTTTTAGATCTTTACGAGAACATGCCTGTATGAATTATTTATTATCTCCGGAATTATTAGCCGCAGAAAAATGTTATTCATGAAGTCTTTTTCAGAAAGATTACTCAGTACTATTAAAAATATTCTACGCCTTTTAATCATTTCATCATGGAATGACCCTACTACGATGTGGAATCTCTTGTAGATTAGAGTATAGATGTATACTTTGTGCCTTTCATGGCTGCTATTGTGATGGCCCTTTAAACGCAATAAAAATTCAGATAGAATAGGCTACATTGATATCATAGCAGTCGACTGGAGTCAATACAGCATCCTCCATTGCGCAAATATATTCAAAGCTTTTACTACTAAATTATGTTCTCGACACGTATTCAAGAGTACAATTTCATAATTTGAAATGGACATTCTGTCACGTTTGCGTAAAAGAGAAGCGTAGTAGTAAGTGACAGCCATAATATTCCTGATACAAAAGAAGGCTCGTGTACTTTCATGATTATTCCTGAATTTAATGTTGTTTTCAACAGGTTCTTGTCACGATAACCAGAATAACGAATATTCGAAGAGTAATGTTTTGTACTTCTGTCCCAGTGACACAAAATGGCACAATCGGCCAATGCCGAAATCTTAAACGGAACAATGAGCGTCACAGAAATTTTTCACCTACCTGTATTCATATTTATCGTCGTAATATTTATCCGAATAATAGATGTGTGACATCCTGCCGAGGTATTTTGCGATCACAATTTAACGGATCTTAGAGTTCACAGTTAGGGCACAACGAAAATCAGCTCCCAAGCTGCTAAAAACCTCTTGCGACGGCGTGTACTGTCTGATTTGAAAGTTAACGGATCGCGAAGAGTGGTGGAAACGTAATCTCTAGTCGTTGAGAGTATGAATTTTATTATTTAATAAAAGATGTTATATAACGAATATAAGTTAATATATAAAATTAATGTCATTTATTGGAAGTAATACGCAATGAAATATTTCGTTTTTTACTGTATTTTAGAATTTTTCCGGGGAAAAGGTGTACGTAGTGTACCGGAATCAGCTGTTAGGTAGAAGAAGATGGCGTTTTTCGCACCTTCTTACGTAGGGTGACGCTTTAACCCTTTCTTTGATGGGATGAGGTTAAGTGTCACAACAATATTCTAGATTTAAATACAATTTTCAATTTCTCATGAGGAAAAATATAATTAAACAAAATGGAGAAGTATTCTCATAGGACGGATTATGAGAGGTATAAAAAAAGTGATAGAGATACACATAGATCGAAAGACAAAGTCTCTCGTAAAGATTATGACAGTGATTATGAAAGTCGATCAAGAAATTCTAGATCAAGACATAAACATTCAAAAAAGTCCAGCACTAGACATAAGAAATCTAAAGAAAAAGATTCCTCAACATCGCGAGAATCACGCAAGAAATCAACGAAACATAAAAGTAAAAAAAGGTATGTGTTTCTAGTTTCACCAGTAAGATAGTAAATAAGTATTTAATTATTAACACATTATTTTATTTATATTAGGACATCATCTTCCTCATCATCATCTTCCACATCCTCATCTTCTTCCAACTCCAGTGGCTCCTCATCTTCCTCATCATCTGCATCTTCCTCAGACTCTACAAAGCTTTTAGAAAAACTGCAGAAGCAAAGACAAAAACAGGTTGAAGAAAAAAAACGTGAGAAGGATTTATTAAAAGCTACTGAAACTCCAGAAGAAAAAAGATTACGTCGATTAAAGAAAAAGGAAGCTAAGGAACGCAAACGCAAAGAGAGAATGGGTTGGGACAATGATTATTTACATTACACTAACACAGATAATCCATTTGGGGATGGAAACCTACTTTCCACATTTGTGTGGTCCAAGAAACTTGAAAAGGAAGGTTTACTGGGTGTCAGTAGAGAAAAACTAGAAACAAGGAATAGACATAAGCAAGAAGAGAACAAGAGAGAGTTAGAGAAAGTTAAAAAGAGGAGACAAGAAAGAGAGTTGGAGAGGCAACAAAGAGAAGAAGAAATGACATTATTACAAAGAGGAAAAGAAGCTGCTCAGTTAGAACAATGGGCTAGGCAAGAAGATCAATTTCATTTAGAACAGGCAAGATTAAGATCACGTATTAGAATTCAAGATGGACGTGCAAAACCAATTGATCTTCTTGCAAAATATATTAGTGCAGAAGAAGAAGTTGATGCTGTAGAGATGCATGAACCTTATACTTATTTACGAGGATTGCATGTCAAGGACTTGGAAGATCTTATTGAAGATATTAAAGTATATAAGGAATTAGAGCGTGGAAAGAATCTAGATTACTGGAATGACATTACAGTCATTGTTGAGGATGAATTGCATAAACTTCGAAAATTAGAAAGATCAGAATATGAAGTTGGTAAGTTCATATCTGTATGGCAAATAAATTAGTTTGTCTGTATGTGCATAATAAAACATTATTGTATATGTTTTAGCTGTTGGCCGTAGGGAAGGGATACATGAATCAGTTGTTAAGGATGTAACAGCAATTTTCAAAGGAAAAACGGCGGCACAGTTAGAGGCCTTACAATTGCAAATTGAAACAAAAATTACAGGAAAACCAGAAGGTGTCGACATTGGATATTGGGAGAGCCTTTTATCACAATTAAAAGCTCATATGGCGAGAGCGCGATTAAGAGATCGCCATCAGGAAAACTTAAGAAAAAAGTTAGAAGTATTAATTGCCGAGCAAGGGGTGGCTAGAACAGAAAGTGAAGCTGAAGGTTCACAAGGACCAAGTGAACATTCAGCAAAGCAAGAAGAAACTACATCGCAAACAATCGCGGAAAAAAGTGAAGATAGTCAGTCAGAGTATGTACCAAATCCTTGTATTGGTTCATTAAAAATATTGAGTAAGATAATAGAATTATATTTTCCTTTCTTCAGGACCGAAGAACCTACTAATGCTGCTGACGATCTTTTATCGGAGTCTTTCTGCGAATACGAATCGGGAGGTTATTCTCCAAAATATATACTTTTCTCTCAACTTGAACCGGGTACAATAGTTACATTAGAAGAGGACGATAATCAACGTTTGGAATATGCTAGAAATCAAGTACTTAGTACAGGCCGGAAAATTCAAAATGTAATGACCGCGGAAGAACAAGCGATGCACAGAGAAGCACGCAAAAATATGGGTTCGGACGAAGCACAATTTAGTGTTGAATCGTCCTTGGAAGCACAAATTTATTTGTGGTCAGATAAATATAGGCCTAGAAAACCAAGATATTTCAATCGCGTCCATACGGGTTTCGAATGGAATAAATATAACCAGACGCATTATGATATGGACAACCCACCACCGAAAATCGTTCAGGGTTACAAGTTTAATATATTTTATCCAGATCTTATTGACAAAAATACAACGCCGGAATATTTCTTGGTATGCGAAGTCAATCATATTAACCATATCACGTTTTTCCATTAATTCGTGCTGATCCTGTCTCAAAGTAATTTTCATATTCATAAAGATGTTTTTATTTTTCAGACTCCATGTGGTGACAATAAAGATTTTGCTATATTAAGGTTTCATGCTGGCCCGCCTTATGAAGATATCGCGTTTAAAATTGTTAACAGGGAATGGGAATACTCATATAAACGAGGATTCAGGTGTCAATTTCATAATAATATATTTCAATTATGGTTTCACTTTAAACGTTACAGATATCGGCGATAACATGTTCGTGTATGGGGTGTTCACATATTACTGTACATATGAATGTATGTCTGTACATTTACATATTCTAGTATCCTACATTCTAATAAATATTTCTCTCCAATGCACAGGTTGTCTTTTACAAATAAGCTCACGCGAAACATATGTTTATAATACTATACCCATGTTTCATAAATTTTGTAGTCTGATGGAGTATTTAAAATAAGATAATTTCTTACAACAAGAAACATATGTTCTGTGTCAATAAACAATAAAACATTATTACGTGCGAGGATGAAACATATCGCAATTTGAAATATTATTTAGTGCACATATTTGATACTTCGCCAATTTGGTACTTCATATTAACATTCGTAATCAAATATTTTTCTAGCGAAACCAAATAGCAGAATACACTTGCAAATTATATTGTCATGGAATATGTCTCTAGAAGTCGCGAGTACAAGCAAATAATACTACATTGCCGATATGACTTGATTATTATTTCATACGATAAATCGTGACCGCAATCCTGCCATTCAGAATACTCAACACTTAACACGTTTCCGCGTGATGACGAGAGTGTATACAAGCAAACACTATAGAGTTTATTTAATAGTAGTTGTTGGATCGATTTTGTTGGCCACCTGTACTCTCACACAGTTGGACACAGTGCAAAGGTAAAACGTATATGAAAACCAATGGCAAGGAAAACCTAAGCTCAGTGCTCCGCGCATTTCGTTGGCAAAGAGTTACGCGTATATTTTTTCATCCTCGTCGAAATTCGCGCATAACTCGTGAATGGTATTAGTTCGAAATTACGAAATTTAAGTATAAGGATATACACGTGTAACAACTAAAACAAGTGCGCGGGTTTATTATTATTTCTGTATGTAATTTTATAGCAAAATATACTTTCTATCACATAACATAAAAAATTATATATAAATTCATCGCTAGTCTATTTTCTAAGGGGTCATTATTTTTTACATTACTTATAATGTCTGAGATAATCATCATTCCTATTCTATTCTAGTCTGCTTATCATAACGATCCAGGCGATCAATGCATCCTACAACTCGTAGAATGCACTACGATGACGGTTGACAGCCGAAGATCGTAAACGTGAAACTAAATTTATATATTAATTCTACCAATTGTATTAAAATCGTATCGAATGAGTGAATGTTATGAGAAAAGCTAATTTCAGGAAGTTGCCACAGGAAGGTAGATCCTCTCTATCAAAGGAATACAATTTTGTTTTTTGTAATAACCAAATTTTACGAGAAAATACGCGTGGATAGTTGGCGCGATGAAATTCAAATGTGTCCCATACGTATTTGTTACTTTTAATGATTGTTATTGTGGCGCAGGCTAATTAATTTCATCACGACATGTTTCCAAAAATGAAGTATCATCTTTCTTCTTGATTTATCATTTTAATATTTGCAACCAATGAACATCTACGCGAAGGTAAAAGTACTTTATGAAATATTGATTTAATAGCGACTAAAATCTCCGCAGCTAAAATCATGAAATGGAAGAAAGGGCATTCGGAGTTCTTTTCTGAGAAAACGTTTCTGGTGATAAAAGATGATCTGGTTATACTGGACGGTAAGAGTACTACTTAATTATTGGATTAAGTAATACGCGTAATTCTTTCACTTTCGAGAAATCCGAATAATTGTTAGGAAAAGGGAAGCATCGAAGGAAATCGAAGACTGCGAACACCGGTACGTGGCCGCCGAAGATGAAACGCGTGATACCTATTTGTGAAGAATTAGAGAGGCCGAAGACAGCGAATCTCGAGAGACCGAGTATCCTAGACCCGAATCTTGTCGACAAACTTGACATGTCTCTGTTAAGCAAGGAGGTTCTTTGCGACTCGATGACGCGTGTACAACAATCGAAGACGATTAGTGGGGGAAATCCAGCAGTTTCTTCGTCATCGCGGTACCGGCAGAGCTTCGCTGTTGGTGAAGAGCTCCAGCAAATTCTGACGCCCTGCGCAACTACGTGGTGCAAGGGTTCCTCGCTACGTCACAAACGAAGAAGCTTTGAACAACTCGATACGAAACATTGTCAAATTGAATTGTTTGCGAACTCTGCTAGGATGCAGGAACAGGCGCGAATCACTCACGAGCCGAAGAAACAGAGTCCCGATAGTAGAAAGCTAGATAATAATAATAATAGGTTTGTTCTTATTAAATACGCGTTACTTATACATATCTACGTTCTCCATACGTTAAATGAAACGTTGCGCGGTGTGTTTACGCTTAATAACGAACGTATAAACAATTAGGAATAGAACAAATGGAGTTGGCAAAGTGTCCTTATCCTCGTTGAAAAAGACGAGTGCAAGATCGGCGATGCCATCCGATTTCGAAGTTTTCACGGTCTCATCGACGAAGAGTGCACCGGAACCTTGTAAAGCTTGCGGAAGACCCGATCAACCAGAAAGATTTCATAGTCATCCAAAAGGGCTTCAACCGAAGCCCAAGGAAAATCCTACGAATTTGAAGTCGAAGACTTCGATTCCGAAATCAGTTCAGAAACCGGTCGCGCTTAATTTCCGTAGTGATAAGAGTAAGCTGAAGAATGACAAAGTGGCCGTGACACAGGAAACAAGATCTAAACCAGTTACTCCTCAAGATCACGAAGGTCAACCTTCCAGACCCTCTTCGACGCCATCCAAAAAAGGACCCAGAACTGTTACCTGTTACATTTGCGGTCGCGAATTTGGAACCGCTAGTTTGCCGATTCATGAACCGAAATGCATGCAAGTATGTTATTTCCAATTATTATAATGCAATTAATAATCTTAATTTCTCTATTTTTGTACAATTCACATTCCACATTTTTAAATGACGCACCACCAACAATTGAGCCGCTCAACAGCCAAGGTGACTGACTCCGTTAAATACAAATTCGAGAAAATTGTTAATTATGAAACGTTAAGTACCGATCATGCGCTTTGGTAGTAATATGAGCAACTTTTCCAAAAGTGAAGTTAAACACTTTGGTATTTGAGCAGCTCAATCGAGTCTTACTCGAATGACTATAACACGTGTTATGTTGCTTTTACATCGCAACATTTTTTTCGATATTACAATCGATGTATGATACATACTGAGATCAATTTATATCATCATCGAAAGGCACGCAATAAGTCAAGGTTTTTTGTGAAATCGATAAAAATAAACGTAGTTTCACACTGTTAAGCACACGTTAAACATATATATTCGTGCATGGAATCGAATGTGCGACAGTATCTCGAAATAACTAGGGTGTATAGAATAATCGTTTTCATATAATTCACACTTTGGTTATATTTAATATATGCCTCATTCGATTGTTATGTGCGACCTTGATGTCGTATCCATACCTACATCATGCATTATCAACAGAACTGTAACAACGTTACAAAAAGATGCAATTCATATATACATTTCGTCCATTATTATTACATCTATTAAATCAATCTCAACAATTCTTCTAAAACATCAATAATTTTCCAAATTAAGTTAAACATATAACTCAACATACAACGTGGGCATAGAAGTATATCAGATATTAGTTTTACATACAGTAATTATTGCTAAAACCAAATTGTTTATAGAAATGGGAGCGTGAAAATAATTCTTTGCCGATAAATCAACGGCGACCAATACCACAAAGGCCCGACGTACCAATCAACCACATTGATTGGAATGCGGCGGCATGGGAACAAAGCCAGGTAGTTTATATTAATAATATTATAAGCATTTTATAGTTCCAACAATTCCAAACGAGCTTTAATATATTATAGTTACATCATTTACTCGCACTAATTGTGTTATAGTTTCAATTATTAAAGTATACCGTATTTGTCCGAAGCATTTCCGTCTTTAATACGAGGAATGAGTCATTCAGCCATGTTTGTCGTAGCTAACAACAATCATTACTAAGCGATGATGTAACATATGTAACTATAATGTACTGCGGTTGAAATCGACTGAACTTATGAATATTACACAACGAATTTGAATGTGATAATCAATCTGGAACTGTGCTTTACAATTAATCCATTAATTAAATCGTATGTTTTACATTTCAATCTTCTTTACTCTTATACGCGTACATCTAATAAATTAATTAAAAATGTTAATCGAAAATAGATTACAATATTATTTGAAAGTAAATCATATTTTTCAGGCACAGTTAGTTCCATGTTCGAAATGTGGAAGGACGTTTTTACCTGACCGATTACCAGTTCACGAAAGAAGCTGCAAAGCGACGCCCAAAACAAAAGTTAGACTTCATTATTTTTCATACATACTGCTAGTAATTGAAATTAAATTTAGAATTTCTATCAGATAATGTGGCTATTGAATTCAAGTAGTTCTTGCTATTTTTTACAATATTTGCTATCATTTTTAATAGAACTCCGATACCGAAAAATGTGAAGTTGCGATTCCGGAAAAGCAGCCCGTGAGCGTACCGCGAATGGGGCCGCCTACAGTTGCCTGCCATATTTGTGGTAGAAATTTTGGCACGAAGAGTATTAGAATTCATGAGCAACAATGTACAAAACGATGGCAACTTGAGAACGAAGAACAATTGTCGGGGCAACAAAAAAAGGAAACGGTAGTTCGTATAAAATCAAGAGCTACCAGCGTTCACGAAAATTCAACACCTCTTAGCCTGATAGGAGGAAGTCATGTTGGAGAACATTTACATGTAATTCAATTCGTTTGAGCATTTTAATCATTGTAATTCGTAATGTAAATAAAAGTCATCGATACTTTACATTACTTACATAACGATTTATAATTACTTGTCGTTGGAATAATATTACGATGATCGTAGTTCTACTTCATTAAATTCGACTTAATGATCTCATGTTCTTGCACTGTCGAACTTTATAGAATTAGTTTTGTTTAACTGCTAGGAAGAGTTCGTTGCTTTTAATTATTTCTTGTTTTTTATAAGATGTACATTAGAAATGAATTAATTTCAGGATATTCAACAGAAAAGGACAGTCACATGTTATATTTGCGGTAGAGGTTTTGGATCAAAAAGCATCGTGATTCACGAACCACAGTGTTTGAAAAAGTGGCACGTGGAAAATGATAAGTTACCGCCGAATCAAAGACGACAAGAGCCACAAAAACCTGCAGTCATTTATTCGAGTAAGTGAATTTTTTATAATGAATGTTCATTACCTTCCTATGTTATCTAAATTATAATACATACGTTATAAAGTCGTCTTAGTATTCTCGAGATAACTTTACGATATAAGAGTTTCTTATCGAAAACCAATAAAATATATAGGTGCTCGAATTATGTGGAGCTTCTATAAATATTCCGCGGAGAAATAACCCAGCAGAACTATCCTAAATGACGTCACGAGTTGAATATCCTTCGTGATCGATTTACCTGAATACTTTCATTCGACACACTTTCCACGTCAACATGAATATTCTCTGCTACGAATTTGCGCTTAAAACGATATATAAATATTAATTTATTGATGCAAGTTTGATTTATGTCGGTGTTCTAAATTTAGTGTAATCTATGCGCGTAAAGAAAAATCACATCGCGTGCAAGCGGTGCACTGAATTAACTAACGGTAAGGTCAACGTGACCATATTGATCAGAAACAATCACGATGTAAGATATTCCATCGTCTGCCTTAAAAGGCTTTATGAAATTTATTTATTTTTATTATTTCGGTAAATTAAATCCAACTGGAATTCATTTCTTGCTTGTTGCAATTTACGACACAGACGAATAGTTTTACATCGGATTTACAATAAAATTTGCAGATAACCCGGATACCGGAAAAGTGGCAATAGATTTAGAAGCTATGGCCGACGCCAGCTGGAAGTCGCATCTGAGCCAATTAATTCCGTGCAAACAATGTGGAAGGACATTCAATCCTGATCGCGTGGGCGTTCACGAAAGAAGTTGCAAAGGAAATCATTAAGTTAAGGCGCATCGGTCATTTGTTATAACTATTGATATTAAATATCGACACTGTACTCTTACGCCTTAGAGATGCAAGTGCACATTTTCACGGATAGTACAATTCCAGAGTTCCAGATCACACTATTTAAATTTGATATCTTTAATAATGTTGGTAACTTGTTTGTAACTTATGCATCCTAAACTCGATGTTTAACACGTGTTAATTTCATTTAGTTAGCAATCTAATGACCTTATATTATTATAATGTTAGCATAATATCTTATGTGTATTTTTTACGTGTAATATCATTATTTCACTGTATATAATACATGTGTAAGGGAAATGTGAGGTGTTTGAAAATGTAAAGAGGCCTTCGTCACCGAAAGTGTTTATGTATTTGAGTGAGTTTACTACATGAAAACGCACAATTTACTAAAATTTCATATCCTTTATGTAAAACTATGATGTTTTTACATACTGAACTACATAGAGAACATGTTATAAAGATGTACGTTTAAAATAATGTAAGATAATATTTTGTATTATTACGCCGTGGATCTTATCATTAAAGAAATGCAGGAATTTGTGATACATGAAGATGTGTCTAGAAATTCGTTTCTTTATATATTCATCTTTTATTGTAATAAGGGATCTAAATGAACGCTACACCCGTATTACTTCGCGCCGCTGTTTTATGATAATCTAAAATTTAATTGCATACTAGTTTGTTCTTAAGAATGTTTATTTATTATTCGATGCAAAATTATTCGATGCTAAATTTAGCTATATGTATTTTCATATTGAACGTTATAGATGGTGACAGTTATAGAAATCGGTAAAATGATAAATAGGTGTGCATATGTATCGCTTTCAAAATCTTACAATCAGATGGGAGAATGTAATCTGCGCGCGCATTGGAAGGCACATAGAAGGGATATTTTGAAGCTAATTGGTAGAATTCGTAGGGCATATACGCGTAACTGTAAGCGCCCCCTGTCATACGTGAAACCTTCGCCCCTTTGAAGAAACTCCTGTTCTTTCCCAGGGTGTCCGCCATTGTTGGTGCACGTATATTTCTGACCAGGCCAACGGAAATCGGACAACATCCAAAATGGTACGTACAACCATTGTAAAGTATTACGAAGGGAAAGATCTGTGCGGTGTGCGAAGTGCAGAGGTGTGAATATTTTTGAAGACGGAATGTCACCTGGGTTTGGAAAAATTGAAAACTGGCGGATTACTTCGGATTGCGCAACTTCTATTCGAGGACGAATTTCGATGCTCGCGGGGGACATGCCGAAGCAAAAATCTTCCGAGGTTCTGCAAATAGTCCGGCGAAATGTTCCTGAAAATTTAACGTCACATGGCCTGAATGTTCTCGATGTTCGAAGTTGAAATATGTTTCGCCTACCGTTACAATGGCAACGTGTCATGGAGCTTTGTACAGGGCTCTTGATACGAGCCAGCATGCTCTCTCCGAACATCGTGATGCTATTTGAAAATATCATCTTCACGGTGCCTACCAAACGAAGAGCATTATGGAAATGATCTACGACCAGCAATGCACAGAAAAAAATAGACACGGGACGCTTCGCACTATGAAACTTAGACAAACGGACCTCTTATCATAATAGAGTCGGGAAATATGTTCCGATACAAAACGCAACGACGCTATAAAAATCTGGTATTCTCCACATGGGAGGATATTTCCGTTTATTGTAATTTATAGTGTACCCATGTTGTAAATATTTCTCAAGATTTCCGAAGCTTTGGTTCAATATGGTCAGTATTAAGATTATTCAAAATGGAAATATTCTACAAATAAAGAGTGAATATTTTAAGTGCATAATTCGGCGATCTTGAAATTTATATTAAATTTGAAATTACTTTCATTTTTTTAACATTCTTCAAATGATTTTAACATTGCTTATAATATGTCTTAAGATATGAAACAGCTGTAGTTAATGCCTTGCATTATTACTGATTTGCTATCATTGAAATATTTTAATGGTACAAATTATATAGTAATCCATGACTTAGTTGTGTGCTTTAATTTTCTACATAAGCTACTTAACTATTGCGAGTGGTTTTAATAATTAGATATATCACTGCACAGATCCATAATTAAATGATATGTAATTGAGTATGTATATGTAACACACTAGATTCTAGCTCTTATTATTTAATTTCAGGTGAACTTCACGGTCGACGAGATCCGTGCCATGATGGACAAAAAGAAAAACATCAGAAATATGTCCGTCATTGCGCACGTAGATCATGGAAAATCAACATTGACTGACTCCCTTGTGTCCAAGGCCGGTATCATTGCTGGAGCAAAAGCTGGCGAGACCCGATTTACTGATACCCGTAAAGATGAACAAGAACGTTGTATCACAATTAAATCAACGTAAATTACATTCTATTTTTTAATTTCTAAAATCATTTAATAGCTTTCTATAACTAATATTTTTGTGGTTATCTTTTAGTGCTATTTCCATGTTCTTTGAACTTGACGAGAAAGATTTAGTCTTCATCACAAACGCTGACCAACGTGACAAAGAAGAGAAAGGTTTCTTGATCAATCTCATTGATTCACCTGGTCACGTAGATTTCTCCAGTGAAGTAACAGCTGCCCTCCGTGTAACTGATGGAGCTCTTGTTGTTGTTGATTGTGTGTCTGGTATGTATCATGCATAGGCATGTATATACAAAATTTGTTTCCTTCCAGCACACAAAGTGTTACTCTGTAGTGTATTATTTGGTTTATTTAAACTGACTAATGCACAAGGACAGTGCTGACTGTGCTTTAATGGAAGGAGAGTAAAAGCAGATGTGTTAAAACGCTGTTAGTGGACCTCTATCTTTATGTCCTTTACTAAGAAGCTACAGCACAACTGCTACAGCTCTTTTTAATAAAAATATACATCATTTCCTATTGTATGTCACCATATAAAATTTCTAAAATTCTTTCAAGGTGTTTGTGTACAGACTGAAACTGTACTTCGCCAAGCTATTGCCGAGCGTATTAAGCCCGTTTTATTCATGAACAAAATGGACCGAGCTTTATTGGAACTTCAGCTTGAGAGTGAAGATCTATACCAAACTTTCCAACGTATTGTTGAAAACGTTAACGTAATTATCGCAACATATTCCGATGATGATGGCCCCATGGGTGAAGTTAGAGTAAGTATTTTCTACTAGAGTAACATATTTTCTTTTTTAAATACATTTAATTAAGTCTAAAATTTAATATCCAAGTTTGCTCTTACTATAAATAGGTAGACCCAAGCAAGGGATCCGTTGGTTTTGGTTCTGGTCTTCATGGTTGGGCCTTCACCCTCAAACAATTCTCTGAAATGTATGCTGAGAAATTCAAGATTGATGTTGTCAAGCTTATGAACAGACTTTGGGGAGAATCTTTCTTCAATCCAAAAACCAAGAAATGGAACAAGCAGAAGGAAGTAGACAACAAGAGGTCTTTCTGCATGTATGTTTTGGACCCAATTTACAAGGTAAATTGTCACTTAAATGATAATATTTCGAATTAAGTGGCTCATTTTAGTTTAATTACAAAATAAAAAAATAATTTCCTATTTTTCCAGGTGTTCGATTGTATTATGAACTACAAAAAAGATGAAGCAGATAGCCTTTTACAAAAGTTGGGAATTGTTCTTAAACCTGAGGACAAAGACAAGGATGGTAAAGCACTTCTTAAGGTAAAAACTGATTATATTTATCTCATGTTTTGTATTTATAAAGTAAGGTGAAATGTATATGATGATTGTTCTATTTCTGACACCTCTTCTTAATTACATTGAAAGATACAAAGAACTTCGCTGAGAATGCCCTCAATTTCTATAATTAATGTAATGTTAGATAACACTTAAATAAAATAGCAATATATCTATTTCAGGTTGTTATGAGAACATGGCTGCCAGCAGGAGAAGCTTTACTTCAGATGATTGCCATCCACCTTCCATCCCCTGTTACCGCGCAAAAATACCGTATGGAAATGTTATACGAAGGTCCTCACGATGACGACGCTGCCATTGGTATCAAGGTAATATCCTTGTTTCTATTTTCCATATCAAAACTTGTTTAAAAAAAATCACTTTCATGATGTTATCTACAGACCTGTACCGAAATTTATTGAGAGACAAAATTAATTAGTTATCTGAGACATATGCAGCTTATAAATGTATACTTTTGTTGTGTTAATATATACTAATGACAACTCTATTTTATAGAATTGCGATCCTAATGGACCACTTATGATGTACGTCTCGAAAATGGTACCGACGTCCGACAAGGGTCGTTTCTATGCCTTTGGACGTGTATTCTCCGGAAAAGTATGTACCGGAATGAAGGCCCGTATTATGGGACCCAACTTCCAACCAGGAAAGAAAGAAGACCTTTATGAAAAGGCTATCCAACGTACGATTTTGATGATGGGTCGTTATGTCGAGGCTATTGAAGATGTGCCTTCCGGTTAGTAATGGTTTTATATCTGAATTCGTAATTTTACTATATTATAGAAACATATGTAAAAATTCAATGATGAATGTTCTCACAGACCTGTACTGAATTTTTGTGAAAGACGAAAAGAACGGCCAACTGATGTTGTTAATAATGTATTAATTATCACGCAAGATATATATTCGTTTTATAACCACCTCTCTCGTTTTTCCGCAGGTAACATTTGTGGTCTGGTTGGTGTTGATCAGTTCTTAGTAAAGACAGGAACTATCACCACCTACAAGGATGCCCACAACATGAAAGTTATGAAATTCTCCGTTTCACCTGTTGTCCGTGTTGCTGTTGAACCCAAGAACCCAGCAGATTTACCAAAATTGGTTGAAGGTTATTTATTTATTTATCATTCTCTTTTTTTATATGATACGCATTATCGCATGCGAAATGAGTTTTTGTACAATATTTAATGATGACATCAAAATTAGAGCATTGGGATATGATATACCATGATTCGCATTTTAATCTGAAGATTTGTTCTGCATTATTTAAATCGATATATCGCATATACATAGTTAACATGTATTTTTATAATTAAATTCTTAAATAGGTCTCAAACGTCTGGCGAAATCCGATCCTATGGTGCAATGTATTATCGAAGAATCTGGAGAGCATATCATTGCTGGTGCTGGAGAACTCCATCTTGAAATTTGTTTGAAGGATTTGGAAGAAGATCATGCTTGCATTCCTATCAAGAAATCCGATCCCGTTGTCTCATACCGTGAAACCATCTCTGAACAATCCAACCAGATGTGTCTTTCAAAGTCTCCCAACAAACACAATCGTCTCTTCATGATGGCATGTCCCATGCCTGATGGTCTTGCTGAAGATATCGACAGTGTAATTTCTCTTATCTATGATCGTATAGATTATCAATTCGCTAAAAACATAGCAGTGGATGAAACGTTTTATCTGAATTTTTCAGGGTGATGTTAACCCAAGAGACGACTTCAAAGTACGTGCCCGTTATTTGAGCGAGAAGTACGACTACGATCTAACCGAAGCTAGGAAAATCTGGTGCTTCGGTCCCGATGGAACCGGACCCAATATTCTCGTAGATTGTTCTAAGGGAGTTCAGTACCTTAATGAAATTAAGGATTCCGTCGTAGCTGGATTCCAATGGGCCACGAAAGAGGTAAAGTATTCATTGGAAGAGAAAACAAGCTTTTGTAATTCACTATTCTTTTAATAACTATTGTATTGTGTTACAGGGAGTTCTTTCGGAAGAAAACTTGAGAGGTGTCCGTTTCAACATTCACGATGTAACATTACACGCTGACGCTATTCACAGAGGTGGTGGACAAATCATTCCTACCACGAGACGTTGCCTTTACGCTTGTCTTCTCACGGCCAGCCCCCGACTTATGGAACCAGTTTACTTGTGTGAAATTCAGGTACAAAACTTGCTGCAACTGTGCAGAACTCATTTAGTTGCTGATGTCTACGATTTTAAACTGTATATAATGTTTTCTTAAATAACATTTCGTGGAATTGAATTGTTACAGTGCCCTGAAATTGCGGTAGGAGGTATCTACGGTGTGCTTAATCGCAGAAGAGGTCACGTATTCGAAGAACAACAAGTTGTTGGTACACCTATGTTCGTAGTTAAAGCTTATCTTCCAGTCAATGAATCCTTTGGCTTCACTGCCGATTTACGTTCCAACACTGGAGGACAGGCCTTCCCGCAATGTGTATTCGACCACTGGCAAATCTTGCCAGGTGACCCAATGGAACCCAGTACCAGACCCTTCCAAGTTGTTCAGGTAAATCAATGAATTTTTTTTATGGAATTATCCACGATCATAACTAATGGTAATTACTAAATTATATGTGTTGCCATTTTTAATCTCGTGGAAAATGAAATCTGTTTTTAGTTTTGGTATTCCAGTAATTTGTTCTGGTTTGCCTGAATAGGAGAACATACAATTTTTGTCATATATACTTATTAACTTTCTTGGTAGTTAAGTTATATCATTATTAACATAACCAATTTGTGTTGTTACAGGACACACGTAAGAGGAAGGGATTGAAGGAGGGTCTCCCAGACTTGAATTCATACCTTGACAAATTGTAACCACAGAAACATGCACCATATTTAAATATCTATTTAAATATTGTAATTCAATTAATATCGCTCGAGCCGTATACAACTACATCGGTTTATTATGAACTTTGTTTTGCGCAAAGAACCGTGAGAAATACACGATTATAAATATGAAAAGGGATAATAAATTGTAATTATAATAGAAAATTGTATGCTAGTGCAGGGAGGTATGTTTTATACGTTTATTTAATTAAGCAAGCCACTTTCAAATCCCAGTGGCATATGTTTTTATAGTATCAGCATAGTACGAAAAATCGACTGTTATTTTTATTACAACCTATCGCGGATTTCGTATCGGAACGAAAATTAAGTGGAATATTTTACATTGCTTTTTTTATTGCAATGAATCTGTTAATTTCTGTTTGCGCCCTTAAAGAAGTATCGGGCAAATTCCAAAATTGTTGCAAAGGAAACAATAACAACAGCAATGTACTCATACTACAGAAAACACGACAAGAGATTAAAGATGGAATTAAGAAACGGAATGTGTATTTATTATTATGTTAGCCTCTTTGAAGTTCCCATATAAATGTTGTTTAATAAATACATAATCCACGTTTGTGACTACATATGTGAGAACTTCGCAAAAATGCTGATAATTAACAATTTTTAAAGTTGAATAACAGTTGCATTAACGAAAAACAAAACTTAAGAGCGCTTGCTTATAAAATTGGGCAGTACAACAAAATTCAGTCACATAATTTAGTTGCATTAAAGATTTTTAGTATGTGCTATATACATATTTATCCTTATATTACAAAACATATGTCGTCATCGCATAACGAGACCAATATAATTAATTCCGATCTCAAAAATCAAAGTAAAACTTACGTACACACATTGAAATTTACTACGATGTTAGTATACAGTTATCAAAATTGAATTGGTGTAAGATTTGATTATTGTAAATCGCCGATTCCATTCATATAACCTAAAGAACCTAGCTTTAAAAATTGATTTCGCTTCAGTAATAAACGATAGCAATATCTTTGTAGAAAGTATATAATGATTAAATTTAATCGCCTTCTAGCTAGAGCGTGATAAGATTAAATTTTAAGATACATCTGACATGTCGAATATGCATTTTAATACTTTACACTTCTGATATAAATTTCTATTTCGTTGTAAATATCATGTGAAACATCAAAGAAAGTTGAGGTCCCATAAAATTTAGCAACTACCAATCTGTTGAATAAGTCATACATTCACAACAACAAAAAGTGAATGACATTCCTAAATTTGGCGAGACATCTGTACCACATAAAATTAGAAAATAGATTTTGATATTCCGTGAAAAATTATTATATAACTGTATTTACATTGAATGCAAAGATTAGTAGATTATGGTAACATATATCCTTATATAATTATTATACAGGATTAATTGTGTTTTTATAAATTCCAGCGAGTGATTGCACTGCTAAAAGTATGATGTCTCTTCTAGACACGCCGGTAAGCGCATGATGCCATTCATTGTGTGACACCTATTAAAAGAAGTAAATATAATTTCATATTTTGATTAAGTAGATTATGTTCCTAACATTTATGATCTTCGTATATGTTATATGTTATTTATCACGAACCTGTAAACTGTTTGCCATCAAGCTACCAATTGTAACAGCCAAACCAGACCATTTAAGTGGATAGTCTTCAGGTGTAGCTTCTTGTGCCATTGTTACAATTTGGCTTGGGACAGGTGTCATTTGTGTAAATGTTTGAAGATTGATATTATTTTTGGGATCATTAAGGAGAATTACTCCTAAGTCGTACCACTTGTCTTCCCCAACTTCTAGTAAAAAGTTTTCGACAGCAATAATCGGAATGTCTTTCGGTAAAGAAGGATTACTTCGCGCTAAATTTATTCTTTCTTCTGCTCCTTTTACGCCGGCAGCAAATCCAACAGGTTGAGCAGCTACGCCTGAATTATCTACCGGTATTCCACTAGTATAAAATATAAAATTGTTTATTTAAGTACTGACGATGCGCCGATACTTTCTTAACACTTAGAACTACGGACATATATTCAGCTAGAACCTTAAAAATAAGGATGGATGGAAAGTATTAATTAATCGATTTAATTGCGCCCATAATGCAAAGTGAGCCACAGAAAATCTCAAAGTGGAAACTTACAAATTTGAACGCTTTTATTCAATTCCGCGGACTCGGCATTTTGAAATCTATCGTAATTCCAGTGTTAATCATAAAAAAATATACACATCAGTGTATCACTTACGTTACAGTTGCTTTCCCAAAAGTTGTTTGAAAAGCTTGTCTTACAGGACTCACTTTAACATCCTTATGTGAAGCTACTATGATTTCTATATCACCCCCAGAATCTGAAACGTACATTTGTAACAGATCCCACATATATGTGCGTACATTAAGTAACATGTTGTAAAACCGCATACACTGCCAAGGTGATCACAATCACATGCAAATCATACAGTTCTGGTGAATTGTTCCTTTTGTAATCTCTGTCACGTGTTTTAGTTATTTTTGTAATCAGTACAAGATAAGTATTTTACTTGAAATTAACATGATAGCATAGCAACCTACATTTCTTCCATTTGTAAAGTAGTAGTAAGAGCATATGACTTTAAGGTTTATTTAAATGTTGTATGAGACTATTATTTTATATATTTTAATGGTCTGTTTTCTTATGGTACTTTATTATTTTATATCTGTCACACTAAGATTATTTATATATTATATTAGTGTTCAGAAACTTATCCCAGTATATTCTCAGGTTAACATCACAATGTTTAATCACAACTTCACATATACAACTATAAGTAAAAATAGTAAGCTTCATAAATAATGCAGGTGCAAAAAACTCATATAGTCTTCCAATCTGTTCTCAATTAAAAAATGACAGGCAAAATAAAAACAGACTAAAATATATTTCAATAAGTGGTATCTGGGTTGTAGTGAATCCAAAAATAACATGCTACATATATCTGTTCCATTCAGTTATGATGCAATAATACAATCACAGAGGCAATGTCACACATTTAGAAAAAAAAGATGATCATTAGAAAATGTCTGTTTCATACTAAATCATACATTTTAGTTGAATACCAATTTTTAAGCTTGTTAATGCATGAAATAGAGTTCCTTTCCTTAATTGTGATAGCTGTCTATGCACAATTAAGGAAATTTCAAACAAACCAATGTCTTTTATTGCATGTCAGTGTTAGCAGCCTTTTACTTACAAATGAACTCACGCATCTGTGGATCCAATGTTGTGATCATAGTGTTAACACTATTCTTTGCCTTTTCAGCAACCTTGCTTAATACATTACTGTTGACTACAGTCTCTTTGACCCATGATAATAAACCAGCACCAACCATTACTGCATCTTGAACTGGACTCTCAGATGAAACTGCTGCTTGTGTCACCTCCGATGAAGATGCTATTGCAGGTGTATTAGGTGCATGATATGATTCTTGCTGTGAAGGCTTGGTTTGTTTAGCATTATTCGGTAGTGGTTCTTTACTAATTGCCTCGGCTTTTCCTTGAGGAGAAGATGCCACAGTTCCAAGTGAAACTTTCTCAGATAATAATGTTCCCATGTGTGAAACAAAACTTGGCAATGCACTAGGTGGTGCAATATTTGATAATAAATGACTGGTTGATGTTGAAACACCTATAGGTGTTAACAATGATGCAGATGATGACAAGCTACTTAAGGAATCTGAAAACATAATTTAGAGTACTTCTAGTAATATGCTCATAATATTCATAAACATTTGTTACATAATATCATTATTAAACAATTACAATTTTACACCACAAACTGTAGAATCTTATGGTTAACACACTGTAGAGCAGCCTGTAAATCATCATTTATTTCTGTATTGAAAAGATTAACTTAGTGTAATGCAATTTTTGTGTAAAAATCTAATTCGCTATGAATATCTTAATGATCAGACATTGTTATTTCTTAGTTATGAAACAATTAATTGATTGAATATGACGTCTGCAGAAAGCATATTCCTGCACATTAAAACATCGTTTAATTAAAATGTAGTATAAAAATCAAAGTGATCATTTCTTAACTCTCGTAGTGTAATCAAGAAATTTTGTTATCATTCTTGGAAATGTGTTTGACAGATACACAGGTGTTTACGTATCATATTTGTATTTACCTGTCTTCACGATTTCACCAGATGCAGAAGAGTCATCCGTCTTCTTCTCAACAAACTCAAAGGTAGATTCTCCATTAGATTCGTCAGTCATAGCTAATGTAATTTCTCAATTTAATGGATGTAATGTCGAAGTTTTTATTAGAATTTTCTCCACGTATATATGAAACAAGAAAACAAGAATTTTCGACTACACCACGTGATGTGTGGCGCTATTTGGCCCGTAAAGTGAACGTAGAAAAGCATTCGTTCATATCTAATGCACGTTGCATTTATGCACATTGCATTTATGCAAAAAAAACATTTCAAATATGACATCATAATCTATCTCATAATAGATCTCATTCTGGAATTTTTTCAATACTTAATCTACTTTTATATTTTCAAGTCATTACTTGTTTCGGTACAAAGATAGTTATTCCGTGGACTCTTTGGATAATCATCCGATATCTTAAACATTTATAGACCCAGCAAATCTCAATTATGTTAAAGTTAAGTACGGAAATATTAAGTTAAACGTGTACAGATTTATTTGAAAATTGGTATTTGATTCGTATTATAAATTAAGATTTTAGGAATTAGGGTCTCTAAGACCCCACTAGCCAGTAACAAAATTGCATTTGAAGCTTTGTGTCGACTGGATTATGACAATTGTTTGAAACCTCAGAGATGAAAACTGGTATCCACTTTTATATCATATATACTTAAACAAATTTTGAATCTTCGGAGACGAAAACTGGTTATGAATCAGTGTTTGCAGTGTAATAATTTCACTGCGTGAGTTTAAGTTAAAATCGCATTCGTCTAGAATTATATTTATTTCACACAAATATTCGAACGATTTTATATTAATTATTTTATACAGTTTATTTTAATGATATAATATTTTGAAGAATTTCATTTAATTAAATAATAGTTTACCCCTCGGGCAAACCTGCTGGATTTTATTTATTAATCGATTGCTTATCTGTTGCGCCTTAATAAACAAATCCATTAATTATACTTTAATTATTACACATTTGCAGCTACTCTAACGTAAGACATGAATCATTTCATGCAACCTATTTTAATGAAATAATATTTCAAACAATTATATTTAGTTAAATAATATTTTATCTTTCGTATAAAGCTAATTTTGTTTACTAAGTATTTTATTAGATTTGTTAACTAATCCAGCTTTTTTATTAACAGCAGTTTATAACAGCCACTGCTTATTTCAACGGGACGTCTGCAGTCAAAGAAGATAAAGAACGAAGGGCCGTCGTCAAGATATTTTATTTACAAGTGTTTATTTATTGCAAATATTTATAGATTTATGTTTGTGAAATTATAATGTTTATTAGTATACAATGTTGTATGAACATTGATTTACCTCGTGAAACTTAGATTTATAATAAATGACTTTTTTTTACGAATAATTATGTTACATTTTATACTTCCCCGACGTACCGAATAAGCAGAATCCCATATGTCCTAAAAACTTCCTCGAATTTCCTGATAAAAATTGAGCAAATTCTGAAATTTTGCCGAAAAATCGAGCAAATGTATCAGGAGAACATGATATGCGAGGAGGTATTCGATTCGCACAATTCCTGGAATTTGACGTCATTTCTTGGAACCCGCGAAATTGTCGGAAATTCTGAAATTTTGCCGTAAAATAGGAAATGTATCAGGAGAACATGATATGCGAGGAGGTATTCGATTCGCACAATTCTTGGAATTTGACGTCATTTCTTGGAATCCACGAAATTCTCGGAATGTGACGTCATTTCTTGGAATCCGCGAAATTCTCGGAATTTGACGTCATTTCTTGGAATCCACGAAATTGTCGGAAATTCTGAAATTTTGCCGTAAAATCGAGCACATGTATCAGGAGAACATGATATGCGAGGAGGTATTCGATTCGCACAATTCTTGGAATTTGACGTCATTTCTTGGAATCCACGAAATTCTCGGAATTTGACGTCATTTCTGGGAATTTACGAAATTCTCGGAATATGACGTCATTTCTTGGAAACCACGAAATTCTGAGAATTTCTCGGCTGGATTCTGAAATTTTGCCGTAAAATCGAGCGAATGTATCAGGAGAACATGATATGCGAGGAGGTATTCGATTCGCACAATTCCTGGAATTTGACGTCATTTCTGGGAATTTACGAAATTCTCGGAATTTGACGTCATTTCTTGGAATTTACGAAATTCTCGGAATTTGACGTCATTTCTTGGAATCCGCGAAATTCTCGGAATTTGACGTCATTTCTTGGAATCCACGAAATTGTCGGAAATTCTGAAATTTTGCCGTAAAATCGAGCACATGTATCAGGAGAACATGATATGCGAGGAGGTATTCGATTCGCACAATTCTTGGAATTTGACGTCATTTCTTGGAATCCACGAAATTCTCGGAATTTGACGTCATTTCTTGGAATCCGCGAAATTCTCGGAATTTGACGTCATTTCTTGGAATCCACGAAATTGTCGGAAATTCTGAAATTTTGCCGTAAAATCGAGCACATGTATCAGGAGAACATGATATGCGAGGAGGTATTCGATTCGCACAATTCCTGGAATTTGACGTCATTTCTTGGAACCGCGAAATTCTCGGAATTTGACGTCATTTCTTGGAATTTACGAAATTCTCGGAATTTGACGTCATTTCTGGGAATTTACGAAATTCTCGGAATTTGACGTCATTTCTGGGAACCCGCGAAATTCACGGAAATTCTGAAATTTTGCAGTAAAATCGAGCACATGTATCAGGAGAACATGATGTGCGAGGAGGTATTCGATTCGCACAATTCTTGGAATTTGACGTCATTTCTTGGAACCCGCGTGATTCTCGGAATTTGACGTCATTTCTTGGAACCCGCGAAATTCATGAAACTCTTGGTATCAAAGGAATGGAAATGAAAGGTTTGAATCGAGAAGTCAATGTGTTACGTTTCTTTCTATTTATTGCAACTCAAAAACTTTCTATATATTACAATTACGTCTAAAATTATAATACATTATAATATAACATATAGACAGTGTATTCGCATATATTCTAATATATAATCTAATATATAATCGGCGCATCCACTTGGCCGGATCTGAAGTATATTTCACTAATGATCTGCATATTTCTTCCAGAACCGGTTTCGAGGTTTTTTAATGAATCCAGTCCATTGCATCGTTGGCACTGCAAAAAACAAAAACCAGTGCTTTATTAACTCCATCGTTATCATAGAATACTTACACTGATGTATAATTATAGAAAAATGTAGTTGGACAAGTATAATAAAGATAAATGCATTCGGACACACATGAAATTACTGGCGCGATGAAATTGAATGCAAAAAAAGGTGCTCCCTTCAGAAACGAGAACAAAATCTCTGAACTACGCGCACTTAACAGTGTACTCCGAAAATAATGACAAGACGGACGAACTATAGTTTAATGAAAGATTTAAAAAAAGGTACAGCATATTGAAGTAGTAGTGCCGGTGCAAAAATGTAAGTAATAAATGCGCACTTGAAAGTACAATAAAAATCGCACTAAGTTTCTGTTCGTTTACAGAAATCACTAAAACGAAAGTTGTACGATTTACCGGAAGTAAAGAGTACATGCCTCCGGTATCGGTGAAACTTATTTAACGAAAGTAATTTATAGGCATTTCACGAGTTTCTAGCAACTTGATAAACGATGAATATATATGCTCACCACGCTTCGCATAGTTTATTCTTGCCGAAGTAAATAAAATCGGAACAAGGAATTACTCAGCCTTTCGGATGAGTGTCTGGAATATAAATGTAAAGAATCCACGAATTGTAAAACTTGCAAGTGGAATTAATACGACATTCAAACTGCGTGTTCCGCGTTGATCTATATAATACAATGTTATTTAGTATTCCGAAGCTATTAAAAAAGTAAGTTGAATCGCAATATTAACATATAATATTTCTTTAACAGATACTTTCGATTATAATGTACTATACAGTGCTAAAAAACAATGCATTACGAGCCCACACTTTCGGAAACGAAGCCGCAAAGTGTTCATTATAACATCATTGTGTAATATGCGCAAGAATGTAAGCCCCCAAACTATAATAATTGCATTACGTATGTAACAAATGCAGTCACGGAAACCGATTTTTCAATAACACAAAGCAGTAGATTTACATCGTAATGCATACCTCTACATCTTCCTGCTGGCCACATCGGCTTTCTCTGGAATTGTACCTGGGCCAGTAATGGGCCCATTCACAGTGGACGGTCCCTACCACTCTTTCTTCCCACTTCTTTCTTTACGTTCACCTGGCAACCTCGACTCGCCTGGAAGCAGCCATCTTGATATGCTGTCCTGCTATCCTATACTTTGTTCTCCTTAAGACGTATTTTCTGTTCGCGAGGTAACCAGTCGCGTCGTGTACCTACGAGTGATCATGTAAACCGATCCATCAACTTGATTCCCGATTCATTTTTCCGTGTGTTTTTCTCATAGTTTATTAATCAACTTCAAGAAATCAAATTGATTCGTCCAGTTTCCGCGTTAAACGTAGAAAGTACTCGCTGAGAGTTCGGAAAAAGTGGAGGATTCTGGTTCCAGTTGTGATGTTGTGAGCGGAAAAGTGTGTTGAGTAATATCGTTGGAAGCACGAGAAGGCTAGAATTTTCGAAGTGTGAGAGATTAAAACGAATGACAGATAAAAGGGTACTTAAAATACATTCTTTGATTTAATCGGCAAATTAGTATTCGAAATTAAGGAGAAAATGCAGAGCGAAAGTGTCACAGAAATAGAAGAAGTAGAATTCGAATAGGAGACTCAGATATTCTTATTAATTTCATTTTTACTTAACGCGAAAGAACCTTAATGCACTCGTCCTGAAATCACTTAATATCAATTATAAAGTTAGTTATTTGATAAGCATCGTATCACTTTCCTTCTCCCTTTTTAATGATAGTATATCAATCGAAAAAGTTCACGGCCTGCTTTACACGAAAACAAATGTACACCGTTCCGTCATCGTATTAATTGCAAGACTTAGGTCACCGAGGATGCGCGTAAACGTAAAATAAATGCCAAAAGAAACGCGATTAAGTTACCATTCGTAATATCCGTGTCCTGTTGCATTCTTATCGGTAGACTGGTGCATACGAGGACAAAAGAAAAGGTAGACGTTCCGTGTTGTAAGAGGGTTGGTGAACGTTCCGATATAAATGTCACGGGCGATACTGCGGCTGAAATAACGTGAGAACCTGCAAAGAGTTCGTTCTCTGAGCGAAGATCGGTGATGAAGATACTCTGAGAAGATCCAATTCAAAAGCAAGTAAGTACGACTCAAATTGAATCCTCTCAAATTCAAAAAGATCGTGTTTCCTTGTAGAGATCAGTGAATGCAACCATAAAAAGAGAGAAAGGAACTTTATCTCACTCGTTACAAAGCGAAAGGAATTCTTTGTCCGTGTACCAAAAGATTACTTCTTCGTTTCGATATTCGTAATGCCGTTTAATTATTACAAATTGTTGCGCCAAAATTGAATATATTCTTTCGATAGAGATGTGTATGTCTTTCTTTTTATATAAGAACTGCCGGTGATCTTTTTAGAGGTCGAACACTTGCAAGATGGGATCGAAGATAGAGTATGTGGAATCCTCGCATATGTACGCGTCGAATTATATCCGTAATTCGAAGGCGATCGGTGTGTTATGGGGTATTTTCACCATATGCTACGCCATAATCGGTGTCGTGGCTTTTGTCACGCCAGAATGGCTTGGTGACTTGGAACACGAGAATCCTGGGAGATTTGGATTGTGGACCAGGTGTAGTTACGGTGGAAATGGTAAGGATCATTATGATTCAATGACCAATCTTCGTATGAACGTACTAAACAGTCAATGAAATTATAGTAAACTTCCGCATAACACGAGATCCTACAACGCGCTGATACTGCGATGACTTTTTATATAATGCGATTTTCGTACAACGCGCTTTTATTTCGTATAATAAAATGCGGGAATTTGCCGTTTACTTAAGTCGAGCATATCTCATTCTCAATTTTCTAAAACGCGATTTCATACAACGCATAACGTATTAATCGCGTTATACGGGAGTCTATTGTATTTGTTAGCGCGACAACATTGTATTAAAAACTCATCTACGCGAATTTTCTTCATCGGAAACCTATTCTTTTCACAGGTGAATTAGGCGAAGAATGTGTGGGTCGTTTGGACGATTTATCGACAATCGCAAATATTCCATTCCGAGCAAGTACTATCCTAGTCGGCATCGCTGTCATAATCGCTTTGTTGACAATATGCGCGATGCTCTTCTTTTTCTTTTGCCAATGCACGACCGTCTTCTACCTCTGTGGCTGGCTGCAAGTTGTTTCAGGTAATTACTTATAATTTATTTTATACCACTTAAAGAAACGTTCGAAAGAATGCGTCGTTTTTCAATAAGTCGAATTACCGCGAAACTTTACGTTGATCTTAGAAGAAATATAAATCAAGTACAAATAAATATCAACGAAAATATATAACTTATTCGGCCGTCACAAATATAATTAATACATTAATACATTATGCAGAGTCCAAGCTCAGCTTTATTAGAATGAAAATTGTCATCCGACACCCGCTGATATAAACCTGAGAATAATTCGACGCCATGTCCTTATCGAATACCTTATTATTCTCGCAACCAATTACTGTTAGATAACACGGCGTAACACGAAAGTGATATTCGCCCGTGCGTATGAACTCTATGATGATACGTTATGGACTGTATTACTTAACCCTCAACAGCCCAATTTTGTTCGTATCTAAAAGGAAATCGTACAACGCAAACTACTGAAACTTTGCACTCCAAAAATATTTCTGTTATAAACAATAACTGATTCTAACCCGCTTCGTGTTACCGATTAACGAATTACAAAGGTTCCTTTTCTCCAATAATCGTCGAATAAACCTTATAATATAAATCCTATTTATTTAGTTTGTTAATTCACTTTTTCCGACGATAAGTAAGACTTGCTGGCTATTGGAGGCATTTAATCAGGCGTAACGTAACGTCTCATTGGATGGCGTAATAAAGGAACGAAATACAAATGAAAAAAAAGCAGACGTTAAAATGTTCCTTTAGAAAGTATAACGCTATTTAATGTAGCACTCCCGAGGACTATTACAGCAATCTTGGCGAAATGCTTTATCACCGCGATGTAATTGCAAATTGCTGCGATGCGCCGGGTCTACTGGGTCAGGAAGTGATGCAACCGCTAATGCAAGTTTGCGACGGTGGCATTGTGTCAGGTTTTATCACGTGGCTGTCAATAACGTGGATATTAACGCGAAATATAATTGATATTCTTAACAATTTAATATCAGGAGAAAATTTATTAGCTTGGCCAATAAGTTCGTGCAGTTTTAACGTGTGAATTAAAGGTGATTTTTATTCGATTTGGAACATTTACAACATTCTCTTTATTCAATAATGTACTGTTTATTTTATTTGGTATTATATGGATGTGGACGATAAAAAATGTTAGTTAGGATAGATTCTTTTGTTTTAAATTATTATCTAACTTGACGAGCAAACCGTTTGGAAGGAAATATAGAACAAACCGTTATAATGTACAAGGTAGCCAGTTTACCGTTGAACAACGCCATTCTGATTAACATATCCGACACTATTTCTTCCCAATATTAGCTATATCCATTTTCCAACATTATTTTAAAGTAATATAATATGTTGTTAAATTCATTCTTTAATAGACTTCGGTTTCCTTTCATACACAGGTCAACTTTTTACGGCAATTATAATTAACCCACTATCACGGCATATAACTTTCCATTCATTAAATAATATTAATGCTTGTACAGATTAATTCCCGTGAAGACTCATCGAAACATGCAACGCCATTCGTTGAAATCTCCAAACGCGAGTACGAATGCGCAGAATCTATGAAACACTCGCGGATATCGTTGACCCATTTAAAGAACATTGGCACGCCTGATTCGACTCGCAACGAGTCATATAACCAGGAAAAAATCGTGAACCTGAATTTCTTTCATTTTTTCGTGCAACTGAAATCGATACCTTTCTGGGTTTCCAGTTTACTTATGTAGGTCTCTTATCTGCATCGAGTCGTGGAATATTAATGAACTGTTTTTACGTGAATCGAGAAATCATCAATTTAGGAAAATGAACGAATTCAAACATTAATTCTTCTTATTTTCGAGATAAAGCAAACTGTGACATTAATTTTATTTATAGAATCAAAGAATGTTCGATCGAAAATTAATGACATCCGGCAATGATTCCGTTTTCCGAGAAGAGGAATGCATGGAATTCCATGAAATTACTTACAAATATTTAGTTGAATGTAACATAGCGAAGCAGTACTTTTATATCGCAAAGCTACCACTACACAAGGGAGAATAAAATCGAAAAGTAATCGAAATATGGCTACTAACACACTTTACGTAAGAAAGAATTTTCGGAAAATGATGAAAGTTGTAGAATAAATCGCCGATTTGTCATATATTAACAGTAGTTCGGGCTCGCTTCTACACAGCCAGTGAAAGTCGGTAGTTGAAATGTGAATCAGATATATCACGTGGAAAACATTTTACTGGGAACTGAACGCTGTAGGATACACTATTGTATATAACTTAACGGAAACGGAAGTATCCCATCTGTACAAAGCCTGCTATAAAAGTCAACCGGTATTATTAACACATTGAATACCGTATGGGTCACCGGTGACTGCCGATGTCAATATTACTAAAACTCGAATCAAATATATATGTAATTCTGATGCAAAATGTAAGTTAAACAAATATGCTAATATTAATCGTGAAATGATATAAACAGTTTTGTATTTTCCTGTGAATTACGAATGAAGTACGATTAAAATAACATATTAATCTACAGTGCTCCGAAAATAATGAATCGGAAGGCATAAGAAATCTTCCCGTAAAGCAAGTCTTATAAACCGATTCTAAAAAAGTAATAGTTGTCGAGTTACCTTTCACTACCGGCCTCGTCTATGCGCGTGCGCGATATCCGCGAACAAAAATAGTTTATGAAAATGTCAGACTATTATGTGTATATTATGTGTTTCCGCGTTGGAAATGAATGCACTGAAGAAATATCATCGAAGAAAAAGTTGTGGGCTTCGTATCTAAAAAGCACAACAAAATCTAACAGTATCTTATAAAGCATCGATTAATTTCACTTTATTAAACATCTAATTAATTTTACGAGCAATCACAAGTAGATACCTTTGATAACAAATGTAATTGTTTATTATAATTTTCTTCTTCAGCTATTTGTATGGCCATCGGAGTTTGCATTTATCCACTTGGATGGGATTGGCCATTAATTCGTGGTGTATGCGGTGCAGCAGCATCGAGGTATCTATATATTTCTTCTAAATCGATCGAATATTTATTTAGATTGTTCTTAGGTTTTACGATGTAAATATGATATTTTTAATAGATACAATCCTGGAGCTTGCGCCGTTAGATGGGCGATTCCTTTAGCGGCCATTGCAGCTTTAGACGCGGCTACTTTGGCTGCCCTTGCTTTCATACTGGCATCCAGACATGTCAGACTTCAACCAGAGCCTTTCAATAACGGGTCATTGTATAAAGGTAATTTTTATTAAATATTTCTGCGATAAGCGAAGCAATCAAAATGACTTGTCTCCAAATTTTTAATCGAATTATTCGATTGCATTCGGCTTCATTCCTTCAAAGGGATTCGTATAATTAAAGTTTGTTTAAACTTTTTCAGGCGAAGTAAATCCTGGCTACGTGAACGAGGCCCAAAGTGTCGCTGGTTCGCGTAAGTCCCTGTCGTTGCGGCCCGTTCTTTTAGTGGCACCACCTGAACAAGATCGTTACAGTGAACTTTCCAGAGCGAAATCTCACTCCCATCACAGCCTGTATTCACCAGCACCGTCACATCCGGTTCACACAATGTCTACGAACACCCTCAACCATTCACAGCATAACTTCCAACTGTAAAAAACATTTCTTACGATTATGGATACCGCGGATATTCATACTTCAATTGTATCCGACAACTTACTCTTACCATTTATACCAACCACTCTAGTAAAACTAGTATGTTTTCTACACTTTTCTAGTTTTATAATGTTCAATTTTTTGATTATATAAGAATGTAGAGAAATATGGATATTACTAAGAAATTAGTTGGAACTGTATGCAGTGATATGAGATGCGTAGAGAATTTACGCGAACTTTTCTTACAAAGAATTATCGCGTTAAGCAATATAAATAATCGTGGATTAATATCCACACAGCCATAAGATTTTTTATACGTGTATGTAGTAAATTATGATTTAAATCTTAATACTAATATTATAGAGATATTGTAATCGGAATGTATTTTCAATTGCCAGAATATCTTTAAACTTTAAATTGTTCACGACTCCACCATTTTGTATTCCCAAAATCAAGTCACTGTGTTACCACTTTATTTCTGCTGGCAAATGAAAATATAAAGTGTAGATGTTATAAGAGACTGTACTATATACATTAATGTTTCATAACATTAAACTTGCACGCGAGGAGAAACAGAACCACGAAGAATGTATATAAAATTGTAATACTCAAGAAGCTCTAACCAATCGATGAGACCGAAACATATTATACATTAATGTCTCGAATAAATGCCTTATAATCTTTTTATAAAATATTTCTCGAAGTATAGGTTCATTAATCGTTTCACTAACTTCACGCAGTATTTAGAGA
This sequence comes from Nysson spinosus, assembly GCA_910591585.2. Lineage (NCBI taxonomy): Eukaryota > Metazoa > Arthropoda > Insecta > Hymenoptera > Crabronidae > Nysson > Nysson spinosus. The sequence continues at coordinate 3,326,898 of OU342837.1, read as the reverse complement.
AATAACTTTAATAGTTTAATTTTTTGATAGCGGTCCAAACAAACAGGCGTTTTACTGTTCGTTCTTTGTACATATGTTTAGTTACTATTATTACCATTATTAGCGATGTATTTGTAAACATTTCCATGTATATCCTGTATATGTTATCGAAATAAATCCTCCACGTGACGAAACTAAGCATGTCGCATAATTGTTCATTTCTTAATTAATGACCTGTCGCATGCACATCGTAAATCCTTAAGTTTTATTCTCCTTCGATAATATTAATTAACATTTTTTTATTATGATTGTTATATCAATTTCTGTTTCAAATTTTACTAGAACATTCGCGAAATTGTGTTGTAGAACCTGTTGTCGTGTTACAAGATAAGTGGAAAATCAGTTCACTTTCCACAATTGTTTTACAAGCAGAACATCAACGAAATATTCTCACGCGTTTCTAAACGTTTACGAATCTACGAGAAATTACATTCTCGCGTGTCTCGGAATGATTTTGCGACTTCGAAAGTGCTCACGTTTCCCACAAATTAGATGCCTCACCCTTTGCACGTGTTACAAAGGTAAAGAGTTAACTATATACACATATATACCCGTGTGAAAATGTCGCGACTTTGCGAAGTCTTGAATTGACTCGTTGCGCTTTATCAAGCATTCCATACTGAAATTCCTGCATTCCGTTCTTTAATATCTCCTTCATGAATTGTTTAATATCATTTTCCCACAAAATCGTAATTTATAATGATGGAATGATACAATTTAACGTCATGAATATCAATACAATATAATAACACGCGACAGGTAAATCATTTTCATATAAAATACATCTAAATTATCGGAGATATACTTCATATATTTGGTAGCCGATATAATGTAAAAGAATAAGTACAATAGACTCCCGTACAACGCAGTTAATATGTTACGCGTTATCGGGAACTCCCGCATTTTATTATACAGTGTATTATAAGAACTCGTGTTATACGGGAGTCTACTATAGTATGCTTAATAAAACTATACATAAAGAGTATCCTGAGCCGCATTCTTCTTATCGCTTCGCGCAAGCCTGCACCCAAATGTTTTGTTCATCGTAACTATGACTACTCCGAAGAGTACTCTGACTAGGCGTCAAACCTCCATTGTAGACACAGTCTTCTGGTATAAATCTTTGTCTACACAAAATACTGTCATCCATCACGATGAATGACAAGGACGATAGTGCCTGGGTCTTCGATTCTTTGATCGGTTTCTTGCAAGGCCCAATTTGGTCGGCGCCATTAGTGACATTCATCGAAGAGAAATCACTCAGTAAGTTTCAATTATTACGTAGTAGTCTTTTAAAATTAATAAAAGCTCGTCAGCCTATGAATACTTATAATATTAATATACTTATATTAATAACTAATAAACAAACATTTACGCGCTCAAGAATGTACTAAATATTAGTATATCGCGTAAAATATTAATATGGATTGATATAAATCTGAAAGTCTGACGGCGGCTAATTAAAATATCATACTTTTTCGTCATGGATATATCATTTTTTAACATTCATATCCGCAATATGAACAAGATACGATGCTCCCTCCATAGTTTTCGAAGCCGACGTCGAAGAAAATGAAGAGTACAAGAAGATATATCAGGAATATAAAAATCTAGTTGATTTGTTACTCGGTTGTTTTATGGAGGATATGGGAATTACGCCGGAACAATTCGAGCACGCGTGCAACGTTAACAAACACACAAAAATGCCGATACAATTTCAACAAGTAATAAAACAAACTGAATATCCCACCAACTGAAGACTACCATGATAGAACTAAGAAAAATGAAATCATTGTATTCTAGAATCTATTCGAGCAAATATGGGCTGCAAACGAGTACGAAATATTCAAAAGGATGATGATACAAAAAAACTTAGAGTTGCAACTGCAAGCTTTGAATATGATAGAACAAAAATATGGTTTGACTCCCGCGTCCTTTATGTACGAAAACGAGGGGTTACAAGAAGAGACATTGGTGATGGAAGACTTAATTCAGTAGGTTTTAAAAAACAATTGTTATGCCGTATTATTTTAAACGATGGAGATTTAACACTAGAACTAGCGGCAATATATTCAGCTATATTTATATATTTATGTTTACGTCCTTCAAAAAAAGGATGGATGGAAGAAATAAATTAATCGATTTATTTATTTCCATTGTGCAACCTGAGCAGCGAAAAGTCTCAGAAAATGAAACGTTATAAATTATTTATTAAACTCCGAGGACCCGTCATTTTTTACTGCTTTGGTAGTTCTAGTGTTAAAGCAGACATTTATTTTGACAGAAAACACGCGTTAGAGGATGAAACGGATGAAGAACAAAATCTATCGCCGGAAGAGTCGCTCATCAAAGAACACGAACGATTAACTGCGGAATATAATAACGAAAGAGCTTTACTAGAAGAAGCTTTAAAAGCTTCGACTGACACGTTTGAAAAAACTAGTTCTGAGTTGGATTCGGAAGCGTCATCGCCGGAATCCGATACACGACGAGATCAAGAAAAACTTCCGAAGTTTGAAAAACCGGAACCGCTTGCACCGATATTTGCAGCCAAGCCAGTTTCGGATGAAGAACACGTATGAATACTTTTAACTTTCTCGGGCAGATAATGATAAACTACTACAATTAAATTTGTATTGTCAACTGTGAATGATATTCACAGGTGAAAGAGGAGGACATAAAGAAGAGGCAAGATTATTTAAAAGCACGTCGCGACAAACTGGTAGCGTTAAAAAAGGAAGCAAGAAGCCAGCGATTGGAGATGAATCCGGCGCGACCAAGTTCCGCGAGACGAGTCGCGGAAGCCACAATAAAAGGGAACCAGGAACTAAAATTACCGGAACCATTGGAACCGTCCATTCTCCAAGTACGTAAAGCTCTCGCGGCCCGATTACAAGCAGAGGTTGTTCGCAAACAATCATAATCCTTAAAAATATTCACACGATTTTAGTTTCTAAGGCCATTAATTAATTTCATCGAACCAGCCATTTTTCAGCGGTGCCGCACGCGTAATCCATATTTATTTCATTCATTAAATTAGTCGATAGATGAAAATGACGAGGTGGATAAAATAATTTTAAATAGCAGAATATTAACAAAAAATAGCAATATAAGAGAACTAATTACATACATAAAGAAAGATGTCCGATGTAACTTTGTGGTTCTAATAGGAGTACCAGTTATTTTATCATGTAATGCTGCAATTATTTTCGGCAAATAAAATAATCCATAGTTGAAATGATATTTCTAGGGTTAGCCTCTAATATTTATATGTATATTAATATTAAAATATCGAAAGACAAGTGACAAATGGAGGCAAGAATAACAAGGTATATGAACCCTTATTGACGTTAATTAATCATAAGTTTTGGTATGTTTGATTGAAAATTATTATACTTCATTTCCTTGCGAGTTAAATTATTTCAATGTCTCGTTGTATTATTGAAATTATGCACATGAATATGAAAGTCAATAAGAGTTAATTGAGATTACATTAAACTATTAAAACTTGTATGAAACATATCATAAAAAAGACATCATCTTCATATTGATATTCCTATCAAATTTGAAAGAAAATACGACAAAACATGATTTTTTATATTACACTTTTACGACAAACTAAAAGAGTAATACGTACATACACATATATAGAACATATAAGAAAATAGATACAGAAACGTTTGAAATGTTTTTTACATTGGCAATATAAATTATAGGACAGAATTAATACGTCATTAATTAAATATAAATCACAATGGCGATAAGGGCTAACGACAAAGAATCACATCGATACAAATAAATATCTCACGTTCGGAGTAAAGACACACAGGTAAGTCATAACTCCGTTCATTAACCAATTCTTCTAATTTTAGGTTTTATTTAATTAAATATCCTTCGCACTTCTACAACACACTTCTATTCCGTGTAACGCACATTTATCATTCTCACGTGTTATTATTTACTGTCCGACTCTGAGGAACAAGTTGGATTCGTAGCGAAATACGAGCTTATTGCATGTAAGCTACCTCGGAATTCCACGTTCTTACGAATCCAACGATGCTATTATTTTATTATTAATTATGTACATGTATCGGGTAAAAGCTATCACTGTTCTGTACAGTGTATAAAATTAAAGTAAGCCTTACACGCTAAAACGTCGAAATGTATCTTCCACAGAGAACGCGATAATAATAGACTATAAATTTAAATTACCACATTCATCATCGAGGATATGCCCTCCTCGAGATACGTTTAACGTTACGAATACGCACGTAGTTTAAATATTGCATTTAAGTAGTTTTTTATTCAGTTAAGCTAGTATGCCAAACTAGCACCCAATGCGATAGGTCTTCAACAATCACAAAGCAAAGTAGATTGTAATTGATGTGTTCATGATTTACTATGATTTATAATAATGATTCGAAGCCTTTCGTGTCACAAGATACTTAGATGAATGTCATCAAGAATGATTACTGAAACAGAAAAGTCCTACTGGCAATCAAAAGATTGCTGGATTAATTAATTTAAAAGCAGCACCTGAAACAAATTTGTCACATGGTTTAAGTCGCAGGAACTGCACACGCAGAAGTTCACGCTTAAGAATTCGATTCGGACCTCCGTAAATGGATGCGTTCGGCACATTTGCCATAATAAAACTATATTGGTTTACAAAAATAAAAAATATTTTGCTGCTCGTTTTACGCAACGAATCCCACATTTAATCCTCATCTTGCTTAATCCTGTCGGTCGTTCATAGTTCACTAGAATAAAATGCAAAATATTCGTCTTTCACTTGCTCACCATTCTTCTATTACCATAATGCACACCAAACAATTTTACTTTACGTTTTGCTCTTAATTCACAGATTTTTATGAATAGCTTCTCATATAAAAAGGTGTCTTTTTCTGTGTATATATTCATATTTTATGTATGTATATATATATGTATATATATATCAGAGAAAAAGCGTTTCGTTCTGTCATTATATATATATAATTAAAACGCATGATATTATTAACACGTGGTATTGTACAATGTGTGCAAGTTTATATGTAATTAATATTACATCGATGTGACGGCTGTGAGATTTTCTATCTGCGACCATCGTGGACACGGATCTTAACACAGAATGTTTGTAATCTGTTTCCATCGAACTGATTCGCCGAAGAAATACGCTTAGCAGCAGGCGGAATCCAACATACAGAAACATCATACATCGTAAAGCAAATTTATCACGCTATAATAGTTCCGATATCAACTGAAAAAATGAGAAAGTAGGGTCCATGTAACACTCACAGTGAGTGAAACGCAAGTAATGAATGCATGCATTCTAATGAAGGAAGTAACATATGAACTCATTACTGTCAGAGTACTCGAGTAAAGTGTTCCTACGGAAAAAGTCTAGGAATTAATACACTTAGATTTAATACGATCTTGTTGGTGCTATACAACAAAAATACCAAGTTCTGGTAAATATTAAATTCGAAGCACCACCGAGAATACAATGATACTAAAGGAACGCGATAAACAATGAATAGCATAAAATAGTCTGAAACATTCCATACAAGTAAATGTTTGAGTTCTGTTTGGATAGCATGTCACCGCGCTTCCTATGCTTTCTATTCCGATTATCACTTAGATACTGTTTAATTACCTTTTTTACTTACACTTTTCTTTGCACCCAACGTAGCTTTACTAACTTTAATATTTTGTTCCTTATCATCGAATAAATTGTGAATATATGTAAAACACATAAAGAACAACATTACTCGGTGTCCTCTTAGATAATTAATTAATATTAGTCTTTGTTACATTTTTTTTCTGTGGTCAGTCGAAGTTGCACATATTATGTACATATATATCGCCCTCAGCTCCAGCGAATTTTGCCTACTTTGATATTCACAGAATTTATTTCTCTCTTGTCGTGACTGAATTAACTTCTAGGTATCCTTCAGTATCATAAGTTAATATATATGTATATGTGTACATATGCTTTATGTATGCTATTGCAAAATTTCCCTTCACATACACATTGTTCTATAGCAGTCTTGGAAACTCTGTTTGGATGGTTGGGTATTGATGAAAAATCTGTACATTAGCTTATAATACTTCGCTGGAAAAAGTCAACTCAATCAGTTAGAGCACAATTACTAATGTAATAAATCAAAGCCGTCTAACGAAAAGATATTGGTCTAAGTAAAAGCAAACGTTTAGTTTATTACCAGCTTTCTCGGTTGTATATTAGTAGTTAAAATAAGTAGACACTTTTATCTGGAGCCGGACATGTAATGTGTAAAAATGTTCTTTAACAAGACATCGGCAAGGTAAACAAAATGTTGATAAGCATTATTAGCAATTTTTCTAACACAATCGTCTCTTCGCGAAATTCAAATATTTCACTATTTGTGGGCATCCGTAAACGGAAAAGATATGCAGTGAATTTTTTGGAGCAATTTTGAACGATTGAGAAAAGTGTATGTTGCAAAAATGAATTTAAGCGCATGCCAGTTCTATGGGTAATTAAACATTGAATGAAGCAAATCAGTTTAAGCTATAATTTGCGCTTATGATTACGAACAATCTATGTGAATAAGACTAATATAGTTAATGATCAAAATTGCAAGACACTTTCACATTATGCTTTTTACATCGAGGATTAATATCGGGCATGAAGTGCAAACTGGTAAATATACACAAATCAAGTGTTTATTGTACAATTTCTACTACTTACATTGACAACCGAAAAGCTCGTTGAAAGTACCATGAATTGGGAACTGAATTTGAAAAGAATCACATATTCTCTGCTTAATCCACGAATGGTTGTTTTACAATCGTTACAAATATACATATATATACAAACTAAATACTATTCCTGTTGAATCGGATAAAGTTTCACGGTGTCCTACCCCCTCCCACTCCAAAGAATAGGTTTCAATTGCCCATCGTACGATTAAGAAATTTTATAGATGGCAAAATAAAACACTTAGCTGTTTTTTGTGCGGTACATCATGTACTTTTACATGTGAAATTTTTCTCTTTACATCGCATAAGTTTTCATTCTAATAGATGTATGTTATGACGAACAGTCACCGTTTAATTATGTGAGTCTAAGCACACACTTAGAACTCTGTACTTGTAAGAACCACTAGGCCTGGCTAGAGCTTCTTAGCCTATTCATCAAGAAATTTCTCCTAGTACATGGGGTGTTTTCCAGACAACGTGGAATGGACTATGATTTGCTTAAAATTTTCTTTACTCTTAACACTTAAGTGGTCATATATTTTTTATGCCACGACTTTACCATTGTATGTCTCATTAAAGAAAGTTCACCTTCCTTCATTTCATTAATCCATTGTTTCCATTACGTACATTCCATTTCTTAGACCCTTTCACCCACCTGCATTCAGTATGTATGCTTTTGTATTCTATACACAACCCAACACAAAGAGGTACGTCAGTTCTTCCACCACATTTTGTTCGTGTACAAACACATCTATGTGTCAATCACTTAGAGAGAGTAGAGTTCCATCCTCCAGCTTTGAAATGGGCTGACCGTTCTATCTCCCAAACATGTCCCGTATGCACGTAGAAGGGTCAGAAATGGTAGCAGCGATTAAAAATCACAAATGTCTTGTTCTCTTTCAGTTTTGCCTACTATGACAATCTTTGCCGTTTTGGGGATGGTGTTAAATCTGTATCCTCATCCTCTTCGTCTGAGTCTCCCTCGTAATCCACCAAGCCCTGAAAGATATTATACGAACAATTGCAGGTAACTTTAAATTATTGTCGAAACAGTGCAAGTAAATGCAAAATAGGCAAATACATTTGTAAATAGATAATTATGTTTCTTAAATGTACAAAAGAAAATTTACATTATTTATATGAAACATATGTTAAATACTATCCGTGATTACAAAGATAGAAACAGCTGAAATAAAATATTTACGAAATAGACTGTTCTGAGGATCGTAGTTTTCATGATCGCGAATATGCTAAAAACACAAGTTTATAATTATCTTTGAAAACGAAAGTTAAATTAAAGTAACCGTATAATATAGCATATAATGTGAAGACAAAAAGTATGATTTACTTTTTTAAATAATGCAGTTCCAGTTTTTTCCATGGTTCCAATAGTTGAAGTTGGGCTTAACTCCGATGGAATCGGAGATTCATTCGTTGTTGTTGTGCTATTATTTATTTGTGATTGCTGCGAGGTAATGTTATTATTAGCAGTATTATTGTTCAGCATGGATTGTTGTTGCTGCTGCTGCTGATGATGACTTTTTGAATCTGCAAGAGCAGGATTAAGTGCAGAATTTGAAGGTGACGACTGCTTCTTAGCAGAAGCTGGTGGCACAAGGTCTGCTGCGGCTGCGGGCACGACCGCCTCACCCTCATCAAAGTCCTCCTCTTCGTTAAACCACATCTCCTCTTCTTCGTCTAGCTGTCGCTGGTCCCTTCGGTATCGGCTATTCCTCAAAATTGATGGAACACTAAACAGACAAGCAGAAATGTTTACATATGTTTAAAACTTATGTTGCGAATATTGAAAATAGGTACGATTGAGCATTACATATATCGATAAACGCGTGTTTCTTTGCAATATATTACCTGTCAAGAGCTGCTCTGTCTCGATCTTTCAGCTTGTCTTGATGCTGTTCGTACCTTAACTTCAAAGCCTTAAATGTTTGTACATAATCAATTGCTTCCAGTTCTTTGGAAAAGTTTTCAACAACGTGCGAACACAACGACTTGATATCCTCCTGCAATACATCGAAAAATACGATACACACAAATCTGTTTTCCGAAGTGGCAACGAAATATAAATGATATATCAGAGTAATTACCAATTTAATAAACTCGAACATTTCTAAAATGGCAGAATCCAAAAGATTGTATCTGCCATTATTTCTTACAAACGCATCAAATACAGGGGCAAATAGATTCCCTTTTATAATGTATCTATTGTAAAATTCATCCTTCAATGCTATGATTTTTCTCATAAACCTTAAAGCACATAATACCAAAAACGTATGTGTCGATTTCATTAAAACCAATATTCGTCTGAGCAGATCTTTATTCAATATGCAATTCTTAATGTGATGTGTGTGATGCTCTACACAAAAGGAGAGTAATTCCAGGATCAACCCCAATAGTTGAACTGTTCTGTAATCTTCTCGTGCTGGCCTTTCGCCGATTGTATTTGCTAAGAGTGGTGCAATTAATGTTCCAATACTATTCTTGTAGAAATAGTTCAAGAAATCAGTCTTTTCTGACTTGTTGTTAACTGTAGCCAACATATTTTCTGGGTCAAGTAACAGACGTAACACTCCAGCTAACTGTACTGCTCCACCCAACTCAGGATCACTATCGCCGACGAGTTGAGCAACTATTACATTTACTAACATTTGGTCCTGTTCCGTATTATTTATTTGTTGCAACGTATAATCCCGAACAACACTCGGGGAATATTCTACGATATAAGTTAATATGTCTATACTGGCTGTTTTCGTCTGTGCATCATTTATCGCCAGAGTTATCTCTAAGGCGGGTAGAATTCCGAGTGCCGTTAGAGTTTTGTAAAAGGCCTCCTTCCCTTGTGGTTGAAGATTTTGTGAAAAGTTGCAAAATTCTTTTAGGAAAAGAACTAAATCGCGCCGTTTACTATCCGATGTTCCTTCATCCGTTAGTTGGCGGAATAGTTCGGTAAGGAATTTCTCGTCGTCTTGTATTAAGGTCACTATCTCAACCTTATTAAAAAATATAAAGCTACTCAATGTACTCAACATGTTATCTTCAAATACACTCGGAGTCGGTAAAACAACATCCTGAATATATTGAACTCTGTACGTTTGATGAATTTTAGCTAAAAGTTCGGCATTTGTAATAGGAATCGCTTGCTTAAATCTGGCTAACTGTCGAAGATATTCTCTGTGCCTCTTTGGCTGAGATAATGTTGGCTCATACTCCAGACATCCAACGACATCGAAAATTGTGTCGTCGCTAAACATCACTTCGAATAATGGATTCTTATTGAGTAAGAAAATATTTTTGAATATGTCATACAGATGATGTAATCCTTCAATGTTATCTAAATCTTCGCATGTGTGAAACAGATTTAGCAGCTTCTTAATGTAGCCCTCAGATTCTAATGCTACTGCTAACTTATCTTTCCTCATCTGAGAGGATAAGCAATTCCCTATGAGTTCATTAATATCCTCCAATCGACTGAGTTCACATGGTGGCAATTCAATGGGTGGTGCAGCATCTGACATATCATCAAACCGTTCATCTTCTGATTCTTCAACAATGTCCTGTGTAATTTCAACCGATGGATCTTTTCCCTGCACTTGACATATCTTCTCCCAAATTTCATCACAGCCAGCCTTTTCTTGAAAACTCAAGGCTAAATCAAAGTTATCTCCTTCTGACCACACTATTAATGTATCCTGTAATCATACAAATAGGTAATGATTTTTTAAATTTGTTAAATAATTTATTATAAAAACAATAAATCATGACTACATAAATGGTACTAGATAAAAACAAAAATTCATGAAAATGTATCTAAAACTTGTGGAAAAATATCTTTAAATTACTTTAATATATAAAGCCAGAATTGGATGAAAAAGATACAAATAATTAAATCGTTTATGCCGCAAATTTGTTAAGATAAATGTTTAACATCTATTATTATTATTTATTATTATTATTATTATTATTATTATTATTATTATTATTAAAGTATTACCTGTTGCTTCTGATATGCAGTGTCTGGCTGTATTCTACTTTCCAATAATACAGAGCCATCACTCTCTGCTCTGACTAAAAGTGAAATTCCTTTTAATCTATCTACATATGAAGAAGAAACATGGCCTGTACCACGATCATCCCACTGTCTGTCTGCATTCAGCGCATATAACTTCACTCTTCTTCGTGTATCCGTCATATTGCAAAACTATCTTACATGCACTGTTCCAAACTATCACCAACTACCTTGCATCCCTTTTAATGTTACCAAATCTTTGGTGTTATGAAATATTCTTACAGATCTTTTCAACTTTCTAGTAGATCTGGAAAATAATATGCATCCACATATATAGAGTATCCAACTGCTCTCTCACAACCCATTAAGCTTCACTATTACAGGATCAATTGTACCAAATTATAGAAAATTCAATGTGCTCTTTCTCTCTTCTATCTGCTTTCTCTCTTTAATACTCCAACTCATACATACCAATGTCTTGCCTTCATATTTCACAAAAAGTGATAAAATATTTGCTAATTAACCACCACTCTCATAAGATATTCCCGTCTTTCTTTCTGACAATAAATACCAATAATCCTCGAAAAGTTCGCAAATCTATATTTAACCCGTTTCCCTTTTTCCACTTTATAATCGTACGATACCTTCCCGTCAATGAAAATCTAGAATGGTATATCCAGTTCTGTCAACAAGCTTCCCGAGATATAATTACGAATTATTGTGAATCCCGTCACGTAGGTTTCATGTCCCGCCAGTACAGTTGACGGGAGATCGAGATTGTTTACTGTAGTAGATGTTTATGCGCTCTTCGTTGCATAAGCCTTGATTCTTGCGCCAAAGAAAACCTCTCGGGACGCGCGGGAAAACTTCACGTCGTGCACGTTTTGGGTGCTCACGTGTGGTTCAGGAAGCGATACGAGATCAATTTCAATGGTGATACGAAACTCTCGGTGAGGCCAGCTCGTCGTCGTGGAAGGTCAGAAGAGAATTCTCTTCCTCGGAAGACGGCACTCTTGCGTGCTCTTTCTCTCTCTCTCACTCTCTCACCGCTGTGTATGGTTCCCGCGGCAAGCGATCCTCAAATTAAACTCGGTCCTCTTACGATACGATTGCTCATAGATATGCGACTACTTTACGCGAATACTTCGGCTACTTCAATCGCCAACCATCGCCGTTCCTTTCTTCTCCTTAAGCAATATCACTCTAAAATTGACATAGACACTGAGCAGCCACAACACTACATTCCGCCATGTTAGATCACAACAACGCGCTACGGGGTCCGCCTCGTGAGCCTCAAGGATTCCGGCGGGTAATATGATGTTTCGTACCCCTCAATTAAATTACGATTCTTTGCTCCCTGCTCGAACATTTTCTAATAATCTGCAACAAAAAAGGAAACACCTATATTTCCTCTATAATGTTCTATAGATCTTCTTCTTATTTTTGGAGGATAGCTTGTTCAAATGTATCTTTTAGTAGTTGCCTCATTCGAAACATCTATCTAATGAACGGACGTTATTGAATTAACTTAACTACATGCAAGCTAGAACCTGAAGTAATGTAGATATATTTACGTGCTTATATGCATATCCGAAATCAATCTCATTGTTTTTATTGCTCCTTAAAAAATAGTACATCAAATTAAATAACTTACATGTCTAGAAAGAAGACACATGCATATTATATTTGCAAGAATAAAAGGATTTACATAGATAATGTTCTAATAGGATCCAGAAACAAAATTCTACCTTGTATTGCACACAAGAATATGTTAAATATATTCTAAAAGTTACGCCGGCGAAGTTCTGCTTATTGTATAATAATTTGTACCAAATCAAATTAAACAGGACTAAGCTGATTTAGCAAAACGTTAACAGAACTATGTACAAATATATACATCGTAAATGTAGTCTTGTAATTTATGAATAATCTATTATTGTCTATCTTTAATACCGTTTTTTAATTGATTGGGTTCAACCAGATATATTTACGTTCTATGAGTTACAATTATAAATAATGTTTGGATTTCTATGAAGAAGCTTAGTAGAAAACGAAGCTGCAAAAACGGCTTTTTATTAGACGTCATCCGATTTGATTTCCGTGTTATCACCCCGAGCTTGCGCACCTTCGCGCTACAAAAATCAGGTTATAATTATCTTTCTACTAATCAATAAAAGTTAGAATATGAGAGTCCGTACTTACATTTTTACATTACTTTTATGAAGAGATATTACAACGATAAATGTATATTGTCGTTAGTAGTTATTTGTTTCTACCGTTACTGTTCAATTATTATTAACAACAGATTCTCTTTAAAATCTTTATAACATATGCTATACTTCGAATACGTACACCAATTTTAATGTCTCGAATCTTCAGTCTTGTTGTTTATAATTAAGAAATATTACAGGTTTATCGTATAACTTTATTATGCTCTACGCGATAAAAACTATATTGTTGTTGCCAATAGTGCAAACATAATGTATATGAAATTACTATGTTTTATTTTAATCACATACTACCATGTAATAGGATTATGAATTTTTTTTTAAATTTATAGAATCTACCGTTTGTATCTTTTTTTAGAAGATGGATTTTCATTATTAATTTGTTTAGATTACTGTACTTCTGCTACTTTGGGTACCAAGTTATAAATAATAATAAAAATTGTATGCAACTATTACATTTGAATAAATAAAGTAGATTTGAAAATATGAACAATGTAATGTTGTGTACCATATGCATTATTATATACCAAACAATCCTGATATATTATCCATCCATACATAGTAACACATTCAACCTTTGATATGTTAAATATATTAAACCAGTCTCAGTCACCATTGAGAGCTTTACATGATTATTTATAAGACTGCATGAATTATACCCTCATTGTAATTAATTTTACAAGTGTGTTATATATAATGTACTTATGATAGAATTAAAATAAGTTATTAAATAGACAAATAAATTTATTACATATAATGACAGTCATCTAAAACAATTATTTTACAGTCATGTTAAGGTATCTAATATTACCATTCCCATGTACTGAGTAGTACAAGCATACCTAATAAATTGTGATAAATTGTAAAATCTGTACAATAGTTTAAATATAGCACAATTGAGAATTATAGATATTTCTTTATATTGTAATGTCAATATAAAAATTGTGGGATGAAAAGTAACTTGTCCAAACCTCATATAGAGAAAAAACACTGAATCAATTTAATGAGTACAAAAGGTACTTAAGATAACATTTTAAGGCAAACCAGTATCTTGCTTGAGAGAATATACACACACAAACCTGCTGAATAAGTTGTGGAAGTATCTGTAATGTGAATTGGAATTACAATCTGATTTCGTTTAATGTTGTAACGAGAGTTTATACAAAGAAACATGTCTGCTGTGATATTTCTAAACGATCATCATTTGAGATATAATCAATATCAATCGTATTGTAACAGAAATTTTGAATTTGTATTTCAAGGTCTTAATTGCCGATCGTTACACATTCCTCAACTGCCGATCATATCTGCAAACGAGGCCAGACATTAACCAGATATAGGCTATTATAATACACAATTTATCACATAACTTTACGATTATTTTATTCCGTTGTGAGCTGAGCTGAGAACTTCTGTAGCCTACGTCTTCTTAACATTTCCTGTTCACTTGAAGATTCGCTTTCAGATTTTATTATCGTTTCTTGCGTTATATCATTAGTACTTGTGCTTGAATGAGCATTCGTGCTCTCATAGGAAGTGCTTGGTGTAGGAACATTAACCTCAGCTTTAGCTTGAGGTTGCTCTTCATTACTTCCACCATCTGCATTAGATGTTCTCGATTTTGACGTTGATGAATCGTCCGTGGTGACGTTGACATTACTTGCTGCAGTTGGCACAGGAATGCTGTAATATGATACATGTTATTAATCATGTTATGAACACGCATTAAAAACATTTTAAATATGTTTACTAACTTTGCGGTAGCGGCTACAGTTTGATATTGATTCATCATAGCGCCAGCCGCGTCGAGTAAGAGTTGCACTCTCTGCAATGTTTGTATTCTAGCTTCCACAGCCTGTCTCAAGTTACCCTCCATTGCCCTCAGTTCTTCCTCGCTTAATTCCGTCAGGTTGGGAGGTGGTGTTGGTATAGGCGGTAATGGGACCATTGCAGGGAAAGGTGGTGCAAAGAGAGGTACACCTCCAGTGTTTAAATTTTGGAATGATGTCAAAGGAACGTTTGCCCCACTGTTCTGAGCCTGCCCTTGCGATGTGGCACCCTGCGCTTGTAATTCAGCCCAAAATGCTGGATTCAATTCAAATTGAAAGACTTGATCTATATTATAGTAAAGTAAGTATGTCAATGCAACATAAATATTGCATTTCACACCGAGCTTACGAAAATACAGGGGCATACCCATTGGATTGGCTGCAGGTGCTTGTGGTGCTTGAGGTGCATTTGCACCTGCTTGTGGCTGATTTGGTTGTCTGTTTGCTTGATTATTCGTTGTCGGTCTTAAAATATTCAAGCGGCAAGTGGGACATGTTTGCTGACGTTGAAACCAAGCACGAAGACAGGCAGTATGGAAAATATGATTACATGGTAATTTCTTACTTGCAGCTACCATCTCTTCCCTAGATACAAATAAAATGTTAACAAATAAATAAACTACACATTTATAATATTGTTATCTATTCTGCCTATATATCTTACCTGCAAATTATGCAAACATTATCAGCAGCAGCTAATTCTTCTGTTGTTGCATCTGGATATAATGTATTCATATTTCTAATAGCCCTTCTGGACATTAGAATATCACGGAATGCTTTTTTAAAATCTCTCATTGTATAATACATAGGTCGAAATGCAAACAATGGTAATGTATATAATTTAATCATTAGTGTTACAAAAGCTATATACAGAAACACCTGAAGTAAAAAAGAATATAACCAATTTAAAACATTTTTTAATTCCAAATGAGGTGTTGTAACTATTTGCATCATAAAATGACTCTTGGATATCTTACCTTTAACAACCCAATGATTAATTCTGTATACAATAAAAATATAGGTTTATTGTCCCAGGGATTTTCACTTTGCAAGTCTATAGTATGTATAAGATATTTCACACTGATATTGAATACCACAGTCAGAAGAATAGCATATTCAAAACCAAATACAAGCTGCACAGATGGACCTTTTGAAGCAGTTGTATTGTATGCATAATGAATCATAGTCAAGTTTATAGCGCATAAAAGTCCTAACAATGTTGCCACTCTCAGATGGAACAACCATGTTATAACAGGGCTTCTTTCCATCTATATATAAACAAAATGACTAGTTAGAGGGAATAGAATTATTCTTAGTTATATACTATGTACATAATTCTGTATTACTTACATAATCTACACGTTCTTCTGCAAGCCAATGAAAAGACTTCAAAAATAACAAAAGAGTGAAGAGTGCTATAAACTTTGGACTGAAATCATCTCTGAAAACTGTAAATGCTAAACAGGTTTCAGTCACTGCATACCATACTTTCTCCATTAAGTGCTATAATCAAAAAGGATTTCATGAATAAATAAATTCTAGAAATAAAAGAATTTATGACGAAACCATAGACAGTTTAAATCTTTCAGTCTACCTCAAGTTCAGCTGCTCTCAAAGTACCAAAAAATATCTTTCTGAGAAAGGTGTTCATCATAAACACAAGAATCAAGCCTTGTGCATAGATAACCTAAAAGAAATATAACGAATGTTAAACGTAATTCTTCAGAATACAACATTTCACGAACTTTCTATGCGATAAATTTTGGAAGATCTAGATAATAATTATCGAAACTTACAGTCATACTGGGATTGGATTTGGTTATGTGAACTACAGTCGGATAAAACTGTTTTCTTTGATAATAAGCATTCCCTATTACAATGCATGTTAATGCCGTACTTATTAACATTATTCCAGCCTCCCTCATTTTGACTTCTAATTATTTTTTCAGCCCAAGGGCTGTTTTCCACTCACGAAATACTGACTGACACTTATCGCACCAACAATTTACGTTTCAACAGCTGCGGATCCGTCTAGAAAATCAACGGGGCGCTGCTATCTCAACGATTGTAGACGAACTATCATATCCAGTACAAACATGCTATATTACCTTTGACATCTTATGCCCTGATAACGTCGAACATTTCACTAATTTTGTTTTACCTGATAATAAAATATTTATGAGACGTGTAGCTCGTATACGCAGTACAACATATTCGCATGATTTCGAAATTATGAACGTGTAATTTTTTAACTTGACAGTGAGGAGGGACAGGCGGTAGTACGTGATTGGCTGCCTTATATTTAGATGAACGTTATGATTTCGTTGTCGACCACGTGGAAAATGTCCATTTAAATTTGATGTTTGCCTTCCCCGCCCTCGTCTAGATTTTATTATCATTATGTCTTTTAAGTTCAATGAAAAGGATAATACATTAAACTTGTCCTTTTAGATATGAATTATTCGCATCTGTTATGACTAACTTATAAATATGTTCGAAATACAAATAATCCTATCTTTTTGCCTTTATATGTATAGGCATGGCCATGTAATATATTATAAATATTTTAAGAGGATAGAATAAATTGATAAAATATGGTCGTTGAAGATGTGCATAAACTGCAATATCTAACTTAAAGAGAACAGTTTATCTGTATACCAGTAAACTATATTGCTGCATTTTGCATATATTGGATAAGAAATTAATTGTTTATTAAAATGGTACAATTTTGAAAGCTTTTCTGAAAATATATATTAAAATAAAAAGGCAAAACGTACAGTAAATACAGAATTTGTACTTAATCATGTTACTTATATGTATGTATACTTTGTGTTCAGATCAAAATCGAAATATAAAAAATGTTTTTTATAGGTATTACATTGTACATTGTTTGACATCAAACAACGTAATTCTGTGTTCACATTCACGTCAAATAGGTACTTGCTTTCTACAGGTGATCCATACATTAAATGAGTACTACATAGGAATTTATCCTGGCAAGGATATTATTTAAGGAGAGAGCAAACAAGTTATTCAATATGGATTGCGCAATCCTAATATTGAACCAATAAAATGAAAAAAAATTTTAAATTATATACAGCTATATAAATCTAATATGTTCCTTAATGAATTTAAACATTCTTTTTCGACAAATATAACATTTAACGACTTAAGTTTTTCAATGTAACTAATGTTAATATATCCATGTATTAATGAATTGTAAAGTTCATAGTGCAATGAAAAATGTGAAAAAATGTGCGACGCGTGTGACTAGTTTTTGGAACCTATCAGTCTGACTTAATTAAAATTACAAGAATTTTGTTTGCCTAGTAGTTGAAAGCTCTTCTCTGTAGAAAACTTACATTATCTCTAACGTGTTAGAGATAAATGTATTGATTCGAAGACTTTACGCAATAGATTTTATCGTCGATATTGTAATCAAATATTCAATTCTGAGCATGAATTCTCTTACTAATATCACAATATTACTAACATCCTGATACTGTATAAATATATGTTTATTTGAGTATAAAGTAAATTTATCATACTTAAAAGGCACAGAAAAGTTGATTTTCCAGATACATCTTCAATAACTTTTTATATTAACAGCTTAAGTATGTCTGCTAAGATTTTTTGTTTTTAAAATACCTTTAGGACTCTGATACTTTGGAGTTCCTATTTGCCCTACTGCTTTTAGAGGCGTTCTTCGAGAATCTATTATAGATCTTCTAACTAATGTCCGCCCGCTTTTAGGAGTTTTTACAGTCAATGGCTTTTTAATATGCGGAGTCTTACATAATGCGCTAGTATCACTTTTGTAAATATTTACTCGTGTATCGTGAGATATTGTATTCACAGACAATTTCCTAACAAATGGTGGTGTCTTTACAGACACATTTTCCTTCTGTTTATGTGTCGTTTTATGTAAATGATTATTTGTTTTATCTCGTTGCATTCGAATGGTTTGAGAATCATGTTCATTTGATTCTTGATGTGTATGTTCATAAACATTATCTTTGTTTTCTTCTTGACCCACTTCTGAAGATACATTTTCCATTGCCATTTTTGTATGGGACAGCAAACAAGTGTCCAATGCTTGTTTTGAGTTTTTACTTTTTATATTTTTATTTGTTTTCCGATAAAAGGCTTCCGACCTTTTACAACTTCGATTCGAAGATTCTATATTCTGTCTGCCTACTTCCTTATGTTTGGAAGTATAAATGGGTGGTTCTTCACTAACATTCACACATTCGTACTTTTTGTTAGATAAGTTACCTTGCACACATGCTTTTGTCGTGCATTCATCAAACAACTTCGCCTTTGCTAATACCATACCCGCATTCTGTGCACGAAGTTTTGCGATAGATGCACGACCAGTTTGTACTACTGGAGTATTCACTTGTGCTGTTGATTTAAAGTAACCATCAGCATCTTTCCACGAAAGCGCCGTTTCCTTCCACCCATCAAGTTTTGAACCTTGCTTTGTCATGCATCGGTTATTTGAGATAATACTTTGCTGACTATTCGTCTTTCGAAGTTTTTCAATTTTGTCATTGAGATATACATTGGAATTCGCGAATTCACTACCGTGAAAAGAAGATACTCTACGCACAGAAGCGCGCGCTCGACTTTTTTCCGATTGAAGTACATCACAATCATTAGAATTTACATTATGTTTGTTACTAATACATTTTGATAAATCTGAGCTACTGGTTTGTTTATATAAATCACTTAACTTAACATTTCTTTTCTGTTCTTCCCAAACCGAAGTAGATCTTCGCGGTAAGTAAGTGTCCTCTTTTACATACTGTGATGGATAGGATAACTGGTTGTTAATTGAATAGGCTTGATCTATCTCTTGATTTGACTGATTTTCATGTGTTAGATCCAAACCACGTGAAATGTGCCATGATGCCGTCCGCCTGATATGTTTACTGCTTATTAAAAATATTAGTTAATATTTTTATCATATCAATAACAGATTTATGAAAATATGCTGTGTTCTTACCTCATAATTTTTTCCTGTGATCTTCTTCTTAGTGTTCCTATTTTTCGAGCACTTGGAGATCGTATGATTTTGTGTTCGCCAGATCTTCTAATTTTCAATTCTTTCCCTAATTTTCTTGCTAAATAATCTGCCGTTGCCGTGCTTTCAATACTAGCTTCCTCTAATGTCTTTTCATATGCAGTTTGTACTTTGTTTACAGAATGTACTGATAAGCTATCATTCTCCGAATTGTTCGCGCATCCAAACTCCTGAGAAATACGAGATTCAATTGCAGAAACTCTGTTTTTAATTTCTTCGTATTCACTTTTAGGTATCCTCACATATTCTTCAGATTGATTGTTCGATTGTGGCGTTTTTATGTGTGTGGAATATATATCGAAACCATTTAAAGTCAATCTTTGTTTTGGTGGGCATGAATGGATTTGATCGAGCTCGTCCGCAGTTTTCGATTCATTCGAACTTAGGCTAAGTTTCTTTCGGCATCTATTTATACTAATGCGATCGTTCTTTGCTAACAAGACCTGCTCGTCACTATCATCTGATAAATTTACATCGGCATCGATAAAAACATCATTATATTCCTTTTGAAGCTCAGAATTTGGCACTTCGTTATCTTTTAAAATTAAATGTAACTTTGATAATCCATTACTTCGTATTCTACGTTTTCTCTGTGAGTCACAAGAATTGCTTACAGAACTCCAACGTCTTTCTGTACATAGATTAAAAGTGTTTTCACATGACTCTGAATCGTCGTCTGTTAGTTTCTGTAAAGAAGCATACTATATAGCATATGATATAATCATAATATGGCAAACCGAAATTATGATAGAATATTATTCAGGAAATCCATAAATAATGAAACTGAATAACTGAAATACTAAATAATGAAATACTTTGCTATAAATGTGAAATATTAACAGGTATTGTCCTCACCTGTTTACTTTTTGGTACAAATCGATCTAAACTAAGCCTAATCTTCTTAGATTTATCTGCTTTGTCTACAACTCTTCTGAAAAAGAATATTTTACTTTAGATTACAAAACGCATTATTCATTGAAATAATATACTCACTTTTTCTTTATACTTGGAGCCTCAAAACGTTCACCAACTTTCCGTTTTTTTGTTGATTTGGATTCAATTGTAGGATTTGAGGAATCATAGCTCTCAGAATGATGATTATCAGTCAGATTATCATCAGATAATGTACCTTTCCCAACTATCTTTTTAAGACCATTAAACATTCCTAATCAAAAACATAAAAATGAATTATGACTATGTCAATCATATTATTCTACAATATTTTTATTATGTTATCCCAGAAATATATTATGAGGAAATATATTGAAAAATGTATTTAAATGAAGTTAAGAAAAAAGGCTTCAGGTATAACTCATTAGATACTAAAAGCAATGTAATAATGCACAAAGCCATAAAAAAGCATATTATTAAATTTGTTAATTATTAGTTATTATATGTGTTATTTTACTTTTAGCAATAGCAAATAAATGCATAGTAAACAAAAAAAAGAATAGAAAAAGACTGTGAACAGATCCGCAGACATACTTAGATTGAGGTTGGAGGCACTTAGATGTGGCTTACGTGTAAGACTTCCACTGCGATGCTTTTTTTTCCTAGATTTTGAACGTGATTGACAATCAGATGTATCTAAGTCATTATCTGTACTACCAATTGTCTCTGCAGAAATAGCATGTGCTATATGATCTGGTAACACACCAATACTCTCTGCATTTTCTATTAGGATCTATAAAATAATCAAGGTTCTTAATACATAAGACATCTGCTATAAAGAGTAGTTAAATAAGTGCTTAATTTCATATGAATTACAAGGAAAATTTATCTTCCTTAATATATGTATATATCAATTACCTTGATAATAACTAAATGTAATTCTAATCTAGTTTGGACAGCAGACATAGTAGCTTCTTGCAATGGCATAATATTTGGTCCAACAACTTTTGCCAAATTATCAATACTCATTTTGTTTTGTTTCTCATATAAAGATACCTTCTTCAGAAATTCCATAAAAAATGCTAGGGTATTGAGATGGTGTGGGGGTAAAAGTATACAAGCCAAAAGTAATCCTTGTAAACGGGATGATTTTAGCGTTGCACAATGTACAAACAGATCATGATACATGTAGGGAATCAGTGGCTCAGGTAAATCACGGAAGAATGTTTTCAAACAATTAGCAACATCAATGGCATTATGCTTCTCTCCAAAAGTACCCCCACTGTCTAAACGAGCTACTAACTCTCTCTGGCGTAATTGAGAGCCTGCTTTTCTAAATAATCCTTCCTGTGCAACATGTTTCTCCAAGAAGGAGGAGGCTTGGCTAACGAAAACTGGCACGTGAACGATTCCACCAGAAGATAAGTTTACAACGTCTAGTGGTTGATAGGAGAGAGGTGTTTTAAAGACTTTCCTCGAGATATTTTTAACTCCCTCGGGTCTTTCAGTTTTAAATACATTTTTCTTAAACCGGTACTTAACCCCCAGGTTTCGGAGATCGCTGACGATGGTTTGATATATCGTTTCCTTGTGCAGTACATCATAAATCAACATCTTTGTGGAACTGAGCGAAGACTTGATCTATTATAAATAATTAAACACGGTTTCACGTCTTATTCTCTCTATAAAATAGTGCAATGTAAATCTCATGTTATCATATGAACATTATGTACGTTCATACTGAATTATATTTGTAACTGACATGCAGTGTCACCAACTTAAAGAGTTACTTTCGCTACGAATCATAACATTGAGTTAATAATTATTGTTACGATTTTACCAGTTCATTATTCATAAAATATTATTTAGCAAACATGCAACGATGAAAAATAATAGTACTCGTACTAGTAAATTCGTTTATATATCTAAAAATATGAAATTTGACTTGTTTACAATATCGATGTTTTCAAAAAATATATCGATCAGAGAGAATCGATACGAGAAGCCGACGATTTGTAAATTTTTTTACATACGCGGGAAAGGATAATTATTTTTCGTCTTTGCTACGCAGTCTGAATATTTCGTTAGTTATTAGCATTCTTACGATTTTATAATGTTCGCGAAAAAGATCTTAAAAGGTCTATTAACTTTATCAAATACCGTAATAATTTACCGGCCCGTAAATTTTCAATTCAGCGGCTATTTTCTGTACGAAAACCAGCTACGATGCTCTATTCGTTCATTAAGTACGTTTTTGTTTCTTACTTATGTTTGTGATTAACATTTGAGTAACGTATATGATATTCTATCAATTACAATTTCCTTGGAACTTTAAAGGATTCATCACGTACATTTCCTTATAGTTTTTCGGGAGCAAGGAAATTTCAAAAAGTTGTTGCCATAGCGTTTACGAACAAAGAATTTACGAAAAAACGTACCACCGCAAGTAAAATAATTAATTTTTATTTTACTCGGTATAAAGCCTACGAATTTAACAAGGATTATGTTGATATGCCGCTTCACGTTTCTTGTTTTCCAATAACATTTTTCTTGTATTAAAATCCGTAGACGCGTCGGATAATTAGTAATGATTTAAAATTAGTATTAATGACAGTAATCGAATGTGTTTCATGCACTAAATGCAGAAAAAATCAATAAATGTCCGTATGATATATATCCAACAGCTTTCTTTCTCTGTTCCACTTTAAGGATGCATCTATATATTAAGAACAGCATAGAGCTGATCTAACTTTAGAAACAGTCTTCATTCCTGGCTGGTTACAACTACCAGGCAGTTGTTAATTCGTATATATTTATTTAAAAATAGTACTACATGGTAATCCCAGATAAGACTAAGAATGTCTTTGTCCAAATGTAGCCATGCTTTCTTGAATAATATTAAAGAATTTTGTAATCACATTTTGCAGCAGTAAACCAGCAAAAAAAAGAAGATATGCGTTTTAAGCGATTATTGTCAGGATTTGATATGCCTACTGTTGGTTTGGGTACATGGCAGGTGACTTACGAATACATATATAATACAGTAATAATGTTCCTGTATATATAAACATGTAGCAAAATTATTCTGCAAATACTTATAACTATTTACAAAGTTCTATTGGACATATGAATATGCGTATATAACAGATGAAGTATGTAACAGAATTCTATTATACATTTAGGCAAAACCTGAGGAAATTGAGACTGCTGTAATAACTGGATTAGATGCTGGCTACAGACATATAGACACTGCTTTCAATTATAACAATGAGGAAGCCATAGGAGCAGCTCTGAAAAAATGGTTTGAGAAAGGTGGCAAGCGTGAAGATCTTTTTATTACATCTAAGGTAATACTCTATTAGATTAATAAGTTACATATCAAAAACTGTGAAATGGTCAATAGAAAAGCATATGTAAATGATTTTCAGTTGCCCCATTATGGTAATCGACCTTCAGATGTGGAGAAATTTATTAAATTATCACTTGAAAAATTGGGTTTAGATTATTTGGATATGTACTTAATTCATATGCCTTTTGCTTTTAAACTGAATGAATCTGCTTTGGCACCAGCAGTTAATGAAGATGGAAGTTATGTATTAGATTTGGAATCACATCCTGTTTCAGTGTGGAAGGTTTGTTGTTGTTAATATGCAAGCTAATGTAATTAATGCTTTCTAAGCTACATTTTAATTTTTGCAGGAAATGGAGAAACAAGTGGAAGCAGGTCATACAAAATCAATAGGTTTAAGTAATTTTAACGAAAAACAGATTTTGGATATATGGGAAGCTGCACAAATTAAACCTAGTAATTTACAGGTAAACATAGCATTTTCTAATCTGAAAAAACATTTATATTTAATGAAGTATACTATGTAATTTCAGGTAGAAATGCATGCATACTTGCAACAAAAATCAATTCGCGAATTGTGTGAAGCACACAACATAGCTATAACAGCATATAGTCCACTTGCATCACCAGGTGCAAAAATACATTTTCAAACAAAATACAACTACAGTCCTGAAAAGTTTCCAGACCTTCTGGGACATCCAATAGTACAAAAAATAAGTGCTGAACATAAACGATCGACTGCACAGATTTTATTGCGCCATTTACTACAATTGGGTGTAAATGTTATACCAAAAAGTTCATCACCAGAGAGGATAAAAGCAAATTTAGATCTCTTTGATTTTGAATTATCCACAGAAGAGATGAAAACTTTAAACAGTTTAGACCAAAATGAAAAGGGAAGAATCTTTAATTTCTTATTCTTCAAGGGGTAAGTGATATTCTAAATAAATATTCCTCTAGTAATTTTCTCGAAGCATCCATATTCATATCAAAAATTAAAAAAGTAACATCCGCCAAATATTTTGTTTTCAGAGTTGAAAATCATCCGTATTATCCATTTAAAAATTGATGCAATAATAAAAAAATATATCAACTACGTAGTAGACGCGCAAGTGAGATGATTCACCGGAATAAGTGATACATGCACAAAGACAAAATGTATAATGTCCGCGATACACGAAATGAGATTATGTTTCAATGTAATCTGTATAACATTTTACGTTGCATTCGGTGTTGAAGTTCTCCACGTCGTATCATTGTGTGTATAACTTTGTAAATAGCACGTTCCGGGTATGCTTGTTTGATAAAGTCTTTAACTATGTTCTGTTCCGAGACTTGATTACCAATCGGAAATCTACGTTTTAGTTGTTTCTCAATTCGAGACAACATTTCATGATCTTCTTCAGAGGTGAATCCTTCAGCACCTAATAAATTATATTTTATTGTTATATTTACACCTTTAAAGGAATGATACTATGATCCCAATATTTTATATTTATTTTAGTGTACCAGCTAAAGATCCAGACATTGCAGCATCTAATGTAGAAACCTGAAAAAGTCTCAGAGCTTCATTTACATGAACCTCAGTGGCAAATGGCATTAATTGCATTTTAGCTAATGATTCAGAAATTCTTATAACAGCTTCCAATTGGCGAACAGTTATGGGTATGGACAACCTCTTCTCAGTATCCTTCTCAAGTTCTCTTGTACTAGCTCTCATGACCACATAGCGATTCTTTAATTTATCTCCTGCCTCTTTACCTAGTCTTGGCCCACAACGACTGTAAAATGTGTACATGTTAGAGTGGTAAATTAGAAAATATATTTTACGATATTGTGAACTTACCTTCTGCAATAATAGATATATTTCTTTAGAACATGTAAAGGTACCTCCCCTTCTGCAGTTTGCTCAGTAATCTGACCTGCATTGGTATGTAGATTCATTACATGTTTAGCCAATATTATATCTCTATTTTGTTCATGTTCATCTTTAACAATAAATATCATATCAAAACGTGATAAAATCGTTGGCATGAAATCTATGTTTTCTTCGCCTTTTATATCGTCCCACCGGCCAAATATGGAATTTGCCGCCGCTAAGACAGAACAACGAGTATTCAAAGTTGTAGTAATGCCAGCTTTGGCGATTGATATTGTTTGCTGTTCCATAGCTTCATGTATAGCCACTCGATCGTCCTCTTTCATTTTATCAAATTCATCTATACATACAACACCACCATCTGCAAGTACCATAGCTCCACCTTCCATAACGAAATTTCTCTAGGAAATGAAGAAACCTGAATTATATTAATTTGAAACAATATAACCAATTTAGAAACGATAAAATTCTTTAACTCACAGATATTGGATCCCTTAAAACTGATGCTGTTAAACCAGCAGCAGAGCTTCCTTTTCCAGATGTATAAATTGCAACAGGAGCAACTCTTTCCACAAATTTTAGAAGCTGAGACTTAGCTGTACCAGGATCACCTAACATTAAAATATTGATATCTCCTCTTCTACAAAGACCATCTGGCATTCTTTTCCTAGATCCTCCAAATAGCAAACTTGCTATAGCTTTTTTAATATCCATTGCACCGAAAATGCTAGGTGCTATGCTTTTAGCAATTCTATCATATATGTTGGGATCAGCTGCTAAACGTCTGAACAACTCTTCTTCCTCATTAGTAACAGATGGTTGTGTACCTGAAAAGTATGGAAAACAAAACATGAAGTAACTGCAGGAAAATATTTTCCATGTCTATAAGAATTACACTGAACATACCACTGCCTGTATTTTCTCCATCTACAGAAATACCAATAACACGTATATAAGGAGCTCTAACACCAACTAAAGTCTTTTCTCTTCCTGCATTTCTGCCACCTGTTTTAGTAACCTTTTTGATGGAATATATTCCAAGAATTAGAACTCTATTTCCTGGTACAACTCTATCACACAGATAACGATCGCAATATAATTGTAAATGCCTTGGCATTTCTCCTTGTGGAATATGGTCAGGTAATTCTTGTAGTTTAAGAACTTGAAAATCCACACAATGGCATTTATCTGGCATTATAAAAAATGGATCCAATGGGCATTTGGGTCGCCCAGCCTGTTCTCTGTTAATGAATGTTTATAAATTAGTTATATCATGTTTGATATATAATATAAAACAAATGTTGACGCTTCTGATGAATATATGAATGATGATAAAAAACATACGTTGTACATTTTCTAGGTAATACATATCCTTCTAAACCTGGTTTAATGGATATATTTGTTTGAATGGTTCTGCATGAACGGCACTGAATAGCAATTTTTGTTGCCTTTGCCCTAATTCCAGATGCAGAAATAACAATTCCAGGGATTTTAATAAGTTTGGATACTGCATCAGGCTGTAGAATACAGAAATTTACTTGGCTTTTATGAAAATAAATATGTATGCAGACTTCTTATGTGAGCATAAATTCTATACAAGTATATAGTTTAATGAGTTTCCAACATAAGACTTACCTTCATACCTCTTAAAGAACTTGGATTAGCATCTGATGACAATAATACTTGTATATCTTCAACTTTCTCATCACCTTCTGGTCTAGGAGAAGTAAGTTCATCTGCAACATCTCTTGCTGCCTCTTCTAAGATTGGTAAATACTCAGTGGGAAGTTTATAAACTTTTTCAGCAAGTGATTCATCAAAAGCTGCTAAGTCTTCCAAATTAATATCTATCCAATATTGACCAAGGTTGTAATTGCGCTTTAATGTATCTCTAATAAAAATTTAATAAAAGAAATATACATCCAAAAATATTCGTCGACTTCATACAGGTAAATTATGTTATAGAGTAATTAAAATTTATATTATTGCAAAGTTTCCCTACTACGAGAAACAAAGCTGAAATTACCTGTACTTATAATTAAAGTTGCCTTCATGAAATTGTCGAATAAATTCCATAAATTTCTTCTTTGAAAACTGAAGAGTTACTTGGTTTTCACTCGTTTCTTTTACCGAAAAATTATCGGAAAAGAATATTCCTGGATCATCAAAGCCTTCCATTTTGTATTGTAATTTAGAAGGATTTGTGATTTAAATAATTTCAAGCCTTTCCTATAAGTTCCAATATCGGAAAAAGTAATCAACAATTGTTGCTAAAAGTTTGGCGCGAAACGCTTTCAGATTCTTCACACCGCGCAAAACATACAGTAAATAGATGTAAAACATAGCACTAACAAAATGCCGCGGTCCTTTTCCCCTATTTGGAGATTTAAGGCATAATCAGAAATTGCAAGAAGAAATTACATTCAATTATGCATAATACATATTAAAAACCTGACCATTATTTTAAATAGTTATTGCTTTTGAACAAGTATATTGTGCTACACACAATTTTATATTTTTCCAAATTCTGGTTGAGTATTTTTTATAACTATACACACATGGTCATTGGGTGGCCCTTTGTGTGATTTTCCAAACTAAAGCATGCACATATGGTTCTCAAACTAGTTTGCATCTATGATCTGGCGTGGTTTGTTTGCTATTTTGTTTGTTTTGTATACATTTTATATAGACGGATGCTGCAAAGTATTCTTTTTCTATTACGTAACGTTCTTTTAATTAACATTGCGTATCCTTCTTTTTGCTACGAAGCCGTACAATGCATTGTCTGAATGGATCTGGAATTGAACCAGTTTGAATTGCGTCTGAAATCAGTGTTGTTTTCGGTTGCTACGCTGCATAGTTTTGACTGTTTTGCGTCTTGTTTGGAAAATGGTGTTTTGAATGCCATGCAGCATCAGTGCAAATTAACATTTTGAGCTCATGTAAGAAAAGAAAGTGAAACTCTCTCGACGCGACTGTTGTGTAAATTGTTATCCTGAGAAGCCTACATATTCAGCGTGAACGTACTTCAATCGTTTGACAACAAGGTAAACTATATCATGTTGTATGCCATATACATGTATTATCACTGTAGCAATAAAGGTTTATATTAGAAATATAATTATATTAAATATAAAACTTGTCGCCCTCAGAATAACGTTTTATGTTAGAGATGCAATCATATTGAATATAAGACTCGTGGTAGGCATACTAATGACTGGCATCGTGATAAAAAACTATGCTTGGAAATTTATCAACATACAATGTTAATATTTTATTTATTTATATATTTATTTCATTTAAGCAAACTGTTCCTCCAAATTTATTGTACGCATACTGAACGTTTTGAGCTACGTATTATCCTGTCTTCACTTTGAAGCGCAATATTTCTTATTTAATAGTACATGATAATATGTAAGTAACATTTATAAAGCTTCATTGTAAACTTTTTCATTCCGATCAGTCATTAACAATCTTACTCTTTAAAATTTGATAGATATTTACGTCGAAACATAATAATAAATAAGATATAATTCAGAAATTACTGAATACAATTGTATATCAGTACAATGGATGGCTGATAGAATTAGAATTATTTTTGTAAATGATGCAAGTTCTTTTTTTGATATCTTACTATGAAATTCGATTGCCTCAAGGCTATAGTCCCGTTAGTGCTGACATAAGTATGCAAAATGTCTATCGTTCGCCCACAAATGCGCGGGAGTAACAAAAGCGTACCTAAGTAGTGAAAAACATGTTAATAGACAGAAATTATTTTACACCGAGCCAATTATTAATACGCGATAACAAATTTTTGCTGCTTTAATATAAATATTTTATTCCGGTAACCGGTAATTACAGAAGGTTTTGTGAAGTGAAAGGTGACAGCGATATGCCAACGTTGAGTATTTCGAAGTATTTTCTGTACAATGGTATTGGCTGTATATTCTTTTTAGACCGTTGTTAAAACTATTTGTTTTTATTTCTTTAAGTAATAAATAAAAACTAGTTATATGTGAAGAAATTTAGTCAATGTTATAACAAAATGTTATTTACAATATGTTTAAACAGTTTTCCCTATAATGAATAGTAAGATGTTGTTAAAGTAAAGATGTAATTTATTCGAACTTGTAGAAGATCTATATTAGAATTTAAGTTATATTTTACATTATATGTCTCATTTTTTTATGAAAGTTGATTCATTTTTGAAATGTATATTGGGAACTGGATATTTTATATATAAATAACTATAAAATGTTTACAGTTGCAGGCAGAACTTATGGAGAAATGCCACGTACAGTATCTAAGAAGACAGCCTTGCCAGAGGCAAGCACGCAAAGAGTATCAAGAAGGAAAAAGCCAGTAGTGACGAAAGTAATCTCTACAAGGAGATCTGTTTCTACTGGAAGATCAAAGGCTGGTGATAAAAATGCCAATACAAGCAGCCAAACAATAAGGAAGTCTAAACGTATACTCTCAAATAAGGATTCAGATCGGTCTGTTCATACAGATGACAGTACATCTCAGAAGAAAAGTACTAAGCCAGCAAAAACAAGAACGCTTCGTAAAACTAATGAAAAACATGAAAAATCAGTGTCCAAAACTAAGAAAGAGACATTACGAAAAGGCACAAGTAAAAGTAAAAATGAAAGTGGGATAAAGAGGGGAAACATAAAAAAAGTAGTAAATAAAAATGTATCTGGTTCAAGGCAGATGTCTTTGAAAGAATCTTTTCAAAATCATTCAAAGGCAAAGAAGTTACGTTCCCGCCGAATTGTACATAATCGTCAAAGTGGAGAAACTGAGGCAAAGGAATCTGTAACCACTAATGTAACTAATCCTTTTGTAAAAACTACCCGATTAAGCGCGGCAAAGAAGAAGAAAGTACCAGTCTATAAATCCATTCCTGTGGATGATTCTGTAAATAATGAAGAAGAAATTTATGATTTCAAATTTGATGCTAATGACTCTAAGGAACGTATTGTAAAGAAGAGAAAGAAACGACCGCTTAAAAGAATAGTAACAAAACGCTTGCAAAAAAATATTTCTAAAAAATCTGGCACTAAACAAAAACGAGCTGGTGAGAAGGTACAAATTGTTACTTCAACTACTGAAAAGCAAGAGAAGAAATCTGAAACTGATGTGGAAGAGAAAGCTTCTTTAGTACCTTCTACAAAAAACCCAGAAGACAATAAACTCCTCATAAATACAGAGGAACAAGTAAAAGGAATCAAAGAAAATGTAGCACTATCAGAAACGCCCATAGTACAAAAAGATGGTGAAGCAGCTACAAAACCTACCATTGTGAATGATCAAGTTTTAAAAAATAAAAAAGTTTCAATAGTAGATGGTCCTGGGACACCCAATACTGACAATTTTAAACCATTTCGCCCGACGAATATTTTTAATAAATCTAATTTGCAACAAAGAAGCATGCTAAATAATTCACTTTTTAATAAATCTTTATCTCCAATTTTAAAGTCAGCAGAAAACTTTGATCCTGCCAGTCCATGGAGGGCTCCACCACTATTTACTTTTTCGAAATTAAGAAACGTATTTCAAAGTACACCTCAAAATAAGTTTGAGATTTCTACTGGCCAAATTAAACGGTCTGTAAATATGGAATCGAAAAACATGACAAGGTTAAAGGGTAAACAGAAAAATTATGAAAATACTATTCTCAGAAAATCTGTGATTACAAATGCTCAAAAAAACAAGAATTCTATATTATCAAGACGATTTGGTACAGAACTTACAAATTTTGATCACTCTCTGCAACCAAATAATGTAACAGAAGAAGTTAGCGAACGGGTAATAATAGAGCCCGAATCTCCATTAGCAAATGTGCAATCCACAAATGCAGTAATCAGTTCCAATACGGATAATTTGTCAAAAGTAGATGAGATACAGGACAAAGAAAATACTACTTTGAATTTTCAAACTCCCAAAATGGCTCCTAAGAAATACTTGAAAAAACTGCAAGCTCGTAGCCCACTGAAAAGTACAGAAAATATAAAACCTAATATTCTAAAGGAAAATTTTGAACCACAACCTGGACCATCAGGTTTACAAGAAAACAACAGTTTCAGTGAGCAAAGGATATTGAGGCAATCAAATTTGAACAATTTTCTAAATATAACTGAAATGCCAGAAAGCACTGTAATAAAAACACATCATGGAATTTTTGATGATGTAAATTCAACACCGGTTAGTGGAAAACTTATAAGAATGCAGGAGGAACCTAATGTAGAAATTAAAAATGCATTTGGTTTTAATGAAGACATTTCCAATGAAGCATTATCTCCTCCTAATGAGAATGAAGAAATAGAAAATAAAAAAAATATACCACAAGAAACCAAAAGTAGTAGGGCTACTATACAAAATTTTATTCCTGCAAGATTATCTATACGGCAAATAAGAAACACTTTATTAAAAAAGAATATCAAAAAGAAAGTAGAAGAGGAAAATAAAAAAGAAACTGAAACTGACGATATTCAAACTATCAAATCATCGGTTGCGAAGCAAAAAGTACAATTTGATGTTACTAGTTTTTCCGATACTTTCGATGTTCTTTCAGAAACAGGAGAATTGCCAGATAACACATCAAACTTCCCGTTGTTTACTGATCTCGAACCTATTCATTTCAAACAGGTATTAGTTTGATATATTATTACAATTATTTACTGTCTATTGATGAATGTATAATAACAAAACTAATATCAATTATTTTTTTCAGCCTCCAAAACATTCATACAAACGAAAGCGTGCTGTAAATTATAGTTTTTCAGAGGAGAGCAATGAGGAGGATGAAGATCTCCATGTACATGAAAAGAAACGAAGAAAAGTCCGCAAAGTAAAAACGGAAAACGATAAAAGGCTGGAAGAATGGGTTAAAAACGTGAATCAAACTTTTGAAGAAATAGATCACTATGATCTTGTAGTCGAGTAAATCACTAAGTTACACTGAAGTACATTTCAGTAACAGATTCGCGCCTACATAATTAATTACCAGTGAAAATGATTATCAATTGTGTTGATCAACAGCAGTAAACAGATTTTATATCGCGCCTACATGTATATTTTATTTTCATTTTTTTTTTTATTAAAGGCTTACCTTAGATTTTAGCACTTTAATGTATCAAAATATTTTTTAAATATTTGTTTGTAAGTGACAAATTAAGTTTTGTAAGATCTCCTATTATATCAATATGTATAAGAATGCCCACAATTTACATAATTTATTGAAGATTAAAGTAGATATATTTTGTACAATGATTAAGAATAAAAATAAGTGGGTAATATATGAGCTAAATGATTATGGCTTTGTTACTTTTGTACAATTATAGATCACAGAAAAAGTAAATAAAGTGCTGTGGTACTTCTTATATCAAATATAATCGCTTATAATGTATTTGAATTAACATTTTACATCGTTTCATGCTTTTTTCAATGGATTGCAAGGTTTATTCCTATTCTTCGCAACTTTATCAAGCAATCGTTTCACGCGCATAAAGAAATGATACACAGAGTTGTACATTTCAAGAAAGATCTACTGTTCATTCTATTTAATTCACACTTAGTTTATTATAGAAAATAGTTAACTCAAAGACATTAGTGGCCAATCACAGATCAGCATGTAATATACAAAACTACATTCAAACTTGAGCGTGTTGAGATATATGATCTGTGCTGGGATACTAACAAATTGTAATATACTTAAAAATGTTTAAAGAACAATTGAAGATTCCTTGTAGAAAACACTGTAAGTGCCAAAAGTCAAACTGTTTCTGAGATCGAAAAAACCTCCTGAAAGGGCGCATTGAAGGCATCAGCGGTACAATCTTTTAGCATTGTTATTAATAATTTACAAAAGAAAATTGCACAAAAATTGTGTACTACAGTATTAGCACTGCCATGTAGAACATTTATCGATTGTAAAAATTTTAATTTTTGCACCTTCAGCGTTTTTTTTGCAAGGAGTCTTCGATTCAGATCAGAATTGGTTTTAGTGAATCTACTCCGTTATAATATTCAGCATACTTACATATCAGAGTTTGCGTTGTTCTTTTAAGATTCAGGCCCAGTCTGAACTCAATCTATAATTTTACATGTAACTTGTCCTAAGATGTCATCCAAGTGTCTTGCCTTAAATTGACAATCATTTAGTAATATCTTCTACTTATTAATGTAAAAAAGAGATTTATTTATCCATATATAATGTAATATGAAATAAGCAAAGAAGAACAAATAATTACGTACGTATGTTTTGTCTTGAAAAATAGATATTTAAACCTTTTCCTGTTTTATTTAAAAAATATTAGGAAACAATTATTTTATGTCTTTGGATGAAGTTATTTGGTATATTTGTTATAAATAAGGATACATTATCAGAACAATATATATCAATTATTAATTTTTAGTGCTAATACCTGTTTAGTAGAACTATAATCACTTGGACTGTAATCAATTTTGTATCAGTTTTGGAACTATAGATTTATTCATGAAGTGTATGAAGTTGTATTCACAATATCTTTATTATTGTTTGTAAAGAGCATAATATCTTTTCTTTAAACATATTTCAAGTTGAAAGCTGATGTGTTAGAAAATATTATATGACTACAGCAAACAGTTTGACAACATAGTTTGTTGATCACCAGTTTATGAAAATATTCTAAAGACATTTCTATAGTATTTACACCCACAAAATTTCAGTTTCAACAGTTTACTAATTGACACTAGGGTCATATCTAAAATGTTTCTGCCAATCTGTAAACAAAATAAGTTAAATACCATAACAAAAACAATCTCACTACAATGCATCAAAAAACCAAATACAAAATCTACTTCTCTATGTAATTGTCCTATGTAACAAAATATTTATGATTAATTAAAAGGATGTAAAATACTGTCCTGAATAAATTTCCGGAATGTCAATGTGCATATTCGCACCAGGATCTAATAGCAATGTAACAATTATAAAATTTCAAAAATAAATTACGTGATACATAAACAAAAATCTCATACATTGGTGAACTTCACTACGATATGTTCAAGCGCATAAATTTTCCATCTTCTACTATATAACTTGTTTAGTAAAATAAGTATGAGGTAGATCAACAGCTGTTCATATCATTTAATGTATACGTTGGCTTCATGTACAAAGAAAAAAATTCTCTGTTCAATACAATTTCTATATCCTTGTATTCTCTGTGAAGATGCCGCACATAGAATTGTAATTCAACTTACGTTAGTACGTTTTAAAATTCTTTCCACGTTATGTATCTAAAAGAATTCGAATCAGTGTCAAACGATTGAAATTAAACTTATTAGATTTTTATAATAATAGTAGTACAACGTTACATATTAACTTGGTGTATACTAGATATTTACATAGTATCAGGGAGTGACTTCGAATGATATAAGTGAAAGTAATTTATTACATCTCTATTAGTAATAATACCTTAAATATCTTTCAACTATTTACTATCGCCATTAATAATACATATGCTCTCCAGTTTCCACTTTTGTAAAATGAATTCTCTAGTATTTACAACTCTTACAGAAACTTCTACACGTGCTGCTAGATCGTACGTTCCAGGAGCCGACAGTACAGCTTGTAACTTTACAGTACCACATGTAAGTGGTTCTATACGAGAACAAATCGCTGAATGACAAGCATATCTATAATATGTAGAAGCTTGTGGAGAGTAAAGTTGCGTTTTAATGTTTGGAAGATGCGTATCGCTGAAACATTAAAAATTCGTGAGAAAAAAAATGGTGTGAGTGCATAGATCATATTACACTTAACAATATATTATTTTAAATGAGATCGTGAAATTTAAGAATTTATTCGGCTAAGGAGAAATATTTACCTGCTGGTACCAATTGTTTTAACTTTTACGTCGATTTCTGATTCTGAATGGTTCTGTATATACATTATGACTGGAAGGAAACATAATCGACTTTGCTTAAAATTATGTGTAATCTGCCTGGCGTGATTAAGTGAGAAGGAAATAATGTTCTTTAAAAATTCTGCTTCCAATGTTTGCTCTTTGTTGGTTACAATTAATAAATCTGGTATGTTTCTATCTGGTCCGAAAATTTTTAGACGTCCACCATATTCGTCTGGCTCGATTTGATTTTCCTTTGGAAGTTTGTAAGTTTTATTTAAGTATTCAATATCAAGATGATGTTGTCCAACAGCTTGTCTGGTGACCACTCCATTATCCATTATTTTTCCTCGCCAATTAAGAATTAAAGTGGCATTTAGGGCAATGGTAATAGACAAAGTTTTCTGTTCCGTATTTTGTTGCATACGTTGATATTGCTGTTGCATTTCACTGAAATTGTCACTTATATCCAACGGTGGAATGTGCCTTCTTTGTATAAAATTAACATATGGATAATTCTCATTTGTTGACTGAGTTTCATGAGTTAATGAAACGTCAGAAAATATTGATTCATTGTTTGCCTTTTTTCGTAATTTAAGCATAAGATGGAACATTTCTTGAGGTTGTATCTTAATATCGTTTGGCAGAGCAGATGAACTAAATACAGACCACGTATCGCTTTGGAGAGATACTTTGGTTAATTTAATCTCATTCATAATTGGATCATGAACTTGATTTGCATTTTTTACACGTACTATTAAATTCAATGTAGGTAAAACATCTTTAAGTAAAGTACTCCTTGATGCAACTGCACTAATTTGTATAGAATCTAGTACTGTCAAGTGCCACGTATGTCTACAAAGACGATGTTTTATCGGGCTTTTCGTATCAACATTTTCATAATAAAAAAGTAAATCTAAACGATGTGTTCCTTTCTCGTGAGGTGCTCGTATCCACAATGGAATTTTATGAGTTTCTCCAACGTTTAAGATACCATTACTAGTAGAGGGTAACAAGATTTTTCTTACAAGCCTATTGCTTTTCTTCGAAGTATTTCCTAAAATTAAAATTAAACAGTGCTTTTTATTATGCTTTCCATAACGTGTAACGACTTTCATTTTATAAAGTGTATTACCTTCTTTTGAATTTATATCTGTTTCCCCCAACGAGAATAG
This sequence comes from Nysson spinosus, assembly GCA_910591585.2. Taxonomy (NCBI): domain Eukaryota; kingdom Metazoa; phylum Arthropoda; class Insecta; order Hymenoptera; family Crabronidae; genus Nysson; species Nysson spinosus. Next base: position 3,289,767 of record OU342837.1, on the reverse strand, counting down.
CTTCGCATCTGTACACGCTACATAGATATTTGTTAATGGTGTATTACCAATATTCTCTAACGTAATTTCAACTTCTTGAATCTCACCACATAACATTTCCGACGGTAATTTGCTAAACAAAACCTTCATAGGGATAACAATCAGTAAATATTATAATAGTAACATAAAAGCATTCAATATTCTATTGTTACATATGTATCAAATTGTAATTACCTTTATAAAAGGGGCCTTTTCAATTATATTCATTTCCAATCTGTAATCCCCGCCATACATTGTTGCACCAGGTTTTTCTTTAACGTTCTTTAATTTTGGTCCTCGAATTTCAAACAATCTTTTTCCAGGAATAATGATAGCTTGATTTGCTACTGGTGTATCAATTGTTCCCTGCGTCGGATTCGACAAACTATAACTCAAACCCAAGACTTTCAATTCACCAACTTGTTTAGGTACAAGAGATAAAGTAATATTTTTCTTGAAAGCTGGTTGTAGAACAATTGTTTCAATGACTTCAGCATCGATTACTTTCAAACTTTCGTCAGATTTCATCTCATTTGTAATTTCATCATTGTTAGAAATAAATGACCATAATAGAGTTACATTAGTTAATGGCAATGGTACATGTAATGGATTTTGGACTTCAATAGAGAAATGCACTGGTTCGTTTAACACTGCATATGGTTTCGTACTATTATTACTGGTTCTAGAAAATAGTGCGACTGTCGGCTTAAAAATCATAGGTGGAGATCCTTGAGCTTCAGTTATCAACATTTCTTCCATCTTTGACCATCTTACGTCATCGCACTCTTCATTTTCAAACGAAACATGACTCGCTGAAATAGTGTTTTCGCCAGATTTAACTGCGGGACCATATAATACTTTAATATTATTACTATCTATTAGCGGTAAAGGCAAGGTAGGAAGCTCTGTCTGATTAGTTAAACCTTCCTGGGACAGTAACTGCGGTACATAAATTATAATTAATATAGACATAACAATAATTGTATAAAACTGTATAAATGATTTTATGTATACTAACATTATGGATATGTAGAAACTCGCGTAAAAATGCCGCCTGTTGCGGAGCTGGCTGTTTACTGTAAGCGTTCAATAATTTTTCAAACGCTTTAACTGCTTCATTGACTTGTTTCAATGATGCAGCTTGTCTACCGATAGTAAAATGTATGTGATCTTCGGCTAAAGACCATCCTCTTTCATGATAAACCTAATATCCAAAATATATGTAAATAATTAAAGTAGGTAACACAATGTATGGTCGGCGTTTAGTAAATCTTACGAGACTAATAAGTTAATATTAAATCACCTGGTATGCTTGTTGGTAACATCGCAGTGAGTGTTTTCTTTGACCGGCTTTAGAAAATCTATGACCAGCTAGAACAGCGTGAAACGCGTACTTTCGCATCATCTTCTGTCCAACGAAACAGTAGGATGCTTGTTCCAATAAAAGAGCAGAACGTAAATCAGAATCTTCGCTGGTCATACGTATTAATTGCTTTGCGGCTTCTCCATATAAACCTCGTCCTTTTAAACACTCAGCACTGAGTAATGTAGCCCTTGTTGCAAACTGAGGTTTTTTACAGCTATTCGAATATGTTAATATTGCATCATCCATATATTCAATTGTTTTTCGATTGGTTTCACCTTGCATGAATGCACTTAATGCAGCCATTTCTAGAGCACCTGCATAATAAAGCCAAGCTTGATCTGCTGCAAAATCTCTTTTTGCACTATGATATGCTTGGTAAGCAAGTGAATAGTGACCAAACATGAAACATAAGTCACCTAAGCGACGCAATTGTAATTCTGGCGATTCTGTTGTATAACTGAAATCCAAAGAAGGTGGAACTTTATACAGTTATATACATATGTTTAACATGCTTTATTTATTGTCCTCAATATTGTCATTATAACGATACTAAAGCTTTGTAAGGAACAGAAAAAAATATAAATATCAGTGGATAACATACATGACTGCATTTGATGGTGCAGATCCTGGAATGCCTGGTTTGTTTGTCCCAAACCATCTTCTTGTTGCACTGAATAGTGATCTACTAACGCCCTTCTTATTTGAAATTACATCATTTAGTAGACCAATTTGCTTCTCAACATAAGGTAGTAAACTTTTTAAACAAAATTCAGTTATTAAGGTCCTCAATCTTTCAAGATCTTGTGTGGACAGCTGGGCACCATGTTGTGCTGTTATATGATTTGGAGAGTCTGCCCAAACATTTGCATTTATTGGTGAATCGCTTGTGTTTTTACTTTTTGCATTTGAATATGAAACATTTTCCGGCTTTTCGGTAGTCGGACTCAAGGGATGTATTGTAACAGAAACTGCTTCTTGGCCATATTCTAAGTTCACATTGGTTGTTTCTGATATTTCAGAAGAAATACTTATTGTATCAGCTGTATCTGGAGAAGCTAATAAACTGTTTTGTGGAATTACTGGTGTTCCTGCTTGGCTTGTCCTGATTGTAAGTTTAATAGACATGAATTAGAACAAATTAAAACATTTGTAATGATACTTAGATGTTCTGGTATGTACACATACTTATCAGATTCTGTATTCACTTCACTAGGCATTGCAGAAACACCACCTGTGTCTGCAGGTGAACGAGGTGAACTATTTTGTTCATTACTTGCAGACAAATCAGAATGCTTTACTAAAAACTGACTCCAAGGATCCGGTAAATATATATTGTCATCATTTTGTCCTGGAGGTCTTGAATTCATTTGTAAAAGAAAACAATTATTAGCACCATATATATTTTTCATCTCAGTGAACACAACTTCTGCCCTGAAAAGAAATTGAATTCTTAGGTCAATATTTACAGTGTTCATTAATTAATTTGAAGGAGAGAAAATAGGGGTAAAAATATTCACAGTACATTTTTATAACTTATGATTATATTCCAAACAATGAAAGGTATACTTACTTGCTTCTATCATCTTGTATAGTATCATGCACTAAGATATAATACCTAAGTGTATTGTTATTGAACCATTTTGGCAACTTTCCCGAAATACTTTGATGTAATTGTGCACCCATAATTTGTATCTTTTGCAAGGGATTCTCTTCTGCAGTAGAAACAACTATCATGCAAGCTAGAAAGTGTTTTGTAAATTCATGATCTGATGGAAATTGAACACTTAGAAATGTTTCTCTCCATGCTTCGAACCAAGAAACAGAAGTGGGTATATCAAGATCTACTGTTCCAATGTGAACTGCAGTTGTACGTTCACATGTAGCTGAACTAACTGCATCATTCAACATTTTACGGGCAAGACTTGGTTCAGGTGGACATACATTTACATCTTGTATTGACAGTCGAAGATTTCTGATAGCTATAGTATTCCCTTGTGGATCTCTAAAATGGCCTATAAAAATTCAGATCTGTTAATAAAATTATTGATATGTCTATATTAAGCTTGTGAACACTAGAATATTTTCACCAAAATGTGTTGAAAAATGTCAACCTAGAATGTACACACTAGTGTCATTTTTCTACAACTATATAATTGACTTACAAACTGATAATTCTATTAGGAAGATTAGAATGTATCATTATTAAAAGAAATTCTTGCAGGCAGTGCAGAAGTCAGAATATTAATACAAATCGAAGTAACAGAGTTATCTCTGAGTATGTGTCAAGAAGATAGTAAACAGATGTATAAAAGTAGATATAGATTTTGTTACCTTCTGCATTTAACTTGCAAAATGGTTGTACAAGTTCGACGAATGACAGATTATTTTTTTGACATGTAGCGTCAGCCGCAGGCGAGCAGACTGCAGCAATTTGTGGGGAAAAGGCATTACTTATAAACTCGCGAGGGGTTAACTTACATTGAGCCATGATAGTTCTTATGAATTTTATGGCTACCCCAATTTATTTTTCCGGAATATGTACAATTATTTGACGGCTATCATTTTGACAACTACATTACTTGAATACCGCTTATTTCGGAGACCTGACAGTAACCGAACCACTGATGCACCCTCGGGAAGTTACCGTGATAAACATGTCTACTAAACAGCTGTTTTCTTAGTATTAGTCTGCGAAGAACCAAAAGAACGAGATAATACACCATTGCAATCAAAAGTGTTACATCCGCGAAACATACTGCGCCACTGTGGACGTTTTTTAATAATGTTTAATGACGTGTAAACGCAATTTGAATATTCTCTGTATATTCTTCCCCAATGAAATTTGTAAATAAACATTCATCATATATTATTTCACAATTTATTTCGCTTGCTATAATTATCCTTTTAGCTTTTTACAAATATTTGATGATTATACAATTTCCCGCAAAGTGTAACATTTATAACTTTTAAAAAAAGCTTTAAAAAACTTTACATCTTATAATACACCTCTACAATTTAATTTTCCACTGCTATAATATAATAATATCAGAATATTCCGATTTTATTAAATAGTGTCAAATTGAAGTTTTTACCAAGCGCGGAAATCCGTAAAGGATTTTTTATCATGAAATTAATTACGTTACGTAATTTACACTAGAGATTAAAATTAAATATATTAGAGCCATATTCTCAGTTAATTGAAATATATAGTAAACGAGAGATAAAGAAAATACATTTACGACCCTTGCAGTTGTAAATATTACTATTAATTACTATATTTTTCTATATATACAGAATAGTTTATCGAGAGAGTAATCTAGAATACCTTGCAACATCTTTGCCTAATCATATTCTAATATTTAATATACCTTTCACTTATAAAATGTTGAGCAACCACCTTTTGGATTACAAAATACTCGATATTTGAATATGATACAGATTACAAAATTTCCTCGGGAAAGGGTGAAAGATATCGATACTATCGCTCCGTGAAAGTTATCGATAGCGACATCCCCCCTTTAATTTTCATCTCCCTCCACTTTGATAGAAACACAACTGCCTTAGATCATCTTTGACGGAATAAGATCACGCAATCGTTGACAGTTTTTCGCAAGTGCGCCTGTTTTCTGTCATGTAAAGTGCTTACTGTAATTATGCCAAGAAGCAATTCCTAGTACTAATATATTGCAAAAGGTAAACAAGTTTGTTTAATCTTACATAAATGGATTACTAGCTTTCATATTGTTGGTTTATTCTTATACGCTTGAAAGTGCATATGATACTTGTTTTGGTAGCATACCATCAATATTTTTATAACTTGAAATTCCACCTTTCAAAAAGCGCTATCCTGATATTTTTAAATATGATTTTGAAAGTAATTTTCTCAACCAATTTAAGTTTTTAATATAAAAAGTACCCGCGTCATACTTCCTTGTGTATACGATTTCTCCTCGTGTTATATATACGTAAAATAACGTATACTTTGAGACAACTTATATGTTGGATTACAATATGTTTTACTACATAAAATGGTTGGTGTAGATTACCATTACAGTTTTATGAAATGATATAGTAATATTGATATGCTTTCATATCTACTGTTTCATTTTCTTCCTGCTGCATTAAAATAACATTTATCTCACAACAATATTTTTACTCAGGTGAAATTGGTATGCACAAAAAAATATGTTCTTCTCAAATAATATTATATTTTGATTGAACATGATCATTATATTGAAGAGATCTTATATGAAATCACTTTATAATTGTTCTGTTGCAGATTTGAGTGGCACTAAATAATTTAGGAAAAAAATGCAATATCTGTAGCAGCTTAGTTTGTGGTAGAATATAAATCCACATATAACAGTGATGCATATGTCAGTATCTGTATTTTATAGAAGAAGACTGGGATTTAAATACTGGAAAATGTGTATTATGCATATGAGAGCAAACACATCATAAACTATTATATGAATCATCGTATGGTACTGTGAAATAACAATTACAGACTTATAAGTATATATTTCATCAACATGTCAGGAAGTGGAGCTATCATAACACCAGCTATGAGGCAAATGCATGAAAAAGATCATGCATCCTCTTCTATAGCAGATTACTCAAGTATCAGAGGAAAAGTATGATCACTTATTATATATTTTGAAACAGTACTATTTTTTTTAATATGATAATTTCTAGGGTGTGTTAGTTAGTCCATCTGAAGATCAGTATGAATTATTACTTAGGCGTCTAAAAGAGAGGATCCAAGATGGTGGAAGTGAAACCATCTTTGATATTGGTATTGGAGAAGGTCAGTGAGAAAACAATATTGATGATATTAGTATATTAAATTTTTTTTAATATAAATACCTGTTTGGGGAATGTAATAAGTGCCTATGATCAATTTGGGTACCTTCCTGAAAATTAAGTTATTTATATATATTTAGATGGATCAGAGGATGGACTTAAAGACGATGAATATGAGGCCTCTGTGGCTACTTTACAGTCCCTTGCTGCAACATTAGAAGCAGATTGTGTACTACTGCGGCAGAGTAAAGTAGATCAAGGTCTTACAGGACAATACCTAGTTCGAAGAAGACTAGACCGACAAGATTTCTTAGAAATTAGGTGATTATCAAGAAGCAATATAACATTATGAAATGTATAAAATAAGACAGTACCTGGTTGAAGTATACTAAACTGCTCCGTGTAATATAATTAAACAAGGAACTCCCAAATTGCAGAGTGGCTGTAGTTGGAAATGTGGATGCAGGAAAATCAACTCTATTAGGTGTTCTAACTCATGGCGAACTGGATAATGGCAGAGGTTTGGCTCGCCAGAAATTATTTCGACATAAACATGAGGCTGAAACAGGACGTACCAGTTCAGTGGGGAATGATATCCTTGGATTTGATAGTATTGGTAAGTGTAAAGTAATTCTTTATTTTATTTCTTAAACGCTAATGTTTAGAAATTTTTCTAGAACATAAATATTTTATAATGTTATATATTTTACGACTTTTCGTTTTCAGGCAATGTTGTTAATAAACCAGAACATGGGTCTTTAGATTGGGTTAAAATATGTGAAAAATCTTCAAAGGTCATCACATTTATCGATCTTGCCGGACACGAGCGTTACTTGAAAACAACAGTTTTTGGAATGACTGGGCACGCTCCCGATTTTGGTAATTATGTACGATAAAAATAAATTCTGTGGAAGGTACACCTTGGATTTTCAGACATATTCATTAACCATTTGAGTACCATGCAGAATGATCGCGCTTCTGCCATCTCATGTTGAAAAGTATCAGGCTATAAAAAAGTATATATTTAATAAATTTTATTTTTATATGCAGTTGTTTGAAGTACAAATATTTATATTAAAACGGACAAGAAGCGCGCTCACGATGCTTGGAACTTTTCGCGGATGCCAGTAGCACTTAAGCAGTTAAAAGTGCTCACTGTTTATGTGGGAAAAATATTTGTTCAAGTTGATGTACTTCCAGATGCTTGATTAATCGTCAAAAACGGGCGAAGTTTTAATAATTGTTTTTTTTATAATCTCACCAAGAATAACACTTTTCAGGTATGTTAATGGTTGGTGCAAATGCTGGCATTGTTGGAATGACAAAAGAACATCTGGGTTTAGCATTAGCTTTGTCAGTACCAGTATTTGTAGTAGTTACAAAGATTGACATGTGTCCACCCAATGTATTACAAGAAAATTTAAGACTGCTGATAAGAATCTTAAAATCACCAGGATGTAGAAAAGTTCCTGTTACTGTTAAAACACCAGATGATGTTGTTGTCAGTGCAACAAATTTTGTGTCAGAGAGGTCAGTAAATAACATACTAACAGGAATTTTGTAGAGGTACAAGATGTTGACAATGTAAATATACTAAACTGGTATTGCACATGTTACTTTGTATGATGTTGCATGTTTAGGCTGTGTCCAATATTTCAAGTATCAAATGTAAGCGGGGAAAACTTAAATCTTCTAAAAATGTTTTTGAATTTACTGACTGCAAGGATAACAAGTCATGATGATGAACCAGCAGAGTTTCAAATAGATGATACATATTCGGTTCCTGTACGTGTTGTACTATTTTAATCTGTTCTTTCCAGTATTCCTTTCATTCTACATTCCATTTTATATTTGAACTCGTTTCAGGGTGTTGGAACTGTAGTCTCGGGAACGACTCTAAAAGGAGTTATAAAATTAAATGATACACTGTTACTAGGACCTGACCCTCTAGGACGTTTCATACCGATTGCAGTTAAAAGCATACACAGAAAAAGAATGCCCGTCCGGGAAGTCCGTGGAGGTCAGACTGCTAGCTTTGCTTTAAAAAAAATAAAGAGATCACAAATTCGAAAGGGTATGGTAATGGTTGCACCTTCTCTAAATCCACAAGCTTGTTGGGAGTTTGAGGGTGAAATTCTTGTATTACATCATCCTACGACAATCAGTTCGCGATATCAAGCAATGGGTAATTAAATTTTTCGACATACAGTTCCTCCATTCAAAATAAATATTGATGTATGTGACAAATTTTACAGTTCATTGCGGAAGTATAAGACAAACAGCATCTATACTATCAATGTCACAAGATTGTCTAAGAACTGGTGATAAGGCATTAGTACACTTCAGATTTATAAAACATCCTGAATACATAAAACCTGGGCAAAGAATGGTGTTCAGAGAAGGTCGTACTAAAGCAGTTGGTAACGTGTTGAAGCTTATTCCATATTCAAGTACTATGACTACACAAGCGTGTAGACTTAATAAACCGAATAAAACACTTCAAAATCGACAAAATACACCATCCATGTTACAAGTATGTACAACTTATATAGAGCATATGTCTGCTCTTTCTATGAACTTCTAATTTTCATAATGTACTGCTTTTGATACTAGACTGTAGATATGACTGAACCTACATCGGAATTTGAAGGACAAGCATCAAAACAAGAAAACTTGCCGCAATTCTCAGGTATAAATCAAAATAAAAAAACTAGAGGACGAAGAGGCGGAAGATCTCACAATGTTACAAACAATATCATTCAACCGTTATCAGAACAAAATCCCCCTGCAAAAGTTTAAAGCAGTTATATCGCGAAATAAATACGTGCACGCGTTTATATGTGAAAATTATATAAAATTATAATATAATTGTATATACAATTATAAATGCTGTATTACGCAATTGAGTATACAATTATATAATAACTTTTATAATACACTGATATATTTGTTATGTATATACACGTACATACACGTGTATATGGAAGTTAATGTTTTGAAATTTATGATAGGCTGGTACTTTATGTTGAGTTCAAAACTCATAAGTAAAATTTCGAACCAGGAAAATAATTCGATTAGTACAGCAAATATAAGTTTGCACATCACTTTCGCAGTTCTTAATTATGCTGCACGTATATAAATACATATACATATATATTTTATTTTAGTAGATATTTACATTGAGGTATGTAAAAAGTTGTTCAATCTAATAGCGGGAGTTGTTTCACAATTCAGGGTCATTATATTCTTTAGAAATATGATGTTTGTCCTACGACATAGAAAGAACCCCTGAACTATTAACGCACATCGTGTTTCAACCCTATTAGAGTACAAATTGTCTTTCACATTTTGACTAGATTTATGGAAGTTTCAAGAATACGATTCTTAAAGCATAAATAAGTATGCTGTTATTCAGAAAGTGTTTTATTTTTATATACAACTACGATTGTATGTTAAGGAAATATATTGTGTACGGAAAACAAATGGATATTTCTTTCTATGAAAATGTATGAAAAGTCGTGATTTTTATCATATGAAACCAACTGCGTATATATTATTTTTACTTGGGTATCATGCCGTATTTTCGGCAAAAATAACTTCAGCTGTTCTTTCTTTGTGGTACATCTTTACGTTTCTTATCCGAACATAATCAACATTTTGCATTGACACTCCATACAAGTAACAATAATGCATTATTACAAAATTAAAATGGATTTGTAATGTATTAGATGATATACACTCGTATATAATAATGTGCTTACTGTGCAAGTACCAAGTATTCTTATTGATACAGTTTAACCAAGTGTAATGTATTTAAAATTAAGATAAGGGAATAAACATTTTCATAGAAGTGTGCGTAATATGCATATAACGTAATAAATAATTTGCATTCTTCTCTAAGAGAACCCTGTAATATATCACCTTTCAATTTCGAAGACTTTGCAGACTTGAGGAAATAAATATTCTTGCTTCTACCTGGGAGGTATTATATCTTAAAAGACGTAAGAAGGTTGAATATTTTTTATATTATACATTTTACAGTATTATTTAGATTAATTATCTCTCGGACGATCTTTAGAATCTCTGAACGAAACCGTATCTGTATAGTGTTTAACATCTGATTAAAATTCTACACAAAATTGAAAGACAAATTTATTGACTTGATATAAATCTCTCGAAGTATGTGTGTTGCTTCCCGATATGAATATGGCAATATTTTTCTTTTATTTCGTAGGGAATTATGCTACGAAAATACATTTGGCCGAATGAAAACATATTTAACATTACAGAATTACAATGCTGAGTATATGACTTGTTATATTACACTTTGATTTAATTGTGTTAATGTTTTGTTTTAGAGATACTTGAGGGTATATCCGAATTTATTTTTGACTATCTTTATTTCCATTTTTAGTAAATTAGGATGTTTGATGATATTTTATAATTTTCTGATAATTAGAGGATCATTAACTCTTAAATAACAACATAGTTTCTAACATTGTCAACATACTAATTTTTTCTCTGAGTAGCAATCAATGATACAGGAACAAAACAATGACTTCGTTACTACAATTTAGCAAAAATATTTAAAATGCTACATAGTATTTTACAATGACTATTTTGGTTGATTTCTTTTGTAACTATCTTTTGTTTGCTGCAACTCATTTTTAAATGACTGTGCAATGTCTTTCAACTGTTTGATAAAATCTCTTGGATTAGAAAGAGGATGTGGTCTACCATGTAACATACCACTACGAGATAAAAGATATACTACATATTGAGCAGCTCGTCTCATAGGTGCAGATTCTGCTAATTTGTTAATGAGTTGTTCATTATGCATGAGATACGTGAATAAAGCCCGAAAGAAACGCATTTTAATAATGACCAATAATAAAATGTTCTATTCACAACAAGGCAACAAAACAGATAATTATACTTTTGGCACTTCAAAGGTGCACATATTACGATACTTTAGTAATAGTTCACGCTTAAGTCTAAGCTGTTTACGAAGGATTTCAAGTTTTTGCAATTGCTCCTCTTTACTATATTCTATTCCAGGTAATCTTTTAATCTGTAACACGTGAGTAAAACATAATATTTACATTGCACCAATATATTTATTTGCCATTTCAATGCATTAATATATTATGTAAACACGTATAAAGTACAATATGTTTGTACAATTTATATAGATACATTTCTAGCTATGTTTGCAGTTGTATAAAACACATATATTTTAATGGCAATAATAGAATCGAATGTAATTCGATTCTCTGTAATTAATATTTCAGTCTTACCTGTGCCCTTGCCGAATCAAGTTTCTTTTGTAATTCTAGAATCTTATGGCTTGTGTCTTGGGACTCTTTTGCTTTTTGCGATGTATCATGAGGGTCTTTCTCAACGCTAAAAATAAGTGATGTGCAGCTATAGTAAAAGTGTGTCACACAATGAGGCTGCTTAAATCATTAAACAGTTTCCTATCTCATTATAAGCTATTAATACTTTTTCGAATAAATTGTTTAAGTTCCATAATGTCAAAATACTATAGAAATCGGCCAGTTCTATTTGTTTAACCACTTTCAATGTTTATTTATATATCGTATATAAAAAGAATACAAACTTTCAAGTGTTCATATAATTTGGTTCAATAGTTTTAATGTACGTCATATAAATTAACATCCTATGTCCAAAGTACTACGTCATATGAGATATATAATCATCAATACTCAAACATTGAACTGATAAGGAACAATATCTTGACACATTTAACATTTAAGATAATATCATTTTGTAAACAGGTCTATATTATGAAACGTTTTAAAGATTGTATAGGTTATAAGCACCTATGATGGTACTTAAGAAGAAATGATCAAACTATTAGGACCTATATCTGGCCTATTTATTATTTTATGAATATTATATATACCTGCGAATTATTTCATAAATAAGCGGTAGTATTTCGATATCCAAATCATCAACAGTGAACTGCGTTCGTAAAGGAGTCTCCTCTGATAACTCAACAGCTTCCATTATGATACCACAAACGTGGCCACGGTTAGCAATAGAATGTAATCAAATTAGAAATTAATGTATAAAATTAAAGAATAAGTTTACTTTAATAGGGAATTAGGAGAAACACCGAAAGTAACCGAGTATATTTAACTGGATACTCAAAAATCGGGATGATGGGAATCGGCCCAAATGTATGGAACAAAATAAAACATGTCGATTCACAAACGGTGCCAAAGTAAACGTAAATATTTACCAACAGGATTTCAAAATTTTCATAAAGGTTTATGAATTTTCTAAAATATTCAAGAGTTTTTTAAATTCTTTTTCATCTTGTTATGCTGTTCATAATAACATATGTTACAAAATAAACTATGATTGAAATTATGAAATCACTTGATAGATATAAATACCTATTCAAGTGAGAGGGATATATGATAGTTCCTTTGTTTTTACTTATAAAAACAATTTTAAGTAATTCCGCATTTTGCATTTGAGTTTTAAAAAATAAGCGTTAATGTAAAGTTAGCTGTCAGTCCATACGAATAAAATAGGAAACTTGATAGTTTTTGTCGGCCCCACGTCAAGCATAGAACTAGAGATATTTTTTATTACAACCTACTTCAAGCGCTAACTTGCGACATATTTCAGAGTACAAGTAAGGACTTCCTCTTTTCTTATTTAGCTTCGTTGGTTGCCATAAGGTACGGTGATCATGAATTGAATTTAATCCCAAAATATCATAAAATATATTAAGCATCCGATAATTTTATATAGTTTGAACTTATTCATTTAATCTCTAAAACCATAATTTTACTATATAATAATTAATATTTATTTTTTATTATTGACAGCCAAAATGGGGCGCCGACCAGCTAGATGGTATGTAATGACACTATCCTTTTTTTCCTACATTGTTTAAGAATTCCTAGCAACGATTAAAAATATATTCTGGTAAACAATGTACTCTTCTTTTATCTTTGCTTATACTGCTGTGTTGATATATATATTTAAATACTACTGAAATTATCACTTTTCAGTATATCAAGTATAGAATGTGTTATGGTCTTTGATATAATTAAATGATTTTTTTGTTATGTTCTTTTAGTTATCGATACTGCAAGAACAAGCCATACCCTAAGTCCAGGTTTTGTCGTGGTGTGCCAGACCCAAAGATCCGTATCTTTGATCTTGGCAAGAAGAAAGCTTCTGTAGAAGATTTCCCACTATGTGTGCACTTGGTCTCAGATGAATATGAACAGCTGAGTTCGGAAGCTCTTGAAGCAGGACGTATTTGTGCAAACAAATACATGGTGAAGAATGCTGGAAAAGATCAGTTCCACATCCGGATGAGACTTCACCCATTCCATGTTATCCGCATCAATAAAATGTTATCATGCGCTGGAGCTGATAGGTAAGCATCTAATATATAAATATAATGTGTGGAACTAAAATCTGAGATATTAGAGTACAGACTATTACCAAAGTTATGAAACAGTGCAATATTATTTAAAGAGGAATTCCAAAAACCAAATGTCATGTATAATTATAATTGAAGAAGATAAAAGCTGATAAGATAACAACTGATAAGATTTGTGAAAAATTTATAAATCTAATGAATGTTTTCTAATACCATCTAATATTTATCTTGGAGCATTAAGATACTTCAGACACTTGAAAACAGCTATGATATATGTCATTATGTTTTTTCAGGCTCCAAACTGGAATGAGAGGTGCTTTTGGTAAACCCCAAGGTACCGTGGCTAGAGTACACATTGGTCAACCAATCATGAGTGTACGTTCATCTGACCGTCATAAGGCTGCTGTCATTGAAGCACTGCGTCGTGCCAAGTTCAAGTTCCCGGGACGTCAGAAAATCTATGTCTCCAAGAAGTGGGGATTCACTAAATATGAGCGTGCTGAATACGAAGATCTGAAAGTAGCTGGTCGTCTAGCTCCAGATGGTTGCAACGTAAAATATTTACCTGAACATGGACCACTTGATGATTGGAAGAAGTTTAGAAGAACACTTGTCTAAGTCAACATTTTGGAAAACAGTTTGCATAAATAAAATACCTACAAGATATATGCCTTATTATTTTCTAACCCATTCCTTTATTGTTAAATTGCTAAAATTAATTTAAGCATCTAGCTATATTAAAAATTTGTAAACCTTATATTTTCAAAATTATTATTTTACATGATCTAAAAATAAGTGATTGTTTCCGTTATTAAATCTTAGGCGGTAGAAATGTTAATATACAAATATGTTATACTTTATGAAAATAATAAAAAATATATTTTCATATAGAATGAAAATAGAAAAAATATCTACATAAATTATTTTTAGATCTTGTCGAATAATACAAGACAACATGTAAATAACTTATAATATATTATCTACAAATTACGATTATTTTACAAAAGGTAACTAGATAACTAAACATATATCATGGAAAGATCAGTACTGAATAAATACTTTTGTATGCAGAACAAGTTTTTTTAACGTGAATGACACGTTATATCAGTATCATTCTCTGCATTTTGAATTTCGTCATCAACATCGATATCACACATTTCTTGGCTGTGCGCATCTAAAGCCTCAGTACTGGTTGCTGCATCTAATAACGGAGATAATTTTTCCGCTTCGCTATCTTCATCCTGCCCAGGGCCCTAAAAACATTAAGATGAATGACCTACAAGTTTTTACAAAAGTTGTAGAAAGTAGTAAATAATTTCAGAAGCTACCTCATAATGCGATGCAGGTTGTTTTTCATTAACAAGTCTAAGAGTGTCACGAGATCTTATCACGGGTTTTTCACGCATGTGACCCGAACTTTTTACTCTCACCGCCGGAGATCTATTGTGAAGATCTTTCTGCGAGGCCGAATGTTCATCACGAGCTAATAATACTGACATTCGGAATTCAGGAGTAGGACAAGTAGTACCACTCGTTCTTGCAGATATGTCTGCTTCCTTTGAAGATATATGTTTTGAAACGGGCGTACGCTCAGCTGAACTGTAAGGAAAATTATTGTTCTATCAAAGCTGAATGAAACAAACCATTTAATTAAAATTGCGAGATTTTCACCGATTTAATGCTTCTGCTGCTTGTATTGCATTAGCTGTGTCTGTGTCAGGTGTATCTGGTGATTCTGGTGCAAGCATAGCAGTTCTTGGAATGTATGGACCATTTAAAGCTTCTATTAATGAAACTGCTTCATATCCAGATGGAATGTTTTCACAGCTTCCCTATATAGATCGACATGTTTTTCCAATTAAGAAATTCGCTACATAGATACTTAAAGCTATAGCATTAGAATATATAAAACTGAAATATATACCTCTGGCAGAGGTGGATTTGATATAATAGAGCCAGTTGCTTTTTGGAGTGCTTTGATTTGTAAAAGAGCTCTGAAAGGAGCTCTGCATATTGGGCAATTATTAGCTTGGTATCTAAGAGAGTCTGCACAACCATTACAAAGACACAAATGTCTGCATGGTAAAATTAATGTGTCGCGTACATCGCACATACAAATCACACATTCAGCACCATTATCATCTGTATCCTCATCACTACCCTGTTGCTGTGCAAATATAAGAAAAAAATATAATGGCTAAGTGCATTAAAAATTATTAGCATCATGTTATACCTTTGCATTTTCAGTGTTCTTGTTTTCAATTCCATATATTTCTTGTAGTAAGTAACATAGACCATCAACATACAGCTTTTGTTTAAGTGCTTTTAAAACGTATGTACCATCTGAATGTTTTTCAATCACTGCAACTGTTGTATGTGATTGTTTTGGTTCATCTGATCCTTCCTCAGCCACACAATGTATTGCTATTGGTATTACCTATAGACAATAAAAAACTTTCAGTTTTGAACAAATCATTTTTTAACATATAAGAACTACAGAAAAATGCATGATAAGACTGCATCAAAGATATATATACTTCTCGGTCTGCATTATATACCAAATCTTCTTCATTGTATGCTGTTGGGTCCAAGATGTGTGATGTTTGAGAAAATAATTGATTTGCTCCTTTTTTGTAATAATATGTTTCAGAGTTCATTGAAGGATCTCTTGGTATGTAACTGCAATACAAATAACATCAGAACCTATGTTAGGGGTGATTTTTTTAGTCTGAAGCAATTAAAGAAATAAATACATACCTAACTCCCTTTGTTGTAATCTCTTCGGTACAAAAATAATATATTGTAATGGCGCATCTCACATCACAATCAAATGTGAATTCAATATTATACCGACTCGGCTTTTTGTCCACATCACCATCTCCATAATGTTTCACATTATGACTTTGAGGAGAAGTACTGTGATCGACATTACGCACTAGTCTCAGAGACTCTCTTCTTATATTTACTAAGCTCTTTAAAGTCTTTGTAGGATCATTTGCCTGTGGTGGAGGATATGGAAACTGCAAAAAAATGTAT
Organism: Nysson spinosus; assembly: GCA_910591585.2. Classification (NCBI taxonomy): domain Eukaryota; kingdom Metazoa; phylum Arthropoda; class Insecta; order Hymenoptera; family Crabronidae; genus Nysson; species Nysson spinosus. Next base: position 3,273,115 of record OU342837.1, on the reverse strand, counting down.
ATGTGTTGAAAGTCCTTTAGACACAGTTAAATATCAAAACATGTTTTTAGTATATCCAGTTATAACCAGTTATAATGTGAAATTATTTATGTAATTATCTTACTGGTGTAGGTCGGCTTCCTAAAAAATTTAGATCTGCATTTTCACCAAATAGATATGCTTCTGGTTGGGGTGTATCGAATCTTTCACCACCCATTATAAAATGACTACCAAAGTAACTACCTATTAAAAGTAATTTGCGATATAACTTGTAGATGATTTTTTTTAAATGCTTTATATTATACTACAGCATGTGGTTACAAAACAATTTAACGTTTCATATCTTTGCAATTAACGCCATTATGTATGCTTTACTGTATTCTTAATCAGCATTTAATTAAAAAGAAAATAGTGTAAATCTTATGAGACTGACCAGAACGAGGAGGATATTTGTATGCATGATTCGAAACAATGTCAACTTCTTCCACTCCAGCATTTTGTCTGCTCGTCAACGATCCCATTGTTTAAACAGTTCAAAGGCGCCGATTAAATCGTGTACCTGATTTCACAATTATATTTAATTACAATCCTCTTTTTGCCTTAATCTGCTCACGCGTCCGGGTATGCAAAGTTAACACAACCCTGACCATAGCCAAACGGCTGTCAAAATCGCTGTCAATCAGCATAACTTTAAGCTACGTACGCATTGCGTCTTTAAAACGCTTCAATTTTATCAGGGGTTGCCTATTCGTATTTTCCTAAAAATGATAAATTTCAATTATCAATGATAGTTTAATGCCAATAATTTTAGAGCGCAGAAAGTATTGAAAGCATTGTAACAACATAGTCTACATCGGTTTTTGCAAGGAATATTGCAAATTCAAATGGTATTTTCATTATTGAAGACGAAGAATAAACTGTTTCTTACAATGATAAGTATGATTAGAATTTATCATGAGCTGATCTATAATAATTTATTAATTTAATAAACTAAATGAATTTAACAAATTCTCGTAATATTAACTCATTCATTTTAAAACTGAGAAACGCTGTTCAAGTAGCGACCTTAAGCTCTCTTTTCAGAAAAGACAAATGTTCTTTTGGAATATAGAGTGAATTCAATTCACCTAAATTGCTGTAAAACTTTAAACTTTCATAAAATGATTTTACTGAAGATGACAATAATACGTAAATAACGAACTTAAGAGATTGTCTAATTAGCAGGTTCAATGCCTATCAAAAACGAATTTGTTTCCTTCTTGTATGCCGGCCACACTCTCATTCGTGAATTACACAATCATCGAATTGCGATCTTTTAAAGGATGCAGTTATGAATGAACGTAAACGAATAGTACATATATACACGTCATTTGCATGAGTTAGTGCAACTCTCGTTATCGTTAAATGTTATTCAGCCGTAGTCGTGCATTAATACTGGTGAAGAGTATATGTTTTTCCGTGCAATGTATGTTCTATTCATACGTAATCGTACAAAAACTGTTGCGTTGTCCATTTTCGAAATCCGACGTGCATAAACTGAATTTTATTTGCAGAAACATTTTTAAATAAAGGTTATAAATATACAGTGAATTATTCAAAGAACCTTTATAATTCATTTGCAATACTTTCACGTTTAAATCCAATGGTGTAGACGACGACTTAAATAAACAGTGGAGTGTTGACAGAATTATGTAGATAAAATGGTTGCGAATACGGCGGCTGATATGACTGAAACTATATACCATGAAAGACAAGTAATTAATTAATATATCTTAATAATTTACTGACCAAAATTATGATTACTGTTCCCATGACATTGCTGTCAAGGAATAATTATAGTAATAAGATATTTCAAGTTACCTTGCATAGTGCATTATTTCGTTACCATACAGTTTTTATACTTAAGTAGCATTGCATATCATATTACAACTGCGCACAAAGCATAATTTTTCGAATATATGTGCAACCATTGATACAATAATATAAGTGTTCATTTTATTCTGCAGGTAAAAGAGCTTTGTGCATTGCATGCACTAAATAATTTGTTTCAAGAGAAAGGATTCAGCAAGCAGGAATTAGATCAAATTTGTTATAGCTTAAGTCCAGATGTATGGATCAATCCACATAAATCTCTTTTGGGTCTTGGAAATTATGATATAAATGTAATAATGGCAGCACTGCAAAAAAGAGGGAGGGAAGCAGTTTGGTTTGATAAACGCAGGTACGCGTAATAAAAACCAGTATTAAATTGATAATAATGGACAACCACTAATATCTCCATTTTATCTCCTTATAATATGATGAACATATTTAAGTTTGTTGCTTAAAATGTAACTCACAATATATTTATCCTTTATAAATATTATTCAGAGATCCAAAGTGTCTGTGTTTGGATAACATTGAGGGCTTCATATTAAATGTTCCAACAGAATATAAGTTAGGATTTGTATTACTTCCTTTAAAGAGACGTCATTGGATTGCCCTGAAGAAAATTCAAGGTGCCTTTTATAATCTTGATTCAAAACTAGACTCACCACAGCTTATAGGAAAGGTCAGTTAAACAAAAGTATTTTTAATTAAGTTTCTTAAATGCAACAGTAGATGTAATATATTAGATTGTACAAAGATCTAACTCTAAAAAAATAATAATCTAATGTGTTTACAGGATAATGACTTACTCATATATCTAAAGGACCAGATAGATAATAAGGAAAAGGAATTGTTTCTTGTTGTATCTAGAGAAATAGACAACAATCAAGGGTGGTTAATGAATGCATGCCCCAATAAGAATGACAATAATGTGGATTGTGATTCAATTAGGTATATAGAGGATGGTTATCCTGAGATCGATTTAAAAAAAGTAGATTCTAAAGAAATGAATGAAAATGAAGAATGTCTAGGTAACAAGAATTGTAGCTAATTGTAATTATTTAAATGTAATCGGTTGAGTACTTATATGAACCTTCAGAGAAAAACTCCATCTAAGGTAATGAATAACAATAGACCTATCAAATAAGGACTTTGAACAACAGGATTTGGAAAGAGAAAATAATGAATAATATATGTCCCATTAAAATTTTCACATGCAATGAAAACACTTAGATTAAGCCATTTTTGCTTTACTTGTTGATGCATTTACTGAAGGTATATTCATGACATCATTGAAATGTAATTGTTAATTGAGCCCTCTAATGCCAAAGTGATTAATTCCACTTTTTGCAGAATTTTCCAAAATTACTACCAAAGTGTATGATTGGACATTAACGTTTCATAATTATTAATTTTCTCGAATTTGTGTTTCATGGAGTTAATCACATTGGCTGTTCAGCAGCTCAACTATTGCAAATTTAGTATGTGTATTGTTAAATTTAACTTATTATTAATTAATACACTCAATGGAAGACAGATAAACACATTGACTTTAATCATTCGGAAAATTAATATTCATAAACTATGTGTTATAAATGTCAGTTATAAGAGAGTCTGAGAAAATGATGCAGTATGACATAGACACTGTTATTTAATATATTAATGTTTTGTTGTACCTTGCAAATTATGTTCAGTTGTTATACATAACGTAAAATTGCTTTACACCAAAATCGAAATATATATTTAATTTAACTAATGTACATTATAAAAGATATATTTTTATTTATTTTTTCTGTATATTATTAATATTTATGTTTAGAACGAAGTGATATTAATTTTAATTGTTTACAATGCACGAGTATCTAAGTGCATACTTATTCTTGGGTTTCAGCTATTTGTATAAAACAAGCTTTATGTTTTTAAATAATGTACTATTTTTCTAAGAGTATTAGCTAGGATTTTAATTTTTAGCACTCGTGACGAACCTATATGATAATTAAATTATTATTCATCTATTTAATATTTAAAAATTGTGCAATTAAATGTATTGAATTCGTAGTAGAACTGCATTTAAGTGCATAACATTTGAGAAGAGGGGTACGAAAAAATATTTTTCAAACTGGAGTTGTTTCTTCACATTTTTTAACAAAACGTAAAAGGGAATTAATCTGCAGACTTTCTAAGGAAGATATATGTCATGTCCACCAATTAGATCATGTAAACAACTCCATAAAAGACAATCTTTTATACTTTGAGCACATACAAGTATGTTGCAATATAGGTGTACTAAACTATTCACCAGTCTATGTAACTTTTTATATTTGTTGTATATTCTAATAATGTGACGAGCGAATTTAGTAAATAAGAAAATTCTTATATATCGGTATATGCTTTTTATTACGCGTAACATATTCCACTTTTGTGAAGTAGCAATATGCAATAAACATTTCGTGCAGATAACATTTCACGGCATTTAATTCTATCTATACCTTAAAATAATCATATTACATACTTATCATTAGATAGGTACGTATTTCATATTTGTACAAACTGTAGATTTTGATACAGTAAACATATTTTACAAAGCTACAGTATTTTATAAATTTTTTATAATCATTCATTTCCTTAAAAAGATAATAAATTTATTAAAAAAATGAGCAGAACCTGTTAACTACTAATAAACCTTGTTCCGATATTTGTAAAATGATAGTTATTGGTTCTCCTTATTTCCTTTATGGATATAAATTATATTTGATTTTTCCCTTTAAAGTACCCAATATATTTGTACACAAATTTACATACCAGTTTGGCTCCTAGCAATCATGGTAAACGTTCAAACACATTACCATTTGATTGTAAGTGCTGTATTCATTTTTTGAATTTCATGGTACTGTGTATGGAAATAGGCTAATGCTTTATCCGTATGCTCTCCACCAAGCCAAGTTCGATATAAGTTTTTAACATTGTGATTCTTTTCAGGATCGCTTTCAGGAAGAGTTCGATATACATTTTCTAGTTTTTGTGCGTGTTCCCGTGGTTGGATATTGTTTAACGGTCTAATTTGAGCTCCTCCATTTAAGCAACCTATGATTTCGCGGAATTAGAAAACATTTTAGAAATGTTTAGATTGTGACAAATTATTTCTTTGCATCTTACCAGAGGGGCAGGCCATAACTTCAACGTAATCATAAGCGCATTTGCTTCTTTTCAATTTTTGAACAAGATTTTGTATATTTCTAAATCCATTCACTATTGCGAATCTTAAAAGAGTTTGTCCATCCTTTTCAAAAACAGCCTCTAGAAAGTCAGGATTTCTCAAAGGTTTAAATTCGACATTTACAAACTGTTCATCAAAGAGTTGTCTTGCAGCATAGCGAATAATAAAATCAGCATAACCACCAGATCCTGATCCACTATGACTATGTAGATCATTTTTTATACTTTCAGTATGTGAAACAAAGGGTCTGTCAACATCTTTTTCATTCACATTGTTCAGTTCTATACAATATTCACTAAGCATTTGTTCCAATTCAACTGCAAAGTAAAATGTATTATTACTAACAAATTAATAGAATTTCAAATTCTTATACATACTTGGTGTTATAACACAGTCAACATCTCTAGTTTCTTGCTGGGCATTATAAAAATCTTCTCTTGAAGCTTCTAATTTTTTATCATAACATGGCATGAAAGTTACATGATATACTTGTTCTGGTGAGAGACCTTTGGTTTCAGCTAGATGATACTTTACCAGTGATCCCATCATTTGTTGAGGGGATTTTGTTACACTTATGTATGGAAGTATAAAATTACCATGTGTTTTTTCAGCATAGCACACCCAACCTATGTGTAGATACATTCAAACTTAAAAAATATTTCTCTTATGCAGTAAAAGAATACAATAATATAATTAGTTATATTACCAGGACAAGAAGATGACAACATTGGCAACTGTTCTTTTGCACCAGATTTAGCTGCTTTATAACGTTCTACAAATTCTTTAGCAGCTTCTAATAAAGCAAAATCATCAGCGTCAGTCATATCCAGAACCATATCTGCTCCCAATTGATGGAAGTAACCAGCAAGTTTATGTAGACTTGCTTCTGGCTCAAGACCATAACGGTCTGCTATTGATAATACAGCTTGCACAGAAAGACTAACTACTATAAACACAGAATTGTTCCCTTCATTCTATAACAGAAAAAAAACATTCTTATTTGTATAGAACTCTTAGTTCAGTAATATTACATGGCAAAAAGCAACAGAAGTGTACCACAACCCTTACCTGGTTTTGAGCTACTTTTTCCTGAAATACTTTCAGGAGTTCTTCTTGGCTTTGCTGTGTAACTAAAACACTTTCAGCTGAAGTAATGCAGCCACTACATGCTAAGCAGTCAGCAAGAGTAATTTCAACCTTTTGCAATTTCTCTGACTGCCCTGCCTACATGATAAAAATGAATAGATAAATGTGGGGTAAAAAATCGGTTCATATTGTGGGCACATATGTGTAGCAGTGAAACTTACTTCATTTAATGCAGTATGAGTACCATCTTCCTCGATCTTTATCTTAGCACCAGTTTTACTTTTTGATGCCTGTATTTCAATTGGTTTTATACATTCCTGCAATGAACATGTATAACGTATTGTCATAAAAAATATTCGAGATTTACACTGAATGGGATAAGAAGATGGATCTTTACCTGAGACGGGGTGATAAAATCATCTAAATTTGTAATTTGCAATGCTCCGCTAAACCTGGATGACATTTTATCTATAAATAATATTAAACATTATTTAATTAACACCGACTTAAAGAACAATCGTTAAGATGTTTGTTTCCTCGTATGAAAAATTACATCACATTGAGAAAGATATTTCTTTAACTTTTTCATACGATTATAAAACTTCGAGCAAGCTTTACGTATCACATCAACATCAAGTATCATTATTATTTTCTCTGACATTATTAATATTGGTATACCTTATGTTAATTCATAAAAATCCGTATAGTAAATAACAACAAACATACATCCCTTCCTGTATGCGCAATTAGAGATTACTTAAACGTAATATTTATCGGAATAATGGCAATAGATTGTTATTCAATCTTTATTGGATTGTTTTACTTGTATTTATTCCAATCATTATTGTTTCTATGACTTATGTTCAAAGGTTAAATTAACATTTTTGAATGAAACTTAACCTTTTTAAGTTTTCCGCAATGAAATATGGGAGCGCTCCGTGAATTTCAAAATGTGAAGTATCTTGAATATCTTTGACGACGAGTAATGAAAAGCAATGTAAGTTTCACAATTCTGAAATGATCTACTTATTTTTCCTTACATTATTCCTTTTAATCAGAATCATTCGTTGAACATAACAACAACCAAGGGATACCATTTAATATGCTAAGTACACGACATGATGTCAACAATTGAGGATTAAGATTAAATAATACATTAATACATATTTTATGTATTATTTACTTTGTGCTATAAGAAATATGCTTTCAAAATTATTAATTAATACTAATAACACATTTATGTCTAAGGATTATTAGCAGGCTTTTGGTTTGAAGACATAGAAAATGTAGGTAAAATTCTACCCTTAAATTCCACCCCCTAAGTTCAGGGAGTGTCGTTTGAGAACCTCTGCCTTATGGAGTAAGCATAGTGCAAGCTTGCGCCTGAGAGGCTGCAACATCCTATTGTCCGTCTATTAGAAATAGTAATAACTGGCGCGAATTGTGTATGTAATTAATTCAAGAAAGATGACAGAGGTGAAGAAAGACGATGTTGTTAAAATTCTACACACATATCCACTTTGCCGGGTAAGTAAATTCAACAACAACGTTAGAATAAAGAGAACCAAAAGCATGGTACATAAGAAAATCTGTCACCCTTCTCGGTATATTTGATCAATAAGGGAAGTCTTATTCGTTAGGGGTATTCGTACAATCACAGTAGTGGTTCGATTGTCTTCCTACGGGAGTTGAACAATACAATTATTTGACTTTTTCTTGTCCTTTTAGTCTTAATAATATACATTATATTTTGATCATCCCTTTGTTGTATTTATATTATTATTTTCTTGTTCATTTATTGTTATTAAAATATCAAATTTATTTTGACTATAATTCGACACCACTTTAAAGTCTTTGTATATATTCTTTCATAATTATCTAATAATACTGTTAATGTGAATCATTATATGTCGAGCTTTATGTAACAAGATATATCTTCAAATATATTTACAGAAATGCGATATGTCCGATGAGATGAAACAAGAAGCGATGGAATTATGTGTAACCGCGGCGGAGAAATATGCGGATAATTATGAGAGTGTTTCACGAATGATAAAGGAATCAATGGATAAAAAATTTGGAGCTTCCTGGCACACTGTCGTAGGTGAAGGCTACGGATTCGAAATTACATACCAATTAAAACATCTACTTTACATGTACTGCGCCGGAAATTTAGCGATATGCATATGGAAATCGGCGTAGAAGAATAGAAGACAGAAAATTTTAGATATAAGGAAATAATAAGATGATTATTTCGCGAGGGTCTCGTGTCAGTCGTACAAATTATGCAAACATTATTACGCGAACAGATGAAAAAAGTGGAATTGTTGTCGTCAGACAAATGCGCCTATCGAAGAAACGCAATAATGTTTGATTTAATTAAAATGTTAAAGTTAATTAAAATATCAAGCCGACGAGTAACTGGTAAAATGTTACAAAAACGATTTCAAGGCACATTAATAATAATTCATATTCTAAAGTTAGAATACAAACTTATCTAGCGTCTTCGCGATTTTTATATTCATAAGAGAAAAAACGTCCATTAATCAATTCTAAAATACAAGCGGAATGCGTAAAAGTTTCTAATTTTTGTACGGGTAATATGAATGTATTAAAAATGTATACATATAAGAGAAGACCATTGTCATTGTATGTTATAGATTATTTCGTGTGTAGCACAGATATTCTTAGTTTACTGATATTCCATTTTTTTGTTCGTGAAATAATTTAGTTAATTTAAAGCATTAATTTAAAGCAATGAATTACCAAAGAAATGTTCTTTTCATTATATATTTATTCGAAACTGTTTGGCGCTGTTGTTATGAATGTATTAATGTTAAATGTGGGAGTATCAATTATTGTGTGTAATTTACGTACTCTTGTTGTAAATCCTGACAAATATATGTATCTTTATACGTTATTATTTAATGTATCTTTAATAAATGCTCCATATTTCCTACATTATTAAGTTTGGAAAACATTTATACACAATTTGTAAGCAGACGCATAACGAAATGTAAATTTCGAGAACAAATGTGAAGACTAGAAACAATCGTAAATTGTAATAAACTACATTGGAACTTTGCATTAAAAGTTTGAAACGGTTCTCCAAACAAGAATAACTATATTGCCACCAGTAAACATGTACAACAGCGATTTTTCTTGATACGTTACCGCAAAAGCATACGATTCGCCGATTACTACTTGAAATGGCGGTCCAAATTTTTTATCAAGATTATCTTTGAGCATACGAGCTCCGTGCTCATAATTATCTGCATATTTCTCTGCAGCAGTAACACACATTTCCATTACTTCATGTTTCATTTCCTCGGGCATATCTGTTTGCTGTAAAACTATTCGATTTCATTTTACAAGAACAAAAGTATTCATTTTCAATGAAATATCAGTTCAGGATTGAAGATCGTTAAACGAAAAAATAAACATCGATTACAATTTCTTTATACGAGGAAATCTCTCATACCTTACATAATGGATATGAATGCGTGACTAAAACCACAGTTTCTTTCTTCACTTCGCTAGCGGCCATAATATTCTATCTTATTTTACAAAATTACGAGTTTTCATACGTGTCGCATAAGTTCCACCCGCAGTAATTCTGCTGAAGGGAGAAACAAACCTTCGCATGATATTAAATAGTAAAAGAATTAAATAATTTATTACCATATATTTTAAGATGTTTACATATATAATGCAGCCACGGAGTTTAGCTGAAAGTATTTATCGGCAGTTCTTTGTTTTTCTAAACTTTATTATCACGTAAAAACGCACAAAATGGAAAACAGCTATCAATGTTTCATTGTCGTTATAAGTATCTTGTATCTTATACCTATGTATATATAATTGCAGTGAGTTCCCCTGCAGATTATCTTCAGGTATTAACTTAATTAAACAGTAGAAATTACTAAACACACAAATAAACACAAATAAATGTGTTAGCAATTCACCAGGGATTTAAATAGAACTTCGTCTAACCGAATTATATATCCGTTTGAAAATAACCAATCGCGTACAAGATATCTGCAAGTCGGTTTGCTGTCGATTTTTAAACCTCTGCGAAACGAGCTCCAAACCGCTTAAATAACCGCGTTATTTTTTGGCGCCAAGACATTTTATAGTTATAATTAAGAAGGAAGGGTTACATAGGTATATAATTCGCCGATTTACGAATAAATAAGCAAGGTAAGATACTGTGATCATGTAAACTATTATATGGACGAAATTCCGTAATGATTAACTTACGTGTTTGCAGACTACGATTCGCAAAAATAACACCGCAATTAAATTCATCGTAATATCAGTGATGTTATGTAAAGACTGATTATAAAAATTCTAATCGATTACTTTTATAATTATTTCTGCCATTTATAATCTTCCTTTATAATAAATCTTTATACAGATGTATTGAACTTCTGAGATTTAAACGGTATAACCTACGGGTACCAATCCTTGCTCATCAAGGTCATACCTCAGCGTTAATAAAATAATATATGAAATTGTAAGCACAAATCGAATCTGAAAAATAATGAATTATCACCCCTATGTTTCAACCTTCATAAGATAATTAATAAAATATATAGATATCTGCATGACACTTCATGCTGGGCTTTAATTTCCAATAATAAAATTATGTATTTCTCTTATAGTAAAATGGAAGATCCAGTTACAGCACGTTTAAAGACATTGATAGTGAATAGTAACGAGGCCTTGGAATTTAAGTTAATCCGTAGTGTAGAAGACTTGGAAAATGATGACACTACATTCAAACCAGAAATGTCACATCAAGTATTTGGAGATAGGTACGTATTCCTAATGCTTTATGGTAGGATTAGTATTTAGTTTTCATATTACTAATCAAAGGATCTTATCAATTTTGTATGATTACATACAATGAAATATATTACTTTAATTCTAATTTTGTTCTCTCTTAGTGAATCCATATTTGGTTACCGTGATCTTAGAGTGAAGCTTTACTACTCAGCTGGTTGTCTAGAAACATATTTGGGAATGACATACTCAGAGAAAGTAAACAAATTGCTTTATGAAGGTGTAGAAGCCGATGAAGTACTATCCAAAGTAGCAGAGAAACTTGCACCTAATGTCCACACTAGTTTAGACTCATTTATTGAGTCTCTGAAAAAAGATGATACATTTAGACCACATGGAGAACTTTTGCATTCGTTATCTGTTGATGGTATTCTGTCCTATTTAAGAAACAAATAGTTCTAAGTTGGAATATACATGAATGGACATAACATATATTTCAACAGAACTTATTTTGTAATATTCAATTATATTACTTTGTGCAACTTCCATGATTAAGAATTTCTTTTAAACATCACAGATGATGGTTGTACAAGGCATTTTGAAGTCTACAAAGCAGACATGAGTTATAAAGGTTTCAAAGAGTATCATCAGCGACTTCAAACATTTGTGTTATGGTACATAGATGCTGCAAACTTTATAGATGTTGATGATGACAAATGGCATTATTTTAATATGTAAGCCTTATTGTTCCTTTTTGAATGGTGGCAACTTTAATGCAGCATACAACAATTTTTACAGCAATTTTTCAAACAACTTTTTTCAATATCAGGTTTGAGAAATACACCACAACAGAAGGCTCTGTTCATTATGCAACTACAGGTTTTGCTACAGTGTATCAGTATTATGCATATCCTCATCATACACGACCACGCATTGCACAAGTCTTAATTATGCCACCATTCCAAAATATGGGTCTTGGTGCTCATCTTTTACATGCTATTTATCGCGAATATATTGGGAGAAATCAAGTAAAAGATATCACAGGTAACCATAGTTTTAGAAATTGTATAACTTCTACCGGAATACAACAATAGTAAAAAAAACTGAACCTTGTCCAATAATTTCAAAAATTCAAAAATTATAATGGTTTGAGTGAAATATTATCATGATCATTATAGTTGAAGATCCATCTGTGACTTTCCAAAGATTAAGGGATTATGTAGATACTATAAACTGCAGTAGATTGCCAAGTTTTTCAAGAGAATGTTTGCATCAAGGTTTTAACAAAACAATGGCTGCAGAGGCAAAGGAGAAATTCAAAATAAACAAGGTACCCTTATAATGCTCTTCTATATTTTTTACCTTTATGAAACATTATGAAAACTGAACTTGTAATTTGTTTGCAATATTTTCTGACTATCGTTAATATGCGAGAAAATTTTTAATGACTTCGAATATTATTCTTTAGTTTTGTTTGTAATTCATGATATTTTATTTCCAGAAACAAACTCGAAGAGTTTATGAAATTTTAAGATTACGTAACACAGATCTATCAAACGAACAAGAATATCGTGAGTATAGATTGGATGTGAAAAAACGACTGAATATCCCTTATAGACGAGAACAGAATGACTTGAAGAAGTTGGAATGTGCATTGAAGAATATTCACAAAAATGCGAATATTACTCTTCCCGCGTCGGAACAACGTATTCAAACACTCGAAAAGGAATATAGACTTTTAGAGGAAGAATATAAAAAAGTTATTAAACGACTAGAAGAGGCAGATGAACTTTGAAAAATTCAAATTCTTTCTCATTAAAGGGAGTTAGACATTAAAAAGTCAAAGTTTAAACCAGTTTTTATGCATAAGGTATCACTTTATTTTCAAATTGTTTATGTCTTATTATAAAGGAGTGAAAGAATATTTGAGTGCTGATGCATAAAAATCTAGTTTCCAAGAAGAAGATTGAGTCTTGCTTCTTTCTCTTTAGTTAAAGTATGTATTAAAAAAAGTTTTTTTTACTAGCTCATAGATAATTGCTTTTAGTACTAAATTTAATATATGTTTTTTTACATGAGCTATTAAAATAATTAATTGGTGAATACAAATGTGAATCCATTCAATGGAATTTCCTGCAAGTAAATTGTAACTGTTATAAATCACCTCATTCCACCAAAGTTTAGAAATTTATATATTTTTTAATAAGCGTAAGAAATATATACCCTTTTCCCATTGTGAATATGCATTAATTACACAACTTAATTTGAATGTCAATCATTAAATTTTGCAAATTTCCAACTTTCCTCTACGACATTTATAATTTTACGTAATTATCAATATAATATTTGCTACCGAAATAATTAGATTACATTGCTAGAATATGCATAAGAAATAAGTCTTTTTATGCCGTGCTATATTAAAAAATATGTGGTGGTTCTTTCAAATTTAAGCCCGCAAAATAAACCGACTATTTTTTAAACAATTCTGTTTAATGAAATTAAATCACTACCCATCTCTCCAGTCCAATCTTTTCCATGTTACTAATTTTTGAATTCCTGTATGAATTTATTTTAACTACAAAGTTAATAGGGGATAATAAAAGGAGAGTGTCTTATAATGTTAATCTGATTACTTCCACTATAGGAATAAATAACTTACATTGTTAACTACAATAGTTCTACAGGGTTTATCGAACTTATACTATGCTAAGTTATCAATAAAAAATATATTACATTTTTAAAGGGATGCAATGAAAACCACTGAGATAAGGAAATAAATTACTGACAATGAGATAAATAAGCTTATATCATGTATGCACGTTATATACTCATTGCTAAATGTTGCGCATAGATGCATGCACACACACTGTGCCTGCTAATAGTGTCTCATTTTTATCTTTTTATCGTCACCTACAGTAGTAGATGGCGTCTGTCATTTAATTCAATCTACGCAAAACAAGACCGGCTTAAAATCAAGTTTCTTATAAATTACGTATTCAAATAAATATTTTACAACAATTAAATTTTAAACTTTTACAAATCCACGATAACCCCACAATGGCTAAATATAAGATTAAGGTAAGGCGATCGGCACAAAACGTCACATAAATGAACACCTGTTTCATGTTTTTTATGAATAATTTAGGTGTTAAAACTTATCAGTATTAAAGCTTCTAAATATCATAATGACATATTGCAGTTTCTGTTAAAAATTAACATTACTACTTCAATGATCGAAGTAGAGAATTATGAATTATAATACATACAATTCTTAGTTCTGTTATAAATTATTTGGGTAAAATTATATTAGATAGGAATCATCGGTGGATCAGGATTAGATGATCCACAAAATCAAATACTTAATGATCGTACTTTAACTAAACGCGAGGATGCTAAAAATGAGTTTGGGTTGCCATCCAGTGACCTTCATCATGGAACTATATCTGGTGTGGATGTTGTTTTATTATCTAGGTAAATATTATCTTGCTATTGCTTACATTAATCAAATTAATAGCATTTTTAATGCCTCATACATTTATACATCAGATTGCAATGTCTTTTATCTTTGTCTTACTTTTTATTAAACACATTAAATTAGGTTTGCTTCATATCTATTATGTAACTGTTTTGCATTTCAAATACAGACTTATGATGCTTGCTATGTCTGTATTAAAGTAAATTGTCACACATATTGCATTGATCAAATTAATCCTAGTTCATAAACTGTGTTTTTATCCATAACATACATTATAAATATGAATTACTATTTTAAATGTCCTTTTCGTTAAGAAAAATTCTTACCATGAAATGATAATTTTCAAATAGAATTTGTGTATGATTAATGCAGGCATGGACCTGGTCATACAACCACTCCCAGTAATGTAAACTATCGTGCTAACATTGAAGCCTTAAGACTTGCTGGATGCACTCATATCATTGCATCAACAGCATGTGGCTCCTTACAAGAATGTATAAACAGAGGTCAACTAGTTGTACCAGATAGTTTTTTGGATAGAACTATATGTAGAAATGTAACTTTCTATGATGGCACATCAGATACTTATGCTGGTAAAATATATGCTTCTATTCACATACATTAAATGACTCTGTACTAATAAGATATATAATGTGACAGGGGTATGTCATATGCCAATGGAGCCAGCATTTGACAAGCACACATCACAAATATTAGTTGATGTTGCTGAGAGTTTAAACTATGATGTAAGAAAGGGAGGAACAATAGTGACAATAGAAGGGCCACGATTTTCCTCAAAAGCTGAAAGTAAAGCATTACGTCTGTGGGGTGGTGATTTGGTGAATATGACTACTTGTCCAGAGGTATACAATCATTATTTATAAAATTTCTTGTTACTTAACATGCTAAAGTCCACATAATGAGTCTCATTATTTTTGATCCCACAAGAAAACATCTTTGATATGACTACTACTTTGATCTTTGACAAAAATTTCTGTATTTAAATTAGGTTTACTTAGCAAAAGAAGCAGGTATTTTGTATGCAGCATTAGCAATGGCAACTGATTATGATTGCTGGAGGGACTCCCCAGATAATGTTCATGCAGCTGATGTAATAGCTGTATTTAAACAAAATGTTAGTAAGGTGACAAATGTACTTTTAAAAGCTGTTGAAGTTATCAGTCAATCTTCTTGGGATGAAGATATTGATGCACTCAAGGTAATATTCATTTATTATTAGAAATAAACTTGATTTGAATCAACATGTAAATGTAAATTCTAATACAAATATTTTAATCTATTTCAGGGATTGATTAAAACTAGCAATGTTTCATCAAGTTCTTAAGCCACACTATATACATTCAAATGTATCTGAAGTACAATATTTGTATATTCTGAGGTGTACTCATATTTTGATGTACCAAACTATATCTGCTTGTCAGATGTCATTCCGCGAGATGCACTCTTATTAAACAGTGTATGTAATATACCTTTTCTGTACTTGTTTTCAATAAAAGTATGTCTAATATAATAATTATAAGATTGGTTTCCTATTTCACTTTACCATCTATATACATCTCAATGCTGTCGACGTCTTTTTTGCATGCCATCACATAAACTTGCACCAGCGTCGGACGAGTTTTCGTTCGTTCTGCGCAGGTAAGTACACATTTACACCCTATGCGCATTTCCCACACACGAAGTCTGTAATATCACGATCTGCAGCTAAAATGCAATATACATGGTGTGCAAGAAGTTTGTAGTTAGACCGTTATAGCATTGATGTCAGAAAATTCTGTTGGTATGATCACGAATTTTGTGTACACCATTATATTAATTCTGAGCTACTTGATCGTGATACCAATCTGTGGGGTAAGAATACGGGTGAAAGGTTTTCTGGGATGGGCTATAATATATAGTGTGGTCAGAGCAAAAAATGGTAGGGGAAACCTGCGCAGAATGAACGAAAACTCGTTCGGCGCTGGTGAAAGTTTATATAGCGGATGCGCCAACTGGCTGCAATCTTATATGGGGTGCAAAATATGCTGTGTATTTTTTGAAGTGTAAAGTTGAATTTGGAGTAAAATGGAACCTTCCACGAGTAACGTTGGACCATGGAAAAATCCATCAGGCAAGGTAAATAGCCTTCATTTACATAAATAGAGTAAGCCAACGGACGACTTCAATTCTACATTTATTCAGTTTCCTTATCCCCATTTTCCAATGATGTGCGATTGCATTTCAGGCTGTTCGGGCAGAACAGAAACTTATAATTATAAATATATATCAGGAGAAGGTAGCGGAAAATCCTGAAGCTAAACACGGGCAGCTGCTAGCGATGGTCTCAAAAACATGCGGAGTTGGGAACAGAACGATAAGCAAAATAATATCGGAGTATAAAAAGACAGGGACGGTTTCCTCGCCGAAGAAAACACGTCAAAAAATAGGAATTGTTGACAAATTAACAGAGGAGCAGAAAATGAAAATTCATGAACACTTCCAAAATTTTCGACTCAGGCGAGAAGTGCCGAACGTGAAAAAGATTTTAGAACTCGTGAATGAGGACGAGGAGTTACCAAAATTTAGCAAAAGTAATTTTAGTCGTGTCCTCCGCAAATTAAATCTAACTAAATCCAGTTTTCGATGGAATAACACAGTTCAACTTAAGAAGCCACAGGCTCCTAAAGCTGTAAAGAATATTGTGCAGAATGATACTTTGTCTGAAGATGAGGTAATAACAATTAAAGAAGAATTTCCTCCATCTGAATGATGAGCTATTACATACTTTGACAATAAGACAATATTAATATTGTGACAATTGCCAAAACTGTACATAATATATGTGTACAGTATAAAAAACTATCAAGCAAATGGTAGATTACACTGTACCATGTAAGGATGTAGATATTTCTCAAGTGCAATTTGGCTCAATTTTTGTGGAGACATGTGAAAGTTTGCAAACACAAGTCATAGTAATCTCTGCCAATGGTACAACAAAAATCATTACGAAATTAAAGTTTGAATAAATGTTCAAATTGGAATCAGTAATACAGAGTAATATTTACAGATTTTTATATATAAAAAACATGCAGTGACTGCAACTGTCACATTCAACACAAGTCACACGAATGCTTCACTTGCACTGAGCTCAACAGTTTCACTCACTGTGTACTATCATGTATGACGCTACAAGCACTAAATGGAGAAGGTCGGAAATTCGGATAAGTGATGATTGCTCACCCATTATTGTCACTTCTGTTATTGACACTAACAAACGATTATAAGTTAAGTCGTTTTTGTTTTATACCTATGAAATATACAATTTAATTATTCTTTTTTTTGTCACAATTATACAATATTTTATGAGGTGTCCCATTCCTATTTTCTTTTATGTTAGATAAAGAAAGAACAAGTACAAAGTATATTATATTTCTACTTTTGTCATATGCAACATGGAAAATGCAATTTGCTTCTAAATATAAATATTTAATAATGGTCAAGTCTGTATCGAAAAATTTGTTGCATATATTGATCAATGCAAAATAATATTTTCAGTACATGAAATAATTTATAAAAATAAAAAACCGATCATTCTCCTGGTTGAAAGAAATGGCGAAAAATCATGTTTTATTCAATACTTGAACTAAACTATGTACTTTCAAATTATTTACACTGCAATATTTGAGATGTAGGAAATGTTTTTTTCTAATTTTATTACCCTCAATAAAAATCGAATAGTGATAAGAGAACGTATTGTTTATTTCCTACAATTTCCCACCTGTACAGTTAACAAAGCAAATTGGTTGATTTTGCCATTCTCCAAGTTGTAGTTCGACTTTTACACTTTGAATTTTATGCGAGAGTTCACTGATTAAGGGTATAGATTTTATTTTTTGTTTATTGATTTGGGACATGTTTAATACTTCACTAGTATTGTCGTTGATATAACTGGATTACAGTTATTTGTATTTTCCCAGATATGGAAACGGAGGAATAAATTTGTAACTATAGTGCGACGTGAATTCTGTAACTTTTTGTGTTCAATCAACACAAAAATATCTTTCCCTTTTGCCCAAATTTGAATGAGTGGTATTAATAAAAGCTAACGTTTGTTTCTTATCACAAGATGCTTCATTAATATCGTGAATTATTATTTTAAAATATCGTTGATTACACCAATTGAATTGAGCATAATCAACAGGTGAAACAAATATTATGAATCTATGTTTAAATAATAACGTTTTAAAGTAAAGTATCGTTACGCAATGGAGAATTCCAGTATTTTACATTCTTGTTCTATGTCTCCTATTCTCAAGGAACATATGTACAGGCTAAAACTTGATATTATTCAAATAAAACTCTAAGTATATCAACTTAAATTGGTATACTTTCAGAAACATGAAACATAAATGATATGAGAACAGTCGCAATCCAAACAGATTCCTGTACATTTTTCTTTTTAAATGTTGATGTCCAAGAATATGAACACAGATAACAATTATATCTATAACGGTACATTTCTTTACAACGTTTATAATTTTAAATAAACAAAGCTTCAAAGGGAAAAAATTGTTATGAACAATGCGTATTTCATAAAAATTAACATTTCAAAATTGCCAGAGTTCTCTCCTAAGTGATAAATGAGAAAGTATTAGTTACTTTTATACATGTAGCATTTATACAATCTGCATAATTATTTAATATATACTGGAATAATGGGTTACGTATGGATATTGGGTTCAACATATCCTATAATCTTAACTATCAGCATTGTAGCACCCAAAAATACTCATGTTTCTATTTGCGACATAAAATATACTTTTCAGGATTATTTATATGTAAACTGGGAGAATAAAAATCTCAACACGATCAGTAATATTAATCGCATAATTTTCTTAACAAGATGAAGTTGTTTTTTGTAATAACAGTATTCACATTTTTCCTATCTTCATAGTTGGCATGTGAAATAATATAGTTATGCATTACAATTTTCCAAATCTGGCACAGTATGTAATTACATTTTTTTTTCATCTAGCAGTACCATGTAAAATAACTTGTGCTATATTCCGTTGTATGACTATTGCAAATTAATGTATGCTGGAATTAAAAGAAAGATAACACTCCGAAATCCCGCAAAGGTAGCTTGTAATCTTCCGATATCTTTAACTTTGTAAAGCTGTACATTTAAAGCAAATTTAAATTTCTCTTAAAAGTTCATAATAGTACTGGCAATTTGATCAAAATATAATAAAATATTTTGTCGAAAGAATGTTTACAATCATATTAACATATTCACTGACAAAACGTTGCACAATCTATTATGCACAGTTAACATTGAGCTAATATCAGTTTCATACATCTCTCCAGGTATTTCGACGTACTATAAAACTATTAATTTCTGATCATTACTTGGTCTATTTCCCTGGAAGTGAATCGATAACAATTACGGTAACATTAATATCGCGGAAATTCCAACGAAATTCTAAACACATAACGTATCATCCTTGATGTAAATCGACACTAATTTTTTGTACGCACCTGTTGTTAAGTACCTGGAGTTTTAATAGTATGTTATCTGCATAAATGAAGAGATATTTAACGTATAGAGCAATAATCGTGAACTCAAATGAAAAAATTAAACTTTGCTATCCACCATATCCACATTGATCTTATAATACACATAAGGGAAATAGTCGTTTTGACCAAATCCCAATCCTGGTATATCTACGCTCTGTAAATTTAAAATTAATATTACTAAGTTTAATTATTCTTTAATGGTAAAGATCGCGTTTCTTTTAAAATAATAACAAGACCTTCTACCGAAAATTATTAAAAGACACTTACATCTTGATTTCCTTGTGCAGTAGCAGATGATGTAGCAGAGGAGTCTAGATGGGCGTAAAGTTGATTAAGAACATCACGTAATCGCCTCGCGCATTTTTTGTGCGGATGCAATAAGATTGCTTGGAAGTTCACAGGTAATCCATACCTTAATTAATGAATTCATTCATGACTTTAGTAAATACATAAATACATTGCTAAATACATATGTAGGTCCAGATATTACCTTAACACAGATTCAACAAATACACGTAACGCTTTAACGTGAATCCAAGCACAGAAGCATTCACTAAAATTGACTTTAAGCCAACGTACAAGAGGCCCAAATTGCTTCTTTTTATCAGTCACCAGCTTTGTTATTTCATTCTTTCCTGTAATATATCTCACCAGCTAATACTTTGGGTATAAATAGCATAAAACATAGCAAAGACATTTCCAAATACAAGATAAAATTATACAGGTGAGTTGTAGTTATTTTATGATCTAAAAACATTAAAGGTAGAAAACGCACCTGCGGCAAGTTCTTCTTCGTTATACGTAAATTCGCGGACAATGAATTTCTTTTCACGCGCATGCAACTTAAATTCCTCAACGACTTTTTTAAACAGGGTAATAGTAAACAGCCCGTATTCCGTATCCTGAATAATAAGTTGCGTGCTACGTGGTACGATCATATCTGTTAGTACTTCATACGTGCTATACCAATCTTGAAAATTTGTTCTGAAAATGTCACGTACAAAATTCAAGGTAATATAATGCATTTTTGAGCATCAACGAGTAACATCCATGACTCTAAACAGAAATGATTAGCATAAATTACCTTGGCACAATAACAAGTAATGTAGATAGGTATTCACTGTCCAAAATAAAATGTTCCTTTTTCACTAAATCTGCCAAATTCCTTGTTAATAAGCTTCCTCTGTTAGAAAAAATATATATTCGTTATAATTGTATTTTAATAAGGACTAAACTTCTGGTGAAAGTCTATAACAATGCTTAATAATGATCTTACGTTTGTTTCTTCTCAAGGTTTTGCAAGCTGCCCTTCAGATTATTGTAAGTTGTGGACTTGGATTTGAGATCCGCATCAATCTGGCCCACTTGTTTGCTAATAATATCAGCAATATTTCTCAATGACTGTTTGATAGGATACTTTGCCATATCCCACTGGAATCGTGTTATATATGATGGTAGGTCACCTAATAAATTTAAAATGTTAGAGCAATCACAATGCAGTATAGCGCAATTGATTCTTTTTCTATTTAAATTATCTAACAGAGCTCAAAGAATTTTCAACGCATGAAAATATAATTGTCATGCAATGTTCAGATTACATATAATTCAAGTGCCTTTGTGTGCTTATAAATGCTATATTGGGTATATTCTAAACAGTTTCGTAAAAATAAACGAACCACAGTGAAGAAAGCCCTGTTAGTTCTTGCAATACATTTTACATACACATACATGTGTATATAATTATGTACACTATTATTCATGTATATATACGTTGTATAAAAGGTAAATAGTTAGCTGGTAAGGAATTGCATTTTTATATAAGAAATAGATCTGTATCTCGTATCGTAAAGCACTATGAAATTTTAAAGAGTAGAAAACCTTATAATTATAGTACAAAGATATCAATTTTTCATGTAATTAGTTTTAGCATGCACGATGAGCAGCCCTCCTAATAAAGCTTAATATTTAATTCACGATAAAATCAACAGATTATAGTGTTCTAACATTGTTTCAAAATCTAAAAAAAAGCTACATGCCCATCCCTTAAAAGATATAGTTCTGCATATATATATACATATCTAATGTAAATGATTTTAGCTAAAGATAATTTTCAGGTTTACTCCGTGTGATAAGGAAAGTGTTGATAACAACGAGATCACAGAGAAAGAATTTCTTATTATAAAAATCATTTTTTGATTCTGGTAAGCCCCTTATGTATAGATATCAATGAAATAGTAAGCTAAAATAAGCACAACATCAGCAAAATACAGCATGCATACAGTGATGTGTAGAAGCATTTTACATATTGAGATTAGATTTCTCTTTTTGTAGGCAATGACAATTTATTAAACTGCAGCGTTTTATTCAAAGCGAGTCGCTAGAATTTATGTCTACCACAAAACAAGAATTCGTGAATGATATTTGGATGAATCAGGCATGTGTTTTATATAAATTTGTTTGGAATAATATCACATTATAAGTGTTTTCTAATTCAAGACATTTACAAACGATGATTCGTCCAATTACTATTACTGATTTCCTAGTTGGCATACGTTTAATAACAGGTTTTAATAGCTCTGCAATTAACATATTCTAAAACACATGTTAATAGATTGGTTGGATAAATAGGCGCACATGCACATATATGGACATACACTTTCGACACAAACGAATTTTACTAATAAAAGAATACCGGCATATCAAAACCTATATTAAGCTTATTATATTTTAGAAATACGAGTGACAACTTTAAATATTATTCTATCAAAATTTATGGGATGATATGAAACATTGGAGTAACAATACGCTTTCTCATTCAAAAGTTACAACTAGAAATAACATGACAAACTTCACAAGTGATTCCTTTAAAAATTACGATTACATCTTCTACCCTGCAATATCGGTTATTAAGTGTTTTTTTTACAGTTTGTAACTTTAGTGAGAAGAAATATATCTGTAGACCAACATTGTACAATACTTTTTTAACATCCTAGTTGTAAGTGATAGGATTGTACTTTGGGTAGCAATAATGCAATGTTATAAAATATGCAGCTAAGCCAAGATATTAATGCAATTCATGCTCTTCAGGTCAAAAACAGTACATCATCAAAGTTGATTGACTGGATGCATTTAGTGAGACGGATAATTGTTAATAGTGTTGAGGGATATTGAGCACCATACGGTCATCAAATTCTATCTCATCATGCGGAACAGTGTACTTTATAAGTCCATGTACCGATCGATAAATGTTTTATATCCTTTTTTTTACGATTTTTAGTTAATCGTGTCTGTTCTGTAAACTGTGCTAGCGTCCATAATACCTGTTGTACATGTATCATAGTTTGTGCAGTTTTGTCCTGCTACAAAATTATAATAATGGTTTAAAAGCAACGTGAAAGCTTGGTGTTGGAAGAATGCAAAAAAATACATTGAAATTAATTCCATATATAAGATGGGATTACGGTTTTAATATATAGTATTCTTCTTTAAAATGTGTTCAAATTATATGCCGAAGATACTAATTAATAATATGTGAGATATTTGTAAAAATTAAATTCTTATCAAACATTTCTCATGCTTCAACATGGAGCTTTCAATCCTATTAGTATCAATAATATTTTTTCTAAACTAAATCTGATTTGAATATGTGGAACAGACTGATTTCAGTCATACTGTATTTACTTTCAGGTGGCTGAACAAACTATATACAATTGCTAACATAATTCCATAGAATGGCCAACGAGATGAACGGGCAAAATATGGCACAAGAAGAAGAGAACAAGTAAAAACTCTGGAAAACAACTACTGAACTGTAAAAATGATTCATCCACAGCACCTGGAACAATTGATCGTACGATTCTCAAAATAATTAATCAAACGGTTACATGAAGTGGGAAATAGAATCACAAAGTACTAGACAATTTCCTAATGCGTGTTTCATTTCAATAGAAAATCGTGAAATATTTATTCGCTACTAGGACGCAGGAGTAAAGAAAGTAATAGCTGAGAACTTAGGATTAAAGAGATAAGAATATCCGATGAAAAAAATTCTTAATGAAAATGTACGCACATTCGTAGCAATCAAAATGTGCGAGAACATGGGCAGCGGACTGTAATCTTCCGATTTCAGAATTCCTGCGTGCAAGAAGAAGTTGTACATTGTATCAAACAACGTCACAAAGAGGAAATTACTGAGGTTCAACAATATGTTCCATTTTCTCGGATCACAAACTAAATACACTAAGTTAAGTATTATCTTTTGGTATTTTGTCACTTCAGGTATGTTTTAGCATCGGAGAGAGATTGTCATGACATTTTTAGAGTGTCTTTTCACTTTCGCTGAATAATTTCGGCTCTATATACAGATTCAAGAATGCAACTTTGGTAGATAATGCGTAGGAAATTCGTGTCCCTCGCAAACTGCGGACTGAATTACAACAATAGTGTACATTACAAATTGAATTACAGTGACGAAATAAAAAATAATAGTATATAATAAGCAATGCTATCTTGTTTAACACAGCGTATTAACATTAAATGAAGACTTTAAATAATCTAATTACATTGTAAGCCACGATTTGGCAAAAAAATATTTCAGCGTTACAAACATTGCATATATGTAGTGCAGTTGTGCAAATTCAACATTTAAGGAAATGCGCACTAGGATATCATCAGAGACGCTTTTAATTTACTGTGACCAACGAGAATGGTAAGGGTGACATTAAGTTTGAATGCCTTTACGTCGTTCTTTTCATTTCCTCTAAGCAAAAGCAGCATGCGAAAATCACTCTTGAGGAATTTGATTAACATGAAAATGACAACCTCTCTCTCTTTCTCTGCTCCTATAATCTACCTCCATAGGAGATATAGACAAGACAAGAATATATCGATCGCTAAAACGGGGCGAATCACGAGGTGCAAAGGACAATAGGTTGAACAAGTCCTGTAGCTATAATTTTAGGATATAAGGTTCGGCGGATTGACCTGGCGGTGGTAGGACGGGTACCTGGATTGGGCAAATTGCCGCTATGGTCTTGGTCTTGGTCTTGTTCGTTGTTTTGGTCCTCATCGTCGTAGTCGTCGTCCTCGTCATCGCCGAGTGATTTTCTATAGCTGGTAGATCGTTCAGGTTTCTCAGTTGGCCGTGGACGATACACCGGTTGGTATCCGAACTCTCCTTCGCTGCTACAGTTTGATGAAAAGGAAGGACTCGGACTCGTAGGAGTAGGACTAGGAAGTGGCGTGGAAGAGGTAGAAGCGGCGCACCAATGCGCATGGTAGCATGAATACACTGATAAAGGGTCGTTCGATGGCCGGACATCACAGATGCCTGGAGAACTGTATGATGACTTCTTTTCAAGATCGGAAGGATGATTGTGATGCTTATGATTGTGATGATGCTCGTGATGATGGTGATGATGACGCTGGTGATGATGCTGACCTAAACAGGCGGCCGGTTCTGGTTCAGATTTCTCCGATTCCCTCCACTGCTTGTGGTGCTCCCTCAAAGTCTTGTGTGATGGGGTGACGGGGGTGTTTGGCGGGGTGTCCGGACCCCCTTCGGGGCTCAAGCTCTCCCCATCCACTGACGTTTGACCTATCCATTACAGCCCAGTCCCAATCTCCACGCGATCTTTCTTACGTCTCGTTCAACTATTATTGCATCCTACGCAAATGCCTAACGACAATGCTGACGAAACTCAATCAAAACAACTCAACAAAAGAAACGGAGTATTTAGCGTGGATCCCAGAAATCCCTTTACGGCGTGATCCTCCACTGATTCTCTATCACGAACTTGTTAACGGATGTTTCATTTCTCAGCTATACTTGTGACTTTATGTTACTATTCATCTTCAATGTATGACTTTAAAATATTGAAGTTCTGCTATTCACAATATATAAAGCAAACATATCTGGACTTCTGAATTTTAGCTGCCAACGTAGTCTTAGGAATTTGATTCGTTGCAAATAACTGACAACGAACTATTACCTCATTTTCCTAATTTAATTGATTAGAATTACCCCGAGAGAGTCACGATACAACAACTTCAATGATGATGAACACTTGTATTCCCCAAATGAATAATACATTATTAAATATATTTCCTTTGCTTAAACTTCCCTCTGCCTTTTCGTTAAATACTCCGATTAAGTAAAAATAATGAGAAAGTATAAAAAAGCATAGGAAAATAATAAGAAACGACATATAATTAATATGAATGAAGATAGAACTGAAGGGCTTGTGAGCAAATGATATGCCTTGATCCATAATAATATGTATACTGCAAAAGACCCAGAAAGGAAAACAAGAGGAAATGAGAAAGAAGAAACGAAAAAATTCTTGTAACAGCTAATTGGAGCTTGGTGACCACAGTAACCCAAGCAACTCCTTGCGTCCTTCATAAATTATTGTTTACATTCAACTCGTGTGGTCCACATATCCAGATTATTGTTTTGTCCAAAACTTGTTATCCGTTTTCAAACGCAAATTTAAGTGTCTGTGTTTCGAAAATTTCTTGTAGCTTTGTACAATCTTTTTGATGGTGCACATGTATGAGCATTTGTTAATAAAATAATAAGTAAGGTAGGGATATAGGGTTAATGTGGTCCAAATTAAACAATGCAAGCCAAGCAACACCACAGTTATGAGAAATTATTCATAATAAGAAAGAAAGAAAATCGTATCTAATTCAATTAT
Source organism: Nysson spinosus (assembly GCA_910591585.2). NCBI lineage: Eukaryota > Metazoa > Arthropoda > Insecta > Hymenoptera > Crabronidae > Nysson > Nysson spinosus. The sequence goes on along the minus strand of OU342837.1, from coordinate 3,246,429 downwards.
AATAACAAGCATTCTACAGAAACATAAACCATATGCTCTTATATGATGTGTACCACTTTTGTACTAAAAGATTAATTCTATTTTCAGATATTCTAAAAGAAGATATCTGTATTGTGTGGATGAATGATACAATACCAAATTTAAAAATGACTAGGGTGTATGAAGTTTATCATGAAAACTGACTGCAAGCAGTATACTAAAATGTTCTTATAAAGAACTATAATCTATGAGTATCACATTCACATTATGCAAATACTTTGCCTAAATGCATTTAAATGCCTAAGATGTACCTAATGATACAGGCAGACAATGGCTAAAGATAGGTACTCTGATGACATTTTACTTAAAGGGTATCAATGATGTATTAGCAGATATGTTAAACTGCAACTTATGCACAACAATATCTAAAATTTATGGTACACACCATATTTGAAAATATTAATTACTCAGTGCTACAGCAACGAGTATTTTGCCTGTATTGATATTAGATTTGATAATGGAAGTAAATTCATATAAAATACTTCTATGACTCAGTTATTATTAGTACACACAGACAAAATTTCGTTTTTTTTCTCAATATCTATTATTATAAGTACCAAGGAGAATGAGGATCAGAAAATCTAATGTTCAGCTATTATCTCAACAAAGAAATTAAAGTTTGAAGAAATTAACCGATGCACGTTTAATATTATTATTAAAGGAAATTTCTAAATAGTGTGTATGTTTTGTGTCGTGTATAGTATTCATTGGCATTTTTACACCATCCATTATCATTTCTTTAGAACAATGTACACAAAAAATCGATCGATACCTGTTTTTAAGAGTCCAAAAAAGGTACATTTATTGATACACATAAAACCAATTTGCATAGGCAAGTATTTTGGTAAAATTGTACCAAGAAATGCATTAAAGAAAAGGTTTTTATATTAAGGCTAATTTTGGACCTCAGAACATTTTGGTAATCTATCCTCCTACCATGGCGGATAGAAAAAGGTGTGAAATAAATAGCATGTCCTAGAAATCAAATAGTAATGATTTTTTACTCACTGTTGTTGGCCATTAGATTTTCATGTAGTTTATCTCTTTGGTCTTCTAAGACCTCTCCCAAATATGTTGCTACTTTTCGTGTGACTTGTTCCACATAAGCATCTAGCTTGCCAAGATCATCTGATAAACCAACTAGCTGATCTAAAGTTCCAACCTTTAAATCAGGAATGTGGAATTTGTAGTTGACAGACAAGGAATGCTGTTTCGAAGTTAGATTGTTCATAGTTTCCCATGTCTGCTGACATGTCTTCTCCCCTGGTGCTGATATTAACCAATATTCTGTCATTTTGGATTAATAACTTTAAGCCTAATGCCCTATTATACCTAGAAAAAATTGTATAGCAAATATATTATGCCAAACAGTGCAGATAATTAGAAAGAAATTAGGTAAATACAATATCATCCCACTAATTGTCACAAGAAGAAAATATTAGATGACTTAAAATTCCATGATTAGTAAGGACATGTTTAGTCTATGTAAATACAATTGAAATATAATGGAATATCAAAATCTCGGCCATTAAGCAGAATGCAGCGAAGTGCTGACATTCTCTAATAAAAATTTAATTCGCGCAGAACTGTATTTGAATAAAAATTGGACTAGTATAAACAACCACCTGCTCTCAATCCAAACTGACGTCCTAAACTATCTCTTGTATATCATAAATTTAATCATTGCTTCGGCATTCTGTTATCAGGCGTGACGAAGGTTGATAATAATGAAGTGTTAACAACGTTAAACATTTTCTGCATTGATGTGAATTCGTAAAAATTCAGATTAACCAAGGGGGTGTGGCACTATGTAATGTCTCTGTCGCGGGATTATATAATTAGGCGCGCTTTCCACGTGACATGCAGTGTAAATGCACGAATGGCGGGCTGGGCTTGCACAGTGATCGATATAGGGAACTGACAAGTGTGCACGAAACTGTATACAAAAGAGAATGTCCTTGAGCCGATGTTAACTGACGGAAGAGAGAAACTTTACCAATGAAGTCAATACTACTGTTGAAGAGACTCAATGGCGATTGGAATTGTGCCATTCGTAAAATCGATAATACAATAGTTATCAACATTTGGACAAATATACGTTGGACATTAATTGATGAATAATTTCAGCAGAAAACATTCACTGATCGAAGACAAACATTCATGACGAATGTCATGAGATATACATGCTAAAACTTTGAACTTCCTTTTTCTATCGACAGTAAAATATGGGTTAACGTCACTTTCAAGACTCGGACATGAGTGAAATTTTCTTAAAGTTTTATTTATGTTTTAGCAAGAAATCGCTGGCGTTTACCTACCACGTATAGAGAGTCCCTCCGACGTTCGTAAAATAAGCGAGATGATTGAATTTCGCGTGAAATTCAAAACATTCACTGTTCTAGTCGCTCTTCGCCGAAACCATCAAAACCATTGTGACCTCACGTGATAGCAATTTCGTGCTGCTGCCTTACGACCCGCCCGGCAACTAAACCATCAGCTAAACGGGCCTTCATCAGCTGACTTGGGAGCTGTCTGGATTCGCAGGATGACCAACCATTCAGGGATACAATTTATCAGAGATCCGTGAAACACAAATTCAAATTTCTCACATGCCTATTTTGTGCCACTATATAGCCCAATAAAAAGCATCCTACAATGTTTAGTTTAATTACGATGGTATATTAAGTGTATTAATATTAAAATATTTCTATCAATCGGACGTCCTAAACATTAAAAAGTTGCGGGCATTGATTCAGGCAGAAATAGGACGGTGACCACAGACGAGATATAGAAAGACAAACCCATTTCGGTTTTCGTGATTCCAGTTAAAATTTACCGACACGGTAAAATTGTCGCGACAAAAAGTGCCCCCTGCAAAAAATGAGTACAAACTCTAAAAACTACCGAGCAACTTAATTCTTAAAATTATTAGGAATAAGAAACACTATTGCATGAAGATCAAAATAAGAAAGGATATAAAATTTCATTCTGGAGGATCCAAATCGATGGTAAATGATGTATAAACATATTCTAGGACGATTTCTGGTCGAAAGAAGCGGTTAAAAAATTTGTATTGGTCAAAAATGGGTCGATCCAAAATCGCAAAAATGTGAAGGGGTATACCTTCAAAAATTCTCAAAAAATGAAAGCCGCCAAAATCACTTCTAGATGACCCAAATCGATGGTAAACGATGTATAAACATATTCTAGGACGATTTCTGGTCGAAAGAAGCGGTTAAAAAATTTTTATTGGTCAAAAATGGGTCAAATCCAAGTCGAAAAAATGTAAAGGGGTACACCTTCAAAAATTCTCAAAAATTGAAAGTCGCCAAAATCACTTCTAGATGACCCAAATCGATGGTAAATGATGTATAAACATATTCTAGGACGATTTCTGGTCGAAAGAAGCGGTTAAAAAATTTGTATTGGTCAAAAATGGGTCGATCCAAAATCGCAAAAATGTGAAGGGGTATACCTTCAAAAATTCTCAAAAAATGAAAGTCGCCAAAATCACTTCTAGATGACCCAAATCGATGGTAAACGATGTATAAACATATTCTAGGACGATTTCTGGTCGAAAGAAGCGGTTAAAAAATTTTTATTGGTCAAAAATGGGTCAAATCCAAGTCGAAAAAATGTAAAGGGGTACACCTTCAAAAATTCTCAAAAAATGAAAGTCGCCAAAATCACTTCTAGATGACCCAAATCGATGGTAAACGATGTATAAACATATTCTAGGACGATTTCTGGTCGAAAGAAGCGGTTAAAAAATTTTTATTGGTCAAAAATGGGTCGATCCAAGTCGAAAAAATGTAAAGGGGTACACCTTCAAAAATTCTCGAAAAATGAAAGTCGCCAAAATCACTTCTAGATGACCCAAATCGATGGTGGGTGATGTATAAACATATTCTAGGACGATTTCTGGTCGAAAGAAGCGGTTAAAAAATTTTTATTGGTCAAAAATGGGTCGATCCAAAATCGCAAAAATGTGAAGGGGTACACCTTCAAAAATTCTCAAAAATTGAAAGTCGCCAAAATCACTTCTAGATGACCCAAATCGATGGTAAATGATGTATAAACATATTCTAGGACGATTTCTGGTCGAAAGAAGCGGTTAAAAAATTTTTATTGGTCAAAAATGGGTCGAAACCAAGTCGAAAAAATGTAAAGGGGTATACCTTCAAAAATTGTCAAAAATGAAAAGTCGCCAAAATCGGTTCTAAACGACCCAAATCGATGGTAAATGATGTATAAACATATTCTAGGACGATTTCTGGTCGAAAGAAGCGGTTAAAAAATTTGTATTGGTCAAAAATGGGTCGATCCAAAATCGCAAAAATGTGAAGGGGTATACCTTCAAAAATTCTCGAAAAATGAAAGTCGCCAAAATCACTTCTAGATGACCCAAATCGATGGTGGGTGATGTATAAACATATTCTAGGACGATTTCTGGTCGAAAGAAGCGGTTAAAAAATTTTTATTGGTCAAAAATGGGTCGATCCAAAATCGCAAAAATGTGAAGGGGTATACCTTCAAAAATTCTCAAAAAATGAAAGTCGCCAAAATCACTTCTAGATGACCCAAATCGATGGTAAACGATGTATAAACATATTCTAGGACGATTTCTGGTCGAAAGAAGCGGTTAAAAAATTTTTATTGGTCAAAAATGGGTCGATCCAAAATCGCAAAAATGTGAAGGGGTATACCTTCAAAAATTCTCGAAAAATGAAAGTCGCCAAAATCACTTCTAGATGACCCAAATCGATGGTGGGTGATGTATAAACATATTCTAGGACGATTTCTGGTCGAAAGAAGCGGTTAAAAAATTTGTATTGGTCAAAAATGGGTCGATCCAAAATCGCAAAAATGTGAAGGGGTATACCTTCAAAAATTCTCGAAAAATGAAAGTCGCCAAAATCACTTCTAGATGACCCAAATCGATGGTGGGTGATGTATAAACATATTCTAGGACGATTTCTGGTCGAAAGAAGCGGTTAAAAAATTTGTATTGGTCAAAAATGGGTCGATCCAAAATCGCAAAAATGTGAAGGGGTATACCTTCAAAAATTCTCAAAAAATGAAAGTCGCCAAAATCACTTCTAGATGACCCAAATCGATGGTAAACGATGTATAAACATATTCTAGGACGATTTCTGGTCGAAAGAAGCGGTTAAAAAATTTGTATTGGTCAAAAATGGGTCAAATCCAATTCGAAAAAATGTAAAGGGGTACACCTTCAAAAATTCTCGAAAAATGAAAGTCGCCAAAATCACTTCTAGATGACCCAAATCGATGGTGGGTGATGTATAAACATATTCTAGGACGATTTCTGGTCGAAAGAAGCGGTTAAAAAATTTTTATTGGTCAAAAATGGGTCGATCCAAAATCGCAAAAATGTGAAGGGGTATACCTTCAAAAATTCTCAAAAAATGAAAGTCGCCAAAATCACTTCTAGATGACCAAAATCGATGGTAAACGATGTATAAACATATTCTAGGACGATTTCTGGTCGAAAGAAGCGGTTAAAAAATTTGTATTGGTCAAAAATGGGTCGAAACCAAGTCGAAAAAATGTGAAGGGGTATACCTTCAAAAATTCTCAAAAATTGAAAGTCGCCAGTTTAGCTCCTAAATGTCCAAATCGATGGTACGTGGTGAATTAATATTAAAGTAATTCGTTCACAATAACGAATCCACAATCTACCAATGTTATGGATTGGTTATTTTACATTTAAAAGTAAAATGTTGATTCGACTTATAATTGTAAAATAACCAGCAGCCGATTAGCTCGAAATTATTTATGGTGTAATAAGACCGGCAACTAAATTATAACACTGGTGCTTCTTCCGTAACGGAATACAATTCTGGAATACAATTATAGTTCTACATAAATTTGTTACTATAAAACAATGTCTTAAAATAATTTTCTTGACATTCTTACACGACAAATAATTTCGATTGCCCAGGTCTCACCACGTGGAGGTTGCTGCTTTGAGACCCGCCCTATGCGGAGGGCGGGAGGTAGAAACCTACCTCCCAATCATTTCAACAAAATTTGAATTCTAATTTATATTCAGCATAAAAAGGTATATGCTGAGCTGAACAAAATTCCCTTTTTATACCGATGCAAAACGCCTGACAGAGCGCTTTGCACGTATTATAAAAAGGTACTTGATTCGACCTGCCCGAGGATAAGCTATCACATATAATTTCACCAGAATGCAATGGTGAAACAATATGAAAATTGTCTCGTCGGTCGTTCCAAACACTACAGTCGTCATCCGGGACGATTAAAAAATGGAATTTAAAACGAAATTCGATGAACTTAGAAATACATTAATACATTAGCATATCGGCCGCGATATACTAAGGTATTAACAGTTCCCAGGTGAGGGATATCACCTTTTACGAAAACGCCTCGGAGTGCTGACCGAAGGTGAATCCTCTGCCCTGGCCCAACCTACTAAGAATTCAATCTTCACCATGCACACAAAGCTAGAGAAAGTATGCTACATGCCTAGAACGCGATATTTAGAAATGGCAAAAAAGCAAACCAATCACACCTCACTCCACGGTTCTTACTGGGGAGAAGGTCCCGGGACCCCTTCGACACCCGAACGCGATACAAAACTCATACCACGGAAAAACACGATACCAATTATCCTGAAATCGACTGGCAAAAGGCTACGATCCATTGCGAATATGCTTTAAGCATATGAAAAATTCAAAGTATACTACAGGTACCTTTTTGCGGTACATTCCACGATCGCGATTCCATTTACTTAATACAGGAGCTCTCTGTACGAAGTAACTGGAAGAAAATCGACTCTACATCAAGCTGACATAACTTGATTAAAAGGAAGCTACTTGAGAGCGAAGACTACGTATATTCATAGTCGCAAAAATACACATAGTCAAAAGTGGACTATGGTTCAATAAACTAAATCGGCCGGCTAAAGTAAAGAGATTCACTTTCAAGCGGGATAGACAAAGCCCTCGGGCCGTCAACCTCGCAAGAAAATTAATCGCTTTACCAAAACTCAAAACACCGACGCAATTCCACAGAAATTACCGCACACGCACACATGTGGAAATACGTCGTGCACGGATCGGAAAAACCCCTGCCAGTCGCAGATTATAATTGGTTAAAATACCAAAATTAAACCATGCCCACTGTCCGCACCCATTCGATTCACATCCGAGATCCACGGCTGACTGCGGACCGGGCAAAATGGGCATGACACAAACTACCATTTTTATCCCGGTTTTATCTCGATTTTATCCCAATTTAATCCCGATTTTATGTTGATTCCTCAAAAGTCTCAAGAAAAGGACCGCGGCGTCGGGACAAAGGGCCAACAAATTTCACTCTTGTGCATGTCTTTTATATGCAATTGAAAATTAACATCATCCTTGACTATACGAAACAAAATTTCCATATACCTTCCCAAGAAAGGAAAGCAAAGCAAAGCAAAGCAAGAATGCTTGAAAAGCACGTTATACCTGAATAAATACTTCAAGTAAACACTTGATGAAAGCACGGAAAGTGCAAAAGACAGAAAATTTCACTATAAATCATCCATAATAAGATGTTTCAACAATCTTATGCAATGAAAAACAACCTTTCACAAACGCTTGGCTTTTTTGATGTCGTCATTCTGACGATTATATCATTTTTCATTGAGCTAGCTTAACTCTCCAGAACCCTCTTTTATGCTACTTTACAATTCATTTCATTTCCATTGTCATAAGCAATTTCATTAATAATATCAATAAATATATACAGAATTAATTACACCTTCTCTCTCATCAACCTATAACCTTTGTATCATTAGTATTCCATATGAAACATAACATATTCGACAGATAGAAAATCTGTCTTGTTTACTTGTTACTTGTCTTGCTTTTATACAAAATGATTGTTCTGAAGAGCTAAGTGAACCGGTTCGAGTGACTCGTCAGTTAGCTTTTACAATCGCTACAACCCCCTCGGCACCTCGAACTGTTTCGATCAAACAAATCATCGAGAATTTTCGCAATGACGGTCCGAACTCTATCCGGATAGAGTTGCCACAGTGGACTCCGTACAACCCTCTCAATTGTTTCAATCGATCCAGTTCAAGACCTGGAAAGTCTACGACAAACCGCCCTCGGAGTTTATACTCGTGCAATGAACCAGTTCTCCTACGTCCCCCCAAAGGATTTTGTGCAAACAAGGCTCAACTCTCCGGAGAGTTCAAAATTCTCATGGGGGTCCCTTCCTTCTTGTGCCTCTTTTTGGGCATTGAACTCCTTCAAGACGGTTACTTTGCCAAGTGCATATTAGATTGGGCAAAATATATATTGTGATACAATTGTTCATTTATATATATTTGCAAGAAATTGAAGAAATATTTATGTCAGTAATATAAAATCCATTACATTTAATAATAAACTGATCATATTCAAGTCCCACCTCTGATCCAATTTGCTGGATAACAATTTTAAATCGCGCAAGAATTCCAACAAAATTCATCCTCCATACTTTTCAGCATAAATTTCAACTATATATTTCTATTTCTATATACATAGTTGCAATTTACGTTAAAGAGCTGGCAGACAAATATTGTATTCCTCCTTGGGATCTTAAAAATTGCAATGTCCAGACAATATGTGCCAGAAATGATATTTGAGTATGCTCCATATATACATGGAACGTGAAATCTATTATTTTGCATTTAATGCTTGATTTAAGTAATATTATTAATTGTTATAATAATGAGTCTTGAAGGAGTTCGTATTGTTATATTCTCCAACAGGCCTTTCTATGATGAATTGGTTGGAACTATCATTCAACCAATTTTAGGCCTTATTGTCATATTCCAAATATGACCATTCCAGATATAGTGAAAGCCGTAATTTCAGCTTTCGTGTGTGAACCCTGGGGACGCGGGGCAACGGAGTTTGAACACTACTAATTCAATAAAAATTACTCATAATATACTAAAGTTAATTTCAAATAATATACTTCTTCGAAAAAGATTTCAAATCATAGAATCTATAAATATAAAAATTGACTCGATTTCAATAATATTTATGTTACCTAGAAATATAAAAACTGACCCGATTCTAATAATATTTATGTAATCTAGAAATATAAAAATTCACCCGATTTTAATAATATTTATGGTAATTACTTCGTATAGTTTGGATTTTTTAGGAAGGGTGTCTTTTCGGACATTATGGGTCACCACATAAGAGACGACTTATGTCGCAAGACAGCGCCCCGTGGTAATGCTGTGTAGAGAGGGATACTATACGAAGCAACTGGAAGATAATTGACTCTATCTCAAGTTATTTATAATAAAAGTTTGCCTGAAAGAGTAAAAACTTTGTAGGGATATGAAACTATTATTGGAATAAATATAACTTTAACTTTAATCATCAAATTTCTTAAAGATTCGCGACGCGGATGTTTGCGTCCCAGGTTCACAAGGGGGTATGGGTGTACGGGGGCAGGGTGGGCACAATAAAATATAATTAGCGAGCATAGCGACTTAATAGCATAAGAATGACGATCCATCCGAAGATGAATCGTCATTAAATAGGTCTTCGCCACTTGGGCTCTTCGCACTTGGCTCTTCATCCCGCGTTGCGTGAAAAGTATTTGCTCGGACATTCCCTTTTCGTACAAAGAACTGGTGGTTCCACAGAAACGACGAGTGTTCCGGTGCAATAAACCAGCTCATAAACTACATTTACTACATTTATATAACTTGAATTATTCTTGAATATCCGCGAACATTCATCCGTCGAATACCCTTTAACATTCAAAGATTGAACGTTCTCCGGAATATCCTGCGGTGAAACATTCTCGAGTACCCACGAATAGAATATTTTCGGTGACATTCTCCGAAAAATAGTTGAATTTAATTCAATTTAAAAGGATAATATTGAGATTGACTTTACTTCGAGAGAAATTAGATATGAAGTTAGATATATTAAAAAGTTTACTGGTATCCTAGCACAGAGCACGCCCAGCCATTTCATATTAACGAAATGGATGCTCGTACCTGTACACATTTAATCGAATGCCCAAGCAGAATACAATCCACGTGCTGAAAGAACAACCTTACTAGTCCGTGATTTAAGGACTCAGCGAATTCAGAAACCGGTGTTTAAGAACCACTGCAGCCTGTTAAACTACGTGCGTTCTAGGATTAATACTTATGAATACATTAACACTTTAGCATATCGGTGATGATATACTAATTTATTAACAGTTCCCAGGTGAGGGATCACACCTTTACAAAGATCGCCTATCAATGCTAAACCGAAGGTGAGTCCTCAACCCTGGCCCTACCTACTTAAAATTAAGTCATTATCAAGCACACAAAGTTAGAGAAGATATGCTACCTGCCTCCCTCAAGCTATATTTAAAATGGCAAAAAGCAAATCAGGCACACCAACACAATCAGCATCAACCCACTCCACGGTTCTCATTCATGAGCCCTGGGTGCAAAGCCTACACTAGGGAGAAGGTCCCGGGACCCCTCCGACACCCGAACTCGATACCAAACTCATACCACGAAAATGTACGTACCCATTTTCCTGAAATCGACTGGACAGAGGCTGCGTTCCATTGCGAATTTTTATGCTTTGAGCATATATGCAAATATAAACTCGCGTTCCAAGAATTACTTCGTATAGGCTATTTTTTAGGAATAGGTATTTTCGGAGGGGTCACCACATAAGAGACGACTTATGCCGAAAGACGGCGCCCCGTGGTAATGCTGTGTCGAGAGGGATACTATACGAAGTAACTGGAAGATATTCGACTCTATCTCAAGTTAATTTAACTTGAATAAAAGGAAGCTACTCGCGTCTAAAGACTATGAATATTCATAGTCGTCAAAGTATAAAATATAGCAGATGACTATATTTTAAAATCTATTACGACATTATGGATAGCAAAAGTAAAGAGATTCACGTCCAAGTGAGGTAGACGGACCCCTGGGGGCTCGCCAATCTCGCAAGGAAGTTCATGGCTTTACTTAAAAGTTAAAAACCGACGCAATTCCACGAAAACAACCGGTCATACACACGTGTGGAAATGCGTCGTGCACGGACCGCGAAATCCTCCGCCAGCCGCCACACATTATTAGGAAATATTAAAATTAACCCATGCCCACCGCCCGCACTCATCCGTATCACATCTAAGATCCACGGATAATTGCGAGCTAAATAAAATGGGCATGCCTTAAGACTAAATAAATGAACACAGTACACAGGAGCTTGAGGTTTGCTGAAAATCCTGACTAAATAATCCACTTAACATAGTGGAAGAATAAGTATCTGAGCGGACTAAATTGACTTTACTTTGAATCATTTGCATAAAGGGAGGGCTGAAGAATTTATTTATACGAGGGTAGGGAAGGATGTATTCTTTATTTCAGTGACGCGTGTCAAAGGGGTATCACAATATTTCATTTAATATTCAGAAAAATTCAAGTTCAACTAATATAAATATGAAAGTACGTACTGAAAAGTACATACGGAAATTGAAATCTTTAAGTAACCTCGGGCGACCCCTTCATCGAAGACATTACATTCGTCGTTCGACTCCGGAATCTACTCGTCGCGAATTGCCTTCTTGCTCATATCGACAAATCATTTTTTGCGTCAAGCGTACGAACGAAAATCGGACGAAGCGAAATGCACATTAATGAATACATATTGATGTATAATCAAATTAATAAGGACTAATATATAATATCAAATCGGATGCATGATCCAATTTTAATCGAATAAAGTGAAATAAAGTCGCAATTAATTCATGCGACTCGCGTATTCGCGATTCGCGATACCGCGGTACGAGACTCTACAATCGGCGGAAATAATCCGCGCATGCATATTATAATTGAAACCGCGAAGCTACAAACAAGACAAGAAGGCCTACCTCAGCTAATAAATATAAAACATTCAATGTTGATGCTACCCATGAGCAGATTCCACAAGTAGAATCTGCTCGCGGTCGCTATGCTCGCAAATATTTAGAAACAATTATAACCGGCACCCCATACCGATTCGGATCAATCGTCCTACGGCATAGGATACCGGGGGGACAAGACTCTAAATTTAAAACTTTGAAAATTGAAAATCGGGTCAGAGGGTATAAAAAATATTGAAACCATTGTGACTCACTCGGCGATGTCTTGAAACTGCCTGTAGTAGGTTGATGTAGTAGGTTGATGATGAAGATGATGCTGGAGCAGCTGGAACTTACGAGCGTGAATTTAACACCCCCGAAACGGATTTTAGAGTCCATTATGTAACAAGTTTTAAGTCGCGGCCGACTTTATTTTCTCCGGCGAAAAAAGATGCACTCGCGATATATTATCCTGTAACAAGAGAGAAGAAATCCATCATAAGACAACGTTCATCAAAATACCCAATATGATGAAAGATTGAATTGAAAAATATTTTTTTACTGGACACTTAGAATTGAAAAAGAGAAATTAAATATGGATTATGAAACTTACCGATCCCTTCGCTGCAGCCATGCCCGATGGAGGACCTCTCCGCAGGAATCGCCTTTTGACTCTAATTATCGCGGACGAGCAAATTGCAAAAGATTTTCATAACTTTAAATACTAACATCGCGACCGTACACTTATTTCCGGCGAACAACACTGATTCTAATTTCCGCGAATTTGATCTAAGATCGCATTGCACGCGATCAAAAATACGGAACTCAATAAGCTGGAACCTCCTACGGACTTGAATTTAACACTCGCGAAACGGATTTTAGAGTCCATTATTTAGCAAGGTATAAGTCGCGACCGACTCAATTTTCTGCGGCGAAAAAAAATGCACTCCCTATCTCGCGATATTTTATGCACACACTGATGAATCCTGTAACAAGAGAGGAGAAATACATCATAAGACAATGCTCATCAAAATACCCAATATAATGAAAGATTGAATTTAAAAATATTTTGTTACTAGAAAATTAGAATTGAAAAAGAGAAATTAAATATGGCTTTTGAAACTTACCGGTCCCTTCGCTGCAGCCATGCCCGATGGAGATCCTCTCCGCAGGAATCGCCTTTTGATTCTAATTATCGCGGACGAGCAAATTGCAAAAGATTTTTATAACTCTAAATACTAATATCGCGACCGAACTCTCATTTCCGGCGAACACACTGACTCTAATTTCCGCGAACTTTTTTTCGGTAGCAAGTGACTCTAAGATCGCATTGCACGCGATCACAAAATTGCTGAAAAGAAGTCTTATTAATGTGCACAAGAAATATTCAAGCCAAGCGTTTGTTCGGTTGTAACAGTTTCAATAAAAATTGAATTCCTTAATAATTATCAATAGTATAATGTAATACCATAATACGTGTAATACAGAAAGTATCGCACATATTACAATATTAAATATATTCTTAATTCTTGGTGGATGACTATCGTCGTAGCCAAAATCGAGTAGGAAAGCCAATGTTTTAAATGAGGAAATAAACCGGTTTCCTCGTTTTTCAAGAAACTTTAACTGGCAAGATCAAAGTTTCTTGAGAAGACGTGCGGAAATTAGGTTTATGTATAGACACAAATGTAAATCGATCAATTGCATATTAGACACACATTTCGAGTGAAATTAATTATCGGAAACAAGAATGCTATTAATCACGGGTCAAAGTTAGAAGGAGAAAGGAGATTGAAAACTTTTAACACGGAAAATCCCGGAAAGAAGTGTAAGCGAGAAAGAGAGGCAAAATGTCGCTAGCGTAACTGCGGCGCGTACAAGATTTGACTTTGAAAGGTCACGAAGGTATACGAACCAAACCGCCTCGTTAAACTGCGTAGTTAGGTGTCTACAGTCTTCCACACGAAAATACGAATATTATTTTCACGAAATCTACGAAAATTGGACTTTAATTGATATTAGAACGATGAAATTACTTGAAAATTGTAAACGAAACATCGCGGACCACGAAGCTTGCGAAGTACGACGCGATGAAAGTAACGCTATGTCGGAAAATGTGAAAATTCGCTAATTAATTATTAAGAAAACTATAAAACCGAACCGAGGAAGCTTCGTGGCACTTGTGGAAACACGTTTCGAAACGAAAAAGTGAAATTTTGTTGAAATAAAAACCGAAAAATCGGAGCACACCGACACACGTCTGTACTACTCGAGGAACGACCGGCGAGAGACTTTACCATACCCCGCGCCTGAGCTCCTCGCGCAGCGCGCATGCTCGAAGAGTGGGGAGCACGCGTGCCGAGCCTCTAGACCAGCGGTTCACAACATTTTTCTCCGCGTACCCCGCAACCAACATGTGATCAAGTCACGTAGCGCTTTGTAGGTAGTTTATATTTTTGACAAGAAAATGTTCCATGCAAAATGCAAAGAAGTTATGGTTAACAGACAGTCCTTTTGTTTATTCTCCTAACGTTTTTTGCGCACCTATTAAATACTACATAGTTTAAAAATTTCATATAATTTCGTGTACCATCTGGGAATATTCTACGCCACCGGTGATTCACTTATCATAGGTTGTGAACCGCTGATATAGCCCATACTACATACTTAATCCCCTCGTGTGTGTGAGAAAATCGAGCTCACTATACACCATACAGAGTGACGTCACGCCGTTGGAATATTTCTTAAATAATTAATTTTAACAAGTTAGTAACAAATAATATACAGCTCTTTAATGAATATGCCTTACATATTACCTCTATTCAATGAAGTTATTACGTATAAACTTTGAATAAGCATGTTTAAAGCTAAAATTGTTCATGTTACGAACTTAGAATGTTATTCAACCATTTAGGTACATAACATTTATATAAATATTAATTTATACACAATGATGCAATCTGACGCTTCCTTAATTACCATCTACTCGAAATAAATTGTAAAATAATGCTTAAATTAGGAGCAAACAATAGAATATGTACGATGCAATCATTGTTATGGTACATCCTAATAAAAATATTATTAATTAACAACAAAATTCGATAGTTTGAAGCTCATACAAATGGAAAACAAATGTTATTGTTGTTAACCTCGGTTGCCTGATTGCATTT
The DNA here is from genome assembly GCA_910591585.2 of Nysson spinosus. Taxonomy (NCBI): domain Eukaryota; kingdom Metazoa; phylum Arthropoda; class Insecta; order Hymenoptera; family Crabronidae; genus Nysson; species Nysson spinosus. The sequence goes on along the minus strand of OU342837.1, from coordinate 3,231,313 downwards.
TTAAGATTCTTGTTGGTTAAAGTTTGAAAATCAAAGAATAAATAAAAAAATTACCACGAACGCGTAACCTAGCAATCATGCAAATTTTCAATGAAGGATTCAATATTTCCGATAACAAATACACGATTTCTTTGAAATATCATTGAGATTTACATCGAAGCGTGTTATTAAACAGGTTAATGACATTCACAGTCATTAAAAACATTAATCTATCTTTTATGTGATGCATTCATAATCTAGAATTATTAATATCTATAAAAATATTCGAATGGTTTACAACATTAAATTGCTCTCCAACTGGTAAATAAGTACATATCTCATGTATGTACGAAATCTTATTGAAAAGTGGTCGAAACCTTCATAAAAGATGATATAATTGAGAATCATTGCGTATTTAGCTTTGAAACTGGAAAAATGGAAGATTTTATACAAAGATTTTAGAAACTACGCACATATTTTCCATCGTTTCATAATAGCGTCGATAAGAAACATTGTACAGTCGTTAAACATTCCAAGAAATAAATTACTTCCAAGAAATCTCAATGCTTTGATTTCGACGCACCTGTAAGATTTTTTGCATTCTCGGTTTGTTTACATTAAGGATTATACGTTCGGAAACATCAGGGCCGTACGAACAGAATTCCCGGCCTGTCCATTTCAAAGCGACACCAGGGGCGTGGGGCTTCAGAGCCCGATAACTCTGAAATAATAAAGAACATTGCGTAGTGGGGTTTCCTATATATATCTCGTTTGTGGTATGACCTATTTCTGTTTACTCCATTGTTATTTTCCCTTCGCTTAAAACTGACTTGACGTTTTATAATTAATTAAAACAGTCGTTTATAACAGATTTTTCATTTTTAAAAGCTATTACATTATGGGTTGCGATGGTGGAACTATTCCGCGTAGAGACGAGCTTGTACGAGTGAAAAAGAAGCCAGAGCAGGTAAAATTATAGAATACACATTTCTGCATTATTTTTGGATTATACGTATTTACTATGTTTTTCCGAGATACTATGATTATTATTATTACATTATAGAATTCTGTCTAATAAACTCTCGGATGAAAGAATTCTGTACATAACCTTTCTAATAGTCAATAATATATATAATTCACAGAAAGACAAGGAAGCAGAATTAGCATTTAAATGGAGGCATTGCACAATAAGACAATTGCCATTGCAACCACCAATAGTTGGTTGTGCTTTAGGGCGATTATATAGTAAAGAATCAGTTTTAGAAGGTTTACTTGATCGCACTACACTGCCAGAATCAGCTACACATATTAAAACTTTGAAAGATGTAAAGAATTTAAATCTTACTCCAAATCCAGCATATGAGGCTAATAAAGCAGAAAAAGGAGACTGCTATTCAAACAGTACTAGAAGTCCTTACATTTGCCCTGTTATTGGTTTGGAAATGAATGGCAAATATAAATTTTGTTTCTTATGGTCGTGTGGTTGTGTCATGAGTGAACGTGCACTTAAAGGAGTTAAGACTACAGTAAGAAATTAATTCAAATAATTATAGTATTCAAAGTATGACAATGCTAAGAGACTAAATAATAACAGAATGCTTTGCAAACCTTTCTTATATTTTAGGTATGTCACAAGTGTCAACAATCATTTGTTGATAGTGATATTGTTATAATGAATGCTGAGGGTGATGACCTTGAGCTCATGGAAGAAAGAATATCAATCAGAAAATCTGCACAAAAGAAAGCAAAGAAGCAGAAGAATAGTGAACAAACAACAAGTCAAGATGCTAATCAAGAAGAAGTTCCAAAGAAGAAAATAAAACAAGAGGAAAAACCAGCTACAACAAAAATGAATAACAACAGAAATGGGGTTGAAGATCCTGCATATAAGAAGATAAAGGAAGACTACAGTGTTGCAAAGGATCCTAAAGCATCAGAAGTATTTAAAAGTCTTTTTACTAGTCATAAATCAGCAGCAGAACAAACTAGAGCACATTGGGTTACCTATAATCCTTTCTATAATTAAGGTGACAATTAGATTTAACACTCCCAGAATTACTATAATTTTCATTATTAACATTTATGATACACCTGGGTACTCTTCTTATAAATATTAGGGGTTGCAAATATCACAGAATGAATACATAATTTTATATATAAGAAGAAGTTTGTACTTAACACTTCTCCACGTTTTATTAGACTGTCTTATGTTGTAAAAACTGCATTAACTATTTAATACTAAATTACTGTATAAAACAGAACATGTAATAAGGTATTTTCTGTTATCTTGCAAACCTAATTTTTTAAATACCATCCTTTGATGCTCCTGTATGAGATTAAAGTACAAGAGATTTCAATGAGTAGTTTATTCTAAACTGTTGATAAAATTATTTTTCAAAATTTGCAGTATTGTAGAATCACACCTATAAGTTTATTGTAGAAATCTTTGTTTAATGGAGGTAACATGTGCTGTCTAACACAGAATACATGTTGTAATTCTCTTGGAAAGCAATATACAAACGTATAAAATTGAATATAGTACAAATTAAATATTCGTGATATGCAAGGAACATAAATTTATATTTTGGTTTCTTAATTAATTTAATCAATTCATTTTCTTGGATAATAGAATATTACTAGATCATTTCATATCTTCTTCATTGTATATAGTTGTAATTACAGTGCAGAAACACTGACTGCCTACTAACTTCTTTTTTTCGTATACTATTGATTCGTCCGAAACGGAAGTTGCACAACAAGAACTTCGTGAAAAATGATGAACAGTACATGGTATACAAAGTAACAGTAATTCTATGCGAAGTTTACCTTTTAACAGAAATATATTCTATTTCTGCTTTAAGTCTTGCACGTAATATATAAGAAAATAATTTGTTATTTTCGAATGTGCAACGAACATGGTATGTTTACAGTGAAGGCACATGATACAGTATGATCTATATTAAGCATTTATCATTATAAATCGTGAATGAACATTACGTTTTTCTTACGAATTATTCACATAATCACTCATATTTGAGGCACTCTTCGTACGGAAATAGTTTGAATTACCCTTCGTAGTCTACTGACAGGCCGTTTTCTTCGTGAACTCCACTTTGAAAACAAACAATTCCATCGATTTAGTAAGTAAAAAATTATACATCCTATGATAACAATTCCCGTCATGTAGGACCATTTATTCGTTATTGTTTCATCGTGTTCCTCGTTACTCTGTTCAATATTTTCCAATTCCGAATTATGGAACGTGGGTATGCTTGCACCCCCAACGCGTCTTCTAAGCCACAGAGGACTGGAATCTTGTATAACTGGATTGACTGCTACTATTGTATCTCCTACAGATAGTAGTTTTTGGGGTTTATATAAATTTCTGAAATGTGATTAAATTTGCGAAAAAAATCGTCATCATTGACAGTTTCATAGTGGCTGTCTCACAGTGATATAAGTTTCTTTAACATGTATGCATATTTTAAACATCACTTATATCGTACGTGTTAAGAGGCGACATTACTTACATTGAAACAGATTCATTTAGAGGTTTTGGTACAGCAAGAGTGACAGTAGGGCAAGGTGGAAGTGGGCGTATATATCCGTTGTTAGTACTCTCTGGTTGTAGTATTTTACTATGTCGGTTCAAATGACTTCCTTCCATTCGTTGTGGTAATTCACTATTGTCCAAGTTATTAAGGCTTTTCACAACTTTCGTTTTCGGATGACTGTCATCCGTAAAAATCGTTGGTATGTGACCCGTCGTAGTATATTCTAATATAGCATCGAGCATCCAAAAGCAAGCTGTAAAGGAATATACTCAACATTTTCCAATCCAAGTTGATCCATAAAAAGGCATGAATTTAGTTTCATAAAAACATACGTTTCTGTAAATGACTGTCATCAATACAGTTTGAATCTCCATAGACTACAACCCTGCCAGGTGCACTGTTTGTATGTTCCTTAATATTTGATTTGTCTACATTCTCTTTCTCGTCTGTTACAATATTATTTATATTGTTGCGAAGTTCCTTAATGGTCTTATAATGTTTTGTTTGTAAAAGACCAAGAATTGGTACCAGTACTGTGGAACTTGATTCTGCTTCACTTAAAAGTTCTTGGCCTTGATCATGTAGTTCTGCATACAGTGTTACACCATCCTTTGGAAACCTAAAGTGAAAATAATCAGGAAGCAGTATATTATAAATCTTATAAAATGCGAAAATATAAATAACATATCTTCCGCGGTTAACGCGATTGATTTTATGATAAGTTATATTATCTCACCGAGTGATTGTAGTACCAGAAGCAAAAGCTACAGGTGGATGTTGTCCCAGAGTAAATTGACCATTACGAACTTGATCGCTAAATGCGATTCCCCAACTGGGATACAATAAATCATTCAGGGCTGGTATATTTGCTCCTCCAGTATCTGGTATCCACCATTGCCGGGTATTCTCATCGTAAAACTTTACTTTTCGCATGACTGTGACATTATACCAGTCTGCAAATACAATTATCGAAAGACCTTCTTCTTCTACGTCACGCTTTAATTTGGCTATCTAAAGATGTAAGCTCATTAGCAAGGAATAAGGTAGATAATACTTGTACACAAGGAAACTTAATTAAATACAAGAATATGTACCTCTTCAGGGAAGAATTCTTCTTCAGTATCCACGATAAGCAATGTCCCATAATTTTTAGCATTGAAACAAGTAAAAGGTACACCAAGGACTTCTAAATAATATCCAGCGCTACGTAAATGTTGGTACATATCTTTGAAATTAGTGTGAATATGATCACCATTCCAATCAAGGGGGTCATTTTTTGCGCGTAAGTCATCCCTTGGAAAATATCCCGGCGGGTACCGTAAATTATGATACTGGTCCCACAAAATGCGTTTGCTGTTAAGTGAATGTTTAAATATATTTTAGCGTCCATAACGAAACATAGAAGTTGCATTTTTTAATAGATTATATTTACTTACTGACGTGGTGGAGTTGGTATCACTTTTGCTTTTAATGGTAACTCAATTTTAGATTGTCTGGGTTTCTCTTCACCATCACTCGGTGGTGATTCAATGGTAACAGATATGTGACCTATACAGAAACAATAATGAATTAATTCCGCTCTCGAAAATGCAATGAATTTTTAAATCAAGATAGAATTACTATTATTACAAATGAGTTTCGGATTCAATAAGTTAATTTAGCCCTAATTTAAGTTTTCTAGTATATAAGATATTAAATAATTAAACCTTGTGCTATGCCTTGCCAATCTCGGGAGCTTGATGGAACTGTTATAGCAACTGCTAGCCAACCAGACCATGGCCAAAGAACATCGCTGTAAGTTACGGATACGTCGATATGTTCTCCGTTACCATTGCCCGTGTAAGGATGCCAAGTGAAATCTGTTACATGTCCGGAAACTCCCAAACCATTTATTATTGTTATATTTACAATGGTTGGCATACCAGTGTGATACACAGCTTGTGTACAGTATGGCCACATATATTGGCATTCTGTTAAATCTATGTAACTAGTTAAACAAGACGTGTAAGTTTCGTAGTTTTTATACTATTACAAATATATTTATATGTGGTAATTTACCTTGGACTTAAAGTAGCCATCGGACTATATGAGCGTAAGAAATGAAATGCGCGTAAGAGGTCTAATTTTCCTGCACCTTGTTCGAACATTCCAACACCAGGTAAACGTCTTGCAGAGCCTAATAACGCTTGCTTCATACTCGCAGGTGTTACCTTATGTACATTGTAAAAATTTTAGATCAAAGTAGTAGATTATTATCACATATAATTATGACGATAAGGTTCATTGATAATTACTCTTTGCTTGATTATATGAGACCCATCTGGTTTCATAAAGCCACTAGCTAAAAGTGCTACAGCTCCAGCAACAACTGGGCTAGCAACAGAAGTACCAGATAGTGTTCTACAACCTGCTTGCAAAGCAGATCCGCGTACTCCCGATCCATATGTAACTAAATCAGGTTTTACTCTTCCATAACCGGCGGGTAACTCCCATGTTGTCATTCCTCGCGATGAAAATTTTGCAATTTGATCCTCCCAGTTTATACCACCCACACCAATCACATCCATTTGATCAGCAGGATTATTTAATGTTCTATTAGATGAAAGTGGATATGTTGAGTGTGTATGGTGCTTATATAAAGTATGCAGATATAATAACAATATAAATGAATGATTTGCACTTACCCATATAAAGGGCCATCATTACCAATTGCAGAAACCATAATCACACCATTGGCTGTAAGTTCCCATACTTTGTCAACAAATGGGTGGTCCATAAAGTCTGGTCCTCCTATGCTAAGATTCAGCACTGTAACTTTAGTTAGTATAGCATAATTGAATGCATCTAAGAACCAGGAAGTATATGAGACCTACATGAAATAAAGTAGAAATGACATACATATAAATATAAGAACTATTAAAATCTCCAAAACTAAGAATAAAAATTGCAAGGTATTCCATCCAGCTATTTCAAACATACCTGAGTATTTGTAAAAACACGGAAAATATGAAGTTCAGCATCTGGTGCAAAGCCAAGACAATCTATACAAGATGATGCTATAACTCCAGCTACAAAAGTTCCATGACCTAAACCATCTTCTAGTGTTTTTTCATTAGTCCAATTTGAACGCTCCTTGATTTTTTTAAAATGTGGGTGACTTGCAGCTAACCCTGTATCAAATATTGCTACCTAATGGTAATAACACAAGAAAAAGAATATGTAGTAATTTAAAAAGTTGAATGATCAAATTGTAGCACTGTAAAGAAAAGATGTTTCTTTTCCTAGTTTATACCTTGACACCATTACCAGTAACACCCATTCCCCACAAAGCATCTGCTTGAAGAATGCTAGTAATTTGTCGTGGAATTGCTCTTAATAATCTGCGAGATACATGACGGTTGATTGGCTGCCAAAATTGATTATTCTAAAATAAATTTTCCTTTTCAGTGTATTGCTTATCATGAACAAACATCTCAGAATTATTGCCTATTCAACTTACATAATTGTTAATTTTTCTTTTGAAATTTGTATACTCTGGAAAGTCAACATCTTCAGTGGCATTGACAAATTTTAAGCTTCTCCTGACAAGCCTCTGTGGTGTTACCCTCCTAATAAGAGGGTGATCAATGAGGGCATCAAGCCCATTATGTTTCTCTGTTTCCTCCAGAAGAACAACATCAAAGTCACTGGGATAACTGCTAGCCAAATTATTACGAAGTAGAATTTTCCAATTATCAATACCAGATGAATTGAGAGCAGCCCTTATATAATTCTCTCGTGTATGTGGTTTATAGTATCCTTTAAATGCAACAATATACTCATTTTTGACAATTCCACTAGTAAATTGAACTTTTACATGCTCCTGGCTATTACAGGATTTACATATGGGTGTCTTATTAGACTCATGGACATTAGATTTTATGGAATCCTTGTTTTGATGTAAACAGTATACTCTGTTGTGAGTTGAGTGAATAACAATTGCAAGTAATAGTACTAAGGAAACATATAGCCAACATGTATGTGGCTTCATACTACTAGCATCAGCTGAAAAATATAAAAGATGATTATTATGTGATGTTTGAACTTTTATTTTGTTTTTGGAGATGTTACTTTTAATCCTACTATTACAGCTTTCAGATTACAAACTCAAATTTGATAATACCAAACTTGATTTTGATTGTAATTATGTTCTCAATATCAAAACACAGTGATCTAAGGATGACCCTAGATTCATGATTTCTAATTCTTTTACATTCATATAAGAATCTCGTGATTTAAAAATATTAAAAGTTAGTATTGTAATAATAAAATATATATGAATGTGCTTTCTAATTACTGTAAATATATTGATAATAATTGATTTTCTCTTACTTCAAGTGCTGATCTTTAAAGCATAGGTCTTTAATACTTCAATAATATTTGGTATCATAATTTTCATTGTCGAGTTCGGGTTCTAATACTTGAAAATATAAATTCGTTAGTATGTTCAAACTTACATGTAGAAGCACATAATTTATTAAACGGTGTACTTTCCCGTCATGCTTCAATCTGACGTTTCAAAGGATAACAAAATAATACGAGGAATCGCAATCGTCTCGATTCGTAATAAATTTCAAAAACGACGTAAAGACGTTTTATTATTATCGAAGACTCACATCATAACCTTATGTTTTTTGTGAGAGAAATCCGTGCTGAGGAAGAGATTGGATTCGTCCAAGTATGCATTTTTCCTCAACGACCACTCCTCGTTGAGTTTTTACTAATATAATCGTATAGCTTTGTATATGAAACCTGCGTGATAAACAAATCACATACAGTGCAACTTGTTATCTCATTGTCAGTGCATCCATTACAATTACAAAGAAACTGCAGGTACACAGTGATATATAGTGTGGTTAGATTCATTCAATTCACCGCTAGATAAAAATTGATCGAATTACGTTAACGTTATTTTATGCAGTTTTCTTTGTGATTTCTTTCCCCACGATTTTTGTTTTTTTATGCCGTGATTTTATGCTGAGGTTTGATGCAAGCTGCTTTATATCACAGTGATAAAGGTAAATAATGCACTTACTGTTGTATAATTTGTTTGTTTTTGTAGCAAAATAAGTGTATATAGTTAAGATGTTTACTACTGAATGTTATTTATGTAAATGTATAGCTGTCTATTTGCAGCATTTAACACCTTCCTTACATTTCCATTGCCCCTTAAATTATATTGTTATGAATACTTGAGATTGTTAACAAATTATGTACCCCTGCTTATTATGAAATCATGATTTAGTACCAACTGCAGTGTATGTGGAATAAACGAAGAATATAGCAAGTTAAAATAACAAATCAAGTATGGATGAGAACAGAGATATAAATATGGATGAAACCACAGTTATTGAGTTTGATATTCAATCATCACCCAATAGTAATAACATGATTATAAATGATGAAAGTACCATAGCACCAGTGATAATAGAAGAACTGGATGAGAATGTTCTAAATTCTATGAATGTAGACATGACTGAATTTGTTGAAGCAAATGCTTTAGAAGTTGAAGAATTGCCAGAGAATAGCATAGAAAACTATGCTTTTTCTGATCAACAAGATTCAGCTGTAGAGATTGCAACAGATTTGGATGATGATGATGTGTTATTAACTGCTGACGAAGAGGAGCGATTAACAAAACAATTTTTGAATGGTGAACTTACATTCTCCGAATATTCCATGCGAATGGATAGAGGTATAGATCAAGATATTGACATTGACCAGGATGTGGATCTAGAAACTACTGAGATAGATTCTTCTAGGTAACTGATGACAAAGTTCTTAAAGCATGATTTTGCACTATCCTGAGTAACACTCTATAATATTTTTAGAAATGAGTGTCAGAGTGAAAAAATTGATGAAAACAAAGCAACAGAAGAAAGTATACCAAAATCGCCTAGCAGGCAACATGCACGTCGTAAACGGAAACGGCGTAATTTGCCGCCAGCTCTACAAGGTCTCATGGGAGAAGCTAACTTACGATTTGCAAGAGGTGAAATAGCATTAGCTGCACAAATGTGTATGGAAATAATTAGGCAAGTGAATTATTTTCAGTAACAACTATGTTAAAAAGAATTATTATTGGATGGATCAATGTTCAGTACATTAGATTTGAAGAGTTGATATAATATTCACTTCACTTACTTGAAATTGACTTTCACAAATGTTTGATATGTCTTTAGGCAAGTACCAAGTGCTCCAGAGCCATTTCAAACATTAGCGATGATATATGAAACAGACCAACCAGACAAGTCTTTACAATTTGCTTTGATAGCAGCACATTTAGATCCAAAAGATGCTGATCAATGGGTTAGACTAGCTAATTTATCATTAGACAGTGGTGATATAAAGCAAGCCATAACTTGTTACTCTAAAGCAATTCAAGCAAGTCCAAAAGATATAAGTTTGTATGAAACACGTGCCCAATTACATCAACAAAATGGAGATAAGAAAGCATATCTCAGAGGATATGCAAAATTGATTCACCAATTAGGACCAGAGGATGGTGTGCATATAATAAAGTATGCCAAAATGTTAGCTAAGAAATATATGCAAGATGGCAATAATAAACAGGCATTAGAAGCAATGGAGAATATCTTTACTAAGTCTCCTGATTCTGTTACCTTAGAAGAAGTCAATGTCATGACTGAAATATTAATATCATTAAAACAGTTTGAACGATGTTTAAACATTTTAACAGAGTATACTAATATTCAAATACAATACAAAACCACAGATGATGCTGAATCTTCTCAATCTAAAAAACGAAAAAATGAAAGCGCAACGAAAGAAAATAACGAGCTTGAAATAGAAGCTTGTGATATGCCGGACGATGTTGTTGTCGATCTGAAAGCAAAATTTCTTGTTTGCCTTATTGAATTAGATCAACTTAAAATAGCAAAACAGTTTTTGCCAAAGTTTTACTTAAGCGAGAATCCAGAGGTTTCAGGTGATTTATTCTTGGATGTAGCAGAAGCTTGGATGGGAAAAAAGGAATTTCGACTAGCATTGGATTTATTGGATCCATTAGTAAATAGTCAAAACTTCAGTTTAGCTGCAGTATGGCTACGACATGCAGAGTGTTGGGTTGGCTGTAAAGATTTGAAGAGAGCTATTAAGTCTTACGAAATCGTTCGAAAATTATCACCGCAACATTTAGGTGCCAAAGCCGCACTTGCCAAGCTTTATCAATTGAAAGGCCAATACAACAAAGCAATTGATGTTCTTGATCAAAATGTTGAGTCCGATACTATAGATCCTGATATATTATACCAGAGGACTATACTTCTTTACAAAGTTAAGAGATATGAAGAATACTTTAATTCGGGTATACTACTTCTGTCGAGACATTGGACAACTTTACGCAGTAAAGTTGAAGTGAATACTTTAACTAGAACAAATGCTGTTCGGCAACGTCTAGAAACGTTGAAACTTCATCGTCTATCTCGCGGGGAAAAATTTGAAGAAGAAAATGCACCGACGTTTCTTACTGACGAAGAGTTAAGCGAAAAGAGCGAGTTTTTATTATTTCTACAAATGTGTAGACTTGCATATAATCTGAAGAAGTATGGCCGTTTGCAACGGCTTTGTTTTAGCGCGTTAACATCGAAAAGATTTGAACAATGGAACTCCAAATTATTGTTCCTGTGTTTAATATCTTGTATTTATAACAATGATACTTATCATGGTTTCAATATCGTGAGGCAATTAGTTCGCGATAGCCAAACTTCCAATTATTGGAATTTATTGAATATAATTATTCAAAGAGCTGAAGACTCTAGACACAATAGATTCATAATGCGCCTACTTGGAAGGGAAGATGTATTTTCATATTTACACGTGATGCATGCAAATAATTGCCTTGTTTCTGGAACGTATAAGTACGCGCTCAATGATTATATTTCTCTTTTTAAAGTAGCACCAAGTGCTTTATTAGCATTACTCGCGAGTGTAACCTTATTACAAATGGCTTGCCAGAAGTTATCTGCTAAGAAGAATCAACTTGTAATTCAAGGTAATCAGAAATCCTGATAATTACATGCCAATTAACAAATATATATTGTATTGGTTTATTTCAACCGGAAGTAGTGCACGTTAATCTTGCATATTACTTTTCTTCAGCACTTGCATTTTTCAAGAAATATATGCAACTGCGCGGAAAAGACGCTCAACATGAAGCTTACTATAATATGGCAAGAGCTTTTCATCAAATTGGATTATTACCAGCGGCTGTACATTATTACAAATTAGTGCTTGATACAGAGCCAACAGAATTAGTTCCGAAGAACAACCATCTTTTAGACCTGAGGAGGGAAGCAGCCTTCAACCTACACTTAATCTACTTACAATCTGATAACTTTCAATTAGCCAGGATGTGTCTAGAAAATTACATCACCGTTTAGTTAAATGCCCATATTTACTGTATATATTTTCTTTTTCACCTGCAATAAAATTTTATTCATTAAAATGGTCTTTCTGTTTCAGCCCCATCGATTCCTAAAGTTCTGCTAATTATATGGGAAAATTAAACCCGGATAATATCTCCAGTTTACTAGTTCTTAAATGATATGAAATATTAAAATGAAAATATAGCTTATATGCTGTTTCTTTATTTCTATGCTGCACGAAATATTTATAAATTGTTTTTTAGTTGACAGGCGGATATGAGTCAAACTTTGGCATCCAAAATTTCATTCAAAAAACTCTGCAATGTACTGGAAGAAGTAACATCGGCACCAAGGGCGAAAAAATGTCCTATCTTGGAAAGATTTTTTCAGCAATGTCGGGATCACGCTGAAAAGCTTAAATTGGATGATGAAAATGCGGTACAATTTATTAAATAAATAATACCATTTTTCAATAATAATACTTTGTAAAGTATAAATGTTTGATTGCATATGAATTCGCATCGAATTTAGAACAGAGTAAAGAAGCAAGCTTTGTTGTCGTTATTAGCTGTAATATTTATTGTTGGTGAACCATGTAAAATTTTGATTTACAGGATATTTCCCTTTATCCAATATTGAGACTAATTTTACCGAATCTCGAAAGAGAACGCGGTCCAAGCAATTTGAAACAGAAGTCACTCGCGAATCTCTATGTTCGCGTATTTTGTTTGGGAAAAGGTAGTGCGGACGCAAACAAGTTGATAAACTACAAGTAAGATTGTTGTTTATTGTTTTCATGTTATAAACCGTTCCATATATTTTGGATGGTTTTTTTTATATCATTCCTAGATTTATAAAACCTTGTGATATTCTTTAAGGCACATTATTTCTATCTTCTTTTTAGATCTCCTTTATCAAAAAAGTTCGTTGGGAATGATTTTGCGGAGAAAGCGAGTTTTATTCTCCGAAGCCACTTGCCTCGAGAAGGCACAGACTTCACTTTGGAACGTGTTAATTTATTTCTCGATGAAATTAGCGATAGAAATGAAACCGTACAACGAAGGGAGGACATTTTCAAATTATTGATGGGTAAAATAAATGCAATAGAATTCAAATGGATAACGCGGATTATTTTGAAAGATATGAGGCTGGGGATCGGAACAAAGGCAGTTCTATATGGTTTGTTAATAATGTTTAGAATTGTTACCTAATTATAGATTCTTGAATTAGCTTTTCAAATTTACTATCGACATTCTTGCAGCTTTTCACCGCGATGCTAATTCTTTATTTGAAGTGACGGGCAATTTGCAAGAAGTTTGCGATAAGTTGCACAATTCTAATGAAAGATTTCATTACGAGATTCGAATATTTTTTCACTTCAAACCCATGCTTTTGGAGAGATTGAAGATCGAAAATGCGGATAAACTTTTCGCTGATGGCCAACAATACTTTGTGCAATTAAAGTTTGACGGAGAAAGATCGCAAATGCATATGAAAGATGGAAAGTTCAAATATTTTACGAGACAGGGATTTGACATTACAAATAATTCTGGGTTTGGAGAAAGTAGTTCTTCAGGTACAACCAATAATCTTTCCTGCAAAAGCCATAAAACAATATATTTGAATATTAATTCTAAATTTATACTTTAAAAATATCTATAAAATATTCAAACAAATAATCCTTTCCTATATAAATACGTTACAAATAAAACAATAAAGATATTGTATTAAAAATTGATAAAACTTTCAGGTTTTTTAAGCGGTGTTTTTAGTCGACGTTTAAACCTGAATTGTAAGTCGATAATTCTAGATGGTGAATTAATGGGTTGGCATAAAACCAAGAAAGAATTTGGCTCAAAAGGCATGAGCTTTGACGTCAAGAAACTTTTGGAGAGCAGTCATCATCAGCCGTGTTTCGTGGCTTTCGATATTATTTTATATAACGATGTTTTACTCGTCGATAAGCCCTATGAAGAGCGTTTAAAAATTTTGGAAGTTGCACTCAAAGAGGAAGAGGGATCTGTGATCTTATGCAAGTCGACTAGAATTTCGAATAGGTATAAATATTTTGTATCTGTTTTCTATTTTCACATTTTGGTACCCAAAATTGACAGTCATTTCTTGAACCCTAGCAACGAATTACGCGCGGCGTTTAGTCAAACCATGAAAGATAAGGAAGAAGGAAGTGTTTTAAAAAAATGTGATTTTATATATAAACCAAATATACGAGAATATGGTGGTTGTTATAAAATAAAAGCTGAGGTGAAGTATATTATAGATATTGATAATATAATTTCGTAATATTGAGAGATATCATTAATTAAATACACTTTTCATTTTGCTACTTGCATGCTTGATCAGCAGGTATCGGAATGCTTTCTTGAAAAAATTATAAGTATACTATATTTTGTTCACAGTATTCCGAAAATTTAGTAAATGACATAGATTTAATTATTCTTGGCGGCTATTACGGGGATGGAAAATATATGGGGCTGGTAAAAAGCTTTTTAATGGGCGTTGCGTCTCCGCCAGAAGTTAGTGGAGGAACCCCGGAAGAATTTTTATCAGTTGTATCAGTTAGCAATGGATTATCAATGGAAACATTGAAAGAACTGCGAACCAAATTTGAGAATCTCTGGATACCGACTTGTCCTCCAAATGTGTCTCCTCCAAGAGTAAGCACCTATAAGTTCAACAAATATTCAGTTTCCAAGAACATCTAATTATACTTAACAATCAAAACACTCAAGCAAATTAACATTTCAATTAAATATTACTTAGCTGGAACCACCAGATTTATGGATTCGGCCAGAAGAGTCGATTATCTTGAGGCTACGTGCAACAGAGATGACAAAAAGCAATGATTACCCAACTGGATACAGTTTGAGGTTTCCTAGAGTCATTGAAGTAAGAGTTGACAAACCATGGTACAACGTTTGCACAACAACAGAATTGTTATCATTGGTCAAAGTACGTAATTTATGTTTACTGAAATGTTATTTGTGCTGAATGAATAATAAATGTTTGTATACCATAGGATACAAGGCCAATTCAGAAGCTAACAAAAAGGGAAGCGGATGATGATGATTATGATATCGATATGGTACCTGATACTAAAATACCAAAAAGACAGCGATCGCGATCAGTAAAAAAGGCAGAGACGCCTGTAATGATAGATATGTTTGACCAGCCAATAATTCCCTGGACTCGTTTATTAGAAGGCAAAGAAATTTGTGTAATAAACGGGAACGATGATTTACCGAAAGAAAGCATCGAGGAGATTTTACTGCTACATCGGACGAAGGTGGTTCAAAATCCATCGGCTGAAAATTACTGCGTTATAATTGGAAATGATAAAACAGTAAGGAGAATTATTAACTAGTATTCATTACTCTTTATTATATTCTATACCTGCAAATTAAAAATATTGCGTTAAAGCAGTATAAAAGATGAAATTTTATAAGGTGAATCGATTTCCAGGCAAGAGCGAACAATATTTTGCGCAGTCAAAAGTACGATGTAGTAACGTTAGATTGGTTCCAAAGGATTACGAAAGAAGAGAATTGGTCAGCTTTACAAGATTTTTATCCGTGGGATTTACTATGTTGTCGCGAATCTACCAAAATACGACTAGCAGAAAAATACGATAAGTTTTACGATAGTTATACCGTAGATGCGGATGTTGAAAGCTTGAAAAGGTCATTTGAAAAGGCGAAAGAAACGGTATGCTTATCCGATAATTTATTGTAATATTTTTAATTGGTTGACATGTCAATATTATATGCAAGGTTATTTATTCTAAGCAGATTATAATTAAACAATTTTTCAGGCATCTTCACTGGTCTTTATTTCTGCCCAGATGAAAGCGATTGATGAAGAACTTTTTGAAGGGGGTGTATCAACTTACTCGCTATTTCGGGACATCGTAGGCTACTTTGATGATCAATCGGACTGTGCGAAGTACGAATTCCGTTTCATGGCAGGAACAATTAAGGAAGAGTTGGATGATTCTACCACTCACGTATTCATCAACGGAAGTTCACGAACTTCTACATTAAATATTTTGCTTGAAAAAAAGCCGCAAACTCTACTAAAGCTGGTTAAGAGTGAGTGGTTACTGAAATGTTTCCGGAACAGCAGGTTAGTTCCTGTTGAGGAGTATCTTATTAACTGAAGTATTTCTTTTCCCCATAAAAGCAGTATTTTCTGCATCCAGAAAACTATTTTTGTAGTTTTACTACTTAATTTAATACGGTAATCAAATTTAATATAATGCAATACAGCGATAGGTATATTGTTTTTTATTTTAGATATGATTCTATAACAAATCATTGAATAAACTTAACCATGGTTTTTATGTCAAGTTGTAACGTTTAACTGCTATCTTTAGCATTTCCAAAAGGATCAATGAGAGGACATTGCAACTGTAACATAAAGACCATTTAAATTTCGCGATTGTGTTTGAATAGAATTAAAATCAAACATTTGTACAAAGTACATTTGGTTTGGAAGTGTTACGCATATATTTGTAACATAGGCTCCGGGAATATATAGATTCATTTTGGCTGATATTTTCGCTAAGTGCTAAGAAACTGGGTACTAGGTGGACTGACAGTTAGACAGTTCGCTCATTTAACATCCCGTTTCGAAATATTTCTTCTGGACTGAAGCCGCGGCACCCTTACTGTTCTCGTTTTATTTCATCGGAATGCGTGCAAAATACGAAGCGAAAGGGACGCAGCTGCGACGTTTCCTTTACAAAGCTCGCCATTCAGAGATCTCCGAGTAGATTAAGACGAGAGAAACTCGAAAAAGGATTTTGCAAGTTCGGACACTGACCGGAGTGTCGACCGCTGTTTTTATTCCGTTATCGTTCCGCGTAAGGAAAGAAAAATGGTGTAACGTAAAGAAATATCATAATGTTCGTTATTCGACTTTCACACTCTCAGTGAATACATTGACATCAATTTGCAAAATGTGACACGTTGATATTCTTCTACCACTTGTTTTTATATCAATGCACTACATTGTTCACTGTCCTCCACTCACTGCAGCATTAATTTAATACTTGACTACATTTCTACATTTTTATTTCATATATTTGCTTATTGCTCTTACAAAGTAAACCGATAAGTATAGGAAATATATTTATATAAATAATATACGGAAACTTTTATAGAAAAATGTTGGCACAAACTATAGTTTCCATCTCCTTCGACACAAAAGCTACATGAAACTAAATTACATCTCAAATATCAAGATACAATTATTAATCAAGTCTGTAGAAGTAATCTTTATAGAATCGAATCCACGTTGAATATAGTTTTCCTGGTTCAGCGAGTCTCATCAAAGTGATGAAAATATCGTGAAGCCAGTTTTAATAGACACTTTAGTTGTCTAACGTAGATTTCCATGTTTTTCAGTAGATTGTATCTGAAGTGTCTGGCAGTGGAATGTATCTGGGCAAAGCGTGATATATGCGTGGTATTAAACACAGCGGATATCTCGTTAGCGTAAAGGAATATTTCGTCTACCAGGTCAGAACATAATATATGAATATGACTGACGTCGTGTCCGTAGAAGATCTACTTATAGACTCTTCACCTACGGACACGACGCATATTAATCGAGTCTCAGATTTTCCGACCGTCCCAAGTGTCCCAATGGTGCGCATCTCTCTTTGCACCGACACCAATTTATTTACCGAGTTTCAGTGCTAACTCAGTACCTGCCAATTATACCTATTCGTTACTGTTGTTGCTTACACCTCATCATTAAACATAACTCCCGTAATTTAACTGTCCGCGCTCGAATTTTTGGCCTAACTATAAAGCCTGGAAAAATGTGTATAAAATATGGGCCTTCGAGAAGTTGGATTTAAATTATCACCGATTAAGTCGCATGAATTAGAATTTGCTACATGTGCGTTGCCCATGAAAACAGATAACAAATCAATCTAAATTTATAATACAATTCTGCAAAATCGGTTATACTATCAAGTTAAAGTATTTTACGTTCAGCAATGATCGAGTTACTTCGCGTCCACTATGCACAGTAAACTTTGCAACATTTACAAAGCTGCCAGTATGCTATCATATTTTTGCATCAACGTAAACTACTTTTGAAGAGCCACTATCTTTTCCCAGATATTATTGCAAGGAATATTTGTAAATTTCCACTCCTTCCTAGGTCTCATATCTTGTCTAGTATATCGTGCTTTTTTATTCCATAGTATCTTTTTATTCTTCGGTAATTCTTCGGAATATACTGTGCTTGGTGACAAACATCTTCGAAGACATTTCCGACCTCGTCCATCTTGGATATGTAATCTACTTCGAATGATCCTTTGCCTTTCATCCCTCCATGTTTTCATTTCACCGTCATCTTCTTCGAACATCGTATCATTCTCAAATTGGCTCTCTAAGTTATCGTTCGCATTGCGATCACTGATTCTCTTCGTCGCCCCGCAACAAGTTGAGACTGACATTGACGAAGATGAAAGCGAGGATGGAAATGGTCCTCTTCGATCTGTGCTTCTTAGACACCTACTCTTTGGTTTCTCATTTAAATTCATCATACTGCGACTGTTTGCGTAGGCTGACACAATGTTTGACCGTTGGTCAGAAATGGATTCGTAGGAACGACTCGAGCAATATCCACGGTTCGAAGACAAACTGGATGACGAAGTTGATCGGGAAATAACGCAAACTTTGGTACATCTGCATCCAGGTTTCGTGCACGTTGCAAAGTCCCTGGATTTCTCTTGATTTCCATGAGCCAGATAGTTATTTTGATCAAAATTTTCTTGTATTCTCGTGGAAGTTGATATCGAAGAGATATTCGGATAAATATTGGAATTCTTTCGATCCTCGGATCTCCTTGGTTTCATCTGCACGTTGCACTTCGAGTGTACTTTCTCTTTTGAACTTATTCGCATTGTTGGTAAGGCGCCAATGTTTATTTGATATGTGTCTTCAGTTGTATTGTTATTTTTTCGGTAAACGTGCTGGGGGTTTTGTGATTGATACTCGTTGGAATATGTTTGTTGTGGTAAGAAAGGTTCTTTTCTTGTGATTATTGTTCTGCCAGGTAAACTCCGATTTGGTGCACTACAAAAAAAAATGAAAATAGCATTTTTAATTAATACTTAGGAAATTAGTTACACTTCTATTTCAATTTAGCAAATGAAACACAGAAACAAAATTATAAAATATATTATGCCTGTTTTAAAACAATCGTGAGTAACCTTTTATTATAAGAAACATCTTGGGATAACGTTCTTTTTGACTGCCAAGAAGTTACACGTCGAGGAACGCAAGTTGCGCAAAAACATTTGCCACTTAATTTTGCGAATCTTTGTTGCTCCATTGGAGCCATGTTTCTTGATATCGGAGCCTTCTTTTGCCGATAATAAAAAGGATTATTAATCGAAGTATCATCCAAAATTCCAGTCACAGAATCGTAATCCTTCAAACGTTGAGAAGTTAGTTTTCCTGAGTTGTTTGAGGGGTACATCACGCGTCCATCTTTATTATTTGTCCCCGTTGAATCATGCGTCAAATTGAACTTAACGCTTGAGTTTTTGGAGCTTTCTGATTTTGTATAATCACCGAACGATTTACCAAAAGATTCCTGTTGCGTTTTTCTAAAACGGTTTGAAGTATTATATTGATTTCTAATCTCTTGTTTTTGAAGCCTGCCGGGGAATTTTTGGGGTGTTGAATTTCCATTTACTGGACGATTACGATTATTGTTATTAATGTATTTAGAAACGTGGTATTCCGTAACGTTATGTAAACAAGCACATATCTTTTCCGATTTTGCGAGTCTATTTTCATCATCATCTTCATCTTCATCTTCAACGACAGACATTTCTTTAGCAATCTTTGGGGGGTCAATTAACGTTTTCTTTAATTGAAAATCATTTCTAATCTTCGAATCATTGATATTTTGACCTTCTTCTATGTTATTAATGTATTCCATACTCTGATTATAGTTGCAGGGTGCATTCATGCATTCCTTGTTCATACGTGACCTTGAATTTATAGAGTCATTGATGCTACTTAGATGCCAACAATCTAGTACACTTTCCTGAGATACACGTAAATTAATATTGTTTCGAGTTTTCCTTTTTTTCCTTCTAACTTTATCAGTTGATAAGATTCTTCTGCAATCGGGAGGACATGGTTTGTTGCAACGTTTCTTTCGTAGTTTTATAGTTGAATCTGGAATCTAATTAGGGGGTTCGGTTATAAGGACAGATAATGGCTTAAACAATAATTTGTTTACTGTATATATTTAACTGGAAGATACTTGGATTAATATAATAATATGCAAGAACTGGATATATATTACATGATACGTTTATAACATGATACAGCGGTTTATTAATTTATAAGTTCCCGTATCATTTTATAATTCTATGGTACAATAAAAATGGTCAGATGATTGAATAAATATCGGATTAAAATGTCTCAATTCCTCTAATCAATTATAATGCACTAGATAATTTGATAGAAAGCACACATTTTTACATACCTTTGTTTTTACCTTTTTATTTCTTACTTTGGTTGACGCACATTGTACACAATTTGTTGATTGTTCATCTGCAAGGAACGTAATGGCGGCGTTATTGTAGTGTCGCGCGATAAGAGTTAAACGCTATAAAAAGACTTACAGCGATTTGCTGGAGAAGTCAAAATTACCATTGTTGTTTTCCGAAAAAGTGGAACTACGGGCAGATGCACTTTCCGTCCTGTTCATCGTCAGTTCGCCGATTTGTGACCACAGCCAGTTTCTTATCTTCTTGAGCACTGTAATCAGTAAGTTTTTGTTAGAATAAATAAGATATTAACCGTTTAAACTCGAGGAAATTTTAACGTCGTCTCTCAGTCACCACTCACGTTGTTACAATAAACTGAGTGGCGACTGAGAATCGCCAACATTAATTGAATGTTAGTAAATTATATTTCGATGATGGTATACGTACAACTCCATTGGCATCCTGCATCCACATCTGTACACCTTCTCTCGCATTCTGTACAAAAAAACATACTTTTCATTGACACAATATTTCGTCCGATTGAAAAAGGAAACACCTTGGCAATAGTATTTTACTTCGCTAATTGTATTTTTAATTATTGGGGAAATGTGAAACTTACCCCTCCGGACATCGACATCTGCCTGGCTCGCTGCAGAAGAAGAATTAGTACTGGGTATTAGATCTTTCGATTATGCTGCATAAATCATGATGCTGGTCATACGGTACACGATATTCTTTAAATTATATTCATATTAATTACTACGTATATTTTGTTGTTCAAGGGAACAAGCGTTAAAGAAAAAATTACAAATTTGTATAACGTGTTTCTGACTGAAAACATATTTTAATCAACTTCTTTCGACCCAAAATCGTCCTAGAATATGTTTATACATCATTTACCATCGATTTGGGCCATTTAGAATTGATTTTGGCGACTTTTAATTTTTGGCGACTTTTAATTTTTGGCGATTTTTGAAGGTATACCCCTTCACATTTTTGCGATTTCGGATCGACCCATTTTTGACCAATAAAATTTTTTTAACCACTTCTTTCGACCAGAAATCGTCCTAGAATATGTTTATACATCATATGCCATCGATTTGGGTCATCTAGAAGTGATTTTGGCGACTTTCATTTTTTGAGAATTTTTGAAGGTATACCCCTTCACATTTTTGCGATTTCGGATCGACCCATTTTTGACCAATAAAATTTTTTTAACCACTTCTTTCGACCAGAAATCGTCCTAGAATATGTTTATACATCATATGCCATCGATTTGGGTCATCTAGAAGTGATTTTGGCGACTTTCATTTTTTGAGAATTTTTGAAGGTATACCCCTTCACATTTTTGCGATTTCGGATCGACCCATTTTTGACCAATAAAATTTTTTTAACCACTTCTTTCGACCAGAAATCGTCCTAGAATATGTTTATACATCATATGCCATCGATTTGGGCCATTTAGAATTGATTTTGGCGACTTTTAATTTTTGGCGATTTTTGAAGGTATACCCCTTCACATTTTTGCGATTTTGGATCGACCCATTTTTGACCAATACAAATTTTTTAACCGCTTCTTTCGACCAGAAATCGTCCTAGAATATGTTTATACATCACCCACCATCGATTTGGGTCATCTAGAAGTGATTTTGGCGACTTTCATTTTTTGAGAATTTTTGAAGGTATACCCCTTCACATTTTTGCGATTTCGGATCGACCCATTTTTGACCAATAAAATTTTTTTAACCGCTTCTTTCGACCAGAAATCGTCCTAGAATATGTTTATACATCGTTTACCATCGATTTGGGTCATCTAGAAGTGATTTTGGCGACTTTTAATTTTTGGCGATTTTTGAAGGTATACCCCTTCACATTTTTGCGATTTCGGATCGACCCATTTTTGACCAATAAAAATTTTTAAACCGCTTCTTTCGACCCAAAATCGTCCTAGAACATGTTTATACATCATATGCCATCGATTTCGGCCACTTAGAATTGATTTTGGCGACTTTTAATTTTTTGCGATTTTTGAAGGTATACCCCTTCACATTTTTGCGATTTTGGATCGACCCATTTTTAACCAATAAAAATTTTTAAACCGCTTCTTTCGACCCAAAATCGTCCTAGAACATGTTTAGGTATAATCAAGTATCAATTGGAGCCATTTAGGACCATCCAGAATTTGTATAATATTCGTGCGTATGACCAGCGCGACTCACTTTGCGCCCTTAAGTCGTATCAGCTCCCTTATTCGTGGTTTACACAAGCAGATGAATTCCCTGTATTGCGAGACATATACTAAATAATAAATGATCAAACGTGATGAAACATATTTCTTAATGTTGTATACTCGACTTACTCCTCCTTTAATAAACCAATGTACAGGAACAGCATTCCAGTGAAGCCAACGATAAATTTTCCTAAATACCAAGCAAAGTTATTCGTACAGTGTGGCATGGCAGAAAGCTTTCCAATTTTCGAGGTTAATAGTAATTCTTGACGAGGACAATTATTTAAACGCGACAGTATTTTCTTTTAAATTTCAGACTTCGTGGCATTTTTACATCTCCAGAGTACGAACTTCGTCTTCCCTTCTCGATTTGCATTTGAAAATTCTACGGGCTTCTTAAATAATCTACCGAATAATTCCGTGCTATCAAACAGGTTTATTGATTTCAGATATCTCCGATAATCGAAGAATTGGCCCCTCGAAAATAATTGCAAGGTACATTTAATCCGCTAACGTCACAAACTTGAAGATTCGATTATTTAAATATTCGTATCCCGTAGATTCGATTCTAGCTACTTTCAAGTGTAATGTTATTAAAGAATAATAATCATCTCATTTTTAACCTGTTAAAATATAATGTAATATAACATGATACATATATTGCTATTTTAATTAGCAATCCGACCGACATTTATTTCATTCAATTTATTATAAACGTAATTAATATTATTCTACAATGTTCGCAGATCATAGAAGCCCGTTCGTCATCTTCTGCTTCCAAAGATATTCTTACATCTGTTAAAGTTGTAGTTCTTAAGAACGAAGGTTATAATAGCATCCAGGAAAGCAGTGGTCTACTTCTTTTGTATTTTTTCGCCTACATTTTTACCAAGATATTCGGAGAAGACAATCTCAACGGTAGTTATTCCGAGGTGTAACATCGTTTCAGTCACGCATCTTCGTGAGAGCTGATGGCAGTAACGGTGGAAAGATGTTGAATGGCCTGTCAACATATTTGCCGCAGTGACAACACCCTTGGCAGACCGATGGACCGGAGGGAAAAAAAGAAGGACGTTTCAAACGACACCCCCTTCGTTCCACGCTCATTAGGCCAAATTCCTCGGTGCGTTTCACGCGTGCCTATCAGCCCATGTAAATTTAAACTTACTTCGCTCTTCCCTTCTTTCTTCGCCACAGAAATCCACCAAAAAAAAGTTACGGAGATGTTCCTCGTCATATTAGTTACGCTCTGTTTTCGTCTTGTGAATCAACCCCCGGCGTGTCGCGGTTTAGAAACAGCTTTGTTAACAGATTCTCGAGCGCCTTATTGAATTTGCCGCCATTGGATTATGCCGCTATTAAAATTTGCCGCTATCAAAATTTGCCGCCATAAAAATCTGCGCGATAATTGGAGACAGGCCACTAAACTTTTACTATTATTATTAATTACTTATTTTACATCGAAGTTCACAATAATTATTCTGGTGGTATAAAATACATTTGAATATCGAAGTATTATATTAAATGGCGACCTTAACATTAACTCATATTAATGAATGAAAAGATGTCATCGGAAGACTATGGATAGCGTATCCAAGATTAATGTTGCAATTTGAGGGAAGCAATTACAATGCTGGGAATGATATTTCCAAGAACATTATCTATTTCCGATACTAACGACTACCTTCGAGATCGATCGTTTCGGGATGACCAACAGCTTGCCGAGCATTAGAAACCAGGATCACACTCGGTTATAACTAAAAATACAATATCGTTAAAGTATCCGAAGGCGGAAGATAGTGCAATCCTTTTCCTCCGAGTTTCCCTTTCGTTCTATTGCGCACTGCAAAAATAGAAGACAGTAAGAGAGAGAACCTCGTTCCACTAACAACGGTATACTCCGCCAGCTGCGGCCACATGGCATTCTTTCTGTGATCTTGCTCTAAGAGCTCGTTAATACGATCCTCTCGGATGTTGCCAACGCACAGTTAATATTAGTTTCGAGTATGTTTTCTTAAAGTATGAGTGTTCCTCTTTCAGGGTCCTACCCGTTGATCCTTACGGCCCACCCGGCTAGTACACGCCATTGTTGCTTCCGGCAGTTTTCCCGAAAAACTGTATATTTGGATAGAAGAGGAAGTATTACTTTTATATCCCTTACAGTACATCGCCGCGAAAACTGTTTCTTTTAACACTTTAAGCGCCACGCCGATATCCGTGTTGTACGATACCTCGCGTCCGTAATGTCTAAAGATAAAATTGTTTAAGCGCTCTACGATAAATGGGTTACTTTACATCGTTATCGTAATGTTACAAATATTGATAATTTTACGAATATTAACGATATATTTGATTCGAGTTTTAGTAATATTGGCATCCCTGGCCACCGGTGACCGCCATGGCAGAATGTAATACAAAAGTTCAAGTTCAAAACGTCCCATTTTCTGAGATATTTTGCGGTGCACGTTGCATAATTACATCGGTTAATTTATTCTTATCATCAATCTTCATTTTTAAAGACATACGTGAATGTACAAATATAACTGAATATATTGTCGGTAGTTCTTGCGTTAAGACATTAATCGGTGATGCACTCCTGCGTTTTTAAACATGGCGGCCATTCACCTTCGAACGTTTAACTCGAAATAAGTTAATGGACACAACACGAACAAATCGAGTCATTTGATTGGTTTAAAGGAAGTGTTTCATTGAACGTCTATCGAGGAGATAAGAAGGGGACCAATAAATCTTAACGTTTCCTACAAAAACGAATAAAAAATGTAGAAAATAATTCTCAGACGTAAACATCGTCCGTGACGCTTCCCCGGGGATGATCGATTCCATTCCGTCACGGAGGGCTGCAATCAAAGAAACCGTTTGGTTAACGCGAGATCTTTGCCCTTTTTATGCGGATGATACAAGCTGCATCGTAATAAGAAGAACATTCGTGTTTCCCTTGATTGGCTCGTTGTCGTGGAAGCTGGCGGGGTTTCTCGGGGTTTCGAGCCAATCCGAATATGCTTACTTCTCCAAAAATACATTTTGAATCGGTAGGAGGAGATGCAGAGACACCTCCTTCGCCAGGGAAAAAAGATTCTCGTAAGTATATAACTCATTCAGCGAGTTGTTGCTGCTCGACTAACAGTCGGTTCGAGTACATCGTATCAGATGCACGGAATCGAAACTTTAACATTTCGAAGTGTTATGAGGTGTTACAATTCTAAAATTGCAGTGTGTTAACTCCGCGTGCTGTGGTTCACCGTTCTTCATTTAATTACGTTGGACAAACGTTGATTAATCATTAATCAATCATTATTAATCGTTCGCGATCAACGTCACATGATAAATAAATTTGATTGGCGTGATCGCGAACTTGTTGAATATTAACCAACGAAGACTAAAAGACAATCACTAATTACTTCAACTTCCGCCTGATCCGCAGCAAGTTAAGTGACGAATCGCAATGTGTCTAAACAATTACACAATAATGCAAATGTTTTAATTTGCCAGGAAGATAAATTTGTTAACACAAGTAGAAAAGTGTGTAACAATTTAAAACAAGGTTTCATCGGCAACTTTACGTGCAATTTACTAATTTACAAATTACACGGTGAAGGATACTTGAATTCTACGAGTAATTAAAAGGAGTAATTCAAAATCAAAATGAAGACCGATGGCGGAAGTACGAGCCAAGTAAATTCGGGAGTGGAACAACGTTTGAGGAGTCCGAAGTGTGCGAGATGCAGGAACCACGGTGTGATTTCCGGTTTGAAAGGTCACAAGAGGTCATGCGCATGGAAGGATTGTCGGTGTCCTTGTTGTTTATTGGTTGTTGAAAGGCAGAGAGTTATGGCTGCGCAGGTTGCACTGCGGAGGCAACAACAGGCGCAAGGGAATTTTTTGGGAGAAAGTATGTCGCCTGTTTGTCAAGTTCCGGTGGATGTCGTTAATCCTTACCTAGTTAGAAACGAACAGACTCCAGTTTGCAGAAGATCAAAAAACTATCAACGGCACCAAATGCATTTCACGCAGACAAGTATCAGTGTCACTCAAGGATTTTACGGACTCAAAGCGATGCATCGTTTACCTGGAACATGTTAGTATTTTTGTTAGTACAAAAAAGGAAAAACCATAATTGTACACACCACTTAATTGAAATTGTTTGAACGCTAGAACTACCGACGATATGAGCCATTTATTTTAAAAGCTGCGTCAGTCCATTTTTCACAAAATCAAGTTAACAAAAAAACGGATTGTTTAACGGAAAACGCATTTGTTTTAGCGAAATAAGTCAAGAATACTTTTGGAGCAAATTATTCTGACATAGAAAGTCGAACAATTTGACGATGAGTACAATTGAGTCGTTTATTTAGAAAGAGACCTAAGTCTACTTAAAATAAATCAAGTTAACGTTTATAATAGTTGCACGATGTTACTTTGTAACTTTATAAACGTTAATTTCGTAATTTCAACGAAAGTGGAATGTTATAAATATGAATATCTTGTTTTACTCGTCGTTCTAACTGCTTCAGTAGTTCCAGTGTTAAATGTCATATCGATAATTGAAAAGTAATTGAATGCTTCTGGAAATTAATTACGCACATTCGTATTTTATTGTAGTTCCTCCGGAATCACAGTTGTTGGGTAACTTACCGTCCCTCGAGCAAGCTAAAAAACAAGAACCCGAAGGCCCGGTCGAATTGCAAACCTTTCCATCCGCGTACCCAGGAATCCCATGGTTCGATCGTGTAATGGAACCCCATAAAACCATGCGGAACTTCGATGATTTTAATTCACCCACGGAAGATCTGACCGACCTATCCACTTCAAGAAACCAGTCCTGTTTAGAGAAGAAGTCAACTATTTCTTTTAGCGTGGAATCCATTATCGGAACGAAATGATGTGGAACTTAAAATTCTTCCTGCGAGGAGAACAATCATTTTTTAGTATACAGGGTATACTAGAGTAGGCCAAATAAAATTGGCCCCCTAATTGTGCCTTTAATTATGAAAGTATTCGAAGTCACTTTTTATGTAAAACCCTTAAAATAAATATACAGTAGATTCTCCTTTTATGCGGAAAATCCGGCAAAAAAGCGGCATCGGAAAAATTCTCTTTCAAGATATTCGTCGTTCGAAGACATTCGTATAAGGAAAAAAATATTTGTCATATTATCGCGATAAAAGGAGATCATTAGGTGGCTTGTTTAACACGGGGCACACTGCATATCATGTACACTTCTTGTTCCACGATATGCATAATTCCTTTGATCGCTTTTTAACATCTGTTTACATCAACGACTCTTATAAATAATGCAAATCTCTGTGTATTTTATTCGATGAAAACATTCGGTAATCGATGCATTTATTAAGAAACGTGTTTTAAAGAAATTGCGACTCGTGATTTGTGGGAAACAATATAGATTCTAAACGATTGTGTAAAATATAAAAAGACGTGTAAAAGTATATGCTGGTTGGATTTATTTATCTTGTTAGACGTATTCGGTGTACATTATGATTCGCTGTATTCGTAGAAAAAAGGTTTCGTATTTAAGTTGGCGTACGTATTTAAGTTAATTACTAAACATTAACATGGCAATAAACTTATTTAGTATATAAACAATTCAGTGTAGAATCCTGTAAGAACAAATAAATCGGAGCTTCGAAAACCGAAGTCGGATATTATAATCTGATGCAGCTAAATATTGTAAACAAGTAATATTTGTTTAATCACGTCCTCCGAATCGCGTATATCGTAAACGAAGAAAATATAAAATGTTTTACAACAACATATGAAACAATAACAAACAACTGTATATTTATGTAACTCATATTTTTTCTATTTTTGTTATTACTTGTATATATCTACTACTAGCGTTAAGTAGTTAAGTATATATTGGGTCAGCCAATAATTTCGCGCGGTTTTTGACACGTAAATAGAAAGCGATGTTTATTTAATTTTGTGTATTCGTTTCAATTTTTATTAGTCAATAATGTATTTTGACTTATAATATTTTCCTATTTTTTGGACAGCTTCGTAATCCCGTGTTCATTAAAATCCTTCTAATTACCCGCAAAAACAGAATTAAACAGAAAACAAATTGCTGATCAACCCAATATAATTATTTACTACAAGTTGGAGATTTGAGGTAGGACATGATTATACTTGGATTAATTAATTGGGTTAATTAGTTGTCGTTTTGAAGCGTTCTACTACAACGCTTCATATACGCGTCCATCTCGGAGAAATCTAATAAAGTATCGTGAATGATTTCGTGCAAAATACTCGGCCATTCCTTCTCGAAGATTTGCAATTTTTGGATTGCATCTACGGTAAGATCGATTAAGTTTAACAGGTGCATTTTT
The DNA here is from genome assembly GCA_910591585.2 of Nysson spinosus. Classification (NCBI taxonomy): domain Eukaryota; kingdom Metazoa; phylum Arthropoda; class Insecta; order Hymenoptera; family Crabronidae; genus Nysson; species Nysson spinosus. The sequence continues at coordinate 3,202,217 of OU342837.1, read as the reverse complement.
CCTCTGTGTCTCCAAATCAGATCTTCCTGAAAGAAAGTGGATAAGAATATTTTTGTTAACAATTATCGTAGAATGATTTGATCTTCGAGAATGAAATATAAATAATTCGAGTTTGAAATTTTATTTTAATGGGAAATGCTAATTTATATATGGAATATTTGTTTATAAACACCTGCGTTATACTTCCTTTTCGCCACTGCAACGCCTCTTTCGCGACGACACTTCTAAGCGCGGGATCGCTTTTGAATAAAAATTGTTTGGCAGTGATTTGTTCCCCACTTTCTCTTTGCACTTTTTCTAACCGGAGCCTTTGCAACAAAGGTTGTAGCAAGGCTTCTGGCAGTGAACACAATACGATATCAACGAGGCCAGAATATTCACGATTCGCCGATGCGATTTCTTCTTCTGTAATCTACACACAAAGAAGATATTTTACATCTCACGAAGCTATTATTCAGAGACCGACTACCAAGAGTTATATGTTTTGGCAGTTTCCCAATAACACGATCAACGAAAACAATCCGCGCGCGATAGATTTATGTAGCAAAGATCATGATTTTTGTTTAACATACTGAATTGTTGTAACATTCGGTAAACTACATAAATCGGCATTTCGAGTCAACAACCAAACACGTAGTCTTTTTCGTGCCAACTAATCGTTGCGTGGAATAACACTTACCACATTGCCATTAATAATTTTGAGACCCCAGTGTGCCAAACGGAATATCGCGTAAACTTTCCAATCCTTCGATACAATCGGATTCCCAGCTTCTATATTAATACTCGTTAATCCCTGTACTTCGGTCAACGCGTTTAATTGACCGAGATAACTGATATTAGTTTCCTTGAACATATAATGCTCGACATTGGGGAATCTGTTTTTTAATTTACTTAAGACTTTGGCCACGTCGTTGAACTGTACATAATTAAATTTAACTACGTTAACATCCTGCGACTTCGACGAGTCCCACGGTCGGTCAATGAATCGTAGAGCGCCTTGTCCGTAAACGTTTAAACATCGCCCAACTATTTCTATTAAATAATCTCCACCTATTAAAACCAGGAGATTCTAATTACCATCAACATATGCATTCGACCCTTAAGTATCATAATACGATAGCAAATCAGTGTGCATAAAGTATAACATCATGTTTGCACTGATTATATATGTTTACCTTGCTCCCTTTCCTTCGGTGGATTCTGTGGTGGCGGAGGACTCGGTGGGGTTAAAGTTCTGTACTTTGCTCTTGCAGTGGCGGCCCTGTTACTTCTATAATATACTACTTTCTTCATTTGAGCACTTTTAACTCTACTATTATCCTTTCCTGAGTCTTTACATTTATTTACAACAGGTTTACCAACGGACGACACACTCGAGTCACTCAAGACAGACTTCGAGCTGTCTATACTACTAGTTTTCGAACTTAGAGAACAGTATCCGGAGGAACTGGCGGTTGATTTCGTTTGGCAATCACTTTGGCCATCTTGACACTGAATCTGTTTCGTGTTTTCAATGAATTTGATCATATCGTCGTTGTCATTTAACGTGGAATTCGTGGATTTGAATAGTCTCTCGTAGTCCTTCGGTAAAACTACTTGACTGAGATCTTGATTATTGTTTTTTAACTTACTCGCCATGTCCACCACTTCAGTCTTCATGAAATGAAATCTTTTACTAATATTATGTTTATTTGGATTGTTTTTTAGTAGACAAGATTTCAGGCCACTCTTCAGGTTCTCGTGGCTTTCGCAACTGTCGGAATCACTGGAGGATGCACTTTCAGCGTCGCTACCTACTTTGACTTTATCCAACGGAACTTTGTCATACTTCAACAATTTCTCCTCGAATTTATTGTTTATTAAACTATCTACTATGGAACCTAATATAGGCGGGAGTTTGAACTCCAAAGGATTAGCTTTCGCGGTGTCCTTTAATCGGAACAGATTATCACTGGAGTTACTTCTTCTTTTTATGTGTATCTTCTTGGCTTCGACGTTTTCGTTTATCGATGTCAAGCTTCCGAAATCCTTCGTTTTCGCTTTTTCCAGGCTGCTTGGTTTCAGCATGTTGTACTTGTTCGCTTTTTGTACGTGGAGAGCAGTAGTATTATTGTTTTTAATGTTACCTCCATTACTACTACTGTCAGCGTTCGATTTGTTACGACGTCTAAAGAGTTCCCAATTTATTTTCGCATTTGATATCACTTCCTCCCGTCGGACGTTCATGCAAACTTGCGTGCTGAGGTCTAAGAACGCGGAATTGCATTGCTCTTTTGTTGTCCTCCAAGCCATTGCTGCTCTCCGTGTATTTTCGTTAATTTGCATCGTTGATAGATATTGCAAATTAGGTAAATAAGAGACGAGGAAGGAAACATAGTCTCCATTCAGTGTCACGGGATTTCCGTCGATCGTAATTTCTCGGATCTCCAGAGCTTTCGCCAAGCTTCCCATGTCCTCGATTCTGTAAAAATGGCGTGCGCTGGTTAATTAAAGAATATCACTTCCACTATTTTATTATCTACTACAAATACATAGATATAAATATCAAGTCAGTATCAGCAAAAGTATACCAAAAACATTCATTCACATTAACATATAAATATTAAGTTATTACTATAAAAGTTATCATGGACATTTGTTCAAATTAACATATAAATATTAAGTTATTACTATAAAAGTTATCATGGATATTTGTTCAAATTAACATATAAATATTAAGTTATTACTATAAAAGTTATCATGGATATTTGTTCCAATTAACATATAAATATTAAGTTATTACTATAAAAGTTATCATGGATATTTGTTCAAATAAACATATAAATATTAAGTTATTACTATAAAAGTTATCGTGGATATTAGTTCAAATGAACATATAAATATTAAGTTATTACTATAAAAGTTATCAGGGACATTTGTTCAAATTAACATATAAATATTAAGTTATTACTGTAAAAGTTATCATGGACATTTGTTCAAATTAACATATAAATATTAAGTTATTACTGTAAAACTTATCATGGACATTTGTTCAAATGAACATATAAATATTAAGTTAGCATCATAAACATAATCATAGACTTACTTGCTAATGTCATTGTTACTTAAATACAATTTCTGCAACAGCGGCGTGTCTCCAAATCCCAGCAATTTTTTAATTTTATTCCGCCTAAGATTTAATTCCTTCAGCGCGCTCAAACCTTGAAAATCATTGGAGCCAATAGTCTTGATATTATTTCCCGCCAAATTGAGTACTTTCAAATACCCGAGTTCCTCCAATCCGGATACTTGTACAATCTGATTGCCATGCAAATCTAAGATCTCCAACTTGCAGAGTGTCTTTAGTCCCTCGATTTTCTTGATTCTATTTTTCCCGATTAATAACACTCTTACGTTTTCCAACGATTCGAGGCCGCACAACTTCTCTATTTGATTATCGTACAAATCTAAGAACACTAATTTCGTTAGCTGCGAACAATGGCCGCTTTCGATGTTCGTTAATAAATTATGTTGCAAAGACAACAGACGTAGTTTCGGTTCACCGATTATGTTGGGAAACGTCGTCAATCCTCGCCTATCCAGACATATCCTGTCAGGATTCTTCCCCCTCTCCGCGGCTGTCCTTGAAGCCACAACTGTTCTCCCTTCGGTTTTCCATTGCAATGTAACCGCGTTACAACCCTCGAGTTCATCGTTTTCTATATTAAACTGTGATTCCACCGAGCTGCAGGAATTTTATATCGTATTCTTGTGCATCAAAGATTCGAATTTCAATATGTTTAGTTTATTTGATAAGCATATTTGATAAATATCGAGTTTTTAACACTATTATATATGACAAGAGATGAATCGGCTTGATACAGTTTCCATGAGAATAATAATTGCTACCTAATAGTATTGTAAGGATGCCGCGTGAGTTTGGTTGGTAGAGGTGCTCCAGGTAATATTGGTAAAGCAGGTGCGATTCGTAGAAACTGATTATCCTGCTTTGAATTAGTCTCCTTTCCAATTCCTGCCGAGTGTCCTTTTACACCAAATGTTACTGTTTTTGGCTGTAATTCGTTACGCGATTTTGAACGAATTAGACTTCAACGATTTTATGTCCCAGATTTGATCGAAAATGTAAATGTTTCTCTTATTGCGATTAAATGGTGTACACGTTTCTTGGAAAATTCGAAAATTAATCTAGTTTCCGGTATCAATATAATCGTTCAGTATATTGAAATTGGTTCTACTGTATTGTTACAACAAACCACAATATTTTTTAAACATTAACAAAGCTTTGTATATCAGAAATATCCTACAAATGTCAGATGCACAATTCCCGAATAACGTAATATGTATTACTTTTTACTTTTACAAGAATAATATTAAATTTTAGATTGAAAAGAAGCGAATTTTATTAAACTTTTAAGTAGAATTACTCCAATTACTGAATCAAAGAATTATGTTTCATAAATATATAACATAACGAATAACAGATAGAAATCATTCTTTATATTTGTTATCCCATCTAAAATGTGCAAAGCTTAAAGGCGAGTAATGTGATTTATTAGTGATTTATATTTGGTTATTTGACAGAAGTCGGACGTACCCGTGTCGTTATATTGCTGCTTACTGGCATTACATAACAAACACGCAGAATAATAAATAAACGCTTGTATCCTGAATGTATGAGTTGGTGCCAGCTCATTTATACTATACTGACATATTTCTCGTATATTGTCAGTCCCGAGACTCTCGAGGAGTGACATCGACCGTCAATTCAACATTCTTGTTTGTCATTGCGCATTTGATCGTGATACGGTGGTTACCGTCCAAGTATCTACGGCCCGATATTCAACAACTACGGAAGAACCTATCGAAATCATTATTTCTAAACGATATTTCAATCTTTAATTATAAGATTCAATATGCAATAGGTTTCGAAAGAATATCCTAATGTATATTATTACGAAAAATATTATTGATAAAACAAACTTTTCGATACTAAATTGTAACATAAACACTTTACTATTTTTCATTGTAGTTCGTGGTAAAGCAGATGAGGCGTGTTTATAACAAGTTTAAGTCGTGTTCTTGAATATCTAATAAATTTTGAATTAATACAATTTTGTTGATCAACTGTTTAGAAAGTGATAACTATTTTTTTGGTGCGATTTCGTATGCAATTTATTGTATTTATTACCAATTATGAATATCAAAATGCGTTATTCAAAATTAGTATACGTAAAAGATGTGTGAATATAAATATGTAAAAACAGGTAAAAGCATGGACTAAATATAAGTAGACCAAGCACGCAATGTAATCTGTAATTCCAGAATTACCGAGTCCTAGAGCCCCATAACGACTTTGTGTCACTTGTGACGTTACCCACCAAACACATAAAATAGCAGTTTTGATATTTTTAGTTCTAAAAATACAAAAATAAGACATGAAACTATTTTTTCAAAAACTCTTACTTTGCTAGCATACATATTACTCGGCACTTAATGCCATTAATAAAACTCATTAATAAAAAACTACTTAACAAATCGAATAAATTAGTTAATTAGCAAAATTACTTTATCCGAAAGTTAAAATATTATTTCATTAAATGTAATTCTGCAAAACATCATGTCATTAAAACAAACTGCATGAAATAATTAATATAAAATCGCTCGAATATTTGTGCGAAATAAATTCTACTGCCAACTTAGTTGGGGATATTATAAGGTGAGAGAAAATAAAGGCTAATGAATATTATTGTATTGAATTATTTAGCTTTCGAAAAAATCAATTTAGAAGGTAAGGTCTTTTTAGTGTATGAACAGGATTTGTGACGAACATATAAAAGTTAGACAACTTTTAAAAATTGCAAAAAATTCTGCGGACTTTTGCGAATAAAATGATATAAATTAGCTTTGCAGTATTAATTTGGAAGTATGTTTAAACATTAGTTAAAATTGTCGAGACACTTGACGTACGCTCATTCTCCGCGTGTTCTGCCAAATTTAAATAATGTTTAAACATATTGGCAAATGAATATTGCAAATGTAATTTATATCATTTTATTCGCAAAAGTACAAAGAATTATTTGCAATAAATCAATACTGTCTAACTATTCTACTTACGTCACAATTTTTATACAAACTTGAAAAGAGTCTCGAAGAATGAACTTGCGCAGCATGTCTCCACAAATATAACTAACGTTTAAACATATTTGCGAATTAATATTGCAAATCTAATACATATCAATTTATTCGCAATAGTCCACAAAATTTTTGGCAATCAATAAAAACTGTTTTACTTTTATTCTGACGTCACAAATCTTGTTCAAATGACAAGGAATTTTCTACAAATGCAATCGCGGAGCGAGTCTTGTCAACTTTAACTAATATTTAAACATATTTGCAAATTAATGTTGCAAATGTAATTTATATCATTTCATTCTTAAGTGTCCACAGAATTATTTGCAATAAATAAATACTGTCTAACTATTCTACTTACGTCACAATTTTTATGCAAACTTGAAAAGAGTCTCGAAGAATGAACTTGCGCAGCATGTCTCCACAAACATAACTAACGTTTAAACATATTTGCGAATTAATATTGCAAATCTAATACATATCAATTTATTCGCAATAGTACACAGAATTTTTCGCAATCAATAAAAATTGTTTCACATTTATATTGACGTCACAAATCTTGTTCAAATGACAAGGAATTTTCTACAAATGCAATCGAGCAGCATGTCTTGTCAACTTTAACTAATATTTAAACATATTTGCAAATTAATGTTGCAAATGTAATTTATATCATTTCATTCTTAAGTGTCCACAGAATTATTTGCAATAAATAAATACTGTCTAAGTATTCTACTTACGTCACAATTTTTATGCAAACTTGAAAAGAGTCTCGAAGAATGAACTTGCGCAGCATGTCTCCACAAACATAACTAACGTTTAAACATATTTGCGAATTAATATTGCAAATCAAATACATATCAATTTATTCGCAATAGTACACAGAATTTTTCGCAATCAATAAAAATTGTTTCACATTTATATTGACGTCACAAATCTTGTTCAAATGACAAGGAATTTTCTACAAATGCAATCGAGCAGCATGTCTTGTCAACTTTAACTAATATTTAAACATATTTGCAAATTAATGTTGCAAATGTAATTTATATCATTTCATTCTTAAGTGTCCACAGAATTATTTGCAATAAATAAATACTGTCTAACTATTCTACTTACGTCACAATTTTTATGCAAACTTGAAAAGGGTCTCGAAGAATGAACTTGCGCAGCATGTCTCCACAAACATAACTAACGTTTAAACATATTTGCGAATTAATATTGCAAATCTAATACATATCAATTTATTCGCAATAGTACACAGAATTTTTGGCAATCAATAAAAATTGTTTCACATTTATATTGACGTCACAAATCTTGTTCAAATGACAAGGAATTTTCTACAAATGCAATCGAGCAGCATGTCTTGTCATCTTTAACTAATATTTAAACATATTTGCAAATTAATGTTGCAAATGTAATTTATATCATTTCATTCTTAAGTGTCCACAGAATTATTTGCAATAAATAAATACTGTCTAACTATTCTACTTACGTCACAATTTTTATGCAAACTTGAAAAGAGTCTCGAAGAATGAACTTGCGCAGCATGTCTCCACAAACATAACTAACGTTTAAACATATTTGCGAATTAATATTGCAAATCTAATATATATCAATTTATTCGCAATAGTCCACAGAATTTTTCGCAATCAATAAAAATTGTTTCACATTTATATTGACGTCACAAATCTTGTTCAAATGACAAGGAATTTTCTACAAATGCAATCGAGCAGCATGTCTTGTCAACTTTAACTAATATTTAAACATATTTGCAAATTAATGTTGCAAATGTAATTTATATCATTTCATTCTTAAATGTCCACAGAATTATTTGCAATAAATAAATACTGTCTAACTATTCTACTTACGTCACAATTTTTATGCAAACTTGAAAAGAGTCTCGAAGAATGAACTTGCGCAGCATGTCTCCACAAACATAACTAACGTTTAAACATATTTGCGAATTAATATTGCAAATCAAATACATATCAATTTATTCGCAATAGTACACAGAATTTTTGGCAATCAATAAAAATTGTTTCACATTTATATTGACGTCACAAATCTTGTTCAAATGACAAGGAATTTTCTACAAATGCAATCGAGCAGCATGTCTTGTCATCTTTAACTAATATTTAAACATATTTGCAAATTAATGTTGCAAATGTAATTTATATCATTTCATTCTTAAGTGTCCACAGAATTATTTGCAATAAATAAATACTGTCTAACTATTCTACTTACGTCACAATTTTTATGCAAACTTGAAAAGAGTCTCGAAGAATGAACTTGCGCAGCATGTCTCCACAAACATAACTAACGTTTAAACATATTTGCGAATTAATATTGCAAATCTAATACATATCAATTTATTCGCAATAGTCCACAGAATTTTTCGCAATCAATAAAAATTGTTTCACATTTATATTGACGTCACAAATCTTGTTCAAATGACAAGGAATTTTCTACAAATGCAATCGAGCAGCATGTCTTGTCAACTTTAACTAATATTTAAACATATTTGCAAATTAATGTTGCAAATGTAATTTATATCATTTCATTCTTAAATGTCCACAGAATTATTTGCAATTAATCAAACCTGTCTAACTTTTATATGTTCGTCATAAATCCTGTTCAAAGACAAAAAAGATCCTTTTCTTCAAAATTGATTTTTTCGAAAACTTAGGGTAATGGAGAGAAATGGTTTGCGGATTCGTTTTCAGCGCCTCAAAATCTGTAAGCATCACATATTCATTATTATATCAATTTTTTCCATTGTACAGTGTAATTAAATAAACTATTATTAATTAGCCCTTATATTCTCTAAACTTATAGTTTCGCCTGGACGTCCACAATCAAAAATGATAAAAGAACGAAGGGCCATCGTCAAGATATGTCATTTACAAAGGTTTATTTATTGCATATATTTATATATTTATGTTTTTTATATTATAATACTTATTAGTATACAATGTTGTATGAATATTGATGTAATTCGTGAAATTTACATTTACAATAAATTACATTATCACGAATGTATTGTGTCATATTTTATTTTTCCTCGATCTACTCAATATCCAAAATCCCATATGTCTTCAAAACTTCCTCGAATTTCGTGGAATTCCAAGGATCAGCGGTCAATTTCACGATTCTGACCAAACAATTTCCGAGAATTTCATGGATTCCAAGAAATGACGTCAAATTCCAAGAATTGTGCGAATCGAATACCTCCTCGCACATCATGTTCTCCTGATACATTCGCTCGATTTTACGGCAAAATTTCAGAATTTCCGACAATTTCGCGGGTTCCAAGAAGTGACGTCAAATTCCGAGAATTTCGCGGATTCCAAGAAATGACGTCAAATTCCGAGAATTTCGTGGATTCCAAGAAATGACGTCAAATTCCGAGAATTTCGCGGATTCCAAGAAATGACGTCAAATTCCAAGAATTGTGCGAATCGAATACCTCCTCGCATATCATGTTCTCCTGATACATTTGCTCGATTTTACGGCAAAATTTCAGAATTTCCGACAATTTCGCGGGTTCCAAGAAGTGACGTCAAATTCCGAGAATTTCGCGGATTCCAAGAAATGACGTCAAATTCCGAGAATTTCGCGGATTCCAAGAAATGACGTCAAATTCCAAGAATTGTGCGAATCGAATACCTCCTCGCATATCATGTTCTCCTGATACATTCGCTCGATTTTCCGGCAAAATTTCAGAATTTCCGACAATTTCGCGGGTTCCAAGAAGTGACGTCAAATTCCGAGAATTTCGCGGATTCCAAGAAATGACGTCAAATTCCGAGAATTTCGCGGATTCCAAGAAATGACGTCAAATTCCAAGAATTGTGCGAATCGAATACCTCCTCGCATATCATGTTCTCCTGATACATTCGCTCGATTTTCCGGCAAAATTTCAGAATTTCCGACAATTTCGCGGGTTCCAAGAAGTGACGTCAAATTCCGAGAATTTCGCGGATTCCAAGAAATGACGTCAAATTCCGAGAAATTCGTGGATTCCAAGAAATGACGTCAAATTCTGAGAATTTCGCGGATTCCAAGAAATGACGTCAAATTCCAAGAATTGTGCGAATCGAATACCTCCTCGCATATCATGTTCTCCTGATACATTTGCTCGATTTTACGGCAAAATTTCAGAATTTCCGACAATTTCGCGGGTTCCAAGAAGTGACGTCAAATTCCGAGAATTTCGCGGATTCCAAGAAATGACGTCAAATTCCGAGAATTTCGCGGATTCCAAGAAGTGACGTCAAATTCCAAGAATTGTGCGAATCGAATACCTCCTCGCATATCATGTTCTCCTGATACATTTCCTATTTTACGGCAAAATTTCAGAATTTCCGACAATTTCGCGGGTTCCAAGAAATGACGTCAAATTCCAGGAATTGTGCGATTCGAATACCTCCTCGCATATCATGTTCTCCTGATACATTTGCTCGATTTTTCGGCAAAATTTCAGAATTTGCTCAATTTTTATCAGGAAATTCGAGGAAGTTTTTAGGACATATGGGATTCTGCTTACGCGGTACGTCGGGGAAGTATAAAATGTAACATAATTATTCGTAAAAAAAAGTCATTTATTATAAATCTAAGTTTCACGAGGTAAATCAATGTTCATACAACATTGTATACTAATAAACATTATAATTTCACAAACATAAATCTATAAATATTTGCAATAAATAAACACTTGTAAATAAAATATCTTGACGACGGCCCTTCGTTCTTTATCTTCTTTGACTCCAGACGTCCCGGCGAAATAAGCAGTGGCCACCCAGTAACTGTTAATAAAGAACTGGATTAGTTAACAAATCTAATAAAATACTTAATAAACAAAATTAGCTTTATACGAAAGATAAAGTATTATTTAACTAAATATAATTGTTTGAAATATTATTTCATTAAAATAGGTTGCATGAAATGATTCGTGTCTTACGTTAGAGTAGCTGTAAATGTGTTATAATTCAAGCATAATTAATGGATTTGTTTATTAAGGCGTACGGATAAGCAATCGATTAATAAATAAAATCCAGCAGTCCGAAGGATAAACTATTATTTAATTAAATGAAATTCTTCAAAGTATCATGTCATTAAAATAAACTGTATAAAATAATTAATCTAAAATCGTTCGAATATTTGTGTGAAATAAATTCCATTGCCAACTTATTTGGACATATTGTAAGTTTAAAAAATATAAGGGCTAATGAATCTTATTTTATTGAATCATTTACTAAGAATATGCAGCAGTGTATTTAAATAGTAGTAAATTAATAAAGTCTCATATGGAATTGAAACAGCTTGAGTCATACAGTATTACAGTGTTACAGTGTTACAGTGTTACAGTATTACAATACAATTAATCTCTATTAAAAGTACAAGATAAAATTGCTGTATGAATAAAATCAATAGATGTCGATCATTAATGTTGTACGCTAAATAAAGTTTATAAAGTATAGTTCATCGCTGAAAGATAGTCAAGCGATATCCGATATTACAATACAATTAATCTCTATTAAAAGTACAAGATAAAATTGTTGTATGAATAAAATCAATAGATGTCGATCAATAATGTTGCACGCTAAATAAAGTTTATAAAGTATAGTTCATCTCTGAGAGATAGTCAAGCGATATCCGGCACGATATTCCTAACTTAAGCTGAACTTTATCTAAGGTAAAGTTAGCAAACCAGCTCGCGTTTCTAGCAGACAACATGTCTCTGTTTTCTTCTTCTCGTTTCCTGCAGTTTCAAAAACGTTTAATAATTCCCACGCAATATGCAATTCAAGTAAATAATTATGCAGACCCAGGTATGCGCTTTTAAAACAATTACATCGTTGTATATCTAAGCGTGCTACTCCATTCATAAATTGAGAGGTTAGGTTGTGCTTTCGTTGTTTATTATATTCTCAGCGTGTAATGCTAAATAATTTCATATACAATATTCATTTTATACATCTCTGCCACTTTTTTTACCTTCGGATATTTGTTCAATTTATTATTTATAACCCAAAGGCTCTATGTTTCTTGAGTGTCATAAAAAACTGGTGTGAAACTCGAGTTTATCAACAGATGATACATCGTTTTTATCGATGGTAACTGAGTACTGTTTGTAATTATTTTGTTTATAATATTTACGTTGATGGAAATATGATGTAATGCGTGATGCAAAAAGATAAACTCAAGTATCATACTATATTTGTTTTATTTATAGTAGCAAATAGTATCCTCGGTGATTATTAATTAACGATAAGATTAACTTCCATTCGATATTAAAATGATTTTCATTGAGCGCGATAATTTAAAACAATTACAAAGTGTGTAGAAAGAAGGGTAAAGAAATAATTCTTATCATAACTTTCGTTTGCAACTTAATATTTTTCGGTGTGTTTAACAATATTAAATGCAAATGTTAATGTACCCGATGGTCCTTCATGAGATTGGCTCGAATTATAATCGCGTAATTATTAATAACATATTACTTCCGATTGGTAGAACGGAAAAATTCTTCGAATGTAAACGAAGAAATGTTTGCAGGCTAAATAATATCGTATTACTACCTTCAATTGACAGCTATGTTGAAGATGGGGAAAAAGGGCACGAAGAAGATGGGAGCGGTGCAGAAACGTGAATTACCAGTCGAGAAGGATGTCAATAAGTTAATAAATTACGTGTGCGGTTCGAACATCTATAAAGAAGGGGAGGATATTAAAATAAAACCGGATTCCGAATATCCCGATTGGATGTGGACTCTACCAACCGAGCAAATCCGATTGGAAGATTTGGATCCAAATACGAAACAGTATTGGAGACATATAAGAAAACACGGAATGCGTAGACGGAATCAGGAACAAAAGTATAAGAAATTTTAATCCACGAAACCCGTCTCCATTTTCCTTTCTCACATTCATTATGTCTCCCGTGCATTCAATTTTTCACGTTAATTCTAGTAAATGCTGTAAATGTACTTTAAAATGACATAAAATTCTTGCGAATAAAGTCGTGCAAAACTGTTTGTGTCATGAATTTATTTCAGAAAACATTCCCATTTGCATCCTGGTTTTACTTTTTAATTTCACATTCCGGAAACCTCGGTTTGCGGAAGTTCTTCGTATAAACCTTTCGATAAACTATTTCTTTTGGAACTGTTATCTCGTGCATCTATGTCTAATTACAGAACGCAATAACTTAAGTTCCGCGTGATTCATTTACCGAACGATTACGCCTTGCGTTGTGTATTCAACTGATAGGCGACGTATGCTAAAAGGGATAAACATCGGCATTGTAAACATTTGCAAGCCTACACCTTGCAATTAACATTGCATCATGGAAAATACATCGTCCGACGCATACAACGTGCGAAAATTAAATGACAAACACTAAATACAGATGATCAGAATCAGGGAAATTTAATTTAAACGGAAGTACTCCATCTTATTTCGGAAGCACTCTACTTTACCACGGAACTTTAACACAACTCTTAAACGAGAATATTTTTTATCATATTCTTCTTGATATCGGTAAGAATTTCGTAATGTTGAGTAACTTAATTAACATTCTTATACTTTACGCTAGAACTACCAGCGATATATTCATCTGTATTTATATATTTATGTTTACGTCCTTAAAAAAAGGATGAATGGATGAAATAAATTAATCGATTTATTTACGTCCATTGTGCAGTGTGAACTGCGAAAAATCTCAGAAAATGAAACTTTATAAATTTGAACTTTTTTATTACATTCCGAGGGTCTGTTATTTTGATTGCGTTGGTAGTCCTAGTGTTAATAGTTTCTTGGAAACTCGGTGTGTTTTCTGTTCCACGAACGAACTTTCGCTGCAATTTGCAAAAACCTTTTGTCATCTGTCAACAGCGTGTTAAACGGCGGATTGCGTGTAGCCTGATATCGTGTAAAACGAAGAAAAAGAGATTATGATAATAAAATTCCAGTGCTGATGCACCTTTTATTTGCATTTTGAAACTACCTCGTCGTCTATATAAGAATCGCGACTCTTTGTCTTCCGGTTAAATTGACAAGTGAATACTAGAAAGTGATCACCTTCCATTCGATTCGAATTCGATATTCGATCTACGAACAATCGATATAATTCAAGTAAACTTAAGTCATTTACAAGTCAAAGATCCGAGCTCGTAAACTTCGCAGGGTCAAAGTGTGATTTCGTCTTTGGTGCATAATATCAAAGGTATTTTTTATTTATTAACCCGCTTATTTATCGTCGCAGATAATTTTGCGGAATATTTAGTTGAAAAAGTTATTCAAAGAATATAATCGTTTTCAAAATAATCTCGATTCTATTAAAATGTTAAGAACCGATACGTTAAACGGCGAGTTTAATTATTTCATTGTTTATTGCATTATTAAGTCATCACACGCTTATATATAATTATATATAATTTAATAGATGAAATATTAGCACCATTTTCTTAAATTATACTTACATTTAATCCCGACACTGATACATTTTATTGTTAATATTCTTCATTTCTGATAACAGTACATCGTAATTAGTCTTAAAGTTGTTTAATATCTGATTTAGCGAGCCTCATTAAGTGGTTTTTGATCAAACAAGAGGCTTAAAAATTGAATAACGGATTTGTAGCGTCGGCGGTGTCACAAATCATGTAATTACGGAAGGTTTCCATCGAAAAGAATGAAACGCGGAAACATTGCGCACACTCGCTAATAAAATAGAATATTAAATGTAGAAGTTTCAATTATAATCCCGGTTATCACCGGCAATGTAGTTTCCAAGGTAAAATTATCTACCCGTTATGCTAACATTTGTTCAAACGGATTTATATTCCGTATTTTTTCCTTTAATTCACGTTAATCCATTGCAAACTTTCCTTGTTCTCTAATCAGATAATTTAATGCACGCAGATAGATCAAAAGACCAATCAAAAGATCGATCATTAGTTCTGCCAAATCTTGCCATATAAAGATAAAATTATTAAGTTCCTACGAATACCTGTCAACTAAACATTAGATTAGATAATACGTTCTATTTTAATGATTAATGCTGCATCTTAACATTTTAATAGAAACGAGATCATTTTGGAATCGATTATAATCTTCAACTGATCTTAAATCTAGATTTAGCGCATTAAATAGTAAACTGTATTAAATATAAATGAAGATAAACTACAAAAATATCGTAATATTTCATTCTCCATCTTGGAATATTACAGAATTTTTATTAATACAGTAATAAAGTAACGAAATTTGGTAATTTTAATCAAATGCAACGCTATTGTTGCTTCTCTTTCGTCATTAATTCCACAAATTCATTTCTTTAGATAATATAATAAGAAAAGAAACATTTTATTTAAAACCTTCCTATATAGTCAGAGTATTTCGATGGATTTTATCGAGCCACTTCGATAGTCTTTCGTGCTGTATGTACACAAATGGCAAGCAGAAGTCACAGTATAAAAATCAGAGCATCTACGCGTGCCAACGTAAGAAAAAAAAAGCAACATAAACATACTGCGCGTGGTGGTGATAATTATATCCATTCATTTACACTAAAACATGACGTAAATTGATCCGTAAAAGATTAACAGAAAAATATCAATATCAATCAAAGCGAGACATCGTAAAATATTTGTTAAATACACGTAGCTTGCGACTCATTAAATCCGCATAAATATCAAAACAATTTTGAACACATACATTCCTGACCCACTTTGTTTTGATCAACATACCACATGAATTAATGACTTATTACCTATATCTTCAATTTTCCCACTTAAAATACATCGCTCGTGAAAAGAATTCCAGACCCGCACAAATATTGCTTCACTTATTATTTGTCTAACCACGAAACTGACCTCGACGAATGAACGCGTCGTTCTATATTTCTCATTGTTTAATTAGACGTAATTAAACAGTGAAATTAATATTTGATTGACACAGATATAGTATTACAACAATGCATACTGATATGCGTTAAAATATGCTGAATAATAAAGTCGCTGATGCGTGGATAATATGCATTCGTCCAAATCCCGAGTTTATCTCGTGGAATAATGTTCGAAAGTAATTAAATGCATAGTTCTTATTGCAATTTCCATTGTCTCTATTCTTTATGATTTTAATTATATATATGTTTATAATATAAGAATATAACTGAATACTCCTTATAGAAAACACTGCAAGTGTATAATATGTTAAAAGACAAATTTTATTCTCCAGATTTGAGGAGAGAGCAGCTAGAAAGACAATGTTTAAACAAAAAACATTTATTATTTTACTAGAAAGTTATTTTTAAAGGCGGAATTAATTAAAACATATTTGCAAATGCATATTGCAAATGTCATTTATATCATTTTATTCGCAAAGGGCCCGATCATGTTTTGCAATAAATAAAGTCTGTCTAACTTTTATACTTACATCAGAAACTTTGTTCAAAGCACAGAAAGGATTATGTTTCTTTGAAACTAATTTTTGGGTGAAAACTGAAAGTGATGGAGAAAAACGGTTTGCGAATTTGTTATCGGCACGCCAGAATCTATGAGATTCCGCTATTCATTGATATATATTTTTGTTATGTTGGATGTTGTTATCTATCGAACGCGTCGTAAGCGATTTACCTTTGATAATCAACTCCATTGAGTATATCGGCGTAATTGGCAAATGGTTTTCTTTCTTTCATTGATACGCAAAATTTATCATTTGAAACGTCAACGACATTTGATGCTCGATTAAACATATTTATGCTTTTAATAAGACTAGTTTCGTCAGACGTGATAGTGAATTGTCATAAGGTGCTTGATTTATGGTTGTTATCTAAATAGAAAGAAATTACATATTTCATTTTGATCAATGCTCAACAGTTTAGCTACTCTGCATTATTAATTACTCACTCACGTGACCTTCCTTTTATTTCAAGGTATCATATAATAAAAATAATAATCGTAGCATACATTAGGGATACCGGAAAGTAATTAAATCGGGAGTGGAGAATTTTTTCGCATTCAAATTTGGGTATCTGATTTCTTCAAAATGGGAATTATGGCATTCGAGAATCGTCAGACAAAGATCAAAGATAACGATGGTGATTATCTAATAGAATAATATTTAATATGAACAAATAAATGGAATTTTATGAAGTATGTGAAAAATAATTAATTACTCTTCGGTACCCCTGATAATAATAATAATAATAATTGAACACAGTTTGGAAAAAGTTTCGTTCAGAAAGAATATCTGAATAACATAGAATCCTATATGAAAGTGTTATTTGAACTTTTTTCGATACATATTTTCAACGAATGGAAACTTATTCTTAAATAATGTTCTAGAATAGGATATTTTAATTGGAATATGCAAAGTGCAGATAATTTGTGGCAAATTGACGCAAACGAGCATTTGGCCATTTTATCTCTAATGTAGGATCAAGTGTTCGAAGACACTCGCCGCGGTTTGTGTGACTTTCAAGTTCGGCGATAACAATATGTAAAATAACCCGCGATGCACGTACACGTGTGGCCAAACACTATTTATTTAATTTGCTCATGAATTTCAATTAAATGTTGGTACCCCCGAATCAAGTATAAATACGAACGTTCCAACAGATTTTGGTATCAATCTTCCAAGTGATATCGAACTTGGTTAAGGTAAGAATTCCATAGAAACGAAAGATCAAATTTGACGATTATCAAAATTGTTCATAATTTTCTTGATTTACGTAACGAGCTATCATATTCATCGTGCATTTATTAAGATAACTTATTAATTAACTAAGTCATTGTTAAGTTGTTGCTTGAAAGTAGTCGTATTTTTAATGTTTTAAAAAACAGAATATTTTTATATCGTTTTATATCGATTTTGAAATGTGATATATTAACAGAGAAATCTAATTAAAACATTATGTGAATGGTCTGTGCGAAAATGAATTAAGTGTTTTTAACGCGTTAGAAAACAGAATATTTTTATATCATATTTAGAAATTAGATATATTAATATAAAAATTTAATTAAAGAATTATGTGAATGGAAAGTGCCAAAACGAATTAAGTATGCATTGAAAGGGAAACTATGTTGCAACTTTCAATTATAATTGTTAACACTGATTGTTATGTTCTCGAGATAGAATTGAACTTAACATATGAAAGTAAATTAGTGACTGATTAAATTATTATAAAGATATTGAATTGTGATAAACTCTGTTTCCTAGATTTTTGTATAAACTGGATGAATTTTGTCGAATGTAAAAATTCATAGCATGTTGACTTGGATATATAGAATTGACTTAGAACGGCGGTAATTATTTTTAAACATAATTTGCAAAACCATAACAAATATGAGATAAGACGGTCATTCCAGTTTTGGGTAGGGCTCAGACGCTGATAAAATACGATTTTTCCGAAAGTAAATATGATGATCCCTATGAGTCAACGACCTTGAGATCATTATCACTTTTATTCCTGATAACGCGTTTTAAACTTTACCGATATAATTCGAGTGGAAGAACTCCGCATTCATTTCTCTTTCCCGATCTACGCCGAGGATCTTTGCACTTAGATTCTCGCAGATGATAAAATATTTTTTTACTGAACGGAGTGCCTTTTGTTTTTAGATGAAATCGCTCGCAGTATTCGTTGCCGCCTTCTTGGCACTGGCCGCCATGGCGGAGGCCGAAAGTAAGTTCACTTCCTATCTCACGAAAGTCCCTTTTTTTATTGTAATTTTGTTTTCGTATATATTTAAGAGTTCGCAAAAATCCAATGAGAAGTAAAATATTTATTTTGCGTGGATATTTTGTTTCAATTAAGATTCCTTCGAGAAAATGAGAAATCTTGGAAAAACACGAGTAAATAAAAAACATGAAAATTCTTAAACATCAAATATTTTACGGTACCACTTGCTGCTTAAAATCATTTTCGATTCTTTCAATAAAAATGAGAAAGTATTTTCTTTACTAGAGATGGAACATTCTGCAGTATAATTGTTTGCTAGAAAACATCTTCGATTGGTTCAAAGAAACGAAAGAATAATGTTTAAATGATGTCGTCCGGATTTTAAAGGGTGTTTTTTACCTTTTTTTAGAGAAAGTCGTCTGCTACTTTGGCAGCTGGTCCGTGTACCGTCCAGGAGCAGGAAAATTCGGCATCCCCGACATTGACGCAAGACTTTGCACCCACTTGATTTACACTTTCGTTGGAATCAGTACCTCTGGAGAGGTCAAAGTATTGGACGCATGGCAAGACCTCCCCGACAACTGGGGAAAGGATGGTTTCGGAAACTTCAACAAGCTCCGTGAACAAAATCCTAATGCTAAAACCTTGATCGCCATTGGTGGTTGGAACGAGGGATCCGTCAAATACTCCCAGGTTGTCGCCGACCCAGCCCTTCGCGCTAAGTTCGTCAAGAATGTCGTGGCGTTCGTCCAGAAATACGGTTTCGATGGTTTCGATGTCGACTGGGAATACCCTAACCAACGTGGTGGTGTTGAAGCCGACAAGTGGAACTATATCCTCCTCCTCAAGGAACTTAAAGAGGAATTCGTGAAATATGGATTTATCCTCAGCGCTGCTGTTGGTGCCGCTGAATCTTCTGCCTCCAAATCTTACCTGATCCCTGAAATGTCCAAATACTTGGACTTCATCAATCTTATGTCCTACGACTTTAATGGCGCCTGGAGCAACACAGCCGGCATTAATGCTCCTCTCTACAAGGGCAGCTGGGAACATGGAAACCAAGCAAAATCGAACGTCGTAAGTATTACAATATATCACTTCATAATTGCAAATTATATCTTCATTCTAAGTACTGTAGATCAGAGTTTCGTAAATTATGATTGCGATTTAAAAATGATTTTAAACGAAATTTATAATATCGATTTTATAATTCTTTATAATATATATTTTACAATATACAACTTTATAATGTAAAATATATATTATAAAAATATGATTTATTACAAAGGACTTTTATACGTGTAGGCAATTAAAAATGATAGATTTTAATGCGTACGATATGTGATTATTAAGGATGCCGCCGTGAAATACTGGTTGGACAATGGTGCACCAAAGAGCAAGTTGATCGTCGGTATGCCACTCTACGGCAGAGGATTCACCCTAGCCGACCCAAGTAACAACAAGATCGGTGCACCCACCACTGGCCCAATCGCCGCTGGGCCCTACACCCGTGAAGCCGGTATGCTCGGTTATAACGAAATCTGCGAATATTTGAAGAGCGGTGAATGGACAACGAACTTCAACGAGGAACAACGTGTACCTTACGCTTTCAAGGGTAACCAATGGTTCGGATACGACGATGTCAAGTAAGTTGTTAAATTTGTATCATTCATTCTTAGCAACGTTTGATAATTAACACTAGGGTCAAACGATGTTCATACCTTTCGTAGAGAGAGTCGTTTCCTACTTTAACACGTGTTAAATGAAATTGCTCGTTTCAGTTCCATCAAGGAGAAGTCTGAATACGTGATGCAAATGGATCTCGGTGGTGCCATGGTGTGGAGTATCGAGACTGATGACTTCCATGGAACCTGCGGAGAGAAATTCCCACTTCTCAAAACAATAAACCGCGTTTTGAACTCAGGTGTGACAATCCCAAAGGAACCACCCAAACAACCGAACACAACCAAACAACCGAACCCACCCGTGACAAACTCCCCAGTAACCGAAGCCCCAGTCGTCCCACCAACCTCTGTTTGCACACAAGAAGGGTACGTGAGTGATAAGGAGGACTGCTCCGTATTTTACTACTGCCAAGTTGTTAACGGTGTTTTCCAACCATCCCGATTCCAATGTAATGATGGACTCGGCTTCGACATAAGGATCAAGGCTTGCAACTACAAAGAAGCTGTACCAGGCTGTTAAACAATCTACGACAGGGCTAACTTAGCCCGAAAGGCTTTCCAATTGTGCGTACGAGCAAAGTTTAATGTATCTGTTAATATCTAGTTATTTTTTAAATATATAAAAGAATTTTATTTAAAAATTATTCTCTGCTATGTTCTTTTTAACCTGGATACCTTTCCTTTGTATTTGTACGATGTACACCCAATTTTGTTTTTACACGATAGATACATTCTCGAAGAATACGTGTACAAAAATATACTATATCTTCTATGGAAACCTTCCATTTGATTTATTTTATTTGATAAAATTTCGATTTTATTATTTGTAAAATATAGAGAACTTTATTTGAAGTTTTATTAGAGTTTTGCCGAAGATTTGTGTAAAACAAGTTCGTGTGAAAACAGAATTGGGGGTATTATAATTATGCTACAAAGAATAGGGCCTTTATATATTCTATGTTTTACGTTTAATTATTATTTTTACGTTTCGTGATCAATAATAATTTATCAATAATTTATTACCATTCCTCAGACACCAGAATATTAAATATATCATATAAAACTCATACATTATCATTACACTTATACATAACATAACTTCTATTTAACATAAAACTGATAAGACGAATACATAGTTTACAAGACGTACATGGAACTTACAACAGAATTGTTTCCAAACAAAATGAGCGTGGCAACAAATATCTACTACAAATTTAACAGGACATACATAAACAAGATCTACTAACTTAATAATACAATATATAGTCACGTAGTTACATTACTCCAAGCATTAATTACGTGTCAACACTAAGCTACATACGTAAATAAATATTTAACAGCTATGAATAAATACTCCAAATAAAAGTGTCCGCAAATACTCCAACCGAGATTGCTGGTCCGCCGCCATCTTCCATCAGCATTCCACGAGTTCCGGATGATCGCAGGAGTCAGTGACAGTGTCGAATATGTAGCCATGCTGACAGTAAAATGTCATTGGCACTACGTCCGTGTCAACGCAATAATAAAACTTTCCACAGTTGAAGGGATCCCGGAAGTAACCTGGCATAGTGCACACCGGAAGTATTGGCGGGGTTGGAACCGTCGGAAATGAATGAATCGCAGGGTCTAATGGCGGCATTGTCACCATGTTGTTCGAATCGATTTCATAGATTTCTACGAATTTATCGTTTTCTTTTATAACACCCGATAATACCACGGTGCAGAGACCGAGGAAGATGATCCAGGCTGATTTATAGTTATTCATCTGTCGATGATTACAAAAATAAAGTTTATTATAATCATAACTGAATTATATACAGTAGACTCCCGTGTAATGCGGTTAAAGTTTCCACTAATATTTAAGCACCCTTATTTGAAACTGATGTCTATCAACAGTTGTTAATAATTGCACAAGAATCAATGAAGAATTGTAATAATACTTTAACTTAATTTATCAAACAGACAGATTAAGTCCCAAATAACTATATGTTACAGTTTGGAAGTAAAACGCTTTGCTAACGTATTATAACGTTGATGAACAACGGGTACTCACATTGAAAGAAATTATAGAATACTTTTAGGGAAACGTCTGCGCGTTGAATCAGATCGAAGAACTACGTCGAATAACTACGGCGAATAATTACGTCGAATATACTTTAATTTAAGTTCTCGTACGCGACTGCTGGTTGCGTCGTACGGACTGACATTTTCTCAGCGAGATATCAGATATTTATATGAGCGAGTGTATCTGCATACGCGTATATTATTGAGCATGGCTACCCAGAAGCTACTGTCAACCGATTCGGCTAAACTGATAGCCAGCATCTTACGTTACAGCGATACGCAGAACTGCTTATTATTTACATGACTGGGAAATAAAAGTTTTTATCCGAAGCGTACACCGATCGTCTCCCTACTCGGAAATATAGTAACTGATAATACTAGAAAATATGTAACTTTGAGCATGACCACTCGCACGAATCTAGGGCAAGGAGAGGATTCTTTGCTCCTATTCGATGATCATTCGCCATTATCTAAATGGAGAATATAACTGATGATTAAAAGGCGATTAAAAGACAATCATTACGTTATCTTTGATTCCTCTAATATTAAATACTTAAGCATTTCACGCTGGAACTACGGAAGCCGTGAAAATGACGGGTCCGTGGACTTTAATAAAAAGTCTTCTTTCCTTATTTTTTAAAAAATAAGTATACCTTAACTATCCTTATTTTTGTGGACACATATGTGAATGTATGAATATAGCTAAATATATTTTCCGCAATTCTAGCGTCAAATTAATTTCTGTTAAATTATGACTCTTCCTGAAAAATGTATTATATTACATATTTCAATAACGCTAATTAAAAGAACTTTTCCACCGAATTGATGCGTACAGATATTTTCGAATTGATGACTGACATTTCGTCAATCACGTCACTCTTAATTTGGTCACGTTTCTTATGCAAAAACGATACACTGCGGAAGATAAAGAAATGTTGATAATTTAATTCCTGAAGACATCCGATGCTTTCTGAAGTAAGCTTTTTTGATAAGAGTATCGTTTGTTAGTATTTTTTGTTAGTATTGATGCTGATGTTTTGTCATGTCAGTATGAATTCAATGTACTTTATCAAACGAACAACACTGTTAATCAATTAAAGGAGAAATAATTGGTATGAAGTCATTCTAGTGAAATCAATTAAATAATAAATTAAATAAATAAAAAGTTAACGGAGACCGTAATGAAGTCGCGATACATTTCACTAATTAAATCACGAGATATTTATACTTGATGCAGTAAGTGTTATTGAACTGATTAATTAAGCGTACTGTTGGTATTCCAGAAACAATTCCGAGTTTCGAAGAATGTTAAGCAACATCTATTTTTCAATGAAAAGATTCTTGTTATCTATAAGTTACATATAAGTTCCTTTACATGACTCATATTTATTCGTGTTTACCAATATTATGTAAACTACAATTTCCTTGGCTATCGATTCATAGAATGAACGAATCCGAAGAAAAATGATATACGAGCTTCGCGATAAAGCTGTGCTTTTTATAAGGAATACAATAAATTAATAATATAATTTAGAGCATTAGTCTTTAAGAAACTATTTTTTTTTAAACTTTCTTGGTTTGG
This sequence comes from Nysson spinosus, assembly GCA_910591585.2. Taxonomy (NCBI): domain Eukaryota; kingdom Metazoa; phylum Arthropoda; class Insecta; order Hymenoptera; family Crabronidae; genus Nysson; species Nysson spinosus. The sequence continues at coordinate 3,178,076 of OU342837.1, read as the reverse complement.
GAATTTCGAGTTTCTGTCCATCTTTCAACCTTATTTCTCTCACTTGTACAAATAAAAACGGACAGTGATTATAATTTTTAATCTGCTTAAATTTCGACAAAAATACACTCAACGCATCTAAATTATTTATATTATATTTATATTCAGATAATATAAAAATCTTCGCGGTGAATTAAGGAACTCCATACACACTGTGATTTTAATAAGCGCAAAAAGAAATTGTTGCGGATGATAGAAAAACTACAAATATTAGTAAAACACGCAACAGCTCGAGGTTTCTCACTATGATACTCCGACATGTTTGCTTTAGAAAATAACTTTTTTGGCGGACGCTTCTGCTTCGCACGGTCTAAACATTTTTTAGAATGATCTTAACAAAGAACTTCGTTATCTCTTGTAACAGCTGCTGTTACGCAATAACAAACATTGACACGTTACAAGTTGCGAATCGCAGCTGTGTCTGTTTACAATTTTTTCTTAAAGCGTGAGATTTCGATCTATTATCTCGGCGTACCGTCCCGCGATATTAATTTCTAATCGCTTTCTCAAAGCATTATACAAAGAAATTTACACATTTGGGGAAGTGGTTAATTCTTATCTCAATTAGATAGTATTTTTATTGCTGTTTAGTACATTCCTTTGATAAGTTTGATATTTATTTTTATATATTAGGTATATTGGGATGTATCTGGGAATTGGGAAACATATGAATATTTTTTTTCTGGTCGCGCGACCTCCGTTCGGTTTGATATAATAGGGAAAACATTTATTATGCTTGTTGTTAATTCTATGGGCCTTAATGAGCCAAAGAAATCTGTTACTGGTACTTTATCAGGGTCTCTTCTAAATAAATCTTTTCTAACCCCCACTGTTGATAAGCAATAATGTTTTGGGCATACTTTAAGCTAGAAAAAAGAATAAATTAGTAAACATAACATTAAACATCGTTTTTATCATAGCAGCTCTGTGATGCCTTACAAATTCGCCTAATGTTTTGGTACTTGAAGGTTCTATTTTTTCTAGAAAATCTAATGCGTAATATGTATATCGATCTATAATGTAAACACCAATGGCAGGGTCTACATGATGCTGAAAATAATAAAATCATTAGTATTACATAGCTAGGTAAAGTAACAGTTGGTTACGCTATTTGGACACTTACAGAAAGTGAATCTTCCCCAACTAAACTAGATGCAACAGCTAGAATGTTAGGAGAATAAAACTTCTCGTACATTGAACTTGCTTGGCAAGTGTCGACAACGAATAAAATTTCATGATATCTACGCTTTTGCCACATTTGTTCTAAAGCATCTCCAAGCTCTTGACTAGTAATTTCTTCTGAATCTTGAAATTTCAGAAAGCCATTTCCACCGTGACCAGTGAGATAAATCAATATGTTGGAACCCTCATCCGTTAATAATTTTTTGGATCTTGGGGTTTCTGGTGCCAAGCGACCAGTTAATAGTCTTACAAAATTTTCTACCGTCACTTCGTATCCTCTATAATCTACTTCTACATCGTCCCCGTAAACGTTGATATGCTGTTTAATATTATTAAAAACGGTCGCGGGTCTTGGATTTCTTGGATTGCAGGCCATATCGTCGGCTATCATAAGAATAATTTGGGAGTCCGGGATTCCCAAGCGCTTGACACTTCGATAAATTGACAATACATTTGCAACATGCCGGTAATTAAACCAAAACCGCGAGGTATCAACTAGAACCGCCCAATTATTCGAATGACCGGTTTTCGCAAAATTTTCCGATACCTGCAACATTATCCTCGAATCATTGTCTAAAAATAATAGCTTATATTCTTCTTAAATCTAAGTATCAAAGTACGCACCTCCCAAGCCTGGCATAATTGATAAATAAATAAAGTAATGAATAATTTTAAATGCATTTTCTATAATAATGTTAGAAGGATTTGGTATAAATCTTAATTTCGGTCTCTATACGCTATTAAATATCACAGGTACATTTAAAAAATTATTCTAAACACTTTCCCAGGATCTGTCCTTCATTACTAATCTTTCGGTGCATTCATAATCGAACTGGAAATTGTTTATAAACTGTACAAGCGAACATAACCTACAAAAAACCTTGGGATGCAATCGTAAACAGACTTCTTTAGGGGCTGCTAGATGTCTACGCTTTAGTGGTCAGCATATGCTGCCTCTATAAAGAAGTTAAAGAATCAATCAACACGCTCGCATTTTTTAAGTTCATTCATAAATGCCTAGAATTACTACATGCGTGATGTCATTACTACGAATGTCCTCTAGTAGTAAAAAAAAATGATATCGCAAAACTATCGATAACATTAACATCATAACATTAACATTGCCAGTATCGTTAATCGAATTGTTATAATATTTTAATATGTAACGAATAGGAATTCGGAGTTTTTATTTAACTAAATATAGTTCATTAATAATTGCCGCGTTCTAACGCTTGCATTCCACCGTCACAAATAAATAATAAATGTTATATTATTATAATTCCAAGTGCGTAAAGTAATGGTAACCGAATTATTCTCATATAATGATATTAAAAAAGCAGATATTTGGGGTTGTTTTAGTTTTGATAAATTGAATATGTTAATAAAACTTCGATGAGCGAAAATGAAAAGAAAACAGTTCCCTACTTAAGATCGAAATAAACCTCAAGCAAGGTATCAGAATAAATCGCATATTTCAATATTCGATTGCCACATTATAATAATTTATTTAAACATTTATACACCTATGATGTTCCACAGTCTTGAATGTAGTTGCTAACTGACATATATATATGTACATGTATATGTATATGAAATGCATGTATAGCCACATAGATACACACATATACACATACCGAGCATACATATATATGTATGTATAGTTTTGTAAATACATATAATATGTATACATATAAATTTATTTATTTATAAGTTAATTCATTTATTATCGCCTAGATAAAGCATTTTGAAACTTAGAAATTAATTAAATGTTATAGGCTGTCCTGCGCGCGATCGTCCGCGTCCCTCGCGGCATAACGCCGTCTCGATTCAATGCATTTATTGCATGTCTCCTGTAATTCTTTAACCCTTACAGTACCTTACAAATCTTCCGGGTACCGTAAAAAAATACCTTAAAAAATATGCAATTTTTGAGGTATCTATTAATGATTGCATGTCATTACATGTATTTAAATTATATTAAAAATGGAAAGCCGATATATCGGCTCCAGGTATTTCTCGGAAAACCGACAAAGCCGATATATCGGCTCTAAGGTACTAAAAGAGTTAAGACACATCGACGTGCATGGATTCTATTTTTTGTTAAGCGTTCTGGCTCGACTTACAGTATCTCGCCGTTAGTTCTCGGCCATCGATATAATATAACACGTTAACTGCCGTGTGGGTCACTGGAGACCAACGATGCGAATATTATTAAAACTCGAATCAAATATATCGCTAATACTTGTCAAATCTCCAATATTTTAAATGTTACGATAACGATGTGAAGTAACTAGTATATCATAGAGCACTGAAACAATTTTGTTCTTGATGCTATGTACACGTTATAAATACGTATCGCGAGGTATCGTATAATACGGATTTCGGCCTGGCAGTCAACGTGTTAACCTTCAAGTACCATAACAAAACTCTCTTGCATCGGCAAGCGTTCGTTTAACTCATATTACGAATGTTATCAGGGCGATTTAAAGAACTCCCCTGATTACTGGGACTTTAATGTATAAAATTACGATATCTACAATGATTACATGCGGGACGTGGAATCTGTTGAATTGGAGATTATTTTTCCTGAAACTGATTTTCTTCAACTTTTCGGTACTTCATACCTTCTCGTATTATTCAATATTCTACGTCTCCTTTGATTTCGTAATTGTAATTTGGAAATTGTAATTATATCTTTCGTATATTCGGAAGAATATGATTCGCACATTAATATAATATTTTTCCTGGAACGTATTTTGTTAGACATTTCAGTACTTCATACCTTCTCGTATTATTCGATATTCTAAGATATCTTGATTTCGTAGTTGCAATTTGAAAATTGTTATTATATCTTTCGTATATTCGGAAGAATATGATTCGCACATTAATATAATATTTTTCCTGGAACGTATTTTGCTAGACATTTCGGTACTTCATACCTTCTCGTATTATTCGATATTCCTCAGATATCTTGATTTCATAGATGCAATTTGGAAATTGTAATTATATATTTATATTTAATATTCGAAAGAGAGTCTAATTGGTGTCGATATATCGATATAAGACACGCAACGATATACTTTTTCATTGCAAACACATGGAATGTTTGTCGCGTCTCTAACAATCGGCTGACTGACGAATTCTATTTTGGAAAGATTTCTTTGCGCTTTTTCTACCGTTCTCCAAGATGTCGGTGATTTTTACACGATAGTAGTCACCGTGGACATTGTTTCTACGTTACATCCGATAATAATCAGATTTCTAATGTAATTCCGATCCAGGATCGTTGGAAGATCGAGTGTCGTAACGTCCGCTGGTTTTCCTGGAACACTTCTGTGTCTGCCAGGAACGTTAATTGTTTCACGAGGACGGCGACAGCCGGGAGAACCCGAACAAGTTTGCATTCCGCAAAATCGCGTTCTCGTGGGACAATTCAGTGAAGTGTTCGCTAGTTAGAGGCCCGGGAAGAAATAAGAGGATCGAGTGCAACGCGAGACACAGAGAATAAGTATTACGGTACACCGATAACTTATACTTGCAAGTTTACGTGTTTCATTCATATTTTTCTTCGAGCAAATAATCTCACCCTGTCTCCTTTATCCGCTTTTTCTATCTGAATCGTTCGAAGTCTCTTCGTAATCGTAATTTTCCAAATTTGTAATCATTTTTAAACTTCTACTTTCTGCCGGAATCGATTAAAGTGTATTCGCGTCGTCAGGTTTTAGTGTCGCGTGTCGAGATTAAATATAAATAGTTTTTAACGAACGACGATGCGCGACAAATAGAACACGGATTTGCATGCTGCGGTGAGTTATGTAATGCATGTTAGGAGTAAAATTACTAAACAAAGGGTTAAATAGAGTTCCGATAGGTTAATCGTCATCCAGCGGTTCTTCTTGATGCCGATTCTCTTCTAGCGCGAAGGCGAACAGCAAATATTAACTTATGCTGAATTACTTGTCTCTTGAATGTATAATGTTTTTCTTGGCTATTAATTACGACGCGAATGCACATTCCTTGCGATCATTTAAATTCAAGCCTTATTCCAGTGAACTTAATAAACAGGCTGCTAGACGTTGATATTTTGTTGTAAATTCAGCATGTAAATATGACAAACAGGAATTTTGTACACTGTAATTATTTACGAAATTTTGTATTAAATGATATAAAGTCAAATATGGTTCTATATTTTTCCTTCGACATTTCTATGTTCGCGTTGGAATATTGATTTTATTAGATTCCCTGCGAGCTACAGAAAAATATAAGATTCAATTATATAAAATCAAATATGATTCTATATTTCCTTCGAAATTCCTATATTCGCGTTCAGCGAATATCCATATTTATTATTTTATTCCGGCTTCTGATATCCGAGGGTTTGACTATTTGACTTGTTCAAAGCTACAAAGTGGACGCGTAGCTAACAAACTATTTAGAGAATAGAATGGAATAAAGGAGTACTAAACATGTTGAAGTAGTCAGACTGGAAATACTGTTCTATGCATTCTTCAGCCATTAGTTTCCCGGCAAGAAATATAACTCACGTTCGTCCGCAAAGTTGTCAATTGTATTGTCTCTTCCTACATAAATTCCAATCAAAGATGCGTACGTACGCAAACTCGTGATTGCTCGTGTAAAATACGTATCCGAATGGAGCTGGTTGGTTGGCTCTTTATGAGCAGCTTCGTACGGATGATCCACACTTTACGAGTACTTCCATTGCAGTTGCGATTCAGTCTAGTTCGCTTACAAACCAAGCGTGTCGTGGAAAAATCCTACCGTAAAACACTGATTTCAATCATCGACGTATTTATTCGTCCAGGGACCATGAAAGGTATCAGCCTCGGTGTCAGTTCTCCTTGCGACTCACCTTACGAAGTATGCACCGCAGAATTATATTCTAACATGGAAATATTCTGATTCTGTATATCCGCATATTTTAATACTTTGTATGTAATTATTTAATTGGAAAATACAAAACTTCTTTACCAAGATGGAGACTTGATTTCTTCACCTTCATCCTCTTCTTCATCTTCCTACGGTATTTATTCGGTAAAGATCATTAAATACTAAGTAATTAATGAGTATTAATATGTAATATTCATTAATACTAGAACTACGAGCAATTGGATTTAGCTATATTTAAATAAGAATGGATGGAACAAATAAATTCATTGATTTAATTACGTCCATTATGAAACGTGAGTCGCAAAAAATCTAGGAAAATGGAACTTTATAAATTTGAACGTTTTTATTAAAATCCATGAACCCGTGATTTTGACGGCTTCCGTAGTTCTAGTGTTAAATACTTAAGTATTTACTGTCTTACTCCACGATGAATTTATTAATCGAAGGATTGATTGATTCAAGACGATAACTTTGAGAATTGACTTTCGAGTGAGCTACACGCGGCGAGTTATGGATTTCCTAATCGTAATACTACATAATCGTGAAACCGTTTAATAATTACCGATACTATCGATATACCTCGTCTCTTTCCTACATTCTTTTACTGAATCGTACCGAATTAGTAGATACTTCGGAATGAAGAGTAGGAATTAAAGACAAAGCAGTCTAGTTTCCATTAAGAGGATACGTCGTGCGGAACTAGAATGCACGGATGCCAATGATTCGATGAATGATTGTATGATTGTACATATTAATGTCATAAAGTTGAGACGATATATTTGCATACGTTGCAATCCACCAAGTGACTCATTATTCAGTGAATATCCTAGAGAATGTTTATACACCGATGTACGCTTAAACGATGATAACCAAGGAGTACCAACCTAGGCTCACCGTACTCCTCGAACTGTTTACACTCTAAAACTTAGGGTGACCGACCTACGCTTGTCGAATAATAACAAGTGTATCGTTACATTACGAATCGACTAACCTCAGACCGTTCGAAAATCGGGAATCATCTTTCCCCGATTTCCAACCCATCATATAGTACTTCAGCATCGCCGTCCATTTTCACTATCGATAGATACATGTAATATCACCACGTTGCGAATCGATCAATTGTCGGATTCCTTGAAAACTGAGAAAGAATACTGTTCTTAATCCAACCTAGTTAGCATACACCTTCTTCCATGCGCAGTGTTTGAAAAACAACAGTCATGCCTCCTACAATCTGATCGCGATAACTCTACGAGGAGCATCACGATTATATATCCTGGTTCGTTAAAACCGTCAAAGATCATCGGTTCCGAAAACTTTTCAAGCTTCATCTCGCTATTCACAACGAAATTGCAACGAATTGCAACAATGTTTCTTACTGGTTCTTCGAGAGACGACGCATTCGGTTAGCTTACGCGACGATGCATCTCCGTGTTGATTTCCGACCGACATCTTCTAGGATCCACGATGCGAGAGAAAACGCACGATGCTCGATAACTCTTCGTCCCACGTGGTTCTTCGTGGCAAGCACCCAAAAAAGTCGTGGCTTTTGCTGTGACTTATTTCTTTTGTTAAATAAAGTGAGACGATTTAATTGATACGCGCTACGATAATGCTAAAGAACGATGCGTTTGCCCGTTGTACAACAAAGGCTCCGACTCCTCGTCCTCGACTTTCGCGTCTTCGTCCGCCAGGTCGACGCCATAGTTGCTCGAGGTGTTGTCCTCCTCTGTAACACAAAGGGTTAAGCGGATCGTCATTAAATCAAGGCCTTTCCAATATACTTTCAAGTTTCTTTCGCAAAGTATTCCCTCGATCGCACGATTCCACTGAACAGCCATTATCCTGGATTCTCATTGCGACTGTAAAAAATCTTGGACGTTAATCGTTACGCTTCGATGGATGCTCTTCCGTGCTTTTTTTCCTTCGCGTCTTTAAACTGAATTGTTCGTGTATTTCACGCGGAAATTATATTATCGTCTTTTAATTATTAATAAAAATTGCATATAACTGTTAAGAAAGCTGGGTTTCCTGAAATCTTTTACGTCGTCGATTATATTCTTCCGAATCATAAAACGCAGAACTCCAGTTGTTCGATGATCGAAAGAGAAATGAAAGTTTAAAGTAATAAACTCTGATATCAAATAAACCAAAGACTTTAATGCATAAACGAAAGATTATTCTACGCATCGATCGAAGACCGATGCCTTTTCTACTACAAAGACATTACGAAATAACGGAGTTAAGATCCGAGTAATGGAATACATGCTACGGGATTACACGTAATAACTAGTTTTAATAGAACATGAATTTCGTACCGTTACCCTGAGTTCACGGCATACTGCGTAGGGATAATACATATTATTCGAAAGCTTCCATTCGCGAACGTATTACAATTTCGACTGGCTTGTAATTTGCATAACACTGAACTACTATTGTATCCTTTCCCCATGCAATTATCGCTCCACGCACTCGCGTCAGGAAAGTGATTTTATGATTGGCTGAACCTATTCGAATCTCGGGAAAATGGGGGAAATATATCCACATTTTATGTCACTTATTTAACGACACCCTTTATGTATCATATTGTATCATATTGTATCATATTATATCATATTATATCATATTATATGCGATATATGAGCTCATATATTCATATATCAAAAATACCGGAAATACCGTGCGCCAATTTTTAATATTTGTAGCATTAAAAAATCTTACAATTGGAATAGATAACGGTGGGAGTTTTATAGACTGCGTGAAATAATTGGAATAACTGAGAATCTATAAAAAAAATCGAACGATAAGACTTTTATTAGAAATATAGATTTTTCAAGGTGAGAACTCGCATAAAGTTTTATGGGTAGCGTGTTATATACATGTGAGATGCAACAGGTATCCGCAGCGATCTAATCACAGCAAGGCCAGAAAAAGCGATCAAACAAAAATCACGCATTGACGAGAGTCATTCCGTGCAATCAAAAAGTTTGTTCATTTTCTGATCTACCAATCGAAGTAGCTTTATGTCCTCACACAATTCTTATTATATATAACATCCACAATAACCAAACAACAAGCTGCATCAGTAGAATCATTAACAGCAATAATAATATTTCAGTTTTCACTGAAACCCATCAATAATATTCGATTATTATTACTTTAACAGTAACAATTGATATTCTGTTCGCTATCCATAAGCTTTCCTAACAACAACCAATTTGATCAGTGTTTAGTTCAGAGTCAATAAAATTCTGTTTATTCGGTGATTCAAAAGATATTCCGGCGAATATCTCTTATTAGCGTAACCCATCCCACCCTATTTGCAAGGCATTTTACAAGGCACTATGGAGCTATAAATATATTTGCATGGAGTTCGAATTCCAGAACCTGGAATATAAAAGGACGACACGCATCGTCGGAGATTGAAATATTTAAGGTGGCAGGGAGGGTGCATTTGCAGAATGGAAATGGCATAGAAAATCGGTATAAACAAGAAGCGCTAATGCTGAATGTACCTGTAAATTTGTTAAGCTCGGTGGTTCTCTCGTAGGTGTCAGTGGATAGAGAACGATAGGGGAACTCTCAAGAATAAGAGAGAATAAGAGAGAATAAGAGAACAAGAGAGAATAAGAGAGATCGAAAGGTGCAGACGAAAACAGTGAAGAGCGGAACTCTAGAATTCCGCATGGGTATTTCTCCTGCGGGGTTTTCACGATTGAGTGTGTTTAACGGGCGAGACAAGCGAGTGCGTAGGCGCGTATATTCTCAGAGACGACTCGAACGAGGCGAATTCCATACTGGATTACGACGATAGCTTGGTTCGCGGACCAATGGTGAATGGCCCACGCCTCCGAGAGAAATAGATAAATGGCCAGACGCATATTCCGTTTTATCACGGCGTGGGAAACCTACTCTCGTAAGAGCAACAGCCGGAACCACCGAAGTAACTGCGGCGCAACTCCGATCAGCGAAATCACCGGTTTTATGAACACCCAGTATCCGGAATTCCGAAAAACAAATGTCACTCTGAATAGGGCTGCTAAAATTATCAAATTTATGTTCCCTTTTTTATCGGAATAATATCGTTCGATCGTTGATTGAGTTGTTTTCTTTGACCCGTATAGATATAACATATGTATGTCTGTTTAATTTAAATAAATTCCTGAGATTCTATTTTAATATACAAACATGTGGAATAATCTTATAATAACAAAACACGCGATGTGTTGCACGATTAGAACAAATTAATAAGCAGCCCCTTATGAACAAATATATAGGAAATAAATAATAGATGAGTTTTATAAATAAATATTGATACTGTAAATATACATATGTTAAATATTTCGATCAATTGTGATTTTAGTCATTATTCGTCTAATTCGACTAATTACGATTTACTAATTAACGAAATAAAGTGAGTTCCAATTTCGATACGACATGCCCGAGCAGTGAAAATAAAAAGAATAATTCTAAAACAAGACATGATCACGTAGAACTATATTTACAGTGAAAAGTTTACATTAATAGCCCTTAACCCCATTAATACAATGGGCCATACGCGAGCCATAAATCATCTATGCTATCCGGCGAGTCCGTTATGTAATAAGATGTGCACAACTAAGAAGTTAACACAGAGTAATAAATCATAGTCCTCTTACGATACCAGACCCAAGACTGTTACAGTATTATATTCTATAAAAGTTCATGAATGTCCAAATTTTTTTCCTCTTTACGGTTACCACGTACAATTAGGTTCAGGATAAATCATCGTCTACCTTCACTTTAATGTATTTACTGCCGTTATATTATTGCTGAATGCGCGGTGAACAAAAAACGTATAAAACGTATGAATTCCGCGTATAATGAAACATGACCCATCGAGTATCGGGAGATGCGTTAAAAGATTCATTTTTATAATCCAAAATAATTACCCATCCTATCAACGCAATTACCTATACTTTTATAACCCAAGGTAAATCAAACCTATTTCTGTATACCAAAGATTATTTTCCATAAAGTTTATAAAGAAATAACTGCTCGAAAATATTGGTTCCTCGGCAAGTATTGCATTAGGATTACAAATATGTATTAAAAACATAACTCAACATTTAGCGACCGAAACCATTATCGCATAAATTCTCACTATTTTATCATTCTCGCGTTCAACACGACAATATGTTCGTGTTAATGTATGTCTTACAAAAGGTTAACAAATCAGATCCTGTTCGGCGGTATGATTAATATCGATATTTCTGTAATGGTGTGCGGAGTGTTCGAGGTATCGTGGGCATTTTAAATATCTAGGTAATCGCGTGTTGTGGAGAACTCACCGATATAGAGAGGAGAGGTATCGTAGGCGTTGCAGGGGCCGGCGTGTCGTGTCTCGAGGACGAAGCCAGTAACGCAGGCGTCCTTGACGATGTGACACCAGCTGGGATAGGTGATATTGTTGGTAGCACACAACATGGTCGCCGATGGATCCCGATCCCGGTCCCGATCACGGTGTGTCCGGTTCCGGGTACGCTCCCGTTTCCGGGGACAACGGTAGGTACAGGTCACGCAACGTGGTCGTCCAGACTTCATCTCCGACAGACAAGTTTGACCCTCGCGACACCGGATCGTCGTGCAGTCTGCACTCTCTGCAAACCAAAAACCATACAATTTTGTTAGAATAATTTTTTTTAAGTCTTCTTATACAATGATAACATGTGTACAGGATGCAATGCATTCATTGCTAGTATTCTAAAGTATCCAATGACAAAAGCGAAACTACTTGTAAATTAATGTAATACTGTATTAACTTTACTGCAAAATCCGCGACTGTTTTTAACGTGGAAAAGAATGAAACAATTTTTGTATAATAATGTATCACAAATAAAAGCAAGACAAAATTCAGGAAGCATTAAATGAGTACCATTTCATACATTTCTCCGATAATAACGGTATTATGTTATTGTACCATTCCACTAGGAGATACGACAAGGCGTCTGGTTGTAGCGGATTTTTTTATTAGAAGAATACTACGACAGAATAAGCGCGAGAGAGAGATTTCATTGTCGAATTAGACACGGTCTGTCCTCGTCCAATGGATAGATCCGTGCAGTGACTCGTTCGCAGACACGGTTACCGCAATAATGTATCATTACACCTATTTGGGTCAATGGCCCACTTCTCACGGGCGAGCCTCTAATGTATTGCTCATTTTTCACTCTACCGTTCGTCGGCCCGTACGCGACTCGATGAAAGATTATATAATTTGCACATTTGGTAAATACGATAGACACGACGCCCGGTCATACACTTCCACGATCACTTCATTCTGCCTCACTTTCCTTCAAACTAGAACTACCAAACATATACCCATTTAAACTTACACATTTATTTATATATAAATTATGCCTGGAGGATTTAAATTAATTAATCAATTTCATTATTCGCGTGATGTATATAAAATAAAGGTATACAAAATCTCAAACAATTCATGGTGGTATAGTAGTTCTAGTTTCACTGTCTTTATTAATACGTGAAAATTATAGGTTGTATTAAATGAGTTATATTAAATTATAAGTTGGTTACGTATCTCATATATAAAAAATATCGTTGTATATTATATTTTGTATACCAATTCCATGCAAATAAAGTTTTGATAGAAAGGAATTAAAACTAGTTTGATTCATAGGTTGACCACACCTTTCTGTATTTATATTTAAATATTAAAGGCAAAACGTTTTGACATCCCGAGGAATAAGCCAGTTGCAACTTTGGTGTCAGCCGAAATTGCATTAATGTTCTTTTTAAAGCCGTACAAATCCGTTTTTCATATATTTAGATATACTCCGGCAGATTTATCCAAGAATAGATCTACATTACACAATTCAATTACCGTTAGAGTGGCACCACGAGTTGCGACGATTAGACGGCATTAAAGACGTATATTTATTGGACAGTTGAATCTTTAATATTCAAAATGCTGTACTTATATTCTTGTCTAATCTAATGATAAGGTTTCTAGCGTACGCGTAGGCTACGATCGGAGCAATCATCGTATCATTTGTGGTTGTGGTAGTAGTCTGTGCTTGGCATACCACGTGGTTGTACTAGATTAATATTAAGTGATTCACGCTCTGTAATGTAATCCTTATTGTTAGACACGATGCTTAGACACCGAGTACGCTCTACACTTCAATATGGATCGTGGGTTCAACATAGTATTCATAATCTCTCGGGTTACCATGTGTACCAACGTCATCCCGTAATATCTAACAATCAGTACGTCTAATGGTAATGACACTTTCGAGTGTATCATTGAATTTCTTGGATAGTATTACGAGGATTATAACAATTGAAACATAATTGTACGCGTTGATTGTATCAATCAAACGATTATAATAATCTGGACCTCGTTGTTTTATTATTGAACTTATTCGAATAACTTATTGCCCTGAAAACTAGGTTTAGAGACATAGATGTTTATGAATAAAAAATGAAATTTAAAAATATGACATCGATTAATATACTATTATTTACCTCTCAATTTTGTACTTTCATATAATTCGAACAAGTATGAGGAGTTCAGAATAAATGTTGTTAATTAAGACTAAACGTTGCTTAACACTAGAACTACCGAACATATACTCAGTTATGCTTACGCATTTATTTATATATAAATTATGACTGGAGTTAATTAATGATTGAAGTTATTGACATTTTGACCCCCTTGGTAGTTCTAGTGTTAATTTAAATCAAAATAAATCTGGCAACGGGAAACCGACCTTTACGCACTACAGTTAATGGATTACCTTGAATGGTAACGCTAATAGAATATAAGGGTTTACAGCATCGTGCGATATTTAATGACCGAGGAACTGTACGTAATATTATGCAATGCGGTGTACGAGGGTCATTGGTCATTCAACCAAGTATAGCATTGACACAATGTCGGTGTTGATTGAGCTACGGGGACACGCGAGCAAACAAGTGCCACGGTAACCAAAGCCGTATGAGAATTAAGCTCCTAAGAACTTGATTTCTGCCGCTAACATATGAATCAATCACGAATATTATAATAATTCTTATTGTAACCAGTAACAATATGATAATGGAAATAAATTAGTTTCATATAAAAATACCTGTTCCAATTAAACAAACTATTTTCCACCTCTTCTATCTTGCATGAAAATGAATTTAATGTTAACTATCCTACTACGAATTTCTCGGAAAAAGCAATAATTTTCCATCCAACTATTTGGAAATATTCCAAACATTATAATAAGCACAGACAGCACAGCACGGTTTAATGAAGTCCGGAGTTGACAAGGAAAGAAGACGTCCTTAACGAGTGCCAACGACTCGCGCAGATTACGGTGCAATATGATTATCATTTATAATCAATATATATTGTCATATATTTAATGCACTGAATCAGTCGATCGGAAATAATCAACACAAATTTCCAACATCGTTTGGCTACTATTAATACATCGTAATACAGTAGCATTCGCTAATATCACGTAATAAGGCATTCACTATTCGTTCTTTATCTATTAAATGCTATAATAAAGTATAGCGGACAAGTCGGTAAAGAGAGAGATTTAAGAGTAGCGGAAGGCGCTTTGTAAGAATACGAGCTGTTCACAAATTCACAAGATGCTTATGATTTATGATCCATACGTACGATGGAGGGTCAACGCAAGAAGGAATGCGCGCGGCCAGCCATTACATATAAGCATTGTGGTTTACGAATGAGTATACCGAGGCACGTGCTCGTTAACGAGAATTACGGTTCGTATTTCAAGTGTTGCATTGTCTTATCCGCGTATTTATTTGCACTCTGCACCGCGGATATGGGATTGCAAATCGATAATGTACAAGAAGAGTGCATTCCGACGATCCTATTGCAATATGTCGAAGTATACGTAACATTTCACTTAACGTTGTGAATTAACTATCGAGTATACTGCCAGCACGTAAGAAGGAACGAGCGGGGCTTCGTTTGCATGGAATATTTTATGTATGCATATTTAAGTATTTATAGAATGGATATCTTTAATATAAATTATATATGTGATTACTTAAATATCGTAAATTCTGATTAATGTAATATAACATCTGTAGTATAAAATAGTAGCTGTAAAATCTTTTAGTCGATACAACACGGGTGTGTTATTGTTTAATAATAATTGCAATGCTATTAAAATATCAAGTTTTAAGTATTTTACATAGAAAATGTGGTTTATACTACTTTTAAAAAAGTGGTCGGAACGTATGCGCAGTTGAAGTTAAGTGAAGATTATGACGTATAAAAGATTGCGAAAGTAGGCTGATCAACGTCAATCATACGTGCCGTATGCAAGAAATATATTACCTAACGGAAGTATCGTTCTCATATTTATCCTCTTTTTACAAAAATGTATCTTCGCCTTGTCATTATTCACTTCCGCCTTGGTCGATCGGGGTATCTCTCCCCCCATAATTTCGTCTGGGATATACTCGATATAATTTCCCTTGCATCATCGGAGGAGACAAAAACCCGGGTACGTATTGACGCACGAGAAAACCGTGGTAATGTATGGAGGAGCTATTAGCGAGGAGTAAAAAGAAATAAGCAAATTACTTAACGCCTCTGCTGGCGAGAAGACGGTACCGCGCGAAAAAGAGCTTCGAGAGTATCAAAGAATCCGGACCGGCAAGACGAGGCGAGGTAAAGGGAGTCGGACCGGGAAAAGCTTATACATACGTTCCGCGTACATATTACCGTATGCATATTTACAGACACGTGCACTTTCGCGCCTCGGATCCTCAAGAAAGACGATTATTTGCATCGCGACACCTCGTCGCTAAGCCGCCCGGTTTATTTACTTATTTACTTCCCTGTCCTTCGTATGTACCGTCTTCCTCTTAGACCACCTCTCATTGCGTTTTACCTCCATCTTTTTATTCCTCTGTATTGGCTCGCCTGACAAGAGGGAAGTTCTTGCGTTTAAAAGGAGCCTCTCAACGTACCCGTATGCGAAATTTCAGAATATCCTCTTTAGGTGATTGGTGAACGATATTTTCAACATCCCTGTACTACGAAGAATGGCCGCCGATGATGATTAACTTTCGTGTAACTTGGATGACTATATTTGCGTACTTATGTTAACGCTAATGTTAAACGTGTTAGGCTGGATGCACAGAATGTATCAGATCACTTAAAGACCAGGTCTATCAACGACACGCAAAGAAAGATTAGTTTAGAATTTCCATCGCGCGAAAGATATCAACGAGCGCTTCCTGTTTGGCGAATTAAAGGGGCGTCCCTGCATAATTGCGAGTTTACGAGACACGCATCGTGTCCGGAAGCGGAATAGCAATAAATTCCATTCTACATAGCGATCATTTACTTAAGAAGGATAATCCGAGATGTACGTAAGAAATGCAATCTACGTTCGTACGTAATTATGTACTGCTTTTACCACCTTTCTCACCTTGAATGGCTTCTTGTACTACGACAGATAGCAATGCGGAAGAAGTTATCGAACTTACGTGTGATTACGGCAATCTTTTTAACTGCGTTTATATTATATCTGATTACTAACGAGAGAAGTACTGGTTCGATAAACGCACTGCTCTTTACACTCGGCAAAATCAAGCAGACATGGAAAGTAGTCATTCAATTATGGAAATTTACCGTGATATATATATTATAATTCCAACAGGTTTTATATAGTTGATAAGATTTTACGCGTTAAGGAATGCCGTTAAAGGTTTGAGATTGCCAACGCGTAAGTCCCGGGTCTTATTGAACAACAATGTTTCCACAGCTGACGATACTTGACCCAACCATATTTCACAGTTTACCGGCTTTCTATTTGCCTCTTGAGATGCACAAAATTGCAACTAAAGTACGATGGTTTACACGAAAAAACGGCTGGCCTCGGTATACAGTTAGGCGATCAGCATATTCAATGGCTGGCAGATTCACGTCGAGGCTGAAAATGCAGCAATCGGTTTGTCTTGGCGTCGCCATAGATTTCAGGTTGGACGCGCTCGGATGCAACGCGCATCGCCCCGTTACCACAACGATATGTAAAATGCAGTCACGGAGCAGCGTGCACCGTTTGCATACGGGCAAAGGTTCTTTTCGCCGGTTGTTTACAGTATCGGGCCTCACGGGGACGAGGACAGTCCTTGCAAGCAAAGATCCAAAGAGGAATATACGAGAGGAAGAAAGAAAGGGGTCGGTAAAGAGGTAGCAGGGGAGGCAGGGGAGGCAAGAGAGGCAAGAGAGGCAGAAGAGGTAGAAGAGAGGAGTACGGAAGGGTGACAAGGAGGCAAAGGAGGATCAACTCGCGGACCAAGAAGTATTCGAGGAGGCATGCGGCGGTGAATGTCGATGTCGAGACGCGGACGCGGACGCGCGGACATTGATATGGTTGTGAGAGACTCGAAAGGAGTATGAGGTGGTAGTAAGAGGGACAGGAATAACGGCTGCGGGGAATGGGTTGGAAGAGGGTCTGTGATTCGGCTGTTGGATAGAATAAGAACCAAGAAAGGAGAAGAGACATTTTGCACGAGACCAATGAAAAAAGGTGATTGGCACGAACGACGATCCACGCTGAGGCACCTTGTACTACGATACTCGCAGGATGCGGTATACATAGTCAACGAGCCATTCAGTAAAGTACAGTACTATCGGGTACAGAAAATGGCTCGCGCAAGATCTTCCGTGTACGGATCTCGGACAAACGTTACTTCGCTCTTTCATTTTCTCCTTTCTTCTTTCTCCGGTTCTAACCATCTCCCTATATTTCTCTTCCTTTTTCCCTTCCTTTTTCGTTCCTCCTGCGTACCTACAAGACGCCCTTCTGGTACCCTCGGTCGTCGACGTTACCTCTCTCTCCTTCTCCTCGTTCCTCTTGCCTTTTCTTTATCCTCTTCTCGAAGAGCAGTCGAAAAAGACTATACGTACAGCATACCTCGTGAAGTCGTGCCACGAGGCCTTCTCTCGCGAGGTGCTCAACCTTGTTTGCATCCATTGGGTTCCACTCTACCCTCTTTCCAGACGGATAAACGTCTGACCTCGTGCGACCCACCTGTTCCCCCGAAGCGGAGGAGAATCTTCTCGTAGAAAAAGAAAGAGAAACGGTGTGCGAAGAGGTGGGGAAGAAGGTGGAACAAGTCGAAACGATTCTGATAGTAGAATCGCAAAATGGGACGTTTAAGTACCTTCGTTTCTTTACGATAGACTTCTCTTTGATCGTGGCGACGCGAGACCAAGGAAGTAATTCCAAGAATGAAAGATAGAACGTAGTTAAATATCGAAAGATCAAAGACGAATCTTGTCTACTTTGCTCTTGAACGCTTCTTGATCGTTCTACGAAAAGTGTCCTTTATGAGCATTCTATTCTACGATTTAATATGAGTTTCTTGTAGCCGCGATCAAACCAATTTGTTTTCTTAAAGAATGGCGTAACTTCGAGGAAGAATATTAGTCGGATTTCTTTCTATGGGGTGCAGATGCGCGGCGGATGGATTCGTTTATGCAATAGAATGATTTTGTATTCGAAGTGCATGTTTGCACACGGCGATAGAAATACCAAGGATAAACTTTCGGCCACCGAATCGGATGAAAATAGTTTGTTGTTCCTCGAGATCCCGATTTAGATAATCGTAACGTTCCTTCGTGGCAACACTGGATCACGAAAGAACGCCTAAAATCAGGAAAGACCACGACGAGTTATCGCCAAGATGAAAATAAATTACGGTTACTTTAGATCGAGATGGTTTGTTATTTTGGAAGAAACCTAGTTTCGCAAATCCTGCATGCTTCGATCGATTACGTCGTTTTTCCAAAGGAGATACGAATGCGTCTGGAGATTCTCACATTCTTCCCTTCCTTTTATTCTACCCGCAATCATTTTTATAATAAAATAAATTTGAATCCAATATATAATTTACTTTTTATATTAAATTCGTTGATACTGCAATAATGATAATAATGCACGAATCTATATTTTAATATCATATGTAGTCTACGTTGTCTTTCCAAGAAAAATAAATCTAATTTCCCCGACGAATAAACGTTTGCCCTAGAATTTACAACGACGCGAATTTATCATGGGTGTGTTCCTCGTTTTATTCTCGTTGAACGTGATAACGGTGAATATCTGCGTACAATGCGATCACGATAAGTTGGCCTGTGCACAGAACAATGTACAAGACCCATAACTCTTGGACAACCGTATCCCGTAATCATTCGACGTGTTCCGCTTTCGAGAGTTTACCAAAGAATGGTATAAAGTAGAGCCCCGATATTTACAGTCAACTTTGAACACAACCGAACGAACACGGTACCACGAAATCGGTACGTGAACAAGGTCACGCGTGCATAGAAGTTTTAATATAAAGATTTTTCCTACGCTATATGTATGTACGATAACACAAGATCCTCGTCTCGTGACACGAGTCTAAATCTGCAATAGAATGGGGTATAATCAAAGTAGAATGTAAATGGTAAAATAGAATTATCGGAGTAACAGAGTTTTGTCCTGTTCCGAATTAATATCCTAAATTAATATTCTTCATGTAAATGTCAAGTTATATTCTTGATTGGTATATTGCGAGAATCACGGGGAAAATTGCGCCATCGGAGAGGTCGTCGCAAAGGCAACATACCGGCATACCCAAAATTCGCTGAAACTTTGGTCTCGCGATACAGAATGCTGATCGATGCACGTCGAATTCCTCGAGTCGGGAGTTATTTTTAGTTGAACCAAAGGGGAAGGGGCGCGTAAGTGTCGTAAACGTAAAAGACCGCGTGTCCCGGGTTCCAAACATGTGCGTGCTGCGTGGGCGCACTCCGATGCATTCGTGCATACATACGTGCGTACCCTCCGTGCGTGCGTCCGTGCGTGCGTACGGTGAACGACCGGAGGGCAAGGACGCCACAAGGACACGCCCTTACACACGTCTGCATGCAGCCACCGACGTATACCACTTACATACACGTGTACGCATCTTGGTCCTCGCTTGCACCTTGGTCCATGCACTATTATTTCGTAATAAGCGGCTCTCTTATTTTCCTGCTTGATCTACGTTTTCCCGTATCTTTCGCACTATGAACGATCGGTGCGTCGATAATTCTCGAATGTTGGTAATGCAATTGAAAGTAACACGAGATGATCATATTTTGGTACCAGTGGTCCTCCGTGCCTTGCTGCTCCGCGTCGCGTCGCGTCGCGTTAGCTCCGGCACGCGGTTATTTTTATAAAACGTAGTCGATGGAATTAGGGGTTGCAGGTATCTTTTTTGAAAATGGCTAGATATGCATCTTAATCTTTCATATTTCAAGCGTTTTCATATTTGTCAAGTATACGGTATGCAGTTACAAGAATTCCAAAGAATAATCTTTAAGTCTCCCTTCTATCGTCTGTTTCTACTAGTTTGACTAATACTACTTGTTCTAATACTACTTACTGCTACGCCGCGATACACCTCTCAGGATTTTTTGGAATTCCTGTTAAGAACTACTGATTTAGAAGCATACGATCGAAGTAAACGATAGTTTTAAAGAAGATTCATTCACATAAAACCGTACTCTCGCATTGAACGATACGTTTCTGCACAGCTTCGTAATAAGTATGTTTGTTAGATTCATGCGAGATCCGTGCTCGCATTTCCTCTGGAAATATCGACGGAAAACGGATATTGATGATATACTTGGATTTACCGCAGAAGGAGTTCATACGCGGGTTTCATCACAAATTGATTCCATTTTTGAACTTCTACCAACCGATGTTTTTTGTATTGTTAACTTTATAGCGCGCGAGGTACTATGAACATTATGCAACTCCATATTTCTTTATAGTATGCCAGTTGATTACCGTAATACTCCATAATAAGCAGGCTTATTACATATATGCGCGATTTGCATTCGTTATTACATTTCGAATGATCCGAGAGTAATACTGACTCGATCTTAATTCTCTACTTGGAATCGGTTAAGAAAGGAGTGTATGTTCTACATTATAATATCCTTATATATCTGAATTTAAAATTGAAACTTAATATGGAAGTGTATCTGAAACTAACAATAAACTGTTAGTTTAATGCACATATTCTAAGTTCTATCTTATTGAAATATATAATCCTGTACAATTAAAGAATTTTTTAAAAGTACACGTCTTCTGTTAAATAACGTATTAAAATTCGCGAGGGAACAGTAACTTTGATGAATTTTGCGTGCATAAAACCCGATGATTTGGCGAAGGCAACATACGCGATGTTCTGTGCATCGACACAAGAAGAAGCGAGTAACCTGGCCGGCGATACAGGAGTTTAAGCTTTCCTCGAAGTGCAACCACCTCACGAAATACGTATGCACTTGCGATGCTGAAAATAACTCACGCATACAAGCAAGAGTGTGCCCACCTACCGAAAGGATAGGCCTGGCTACGTTGAGGCGACAGGTTAAGAACTGCCTCCTGCAGCTTTAAGCCATTTAAATACAACGACGGCGAACCCAACCGGCGTAATAACTGCGCCCACGCCACGCCACGCCACGCCACGCACGCGACCCTACTCATGCGACTTACGCATCACCGGCATTCTACGCACCATAAATCAACGATGAAACCGCGGATTATACGAATCCCGCTACGAATTATACACTCATTACGTCTCCCTTCTCCTTCGCCGATTCTTTCAATAATTTTCATTCGATATTTTTCTCTATTGCCACGAGAATCTTGCCAATAATGAGTATCACAAACCCCGACCGTTTATCAGACTATTTGCACCTATTGTTGAACTTTCTCATTAAAGAAACCGTGACAATCGGTGGTAAATAAATTAAATTGAAAGACGTTCGATCTTTGGAACAAGCGGAACTGGATGTATAGATATAAATGTTCAAAGAACGGGAATTATAATTATTTATACTGTTATCTCATTATTTATAACTTGTTATCTCAGTATGTTATAATAGATGGCTAACCGAAGAGCATCTTAATGCTGCAGTTTTGTTTTTATTCTACTTTGGAGGTTTAAAAGAGGGTCTTTCAAAAGTTCGTTCGTAACATGGCTGATCAACGCGATACTTTTCTACTGGGAATTATAGAGTTTTCCGACGCATAAAAGAAGACGTCGTTAATAATTAGCAGACGGTTTTCGAAGGAATAGTATCGGCACGTTGAAAAAGAAAGAGCCAGTCCGACTTTTGCGATCGGCGATCTTATGTCCAAAGTTACAGGCTTTATTACGACTTCTCGAAGGGAATACGCAGAAAATCGCGTTTCTCTCTTTCCCTCCTGGCCCTTCTTTTTCTACCCCTCTCTCGCTCCTTCTCACTTCTTCTTCCTGTCTTCCTTCTTTTTATCATTTTTTTGTTTCCTCCGACAGCCAGCCAGATCGCGTCTCGGTCGATGAACTTCCTGGAACGATCTTGTGATTGCCTCCTGGTCTTTTTTACTCTTATATTTCTCCCTCGTCTGTGATTCTCGGATCCGCGCAATGTCAGCCATCGGTGAGATGCATCGACAAAATTTACAATTTCTACGTTGCTGCACGCTTAGCTGATACGAGGAAAACTCATCGAAAACTGACGACCATCATCGTGTCACTGTCTTTTTGATTCGTCTCTTTTTCAAAAATTCTTTAAGTATAACATTTCCTAAATGCATGTCGGATTCGAAATGAAAAGTTTGCCAGCAGAACTTAGTTATTGCTTTGGAAGCTGTTTCGCAGATCGCCTCAGATTTCCAAGAAATTCATTACATTATTCCTGAATCGCCCAAATCGATGGTGGGTGATGTATAAACATGTTCTAGGACGATTTCTGGTCGAAAGAAGTGGTTAAAAAATTTTTATAGGTCAAAAATGGGTCGATCCGAAATCGCAAAAATGTGAAGGGGTATACCTTCAAAAATTGTCAAAAAATAAAAGTCGCCAATTTCACTCCTAAACGGCCCAAATCGATGGTATATGATGTATAAACATATTCTAGGACGATTTCTGGTCGAAAGAAGTGGTTAAAAAATTTTGATTGGTCAAAAATGGGTCGATCCAAAATCGCAAAAATGTGAAGGGGTATACCTTCAAAAATTGTCAAAAATGAAAAGTCGCCAAAATCACTTCTAAACGACCCAAATCGATGGTGGGTGATGTATAAACATATTCTAGGACGATTTCTGGTCGAAAGAAGCGGTTAAAAAATTTTTATTGGTCAAAAATGGG
The DNA here is from genome assembly GCA_910591585.2 of Nysson spinosus. Classification (NCBI taxonomy): domain Eukaryota; kingdom Metazoa; phylum Arthropoda; class Insecta; order Hymenoptera; family Crabronidae; genus Nysson; species Nysson spinosus. Next base: position 3,154,736 of record OU342837.1, on the reverse strand, counting down.
TCGAACCAAAATCGCAAAAATGTGAAGGGGTATACCTTCAAAAATTCTCAAAAAATGAAAGTCGCCAAAATCACTTCTAACCGACCCAAATCGATGCTAAATGATGTATACACATATTCTAGGACGATTTCTGGTCGAAAGAAGTGGTTAAAAAATTTTGATTGGTCAAAAATGGGTCGATCCAAAATCGCAAAAATGTGAAGGGGTATACCTTCAAAAATTCTCAAAAAATGAAAGTCGCCAAAATCACTTCTAGATGACCCAAATCGATGCTAAATGATGTATAAACATATTCTAGGACGATTTCTGGTCGAAAGAAGTGGTTAAAAAATTTTGATTGGTCCAAAATGGGTCGATCCAAAATCGCAAAAATGTGAAGGGGTATACCTTCAAAAATTGTCAAAAATGAAAAGTCGCCAAAATCACTTCTAAACGACCCAAATCGATGGTGGGTGATGTATAAACATATTCTAGGACGATTTCTGGTCGAAAGAAGCGGTTAAAAAATTTTTATTGGTCAAAAATGGGTCGATCCGAAATCGCAAAAATGTGAAGGGGTATACCTTCAAAAATTGTCAAAAAATAAAAGTCGCCAATTTCACTCCTAAACGGCCCAAATCGATGGTATATGATGTATAAACATAGTCTAGGACGATTTCTGGTCGAAAGAAGTGGTTAAAAAATTTTGATTGGTCAAAAATGGGTCGATCCAAAATCGCAAAAATGTGAAGGGGTATACCTTCAAAAATTGTCAAAAATGAAAAGTCGCCAAAATCACTTCTAAACGACCCAAATCGATGGTGGGTGATGTATAAACATATTCTAGGACGATTTCTGGTCGAAAGAAGCGGTTAAAAAATTTTTATTGGTCAAAAATGGGTCGATCCAAAATCGCAAAAATGTGAAGGGGTATACCTTCAAAAATTCTCAAAAAATGAAAGTCGCCAAAATCACTTCTAGATGACCCAAATCGATGCTAAATGATGTATAAACATATTCTAGGACGATTTCTGGTCGAAAGAAGTGGTTAAAAAATTTTGATTGGTCCAAAATGGGTCGATCCAAAATCGCAAAAATGTGAAGGGGTATACCTTCAAAAATTGTCAAAAATGAAAAGTCGCCAAAATCACTTCTAAACGACCCAAATCGATGGTGGGTGATGTATAAACATATTCTAGGACGATTTCTGGTCGAAAGAAGCGGTTAAAAAATTTTTATTGGTCAAAAATGGGTCGAACCAAAATCGCAAAAATGTGAAGGGGTATACCTTCAAAAATTCTCAAAAAATGAAAGTCGCCAAAATCACTTCTAACCGACCCAAATCGATGCTAAATGATGTATAAACATATTCTAGGACGATTTCTGGTCGAAAGAAGTGGTTAAAAAATTTTTATTGGTCAAAAATGGGTCGATCCAAAATCGCAAAAATGTGAAGGGGTATACCTTCAAAAATTGTCAAAAAATAAAAGTCGCCAATTTCACTCCTAAACGGCCCAAATCGATGGTATATGATGTATAAACATATTCTAGGACGATTTTGGGTCGAAACAATTACTCAACCTCGGGTATCTATTCAATTATTGGAAGGAATATCCGGTCCTGTGAGTTTCGATCGGGTTATGCAAAATTGATCGCGGAAGTAGTAATATTTCCTGCTCAAAAGAAAGCAGAACCAGTGCCACAAATACAAAATATATCGATCACTATCGCTGATCGAATGAATAAAGTATGACAAATATATCCCGAATCATAAAGTTGATAAAATATGATATATACATGTCATGAAATTATTACCTAATAAACATACGAACAATTCATTCTCGCAATACGTAATTTCTCTCCGATCTATTCGCAAACATTTAGTTTTCAGTTTTAACGATGCATCATTCCGAATATATTGGTATATTTATTTACATAAACGTACTTATAAGAACGTTCACGACACAGCTGATAACGAGACGAGACATCGTGACCTTGTCTCGTAGAACATTCCAAGTATGCTATAAAATAATACCTCCTCCGTAGTGCGGTAAAATCACCTTGTCATATCTTACAACACGCTGCTGACAAACTCCGAGACTTTTATTGCTACTTGCATTACCGAGATTCCGTAATACAGTTACACGCGAATTATTCCGTTCTATAATATATATCATTTCGAAGGCAATCGCAAAAAGAGTTTATTAGAATCGTTCTTAAAAGTGCATACGGTGCTCGACCTCCGCAACACGACGTAATAAAAATTAATTTGAAGAAACTTAAATTCTTAAATTCGTAAGAAAAAATATTGCGTCAAAACTTAACTGTCGATACCTCGAAAAATACTTAACCCTTTGCACTCGAAGGCGATTCTCAGTCGTCACTCAGTTTATTGCAGAAACTCGAGTGATGGCTAAGAGGCGAAATTAAAATTGTCTCCAGTTATATTTTGTCATTATACGTTAAATCGCCGACAATTGGAGTAATATTTAATATCGTCTCTCAGTCGCCTTTCGTATTGCTGCAATAAACAGAGTGGCTACTGAGAGTCGCCTGTCGAGTTAAAGGAGGTTACACTAAAGGGTTAAAGTTACCAAAATCCTGAGAACCAAAAATATTATCAAACTCCACGATAGAAGATATCGCTTGCACAAAGAGTGGTTTCAATTAACTTGCGACAACTTAGCATCCAAGTATTAAAGCACGCGATAATAGATCGGTTCAAACATTCGGCGAAAGGGGTGCATTAGAACGCGGCGTAACTCGGGCGGTTGGTTGTGCATTAAGATAAAGAAAGGTGAAAGGGTAAATGGAGAAGTGGAAGAGAGTAAAATACAAAGAGAAAGAGCAGGGAAGAAATGAAAAGAAAAGGAAAGACTCACGTTTGCAGTGGCCCTTATAGGCGACGGGAATGGCGCGACCTGCGCGGCAGGCGGCGAGTCGCAGGTGGCAGGCACTCTTGTAGGTGTTTCCGTCGGCCCCGCAAACGGGACGAGTGGCGGCGGCGAGCCGGTGGTGCGGGGGCGGTTGAGGGCACCTGCGGGCGCACCTCACGCAGTGCGGGCTCAGGTTCTGGTCCAACAGGCAGCTCCGGCCTTCGCCGCATCGGACCCGTGCGCACGAACCTGCTCGACACTTTACACGTTATTACGCACAGTCATAAACCGCCCCCGTGATAGATGCCTTGCCATGCCATGCCATGCCTTCTTTTATTCTTTACTTTCTAACGTGTCTCTAGTCTTCTTCTTCTTTCATTGTATAAACAAGCCCTGCATAACAGGCTGCTTCAAAAACGCGGTTTCATTCAGGAACGAAAATGTGACTTGGAATGAAGGAGACTAGAGATTTCATGTTCTGCATTTACTTTCCAGTTACTTCCCGAGTTTTCTATTAATTATATCTATTACTTCTAACCCACCCCTGAATAATATAAATTCAATATAATTCTTTATGCAGAACGGTCCGATTCGCACGGTGTATAGTCGTTCATTATTAGAATAAATATTTGTACAATTACATTACTAATAGAATGCCAAGAAATTCAGATGGAATATAATACTGAAAATTTATCGGTGAAAAACGACTCTTCTGGTTCAGAATGTTACGTTCTAATAATGATTCCAATAACGATAATATATGATAAAAATGTATTAATAATGTGATCTGTTGAAGTAACAAACTTAGTTAACAAATATATCGCGGTTTGAAAAGCAACGTTTAAAATGTGTTTCTTTAATTCGGACAGTTTAAAATGAAACTAATCCAGAAGAATCGATAGGTGACCGTAGTAAATTATTTGGTGATAAGTATTTGATTTCGTCCATACATACTCACTTTGGCAGTGGCCGTTATAGGCGACCGCGAGTTCGTGGCTTCCCTTCTTGCAAGCGCGCTTCTTTAGTCTGCACAAGTTCTTGTAACTCTTGCCGTCCGTCCCGCAGACTGGGCCGCCTCCTCTAGGTGCTTTGCACTCCGGACTACACACGCACCTTGGTCTTCCTCTGCGTACCACGCACTTTTTTCCTTCTTCACACTTCACTTCCGCACAGCTCTCTATCGCACACAGAATTATACCGTTCGTTTACTTCCATTAAACTCTACCGTACACGCCGCTTCCCGTCATTTCGAGAACAACGAAATAACAACGAGTTTTAACAACTTTCAGTTATCGTCTCCGTAAAACATTTCTTTATAAGAAAATTATCCGCAACAAGTCAACAGAATTTCTTGTCAGAGTTAATATCTAACCGAAATACACGATTAATATTTCTTAATTAAATCGCAAGATTCCATAACTTGTGTTATATTATCGTGGGTTATGTATTGCAATTTTGTCGAAAATGTGAGATGCAATATATTGTGGATTTCCCTTGTTGCACAGTGTGTTATGACGTACGGTAAGATTATGCGTTAATGTACGGATACAAAGTTATTTCAATAGCTGAACCTTAAGCAATTAGAAGGAGTGAAAGAGAGTAATATTCTTACCTCTGCAAGGACGGCACAGGACGCCTCCTCCGAGAACCCTCCAAAAAAAGAGGCTTCCACTGTCGAGGTCTTCGTCGGAATAAGCGGTCGCAGCGGCAGCGTTTGACGCGCAACAATCTTCCCTCGTCACTCCTTGCGACAAAAGTTCTTTACAACGTCCGTTATTAATGGAGGACCAACATATTCCACCTGCAACAAAATACTCCGCCACTTGAATTACGGTTCTTCAAAATGTATAATCTATTTACCACAATTACAGATCGCAATAATAATTTTCAATAATAATTTACCCACCCTTCGTGTCTCCGTTCAACAATATTGTCGCGCGATGAAATTTGCCGATCGACCCAAGAAATATGTACGTTTATCTCATTGGATACGGAACGCAGTTTTATTCATATCAATTATAATGAATTATATTAACCTAGTAAGTTAGTAAAATTAGCAGTAAAATTCGATTACGAATAAGATGATCGCCGAATCAAGAATACAAGTAATTCAGTTTTATCGATGTCTACCATTTATTGAGAAATTTGGTTATTCATATGTAAACGTAATGTCTAATATATTAAACTAGCGCAATTAGATCAGAAACAAGACCACCGCCGAATGGAGAACACAACTAATTAACATCAACTAAAACAAGCCTCGCAAAGGAATCTAGTCTCACCTATAATTACGCCTATAATCATTCTCGGTTTGTACGTAAACTAAAGCAGTACGCGTACCTCTTTGACAGGCGAATTAGTATTCCAGTTGGGCGTTCGTAATGAGGCACATTGCACAGAGAATTCTTCTCAAGAGTTTTAATTAACACCGTCTACGGAAACCGTAACTAGTTGCGTTCGCAAGAAAATAGCACAAGGACCACGTTCAATCGTAGATATTTAAGATAACTACGTTCACTCGTACCAAATGTCGAAGGAAAGTAACGACACGGCGCACTCGTTTGCGCACTGCGTGCGCGCTCGATGTTGGTACGCGTAACACTGAGCGCGTTTTTGAAATCAGGCGTAGGTAGCGGCGCGGAAGGACAAACGAATTGGGAATAATACTCGTGCGTTATTAGCGGCAATACGATAATAGAAACTCTGCGGTGTTTAATACGATGGTTACACGGTGCTTATCTTGTAACCGTCTCCTGGGATTAGCATATATTTTTATCGCACTAGAAGCAAACGCGTGCTTAGGTTTATTCAACGAGGCTGCAACGTGTGGCATGCGAGTCTGTTCCATGCCTGATGTGGAATGCAACAAATGAGGATCGTAAAAGACGATTGCAGTAACTTTGCACAACGAGGGTTTCGATAAAATACCAAACGAATCGTGTTTCGCAGTCCTTTGGCAAAGCAGCGTGCTTAATTATTCTCACCGATGATGGATAGGATATTAAATTTTTACGCGTCTTTTATTAGAAACGGAGAATATATACTCTGTGTGTGTAAAGCAGGCACAAATGTAAACCACATGCCGCTTATGAAAATTTCTGCATACTTTATTACAAATAGTTCATTATGTCGATTGTTTGTCGTGTCTCGAATATGCAGAAGGAAATCATGAATGTATGTACGACAAGTATTTTAAATGAATCAATAATACAAGTTGTATATTTATTGTTTGTATCATGAAATAAAAGACTATATTGAAACCTCCACCTCGAGTTTGTGGAGTTATGACAATTCTATTTATCCGCGAGATTTTTCACCAAGGGAAAGTTTCTAATCAAGACTGCCAGTTTTAAATGATGAGAGTACAATTTCAAGAAACTTTAATTATTACTATGTTGCCGGTCTCCGCCTTCTTAGCGGTGTCGTAAAATTACAGGCCCTGACAGTAGAATAGTAGACATTACGGAATAAGCCGGCGAATTTAATGAAACCAGCATGACCCAGCATTACGGGAAATAAAGATTAAAGAATATTATAAAAGAACTATCCACAAGTTTTTGTTAAAATATCGTATGCAAGTGCGCGGGTTTTGATCCCTCGAGAATAAGTCGGGGACGAAGGAGAAGCAAAGTACATCGGCAGTTTAAGGATTCATAAAGGAAACGTCTCGCGTGAACTCTAAGTACTTTTGCTTGTATGATCAGCACACATAGACCTCGTCCAATTCCGGAATACAAGTTAGGAATAGTCGACATTGTTTACCGAACTCTCCACCGACTAGACACGATCGTCAAGATCGTCAAGATTCCTCGAAGAGGAGGTCTACGTGGATGCGCCGACTCTTCTCGCGGCACAGAGTTCTCAATGAGGACACCGAACTTACTTCTATTGTCAAAGTAATATTTATAATATTGTAATATAAAAAAGATAAGAAAATCAAAGTCGCCAAATTTGTTCCTAAAAGGACTAAATCGATGGTAGATGATGTATAAACATATTCTAGGATAATTTCCAATCGAGCCGAATGTATTAAAAATTGTTTTCGGTTAAAAAAAACAGGTCGATCCAAAATCGCAAAAATGTAAAAGATATAAAGGTAGTTTCGGATACATGTTGTACATGTTGTACATGTAATTCGTATAATTTCTCATATAATATACGATCAGTAAATTGGACATAAACGGCATGGATGTATAGAATTAATAAATATAAGAGTATATTAAACGAGTATTTAGCTTATAAAGCGCTTATAGCCATAAGGGGTTGTAACAATATGTCATTGAACAGTTACGAAGGAATGCCTATCTGAATTAGTTAATAACGTCACTTATAGTTACGAATAAGTTTTAAATAAACCGTACGACGATTCGCTCTCACAGCAAATGTAGCGTCGTTCGTAAATACGCGTACCTTCGACGTCAATAAGCGCTGTTCGAAAAACAAACTCTAGTTTCTAATATATAAACGTGGAATCTTTGGATCCACAAACAATGAAGCGTTTAAATATTAAATAATAAACAAAACCCCAGAAATCATTGCAATTAAGTCAAGGTTAAATTATAGCTCTCTTTAATGTGAAATTATACTATCTATATTATCTATCACACAAGATGCAATTAATTCAGAATGGTTTAATCACCGCCAGTGGCGTAGAAATTCCTAATTAGCGAGTGTCATTTTAAAACCAAGCAGATACGGCGGCGGACAAGCGCGCCTTTGAACTAACGAGAAAGCAAATAGTCAAAAACAGTTTAGAAAGCTGCGACTTCCGGCATGCAGGTTGGCTCGCACGGAGCGGAGCCCGGTAACGTATCGGAAAGTGCAATGCGGTTTTGCGTGGCAGTGTAAAAAGCCCGAGACAGGTTGGAGGAACCAGAACCCCGAGACGTCCCTGAGAGACAATGGAACACCTCGGGCAGCGATTAATCACCGCGCGATAATGCAATCGGAAACCGCAGTTCCCCGTCTCTTCGTAAGGCTGGCCAACGACGTCTGCCAACGAACTGCACGTAACTACGTCCGAAACGTTTTTGCCTTCCACTCTCGCACCCTTCCTGCACACCTCTTACATCCCTCTTCCTGTACATTCCTTCTGTCCCCTTTCTCTTTCTCTTTCTCTTTCTCTTTCTCCTTCTCGTTTATCGTATTTTTCGTTCACTAGATAAGTACTCTTTTTAAAAATGAAAAACGTGTGACATCCATCTCCGAACGAATTTAGGTTTTGAGAAACGTCGTTGACTGTAATGAGGTTGATGAGATCGAAACACGGTCATGACGCGCACCTGCTATTTAAAATAGTCGCAGAAGCTTCCGAACACCGCTCGGCTCGTTCGAATTTCACATCACGAGTCGGAATAAAAATAGCTTTACAATCAACCCATTTATCATGAGTATTAGCCTTTAGAAACCACTGAAATATTTAAATACCATTACCATGATTTTCTTCCCAGTACATGCGGCATAATGAAGGCATTTAACTCGTTAACCGAGGAATTCTTCCTAAGTCACACGATGCCTTATAATTTCGTACTAAAATAAATTCACGCTATTATATATATTTATAAACACTGCGAATTTATGAGTTCGTCAGTTCACTAATTAAATGCATGCATACAATGATTTTGAAAATTATGGAGGATAATTTTAATTTACTTTATAAGCATCGAATTAAATGCATGTCCAAAAGTCGAGTCAATTCGTTGTCTTCGGTTGGCAGGTTAAATGTGAAGTCGCAATCGACGTCGAAAGTGTATTTTTATTAGATATATATGTAAATATATGGAATATAATATTCGACTATCCATGGATCTGTTCTTTCGGAGTTTAGTTTCCTCAAGTAAAAAAGTGTAACGTACCAGAGAAGCTTGCGGAATTACGTTTGGAATTCTAGGAAGTTTCAAAAATAAGTGCTTCGGAATCCGTTATATTTCTGAACGCCGAAGATCAACAGAACCATTACATCAAAAGCAAACTTGGCAAGTTACAGGAAGAACTCGGTACCTCGCTGTTTAAAGCAGATAGCTTGTATATTGTAAGCAAAATATACAAGAATTAAATTGAAATTGATAAATCTTCACTCAAACACCAAATATATATATTCACAGGAATATTACCCTTAATATCTAAGCTAAGTCACTATAATGTAACGAGAACATAACGTTACGACAATGAAATCGAAAATAATTATTGTTAAAATTAACGGCAAATGAAATTCGACTATCAAAACAATGATAGATAACTCGGTGTCATGTAAAGCAAACAAATGGGGTATTTGCCTTTGTCACTGACCTCCGTTAACGCGCTACGAAATGCCTTTCTCGTAGCCGAAAAATCAACCGGGCTTTATTTTCACATTCCTCGGAAGATCGGGATTCCTTTTCACAGTTGACGACATTTACACAATTTTCATTTTGACACAAAACTTACATTTTTATATTGAATAACTAAATGCTGTCACTAAAATCAATTATACTTTGATTAATACTTTTAAATTAAAAAACTTCTTTGTTACGAAGAGGAATTATCCGGCAAAAGAATGTTCTGAATATAAGTTCAAGCTGTTGCTGGATCTTTAATGTAAGGCAATAATAAATAAATACAATAATCAAATGGAATCAGAAATGTAGGACAGAACTCGTTGCAGCATATATCTTCGTGTAGTTTACATATGTAAGTTGCAGCTAATAATACGTGTCACAAACAAGTAGTTATGCATATCAGCGGAACAGTGATAGTTAGATCAAATAATATTTATGCAAATGCCGTGACAAAGCAGCGCGCGTTCAATTAGGCCTTCGCATAGTCGAGCACTGCACTATAATCAGACTCTCGAACACAGCGTTATGTGGACCATAAATTTTCTAACAAGAGTACACCGAGATTGTGTTTCATAAAAAAAAATCGAAGTAATAGATCACGAATGCCTACGGTATCTATGTAAATCATCTATGTAAGATCCTTGCACGTCGTGAAAATGAAAAAATCGAGGATCGATCGAGTTTCAATTATTGGAACGTATTATCGGTCCACGCTGAGAAAGGACTGACATGACATTTCAATGTCGTCGGAATAAATCGTGACTTTTTTTAATCGTGGAACTTGAAATCGATGAAAGAATATCATGAATGAATAATTGATTTATATATATATATTTGTTAATTGTTGCTGGAGGATGTACGTTAATTAATGGATTTAATTATGTGCGTTATGTATATACAATAAAGGTAAATGTAATCTCAAACAACGCGTCGTTGTTTTATTTTATATTGGAATAATTATTAAAAATCGCGGACCAACAAATCTTGACTGTTTTACGAAATTAATGTAGTATTAATTTACGTAAAATTAACAGGAAAGTACAAAGAAAATGTCACTTAGACCGACAGTTATTTTCCGTTTGATATGCATATATAATAAATCTACGTTGCAGCAACTGATTAGAATGCTATACCGTGTTATTGCTCACGACAGAAATTATCGATGATGGGTCCTATTACCTGGCGGGCCTTATTGCCTGCGTGTAGCTACCTTATGTAATAATCGATACGATCGCGACCACAACGCGATCCATATATCAGTGTTCCGCGAGGTGCTACGATAATACAGAAAAGATAGTAAAAAAAAAAAAACACGGACGTATTTGAATGTATTTGGATTTCGCGTCCCCAGCTCGCGTCGCTGAGAAAATCTCGCGTTAGACAAATATCACGGAAACGTGGATCAAATGTCGGAACATGATCATTGATCGGTGGTTGAAAGAAAAAATCTAACATATTCAAACCAATCTTGTAATTCAAACTATTTATGTAGTTTTTTACCGTCGCGACAAATGATCGATACTTTAAGGTTCTCAAACGATAAGTATTTTGTCATATTTCAATATTTTAATATCTTACACTTCCCACTGAATTTTGGTGTAAAGATATCCAATGTTGCAAATCATCTATGAATACGTGGCACATATTTCGATCGAGAATATTTTGAGTAATCGTCCGTGTAAATACATCGTAGACTCTGCCAAGAATGTTCGGATAGTTAATATAGTACTATTTTGAACTAGCTTAGACAGAGTGGAAGTAATTACTCCTCAGCATCTCAGAAATTCGTTAAATTACATTACTAATTTCGAAATGGATCTGGGAATGCCACGCATCCACCGCAGGCAACCGGATTCAGTAGAATAAGTAACGTACTGTGCAGACCTAGCTCTTTAAGTAGGAAACCACATGAAATCCCGGCGTTTGCTCGATGTAAGTTACATTCATTATTACAAAACGATTTGCGTCTTTCACAAATGCATTCGTTACCTGACAACGACAAATAAAAATGCCGCTGTAAAATAAACAATTCGAAGTAATACAGACGCGTGTCACAGAAACATGTTGGCAACGAAATCGTTTTCAAATACCACATAAAGCTATGCTAATCAAAGAACAAGAAACGCTATCCAATAAACATCGAGAAAAGTGTGGGACATTAAAAGCTCGGCATGCATTTCCGTAGAGGTGTTCCCGATGTTCCGCCGATCCGCAGGATCGCGGATCGGCGGTAAGTAAATTAGGATGATTAATTACGAGGATCAGAACGGAGGGGAACGGAGAGGAAGGGAGAGGATCAGAACGGATGTAGCAGTGTCGACGAAGCAGACGGCGGAAATCCAGGAGGTTGTTACGGAGCGAAAAGGAAAGTCTGGCAAACTCGGAGTATTAATTCTCAGGCACGGCGTGTCTAGACCGCGACGCAGCCACCGTTTGGCCCAGTTACGCCCTTCTTCCTCTCCCTCTCCCTCTCTCAGTCTCCCACTTCCTCCACCTTTCCCTTCTCGTACCTCGAGCGGTGGTTTTCTGTGCCCCACTACCACCCCCCCACCCCCTTTCGGTGGGCCGCTTCTTCCTTCGTCCCTCTCGCAGTTCGCGGAGAGCCACGATGCACGCGCATCGTACTCACTCCGATGCAACGCGATGCAACGCGATGCGATCTACTCTTGAGTTTGTTATTTTGCGAGAGGAACGAGGTTGGCCCAGATGAGCCGAACTTCGAGCCAAGTCTTCTTTCGCTTCACGAGCCCTTCTTCCGCTTCTTCCTTGTCTTGCTCGTTGCTCTTACGTCACCCTCGAACCTCGAGAGTATATTTTTTACGTGAGCCACCCGCGGCTGATGTCTCTCGAGTTTCGGAGGAGAGGCCTATTTACCCTTAGCTTACGTGTATACTCTTCTTGACTTGCTTATTGCGGTAAGATCACTTCAGATAGGCTGGAATAATTCATGAAACTCTCGGCTACGGAATTAGTTACTTCCACTAAAGTGCTGTATTTAGTTATTAACCCTCTTTTCTGCATACAACAACGTCTCTATTCCCCCTCAATTAACGTGCCCTTTATTTATTCTTCTCTGATAATTCCCTCTAATTACGTGATCATTTCGCTGATACTATTTAATTAAGAACTACTCTCGGCACGATGATAAGCACGCTTACAAAGGAATAATACATTCATCTGAAATTTATGTATCCTCGCAGAATATTTCTTCTAATTAAATGTTTACACTATTTTCTAACAATCGCGGAAGTGTCTGTAATTAATATTAATTTCCCCGTTGATATTGTGTTAAAAATAAATACGAAAAATCGGAACAACTTTACCTCGGTAAAACGCCGTCGGTGGTGAATTGGTAGTCGATAGTTATCACGATTTTTATCAGTACTGTCGTGCTTCTTTTTATGCGGTAGATAAGAAAAACGCATTTAAAAATCGCATACATAAATATCGCAAAAAAGGACTTAATTTACGTTGAACAATTAGGGATACCGAAACCCGTTATTCGAAAATTGGCAGAAATATATATATCACATAACTTCAAAACCGCATTAAAAATTGACCCATAAGAAGAGACCACATTGATTCCCAAAAGTGGTAAACAATCGCTTTAAGGTCGTTTAAAGGCGATGGTTTTAAATCGCATCATTTTATTCCACCCAACCACGAGTCTCACGCGAACATTTCAACATTTCAACATTTCAACGAATAACTAAATATTGAAATATCTGTAAATTACGTGATTCTCATCGAATGATACAAGGAAAACTCCCATGGAATCTGGAGTTTGTTCCGGTTGGTATAAAGTGATGCGAGGTACCGTGAGATATTCAAGCGGGGAGAGAATAAGCGGGCGATTTTCGCAAAGTGGAAGATTCGCTCGGTTGAGTAGCATGGCTGTCAGGCGGGTTTATCGTAAGTACGAGAGTATAATAGGATCGAGTCGGAAAAATCTAGGAAGACTTATGGGTCTAGACTGGAGGTTGTAGACTGGAGGTTGTAGAACGGAGGTTCTAGGTTCTAGGTTCTAGGTTCTAGGTTCTAGCCTCTAGGCAGTGCAGGCACGTCGGTATGCGAGATACAAGCTGCCGATTAGACTGCCTATTCGTTCCTGCTGTGTGTACGCTTCGCCATACTGGCTTTCGCAGATACACGCTCAATTTCCTCTTTTTCAAACTTGAAATCCCGCTCGCGGATCTCTGGCCCGTAGTTTTATTGATCCCGATGGTGCGATCGAAGATGCTCGTAATTTTGACTTCGAACATATGCCGCTCTCCTGAATATCCGATCGGTTGCGGTAGCCGTTGTAATTGATAGAGTAGTCTTTAATGAACAAGTCTAACTAACGACTCTAGTGTAATGCATTTAATTGTATTTTAATAACCAACATGTATGCACTGAATAAAAGTTATACTATTATTTTGTGCATATAATATTGTTATGTATGGGTTGTGATTAATAAATGTTTACTGAAATAGGTATTGAATAGAATTATTTTGAAAGGTTTTGTTGTACTTTCGGGACACCTGATATATTTAAGTCGCTCAGCCGTTTAGGAAAACCGCACTTCCTGAAAAGCGTAATAACCGGTGTACGATCGGAATTGAGATAGCCGTCTTCCGGCGGTGTCTTGTACAATGGAAAGATCTAAATGCACGAACGACCACGGAAAACAATTGGACGGAGATTCCTGTACTTCGATAAATACACCAAAAAGAAAGCGGTTTTCTTAATAATGTTTAACAGAAAACCCACTTGTTTTAACGAAATAAGTCGAGGATACTTTTGTAATAAATTATCATGACATAGGAAGTCGGAAGGAATTTACGATGAGAATAATTGAGTCGTTTATTTCTAAGTTCATTTAAAAAAGATCAAGTTAAATCAAAGTTACACAGTAATTTCGTGTAATTATTATAAAAGTTAACTTGATTTTCTTAAAAAATAGACTTAAGCCACTTTTAAAATAAACGACTCAATTGCAGTAGCCAATGTCGTAAAGAAATAAATATTCACTTTGTAATAATAATAGAGATACGTATCAGTACGGCAGTTTAAGGATGTTACACCTTTCGATGTATCGATGTCACTGGAATATCTTAGTATCAACCAAGTTACTCGTCTTTCGTAAAAATCTCGAACTCTTCGTTCGACAAATAAACCTTGGAACAGGTATATCTTGATTTTACTCCCCTGACACATGCAACAAAGTAAAGCAGATCTTTCCTTGAGTCTATTATTAATATTGCCTGGATTAAATGCGATTTTATGCTTCTTTGCGAGGAAGAAAGAAGGAAAATCTGCTGCGAGGAAACGCGGTGAACCACTAACGCCTTCCAAATATAACGAGGATCTAACCGCCATTTAATTTCCAGTAAAATCGTGGATATTCCGTGCCAAAGTACTACGAATTTTGTTCTATCAACCGATACACACTCGAATCAATCTATAGTTCATTTATAGATTTGATAAATTCTTTTATATACTAGGGATACCAGAAAGTAATCAATTCAAAAGTGAAGAATTTGTTCGTCTAGAAATCTGGCAATTTGATATTTTCGAAAAAGGGAATTATGGCATTGGAGAATCATAGGTCAAGGATTATTGATAACCATGAAAATGATTTAATGGAATAATGTTCAACATGAAGAAATTAATGGAGTTTCATAAATGTGAAGAATAATTGATTACTTTCCGGTGCCCCTAATAACTCGATTGGATTAAAGGGGTCAAAGGCAAGCTACCCTGTGCTTCGACAAGCGCGGTTCGAAGGCGATGGCTATTGGTCACGATATTAGTTAGAAAAATGGGTATGGCTTCGGTGGTAAGGTTAACTAAGTCGATCTCGTCAGCAACGACGGAATAACACGAAGAGTATCGCGAGATCGGGGCTGCGACAGCAGGTGGTAAAAAGATCGGTGCTCGGTCGAGCAAACGCTGTGCAGGCATTCGCGATGTGCTGCAGGGAGGCGAGTTCTTGCCGGGGCAAGACGGGCACGCGGTTAGTCATCAAGGCCCGGAGATTGTCCCCGCGGACGGCGACCCGACCGGTTGACCAAAACCACAAGCTTCTCCCTTCTCCGAGTCCGGTCACCGTCTACTCTTCACTCACACCCTATCTCTACCATCCTACCTTCTCCCTTATTCCGCTCAACTCTCACTCCCTCTCCCTCTCCCTCTCTCTCACGTTCATTCTCTCCTTCTTTTCCTCCTCTCACCCTTACCACGGAATCTGCACCATCCCCCTCGCCATGCACACTCCGTCTCGTGTTCCTTCGTCTACACCAGCCGAGATCGAGTAATCTTAGAAAGTCAACTGGATATCAGATTTTGTCAATTAGATTGTTAAGGATCGGGACGCTGTTCGCCGACCATTACCTTGAGCGTTGTAATACGTATTTCTCCGCTGACCATTTACGTTTATGTAATCCTACGATGATAGATCTTACGTTTCTTTCGGTTAATGTTCCCGCATTTCCGAAAGATTCATATTTCCGTGAATCCCTGCCGCGATTAAAGTATGCTTCCTCGGCCTCGTTCATTACGTCATATTACTCCACACTGATTCTGTACATATTTAATACAATATTCGAAAGAAGTTCAGAGGATGGTTTATTACCATAATAAACCATGCACTCGTAAGATGCATCGATAGATAGCAAGGGATCCAAAGTGCAGACACTACTCGAGGAAGCACATTGACCTAAATCAAAACTATAAAGCACCAACCGTTTAAGTGCATTCGTTACTCACATTGCAAACATTACTTTTGTCGCGGTTTTGAGCTTGTCGAACGTGGAACGTATCGTACCGTCGGATACACTAACGGGATACCTTCCGTCTTTTTTTGTGTGTTCGTAGTTAGGTTATTGCTCGAGATCTGTGCCAATGCATTTGACAACGTTAGCTTTGTCGCACGGCTTTTTGAATAATCACTCTCGTTGTTGGAATATGAAACTAACCGCACGCGCGCGCATAACTCGAGTGTTTTATCGCAACCTCACCATCACCGCAGACTGCGCCTTCGGCCATGCTTGTCGGTCTGTTTTTACTACGCTACTCGTATTAAAGGCCTCGAAGCCAATGTGCTAATCCGATACGTGTGTACGCGCACACGATAAAGCCAGTCCGTATTCATTAAAATCATCTGGATCGTAACTTTCGGAAATCTACCCCCTTCACCCCTCCACCTCCCCACCCGCGCACGGTGTCTTATTCGTCGGTTACCTTTTCCGTATATCGCTAAGCTCAATTCATTCGATCAACCCTTACTTATCCGCATCTAACCGCGATTACGTTGAGAAATGTCCTTTCACTCGTATTCCAGTAGTTTCTACCCTCTTCTAGTCAGACCTACTTCGGTAACTTTAACCCTTTCCACATGAGAGGCGACTCTCTGTAGCTACTTAGTTTATTGCGGCATTTTTACTTAGCTATTGTTATTAATATTATTATTAGTATTTTAGTTTAAATTTGCAATTTTTAATTCACTTTTAACGCGGTATTTCACGCGTGGGATGAGATAAAATGTATTACATTAAATATTTTTCTTTTGATTTGTGATACGGTTGTTGAAAATTGAAGAAGTACTCTTCACTGATTTAAGATTCATTTCTTAACCGAACGAATTGACTGTTCCTTAAATATAATATTTTATATATGAAAATATAATATTTTGTGTCAATCGATGAATCTTAACGCACCAAAGATGACGTACTCTCGAATTCAATTATGTTTAATAGCGTTGTTGGTAACTTACTGGTTTCCGAGTATTTTAAAGAATTGAACTTACAGTGGAATCCAACGTGTAATGCACGAGCGCGGAAGATCTTGTAATCCTTTACGTAATTTACTCTTTTACGAAATCCAAGCTCGTTCGATATTATCTCGCGGACGTGCATGTTTAAACAATTGCCAAGAAGATCAACGCGAGAGATGTATTATGATATTTCGCGTGAGAACGTGAGTAGTGTTAGCCGTAGAGTAATGTCGTTCAAATACGTGGCGACGCATCGAACGTTTGTTTACAGCAACTCGACTCGGAACTCCTTTCGTAATATTTTCAATCTTGTATTTATATTTCCGTGAAAAGGCAATCGCCTCGAATTATGAGGCCTTTATATTCCTTACGCGCAACGCAATACGCAATGCACTAAATTCAAGACAGATACATCTTTTCCTTCATTCCTTTTCTATTTGAAATATGGGACGGCTAAAATATTTTCCGTCGGTGAAAGTACGAAATTGTACAATCCGGTGTTTATCTTGGAACCGAGTCAAGTCAGTTGCATGCTTCACATTCAAATCGCGATATTTCAGAGTACATATTTTTATGCGAAGCGTGTATAAGTTATCAAGAGAGGGGACTTTATATCACCATTATCATCGCGTCCAGTGATAAACTTATTAATTGATATTTAAGTAAAAGAAGATTTGCACCAGAGACTAGAGTCGTAGATGTATGCTTTTCCAAGGTAGTTCAAGATCGAAAGCTCTTTAGAATCCTGGACGTTTCCGTTTTCACGGGAAAATGGCGCCAATGCAGACTCTCCCTCTCGGAAGTAGTAGTTCAGCATGATCGGACTGGCCCTACGTTCTTCCACGGGCGAACGGCTTCGCGACTTGCCAGGCCCTTCTGGCCCCTCTATCTGCCTCACGAGCCCTTCCTTCCTCTCGCAGTTACCTGGTGGATCCAGAGGGTCCCTTTCCCCGTTCCCGTTCCCGTCTTCGTCTCCGTCCTTCTTTCGCCCGGTGGCATCGTCCGCGCGTCTACAGACTGAAGCTCCTCTTGCTGATGCGGAGCACTGACCCGCAAACTGGTTCCTCCATTACACCAGGCTTTCTCCCCCTACCCCTTTTCTCTCTCTGACCTGCTCGCCTTCTTTCTCTTGGTTCGTCTATCGTCTTGGATCGGTTTCTCTCTCCCTCTCCCACTCTCTCTCCTCCCCTTCTTTCTACCCCGCTTCTCTCTCTCTCTCTCTCTCTCTCTCCCTACGTGTCTCTTTTACTTAGTCTCTTTTACTTAGCCTTCCTAAGTCCGTATCAGCTTCTGCAACCCCCCGCGAAACGATCGCTCTCCATCGAGACGACGCCCCGAGACGTCGTCCCGGGGCCCCATCCCTGGGCCTCATACCGACACACCGGAGATTCGGTAAGACTGCCCACCGACAGCTCCCTACGCTCTCGATACCCCCGAAACCTTTCTCAAGGTTATTCCTTTAAGGGTAATCGGAATTCCTTTTTTTTCCAACGACCCCGCGAACCCTTTTGCTTCCTTTTAAATAATATACCTCGTTACGGTTATGGTATAATAGCAAAGTTTTGCATAACGTATTTTTTAGTCGTTCTATATCATACCTCCTGGACGTATTATATTCCATTTTAATTAAAAAATTATAGTCATCACTTAGTCTGGAAACCTCGGTTCCAACATACAAATATATGATACTTCACAATGATTGGAAGTCTGTATAAATAATATTGATACAAGAAGGTCAGAAATTAAATTAACCCTTTGCACTCCGTAGGCGCCCTAACAGCGGCATGCGTTTGCAGCGATTAATTTAAAATTCAAGTCTCTGTTTGTCACACAAACTGAATTAATAAAAGAAGTACATAATATTTATATTATAAGATTCATTCGTCAATTTCCATAGAAAAAGATCGTTTATGATTCGTTAATCGGTATCACAAAAGGTCTTAGAATAAGTCCTCGTTTGCGTCCGAAATATCGAGTGCAAAGGGTTAAATTTATATAAAAATACCTCGTTATTCTAAGGAAGAAAAATACTGTTCTAACGTTAGTTAATTAAAGCTAGTTAACGTTAGTTCTAATAATCCTAATTGATTTATATACAACATCACCCAAGAAAAATGTTTACAGCTAGATAATTCTAATGAATCGCAGAAAGCACGGGGAGAGTAGAAATCAAGCGAATCACGCTTCGCGTGGCAGCGGCATCGAAGGTGCAAGCAGATAATCACGAGGGTGATCGTCAATTATCCCCACAGTGCCAATTAAATTAGTCCCGTTGACGTTGTGGATTACCCGTAGAAATGCATAAAGCGATCGTCGCTCGTCTTCGGACAGGCGATAAAGTGCGAATTAATTCAGCGCTAATTCCACGTCTACCAGTCGGCGAACACCGCGGGGAAAACTTCGGACAGAGACACGGCCGAGGAGTTCTCGAAAACTTCATTAACGTCCCAAATTCATCGCGAAAGCTTGCCCTCACATTCGCTGTTACTATTCACTCAGAACACTCGCATTTATCGCTGGACTAATTTGCAATTTTCTACTTTCTTTGTACGTCAAATTTCATACTGAAAATGTGATAAAATCCACCTTAAGAACAACCGTGTCTTGGACTCTGAATTATGAATTTTTAAAATAGTTGCTTAATATGTATATTTTTTCTATTCATTTTTAATGACGTATTAAGCACACATTAAAGAAGAAGTGCTTTTTAGTGATTTAAGATGAATTGTTTAACAGCTTCCTTCCTCTGATATCAGAAGTTGTTTAAAATTTAAAGAGCTTGTTCGCGCAAGTAGAAAAGGTAAATCTATTACCAGACAGACGAAAAAGTGTATATTCAAGTCCCGTCGAACGGGTTCGTCACGCTCGATAATTAGACAGATAAACAAATGTATAATAAAAAAACAATGTCTATACAAAGAACATTAAGTCGTCTATGCAATAAGCACTAAATTCGAAGTACCTTTAGTTAAAAAGTTCATATTTTCGATGTTTTAATTATATGAAGAAAATTAACTCGGCTGTGCAATGAGAAGTATTTTCGTTAGATTAAAAATTCTGCATACTTTCGATGTTTTAATTACGTGGAAAAAATTCATTCGCCCGTGTAATAAAGACTATTTTCGTTAGTTTAAAAATGCGGCATATTTTCGATCTTTTAATTATGTCGATGACTTCGTGCCAAGAAAAACATTTTACTGTACATCGAGTCGAGAGAAATTCAGGTTAATGGCGCCGTGTAAATCAAATAAATTAACGTTATATTAAGTCCATTCATTTGTGTTCATAATACTAAATTATGAAAATGAATATTTTCGAAAGTGGAGTCATACAAATCTGTTATCACGAATCGTATCGCGTGGATGATACTTGGAACTGCAAGTATTAAAATTTCAGGAAAGCTTTTGCTGGAATTGAATATAACTCCAGGATATTCGACGATCGAATTTAGTTGGAGAACGGCAATCGTTTATGTAACTTCAAAATGACAATTGCGTTTTGGAATCAATCGCGACGCACCTTTCTGTCCACGTAATTCCAATTTGCGTTACGCGACTACCGATTGTTGCCACACTAACAATATCGCTTCGAATCGTAAATAATGACATTAGTACGTCATTCGGTTGACAGAAGTGATTGACAATATCGGCACGCATAAAACTGCCAATGCAACCTAAATATAATGTAAATCGACGGATAAAAATCAACCATGAGTTTCATCATTTTTCATGAATGAGTTATTCATATTAATGCACCTATTTTCATTTCCAACAAAGTCAAGAATTGTCATTTATTCTTAGGTTGGCTGTCATCGGTGATACTAATTTTATTCCTAACGTATTGTGAATACCGATAACGCCCGTCTAAAAATATGCAAAGTGTTAAGTGCGAGGAAGGTGCGAATGACCGAATATTTGCACTTTCAATATTTTCAATCATCTCAATAATTTTATCAGGAAACGTGCATAAATTCGATGCAAGAGAAATTGTAAAATTAATCATCTAATAATTAAAATATTTCTTTGCATTTTTAATGTCATATTGCATGTCTTCCTATCAAAATGTTGTTAAGATCGACTAGAAACATTCGACGGCTGCCGTAAAACTAAACTCCAAGTTACTAGAAATGTCTTTAAATTATATCAAAAATGGAAAGCCGATATATCGGCTCTAAGGTACTAAAAGGGTTAAACAAGAAATATAAAGCTTAGAAGTTCGTAGTTCGATCGATCGAACGGTTAAGAATGCAAAGAGCGGCACATTAGCAGGGAGGTGAGTTTTTTGGATAAACAGTTATCGTAAGGCAGACGGTATGCGATGACTTCATCGGCAGATTAAGTGAAAGGGTATTGAAAAACTCACCCGTCACGGATTGCGTTTGAAGCAACAGTCCGATCAATGAGACCAGGACGTAAGTATTGTATCGGGGTGCGGTGATACCCCGTCGCAGAGCCCTCATCTCAGGCGACCCCCGCCAGGTGCACCCCCGATGTGCCGCCGTCCTTGCGACCGCTTCCACCACCTTTCGTTCCTCCGCCTTCTTAACTTCCGCCTTCGCTCCCGCCAGCTCCACGGCGTGCCGTCCTCGTGCTTCACATCTCATCTGCCTCTCAACCGATTCTTCTCTTCCGCAAACCCTACTTCCTTGTCTTCCTTGTTCCTCGCTCTTCAAGTTATCACCGATTCAAGTCACTCTTACCGATGTCCTGACTGTTCACATATCATCCGTCGACATAGTACGATCGTCTTCGAAACTTTTAACGGCGATACGATGACGAATCTCGATCTCTTCGTTATAAAGTTTGCGTATCACCTGTCTATATTCGTCGATGATTGTATATTGCTTTGTATATTGGGCTTTTTGTTTGGGGAGCAATTGCAGCGGGCTACTATATGGATTGAAATCGAGACACGCGCGCCTATGTTCAAAGGAGGGAAGTAAATCGAGCGTCTGTGGTTATCACTCTGAAATCTGATTTACTTGCGAATGTCTATTACGTGAAATTGCTAAAGTTCGAGACAGTTTCTCGCGATTCGATATTTCTCACGGAATCAAGTTGCGAACGAGCCCTCCCTTGAAAAACGTCGCCGGCTCCTTTTCACGGGAACCAAAGAACTTCCTTCGCTTCGCTATACCGCGACATTACGAGCGCGGATGCAGGATTTTCTCGATCTTCCGGTTCGTGATTCACGCGTTACGTAAACGCGACTATCGCGGAAGAAAAAGTGGCGCGATGGCACATCGACGGAAACTGATCCGCGAAGGATGAGAAGCGGAGGAATCACGTGTCTGGATAACAAAAATCACTATACATCACACAAGATCCACGAGGAACACGCAAGAGTACCTCGTGGCAAGGGATCGATTCGAACACCTGTAGACTACCATGAATTCCCCTTCCGGCAAGCGGTACTGTCCTGCTACCGTTTTCCGACGTACTTTCTCGAGGTGTCTCTGGCAGGCACGCGTCTTCCGGTCCCGAAGTGCTCGACTCATCGAGCATCACACGGTCTAAGGGTGCACCACCCGCGAATCATACCGGCACGTGGACGCGTGTGCGTTACAGAGAAAAAAGAAAAGATGCGAGACAGGATCCCAACTTTCTTTTTTCTCTCAAAAAGGAAGGAAACGATAAATTCACGTTACGACATCCGCTGGCGAACAGCTCGGTTCCACGAGCTGGTTCATTCGCTCGGTATCCTCGTCGATCGTTTTATCGAGGAGTGACAAGCGTCGTTCGATTTCCGAGGCGTCGATCAATGAATTCTACCCGAGGATCGTAGGGCTGGGTAGTTCTCGTCTCAAAGATCGCGGGTAGTTTTTTGGCGCGCGAATTCACCGATGGAAACCAAGCGCGCACGAGGCCGCCCGGCAGACTGAGAGTAGCAGTCGACAGTCGACAGTCGGCAGGCGGCAGCGGCAGCAGCAGCAGCAGCACAAGGCGGAACGTTTCCCCGTGTGCCGAGTGAAGCTCTGCAAAAGCGGCCTGTACACGCGGCCGCGCTGTGTTATGTTGTCCCCACTTCCCTTCTTGGAGCGCGCGATCGCGGCTGCGGCTGCGGCTGCGGCGACGGCACCGACAGCGGCTACCCTATCTGCCTGTATGCCTGTCTGCTTGCTTGCCCGCTTGCCTGCCTGCCTGCCTGCCTGCCTGTCTACCTGCGTGCCTGACTGCATGCATGCCTCTTCCTCCCCTCCTCCATCAACCTCCTCCCTCTCCTCCTACTACTTGTCGTCCTTCTGCTTCGCGAATCCTTTTACCCTTCACCGTAAAGTCTTCTCCAGCTTTCTTCCACCTTCCTTCCTTCCTTCCTTCCTTCCTTCCTTCCTTCCTTCCTTCCGTCCTTCCGTCCTTCCTTCCTTCCTTCCTTCCTTCCTTCCTTCCTTCCTTCCTCGCCGACTTTCGGTTGCGTGGTCCACCTACGCCTTCCTCTTCCTCCTCTCGGTGTATCTATTACTCTTGGCGTCGACATCCTTCTCTTCCATCGTGGTCCTTTTCTCTCCAAGGTTTGACAATGGATACCGAGGTTTCAGAGGGGTGGGATTGATTGGTGGTTCTCCCGATGCTGTATCCGGTATCTGTTTTCTTGGGAATAAGGGGAGAGTAGCAGCGGGGATTGCACGAAGCAGGAAGAAGTAATTGATGCTTCTACCGTTTGTCTTCTTCGTTTCCCTTCTTCTTGTGTATCCTAACAAGCTGATTGTTTTGTTTCTTTCTACGTTGATGCTTTACTGGAGTATAGCTTTCTATATCCTCACCGGTGATGGAGTATCGGTTGCTTCTTGCCTTTCAATTTTTCCTCTACCTTTCTCTCTCTTCCTGTACACAGTTATTTCGTAAATGCATTCCATTACTGCCTGCATCCTCATTTTTTAAACTCTCGCACCAGTTTCTACCGCGTGTATTCGATTTACTTCGAACTTCTTCGAATCTACTCGTCGAACTACAAATCGAAGGGTTTTCCGTGAACCCACCGAAAGTCAAACAATTCAGCTTGCTTTCTTTTTCTGGTAGCAGCCCTCTCACTTTTGCGCGCATTAGTTTCTCTTCCTTTTTCTGGCACCACTTATCTGGCCCATTCTTCTTTCTTCTTTTTTCTCCTCCTGGCCCCCCCTTACTCGCGCCTAATGAAGGTTTAACGGATTTAATGATAGTCGCTAATCTTTTTACCCGCCATCACTTAACATTCTACGAGGAAGATTTGGTCTCCGGGATCTTTCAACGAAGACATTTTCTATTTCAACGTCTGTCCTTTCTAACGAAACACGGAACTTTTCTTCGCTTCCCCGACGTCGACCTAGTTTTACTTTTCCTTCGTTCTTTCTTTTTTTCTACCCTTCCGTCTTTCTTTCCTTCTTTCCACCCGGTGACTTTACTTGTTACTTCTTTCGGCACGGTACCTCGCCGGGGAATATGTTTTGACACGAAGACTCTGACTAGCCTTGCTCTAGTTGCCTTTGAAATATGCTCGCTCTTCGTACCGTCTACGATAAAAACAAAAGTAAGCCCATTAAGAAAATTGACTGGGGAATCTCGAGTTTCTTCTTGCCGGAAGAAACTTTGATCACGGAACGTTATTTTGCGCTGGTTCACGTCCAGCTTCCGGTTGACGGACTGCACAATCTCTTACTATCTCCTCTTCGTCTCATTGGAATAAGTTACGAAGTAACAACGAACTTTTAAGTTACACTTCGAAATTATCATTTCTCTAGAAAATAACACTTATATTTCACCTATCACTTAACTTTTCTTTATTTTCATCTCTTGATTCGCACCGATTAAAGGTGACTTTTATTTTCGAGAGGTTCACATAAATTCCAACATTGTTTGGTGTATTCTTGTATTATCGATTTATACAATTTACATGGAGCCTTTTATTTGTTTTTAAATGGTTTTTTATAATATTAGTAAACATGGTGTACGTGTTGTCCGTTGTTTAAGAATATCCAATCATCTTCAAACAAGTGTGTCATTGGTAAATTAATTAGTATCAATGTTGTTTAAATTCGCATTAAAGTCACTCGACCCGCGAACACGTGATAATTATGATAATATTATAACAAAAGGAAACTCCAATTAAGTAATTCCACGCAATAGATCTCGCATTGCCGGAAGGGGATCGTGATATCTTCCGCAGGAAATGCGGTAGAAGCCAGGTAAAATGCAAGGACGAGCCAAAGTTTCGTAGGAAATACGCAAAATTTATGTAAACAATCCTCTTACTAATAAAATAGGTCAAGATGGAAATCTATTGTAACTATTCATTTTCGAAATAATTCGTAGTTAATATTATCAACCTGTTAACTGGGCATGACGAGTTAACTCGTCATTCGAATCCCCACTTATCTCAATAATTACGAATTAATTGAAAATTATCCCCCTGACAATCTTTCAATTTTTATACCTATAAATTTGAGTAACGAAGATCAAATCCATACGTACACAATAACATAGTATAATAATTATAAACATATCGCACGGATTTTATAAATAATCTTATAAATAAATAAAGCAACTCCCCGGTTAACAGGTTAAATCAACTCGAGCCTTAAACCGGGCTCTAAAGTTGTCCACGTGACTTTGATTTCATATCTCTACCAATAAATCGATAAGAGAATCAATTACAAGCGATCAAGTTCGAGTGACTCCTTCAAATTGAATATCTTATATCAAATAGGAAGTCGTATTTGGGGTAGCGCGTTTCCGCGTACCGGAAGTGAACGAGGTAGAAAGACATACAGGAAGAAACTGTGCCGACAAACCACCCCGACGGATGACACGTAAGTGACGTACGAGAAAAAGAAAATTTGTCGAGAGAATAAGAGAATAATTCTCCGAACTTTCCACCGTCCCGGTGGCAGGGTGCAATAGTAATTGGTAAATGCATCGGTGGTCTCTCTTTTATACCAGCCGACCATCAGAAAATGGTACCGCCCCCAGACCACGTGACGATATCTTCGGTGGTGAACCTACCACGCGCTCCTTTCAGCGCATCCCCTTCAAACCTTACGACTGGAACCCCCCCACTACGAATATGCACCCTGCTTTCCCTTCACCCTTTCGTCCATCCTGTTGGAATTGCAACGCAATTGCATTCTGATGCAGGTACTCGCTCGGTTTACTCTGCAACACATAGGTTATTCTCGGACTTTCTTATTTTTAGGAATTTTTATAATTATTAGGGGTACCGGGTTACCGAAGTAATCAATTCGGGTGTGAAGAATTTATTCGTAGCGAAAGTTGGGTGTTGGATTTTATCAAAATGGGAATTATGCCATTGGAGGATCGTCGGTTGAGGATCATAGATAACGATGGGGATTATTTAATAGAATAATGTTAAATATGAACAAATTAGTGGAGTTTCATTAGGTACATGAAAAATGATTGATTTCTTTCCGGTACCCTTAAATACATACAGGGTGATTAAATGAAAATAATACAAATTTGTTACCTCAAACTGTTGTACTCTCTGACAGATTATCTCCTTTAATCGCGATAACACTGAGAATACTGTATTCGTCATAAAAATGTGTTCGATCGACCAATATCCTGAAAGAGAAGTTTTTCAATGTCCTCTTTTTACAGAATTTTCTGATCACCCATATTTTTTATTCGCATTCTGTCGTAATTAGATATCCTCTGAAATAAATTCATTGAAAATGAATTCAACGAACTCGAAGAACAGGCAACAGAACGTGTAACGAGAAAGTGTATCTTAATGTAACAATATAAGATTCGCGTTTTACATTAAAGCATAAAAAAGCAGAGCTCAGGGGAATAGAGACAGTGTGCGGTTGTGGTCGAGGCTCAGCTCGATAGAATCACGACAGGTGGTGAATATCTAGATAGCCGATGCGTTTGGTGGTCAGTGTCGATCGCTGAAGAATAGACCAAAGAAGTCAAGGTCAGTTATGACCGGATGCAGCGGCCTATGTCTGCTCCTGGACACTCTCCATTCGTTCTCCTTTCCTTACCTTTGTGTATCGCTCCTTTTATATCAGCATATTTTCATCCGCCTCTAGAACGCTGATTATATTAATTACCCATAGAAATCCACCGAAAGAAACCTCTATTATATTGCGGGATTTTTGCATAACGAGGGTAGTTTTTTATCCACTCGGTTTGCGAGGAACCGCTATGTCCCGAAGTATGGTTGTCGTTAATGAAAGTAATTTTTGGAATAAGTATAATTAATATATTCCAATGTGTATATAAATATTATATTTCTAATTTATAATGTACTTTCATAATTATACTTATTCCAATCATTACGTACATAAACTATGTATTATAATGAAGTATAACCGGAAGAATTGCACATTAACATCCTCCTTATGCCAATTAAATATTAAGACGAGAAATAAATATATTAATATTGAACAATTTAAAAAACTGAATTTCATTTGAGAATTGATTCCTTAAAAAATTGGGTCCCATTATCCTAATCGCTAGAATTAATTACCGGATTCCAGATGCAGCCATAACGCAAGTAATGTACGCGGAGCCATAAATGTCAAATACGCGTGACGAGAATCGAAAGTTTCATTATCGACTATCGAAATTGCACGGTTTCGAAGGCGAGAGAAATTTCGTTAATGACATAATTTATCAGTTCGTGGTGTGGATTTACGTCCGTTCGGTTCCGAGTAAAAGGATCGCTCGAGACGAACCCGTGGTAATATCGCGGTGCATCGATCAGTGCCACGAGCATCTCGCAGGACGTAAGGTTCGAATTACGCGGACGATCGTATCCTTCGGCATGGTATATCTACCTTCGAGGTTGCTTCTCCAATTATTCCTGCCCTCGACGCCATTTGCGCGGCGCACTTTCCTTTTATTGCCTTTTTCACACCGGGACAGAAATACAATGCGCTATGCATTGGAATCACGACTATAAAGTAATCCTTATTTTTCGTGTGTGCTTAACCTGTCAACCGGAGATGACGAGTTACCTCCTCATTCGAAACTGCACCTATCTCGAAGTTTACCAATGAAATTAGAATTATTAAATCGATGCAAGCCACACAAGTATCCTTTAACCGCGATAACAGAAAATATTCGTTTCCCTCTTCTCACACCATTTTTACGATCACCCATATTTGTCACACGGAAATAAATATCCTCGTATAATCAAGTTTAATAAATCCCATATTACATTAAATCTCTTCCACCTCATAATCAGACTTCCCTAACGTGATATTTTTTTCATGACGTTATAATCAGTCTTTGCGAACGCGATATTTTTTTCGTGGCGTTATAATCAGGCTTTGCTAACGCGATATTTTTTCATGGCATTATACAGGGGGTCCGGTGTATTTATTAAACGAGTAGTTTGTCAGATGGTAGAGGGATCCGTGGTGAGAGAGGAACCACCTGTATAGCCGTGGGCATCCTCCTTTTCCAAGAGAGAGCATCGACTTCTGGTGACTAGCCGCGCGGTCGTGCGGACGGTGGGCGCGAGTGAATCTAGTCTGTATATGGTCGGGCCCAGTCCGTCTGGCCAGTGTCCAGTCAATGGACGTGATTCACTGTTTGCCGACGGAATCTCAGGCAGACGGACGTATGGATGGACGAATGGAAGACGCCAAGTGTGCACGGGTTGACCAATGGAAAAGGAAAGACAGAATCCAAAGAAGCGTTCGTGCGTAGTGGTGTGAGCTCTCTGAGCAGACTCGCGAAAACAAACCTACCGAGTAGTAATGGGAACAAGCAATTTTAACCCTTTGCACACGAAAGATGACTCTTAGTCGACACTCAGTTTATTGGAGTAATTCGAATGGCAACTGTGAAGCGACTTTAAGGTTTACTCCACGCATTTTTGGTTACTGAATTTTCAATCACTCTCAACATCACCGTCTTGTAATTACTTTCTCACGAAGGTCTTTCGAGGGTGAATATAATCGATCGATGTTCTGCGAGAAATTATGAAAACTATTTGAAATTATTAATTCCGCACATTTATATCATGTATACAATCAATATTAAAATAAATGTTTTTATGCAAACCACACAGTTTTCATATTAAATATTAAATTATTTACCATATATAAATATTCCTATCATGTTTCGCTGATATAATTATAGGTACTTCTCTGTTCGTATCATATGTAGTATTCTTTCGACAGTATATAACTTGCGTTCGATCTAATCAGATCAATAAATTTAATTTGAAAACACAAAATATGCACCGAGAGTGCGAGTCCAAAAATGACGTTACTTATGCAATGACCTAATATTTTTACACGTAACATAGCTCGTAAAACGTGTATATGACATTTCTTAATTTCTTTGT
This sequence comes from Nysson spinosus, assembly GCA_910591585.2. Lineage (NCBI taxonomy): Eukaryota > Metazoa > Arthropoda > Insecta > Hymenoptera > Crabronidae > Nysson > Nysson spinosus. The sequence continues at coordinate 3,125,514 of OU342837.1, read as the reverse complement.
TACTTGGTGTTCATGCGTTATCCCGCAAGGTTTCCCGAGGAGCGAGTTCGCCCTTTGAAAAAGGTTCCCTCGTAAGTTAGCTAGAAGTATGACAAAGAGTGAGCATTTAATGCCCATCACTATCGCGGAGTACCATAGAAACGGGGAGGAAAGACCTCGGAAGGAAATATGCGTGCACGCTTCCCCACTTCGGTTGTAAAGAAGAGGAGCGAACGAAACGAAGAGTAAGACGGCGGCGTTGGTTCGAGGGTAGAAAAAGGGGAAGAGAAACGATAAGGTGTTCTTTCCCTCAAACCCAATCTCGGCATCGTCGCTTTCCGCGGAGTGGCAAAAACCGATCGATCGATCGATCGATCGAAGGAAGGAAGGAAACGGGATGCAGGATGCGGGACGCGGGGAACCCGATGAGGTTCTTCGAGTGGCTGTGCGCTCGAGACGTTTCTTCAATGGACGGTCTGCCGGCTTGAATAGTCCTTCGTTTATCAACGGCTGTCTTTACGAGCCTTACCAAGAATGCTGGGAGAATCGCTCGAATATAGTACCACCTGCGACCATCAACAATCCTTAACGTAGAGAATCACTGGCGAGACTGAAAAATGGCCTTTTTGTACGACACTACGATTTTAATCTTCTAACGTGGCTTACGTTTTAATTTAGGAGTAGACCCGTCTCCGCGATGTCCGATGCAGGAAGAAAGATCGTTACCGCGCTTCTAAACCTTCCTTCTCTGTGAATTAAATACAGCTGCATAGGAAGCGCGATTTTACGATGGAATATTCTACTTTCCTACGATACAATGGTTACTTTACATTACTATTGTAAAGTTACAAATATTTACAATTTCACGAATATTAGAGATACATTTGATTCGAGTTTTAGTAATATTGCTGTCGTCGGTCACATATCTCCACATATTCCAAAGTCGGACTTACTTCACGATTCAAAGTATTGTTCAACACATCTTGTTATTTGAAGGAATTACTTTACTTGCTTCGTGCGTTTTAAGTCTGCGTTCGACATCTTCGATTTTCGAATTCAAGTATTTAAGGTCGCGAATGATATTAATGTTTCGCGCTGTACATAAAGTACAAGAGTTCTTGTTTACCCGATTCCATCGGCACGTACTTGCGGCCGTGTTTCTTGCGTCTTTCCGATGGCGGTCGAGAGTCCTCGAGGATGATACGACAGCAGACAGCACTCCATTCATACCTGGCACCATCGGCTAGATTCTCTATATGGTGCGCCAGCCGGTCTGCCAATCTAAACGAAACCGGAAAAACTCGACCGTGCGAGACAGACGAAATAGACACGCGATGAATCCAAGTCACGCGAAACTGAATACTTTGAAAAAATAACACGATACCGAATATTAAACGCATAGTGAAACGTGAAAGGTGAAACGAAACTATTTTTCGCAACTCCTTATCTGTATCCTACAACAATTACATCGAGTCAATATTAATTGCTGATTAATTTGATTCATCACATTTCCAAGGCTCCGAGCAATTATGATATAAAACGATCATCCCCTATTTGTGAATTCTCCATTTTTTATATATATTATAATGATAAGAAACAACATGTCTTGAAAAATAACTTGATAAAAATAAAGAGTAAAAGTGGCTGAAAAAAGGAAGGACGTACGAAACTAATAAATGCGATTCGATTTAACGAGGCAAGGATGAGTCTCAGTGATGCAGTAAGTTTTCTGTGGAACCCGGTAAAAAAGAGAGGGGCCGGCAAGAAGAAGAAACGAAGGATCGGTATTTTTATGGATCCAGAAGCACGGTGGGTGTGCACCATACCGTTTTGTTTATCGTTTCGTTGATCGTAACGTTTGTGCTTCGGCCAATATTTTGTTCCTCCCTGTATCTCCTCGAATCACGGAGAAAGTTACGAGCAGGTATTTTTGGATGATCCTCGAGCGTTCACGCTTCGAGTGTCGAGTGATGTCGCGAGTCAAGGATACATTATCGCGTGTCATTTCTGGGCATCATCGTCATCCACGAAATTGTCTGCGAGACCTATTATAATGACGTCAATACAATTGCACGACGAATTATTAATGACTCTTGACCTTCCAAGTTGATTTACGGGATATTATCGAAAACAAAACGATAACAATGTACAAAATGACACTGCACTTCGGTCGTCATCGCCGAAGATATTTCCGAGGGAAGTTCGCCATGTTGTTAAACATAATATCACCACGAATGTTTTCCGTACAAAAACAATTTAAACATTTTCAATATAATTTCTATCACATTTATGAAAAATGTGTTTGAATTTCGTGCTATAAATAAAATAAAGCGTCCGACATTCTTCCAATGAATAATTTTCCATAATTTAAAGTACTTATTTTAGTACGTAATTTAAAGCACGCTATTTTGGACATGGTTTAAACAGCTATCTAAAAAAATACTAGAAATCACGCAAAACAGAATTCATTCTATCAATCATAAAAGGAGGAAGGAAAGCCGTAAGAATTATTAGAAAATGTAGAATTACTGAATTATCTGGAAAGCAAGGAGGACGTGCGTCGTTACATCCGTCGTTCCATAGCGGGTCGTTTAAAGAATCTAGGCTCTCACGCTGCCGGCCCGGAAGTGAGGACGTGCGTAAACCGGAAGCAGCCACTAAGAACGGTCGGCTCGGCAGGCTTGCTTGGGTCTAGGCAACAGCCTAGACTTTATTGCTCTTGCACGAACTGGTACAGGACCGCATGTACTTTGCAGCTGCGCCTTTTCCTTACTCCTTTTCTCTCTTTCTCCCCTTCTCACCCTTTCTCTCTCCTTGGCTCACTCTTTTTCTCTCTACCCCTTAACCTTGTTCGTTCCTTCTTTCTACGCCGGTGGAGTGCCGCCGGTGCAACGAGACGATGCACTCGCGGTATGCAATTGCGGCCGATGAATTTTGATGTCCTTGCAACGTCTTTACTACGAGGAGGAAAAGACTAGGTACTTTGCCGAGACTTAAACCACGACTGCATCTCCGCTTCGAAGCCGATGTTGCTCCATTTAGAATGATTTACGACACGGATGGAAACCGCCGTGGAAAATGGAGGACATCCACGAATGAGGATACTGAACTGTCGAAGAAGAGCCTCGTCCTATCAGCGAATCGAATGCGATTAATAAACACTAGAACTACGGACAATATACTCAGCTATATTTATATATTCACATGTACGTCCTACAAAAATAAGGATAGATGGAACAAATAAATTAATCGACTCAATTACGTTCATAACCAATGGAAGTAGATTATTTTATTCCTGATAGGTACCATGGGTCTAGTGATTTTCGAGCGAATGAATTTGTGAAACTGTGCCGGTAAAAGGAAGAAGGAGTTCTATGCGTAAAACGATCATCTCTTATCTGTGAATTCTCTAGTTTTATTTATACGAATGACTTATCATTTGAATTCGTGAAATTGAAAATCTGCAATTAAGTGACTTAATGTCAGTCATTTTGTGTAACTATTAAAACCTAGTTATAAAGTAATTTAGTGCAACTATTATAAACGTTAACCCGATGTTGTTGAAAAACGGACTTAGACCAGTTTCAAACAAAACGACTCAAATATTTATTAAAGATTAATGAGACAGAAATTTGTATTTTACCCGATGCATGTAATTTCCAAATAAATCAAGTTCTGATGACACTCATATCGCTAAGCCTTTTTAAGCAACGTATAATTGTCCACAAAAAAATAACTTCCAACTTTCCATCTGCGGAGCCAGTTATGTACAAGTATTTCTTAAGCATCGCCTGGCGCATTAAACTTACAAACAACTGGGCATTGCTATTGAATTAAATATATGGATCTACTTGGCGCATCTCGTACACTTATGTTGTTACATCGAGATGCATTGGCGCGGACGCAATTATCCAGGAATAATCGGCAAATCTCTGGCGAGACTTTCGTGTTGCCAGAGGCGAAGATTATGCTACCGTACTGGTCACAGTGTTGAGTAATTACATGATCCCCGGAGCGGTAGTGATCGGGCATGTATGACTAATATTTTTGATCAAATCGAATCGGGCAATCGACGTTGAGATGAATCTCTTATGTCGAAGCCAATGATAACCAGTGTTTTAAAAATCGATCAAAATATATATAAATTGTATGGTTTATACGAGTACGAAGGACTTTGAACCAATTGGATACCTTCTTGATTAAGATCGATGTTGTATGCTGATGCACGTAGCATATGTTCGAAACGAATCAAAGTAATCATACTTCGGATCAAATGATAGCTTGCGGTTTGCAAGTTGATCGAAATTATTATGGATCTTATGCTTTGTATACTTCCGAGACGCTTCCAATTTGTCGATTTCGATTTCTCGTTACTGGGGTCGTTATACGTGTTATGATTATTACTTCGTGGTATTAGAAACACGTTACGCCGAGTAGCTGAATCCAATTTTCGAAATTGATTGAGATATTTACGACCTCGATATTTTGTAACTAACGATAAGAATTGAAAAACACCTGATGTTCCGATACTTTGTATCATTCCTACGGTGCGTGAAATAATTAATATTAAATTATCTTCACGTCCGTGTTCATGAAAACGGGACTTATACCACTTAAAAAAATAACGGCTTACATATTCCTTCTGTCTTGTTTGATTGTACTTGGAAGGGGTTGCCCTGGTTTATGTTGCTAAATAAATGAATAAATATGCACAAATAATTATTCAAGATGGCTATTGTTTCTAATGGAGCATCGTTAGGAAGACTTTCTCAAGGAAATAACGTCCTCGGACGTTTGTTCCCATTCTCTAGGTTATATCCACACGATATTCCTCTCTCGGTGCACGAGCGCATCAGTAAGGTTAAGAGATTTACGTTGCACACGTGCACCAACAGTATCCGCGATGCACGTCTCTCGTGCATCCCGCGTAACGAGACAACAGAACTCTTTATAAGGCACGGAATGCCGTTTTAATTTTTCACCCGGACTCCTGTGAAAGGGATGCAATATTCTACATCGTGTTAAGAATATGATATTAGAGTTATGTGCCAGATATCCATGGAGCAACATCGCAACCACGCACGTGCATTACGTTTACATTGCGTTTCGAGCTAAACATCTCGAAAGATGTTAGCCTCTCCGTCGAAGACTATCTTAAGTCTAAAACCGAGCGATTTGCTTTTGGAATCATTTCACGAATATTTATATCGAAAAAGGATATTTCAATATTTAATTCTTCAACTTTGAAGGATGCCCATTGGTCCTTTATGAAGCATATATGTTTGGGAATAATTTCTGGTTCTTAAAATTGAAGTTCACGAAAACGCTCTTTCATTTTGATTTTAGAATGATATTAGATTTGATAGAAATTCTGTTTTATATCATTTCTTGGTTATTTAAACTCGTCGTAATTGTTCTAAATTATAATGCTCCTGATTACGATAATTGCCAGTACCAATTATGATAATAAAATTTGTGTTCATGGTGAGTTTGAAATCAACCGCATTTTAGCCGAAGTTTATGGCGAACATGGGAAAAGGGGTTCGATAAATAGCCGGTCTCGATTCTCATCGATGTCGAGCATGAGAAAAGAGGCAATGATTCGTGACGTAATAAATAGCGAGAAAGCGAATAGGAGGAATATAATGGGAAGAACTAGCGAGGAGGAAAAGGAAGAAAGGATACCGAGGAAGGTAAGCTGTTATTGCTACTCCACCTTTTTTTCTATCATTTTCTTTCTCTTCTCCTACCGCATCTGCTTCTGTGTTTTTTCTTCCTCCTCTCCATCTTCTTCCACTTCAGTTTCTTCTGCTTCATCTTCCTCTTCGTTCCACTCTGTTTCTTCCTCCTCACCTGCTTCCTCTTCCTCCTGCACTTCTTCTTCTACTTCTTCCTCCACTTCTTCCTTTTCCCTCTTGTGTGGCATGCATTATGCATCGTGGATAAGCCCTCGCAGTTTTGCGTATCAGATCCAACGTCACGTTAGCTTAAAATCGATGCTGCACATCCTTCCCTTTCTATTGGCTCTGTGAACTGATCCTGTGATCTGATGTAAGTCAAGGGCGCACTACGAGAAACTTTACTGCACACTTAGTCGCTTTAAATGACCCTCTTATATCTCGAGATAATATCTACGGTGTCATTGAAAAAAGTAAGGCGAATGATTATTTTCGTAAAATTTCCTGGACATTTAAATCATTTCAGTTTTGAGGGTGCGGATTGGTCTGGCTGAGATACATCCACATTCGTGGACATTTTTTGAAGTTGCAAAGACAACTAGGTTACGATAAAAATATGGTATTATAATAGAAATAATGGTTGGTTTTCTAAAGGCAACTGGGTTGCCATAAAAATAAAGTACCTCGGAAAATGTCTCACAATCAGATTACATGAAAATTGAATGAAAATATACGTATATGTAATCGGAAAGAATTTCTGCTTTCCTAAATGCAATTGGGTTGCAATAAAATGTTGATAAAAGTGAAAATTGCAGAAGAAATATAAATGTAATATAAATTCCCCGAAACCGTGATACAAAAGCTTTTCTTACATTCTGCAACGCTGATGCACGATACTTATTATAACCGTACATCGTTCTTCGTCAACGTGTCCCCGAAACGGAATTACAACATCACATCTTTTTCGAGATACACGATATGCTTTTACGAGCGCTTACTTTTCTGATGTTTTCACATACGTATTTACGGTGTAAACGTGTTCTATCTCTCCTGCTGATTTTACTCTCCTGCTTATTATTCTAGAACGTGCATAATAATAAAGCATATCGTGTTGATACTCCAAGTTTCAACCTAAGATATGCGACTATAATAGATTCACAACAAGCTCCGTTTTCCTACGATAACAAATGTACAAAGTACAGACAAACATAGAAAGATCGTACGCTCGAATCCTGAATCTGAAAAGTCTCCAAAAATGGAGTTCAATTTAGGAATTAAATTCACATGAAGATTTCAGTAAAATATAGATATAATATTTAAGAAATATATATATATATATATAATAAAAAAGAATTTCTGCTTTTCTAAGCACAATTAGGTTACAATAAGAATTTGGCTTTCTGTAAATGACTCGGATTATATTAAAATCCAAGTAAATTATATATATAATAAAAAAAGACTGAGTCTCTAACAGCAACATGCAACATAGAATGAAATATTCGGTGAGTGTCTAATGCCATTTGTGATAGACTTTCGACGTTACCACCCTGTTTCAGTGGCCGCGAATGATTAGCATAAAAAATACGCGTGCCTCCCTCCTTCGATTCGATAAGTTCGCCGATTCCAAGGTACCTGGACGTTCGTGTAAAGGTAGCCAATCATGGTACGGGCGGGAAGCACGGGACCTCACCGTGCTGTAGGTCGTCGTTTTGCCACGTCTGCCAGCAGTCTAGACTCTCGGAGATATCGAGTCCGGTCGCGACGTCACCGAGTGAATTCACCTTTAGGGCGGTGATAAACGTCCTCGACTCGACTCTGTTTTGTAACCATGGCCGAGCCGCGGCCAGGTAGTCGGCCAACCAGATTGCTTCCCTTCCGAACATACCGATCTCACGTGTGTAACTTACCTACCTATCCCCTTTGATCCTCCTTCATTTTACCTCTTTTCTTAAATTACCCAGACTCGAGATCACCCGACGACACGACTCACCGAATTACCTACAGTTTTGCTATCCTTTTCGACCACAATTTATCATGCAACATCCAATTCTATTTCACTCATTAATTCCTTAAGATCTCACGTGGACTTCTCTCTTTCTGCCACTTGGTCTGGCTAGTTATTAATGATTCTACTTCGCCAAGATTTATCGCGACAATTAGGTGTCCTTTATTTGGAAGTTCCTCCGAAAACTTTGAAAGAATGCACACCAAGTAACGTATTCATTTTTTAATTGCTCGATCGTGCAGCGTCAAAGCATCGAGTTTACCGAGAATTTCATATATCAGTTATGTTGATTATTTTTAAATTACATGTTTTACTGTGATTAATTTCTATAAATAATTCTTTGAAAGAGAACAATGATTTCATGTAATAAGGCCGGCAATAAATTCACGGAGCAAGTAAGTAAACGGGTTACGAGGAAAGGTATTTCTTTGACGCTATTTGCAATTCCTTTGAAAATTCCTATTATTACTCCCTCGCGTGGAATTTTCCTGGATCTCCTTTGTCGACGGTACGTATCCGCTCCTGATGGAAGAAGGACGCCGATAGTGTATAACGAGGGGGAAGGAGACGAGTGAAGAGGGGAAAGGTAGGAGGAGAGGAGAGGCATAAGAAGAAGAGAAGAGGATGTCAGAGTATCTTGCAATGACGGTGCATACAGCCTCCCAGCTGCACCCGCGATGCACCTGCCTCCCTTCATTCTGCACCGTGCCTCTCGCGGAGAGACTTTCCAAGAAGCCCAACCACTCTCGCACCGTTTTTCATCAATTGTTCTTGCTAGCACATTCATGCATCCTCACCTCTCCCCCAGCCACGTCTCGCCTCACCTTTTCGTCTTCGACTCTTTTACAACCTACTACCCACTTTATCTTATTCCCTCGGTCTCTCTTCCTCGCAGACGCTTCCTTTTACCCTTTCTTTTCCTTTCATTTTCTTATTCTCATGCAACGAGATTTCGACCTGCTCCCTTTCACGCTTCCAACTCGAACACTGCCTGGAATGTTATTTTGGATTTCGAACGATTAATTCCGGTTAATCGATATCTAAGGTGGACTCGGATCTTTGCGAGGATAACGCGAGGAGAATCCAATCATTTCATAGCTAGATAAGATTTATAAGCGAAGACAGAGATGCTTGTAAGATTGACATGTTTCCGTAACAAATCAAATATATCTTGTATTATTTCAATGAATTATGACCGGTTCTTTCTGGATCGCAATGAATGCGGCTGAAACTAATGGTACTTCGGAACTACTCGAAATAAAAATGAGTTATTTTGGCGAGATCAATATTGCTTCCTACGAAACTGATAAGAGATGAGGCTATTTAACCCTTTGTCTGATCAGTATGTCTGATTCTATTGCATATTCTATTCATGTGTTTACCGCACGAACTTAATGGCCAACCTAATACAAAGCACGTAAGCAGCAAAAAAAGATTGAAATACTACAAATCTAAAATTGATAGTAAAAAGGTTAAAGCATATTATAGGAATGATTTTACAATGATTCTAATTGGCAATTATCTAATCGACTAGTATGTTCTAAATATTTCTTCGTAACACGGCATACGGACCGAGGTTCCCGCAGGCAGAGCGGAACTCCGGTCAGATATTACTCGGCATTGAGAATAGTAGCGGCATAAACCACGGGTTCTTCGTCAAGGAGGGCAAGAGACGCACGGAGAAACGGACCCTCTCGGCTCGGAGATCCTGAATGGTAATGATTATAGCAAATTGCTCTTGCTTGGCTTGGGGGTGCCTAATAGCCACTCAGTGTGGCTGTTGAAACCGTGCACCCCTTCGTTCAACCTTTGATCCCCCGCCCGAGTCAACCCTTCAAAACTTCATTGTTTCTACCCTGTTTCGAGCGCGGGTGAAACCCTGCCTACCGTTCCTGCCTCCCGTGGATGTTCTCGATATGTCCTGGCTGCCTGCGTGCTTCCCTGCATACTTCTTTCCTTCCATCCTATGATTTCCTGCCTGCATTCCTGCCTTCCTCTACCTACCAACGTTTGTCTGTCAGCCTCCTACCTTCGCCATCTCCAACGGCACTCGTCGCTAATATCAGAGGAAAAATGCACGCTCATTTTTCCTTAGTACAGAGTATACTTCTACCTACTGAGCTAACGTTCTTCTGACATTTCCTTCACGACTCGAATCGATGACGTGGAATTTTTACGGCGATACACACTCGGTGGACAATGTAATACACTATTAAACCACTAAACCAGTAACCACGCAAAGCGAATGCAATTAACTCATGATCGAACGAGTTTATTTGTCGCACGAGTATCGCGTGATTGTCAGACCGAATTCACTTCAAATAGACGACCACGTATCGATCCAGCATTGTTATGGATTATACGTTACTACGTGATAGTTGGTTTCGTAATAAACATCGACGTTTAGTCGAAATGATAAATCAGCGAAATCATTTGTTACTGTGATTGTACCGATTTTCATGCATACTTGATACGAAGGAATTGGGTATCGATATTCATTAATCGAGTACTGGGTATGAGGCTGGTGAATGCATTTACCTGTCTATATTCATTATTCATCGAGTATATTACTCAGATTGAACTCTTACTTTTATGTTGCATTTGAAACAATGACGTATAAGCGTGTCTCTGGAATATATTCGTTTACTGCTTTAATATAATTATCAAACTAATATTGGCCGCGATAGAAATAACGCGGGTAGGTCTCACAGTGCATGAAAGTTTCGAGCGGTTCAGGAGATAGGGAACGTCGAGATCGCCATCGGCGGAGAGAGCCGTCAAGGAATCGGTAACGTTACGGTTACGTGGATTTATGCATAGGTAAAGAGTTGCACGCGTGCGTGCGTGCGTGCGTGCGTGCAGGTGATTCGAGTGCTGGCGGTGTACAAGTTAGCAATCGAGAGTAAAGGAGAAGGGAACGTACGAATGGTAAAGGAAAGGACGGCAGTGACCTAAGTGACTGACGTGTGCCGGGAGTGAGTCTTCCGGGGCTCGGACTCACCACAGTGGAATGGCCTTTTCGAGTTTGCCAGAAGAGGAGATGTCCATGGTGCACGTAGTTGGAGGAGGTAAAGGAAAGAGGTAGGAAAAGGTGACGAAGGTGGAAGAGAAGAGAGTCCAGCACGTATGGAAGAACTTAGCTGGCTCGAGGGGCCATGGTCGTTGCTGCCCACGCCATGGCCCATCTATCCACGTCCACTGTGGCCACCTGCGCAACCTGATAGCCCTGCTCTAACGATGCGCCTACTCTTCCATGAGATCGTCCAACGAACGAAGAGGACGTGTCCTCGGCATCACTCGACGCTGTCCAACCAACTAACTATGGATGGATGAATTTCAGAAAAGCGCTATCTTCTATGCGCTATCTTAGCCTAACGATGCCAGCATTATACTAGCGTTACAAATCAGGATAATTATTGCGTAGAGTCAGAAATAAGATTCGTTGCAGGTAGAGTGTAATCGTTCTAGGAATTTACTAATTATAATTCATACGAACTACATTCATTTACAGCCAGTCAAATCAGTCTCCGTGCAGTGCGACTTTCAAACTTTAAAGTTGTGTCATTCTGAGGGAATCATCGACAATGCTGTTTTATTTAGTTCGTAAATATGAATTTAAGGTAAGGTAACAGAATTGAGGTCAAATAAGTTAATTGTGTATCCAAGAAACTGTAGTTTCTCAGCAACCACCGTTATTTTAGAAATACATACACCGTCGGGATATATAAACAACTATATTCCTGATAACAGAACAGCATACGCGGACGTTCTAATTCCATTACTCATAATTCTATCAGTTTCCTGTCGCGAAGAAAGACTCACCGGTGACGATTAACTCAGATTACTCTTCCATTTACGGTGCTTACTAGATTTATGGATTTGGTTCGATCTACGATCGTTTATTATGACTACCAACCAATGGCTAAGTATGCACCGAACCTATGATTTTTCGCGGATCCAATCTCTGGGTTAGATCTTATCCATTATTTTACGGTTGTGGGTATTGTAAGGATACCGTGTTAGCTGACTATAAATTACAGGGAATTCTACTATTCATCACTACGCCGCGTTGCTGAACTTTGGACCCCTATTACCTATATTTTATCTTCGTGCCGGTCATTAATCATAGTCCTGCTGCAGATAATGAATGGTTTCTTTGATAACAATGCAAACCTTGTCACAATAAATATGAATTTTCATATTCCTTCGGTATGGAAGCGCGTGCTTCGCGGATGTGCCATTTCTACCCTTCGAATGTAGCCGACGAATAATTGATAAGAATTCTTATTTTCAATTTCTTATATGATTTAATGTAAGCCGTTGCATAAAATCTGGAATACGAAATAAAATTTGGAAGACATGTGAATCAGCTTCTCTAATTAATCACCTGACTATCCTTCTCAAGTAACCCTTAAATACATAACCAACCCTCTATGCCATTTAAATTCAAAGCAATTCGGGTAGCTACTCGAATTTATTTATTTATTAAAATTCACTCCGGTTGTATAACTGTAAAAAATCTTAATATCGCCTCTCAGTTGCCACTCGACTTCCAAGAATAAACTGAGTGGCGATTGAGAATCGCCTCCGAGTGCAAAGTTTAAGTAATAATTTCATTACTATTTTCCGGTACGTAGCTTCCTTAGATTTCCATATAAAAAACATATCGCGAATATCCATAGAGGAAACTATATTTACTTAATAAAAGTACGGCAACTTCGTACGGTGCTCGAAACGAAAAACATATGTTGTAGAGTAATTAAACTGTTAAAGTAAGAGGTCTAAGGTGGGCAACGGGAGCATAATAAGTACCAGCAATTATCTCGAAAGAGGTGCAGTTACGTTGGGCTGAGATTTGTCGTAGCGAGGAAAACTTCATTTGTCACTGAGAAGACGCGTTCTCGAGTTTCTGGGTAAAGCGCCGTTAAAAAACTGAACGGCACTAAGGCCCGAGGGACAATGGACCTCTTCGTTCTCGTTCTCGTTCTCCGTTGGCCAGCGGCCGAAGGTTTTCAGCACCCTAGTGGTCAATTTCCCACTCAGACGGGATCATTAGTCTACGGGCACGGCACGGGGTGCTCTCGCACTCCCTGACGAGAGAAGTACACTCGATGAGCACGCCAGAACCGAGTACACTAAAAACCAAACTCGCAATCAGTGATCGGGAAGGGTGATATCCTACCTCGAATATAATCCTTATACGTGACGGGGGTGACGTAGGGGACGCACGAGTTAAGTCTTTTCGAGGTGCGCGAGTGTTCTTCATTATTTTTCTCTTACTTTCTTGTAGAAGGAACTGTGTGATGGTTCATTAAGAATTGCATTGTACGACATATAGCAAATTGAACTGCGTTAATAGAATTATAATGAATGTTAATGAATGTTAATGAATATTGTGATTCGTTCGATTTTTTCTGTCCGTATTCTTATTTGAGGCATATTGTTATAAGATTATTGTCACCTACAACGGAAATGTAAAGCGGGTTGTATTGTATAGTAAAGGGTACTTTCCCGTAAAAATTAAATTAAGTTAAATTATTCGTTTCATACGGTCTTTCGTTATACCGATCACCTAACGCGATTGGCTACCGTGTTCAAGACTCTCGTCGTATAGGTGTCACACAGAACATCCATGCTGATTATAAGTAGTTTTTCCGCGAAAAACCCGAGAATTGCTGAGAACGATGGAACCTTCAAGTTGCGCGAAAAATGGAGAAAGATTGTGGAAGAAAACAGTGCACATATAACTGAATAAATATACATCGTCATACAAAAATGTTGCTTTTCAACTTTCCTCAAAATCGGCATGAAATTTCCGGACAGTTCAATACATAAAAATGAAAAATGACCGCGATATAAAGCACTGTAATAATATTATAAAACTCGCGTGTTTCGTAGAAAATGATTATTTGCAAGAAAATGCAATCATCGTTACTCATACAAGACTGTTAATCAAGTCTTTTGCTTCGTGTTTATTCGTTCTTAATTACTAAGATCGTATCTGGAGATGGAAATAATTCATCGTGAAAATTGAGTTTCCCGTTACACGTGTAATTTATGTGTATCAGCGTCGACGTGCAGCAATAAAAATCTGAACTATTTTATAGAATATATTATTCGATGGTATAAATGTCAGTGAAATAAAATGGCGAGATTGGTACCGTTGGGTACCATCGGTACAGTTAATATCTCGTAGGATCCCTGAGGTTGTTATATTCATATGAGAAAATAAGATAATTTACAACGGATACAGTTTACAAACGTCTTTAAAGACTTCTCGGATCGTGGCAGATCTTTGTAATTATGCCGAGCATCCGCAATAAGATTACTTCTCGGCGGAAGCGTAATTTTCTTGGACTCCCAGCATTGCTTGAATCAACATCCATAGAATAAGTAGAATGAGAGCGTGGGAAAAGTGGTCGGCCAACCGACACCCCTTAACTCTCCGTAGCTCCATGTAATTTTGAAAACACATTCACCTCGCACCGTATCTTTCATTTAATCTTATTATTTCGTTGCAATAACAATTATAAAAATACGCGCAACAATTGTCACCATTCTCGGTGCGTTTAAGTAATAATTCCATTACTATTTTCACGTAATGTACCTTCGTTAAAATTGCGTTTACCAGATGTACGTTAGTACGATTTTCTTCTGGACACGAGAAAAAATGTGGTATGAAGGGTTAAGTTCGAGCATCGCGTCGCGATATGCGAAACGGACATTCTAATCTACTGATATTCTACGGGGGAACCCGGTAGAAGTAGAAAAGGATCACGAAACAGCCGCGGCCGACAGCTGCATGAAATAAGAAAACCAGGGTGGGGAAAAAAGCAATGTGTGAGGGAGGAGGTAGAATAGAAAGAAAAGCGAATAAGAGGAATATAAACACAGGGGGGAGGGGGGCGAGGGGCGAGGGGCGAGGGGCGAGGTAGAGAAGAAGGAAAGGCGAGAAAAGGAAGCGAGTGAAGAAACGAATTTCTGGCACGAAGCTGAGCGGCTACGATCCTGGTATAATTACGATTACTATCTATGAATAGCAACTGACTGTCCAAGTAGCGTGAGAAGAAAATCCTTCGAAGATCTCTCTACGAACTGGTTTTACGACGCGTTCCTTTTGCACTTACTTTCAGAGCCAACCACGATCCTAGAGTCTGGATAGTCCTAAGAGGAAGTAGGCGGGCGTACCGTTTCTCCCTCGTTCGATCGCCTTCTTTCCTTTATTTAGTTTCTGTCTCCGTGCCGAACTAATGTACCTCCGCTTTTTTTCCCAGCCGGATATTCCGCTTCGCAGTTATCGCTAGCCCGATTTATTCCCGCGTCCTCTAACCGTGTTTCTACCACGTCCACCTTCTGCTACTCGTTTATCTTCGCTTTTCTTGATTAAATGTTTCGCGTCAGACCAAAATGGCCGATCTCCGTCACTACATCATATTGCTGATTATTTTTACGTGCCACGATCGAACGCGACTTGTACGAATACATTATCGATGATAGTGGGATACTGATAAGAACTATGTTATGTACGACTTTGTTTATTTCACTAAAATATAACACGTTTACCGCCAGGCCGATCCGTGCCTTAACTAATGGTATTATATATAGAAACTATGATACTTTGTTGAAAATTAATGCAGTTTATTAAAATTATTTAAATAAAGATGCGGTTTTCCTTTGCATATGTTATGCACTTGATTAAATAATTTTGAACCGGAAGTCGCATGATGTATTAATATTCAAAGTTATCATTTATTAATCTACGAGAGAATCTTAGAGGACGGAATAACGCTATGCGCGAAACTAATCAAGATTCTCATAGAAATAACGTCAATTACGAGAGAACTTATTTTATCGGATTTCGATGAGATCATTGTAATACATTGAGAGCCTACGAGATTAGTAATAAAAGATAGTAGAACGTGTAGAGATGAGCTACGAAATCGATTTCCAATCGATATATTGATTCGAATTTTTCTCGAAATTCGATGTTCCTTTGAGTCCCGTTTGAATCGATTTATGAGTATCGAAGCCACGGGATATTAAACCTATTTCCTTCGGAGATACAACGATACTTCGAGTATCTCTGTAATTTCGATCTTGATCGATTTCCTTTTTATGGTAAAACCGATTATAAGGTCCACTTCGAGGCTCGGCAATCGATCCTTTCAGATCCGCGGTTCTATCTAAACAACGATAATTGATATCATTAAAATAATTCCCTGTTTCTAAATACACTCGGCATGTTAATTGCTCCGATTAAGTTAATCAAGGAGCAATCAAATTCGTTAATCACCGATTCGTATTTACGTCATTCTTTCGATATCCAAGAATATTTGCATCTCACTCGTTGCTTTTCAACGCTGATACAAAAATTAGTTTCATAATGTTATAATATAAATATACAACTTATAGTGTTGTAATTCGCGTTTTTAATCCATATTGCATTTATAATTTGTCATATTAACACTGGAACCACCAAAGCAGTCAAATGGCCGATCCACAATTTTTAATACACTTTTTATATACTTTTATTTCAGATGCATAAAATGTAACTAAATCCGTTTTGGCAGTTCGAGTGTTAAAGATATCATAAAAATGACAATATAACTATTTCAGTTATGGAAGAATCCATCTAAAATCGACAAATATCAACAACAAGAGTTTCGTCAAGCTTGATATTTGAATATTAAACATATTGAAAAGGTGACGATGTGTTAAGTTATCCAAAAGTTCATACAGATTTTCAGTAGTTGCGATATGCAAAATCTGCGAAATTCTAGGATGCTGGAGCCTTCGCGTTGCGTCAAAAATGGAGAAAGTTTGTGGAACGTAAACGGTGCATGCATAATTAAATAAATATATATACAGACGTATATAAATGTCGCTATTAAATTGTCCTCAAAAATCGTCACGAACTTTCTGGCTAACTCAATAACTATTTCTATGCGAGAAATGTATAAAACGTGGTAGAAGAGCAGGAGGTCCGTTTCATCTATCGAAGCGAGATGCTTCCTGTATCTCGCTAATGCGCGGTGAACATTAGCGCTTTAGGTACACGGTGTGTAACCGCTATATTTGTGTACGCGCTGGATTACACGCACACATGGATCGCAACGTTACGTAGACCCGTCTAGACGGCCGTCAGACGTATTATTGGGTTCGCGTAACTCTATGCTGCATAGCTATCGCGTTACACGTGTATGCGCCAATGTCCCTCTCGCGCGCGGCATCATCTACGTGGAAGTGGAAGTGCGCGCGTATATATACGCAGGCAGACCAGTACCTAGCTTGAGACGTACAGTACTCTTCACGAATGCTCTAATCTCGATAGGTCCTTATCGGATATCGTTTCTATTCATATTCCACGTAACGATTAAAGGTGCTTTTAATTTAAACCATCGAATATTAAGTCGAATGTTTCGCATATTGAATGAAGCTGCGAAGAAGAAGAAGAAGAAGAAGAAGAAGAAATAACTTTAACCCGTCAACAGAGGATGCCGAATTAACTCGTCATTCGAATCCACCCTTATCCCGAAGATCACCAATTAAATTACAACTACCCTCCTCATTATTCTCAAATTTGTATATACAGATATAATGTACATAAATAAATATCAGTAATGAACAGTAAATCCATACATGTCGTAATTAACCCATATGATATACTTTCTTGAAAAACTCTCGATCAAAATTAAATTGATACAATTAAAATAAACTTGAGCTACATTACGTATAAATTAATGGATTTACTAAATAATACTATTTTCGAGAAACAGATTATGCCCAGAAAAGAACGGAAGAAAGCGGTGTCAAGTATGTAGAGAGATGAACAGATTCGCAGAGTCACGGAAAGTATTGGATGACTATGGTGATATGAACTGCTAAGACGTGGATGAAGCAACGTTATCAGTGAAAAGCATTCGTGAACTGTACTGTATGTATAGGGGTATGCCCGAACGAGTTTGAGCTGACATAACCGGTGCTAATTACCGAGCAGTCCAGTTGGCTCGGTAGACCAGGCCGATGCATCTCCCGCACGTGGGTGTGTGTGTTCCTGCCATGTGCTTTAGCGTATGGTACGTACACGTGCACATCACTCAACATTATCCCACGTGAAACACTAATCTTCCACCTTGTCATCCTGCTTTTCGTCTTAGATGCGTCAACGATAAGAACAATCCACGGGAGATTTTAATTACGCACCATATCGGATTCGATTATTTCACCCTTAACACTGGAACTACCAAAGCCGTCAAAATGACGGATCTGCTGCATTTAACCCATTGGCTCGTAGTCATTCTTTTAACTTATCTGCCAAAAACCCTATTTTTATCAAATAACTAAAATGTAAATTTCAACGTAATTGTTATTTTTGAGAAATTATTTTTTGAACGTTCTGGAAATCTGGAAATCGGATGTTTGGGATTTTATGCAAATACCGTATCGTATAACACGGATTTCCCTGCGGTGTTCAACGTGTTAAACAGCCCGGTGAAACTTTGTTCCCTGTGCGCCGTAGTTGTATCGTAACTGGCGCCGCGACATTTCTTTTATGGCACTCGGTGACGATAAACTTTCTGGATTCGTAAAAGTAAAAGTTTTCTTAGGAGAAGTATGAAAGTGTGGTTACATCGAGAGTGATTCGATTGGATAACGATTTGTTGATTATTTTAAAATAGATAATAAATATGATTGAACTTAAATGGAAAGTTGGATCATTATTTGTACGAACAGATATAACGTGATAAATAAAAACTTGATATTTAATTTGATACAAATTCTGGTTAAGAATGTCGATCGAGAATCCGAAGAAAAGATCATAGTCACTCAGTTCGTACTGACATTTGAAGAAGTCGGAAGATCTTTTAATAACAATGGCGGACTCATTGAAGACATTCAAGCGAGAAATCGCATTGGGAAAAACAAATCAGAGGAGTCGTGAATGGAAGCGTTTACAAAAGGTCATTGGATTTTCGAGTTTTTTCGAGTTTCGAGGTCGATATAGAACTGACGCAAGTCCGAGAACCGGCCTCGAAAGTAGGTGCAGCAAACGTAGCTAGATTAGTGACTTGCAGGAATTCTTTGGAGGCGAATGGTAATTCATAATGAAACAACGAGCAATGACGATGTCGGGTACGACAACGAGGACGACGACATTCGCGCCGAGTCCCCACGAAACCCATAATTATCCGTTCCTCCAATTTGCAAACTTATATATAATTTAAATTGGCGCTCAGCCGCCGGCTAATGCAATAATAATGACTTCGTGGAAATTGCACCGGCGACTACCATGTGTGTACGATCTTTTGCGAAATACGTGACGCGAACGCTCTAGGAAATTCTCCTTTAAATCGCGCCGGAATTAATCGGCCCCGCTTTGCGTGTCGTTGAAGGATACGCTGGGAGAACGGTAATAAAGTCGCTTACTCGTCGACAGGACGTTAACACGAACTCCTAACTTTCTGCACTCGGACACGGTGTGCGTGTTTTAACCGGCGAAATGCTAATTTTACGACTCTCGAATACCAATACGATGAATGACTTAGGAACAAAATATCCCGATGCATTCATTTCGGTGGCGCAATCTCATTCCTGAATTTACTTCGCCCGAAGACAGGAAAGCTTTGGATGATTATGTTCCGATTATCATGACGAACTTATGTGTACCATAATCGATATACTGGAGACGCATATAATAAAGTTGCAACTAAATCAAGATTTTATATCATATTTTAATGCATTATTTATATTCCATGATAATTAATCCATTTAAAGAAATGGACTTAGGTTACTTTCAAAATAAAGGGCTCAATTAGATGAATATAAAATATGATCGAGCAAAGTTTCATCTCCAGACCGTAATTAAAATATGAAATAAAATATTCATTTAGGAATTGAATAAGGCTATCGAAGGACTTTATATTATGTATCTTATTATCATAATTAAGCGTGAAATGCAAAAGTGGCGCAGGTCTAATTTGCAATTAAATGACCCTCGAATTGAATAAGGTTAATCGAATAACCTCGTATTTCATCTCAAACAAGTTTTTTTCGGGTAGAATTTGCATTTTATTTATTATTATTACTGTATTAATATCATCGTTATACTTACTGGATATTGGTGGCGCGTATATATTACAAATATTATATTAATTATTTCTCAGCTCGTGGATAATTCGCCGCGCCGATTCTCGTCCTTTTCGAGGCGTTTCTTTTTTTTGGGTTTGTTGACACGCAGAAGGCGAATGACACGGTGCCATTATCACAGAAACGTGGAAACGGAAATCACCGATCAGAAACATACTGTTACGTTGCTAGCGAGTTCTAGCGAGACCCACTTTTACGACAGATATGTTTATAATAATTACAGACTGACGTTTCAATGAAAGAAATCAAACATATATTTGATTTCCTGCTACATTTATCGTGTTATTTTCGATCCGTAGATAGCATCTTTGTGAACGAATTTTTATCTCAAGATAATTAGCTAAACACATAGGAACAAGATTATATGCAAATATGCAAACGGGACATAAGGATACCGTTAATGACCTGTATTTCAATCGGGACCATGAAAATGGTGTGTATTTTAAAACACCTTTTTCATGGAATTATTTCAGGCAGATGCGCCAATATGCCGGTCATTGCACTGGATTATTTTCTATTTTAACAAATATACTCAACAGACATCTTATTCCAACATAAATACTTCGCAATTAAATCACAACTGTGCCATTAAAAATTGCTAATAATATATATACTTCGATATTGGTATAATTAAATCTAGTCATTTAAATTTTTCGATATCCATATAATGAAATTTTTTAATTATATACTTCGATATTCATATAATGAAATTTTTTAATTCAAATACTTCGATTATCAATTCTTCTCTCACAGTGAAAATTATTAATTCATTTCTCGCTGAGCAAATTCCGAATTCCTTCACTCGCAGAGTCAAACATGGCAACATAAAATCGTTCCGACAACTTCGTTCTTCGCGAATATTGTACTGTGTTCAAAAGCTCTCAACTTACCCCGGATCATTGATTCCAATGATTACCTTTCCTAGCGATGCGTGTGATAAAATAAAGTCGATTGACATGAGCAAACCAGGGAAACGTACGTTCGCCGATTTGATGCAGGACATGGTTTCAGAAACCGGATATAAATCGGCGGGCATCGGCACAACGGTATGCCCGTTAGTTCGTAGACAACGGTGGCCAACAAAGCGGGTGGGTTCTGGTTGAATAATACGCGACCACCGTTAACGTTTGTCCACTGCTTGCGTCGTTCTAATGAACGAGCGTATGCGCTACGTAAGCTCAGCGTAGGTACGTAAGCCTAACGTAATTGAGGGTTAGGAATGCGGACGTACGCATGAGGTAGCAGCCGGTAGACAGTGCAGTACATATTCGCTTTTGCTGTGTACCGCTTGCGTACCAACGGCATTAATGCGCGTGTTCCTATTACCGGTGAGCGTGCGTAGGCCGCACGTTAATTAACGATACAAAAACAAGTGCTTGTCGATCTAATGTATGTACCTCGTGTATGTGCCGCCGATATACTACCTTCGAAAGCCTCGCCTTCCGCCGCCTCTCCTTTCTTTCCTCTTTCAGGAAGAAATCACCTGAACGAAGATCCCGTACCGTAAACGAGAAAGAAATCGAATTTTCAGATTCGGTTCTTCGGAATACTCCGCTTCGCTGTCCCTCCGCCGCCGAAGCTTCCAGAACTCTGTCGTAAATTTAAGTCGCTGTATTCACCTACTGTTTGTTTACATTTTCTTCTACACGGCTTCTGCTAAGTTCACGGAGCTCGCGTCGATTTCTATTTTTGTACACTGTGTGCTACGTGTATCGGTCCGCTTCGTGTTTCACCTCGTAGTCTTCCGTCACTGTGTCATCAATTTGAATTATTTTATTTATCCACATTTTACGATAACCGACTTTTCCAAGATTCACATGGTAGTCGATTTTGATTGGTGTAAACTATGTTTTACGTGTACTTGTTCCTTATAATCGTTTAAATTAAAGATCACTTAAGGATGTTAACAAAACAATGCTAATTAATGATGCCAATAAATATAGTTATTAAATATAAAACTAAAATGTACTATTTTGTACTTCATACGGGATGCAAACACCTTCGATGTAGAAACGCTTGAATGATTACTTGCGGATTGCGCTCGTTTTATACATCAGAATTAATTAATCGAGCGGGAAGTATTAATTACGTATGTACGATAATGTCGCGGACGGTGTATCCTTCCTTTTCACATTAACTCGTGGTAATTGAATTTTCTAATTAACATGTATCTAATGCCTGTAAAGCGTACGTACTTAAGTGGATTCCCCGGTGTAACTAGTAAACGTATTACTTGCCTCGCAGGATGGAATTAAGTCGTATAACTGAAGTACTTAGTAACGATTAAAATATTAATTAACAGTGGAAGCTCGTTTACTATCTAATGCTATCAGTGACGCTGTCAAATGTACACACATTTACGTAAAATATTATCAATGAAGTAAAGTATATCACTTTCGAGGATGGTTTCGTTTGTACTGGAAGAACGTCGCGTTTGACTCCCATAATGTATCTTTAATGGCAATGCATATTAGTATTAATTAACATACATTTCAATGTTAATTGCTAGTGGCGATCGAAAGTATCCACCACTCGCTGCGAGGAGGTATTATATTACTGTTTTTTATAATCAATGAAAAACGAAGTATACGATAATATTCTTATAATTCCTGAGACGTGGCCGACTAAAGCGAAAGTATCCCCGGGCGTAAAATGTAATTGCAATCTCGGTGCGCATTAATATTGCTGGAGATAGTGGTATTAATTAGAAGCAATAATCGAATAGGTCGTAGAATCAAATCGATACTCGTATCTTCGTGCCGAGCAAGATGAACGAGCTGTTATCCTTGTGACGTTAAAGGAAATCAAACCAGTGCATTATCTTAATCCGATGAGTATTACTTATTTCCAATGTAACTTCAATGCTCTCCGACATTGAATAATATTATTGGAATGAATATATATTAGTATTATTATGGGATACTATACTATATATTACTAATATATACTAATATAGTAATATTAGTTCCTAGTTTTCCTATTTTTGTTCCTATTTTTATTCCCAGTAATATATATACTAATATATATACTAATATATTACTGGGATATAAAAAATGATTATCATCGAATATAAAGTATCCTTTCACCTCTCAGGATTAAAGATATTGAAAAATAATATTACTAATTATGTTATTAATATTAGAGCTGCCAAAGAAGTTGAATTGATTGGCAAACGATTTTTACGAAAATTATTCAAATATCTACCGACTCATCGTTCGAGATTTTATGTATCCTTATTTTATGGTCATAATGCGCATAATTAAATCCATTAATTAACTTACGTCTGCCATCCATTGTTTATATATAAATAAATATCTAAGTATAAACGAGTATATGTTCGGTGGTTCTAGTATTAAAGATATTGCAAATATGATAATAAATGATTTCTATCATCAAGAAATCGATCTGAAATCATCGAGTACCAACAGGAAGAGTACATTAAACTTGATCTTCGTTATGGTGTATCATATCTTATGGTACATTGAGCCGGAAGTGATAAAGTGGTGAACACTGAACGTAACTACATTAAACAACAATAAGAAGAATGGTGTAATACAAGGGAGGAATGTAGTGGTACGATTGTAGAATCTAGATCACGGCAATTATCAGGGCTGAAAACCTCGTGGGAGCATAGGTCGGCGAATAAAGGGTTCATGCACGTGTCCTTGCCAATAGAAGACGCGTCATGATAATGTCAGTAAGTAGGTTGTAGGATAGTTACGTGTAAGTGGACGCGCGAGAGGTAGAAGAGTCGAATAGAACCACGTGCGTCGACGAAAGGGCCGCCTAATCTATGACAAGTGGTACTTCCTGTTTTTGCAGATTGATCTACGTGTACTCGCGTGCACTCGCTAGAACGGATTGGATTTCGCGCGAGGCGAAACACGCCGGGAAAGCTGAAACGTGTCAGCGACGACACGTGCTGTCGAGCGTAAAGTAAATTGGATACGCACGGGAACAGGCTCGAGGAGTTTTGATCTTTATAGGTCGTTTAACGTGTAATCCGATCGCGATATAATTACAACGGAATAATTGCGCTGCCGGAGAATTCTTTTCTTTCCATCGAACGATAGGGAATTAGAGACCGAGAGCATTCTTATACGTGATTAATATTAACTAGAACTACGGAAGCGGTTAATATTACGAATCCGAGGAATTTTAAACTTGTACTTAGTACCTTATAGGTTTTTCGAGTACCGTCAAAAAACACCCTGAGTAAAGAAAAATATGCGATGTTTATGATATCTATTCATTTTTGTATGTCATTACATTTGTTTAAATTATATTAAAAATGAAAAGTCGATGTATCGGCTCTAATAGTAATAAGTAGATATAATTGGCTGGGGTAGGAATAACAAGGTTAAGAACCATACTTCAATCGTACATTACGATGTGTAGTTAATAAAAAGAATTTGTGGGAACTACCCCATCTGAACTCGGGGACGGCTGGACCCCGACTGAGGTTGCGGGGGGCTGTACTACTCGCTACCCTTGAAAAAGTCGGTAGCATTACGCAAGCGCAACTTTTTCAAGGGCGTGAAAGGATTAGAGCATGCACCTGTACCCTCAGACGGGGCTCCGCCGTCCCCGAGTTTAGAAGGGGGTAGTTTACGCAAATGTTGTTTATTAACTATACATCGTATTATACGATTGAGTTTCTAACTTCAGATTAATAAATTAATAATAATGGAGTAGCATATCTCTTAACCTTGTTGCAAATTTCAAACATTCACATTTATAACGTTTCATTCTCTGTGATTTTTTGCGGCACATGTTGCATAATGGACGTAATTAAATCGATTAATTTATTTTTTTCATTTTTTCGTTCTCATACATCCACGAATATGTACGAAAGGAATAAAGTAATCAAATAATCATATTATTCGCAAACCCTAATCACGATGGATACCAGAATTTAACAAATGGCGGTTCTTAATAACTTTCAATCTTTTTTTGGAAATAACTATTATATGGTGAATTAATATTAAACTTTATTATAAAGTTATTATTACAAAACTGTTTAAAGAAATCCGGGAGTTCTGGTAACTCTCGTGACTCACGTGACATGGAAATCCACACGCCTCGATTAATTAGAGACGTAAGAATGCAGAGTGGATGCAATCCGAGCTTAGAATGTTAACCGATGAGAGAATCGCAGGAAATGGGCACCCGATCGATATAATTATCAAATCCCAAGTATTCCAAGTGTAATATCAGTTAGTTGTGTCTTTGGCGTTCATCGAAAGACAAAACAGCTAACCGTTTTACAAACGCCACGAAGAGAAGGCGACGCTTTGCTGGCCCGCAAGACGCAATGAGATAACGGCCCGTAGATTAACCTGCCACGAATATCGAATTAGATTAAGGGGAAGTGGAATCTGCTGATCGTGAAATGAGCGATGTCGTTTAAACATTAACGCCTGCAATGTATATATAATGTTTAATCATTTTGTGTTATATCTACTTGCAGCGACCCAAAATGGTTCTATAACATGTTTATACATCACCCACCATCGATTTGGGTCATTCAGAAGTGATTTAGGCGACTTTCATTTTTTGAGAATTTTTGAAGGTATACCCCTTCACAGTTTTGCGATTTTGGATCGACCGATTTTTGACCAATACAAATTTTTTAACCGCTTCTTTCGACCAGACATCGTCCTAGAATATGTTTATACATCACCCACCATCGATTTGGGTCGTTCAGAAGTGATTTTGGCAACTTTTCATTTTTGACAATTTTTGAAGGTATACCCCTTCACATTTTTTCGATTTGGGTTCGACCAATTTTTGACTAATAAAAATTTTTTAACCGCTTCTTTCGACCAGAAATCGTCCTAGAATATGTTTATACATCACCCACCATCGATTTGGGTAGTTTAGAAGTGATTTTGGCGACTTTCAGTTTTTGACAATTTTTGAAGGTATACCCCTTCACATTTTTTCGATTTGGGTTCGACCCATTTTTGACCAATAAAAATTTTTTAACCGCTTCTTTCGACCAGAAATCGTCTTAGAATATGTTTATACATCGTTTACCATCGATTTGGGTCATCTAGAAGTGATTTTGGCGACTTTCATTTTTTGAGAATTTTTGAAGGTATACCCCTTCACATTTTTTCGATTTGGGTTCGACCCATTTTTGACCAATAAAAATTTTTTAACCGCTTCTTTCGACCAGAAATCGTCTTAGAATATGTTTATACATCGTTTACCATCGATTTGGGTCATCTAGAAGTGATTTTGGCGACTTTCATTTTTTGACAATTTTTGAAGGTATACCCTTCACATTTTTGCGATTTTGGATCGACCGATTTTTGACCAATACAAATTTTTTAACCGCTTCTTTCGACCAGAAATCGTCCTAGAATATGTTTATACATCGTTTACCATCGATTTGGGTCATCTAGAGGTGATTTTGGCGACTTTCATTTTTTGAGAATTTTTGAAGGTATACCCCTTCACATTTTTTCGATTTGGGTTCGACCCATTTTTGACCAATAAAAATTTTTTAACCGCTTCTTTCGACCAGAAATCGTCTTAGAATATGTTTATACATCGTTTACCATCGATTTGGGTCATCTAGAGGTGATTTTGGCGACTTTCATTTTTTGACAATTTTTGAAGGTATACCCCTTCACATTTTTTCGATTTGGGTTCGACCCATTTTTGACCAATACAAATTTTTTAACCGCTTCTTTCGACCAGAAATCGTCTTAGAATATGTTTATACATCGTTTACCATCGATTTGGGTCATCTAGAAGTGATTTTGGCGACTTTCATTTTTTGACAATTTTTGAAGGTATACCCCTTCACATTTTTGCGATTTTGGATCGACCCATTTTTGACCAATACAAATTTTTTAACCGCTTCTTTCGACCAGAAATCCTCCTAGAATATGTTTATACATCGTTTACCATCGATTTGGGTCATCTAGAAGTGATTTTGGCGACTTTCATTTTTTGAGAATTTTTGAAGGTGTACCCCTTTACATTTTTTCGACTTGGATTTGACCCATTTTTGACCAATAAAAATTTTTTAACCGCTTCTTTCGACCAGAAATCGTCCTAGAATATGTTTATACATCACCCACCATCGATTTGGGTCGTTCAGAAGTGATTTTGGCAACTTTTCATTTTTGACAATTTTTGAAGGTATACCCCTTCACATTTTTGCGATTTTGGATCGACCCATTTTTTGACGAGAAAGAATTTTTAATCCACTTCTTTCGACCCAAAATCATCGTAGAACATGTTTATACATCATCTACCATCGAATTGGACTGCGTCTTATTGTTAGTATTAACGCAACCATACACGAAAATGTTAAAAACTCCACCATTTTAGTGGTTCAATGGTTCATAATTATCCGAAGTCTTAATAATCCCTATTTTCTCCGTGTTTTAATAATAATGCAAGAGTTGTTTTGATAATAAAGCACAAGGGCGATAAGTCACGTGAAATTACTTGTACGAGGCAGATACGGAGCTGTTTCATTCATCTAGATCCTGTTGAAACACCGTCTCCGTAACCAACTATAAATATGTTCAGGGAACTCAATGAGACGTGTTCTAGGAAGCGGACTCGAGCGCTCGCTCGTGCTACTCTGAATTTTCCGGAGGACAAAAATATCGCGTAGGTGCTCTAAGAGAGGAAATGCAAAGCAAAACGAGGGTTTATAATTAAAGTAGCAGTTGCAGCGAATTAGAAACGGAATCATGCTAGCGCTACCATTCTGCGTCGTACACCAGTAAATATAATCCTGTTATTACTGCCGTCGCCATTTTACCAGACTACGAATGAATGCTTATAAACTTCTTACTAACGTAGCACTAAATTATTCCGAATTACAAAATCCGTTATAAAAATCACTGAAGTGCACCAATTAATCCTTAAACCGTTTCACAAACTCGCGATTTTGGCTGACTTCCAAACCGAAACCACACGGATGGGAATCTTTTCCTTTTAATGTTTACAGCGGCGAAGATAATGGAGATCACCAAAGAGAGAAGTAAACGAATGAAAAGGAACTAAAGATGTTCTTTTTTGATGCTTCGTGGAAAACGTAACCGATGGAACAAATCGAGGCACGATTGGATGGCGGTCTGTCGTTTTGGGAAAATAGGGAAAAAAACGAGGCTGCTCCGACTCGATTCCGAACCTTTTCCACTAGCGGACAGAAGGGGATGTATCAAGGCCAGACGAGTGCTGTCTGGGCCGTGTAGTAAAAGAGGGCCGAAAAATGGCTGACAGAGGACAAACGAGGGCCATTTGTTACCACCAACTTGATCCGGACATAGAGACGGCGCTACTTCCAAGTAGTGATTGGAATCAATCATTCTCGAATTATTTCGGGCCCAAAACAATCGAATTGAAATTATTCGGAGAGTATTTCAGAAATGAAGCTTCACCATTATCAAATAACATTATATAGGTAACCCTCGTATAACACGAGAGTCAAGTGTCAGAGAAAGGTCGCGTTATAAACATCGCATTGTATAAGTGTCGCGTTATACGAGGATCGCCACGAAATCGAGTTGTATTAATATTATTAGTATAACATCATAATTGTGATAATTAATTATTACGTATGATATAATATTTTCTGTAATATATATATTAATCTAATATCATATAATATCGATATAAAATATATATGTAAGATGAAATGGCCAACAGAATTTGCCGGATTATATTTTTCCAAAAATGTGTTAAAATAAAAATAAGACGTCTCCTTGAACACGGAACATCGCGGAATAATTATAATAAAGATATCAACTAAGAAGCGAAGAGCGAAGCGAGCGCTGTCGAGGCGAGTAGAGAGAGACACGAATGAATCGGTAAAAGGAAGCGGGGTTGTTAAGAAAAAGAAGGTGAAACGGGAAGAAGAATAAGAAGAAAGAAAAAGACGTGGAGGAAGAAAACGGATGGAAGGTAGAAGAAGGCAGGAAATTGGCGAGGCTAGAAATAATTAGTGCGGTTATTTACGGGGTTCTCCTCACCCTTCAATTATGCATTTCCGGGCGCGGAAATGAACTCGTAAAGCAATAGAAAAGATGCGCCAGAACGGACACGCGATCGAGCTTATTCCAGCCGTTAGCGATGTTCATTTTCTGACACTCATTCTTACCCCCAGGGCAACACGAATCATAGAAATTATATTCCACTCCTTTCACATTATCTCGTCAAATTGATACTTTCGGAATTAATTCTTACTGTTTCTATTATATTCATTAGCGCACGCAAAACACTCTTTTCAGGAACTGTTTGGATTCGATACACGAAAGCAGGTTAAAGGCGATTCGAAATATTCGGAAAATATTATTTTAAATACAATAAATATGTTTTACTATAAATACTTTTTCTACCCCCGCAATTATTCAATCATTACCTACAGAAAATAAATATATCAATATTAAAAAAGTTTTTTATGCACGTAAATATGCACAAAGTCAATCGAAATATTCTGAAAATATAATTTCAAATATAATAAGTCTTTGAATACGATATTTTTCTTATCATTTTTACGAGGGTAATTATTTAATCTTCACTCACGTAAAATACATATTTCAATATTCTCCGTAATAGAAGAATTAATAATATTCTCTTACTTCGATGGCCAGCACCGCAGTCCTACAAACATGATATCGGTTTCCAAACAAAAAAGGAATACTAATTACATAAAACTAACTCCGTAATGCGCACTATCGAGGAGTAATCCGTGAAACGTAGTTTAGAAGACTATATCGTTTACTAGGTAAAGTAATACACTGTAGGAAGTGCACAGTTCTCATGCGGTTTCATCGAAAGCTTGCTCGAAGTTGCAACGTAATATGCACGCTCTGCCGAACTCGCTTAACACGCCAATTATCATGCGTCTAATATATTAAAATAAATTTCCTCGAATAACAGACTCGCGTATATTAATTATTTACGATCAATATCTATGAATTTCCAAATAACAATCATTTCTATCACCCAATTTAATTCGTACACAATATAAATATAAATAGATCGAAAGGGATATCGTCGTTATAGAAATAAAATTCATTAACGAACATTTTCAATAAACGAGATGCAGGTTCAACCAATCGGAGAGATATAAAAATCGAGAAGTTATAAAAATAACTTTAAAAATATCCAAGACATATAAAAATAAAAATCCAGGAGATATAAAAATTGTGATCGAAAAAAAGACACGGAAGAAGACTTATAATTAGATAAGGACCTTGTATTAAATACTAGAAAACAAATGAAATTTCCGTAAGAAAAAGGTTCTTAACGATGAAATTTGACTTGAACCTACGTGCTTGTGGGTAATCCGGAAATAACCCTTTACATAGAGCTCTTTAAGTTCTGGGGCTTCGTTCTCGACTCGTTCGCAGGAGGACCTTGACTGATTTCACGAGTATTCGCGCATCTGCACGTACCAACGAAACCTTTCGAGGGGAGAATTCAGAAGAGGGAGACGAGGATAGGCGCGCTGTCGGAGGGAAGGAAAAGAAAGAGAGGGTGAAAGTGATTGAGCAAGTGCTGTTGCCATACAATTTGAGTACCTGCTATAGACGCATACGCAGGTGATTTCACGTATTCCGCCTTTCTCTCTTCTTCTTCCTCTCCTTCGTCTACCTGCATTTCCTTTTATCGTCTTCCCTCTAAATCCTTCCGTGTACCTTATTTTATCAAGGCTTTTGAGCAGTTTGTATTATCTGCATATACAGTGTCATTTGTTACAAAAATGTGTAAGAATAACGTGACTGAAAGAATGATTCCTATTTCCTTAGTAAGAACTAAGAGTTAACCCTTTGCTCTCAAACAATATTTCGTTTATAAACCAAGACTTATTCTAAGACATTTTATGATAACAATTAACGCATTATAAACGGTCCTTTCTATAGCAATTAACGAATGAATCTTATAATATAAGAATTTGAAATTAATTGCTGCGAACGGATGTCGCCGTTCGGGTGCCTACGGAGTGCAAAGGGTTAAGTCTTAACTCGTTACTTAACTATTATTCTTATCTCTTAACTGTTAAGAGATAAGAGTAATACGATGACGAGAATGATCATACCGTGAAAGAAGAGGATAAGAGGGAGATAGTGAAGCACACTGAGATGAGTTTCCGGGAAAAGTAGAGTTCCTATTTTGTAGGAGAAATCGCGAGCCAGCACTCGTTCTCGTGAGTCACTCGTCCTCGAAGATTTCCAAGACTCGAGTCGTCGGTGGCTCTCAGAATCCCCTCGTGTCCTGTCCCTGCGGCGTAGTTGCGTGGTGCCACTTTTATAAACCCCATAAAGTCCGCGAACGACCGTCGAAAATAGTTTCGTGCCGTCCACTCGAACGGTGCCCCGCGGGTAGACGCTATTAGCTCCAGGTACCCACCGATATAAAATTGACTTTTTATCGCGGCGAGCAAGAAGCAGAAAGGGACAAAGAGATGCAGAGTACGGTGGATGGAAAGGGAGAAAGAATGAGAGGGAATGGAAGAAAGAGTAAGGGAGGAAGAGAAAGACAGGGAACGGTTGGAAATTAGTCAGCGACGTTTTCGAAGATTCGAAGAGGAGATGCGCGCGGTCTGTTCGCGTGTCCTTTTCTACTTTCGCATGGAGACCGAAATACCGTTTTATCGTGGCTACACTGATACAGCATACCTTTCGTTCTCCAACCTTCTCTATCCGCGACTCTCCGTCATTATTTTTTCACTTTTTACACTTTGTTATGATTCCGTGGTTCCTTCGTGTGTCATACTCTTATCGAATCCCATTTCTTCGCGTTATATTCACGTTCACGGAAATCATTAAGATTTTTAACGTTGGAATTCATTTATCAGATTTGGGGGAATTCTTTGAGGAAGAGTTGTGAAAACAGCAAAAGGTGATGTAATATCTGCTATATAAAGTAACACTGCTTATTATAAGTATCGAGATAGAAGTAGATAGAATCAGTCATCGCGGAGATTTTTTCTAAAAAAATATTTCAACATCGAGATATTAAAACTCTTCGATTGTATCAATGTATCGTTTCATGGTTGCAAAAGGATCAAGAGTCTAGTCATTACATCGTTACAGAGCATGGTTGCAACAATGTTTTCTTCTCTGTTCTTACGTACGTTATTGTTTGGTTAAGTCTTAAATAGACGCGTTTAAATGAAGCAGAAGGAAGGGATATTCAAGTTGCAATGAATGCGTTCATTCGTTAGAAGACAAAGGCGCTTATTGCAAGTTGCAATGGCGAACCGACATATCCAGTCAGCTATTAAGCTGAGAACATAAACGATTCTTTAGCTTGTCTCCTTTCCGACCTTGCTTCGGCTGACACAACAATGGACATAACAAAGCGTGAAACAGAAACGTAAATATAATATGTAATAATGAAATGCTTAAACATACGCCTCTTATACAGGTTTTGCACTCAGAATTAACTCCTTTGCAGATCATATTCACCTTTTGGTCAATTAAATTCACCCCTTTCCAAATCAAACATTCCTACAAATTTCTTTTCTTAAGCTATTGTAAGAAAAGTAAAATCCAACGTAAAGTTATTGTTCCGAAATAAGAATTTTATTGCATCTACGGAATAATACTTATAACATAAAATAACATACAACACTTATTTAATACTACAAATGTTTATGTATTATATATACATATGTGTAAGGGTGAATTTGATCTGCAAAAGGGTTAATTTGGAGTACAAAACATGAAGATTGAATCGTCTGATAAAATCTATCGAATTAATTTATTATTCATTACTCCAATATTCTAATTCTACTTCGAATATTCGACTTTATTGTTTTCAAGCATTTCGTTATCACTTCTTATATTAATATTAAATAAATTACGCTTTTTTTGGCTTTCGACAGATGTCAGCTACTCAGATAACGCGAGAATATTCCATTTAGCAGTGATATCACGCGATCTCTTAACGATTCGAAACAAGCACGACGACACGGAAGATTAGCAGGTTAACTGAATTCGACAATTAAACTGTCCAAACCCTTTCATTGCTCGTCACTGGAATGCTTCCTGCCATTTGTATTTCTATTTTACGGTGCCTACTCGAATAGTTAAGCGACGTTACTACCGAGTCTGTGAAAACGGCAGCCATGCGTGATTTTATCCATTAATTTCCACGGACGAGCGTGTGAGTGAACTTGTAATTAACTATAGTGCCGTGCCAACTGATCAAAGCGGATGATCGCAACTGCGCCGTTGGTACTCGTCAAGTTCTAGAATGATGTATATCGACTTAATACAAATTGTTTTAAATTGAACTTTTTAATTTCGTTCATCCTTTCAAATAATATAAATTATATTTGTATAATAATTATACAAATAGTAGGTGCAATACGAAGTTCATTGTAAAATATGACTCCAAACTCAGCTGCATAATTTTCAGGTACAGTAAATCAAATAGAAATCCCTAAAATCTTAGTGTCACACTAACTTTGCCAGCGTTATGTAGTGTAAATTTTGGATGCAAATATAATCCCGCGCGTCGTCGAGTAACTCTGGATGATGCAGGTTCTTCTAATACAAACGAAAAGGAGTAGTTTGCGTCTAAATTAAGGTGAGTTATTCATCTCGTAAAATGATTACAACGCCGTGGAAATGTAAAGGTTATTATAACGAATTAGTATCGCACGGTTCAGTGGACGGAGCTCGGAAATCGGATGAAATACGAGGGCAACGCGGTGTCGTAAAAATAATGAAGATCGAGGGACGTCGGGAAGTAGTTTATTATGAAAAGCGCGCGATGTGCCGAAGGAGTTAAGGGCTTCGCCTAAACTTACAGCTTACTTCGTATACTCGCCGAGGTCTTTGCACCGTAGAGTTTTGCTTTATAAATATCGCCGGCGCACCGGACTGGATAGAGAAACGAACCGTGTCTCGTTCGGATGAAACGAAGGCTCTATCTCTTTGCCCGAATTGCAACCAACTCACCTTCCTTTACCAAATTTCTTCTCGTACTCTACCTCCCACGTTTTATATTTCTTTTACCGATTTCTTATTAAAACATGCCTCTATTTATTTCGTACGGAATTCGGAATCTTTTCATTCATGGATACGAATTTTGTTTAGATTGCTCGAATTACAAAAAATCACCTACCTTCGCCAAATTTCTTCTCTGATGCAGTGATTTCTATTTTTCGCGGACTTTGATTAAAACACGCCTTTATTTCGACCAACTTTTATTCGTATCGAAATTTGGAATCTTGTCATCGATTGGTACAAGTTTCATTTCGAGTGCCCACATATATTTGAAAAAGACCATCGAGAAAGTCGAACTCCAAGAATCGAAATGTCGCATGTTAAGTTCAAAGTGCACGTGCCCCAATTAATATAATATTTACACCACTAATTTCTTTGAATAACGTCACGCGTTGCAGGAAAATATATTCTACCATTTGTCTTTCGTTTCAATATTGCTGAGAGTATTTCAAGTTTGTACCTTGAGTCATCGACTGCAACAGTCTGTCTATTACGCGAAGTGGTAAATAAATAACATAGCAAGAAACAGCAACAACGGAACAAAAAGAATCGCGTCCGCCGCTAGATAAAAATAAATGCACAATTACGTATGCATCACAAATCAGACATTAATGTGATACGATATGCGTACGAATTGCTGTTAAAAATGTTAACGTTAATCAATCCGGACAATCGCAAATGAACTACTCCGTAGAGACACTTAAAAAATGCTCACCGCCAGAAAGATCTTCGATACAATTGAATGTACATCAGTGATTTCTTACGCGGCAGTCACAGCACGGTTATCGCAACTAATCAGTAATTTCTTTGTATCGTTTTTGAGTTTTCCGCCATAACGCTTGTTTCTTCTCCGTCGTGGAATCTAATTCGACGGAAGGAACCTCCGCATCCGTTGCACCGAAACCAGCCTTGTTAGGATTGCTCGTAATTTGCACCTGAAACAAAATAAAAGAGAAAGTACGTTAGATTAATTGCAAGTGTGAGACTTAATTACTCGTGCAACGTGTATGTAATTTTAAACTATCTTGTTTAACCATATTTGTTTACCGATTACAGAAAATTCGCGTTGTGTCATAATAATTACTGAAATACCAAGGAAACGTGTCATTATTTTTATTTAATACTAATTAATTAATTCAAGTTGAAGAGAGTCTTGAGCATAGTGTTGCTGAGTGTCAATTATTAATTGTGTTGAACTTCTTACGATAGAGTTGCAGTTTTAATTATTATTGTAAATAAACAGAATATAACTATTATTCACGTAAACTGTATCCATCCAGTTTTACTTGACAATTAATATATTCCAGAATTCTTGTATATTGTATGTTTCCAGTATACGGAAAAGAGTACCCGTGACTTTGTCAGGTATCGCTTGGTCTGACCACTCTTCTGTAAATCCGTCTAATACTCCTTAACTGAGACTCCTCTTAAGTGCTTCACACCCTCGCCATTTATTCTAAACATATCCCTTTAGCTTAAATTACTTTCGTTTTCCTTCGACTCACACTCGCAATTACGCACTCGCCACGTGCATGCTTACCTGACAAGAGGGGACGTGAAATCCAACAAGTACGGTACTCTTAAACCTAATTTGCCACCATTAGCGGATTCCTTTTCTTTAAAAACAGGCTAATTAATGGAAATAGTTACGTAAACTCCAATTTCATTCTTCCTTTATGGTAACTGCTATTAAAGCATTTTATTTACGACTTCATTTACGTTTGGTTGGACTTGAATATTAAAGTTAGATGATTTTTATTAATTCTTCAACCGGGGATGACGAATTAATTCGTCATCCGAATCTGCACTTATCTCGAAGGTTACGAATTAAATCACAATTATCTATCTCGTAATTCTGAAACTTTTCACATCTCAGAATCAATTGATTATAACGAAATTAAAAAATAAAAGAAAATTATTACCAATCATTACAAAATCATTTGGAAACTTGACAAACGGAGAGAGAGTAAAAAGGTGAGTGCTGGCATTTTTTACTAATTATTACGTTAATTTTTATAAAAATGAAATTTTAAAACTTGCTTTATCTTGGAAGAGGATCATAGATAATCAAAGAGAATATTTACAATATTGAAAGTTATTAATTCAGCATAAAATTGAGTCTTGTTTTAGGACAATGAAAATCCGTAGGATCTTTCTTGAGTATCTAATAATATAAGATGTTTATGTGTCAAGTGACTAATTGGAATAAACCACGGAAATGTCTGGAGATCGAAGACCGAATTGTAAGGTTATTCGGTCGACGCTTTTATCGAGAGAGTGGCTTCCAGTTTTGAGCCGGCTCCACCGGGCAGAATACCATCTCTCGAGCGCATTTGGGCCAAGTGGCCTCCCCCGTCTGGCTTGTAAATGAGACCCTATCCACCCTACCCACCCTAGCCAGCACTTGACTTACTTGGTTCAAAGAAAAAGAGACCAAAACGAACGAACCGAAAAACATAAGATGGAAACATGCAAATCTGCACGCCTCCGAAATGATATTATTCGATCTTCGTATAAGTAACTACGCGATAAACAAATGAGAGAGAAGGATACAGCAATGCATCTCTAACTAAATGCATGAAAGATAAAACTAGTGAAAAGCAAGTTTTAGGCAAATATATGTATGAGATTGTAAGATATGTAAATATAAAATGTGTTACAATTTTACGAAGTATTTCATTTATTAACTACTTGACTACCTTCATTTGCTACCCGAATATCAGGAGTTCTGATAGCACGTTGAAAGTGCTGGAATCGTATAAATTAAGGTATATTTTTATATTTTATTAACTCGCTTGATACGCGAGCTGCATTTTTTTCGGCTGCGTCAGAATGAGCCCGAAATTCTTAAGTGGTTTCATAATGCAACGCGGCGGGCAGTTTTTAGACTGTATTTGGGCCAAGTGTGCTTCTGCTTCAGTCTACTCCGAGCACTCGGATGAAAGAATAATGCAGACAAACAAAGACAAAAAAAAAAGAAAATAAGTCACTATATTATATCGCGACGAGAAAAATAAGCAAAGAATGAGTTTCCACTGCAGGTAATCCTCGAACGACGTAAGAGTTAGATTCCAAAGAAGAGTCACGTTATAAAACTCGCGTTTTGCGAGAATCGAATTACATAGACGCGCTATATTGAAGTCGCATTGTATAAGTACTGTGTTGTACGAGTTACCTGTATCAAGTATAATTTGCCATTCGTTCCCATCGATGTCGAAAGGACGTATACTTGTTGAATCAAATCGCGGAACTTAAAATTAGTCGAATATACAGTTGTCCGCGGTAAATAGAAACCAGCGAAAAAGGAAAGGAACGTGTCGTGTGTGTGGGGATTACAAACGAGTAGGGTCAAGTGTCGCGCGTACAAAACTTGATTCGTTGCATCCTTCGCCGCGTATATCATTGGCTCGCAGCATCTTCCCGAGAAGAAGAAATGAGAATGCGAGCGATAAAGGGTTACAGGAGGGAGAGTAAAGAGGGAGGCCAGGAGGCGGACCAAAGGAAGACGAGAGAACGGATCACGAACCCGCGACAGACGTATATCGTGCAAAACGAGCGCTCGTTACTCGATTGACGAGCTCGCGAGACATTCAGAAGCAAAACGGCACGGCTCGTGTTTCGCTTTCTCGCTCGATGATGATGCCGATGATGCATCCGTCTGGCCTGTCTAGACCACTTATATGTATTATAACTGGCGCTCGTCCGTTTTCTCCTCCCGGTCTTCTGATCAACGAAGAGTGCTCTCTTCGTGGAATCGATCCTTTAAATATCTTACCTGATTCGTAACACAAAGGTGACTAATCTACCGGATGAAACGTTATCGTAATGGAATTCCTAATTTCTGATATTCTAGGAAGACCGCGAGATCGTTAATCAGCGAAGATGTTTGTAGTGTAATAATGAACTATAACGAGTTTCATGAAATTTAATGTATCCGTACTTTACGTTCAACGTGCGATCGATGATAGTCTTTTAACGTTAGAACTACCGAGATTATATTCCGTTATACTCATATATTTATTTATATATAAATTACGATTGGAGGATGAAACTTAATTAATGGATTTATTATGCGAATTATGTTCATAAAATAAAGGTATATAAAATCTCCAGATCCGTTTTATGTCCGAATAATTTTAATAAAAATTGCGAACCTTTTTCACTACTTTGGTAGTTCTAGTGTTAGAACCTGAATGTTGCAGTTTCTGGCGAAAAAGTAATAACAGCGAAGTAATACCGTATTATTCAGATACGTTTACCAAAACAAGAATTTAAGAAGTATTCCAAGCATTCTAAATCAGTAGAGATTTATAAGGATTAATCGGCTCGATCGAATCTTTTCGAGAGACGGTACATGGGCCATCGACCGTCGACGTCTAAACTTATCACAGCTGTGATACTCACGTCGGACAGATGTTGCAGACGGAGATCCTCGGATTATTTATCATAAACGGATTAAAAGTGTCTGCGAGACGATCGATCGCTCCGATTATTCTCTTATGCGGTACGTCGCCCGATATAAATTGATCACTGAAATTAAAGAATCTTACGCGATGATGCTCAACGGTGAAAACACGATCGGGGCATAAAATACCCATTGGACGACGTCCCGTCTGATTGCTGAATTATTTTCATTGCCTCTGTTTCATCGCCGTGATACCCGAGTTCAGTTATCATAAGTGATTTATAAAAAACAACTAACATGGTGTCTTGTTCTATTCGCGTCATCGGTGCAACGAGGTTAAGTCAAGTGCATTTTTAAAAAACACGAATATCCTGCGGATGAACACCCGCCTGGACGAAGCATATAAATATGAATAACAGTTATAAATGGCAAAGTTCAATAATTTCCTATGAATAAATCCATTCATAAATTTCACATATTGAACTCATTTAGTACGAAAAATTAATATAATCATTATAACTTAAAATCAAACTCGTACGTTAGAGAGCAAAAAGTGTGGTACTCGTCGGCAAGTAGAAAAAGTGTTACACGGTGCCAAGGCGAGATCTAAAGAGGCGGGAAACTAGTGAAATAGGCCGGCCGTCTGCACAAGTGATAATGTATCCCAGACACTGCAATATATGCTGCCCGACTAGAAGCATTATTTTGGTTGTTACATCCCTTTTTACACAAGTGTTTCATACATTTGTTTCATACTCATTTTGTACTCTTCCTTGTACTAGAAGTGGAATATTTCTCGTCATCATATATCGCCCGGCATACTCGCGAATAATTTCATAGTGCGAACACTTCGAAGAAGAAATACGAAGTAGACTTCCGTCATCGAGAAAGGAGACTCTCAAGGATTTATCCTAACCTTTATCCGCACCTTTGAACTTTCGGGATATGTCAATGGAGGAAGGAAATTCCCGGATCGAGAGACTGGAGAACGGAGTCGGTCGTTCGACGGCAGTCGTCGGCATCCAGATAAAACGGTGCCGTGGTACAATAACATATTGGGAATTCGCGAGTTCTACGATGGTGGTAGGGTGCCAGACGGTCTGTGCCAGTTTGAAAGTTTGTCCCGGTTTGCCCGTCTGGCATGCCGGGAAGCGACACGGACGCACGTGCACCGCACCTTGACAGGTTGAATACGGGCTGCACTGTGCAGAGACAGCATATTGGCTTCGAAACTTTGCTCGTTTACAACGTCGCCAATGTGTCTGCCACTGCCACTACCACCACCTCCGTCTCCGTAGAACTGCATTGGAGTGCATGTGAAATAAATGTCCTGACTTCTCCCTCTAGATCTTCTCGCTATCCCTTTTCCTTCTTCCCGACACCATCCCCGATGTATGCTGCACACTTTGACACAACACTACATACATGCTTTTACGAAGATGACCTGCTTGTTTCGAATGGGTTAGATCGTTTATGCGATGTCGCTGTTTTGATGCAAGGTTAGTTACGATTCTATGGAGTATTCAATTTATCGTGGAAATTTGTACACGTCTTGAGAATAATGATTCGCTATGATTAGTGACTGTCTTCTTGGGTCTTATTTAAAGGGACATCATATTGAACCCGGATTAGAGAACTTAGACTTTGAAGAACTTAAGGAATTCTGACTGGGAGTGGGAAAACTGATGGATCGATGTCTTCATGCAAATATTTGAAAAACTTTGAAGTCGCGGAATAGCTGATACTCTATGTGCCTCCATCCTTCAAGGAATATACTTACTGTAGCCATCGAAGCTAACAATCTCTCGGTCGCTGAGCCGCCGTCTGTTTGCACAGAATAATTAGTGTTCGGTCGTCTATAGACTCTAGACTCGCTAGACTAAACTAGATAGACCGAAGTGCAAGTACCGTCGTCTCCGACACTAACCCTCTCCCAGTTCCACCGTACAGGGATACATAGACGTGCAGTCATGAAATGTATAAATGTGGATTAGCAAACGTTAATTCCTACGAATAATTCTTCGTTAAGCGTTTGACCTACATTCATTGTACGAGACTCGAGTGGAGCCACAATGATCAATTATTCATGATCGATGTCATCCAGCAAACTTTCATATAATAGACGCATAGACGAGCAGAGAGACGTGGTCTTATATGTGGCATTCGGAGAGGCTTGCACATGCATGCTTAGACGACTACACAACGGGAGACGGTGCAGAGATGGTGCAGTCCTGGCCGCGCGATAATCCTGTGATGGATGTCCTAGGTGGTTTGTAAGCCCTGCCAACCGGGCTGCAAGGTATGTCGGTGTGTTTACCCAGACGGAAGCCGTCTGGCAGCGATAGGAGAACCGACCTATCGCGTGTAATGTGTGCTGGCGATACGTCGCTTTTACTTCGACTACTACTAGAATATATGCCTACGATTAGACGCCGACATAGCGATGTTCCTAACCAAGATTAATTATAAAAATAGTCAACGTCCCCGGAAGTGAAGATACATAGTGTCCATCGCGCCGCGTATGACCTCCGCGTCTCCCGGCACTCGAGGACCGGCGAGCAATCACTTAATGTACCTTAGAATATGCATGGTATAATCGAAACTTTAATCGTAATTACGATTGTAATTATAATAAGAATCAATTGGCTGGTGGCTTGGTTATCTAACTCCAGAAGTTATTGTACGATAATTAATCATTTCTTCGATTAATAATTGCTAATGATCGTGTACCACTGCATCTTAAAAAGGACCAGTAGCAGTAACAGTGTTATAATGAGAGAAAAACAGCAACCAGGCAGTTCTTCCTGTTACGCTATAATCGTCGGTGTTCGATGGTTGCGAACGGTTTCGCACTCGTCAATATGCATCAGAGGTGGTTGGTGCTGGTTGGTGCTGGTTGTAATTAATAGATCTCTCGTTGTACATATTTGTATGTCGGGTCTGGCCGATTGTTCGGGAAACGTGTACTGTACAGGCGTATACGCACACCTCGTCTAGACCGATCGACCGCTCCTGGCTGGATTCCTAGCCAGCTAACGTTACGGACAGTCGACATACGGACGTACTACACACATGTGGGTGTACACATAGTTAGACAGACTGTTAAACTGATGACGTGGTTATGCGCGCACGTGTGCGGCCCTTCTGTATGCACAGCATTATGCGCTCGCGTCCGGTTCCTCCTGGCTGAGCTCCGGTTAATTTTGTTCCATCTCTACGTGTCTCTCTGGGGTATCGTACTATGCTGTACCCGTCCTGGGACTCGTCGGACCAAACGCCTATTATTCCTTTTTACTTGGAAACTTTTCATTAATTCCAATTTTACTTTTTGCTGGTACCCTGCTCTGCCAACATAACGAGCATCCTGTTGAAGCGCAGCTTTACAGAAACGTTGTGCTTCTTTGGAACCAAGGCTTAGCTACTTCGTCTAACGTGTCGGGCGGTATATATTATATATGCCGATATTTAATTAGACAGGTAATTATAAGTAAACTTGGTTAAAACAAAGGTTAATAAGATACGCCATTTGCGTGAGCATTGAGTTCCGAGATGATTTCAAAAATGCAAGCAATCTTCTTTCGCTGTTAATCCAGCTAACAGGCGATGCAAGCGAAAGCGGTATATCCGAGTACCGGCGTTATTGAAAAAGGCAAATTAAATGGCCAGCTATTTGCATAGCGCGCTGAATCGTGATCACCAAACATGCGGGTATCTAACCGGCAAATGAAAAAGGAAGATGCTTTGTCGGGTAAATAGCCGATCTGTAGCTAGGAGGAAAAGGCAACGAGCGATGGCTGGCCAATCTGACGGTGCACCCGCATGCCAAGCGTTGCACCCATCTCTGCACCGGCACATTATGCGCGAGTGCGTTTACGCTCGAGTGCGTGTGTAACGACACCTGCACAATCTCCGATGCAGCCGCGCACGGATTGAAACTTTTCTCTCGCTCTACCTCTATCACTCGATCTACCTACTCCCAAATGCTATCATTCTCTTTCCTTCTACATTCGCGTCCCTGTTTCACGTATACATTCGAGCCGTTCATCCTCCACCAGGATTCACCATTCCCTCGCCAGGGAAAGAAGGGGTAAGAGAGACAGCGGTAATCTGGTACCCATGGTTAGTCAGCGGATCGGCGTCTAGACGGTAGGGATGTTTGTGTTGGATTTATTTGTGACAGTGAATTCCCACCTGTTGCCTCCCGCACCCCTTTCGAAACGCGCCGCTACAATTTCTCTCTTTCCCTTTTCTTCCTTCCTACTCTTTTCTAACTTCCCTGCCCTCGTGCCTCCGGCTTCCCTCCTTCCTCTCTGTCTTTTCTTCTCACTATCCTTCTCCTTCCTCTTTCTCTTCTCAGCCACTCTGTTAGCCTACCATAAATCCTACGCGTTCTCCATTCACTTCTTCAGTCTTTCCTAGCATTCTCTCTTCGCGATACGAATATCTTGGACTTCGATGCTTCCCGAAGAACGATGGAGTAAAGGTGGTATCAAGAATCAGCCCGTACCGCGAATGCCAAGGAGTTCACGTCTGGAAAGATGGCATCTCTCTTCGCGAATACCACAAAATCCTTTGATACTGACTTTTATTCTTGGTATCCAATGTTTGACTGACACTTGTCTTGCTATCTTATTAAGTCCACGATGCGTAACATAAGTGTTTTTAACAATTTACATTGCAATACTTAATATTTCAATAAAAAAGGCATTTGAAGTTTAAACTTACTTTCATCGCATGAACACATAGTGACTGCTCTTTCGTCGAGGAATGTTTAAGTTATTTCTAGATGACATCATCGGTTTGACGCGCGAAGGATCACAGCACGCAATGAGAGTGCAAATTAAAAATGCGTATTCCTACGCACATGTGAACTCGTCTATGGGTTCACATTTCTAAAATATCCAAGGAAACATCAGGGTATCCGTCTAGCCACGAGATAGACGGATTCTGTGCCGTAACAAAATTATAAAAAGGCAGACTCAATGTCGAAGACACCGGTCCGCTCGTCCTTCCCTGTCCTTGCCTTTTCTCCTGGTCTCCTACGCTGCCATACTTTTTCTTTCATTCTCCCGAGCCGTCCTTTCCTCTTCAAACGAAATGTACGAACGTCGGGAGAACTGACAAAATCTTTCTTTTCTTCTTTTTAACCCAGTCTACGTGTATTTATCCTTTTCTTGAATAAACGACGCGACTGTTGATGGAAACTCAGCGACTCTTGGTCTCTGCGGTCTCTGCATTATCATTTGCTAACACGTGTTTTACGATAATAGATTGTCTTATTTCTTAGTCGATATTTATGTGTACGGTTATTAATAATTGTATTAACATTGATTTATGTCTCCACGAGCAATAATATTTTATGGAAGAATGAAAAATAATCTTATTCTTTGCCTCGACCGGTGTTTTAATGTCCCATTAATAACGATAATTAGTATTAAAACGAGCGATCAATGTCAGCCCGGCTTCATAAAATATCAAGAATGAGATAAACGGAAGTGAAATAATAACCCCAATAATGTTCGAGATTAATTATAAGAGCTGAATGGAAGCAGTGGACGTAAAGGGAACAAATATATAAGATACACGCCCAGGAATCGTTTATAAAAGGACATGGTTATGAACACACTAAAACGTGCGTAAACTAATTTTATGGACTTAGGAATAAGAAGCTAAGGTGCACGTTAAAAGTCGGTATTAAAAATTTTGTCTCGTAATTTCAGTAGTTTACAAGGCAGGCACACCCCGGCGCACAAGTTTTATTAGCGGCTAAAGTTTGTCTTTCCGCGCAGGTTTATCCGGATTTCTTTTTTTCTCTTTTACCACGATACTCTCCTTTCGTTGCTTCTTATTAACCTACGCCAATTGTACTTGCCTCGTATCCTGCTAATTATCCATAAATTCACATTCCGGACTTTTATATCCGCGACGTAATACGGAATAAATTTTCGGATCCAATCCATTTCTTTCGATATCCACGGTAGTCATGGACAAAAATTACTTATTTATTACCAGTTTTCTCGAGCTGCGTTCTCAGTTTATCTTATCAATAACCGCACTTTCTCGACAACGTTATTCGACTTATTCTTCCAAGAAGTAACTTCGATGAGCATCGAATATTGAAATGAAAGTTGTTGGGAAACGAAGAAATGCAACGTTTCCCGAACGGTGGAGTTTTAGCTTTAAAGATCGGTGGTGCATAGAGATGAGAGTGTACCGC
Source organism: Nysson spinosus (assembly GCA_910591585.2). Taxonomy (NCBI): domain Eukaryota; kingdom Metazoa; phylum Arthropoda; class Insecta; order Hymenoptera; family Crabronidae; genus Nysson; species Nysson spinosus. Next base: position 3,081,089 of record OU342837.1, on the reverse strand, counting down.
GGTGGAGGTAGACTGATACGAACCGGTAAAAATCGGCATATCTGCATAAACCGGCATAGCGGTGAACGAAGATCGTAGATAAAGACTTTGTATTTTTTTCGCATAACTTTGCAGCGTTCAACCGTGACCGACGTGACGACGGCTTCACTGAAGATGTGGCTACGCGAACCGCAGACGCCGTGTGCGCGTCTTTTCACATTTATACCCGCACATCGGCGTACATCCGCGGACACGTGATTGAACATTTGCTACCGGGAAGGCTTTCTTCGATAAACACAATAATCACATTAAAATACAAACTAACGTTAAAGATATGATATTCGAATCACGCTGATTTCATTCCTCCAAACGTAACACTTTGGTGTATCGAGTACACCTTGCTACAAGTTTTTCTTACGCTTCTTTGATTTAACACGTTCGCGACCACGATTCGAAGAAAATCCCATAACAGGTCATGCTTTATTTCTCGAATTTCTGCAGAATATACTACAGATTTGTTGTTATATACAATTGAAATTTATTCAACAAGTTAAAAATGTAGGGATTTCTCAAGCTATTATCAGTGGTATTATTAATATCACACTTAATAATTAATAGTTATTAAGTATATAGAAAACTGGTCGAAACCGATTAATGCAATTACCAAACAGAGAAAGGACACACCGAGTCGCGGATAAGTTGCATTTAACGAATGCACTTAACGCAGAGGATTAAATATAAAGTGTCGAAATGGGAGAAACAGAGAAGAAAGAAGAGGACTAATATCTGAGGGCATCACGAAGCGATTTCTTTGTGTTCGTTTTTCGACGATGATCTCTGAACGTTGTCCCGAATTCCAAAGACAATGGGGCCCCCCGGGGCAACCGAGGGAGGTCGAACCGAGCTCGAACCGATCCTCGGCGAATCCTTGCACTCCCTGGTTCTCCGCATTACATAATATCGAAACGACCTTGCGTTCCGTCGTACCGCCTGCGGCAAAACTGTACACGTATACTTCGTGCACGACTTCCGCTAAGAACCCTCCCTCTTGCTTCTTTCACTTTGATTTTCCTCCCCTTCTATCCGTCTACCTGGCACCTCGTCCTTTCTCACTTCTTCCACACGCAACCGTCGATTCTCCCTTCCGTTTTCTCTTTTCCTATCCATTCACCGTCGTTCTCTTTCTCTCACGCACTCCCATCTCCGGCCTTTTTTTTCAGCCGCGCCACGACTATTTTTGCTTTCGCTCAGAAGAAAAGGGAACGGTGGATGAATAGAAGGCGTGAAGCTAAAATGAGTAGGAGGAGGATGTCAGCAACAGGTTTTTGGCGGATAAACATGGAACTGGGTGAGCCGCGAGTCAAGATGCACGAACCACTTTTGTCTTTCAACTCTTTTTGTTTTTACTGACTATCGGTGACTATGCGAATCAAAACAGTCCTTTCCATTTTGATGCCGTGGAACAGGGGAGAAAGATGACCGGATAAGAAAAAACGGTGGACAAAACATCTACACGGATTCTAATCCGTAAAAACAGCTATAAAAATATCTTCCTGGAATATTCTTATAACAACACACCACTCATTTTAATTAACTACGCACGTTAACTTATCGATTTCAAATCGAGTAATGTTGCCGATAAGAGCCGGAAAAGTATATTGGAATTCGTAGAAAGATCGTAATAAATGCGCTTTGACGTACACACGGATTGACGTAAAGATACGTCTGACTCGTGCAGGCTATTTCTTTACTTGGAAGGAAAAACACGGAAGACTCCTTAGCCGAAACTTTTTATGGATGCACCACGGATCCTCATTGCCTCGTGGATTCTGGTTGGATTATTTATTGCGTCATTAATCAGTCGCGTTTTTCCTAGTAGGACTGTAAAGTGCAGCCAGATGCAATATGGAAATGGATGTAAATCGTAAAAGGTACTACCGAAGGTGCTCACGGTTTATCGGTGAAATGGCTCGCGCCACTCGATATATGTACGTGAAAGTCCATAAAACGAAATTGTTGCAGTTTCGAAATGCACTTTAAGCCAACCTTACAAGATGGCACACTGTAACCTGCGGATACAGTGATTGCATAGCAACGCCCGTAAATGCCACATTATTTAACACCGTGGACTTAACTGAAACTTTTAACTACCCAAGATATGCGAGTAACAAAATATGTCTTAATAAGTGGATTCATTACGACAGATAAAGTCAAATCTTTTCTACCCAAGAAATCACTACCATCAAGTATTCTGTTCTCGGTGAACCACTTAAATAAATGAACCGAGCTTTCAGTCGGTTGTCTATACACTCGCACCTGTTAATGGCTCCCTATTGGCTATAGTCAGTGACAGTTTTATTTTTTATAGTATCCTCGTGGTTTACTGGCAATCGCCCATTCGTGGAGTTTACAATGTCTGGTTTACGGTCTCTCGGAACGAACCTACTCTGTCTTATCGAGATCCCTTTTCCCCTTTATTCCCTCGGTTCTCTTGGTCGTACCCTTTCCCTAAATGTATTTCGTAGTTTACGATGTAGGTCATGCCTACGAGGAAATTCTACCGCGAAGTACAGGAAATAAGTAGACGTAAAAGCAAAGCGGGAAGTAGAATAGGAATGCGCGAATGCCATTGGAAGACACGCTTCGGTAAAGCAGTTCAGTAGATGTGAACTTTACTCAGACACTCTGCCCACGGAGAGAGATACTTTAATAAATAAAGAAAATATGACGGTAATTAGTGGTGATGGCAGAATAATTATATTCAACGTCTAACAATAAAACAGGAATTTTTAAAAATCTAATTAAACTGCTCTAAGGGAGAATCTAAAAATAATGTATGGCATTATAATTTTGTAAATGAAACAAATAGATTTTAATGGAAAGAAAGGAGTATTATCCAAATATATCTTCTATAAATAAAATGTTGAAATTAGGAATACGAAGCCCGATCTCATAATCGCGTATGAGATTTTTGCAGCACATTCTCTTGACCGTAGCCAAAGGCAGTATTTAACACGTCTTAACAACGCAACGTGACCACGTTACTTTGCAACATTAAATTATCCTCTCATAAATCATTCGGAGTTTAAAGTGAACGGGGCATCAGGAAAATCGCATCAGCATACGCGCTCAACGTATAACTATCCGAGATAAACTCACCCCTTCGCTAAAGACCGCCAAAGGTGTTTTACGAGCAAAAACACAGGAGGAGAGACAGAGGCCGAGGTTTACGGAAGCAGTCTAGAACGACGGTCGACGCGAGCGTAATTTACGAAAGAAACAACATCGGTCCAGCCAGGAGAGAGGAAAAACTGCAAGCGAATTGACAACAGCAGTTTGAACGTTGGTAGGGCTCGGTGGAAAATAACAATTCCCTTTCCCCGCTGGTTTTAAGCTGGCCATCACCTATCCACGTTCCCGTACTACCCTCCTTAAACTCCGAGTGTGCAATAGGGCATACGATGCGTCTAGACAAAATAATGATTTGGATTTCAATACATTTGCATTCATTACCCCGGGGCCACCTCACCCTCTGACTCTCTCCCTCTTACTCTCCCTCTCCTACATTGTATCCATCCCTTTCTCCAACGTCCGATTCCCCTTTAACCGTACTGTGTTCCACGTCTCGCAGAGTTACGCTCGTTATCATACGAATGCTCTGCTCGTGCCGTCGGCGCTCATTTCGCCGACGTCGAAATGCGACACGGACAGGACGAGTAAGCAGGACCAGCTTGCCGTCTGGCAACTAACTATATACATGGTTTGCAACTGTGTAAATCGGGTATGCATACAACGAGTCAGTTCAGAGGGTAGCGAAAGGGGAGTGAAGAGAAGTGTCCACAGGGAGGAGACAGGGAAAGTTTTTAGCGGTGTGAAAAAGACGAGCGAGTCTGGATTGCGGATTGCACTGACGCGACCGTTCAGTTAATGAGTAGCAAGAACAGCTTCGGCAACGTGTATGCCTTTTGCAGTGGACACACGTGGCGTAAACCGACGACTCCTCTAACACGACTGTACTCGGGAAACGTCCCGTGCAAATTCACCACTGATGTCATCACGAATGTGGACGGTTTGTACGTGTTGGAGCAGATTTTGGCAATGAGTCACGACGCGGTTGTATTGATAAAAGATCAAGTTCGATAGAGTCTGATATAAAACTGAAGGCAGAGAAGAATTGAAAACGCATTGGGGAAGGTTGGAAGACAAATATGTGGTGGAAAGTTATTTTCTATTATTTTAAACGTTAACTTGATTCTTTTTGAGAAACGGACTTACGCCACTTTCAGAATAAACGACTCGTTTAATTATTGCTTGATATTTCGATCCAAGGACAAACATACGATTTAATTACAGGTTAAAGTCTACGAAAGCGATCAATCGCTGAGATTGCAGTTCGTTATCAATTACATTGCGCGCGGATCCGAAGGTACAGGATTATATAAAAATGTAGTAAAATCAATGTGATAAGTACGCGGAGGTTCGAAATTATACATTTATCCAGTGTAGAGACAATGTTTCTCTTCGTAATCAAGTAAAAAGTGCCAGGTATATTACTCTGGGATTCTGCAGCCGACAGCCTGCAGGGCAGCCTAAATCATTATTCCGCGATTTAATGCACCATGATGGCAAAACGAGGGTATGATTACAGGTTTTACGGACTACTAACCGTAAGCCGGCAACCCGAATTCGAGGTACCCAGCACCATAGTCTTTCATCATTTTACACTCTTTATACGGAGTCCCTTCAAAGGAAATAATCTTTCCTTTTCAAAATCCTACATGCAATAACAGTACCAACGATTTATTCTTAGAAATGAGAGTGCATTTTTCCTGATAATTGTCATTTTTAACCCTATAAATCTTGTTGTTAGTCGTAAAACGTTGTACGAAAGTAAATTATACGAGTATAAAAGATGTATATAATAAAAGAATTGCCTAATAAAATAAGCGGTAAGAATTTAAATAAATTGAAGGTGTATATCACTTTTTACAACTGACGATTTGATTATCGTTTTATATCTCGAAAGATACACTGGTTACCACACCCCTTTACATTTTTTCGACTTGGGTTCGACCCATTTTTGACCAATAAAAATTTTTTAACCGCTTCTTTCGACCAGAAATCGTCCTAGAATATGTTTATACATCACCCACCATCGATTTGGGTCGTTTAGAAGTGATTTTGGCGACTTTTAATTTTTGACAATTTTTGAAGGTATACCCCTTCACATTTTTGCGATTTTGGATCGACCCATTTTTAACCAATAAAAATTTTTTAACCGCTTCTTTCGACCAGAAATCGTCCTAGAATATGTTTATACGTCGTTTACCATCGATTTGGGTCATCTAGAAGTGATTTTGGCGACTTTCATTTTTTGAGAATTTTTGAAGGTATACCCCTTCACATTTTTTCGATTTGGGTTCGACCCATTTTTGACCAATAAAAATTTTTTAACCGCTTCTTTCGACCAGAAATCGTCCTAGAATATGTTTATACATCGTTTACCATCGATTTGGGTCATCTAGAAGTGATTTTGGCGACTTTCATTTTTTGAGAATTTTTGAAGGTGTACCCCTTCACATTTTTGCGATTTTGGATCGACCCATTTTTGACCAATAAAAATTTTTTAACCGCTTCTTTCGACCAGAAATCGTCCTAGAATATGTTTATACATCACCCACCATCGATTTGGGTCGTTTAGAAGTGATTTTGGCGACTTTTAATTTTTGACAATTTTTGAAGGTATACCCCTTCACATTTTTTCGATTTGGGTTCGACCCATTTTTGACCAATAAAAATTTTTTAACCGCTTCTTTCGACCAGAAATCGTCCTAGAATATGTTTATACATCGTTTACCATCGATTTGGGTCATCTAGAAGTGATTTTGGCGACTTTCATTTTTTGAGAATTTTTGAAGGTGTACCCCTTCACATTTTTGCGATTTTGGATCGACCCATTTTTGACCAATAAAAATTTTTTAACCGCTTCTTTCGACCAGAAATCGTCCTAGAATATGTTTATACATCACCCACCATCGATTTGGGTCGTTTAGAAGTGATTTTGGCGACTTTTAATTTTTGACAATTTTTGAAGGTATACCCCTTCACATTTTTGCGATTTGGGTTCGACCCATTTTTGACCAATAAAAATTTTTTAACCGCTTCTTTCGACCAGAAATCGTCCTAGAATATGTTTATACATCATTTACCATCGATTTGGGTGGTTTAGAAGCGATTTTGGCGACTTTTCATTTTTGACAATTTTTGAAGGTATACCCCTTTACATTTTTTCGACTTGGGTTCGACCCATTTTTGACCAATAAAAATTTTTTAACCGCTTCTTTCGACCAGAAATCGTCCTAGAATATGTTTATACATCACCCACCATCGATTTGGGTCGTTTAGAAGTGATTTTGGCGACTTTTAATTTTTGACAATTTTTGAAGGTATACCCCTTCACATTTTTTCGATTTGGGTTCGACCCATTTTTGACCAATAAAAATTTTTTAACCGCTTCTTTCGACCAGAAATCGTCCTAGAATATGTTTATACATCACCCACCATCGATTTGGGTCGTTTAGAATTGAATTTGGCGACTTTTAATTTTTGGCAATTTTTGAAGGTATACCCCTTCACATTTTTGCGATTTTGGGTCGACCCATTTTTTGGCCGAACAAATTTTGTAACCGCTTCTTTCGACTCAAAATCGTCCTAGAATATGTTTATACATCACCCACCATCGATTTGGGTCGTTTAGAATTGAATTTGGCGACTTTTAATTTTTGGCAATTTTTGAAGGTATACCCCTTCACATTTTTGCGATTTTGGGTCGACTCATTTTTTGGCCGAACAAATTTTGTAACCGCTTCTTTCGACTCAAAATTGTCCTAGAATATGTTTATACATAAGCTACTATCGATTTCGGCTATTTAGGAGCAATTTTAGCGACTTTGACATTTTTACGATTTTGGGTTGACCCCTTTTTTGACCGGAACAAATTTTGAATCTACTTGTATCGACAGAAAATGGTCGTAGAACATGTTTAGGCATCATCCATTATGCGTAATATATAATATCCATTATATATTAATTTCAAAAGGTAAGAACGGTGAGACATTATAAACAGACGCGCGAGGTGATGAACCGTTGAAATCACCTGCACAAGCGCGACCTTGTTGGTGGGTATAAATACAAATATCCACATTGACAGAGCTTATCCGCTCCATATATACAGTGATGGACTTTCACTATATTTCTTTTGTAAATTAGATTGTTTTCTAATCTAATTACGAATATTTAAATCATTTTAAATAATAAAGTGAAGAGTATTATACTAGAATATTCAGAAATTGACTGAAGTATTGTTGAAAATATTTTAGCTGCATTGTGTGTTATGCCGAAGTTAAACACAAAACTTAAATTATTAAACATATAATTTAGTTCAGAAATGCATTAAGAATGTTCATGAATTTATGATATATCTTCAGATACAACATATCTCTATAATTTCAATCTTCAATTTCAGATATTCTACATTCCGATTTCTTCAACAATCACTTTTTCATTACAACGTGCTATTTTTTAATTAATGTAAACTCTCTTCTACATCCGTAATAAAAGTATTTCTTATTATTTTCATATTCTGCCATTAATATGCATCAAGTAAATAAATAACGTATTGAAACTCACCGGCTCCGTACGGCCATCTCCTTCTTTTCCTAATGACTGACCTTCCATCCACCCCATTTTCGACAGTAGTTTGAAACCCCGGTTGTCTTTTGCGATCGATCTATAAATAAACAAAAGAGACAAACATTACCCACGAATATTGTTTAAAATAAGTATTGTCTGATTACTTTAACATTTTAAATTCGCATCATACATCTTCGTAACACTGAGAAAGACTTACACGTCGACCGAACTTTGCTGCGTCTTCGCGTGATGATTCGAGGATCCGATGCATTGTCTTCTACTTTGGGCCCGATCTTGATAACCTGTTGCTAATTGACTCGCAGTCGCTACGTTGTCCTTTTCTACACCGAACTTAGTTTTCAGTCGCTTTAATTCCTGCTTGTGAAGGTTCTTTTTTGGGGCTTTGCTTTCTTCTGGATTTGACTGATGTTGTACTAGTCCAGGCTCGCAATGACCGCAGGTTTCATTACCATTATGAATGTGACACAACAATTTTGTGCTACCGACTTGTATAATCGAGCCATGTGTAACATCATAGGGATCGGATTCTTGTTTGGCAACAGATAATCTTTTACCGTTCAAAAATGTACCGTTTCTTGAACCCATATCTATGATTTGGTAACATTTCTTATCCTCATTGTACAAAACTCGCGCGTGATGCTGTAATTATGCAAGTTTGTTCATTTTTATTAGCTTATTCAATTTATCCAAATAGTTTTATATTGATTTTATGTTAATAAGCTTACTTTGCTTATATTTATGTCCGGTATAAGAACGGAGTGATCCCCTTCGCGACCGATTGAACCACCCGTATACGCGACGAGAAAGAGAGAGCCAGTTTTGACTTTCGGCAGATTAGTTTCTTTAACGATAATTCGCATACACGGTGGATATATCTTTGCCAAATCTGAAATGAAACAAAATGATTTCTTTCGTTAATTTCGATGCTTTCTTTTTTTTACCGTTTGCGCTATCGCAGTAATTATGAATTCCGGATTTTCCAAAGTCAAGTAATAAAACAATTAAACCATTATGGAATTACGTTAAATTGCGATCCTGAAAGAAAATAAAAATAAACCTTGATTATCGTCGCGATCACTGTCACTACTAGTATCTAATTCGGAAGTAATTTCGGAATTGCTGTTATTATCGTTGCTTGAGCATTCGCCTTCCTCGAGTTCCTCATTTTCCGAACATTCCTCTCTCTTTGCAAGTTTGCGTTTCTTCGGCTCATCCTACAAGAGAGACATGTGTGCATATTATAAGCATAGGATAATTACCTACAGCTTGCCGTTTGTATCTTTCAATTGTTATGTTTGAAAGGCCATTTATTAACTCATGTATCTCATCCGAAACCTGGAATTAATACATTTCATTCAGCTCCGAATTTTTTGATAATTACCACATATAAATTACAAATCCCTCTCTTCTACCTTGTTTGCCTTTGTGGCTCTTTGCTCCTTCTTGTTTTGCGCGACAGACGTATTTCCTATCACTTGTGCTTGACTATGGAATTGATATGTTCCGCTACCTTCGTCATAATAGTAATATGTCCCTGAATTGCCATCGTAATAAAGTCCTTGTTTCTATAAGTTGTAATGATCATAAAAAATTCATATTATTACGAAGATCTCGCGTTGCTTTTTCAATCGCGAATAGCAACGATTCACGATATATAATTGAAAATATATTCCAACATACTGCATCATAATAATATCCTGTATTGTAATCGTAATATAATCCAGAAGTCTCTTCATAAACAAAACCAGTTTGTAGCAACGCAGACTCCGCCACTTCCTTTACTTGATCCACTATACTAACTGACGTGTTATCGCTAACGTTCCAGTCTTGTGATATATGTACATTTTTTTCTAATCCCAAGGGATCAGTCTGAGTTCCATAGTCAACATAAGACTTTCTTTGCAACAGTTTTTTATTTCTCTGCGCATAGAGAATGGACAATTATGAATACAAATGATTAAAGTATCCAACTTAGGTTTATCAATGTATACACATACTTCCTCTTTAAGCCTATTTCGCAGCTTATTAATTTTTTTCCGTTGTTTTTTAATATGGTCACGCATTTTTTGCACAAGCATTAAAACATGTGGGAGACCGGACAATTCTTCGTCCAGATCTTCAAAGTCAGACTTTATCTCCCCTTCATCACTTTCACTAGGACAATTACTTTCTGCCATTCTCGTAATATCTGTGAAACCCAATTAATTGCATTCCGATTAATAACATAAAATTATTTAATTAACAAATTATGTACGGTATTGTTATGTTTATTGTTTCGAAAAAAATAATTATTATTAAACACTCCTTTTTTAAGACTATTAACGAACGTTTTATTACGAAAAGGTAATCTAGTGTGTTAAAAACTGTGAGTTTTTTAATGGCTTAACCTTAGGGACCAAGATTATAATGTTCTTTCAACTTCCATTTATGAAAACAGAATAAATCAATGCCATCAGATAATGAAAAAATGCAAAATTAAAATAACTATAAGTAATGTATAATCGGCCTAAAGTTAAATTTTTATTCATATAAACATATATGTTTGTGTTTGTACATACGTGCCCCCTTCAATTACAATTTTACAATGAACCCCACAAAATACAGTAATCCTCATTCTTTATAGAAAGTATGAATGACACTAAACAAAACAAGCTCTAAATTACGGATAAAAAAATCGTACATTTCGTTGTAGTAATTCAAGTCGATGACCTCTCGTTATCAATTTTGTCTATGCGGCCTTTGATTTCCTTACTGCTTAATATGTATCTTGAAATTCATCATAACATATTTAAGAAACCAAACCAGAATGTGAAACTATATCATTATAAATAATAAAAGAACATGGGAAAAGTACACACTTGTTATCGCACGCATTTATTTTAATAGTAAAAACTAATTTCCGTTGGTTCCCTAAGGATAAGATGTGGTCCTCGGGTTCCTTACTTCGCAAGAACCATTCTTTTAACATACTATATGAACATTGTCATACTTCATTTTATTATTGATCATCCCCAATGGAGGATGCCCTATTATTTTCTTTATTAGCTTTTTTAATTATTTTAGAGTTAAAACATGCGATACTTTTTTAGCTCTGATCTCTCGATCGTGGTGTCATCTGGAAACAGCTGTTTCGTTAACACCCCCGTATATATGGCCGTTCCCAGGCTGACGGAGCCGTCGAAAATGACATTTATTCGGTAAAACAAGATAAAACGGTGGCTGGATTTATTATCCCCTTTCTACGGTATAAGTGAATGTAGTATAAGTGACTGAAACGCGTTCGGTCTTACTTGCATCTACCCTTGCGTATGAAATGACTTTAGTGTAATCTTTCTTTTCAATTGGCGTATGCGAATGTCCCTGCTACGTCACTTGGCTCGCACCGATAGTGGCCAGTGTTTTATTAAAATATTATTTAAAAGAATACGCACATTGCAATATCAGGTCATGTTACAATGATGCCGATAAAGGATAACCAGGATGTGGCATGCTTTCTGGTCACCAAACACTCATGGAAGGGGAAGTGAGTAAATACATGTTTTTGTTGCAAGGAATTACCTACTTTGTTACCAAGCCTTCGATATGATTTAATCAGTCTGTTGACACACAAAGCAAAAGATTTCGGTAATCTAATAAAGTTTATAAAAAAAAGCAAGAGTGTTTTTTTTTAAATTATGTTAAATATGATAGTTGAATTTTATCATACTGTATGACAGATTTTTAATTCATTAATTCGATTTTGATTCTTCCGATTAATATGGAAGTCGTAAATTAATGGAATTAATAAGGAATTATATGTATCACTAATATGACATTTAACAATTAATATGTCATTATATTTTATTATACCAAGGGATATAAATTAATTGTTTATTAGCTGGTTAGTGTAATTAAAAGATAATCATTAATTTATTCTAGATATAAACGCATTTTTTCAATTGGATCCATGGGTATAACAACATATAATCCTAGTACTTTGGAAGTTACAAACAGATGGGAATATTCAGATTTTATAAGTGTGCAGCCCACCAACAAAAACTCATTGGGCTCACATGAATTTAGCATAACAATGAGAAAGGAACGCAAAATTGACACAATGAGATTTAGTTCTGAATATAGAGTTCATTTATTAACGGAGGCTCTGAGATATAGAAATCAGTTTTCTGAAAAACCAAAAGAGATTTTGGTGAGTTTTATGTTCTGCGTTTAGTCTTTGTTGTAAAGAGAAGTAGATTATGATTCAGATTTATCAAACTAGCCATATGGTCCCAAGTATAGGAGTACCAATTGATATTAGTAGACTCTTATCAGTTATTAATGGAGACAATGCATTAAACTGGGCATAATATTTTTTCTTCCGTATTTTTTCTATCTAGTTTGATATTACTGTACATTAGCCATTATAATTATAAACAATCATTACAAAATTACAGGTAACCCTCGTGCAACGCGGTACTTATACAACGCGATGTCCATATAATGCGGTTCACAAATTGTGGCGATCCTCATATAATGTGGCATTTATATAATGCGATTTCGATATAATGCGATTTCGATATACTGTCATTTCGATATAACGCGATTTCGATATAACGCGCGCATAGAATCCGAGTAATACAAGACTTTTCTCTGGAGTCCAACTACCGCGTAATACGAGTGTTATCTGTATATAAACAAAATTCACTGTACATCCATGACTCTTTTTATGTGGTAGATACATTCCACAGAAATCCGCACAAAAAAAGATATAGCTCTCTTTCTGAAATTAGGGATAATTTGTTGAGATACCAGCAGCACAAAAGCGGCAACTTACACGCATTCAGTTGCTTTGTTTTGTTTATGCATAACATGATTTAAAATTCGAACGAGGAAAACTTGATTTGTCTCTTCTCTCTTAATTCCCAACTGAAAAACATAAAAAGAACGAAAATAAATAGATAAGCGCGTTACGCGGTTAAAATTTTCCAAATCTTTTCGACTACTTATTTTCTTCTCGCATTATTGCTTCACCGCATAATTTCAAAAGCTCATTAAAAATATACGCATAAAAAGATACTCGACTGTATAGAATTGATGCGTCTGAGTTAGATCATTATATGAGCCGTTTATTTTGAAAAATGGACTTAGGCCATTTTCAAAATAAACGGCTCATATGTTCTCTTCTTTCATCTAGAGATACGATGCTCAAAAACATCACTGGTCAGATATAAAATTACCAGTTGCATTAGAAGTAACACCATACAGCCTTGACCAACTGGATCCAGCAACAAATACAGTGTTAGCAAGCTATTGTTATAAAGATTTTGAAGGACTTGCCACAATGAAAGATTATCAAAATGGATTTGTAATCGTGCACGGTGGATTCGGACGTCTACATTTATTCGCTTCTCCACATATAGAAGAAATCAAGAAAAAGCTGATGGAATCAGCTGTAAATAATTTAGGAATTGTCATAAAAATATTAAAGGAACCAATTCAATTAGATGATTTCATTGCCCAAAGATTCGGCAAATATAGTGGCGACGAGCATATAACGAGTGTATCAGAATTTCCAGTTCATAAAATTTCATCGCGGCACGACGATCCGCAACGAAGAACACTTTGTCTCTCTGATACTTGTCTGCTGGAGAGAGATCCGCAGACATATAATATTTGCACACTCAGACCCTTATCAGACGTTTTTGCTTTGATTCGAGATAATACAAATCCACAATTATTTACAATACAGTATCTTAATGGACAAATGCGAAGTTATACTGCTACTAATAGAGACTCGTTACTTGCGTCGTTATTGGATGGAGTCCGGGCATCTGGTAACAGAGATGTCCATGTAAGAATGTATCCTGTTGCCAGAGGAAAACGGCTTGGACCTCTGAATCTTCCGGTTGATGAGGAAGTCGAAATATCGCATGTTAAGTTTCTACAGCAACCACCTGGTGGGCGCACTTTTGCCGAGATTTTGGAAAGGTTTAATGCAAACATTCCCTATAGCGGACTTAATTACTCAGTTACTCAAGATGTAAGATTAATTTCATATTGATCTGATAATGCATGGACATACATAACTATTTTTATTATTAAAGTTTTCATTATTATGTAGAAAACACAGTACATTGAAGCGGTTGTGGTACATTAGGAGTGATTAGAAATATGTTTCTGTAAAGAGTAAAATAACTTATGTTTTGCAAACATTATATCGATGCGATAAAATGTTAGTGCATACTAATAACGGAGTTTATAATCTTGGATTCTGCTCTGCTCTTATCTAATGTTTCCGACTGACGTTGTCCGTCTTTATTCTCAAAATTAACCGTGTGGCTAAATTATGGTTTTTCTTGTATGCCAGTATACAGACCAAGAAATTTCCATTTCTATTTCATAGAAATCTCTGCAGTAAACTGAAAGTAAATATTTCTCTTTTTCTCCAGGATGTTGTACCGCTTGAATGGACTGTAACAACGTTACAACTCCAAGTATACCATATGATGAATAACTACTTACAGGGACTTTTCACTGAGAATAAAGACAAGATTATTCTTGGAGCATTAAATGCATTAGTAAATAAAAATCTAGAGACGGACAATGAAATCGAAGCGCAATTCCATGCTTTAAGAAGATTGGTTGCAAGTAAAATCGGCTTCACTGCATTTACTACTCTGCCAGGATTCAGAGAAGCTATTGGTAATAGAGTTGTAAAAGCATTAAAGAGACAGGATTGCGCCGTGACACAAGCTGCTATCGATTGTATTTGTGCACTCATGCAACCCATGCACGACGATTGCGATTTACGACAAGAACAACTCAATAAGAGTAGTCTTCTTAGCAGCCATACCTTTTTGGAAAGCTTATTGGAAATGTGGATAAAACATATCGTGAGTATTATAATGAGAACGTTCTTTCTTGTCTTCACACTTTTTATATAACTTATATGGTTATTTCCTCAAATGTTTCAGTATCATGGAACCGGTGCCCTCGTAGTGTCGGCCATGCTCGACCTTTTAACTTTTGCACTCTGCGTACCATACAGTGAAACAACTGATGGCAAACATTTTGACAACCTGCTGGAAATGGTTGCTGCAAGAGGCAGATCACTGTTTAAGTTATTTCAGGATCCATCATTGGCTGTTGTGAAAGGTGCAGGTTTAATAATGAGAGCTATTATTGAAGAAGGTGCACCGGAAGTAGCCGCGAAAATGCAAGAACTCGCACTCGCCGAAGGAGCCCTACCACGGCACTTGCTTAATAGTCTGTTTACAGCAGGCACTGATGGCAGACTATTAACGCATCGACAATTATGCAGACATCTTGTGGGACTCTGGGTCACGGGACATCCCACTGCCATGGGCTTATTAAAAAGGATTATGGTAAATTTATCGGAATAATATGATTGCCATTTTTGTATTAACTTGAGAAGTTTAAAGAACCGAATCACAAATGTTTTTATATCGTTGCGGCTGATTAATATTTAACATAAGGCAGGTTTGAAATCTATGCTTCTATATTTTATACAGCCTGTGGGTCTACTAAATTATTTAGACTCGGATGAACAAGTTCCGGATTCGTTTCTTGAGAAAGAGCGATTAAACAATCGTGACAATTTGAAAATAGCAATAGATCATGCATCGAAAAATAAGAAGAATCCACAGTGGCTTGCGATCGAACGTCATTTCCGTGTCGCGGAGAAACATTTTGAGAATGCATTCCAACATTGGGGAGCAAGTATTGGTATTGAAAGGAAAGAGAAGATCAAGGAACGACCAATTGTCTTGAGAAAACGCCGCGAGAGAATTAAATCCGAAGCAAATTGGAAACTCTTTTATTATAAATTCAATCAAGATCATGCACTGCCGAACTTGATCTGGAATCACAAAACCAGGGAGGAATTAAGGATAGCGCTTGAGAACGAAATTCGCGCTTTTACTTCGGATAAAGACTTGGCAGGATCGACATTAATTGCGTGGAATCACAGAGAATTTGAAGTGCAATATCAGTGCCTGTCGGATGAAGTCAAAATTGGCGATTATTATTTAAGGCTTTTGTTGGAGAAAGATAGTCCAGACAGTCCAATAAGAAAATCGTACGTTGCATCTTAATGGAACTTTTTTTCCGCAGAATTGATTGTAAATGAATTGAGATGTTGCTGTTAATATCGGAAATTATTTAACGTGAATAATTCGTACATACACAGCGTACATGTTTGTAATCAGTTGTAATCTTTATTACAGGTATGAATTTTTTAATGATTTGTACCATAGATTCTTATTAACACCAAAAGTTGACATGAAGTGCCTTTGCTTACGCGCAATGACTATAGTATATGGCCGATACTATGAAGATATTGGACCATTTTCGGATACAAAGTATATAGTAGGAATGCTGGAACGTTGTATGGATAGAACGGAACGCGATAGGCTGGTGATGTTCATAAATAAACTCATATTGCACAGAAGAAACGTAAAGGATATAATGGATCTAAATGGAGTACGCGCATTGGTAGACCTTCTAACGTTAGCTCATTTGCATACATCTCGCGCCGTAATACCTACGCAAACAAATGTGATAGAAGCGGGTCCACAACAAGAACACATTATGGAAAAAGAATGGTATTACAATGACGGAGATCAACGAAAAGGACCGATCACCTTAAAAGATTTAAAAGAGCTATATATGACGAATCAAATAACACATAAAACAAAGGTTTGGGCGCAAGGATTAGATGGATGGCGTATGGTAGCTCAGGTTCCACAACTTAAGTGGACATTAGTTGCAAGAGGGAGTCCAGTAATTAATGAGAGCGAATTAGCGACATTAATTTTAGATATCTTAATCAAAATGTGTGAATATTTTCCGAGCAGAGATGCTGATGACGCGGTAATCAGACCTCTACCGCGAGTGAAACGATTATTATCTGATCTTCAGTGCCTACATCATATTGTACAACTCTTGTTAACATTTGACCCAGTTTTAGTTGAGAAAGTAGCTACTCTGTTATGTGAAATAATGCGCGATAATGCAGATGTATCAAAGATTTATCTTACTGGTGTCTTCTATTTCATATTGATGTATACTGGTTCCAATGTTTTACCGATTGCAAGATTTTTACAGTTGACGCATACAAAACAAGCATTCAGGAGCGACGATGTAAGTGTATTCTTACATTGCACACATATTTCCATGATTCTGTACTTATGTATGAGCAGCAGTTTAATACTTTTTTTAGAATATATCATCCGATATCATGCAGCGAAGTATTCTCGGACAGCTTGTACCAGACGCAATGGTTAGCTATTTAGAGAATCATGGTGCCGAAAAATTCGCACAAATATTTCTTGGTGATTTCGATACACCCGAAGCTATTTGGAATGCTGAGATGAGAAGAATGCTAATTGAAAAAATAGCTGCGCATATTGCGGACTTTTCGCCCAAGTTAAGATGTCATACTATGGTCAGATATCAATATATAGCTATACCTGCTATAAGATATCCGCAATTGGAAAAAGAATTGTTCTGCCAAATCTTTTATTTGCGACATCTTTGCGATACCGTGAAATTCCCGCAGTGGCCTATTCCTGAACCGGTAAGTGGTTGCTAATCAAACTTTTCAAACAAAATTAATCATAACGGAGTTCCGTTTCCTAAAATAAAATATGTTCGTCAATAAAATTACAAACGGGTCACTTCAACCGTTAAATTTAGATGAGAGACAATTTTCGAAAAGCTACTACAAAAATTTAGTTCGTACGAAATATAATCAGGCAATTCTTGAAACAACAATTACAATTTACCTGCAGCGGAACTTATTTATGATTCAACTCAATATTAATCAACGGATTATGTAAATGAACTTTCTATTAGGTGCGATTATTAAAAGACGTCCTAGATGCGTGGAAAAAAGAAGTGGAGAAGAAGCCACCCTTAATGACGATAGATGAAGCTTACAAAGAATTGAATTTAGCACCTGGCAAGCATCATGACGAAGCTGATATTCGAAAGTCATATTACAAACTGGCGCAAATGTATCACCCTGATAAGAATCCACAAGGACGAGTGAGTTAAAACTATAAATACCCGCTAATATCATTTCTCACAAGTACGTTATGTTAACAACTCGATAGATCTACAATATTTGGTTGGTTTCGATTGTAGGATAAATTTGAAGCAGTTAATCAAGCATACGAATTTCTATGTAGCCGAAGTTGTTGGACAACGGACGGCCCAAATCCTGATAACATAGTTCTTATATTAAGAACACAAAGCATTCTTTTCCATAGATATGCCGAAGAACTTGAGCCTTACAAGTACGCTGGATATCCACAATTAATTAAAACAATTAAATTAGAAACGGCTGATGAACGATTATTTGCAAAATCCGCACCGCTACTGGCTGCAGCTAGTGAGCTTGCATATCATACTGTACATTGCTCGGCACTGAATGCGGAAGAACTTCGTAGGGAAGGGGGATTAGATGTTTTATTGAAGGCTTATACACGATGCGTTTCTGTTTTAAATAAGTCAAGTAAACCCTCAGATGTAGCTGTACAAGTGTGTATGCATATCACGAGATGTTTCGCCGTTGCTGGATCATTCAGGCAGTGCAAAGACAAGATTATAGAGTTGCCGCAACTGGTTAAAGATCTTTGCCGAATATTACACTTCAAGGTTGGTACAGATAGTATGATTCATTAGTAACGGTATATTATTGACATTTATTAAAATCTCGGACGTTTTTTTCGGTAGCATCTAACAAAATTATGTTCAGTGGCGACTGAATGTATATCATCCCTTGCCTCGGATAGCATATTGCAAATGCAATTATTACAGTCGGGTGCCTTGTGGCATTTGTTACTGTTTATGTTCAATTATGACTACACGTTAGAGGAAGGTGGCGTCGAAAGGAACCCGGAAGAAAATCGTCAAGAAGTAGCGAATAATTTAGCGAAACAGGCTGTTCGCGCGTGTGCCAGACTTGGTGGATATATGCCGGGAGATAATGCCACACCGGTTAATCCTATCACTGTAGCTGCTCTGGAAAGCTTATTAACTCCGTATCTTGCGCGTCAACTTCAGAAAGACAAGCCTGAAGAAATACTGAAAATATTGAACTCGAATTGCTCAAATCCGTATTTAATCTGGGATAATGGAACTAGAGCAGAACTCAATGAATATCTGGAATCTAAACGGCAAGAGAGATTGAATGGCTGCGAAGCTTTCGAAAATGACTTCAGTGATTTTAAATACAGTGCTTACGCAGGCGAGCTTGTTATTGGCGAGATTTTTGTCAAAGTATACAATGAACAACCTGCATTCCCGATCGAGGTAAGATTTCACAGAAACATTTCGACTGTTTTCATGACGGCATACATAAACTATATGAGTCGTAATCGAATATATACATTTTTGCAGAATCCTAAAAGCTTTACGATACACTTACTTGAGTTTTTATCTAAGTCTTCGGAGTACTTGGCATCATTGGGAAGCGTCGCACTGGGCAAAAAAGATCGGGAGAGATTACAACACATTATAATGTCACTGGAAGCGTTAAAGAATGTTATTAAAAATAATCCTGGAATAGAACTACAGTGTATTGGACATTTCAAATTGTTATTTGGACTCTTATGTTGTAACAACTTTAAATTCATCCAAATCGGGGCGCTAGAAGTGATAAGCAATGTTACGAAGAATCAGGAATGCGTTGATGATATCGCGGCGAATGATGTCGTAGTGTATTTGCTACTATCATTACATAGTTTAAAGGACTGTCAGCTACTGATTTTAGAAACTTTATATGCCCTAATGAGTTCTACAAAAATTGTGAAGGATGCACTCACCAAAGGTAAATATAAAATAATACTTACACTTACGTAAGTGTAAATAAACTTAACACTTTGCCGATCGAACCGTGGATTTTTCGCAAGCTAGGAATAAAAACATTCATAAGTTCGCGTATCCATAAAGCATATAATTTATAATTATAACTATAATTTATTAATATAATTTATTAGTACTTCAACTAATAAAATGATGGGTATCTTCATTTAATACTGCATACACGAAACGTATGAAAGTAAAAATGTGCTATAAAATGTAGTGTTTGAAGACGAAATAGGGAGATCTTCCACATCGGTCGGCAAAGTGTTAAAACGTATTAATTTCACACTGATATTTGGAAAGAACATTTCGTTAACTCGCAGGTGCTATTATATACATACTCGATTTATTTTGTAATTCGAGTAATACACAAGTTCGCGAAGCAGCTGCGGAATTGCTTGCAAAAATGTCCTCGGATAAGTTATCCGGCACAAAAGTGAAACTAGATTTATCGAAATTCTTGCCGAACCTATTTAGCGAAGCAATTCGAGATGCACCGAAACAGTGTGTACATATGTTTGAAACGAAGCATGAGAATCCCGAATTAATATGGGATGACGATGCCAAAGCTAGAGTATCAAGAGTTATCTCAGAATTAAAAGATGAGTGAGTACAGCATGTATCAAGAAATACAACAATTCTTTCTTTGGTATATATACTATAATTTGTAAATGATTTCAGATACTACGCATTGCAAAGGAGAAACCCTAACGCCATATTGAAGTTACCAGAAACACAGAATAATATTGATGTTGTAACAAATGAGCCAGTAGTTGGAGGTGTATATCTCAGATTATTTATAGCCAGCCCTGCCTGGGCTCTCCGAAAACCTACTGAATTCTTAAGTGAACTTATGGATACAACATTGACTCTTATGTCGAAAGAAAAAACTGACGTATGTGCCCATTATTGTATTATTACCTTAACCCATTCGCTGCCGACTAGGAGTATACTTCTGGCGTTGGATTATTTTGATTCTTTACTAGCGGAAGTAGCATGAAGATAATAAAGTGACTTTTGTTGCTAAGTTATGTCTGACGTAGTATTCTCGCAAAGAAATAGCGGCACTTAGATAAACATAAACGCATACAACGGAAATGGCAGCGTGAATGAAATCAAATAATTCGGGCTGGCAGCGAATGGGTTCATCTTTTCTTTCAGCCTCTATAGCTCCACCTTATCTTTCATTTAATTTTATTTTTTCGTTGCAATGATAATTATTAAAGTACGCACAACGATCGGCATCTTTTTCGATGCGTTTTAGGCATAATTTCGTTACTACTTTCGCGTAATGTACTTTCGTTAGAATCGCGTTCAACTAGAATTACGTTATACGATTTCCTTTTAGACACGAAAAAAATTGAGCTATGGAGGGTTAATCATGATTATAATTTAGATATTATGTCTACATATATTATCATATTTTTGCAATTAGCCGGATATGTTGGAATTAACTACACAAGCTCTAGTATGTTTACTAAAAGCGCAACCGTCATTGGCGGACCAAGTACCATCGTTGGGACATATACCAAGGCTCTGTCGCCAAATGGCAATGCAAAATAATCAACCATCGGTTTATAAGACAGCAATATTAATATTACATCAATTAGCAACGAGCGAAGTAAGTTACGCAGTTTTCTATTGAGTCGATTACATACAGCATTAAATGGCGCATTACGTGTTAATCAAAATTCGAATGTAACATACAGATTTGTATATCATCGATATGCCAAACGGAATGTATAAGCCCGTTAAAACGTGCTATGCAATCTAGAAGAGATATGATAGCGATAGCATGTGAAACACTAAACAGGCTGTTCTCAACTAACGAGGATAGACTTGTAAAACAGGTACAACGGCTACGTTACATAACAACTTAAGTAGTTCTACTCTGTTTTACGTCAAGCCTTGATATCGGAAGACTCACTAAATACTAACTTTTCTGTCACAAAGGCTTTAGAAGCTGAAATGGTACCTTATCTCTTAAACATATTAGAGGGCCGACTGGATGCAATTGATAATCCCGCAACGACAAAGGCCCAAATAGTAAAAGCTTTGAAAGCTATGACAAAAAGCGTACTGTTAGGGGAAAAAGTGAATGCCATACTTGAAAAGTCAAGCGTCTGGGCTGAATATAAAGATCAACGGCATGATTTGTTTATTACTAATTCCACGAGCAATGCTTATCTTACAGGTAAGATATGTACGCACGATCTTAGCCGTTTGTGGTCTTATGTTCAGTATGACTTTTGTAATTGCCATTTGTAATTGTGTTATGTTTGTTTACTCAGCTGGAACAGCGGTGTCTGCCGGCTATCTAACAGCTGGTCCTAGTGCCACTATCACTACAGGCCCACCACCGGTTGACAAGGAGGATACTTTGATTAACAGGAATGACAGTATTTGATATAGGTAGCATTACAAGAAATACGATGAGCAGTAAGAGCTCCACTTTTGAAATTCCTATCGGTAAATCATACCGATTTAAAAACTACATTGCCTGTGATTTTCGGCTCCTTGAAGAAGGAATTTATCAACCGAACAATGTTTTTGTTGAATTTAACCTTTATATTAAGATTATTATAAAGTAATAATACTTTCTATTCATTGCATCTGTATAGTCGGAAAGCATCGCAATACCATAAATGACACCATAGTTCTTTACGAAGAAGTAGCGTGACAAAGGAGAGTATTCAATGAAAGTCTATTTACTAAACGAGGTTTTTCAAGTAACTTTTCATTTTGTACTTAGTAAGACACACATAACTTTCTATGTTTATTCAATATAAATTTACGCGTTTAAGTAAGCTCACGGAGTGTCATAATTACGGGAAGATATTCTTCAACTGTCGAAGTATTAGCTACCATTATAAACAAGCCAGTTCAAAATCCTGATGAAATTTTCCAACCTGTTGCATCGAAATCAAAAGAACATACATATTACGAGTCCGTATGTAGCGCAACAGTTTTTTCTGTGATAGCATGCTGATTCTAAAGTGATCCTAATTACACGCGTGCACACGCACGCGCGTAAACGAAAGAGTTTTGTTATATAACAAATGCGAGTTCTGACAAATTTACATTCCTGATAGTATGGAGGATAAAACATAATGTACAGTCTCTTGCTCTATCGAAATGTAATCACTTCTTGGAATACCGTAAAAGGATATCATTTGTCTGGGTTTCAACTACTAAACTAAAGAATACCAATCAATGTTTATTACTACAACCACCATTAATACCATCACCACTAACATTATATAAAATCATTGTGCATTGTATTTGGCAATATAGTTATAGAAGCTAAACGAATTCTCATGTATGGCAAACATGCTTATGCTTCATTCCTGTTAACTACGAGACTCGGTTTAAATTCATTCTGATTAGAAGGAAGAACTTAGAGTAATTATTATTTTATTGAATGTGTATATAACGCTACAGTTTAAACACACAGTTTGCTAAATTTCTACTATTTATTCGACACATGCTTTCAGAATTCTCTTCTAATATAAAACAATGGGGGTATATCGAATGACTGATTATGAATTAGAGCAATTCGATTGCAACTCAAATAGGATGTCCAACACAATTGTAAAGTCTTCTCAACGAATCGTAAGTTATATGATAATAAATAATCGATTTATTTTATCCGCGAAAATGATTACGCCGACGCGTATCTCTCGAGCTTCTTTGAAACCACTATGCTTCGAAGTGTTTTGGTAGACTATTCGTTATCAACATTTGGTGAACTGATTTCAATGAAATGTGTACAAAGAAAATGAGCAAAGATTTGGGTGATACTGAGAGGGAGAATTACCGAATGGAGTAGAAATTCCATGGGTAGAGAATTCCTCTTTTTTTCATATCAATTTTGAGTAGTCTAAAACAAAAACTCAAATGATTTGCAGCGAGATCAAGGAACCTGCAGATCTTAGAGCACCATTATTCACTATGTTATTCTACACTTCTAATCTATTACTATGCGAGATTAACGAGTCGACTAATTTTTTGAAATAATACAAAACAAAGTTCCTCCGGTAAAAAGTAATGTTCGTGCCTATCGATGCGGTACATAAATAATCTATATTTGCAATAGTAACAAGTTGAACAATTGAGTTCCTCCTATTCTTCTTCCTTCGCTATCTCGATATTATATCATCCAAAATAAAAAAAATCGAATTGCTTTTGGAGTAAGCTCGACTCGTTGATCTACCGTCTCGGACGGAAGAAGGCTAAGCAATTAATGGAATAAGTAATTAATAACGAATAAAAGTGGTATAGACAAGTTGATACGATATAGTGTGCTGATGTAAGATTGTTGCAAGTGTTTGAGTAATTGCGAACAAATGTTGAAGAGCCTTAGTTATTTTCATGTATTTTCGCGCCTGAGTTTTAATGATCGAGGATAAGGAAGGTATTGTATATACACGTATATGTATATGTATATGAAAGGAATTACACCACAGATTATTGTACGTATGATTAGAAAATAAACAATTTTGCACATGGTAGGATATCGTTCGATTATCGTACACGATAAACACCGTTTTCACTCGCTGTATTATCGTATGCCATCATCGAGACACTGCTTCTGTGATCATTATTTTTCCAACATTAAATGGTACTCGCCTTCGAAATCATGCAACGCCTCGCAAACATTTAGATAAGTATTATTCGAATAATTCGAGAGGAGTTTATCCAAACTATCCTTTAATTCGGTAAACGTTGGTCTACTTTGAGGTCGAACGTTCCAACAAGAAAACATAATATTGTACCTGCTCGCAAAAAGAAGATCTTAGTTGACTCACACATTGTATTAGCAAGGAGAACATTATTTGTTTAGTGATATTCGATTATGTCACCTTGTGACATTTCTTGTGTATTACGTACAACACTGATCCACAATTTGGAGGCCTTTCCATTCTATATCCGGACTTTAGAAGTTTTAGCACCCTGTCGGTTGGAATTCCTGGATACGGTGTGGCTCCCATTGTAACAATTTCCCATAATAAAATACCGAAGGACCATCTATAATCGTAGTTTGCGGTAGTAATTTGGATTACATAAATTAACACATTCGCACCGGATAACTCAATTGTGAATCTGGATACATTACACTTCAGTCTGAAAACGTTTGAGTACATTTTGACTAAGTTATATGTTGGAATTTATAGGATATATAAGTCAACATAAGTTTGTTTAATAAACTTCCGCGAATTAGCTTCGTCACGTGCGTAATATTCGGCTGAAAATGGCCCGTCGCGAATGTGTTAATGACACGGTTTTTAATAACACGGAAAATCGTAACACTTCGTAAGAGAACTGATTCGTGTGTCCGTACATTGTTCTGGGTAGACTACACGGAAACTTACACGTCACTGTACGTTGTATAAATTTGATGTGTCAGAGCTTCGATTGCCATCCACTTTAATGGCAGTTTACCGTTTCCTTGTTTCCGATATAAATTTTCCTGATAAATGTCACGACTGAGTCCGAAATCTGAAATTTTCACGACCCTGTCGGGGCATACCAACACGTTTCGTGCGGCCAAATCTCGATGTAATATACGATTGGACGACAGGAATTCCTAAAAATGATTTACTTCACTATTTTCGAGGTGAATCAAGCTTGAAACATTCTTTTAAATATGTATCTCATTATTCACCATTCCTATTGCCACCTGTCTTGCAAAGTTTAGCAAATCATTCGCGGTTATGCTCTCTGTAGCTTCCAATATATCTGTAGAATAATATTTAAAAAAATACCATTTAATCGTAAGTTCGATTAAACCAATCTAACTCCTTTTTTCTTAACCGAAGAGATCTCAATCGTTGAGATATGGACGATTTTATTATAATATTCGGATATTAAACTTTCTTTACCTAATTGAATATCGTACAGCCGATTAGTAATCATTTGAACGTTTTGATAATTTGCATCTGGATGATCACCGTCTGGTCAGCATAAAAAGAACGATGTATAAACAATATTGTTTGTAAAGTGCATGTTTCAGCAACACATAAATGTTACATTAATTGCGCCGATTATTTTGTATAACTATTATAAACGTTAACCTGATGTTTTTTTAAATGGAATTAGGTCACTTAAAATAAACGGCTCAATTAGTGAAGCAACAAAACTACACTTTCTTCCTTCAAAATAGAATTGTTTCGAATAAGAGATAAATTCAAGACTTGATTAAAAATCGTAACTAATCAAATTCAAGATCTACCGAAAGATTGCTTTTTGCTGTAAAAGTAACGTTGGAAAAAGTGTAAACAATCCGAATAATTTTAGTTAAAAAATAGTTTGCACAGGGTAACGTAAAGTTATTAGAAAATTATACAAACTGAAAGCGCGCAGAAAAGGACCAATGTCATTGTTAATAGCATCTTTGTTGTTTGATTTAAATCGCGCCCTGTGATCGAAAGCAACGTCCACCATCTTTTGCCAGATCTGCAAGCAAACGGCATAGCTATCCATTATTTGTTAACAACGAATTTTACAGAATTACGCGATAACTTATTCCTGTAGAAACCGCGTTTCTCACCTTTCTCAAATAACTTTGCAAATCTCCCTTACAACAATATTCCACGACCAACAATGGCTTATTATACAACGTGCAACAACCAATCAACGACACTATATTCGGGTGTTTGCCAGCGGACTTCATCATCATTATTTCTTGCTGAAAATTCTTTATATCTTCTACATTGGGATTTTCTATGGATTTAAATAATAAAGGTATTCTAAACTATGCTTGGTTTCTTCTTATTAAGATACCGATATTTAATCGGTATTAGAATAATCGTGTTAGAGTGTTAATTATTAAAATATACTCTTAAGAGTTTTTAGTCGATCGAAGGAAACGTTCGCCGCGAAATCCCGAAAGTACTTCACCTTTTAACATTTTCACCGCCACTTCCGTGACGTTGTTCAATTCGTTCTTCAACGTTCCAAGTCTGACAATTCCGTAAGCTCCACTGCCAAGGATACCCTTTAATTTTAATAGTTCCGGTAATATTTCGAATTCGTCACGAATCAAAGAAGCTTCCGTAGTTTCGGACGCATATTCTGGATTTAATAGTTTCCTGACGGATTCCGTAGGAACGGGTTTTTGCTCAAGCGACTGTGTTAAGTAAAATGTATTGTCGATTACTTGATCCTTGAAAAGTTGGCAATATTTTTCGAATACATTCGATATTTTGAACGATAAATACGAAATGACATTCTCAAGTGGTACTCACTCCGAAGTGTGTATACTCCATTGAGAAGTTGTTTTTCTTTACTTTGTAATGTTGTACACAAAGCAATCCGATTAATGTTATAATCATAATAAGCGTAGGTAGTCCGATCATAATTTCAAGATAGAATTTGTATTCGCCTGTAATACGAGAAGTGCACAGAGCTTTTGTTCTTAATCTTGTAGACCCCTACTCCAACAAATTATTACAACGGGATCCTAAACAATGAGATTATCATAAATCGCAGGCCTCTCTTTAAGTTTACGTTAATGTTCAATGTCGATGAGATAACAATCAGATTAACAGAAGTAAAATGTGATGAGTAATAAGCTCTTAATTATATAACTATCTATTTCTGTGTAATTAAACACTGAATGTTAGAGCTGGGATCTACTTTGGCATTTTTCATCAAGCGCTTTAATTCCTTCCATCGATAAATTCAAAGTTGATTTTGATTCTAATTTATTTCAGTATAATCTGAACTAATAAAACGTAAAACTGAAAATCCATACTTGCGGGTTCATTAAGATTTTCGACAACAGTCGTCATCGGACTTATTCCACCCGGGGATTCGGCGACTATGCTGACTTCGTATTGAGGTCCAAGGGGAACGTTAAAAAGCGAGACTTCCGTGAAATTCTGAATGAAACATTGCCTTAAATACGTTAAAAAATACTTTCTCAATCGAACATTTTGAATTAAATATTTCATGTATTGCAAACATACCGCGTATCCCGCGTAAAATAGGCTATTTAATTAAAATATGGGTGATCCGAAAAATTCCATTAAAGGACGATATCAGAAAGAATTCTCTTTCACGTTATTGGCTTTTTAAATCCATTCGTATAATGGACACAATATTTCTTACATTATGGAAATTATATTATGTAATTATTTAATACGAACTTAACTCTTTGATTACTGTGGACGCATATGTACGTCCGACAAACGCTACGTAGGTGAATATACCGTTATGGAATTTTTAAAATTGTAATATTTAAAAATAAATATTATATGGAAATTAACGGAGATAATCCGTCGGTTTATTTCACGTGGGACACGCGGTAAAAATATTTATAATTGTTATCGATTATTAAATGGAATCACGTACCCCTGGAATAGTTAAGCGTTGTACACCTTTGTCATATTGCAATAAATCCAAAAGTATCGTATAATTATCTGGTTCTTGAATTGGCTTATCCCAATAAATTAGCAGATCGTAAGACATTCTCTGTCGATAGACATGTTCAGCATGCAATCCTTCGACTATTGGCGGAGCTACGCGAATCAAATATAAAAACACGGAAATTGTTGCATTATTGCCAATTATCTTGTTCGTAAGTGTACACTAATAACACGTGTAAATACCGATACAATTAGAATGAAATAATGCAATACTTCGGAATTAAGATATCTTATGAAAAATTGCTATGCTTATCCATTTATTCATACGGTATGTCTGTAATTTATCGTACGAGAAAGGTCCTTCTACCAAAAATAACCAGGAATTCTCAACGTAAATTAGCAAGTAAAACAAGTAATGCCGGCCATGGTAAAGAATTTGGATATACCTACGAGCTGCTTTTATTAAACTTGAGTATTAAGTACGTAAACCATAGCAAAATTCACTAAAATATCAATAACATATTCTATATATAATATATATGTATATTATTCTCGATAAGCACGGTTTAAGTGAATCGCCATAATTCATTCAAAAGTTCTTGCAACACGCGATTAATAATTATTGAAGATTATCACCCAAAGACTAATCAAGAAATAACAATTACTCCAAATTGAGAAAGTCTTGGGTCACGACATGTGATTAACAATTATTAAAGATTATTACTTAATAATCAAAGAATAACAAATACGCCATTCGCATAGCACCAATTTACAAATATATGAAGAAGTATCATTTTCCAAAGTAAATTGTGCAGTATTTTTGCCGCGAAGCAAAACATTTATGCAAAAATTTCGTTACTCACCGCAAATGCTTAAGTTGTTGTGCATTTCTAAGCAGGATTGTGTAACGAAATCGGTTGATATACGTTCACTATACTTGCTATCATCGTCATTGCTGGCAGCTATTGATACCGTGGTATTCCGATCATATCCCACCATTAGTTGGAATCGAAAATCGCTCACCTTTCATATAAAAAATGTAAACGAATCTTGTCTGTATTAATACTAGAGCTACCAAAGGAGTCAGAATCACTTGTCCGCCATTTTTCGTTACATTATACGAATATATCACGGCTCATTGTTGGAGATTTTATAAACTTTTACCGTATTTACATAACAGAAATAAATGAATCCATGAATTAACATAAATCTTCCAGCCATAATTTATATATAAATAAATGTATAAACATAAATGAGTATATGTTCGATTGTTCTAGTGTTAAATTTGTGTTACATTAGTTTTATCAGATTTGCTGTAATTAAGTTCTTCTTATATAATTTGTTCTAATAACATTCTAGTAAAATGCTCTAACATGTCCTTAACTTTATTTACATTTGTATGCAATTGATTTTATTCGATTATTTCGAACAAAATTGTTCTAATATGTTTTAATAATATGATAATTGTTGGAATAAGATTTGAATAACATGTTCTAACGTTTCATTCGTTTAAATTTCCATTAAATCCTGTTTAATTAATCCTTACTTTACCTGTTTTAAATTAAAATTAATCAGAGCGTGTTCTCCGGACCACGATAAGACATTGTAACTACAACTCCGATCTGGAACGTATTAATACACGAATCGTACTAAATTCGATTATAATTAATATACTAAGGTTAATTATAATTGTATTTCTTTCAACTGTAGGTTTTTAATTGTATTTTTTACAATAGTTTCATTAAAAACGATTACTTTGTGTGCATCGTGGTCATCAAACTGTAAAGCTCTTATTATTTTGTATAAATGTCAATGATATCTATAAAAGAAAACTTGTCTTAAATTGTT
Organism: Nysson spinosus; assembly: GCA_910591585.2. Taxonomy (NCBI): domain Eukaryota; kingdom Metazoa; phylum Arthropoda; class Insecta; order Hymenoptera; family Crabronidae; genus Nysson; species Nysson spinosus. The sequence continues at coordinate 3,051,312 of OU342837.1, read as the reverse complement.
ATTTTATTAATAGGAAGTCGAAGTATTGAGAATGTTAAGACTTCAGGAAATCAGGGTCAAAAGCTTATCCCCAATTTTGTTTACAGCTGGTGAACCGTTAATCACATTAAGTAATCGGAACGTTTTAATATTAATCACTTGTTCATTAACCGATTCATAATGGCAGTTGTGAAAATGAGTGTTAATAAACGTGTATATTAATATTAATAAAAATCCTGTAGGTAGATATTTTGCGTTACCTTCCGCGGGTTCGAAAGTCACCTCCGCGCGCAGTTGGTACACCTTTTTTTTGTCCACTATTATGCCTGACACGTATATATCTCGCACTTTCATTGGTTGATAATTGACTGAAAATATTTGCATCTCCAATTTAAGTTGTCTTTTTGCAAAGGTAAATATTAAATTGAATACAATTAGAATATTGATATGAAAATATATCGACCATATTCTGCGTGTTCAAAATTGATAGCGTACCATTTATTGTACAATTATGTAATAAGAAATGAATTCACTTAATTATATTCGGGTTATATTAAATATATTCGAATATATATAGGTTTAAGTACCTTCGTAGGTTGAGAACCAATCAGATATCTCCGGTCGTGTGATTGCTCCGCCCAATATTTTATACAAACGATACCGGTAAAGTGTTCCCGCTTCTAAACTCGAAAATATCGAAAAACTGTTGTTAACCTGAAAGACAAATTGCACTTGATCGTCATGAATTTATTCGGGTGTCTCATTGATTATTGAATACGTCATACCATTTTCACGGAACTCCAAATATTACGCGATGTGCTTTGTACGATTATATAGTTCCCTGGATTATATTTGATCACCATGACATTTACGCCGGCGCAGTGAAGAGTAGCATTAGCATCCGCATCATCGTCTACCTGCAGATAAGCTGGTCGCGCAAGTTACGACTATAAATTATTTTTGCTCTAATCAATTATCCTGATGCCGAGATTTTCCAGTCATTTTCCATACGTATCGTTAACTGCTTAGCATTATTATCGCATAAGATAGTTATTGACCATTTACATTAACTCCTGCACTCTATTACTTCGTTATATCATGCACTTTCAGCGAACATTTTATTCGTATTGTTCGAATTGGAGATCACTTTTGTGGATCGGTAATATCATTCGAGAACAATCATTTTTGCGGTTATTTGAATACATACGATTATTATTTTGATATAATTAAGTTTGTTTCATTAAAGTTTATAATGAAGATTGCGAACTTCGTTGCCAACCTAATATATACTTTGCATTTTATTTTATTTAAATCGGTGATGTTAAATGTATTGTATATACTTATTGGAACAGGAAATGTTTCTAGATTATTCTCTGAATAAAGAACCCCCCTATAGCTTCATTATGCGGAATCGGTGAATCGACCACCAATTTAATACTACGATATTATTGGAAATCATGGATATGCTAAATTATTTCACGAATTAATGCTTCGTATTAAAAACATTCCATTACTTAAATTAATAAAAGTAGCGTGAAACCACGGACATTGTTAACATTTTTAATAAAAGTTTGCTACGACTAATATGGAATTTGCACAAAATAATAAGTTGTGTCGAAAGAGATATATAGTTTTTTAGAATGTATAACATATATTATTATAATATATCCTTCGCCAAGATATTAAAAGAATAAAAGTTTGAAGTCACCTTATAATTTTCCCAAACGGTGGTTAAGTTTACCTTCACCGAACTACGACATTTTTTAATAAAAATGGTGTATCATTTTTGTGGAATATTAAAATTTAGCACGATGCGCGAAATGAAATTTCAAGTTAAATATATCTTCCACGTGTATCATTCGAGTTCCATTGCGATTCTGCGCACCCATTGCGTAATGAAAAGCACTTTCTCGATATTTTCAATTCTTACAGTAAAACCTTCCAGAAATCTCACAGACACAACTTCAATCGCCTTCGAATCATTTTCATTCTTCGGCGAAATTCGATTAAAAGTGATTAATTCGTACTCACAGTTGCGCGATTTCGTCAGCAGATTACACGCCTCTGCGCAGGAATCCTGAAACATTACACGAATCATTCGTGTTTCATTCGTTCGATTATTCTTTAACCCCATTAACCCCTGGACAAACAAAATAATATCACCAATCACTTGGCGCAATTAAATGCGCGAAGAACTTTAAGCCAATTCGTAATTGTTATTCTTAAGTTATTAATAACTTTGTTTTTTTTCTTGGAGGTAGAATATCTTTTATCAACGAAATGTTATTCTACGCCTGCGCACAAGAAACTTATATCGTTATAATGCTTTCTTTCCTTGTAGAATTGCAAGTTCTACAAAATGTACGACAATAAATTCATGTATTAAAGTCTTTCGTAGAAGTAGATTTCGAGTAGAAAATAATGGATTTTAATACTAAAATTACTGGCATTATATTCCGGACATTTTTTTTAATACCACGTTCGTTATTTTCTATTTTGTTAGTTCCACTGTTACAGGAGCGGTAGAGAATCCCAGAGTTATGTGCGTCATCCTGTGCGAATGTGTGAATATTTCCGAAGAAATACCTATGAATTTCCTAAAGAATCGTCGCAGATTCGACATTGATTGATTTCATACGCGCAATTTCATGTTGGTTGAGTGAATAATTCACTTTGAGCTACCGTTAAACGGTGGAAATACTCCTACTCGTTCACGTATGTTTTCCTTAACCGAGGGACTCCATCTTAGGTAACGCGATAAAACGAAAATTCTCCATACAAGCGTTGCACGTAATCGTAGATTTAAGTCTGTGAAGCTTTCACGAGTAACGGCATAATGAGAGACGTGATAAGATCGAGTCGATTTGTTTTCCACGATTAGGCGAAGTGTGGAGAAGGTCGACGAAATAAATGGCTGCGTGAAATTCCTCGGCCGTATTTTTAAACCGGTCTATACGCATTATCGTTTCCTTCTATTTAAGGTATCTCCATAAATCGGCACAGGTATAATGCATCGAAGGACTACCTTGCCAGTACGAAACAAATGCAGGGGGAACTGTGCTGTATTTAGAATTGCGACGAATTTCTTAAATTGAAGATCCCCTCTTTCAAATTCTACGTCTCTTTCTTTGTTTAATATGTATATTATACACGTACCATACATGTATTTCGATGCAAGACGCACTTGTACGAGTGAACGTGCATAATGCAGCACCCCGAATGATTCACATCTCTTTTACCTTAAGGACATATCATGTATCGATACGGATATATTTATATATGTTAAATATATACGAGTGCGAAAAAGTCTGATCTCAACAGACGCATACGATGCATCGTCCCCAGTCGTTCGTCCATGAAAATTGCAACGATGTTCCAAGGAAATCCGACCTTCGTCGTCTGATAAGCTACCTCACTGACCTTTTCGTCGGTTCTATTAGATACGCGGCAAACAAATGGCCCTTACTCGAACGACGATTACCTGATACACTTTCTTGCAATTCAATCAAAAGTACTATCGAGTAAAATTGAATATAACGTCGGAAAATGTAAACGCATCGCGATCTAGTATTTTTTAAATTAACTCTTAATTCTGGGAATTAGGATCGAATGAAATTGAATTAGGTCCTAATTCTCGAGACGTTACTTCAAGATAAATTAGCGTGCACCGTGATAATTAAAAATATGGAGTTATTACAATTTTCTATGATTAAAATAATACGGCCTTAAGTTTATAAAGCTTCGTAATAAATGGTTTCCGGTGATTTATTTGGCGGAACTCTTTATTTCGATCCAAACTTTGGCCTCGAGGTCAACGAAAACCTATTACACGGTTTTACTTCGAAGATAAATTGATTTGTGGATATTTACACAGTTGTCACAGCACTGTGATCTAAAACGTGTTAAACATCGCGTCTCTACGCGAGGAGGACGAAGGGCACGTGGAACACGGATATCTAATTAATTTCAAGTTAACTAGATGTTCCCCAGACACTCCATATTTTCCATGAAATGAAAGCATTCGACGAGTATAAAATAAAAAGAGAAATATTAACTCGATTATTACCGGTTTTTCCAATAATCATGGATTATGAATTAGATTATGAATAAAAGTATTTTAAAAATTGTTCTATATTTTTATTATTACCTGCCGTTCCATAAATAAGACCTGGTGTTATTTTCAAAAATATATTTCTTTAACAGACACCGGCAATAATCGTATTCCCATAACGCACACAAATCACTAATAGATTTATATTAAATAATCCACGATAATCGCGAAGCTGAAGCCGTTTGTAATACGATATACGTGCTTCTATGCTTCGAAGAAAACGTTACTGTCACGATTACTTTGCAAAGCGATTTTTATCTACACTTTGATTGCAAGTTTGACTTTCCTGCATTACTTGCACGTGTTACTAGGGCTGACTAGAAGTCTATACAATTATCTACAATTACACGTTCCCGCAAGGTTTCATATTTATCACAGGAATTTTTCACCATGTCGATTAACTACAATTAAAGTACACTTAACGTCGTTTTTACGCGGATATCTCCTACTCGAATTTGATTGAACAGAACTAAAAAAACGTTCACAAAGTGGCGGAGAAAAAAATCTAGACGTTGGCACAGATTTTCATACAGCTTGTTAAGTACATTCTGATTGGTTAAATAAAATATTATGTTTACCGGTTTTCATAATCTGCATACAATTCGCCATTCTTCAACCGCGCGATATGTTTTTGAAATGTTTTAAAAAAGGAATTAAATACACCTAATTATTTTTTATGCGGTAGATATGCTTCACAGACAAATAATTTGTGGTGATACCAGCAGCGCAAAAGAGGTAAGGCGCATGACAATGACACGCGTTCAATTGTTTTGTTTCGTTTATGTATAAAAAGATTTTAATTTCGAACAAGAAAAGTTTTATTTGCGAGTGACTTTATTCTCTTCCCTCTTAATTCACAACAGAAAGAGGATAAAAGCAACGAAAATAAAAGCTGTCTCTGGCAATTATGCAATCTCTTCATTGTCATAAAAAAGCTTTACACATCCTCCGCCATTGAGTAGCATTTTAAGGAAAACTGAATGAGCGAAATTCTACGTCAACGCGACAACGTAAAGAAGCTGTGCTGCGGAAGTGGAATGGAAAAAGAAGTAAAGAAATCTAGATGACTAAACGCGTGACGCTGTTAAAACTTGGTAGATTTCTTGGATTATTTCCTCTTATTTGTTTGTTTCACCGAAACTGCACTTTTCATTTATCGTATGTTAATTCGAATTCGGTGGAACCAAAACATAGGTAATTCAAAGTAACACGTATTGCTTATTGTTAGATCAAATGTGTTAATAATACTCACACTAGTGCAAGCCGCCAAACAGTTGGTAGTATGTGAAATTTCCTCGGCGAAGAAACCATGAATTGAAATAACGAAGAACAGTGCGGCAAGATATACAGAATGCATTCCTGCGTCTGAAATTCGTACTCTGATTTTGTATTTCGTACGTTTACATGTTAAAGATCAATGCTTGCGAATTATACTTCAAAGATTTGGTTAACGCGGCTTAAGATTTCCGTAAATTTTCGCAATTCGAAAATAAAGAACTTTGCTCGTAACGGCGTACTCCTATCGGATTCACCTCACAAACTTTTCTTGATAATTATATGACAACTCTTCAAAGGTATCCATGGACTGTCGTCATAATTATACACACATAAACGGTTGAAAACCATGAGTTCAATTTCGTGGACTATTTCGTGGATTTAAGACAACTGAAACACCTTCCTACATCGCGAAAAACGTACCTACTCGCGTTTGAAAACACACAAGTATTTACCAAACGACGTACCCCCTACCACTTATTACGCGACTGTGTGCGTTAATAAAAGGAGGGAACCTGCAAGATCTGGCTCCGCCTCAATCCCCCTTTTCATGCTACTTTATATTCTATTTTCTGGAAAAGATTTCATCTCTTACCGTAGAAAAGTATGTAGCGTATCGATATGATATTCAATGCAAATATACCATCGTGTAGTAATTTATATCCTATCTTAATTTCGATTCATTTTTCCAGAATCGAGTTATGTCATTAATCGACGAAGGCTCGGCAAAGTTTAAAAAGAATGTGTAACCAAATAATAGAAGAATTTTATCTTGATATTATGTTAAACACAATTTTTTGCACCTAAAGTAATCATTGAGTTTTGCATTTTACGTAGGTGCGATAATTCATGCAGAATAATTAAAGTAGTGTTGTAAACAAAATCTAGCGTTGCGTTAACATTCTTTTTTTTAATATACTATCACCATTGTCTTCGATAATTAGTTATTACATACAAAATATCGGGATATTCATTCTAAGAACAGTAAATTTACGAAATATGCATGTGTATTCCATTTTCCCTGATATATTTCCGAGTTTTATAGTATCGCGAACGCGTAATTTGAAGTAATAAATATTTATAGACGAAAATTCGGAATCGTACGATGTGTGCGGTACACTGATAACATATTATGAATTACCTTAAATTATGTGAAAATGGATTAAATGCATTTTACGAAATTTACGGTTAAGCAGGCTTCTTAGCGAGTAATAATTTGTATACGATATCAATTTAATTAATTAACTGATTAATGTTGCTTTTGGAAGATAAGTTTGGACTCGTTCTTCCGCTTGTAATTTTGGGGCCGTTCACATTTTTCACATTCTACATTTATAATCAATGTATGTTTCCATATATTATAGAAGCAAAAGACACAAAACATATTGCAATTATCGTGGAATGTATTTACGCACAAACAGAAACATTTACATTGATGTAATAATTAGCATCTTGTTGTAAGATGCTCGTAAATGTGTATAACACCATAGTAAAAAAAGGTGGATCCCTCAATGACACCGATTGAGGTTATGTTTCGATATAACGCATAGCCTGTCCTTTATTTCGAATAATTCGCATTTATATAATGAAATAGAAATACTAAACAAAACAATGTTACTCCCAGGACATTGCAGAACACTGCAAGTTGCACGTCGGTGATCATCTGAAATAATAATATGCCGAACTCCTAGAATCTTGCGCGAACGAAAGAATGAATTAAAAGTATTGGAATATATCCGGTGCTTGTCACCAGGGAATCAGAACCGTACCTTACAAGATTATTTCTCGAAATTTGTTTAGTTTACTTCAAAGTAAATATAAATGACAAATTCCTTAATGTTTCTCAACGACAGTCTTTTGCCAACTTGGAATCTCCGTAAGTCACTTACGGAACGATCGCGCCCCCTAATTACACTTTGGGAGACCAGATATAGGGTGGACAAAACCAGAAATGCATTTCTTGAAACTGGTTTAGAGAGTTCTCTTTATCGATATAAATATTAATAAATCTATATGTATTATAATAATATAAGTATAAATGATACTAGATATTTATTGAGACATATATTATGATATGGGGGTGCCATAATTTAAAGGAACTAAAACGAAATTGAATCTATTAAAATTCCAATAAAATTCCACGAACACCAATCAAATGTGAAATGAAAATTATTGAAAGAATCGAGCTTTAGAAGTTAGGGATGTTTTGATTGAATCTCTTGTCGAGGTTGAGAACATTTATTAATCTAAGTTCACCGCGAAAATGGTATTGTGTACAAGTAGGTGGCTAAAATACAATAAATTGTTGTTATTGCGGCCAAGAAATTACTGTAAAAATGGAAATCCATTTTTCTTCAGAATCCAAAAATTCAACAGTGAAGCCAGCGGCTCAGAATACGTTGCTTTAACTGATGGGTAAGAGCTTGCATATACATTTTTTAACCTTACGTTTACTCACAGTATCTTTTTATATTTTTTATTCCAATCCACAAATAAATTTTGCCTGCCAAAAAATTCCAAAAGGGCGAAAGCGAAATGAATTTAAATTACAAATTGATTTCACGTTAAATCACAATCTACTTCCTTTACATTGATACAGGAGAAGATTGATATTCTCTACTGGCAAGTATGCACGTTTCGCGGATGGTTCGGCGACCGCTACTTTGGGAGAAACCTCCGTGATGGTTACAGCAGTTAGTAAATCGACGTCTACGGAAACAAGTTTTCTACCATTGATTGTTGATTACCGTCAAAAATCTGCCGCCGCCGGTCGAATACCAACTAACTTTTACCGCCGAGAATTAGGTCCATCCGAACATGAAATATTGACTAGTAGAGTAATAGATAGATCTATAAGACCATTGTTCCCGGAGGGCTATAATTATGAGACACAAATAGTATGTAATTTATTGGCAATGGATAGTGTCAATGATCCTGATGTAATATGCATCAATGCTGCGTCAGCTGCATTGAGCATATCCGATATACCGTGGAATGGTCCGGTAGCAGCGGTTAGAGTTGGAATGATAGACAATGAATTAATAATTAATCCTACTAGAAAAGAAATGCAGAACAGCGCATTGAGCATGATTGTAACCGGCAAATCTATGAATTTGGTTGTTATGTTGGAAGGTTACGCCGATGATGTATTAGATTCAGATATTAGAAAAGCGATAAAGCTAGGAATTAAAGAATGTCAATTAATTATACAGTCAATCGTGGCTCTTCAAAAAAGATTTGGGAAGAAAAAGCGCGAGTTCGTACAAAACACCAACGGTGTCGATAGTATCATAGAAACAGTAACCAAATTCTCTGAAGGGGAATTAACAAAAATTTTTACTAATTACGAATATGACAAGATATCGAGAGATCAAGCTGTTCAAGATGTCCAAAGAAAATTAATAGAGCACCTGCAGAAAACGCAACCTGATGTGAAGCCAACCATGATAAATGCAGCTTTTGCAAAAGTTACAAAAGAGATTTTTAGGGGTTTAATATTTAACAACAATATACGATGCGATGGTCGTAAATTAGATCAACTCCGAGATATATCGTGTCAAGTAAATTTGTTTCAACCACTTCATGGTTCAGCTGTCTTTCAAAGAGGTCAGACACAAGTCATGTGTACTGTAACTCTCGATTCGCTAGAAAGTGCGTTGAAAGCGGATACTGCTTCAATGCTGATTAGGTATAATTATTTATAATTCTCTCTAAACACGACTATATAATATGCCAAATTACCTTAAAAATTTGCAGTGGAATGAAGGAAAAGAACTTCTTCTTGCATTACGAATTTCCTCCTTACGCGACCAATGAAACGGGTAAAACTACCGGCGTAGGCCGCCGGGAAATGGGTCATGGAGCTTTAGCAGAAAAAGGATTACGTTCGGTTATACCGAAGAATTATCCTTTTACGATAAGACTGACAAGTGAAGTACTTGAATCTAATGGTGAGAAATATTCTAAAAATCATTATGAATATTAATCCTCTATAGCCCAATTTTGCTTATGTGCAAAAGAAAATCGTATATCGTAAATCTAGTTGAATGCGATTCTAACGAAGGTCAATTACGTAAAAATAGTAACGAAATTATTACATAAACGCACCGAAAAATATGACAATCGCATCGCGTACTTTTATAATTATTATTACAATGAAGAAATAACATGACTCGAAATATACGGACCGACGAGTTGTGTCTTCAATGTTACACGGAGCTATAGATGGTTAATTGACCCGACGTAAACAAGAAGAATAATTTCGTTACTATGCTGTACAAAGGATCTTCTTCAATGGCTTCTATCTGTGGTGGAAGTCTTGCATTAATGGATGCAGCTGTGCCAATTTCATCGCCTGCCGCGGGAGTAGCTATCGGACTGGTTACAAAATACGATAAAAACGACACAAAACATATACAAGATTATAGAATATTAACCGACATATTAGTAAGCATTCGATTTTTCTTCCAATACAAAGTCATCCTACGAAGCTCGCTTTATTACGTGATGCCTCAAAACTATTCCAGGGTATAGAGGATTATCTGGGAGATATGGACTTCAAGATAGCAGGTACAAAGAAAGGAATTACTGCGATACAAGCGGATATAAAAGTACCAGGTCTTCCACTGAAAGTCGTAATGGAAAGTATACAACAATCGGTACTCGCTAAGGCACAAATAATCGCCATAATGCAAAGAGAAATAGCAACAGCGCGCACCGTACCAAAGAAGAATATGCCAGTAACGGAAAATATCGAAGTTCCTGTACATCAAAGGGGTAAATTCCTCGGCATCGGAGGAATAAACTTGAAAAGGATTCTGCTGGAGACTGGTGTCAATGTAAGTCGTTTCTATATGATACTAGATACATTAACCCCTCTAATACTGCATACTTTTAAAGAATACGTCGCGTACGCACGGAATACTCTACTGTTTGTTGCACGCCTCAGCGCCGAATAGTTTTTCAATGTCGCGTCAGTACACTTCTAGACACCTTGAGTCAACAGATAACGACACTGTGCATGTAAACACGCCCATAGCGCACAAGTGTACCTATCACTAGACGTGTTTACACGCCCATAGCACCGAAAGTATTCAAATCTAACAAAGTATTAATTCCATCTACAGATCAATCCTCAAGATGAAACAAGGTATTGCGTGTTTGCACCGAACGAAAGAGCGATGGAGGAGGCGAAGGAGATGATTGAAAGCATCTTAGTGAAGGATCGCGAACCGACATTAGAATTTGGCGGAATATACACTGCGAAGATCATCGAGATACGAGATAGCGGGGTGATGGTCACTTTATATCCAAACATGGCACCGGCATTGTTACCTAATTCTCAGTTGGATCAACGTAAGATACATCATCCGAGTGCGCTTAGTTTGGAAGTCGGGCAAGAGATACAAGTGAAATATTTCGGTCGAGATCCGGTCTCCGGACATATTAGAATATCGAGAAAAGTGTTACAGGAACCAGCGTCATTCACGCGGAGCTTAGTGTCTTAAAAAAAAGTAATCGTTTGTATCCGTTGTACAAATCTTGTAAAAACCAGTTTCGTTTAACACAGCATAAATATATATACATATACATACAGACGTGTATACTAATGGATCCTCGATAATGTTGCTAGAAGTGCATCGCGTCGTTTCTTAAGTTTTATAAAGTCTGAAGCGGATGTATAAATTGTTATGAATTATCGTTTATTGTATAATACCAGTACTTTCGTAATATATTATATTTATAATATAACTGAATTCATTATTTACCTTCCACTTCCTGTTATAGAAACATATCACTACCGCTTAATAAACAATGGATTTTGACTTTATTCAGGAAGAACATTGATTTAATTATTTCAGATCAGATTTTTAATAATGAATTATGGCAACGAATTATGTACCTCCATTTACACGCCCTTGCTATCTTTAGATTTCTTTGATTTGTTCGAGGTCTCAGATGGCTTCTTACCTTTTCCACCTCTGAAATATCTCGATATTATTAGTATTAATCTTGCAAATATATCATTTTTAAATTGTGATTTAAAGGCTGTATATAATTATATAAAGTAATATGTAAAACGGGACGTTAAAAAAGGGTAGTGCTTTTACCCCGTACAATCTATTGCATTCTCTTACTTGTCTTCGCGTGGTGTGCTCTTCGTTGTAGTCTTTTCTTCCTGCCCAGGACTTCCTCGCTCTCTTTTATCGACCTCGGCATTGCACATAATGTTAGGACATTGTTTATATTTAGATTCGGTTTTCATCTTCGTCCTGCACCGAGCATTATCGAGAAGACGAAACGCATCTTTTTGACCCAGCTTCGTGGACTTTAATTTTTTCCAATTTTTTTCCTCCTCCTTCGTTAATTTACAGGCATTCTTGTCGACGAAACTAAGATTCCGATCGTTAAATCACAAATTCGCAGTAAATGCAGACTATTAAAAATTTACAAGTGCTTTTTATTACTTATTACTGTTTTTTATTATACTATTCGATGAATTTTATATTTATATTCTAATTTAGAATAGTTATCTGCGCGAATATTTTTATTAATTAATCACGGGTAACTACTTTCGAGGATCGAAACGATTGATCTTTTTTAGACTTCGAATCCGAGACGAAAGGAACTTACGCGTTCAAAAGGGTGTATCTGTAAATAAAAGATTTATCATCGCAGTTTTATTAAACAATATTCAAAAAGCTTTCCTTCTCTTTGATCACAGCCATTATTGGTGTTCTAAAAAAACGTAATATTTTAAATAAATAAAACGTAATCCTTGCTCGATTTAACAGTTTAGTAATATAATAAAAAATAATGTATTAAAGCTAACAAAAATAAGTTCTTTGTGGGATAAATTCCACCCCAAAAGACTACGGACATCGCAAACAGAATATTAGTTTTTCGAAAAAGCTAGTTAAAGTAATGACTTAAAATGCTTAAAATACTACTTCGACTTAAAATAATGATAAGAAATAATCAAAGAAACTCCATAATTGTGAGAAGTAAATAAAACTTGTAAAACCTTCATGAACATATGAACGAAATTCGTAAAACGATGTAACTCTCACCCCAATGCGGTCCAAGGATTTTTCGGGCCGCACGCTTTTTCCGGTTTCTTGCACTCTTTTATAATTTTTTTCTTTAAGTTTATGGGACAATCCGGTTTCTCGCAGGTCCTTTCTTTCTTACACGTGCCCGGCACGCACTTCCCTTGGTCTACGGTTGCATCCGAATCTGACGAATCTCTGCGCGCATTACCTTTCGACGCACCTTTCGACGCACCTTTCGACCCACCTTTCGACGCATCTTTCGACGCACCTTTCGACCCTCCTTTCGACCCACCTTTCGACCCATCTTTTTGCTTTGGTTCGACCAAAGCGACCGGCGAACTGGCTCTTTCCACTCTGAAACCAATCCATTTCCCTGAATGTTCTAACTGCTAGCAAGGACTTTTTCAAATTTACAGATTGATATCAACGAGAAAGCACCTTTTGCTCATTCCGACGATTGCTACAGACTGCTTCTTGAAAATAAAAATCTTTACAGTCAAAGAACCATAAAAACGTGTGATTCATTTCGAAGGTTATAGGAAGCCTGATACTTCCGATACTTCGCTTCATATTCTCTTATCTTTATTAATGTCCTATTAAATCCTACGATAGAATAAGTTTACTGTGTGGCAGCCTCTGCTTTTTTGATTACCTAAGTCTTTCGTTCAGAGAACCACGGTTCTCACACCTCGAATATCACTGAATCGTAGCATCCTCCAAAATTTCATAAATCGAAATATTTCAGCCACGAAACTGAATTGGATTCTGGGTTAAAAACTGAGTTTTCCAAACCCCCCCGCCTTCGACGGAAAACGGATCCCCGATTCGAAGCAACACTCTGCTTAAGGTGACATCACTTCGAATGGAAGATCTTTTCCGTCGTTCCGACTTCGAGATCGTGACATTCTGACTTCGAGTTTCACCGATTTTCCACTTCACAAGGAGTCTCGGGATTCGCGGTGAAAAACGGGGGAGAAAAAAACGACGATCGATTTCGAGTACCGATATATTCAGGTAATATAAGGTTGCGGATCACAGTAAATATCGTGTGAATTTCAATACGTGAATTCAAAACGGAATTGTAAATATTTGTAGTGGAAAGATAGCGTAAGATAAGAAATTTCAAAAACGCCGAAGAAGCGTGGGAAACACCGAGAAGTAGGCACTCTTGGAATTCAGGGTTTTCAGTAACTTTCTTAATATTGAATCTGTGAGTTTATAAGTCATGATACAAATCCACGAGTCTATTACGCGTAAACAAAGACTTTAATATTCAAAAGATACAACGGATGATAGAAATAATATTTAATGCACAGAATGAAAATATAGACTTTAATATCGAAAGAACGGGGGGAATGTAAGAGTCCGTTACACGTAAAGAAAGAGTTGAATATTCTAAAGATACAAGTGGCCGTCCGAGGAATGTATTTTATATTATCATAATGGACGGCGACGGATGAGATAAGTTTTATCCATTTCAAGAATCCATAAGATATGAAAGACAATCCGAGGCTTCATGAAGAGCATAAATATTCATAAAATATATGAAGGGTCTGTGAATATCCCAGCAATGAACGTTTGTCCGATTACCTCTGAATCGTTTTCATCGGAATTTATGATTTTTAGTGATTGTTCGAGCGAAACTTGATACTTCACGAAATACAAGGAAACATATAACGAATAGTTTCCATGAAAGATTTTCGCAAAGGATAATGGCTGGACGATTCTTTTATCGGTATATTTTTCGACGCACATCCACGTTTACTCTAAGCGTCGTTATCGCGGCATTCTTCTTCGAAAGAGCGTATGATTACGCATGCGAGAGTTTATTCGAGAGAGTGAACGAGGGGGTGAGTTTCTGACTTTCGATTCCACGAATGAATAATAATAATTCTGAAATTTAACGAATAACGACGACAGTTATCTTTATTCTATATCTAACATTTTTCCTAGCATAATACATCGTAATATACTATTGAATTTCGAACTTGATATTAATAAATTAATAGTAACGGAGTAGCATATCTCTTAACACGTTTCGTGTTTCACCCTGTATATTGAAAATTAGTTATACCATTGTATAGCATGAATTATGATCAGTTATCCCGAAGTATACAATGTGTAATTAATTAATATTTCTCATCACACTCGCATTAATAATTATTTCTGCAATTCCACTATGCGCGGTGTTCGCTGACCTAATACTTTACTGCGCACAGAGATAACACACAGCTATTATTATATTTCAGATAAATTATTCGTCAGTTTAAACCAAACTTGCGCCGCATAACAATGTCATTCGATCAGTTCTGACTTATATTAAATATAATAGATTATTCATAAATCAATATATTTATATAAATAATTATTTATTTATTTCTTCGGCTAATAACAGAGACTCTGGAAGCACATAAAACACAGATATGAAAACCCCAGCAACGATCCAAGTAAAATCCCAAGTAAAATTTCAGCGCTGAAGTCTGATCAAGTAGCGAATCAGAAAGAAGAACCCGTTCCCGAGGAGAATCAGGATGAAAAGGAAGAAGTCGATTTCGAAACTTAATCATTCTGCGAGGGATTTCTAAGAAAGACTATTCCATAATCTTCTAAAGTGCGCAGTAAACAGGGCATAGAGTTATCAGGTTTTTCTTTAATTTTTGTATGACATTCGCCAAGTGTAATCTTTAATATTAACATGGCGAATGCAAATGTTGCATATTCTGCATGAAAGATTCCAAAGGACTTTGATACGTCTCTCGTGATTTTGTTTTCATAAAAGCTTGTAGATTTATCACTCACGTAGTGGTGATTTTGCAGTACCAGGATTATCGTTTTCCGTGACTTTACTGGTGTAATTTCTTGACGTTGATTAATATTTTTCATTCGTTAATAACATTTCCATTTGAAAGACATTCTTGATCGAGTTAATTGAAACACAATTAAGTTCGTATTAAACAAATGAAACCCGCCTTATCAAGTTGTTTTATTGAGTGTATCAGTTTCGATAGTACTAGAATCGTTCGTAACTGTTATAATGATGTAATTCATGGAATGAAATAAAATCACGTGTAAAAAAATAGAAGGCCTACTTTGGTAGTAGATGTTACTTAAACATGTACTATGATGATTTTGGGTCGAAAGAAGTGGATTAAAAATTGTTCTGGTTAAAAAATGGGTCGATCCGAAATTGCAAAAATGTAAAGGGGATACCTTCAAAAATTCTCAAAAATTGAAAGTCGCCAAAATCGCTCCTAGATGGTCCAAATCGATGGTATATGATGTATAAACATATTCTATGATGATTTTGGGTCGGCAGAAGCGGTTAAAAAATTTTTTTGAGTAAAAAATGGGTCGATCCGAAGTCGCAAAAATGTGAAGGGGTATACCTTCAAAAATTCTCAAAAATTGAAAGTCGCCAAAATCGCTCCTAGATGGTCCAAATCGATGGTATATGATGTATAAACATATTCTAGGACGATTTCTGGTCGAAAGAAGCGGTTAAAAAATTTTTTTGAGCAAAAAATGGGTCGATCCGAAATCGCAAAAATGTGAAGGGGTATACCTTCAAAAATTCTCAAAAATTGAAAGTCGCCAAAATCGCTCCTAGATGGTCCAAATCGATGGTATATGATGTATAAACATATTCTAGGACGATTTCTGGTCGAAAGAAGCGGTTAAAAAATTTTTATTAGTCAAAAATGAGTCGAACCCAAATCGAAAAAATGTGAAGGGGTATACCTTCAAAAATTCTCAAAAATTGAAAGTCGCCAAAATCGCTCCTAGATGGTCCAAATCGATGGTATATGATGTATAAACATATTCTATGATGATTTTGGGTCGGAAGAAGCGGTTAAAAAATTTTTTTGAGCAAAAAATGGGTCGATCCGAAGTCGCAAAAATGTGAAGGGGTATACCTTCAAAAATTCTCAAAAATTGAAAGTCGCCAAAATCGCTCCTAGATGGTCCAAATCGATGGTATATGATGTATAAACATATTCTATGATGATTTTGGGTCGGAAGAAGCGGTTAAAAAATTTTTTTGAGCAAAAAATGGGTCGATCCGAAGTCGCAAAAATGTGAAGGGGTATACCTTCAAGAATTCTCAAAAATTGAAAGTCGCCAAAATCGCTCCTAGATGGTCCATATCGATGGTATATGATGCCTAATGATGTTCTAGGACCGTTTTGGGTCGAAAGAAGCGGTTTAAAAATTTTGTTCGGTCAAAAATGGGTCTACCCAAAATCCAAAATATACCTTCAAAAATTGTCAAAAAATAAAAGTCGTCAATTTCGCTCCTAGATTGTCCAAATCGATGGTATATGATGCCTGAGCATGTTTTATGACCATAATTACATTAAAAACAGTAAAATGACCAAATACTGCCACATGCCTTGAAAAATTCTCATCCTGTTTTTCCCCTCACTATCTCAAGCAACCTCGCCTTACTCTGGCTATACAGTTTAATACAAATATAAAAGTATCGAGTTCTTTTTGGTCGCGATAGGCCACGACCGACCAATCATTTGCGTAGTTTCAAGATATCGTGTGCTGACATGGAAGTCATCTCTCAACCGTCCTTATCAAATAATATATAAATGAGTCACTGTGCTTCGCGAAGTCATTGCAGGACAAAGCGTTTTATAGCCAACACTTCACCGAATCTGAAGTTCTTTAACGAAACCGGAAATTGGGAACGTGTGTGTACCACGGGAACACGCCCGAAGAATTTTCTGATTGTGAATTTCCACAATTTCCATCCAGGGTAAAAAGGCAAGGCGATTTCTGAACATCGACAAAAGATATAAAAGGTATATTCTACTTATGAACTTTGATCTTTGCTTTCTACATTAACCGAATAATTAAATCATAGTATATTTTTCACCTTTTTGCTTAACCCCTTGGAGGTCAGCAACCGATATATCGGCACGATTTAAATTTGGTCTCCTTAGTTAATTACATAAGTAACTTAAGTTATATAAATGTCTCAGTAGACAGTATAAAGTGGCACTTGAATTTTCAAGGTCCTCTCCAACATTTGTTCTCCGTGGCAGTGTCAGTGCTCGTTTTAACAGTGTTTTTAGAAAATCGTATATCTCGTGTATTTTTAAAGCGTGGCCACTAAATCCGACTTAAAGAGTTATACGATTTGTGAACACTAGTTCGGCTTTATTCAAATTAAGTTTCCATTTCCAACAGGACTTTAGAATGAGGCTTATCATCCTTATTGCAACGATATTCGTTTGCACACGGGAATTTGGGGCTTGCTACTCACTCGACGATGGTATTCAAGATTTTGAAGATTTTGAAAATTTTGACGTCCAAAACTTCGTGTGTAACGATGCGAATCTCACATTAAATTTCACCGGCACCGAGTTCAGTGAAATGACTGAAGGTTTCATAGCCTCGCCGTTAATAACGTGTTTGAATTTTGAACGCAACAACATAATTCGTGTGTCCGAAGGTGCTTTCAAGCATGTACCAAACCTGCAACACTTAAATCTTGCTTACAATCGAATAGAACCGTCCAACTTGTTCGGGTTTGGTGGTCATACAAAATTGAGGAGTTTGATTCTTAAAGAGCAACGTGACCAGTATTACAACTATAAAATATCGATAACCGAGCCGTATCCTTATTTGGAATATTTAGATTTAAGCGGTATCAAAATACAAAGCCTGTCTGCTGCTTTCGATAATGACTTCATGATTTACTTCCCGCGACTGAAATATCTGGACTTATCGAACAATCAGCTGAGTGACCATGTAATTAAGAAGTTGTCAAAGAGTAGCTTAAGGTACCTTTATCTTCAAGGTAACCAAATTCGGTCCGTAAGTAGTGCGTCTTATCCCGAGTTAGTAGAGCTTGCATTAGACAACAACAAAATTGTCGCGACTGATTGGCCCGGGCTATTTTATTCTGTTGAATTCCCAAAGTTAAGAAATCTTACGTTATCGAACAATCAAATACCGACCATAAGTCGCTACTCATTTGCAAGTACTCCCCTGCTCGAATATCTAGATTTCTCTAACAATGCATTGTCTACTATTAAGTATGGATCCTTCAATAATCTCAAATATCTACGAAGTCTTTCGTTGGATGGAAATAAGTTAGGAAGTCTGTCGTTCATAAACGAGCCGTTAAACATAACCAGTCTTTCTGTCAGGTGTAATAATATAGAAATCCTAACGAACGACACATTTGGAAACCTACCCTTTTTGACGGAGCTATACTTGGATAATAATTGGATATCGCGTATCGACGCGGATACGTTTGTTTCTCAGACATCGTTAACAGCACTGCATTTGTCGGGAAATATGTTGAGTTCACTGCCAGAAGGATGGTCCAGCGCGTTGCTGGATCTCAAGTATCTCGACTTATCTTTCAATAAATTTATTTCTCTGGAAGCACTCGCGCTTAGTCCCGGAATTAACTTACCTGATTTACATCTAGCGAATCATACTCTGAAATACTTGAATTCGCATTCTTTCGAAAATCTTCCGTCCAATCTGCACATCGATTTAGAACCAATGAACACACGCCCGTTTGATAATTGTAATAGGAAAGATGTTTATTATTAGTGATTCGTGGTTCGCAACTTTCGCGAAGTTCCGGGAAATCCACGCGAAACATTAACCTGTTAATCGCACACAACTTGTTGACTCGCCACTTGAATCTCCACTTATCGCAATGGTTACGAGTTAATTGAAGATTGTCACGCTGATAATTCTCCAATTTTGTATACGTATATATTTGAATTGTGAACACGAATTGTCTAACGCATGTGTGTACAATAATTATGAATACATCGCACGAATGAATTTTATCGCGGAATTCGAAGTACCTCGTGACCTTGTATTTTGGTGAAACTTTCCAGATAACAGATTAAAATCGAAGTATCAGAACAAATGCCAAGTGTTTTCGTATATGAATTTCAATATCTTCTTCTGTAAAATACGCACTGTGTACTAGGAGTAATAAATTGATTTAATTAAATCAACAATAATAAATTGATTTGATTCAAACCTAACATCAATTGTAATCCTCGCTACGATCCACCGAGAATCATCTATTTAAAATCAATAATATTTTATACTAACAAAGAAAAGGAATGCCGAAAAAGCGATTAATTTATCTGAAAGAGGAAACATCGACTGTTCAATCAATTTCAAGCAATGTGAATGGCGACCGAGAGGCGCCTGTAAAATTGACTCCAATTATCGTTGATTTAACGTGTAAAAATAAAACTGCAGAAAATCTTAATGTCGTCACTCAGTCGCCGCTCGAGTTGCTGCATTGAATTCAATGGCGACTGAGAATCGCCTTCGAGTGCAAAGAGGTAAAATCGCGAGATATTCGTTACGTTAGACATTTTCCGCGAACATCTTCCAGAGATATTTCTGTTTCGAGATAACCGCATCAATGTTCTCGTTCCTTTTAGTTTGCATAATAACTACTTTTTAATCGGACGTTACTTTTATAATCGATTCACGAGAATTTTCGGTTGAAATATCAATGCAGCCATTCACCGGATGTCCGTTTCGAAAGAATCTCGGAATAGATAACATTTACGAAGATGCTGTGGGTATATCGTGGACCAATATCAATGTGTGGGAGGTCTTTTAAGAAGAGCCTCCTTTGCGAGCGAAACAGAGTGCATTTCTTCGAGGATCGAATTACATTGAGTTGTATCTAACCACGGATTAATAATCAGCCCAATAAGGATCTTCTGCGCTGTTCGTTTGGTACGAATCCATCTATTATTATATGCAGGTAACCCTCGTATAACGCGGGATTTAGTTCCAAAGAAATATCGTATTATAAAAATTGCGTTATTGCGAGACTCGGATTACATGGATGCCTTATATCGAAACCGCATTGTATAAGTGCCGCGTTATACGAAACTTCATCCGGATTGGAGGAAAACTAGTAGGAGTTATAAGGAGATTACGAAAAAAAACATTTTGAATTTTATATTAAAAATGTGTATTATGACTTCGCGTTATTCGAATATTATTCTTTACTTGCATGTTCTTTGGAATCATTTTAAACTTAGTTTACTTGCTTCGGTTCAGGTACGTTTTTTGTCAATGTTTAACGTGTTTGTTAGTAACAATGTGTTCATTAAAAATTAATATCAAAACTCGTGATAGATACTTTCAATATGTAGGAGAACGATTGGCATATGATATCTTTTGATTTCTAGGAGAAAATGGACACTCGACGATCATGGAAATCCGTGTACTTCGTCTTAGTAATAACTTTAATATTAATTGAAGAAAGTCTGAGCAGAATTATATTTTTCGACGAAAGTAAACGCGATATCGATCTAGTTGTAATCGATAAAGAAGTAATCGACAGATGTAATGGCATGGACAGTGTCAATTTGGCAGGGTCAGGATTGACAAAGATTGCGAACAGTTTTGTGCAGAGTGATGCAATTAAATCCATTTCTTTAGAAAACAATTTCCTCAACTTGATACCGCGAAACGCCTTCCAAGGCACACCGAACTTGGTTTGCCTGAACCTTGCCCGAAATCGGTTGCCCCTGGATGATTTACTTAGTTTCAATCACATTCATCTAAAGACATTGATCTTCGATCATCAATTTATTCTGGGGAAGAATCGGCCCGCCGAAGCCGAGGAAATCGAAAAATACACCGATGCCGTGCCGATAGTCGTAACACCGACCACCGATTGGTTGATCGAACAATTTCCGAATCTCGAATACTTGGATTTAAGTGGAAACCAGTTCCTTGACCTTCCACACAACTTCGCAGCTATATTTCCAAGGTTAACTCACCTGTATTTAACTGATCGTTACATCGGTGATATATGGCCGGAAGCCTTCGCCAAATTACCGGCTTCCTTAACGCACTTGCATTTAGAAAAAAATATAATTAGTGAATTACAATTCGAGTACCTCGGAAACATCCAGGCATTGTTCCTCGATGAAAATCCATTGCTTTCTAATGCGTCTCATCAAATGCATAGTGAATTTTTAAAAAAGCTATCCCTCGCGAACTGTACATTGAAATACGTGAAGCCTGACTTATTCCACGATGTTCCTAATTTAATCACCTTGGATTTATCGCACAATCAAATCGGCCATTTGTCCGGCGAGCCTTTCGCTTACCTATACTACTTAGAGGAATTGTCACTCAGCGATAACAGATTAACCGAAGTGCCTTATTCCATTGGTTTCAACAAACTCAGTAAATTATCTTTAAGTTATAATTATATTAAGGAAATCCCGTACAGTCTTCCTTGGAGTAGTTTAAAGATATTAAGTTTAAGGGGAAACGGAATAAATCGAATCGACTCAAGCGCTTTTGGCAAATTGTACAATTTGGAAGAACTCGATTTGGCCGAGAATTATCTGAAGGCTTTACCCGCTGGTTGGATGAAACCGTTAAATGTCATACGCTTTTTAAACTTGAAATTCAACGACTTTACGGGAATCCCCGATATGTCTATCGACGTAAATTCAAATCTCGAAGATCTGTACATAAGAAGTAAAACTATAACTAGTATAGATGAATATTCTTTTCAATATGTACCTAATAAATGTTCCGTACATGTGATTTGATAGCAAGATTAAAAAAGCACGATCATCTGCGAATAATTAGCTAAGAATCTTACGAATCGTTTTATAAGAGAAACATGTTTTCTTCGATGATTGGTATGTTAACAATAAACATTTATCGCTTAATAAACGTTTTAAACTTAATAAATGTTTTCTTCCCTGCACGTCTATTTTGCATGTTATAATAGTTTCGTGTCGTATCTGGGAACGTTGTTATCATTAATTAAAGAGAAAAGAGAATCTTACACTATTTTTCTTGAAATTTGTAATTGGACCAGTTAATTTGTAATCTTGTACCAAGATTCGAAGGAGAATAATTAAAAATTGTATTTCGTTTACTTGATGTAACTTTCGACTGGCGCTTCGCGATAAGAAATATGTTGATTTTTAACTGCTTTTTTTATATCTTCATACTAACATTCATATCAAAGGCTTGTATTTCTTTGAAGATAATCAGGGATGCTTTGTATAACCTCTACGAAACTCGATACACTCGTAACCCACGTCGGGAACCTTGCAAATCTAATCGCTGAAATAAAATGCTGGCTTCCAGGGTACCTCGAAAAAAGCTCGCTTTGATATCAAACTAAAAGATGACTTTAAAATACTGTTAAATTATAATAACAATAAACATCTTGCTAAATTAGTAATCGATCGAGAAATTGGAAACGATCGTCGAATTGGATGGTGCGATAAAAATAATATACAATCAATTCTGTTTTTACACGATAGATAAATACGTTCCAGAAAAATACGTGTAGAAAATTCGTGCAAGGAAATATATTGTATCTATGGGAACTTTAGAATCACTATTTTATTATCTGTAAGATAAAAAGAATTTTACTTTAAGTTTTATGAAATTTTCATGTAAAAACAGAATGGGATGTAATAGAATTCTATATGATATACGAATATAATAAAATAGAATTGAAATTAACGCTGTACTACCCCTAATGTTAATATCATTTTCGACGAACGATTTGTGAGAATAATTACATCACTATATATTATGTAACTGCTTTTTAATACTTTAAAAAAATGGCTAGGGGGGGCAGTAGAGGGTCATATAAAAAATAATCCTACGCTCGAAACCGGTAAATAATATTAATATATTCGTAGACCATGATCCGCTATCTTTCCAAGTGAAATAATATTTCGCAAAGAATGCGGCGAAATGTTTACTAAGCGTATTCCGACGAGGATAAGCGTCGACGGATCCAATTCTCAGAAGACGGAAGCGCAATACCGAACGAATTAAATCGTAGGGCCCGAAGCGTTTCTTTCTCTTCGAAAAAAATAGATAAACTTCGGTGACATTATTATTATTCTTGTCACCGAAATAATTTCAACGCAGCGACACACGGTAATATTTTTATGACGAAAGTTTCGTAGTTCCTGCACGTGACTTGCATCGTGAATATGTGACACAATCTTTAGTCGGCAAAATTGAAAAAAGTAGAAGATGCGCCGACAAAATATGCCCCATCGATTTTGTAGTAATATGGAAATTTTGAACGAAACTTATTAAACTGGCCACTAATTACGGTCCTGTAATTACTGGCAGGGCGGGTTACCTGAGAAGATATCGTTTCTTTATAAGCAGATAAATTTTAATTCCAGAGACAGAATGCGTTTGAACGTTGCTCGGTGCTGGCCTAAGAAGCCCCAGGAGGATTTTTAATAATAGTGTTATTAATATAGTTAATAATAAGTTGCGTTCACCGGCTGCATTTATATCATAAATACTTCTAAACGTTTCATCTTCTACGTAAGTGGTATACGTCATTTTTGAATTGCAACGGCGAACAATTTAAGAAGAAGACATCCGGGAATTGATATTAAGTTGCAATTATAAAGAAAGAGTGCAAAAGGACTTGACGAGGAAATTTAGAAAAGTAAGTTCTTTTTTTTTTTAATAAAATGTGTCGAAGTACTTTTTACGTCACCGACTACCATTATCTAACGCACAGTTTAATTGCACATTATAAGGAAATTATAATTACATTCCAGAATTAATACAGGTTTTACACTCCAAATTAACCCTTTTGCAAATCAAATTCGCCTGATTGCAATTCAAATTCACCCTTTCACTTTACACTGATATTATTTTTATCATAATAGCTAAAAAAACGCAAACTTGTAGAAAAGCTTGATTTGCAAAAAGATGAATATGATCTGCAAAAGGGTTAATTCGGAGTGGAAAGCCTGCAAGTTGATTAATAGGATTCAATTCCAATCACTAATCTCGAGCATATCACATACACAGATTTCCGATTAAAAATGTTTTCCCGCGAATCTAATTGTAAGATTCACTTTCCGGAAGCTGAAGCTCGGTAAGAAATGAATGACCGTCATTCGATTATTAATCTTACAGATGACAATCAATCGTCTCTATGGAGTCATCCTTGTCATTGTTATTCCGCAATTAATCAGCGCGATTAATTTCGGCGGTTATGACTCGGACTCAAAAGAGCTACATAGACATCACGATTTCACGCCTGGGCAGTTTCAGCGTCAGAAGAATTTTCCTGCACGCAATATTACTAGACGACCCTATTATCCACCACAACCACCACCACCACCACCTCCGCAGCCGGAAGTCTTTAGGAGACCGGAACCTTGCACGATTGCACCTCACCAGGATATTACTTTAAAACTTACAAGTGTAGGCCTAAAGAAAGTCACCAACGAATTTGTCAATGGCCCGGATGTGAGTGTTCTCTATCTCGACAAGAACGAGATCGAGAAAGTCTCCCCGACAGCTTTCCGTCTGATTCCCAACTTGAAGCATCTCGATCTTTCCGAAAACAGAATACCAACGAATAAATTATTGTGGATCGGTGACTATATTAACTTGCGAGTGTTAAAGCTGGACAATAATAAACCGGAATTAAATAAGACGTGGGAACATCGTCTGTCATCGAAATATCTGCACGCATTGCCGAGCTTGATGGAACTGTCCTTGAAAAGTAACGAGATAGTTGACGTCGACATAGCGTTCAAAGAATTCGCGCCTAGATTGTCGCATTTGGATTTATCCGATAACAATATCACCTCTACTGGTTTCCTGGATAATCTACCAACTAAATTAACCCATCTTTATCTGCAAAAGAATTGTATCAAACAAATTAAGATTGCTTCCTCGGAGAACATAGCTACGTTGAACGTCAGCGGAAACAGAATCCAACAGTTGTGTAACACTGAATGCTCGGATGTATCGTTGTCTTTGGAGGCTCTTAACGAGTTGCAGGACCTCGATATATCATACAACAAAATTAACGAGATTACGGTAAACGCTTTTTCGCACACGTCGAAGCTACGCGTTTTAAACTTGTCGAACAACAAACTCAAGCATATCGAGGAGGGTACCTTTAACAAATTGCCGTTGATCGAAAGTCTTGTTTTAAGTAACAACCATTTAGTCTCCGTGCCAAACTTATGTTACTTGACGCGGTTATCGATTCTCGATCTTAGTCACAACGACATTGTAGACGTTAATAGCGGTGCATTATGTCAATCGAAATTAAATAGACTTCTGTTAAACAACAATAAGATAGTCAGTATTCAAAGCAAGACATTCGAATTCTTGAATTCACTTGTGGATTTGGATCTCTCGTGTAATCTCTTATTTAAACTTCCACCGAATTGGATCCACCCAGCTAATAATCTTCGATTACTTTCACTTAAAAACAATACCATCACGAGAATGGAGGATATCCAGATAGCTGGACTGTCCTCTTTGGAGGAATTGCATCTGGAAAATAATCCGATCACTCACTTCTTTATCACTGAGATTGATCATTATCCTCGGTTGCTTTCGGTTTTTGTGAAGGGTACATTGGAAGATGACGAGGCTATGGATGACGATAACGAAGTCGATACCAATGACGATGACGATGAAAGCTCAGCGAAGGACGAGATTTCTGATTTTGATTCTTTCCGTTGAATTTGATTCGCTGATTAGTTTTATTCTCGTATTGCCAATAACTATATCTGTTATTCAAGCTTAATTATATCACTTTTTTTCATTAATTTCTTATTGTTCTTATCATTTAGTCCGATGCATTATTAGATTTAAGCAGTCAGTGCGTGCTTTGTAGTCATTTTCGTATTCTAGAAAAAGTGTATCAATAAAGTTGCATTATTAAATGATTAAGCCTGTTAATGTACTTTCGGTTTCTTCCTGTTTCTACTTATATTTCCAATTACATGATTACTTAAAAGATTCATTTCCTTTCATCCCGTTCATTAGTCCGAATATTTAGTTAACGCTTAGGGAAACTGCTGTCGACTATTCAAATTTGCAGATCGTTCCAAAAAATTGAAAACGATCGGTAGAATGTAAGAAGACTCTTACACTATTTTTGTGAAGCATATGATTTGTTGAACAAGCTTGGTTCTCGAGAAGGGTAGGATCGAAAGGGTATCCACCGGATCGTTCCATTACACGGCATCCCTGAAGTGGTTGCCTCTGGGGAATAATAAGATCGGAAGAATCGAGAGTGGGTCATCGAACGAACCAACGGTCCTCCAGGAACCGGTACTCCCCGATAATAAACTGGAGTTAGTTTCGGACTGGGTAAAACCACCGATTGCTCGAGGAGGACACAATGTAAAAGGGAATTCCTTTGCAACACTGCGGGATGTACATCTCGATAATATTCAGAAAAAATACAAGGAACACAATTTTTCCTAAGCTAGTTTTTCATCAGAATTAAAATTTATATAAATTCGATCTTTGGGGTATTCTCCAATAAAGAATATTGTTTGCAATAAAGAAATATTCAGTAATTTTAACTGTTAATAGTGTTACTAAACATGTTGGGCGTAATAGAATTATGTTTAGATATTCTATTAAGAATTTTAGGGTTAAGTTTGAATATTTAGATTTTGAATCGGTTAGAGTCAATCGATTCATTAATGATTGCTCTATAATGAAGTATTATTATAAGTAAAATTATGAAGAATTCATTCCTCGATAATCATATATATAAAAAGTTATGCTAAAAAAATTATTTTGGGGTTCAAACTCAAAAATAACATGACAACAATGTTTAGTTTGTGATTTTAATATATGTATACAATTTTTAGAATGTTTCTAACTATGTAATCGATGGTTTAATACAGCAACTTATTTTCTTAACGTGAATTCTAAAAAAAATGAAAAATATAGAGAAAATGGGTAGAAAACAAATTAGAAAAAAAGAGAACAAATAAAACAAATCGAACCGTGATCAAAAAACAAATCCCGTTCTCAGAACGGGAACTAGCTCTGCTAGTTAATAGTAAAATGATAAGAATTAAATAAAAGAAATCGATTAAAACAGTACCTTAAGAAGATCGAAAAATAATCTCATAATGAATACTCTTAATACTTCATTATTAGTTTCAGGTGGATTACAACACTCTTAGCAGAGTTATCTAAGAAATGGATACTAAACGTTAAGAGAATCCAGGCGATATAAATGTGTCCAATACCTGGGATATTTATCAGTGGGAACCCTATGGTTTCGTGTATTGTTACTCGACGTCTTTCCCTTGTCATCGAGAACGAAGAGATGCATTAGAACGAGTGACGAAAACTCCCCGGAGAGAGCCAGTCGCAAGAAAGAAAAAAAAGGGGAAGGGTCAGCAAAAACGAAAGGAATGTTTTCCACTTAGGAGCCATCTGTTTGATGGGACATCGACGCTGAACTCCCTAGTCCCCTCTTTCTCTTTCTCTTTCTCTGGGCCTTTGTAATTTTATTCGGAATACCGACCACCGACGAAAAGGGTGGAACACTTCGCAAAGTTTACTTTAGAAAGTGATGCTCCATGCATCAAACTCAGTCGCGGAAAAATAAAAATTCTGCTCGTACCTCAAAGTGTTAAATCCTCTGTCGGGCAGAGAATGGTTGGGCACAATACGAATGTTCGGAAAATTTCAAAAAGATCCTTGATATACAGGGTGTCCCGTATGAAATAAGTCACGGAATTATCTCCTTTAATCAAGATCAATAAAGATAAATGAATAGATAAATAAATAAAAAGATAACGCGGAAAATATTTTATGCATATTATGAATGTCTTCGAACAGCTGACTCATCTTTTTATAGAAGTTTCCGAATCACGAATATTTTTCATGCGGAAGTAAATATCGTTGTATAATATAATTGGTGGTCTGTTTTACTCGGAATTTATTGTTTTGTCGTTTTCTTCATGGATTATATTATTACTTTATTATTTTCGCAAATGTGTATTTAAAACATTTCAGAATACCTCGTGAAATGGTGTACACTGGAAACGATATATTATTTTATTTGATTAAAATGAATTTTCATAGGAACACCGTTTACGTGTTATTCAATGTCGCGTGAGATTTAATATAGAGTATTATTAATTTCTGTATATAATTCTAAATAAAATATTTTTGGAGAACTGCCTTTTTACGATTCTTATTTTCGCCTCGATAACGAATTACAGCTACGCAATTTTTAATAAAATAAATGCTTCTAAGGAAGCAACAGCTATTCTTTCAAGGGATATGGGATTCTAATTACCCTCGTTAATTAGATAATATCCAGAAAAACAGCTGACTCGATCAGTTCTTAGAACAATCGCTTCAAAACTCGATCTTTCGTACGAAAAGTGCAGCGTTGAACAACTAGGAAGACATAAAGTGAGTACACAAGGAAGTACGGAGTTTTCGAGTTGCAGTTGTTGAGTTGCCTTGTAACTTTTGCTATCTTTGATATTAATATCGCGAAGTAAGGTAAGTATAGTATAAAGTAAGTATAGAACGGATCTAGTTAGGTCTGTCCTAGGCTGACCAAGCCTCCTAGTGCCGAGATATCGGAGGGTTGGAGACTCCCTCGGCGATGGCAGGGGTGTCAGTTAGGGTGGAGGAAGAGGGTGGAAACGAGTAGGTGGCAAACGCATGCGCCCCGATTTGACTCGTACCTTGGCAAGGGAACCTCGTAACAAAGATAGACGATAACGTGAAGATAGAAAGAGAACGCAAGACACGAGTTACCGGAACGTGGGACAAGAATAAAAATAAATCCGACGAGGGTCGACGAAGATTTAAGCGGCCCGAAAGAGATGGAGATCAGGGTAGATATGGTTACGAAACGAAGATAGGAAGTAGGTAGAACGATAAAGTTAATAGAAGAGCGCGATGGAAGATAGAGAAGGAAGTGCGATATCATGAAGGAGGAAAAGAGAATAGGATAGTAGGATTCTAGTGGAATGAAGGAGGAAAGAGCGGACGAGGTCTCTCGCGTCTGACTAGTAGAGACTCTCTCTACTCCCACCCAGCTAACTCTCCTCTTCCTTCTTCTCTTTCTCTCTCCTCCTCTTTCAGTGTTCGTTCGAACACGGCCCGGTACGGTTCTGTCGCCCCGTGCTCGAAGGATTCTCTTCGTGATGGGAAGTATCGGTCGCGGTGGTATCGGCGGGTCACCTCGGTAGCCGATTCCTGGATAGACCCGACGTGAAGACTCTTCAGGGTGTCGTTTAATCACCTTCGAAGCAGGGTCGTTCGTTCCGTACGGTGGGAGGGTGAGAAAGAAGAAAGGGTGCAAAGGGTGCAAAGGGTGCGTGAGTGCGTGTGTCATTTTCGAAGGAAGATAGAGTCGAAGGGTGAGTGGTGAGAAAAACCAGAGAAACTGAAGAAGACCGATGAAGAGACCACTGGTGAGACAGACCTTAAGTGGTAGATAAAGATTTCACACCGGTGGGGTAGTAATGGACTAGTAGATCTGGCTCGAAGATCGAACCGCTTAGATACATCGATGTTCGACGTGCAAGGAAGATCCTAGTTTCAAGCTATCAGGAATATCAATATGTTCGTGGTCCTACGATTGCACGCCAAAGCAATTGGTTCTGCTGTGTATTAATCTCATCGATATTCAAGGCGGAATATTTATCGTTTGATTTCATAAGAAAAGGGTGAACATCTGTCTCGCGGAACGAGTCGGAATTCGAGAGAGAGAGCGAGAGAGCGAGAAACGTAAAGAACGAGAAAATTGGTATTCCTCTATCTATCTAAAACATAATCCTCTTAAAGTAACAAGATAAAGGGGTAAAATAAAAACATGGCAGGAAACTATACAGCTCGTTGCGAACCTGGTCTGGTAGTGCCATTATGGGGGCCAGGGGAGAATATTTATATAAGCGATTTAGTCTTCCGTGGTTTCGTGTACTTCTTGTTACTGCTGTACCTGTTCATCGGCGTGTCGATAATCAGCGATCGCTTTATGGCAGCGATCGAAGTGATCACTTCGAAAGAGAAGGAATTGGTGGTACGAAGACAGGGTAGAGAGCCACAGATCGTCGTGGTAAGGGTATGGAACGAGACGGTAGCAAATTTAACACTAATGGCATTGGGTAGCAGTGCACCAGAGATCTTATTGTCTATCATCGAGATCTGGGCGAAGAACTTTCAAGCTGGCGAATTAGGACCTGGCACGATCGTTGGTTCGGCGGCATATAATCTCTTCGTGATCATCGCGTTATGCGTATTCGTGATACCGAACGGTGAGATCAGAAAGATCAAACACTTAAGGGTGTTCTTTGTCACCGCCACATGGAGTATCTTCGCCTATGTATGGCTTTATATAATACTAGCGGTATCCAGTCCAGGTGTATTAGAAGTATGGGAGGGTATTTTGACCTTCTCTTTCTTCCCTGCTACCGTGTTAACGGCATACGTTGCTGATCGTAGATTACTGATCTACAAATATCTACAGAAGGGCTATAGAATGAACAAGAGAGGTGTGATCGTGCAAGCCGAGGCTGGGGATTCGGACGGCGGGGTGGAGCTCGAGATCAAGCCGCAGCAAGACGGCTTTCACAATATGGTCGATGGTGACACGCCTGAAGCGAGGGAATTCGAACAAACCCGTAGGGATTACATTAATACCTTAAGGGAATTAAGAAAGAAGCATCCTACGTTGCCATTGGAACAACTCGAGGTAATGGCACATGAAGAAGTGTTAGGGAAAGGTCCAAAAAGCAGGGCGTTCTACAGGGTACAGGCGACCAGGAAGATGGTCGGTGCTGGTAATCTCAGCAAGAAGATTAGCGAGAGAGCACAAAGTGACCTGAGCGAGGTCAAGGCCGAGCTGCAGAGAGCGGAGGCCGAGAGCATCGACATCGAGAACATAAATGCCATGAGGGTCTTCTTTGAACCTGCACATTACACGGTTATGGAAAATGTCGGTACCTTCGAAGTAGGTGTCACCAGGGCTGGCGGTGACCTCAATAAACAGTGCACCGTTGATTATTGCACCGAGGATGGTTCCGCCGAAGCGGGTTCCGATTACGTCAGTGCCAAGGGCACTTTGACCTTTGAGGCGGGTGAAACCAGAAAGACCATTAAGCTCTCCGTCATCGATGACGAACTATTCGAGGAAGACGAACACTTTTACGTTAGGTAAGATTCGCGTCATCTTTACGCTTCGGTTCTCGATGACTTATCGATTTATCGTTAAAATTAATAGATGCACTATAGTCGGACTGTACAGCCGGTTTATTAAAAAATTCAAACTTTCCGTTGAATTCTCCGACGAAGGTCGGTAGAACAAGCTAACTTGCGTCAAGACTCGTTAATGTTACTCGAAGATTCTTCATTATAATTCCATCCGTCGTCGTCGTATCGTCGTTGCATTACTGCGAGCTCGTTTTATAAAGTCTAGTTTTCCAACACCTTTTTCATTCGCCACAGGGTTGATAATTTCTTATTAATAAGCAATCGATTCAATGACCAATCTAGTTCCTCAGTATTCGCACCATGCACTGGCATTTGCATAATTAAGATGGAAAGAGCATCACAGTTCGAAATAGAACTTACGTTAGGATTTGATCATTCGGAGTGATTCCAAGCGAAGGAGGTGCGGCCTGAAAGGGTTTCGCGTTTCCTGGAATCGACGATTAATTCATCATTCCCGAGCAAAGCAATCGTTTAATCGATCTCGAACGCGCTATTAAGTGCAATTTCATCAGTGACCTCCATTAATCGATACCAAGGAAATATTTCACGCTGAATTCAATTAATGGTACAAGGATATCGGATCTTCGACACTTTTCGATTTTATATCTCGTTCCACGATCCAATTAATTCCGGGAATCGATGACCCGCTATTCGACTAACAATAAGAGAAACACATCGTTTCCGTACGGTTTTAAAGAGCACAAGAACGAAATATTTCATTGCCGGCAAAAGATATCCTGGAGTAAGGATCAAGGTTCGCGAGTTTAACTCGAAAACTGTGTTATACTTTTAGTTATAGTTTTATTGCCACGGTCAATAAATGTAGATACGTTCTCGCGAAATAGAAATTTTAACGAGATTTCGTGCTTCAGGTTCTTCCGTCGTAAAACATATTTCGTAATTTCCTTTTCAACCGAACCGGACATTTAAATATTGCACTGAAGTGATGCTTTAATATCGTTCTTAATATGAAATTCTACTATCATTCAAATTGAAGCTTTAAATAAATAAATAATATTAAAATCTTGATCTTTACTCGAACATTCGTGCGACGCTTACTTAGTTATTAATTATTTATTAATTCTATAGACATATTTTGCATATAGTACGCTATCATTTTGTCGCACCAATGAAGTATAAAATATTAATATATGGGATGGAAAAAATAAATATTTTCCTGCGTATAGCATCCAAAAATAAACGAAAAGTTGAATCGCCTATTACTTTGTCGCGCACTGAATTACAACAGAAATAAAAGTAATTTAATACACTTCGATATTAATTGAATTCAATGAATTGGAATTACGTATCAAAATAAACCAGTAAAATATTTGAATCGTTAAATGCCAACCTCCAGATACATTCAAAAATAACAAGTATATAATATTCGAGTAATCATCGAAAGTAACGGTGACTGGAAAACATAGAAATGAATTTCAATCGTAGGTTCGTTTATAAATGAGAAGGAAATAATTGCGCGAAACAATTCATACAATTTCCTGAATATTCCTAATGAACCTTCAAATTCATTTTCCAATGGAGAACCATTTTCAATAATATGTAACTCTCGTAACGAGCAAGGAAGAGAGACGACCCAGTTTCGCGAGCGGAAGAAAAACAGGAAGCTACCAATGAACGTGTCGATATCCAAGAGAAGTCTCTTGAGAAATTTGTCCGCGTCGTTTGTCAACCGACGAATCACCTACGATTAGTATCAATAATCTTCTTGGTACGCATCTTTCAATTAACTTCATGCAGACCCCCCACGCAATTTCATAAACGAATTCACTTATGAAATCACCCTCCACTTAAGTCTATGACGTGTATACACGGTGACTCAAATAAAACTGACCACCTAATTATCTCCGAGTTGCAAAGATGCGAAAAATATTTCGAATATTAAAAGGCAAAATATTACACGAGTAACGCTTCTCTTGGTTCTCCGATTAATATCGAATAAAATCATTAGTCTTATAAAAATCAGGGTGAGTTTCCGATTAATTAATAATACGCCTTCAATTTCGGGTTTCTTGTCGTCCAATCTTCGAAGGAAGCACATCCGGGGCATACTTCCTTCGGTATCGGTACTTCCGGTGAATGGTTCGGCAGTCTTCATTGAGATAGCACACCATTTTTAAACGAAAAAGGCCAGAGCCACTCTAATCGGGAGGTTATCGAAGAGGCACTCGTTCGAGATTCGTTCGAGATTCGTTCGAGATTAAATCGTTCGGAATCTTATCAATTATACTCTCCACTCGATGCTCCGAATTGCATCCGGCTATTATTATGCTCTCTTCTTTTTAAATTACCTCTCTATCGAGAAGTTTTCTTAAATCCCTCGCGAAATGTTGACTTAAATCCCTCTTCCTCTAAATTCATACTTCGACGAGTTTGAGTTACGCTGATCTTCGGAATTTTATATAATTCCTTCTTACGAATTATGATTTCTTAACATTTTTTATACTTGATGCAGAAATTAAATATTGCTGCGAGATCGATATTTTATGCTATATTAATATCCAATTATTTGTATGAAATATTTTACAGAGAAATTATAACAAGAATTAATAAACTGCAGAGTGTCATAGACACTTCATTAACTTCGAATTTATGAATAAATAGATGCGATAAATAATGTGCTCTTTGTGATTGGATATTAATCCCAGTTATTTATAACTGGCTAGTTGTAATATAAAAATATTACTAATATAATTACGAATGATTATAAATAACTTCAAAGATCCTGTCTCTCGGAAAAAGTAAAGTATCGAAAGAAAAGAGATTCATAATTTAACAAGAAAGTAGCTCGACGAAAAACTAAATAAGTCTCCCAACATATTTCCTCTTTCATTAACTCGGAGTTTGTTTAAAAATCCAGCAATCAATTCCACTTCCCTTGTCATTACGGTTTCTAGTTTGATTGCGAATATAAAAAGAACATATTAAATTATGTGTTTTTATACGGGGGAGGAGGGAGGGGGGGGGCTACGAAAAAATTGGATATTTCGAGGGAACAAAAATCCAAGATCAAAAGCGACTGACTTGAAAAAGCACTTCTACGTCGCGCGTCCTTTGATGTTCGAATTGTGCCTTCAATTTCAAAGTTAACTTCGCGTTCGCGCTAAAAATGTCCGTGGAGGAAACTTTAATCAAGTTTTCCCGGGATGGTCTATAATTTACGTGCAAGTTCACGGTAAATATTCCCCTCATTCTGATTCCAACCCAATGGTGGGTTTCACGGTTTCAAATTTATTTTTACACCCCGACAATCTTGTCCGACTATGGTTGGTATCGTTCGCTGGGTTGTTATTTCACCGGTTCAGGAAGTAGATAAGTATTTCTGGAATTTTAACGATTCGCGGTATATACACCGAAAATCTATCCGCGGCTTTGGAAACTTCCATTACACGATATACTTCGAGTGTTCGTGGAGATTTACGCGACTTCTTTCGAACGAGCTTTCAAACCGCGAATGCAGAATGGTGGGAGTAGATTTAGCTATAGCAATTTAGTAGTCGTATTATCACATTAAATATATAATATACGAAATGAAATATGAAATGTTATTGTGTATAATTCTCAACGAATTACGAATTACTTATTTAAATATTACATCGCGACTGACGAAGCCGAAACGTGTCACTTTGTATAAATATTATCAACAAAACTAAGTAGATATAATAATATAAATTTATAATTATATAATATAGATACAGAAATGGGTACAGATCGTACCAAGCCGTCTTTAAAATTGTACCTTCATATCTTTTGATACGATCTATATCTATTTCTATATTTATTATATTATACCATATTTATATAGTAAAATACATATGTATTAGTTAAATGCATTTATATCGATAATAAATTACGATTCCAAAATGAATCTTTGACTAGTCGAGTACCGAAGAAATTTTATGCATTGTCAATGCTAATAAAAATTGTGGTAATACTAATTAATATGCTAATAAAAATAATTTCATTTCAGATTGGTCAATGCCTCGCAACCCGCAATGCTCGTGTCACCGAGCTTAGCCACGGTGATGATACTCGATGACGATCACAGTGGTGTCTTTGGATATCCGGAACGAGACGTCGAGCTCGTCGAAAGTGTCGGTCAGTATCCTCTACGCGTGGTCAGATATAGTGGTGCGAGAGGAAGAGTGGTCATCCCTTATCGGACCGTCGAGGGAACCGCGAAACCAGGAAAGCAATATATGCACACCGAGGGATCATTGACCTTCGAGGACAATCAGACCGAGTAAGTTCTCGCTAATTAATTTCCATCGTTTTTATATCTTAATAACTGCACGAGTCTTATTCTTGT
This sequence comes from Nysson spinosus, assembly GCA_910591585.2. Taxonomy (NCBI): domain Eukaryota; kingdom Metazoa; phylum Arthropoda; class Insecta; order Hymenoptera; family Crabronidae; genus Nysson; species Nysson spinosus. The sequence goes on along the minus strand of OU342837.1, from coordinate 3,015,515 downwards.
TAGATAAGAAATGATTTGATTAACACTATTTCTGATTTTTTCTGATTTTTTCTGATTTTTTCTGATCTTTCTGATTTTTATCGATACAGTTTAGTGTCAACTACTGTCACGCGAATATCGCATCGTAGTATGTTAATGGTTTTTTGTTAGAACATGTTGCAGTCAAAGGGTTAAGTAGATATTGTTAATGGAATAAGACATGGTAATAGTTCGAATCTTGCATGATATCACGGCGTAATGGTATTATTATGTAAATGTTACTTAATGCAAGTAACTTCAGGGTTAATCGAGTAAGGCAATAATGATCGACAACCGGATAATAACTATAGAATTTAGCAGGCTGGTAGATTAAACTCGAAGTACGTAGCTTTCAACAAGGAACGATCTTATCGTGAACAAACTCTACTTATTAAGTCGGTCAGATCGCGATAATTGACGTACTTGGGTCAAATTATTCCTCAACTATGTCACGAGATACTTCAATGAACTTTCATTTCCTTCAGAGTAATCGGTTCGCCATTATTATTACATATATTCTACATAATACCCCAAAACTAAAAAGTACTCGATAACTCCCACATTTCTAACGGTAGAAATATACTCGAAATGGAATATTAGAATCAGAATAATAGAAATCTAAGTATATCAATAATATATTATTCTAGTATATTTAATTAAAATAATAGCAATACTAGTATTCATATATATTAATAATTTCTCGAAATCGAGCGTCCAGTCAATAAATATCCACTATTTGCAATAATAAAAATAAATATTAAATACCAACTAAATATATCGCTTCAAATTTAGAGATCGTGTTTATTCACAGATCTATGAATAAATATCCACTATTTCCAATAATAAGGCTAAATCCTTAATATATATATTATTTTAACCAGAGAATTCCAAGTAAAAATGATCATTCTAAGAAACTTATTAAAATCATAAATTAACTATATGAATGCAGAAATATTATATACAAATATAGAGTAATAATTCTTATCATCAGCTCCTAGCAATGATTAAAGCATAATTTAAGTCATCGAATCTGTAAATCGAATAAAAAGGACAGTTCCATGAGAACTGGAAAGATAAAGCACAAATAATTGATTACACCGATAGTTAACGAAGAGAGGACAATGTGTTTCACGATCACGTAAACCACACATCGAAATTTATCTTGACATGATCGGTAATTATCAGTCTTGAACTGGATAATTAGACCGTAGACGATGCCTGATATTCCTCAAATAATACATTAACTAGATACGATCCCCCGCGTTGAGGGTGCCACGAAAAATCTTTACTTATCACGCCACCAGGAAAATCTGACGTATAAAGTCGCATATCATCACGCTATTTCGTAATCGTTATCACTCGTACGTAATTACAGGCTGACACTTTCCACGTTCGCTTATATTATATTCATTATTCATGTATTTAAACGCTTATGGTGTAAACATTATGTGCTTATTATTATACCAACAATTCGGAGAATAATTTGTTGAAGTACGTAAGATATCAGGTATAGAATGTACTTACAATTAGAGCTAAAGGAACTATTAGAAATTAGTATAAAGAAATGATTTGCAAATTATTCGTTAATAGTAAATATACTACAATTATATGTTATACTAAAAAGAACGTATACTTCATCGCGGTATGCCAATGAGAGGTAATATTTATTAATAACACTGTAACCTCGAATGAGTAGAGTAACAAGAGTTTCGTCACCCATAAAACTCCCAGGCCGCTCGACCTCGAAAAAAATTGTAAACATAGCTCGACTACGCTTTCCAGTTCGTTCATACTTATCGCAAGTTTTCTCCATTCAGATATACATGTAGATTTATCATTGTATTTGTACTTATACGTTTATTAACAGATATATGGATAAATATTCATTATTTGCAATAATAAGAATAAGTATCGAATAGGAGGTGAATAATTGCTCGAAATTCAGGGGTTAAAAATGGTGCGATGTATTAATAAATATCTACCGTTTGTAATTATAAGAATAAATATCAATTAAGAGATCAGAAGTTACGATTATTCACAGAGATATTAATAAATATCTACTGTTTGCAATAATAAGAATAAATGTGGAATAAGAGATCAGAAGTTACGATTATTCACAGATATATTAATAAATATCTACTATTTCCAATAATAAGAATAAATATCGACTAAGTGGTATATGAATCGCTCCAAATTCAGAGGTTATAACTCATCTGAATACTTACAAAATACTTCTCCCAATTATTGCTCCTTTGGTCTTCAATTCTAACACTTTTCACCCTCGAATCGCAAAAGGGCCCGGAAATCTATCCAATCTTTGATTAATTCTAGTTTACGATGTCTAACGAAATGCCTAAGCTAGTATTGCGTCGTTAGCAAGGTAACGAGCGATGCCGTGACGATTTACTAGAATAAACTGATAGTTTTACGAATATCTATTGATACACATCGATAACGAGACAACAAGGACCCGTGTAAACGTTCGGAAATCGTGAAACACAGAATCGCGATGGAATTAATCGAAATTATTACGTATTTGTGAAAGAAAGAACGCGACGCGTCCGTACTGCTCAACACGAACGAGGCACAATGACGCGCGGATCACATTGGCTCGAGCTTCGGCATATTTATTCGAGCGACTCGCATTGTTATCCTTCGAACAAACACATACGCTATTCTAGCACTGTAATCCTCTACGTTTCTCTTTCGATTCCCTACACCGTTATTTGCCATAGAAATTCTTTGATATCGAATATCCACCGGAATGTTTAAAACGCTTTAAAACAAGTCGCGAGTCCAATATTGGAATTCATTGCAATTTTTGAATGCAGAATCGCTGCACAAATGCGCGAATACAATGAAGCTATTAATTTGGAGACGTAATCGATGAATTTCATGGCGAGTTTTTGGTTGGCTTGATTATATTATTGTGTTATATCGTGATGTATCGAATCTTTGTTAAATGTATTATAATATATGTTGATATTAAAATATTAATATTGGAAATATAATATATATAGATATATATTATAATGTAGAATAATATATCGAATATCGTTGAGTCGGGTATTCAATATGCACATGTAGATTGGCGAAGATTAATTTTATAATGAGTTACAGAGTCACTTTGTAAAGACGACGATAATAAAGTTTGTCGTTAAAAGGAATTGTGATCTTTCCGGAACACCATTTATACCAGGATCACCTTACAGTTCTAATACTGTAAGTGTTACAATAACTTTCGCCCCCGCAATTATATGATTTCATAACGGATAGTCTGGTTAAAATCAACCCACGCTACTAATGGAAACGGTCTCTTATCTTCCAGAAGGATCGGTAATTAGCAACTCCGATCGACTAATTAGGTCGTAAAATGGAACTCGCGGTTCACTTGCAATCAGTCATTTGATAGTAACCCTTCATCCTTTCAACGATTTGATATATTAATTTATGGACATCGGTTAAAATATTATAATTTAAAGGATATTTTGAAAGACATATGGTGATATGAGTTGATATACATTCGAATGTTGTTTTTTAAGGTCCACAAACGATTTTATGATTCTAAAAACTTAACACCATAATACCGATTTATTTTGCCTATTTTTCACATAATATGAAGAATATAAAATTATTATTTAAAATTTATTTTAATTGGTTAATTTTTTTATTTAAGACATTAAATTAAAATAATTTAAGTTTGAAATTAATTCCATCGATTATTAATTTTATTGGTTATTAATTTGTCACGTCGATGTTTTAAGTAAGATATTTTCTATCACAAGAAAATCTCCATAATTTTTGGTCCGCATTCGATCAAACTCGTCGGAAGAATGTTTACTTCGTAAGTAATATTTAATATGTTAATGTCAAATATTGAATGATATAATAATTGAGATACTTTATGCGAGTCTCGTTTAAGGAGAATTCTTTGAAGGCATTGACGAAGAACCATTTTATCACGCAATGTACAAATTAACCACTCGGCTGACGAAAACGCCCTTTTCTACTTGATGCGTTACCTGTGTTCCTAGATCGTGTAAATCTACGTAAATGAAAGGCGAAACGCGGCAAAAGTCCTCGAGATAAAAAATCAGAAGATTGTCACGTCGGTCCGTGATGAAATAAAATAAATGATCCGCAAAGGGGAGAGATAAGAGGTGATAACACGAGAGCGAGCACTCTTAACGCGTCTTTGAGGAATAGGATTCTTCGGAATAACGTAGGAACGCTCTCCCAAGAAAGATCGTAATTTTCAGGATAATTCGAAAATAACGATTATAGTAATGGCCGCCCTGGTAACTTGTAAGGCGTAGGATCGATCATCCAGGCTCTAATGTCCTCTTCTAAGATCGTAATTCTCCGATATTTGGAAAATGATGAGATTAGGAACAACTTAACCTGAAGTCGTGGAATTTCAAAATTCCAGTGTTTGTAAATCAGAGTTACGTAGTTGGTCATCATGAAGGTTTATAAATTCATCTTAACGAAACAAATAATTTAATTCGAATTCTCACGAACTGAAATATTTATCTACTTATAAAAGCGCGATATTTTTTGATGGAATTATTACTCGAAGAGAACAATTGCTTTAAAGACACAATTTCGAAATAGCGCCATTTATTTCCAGAAGTACAAACTTGCAATTTTAACAGGAAACTTGCTATTTTGTGGAAACCAAAAAGTAAAATTACCGAAAAACGTTGGATTCCAAATAGGTATCGAACCTTAAAGAACGGAAGTATTCACCCCACGAGAGAGGAAATTGCGTCATCCTTGCGAAGGTACACGTGCGGAACGAGGGCGAAATAAGTCGATAAGAATTTAATTACGCCCTTCCGCGGGAAAAGTAACCATGTTGGGAAACTCAACGACGCGGAAATCGTACGACGAAAAACTTCCGCCAAAATAGAAGCCTACGATAAAAGCCGCAAACTTTTTACGTGTATGACAATTTTCGCCAATTTCGGGGCTGGCTAACATGACTTATTCCACTTGCAGCGAATCAAGACAGACTTAGAACGCTTTTAAACCTTCAATTATATACAATGTAGAACCAACGCGAACTTAAATATTTGGAAAATAATGAAAGATTTGTTAACCGGAGGTCATTACGAAAAGTTCATATTAAATTCCTTTGATGAAAGACCCGCGATTTAAGTAGAATTATGAGAAAAAAAGTAAGTAAATCGAGGGCAGTGGGTAACGTTAAAGGAGATCGCGTTCGCGAAATCGTAAGTGCGATCCGTAGACGAGATTTTACGTCCACGACCCCATTAACCACGGTTTTCCTGCTGGAACTTCGACCAGGCTTTTCTACCCCTACGTTTCCTCTCTTTTTCGCCGTTCTCAGCCAACTAAAGTCACGGCAGAACTGTCACGAACCGTTATACCGGAAGACGGATCGCGTTCATTTTCGAGAACGTCGATTATCGCCAGTCGAGTGGACTATTTTCCTTCTGTCCCTGAACTAAACTTCTCTCGGACAGTTCCACTGTCATTCACTTTTTTACGAATACTATAATTCCAAGAATGACTGCAATGCGATAATTCCAGTTCTTGAAAGGCTTGCGATCGAAAATCGTTGCGCGGATGGAACTTCTTTCAATCCGGTTTTTATATTAAAAATATAATCGTAGGAGACAAGTTTCGATTATAAAGAAAGATAAAATATTAATTATTATTAAGATTATTAACCAGTATGAGTAATAATCACTAACATAATTAATAATAATTAAGATTGAATTAAATAAATTCATCATATTAATTAATAATTCTTGCTTATCTTTATGGTTTATTAATTATATATGTATATCAAAGGGTGACATATTTATTAGACTATTCTGATATTCATATCTTTCCTATTAAAAGGCGGATATTTAAATTCAATAAATATGAAACCAAAACATTGTATTTTAAGACATCGAAGCGAGGCAATCATATTAATCTAGATATTAATCAATTCACAATCCATGAATATCGTTCCATGAATATTTCTGAATATTCATGAGCATCATAAAGGGACGACGATGAGTAAACGTGAACTGATATAAGAATATCGAATGGGTTCCTAAAATAAAAATAAAAATAAAAATAAAAATAAAGAGATAGGTCGAGGGTACAGGGTGCACGGGTGCACGACGAGGCTAGAAACGAAGTAAAACACTCGTCGGTAAATGGGCCAATACGGGGGTGGGAAGCCTTAGAACGCATCGTGTTACGCCCCTACAACCCCTCTTCCTCTTTCGCCCCTCTATCTTTCACCTAGAGAACCTAGACAACCCCGTTAACTTCTCCAGTACTAAACACCCTCCAATCTCCCACATACTCCTTTCCACCCTCTCGACTTCAAAAAAAAACATCGAGCCCCATCTTTTCCACCCCGTGGAATTATTATTACGAACCGTTTATTCCGCATCCTTTAAATCACACGATTTCCACGGTGAAGAATAATCTTTTCTCAAAGAAGTATGTCAATTGAAATCATTGTGATAAATTATTATTGCAAACTTTTAAGGTGAACGACCAATTAACTTGATATATTATTATTATAATTACGTAATTCTACTTGCAATTAATAAATAATATAACTCCGGATGAACCACCTTTTCGCTGGCTACGCGTTGAGAGAAGATCATTGAAGAAAATAAGATGAATTTTGATTGAATAAATATTATGTTGTAAAAAATATGACGCTTTAACTTCCACCCTTAAAATGCGCCATTTCATGTCAGACAACTTAACAACAATTAGGTCAATTGTTAGTAATAAAATAAATTAACTTTAAAGACTGAAGATGTTCTTCAGTTATATTTTGTTATTTGACGTTAAATCGCCTACAATTGGTGTCAATTTTAATGTCGCCTCTCAGTCGCCAGTCGTGTTATGGCGGTTAAAGGGTTACGGGGTTAAGCTACGGAGATTTATCCAGTAATAAACAAATAATTCAACTTCGTAGCGATACAACACGTGAATATTTGAAGGGAAAGATAAGTTTAGCGTGTCCGTCATTTCTTGGAATTCTGGAAGCTCTCTACGGGGGATCTTCACTCTTGGGACGAAAGCTTCAGGATTCCAGGATCGTCCCGGAGTAATAAGCATAATCTCCACCTTCCACCCTCGTATTCCACGCCGTTCCACCCCCTTTTCTACTTGGCAAATGCATATCTACGTCATTTCCGGGTAGATTGCCGGGTTCGGTGAAGTGTGCCGGGTTTCCGGGGGGCTTACGATTATTCCATTCGAAGCCCGGGAATGCGAAGGAAATGCAAGAAATCCATCGATCTCGCGACTTCTTTTCTGTATTCCGACCTCCGGCAAGTTACGGTGTAACGGTGAAATACGATTTTGCGAATGTTGGATTACAAAGCATTAAAAACACTGCGCTTTCAATCCTCTGAATTCGAGAATGTATTATGGAAACTCGATCAGATAGCTCTGCGGAACGAGATTTTTATTTTACATTCACTTTGTTGGAATTATTATTAATAGGGATTTGGAATTAATGTCAAACGAGGAATTTATTTTGTGGAGTGGTACGAAGAATTATATGAAATCATGAATGAAATATTTTATACAGCGAAATATTATACAAAACTTTCGCTGTAGAAAATATGTGTGATCCAGAAAATTCTGTAAAAAACGGCATCGGAAAAATATTTCTTTCAGGATATTAGTCGTTTGAAGTAATCCGTGTAATGCATAAAATATTTCCCGTGTTATCGGAATTAAAGGAGATAATTAGGCGGCTTATCTATATATAGGCGGCATTTATTAAATATTTTTTTCTTTAGCACGTTTCAACTGATAAACAATATTTCGTCCAGCAATTTTTCATAAACACTTTCTACATAAAAATTAATCTATAGAAATATATTCAGTTTGGATGAATCGCGTAAATTTTTAGCAAGAAACTTTCTGATTTGCGTTATTAAATTATGTTACTCGAATCGTTGAGGAGGAAAGGATCAGTTCGATGTTCGAAATGGTTTCGATTCGACTCTCGTCCGGGCGTCGCGACGCGGGGAGACACGACGGCGAAAAACTTGGGGATGCCAGCCAAGAACGAGGAAATAAGGGGTCAACGATAAATTTCGTATACCAGAATGAACTTTATCTCGAGATAAAGTTTTCCATTCGAAAAACTCGACCGAGCAGCCAGAATCACTTTCGTATAAACATACCGTTCGATGGACTTTCATCGAGTAACAACACGGACATTCCACTTCCCAGACATAACAATGGAATTTTGACGATTGAAAAAAATTGCGGAGATCTCTTTTATTGCAGAAAACATGTCCCTTGAAATATCGACACGGAAACTCATATAATTAATTAGCGATACTATTTGTATTTCGAGGAATAATTTTTATATTATTAATTTTATGTAGAAGTAGATAAAAGTTGCAAGAATGACAGTGTTAATTATCTAAACAAAATTAATTCTTTTCGTAACTGATATATCGTTCGAAATAATGTCGAAATAATGTTACCAATTTTGATAATTTTATTTTCGTATCCTTAAATGAAATTCGCATCAAATGAAACTCCTTTTTTTCCGACTCCATACATCGAGTTTATATTTCACTTAAAGCAATCATTTTTGGAACATTTTCGGAACTTTCCGCACGTAATCCCAGTAACGCGTTTTTTATAAGGCGATATCTTTCTGCAATCCAACTCCCGCGTTATACGAGGCTTACCTGTGCTACGATAACAGAAGTTTTTCCAAATATCGAGATGGTTTATAGAATATATTTCCATAAACGAATTTGTATATGAATTTAACTCCTGCTGGATTAATTTAATTAAAATAATGTTTTAATTGAAACTAATCTTCTGCATCGTCGTCAATATCGTTCATTATCTCCGTTGCTATACATAATAGTTAATTATTCCAGAAATCCTTGTTCACATGATTAATTTAACGTAACAATTCATTAATTTCGATGGTTCATATCATTGAATTTATTTCTCATTTCGCATTAAACTGCGAAAAAATGATGAAAGAATAAATTACGTGGTACGAAGGTGTAAAAGTTTGAAAGGCTCTAATTGACGATCCACTAGGTGCTCTCATTAAAGAACTTCGAGCGTAGAATTTCCAGTTAATAGTATCAAAAGCGTGGAAAGAAAAGTTTCGACTGGAATGGTTCGACGGTTCGAAAACCGGAAAGTTTGGCTTCGAAATTTCATTCCGAGGCAAGTTCCGTGTGGAGGTAGCCACGTTTGCTCAGTTAAACATTAAGCCAGGCCTCGTTACACCTTTCGGTACATTACTAATTCCTGTAATTTACATGCGACACGGCTTTCCTCTAAGAGGTTACTCGGTTTACGCGAATACCCGACTACCTTCTCTGCGAAACAACTTCCCACCTATTTCATAATGAAGATAAAATGCACTCTGAGGGATACCAGTCGTTCTCCACACTGCACCGGAAATGTATCGTTTACACTTATTTCCTTCCTCCGCGTTGTCTTTCCATAATACTTCTCGTGAAGCTATTCTTCTTTCACTCGACAAACTAATTCGACATTTGAATTACACTTAAATAATAGCAATTAACTAATTGCAGGAACTATTATTATTACTATATTATTCTGATCTTCGTGTTATTACTATATGTTTTTATTGATTATTATTATATATTCGTATAAATTATTTATCTTTCTTGATGTTTTACCGGGAATGCATCGTTTCCTCTTAATCCCGTTTCTCTGCACTTTATTCTCAATTGTCCCATAAATACTCGGTGGAATTTTAATTATTGTTTAAACAATAATCCATCAAGTTAATCTCCATTCGTGATCGTTAACGAATTAAATTCTACGCGCTTAATGGAATTATAATTGTATGCATATTATAACGTTTAATTAACGAGGAGAACTGTGGTATTATATAAACACGTAATGTTTGGTTTATTAATGTGGAATGAATATACAGTTAATATCGAAAGATTTTAAAGATTTAGGGATGTTCAATATTTATGATCGAGGGTGGAAATTGAATTGGTGGTTTACGTAAAGATGATTAAATATACAAACGCTTTATTCGATTGGTTGTTTTCATATCGTGTGGATCAGACGGTATCTTCTACTTGAACGGCCGTAAAACATGATTTTTACGGGGTTCAGCTATTAAACTCATCCCCAACCCCTATTAGTCGCCTTTTACGACAGGCAGGGGATACCGTGGGCTAATTCTACCCCCCAGCTCACAAGGGGAATAATCGAGGACGATATTATTGATAATTTATTGTCCTACTGTGACCCAAGAAATTGAACGATACAAGAAAATTATTCCCATCTAAACTTGATAGTTCGATACAGATGATGATTCTAAATTATTAAGTAATATTATCGAAATCGTTGTACATAATTTTCTACGAAACGAAGATGAAACTACTTCGATATTCAATCGAAGGCAACGGTATCCATATTACTAAAATTGTAATATAGAAAATAATTCGGCGAGAAGATAATAATAAAATTATTTCACTCTATAAATGATCACTCTCTAAATTATTAATAAAATAATAATAATATTGTTGTTATAATATTTTACGAAACCAAGATGAAATTATTCGATATTTAGTCGAGGATATAATAATCAAATTATTTCACTCTAATGACTGAATGGTTCGGCTGAAATATTCATTCAAAATTATTAATAAAATGTTATTAAAATTGCTGTTATAATATTCTACGAAACCAAGTTGAAATTGTGCGATATTTTGTCGAAGGATACGGTATTGATATTACTAAAAGTATAATACGAAAAATATTATGGAGAACCCAAGGGAAAAGGAACAATTTGCGGATCATTATCCGGGATAATCAAAAGTAAACGTACAGTTTTTCCCGCGAGACATATTGGTTACCGATTTTCCTACATTCGAAATCCTCCACGGTTGGACGAGCAATCAGCTCGCATCAGTTTTGTCCGAGTCGACGAAAAACATTTTTTTTCTCCCCAACCACGCGGAATAATCCTCGAGTTTCCATACGCAGCTCGTTATTAAAGGGGCAGAGATTATACCAAGCAATTTTCGAGCTGCGGGGCTATTAATCGATGAGAACCATCATCCACGCCTATTCTTTTCCGTTCACTTCCGTTTTCCTCTCGCTTCGACCCTCCGATTACATTTCCCCGAATTTACGAGTCGAATCTTTGGAATTTACCTGAACAAAGGGCCGAAGGAACTCAGCCAACAATTAATAAAAACTTTCTTTAATCTCCAAGTGTATAAACCGCCAAAATCAATTAATTTAGCAATCATTAAGTTAGCATCATTATGTAAATACTCATTTCTGTAATAATTAATTAAAGTATATTCCAACGAATAGAACGAACGATATTGACGACGATGCAGAAGAATTATTTTATTACTCTAACCGGAATTAACTTCATATATAAATTCGTTTACAGAAATATATTCTGCATACGTATATAAAGCCACACTATACATCTGTGTTAATCTCACTGCCAAGAAAGAAATATTACCGCGAAGAACAGATAGCAAGCGTTTCCAGTTGAGACGGATTACATAAATTGTTAGTAACAAACGTCTATTCTCTTCCGTCGGCGTTTGTTCCTGTTCATTCCCTTCCAACGTTTTCCACCCTCTGATTGCACGCCCCGAAATTTACGAGCGGGACTTTCTGCTGTGGGTCATAATTTTCCACGGTTTCGGGAATGAATTCGAATGACGTTCTCGGTGCACCGTAGGATTCTGGGGGATGCAACCCCCTTTCGCAGAATAAATAAATATATCTTTACATACCTCATAAAACTCCATTTATTGTTTCATATTAAATATTATTCAATGAAATAATCGCCATCGTTATCTATGATCTTTAACCGACGATCCTCCAATGACGTAATTCCCATTATGAAAAAATCTAATTCCAAAAAATTTCCTGTTTCACCTTCGTCCAGAGATTAAAAAAATATTGGAGATAACAGTTCAGGGACTAAATAATTAAATTCACCAATATTGCATCGAAAATATCATGCAAAAATTCCAAAGGTTTCACTCTTCATTTAAATGAAGAACTTCCTTTTAATCCATGCACGAGTCGGATATCAACAAATATTATGTTATTGATAGAAAATGCAGGAAAAATAGAAAGGTCGTCGAATGTGTTTTCCGCAGCTACGCGGAAAAAGAAAACGAATTTGTTGGTTGACATTTTAGCTGGTCGAGCGTCGCTTGTACGGGTTGATAAATCCATACTTTGATGCGCTCCACTCTGCCAGTTTCACACTTGGACTACTGCCATTCAATCTCAACGTTTCACGCTGATTAATGTTATTAATAAAATATCGATGTTATAATAGCCCTATTCCGCGCCCGGAGCACTCTGTAACGAACCATTATATTCTGTAATTTATATTAATAAACCGTTCGTATTTATTAGCCATTTCATTGTCACTAATTTATTATCTAACATTTTGAATAAACGAACGAAGTATCAGCGTAAAGGTGCATCAATTAGTTGCGTAATTATTGAAATCTGTTGGTTAAAACAGTATTGTTTAAATACTAGTTTATGTTCCATCGTTTTTTAATTAGAAATAGAACGTTGGTTTTTTATCGGTTCTTAAGTTTCCACGAAAATGAAACATTTTCTATTCAAGAGAAAACGTAATACGTGGAAAGTGGTTATCGTGGTTAGATCGATCGCCCTGAATTTCTTTTAAATTGAAACAATCGCTTTTTCCTAGCGTTTCGAGATTTATTTAAGATAAAAAAAAATGCATTTTTCTGGATGCCCCATTGACATTGTTAGGTTCCTCAGTGAGAACGAAACGGAATTCCGCCTTATGCTTCTTACTGAGTCTTTCCTTTTTCAACCTTTAAATCAAGCAAAAGCCTCTTTCCTTAAAAGGTTTTAGGGTTTTTGTGGATTCCCGGGGCAGAGAATTTTCCCAAAGAATGGAACGACGTGGAAATACTCGGGAGATACGCCTCGTGGCAAGAAACTCTACCCGCCAACTTCCGGTAGAAATAAATGCATTCGCTATGAAAGCAAACAAGATCAAGATATTTCTTTTCACATACGTTTCTACGTATGTTGCGGAAATATTATTCAAGACATGGCGGGTATAATGTATGAATAATTTTCAAGTTGGGATCAGCTGGGATTAAAATACATATTTTTAATGCATACGAAATAAGGATTATTGCGATACGAGGGTATAAAGGAGGAAGCCGTTAAGAGATAACTTTCATTTAATATATCAAGCTAATGATAATTAGTAACATTTATAACGAGTTCTTAACGTTGAACAGATTTACCGCGATAACTTCACAGAAAAATCAAAGTACTAAAATTGGTGTTCCAAGTATCAATACAAATTATAAATATAAAAGCGACCACGATTTTTATATCACAAATATATTGCTCGCATTCAGGGAACTTAAAAATAAAGATAGAAAAACAACAATTTCATATTTTGAGAGAATTAACAAAAATCGAGGGCGAAGATATTTTTAACAGCAATTAAAATCAATGAAGAAAATACAAATTTGGAGTATCTCGAATTAAACAAAATCGAGGGCGAAGATATTTTTAACAGCAATTAAAATCAATGCAAAAAATACAAATTTAGAGTATCAATATTAATTATTAATGGAAAAGGGTCCAGGTATTTTATATCCGAAATATATTAATCGCATTTAAAGAATTAAAGATACTGATTGGAAAACTGAATTTTTATATTTCGTGCGTATTCGAAGAACGAAAAATGATCGAACCCGAAAAGTCGAGAAGTGGAAATAATAGAAATATGTAAAGAAATATACGTCCGTCAAAAGTCGTGACAGGAATAATATAATAAATAAGGGAGTGTGGGAGGATATTTCGAAGGAAATGGAAGTTGGGAACGGTCAGGAGGCGGATATTCTTTTTTGATAGGAATCGAGGAGAGAAAGTTCCTTTTTGATATAAATCAAGGAGAGAAACAGAAGGGTGGGTGGGCCGGACAAAAGGTATAAATAAAGGAATTGAAAACAGGAGCGCTGGAGATCAAGATATACACCTTTTGACACGCATCAGAAGAATAATAATAGAAGGAATCGTCGAAAGGGGGATAAAGGGATCGGGGGGGGCTCGATCTCCTCGAGGGCCGTAGGGCAGAATGCTTTTATAAATGGCTCAACGACTTCATGGACTCCCTTTCCCTTCTTTCCCGGAGGTTAAATCCCTGACGCTTTAAAACCCACCCTCTTTTACTTCCCTTTGTGCGACTGGCATTACGCGTACAAGATTGCTGAAATAAAACCTCGTTTACTTAAATTTAAACGCGATTACACTTGCTATCCATCCCTCGTAAATAAATCTTCCGATTATTTTCGATGAGTATGGGGTTTATTAATTGACGGGCTTTTTTGGGGGCGAAGGGTGTAAAGTTTTAAGAACCGGAAATAATTAATTCATTATATGCTTGATAAGAGTATCACTTAATAAGAGTATGTTTGGATGATGTTAGGGGAAGTACAAAGTAATATTGTTCTTTAAAACAGTAAATAACAAATGGTTTTCGAGAAATTATCTTCAAACTGATTACTTGACACACTTTTTATAAACTCACTTTTATGATCAACTGAACTTTTAATGTTCACACTAAAAATACGACGGTTATGATTGTTTATATAGAATAATGTTTCAAACCATCGAAAGGCTGCATATATTTTATTTCTATATATATTTGTGAATAACATAAATCATGTACTTTAATTAAAATTTCAAAACGATACACGAAAGATGTAACATAACCGAACTAAGTTTCTAATCAGTCTAACATAAAATCTCGACACTTTTTTATTAATTGAAATAAAAAGGTGCGAATTAAAATCACCCCATGTTAATTGCTCCCATAATGACATTAGGTCTTTGATGACGTATGTTTTCCATAACGCGGAAAACTCGTCGATATAAATTTACAAACGATATAAGTGCATCCTATGGCATGCAGCAAAGTTGCATTAAATCCTGTTCCCTGGAATACGTCGGTAGGCCGCATAATGTTGCCATTACGGGTTGTCTACGATAACGGAGAAGCGGGCCATGTGCTTAAATCAAATTACCCAGCTACGTACCCACATTTTCTCCACGAAACTACCTTATGTATTTCACGTTGGATAAATAAATCGATTCTATGATTTACAAGAAATCTAGTATAAGCCAGGCCTTGATTTATTACCGATTATTGTCTTTCTGTCTGCAATTTAATAAGCATTCACCCTCTATACCTCCATGCAACTTAGAAGTCACATACTCATATACCCGTATCTTTCATTGCATTTTGTTTTTACGTTGTAATAAACATTGTAATAACAATAATATATAATATAATAGTAATTATAAGTACGCGCAACAATTGTCGCCTTTTCCGGTGCGTTTAAATAATAATTTCGCGACTATTTGTCACGCAAAGTACCTTCGTTAGAATTGCACTCAACAATTACTTAATTAAAATATCAGTAGATTTACGTTATGCGATTTCTTTTCATACACGGACAAATTTGAGCTTATAGAGTGTTACATTTTATCGAATTACTTATTATTACTATCGATTTGGTTGTTTAAAATACGGGGCCTCCTCGAGCGGTGGGTGAGACTCGCGAACAAGTTGAATGAATGTCCGGAATAACGTTAATAACTAAAGAGTCCGTGGAGATATTTTGATGCAACAAAGTGCATTTAAAAGAGCGGACTTTTATCTATAAGATCGCTGCCGGACAAAAAAATCCCACAATTCGTTCTTCCGCAATTAATTAAAATATTATTTGCAACTTGCTATAGTTTTGCCGGACCAGATTCTAGGAGATATATAGTGAAAGAACAATACGGAAGCTCGACTTAATGGTTGTATGCAAGCCAAGCATCGTGACGAACAAACTATAGGTGTATACATGCCAGAGGCGATGGAGCTTACGAGTCAGGCAATATACGGGGTGGGAAAGTTCGCGTGACATCGTTTACCGTTTTAGAGCATTACGCCGGGACGACCACTTCTGAATTTCCCTCACGAAACTCAACATTTTCCCAAGCGAATTTTTACGTTCGCTGCAATACCGAATATTTTAAATAATATTTACCGTTAAATGGAAAGTATCTCCGTCGCGGTGTTTAATTCGCAATGTCATTTAATTCTAATAAAATACCTTTTACGTCGATTGAACTTCAAAGTATATTCCTCGCGCGTTTCTTTGCGTAGCATTGTAATACCACGCCACTCCGTACGAAACAATGGCCATTATATCTGAATGAATACTGCTCCAAATATCGTGTATATTTTCAAGTTAGATATGAAGCTTTAAAGCTCCATGTGTCAACGTACCAACACAAAAGCTCTAGCCGTGTCTACGACTAGAGGAGAAATATGCCAAGCGCAGGTTTACGTAAACACCGCACCGCATTTTCCTACTTAATTCTGACCACCGAGACATGAACTTTTCACCTCCATTACCGTGTGGCCCACCGCGAAACAACCCCCTAAGATCATTAAAATGGATTTCCTTTCAGGTTATTAATTGCCCTCCGCAAATTACCGGATTAATATTCCATGTCGGACTTGTATCTCATTGCTTAACACGGCGACATGAACATTTCCATATATAGATATGTAAATGTTGAATTCTACTGAATTTAAAATATATTCTGCGATCTGCATTTATTGTGGAGAATAATTTAAGTTGATTAAAATTTGTAATAGATATATTTCTATTATTTGCAGAATTCGTGAAGTAGAATCTGCGGGAAATCAGATTTATGTACTGAAAATGTTTTAATAATATTTTAACACTCGAACTACCGAAGCCGTCAAATTAACGGGTCCGCGGAATTGAATAAAAACGTTCAAATTGATAAGCTTCCATTTTCTGTGATTCTTTACAGCTCACGTTGCATAATGGACGTAATTGAATAGATTAATTTCTTTTTGCAATCTGTCCTTATTTTTTTAGGACGTACACGTGAATATATAAATCCAACAGAATATATTATCGGTGATCCTAGTATTAATGTCAAAAACGTAGATTTCTATAAAAATGAGATAACATCAAGGAAAATATTTACCAGCTTAAAAGCGTCTAATTCAACATAAAAAAACCGTCTCTTTTTAGAACAACGAAAACCACATGAATTTTCTTGGACACCTAATACATCAAATTTTCATATTAAAACAATCTTAGTAAATTAAGAATATAAACAGCAGGGTCGAAATACCAATTCCAACCCTTAACTCACCCTCGTCACCTTCCCGTAATTTCTAACTAACGCGCACGTTAATGGGATTTCCCTAAAAACGAATGATTCTGCGAAAAGAAGGGCAAGGTTCCGAGATAAATGGAATATTTTCTATTAAGTTTAAAGAAATTCCGGGGGCGTCGTGGACGTAGGTTACACGGGGAGGCAATTTCTTTGAAATACGCCAGAAAATCGAGCCACTTCGCAGACATTCTTCAGCGTACCGTGAAAGGAATAAAGTCGAGGTGGTGTGCTCTTCGAACCGCGCCCTTTCCAAACCGACTTTATCACGGTAAAAACCTTACATTATGTAACACTGTAAACACGACTGCATACACCTCCGTTTCTTTATCGTTTATACTCTTTACCCGAAACCTTTATTCCTTTGAGACCACCCTCTTTGACTCACCTTGGACGTCCTTTTAAATATTCTCCGAGAAAACTTCATTTCGTCCGAAGTCCCGTGAAAGACTCGCGCTTTAATTATTGCATAACAAGATCCAACTCTATATTATAAACGTTACTGAACGAGCTTACACTTCCCACAAAGATGGAAGAAATTAATGAGGTAGTTTTTATAAAAAGTATTTTACCCCCGCAACGAGGCTGATGTTTTAATAAAAATTACCTCGATTCAATTTTATAATGAAATATGTATTACATTATTGAGCTGTTTACTTTGAAAGTGGCCCAAGTGCATGTTTCAAAAACATCAAGTTAATGTTTATAAAGTTGCAAAGTACTTAACTTTGTGTAACTATTATAAACGTTAACCTGATCTTTTTGAGAAATTATGAAAAGGTGCATGAAAAAATGATATAACGATAATTTTATAGAAAGAGATTTTACACCCTCGTATAACTTTATTGCGAAGTAACCTTCTTTCTTCTTATCTGAAGCCCTATCGTAATAATAGCAAACAATATATAAATAATTGCTATAATCATTTCATAAATCTAGCATAACTGATAATCAGCACCTCTTTCCATCCATCGTCATAATTTCATAGAACGAAATCTCTCGTTTCTATATAACATATATCGTCGGATATCGTTCCCGTGGATCGAATTTCCCGAAAAGATCGCGTGTTTCGAATACCATTAAAATCTTGCGGCGATAAATAAAAGTTGGCTGACCGAAGAGGAAAAGGGGAAAGAAATAGTATAAGCATTAGGTTCGAGAAGCCCAGCAGGGAAAATTGGTGGCTGGCATCGTAGTTTGATTTAGATCGTTCGGTTTTTCCGGAAAACCACGGCAGAAACGGCTTCTAATCCTTTTGGTATACCGAGAAGATACGTTTCCCGTGGCTACTCCTCCATCGGCCTTCGAGCCTTTCAGCCTTCGAACCTTCAAACCTTCGAATACGACCGGGTCATCGATTTCTCATTACGTCCGTAGCACGTGCCTCGAACCGTAACTTAACTTAACTTAGATTGCCTACACGCCGAGATACCAAAAGAAGGAACACCGATTTTCAACCCTCCGCGATCAAAACTTTTCGATCTACCGATCTCCCCTTCCCTTTCCACGACTTCGATATCAAAACTGCATTACTGCCGTTTCAAACTCCGCGACTTGTTTTGAATTCGATATCGAGCTACGTACTCGAATATTAAGTACGATTTAAGTAGAAGAAGTCAGTGCCGAGTAAAGAACGATATTCCCGTTGTAATTTCGTTTCTTGGAATTTCCGTTTGAGTATAAATGATAATAGGTTAATAATATGAAAATACACATCGTAAATTGTGTATATTGTAAGTTATAGATTTTTTGTTGTCATCGGAACCTTGTGATATCGTTACGTATTAGAAATTACAAATTTGATGCAATGTATCATAATTTATATAAAATATACAATGAGTCTTGTATGAAATAAGACTTCTGATTATCTACATTAATTCCGATAATATAAAACATATTTTATGCATTATGCGAATGGCTTCGATCGAGCAATAAAATTTATTTTATTTTATTCGATCGGATTTTCTTCCGTTGTCCCTTTTTTGTAAATATTTTCAGATCACCGATATTTTTAAATAAGCAGATATCGTTGTATAATTAAGTGGTCTATTTTATGTGGGATACTCTATATAATATACAGGGTATTCCATATAAAATACATTTATATTGTGTATTACCTCCATATCGAAATTGTAAATCCATATGTAAATTGAATAGAGAAATGGAGTGTACATGAGAAGGAAGAGAAAGGATATCGATATGGAAAGGGTTTCGAAAATAAAGGGAGGGAGAATAAATGAAAATGTCGGGGTATGAGATAGGTTTGATAAGATGGCTGCGTTTGAAATAACGTCATCCGCACCCGCGAAATGTCCCGAGAATGTCAGTCACATAACGTATGAAAAACCTGCTCCGATTGAACCAACAGCTTCTACAACCCCGGCGTACTTCGTAAGAATAAAATCTACCTGGGAACTCGAGAGTTTACTTAAAATGTTAAACGTTCTCCATTCTGAAACGAACGAAGAAACATCTTCGAAGTCCGCAGAAAATATTCCCGAGGAAAGTTTTGCAAAATTGTGGATTTACCAAGCAACTTCTTAAGTCCTTTGAGAACAACTTGTTATTATTAAAAATGTAAATAAAAATATACTGTTTTGACATACATTATATAAATGATTTGTAAGATTTTTAATTTACCGAGCAACTTATTAAATTCTTGCAGAATATCTTGTTGTTATTCAACATTTATTTAGTTGATTATGAATTCCGACTAAAAATTTAACATTTAAGTCTTTAAACGATATAACAATTTGGTTAAATAACAGTAGAATAAAAATAAAAGTTTCATAGACATCGAATAAAGTATTGAAATTTACCAACTGTTCCATAAGTATTTTAATGGAACATTCATTGAATATTTATTAGCCTAAGGAACAGTTTTCATGTGGAATCACGATATTCGAGAGTCTCGCTGTAAGAATGAATAAATAATGTCATACAATTTGATTACAAATATATATAAAAATGCGTATGAATACGAAGTCAATGAAATATCGAATCAATCCATAGGAATGTTGTAGAATTTGTTTCCAAGTAAACCCTGCCTCTTGGATATTTATGTATAAGTCGATTCTTTGCTCAAAGGATCATCTTAAATTTCCGATACATGCTTAAGAAGGATCAACTCTGGATTTCCTCTTATAAGGAAGGATATACGTCCTGGATCTATGAAACGAATGCATCCTTGAGACTTTTGCTTCCGATATCCTCCTTCAAGGATAACGTTTTCTTACATGATGTTTTTCAAATCTCAACTAACAACGTCAATCGTTTCTGACATTCCACGACACACAGAATAATTCATGTGTTTCCGCGAAAGTATTCGAGGAAGTTTCAGCAATATTTTTATTTTATCGAGTAATTTATTAATATAAATTTATGAAGTCCTTTAAGAATATTTTGTTATTATATTATTAAAAACTCGTTTCACAGCGAGGCAAGGACTCCCAAATTACCGTGTTGCGATACGAAAATTGTTTCTTGGCTTAATAAATATTCAATCGATATTCCAGTATTATTATATAAAAATGTACTTCGTCGATGTTTCGAGATTTATGAAATGTAGAATTGATTAAATTAGCTTCTCACAGATGTTACATAGGATTTTAGGACTTAAAAAGGTATCGATATTTCCTTCGACCTAGATTCAGTTCCAACGGAGCCATATTGAATCTCGCCAGCTGAAACACTTATTTAATAATACTTGTAAAACAAAGAAATTCATGTCTTATTTGAACAAATCGATTTCTTCGGTGAGACAGGGATGTCTTCCTCGATTAATTCCTTTCGATCTAATTTCGAGGGTTTATTTATTCTGAGCGGTTCTCGCTGGTTTCGTGATCGAAAAATCACGTTCGCTGGAGATTGGATCGGTTGGCTGTGAAACGAAACGAGAGGAGATGGACCGAGGATTGATCGGTTGTCTGGAATGGACTACGGTCAGAAAAGAAGCGACAAGAAGAAGAGAGAAGAGACAAGAGGAACCGAATAGAGAAGGAGAGAAGAGAGGAGAGAAAAAAACCGAGTAACGAGAAACCATTGAACGTTTCCTTCTCCTCTTCGTGGACTTTTATTTGCCAGTGAAAAGTTTCAGTAGGATGTGGGTCAGTTCCCTTGAAAAAGTACTTCCCGAACTAGAAAAACGACTCGGTAACTCTGCCTTCCCTTTTCGACTTGTATCTTTGACTATGTACCTTGTTATTCGCCAGGACAATATATCTTGGAAAAATAATATATGATTTGTCGCTGGTTCCACCATATTTTATATGAAAACACACGTCGATCTTATCCGGCAAAGTTTTATCCTTATAAATGTATAAAAACATGATCGCTTTCAGTTTATATAGAAGAACTGAGTTCTATTTATTTTCGAAGGTTTTGCAGCAAGTAGTGCATTCAAGTATTACTAGATTATGTATATAATAACATAAATTAATTCTTCATTCAATAATCGAAGTCATATTACACTTATTACAATAATATTTTATATTTTAGGCGCCCAATTATATCGCAAATAATATTTTTCTTCGTAATCAGAAACTGATCAAATTAATTTTATTTACGTGGCACGATACGCGTGAAGTAATTTTTGAAGAAGTTTCCAAAGTAATGCAAATGAAAATGGGTTTATGAAACAAAGATAAACGACGATGAAATCGTTAAACACTTTTGCCCAGAACTTACGAGACGCGCCAAAATAAATGATAAGAAACAGATGCAGCTAAAAGAGCCCGTTTATAACGGAAAGAAACTTTTATCAGCGATTCGAATTCGTTGACGATGTGGGTAATCGTAAATAAACTCGAGTGGTCTGTAAATGTTCAAAAGACCATGCGACTTCCAAGTTTACGATCCTACTTGTTCAGCTTTTTATTGGCTCGTTAAAAATATTTCAAAATATCGGATTACCACTGTGCTAACCAATCAGGAACCGTAAATAATCCAAGCCCAAAGAGAAGCCCCACTTTCTCTATGCTTATTAAAAGTGCACCGATGAATCTCACACGGAAGACTTTCACAGAAAAACGGAAAACTGTTTCGGAGAAAACATCGACAAGGTCGACGAGGAAAATCTTACTTTACCCGGAGCTTGACCAATAAGGAACGAGTAGCCAGGAAAATTCAATTTATCCAGAATCCGATCAAAGTTACCGCAGACTCGAACGACTCGTCTAACCACCTCGTAAACCGAACTCCAACCTCGCTTCGGTTTATCTCAAATTGGCCCTGCCAAATTTCAATCAACTTTTTGTATCAATAACTATTATAATTTCCAAAAAGATTTCTTCGATCGCGGCTCGGAGGCCTTCAAATTCTTTTTATTAAATATCGGTGTAATAACCATAACTCTATTGTTCGGAAACTACATATTATGTAATAAAATTTCATGTGCTCCGCCGTATAAAGTTACTTTCTACCAGGTACATTCTTGAATATTTTATATGATAAACCGATACGATATTTAAATATTTCATATATCGGAGCCCCACCGCTTTGATTTGATTTCAGAGACAGTGCGTCTCTCTTCGATATTACAATTTTGACAAACATAAAACAGTCTAATACTTGTATTCAAGATAGTTAATTCAAGAAAGAATACAAAATGGAACAAGAGTTAATTAACGCCGACACAAAGTTTTGAATAAGCAAGTCCTAATTGCTCGGAACTCTGACAGGCGTTCGAAAGTTAGTTCGAAAATGCATTAACACTAGAACTACCAAAGAAGTCAAAATGACTTGTCTCCAATTTTTAGTTGCATTATTCGAACTTAATAAATATATATTTCATTACTTAACTTCGAACTAAAATCGAATATTAAATTTCATCTTTAAGACGAAGGAAATATTTCAAATCAAATATCGATATATAATTTTATGGACGTAAAATGTGGCTCGAAAGTAATGTCGCTTCTCGGTAGCCGCAATATATTAAGTGGTGACTGAGAGTCGCCTCTCGGGTGTAAAGGGTTAATAATCGTGTGGCTACGAAATGGCCCGTAATATTCGCGATGTTCCGTGAAGATCCTTGGACAAACAAGGGTAGTTCGAAGTGACGAAGTGGACTTAAGCCTATCAATTTGATATTCTTGCTGGCATAAACGGCACGATGCTTGAATAGCAGTCCGAACCGTGGATCGATTGGTTGCACTATGCAACGTCCTCGTGAAACTATCTCTACACTCAACCAATCACCGGGTTATCGTCGCGACGTGGCTTCAAGTCTAAGGTCAGATCTATTTCAAGAAAACATTCCCGTACATTAGACTGATTCGAGCGATTCTTGCAAACAAGATAAGTTCCTCGTAAATCCCTGATATTATTATTTACCATCGAGATCAAATAATCCTAATAATCTCTTTCAATCGCAATAATACAAGAGATATTATAATACATGCATTATATGAATATCTTCAAACCGTGAATATACCAAAAAATAATTTTGTCCGTTGTCGATTTTTATAAAATTTTCCAGGACGGAAATCATATTTATATGGACACAAATATCGTTGTATAATTAGATCGTTTAATTACCCGTATACCAGTGATACGTAATTAAAAGTATTAAAATAATCAGCGTAATTTGTGTATCACAAAAACTTTGACAATTGCGTTCTAATTGCGCGATATCACTCGGAGATGTTCATTAAGTCCTGTTTGATTGGACATTCCACTGGAAATGCGTAATAAAATTTGTATCGATATTAATCGAATTAAATGCTTGAACAGCATAACGTTATAATTCCAATGTAATTGCAGGATAATCATATAACAGGCCATAGCGCGAAGTAATAATCGTCTGTTCGAATAAGCAGATGAGATTTGGCAAATTAGGGAGTAAAATTTGAATAACAAATCGATTTTGAGCAGGTTGGGAAATCGTGTTTCCCGGAATAATATCAAGCTCGAATACCTGTGCATATTCACCGTTTATAA
Source organism: Nysson spinosus (assembly GCA_910591585.2). Classification (NCBI taxonomy): domain Eukaryota; kingdom Metazoa; phylum Arthropoda; class Insecta; order Hymenoptera; family Crabronidae; genus Nysson; species Nysson spinosus. The sequence continues at coordinate 2,991,284 of OU342837.1, read as the reverse complement.
ACTTCACCGGACGCAAGATGTACCGATAAACATCACGCGTTACTCGGACAAATGTTAATTCCACTTCCTAATTACTATCCGCGTTAATGAACGTCCGTTTCTCACGTTGTATAAAGCATCATTAATCGCACTGATTATCGCGCGCAAGGAATTCGTGGTTTCGGTACGAATTTTGATTGAAATATTTGAAAAAGCAGTCTCGAATTTTTGTCTAAATATAATATTATAATATTACATCTGAAAAATGTTGCAGTCCGATGAATGTTATCATAATAATTAAAAATATTGGGCTTCCAAAAATGAAGCTCGAAGTTAAGCAAAGAAAAGTGTCATTTTTAACTGTGCGAATGAATTATTAATGAAATATTTATGTATGTTGTAGAAAGCTGCTAAATCTGACGATAATTGAAGAGGACTCTTACGAGAAGGATGCTCTGTTTTATGTGGAATTGGGGGAGCCGCAACTGCAAGGAGGTGAGTACTGATTTTTCTAATTTTATTTGCGCGAAAAGTTAATTAAGACATCAAAGGAAATTAGTTGCGGTATAATTTGTTTTACGCGCGGGAGAAAAGCGTTTGAGATATTCCAGCATTTTCCGTTTTACTTTTATCGCGATATCATCATGTTTCGGTTCTTCCGCGGTCGAATATGTTAATAATAAATTTAATGTAACACGGCACGAATTTTTCAGGAAAATATTTCTCTGTAATTCTATTATTTATTACAACTCCACGTACGATATTTCTTGTTCTTCCAATTAAAAGGTATATTTTGCGTTATCTAATTTCGAACAAATTAATAAAATAGGACATGAAATTTCAATTTTGAAAAAAGAATAACGTATTCCAAAATCGAATATCGATATAGAATTTTGTGGACGTTAAATATTTTAAAAAATCTCGCGATATTCTGAGTGAAAAATCACTTTTTATATCCAAGCTTTCGTAAATATGGGGTAATAAAAATCTCGTTGTTGCGATGGAAATAATTAATTATTTAAATGAAGAGAAGTGTAACGTGCCAAAGATGAAACATTGGCAACACTGCCGTATTGACAATGGAATTAATCGAGCATGCTTTGGAGCTTTTGTCACGATTTAAATGATCATGATTCCCAGTCATGGAGAAAGAAAGCTTTAACTCGACAATTAGATGGAACCGGCCTCGACCTTAATGAGCTCGAAGAAGTGCTCGATTCGTTTCCCCGAAACCTTTCATTCTTTGTCCTCAAACCCCATCGCATTAAACGCAAAAAAAGTGAAAAAGCTCTCAAAGAACATTCGGAGATAAATCATTCGAAGCCAAAATCGATAATTCCCTGATCATTTTCACGAAAGGAAATTAATTGAATCGAGTATTCGATGGTAGTCCGCGTCAAGTATCGATGACTCGATTTCGTTTCCCATAAATTCCAGGGTAACTGGGTTCCGAATAATTCGTGCCTTTTTAACGTGTCTTTTGATTTATCTCGGTTTCCGTCGATCGGCGCACGCATCAAATTTCTTTTTAATATAAATCACAGAACTGTCGTGATAAATAAAAGTTTGTTTTCCGTCATCGGCCGTGGAAGAAAAATGGCGGGAATGATGGGATGGAAAATTGGACGGACAACGATTTATCGGGTTGGAATGGAGTTTTTTTTGGATCCGTGAAGAACAGTTCAATAATTGGAATTGATAATGGGGGATATAATTACTGATTTTAATTCGATCGGTAGATAAATGGCATTCAATTTCCGTGTGTATAATGAAATGATATTAGTAGATTTGATGTCGGTGGATGATAGGGTTGTAAAGCCTGTTAATGATTGATGCATCTGAACAACAGTCTGATTTTTAATTGCATATACCACCAACGATTTGTTACAACTGGATTCGCCGTAATTGGACGTAAGTTGTTTCCAAGTGAAAATGGCTAAGCATTGGAGTTAATACCCCGCTATTACTTTAGATTCTTAGGCTACCCTATTAATAACAGTTACATTAGTGTGTGTGTGGTTCTAGACGCTAACTGCAGTTATGATAATAAATGCTAGTTAAGTTTGTGAAAGCAGAAGTAATCAGTAGAAAAATCTTACTCGAAGTATTTTAAACATGTTCTAAGACCATTTTGAATTGAAATAAGCAGAATAAAAATTTGTTTAATCAAAAAATAGGTCGATCCGAAATCGCAAAAATGTGAAGGGGTATACCTTCAAAAATGGTCAAAAAATGAAAGTCCCCAATTTCGCTCCTAAATGGCCCAAATCGATGGTATATGATGTATAAACATGTTCTATGATGATTTTGGGTCGAAAGAAGTGGTTAAAAAATTTTTTTGAGCAAAAAATAGGTCGATCCGAAATCGCAAAAATGTGAAGGGGTATACCTTCAAAAATTCTCAAAAATTGAAAGTCGCCAAAATCAATTCTAGATGGTCCAAATCGATGGTATATGATGTATAAACATATTCTATGATGATTTTGGGTCGGAAGAAGCGGTTAAAAAATTTTGTTGAGCCAAAAATAGGTCGATCCGAAATCGCAAAAATGTGAAGGGGTATACCTTCAAAAATTCTCAAAAATTGAAAGTCGCCAAAATCAATTCTAGATGACCCAAATCGATGGTATATGATGTATAAACATATTCTAGGACGATTTTGGGTCGAAAGAAGTGGTTTAAAAATTTTTTCTGGTCAAAAACGGGTCAATCCAAAATCGCAAAAATGTGAAGGGGTATACCTTCAAAAATTGGCAAAAATGAAAAGTCTCCAAAATCAATTCTAAATGACCCAAATCGATGGTAAATGATGTATAAACATATTCTAGGACGATTTCTGGTCGAAAGAAGCGGTTAAAAAATTTTTATTAGTCAAAAATGGGTCGAACCTAAATCGAAAAAATGTGAAGGGGTATACCTTCAAAAATTGTCAAAAATTAAAAGTCGCCAAAATCAATTCTAAACGACCCAAATCGATGGTAAATGATGTATAAACATATTCTAGGGCGATTTCTGGTCGAAAGAAGCGGTTAAAAAATTTTTATTAGTCAAAAATGGGTCGAACCCAAATCGAAAAAATGTGAAGGGGTATAACTTCAAAAATTGTCAAAAATTAAAAGTCTCCAAAATCAATTCTAAACGACCCAAATCGATGGTAAATGATGTATAAACATATTCTAGGACGATTTCTGGTCGAAAGAAGCGGTTAAAAAATTTGTATTGGTCAAAAATGGGTCGAACCCAAGTCGAAAAAATGTAAAGGGGTATACCTTCAAAAATTCTCAAAAATTGAAAGTCGCCAAAATCGCTCTTAGATGGCCCAAATCGATGGTATATGATGTATAAACATATTCTATGATGATTTTGGGTCGGAAGAAGCGGTTAAAAAATTTTTTTGAGCAAAAAATGGGTCGAACCCAAATCGAAAAAATGTGAAGGGTACCTTGAAGTATACCTTCAAAAATTGTCAAAAATTAAAAGTCTCCAAAATCAATTCTAAACGACCCAAATCGATGGTAAATGATGTATAAACATATTCTAGGACGATTTCTGGTCGAAAGAAGCGGTTAAAAAATTTGTATTGGTCAAAAATGGGTCGAACCCAAGTCGAAAAAATGTAAAGGGGTATACCTTCAAAAATTCTCAAAAATTGAAAGTCGCCAATTTCGCTCCTAAATGGCCTAAATCGATGGTATATGATGCATAAACATATTCTATGATGATTTTGGGACAAAGCAAGTGGACTAAAGTAGTTTTATAAACTTTCAAATAACATTATCAAAATTCAGTTATTCACTGATATTATAAACCAATAATATTCGAGGCTTCTAGATCAACGGTTTTAGACTTCGAACGCAGCATTGCGGTTCGGATTTTCGAAAAAGAAATGCAACAAAAACGGTAATTCGATTTCGTTTTGGCAAGGGGTCGTCCAGTTTCTTGGGTGAGGGTAGTCGAATCGCGATTTGCATATTACGAGGCTTCGTAACACGTGCACCGGCATCGGCCTCATGCATATGCATTACCATATATTTTACCCCACAAAACCCTCTTCTTTTTGTATTTCGAAACCGCGCCATTCCAAAACTACTTCCATTGCGCATTTATTTCCGAGTTACTAGATTACCTTTTCCACCGTTTCAGCACCCTACAAATTTTTATCGCTTTTCTTTTCAATCTTACTTATAATAATAATAGCTCATAGCGAAGCCCTCATTTAATCACTTTCGGTGATCGTATTATATTTGGGAATTTCTGTTTATTACTAAATTCATCGTTCGAACGTTTTTGTGGGAAAATTAACGGATTATTTCTGATTATCCGGAAATTAATATCCTCTCTCGTGCGATGAGCTATTATGAGCACGCAATTTACAAGCTTACACTCTCTCGTCGAACGATGAATATTGATGTCGAATTAATAAGTTTATCGACGATATATTTATCACATGTAATTCGCATCATCAACACATTATGAAAGCGAACAAATTACACCGTATAAATAAATAGTTTCTAATCAAATATCTCGATAATTAATCAATATGATGAATAATAAAATGATTCGATTCGTCAAAATCTTATTATATACCACTTAATCCTTTTATTCGATGATTAATTACGAAGCATTCGAACGATATGTTTTACATGAATAAACACCTTATTTACTCCAAGTATAATGCCACAAAAGGAACAAGAAAATGTTTTCCAATTTTATTGGAATGATTTTATTCGAAAGTTGCTGACAAAGGGTTGTTTAAGAAACATTTCGTCGTCTGATGGGTGACATAAATCAAAACTTTCCTTGAGAGCTCGAGGGTAATAGGAACTTGGAGGTAGAAGCATATGTAGCTCCAAGATATAAATAAATGGCGAAGGGGAGCACGAAGATCGCTTTAATTTTGTGGCGCATTCCACGGCCAGGAAAAATTTTTCCTCGGCATACACAAATCTCGAGAAGGATCCAAACCCAGCAAGGATCAAAGCAATTATTCACTGGTTAATTTCAAAGTCTGACGGAGGGGATAGATGGAAGGACTATTAAGACTTCCTTCGTGAGGGAAGATCTACGAGGGTCCTTAATGGCCAGAAAATCATTTCCACCACTCACCGGGAGTTCAATGAATCAGGAAACGATCTACACCTGTTACGAAAATTCCTTTAATCCGATTTAATCGACCCTACGAATAATTAGCCGAGTTTCGTGGGGAAGATTGAATTATGTCCTGAGAAGAGTGTAATTGGTTTTTGGTACTCGAACTTAGTTCCGCATTGAATCGATTACTGTTTGTTGGAATAAAGAAAATATTAGTATACGAAACAGAATTGACACTGAATTAAAATATTTGATTGGTTAAAAAATGGGTCGATCCAAAATTGAAAAAATGTGAAGGGGTATACCTTCAAAAATTATCAAAAAACGAAAGTCTTCAATTTCGGTCCTAAATGGTCCAAATCGATGGTATATGACGTATAAACATATTCTATGATGATTTTGGGTCGGAAGAAGCGGTTAAAAAATTTGTTTGGGCAAAAAATAGGTCGATCCGAAATCGCAAAAATGTGAAGGGGTATACCTTCAAAAATTCTCAAAAATTGAAAGTCGCCAAAATCAATTCTAGATGGTCCAAATCGATGGTATATGATGTATAAACATATTCTATGATGATTTTGGGTCGGAAGAAGCGGTTAAAAAATTGTTTTGAGCCAAAAATAGGTCGATCCGAAATCGCAAAAATGTGAAGGGGTATACCTTCAAAAATTGTCAAAAAACGAAAGTCTTCAATTTCGATCCTAAATGGTCCAAATCGATGGTATATGATGTATAAACATATTCTATGATGATTTTGGGTCGGAAGAAGCGGTTAAAAAATTTTTTTTAGCAAAAAATAGGTCGATCCGAAATCGCAAAAATGTGAAGGGGTATACCTTCAAAAATGGTCAAAAAATAAAAGTCTTCAATTTCGCTCCTAAATGCCCCAAATCGATGGTATATGATGTATAAACATATTCTAGGACGATTTTGGGTCGAAAGAAGTAGATTAACAATTTTTCGTTGACCCAAATTGGCAAAAACCGAAAAGCTTACTCCTTCGAAAAAGGTTAAATTACGACTTCCCCAGTTCTGGTTCTGAACTGCCCAACTAAGGATCCGAAAAGAAACTTGAATTTTTCGAATTTGAGGAAATATTAATTGTACATGGAAGAACTGATAAGAATTGTAATTAACCCTATTAGTCGGCTTTTACGACAGGCAGGGATACCATGGGTGTATTCTTACCCCCACCCACAGGGGTCAAAATAAAACAGTCATTTAAGTTCGTGTAACGTAAATAAATAATTAACCTTAAAGTTATATAATGTTAAACATGAACATAATATATTATGTCAATATAAAGTATGTAACATAATACACCCGAAATATAACACAAAATATAGTACACGAAATGATAAGATAACTTGAATCGAACCACACGATTCGCAACTTTTATTCGCAGAACTTGTTTGCAAAATTTATTTACTCGGAAGAAAAACGACGAGTGCCTCGTTGAAATCAGCTAGGAAGAATAATATTAGGGACAGCGTATAGACATTCGTGGAATGCTAATCTTAAATGAATAATAGGGTAAATTTATCTCTTGGCAGACATTGTTGATTAAGGGATCAGACGTGTGTTTAGTTATAACGTTGCGCTGCCAAAACCTTTAACGTCAAACTCACCACGTCCCGTCTCTTTTTTATGCCACGATTTAATCTCTAAAAACGCTCGAACGCCTTAAGAAATTTCACCACAATTTTTTAATATCCACAATTAATGAATTATTAAATTTATCCTTCACTTCACTTTGAACTACCACTTAAGAAGTCGTTTAAATAATAAATTCCTTAAATCGTATCGAGCTTAAAACATCCAAAAATAATTCTTCGTATCCATTAGTTTTAAGTGGATAAACGACCAAGTCATTTAATAAAACATTTATACATATCTCTATGTATAGTAATTAATTAATATTGCAATACTTACATGTTACTAATCACGCACACATTATTATTAATATTCGAGTATTTAATTTCCCGAATACTTAGAAATCATTCAAAAATACTTTAAGTGATCAATGCACGTGCAAAGTGAATCGGTTCATTCACGGAGCGGGTGTAAGAGGACGATTTTTAATGGCGTCCAATGTTAAGTACGCGAGTATAAAAAAGAAAAGGGAAAACATCGAAACGCGTAAAATGGCACAAGCGTGCATTAGCCACGCGTGTTAGCTTGTACTATTATTAGGATCATACCTGTGTGTTTGCACTTATTTCTGTCCCCAGTTCAAGGATCGTGATCAGTCTGTCCCTCGGGTGTTGAAACTTATTCTGAAAAAAGAAATTAATAACCAACGGATTAAACCAAAATTAGTTCCTCGAATAACCGCGATAATATTATATTAGGAAATATTCCGAATTTGTTTTATGCGGAAACAAAGTTCTACAAGGTTTTTGTTAAAATTCGCTGCTGTACCAATACTTTTTACACTCACTGTAGCAGGTTGAACTATTAATAGTAATCCGGCTGTTCTCGCCGTTATTCGATTCGTACGTGCATTTCATAGTTTGTCCAAAAAATAGGCAAATATTATAAGTCAACGAGAAGAATACATAATTGAGTAAAGAAAATCAAGAAAATATACGAAATTAAATCAAAATCGCTTTCAATCTATATATTAAAAACCACAATGAACTTTTTGGTTAACTCAATATTTATTAGTCGAATATATCATGTTTATTATCAACTAAAGGAGTAAGGTGAAATTGGATCAACAATCTTCAAGTTTAATGCTAATTAATTAATACCTATCGTGGACTCCAGGAAATATTTGTTTACAAACTGAAAGGAATCAGTCGACACGTATCGAGATAAAAGATGTTCAAAGAAGTTTCGGTGTTATAATAAAATCTGAGGAGGATGGCGGATGAGAATGCAAGTGTCGGTTTAATATTTCGATGGAATAGGACGAAGAGGCGCCTAGAATTCCAAATTATCACGTGGCCCACCCGTAATTCTCCCCGAGCCAAAGAGAAACTGAGTGAGAGAACTGTAAATACAGTCTGATGCCAATTATAACCCAGACCAACGAAGTTCACCAACCACGACTTGTCTCACAGCATCTCCAACTTCTTGGATTAAGTGCATAGATAAGATACATCCAGTGATACATCTCATCTTAACACCGTAATATTCGGTGTACATTCTGCAATACATTTCTCGAATATTTTAAAATAATTTTACTAACCACGACTTGTCTCACAGTATCTTCAACTTTTTGAACTAAGTGCATAGATATATCTCATCTTTCCACCGATATATTATGCGTACATTCTACCACACATTTTTCGAATTTTTAAAAAATAATTTGGAACTTTTCAATTATTAATATCAATTTTAACATATAATTAAGTAGTTCTACCTCGCAAGATGAAGTGAGAATAAAGAATTCGCAGACTCATTTAATTCATTAAATGTAACATAACAAATTAACTTCATTCATGGCCTGAATTAATTCCCTAATATCTGCCGCATATTCTACATTGTTTTAACCAGTTAACTTGTCATACAAACGCCAGCCGGTATCCGGAACACGTCACTGACCAAAACGACTATCAGCTGGTCGACGTTTCGCAATAATCGTTTGTTTGCTTAAACAAATGGAACGATCTGGCGTGGGAGGAACCTTCGAAAATTGTATCTTTCACATCCCCCGTCTGCCAGACAGATTTCATTTACTATCGACATTGTATCGATAAATTGTTCCGGGGTAACGTGTTGGATGACTGGAGATATTCTGTTGGTTTTACACGAGGCATCTGCCTGTTTCATGTACGCGGTGTATTGTTTATTATGAACATTTATTATCAAAGCAAACCATCGATGCCAGTATGCATTGTCGTCCTATGAATTGGATAATTATTGTCGATGGCTATAGTCAATAATTGTCTGTACTCCGCTAATCAATATCATGGAAATCCTTGCCCTAATTTCGGAGATATTAATGTTAAATTAATGTGAATCGAGACTTTGGTACTTGCATTTACTATATGAATTATTAAAATGATATCTTGTTGATCAAACACTTGGTTTGATGTTTGAAAAATTATACCGGGTGTCCGAAGTAAAACAGAACACCTAATTATACATAATTATACAATTATTTATGTGTAAAAGATATTTGTAATCAAAACACTTCTATAAAAAAAGGCACGCAAAAGTATCCTCTTTGGAAATATTTATACCTTAAAACCATTCGCTTGATGGATAAAATTAATTTCGTACGTGAGAAATATAATATTGCTAGGAATATTAAAATTCATATTATTGAATTTTTGATATTATGACGATTAATGGTGATAATTAAGCGGCTTGTTCTATGTCGGACACCGTGTATATTGAACGAAGCACTAAATTCTATGAAGCCGTAAAAAGTGACACTATTTCAATTTTTAATAAAGAACCGGGTTTGTATGGATACGAAATATGAAATAATAGGTTTGTTTTTGTAACGAATTTTGAGAGAATTCCCGAAGCTAACGAGGTCTGTGTGACGCGGCTTCCAACGCCGATGAGAGTCCATAAATATAGTTCATCGCCAATTATAAACCAGCTTGACGAACTTCAGAGATACAAAGTTTCGAACAGACTCACGAAACTTTTGATAGATTAACCAGGCATAACGAACTATGGAAATAAATGGAAAGTTCATACAACCAACATTACATAATTAGTCCTCGGGGCATAAACGGGTAACTCGTGTCGAAAATAAAACCGTGAACCTTCCGGCTGGCCAAATAACTTCCAACCTCTGAAAGCGGATCAAATGGAAATTCGCTTGAAATAAATACGACTTAATTAGATTAACCATTCAGGTAATCGAATTTAAGTTCATTTCGGTACATCGTTAGTAATTGTATTATAAATGTATAATGATATAATAGGCTTAAACCAGTTATATTGTTTTACGTTTAATGTGCTTGCAAACCCGTGCAACCATTTGCGACACCGGAATTAATGTTTGATACTCTGTTATTTAGTTGCAATAAATATTGGAAGTTTTATTTCATTAGACCAAGATATCCTTGATAATAAATTAGACACTCGAGACAACAAGGTTCAGATATTTATGGGAATAATTATCTGTTGTGCTTTAATAAACAGTTTTATTAAGCGGAGGTCATAAAATGTTGATATTTATAGACATAATTATTATCAGAGTTTTAATAAAATTCTTCTTCCAACGTCGATTGAACTCGATAAAATAAATTGCATCGTCTGCAATGCGGAACGAAACTAACGAGATAAATAAAGGAAGAGAAGTAGCGCGATGCAATTCTTAGAAAATTTATTGAAAAACGTATGCGATTTATATCAAATCGTTATCGTTGATTCGTGCTAATCCACTGTCTGCTCGCGATAATGTCGTGTTCGCGTCAGGATAGTTTAACACCCTTCCGGCACGCGAGACGGGATATAAAGAGTGCGAAGTTTTCGTAGTTATGATAAAGATAACAGCAATTTCTCGCGCTACTCAACGTTATTATTAATAGTCGCGATGACACATAAGTCACCGACGATTCTATTTGACTGCTGGAGATTGCCGATGACACGGTCATTTTAGATAACGAAGAATGATGACTTGAACAGGAAGCATTAATGCTTGATGAGGCATTGTGTCACTCGATTTGTGTACAAACAGATAACACGCTTCCCTGTGATATAATTAATCTCTTCAACGCTAAATGCTGATTATATTCCAAATGAAATTTTTAATTTTAATTGCAAGCATTGCATGAATCGATTTAATGCTGTTTCAATATACATATCACTTATTTTAATATAAATCAAATTTACTAATTTTTTATTTCTTGCGGTCTAAGATATAATATTATTAATATACGGTATAAGTTCAATCATTGTATTATTGATTATATATTATTGGACTGTAATTAATTATATATATATAATAGCAATCCATAAAGTCCTGAAAATATGACGTTCTCCTTGAAACAGAAAAAACAGAGGAGTAAAAGATCAGCGATTAAAAAAAGCACGAGATCCATCTGTTATAATAACAGCTCTCCATCGTACCGATGACAATCGAATAACGCGAGTTATTACTGGCTTGGAAATCATTCCTATAAACCGTCCTCGTTATGTCACCGCGTCGAACAATACCGGTATTTACGAGACATTAATACTTGCAACCGCGGACGAGATAAAACGCGCGTAACCACGGAAACAGTAATTACGTTAAAGGTCAGACCTGATATATGAAATACATAACGCGTGCATCACGTGAGATCATAGGTTACACGCGTACCGATATCGTCGCGAGTGATAAGAAACTAAGCTGCCATTCCTGATAACACGAGGATGAATCGTAGGATAATTTCATTCACCATTTAACGTGGCCGCTTACGAAGCAGATCAATGAAATCGTGAGTCGACTACAGTCTGAAAAGAATCCTTGTGATAACACGTAAGATTGATAAGAGGAGAATATTTTATTTCGCATGATTGATACTGGTATTATAACGACGATTAAGTTTCCCATTTTTTCGGTGAGGTAATGATTAATGTCATAATCGTCGGCGTTTGATAAACGAGTCTCGTGACTCCTCGCGTGAGTGATAAGAATGAATTCTTTACTGTGAGTAGCACCGTTAAGTGATAATAATGTTGACATTTAATAAATGAATCATCAACTTTTACTCGAGTAATGATAATTCTGAACACGAAGAATATTTATTAATTGAAGGTTTCAATTAAAAAGATGAGAATGAATTCTTTACTGTGAGTAGCACCGTTAAGTGATAATAATGTTGACATTTAATAAATGAATCATCAACTTTTACGCGAGTAATGATAATTCTGAACATGAAGAATATTTATTAATTGATGGTTTCAATGAAAACGATAAGAATGAATTCTTTCCTGTGAGTAGCACCGTTAAGTGATAATAATGTTGACAATTAATAAATGAATCATCAACTTTTACTCGAGTAATGATAATTCTGAACATGAAGAATATTTATTAATTGAAGGTTTCAATTAAAAAGATGAGAATGAATTCTTTACTGTGAGTAGCACCGTTAAGTGATAATAATGTTGACATTTAATAAATGAATCATAAACTTTTACTCGAGCAATGATAATTCTCAACATGAAGAATATTTATTAATTGAAGGTTTCAATGAAACCGATAAGAATGACCTCTTTAATTGCGATCAGTAATAAGTAATAATTACAGTCTAGGAAAAATAAAAATGCGTTATAAATCGCACCGATAACTTTGCGGTCAGAGATCGGCCTCGAATCAATGAATTATTAATGACTCACAGACGAGTCTCGTGAATCTCCTCAAGATGCGATAACCATAATCTCCAGGGGAATTAATTACCCGGATCGCTTAATTGTAAAACCTCGATAAGGATGACCCGAGTAACGAGAAAATAATTGCGAAAGATAGATGTTAATTAGTTTAACTTCTAACCTTAGGTTCGTAGACGCGTGCCCTTGGATTTATCATCCTGGGGATCAATGGCCAAGAAAATAACCAATATATTACGAACCGATAAGACAACAAAAATAATGACATCTTCATTACGAACAATTAACCATTAACACCGCTTATCTCGAATTCAATGCGTACCAATAATCTATAATTACATACTAATTCCCTAATCAAAACAAATCATACAGACACTTGTACTTTAAACGATATACCTTACATAACAAACGACTTAATTACTCGCTGAGTGCGGTAAACGAATGAATGAATAGCTGAGCAAGGAAAGAACGATTAAAAGAAATAAATAGATAAATGATCATTCAAAAAGGCCTCGAGAAAGATTAAGTGTTCCCACGACAAGATAATCGCGTGTTTCGCGGGGTATTGAAAACAACGGAGGGAAACTTCTACGAGGAAGTGTCTCATTCAGAGATCCACGAGCGCGTGGGCGTGAATTATTCGCGATAGCTCGTGCGTAACGTAAAATTCCCAAGGCAAAGAAATGCCGGTGATTTATTAATAGGTGTGTTTACTACGCTAAATGGTGAGGAGAGGGACGCGCGTTCATTCGCGATGACACGAATCGAACGAGGGGAGCTTGTAGTTCACCCCCTTCGATATTAATCCCGTGACAAAGAATGACGTAATTTAATCGCGTCACTCCTCCCATGTGGATCGTATCGTCGAATGGAAACGTGGCTCTCGTGTTGCTTTATCCGAGATATGCTTCAATACTTCATCGTGGGAAGTGCATTCGATTCGATTCATATGCTAGTTCAGATGTCGCTGATAAAACGGGCCGATGTAATTTTTATGTAATTCTTGGGATACTTAATACCTCACTTACCGCAACGTAATTAATAGTGTACATTAATGAATAATGAATAATGATGAATTGAGATTAAATCACACTTTGTTATCCAGGAAAACCCACGGTTAATAATTGTACAGTAAACAACATGTTACCTAATTATACAACGATATTCGTTTCCGTGGAAAAAATATGAGTGATTCGAAAAATTCTGTAAAAAACGACAATGGAAATTTCTTTTGCAGAGTGTTGGCCATTCGAAGTCATTCATACAATGAATTCAATATGTCCTATATTATAGCCATTAAAAGAGATAATAGATGGCTTGTTTATTTAGATGGAAATTCTATAATTAAAACATAACATTATTATAAGATCCACATTTTCAGATACACGACTGTAATTCGTTATACCATTATCCACCATTTTCTAATTTCCTCGTTGATAGTTTCATATGGGATGTATAGTAAAGCAAGAAATAGGGCTAATTTAATTGGTCGTTGAAATAGTAGCGATAGAGCGGTGTTCGGAGTACGTGTGGTTAAGCTGGTTTAGCCAACCAAAGTAGTTACAGGCCGCGGATAAAGGGAAAACAGACAGACCTGGAGAGAGGTAGAGAGAGAGAGTTGAAGAGAATAAGAGAGAGGAGAGAGGAATAGTACATAGAAGCGGAGGTTCTGTTAGTAAAACCGGCAGGGAAACCATTTCGGTCGGTTGGACTTTATGCCGGCACTAAATGTGCCGCGTTGCCCTCATACTCGAACGAACCAAGGAACCAGCTTCAAAACCTCTATCCCCGATCAAGCCTTTCCTCTTAAATACCTTCTTTCTTCTTTTCGAACCGAAATCGACGCCTCATCTTCGAATCCTCGACGAGAAACTACGTTCTATCATGGATATTTATTAAAAGGTCGCAGAATGCAGAGTGCGATCGAAAATTCTGCAAGATCGTAGAAAAGCTTTAACCGTAGAACTACTCGTGATTTTCTTCGGTGTAAAACTTCCTGGAGAAGGTATACTTCTCATTAAACTTCCTGGGAATAATTCTCACGCGGTTCCGCTTGGAAAATTAATATCGGAAGGTTTCGTTCGCGGATTAAAGTATGGAAGACTTTTATCGCGGAATTACGTGGAGGGTTTTACTCGAGCATTTTTATTTGATTTGTTAAGGGGCTTTCGTTATAAGCGTAAATAAATGACTGAATTGAATTCGAGAAATACGTTTGAAATGATCATAATATGAATTTCAAATCAATTAATATGAAGAACCATATAAAATCATCATAGTATTAATTACAAATTAATTAGTTCGAAAAACCATGTAAAATTATCAGGATATTACTCGATTAAAAGAACTGAATTCGTAAGTAGTTCAATTTAATTTGCAAGGAAAATGAAGACACATGAATTGCGAACGTAAAACGAAGTCGATCTACGTAAATGGAAGATTCTTATTCACTCTCGGTAAGAGCAAGGAATGTAGAATAAATATGAAAACGGGAGGAGTAACAATAAGGAAGATCATTTTTCCTAGCTTCTTCGTCCCAAAGTTTTTCCTCATTTCCATTTCCATTAAACCGCCAGCCATTAATCTTATCCAACCTCTGGCAGACCCTTTGCTATTTAACCGTTCCATTTACTATTTAAATCTATGGTCCCATCTTGCACTTCAATGTCACGCCCTTGCTCCTCTTCCACCAAAATATGCAGAGTACTGTGTACATGAACTTTGAGTAAAAAAGAAACGAGATGGCGAACACCATCTTTATCGTCTTTACCCTACTGCCTTTTAGTTTGACACGTTGGTAGAACGGGGATAGATTCGACGAGTGGAAAAAAGCGTATGGAGTCAGACAGAATTGGTAGTTTCAAAGATCCAACTTGTATATTCTTTGTGATAATTATTCTCTAAATAACCCCATAATGAAATAATTCGAAACATTCGTAAGTTCTTAATGTGTCCATTTTATGGTTTTAATTAGAACCATAATGAAACAAACCGTATTAATTAAATCCATAATTTAATCATTCGTATTCATTAATCTCATAATAAAATAGTTCGCAACTATTAATAAATTTTTGTGTTATCATTATATTAATTACTGGATATTCTAACTCTTAATTGCAGTGACCATTGTCTCAAGTAAAGCAACCAATAACCTAATAATACCATCTGGTAGAAATTATGTGCAGTAATGCAATTAAAACAGCGGAAATTTACTTTACTGTTAATCGATAATTTTAACGAAGCTAAATGTCTTCACATTACATATCGCATTCTAACGATAAGTGAAACGAAGGATCACCATTAACTCGCGGAGGCAGTTATAAAAGAAGCGAGGATGCAAGGACAAATGGAGATTCCCTTCGTTCCATTAAAACTATTCCCCTAATTTAACATCGACTTCCATGTTGGTATTTTACTTTCGAATGTCACGTCCTTGGCCCGCATTCGTGGAAATATGCAAAGCGTTTAATCGCGAGTGAAACGTGGACCTTCGGAAACTGGAGCGTTCCTCCGACTCGAAGTGGAAAAGGGAGTATCTGGTCAGACGTATAATTACACCGCATTCTCCTACCCTTCCCTTTCTTTCCCGTGGAATTAACTTTGGTTTCGACTTCACGAAACAACGTTTTCGTCCTTTTGTCTCTTTTTCCGTGCTAATGGAACGTTCTTTAAATTTTTTTTTCCCCCTGATCCACCATTGCCTGACCCAGATTTTAGTGAGGCATATTTCAGTTTTAAGGACACGCTTTCCCGGGTGCCGGAGAAACACACCGGAACGCAAGGTCGCGCGCACAAAGAGACCGCCTTTGATCGCCAAAATTCTGGAGGACACTCGTTTCCGGTTAGTTTCAAACGCGCCAAACGATGTCGATGAAAAAATATTATTATAAAGGGCGCAAGAACAAATAATCGATTCGTGTATCACTGATAATTAAATTCGAACTATGAAATTGAGATAAGCTTCTCTGAACTGGTAAAGAAAAAAATTAAAATTGTGAAAAAAATGTAGAACAATAATTTTTTTCTGGCAGGAATTATTTCAAATGAACCCATCCGTTTTAGCCACTCGGTGGATTCTTTGCGTTCCGAAACGTAACGAAGCAATTAAGGCCCGCAATTAGGAAACACGTCTCTGCCTTCAGTCGTTCGCGAATCGAAATTAAAAAAGGATTACTGCGTCGGGTAATTGATCAATCCCAGTTTAATTATTGTACTTAGCGTAGGTATTTAATTATCCCTCCATCGGCGGACTAATTAAGAAATAATCGTTACCCTTCGATCCGTTGGTTTTATTTCTCCTTTGGAAGTTGGGGTTTCTCAATTTTAAGCGGAAACTTTGGGGAGGCTTTTGATCATTGAAAACAGTCATAAATTGTAAAATTAAATATCGATCATATATTAATTAATCCAAGTTCCAAATGCCTCGTTTATTAAAATTTAATCATTGCCCCGCATACAAATAAATATTTAATAATCTGGCTTATAAACACGTTGCTATTTCAACAAAGAGCGCCATTTATTTTCTAATTTCGTATCCACAATAAAAAATAATCATACCTAATTAAGAGAGTTTTCTCGGGACAATAATTCAGCGTGAGATGCAAAGCTTTTTTTATCACAAGGAACATAAAAATTATAGAGTCATAATGTTTTATACCTGGTCGAGGAATATTGCAACACGGATCAAAGGATTTACGATATCTCGTTTCTTGTTCTCTGAATCGTATTGCTTTTAAAGTAATGGAAGGTCTCGCGCACCAGAGATCCCGCTATTTTCCTCCGCGGTCGACCTACATTTTAACGACGCACGTTTCTCCCTTTGTTCGGTCATTAAAAACACGTGAAAAAAAGCGTTTCACCGCAAGGTCGTGCGTGGAAACTACGCTCGTCAAACCTGAGTTCCGGAAAACCCTGGAAAAATTCACATATTCTTTTCCCCCCCTCCCTCTTATGCACAGAAAACCACAAGTACATTGGCAATGAATTTCTGTCCTCTTTCCTCGAGGAAATTTCAGTGCTTCACATCGACAACCCGCGAAATAATGCCGCGGGAAAATAGTTTAAAAAAAGGGGACAAACGTCGATGACGAATGCATTCATAGTTGCGGCTGCATATAAATCGACATTTAACCTTTTGCTTTTCGACCTACGTTTGTTTGCCTTTAGGGTAGCGTGGCCTTTTAATTATTGCATTCAGAATTACGGAGGTCTGATCGATAATCTGCTGATTATTATTTTCTTTGTATCGTGATATTAATTTGTGATGTTACGAATTAATTTCTTTGGTTTTTCGATGCGAGAGAACCAAATTAATGGATATCCTATTTGAAATAATTTATATTGACAATTAATATTGAACTGAATTGAATAATATTGAAAAATAATATTGAATTGAATTGAATTATATTGGAAATTCAAGAATTTTTATGTACCGATTTTACAAAAATTATTATATTACTATATTATATTATAATATATTTCTATATATTACTTTATCATTATTATGGCATATACATGAAATTATTACAAGAAAAGAACATTTTTATTTGAATTACGAAAACCTTATAGAATAAATGATTAGATGGATTTCATTGAAATCAATGAAATTATGTCAGCATTGAACGCATTCTCAGATTTGCAGATTCGATAGCTCAGAATTCAGGAATAAGAAGTAAAAGAATTAACAGGCGAATTGTATCGTAACAATTCCTTCGTTAGGAACTAAATCTTCGGCGACACGGTGCAATTAATTCAGGTGGAAATTCAATTATTGTAATTGTCGGGAATTGAACGTCTGTCTAAGGACATCGATCTAACATGGCCTTCCAAGGAGATCCTATAATCTACCGTTCCCGGTAACAAGTTTCCATCATGATCCCATAAAAACCACCGAAAACTTTTGGTATAATATAACGATTACCGAGACAACTTTCCAGAATAATCTCGAATACGAAGTCCTAGTTAAATCGTCATCGAGGGACATTTTATTTGGCGAAGTATATCGGGAATTTCTTTTTATCGTCCGAGTTTTTGTATCCTGGGAAGTTCGAGTTTTCGTGGCAGGACGAGGAGGAAATTGCGAAAGCTCAAAGAGGCGCAGCAGGCCAATTAAACCCCGGGAGAATGATAAAGTTTCCTTAAGCGGGAGTGAATTAAGCTCAGGACTTCCTATTTCGACGTGACCGTACAGAAATCATGGGGATTACCGTTGGAACCGGAAACCAAGGGAAATCTTCTATGGTGGTCTACGATCCGTGACAACGAATAATTGAATTCGTAAAAGATCTTCTACTAATACGTGATCCACTTCCGCTCTTAGCTATAATAGTCTTTAAATAGAAGATAATATATCTCGCATATATATCGAAGATATTAATGTCAATATTAACATTTTGATTTTGGAACTAGGTAATTTTTATTATTATCCACTAGTTTTATACGCCTTAAATTGAAGATTGGAATTTATAACGATGGGGATAAAAAGCTCTAGCTCATGGTAATAAGTAATATAATAATGATAATAATAATTGGTATCCAAAGTTGAAGTACGCAAAGGAAAATATTATTATTAATATTCTTATCTTATAGTAATTCTTTAATATCAAGAAAAGCACCGGTGACTTAAAGTTGCTTCGATCTTGTAACCGCGGCAGAAAAGTCGTTCACGGCGAAATAATATTTAGGAAATATTGATGTTCGTTGGTAACGTGGGACATAAAAATGGGGTGGTGGCATTATTGGATATAATTCACGGTTAGCCTTATTCGATTCCCTTTGGTGACATTTAAACCCCCTGGCATTCCACGAAAGAAGGGGCGTTTCCGTGCTTTTTCTTCCCCCTGCGAACCCTACGAAACCCGGTACATCCGCAGCATTCAGACATTGAAATATACGGTGCACGTGTACCAACCGATATATCCTCGCCAACTGGAATGTCGTTAAGTCCCGATATCCTCCTCAAAGGGGACAAAGTAAAAGAAACTAAAAGGGGAGAAGTGGCATGAAAAAGAAATACAGGACACCGTAAATCTAGTCGCTTTACGCTCTCTAAGTATTCGAACAAAGAAACCCAGGAAGTACTAATTAGCCTCCACTTGCTTACTTTTAATTAAGGAATTAATTAATCGCTCTTAGCCGGGAGAAAATTACCAACGGGATCTTAATCTTTCTTTCCATTCTGACCTTAAATTAACGATTGATTAGCCGATTTATTTGACTTAAATTAAATGTCGGCTTTAGTGGTTTACATAATTTGCGTAATTAATTGTGTGGTTTAATTGCCATTAAAAGATGAATATATGAATAGTTGACTTTTGCCGAATATATATTTACCGTTGCACATAATTATCGTTTATTAAATCTGAAGTAGCAAACACTAAATAAGGAATTTAATTACCGAAATGAAATTTTGAAAGCATTCAATGCTCCGCGATGCTAAAAGATACGCGTAAAATTCCAATAAAATCGAAGTTAATTGGAGTACCAAAGAATTAAACGAATGAATTAAATTATTAATAAATATAAAGTAGAATCAATTAAGTGATAGCACCATTAAAACTACCAATAATATATAAAAACAATGGTAGATTACAAAAGGAACTTAATCGATTTTATTATATTCATTATGCAACGTGGCCCGCAAAAAATCCTAAAAAATGGAACCTTACAAATGTGAACATTTTTATTAAATACTGCAAACAGGTTATTTTAATATTTTTAAATATTGGCCGACAATGTCGCCATGTTTCAAAAATCCAAAATTAACATCGGACATAGAACAACATATGCATGTGTACCACGCTGATAATAGAGGACACATACAAATGCATAGCATCCAAGTTATCCAACTTGTTAACGAAACCTCGTTAACTTCCATGATTACGGAGAATGGAGAAAGTTCATTGTGAACAGACTGACCTAAGAGGAGAATGTAAGTTCGCGGTGGAGATACGTGATACAAAGGGAACCGCGAATTTCCTCGCGACGAACTTCCACCCCTCAAAGTCTCACCGAATAAGAACATTTTTCGCAAAGGGACCGGGAATGCCACAAACCTTAGAGAAACACCCTAAGACGATCAATGTTTAAATAACCCTGAAATATTTCAAGACCAAGGGTTATCTTTGATGCCATCAAAAGGGTAGCCCCTAAACGCGAGTAAGAATTATTTATACGGCTCTTGAAAGACCGCCTTAAGACTCCCGTTAACTTATATCGTAAGCTTTTAAGTCAACTCGAGTTGCTAGTTTAAAATCGAAATTACAGTCGTCGAGCTAATTGAAATATGAAGGGCTGCGAGTACTAAAACTTTGTCTTACGATTTTGGTGAGAAAAATAATTCGGGAGAGATAAGTTTAATAATATGTTTATCGTATTCAAATTTGAATGCCATTAATATTTTGGGAGACACAGTCATAATTTTTCATACGACTTTGGCGATAAAAATAATCAAGAACAAGTAAGTCTTGCGATCCACTTACCGTATTAAAATTTGAAAGCTATTAGTATTTTAATACTACGACTTATGCATCGAATGGCCATGATTTTTATTAAAAAATATTACTTTTAATATATTCCACCCAATATTTCATATCTCTACCCAATTCTAGGGCTGTCAGATTTCAGAGTCGAATGCAATTAGTTACACGAAATAATATTCAATATTCTGTTACTGCGTCACGTAAATTCAAGGAATCGAGTCAAGTACATATCCGATAAATATCCAATTCCATTACTCGCTCAATAAAATATTACGTGTGCGGGTAAACTACATAAACTACGGTGAACAAATGATACGCCATTAACCTGGCAAGCAAAAGAATTCCCGTTGACCGATGAAGGTTCAAGAATCGAGGCTTAGAGGCAGGAATTACGTTCTCGTTTTATTCAACCTGCGAGGAGAGTGATTTATAGGTTATCCGGACTCACCTAGATCAACCGTACTTTCGAGTTCGTCTTTCTATCCATCCTTGGGTTGATCCACTAAACTCGTACGGTGAGCAGTAATTTCAGTTCCCACGTACACCTGGATACGTGCTTCAACCGAGCAACTTCGGAATTACGTTGTTCAGGAATTTTCCCCGGAATCCTACGTCTCACTCTCTCAAGTTCCCTCCTTCCTTCTCGTCTTATCTGGAACTGCGCAAGTAAACAAAACACCAACGGCATTAGAATCTATTTTCTGCCACGGTGTACGGAAATAATCCTCGGGTATAATGACCTTAGAATTCAACGTTTAAGTAATCCTCTACTGTTGTCCTCTACCGTGTCTCTTTTATGACTTTGGTACGACTGGCATGTACATGGTATATATTCCATGCATGTTTCTATCGATTACGAATTAAATCGGTAGAAAGTTCGGGGAAATATGGTAGAAAATAAATTATAACGAAATATATTCTACGACTTCAGTATCCGGCATTAAATAAATCAACATTATTTTCTCTATTTAAATAAAGTCACTCGTACTGTATTTAAATAGATAAAATATTTAAGTCGATGAGAACATTTCTTTATTGGTTTTACCGATTGTTTAGAATTGTTACAATCGGAGTATGAAGTTGTGGAAATTATGAATATTTATTCGTAATGTAATTGATTAGAAATGATATATACTTATTTGTCATATAATAGCTCGCGAATTATAAACATTTATTCATAATATAATGAGCATAATAAAATGATAAATTCGCAGTATATCGCACTTGAATTTCAACCGAATAATAAAGTGGATTACTCTTAAATTAAATAATGAATTGCACTGCTCCCAAAGCATCTTCGTTCTCCAATAACGATTCTATGGGCGGGTATTAAAGGGCAAGTCAAAGGGAAGCGAGTATAAGGGAGGGGAAAAAGTGAGGAGAAGCTTAAGTAGATAAGGGTGACGCATTCATTAGGATTCTGTGCGTTGCTTGTTAACGAGAGACGGAACAATGCGCTCGAAACTAATCTCCAGTGTACCGTGAACCGAGTAATCCGACGAGTAGAACGAAACAGGTGTTCGCGTCGAAGAAACGACTTACTTATTCGTCAAACAGAAACGAACAATAAAGAAAAAGAAAGAAACCCCTTCCTTAACCCATGCTCCGTGATTTAATTCGCAAAAGCACGTGCCATAATCAAGCTGGTATAAGAAAACATCTAGTCATATGATTGATGTTCCTCGATCGATCGAGTAGAAGTCACATTAATCTTAAATGGAATCATTAAAAAATGGTGAAATTAACGGTGTTAAGATTTAATCGAATACCGCGGGACTCCGTGGCTCGCGATACGCGGGACGAATGATAAACAGATGGGAAGTGTAATTAATCAAGCAGAGTGAAACCTGTATAGTATTTAGCACCTGCTCGCCGAGTTAATATATAATTGAATGGCTACCGGGAAATTTGTGTTCGCGTTGCTGACTTCCGCTTTCAACGGTACTGCAACTAATTAGGCTCAGTAACGACGAGGCTTCATGATGCACCTAATGCCTGTACCGTTATATATCTTCCGCGGCATGGAATCGAGAAATCACTTCAGAAATTCAACCGATATGTGTACCAACGAAAACTATTCATTTGTATAGCTGCGGAATCAATTAATTGATCTGTCCCTTGATTGGTCCCAATAAATCTTACAATTAGAATCGAGTCGCCCTGCAATTCATTGGTGCAATTCGTGCGAATGGTGCGAATGGTGCGAATGGTGCGAATGGCGTGAGCGAGTATTCAGGGTGAAAGGAGGAACCGCGGATGGCGAGGAAAACAGTGGGCATTTTCAAAGCCTCGGGTATCGGTTCGAAGTAGCTTTCCAGGGAATTTTCCGGAGTAGTTTTCTGACGGAGACTCCGTCGAAAGCCGACTTTGTAAGGCGGTAAATCCAATGACAGACTCCGTTCGTCGAACGATCGTTAATCGATCTTCCGCCTTCCGCCTCCTAGCTTTGACTCCATTGACTTCTTCCATTATTAAACTCCCTCGACCTTTTACTCATGAATTATTCTAAACGTTATACACCGCCGAAAGTCTCGGGTTTTTCTTAACGATGGGTTAACTGGAATTGGTCTATTTGTTGCTATCTTCAGTATGCTTATATTTATTATATTCATCTTTTGCCTTACAGGCAGATTTGAGTATATCTTGGATCGATAAAATGTTTATTCAATGTTGGAATTCTAAAATTATATTTTGTTACATCTCTAATGCGTGGTATTTAAATTCAACTAAAGTTATAAGGACATAATATTTTAATATCACAGCTAGACAAATATTATATATTGAAATAGATGATTATGGATTATGATATTAAAGACATCTTGAATAGTAATGAAAATATTACTTTTTACGATAAATGATTATAGGTTTATAGTTTTAGTTATTTTGAGATGAATTTAAGTACGATTTAATAAAAATGCAGCAAAATAAAATTTAGATATTTATATATTGATATATTTGTTATGTATGCAGGATAGTAAAAATTCGACGGAGTAATAATTATTTGGTAAGTTTTCCGAGTCCCAGTTAATTTCGTGCTATCCGGTGATCGTAATCTGCGAACCAATTTCCCGTTTGATTAGTTGCGACAATTTTCCGGGATTTTGATTAAACGTTGCGAATTAAAGAGAGGCCGAGGAATTCCGGAAACTCAATCGTTCTCCAATTAGGAAGGCCAGTATTTCATTTCCTGGTGCTCGAGTCGTAACCGGTCAAATGAGATTATAATGATATTAGATGGAAAAAGTAATATCAGCTTGCATTCCTTGTAGACCCACGAAAAAATGGCGACTTCATTTTACCACGGGTTATGAATTTTCCAGTTTCGTCTCACAGTTAAATATTCCTATAAAACTTTCGCAAATATGCTCTAAAAAACCTCTTTGTGAGCTAGTTCCTTTTACTTTACTTGCTTTACATGCATTTAATATAAATTAATATTAATCTTGGTATTAATATTAATATACATCATTTCAGTATACCAACGTTTTTCATTGAATTTTCAACGAAACAATAAATGAGATACAATTTAAGTAAGCCAGTTTTTCTTGCTATATTTGCTTTGTGTAATATTTAATATTAATTGATAGTAATATTAATACACATTATTCTAATAAAGTTGCCTTTGTTCACCGAATTTTCAACGAAACAATAAACCAGTTGCAGTTTAAGGGAGTAATTGTTACGCGAAAAGGGATAATTAGAGAATAGAGTGGTAAATAACATTGGTAAATTCCACCCTGTAAACATCACTACTTCCGTTACCGCTCCTTCCTCGTTTCCGCTTACAATTCTCGATTGACACTGAAAAACGAGGCTAATTACATGCTGGCTAATTATTCTACGCTTCAGCCAATCGAATCGAGATTCCATGGAAGACTGAACCTATATATTTCTGTGTACGTGTTAAATCTATGAATAATAAATCTAAAACTAAAATAAACTAAAGAAAATTATAGTTAACGATGCCTTTAAAATGTGAACCAAAATATGTAACATTCTGTGGAAATACATCAATAATATATTAATCTATAAGATTTATTGAAAATGAAATTTGAATATCACATTCGTGAGTACAAATATCTAAATAAATGTATCTGATAAAAAATAAGGAACACGATGGAACGAGACTGAATTTTGAGATCAATAAAAAATACGCTTCGATTATATTCCCGGGGGTAAGACGACGTTGAAGAAGCGTATTTAAAAAATGCAAAATAATCTTATTATTAGCACCAAGGACTTCTTATAACATCGACGTTTGGTATTACACCTGCTTTGTAAAACGTACGCCTACCTGCTCTTTTATTAATAGCCCTTAACGCCCCGTGCGTACAATCTAATGCATTTCTATCGAGCGTTCAGGAGCAATGGTATTTCCACCCGATATTAAATGTGTCGAACCTTTAAAACGCGACCCAAAGAAGGGAGACATTTCCCGGAGTCCGGTTTACCTCTGAAATATTCAAAGGGTAGCGAACCCGGAATGCTGTCCACAAAAATTCTACCCCTTCCACCTTCATACATATATATATAGAAGACTAAAAAGTAACCTTATGAATCCGGAATTTTTCTAATAAATCCGAAGAACTGCTCGAGTATTATCCGAATTATAATTTTAGACTCCGGAGAATATTATTTGTCTTATCATGGAACGCTTGAATTCACTTCATTTTACTTAAAAATAAATTTCGTCAAATCTTCACATTGCATTTATATTATAATAAATGATACTTAATAAGAGTATTGTTTTATTTACTATCGACCTGTGTTTATAAAATGTAATACACGGTCAGATTGTGAAACTTTTTAAATCGCCTTATTTTACTTTTCTAAATTCTGCCAAGTTTTTAACACCGTGTTTCTAAAAAATGATGCTTAACAAGAGTATCGTATCATTTATTATAAACGGTGTAAAGATTCTCGAATTTCGAGAGATTGTAGAGCTAAATTTATCCAAAAAGAGTAACACTGTTAGAGGCAAAAGTAAATATCGTAGGTTGGATAAACCTAAAGGAGATCAGTCTAAAATGAAGGAAACTGAGTCACGAGAAATTGAATCCGTGAGGTTAGATGGAAAATTCGATAGACAGAAGGAAGATGTTCGGTTTGTCGGGGAGAGTTTCCACCGTGATACGAGTGATACGAGTGATACGAGTGATACGAGTGATACGAGGGATAAGAAGCTTTTCTACCACATTTCCGTGGGTAACACGAGAAGAGACTAAAAGCAAGGATAAACAAAATTATATTTCGCTTCGGAAACGTCCACCTTTCGTTGGATCAGAATACGAGAGCTACTTTTCGGAGGGCGGCATGTTAAAAGCACGGAACTCTAATCTCGAGAAAGAAACTCTATGTCGGTCAGACCTTGACATTAGTGGACTGTGAAGATCGATGTATGCTGACCAAAGCCTATGTCACCATACTCCAGTCTTTTGAACTTACCACTGAACTTTGTTCATATCTTTTTTTAGTTTATTGCTAATATCAAATTCAAAATCTATATCTTTATGATTTCATTATAACTCCTACTTTTGTATCCCATCAGGATGAAATTTTGTTAAGTTGCTCTTTGCATTCCCTCGAAAAGTATAGACTTCTTAATTCATGGAAATATTAGCTATAAAGCTGGTAAAAAACTATTTTCTGAAAACTTAAAAGTCGAGCATTCTTGACGTGCGAATATATTAATATTTATATAAAAGTTCAACTATAATTAATTTGGTGGATAAATAATGTTATGTTCGTTTGAAGACGATGTTGATTCGAGTGTCTTACTTGAAATGATCGTAGATTTAATTATTCACGACAATTGCTATGTACTATGTTCATAAAGCACACTCGAGTACTTATATAAATATGTTGTTTTTCATTGAATGAATCAATAATTTCGTATCTAAGGTCAAACTTTCTCAAGGATATTAGAACGCGAGTTTCTACCGTGGAAGTAAACGAGATCTGCAGACGACGTAAAATCAATCATGTATCCTGAAACTTCGGTTCAAGTTTCCCTCGTCATGCTACGTGCGATCGCTCACTTTGATTTCTGCTTTAGAACGGCACTGATAAAACAATGTAAAAATCAAGTTCACCTAAACGTTGAACAACAACAATTTATAATTGCACGTTGCCAATAGTGAATTGTCTCATCGTTTTTAATAAAGATTTCACATTATTTATATATTATTCCTCGTTCGACCAAAAATGGTGTCAAACATAAACACGCTTGCCAGACATAATTAATTATTATCATATGATAACAATGACAGGATAATAAATAAATCGCAAGCTTAACCGACGAGTTTATCCGACATACGACGGTTGTCGAGATTCGAGGGAAGGAAACGTTGAGAAATAGGAAACCATTCGAAAGGTAACCCTAGTCGAGTTAAGGGATGAACGAAAGAGAAGGGTGGCGAGCGAAGGACAGATCGGAAAGTGGCGAGTCACGGTTCGTGGAGTGTCGGAACCGGAAACGCAACACCGTGGATCTGGGATAACATCCAGTGGAACATCCATGGGAATTATCCCCGGGGACGCCGCGCTAGAAACTGTTCATCGATTTCCCCATAAACTGTTTCCAACAGAGAAAACGATTCTCCTTTACGTGGGTTCTGGAAGCCGGGGAATGGAAAGGGGATTCCTTTTTAAAAGTAGTATTTCCTGTACGTCTTATTCTACTTGCTGATTATCTGGCAAACATCGCGTAATAAATTAATTGGGATTTCAATTCGATGCTTTATATTTAACTTCAATGAACTGAATTAAATGTCAAGCATTTTCTTCATCAAGAAATTTAGGTTAAAAACAATACATTCAGAAGTATCGTTTATAAACTGCAGATTAATATGGCATTATTATAATCAGTTTAATTAACCCTGATTTTATAAAGACGATATGCATCATGTAAATTTAATTTCCCTTCCATTCTCTTTTTTTAGCGAAATTAAATAAATCAGTGAGCTTAAAAATAATAATAATAAATACTGATAAAAATGATGATAATAATAACACGTAGAATGAATAAGGTTTTAATGACATGTTATAATACTGTGACATAATATAATAATACCTGTAATGTAAAAATTGCTATTCACGCAGAAAGCGATTAAAAACTTGCCAACGTGCGTTATCATAAATAAATCTCTGGATGAAAGGCACTTTAATCTTCAAGATGACACGATCACCCTAAAAATGGTTCGAAAATGAGCCGAATGAAAAATGATTTCTTCTCGAAGTTTGTTGGGTTCGATATGACAATCTTTCCCGACACGTGCGGTTGGACGAATGATAAATGCGTTTTCACCGCTCTTATCTCGCATCCCGCGTACACGGTGTACGCGCGTCGGTATACCTCATATTTCACGACAAGTAGGAAATGAATTCAGATACGAATTGCTTTTCGAATTGAATTAAAATGCAGCCGACAACTGTGCCAGGAAAGAAAGAGAGTAGGAAAAAAAAGCAGAGCAAAAGGGAGCAACGATTTTCAATATCCAAGTGGATTCTTTCCACCTGCTTTTAATAGAAAGAACACTCAGGAATATTTACAACGGCGATAAAAGTCCGGGGAGTAAAGCCTGCGATGCGGTTATATATTAATTTACGATAAGTAAAAATGCCTCCTCGGGAAATCAGTATCGAGCGTGCCCTTTTTTTTATTGGATATTAAACGAACACATAATAAGTCCGAGGGAATGAAAATGCATTAAGTGAAAGCTTTTACATTGGACATCGAATAAAAATACCATTATAAACATTCTCACATGATCTTCATAGTAATTCTCGACTGTACTGCTACAATGTCATGCAACATAACATTACGTAAATATTTGTAGAAACAGAAGGATTTAGAAGGTAAGAATAAAATTGGGATGAGCCAGTAGCATCGATATAGACAATTGAACATAGTTAGAAAATATTGTGTGTTTGTTTGAGAGATGTATTACCGACAATATATGGCGCAAGTAGTAGAGCCCAGTATATAGCCAGACACTGACGCACGGAATTAGCTTAAGCGTGCTAGAATTATTTATGAATGGAATCGATAATAAAGCCGTGTCCAAACCATACCTATGGTGGTATATTACTGTCGTGCTTACATCCGACACTTCTGAATTACGAATTATTCTTGACAGAAGTGAGCATTCGTTATGCGCCACGTTTTAACCCTTAAATAGAAATTCATTTAAACATCAAACTGCTCGAACCTGAATATCTATTCCAACGATACATTTCTCTGAAAGCATTCATTTTGCATTCGTGACCAACAATTTCTCGAATATAAGCGCGTGGTGCAACGTAAATATGAATTTTGCGTTATTAATGTATATTAACGAACGGTATGATATAAGTTTGAGGATTCCGTGTTTTTAATATCTGACTATATTCTGGGTGAAAATGTGAGATGCAAAGAACGTTAAAGACACTACTGAAGCAGCAAGGCGTGATTTTCTTGTTTCAGCCGAGGCAGGAATAGCAATAGCAGCCGAGCTGAAGCAACCAGAGGATAGGACGGAGGAGGAGAAAATGGCGCTTCTTGGAAGACCGAGATTGGGCGAGGTGTCCACGGCCCAGATTAGGATCAAGGAATCCAAGGAGTTCAAAAATACCGTGGATAAACTCGTTCAAAGGGCCAACGCCTCTATATTGCTTGGTAAGTCGACCATAATATTTAACATTCTTCCAAATTCACCACATTAATTGAAAACGAAGAATACACCCTGACTTTGATCCATTTCATAACAACACAAAAATACAACTTTTATCCATCAAGTAAAGAAAAATACATAGCTACATTTAACTCGGAAAATTTCATAAATAATCAGTCACACTTGAAATACAATATCATCCTATTTAAAAATGATCGAATTTTACGTTGTTAAATATGGATTTTTTATTTACCCCGCTATTAACTGTTCGTCAAGATTGAAGCATTATTTCGAAATTTAAAATCGTATCTTCTCGGGTAGCTGGGAAAGTTGGTGTTAGAGTAAACTTTTGTTTGAAATAAGACACGCGGAAAATATATTCAAGAGGATTCTAAGTTTCGTGGAACTTTCGAAGCTTCTTTGTAAATCGGTGTCAGTTCGGGGAGAGGAGAGAAGAGGAGAGGAACGGAAAAGAGGAGGAGAAAAGGTGGAAGCATTGCTCTATTAGACCGCGACTCCTTTTGTTCGATGGTACCTTTTGCATTTCACGGAATTCACCCCTTTTATGCGATGGAATCGCTCGATTCTTGATGCTCCTGGAACTCCCTCCTTTTCCATGCCTCTTTAGTTCCGTTCTTGATAAAACGTTCTTCGGTCTACAATACCACCCTCGCTTATCACCTACGATCTTAAATCCTTACACACGAGATAAGGACTTCGTTCTTCACCTACTCCAAAATATCCACAGTTTCTTCGAATTCTTTCTCTAAATCTCAATTGTCCTTTTCACCCCTAAACGATACATTCGAAGAGACATAAAGAACTCACTTAACGTCTCAAGAATCGAAGTGGTTATCTACCCCCTCCAACGTCTCCGGGAAATCCAGGGAAAAGCGATAGAAAGTAGTAAGAAAAAGACAAGAGACTCTCGAAATTAATGGATCTCGAGGAGCGTGGATGTACTCTCGGCAACGATGACGAATCGTTCCCTTTCAGAAGTCGTCGACAACGTAATAACGGGGTTTCATCTTTTTACGCTTCCTTGGAAATCTTCTTTAACTTCAAGGATGTGCCGAGATCGAAGTTATGCTCGAGGCTGACGTAACTACGGCTTCGTAAACTGATTAATTATCGCGGTACAAAATAAACCCGTGTTCCTTCACGCTCGCGATTAAATCTTTATCCGTCGACATATGTTTCTGACGTTCTTCAAATATTTTCATCATAACATTTATTTTAGTGTAAGACAAAAACAATATTGGAAAATGTGTAATATGTAATATGTGTACAAGTAATATGACTTTAAAAGCTACATTAAAGGCAAAGAAATGTAAAGGAACATGTTCGAATATTTTTTATATGAATATCGTGGATCATTATCGAGTATTAGCGAACAATTTTTATCCTACATCGAGGGACCTGATAAGGTTATCAGTGACAACGTTGACGAGGTCAGAGGTGACTCGGGCGCAGAAAGGAGACTCGAAGTTTGCGGTGGATAATGAAACTTGGAGATCTAATTTTCCCGTTCCAGTATTCAAAGATTTAAGGAGATTTACTCCCCATCGTTCAGACAAAGTTTTCACGCGAGAAAAGGGAATTCCTACGTCTTCACACTCCCCTTATTTCATCGACTTACGCGTGTATGGGACCTTTAAATTAACATAGAAAATTTCTCGGTGGATGAACAATGGTGGAAGGGGAAGGCACAAAGCCCAGAAATGGTTTATGGGTTCTTTCGTGGATTCGGTACATCGCTTCTTCTTTTCCTGTTGGGGTGGACGAATTGCCTCCTCGAAAAGGGGACTCGAGTCGTCTATGCATTACAAAGGGCCACTTGCCACCGTGGAAGGAAAACTTTTCAAAGGAACCACGGAATAAGTTTTAACCACACTGAATTCAGTGGCGCTTTATCGTTGTCCCCCGAGGTACATTTCAGGAAACAGCATTATAATATTCTTCTGCATTATTGCATTTCCCGATCGCTGGGAATTGACTCGGGAATGTATTCGAAGCAAAAGTTATGGTTGGCTAAGTGTACGAGTTAGTGAAAGGACGTAATAGAAATATAATTGGAAATTTCATATATGAATTTTTTATATTAATTATTATTTATGAATGATATATTCTGATAGCTTAAGTCACTTTATTCCTGTGCCGTTTTCGAAATAAATATTATTAACATTGAGCAGAGAAAAATAGAAGATGAAGTTTACATTCAATATTGTCATGTAATCGATTTCAACTACTAATGTTTATTAGTGAATTAGCTTCGACTCGTTTTGTAAAGTATCTCTTGATTGGTATCAATGCTGTATCATTCGAAACGATTTCGAAACGCATCAGAAAAGGTATTCTGTTCCATTTGTAATGAGATTACTTTCAAAGAGCTTTTACCGAACTACCTACACGATTTCAATTTATTTTATGCTCGCAACTATACACTCGAAAATTTCGAGTGTAACGTGGAATTGCACCGTTAAATCTTCCATTGTGCAGAATGTGGAGTATGTTGTTAGCTCGTTACAAGCTTACGCCACTCATTTTACTTTGTCCTCCGAATTACTCGATTTAACTAAGGATCATCAACAGTGTCGGTAATCCAACATTGTTATTCTGTAAATGTCTCGACTTAAACCGGAGAGGCTTCATCCAAAAAATTAACTAAAACCTCACCTTTAATACTTCAAGCAACTGCATCAAAATTGACAGATGTTTTTCTTAATATTATTGGAAATTATTATATCGAATAATCAAAATTCGTTTTCAACTTGATATCCCTATTTCCAGCATTAATAAATACATCCAGATACACAGGTAACACTCGTACAACGCGAGAGTTAGATTCCGGAAAAATGATAATTTTTCGTGTTTTAAAAAGACGGATTACATACGAAAAGTGTATTTACGTTTCAAAAACGGTTCTTCTAAATAAAACATGAATTTTATCTATCAAGAGAAGAAAAACCATAGCGTCATTTAATCTGGCAAATATCATAAATAATCACTCACAAAATAATTACTGACAGTCAAATATACGTACATATATACAATAACATACATACATATGACTACAGTAAATCCATAAATCAATATTAATTGTTATCCGTTTAACACATTACGAAAGGTCGAATAATATTTTCTCCCCAAACAGCTGATTTATGGATTCCCGGGGTAAGCGAGGTTTATGGTGTCGAGGTAACTCAAGGATTGTTCCGCGAAGGCAAAAAGCTTTGGAGGTTCATCCGCGAGCTCGTAATTTATAAAGGGTTGCTTTACCGAGGCAACCCGTGCCTTTTTGTTAGTGGAACCTTGTACGAGGTGGTTGAACACAATCACCGCATACCATAGGAACCACCCAGTTTCCTATAGAATATTAGGTTTCCTATAGAAACCACGAAATATTGCTTCCAGGCACTAGCACCTGGAAGGAACAATTCACGGAAGCACTGACCGTGAGTGGCGGAGACGATGATGGGAATGGTCAACCTGCAGCCCCCTCGGCGGTGGATTATCTTATGCATT
Organism: Nysson spinosus; assembly: GCA_910591585.2. NCBI lineage: Eukaryota > Metazoa > Arthropoda > Insecta > Hymenoptera > Crabronidae > Nysson > Nysson spinosus. The sequence goes on along the minus strand of OU342837.1, from coordinate 2,958,280 downwards.
CTCTCACTATTTTCTGGAAAGTCCTGTGCGCCTTTATTCCACCAACTGGTGAGTCTTTTTATTAATAATTTTTCACTAGAATTTATTATCGCACAAAACCGATGCGCTTGTAGATTATAAATGTGTATAATATTATCGAGTTCATAAAACGACATTTTTTTACGAGTGAAATATTGTTTAATTTCTTAATTTATTAATTCGGAAAATTCATATTTGAAGTTATAAAACAATTATGAAGATTTAAACATCAAATATCTAATAAGAGAAATTTGATGTAATAAGATCTTGTTAGATAACTTATTAGAATATATTTTACATATACTTCAAATTAATTATTAATAATTAAATTTTATTTAATTATATTTTATTAATTATTAATATTTTATTTTAATATTTTATTAATTATTAATAATTAAATATTATTTAATTTATTAATTTATTAATTCGGGAAATTCATATTTGAAGTTATAAAACAATTATGAAGATTTAAACATCAAATATCTAATAAAACGAGTTTGATGTAATAAGATCTTGTTAGATTTCTTATTAGAATGTATTTTACATATACTTCAAATTAATTATTAAAAATTCCACAATCATTTAAAATCTTGTTTCATCATTCTTCCAACATACTCGATGCAATTGCAGCATCCGGTGCACGCTGTAATATGCGGATTATCTCGAGGATAGTTTAACATTGTTTCTTTGTCAACGTGTTGAAGTCGAAACGATTCCATTTATTTTCTCACCTGAAATCCTACGTGTGAATTCTTTCGCGAAATTGCTATGCTATCTCGGGGGATGATTCCTCGTCCCCTCCCTTCTTTCACTTATCGTCTGGACGCTCTTTACTCGGAACCCCCGGAAGAAAAGAGCGTCGATAAGAATTATTGCTCAATCGTCACTTTTTTTATCCCCCCCGAGATGTGACTTTTCCAGGAAAAATATTTCTCTCGTGTAAGCTCTCTCGGACGAGGACTCGAAATTATTTATTGCACGTTTTCACTTGGAATACCAAGTGACTTATTTAATCGGACATCTTGCGAGTCCACTTCTTTTTGATCGAATTTTATAACAAGGACGATTGTTAAGGAGAAATAAACTAGTGTCGATATCATTGATAATATGAGTGCGTTAATTGAGGTACTATTTTAGAACGAATAAGTGTGTATCTTAAAATAATTTCATATTGAAGAAATAATAAAAAGAATTAGTAAACAAAACATATTCAGGAGAAATAAATTAGTGCCGATATCAATGATAATAATAAATCGTTAATCAAGATATTTTTTCATGGCAAATAAGCGTGGATCTTACAATAATTAATTATTCTAAGATCCACGTCTTAATGCAACAGTGAACATAAAATAGAGATTTAAGTAGAATGAGTCAACCATTAATCTACTTCAGACTTAACTTTTTACTACTGCATTTTAAGATTTATATAAAAAATGAATACACAAATTTCAGGATTATATTTTAAGAATACCATTAACTATCCATTTTTGTCAAAATTAAAATAATCGTATTAAATTAATATTCAATGTTAATATCTTGTCATATTCACCGCATTCAAATAATCTCGTTGTGATACATTCATCATTGCTTTTTCCGTGATTACAAAGATCCTCGAGTTACAACGCGGTTACTAGAATAACGATGTAAATTATCTCCGTAATCCCTTAAAGTCTCGCGAAATAGTCCCGGCAGGTTGGTTTCGGTGAGCTGTAAGTACCGACATAGATTCTCTTCACGAAAAGATCCTCTTCCCGCGGGTTTTACCGCAGACAGCGGAGTGAGTTACTAGGACGTAAAATACTGGATACGTTCAAGGTACTACCGTCGTAGAAAAGAGTTTTATCGCGAGAAAAGTTCCCACTGGAAATGGAAATCGAGCCTTCTCCATCAGTCCCGTGTTTGTCCCTTTAGATTTCTATACAATTACGATTATATTTTCTACGGATACAACTTCGAATTTAATTCACTTCGTGTCGTGTTACGAGTTGGAACGTTGTTTTTGTTTATTATATGGAAATCGTGGTATTTGAGTATTGACTTGTTTATTGCACGGTGTTTTCATACCTCTCGTTGAAACAAGAAATCTTGATGAATGAAAATCAGATTGAAATAATTAAAGATTAATTTTAACACTTGTATTTAAAGTTTTTTATTAATTGTTATATCTTCGAATTAAAGATCAAGTCCGTTATTTTATAAAAGTTTTAAGATTGCTTAGAAATATTAAGCAATAAATACGAAAATCAGAGAAAGAATTCTATAATTCTGGCCCTTTATTTAATATAAATTTAAGGTGAACACGTTTTATGGAATATTCTATCGTTAGGTCGACTTTCAATTTTTATATGAACAGTTTTTTATACGAATTCTCTAATTAAATGCGAGTAATATTTACGTTATTTTACTGAGAATATTGAGTACCTCATAATGCGACTCGGAAGTTAAGAATTAACGATTCCCTTAGGAAAATATAGGAGAAAACAGTGATACTTCATTGAAAGTTTATGTCTCTCTGATGTCGGGAGAAGTTTGTTCGGAGAAAATGGCTGTTTGACGTTTCACCGCGGAATAACGTTCCGCCTTATTTGTTCGCCTTCCACAAAGAATCAAGTCCGGGTAAACAGAATCCTTTCGTGTCCCAGAAAATGGAGTCATAAGTGAAAGAATAGAATAATCGACAAAATTCTATGTCGATTTAATTCCACGAAAAACCAAGATATTTTATCGTAATAATAAAACGATCGACGTGAATATAACGCAAATATGTCGAGAGTGAAAAACAAGTTTCTTCGAATATCGAAAATACTTTCAACGGAAGCCAGGAAGTCGAGAGAACAGAAAACAATAAATTATTATAAAATACAATATAAGAATTCGTTATTTTTCGTTCTTTGGAAACTGAAAAAAACCACGTCTCTATTTCTCGCACGACACAATTCAGGACTTCGGTCGCGTGTTGCGTGTGCAGTTTAATTTGCACGGACTCTTTTGCCGCATAGGTTTTCCAGATAAAATCTAAAGTTCCGGGGAGCAATGAGTTGCACGCGAAAAACAGAAATGGCACACGATGTGCGAGGAAATCTTATCTCGATGAAAACCACGTGAATGGCAACCTTGAAGTCGTTCCAATCTCACGAGATAATTAAACGATATCCTTCGAAACACTTCTTTCAAAGCGAAACTAATAACTTCGACCTCCGTCGTCGTAAAGTAAAATTAGTCCTCGAAAATATTTGAGTAAATTTCTAAAATTATGAAATATAAAATTGCGCTACAATTTTATGGATACTTTAACTGCTGGAGTTATAAAACTCCATTGATAAGCAACGAAATAATTTGCATCAAACTTTCATGACTCCCGGATGTTAAAAAGAGGTAAATTTCGTTGACCGAAAATGTTATGGTAGCAAAAATGTAATCTCCATTATTCCAAAACCGATAAGCGCGTTGATTATAAATAAATGTGTACAATTTTATAGAGTTTATAAATCAACATTCTTTAGCGAGTGACATTTTGACCTTAATTTACTAATTCGCAAAATTAATATTCCAAAATATATGATAGTTTTAAAGCTTCAATCTTTATAATTTAATAAAGCTACTTTATCGATCATAATCAAGTTTCTGTAACTAAAAATTTAATACAAATTAAATTTCCACGGGAAACTACTATGTAAATAAATATCAACATTCAGAAGTCAGAGTGTAACTCGACTGATAAGCAATCTCTTGATATAAATTCGGATTAATTTCACGGCGAATCTTCTAGCACGGTGAACCTCAAAGGTTTCCAAGGAAATCGGGCAACCCGTAATTTCTCGTCTACAGTGTTAAAGGTGACTATGGCCGGGAGAAAAGGATGGTATTCGATTCAAGTGGACTGTATATTTTTGGGTTTAAATCAACTCCCGAACACACCTTTATCTTTTCCGGATATATATTCTAGTAACATAACAGTATAATTACACGAACTTATAACAATGTATGTACTTCTACTCTTAACCTGGATCTTATCGTGATGCGTGTCCAGAAGGGCTAGTCAATGTTTTGACTGAATGATTCTGGTGAATCTCTTGTATATATGACGTTACTCTCTGTTTTATAACTATTCTTATAACTCTATTCTCTTGGTTTATCTATTCTTAATACTTGTACAATTCTCTCAGTAATTCTGATTTGATAGTGTGAGTGACTTATATTTATAAGGAATAGTTAGCCGATGTGCCCTCCCATCACTCCCACCAATGTAGAAATTGAGTCCCTTGACGCCCTTCAGGCCCACTGAGGGCGTAACCTAGTCAGAAGTGACGGCCCATCGGTTCCTGGAATCTCACCCCCAGGTTGACCGGATGGGTCCGTCGTGACGTCAAGGGTTTTCGCCGGTTCTTGGAACCGCGGTGTGGAGGCACATCGGTAATCGGAGTTTATGATACGTCTATTTCTATTGAGCGCAGGAAGGCAAATCTGGAGGGGCTTGTCCAGGTGTCCTCCAACTGTTTTGCCTTCCTGAGAGAAGTTAATTACTAAAAACATGCATACTAAGAAATTCTCTAATCCTCAAAAATAGCTATTTAGTCACGTCCGTATCATAAACTTATTCAAGCGGAGTCCTTTCGTAAGGGCTGCTTGAACATACAGAATTTCAGTATTTTGAAAATTCATCGACGTTTTCGGTATTTATACGTTCGTTCTGTAATAACAACCCAAAAGAATTGCAACTGCAGTTGGAACTGCAACCCCCTGTGGTTTCACGCGGTGCTTGCTATCACTCGACCGTAAACCTTTCCTATCCGATCTATCTATGTATAGTACGTGTACCGAGTAATCAAAAACTTCATATCTCGATTGATAACCGGACTTTCTTTGAACGCTTTATATTGACTCGAATATGCAGATTTTACTATCGATGCAAATATTTCGCAACTTTGTACATCCGTCTGCTTTCTTCAGGGGGACCCCTTTGATCAAAATATCACGAGATTTCTGAACTTTTAATAAAAAATAAAATTTCTAACGCAAGATTTCATTCGAAGATTGTACCGTTGAAATTAGTAAGTTGAAAATATTATATTTCAGTATTCCATAAATATTAATAATTTCTGAAGACTATAAAAATACTGAATCACCGAGGGTCAACTGTTACCGACATCATTTTATTTTATGAATTATATTATTGTAATATAATATTATTGTCATTTATTTCGCCTTAAGTATCTGTCGAATTGAAAAGTTTTTATCCTGAATTTTTCATATCATTCTTATAATTCTAATTAATTAATATAGTTTGCTCTTAATACTTGTCGATATGGAAGCTTTTATATTATTCTTTTCATATCACTTATTGTTATAAATAAAGCGTAATATATTATTAACGCCAAACAACAATCTACCACGAATAAGTCTCGGCACTTTTCTTTTGAACTTCCCTTAAACTCGTGAATATAAATCGTTAACGGCGAAGTACAAAGCAGAGATGAAAGAGGAAGTAAAGCAAAGAATTTGCAGCCATTCGTTCACGCGATTTCGCGTTTGAAATGATAATCTTAGGAGAAATATCGCGAGATTAAATCACCGGGAATATATTCTCCGGAGATCTTACGGTGTAAAACTTCGCGGGATTACAAATTCTACCTCCATTCTCCGCCTTGTATTATATAATATCTAGTTATGGAATACATGGAGATGCTTTACTTGGCCCGTTAGATGAACTTCTCAAAAAAGAAGAGAGAAAAAGAAGAGAGTATCTGTCTTCCAAATAACAAAGCGATTCACTTCGTAAAATAGCTGGCAAAAAATGGAAGTTGTTAATTAAGATAAGTGGAATCGCAGTCGTTAGCGAGAAAATATATTTTCCGAGAGTCATCGCTAATTTAACTGATAAAGTGTGAATGTTAAAGTTGATACTTGAAATGCAACTAAAATATATAGCAAGATTTAACGAGTATCAAATTATTAAAAGTCATTTATTTATTTTTGAAATAGAAATTAATCTCCAGTTTACTTAAAATCGTAACTCATCATTCTTCCGACATATTCGAAGCGATTCCAGCATCGAATTTTAATCTCAAAATGAAGATTTCTAATTTCTATTTCTAAAATAAGTTTTCGGTAAAGAATTATTATATTTCTCTATTTCTAACATAATAATTAGTAAGAAGTACGATAGGCACGGATTGTTCGTCATTGTATTTTAATCAACACTGGTTACGATCAAAATAAATCAAGTGGAGTAGTCTATAAATGTTGAAATGTTCAGAAATAAATGTTAAGGGCAGCAAACTAGTTTTTCGTATCCGGTAAGAATTCTCCGGAGAGGAAAGGGCAGTTTAGAACGGAGAGTTCGATCCCGGCACGTCGATAAACCACTCGATAAAAGCTCAAGTGAGAATCAAGTGTGTTTCTGACACACCCTCGAGGTAATAATTCCACCGCGTTTCCGCGTGCTTTTGGTGCCTTTCGACCGAAACTCACGAACGGCTGTATTAAGCGTCATCGAGTGCACAAATTTGCGATCCGCTTTGACGCGCCTACCTCTAAAGCCAATTTCGTATCAACTCTGTTTAGCGACCTTAAACTACATATAAACGCATGTGTGCGTGTCACGGAATGTCCACGGGAAATCCTATTTATTTCCCTCTAATCGTTCTTCGAATTCAAAGCTTTTATTCTGGAAGGTCCTTATCCTGAATTTGTCACACCCTTTCTATAATCGTGATTATGTATTATAATATGTTTTGTTATATATTAAAAGCTCTTATCCCGAATTTTGCATACCATTTTTAATCTTCCAAAATCGATAACTGTCAAGAATATCATGTTCCAAATAATAGTGTCTACAATCTGATATTATATCTATTATTAAATTTGGTATAATTAAATACAGATAGTATTCCAACCGCATAATTTCTGATCCCCGATCAGAAATATAATTATGATTAATATGGCAATGATTGATGAATCGGATAATATTCCAATTCTGTTATTCCTGACATAATATCGGACTGTTGCTAATCAGGAATTTCATAAAAGAGAAATATCACCACCAAAAGTGGGTGGGATCCAAGAAAGGGCGAAACTTGCGAGCGTTATCAATCACAGAAATAAAAGTGAAGAAAATAATGTAGAACAACGAAGACATACGGGATTTTATTGAAACGATATATCAGGGAACCAAAAACAATATAAAAATGTAATAGACAAACTAAAGTCTTGTGAAAGGGGAGGATTTCGTAACGCGCTCCCTTCCCTCGGGCTGATGAATCCCGCGCAAAAAAAAAATAGGACCCCGTAACGGGATCACATGATTAACGTGATAGATCACATCCCACCGGCCATCAATCACGGCGAACAAAAAGATACAAGAAAAAAAACACCGACGAGGCGGCCGGAAGTGCTTAATAAGTCTTAAAGAAAAAAGATTCGGGGAAGGGACGAGTCATCCGGACGACAGGTTTCCAGGAATATCTCGAGATTTGCAAAAAATCGACTCACACTAAACACTTGTTAAGAAGACCCCTGATAAAGAGACTGAGATAAGAATAGAAGAGTAAGAAATAAGTGAGGGCGTTAAGTATTTCGTCATGAAAATCTTGGGATAATGGATGCTTTTTAGTCGCTGATGGAAGTCATTCAAATTAAATAGAGGGGCGTTCGATATCTAGTATAAATACTGGCAAAATATAATTGGAATATTTCAATAATTAATAGTTCAATAAAAGAACAATTTTGTGAATTTAGCATACGATTATAAATCAAAATTATTAAAGAACAAGTTTTCCTCGGAAGTTAACAGTTTAAGTACATTTAAGATAATAATTTAAACTATCAAGAAGATTATTCCATTTAATAATATTAATCAGAATCCTGATAAGAATATCGAATAATAATATTTGCAATTGCATTGGAATTTAAATAATTAGCATCTGAATCAAACAAAAATTTTCTGAATTTAATACATGACTATAAATCAAAATTATTCAAGAACAAGTTTTACTCGAAAACGAACATTTTAAGTATATCCAAGATCGTAATTTAAAGCGTATCACGAACACTGATTATTCAAAGGTTTATCAGAGTAAGGTTTTATCAGAGTTTGCGAGGGATTAAGAGGAGTTTTAGGATACTTTAACGTGTCTGAAAACATACTTAAACTGGAGTCTAACATTTCTAATAGAGGACCGGGAATCTCTACGTCGAGAAACTCTAGAATATTATCCTTCCGAGGGAAGCCCAACTCCTAAGGGATTTGCGGCTCTCATTGTCTGGCGAGGCAGGTCCTTCGGGCTCCTTTCGTACCGCGAAATTACTTGGATCCTTTCATGAATATACCTTTACAAACCAGACACGTTTTCTAACTATTCCTTCCGTTTACAATCATCCTCTCTCTTCGTTTTTCACCATCCATTTCTACGTCAAAATACGTTGAAAAATATTTCTAATTCACGAATATTTACGTCCTCCGCGTGACTCATGTTTCCATAACTTTTGAAATGCTGGATTTATTTAACTGAACGTGGATCGTCGGATTTTAAAACTGCTATAATAATATATTAAATTAATAAATAGCATAACAATTTTGTGAACTTGGTACGTACATGAAAGTAAAAATTATATATATATTTCGTGGTAAACATATGAATTATTTAATATATTATTCTAGCAGATTCAAAATCTGACTACGCACGTTCAGTTGAATAAATCCAGTATATTTATAAGTCATGGAGACTATAATATAACTATTTTATATGTATAATATTTTGAAGATATACGGATTTAAATGTGATATTAATAACACACGTGAATGGAATTAAGTAACAAAAGTTACGACGGTCAGAATAAAGGTCTTGTTTTACGACAATCGTAGAACAACGTGAAAAGGAGTTCTCCACGAAGGAAATATTTTACTAAGTTTCTTGTTATCTCCTTATGAGAGTAAAGCAGAATTCTATTGTACGCGCAATTTAACGATAATTATTTCTCCAGAGGGTTGCATAAGTAAGTGCTACTGCCTTCTTGAAAGCCGTTTACCTCGCGGCCAACTCCTGCTTCATTTATCACTACAATAGTAATTAGTTATCACCGTAAATAACGAAAGTGTATTAATACCCTTGGAAATATTTAATCTCGAACCGTAACCTAATTATACCTTCCAGAACATAAATAAACATATGAACAATATTCATACGAAACATTTGGAACTTTGATGATTGAAATATTTATTTCGATACTTGGTTCTGTCATTGCTATATGATGTATACCTTCAACAATTGGCAAAAAATCAAAGTCGCCAAAATCAATTCTAGATGGTCCAAATCGATGGTATATGATGTATAAACATATTCTATGATGATTTTGGGTCGGAAGAAGCGGTTAAAAAATTTTGTTGAGCAAAAAATAGGTCGATCCGAAATCGGAAAAATGTGAAGGGGTATACCTTCAAAAATTGTCAAAAATGAAAAGTCGCCAAAATCACTTCTAAACGACCCAAATCGATGGTGGGTGATGTATAAACATATTCTAGGACGATTTCTGGTCGAAAGAAGCGGTTAAAAAATTTTTATTAGTCAAAAATGGGTCGAACCCAAATCGAAAAAATGTGAAGGGGTATACCTTCAAAAATTCTCAAAAATTGAAAGTCGCCAAAATCGCTCTTAGATGGCCCAAATCGATGGTATATGATGTATAAACATATTCTAGGACGATTTCTGGTCGAAAGAAGCGGTTAAAAAATTTTTATTGGTCAACAATGGGTCGATCCAAAATCGCAAAAATGTGAAGGGGTATACCTTCAAAAATTGTCAAAAATGAAAAGTTGCCAAAATCACTTCTAAACGACCCAAATCGATGGTGGGTGATATATAAACATATTCTAGGACGATTTCTGGTCGAAAGAAGCGGTTAAAAAATTTTTATTAGTCAAAAATGGGTCGAACCCAAATCGAAAAAATGTGAAGGGGTATACCTTCAAAAATTCTCAAAAATTGAAAGTCGCCAAAATCGCTCTTAGATGGCCCAAATCGATGGTATATGATGTATAAACATATTCTAGAACGATTTCTGGTCGGAAGAAGCGGTTAAAAAATTTGTTTGAGCAAAAAATAGGTCGATCCGAAATCACAAAAATGTGAAGGGGTATACCTTCAAAAATTGTCAAAAATTAAAAGTCGCCAAAATCACTTCTAAACGACCCAAATCGATGGTGGGTGATGTATAAACATATTCTAGGACGATTTCTGGTCGAAAGAAGCGGTTAAAAAATTTTTATTAGTCAAAAATGGGTCGAACCCAAATCGAAAAAATGTGAAGGGGTATACCTTCAAAAATTCTCAAAAATTGAAAGTCGCCAAAATCGCTCTTAGATGGCCCAAATCGATGGTATATGATGTATAAACATATTCTAGGACGATTTCTGGTCGAAAGAAGCGGTTAAAAAATTTTTATTAGTCAAAAATGGGTCGAATCCAAGTCAAAAAATGTGAAGGGGTATACCTTCAAAAATTGTCAAAAATTAAAAGTCGCCAAAATCACTTCTAAACGACCCAAATCGATGGTGGGTGATGTATAAACATATTCTAGGACGATTTCTGGTCGAAAGAAGCGGTTAAAAAATTTTTATTGGTCAACAATGGGTCGATCCAAAATCGCAAAAATGTGAAGGGGTATACCTTCAAAAATTGTCAAAAATGAAAAGTTGCCAAAATCACTTCTAAACGACCCAAATCGATGGTGGGTGATATATAAACATATTCTAGGACGATTTCTGGTCGAAAGAAGCGGTTAAAAAATTTTTATTAGTCAAAAATGGGTCGAACCCAAATCGAAAAAATGTGAAGGGGTATACCTTCAAAAATTCTCAAAAATTGAAAGTCGCCAAAATCGCTCTTAGATGGCCCAAATCGATGGTATATGATGTATAAACATATTCTAGAACGATTTCTGGTCGGAAGAAGCGGTTAAAAAATTTGTTTGAGCAAAAAATAGGTCGATCCGAAATCACAAAAATGTGAAGGGGTATACCTTCAAAAATTGTCAAAAATTAAAAGTCGCCAAAATCACTTCTAAACGACCCAAATCGATGGTGGGTGATGTATAAACATATTCTAGGACGATTTCTGGTCGAAAGAAGCGGTTAAAAAATTTTTATTAGTCAAAAATGGGTCGAACCCAAATCGAAAAAATGTGAAGGGGTATACCTTCAAAAATTCTCAAAAATTGAAAGTCGCCAAAATCGCTCTTAGATGGCCCAAATCGATGGTATATGATGTATAAACATATTCTAGGACGATTTCTGGTCGAAAGAAGCGGTTAAAAAATTTTTATTAGTCAAAAATGGGTCGAATCCAAGTCAAAAAATGTGAAGGGGTATACCTTCAAAAATTGTCAAAAAATCAAAGTCGCCAATTTCGGTCCTAGGTGATCCAAATCGATGGTATATGATGTATAAACATATACTAGGACGATTTCTGGTCGAAAGAAGCGGTTAAAAAATTTTTATTGGTCAACAATGGGTCGATCCAAAATCGCAAAAATGTGAAGGGGTATACCTTCAAAAATTGTCAAAAATGAAAAGTTGCCAAAATCACTTCTAAACGACCCAAATCGATGGTGGGTGATGTATAAACATATTCTAGGACGATTTCTGGTCGAAAGAAGCGGTTAAAAAATTTTTATTGGTCAAAAATGGGTCGAACCCAAATCGAAAAAATGTGAAGGGGTATACCTTCAAAAATTCTAAAAAATTAAAAGTCGCCAAAATCGCTCTTAGATGGCCCAAATCGATGGTATATGATGTATAAACATATTCTAGGACGATTTCTGGTCGAAAGAAGCGGTTAAAAAATTTTTATTGGTCAAAAATGGGTCGAACCCAAATCGAAAAAATGTGAAGGGGTATACCTTCAAAAATTCTCAAAAATTGAAAGTCGCCAAAATCGCTCCTAGATGGTCCAAATCGATGGTATATGATGTATAAACATATTCTATGATGATTTTGGGTCGAAAGAAATGGATTTGTCTCCTGAACTATTTGAAGTAGCTCTTCAGAAAAACTTTTTATAAAGAATTCAATAATAAAGAAATAATTTGTAATGTTCCAAGGATTCTTTTATAGAAGGATTTTCATTACTGAATTTTTTATTGATAATAATTCCAACTTCTCCCGTTCATGGAAGAATCACGCAAAGTTTCAACGGGCCATATATTTTATCAAGAAACATTTATAACGGATGCAAATGTGGTAATTAATATGTCCCACTAAGACATCGTATTTCATTGAAATTTATGGATGAAAGAATACATAACGAGGATGGGGATATAAATTCCATTTATAATATACAACGTTCTAGTGACTCTTCTCTAAACACCGCAACATTTCTGTCTCCTTGAACCAGGAAAATTATGAAACACCTAACTACTCGTTATCCGGTACTCGCCGTTAGACTTCATTACGAACAGGCTGGCTTATGATAAACCGTCAGATCATAAACTTTCCTAGAAACCGTGGAGAATAAAGGACCAAAGGATAACTCGCGTTTCTGATTAAATTCGACTCTCCGCGGAGCTATCTACAAACTGTTATCCTCCTACCAACTGAGAATAATCTTTACACGCGTTTGCATTAATCGTCGACAGGTTTACCAATATCTTGGAAGCAGTTCTCACATACGGTTATTTGAGCCACCTTTCCATTTTTGCAATTTTAAGTCGACCTTTTTTGAAACAAATTTTTAAACTATTTCTTCCGATTTAAAATCATTCTGGAACATGTTTAAGTATTATTCACTATCGATTTGAATTTGTTCTCGATTATTATTAAACCGGAGAACAATCGATTTATGAAGAGTCATTAATAGTTCACGATTTAAGAATACGTGTATCGTAATGCAAGTATACCTTGGCTAATGCAGATAATTATTAAAACTTTGTTTCTACCAGGAAGTAAAACAATCATTGTCCTTTATTCTATTTTCACTGTTTCACAATTACTGCACTAGAGCGAGGCGAAATTAAAATTCTGATTTTATGGGAACTGGACAGCGGAGATAAAAAACGAGACACACGAGTGACGTGACTTTTTGTATCGAATTTTCGGGACTCCGAATAGAGTTTGGAAGTGCAATGTAAATGAACTTGTACGTTTTAAAATCAAATATACAAACTCTATGTCGACACTCTTATGATATAACAAACCATACTCTTTAACGTTAATCATTTCTTTCATGACGAACTTAAAAAGTCCTTACGTTGATTTTAATTAATTAGCCTCGCACTTAAATCGTCAGAATTAAATGTAAATATTAATCAATTCTAAAGGCTAATTAAAATTCCCCGTTTGATGAGAACATTCTTAGTATCTCCGGGAAATATAAACACTAATAACTCAGTAAGAGAAGCTGCTGTATTTTCTTATTACGAAGCAGTATAAAGCAATACCTGAAGAGGAGTATTGGAGCCTAACCCAGCGAGATGAAATTTCCGCAGGTAATTTCCGCATGCTCCACAATCCCGAAGCCTACCGGACATCGATCGACATTACTAAGCCCTGTTCATCTTCATAAAAGACCCTGAGAACGCACCCGAACTTCTCCAGGAACGAAATTCAACCTGTAATTCAAACGAAAACAATCAATTAGTCGCGCAACGATTAATAATTAATATATCGCAAGAAACGATGAACTTCTTAGAATGCTTACAAGTGATCATGCCGAATAGTCGCAATTACTTAAACACAATTTAAATTGTAATTAGGGATCGATGGAAGATTAGACAATTTTATGCATATGTCATTTATAATTTTAAGTTCATGTTTCCGTTGTAGACTAAAGGGTTCTTTAACCCGTTTATCATGAATATATAAATAAATGAATAAATAGGGTCGACCTAAAATCGTCTCATTTTCGACTCGATCCAAACGTCCCAGGTCACCCGAATGTGTTCTCATTCCATGAAAACTGAGTGATGTCAAAAAGTAGTACAAAAACGCTCGGAGTTTTCGGAGGAAGATAAACATTGCAACGATCGCGAGCGCGTAAGAGATAGCTCGTCACGGAATACGGGATCTATCGCATGTTTTATCGTGAATCTTTCAGCTCGATGTACCATGAAGAGGAGAGTAGATCTGATAGTATTCCCTGCGGTATCACGGTCTCAAACTCCAAAAAAAAACCCTGAAAATATCCAGCCGTGTTACATCCCGAACATGTCCCTCTCTATTTTTCTCTTTCCCTGGAAAACCCGAAATTCTCGTTCAACATCGTACGTCGAGTGGATGTACAACGTGAATGTATGGACGAGATACACGAAAACGGAAATTCCTGCAGGCGTATCAGGAATACATTCGTGTATTACGACGCGCGGGGGAGTGTTAACTGCGTGTACTTACTTGAGACATACACGTGTTCTGATACGCGGTTGAAAAACGAGCGAACAAACGACGCTGGGATTTTCTCCGGAAAAGTGTAAAGCGCCAATAAAAATAGCGGATAATCGAAAAGTTCGAGGGTGTTCAAATATCATTGTTAAATGGACGGATTACCGCGAACAATGTTATTCTTTCTTGATTGCAGTTCTTGATTTAAATAAATTCAACGAATAATCTTCATAGATGTATTTCAAAGGTTAAGAATATTTATCAGGTATATTTATCTTGGCTCGTAAGTGCTTGTCATTAAAACAGAATTTTAATACAGCTTTTAAAAAATGTTAAAAAATGTTTGTCCAAATTGATTAAGCCATTATCAATTTTGATAAAAAGAAGAGGAACACAAGAGTTATTGGAAACCATTTCTAATACACGTTCACGAAACAGGCAATAAAAAGGAGTATCTAATTTCAATTACAAGAGCAATCTTTACGTTTAGAAGTTCCTTATCGGGTTCCACGGAAAAAGTATCAGAGATCGAAGTTACCGGGAAACAATTCCAATATCGTTTTCGCCATTGAAGGGAAGGTGGGCGAGGTGTTTCGGGTTGATAGGTAATGCTCCAAATTGGAGTAATAACAGATGGAATAACAGTAGTGAGAGCGATAGTGGCAGCCGTGGTGGCAGTAGTAGTGGCAGTAATAGTGGAAACAGTAACGGCAGTAGTAGTGTGGTAGGATATGTCAGACCACCGGTCAGAGAATGGGATTCCCCAATTTAGGGCACACCAGTGTTCCCATGGATTCTACGTAGTGCCAACCGATGCGACCTAAACGGCCAGCTAATTGCACGATACACAATGGACAAAGGCTCTCATCTCGTCCTCCCCCTCCCCCTTCTACCAATTTTCTCAGTAACGAACCTCATCTCCGCTACACGCGTGATAATGATACTCTGAATATCAAATATGGCGATTCTTCGACCAGTTCATTTACGGGTTTTGCAATCCATGTTAACCCTTTTGCATATCATATTGACCGTTTTGCAAAAGAAATTCACCCTTTCACAGATCAATACAAATAAATAACCCGCTTAGGGCTTAATTCACAGATCATTTGATCTTTGTGACTAAATTTCGATCGGAGATGCTTTTATTTTAAACAAATATTTTCTAATTTAGAAAAATGCTTTTTAATTGTGTATTAAATATTAAATGTTTCGTAATAACTAATTTGGTTTTAAATATGTAGAACAAAGTAATAAAAATGTATGAGCAGGTAGAAGCGAGGTATCTTTAAAATAGATGATTTGGAAGGTGGAACAAGGTACTTTTATTCCTGATGGAATTCCGTCAGTAGGGCAATCTGTGATACCATCATTCGAAAGACTTTAAAATGCAAATATTCCGGAAGTAGGAAATGAGATTGGGTAGTATCTTACGGCGACAACCTCATACTTTATGCTACGTCGAGTAAATTCGCTAGTCTTCGAGTAGTACTGCGCTTATATTGGCCCCACTGTCTCTCAACCTTTTCCATCCAAGTAAACGGAACCTTTCTATTTACTCCCTTCCGTTTCCTTCCTCGTGAAAAGATTAGTCGGCTCGACTTTG
The DNA here is from genome assembly GCA_910591585.2 of Nysson spinosus. NCBI lineage: Eukaryota > Metazoa > Arthropoda > Insecta > Hymenoptera > Crabronidae > Nysson > Nysson spinosus. The sequence continues at coordinate 2,942,291 of OU342837.1, read as the reverse complement.
TCCAACAAATTTAAATAAGACCAACTAATTTACTGCGGAAACAAGCTTTATTATTTTCCAGCACAATTTTCGAACGTGATAAAAATATGTAAAATTAATAATCTAGAAATGTTTAGAAAAATAAAAGATTTTAGTTTCAACGTACGAATGCTGTTTCTAAAGAATATCTCCATAGATTTTGGCGCAGTATACGCTAAAATAAAACTACAACGAAATCTATGATCCTTCATTCTTATTCTCCTACGATAAGAATTTTTCGGTAAAATTGCACTTCTTAGAGTCTCGAAAGTTTTCGAGCTGCATGGTCACAGGTGCACCAGCTTTTTGCATAACTGATGATCAGAAGGAAACTTGAAAATTGGTCGCCTCTATAGTCTCGAGCCCCGTGAAATTTTCGTTATCTCCCTCGGTAGATACAACAAGCGTAACGTGTTCCATATACGTGAAACACGAAATTGTGAAACAACCGAATCCTGGAAACTGCATGTATGTATATATATACACACATATATTCCAAAGATATTCCAGGAATTATTGTCAGAAACCGTTTCAAATACGAGTAAAAGAAAAGAAATTCTTTAAAAAATATTGCCGAATTAATTGGACTATTAATAAGAAAAACGAAGAATTGAATTTAATACAAAAAGATGTTATTTAAAATACCACGCAGTTACGTAAGAAATATCTCAAATTATAAGAGACAATACTTGATTATATCTTGTATTACAATATTTAAAAACTCGCATATATAAAGGAAACTGAAATTATTACCTGAGATTCTAATTAGAAACATAACTATCGTAGCCATGGCATATATAATAGTTTTCCAATGCGGACTATAAAAAATGGTGGAATATGCGGTAGATAAATTTTCCAGCGGTATGAATGAAATAGGAAGGTTGGGATAATGCATTGTCTCGTAAGCATCGTCGTGAAGGTATGGGGGAGGGTGTGGTGGGAGGGAACGACGAAGGGTAAAAAGGAGGAAGGCCGAAACGGCGCCAACGAAAGAATGAAAATAAAAGGGAGAAGAGGAAGAATTGCGCTTTATTTCAGCGTGCACAATCGGAACACAGTGCAAAAGCCTGCTCAACTGACAAAAGCTCTCGAAAACTACTGTATCAAGCTCCGTACTTTTACTTTGTTTATTCCCCTGGATGCCCTCCACTACCCTCCTCGAGTTCGCCTATAAATCAACGTCCCTCCAAATGTTTCGTTGCATCATGCGAACCACTAGTTTTCCCCACGGAAATTATACCGTTATCGTTCCGCATTAAACAATTGATACTATCTTTGCGCCTCTCTCGACCTCCAGAAATATTGATTCTTAATTGCATTACCGTGCTGGAAGTGGAATACGATGACCATGCGCTCGATTAATATCCCTGCTCACTTTACTTCTCATGGAAATACGTATTACTTATCAGAGTAAAATAACCCACTATCTATAATCAGATTTTTCTTGGAAAATTAATTTTGATACTTTTTGTATCACTCTATGTAATTGTACTTAGCAAGGAATAAGTATAACTTATCAGTGTAAAATAATCTGCTATTAATAATCCGAAATATTGATTCTTAATTGCACTGCTGTGCTAAAAATCGAAGACGATATTCATCGGCTCGAATAATGTTTTTAATAACTAATTTTTTATGCAATTATGTATACATTATTCGAATAATACACAGTTAATAATCTGATGGTTCTCCGCGAATTAATTTCTATGCTTTTTTAAATGACTTCGTGGTTTTTATAGATTTTCGGCGGATATACTGTCACAACTTCATTTTACGAAAAACGTGCTTTGCGGATACGCGATAAAAATTGGCTGAGCCACGTTTCGGATTGAGTTAACAGGAGCTGCACGGTAAACGGAGCAAGATGCCGGATTTTTCGAGAACATTAAAAAATCCGATAATGGCCCGTGTACAGGTCTGCGGTTGCAGTTTTTGCATGGAATTTTCTTGAGATTTATTACGACACGTGGTGGTCGACAGTTTTTCGAGTAATTTTCACTCGAGGGATTTACGGTGTTAGCTTTCATACTCCGGCTGAGTTCTTTGCGAGATAGTTTATGGAATAGTGTAGATTGGATTTGATTTCATCCACCGACACTTAAAAGCGAGTAACACAAATTTTTTAATTTCAATTACGTTCTTTGCATTGATACTAAAATTACATTTCATTGAATATATTATCATATTTGTCAATTATCTTCGTGAGTGCATTGATATTATAAATGCATCACATTAATGTACTTTTAAAGCAAAGAAACTTGCAACAAGAACATTTTTCGGAATTAAAATCACTATTTATAAACATCAAATATTAAGCGAGTTAATACACCGAATTATTCATTAGCTTCGCAAGTGGATTGATTATTGTGATCAACAAAATAAAAAACATTAACGCGTAGAAGAATTAAAGCACAGAAATTTGTAATAAAAAGTTCGTCGGAATTAAAATCACTGTTTATAAACGTCGAATATTAAGCGAGTTGATATACCGAATTATTCATTAACTTCGCGAGTAGATTGATTACTGTGGTCAACGAAATAAGAAAAATTAACTCGAATTGAAAAGATGAAGGCTTCCAATAAATCTTCGGCACTTGACAAGTTTAACATAACACTTTACGATAATATACACTAAGTTGGATGGCCACGTGGTAAAGCTATCCATTTGTTTACAGACACTTCGACTATATTTACTCTCGCGCGAGATGAAACCACGTTTTCCCACAACAATTTCCAATCATAATATGTGCCCCGATGCTACTCGGGAAAAAACGCAAACATTTCCCTTCCTACCAAGATGCAAGCGATACTAATAATCGAAATTATTCGAACAATAAACTCTGAAAATAAAACGACTTCTAATGAATATCTATTACGAGAAATGACTTCGGCCGATCGGAATTTAAATATCCTTCGGATACACAATTTTTCCCATCATAATATCCAAAAGTAATCCTCTCAAATAAAATATTAACGAATCAACTATTAAATGTCGATTACAATTAATTTCGTATTCCTCTTATAATTCTATCAATATCCTTTATGTTCATCAATATTTAAACCAAAATTCAGATTTATTAAAATAATTTAAAGTGGCTTTGCGTAGAGTTATATTTCGTGAATGCATTGTAAAATAAAATAATAATAACAATACTATATTACTACAGAATTAGATCAGATACTAAAGTAGTCGAAATAATAATATATAAAATATTAAATATGCTTATGTAGAGGGTATGAAAATACCGAGCACTAATTATAAAATAGTGGATTTCACGGGATACAAGTGCAGCGGGTAAGTGTGGGAAGAAGTATGGGTCGGGGGGGATTGTAGGGTATTAGGATGGCGAAGCATACTTCATGCATCAGGATGTATGTCACGTGTGGGCCCATAATTTATGCGGTGGAATCGGGTCACGTTCCATGGACAAAACTGACTGCAAGCACTAAGCATACCTGTAATCGTACCACCGTATGCATGTCCTACGTATATCCCAATAATGCCTGATCAACTAATCACGTTACGCCATAATAATAGAATATAAATTCTAAATGAATTTCTCTTATTACATCGACCAGGATAATCGATTCCCTTACGATGTTAACGAATACCTAATGCATCAACTTTATTAATAGTGACTGTTTAGAAACAGTGATTTTAATTCGGATAAATGAATAATTTTAAAACACTAAGATTCAAAGTTCGTCCGGCGGCAAAGAATACAGTACTTCCTTCGACTTATCAGATTCGCGTTAATTTTAATCAAACCTATTGGAATCGCCACTCGAGTTACGAGTTTCAAAGTTTCAGGAAATTTCGGGGGAGATAATATCCGTAATTCGTTGACGGTGGAAGGGTGAGTTGCCTATCAAAGTCACGCGAGGGTTAGTTAGATAAACCGGCAGCTCGTTTACAGTTTACACGTGCCCGGATGGACTTTGATAAGATTGCTTCGAACAAAGTTTAACCGATCGGATTTCGATTGACGAGAAGGGCGTGAAGGGAATGACGTAAAAAAACCTCCATGAGTTAGAACGCCATTTTCGAATCCAATAATCATCGTCCTCTTTCGTGCAATTAATTACACCGTAATAGAACTACCAGGAATAAATTCGCTAATGATCATTTGCCATCCATGCTTCCCAAAATATCGAAAAACTATGAAAAAGTCCGTTGATTAAAGTGCCATTTTCGAATCTGATAATCATCGTCCTATTTCGTACAATTAATTACACCGTAATAGAACTACCAGGAATAAATTCGCTAATGATCATTTGCCATCCATGCTTCCCAAAATATCGAAAAACTATGAAAAAGTCCGTTGATTAAAGTGCCATTTTCGAATCTGATAATCATCGTCCTATTTCGTACAATTAATTACACCGCAATAGAACTACCAGGAATAAATTCGCTAATGATCATTAGCATCCATGCTTCCCAAAATATCGAAAAACTATGAAAAAACCCGTTGATTAAAGTACCATTTTCAAATCCGATAATCATCGTCCTCTTTCGTACAATTAATTACACCGTAATAGAACTACCAGGCATATGCTCGTTGACGATAATCTGCATCCAAAAGCCAATCCAATTTAGAGTACTCTCGGGTCACTCCGAGGTCATCGATTTCTAGTCTCCCGATATCGATTGATTCGATGGGATACCGGTGAGTGAATTCACCAGGAAATTTGGTTTCCCGAAATCATCTCCACCGCGTGTCTTGATCGCGATGGGTCTGGAATGAATTCTCCATAGATGAATCTTCACCCTCCTAATCGAATGACAATTCATCTACAGTCTCTTATCGAGTACCAGAGATCGATGTTCCGAGGTGGAAGCATGTGGATGAACACGGATTCATTAAGTTATCTTGTCTCCCAGGAAGCTACAAGATGCTAATGTCCCTCCCATCGACGGAGGAAGATCGATGCTCGAACGTAGAAGGGGGCCGATGTATTTCGATTCGTCAATGTGTCTTGTAACCCCTAAAAACCCGTGCTATACAATTCCCCCTTATCGAATCTCGTAGATCAATGAGCTAAGATGGCGGAAAGCGAATGTGTCGTTGGTTCAATCGTTGTGTCTTTAAAATAGTACAAAAGTCTTGTTTACCACGTATAAGAATTACGCTTTGAAAGAATGAATCGATAATAATGTAACTGTAACGGACACGTCTCATTCATGTAAGCCAAGCGAAGTAATGGATATATTCGAATATTCTTTATGATCTTGTAAATGCAAATTGAGAAAACGTGGAGAGAAACATGATTTATCAAGGAAAGAATTGTTGGCGTGGTGCCACTCGGCGGTGATAAAAATAATTGTTTCCTTGTGATACAAACGTGGAGGATCCGATGTAGTATTTGGACAGTTTCCGAGAACTGCGGGCATTCACACGTGGTTGAGCGAGCTCTAGTCGTTCCGAACTTTGGGAATTCTGCATGAAAGTTCTTCCGGGGTCGACAGGTTTCGAGGATCTCCAGAAGGATCAGACGTTAGATACGAAATCCAGAACAGTCGCGGTTAACCGACCCGGTTTACAAAGTTTGCGAATGTACATAGATCCTGGCTGAAGCCAGGATTCCGACAAACGACCGATTTAATCGTGCAGAGAATAAGATGCCCTCCAGTTTCCAAGACGTTATAATAATCGATAGATGCAACCGCTACTAAACGAATGCGTCTCGAACATATTACTTTTAATATCCTCCTTTAAGAGATTATTATTCCCAATTCACAAATTTTTCCTATTCACGATTGACATTTCGATATTTATTTATTAACGGGATTAATACAAATGGAAAATGAAATACAGTTAATACAAGATACCGTCAATTATTCACCATAAACTTATACACTTGTTTCATATTTTAGTGGACACTTTTACTAAAAATATTAATCTGAAAATAGGCCATATCAAAATATTAAATTATATGAAATTATATCATCAAACCTGTTATCAAAACATCGAGGAATCGACAAGTTCGAAATTAATTCCCTACTGTAGACGTCTTAACGCAAACAGCGATAAAATAACGGAAGGGATAGCATCGATGCAAGAAAAATATTCTCCGAATAATAGTCGAGTATAAAAGGTTCTTATTCCATATCGGAAGTTTCTATAATAAGAACTTTCTCTATAAAAGCGTAAGCGAACGTGGAAACGTTAAATTGATTTCACCCCATTTGATTCCTCTCGGCCGTTTATGGGCCGTACGATCTTAATCCAGAATCCTGGTTTATGTAATTCCTGAGTCACTGTGTCCCGGTAAGCGCACTCGATAACGATCCATTCACGTTAGACATCGATGACACGCTTGCGAAACGGGTCATTATTCACGGAGGCTAATGGCACATTCGCAAACTTGTACATTTATCGATGCAGCTGCTGCAACATGCAACTTGTGTGCGCCCTCCACTCGCGCAATTTACCCCCATTAAACTTTAAGCACCCGCGGAATATTAGATAATCGAACCAACGCCATGCTACTCGCAATAATACCTCGACCCGCTCGCAATTAGAATCTTCCAGGAAATCGTATAAACAACGAACTAAATGGTACGAATGTTTTGTAAAATGAATACTTAGATTCAATTGAAATTAATCCACGATTAAATTACTATTAATCTGCTGCATTTCCTGGTAATAATTTTCCATGGATACTGGATAGAAATAATAACTTGTTCAATCAAAAATTAATGTAATTCATTAGCTGCATTCCCTCCTGATAATTTTCTATGGATTCTGAATGGAAATAATTACTTATGCAATGGATAATAAATGCAATTAATTAGCTGCATTGCCTGGTAATAATTTTCAATGGATACTGGATAGAAATAATAACTTGTTCAATCAAAAATTAATGTAATTCATTAGCTGCATTCCCTCCTGAAAATTTTCTATGGATACTGAATGCAAATAATTACTTATGCAATGGATAATAAATGCAATTAATTAGCTGCATTGCCTGAGAATAATTTTTCATGGATACTGGAAACAATTAATTACTTATTCAATGGAAAATGAATACAATTAATTAGCTGCATTTCCGCCTAGTAATTTTCCATGGATACTGGATGATGCTAGATAATACTCGGCAAACAAGTAATCCAAACTATTGTCTTCTGTAACGAGTATTACTTTGGACACCGCTATGCAAGTGTACTTATCGCGTTAATGATATCAGAGATCCTCATTTGCGATTCTGTTTAATGCCTCCATCATTAAGGAAAACAAGCTGTCGAAAAGACCATTAACAACGCTAGAAATATCAAAACCTACCACTGATAATGGTGGTAGGTCTTATCGGTAGGAAATTGCAGAAAATGAACGTTGATATAGGAACGAATTTAATGAGGATTCTTGGTGCACCGAGAAACGAAGTCTTTCGACATACTTTATCTTGTATTCCACGAAATTTCAGCTAATTTCAGGGTAAACAAAGCCGATATTCATCCCTGTTTACACGAAGGAAACTGAGGATGTTGTTGACGAAAATTAGCTCGTTTCTAGGCTAACTGATTAACTAGATTCTGCTGTACAATCGGAGATAAATAAAGAAACAATAATATTTACAACGAGAGGTATTATTAAAATTATTTAGTCCAATATTCAGACTGAGTATCATAGTTCCGGGAAATATTTTAATAACAGGGTTTTTAATAAATTTTTTATAATTTCCTCGAATCGTCTTACAAATTAAAATCCACATTTATGAAGTATTAACGAGATCGGATATAATCATCGAAATCTTTGATTTCCAACGTAATTAACTCGTTTCAATTCCAACCCAACAATGGACTCGCTAATTAAAATACCATGGTCTCGCCGTCTAATGTATCTCGTTACTTTAACAGGACGACAGAGATTAATCGTCAGTAACCTAATTATCTAGAAAAGTGTGCAGTTTACCAAAACACGAAACAAACTAGGAAAAAATCATCCTCGTACCTTCGCTCGACGAGTTTAATTAACGTTTTAAACGCGCTTCTATACGAACCTCCTTCGCGAACAAACGACGTACACATATTTTTCCTCTGTTTGAGCAACTTTTATTAAAATTGCGAAATATTAACGCGATGGAAACGGCAACGACAATAACGAAGAGTAGTAACAATAATAAATACATACACGATGAAGATTAATTTATATTACTTTTATTGGTTTGTAACTTTCCTATCACTCCTACTATTTTTCTCCGATCAAGATGATATTTTCTTTAATCGTTCTTTGCGTTCCGATGAGAAATACATGCCACTTGATTCGCAAAAGTATTTTAACATAAAATACAATATCCGTGTGTTCATTCCGAAACAATATTACAGTCTCCATTACTCGGAGAAGGCAGTGAGGAAACCTTTTAAAAGACAATATAAGTTTCACTCGGAACATAGTTTATAAGGAAATTCGATGAGTAAAGATTTTAATATAAACAAATAAAAGTACAAAAATCTCTCATGCTTGACGGGGGAATACGGTAGTTTATTATATTTACCTAATATTTATTATGATCCTCGGAGCAAGGATATCGATATGAATCATGCTTTCGATTTAAATGGATTAATGTCGTTTATTATGAAAGATGATGGTGGATCCATTAAGGAACGAGATTGTATTGAATTCCAGATATCGCCGGTGGTTATCTATGCTTCGTGGTGAGCATATTTGGAATCGGATTGGTGACGGCGGTAATCGGGGACATCGCATCCTACTTCGGATGCACTCTGGGAATCAAGGATTCCGTCACCGCGATAGTTTTCGTCGCTCTTGGTACCAGCATTCCTGGTAAGTACTCGAACACCCCCCGCCCCCTATTCCTATGCATGAAAACGCATATTCCAACGAAACGAACCAACGACTTCATTTTGCACGAGAACGGCATAATTAAACTTCAGCCTGAACTTACGAAAATTCCATTCGTTTCTAAGCTCATTTTCAACGGGAATATTTGTTCCGATTAATTCTCAATGCTAGAAGTACTTTAATATACTAATGCAGGTTCCGCGGATTTCGCGAGTTGAATATACAGGCTTTCTACGTGAAGCAAACTTTACAATTATATATTATAATATTTGTTTCGAAAAAATATGAGTGATCAGCAAAATTCTGTGATAAGGATACTGAAAACATTTCCCGTTTGAGTTATCTGCCCTTGAAAGACATTGATTTGTTGCATTAAATGTTTTTTTACTATCGTAATTAAAAATGTTGTATTTGTATTATTAATATCGTGTGTTTTAAAAATCATTAATAATATTGTATTTTAGTGAAAAGATCTCATGTTTTTAATGAATTATTCTGAAATTTTAAGTATTAAGATTAAAGTCGATATCATTTCTATAATAGCTTAATGGATTCCGAGAGGAATGAATGTTCAAACGGCATGCCAGGGATTTAACTAAACTTGATTGACAAACGCGAGTTAAATAAATAATCGTGAATGTTTGCCTCTGTGGAATCAGTGAACTATCGCATGTGACTTGTCAAAGGGTAGATTTGTATTGAAAAGGATAAACAATAGAGTGAATAATGCGCAGGAAATCAAAGGATAGCAGAGTGAAAGCAGGAAAATCTTGGTATTTTGAATATCCTGAAAGGGATTAATACGGCTGACTTTTAGTAGATATTCAACTCGCTGGTCAACAGGGCATGCAACGATAAAAGAATATCCGAAGAATAGAACTTTTTCATCGGAATCCTGCTAAGAGGGAATTTATGAAAAATTCTCGAATTCAATATCCCTGGACCATCTTGTTAAAAAGTACCGAATCGGAAGCTCCGATAATAGAGAAGGCGAAATGAAAATGATATTCAATTCAGTCCCTTTAAAAAGTCAATAAAATGCAACGATGTGCAAAGCGGTAGAAGAAGATTCTTAAACTGAAAATAAACCGCCATTTCGATCTTCTTGCTACGTCAAGTATTACTCGATTTATATATCTACTTATAACTCCTTATACATTAATATTCCATATATTTTTATCGTCCAACCAACACACATATAAAGCCTCCATAAACAGTATTTCATTCGCACAAATATATTCTACTTCCCGCCCTCTTCCTTTTACGATCGTTTATATATCACAATTATTATCATTCCCAAGATTACACCGTTTTCTACACAGGACACTTCACCTTGACTTTTATCGATAAAAGGCAGCTGTCGCTAAGGATACAATGCGCTTTTTTATTCGCGAAGAAAGCACGTCAAGAATACGTGCAATATTTGAAATGATCGTTTGTCATCCGAAATACCAATGGCTACGGTCTTTCAAAGTTCGACGTCTCTTTTTTGTCCACGGTTTTCCCTCGATCGCGGTCCTCCATTCAAGAGAGCTTTAAAGTGCCGGGGCTCGAAGCTCTGCAAATTCGTGTTACACAATAAATCATGCAGGAGATTGTGTCATTCTCGAGAATCCTCCGTCTAGGAATCCTTGAGATCACGTCTCCCCGAGGTCTCCTTCTACTTCTACTTCTGCTTCGACTTCTTCTTCCACTTCTACTTCACCGACACTCGACCGCTAACCGTTCAAGGAAAACCGAGAGGACGGAAGTGATGAGAATTTTTTAAGACCCCTCTCCATCTCTTCAGAACTTTCAAAGTCGAAAACTTCAACTTACGTGCAAGCTTTTAAAACACCGAGTTTTTATTTCTCCCGATGCTCCGACTTGTTGAAGGCGCAAGACTTTTTTAATGTGTACGTGAAATTCTTGAATATCCTGTGACGATATATTATATTCGATTTGAGTAATATATTATTTAAGTTTCGTAACTCTGTTATTTCGTTAATTTATTTGGAATTAATTCAACGTGTTTCTTGAAGTAAGGAATTTCATGGAATTTTTTATATGTTAAAATTGCCGAACATTTTTGGAAATAAATCATTCTTAAATGTGCAGAATACTGAAATTTATAATGAAGATTTTTATTATTCAAAAGTACCGGATATGAACTGTAAAAGTAGCACTTGCCACTTATATTATTAAGTAAATCTTCCTAATTAGCATACATCCTCGGAGAATTCTTTTCTAGAATTCCACGGGGCCATTCAGACATGCCTATCCACTATTCACTTATTTCACTTAAAGAAAACAGAATTTTCCCTGAATTTCGAAACCAGTGTCGGAGGCAGGGTTTTTTTTCCCGGGTTCTTTTGAAGGGATCAAGTGTCGGTTCGCAAGATGAAATAAAAGAAGTCAAGAGATACGGGAGAGTGGAAGTTTTTCTCTTTATTCTTTTGGCGCCCCCACGAGAAGATATTCCTCGGAACATTTGAGTTCTCATTAGTTCCTTAATAAGTTTTCTTTTCTCCTCTCTGATACTTTTGCCTCGTAATAATATCATTTTTATGAAAAAGAGATTCCACCACCCCCTCAACCTACCCCCGTTCCACAGTATTAGTCAGCTTTTTACGACAGCCTACGGATACCATAGTGGAATTCCACGAAACCTACCACCCGTAGGGGGAAAATGAATGAAGTTCAAACTTATTTCATCAAATCGTGAATATCTCAACGAGCTCCGAGAATACCAGAAAAAAGGAATAACAATATTTATCGTCGCGAGTGGGGACCGTTCTCTTACTGCCGTCACGATAAACTTTCCCTGGGAAAGTCTTCCACACGTACCGTAATAAAAATGATTTAAGGACACCTTTATGTACAAACATCGACCGTCTTACGAGGAGCATTAAAGTACTTTGAAATATCGTCCTCTTCCGATATTTTGTTATAAATAATTGCCGTATTATATCCAAAGTGCTGCATTATCTTATATCCTCAATTTATAATTTTTCTCACATTACATTGCTGCTTTTACAGTCATTTTCGTCGCGAACATAAAAGTTCTAGAATACGTATTATAATAACTTTGATGAACGCAGTAATAATTAATTCTTTATTATCCCAACAAACCGAACATGTATAACATAACTTTCGAGCATTAACAACGTTAATAAAACTACCCTTATCACCACAGAGTTCCAGAGATTCTTTACACCACACCTCTAATGCTGGACATAAAAAAATAAATAGAATAGTTCCATCGAACTACCCCATAACTCCTGGAAAAACGTGGTTTCTCTCGTAAAACATCGGTTAAACGGAGAATAGAGAAGTCTGACGTACCGAGCACAACATAAAACCGTGGAACACTGCTTATCGTGAGAAATAAACCGATTCTTTGCACGTAGGTAATACACAAAAGCCTGGACTTCTGTTATTCACGGTTAAGTGCCGGTACGTTTCGTGGGAAACACGTTCGGGGTAAGCGATTAACATCCTCATCGGTGTAATTCATCAGAGAACGCATCATTTTAGGGATTCCTATGAAGTCTTTGGAATATTCGCCGAGTATCATGGTGCCGTGATAATTTATTGTATCTAGCCTTTGTGCCATGAAACAATAGATGAATATTATGATATCTATGATATCCATGACACAGTGTATCAATTACATAATTGTAATTAATATTACTCCACACTTATAATGATTACGGAGTTAGATATTTTTTCGTGCAAATAAATGTCTGACTAATTTTTCAGTGATGGTGTCATTAAATGTATTTAGATTAAATAGATATTTTTAATAGATTTTATTTTGATCTTGGATCTCTGTGAAGTAATGTGATTGTATTAAAAATGTTGTAATAAATAATACTGTTAAGAATATATCATTATATTCTACATAAAAGCATAGTTATCTAACAGGTGCAGTAAATAAGTACGTTTCCACATTTCTATGAAGAAAATACTCGGGCATCTTATCGTGGGAAATATAGTAAAATCGTAAAGAAAATCATTCTCGTAAAAAATAGGAAAACAGATAGGAAACAAGAGGTGGAACGGTGGCAAGAGTAAATGGCATTCGGGGATGCTGACTCCTGGTTATACGAGGACTTTTATTGCACAGAAATGTTGCCTTTTTTATCGTTGCAAGCGGTTCTACCTATACTGCTATCACTGGATAAAAGTCGGCCGTAATTAGGGTGCAACAATTTACTGTCATGATAAGATGGAAGACCTTTGTTATAGCACATTAATGAAAATAATTAATGAGAAACGAGGGAAGTTCCTGTATAACCATAAACATATTTAAAATGTCCGTACATTCTGTTTCTTATAATATGCTTTTAATCATCCTTTTCACTTATAAAAATATATAAGCATTCAAGGCGTTACATATTGAAACAATATAAATAACCCTTTCAACGTCAACTCACAAGTAGTTACGGATACATTAACATCCTAATTAAAATTCTAATTAAAGAAATGATCTTTTCAATTCTTAATCGAATATTATATGCCATATTAAATCATCCTTCACGAAGAAACAGACTTCATATCGCGATCTAAATTAATATTCGTTTATTGCCGGAGACTTTTGCTATTTTTAAGTTACGTCTCACCTCGGCTGGAAATATTTCTCGCTAGCATCGAATGCAGTTATTAAAAGCAATCGAGTGACGTCAATATCAAAAAGACATTGTACGGTTCAACATTGTAGGTCACGCTCTAACAATCTTCCTCGAGGATTCTTCGTTAATTTCGCATTTATAGACATCCTTGATCAATGGGACCAAAACGAATCGATTAAAGTCCACGGAAACCTATAAATTCCAAAGAGCCAGACGGAATTCTCGAATACCGAAGAAGGTTGAATCGCGGGAAGAGAATATCGCGATAATTTATTGACGCGTCACTAATGTCGAACTTCTTAACCGCGATCATATTCGGGAGATTTGAACTTCTCGAATATTTAAGCGTCTTAGCTCTCGAACTTCCTGACAACGATGGAATACGAGTCTCCGATGAATATTTCTCGGTGAAACCAACATTTCCATAATCCGAATTAAACTACCGCTATTTCAATTATTATCGGGGACGAAAGTTGCCAAACAATCGGGGGAACTCGTCGAGTTGAAATTACAATAAGACCTTCCAAGTAGATTATGTATTGTACGTGATGCCCTATTAATTATAATTAAGTAGTAGAAAATCTATTGGAAAAGTTCAGAATAATGGAGTCTAATGAATATGCAGTTATTATGCTACACGTGAATTCATTTAATTCTGTGCGGAATGTAATTGAATTAAATCAAATGAATCATGGCAAGGCCATCTTGATTAAGTTTTTAATATTTTATACTTCGCAGTCATAATTTACGGAGCTCTTCAAAATATTGATAGGAATGAAAATTGTGTATGAAAAATATTCATACTTTTAATTAATGGTACGTGGGATAATATTTCATAATTATATTAAATTCAAATTTGCTTAAATTCGACGGCGTTCTCGCGATCGTTAATTTTCCAATGGGAAATGATTGTTATAATTATTGGAATTTTGTGCGTGCCAGATATAGATTAATGAATCACGCCTGCGAAATTTGCGTTAATTAGATTTACGATTAATAATTCGCTTACGTAATCGAAATAATATACGAACAGAAATTGATATTAATATTCGAAATTTATATTAATGATGGTTTACCTCGCGATAAATATTTTTACGTAATACTTCATGTTTACTCGATGATTCTGTACCAAGACATTTAATATTTCTATATTATACTTCATTTTTATACAATGACTTTGTACCAAGTTACTTATAATCTTATGTTTTACCATTTGCACGAAGTTAAAGATCTAATTTTAATAGAAAACTGGTTTCGAGCGATAGTTTCTGTACTCGACGGTAAATCTCATTGCAAAGAATCTGCCGATTTCCAAGTTCGCGAACAACTTCCTTATTTACTGTGCACGGAATATCCGGTAAAGGAGGAAAGGATAAAAAGGAATTCCGATCTGAAGATTGGCGCAAACGCGAGGGAAGAATACGAAGAGATACGGGATATTTCAAAGGATCCTGGCTCCGACGAAACATGTAGTTCGACATAAATATTGATGGGAGTTCGCGTACCAGTAAGCAGGATTCTAAATCGTAAAACCACGAAACGCATCCCGTCGAAGGCCAATAGTCGGTCTAACAAACGAAAATCGATGAATTATACAAACATGCTCGAGTTAAAATCATCGAATACAAATAACCGTAAAATTAATCCCCTTAAACGGAATTATAAAGAATCTATGAACAACCCGTTACTATAACATCGCGCGAAACTACTCAACGTGGAAATTGGACCAGAGAATTTTAATGAATTCTTATCGCCACGATAATACCGACGATAATCCTCAAAGTCACGAAGTATGCAAATTTCCATAATAACCAAAGTTGTAATGTTCTTTTATTACAAGTGTAACTAGATACCTTGAATTAAAACTGCGCGCGTATTTCGTTGGTAGTGTCAAGTAATATTCTTAATTAACTGGGAAAAGCAGCGGTCGAAAATGATATTAAATGATCGGGAGATATTGGATAAAATCGTTGAAAGGTATTTTATTCTCGTTGTGAATGAAACTCCTGTTTATAGGGAATCTCGAATTTTTCGATCTACCAATAAAAATAATCCTCGGATACTGAACATCGCGGGATTCGTATCGCCTGTTAATTATTGGATTATCTCGTTAAAAAAAAGATCGGTACGTGATATCGCATAAAATCGCAGAATGCCTGGCGCATCTGGAATCATCCTACAAAACGTAACGAATGTCTGCCTGCTCGCGAATCACGTTTCGCTAATAAGAGGGAAATGTTATTGGCATGCATCTCGCACGAGGATCCACAATATTCGCCGTTATCGAAACGCAAATAATTCCAGTCATTGATGTTATTGGATACTGGAAATTCACGTGAAAAAACAACGCGCCGCGTCGAAATCAATCCGAATTTATATCAAGAATTTAATCCACTTCCCTATACATTTTTATGCGCGCCGCTCTAATTGATAAGAATAATTGGAAGCGACGGTAAAAATTGAATCAACTTTGTCTAGCAATCTAAAAGACACTCGCAATGCATTATACAGTGTGTTCCATAAAAAACGTCACTTTATCGCCTTTAATTGCGATGACACAGAAAATATTCTCTGAATAAATATCATATAAATGACTTTGAGCGACTAATATCCTGAAGTAAAATTTTGTTCATCGTCGCTTTTTATAAAATCTTGAACTTAGGCCACTTTCAAAATGAACGGTTCATATACACATACTCAATTTTTCAATACACAATTTTTCTCTTATTATTTACACGTATATATATATGTACCTTCCGCACGTTTACGTCAGCTGGTTCACGGTTGCATGTAGAAGCGCCATGCTTTCATTACATGAAAACCGGAACAATAACCAGTAACAAGAACTACCGAAAGTACCCATAGGCGCATATGGCGAGAGCCCGAAACTTAATTAGAAACACGAGACAAATGTAATCTGGAAAATCGAGTTATATCACTGCGAACTGAAAGCCGCTAATGAGTAACGTAATATACGAGCCGCGATCCCATAGTCGTCCACGCACCATTAATTTTTACGTCAATGTAATTAAATTCAGATGAGAGACTTTGTTTTGACTCACCTTCCATCGTCCTTCATGGCGTTGGAGGGTATTTTACAGTCCAGACTTACATGTCCCTGATAATGAATTCGTTTATATGTAAACTATTGTTATGTTTTATCAGACGCGTTGCCAATTGTGTTGTATAGTTACGTTGTATGCACGATGAGTATCAGGGTGATTAAACATTGAGTTCATCGAGTTATGCTATAATTGTGCCGGAACGTTTTCACTAAAATCCTGTTATCACTCCGCGGATTTCTGTCGAAATGTATGTAACAAAGTTCTATGCGGGAGGTCGAAATGAGTTGGAACTGGGTGTCCAGACAATGCCAAGATACCGCCACAAATCGCGGTATACCACGAGCTTTAGTGCTTTTAGCGCAGGTCTATGTAACCCGTGGTATTAACGTGAACACTGAGTTTCGCGACATAACACCCTGTATTAATCCTTTGGCGCACTACATCGCACATCGCGATCGTTAAAATTTAGGTGTAATAATCGGAAATACCGTGTACGAGTTACTTCTGTGAGTACGACGCGTCACGTGGTGCGTGGCGACACCAGCGTTAATACATGTCAGAAATTAATTAGGTCCCCGAATAGAAAGTGAATCTTAATTGTTTAATTGTTATTGGTGTAAAATCTTGACTATATAATTACGCGTTGCCGATGTCAAATTTTTATTATATAATTATTACTGATATCAAATCTTGATTATATAATTATTACTGATAACAAATCTTAGTTATATAATCTTTATTGGTATAAGATTTTAAAGATATAATTATTCTCGACATAAGGATGAATCTTAATAATATAATTATTATTTATATAATTAAGATGCACGTTCCACTATATAATTATTCATATTACTACACTTAAACACACGTTTAAGCAGCATAACTCATATTCCACGCACGTGATAACAATAAGATTCAATACCGCGGAACATCATAGACAACGTCATCCAAGGGTTGTCAGAAATCCGTTGGTCCACCCTAACGAAAACTGACAGTGACGCGTGCCCGGGGAGATGCGGAAACAGCATTAATGGATGACAATGTTCACGAACAATAACATTTGCATTCGAGCTCGTACAACGATAAAGCCTTATCATTTCGGTGATATTTCGAAACGAATCATAAATATCCATGATAAACTGGTATCCGTTAAAACAATTTATCAAATTACTACACGTATCACTGTGTTTTGTATCAATTATTTTGCCCAAAACTAGTTTACGTCAAACTGTAATCAGGGCATAGAATCCGATCTATTTATGCATCTAAATTCTGAGGAATATCAAGATGTATAATAATTTAATCCAAATATACGGTTAATAATTATTAAAATTATCCAAGATATGAGATAATTAGATTGACTGGGATAATTAATAAATAATTTCATTCAAACGGTTTGATTCCGATTGGAATTCAATTGAGATTCTATATGGATTCCAATAATATGTATTCTGCGATTTCGGAATACGATTGGAAATTAGTCCCAAGGATTAAAGATCAAAGGGCGAACCAAAATGGGGGTCCTGAAGGAGAAAATCTGAGCTAGTGATTTTATTTCAGACACGTTTGCGAGCAAGGTGGCCGCCTGCCAGGACAAGCATGCGGACGCGAGCGTGGGAAACGTGACCGGAAGTAACGCGGTAAACGTCTTCCTTGGAATCGGAATTGCGTGGAGCATCGCTGCCATGTACCATGCCTACCATGGTAATCAATTCTTGGTGGAACCTGGCAAGTCAGTATCAAATCATTTCATGATATGTGGATATTTTATTTATTCTCACCGCGAAAAAGTTCCTAGTTTTGTTTTTGATTAATTCACCAAGTAGTTTAAATAATATCCTTGCTTGTCAAAATACACAAATATATGCAAATAAAAATTCTTAAAGTACTTATATCACTCATCTCATGATCAGTCTATATTAAAAATATTTTTTAACATATTAACTGTCACACCTTCATTAGTCACATTTTCTAAAAGTTAGGTGTGAGTACAAATATATTCTATAAGAATTAAATTGTGTTATTCTTATTTCTTTATTAAAAAACATACGAATTATTTCGTAATTGGCAGTCAACGTATTAAATATCAATTGCAATATATTGGAAAAGAAATAATGCATTAAAGTATTAATATTATTTGTGGTTTGTATTTTTTTAATACGTTTTTAATTTCGAAGAAATTTAGAACGATCTCTTTTTTCATTTAAATTGGAAGTAGAAACCGTCCTTCGCGGTATTCGAAAGATCAGTAGAAAAAGGCGACGCTGATTGGGGTCAGCCAGGAGGTAAATTCCAACGACGCGGAACCAATATCCAGTCGCCGTATCCTATTTACAAGTTCACTCGGGGAACTATTTCCAAAGAATTTTTCCCGAAAGATTATGATACAAATAAAGCTGACGTGGCTAGTCGAGTTATAGAACGAAACGTGACTCGAACTGCCGACAACGTTCCACTTTCTACAATTTTTATCCATCGCTTTCAGACACAACTAACTGTATTTCCACCAATAACACATGTTAGTTATTTACAACGTGCCAAATATTTGTGGAAAAAGTTCTTACTCAAAGATCTCAAACTTATATTAATTTCTCATACTACTCCATCATTCAAATTCCAGGAAATGCATTCACGAACAAGAAAATGTGTCATAGTAGCAGAATGCAGTCATAGATGGCACAATAATGTTTGCTCTTTTAATGCAACTTTAATCGATTGAACCTTGAACCTTAAAATTCCAATCAGTCACGAGTCTCGTTTTGCTTGATGATTATATATTATCATACTTCGAGGAGTATTATTATCACTGACACTACGAAATAAAATTCCTTTAAATAAGAACTCATTTCAATGGCAACCAAATATCGTGATTAATTGGTAATTAATATAATTCCGATCTGTTCCAGTTTGGCCTTCTCCGTGACTCTATTCTGCACGGAAGCTTGCGTCGCGATAATGGTGATGCTAGTACGGCGGACGAAGAGTATCGGTGGCGAATTGGGTGGGCCTTTTGTACCAAAACTTGTTACGTCGATGTTTCTGTTCTCCCTCTGGTTGTTCTACCTCATCATGTCAACCCTCGAGGCCTACGGCGTTATCGAGGGTTTCTAAGAACCCCCAACGGACGCCAAAACGTCGGCCTACCTGCTGCGCGTATCTTAACTCTTACATCCGCCAAGGCGTGTGCTCAACGAAACGTTCTCTCGGCAAGTAGAAAAATACGTTTCTTTGCCTTGCCACTCCATATTCCCTCTTACGCACCACTTCCTGAGTCATTCTTACAAACCTTTCTCGGAAACCTATTTATTTCACTCACGACACTACTGCGAAGGTGATTTAATTGATAAAATCTAATCACGTTGATAAGACTAGTAACATGAATCTTTTAGTGCACCGACATATAAGAATTATATTGAGTTTTATATGTTAACATTCTTAATATTCAAACGTCGAAATATATTCTTCACGATTTTATCAGAAATACCTTGAAATATATCGGCTGTTAAAAATTTTAATTTTAATTCCTGAGCTGACAAATTCTATAAACTTCATTTTTATAAAAATACATGTTGAGATTTAATAAATATCGTAACTTCAAAAATCCATATTTTCCAGGGATTTCTAGATGGTGAATAGAAGAATTGTGAGTTAATAAAATGGTGAATAATTGGTTTAAATGAAAATAATATATTCGGAAATTGGATTTGTTATTCTTTTGATGGTTGTTTAATAATAATTTTATTGAATTGAGAATAATAAAAGGACATCAATTAAAGCGTTAAAATACTGTTTGACTAAAATCAGTTTTACCCAGGTGCGTAATACGTCTGAATATTCAGAGGCCTAGTTGCATAGTCGTTGCCTAAAGCCAAGTTTAAATATAGCTTGGATCATCATGGCCATGTAAACCGCGAAGAATAGTTTTTGTTTTCGGTTTTCCTACACCTATTCTTCGCGATCCATAATAAAACCAACCCATAAATATTGAAGAATCTTTAATATACTCCATAACGTTACAATAACATGCATACCTTACGCGAAACTCATTATTTCGCGACTATTCTTGGAAATGTTTCAAACTAATAATTCAATACTTAATAATACTCCAATAATATACAACTTCATCGAATCCCTAACAAAATTGTCTAACTCTTAACACTTGTTTAATGTTACAAACATTCGTCGGAACTTACAAAACCTACGAATTAATCGGGAAACTAAAGTCTCGATATAAAAAGGAAGAAAAATATCGAAGACTGGAATTCGAGCTCGGCATTCCATTTAACGAACGAATCGGCTTTCTTTCTAGGACAAAAGGAAGTGGAATCGAAAGGGGTGCGATTTCGCTGCGAACGAGTTCTGAACTGTGCCCGGATAAAAAAAAACAAGTCAAGTAATTCACCCTCCTTTTCACCCTGGGACGATTAACAACGAACGTGATTGTGTGAAGTGGTAATACGTGTGCATGCACCTACGTACCTCCAAGATAAAGAGAGGAAGAGTAGGAGAAAAAGAGAGTGCGAGAAGAGTGAGTGAATGAGCGAGTGTGAGTATGCTTGAAAATTAAGTTGATGAGTTACGAGTGGTAGAATTCGTAGTGGTTTAAAATGGCAAAAGAGAAATTGAGCGCGCGTGTTGTATGCGAGAGCAACCTACGGAAATGCGAGTTTGCCTTAAAAAAGAAAATAATCATTTCAAAGGAAAAAAAGGGAGAGGAAGATATGAATATGAAAGCGCGTTCTAGTCGAGCCTTACTCTCGCGATTGAGATTCAGGCATTTATCGAATATAAACAGAGAAAAATGAAGATATATATACATAATAAATAGTGTATTTATTTAATCCTTTAAGGAGTAACAAGGTTTCTATGGTATTTTAGTAGCGAACTGTATTGCAATTCCTTTTTTGCCAGAGAACGATGTCGCTAATTTTATATGTAAAGATACAACGTACATTATCTCAGACGATATTCCTTTTCTGCAATTTCTTTTCGCGCTGATCGCGTGCACGTGATTGTTAGATGAATTAAAACGCGTGATTGTAGTAAACGCGTTGTCCGATGAGTCGCGATTCGGATTAATTCATTGCTGGACAAAACATAATAATCCGAATGGTGACTTTAATCAGAGATATATATTAGATGAATTTAGTTCAATGTAGCTACAAGTGGAACGTCTAAATTCTTGCTGGATACGAAATTTGCAATGTATATTAATCCTGGTACTTCAATCTTTGAATCGATACGATTATTTAAACATACTCGTTTGCAATGGAAAAATATCATTTAATTAATTATTTCATTCAAAACCTGTTCATACTACGAACACTTGCAAAAATCTTTGGATTATCACGATTAAAATCGAATGATACATTTACATCGCTTATTACTAGATATTCTCTTAATAATAAATTGTACTTATTAATTTACTTAATTTACTCCTTAATCGCGCGAGTTTTGCAGAATCGGTAATCGAGTCTGAACTCTCCGGTATCGTAATGATAATTAAGTGAAAAATTCAATGCATTTTCGTATAATCGTGAGTAGTCATCCAGGGAATAATTAAATCTCGTAATGATATTTACGAGATACGCGAATCAATGAAGGGATAATCTCGAACTTGAAAATAATAAAGTCACTGTCGAGATAGAGATGATTATAATTAAAAGAGCGGTTAGATTATTAACGTTACTCGTAACGTGTTTGTTGTTGATAAGTATAATTAGATAGCACGAAGGACTTACTAATTAAAATGCGTTCATAGATCGGCAATCGGTACGCCGGCCTTCGCTCAAACGTATCAAAGTTTTCGTTGATCTTCACTGAGTTTGATCGAAGGTCGCGTAACGCTTGGCCGCATTAGCCCTTAAGTACTCCGAGGAAACTTTTTTACCCTGTTTTTACCCTTATTGAAACCAGCAAATATTAAACCTTTTTAAATAAACCCGACATCATACTTCAATATAAATCCTATCTCAAATCTCAGATTTAACTGGCAATCTTTTTTTAAAAACAAAATCTTGCAACTCATATTTCTTTGATTGCTCTGAACTACTTTATTATACTTAATATTTTATTATGCCACGAATTTTCTTTATGAAACCATAAATGTGTGGTATACATAATATTTAAGTCTGTAAGAAAATATTAAACCTTTTTAAAAAAACCCGATATAATATTTCAAATTAAATCTTATCTTAAATCTGAGATTTAACTTGTAATATTTTTTCAGAAGAAACTCTTGCGACCTAAAATATCTCTTTATACTTGTTACTTTATTATTCTGATTACTTAATTATACTGCGAATTTTCTTTATAATGCTTAAAATGAGTCGAATATTAATGACTACAAATTTACGATTCTGTTTAACGAATTCAGAAAATGATAAAAAGGATTCCTCAAGTGGTAGTTAAGGGTTAAATATATAAATCGGGTGAACGATGCTGGGAAGAATAATAGAATAAATCATAATAATAAGGTATATTATAAACGTGCGATGCATGTGCTTACGTGTAAACATAGATCGAAACATGACGAAGATTAAGTATCTTAAAACAAACTCAATGAATCAAGATGCAAAGCGTTAAGATAATACGACGATTAATAGTTATTAACAAAATACTTCTACTTACTAGCTGGTGACACTTAATAATAACCAGCTGACATTATCGTCGATCTGATACTAAAAAATTCAACTGACGAGTGAGATATCAGTGGGATATCTTTTGATCGGATTCTTAAACCGTCTTAATCAACTGGCTGGATCTAGTTAATATATCCTACTAATATAATTCTATTAATTACACGATGATTCTCGAACTACAGAGGTTGTAACTAATACAGAGATAGTATATTCTTTTCAGGAGAGAATTCAAAACCGATCGAGATGAAACTTCTCCCCTCAGATTTATGATAACGTTCGGTTATCTTTCGTCGGTCTTCCGAATAGACTTCTATCTTAAAAAGGTTGTTGATAACGTAAGTGTTGTAAGTCTAAGGAAAGGGAAACTGAATTTCTTCTTGGAAGACAATGGAAGAGACGAGTCATTGTAATTCATGAAATTAATTCCTATATTTAGATTGAAGATCAAACTTTTTCCTTCTATCATTACTGACTAATTATGAAAAAAAATTCATGTCCTACGCCATAAAAGTCACACGAAATATTCGGTAAAATATCACCTTCACAGATTTAAATAATAAATTCATTTCACGTATATTTATTCACGATAATTCGTTTTAAAAACATCTTGTAATATCTTTTATTCCACTGAATAATTAACGTACTTTTTCATTAAAATTTCGTTGAGTTAAAAGGACAAATTCTTTTAATCTGGTATATGAAACAGAGTTTGCGTGGCTCGTATTTTTCCGGACAGTGAATCAATCGTGGCTGACCTTTAAATCGTTTGCAGGTAGAAAAGTGAAAAAAGGCAAGAATAGTCGGGTACGCGCGGAATAAAAGCGCAAGGACGCGAGGGGACTTTGTTGGATCCCTTGGAGGTCGGACAAACCGATCACCTGGGTTTCCGATAAAAAGATAGTCCTCGTATTGCACCCTTCTTCTTACATGACACCATTCCTTCGCTTTACACGAATGATATTCCACACCGATTCAAATTTGCACCCAAACAAATCACCAAAGTTGCAGTCCATTTATTACTTCATTAATATGAAGACCTTATGTTTATTTCCTGCTTCACTTATTCTTCTATTTATCAGAATATTTTATATTTCACTTACAATTTCAATCTTCAGCTCTGGAAATTAATTTTTATCTTCCTACTATAATATTTAATTTAATGCTTCATTTCAACACATAAAAATATAGTAATCAAGCAACATCATATGAATTTTAAATGCATACACAATTATTCCACATATTTTCAATTAAAGACCTTGGTTCTAATTCCTTGGAACTCAACTACAACATATTTGTTGGGTGAAAACACGATAGACTTTGAAACGAGGATCTTTGTCGCGAAACAGCCATAAGGAAGAGGCTTAATCCATAAAGAAACAAAACATAATCTGTCTAGCAAAGAGGATTGCATCTCCCTGACGTAATTAGTGGGGGATGATCCCACTGTGCCAATTCTTTGAATCGTGCCTCCGAGAAACCTCTCTTGGAAATCTGTTTTAACTCTCAAGAACCTCTCCTCGCTCCTCGAATGCGCGTCTACTCGTGTTTATTTACTTTCGCCACCTCCTTCTTCGCGGCCCTCGAACATGAAAACCCGGCCAAAGTTTTACAACTTACACGTGGACTCATTACAATACACTGAGAAACTTCAAGGTGTGTTTGCACGAAACCGCGGATGTTTTGGTTGTGTTAATCCAAAGAAATTCAAAGTGGAACTAGTCGTAAATAATTGTTTAAGTCTGAAAAGGTATGAAAGAATTTTTGTGTTCATTTATTCTTTACCCGTTTCTGTAAGAGCGGATATAAAAAAAACCGCTGAAATTGCACCTTTCGTTGAAAGCATTTTAATTAAATGAAAAGTGGAGATGGAATTCATTCCACCTGCATGGAAACGATTTCACGGTCAGAAGAACCGAGTTATTCACTAGTACGAATAAATAATAAAAAAATACATAAAATTGACGTAAAATAAATTCACATTAAAGTCCGTTCGTCGATCCTGACATTTCTTAATTGAATTCTTCGTATATCGAACCCGTGGGAATTGACACTTTGCGGCGTAAAGTAATAGTGAAAGATCACGATATACGACATCGCCCCACGATGCCAGCCAAAAAGATAAACATATACATATGTAAAGATGAATAAAAAGCAAATGGAATTATATAATATACTCGTACGGGAAAGAAACCAACATAGATATTTTAATAAGCCAGTCGTTCAGAGAGGTTTATTACATATAGATAAATAAACTAAATAAATATATAATATACGTATTGTAGAACGTATATGAAGACACTCAATAGCAAAGCGTTAAAGTGATAAACCGTAAACGAGATCCGGAACGATTCCAAATTTTCGTCGCTCGATTGCCGTCGGAACCGAACGATCGGCAGTGTCGCACGAAAAGCAAAAGTTCAAATTGTAATATCTCAATCTTACTTACCTTATTTGACCGGATACGATATAAATATTCGACAGAAAGGCATAAGGTGAATCTTAAGAATCTCCGATGATTTTGCGAATCTGCGATTCGCGCGGTGAATCAGCAGCACGCGAAAGTCGAGCGGTGACAATCGAGTGCGAGGGTGGAAGTAATTACGTAAAGTGAGGAAATGATTAATCAAACGCAATCAAAAGTGCTACGCGTACCTCCACTGCGATCGAGCGTTCAATGGCATCGTCGATGAGAATCCATGGAAGGCAAACCGATCTCCCTTTTCGTGCATTTATTCCAAAAAAACAAGTCTCTCTTCTTCATCTAGCCGCAGCACGGTTCTTTCGAATTGAGATAAGCAGACCTGTGAATCAACCAATTTCAACTGATAAATGTTTAACCGCGAATAACCGTTCAAAATTCATCCTTTCGTATCTCTAAAGCTACTTTATGTTAATCTGTATCCAATATTTCGTCCTTAATAAATGTCATAAATAATAATTTATGAATCAATTTAATAAGCTGAAATACTTAACACAGGTTTTAGCTAAAAGGTAGCTTTAAAGATGAGAAAGAATGATCAAATTCCAAGATAAAAATAACGATTCATGTTAAACGTGATTTAAACACTAATTTATCACTCGAATTATGGACATCGATTAAAGTCATTTTTAATATATTTCCACAAACGAAAATCACACTTAACAATCATATTATTAATGTAATGCAACATATATAAATGATTACAATAATTTCCAGACTTATTGTATCCATTATAATATAAAACACATAAATCTTCGGTATTGTTGAATGCAAACTATCTTCATTAAAATCATGAATCCGGAATTCGTATTCATAAATATTTATGAACGGCAACTCGGGGATAAACAATTTCACTCGTTAGAATTAAGCAGCGGATTCGACGTTAAACGAGAATTTCGAGGAGTATTATGTCATTAATTATTTCATTTCGAGGCGTATTATTTTATTATTTATTTCATTTCGGGGAGTATTCTTTTATTATTCGTTAATTTCATGGAGTAATATTCTATTATTTATTTAAATGCGAGCAGTATTATTTCATTATTATTTCATTACATAAAAGCCGAGAAAATGGGTTTAAAAATTGCTCATCTAAAGAAAACACACGGATGAACAAAATAGCACAACTCGTCTTTGTCATGATGATAATGAGTTATCGATAACATTACATTCGACCGAGTTCTGTCTGTCAGATTCTTCAGTCATTCATAAATGACTCGGCGGTAAATAAAAGCATACAAACTTGATTGCACGAAACAAAAGTAATCATCGAAATGGAAGGACGCTCGAAAGTCTCGTTTAACGAAGAATCACGATTAAGTAGTTAAGTAGAGAAGTGACACGAGGCCAAGGAGCGATTAATGATTTAATAAACATTCTCTTTACTCGAATACCGAAACGGTCTACTCGCCGTGGTTTTTACGTGGCCAGCCCGAATTCCTAATAATATAAAACTTAATTAAAAGACATCGATAATCGGTGTAAATTACGAGCGAAGCAACCTCCTAGGAACTTTTTATGCTAGTTTATTTCCCATTATTTAAAGGATTCTGTGATCGATCACCATTAAGGTGCGATTACTCTCTTCGGAAATAGATCATTAAAATCGACCCGGAAATAATTCATTGGATAATCGAAGAAAATTAATTGTTCGAGTGGAATTGAATTTGACAAACTTTAGTAAATTCTAGATTATTGCTTTGTTATGATATAGGCTTTTTATTTAAATATTTGAATTGTGCATCATATAGTTGTGATGTCTCTAATATATTTTAATTTATTTTAAATATATTATATGTTATAGATGTTGTTAATGAGAAAATAATAGTTGTTCGATAGTTTTCTGTCAAGTTCAATTTCAGTTTTTCAATGAAATTTTCACATAAAAATTAGATGATAGTCTTGTCGTATAAACGATCGATTGGTCGCGAAATTGATAAACGATCGATAATTAGAGTTATCATGAAAGTTTACTCGTAAAGGTTGATAACCATAATTCATGAATTATGTAATCCGTGTATATCTTTATTAGGCGTCAGGCCAATATAAATATTTATAGATTTTGTATTTTCTATAACTCGTTACGGTAAATAATTAGCTGATCGCAAACTAGAGAAGTGTAATTTTAGTTCCGCGGTCTCGCTGATTCTTCGAGACAGGTTAATAAATTAGAATTGCCGATTTTAGATTCTGTAATAAATTAAACGATTACTCGAATATCACAAAATTTCTTGGACAAGACTAATCAAGGTACCAATTATACTAATTACGGAAGATGCAGATACTTGAAAAAAAAAAACATAATAATAAGACTTTGAAAATACTATAAGACTTTCGAACGGAAATCATACTTTCTTATATCATCGAGTTCTGACCAATATTTTTATTGACTTGACTATTTCGTCCTTATTGATGAAGGTAATAATAATCATCTAATTAATATCTGCATTAGGTTGTGAATTACATCGTCTCATTATTCGATCTAATATACGATCTTTAAATAAAGATTTATTATTCGTTGTAATTAAAGAACAACGATGAAAATTCATTCGCTCGACTATTTCATTTATCGAACGAACACAAAGCCTCCCACGCTACTCGAATACCGAACCGTTCCACTTTCTGGATTTAAATTCAATTCATAATGGTATTTACCTCAGAGTTCTCCTATTATCGCATTAATTGCAGCATGAAACATCCGAGTCGATTTGCGACAGGATTAATTATTATAATCAAACGACGGTCATACGCACAGCTAGGACCACTACGCGATTGGTCAAAGAAAAGAACGTGATAGTGTTATCGGATATTAAAAATCGGTAGATTCATTTGAAAACGTCAACAGACTGACAAACAAAATCAATCGATTCGAATCGTCTCTACATTATCTATAGTTTCTTCGGCGTACGTTAGTTCCGAGTTTTTCATTAAATTAGAAAATTGTATACGCGAAACGACCAAGATTAGAGAGAGAGGTATTTGAAATTTGGACCAATGCGCGACAACGGCAAAAGGCAGATATACGTTTACTAGAAACGATAACCAACAAAAACAAATAAATAAAACACACTGATAATTTCCCTCGGTGAATAATACACCCGTGCTCTTTTGTTTGAACGTGGTGGGCGAATTTTTGTTCGAAATCGTCGGATTGGCATTGCGTGACAAATTGACTTCTCGTTTCAATGTTTCACGCACAAAAAACCGAGACGCTTTATCGGGATAAAAGCACCCGTGCTTTTGCGCGCAGGGGCGGGATTGATAAAACAAAAATGAATTTCGTTCCGCGTACAAACTTTTACCGCGGTGATCTCCATCCCCCCCCCCCCGTTCCCCTTTCCGACTCCCCACGAGGACCGAGATTTTTTTTTATCCCGAAGTAATACCATTCCCGGGATAAATCCACGGATGGGCTGGCCATGTCTCTTGTGTAAATACCAAGGAAAAAGTAAAACGAACAACCTAATGTGTCAACGTTTCTATTCGATTTTACCAAATGCAAAGATAAATATCCTATATACAATAAACGTATAAATATATACATATACATTTTATCTCTCTTTCTCGAAATCTATACATGCATATATACCTCTAAATATATATGTATTCCTATATCCAATATACATATACATACGTATATACACGTATACATACCCTTTGCTCTCCGATCGAACCACCTTATCTCTTTTCTCTTTATTCGCTAATTAACTATCCCTAATCGACTCTACGATAACGTTTAATGGAAACCAAGGGAAGTAACGATGTATTTAGGACCATTTCGAGTCTCGGATATTTTGCGACTTGGACGTCCCCTCCACGTCGCAACCAACTTGGATTCTCGTGAACCAATAATCCTGTCGCGTTTAGAAATATAATCGTTCGAATTCTAGAGTTAGGTAGAGGTAACACTATTCGAGATAGCGAATTAACGTTTGGGATTTGATTCACCGCTACCTTAAGACTCGTGTATTAACAATTACTATTAGAGTGACGAGTCGAGGAGAATGTTACGTGGTGGTCGGTGTGTTTCTTAGAGACATTTCGACGAAGAATATTCAAAACGATTGTATGATAGTCCGACATTTGTAAGTGATATAAAAGGAAGGAACGTAAGTGGTTAGAATAAGAATTAGTCGCTCATGGAATAATGTGGAAGGACATCGTGGAAAATCGAAGCTGCACATTGAATCTGAGTTTTATACCGTAAGTGAAACATAACACACACAAGTACTGCTCGCCAGTAGATATACATTGTATATATGTATTGTTGCGTTATTGCCTAATATTAAATGATAGGTAATGTTATTTAAAGAAGGAAGATTAAGAAAGGTATATATGAATATATATGTATACATAGTACCGTATACCATCTTCTTCCTCGTCAAGATAAGCATTCTCACCACCGTGAGATTCTCGGAAGATATAGATTAATATTATAAATAATCCAGTTGTAAATAGGAATTTACTGATTTCACCAAGTTCCGTATTCGAACCAATCACGAATGAAGAAGTACCAAAAAATGTCAGCAAGGTCGCGAACTATCGAGTCGATAACGAGGTGGCTATATAAATTCGTATTAAACGATCGCGATGGTTTAATCGAAGGATCATTGAAATATACGAGTGTACATTTTTCACGATAATATTTTATATATTTTTTAATATAACGATATCCGTTAAAATTTCATCCGAGTACGGTACTAACTGTTACACTGTCCAATCCGAAGCCATGTTAGTACAGTATAGAAAGTGTATATAGAGACTAGGACAAAGTATAATAATATTTTTTTCACGAGCATGTTGCAAGTAGAGATCGTGTATGACGATGAACTATGACAGACGATCCTGGTTATCGATTCGTGGCTCGATAATAATTCATGCTTTTGAATAGACGCTGATCGTTTTTCTTGGTTTTTTGGAATTCTTCGATCGTGATGGTGATACGACGTTCGCCATTTTGTTGACCGTTTCCCCGCAGGTCGTTTAGAGGCCTCGATTATTCTCGCTGTTCGATCGATTGCTGAGATCCACGTTGCTGATGGCACGTTTAGGATTTCGATAGAACTTAAGCTAATAGCGAAGGTAATTTTGCGACGTTCAATGTAATCTAAAGATTTACGATTAGCTAGTAAATGATTTAAACGAACAGAGACCAGAAGTAAACACGAAGACGACACTTATCCTTCCACTGTTTGGACCTCCACCAACTCTATACTTAATCTTTCCTATTCTCTATCTTCTCCCTCGTATAACATTAACTCATCCTGCACATGATTTCATTTACTTCAATCTCCGCAGTTTATTTACACTTCTCCTGGTAAGAATTAATTTCCCATTACCATGTAAATCGTAATATATAAATAAGAGTCAGAGTCCCACAATGGAGATAAAAATACAAAGTCAAGGAAGAATAATAGTCTTATCTTCCTCCTCGTTTCGTTTAATTACCGAGTGATTCATTACTTTACGTTTAACGATAATTAATATATCTTCAAGAAAGAAATACTCATTTCGCGCACTCAATCTGTAGATTCTATAGTAATACGTTAAAGAACTGTTTCATATTTTACGCGGAATAAAATGCCACTCATTTAGTTCACCGCACTGTTACGCCGCGAATAGACTTCCGCAATGTACATTTCCGCAGAAAACAACGAAATCGCAATTACGTTAAAGTTTCAGCGGCGATATGCGTCCATAGAATTGTATCTTTACCTGAATCGACGAGCCATTAAACTGCAGCGGGAAGTAAACATTGTCGACGAAGGAAGGTCGAGGGATTATCGTAGGATCTTACTACCGGCAATACTCTTTTAAGCGTCTCGGAATAAGTGACTCATATCAGAGATTACAGGAAGGCTTTTAGAAAACCTAAACGTTGCGCGCGATAAGCGCCGATCTATTGTCCCTTTCAAGTAAGAACAACGAGATCGAGCAGGGTGGAAAAAGATTTCGTTTTATTCCGCGAGACCGAGAATTCTTTTAAGGCGTGGCCCTGAGATAGAGATATCGTACGGGACACAAGAAAGTATTTCAATGCCGGTGGTATCGTATTGTGCGAAAGGCTATCGATCTTTCTACTCCCTTCTTACGTCCCCCCTCCTTCCCCAAGTCTTTGCAATTTTACACTGCTATTCAATGGATTCGATATACACGGCGAAATATATTTTCCCAAATTTCGAGACTCAAATTTATCTGTCTTTTTATTGGGAATTTATAAGAACATACTTTATGAGGTAGAATAACGAGAATAATTAATTTTTTTTGTTCAGAAGAAGACACTTATCAAAGAGTCGTTAAAATATTCTATATTTGTATAACAATTATATAACAATAATAAGTCAATTCTAAGAAGTGGTGGATCTACCTGTATTATTATTTAATTGCACTATTATTTTAATTCATATCGATTGGGATTAAGTGCAACGTCTTTAATGATACAAAAAGTTAATTGAATTATAATGCCGATAATCGTACGCTGTCTTAATTACATCATAATAAATTATATATGAGTATATTGTTGTATATTAAAGTTTGATTCCAGATTCCCAATAAAAGCACAATAAATATTGAAATCCTCGAAATAAATAATATCCAGAATAATTAAATTGATTTCATTGAATTTGTATTATACGATACACAAAATTATCTGCTTCATCTAACATTTCTTTTAAGATCGCGTAATGGGTGTTGTAATTAATTCTTACATTTATCATTATTAACGAATTAATTTCAATGAATGCCTTTAAGTAAAAGGATCATTTATCATTGCAAAGTGCAAAGATTTCTGGAAGGAGTTAATGCTTCACGCGAAACTAAAACTTTCAATCTTCCGTCTTCTACGTATAATTCCTGTTGTACAGAAGAGTAAGAGCGAGCCGACGAAGGCACCTCGCGAAATCGTTTTAACGAGTGTTAAACCATTTTATGCCTACGCTCATTATTATTGTCATTACTATACTGTCGGTTCGTCGTTTGTCTTTAGGGCGGTTCAAGGTAAACATCTTGAAACCCACGGGAAACACAAGAATTCCCTAAGAATCGTGGAAACACTTGAATCGCACAAAAGACGAGGGCACGAACAACGTGTTAATTGTTGATGTACGATCTCGTTGAGAACCCCTAAAAGAAAACAGAGCCAAAGTGCTCTCCGTGAGAACTGTGAATTCGAGCCAAGAAATTATTCCAGCGAATCTAGCAACAAGATGACACTTCAATTGACGAATAAATCATTGAGAGATATTTTCGAAAATAATCAACAAATATTTTTGAAACTGATACCTGCTTCTGAATCGTCCAACGATATTACTTTCTATAAGCATTGATTATAATACATTTCAAGAGTCATATATTATTATCGATGAGAAATAATCAATTATATTTATAAAGTGATTAAGAAAATATTTCGATTCCTGTTATCATTTCAATCTTGTTGTCTGATCGCGATTGGCTCGCGTGCGTGAGAATACGAAATTGTGACCGATTAAGAATCAATTAAATGTAATTGACTCGAAAGTGCAAAATATACAGACATTAAATGTTATTACACCACGGTGTCATTTATTTCAGATCCCTCGTCAAAAGTACAACCATGAAGACTTTTTAATTAACAGCGATACTTTGTGCATCTGCATAACGCATGGCGGGAAAGTGCACCACGTAATTATTCCCGAAGAACGGGGGACACTTCTGACTTAGATAATGAACCGAAGCGAGCTATTACCGTGTCAGGTGGATTATTAAGCGGCTTTTGAATTTTTAATATCGTTTATAGAACATTAAATGTTCCGCGGGGAGACACGGGGAAACCAGTGATCTCCTTTAATAATTTTCGGACTCGCCAGAAAGGGTGAAAATTGAATGGTTTTCTAAGTCGCTTTCCCTATTTGGATTCGGGGATCCGTTGGGAAATATTTTCGGACTTTTCACGAACTTCGAGTAACTTGAAAAATTACTTTAAATATTACTTCATTCGAATTAAAATACTGAATTTTAATATACATATAATATTGTATTAATATTGCTGTAATATAATTGAACAGCAATCATAGAAATGACAGCGGAATCGTAGAAGCTGCGGGAATATTGTCCATGCTTTGTCTCGAAGCGACGATACTAATTGTTTCGTAGAAAGAAGCGATTGGTTTCAAAACGATTCGTTTGTGATGGAAGAACAATGGAATCCACCCTTCCAACGTGACATCCACAATATGACACTATTTACCTGTTATATTTCATAAAACCTCTTTGACGAATAACACCGCCGAACAAAGTAGTTTTATCGTTAAGTAGTTTTCTATGTTGCATGAATAATGCTCCAGATATCGGCTAAGTGCCTCTTTAATCTATTCTTCGTTTGCGAAGTACTTGGCTAGCATTTTCTTAGAATTCACTGAAAATTATGTCATAAAAATTCCAAGCTTCCGATAATTCGTCTACTTTACAATCCAGTGCGTGAAATGTGGAATTATTTGGTTAAAGAACCAGTACCTGTATCTACCTATATTATCATATTTTTACTTTATAATTCTTTAATTATAAACATGTAGATTTTTAACTTCTTCATTCTTATATTTCTGTTTTCATTTCTATCGATGGGAATGAAATAAGTCATGTTTATGTGAAGTTATTTTCTTCAAGAAGCGGTGACTATATTTACCAGTATTATTATATTTTTATATTATAATTATTTCATGACAAATTTGTGAAATTCTAACTACTTAATTCTTATATTTCTATTTTGATTTTCAGTTTCATCCACGGAAATGAAATACGCCATATGCATGTAACGTCAAATATTAATAGAATGAAAATATTCATAGTCGCGAAGATAATTATAAGCTTCGTTCTTTTCTGCAATCTTCGCAGCTAATATAACCATTAATGTCGCCACCATAAGTAATTAAGATAATTTAAGGTTATCTAGGTGGTGCTATAAAGTAATCTTCATCTAACTTTCCATTTATTTATAGTGCATTTATTCAGAACGAAATTCCGCCGCACAGCGAGATAAAACTGCTGAATTCGGCGTGGTTCTATTTAATAATTGTCAAAGCGGTCCGCGTAGTCGAAACGCAAAAAAGAAAGGAATAATGACGAACCGTGGAATCTTCATAATCGCGGAGAATACGAACAAATAACTCGGCCGGTGGCTTTACTTAATTAAAGATCTACCACTACCATGAAAACAAATGATATCATTATTACCCGTCGGGTACGATTACGCCCCCGTGGGTAATAGAGAGTGAACAAAACATAGATACGATGTTTTCGTACGGACACGTTCAGATAAAATACAAATTAACCCCTGACGTAAATTCTGACATTAAACTGTGATTTACGATTAGCCGTCCGCAATATTTTTATTCCCAGCGATCGTCTCTTCTCGCTGGACTTACGAAATTACCGCGTGAAACTATTCGTTTCTCCGCGAATTTTTCCTTCCTCCGCCGTCGAATCCGTTCGAGTTCGCGAAATATTCGCATCGGTCTTCCGAGTATAAAACATTTTCAGACCCAGAGCCATCGTATGTCATGGCTGAGATTTTATTTCGCTACCAAGGAAGGAATAATAAATATATACATCTCCCTGATAAATGTATACAGATATTCCCTATGTATGAATAATAAGTACATTTATGTACGAACTGTCCTTCTGGGAATACCGGGGTACACGCTGAAATTCAAGTTTTGTTATTTCTTATTTTTTTCTACCCGACGTAAACTTTTATTTATGCCTTGCCAAATTTTTCTATTCCATTTCATTCATCATTTAATACTTTATCGAATATGTAGGATTTTGCATAATGTTGATAACCTGGGATAACAAATTCCACTTAAAACAATGCAATTATAATCAAATGTTTTCTATTGTGATTATTGAAATTGAAAATGAACGACATACGATTTATTAAAAATTGATTTTCCACGAAAATCGCTTGAAAACAGATATCAACTTCGATCAGGCAGATCAATGCGCGTGGAAATATTTCATGGCGGATTTATAGAGATCAGTTTCTGTCAACCCCCGAAATCCCTGGTAACGGTGGTTTTATCTAAATAGTATCAGTGTAATCGTTCGAATTTTGGGTAAAGGGTCGGTAAGGGGGGTTGAAAATTGAAGGGGCGAGAAGGGAAGAGGTGGAGGCAGTGGTTAATGGTAGAACGAGCGGGAAGAATTGATCGTGCCGCTTTTAGTGGTGGTTATCGAGTGGAGCTATGCAAACTGCAGTGCGTCATTTCTTTTTTTCTCTCGTTCCGAGAGAAAACGATATCATAAAGCCAGTACACGTCCCGGAATGTCGAGAGTTCTGCCTCCCACGGAGACAAAATTCTACTGCCGGAGAAGAATCTTCTCCGACGAACTACCAGACGCGATTTTAATCGTTAACAAAACAAGATATATTTCGTCTGTATGTAATCACTGGAAAAGGTCCACGTGCATTGGAAAAGGTGAAGGACGAAGGTGGCGGAGATTATTGGGGTGAGTTTGATTTATAAACATTTTTAACTGCAATTAAGATTATTTTCATTAACCAACACTTTTGAGATTGAAACTCCAATGCATGAATGAATCGATCAGCTGCAAATTGAATATTAATTATTATTATTATTAGTAAATTATTGTTAGTGAATAAATGCTTTCATATGTTGGGACTGATTGAAAGTATTTTCAATATCATTTTTTTAAAGAGATTAAAACTGAATATTTGACAAAGATAATATATTGAATTGAATATTATTAAATATATATGAAGTGTTTTGAGAAAAATCTTAATCATTATAGGTTACTTGAATTACAAATAATAATTCTTTCTAATTATATTTGTTAGTCGTACTTCAACTAACAAGGCACCAATTTTCGTTTGCTAAAATATTATGTACTTTGAAGATGTCAATCAAGTTATTAAGGCTTAATTAACGGCTTGATTAAAGTAGATAATGCAACTGATTAAGTATCGCTATCATAATATATACCAAACGTAAAAGCAATAATTATATTCGACCGAAAACACAAACGATATAATTCTTCCGTTTTCCAACCTCATTTTACTCTCTCAATTAAACAGCTATAATCAACGATAACACGAAATTAGTTCTCCATTATAATTTGGACTAACAGTAGCAATCTATACACAAGCCACTGCAAATTAGATTTATACCAGAGGTATGTGCACGGGACACAACAAATATTTAACTTAATAGGCGTCGCGCAAATGGAAATAATTATAAATAAATGTTCCGCGTGCGTAATGAGGAGGAAGGTGAGTGATTAAAATCTATCGGGACGATAGAGTTACGCAAATCGTCGTAGACTTAAAAAGAGATCTTTTTCTGCGCGAGTCATAAGACTGTACACGATTGCGTCTACGAAAGTTTGAACTTGTGTCAAAAAGACTTAGGAAAGATGCCAGGATTCCGAATGCCTGGGGGTCTCTGTCTTGGCAGTGGCTACCGAACTCTGATCTCCTACCTAGTTGTCCTTAGACCAGTTTCTTTGCTACCATTCTACCGAGTAGTCTAGGAAATTGATAAGTTGTACGACCGAAAAATGTCTTGATCTAATAATCGGCTACCTTCAATTTCATTGTTTAATTTCTTTCATTGTAAACTGTTCTTAGTTTACTAAGGACTGAAAGACAGTTATTGTGATATGGTGTTTGGTTAAATATATATTATGTGTTGCAAGTGAGGTGTCTTATTACACGTTATACACACCGGTAATTTTCAACAAGCACTGTTATGTATTTTTAATACAAAGTTTGATAGATTTGGTGTGTGAAGTCATTAATATTCTTCAATTTGACCCAACATGGTGTTACAACATGTTTATACATCATCTATGATTGATTTGGGTCATTTGGAAGCGAGTATGGCGACTTTTAATTTTTGAAGATTTTTGAAGGTATACCCCTTTGCATTTTTGCGATTTCGGATCGACCTATTTTTTACTCAAAAAAATTTTTTAACCGCTTCTTCCGACCCAAAATCATCGTAGAATATGTTTGTACATCATATACTATCGATTTGGTCCATCTAGAATTGATTTTGGCGACTTTCAATTTTTGACAATTTTTGAAGGTATACCCCTTCACATTTTTGCGATGTCGGATCGACCTATTTTTTGCTCAAAAAAATTTTTTAACCACTTCTTTCGACCAGAAATCGTCCTAGAATATGTTTATACATCACCCACCATCGATTTGGGTCGTGTAGAAGTGATTTTGGCGACTTTTCATTTTTGACAATTTTTGAAGGTGTACCCCTTTACATTTTTTCGATTGGGTTCGACCCATTTTTGACTAATAAAAATTTTTTAGCCGCTTCTTTCGACCAGAAATCGTCGTAGAATATGTTTATACATCACCCACCATCGATTTGGGTCGTGTAGAAGTGATTTTGGCGACTTTTCATTTTTGACAATTTTTGAAGGTGTACCCCTTTACATTTTTTCGATTTGGGTTCGACCCATTTTTGACTAATAAAAATTTTTTAGCCGCTTCTTTCGACCAGAAATCGTCGTAGAATATGTTTATACATCACCCACCATCGATTTGGGTCGTGTAGAAGTGATTTTGGCGACTTTTCATTTTTGGCAATTTTTGAAGGTGTACCCCTTTACATTTTTTCGATTTGGGTTCGACCCATTTTTGACTAATAAAAATTTTTTAACCGCTTCTTTCGACCAGAAATCGTCCTAGAATATGTTTATACATCACCCACCATCGATTTGGGTCGTGTAGAAGTGATTTTGGCGACTTTTCATTTTTGACAATTTTTGAAGGTGTACCCCTTTACATTTTTTCGATTGGGTTCGACCCATTTTTGACTAATAAAAATTTTTTAGCCGCTTCTTTCGACCAGAAATCGTCGTAGAATATGTTTATACATCACCCACCATCGATTTGGGTCGTGTAGAAGTGATTTTGGCGACTTTTCATTTTTGGCAATTTTTGAAGGTGTACCCCTTTACATTTTTTCGATTTGGGTTCGACCCATTTTTGACTAATAAAAATTTTTTAGCCGCTTCTTTCGACCAGAAATCGTCGTAGAATATGTTTATACATCACCCACCATCGATTTGGGTCGTGTAGAAGTGATTTTGGCGACTTTTCATTTTTGACAATTTTTGAAGGTGTACCCCTTTACATTTTTTCGATTTGGGTTCGACCCATTTTTGACTAATAAAAATTTTTTAGCCGCTTCTTTCGACCAGAAATCGTCGTAGAATATGTTTATACATCACCCCCCATCGATTTGGGTCGTGTAGAAGTGATTTTGGCGACTTTTCATTTTTGGCAATTTTTGAAGGTGTACCCCTTTACATTTTTTCGATTTGGGTTCGACCCATTTTTGACTAATAAAAATTTTTTAACCGCTTCTTTCGACCAGAAATCGTCCTAGAATATGTTTATACATCACCCACCATCGATTTGGGTCGTGTAGAAGTGATTTTGGCGACTTTTCATTTTTGACAATTTTTGAAGGTGTACCCCTTTACATTTTTTCGATTGGGTTCGACCCATTTTTGACTAATAAAAATTTTTTAGCCGCTTCTTTCGACCAGAAATCGTCGTAGAATATGTTTATACATCACCCACCATCGATTTGGGTCGTGTAGAAGTGATTTTGGCGACTTTTCATTTTTGGCAATTTTTGAAGGTGTACCCCTTTACATTTTTTCGATTTGGGTTCGACCCATTTTTGACTAATAAAAATTTTTTAGCCGCTTCTTTCGACCAGAAATCGTCGTAGAATATGTTTATACATCACCCACCATCGATTTGGGTCGTGTAGAAGTGATTTTGGCGACTTTTCATTTTTGACAATTTTTGAAGGTGTACCCCTTTACATTTTTTCGATTGGGTTCGACCCATTTTTGACTAATAAAAATTTTTTAGCCGCTTCTTTCGACCAGAAATCGTCGTAGAATATGTTTATACATCACCCACCATCGATTTGGGTCGTGTAGAAGTGATTTTGGCGACTTTTCATTTTTGGCAATTTTTGAAGGTGTACCCCTTTACATTTTTTCGATTTGGGTTCGACCCATTTTTGACTAATAAAAATTTTTTAACCGCTTCTTTCGACCAGAAATCGTCCTAGAATATGTTTATACATCACCCACCATCGATTTGGGTCGTTTAGAATTGATTTTGGAGACTTTTAATTTTTGACAATTTTTGAAGGTATACCCCTTTACATTTTTTCGATTTGGGTTCGACCCATTTTTGACTAATAAAAATTTTTTAGCCGCTTCTTTCGACCAGAAATCGTCGTAGAATATGTTTATACATCACCCACCATCGATTTGGGTCGTGTAGAAGTGATTTTGGCGACTTTTCATTTTT
Organism: Nysson spinosus; assembly: GCA_910591585.2. NCBI lineage: Eukaryota > Metazoa > Arthropoda > Insecta > Hymenoptera > Crabronidae > Nysson > Nysson spinosus. The sequence goes on along the minus strand of OU342837.1, from coordinate 2,902,321 downwards.
GGCAATTTTTGAAGGTGTACCCCTTCACATTTTTTCGATTTGGGTTCGACCCATTTTTGACTAATACAAATTTTTTAACCACTTCTTTCGATCAGAAATCGTCGTAGAATATGTTTATACATCACCCACCATCGATTTGGGTCGTGTAGGAGTGATTTTGGCGACTTTTAATTTTTGGCAATTTTTGAAGGTATACCCCTTCACATTTTTGCGATTTTGGGTCACCATTTTTTTCACTAGAAAACTACTTTAACCCGCTTGTTTCAACCTAAAACTATTCTAAACCTTGTTTAATCGACTTCATATGCATTCATTCTTTTATAAGGCTTATGAAAGAAGAACGTAAATGTTGTAGGTTGGGCTAGAAAGTACGCGGTTGATAAGGGCTCGGGAATCATTACGATAACGGTGATAAAGCGATAACCGGTATTGTGCCAAAAATACACATATATATAACACAGGGCTAATTCACGGAGCCGTTCACCAAGTTACCGTGGAATCGGCGATATGTCGGCGTTGCTACGGCATTTTTTATTCGTGATCGTCGCACTGGGATTTCTGACAGTCGAATTGGAATCTACGGATCCCGGTGATAAGGAGTGGTGGGAAACTACCTCGGTTTATCAAATCTGGCCCAGAGGATTTCAGGATAGTGACGGTGACGGCGAGGGTGACTTGAACGGTGAGTTACAAGACTCGATTAACTCATCATTAATACAATTACACTCATCATATTATCGTTTGTTGGAAACCATTTTTTAACTGTATCCTCAAAATATATTTATATACCCAATCCAATCAAAATTGTAATAGTCAAAATCGTATAATTATAAAAGGCAGATTAAAATTAATTACATTTATGCCACACTAACTGAACGTAAATGATTAAATTTACTTTCATCGTACCCTTACATTAAAAAGATAGTATTATTAATCACTGAAATGTTTCATTTATCAGGAATCGTTGTTAATCAGTGCACTATTATCATTAATGTTCCTATCACTCGAAATTCTTTCGAAGATATATAAATAATTAAAATATTACAGTCCAATAATTAATGATATTGTTGTAGCCATTCAACTGATTCAATTCATTGACTTTGAAATATTTTAATCTCTTAATTTTAATTTTTAAACGGTTTCGCTGTGATTAATATTGATTATTTTCGAATCAATTTTAATTGATCTCTGTGATATGTGACTTGAATGAAAATGAAAATTAAGTTTTGGGTCGCAGTTTGTATGAATGGCATCAATATTTTTATATCAAATTACATTTGAAATACAATTAATCTCTGTGCACAAATAATATTCCTTCTCGCGTAAAGAAACTTTAAAGACTTTTTATCAGACGTTGATTAAAGTATCAGCCGCAGTCATTTCAGGCTTCGTAAAGAACCGCGATATCAGGGGTGGATATATTATCGTTTGTTGGAAACTATTTTCTAACTTTACCCTCAAAATATATTGATATACCTAATTCAATCAAAGTTAAAATAGTCAAAATCATATAATTCATGATAAAATGCAAATTAAAATTCATTACTTTTATGCTTTACAAAATGAACAAAAATGATGAAACTTACATTTATCTACCTTTACATTAAAAAGATAGTATTATTAATTACTGAAATGTTTTAATAACCAGGAATCATCAACCGACTAGATTACATTAAAAATCTAGGAATCGACACGATTTGGTTGAATCCAATCTATTCATCACCACTAATCGATTCTGGATACGATGTCTCTAATTACACCGATATAAATCCTATATTCGGGAGTCTCGATCATTTCGATCAATTAGTACAAGAAGCGCACGATCGTGGTATGAGTAATTAATTATTAATATTCGATATATATCAAGATGTATAATCTTCAATCAAATAATTCAATTTAATAAGCGAATCTAATAATCATATCAATGATATGATCAAATGGTGTGTTTTTCATTTTCAGAATTAAAAGTCATATTAGATATAGTACCGAATCACTCCAGTGACGATCACGAATGGTTTCGATTATCAGTTCAAAATGTGGAACCCTATAATGATTACTACGTTTGGGCCAATGGAACTAGAGATGAAAATGATCAAAACATTCCGCCTAACAATTGGGTGAGTCTTATTAATGAATGAATTAATTAATAAGAAGTATTAACTTAAAAATTCAAGGGATTTTAATTAAATTGAATGTAACTACTGTAATTTCTAATCTGATTAAGTAGGTATTTAATGAAATTAATTTTCCGTCGTGGAGTCCCTTTCGTTAAGATTAAAAAATAATATACTATATTATATCAAATCGAATAAAATGATTGGCAAGTTAAGTCATCATTTATTCATTATTTGAATAAAATAAAGTATATCATTTTCCGTCGAATATTTTTAACTATGGTTGCTATTTATTCTTCCACCAGAAATAATGCGTTACAAATATTTCTAGTACGAGGTTCGTCGTTCCTTGGCACGGTATAGTAAATATAAAAATAAATGTGTAACGTTCTTGTAAAAATCTACTCCGCGCTTATCAATTAAAGATATTTCACGATAAGACGCGTATTCTTCAAACGTAAAATTTGATACATGACACGAACAAAAGAAAGATTTTTCTAAACTTTCCTATAAAATATAATTTCAATTCTATTGTATCTTATTAATATGAATTAAATTTCCTACGATTTAATTTAAATATTATTTTTAATTTTGTCGCAATTTAATATATATTTTTATTACGTGAGTGTTTATAATCGTGATTATTAAATATATTAGATGTAGAAATGAATTCATTCAAACCTTTAGATGCAAACAAAATTTTGTTTAAAACGAATGAAAACAGATCAATCATCGAAATAATTTCTATCATTATTGATGACCTTTTGCCATTTTATGGCGGCTTGCAAAATAGCAGGAGAATATTTCGATTTGAATGGCTGCACTGATTATGTTCATTTACTTGGCAAGAATTCATTTCTACAACTAATATATTTTGATTAGGTGAATATTTATATTTGTCGTAATTTCACATATATTTTTATTAGGCGAGTGTTTATAGCAAAAATGCAGGATCCGCTTGGAACTGGCACGATGGACGACAACAATGGTATTATCATAAATTCCACGAATCTCAACCGGATCTTAATTTGCGAAACGACAACGTAGTGCAAGAATTACTGGTATAACATTCTACTAATTCCCTAATTCCACATTTCGTTATTAAATAACTAACCTATACTCACTCAATAAACAATTATTCTTAAACCAAAGGATGTATTCGATTTTTGGCTGAAAAGAAGCGTCGACGGTTTCCGAATTAACGCAGTGCCGTATTTTTACGAAGCCGAAAACTTGCAAGACGAACCTTCGGCGGAGGAAGAAAGTAATACGTTTGGATTACCGGAAAATACCGAGCTTTTATATATTTTCCGAGCTTTCATCGATTACTGGGTGGATTCGAATAATTCAACCTCGAAGTATGAATTATAATTAGCATTTTATGCGATATATATTTTAATACAAGCTGATTAATAAAATGGACTTATTGAATTGCAGATTATTAATAGCGGAATCTCACGACTCCGACGACAATATAATAACTTATTATGGGAATGGCACTCACGAAGGAATTCCACCATTCAATTTCCGTTTTATCACTCACATTCATAACAGCAGCGACGCCAACTATATTAAAACTATTCTGGAAGAATGGTTTGATAAGCTTCCTGATAACGCGAGCACTAATTGGGTGGTAAGAAGCAAATCATTATTTAACGATCTATATAGTATCATCCTCAACGTAGTTAATAATGTATAACAAAGTGAACACATTTAACTAAAAAGTAACATCGAAACTGCACCACGTAGACAAATATTTTACAATATAAATTATATATAATAATTTCTTGCTATTAATCTGGCTCTTGTTGTAATATAATATTATTCCTGTAATAATAACTGCTTATAAATGCTGCAATAAAAAGTAATAATATTACATAATATTATAATAAACGCAAATTAGCACTCTATTAAAATCGCAATCAGCCGTTTCTACATAAAGATCCTAATAACTGCTAATTAGTTGAACATTATTTATTTATAAATGAATAAATTGTGAATTTATATTAATCGCAATCTTCATTTCGTTTAATAAGCTCTCCAATCACGATTACTCAAGAGCAGCATCAAGAATCGGATTAAATCGAGTCGATGGTCTTCATATGTTATCATTATTATTACCCGGACAAGCATACACTTATTACGGTGATGAAATCGCAATGTTGGACACAAAAGTATTATGGAACGAAACGATTGATCCAATGGGATGCTCAAAAACAAAGGAAACTTATGAACAATACTCGAGAGATCCTTCCAGGACACCAATGCAGTGGAATTCCGAGATATCCGCGGGTTTCTCGACGAACAGTAAAACCTATCTCCCGATACACCCGAATTACGTGGATAGAAATGTCGAGGAACAATCGAACAAAAATCGGAGTAACATTAACACCTTTAAACAACTGACTACTCTCAGGAAGAATCCGGTGTTTACGCACGGAGATTACGAATTTGCGACTGTTAATGATAATCACGTCCTTATCCTCAAAAGGTGAGGATAATCTTTGATCCTACGTCCTCAAATAGCACGCTAGATAAGTATTTATCGAGGATGTAATTAAGTTGAAATTGCTTTAGGGAAAGTACATCATTAATTAGTAATATTGTGTGGTCGCGGTAATGGAATTTAATTAATGTTAATTTCAAGTTTCATTGACATACTCTGTAAGATATTAATTTTGCTCGAGATTCACTGGTTTTAGCTAAAAATCGAATTTAAAATAAAAATGAATTTAGTTAAAAATTGGAATAGTTTTAGTTTGAGACTTAAGGAAGTGTACATAATAGTTTGTATAATATGTAATATATTTTAATAATGATTTTCTGTAATTTATTAGATACTTGGAAAATCATCCGGTTTATATAGTCGCCATTAATTTGGGATTAAGACAAGAAAAAGTTAATATAACTTCTTTATATCCGAATGTAGAAGAAACTTTGAGCATCGCTGTTGCTTCCAGCAACGCAGTTTATATTCAGTAAGTATTCCATTATTTTCAATATTAATATACTATATAACAATATCAAATAAGTCTATGAACATCGACTAACGTTTATAAACAATTTTCAGAGAAACCGTTTCGCGAAATGGATTTTTATTAACCGCGAATGCTGCGCTAGTTTTGAAAGCAGATGTGATCGAAGAAACAACCACCGAATTAATTACCGAATCAACAACTGGTACGTTAAATTGCAACATCCTTTTCAATTTGCACTAATAATCTGGAATTAATATTATTTTCAATAATCCAAGTCCTATCTTTCCTTTTCTGACAAATTCCAGCGTTCCACTATTAATTTTATACTATATTTTACTTTCGATAATTTAACAATAAATCCTACATTTCCTTTCTTGCAAAATTTTGTTGGAAATCTCCTTCTTGGAAAACTCCGTCATCTCACTATTAATATCGGATACAATTATATATTTGAAATTGCAATATTATTTACGCGAAAATAATAACAAATAATATTTATTTAGTAACCGAGGAAGAAGAAACCACGCTCTACGCGAGCGAAAAATATTCCAGCACAACGGAAGAAGTAAACATGTCCACGGAAACCGAAAGCACAATGTCTGAAATTGAAACTACAACGTCTGAAATTGAAACTACAACGTCTCTAACGGTATCTCCGATAGAAACAACAACAACTACCGGCGAGATATCAACGACAACCGAAGCAGAAAATAATGCCATGTCAACATCAACCTCTTCTTTCCAGATAATGCTAAGCGCAACCCTTTCTGTGATAGTATTGTTCAGATTTTGAACATCGTTTTGTAAGTAAGACTTTGTACAATAAAATTTAAGTCCACGCCACTATTAGTCGAAATAAAATATTTCAATAATTATATACTTCACGGTGGAATATCCTTTCGGAATTTGCGAGCAAATAATTATTGCAACCATTTCATTTTGTATTTCATATATCCTGTAACGTTTAATACATCGATGACCAAATTAATAATAATAGAATTAATAATGAGTTAGATTAAGTCACAAAGTTGTACAGGTTTATTTTTAGTACCGAAGGCAGCGACCTCGGTCAATGTTCAGGGTGATTTATGTAGGTAATAAGAGATTTATTATTTAACTATAGATTGTTCAAAGCGGCACGTATGCGAGTGAGTCATAATAAGCTAAGAAAAGCAGATTCAGCTGTCTACATGTGTCATCCATTAATGGAGATTGCATTCACTTCAACACCCGCGTTATACGAAAGCCCGACTGCTATGCTCGATTATCCGTACCGTGGAAACGGCAGAGATACGAGTTTATCGCGATTATTTTCAAAGCAAACGGAAGAAAGATTAAGTAAAGTTCCGTCAGTTAAAGATCTCGTTTCACCCGATAAAGATACGGGACGGTTTACCTCGTACATTGAATATCGTATACTTATTTCATAGTTAACACATCGACCATAAAAACGAAGCATAATTTAAATCGTAACTCGAACGTGCCGTTTCACGGTCGTCCAACGGCTATGATTAGCGTGCATTTCAATTTCAAGCGGAGTAAATACTTTTTATCGTTTCTAACGTATCTCAGGGTGGTGATAAAAAGGAAAACAGTAATGTATAGATGGCTAAGAAAATTCGCAATGTAATTGGCATTGTGACTTTGTATGCGTCAGATGTCGACGTTGCACGTACGTCGTTTTTTAAGACGTTTATTCTGTAAACGATTAGAACAGTTACGAGGTTGAATTCTACGTCGGTTCTGGCTTTTGTAAACATACGTGTGACGGTGTATCGACATGCCGTTTAATAAGCTGCCAGAACGAAAGGAGTAGTGAAGCAGTGCATTTAGTTGTCTGCCACGATATCGTGCAGCGAACAGTGGGAACAAAAGAGTATGGAGAAATGGAACCCAAAGAAAGTACTTACTTACTCTGCGGAAAGTCCATCCACCATGCTATTCCGATAAACACCTCGAAGAGAAGGGCACGGGATGATCCAGGTTTGGCACAATAAAACACCACAAGATAATTAAACACTTGATTCAAAGTACTTTTCTAAGAGTCAACGTGTGCACCGTGTCAAGCTTCTTCACGATGTGGCCGAAATTTTAAAGTGGCCAATCACAGCTATGCGTCTTGCGATGCGCAGAATGTGCAGAATATGTAGAAGAAATTCTGATAGGTCGAAAGTTTAAAGTAAATTCAATCAAATTTAATTTCTGCCAATTATAATTGTTGATTTACAAGCTGCGCAGTGGTTGCACGCATAGAATTGACGCGGGAAGTAGGGACAAAAAGGGCGTGAAATTCAAATTGATTTAGGGAAGATCGTGTATGAAGGTATTAGGAGGGAATTATATGTTTACAGAGATAATAAGAGATGAGTTGAAGTATTACTCTGTGCAACCGAGTTCTATGAGGATTCGTTTATGCTTATTTTGGACATTTTGGGGAATACTGGTCGTAGTTATTGTTATATCAATTTTGTCGTACTGCTGCTTCCTTCCACAAGTGTGTGCCAATTCCAGAAAAGCCTTCGCAAACTCGACAGAAATGGTAAATATTTGAAGAATGTTCGATCGGTTAAATAATTAATATCGTCTTCATCAACGTAACATACTCGATATATCCCAGAAAAGTCATTTAATATACCAGGTTAATCTAGTTAATCTCTAGCGTCTCGGTATTTAATCGATGAGATTATATCAGTTCAATCAGATTTCAAGAGTTATCTGGATATTTGTACTCATTAGTTATGCTAAAATATAAGATTACCGAAACACTCGTACCGTAATCAGTGACACTTTTCTAATTTACGGTGTATTTAATTATCAGACATAATGTTTCAGTAAGAGATTTCCGATCAAGAAACAATGAAATAAGATAATCGTTACTGTATATGAATATTATTCAATACTAAGCTTCTTGGGAAGAAGAAATGTGCTTAGAAAGATAGCATACATCTGGTGTTATCAGAAAGATAAGCATCGAACTTAGACACTCATGGATCATGGAAAATTTAGGCATCAAACAACCGAACTTTGTGCCGATGAACTGTCGATAATCGATGCACACAATGATTAATGATGGATATATTAATTTGTTAACAAAATCAAAGGGAAAGTATACTTTTCGCGGTAGAAATTAAACGTGTCAAAAGTTCGATAGTATCGATGCGTTAGTTTCTATGAGCTGGCCCCATTTCTAGCGCATCTGCGCAAGTGTCTATTCAAACGATTTAATCGAAATCAGAGCAGTTAAGCCAGTTCTGGGTCCTCACCACGTGGAACCCCGAGCATAACAATTATTTAATCCGTAAAACCAATTCCTTAAATTATCAGGATGAAAACAACATAGCCGATTTTTATCGTGACTTCAATGGAATGTTATTGCAAGTGGATCAAAATCAGTGTTTTCTCAACAAATATTTCGATTGCGTAACTGCGCATGATTAATCTTTCCGAACATATAGAATACCAACTGTTCTATATCATTATAAAAATGTTCTGAATTATTTGTTTACATCCCTTCGTAAATTACATATGTCTTATTGCTAAACAAATAAGTATGGTAAGACATTGTATACCGTCGACTACAAATAAATTATTTCTTAATAAATTGTATAATTTCATTCTAACCGTTCCTATGCCACTCCTATGATAACACATCGTACCCTATATTTTGATAGTAGGAAAACAATGAAAATATTGATAAGAGGATCATCGCAATAATAATAGTTTAAGCGCTAATCGCGTATTTCTTGGAAAGTGATATCTCGATTAATGCCTATTACCCCACTACAATAGTTAAAACATGATAACATATATTCCAGAGGGTACGATATTTTTATAAGTCGTCATAAAGACGCCGAATTTCATGGAGCTATGGTTCGCTCCTGATTTCTTTTTCTATTGGGACCGAGGGGAATGTGTTGGTAGTAGTGAAGATAAATAGGGCGTGCGTAGGGCCAAAAAGGGGAGCGAGGGCTGCCGAGAAGAAGTGATACCATCTTGGAGGGGTAAATCACTTCCTATTCGGCCATTGTCGAAACCAGAGTTCGAACACGAGGGAAGTCGTGTTCCCAAAGGTTTTCCTTCTCGTATGCGGTCTAACGAAGTAGGAGAAAGGCATTTTTAATCGTGAAAAAAAAGGAATATCGCGGTGTATCCCCGTTTCTTGCGTAAGAACGGTCTAAAGAACAGTAGTGTGTCCTTGAGTTGAAGTTTTTAACGATGGAGAGTGGGAGAGTGGATTTAGATAGCGTGGAGGCAAACGGCAGTACGAAGGAAACGGCAGTCGGTGCCACGTACAAACCGGAGGCGATGGACGGCGATTCAACTTGGAAAAATAAATCTCGGGAAAGCATCACTATGGGAAAACTGAACGGCGAAGGTGAAATGGATGATGGAGCACAGGAAAAAATGCTCAAAGATGAGAACAAAATCTCTCCTACCAAAGATGCGACGGAGGTACGTTCGATAGGGGCCATTTTTAGAAGACACGCCTAGTCCGCCTATGATCAATAGAAAAAGATCATATTTCCTCATGGCGTTTCAAAGGGAATTATTCTCTCAATTTTATATTTCTACAGACATTCTTCGTTCATTTCTGCGCAAGATTATAGTATTAATAATTATTCTTGAACGTCTTTTAAACTTGTCCATTCACCGCAGACTTATAACGTTTTTGCGATAATAATCGAACGGCCTATCTTCGACCTAATTTTAAAATATTCCGTTCAAATATTATTACGCGCGTCGCAATAACTTTTTGTGAAATAGGAATATATGATCTCTGGAGGCAAGAATTTCTTCTTATTGCATCATTTCTTTCCTCGTAAAAGCCGGCGATAATTTTAACCGAGAGGAAACATGATATTCCCCGCGGAATGCGGCATTTATGAATCAGTGGATTATATTTCAATGTATAATACATGGATATGTTTTTGCTTGATTAGGTGAAATTTATATCAGAAAATGGAGATGCTAAGATAGATATTGAGACTGTTAAGCAAACCCTGTCTGGAATGGGCAAAGAGGAGCTAATGAAATTTGCTAATGATCCATTCTGGATCAGATTGAGATGGATTCTGTTCATTGCATTCTGGTTGCTATGGCTTGCTATGCTGGGTGGGGCAGTAGCCATTATTGTAATGGCCCCAAAATGCTCTGCACCAGAGCCCAAAGCATGGTGGCAAGAAAGTCCCATTGTTCAATTAGATGCATCTGAGGTAGAAACCCATGACTTGAAGGGTATACAATCTCTGCTAGACACTTTGAACCAGCAGAACATAAAGGGAATCTCTCTCATGTCCATTGTAAAGGAAAGTGCAGCAGGTAGATAGAACTATTGAAACTCTCTATTGACTTCACATTTGGTAGAAAGGTATCAAAAATTATTCTATTCAATAGGAGACACTGAGGACTTCAAAGATATTAAACCACAATTGGGTCACATAAGTGACTTACAAGCACTAATTAATGCTGCAAAGGAGAAAGATCAGCATATTATTTTGGAATTGGACCCTAATCATTCCTCCGTTGAGCATCCATGGTTTAAACGTTCCATAGAGAAGGAGGATCCATTTACAAACTATTACGTATGGGCTGATCCCAAAACAAGCACAGATGGAAGACGTAATCCTCCGAACAACTGGGTTGGTGTTATTATAGAAAAAGACCTTCTGCCTTCTGCAGTATCTTTACTGATATACATTGTTTATATAGCTCAGTGTATATGGTGGATCCGTATGGGAATGGAATGAACAAAGAGGACAATATTATCTTCATCAATTCAATAAGACACAACCTGACTTAAACTACAACGAGCCAGCTGTGGTTTCCGAATTTGCCGTGAGCGTCACAGTTTTAAGTAATTCGAACCAACAGAGTAACAAAATAATCAAAATGCATTATATTTTATTAGGACATTTTAACTCATTGGCTGAAACTCGGCGTTAGCGGCTTCCGTTTAGCCAACACTCAGTACTTAACCGAAGATCCAAGTCTTCGCGATGAATTCAGAAGTACTATCGCTACCGAAAGCGACGATTATGAATCGTTAGTGCATGCGTATACCCGAGATCGCACCGAGAACGGCGAAATTTTGTCGAAATGGCAAGGCAGAATTTGTAACGAAACCGAAGGCAAAGGACTCTTCGCCCTCCAAGATGATATTGGAGCAGATGTTCTGCAAGTTTTCAATGAGAAAAAAGAAGTAATCGATCTCCCGCAAAATTCGCAATTCTTTGCGACCGCGGACGCAACTATCGATGCGGCCGCATTGAACAAAGGAATCTCACAATGGCTTGGTATTACTCCTTGGCCTGCTTGGGATGTATGTATATTTACAATTTCGGAATAACAAACAAGCTATGATAGCGAATCACTTTAATTACAAACGCAATTTTGTATTTCAGCTCAATGGAAAGAAGCATAACCTGAGGGAAAGAATGCCTGCAGACATAGCAGACAGTATAACACTTATGACATTGTTGTTACCTGGAACACCAATTCTCAGGTTGAATGACACTCTGTCTGCTAAAGATGCATTTGCAACTTTATCTAAAGCCAGGAGTAGCCTAACATTCCTTCATGGAGAGACTATGACTAAGACTGTCAATGGAAGTGTATTTGTATACACAAGGTAATGATAACAATATACTTTCATTAGTCTTCATTATTACATAAACATACCTAGCCACACAGTTTTTCGGTAGTTTTGAAATATTTATGGTAAACGGTAGTTCGAAAATGAACATGTTTTCATTGTTTATTATGAGTAACATATATCGTTAGAAATAATACTACAAATTAACATCGAGTGGTTTTGGGAACTTCTGTGTATCAGAATGATAGTAACTTAGGTGATTGTTGTGCATTAATGGGAGTTAAATCAATTTAGATCTCAATTGCTACAAATCATCTCAATAACCCTTTATATTATAACTGAACCTCCAGACTACTGACACACATCATTTATCTCATACAACTGTACTATATAATACACTAACCAAAGATTAATTTACCTTGTTCCATGCTTACTCCTATGTGACACAGGAGCTGGTGAGTCCTTTGACTAACATATTGCATGTAACCTTTATTTTCTTATAAACAACTACGAAGAAATGTAACTAACGTTTAACCCTTTGCACTCGGCAAATATTTCGATTACAAACGGAGACATATTCCAAGACGTTTAGTGATATCAATTAACGAATTATTAACGGTCCTTTTCCATGGTAATTAACGGATGAATCTTATAATATAAATCGTATGTGTTTATTTTATTAATTCAGTTTGCGTGAAAATTTAAAGACTTGATTTTGGAATTAATTGCTGTGAACGCAAGCCAACGTTGGGGCACGTACGGAGTACAAAGGGTTAATATTAAGCACGCAAAGTAAACATTGACGAGATTGCCTTCCTATGCAATCTTTAAATTGAATGTAACTCGCTTGAAAGAGTCGAGAGAAAAGATGAGTTTTATTCAATTTTAATACATTTATTTAGGCTAAAGAGCGGTAATCCTGGGTACTTAGTGGCTTATCAAACGTCGGACGAACCCGCGGTTGTGAATCTGTCGACCATACCACAAATCTCCGAAGAGATTAACGTAGTCGCGCATAGCCCGAATTACGTCCAAAATGGCGATACCATTAAGTAAGTTATTTTCTTTACGCATCATCGTGAACTAACAATACATTATGAATTACATCACATAAATAAATTTTCTGTTTCAGGACGAAATTACCATCAAACAGAGTTCCTATATCTCCGAAAAGTACTCTCGTCCTTACATTCGTTCCAAACAACTAACGACAAACAATGCCAAAAATATCTATTGTCAAGAAATATTTAATGCTTACCTTCCAAGATTGGCATGTACTGAGTGAAACTATTGTATCCAAGAAGCGTGTGTAATTAAACACGATGCAGCATGAACCTCGTTGCTTTCCTATCACGTTTTATTTCTTTACAAAGTATCGCGTATCTTAAACGATTATGATTCAATGTGCAATTTATACGGATCGGTGAAAGTTGCCGTGAGAATATAAAATAACGCGGGGAGAGGAACCAACGCGAGCATAGCCGGATGGAAATTCAATCCGCGAAGAGTCGCGATTGCTATTATTCCATAGCCGTGCAATAACCAATGTCCCAGAATAACTATCACATTCTTCACGTCGGAAACCGAACTTAATAAAAGCGATTTCATTGTCTGCAACATAAAAGTACATCGCAAAATATAAGCACCATCCAACAGAGAATTTGCCCGACAAAAATAACTATCTTCCTTCACTACTTTATTAACGTTATAATTACGCGCAGCCTCGTAAATGAATTTCAGTTCAAAGACACTATTCCTTGAGATTAACACTTATGATTCGAACGAAATATAATTACTGTGATCGAAAATGATCGAAAATGATCGAAACCGAGAGTAAGATATGTTAAGTCTGTACATGAATAATCCTACGATACCCGACGACTTTGATTTCTTGCGGTGTCCTAACGTAAACTCAGTCAATGATTACAATCACAGTTTTTCCTAGAATCCGGAAGCCTGTTTACCTCTAAGCTTCCCCCACTCCGCTGTCAGTCGAAACGTGATGCCAGAGTGGGGAGTGCTACACTGATAAGAGAGTAAGCGTGACACGATAAGTTTGTAAATAAATAGGTCGCCATCGGATTGCGAACGACTCGAGTGCCGGTCTTTCCTCGAATCTTATTTGCAAGTGCATTCTTTCGCACGTAAGTGAAGGTTAGTCTATGAATATATTTCAATATATATCGAGAAGTGCACATTACCTGATCCAATTTGAATGCGAAATGCGCCGCGTTTGAGAGGATTGATAGAATGATGGTTATGTATGGAAATGAATAATCTGCGGAATAAAAATCAATCTTCATTGAAATATTATATATTGTATTGATAGCATGTCAAGTATTAGTACTTACATATTAATCCTCCACCAACACCATGTAATAATGCCAGTATAGGATAAAAATACAGAGCGACATATATCGAAAATTTCCCCTGTTTTTCAGCATAAGTTGAAAATTTCCCTCTCAAACTAACTTGTGGCAAACATTTGTTAGCTACTATTGGCCTTACTAATAACATTATTACTATTCCTAATGCATAAAATACAAAAACCATTGTATACCTGAAACATTAATCATTATAATGTTTCAATTATTACTCTACAAGATTAGGTTAACATTTCGTTTTGAAGTTATACTAACAATGGGTACACAGCTTCCTGTGTGCAATACAATGTTTCCACATAATTTGGGCTAGGATTGTGCAAAAGTGTGTACCAATCGGATAGTTTATTAGTCTTACAAGATCTTATTGCAAACGAACCAATGGGTTCTGTTAATTGTAATGTAATAAGTGCAGTGGCACCTATTTCAAATAATGCTGATAAATGTAATGCAATCACTTCTTTGGGTAAATTCCTTCTCATGGATATCACATCGATACAAAACCAATGTAATACTAAAGCTAGTAAGGCCATGAATCCAAGATAGAGCCAATCATAAAATACTGGAATGTCATTGCATGGTACGCATGCTGAAGAACTATTTGCTCTGTATCCTCTTGGACAGGCACCACAATCAGTCCAATTTCCATCAGACAATAATTCTCTCCCACAATAAATGCCCGGGCATTGCATTAAAGAATTCATATTTCTCGATGTTTCGGACTATAAAAATGTCCACGATTAAATACGACCAAAAGTGGAATTATTTACGATTATAGTCGTAGCACACGAATTCGTAATGTCTCCATAATACAGCATTGACGTATGCATAATAATTGGAGATTATTTTCATTATAAGTTTTACGAGAAACTTGGGATTGGTTTAAGGTTAAAGAAACTGTAGTCTGTAAGAGGCACCATGACTGCACCGTATATCAACTACTTGCACTCGCCAGAATCATAAGACATTTTTATATTAGAGTTTTTCCCCCAGAAATACTTGGATCATAGAAACACTGATTTTTTCAATTAGAAATTGTTTTCTTTAACGTAACTATTACGAAATGTATGGATCAAAATGAACGTCATCTCGCGGATAAAAAGTTTGCGGATCGGTAACGTCAGAGTAGTCATCAAAGCTCAATAATGTAGTTTTTATAATATTTTACTGCTTAAATTATAATAAGATAAATATTTCGATGGATGGAAAGATAAATGAAGATAGAAAACGCAGATTATTCATCTTTTATCATTCTTTCCCTTGAATAATCGTATGCTAACTTATATTGATAAGCTAAATAAATAAAAGGTGGAGTAATATTTTCATGAAACTGCAACTGCTATTAAACCAAACATATTTTCTGAAGATATGTCGTAGGAAAATGTATTTATATAATATAAATATAGAAATATTTGCAATATAAAATTCGCAGATCTCCCCTCCCTTTTTTCATATGAAGCATCGTCGTACAGACGTGCCAACTTTAAATATTTTTCAAACCTTAGATACCCCAGCAAATTTATGCGTAACATATGCATATTTTATTTAAATTCCTGTCATCCTGCAAATGTTATACTTAGTAATTTTGCATTCACCCGTAATATAAACTATTATTAATGATATGAGCAGCCCAGAGGAATTATGATTAATAAAAATATGTATTTCGGAGTGAAATTAGACTAGGGTATTAATTGCTCGAATTGTGGTGCACTGTCAGTGTCCGTCGCCCCTCCGCAGGGAAGAACCGTGGTGTTTCACGCTTATTTAAAAAAGTCTTTTTACTCGTGTAACAATAAAAATATTGCAGCGCAATGTTAAATAATGTTGCATTTGAAAAGTGCATTACATAATTAACAATATTGTGATGTGTGAATATCCAGAAACAACGTTGAATCGAATATTGAATGCGTCCTCGTCTTAAGGCACGTTTAGAATACGATCGCTGATTTGTTGGGAATCATTGAATATTTCTCTTTATTCTACGATGAAGTAAATTGTTGAATTATCTTGAACGTCAGATATACGATTGTCAACTAACAATTTCAAGAATATCGATGCCAGGATCGAATATATCTAGATTTGTCGATTTTCTAGTGATAGAATTAAACGCGCAACGAGAAACGGTCGAACGTTCGTAATGTGGCGCATCCTAGAGTGGCGCATCTTATATCCTTCGGGTATATTCGTATCGAATCGGCGAAGTTCGCCCGATGATTGCCGAGCGCACATTACTATTTTCAGGCACACAGGGCACCTCTTGACGGGTTTTCAATAAGTGAAGAGGGCGACGGTGACGAAGGGACCTTTTTCTTTTTTAATTTAAATTTTCCGTGCGTTAGATGCCGAAATTGTAGTGTAGTAGGTGCGCGCGTAATCGAAGGTACAATGTCGGAATACGTCAGGGCAGGACTCGATGCCTGACGTACGGTCGGTTTCTTCCGGCAAAAATGAAAGAAGCTCGTCGTAGCGAGCAGCTGATGGCGGCCGAGTGCTGTTCTTCGAGCCTCTGTGTCTCCGATCGCGGCGTTTAAGTGAGTGTGTGCGTTTTGGCTGCGCGAACGGAGTGTTCGTCTCTACCGCGTGTAATAAAGAGAAAGAAGAAAAAAGAAAAGAAACCGGATCAAATCATCCTCGGTACGTGTGATAGATTTCGCGCGGCCAACAGAGACCGCCTATTAAAGAGAGGGACGGGGCTTTTAAAGAGCTACTATTTCGTAACGGTGCTTCTTTCGCGACTCGGTAGGTCCGACACGCAGGCACATACAAAACGCCTGGCTAATCGTTTATTGGTACTAGGATTATCATAAAACGAGCTTTTCGATAAATACCGGAAGGAAAAAAAGCGAGGAAATAGGGTGTCGAGAAAGAGAGTTTCGTAACTGGTATATTCGAAAAAGGGAGCCCCTCGGTTCCAGGTAACGCATTTCGTCCGTTACACGCAGGGGATCTGAAAAGACGGAAAATTCGTAGGATTCGAGTGGTGCATTCGGTGTTTCTTGGTGTAGGTGGGAGCTTCAACGTAGGACGACGGGGCGTGCGTCCGCGTGTGACAACGCCTAACGAGCAATCGCGCCCCTTTCTCGACCGAATACAACCACGAGCCGGTAATTCCACACGACGAATTTAGATCAAACTTTGGGTGCTCGCGTATGTGTGTGTATACATGGGGTACTTGATGGATCTCATAAAGTGACGCTAACCACGAGTTAACACGTCGCGCAACCCTTTACAACCCTTCGGGTTACTCAAAGAATAAGAAAGAAAATTTCCTCGTGCTATGCGCTCACCGATAACGATCTTCATCCCTCTTGATCCGAGGAACGCCTGAACTACTAGTAGTAGGTTACCCGTGTTCATATTAAAACCACGTGCGTCGTCTCCTCGGTAATCGTGAAGTGTTGTTTCCATCTCTAACCCTATTGTGAGTGTAGTGAGTTCGTCGTCGTCTTCTTCTTCGTCTTCGTCGTCATCAACACGGAATGCGGCCTCCTCGGGGTGGACGCAGACCACTCTAGTCGCCTCCAACGTCGGCGGAAAAAACCAGAGGCACGAACGTACCTCCACTGTTCCACTTCCCTCCACTTCCCACAGTGCCTCCATTAATCCCAACATGTCGTCGGGGACTTTTGTGGACCGGATAGATCCCTTTGCCAAGAGGTCTGTCAAGAAGAAGTCCAAGAAGTCACAGGGTTCATCACGCTACCGTAACTCTCAGGATGTTGAGCTTCAGCAGTTGCCGCAGTTGAAAGGTCAGCTTCACATCACATCTTTAGTATCTCATCTTCTACCATTCTTATATCTTCTATACCTATGTCTAACTTTAATGAAGATGCTACTGAGGCATTGCTGGTGAAACTATCTTAAGTCACACGATAATGAGAGTTTGGTTCATAATGCACGAGTGTTTAAGAATGTTTCTCATTGCTGAGATGACTGATATATTACAGAGAACTTAAAATATATCTTAGTATCCCTTTATCACTTTCTGTGGTCTGCATACTTTAATATTGAGTTACTAAGGGACTCATACATGAGTCAAATATAAGAGTACTAAGTTCAAATTAGCTACTGTAGCCACTAATTGAGATGACTCCATATATCTTGTATTTACCAAACAGCAGATAATTATAATTTCATTTCTCTAATATTTTGACAATTAAAGTTCATGATTATATCAAAAAGAGTCAACACATCTGACAATTGATAGGGTAAATAAGTCTGTACTGTTATTGTTATTGTATATGTTACATAGGCATTGGAATGCTAAAGTCATCCTTGAACTTAGTAATTGGCAATGTGTCTTTCATTCCTGTATTGAGTAATCATAATACATCACTGAAATAGAATAACACACAAGTAAACACACTTGATGGTCAATTAGCATCCTTTATGTTATTATTGCAATAATTTCCCTCAAGTATGTAAGTTATAGAACCTGGCAGAAATTATTTATAACTATACTATTATTTATATTTATATAAAATATATCAACGTATTCTTGAGGAATTATTATTAAGCGACAAAATTCTAAAAACTGATTAGCGTAGATAATCGTAGCGAGTTCCTTAATAATACTCGAAACAGCAGAAGCTAACCTCAAATTCTCGTGCCGAAAGTAGCACCTTCGTTGCTGTGATGGAATGCTTTATTGAATTTTAACGAGATACAAAAATATGCCGAGGTTTTAAATGGAACAGAATACAAAGTATACAGGAATGGAATTAAGGGATAGGTTTATGTAATTAACGAACACATAGGATTGTTATAATTCAGATTGATACTCCCTTTGAAAATCGATGAGACTTCCAACGTGCAATTCGGTTGGTAATGCTTACTCAATTCCCGCATACATGTTTCTATAGTTTCAAATAAAAAAGCTATTAATAATATACATATTTGTGACAGAAAGCCGTAGAATTTTGAGTATGCATTCCCATCCGAATTCCACTACACAATGAAAGTATCTTTTATCTCGACTACGTAATATCTTACGATGTCCTACTTCAGGAAAAACAAAATGGACATTATAGTATAAGTAAATTCTTATCGTGGCACGAGCGCGTCATCCCCTACGTCATACGAATATATTTTTCTATTCAACGATCGGTTATGCGATACATTCTCTATTTTTTCGACAGTTTAAATCTCTTGCAAATATCCCGTCGCGGTGAGTTACCGTCTGTAAAATCAGATTATCCAAGAGAGTTATGATTTGGTTCGCGTTGATTAGGCCGTTCCCCTGCTTCTCGTCCTTCCGACCACGCTTACATAACTAGTGCGAGTTTATTACCTTTTTGCAGTACGTAAAGAATGAAATCTTGCTTTCTGCACACTGTTAAGGTATCCGTGCGTTTACAGAAATGACGTAATTTCAGAATAAAATAAATACCGCACGTGACGACGAAACTTACGTCCGCGCCGTGTCCAAACCGGTCATTAAGACAGCTATGTAACAACCACTTTTTATTCCAACTTATTATGTGCATCTAATTTATGTACAAGTAATCTTACACGTAAATGGGATGGCTTTTGAAGCGTTGACCTTCGTTATCGTTCACTGTCAATCGGGAAATCACATTAACTTCCTACACTGATCTTTTACGGTACGACTTCTTATGATAATTAATCACCACTACGCATCCTAGTACTTACCGAGTCAACTTGAACATCATACCGCGAGCTGTTCCTTTAACCCTTTGACTATGAAAAGCGTATATATACGCTCTCACATGTCAGGAATATATACGAAAGGCGCATATATCCAACCAGCAAATTTTGCTGGGTACCACGCATTTATTTTGTTAATAAATAAATACAGTATGGAGCATACTTTTATATTTCACGTAACAACCGGTCAAATAACCGAATCACAATAACTCTTAGCTTTTTCTTATTTTCATCGACACAATTTAGTGTCAACTACTGTCACGCGAATATCGTATCGTACGATGTTAATGATTTTTCGTTAAAACACACCGCTGTCAAAGAGTTAATATAGATTAGTATCTGTTTAAGTAGAAACGTCTGAAATAAGTCAGCCATATCGTATCGTACCCCTGCATTTATACGTTTATACTTCTATTTGAATGAAGATCACACTTAGTACTATATTTTTTATTATATCACGCGTACAGTATAGTTCTTCACGAATCCATATAAAATAGTGCTATTAGGGGGTACCTTGAATGGGCAGGTGAAACCGTGACAAAAAGCCCATGAGATGCGAAGGTTGTCCAAGAATCATAAAGGGTTTAACGAGGCCGAGATTTTTGTCCGGCTCGGAGTTTGATAGTAGGACATTCGAAGGTGATAGCCGTTGACCCATAAACCCATGGCACGTTCCATGGAACGAGGCACGGTCATGCGAAATACAGACATCCACCTTGCAGTAGTCGGTGTCGTTCACCTCCGCCAATAAAACCGCCAGTAGTTTCTCCTTCTATCTCCCTCCGGTACCTACATTCCCCGTTTTCCGTCTCCTTCGTTTCTTTACCTGACATCCACCCCTCACCTCGTGTCCTCTTTCTCACTCTCCTCGTTTTCACGATGCCTGCCTGCTTGCCTGCCTGTATAACCCGTACGCACGTGTTCCTCGTCGAAGCGTTCTACGTGTCCGTTTACGAATTGACACGCGACTTTCCATGCCTCGTAAACTAGTCTCTCGTTCGTACAGGGAATAATGCTCGCGTAGAAAATCGATTAACCTCTTCCGAACGATCGCCAGTTTCCCTGCCAGTTTTTCAATTTCCATATGTGTTCGCACCTTAACCCTGCCGGGGTGGTCGGTTTAAAGGCGCGTTTCCATGGCGAGGTATATTTGCGACGTTGAGAATCCGCCCTTAAAGAAACTAGTGGAATAATGGTGTTTCAAGTCTTAGAACGGTGAACGAGTATAATTGCGGTATTTAGTATAGTGATATTTTGATTCTGAATTAAAAGAAGGGTTTCGTATCTTTTAGCTGTTTCGGTAGACGTGGCGTACTTTCGTTTACGATACCGTGTCGGTTGGAAATAATCGTCCAGTGGTAACTGTGAAAGGAGTACTATATTAAACTGGACGATACTTTTATTAATACCTCGAATGCCGAGTATTTATAGTATCTCGAATACATTCTAAGGTAACCGTGGCAGGGGAGTTTAGATACTGAACGGAGAGAAGTTAAGAGGGTTAAATTTATTTCAGTGTTAAAGCCGTCTGTAAGTTTTGCGTAATTTGCGTCGCGAGAGTCAGGATCCAACGGGTGATTGAGATGACTCTACCGATCGTAAACTAATTTCTTTACTATTACATCAAGAATTTCAACGGCTCATTTCAAGATTGAAAATGCGGTTAGCAATATTTTTTGCATCTTAGTACGTCGTAACATTACGTTGGCTACGCTCGGACGTAAGTTCTGAACTTCCTACGAGATTTATGTAGCACGGCATACACCCTAACCTAGGAAATGTTTCGCGCTCAAGGGAATTTCTACCAACATCTAAGGTACTTCGGAGTCTTTCCAAGAAAACTTGACTCCGAGAAAAAATTCCCTCGCCATAAACCAATTATAAAAACTACCTTTTGTTTATTCGCGCGATAAAGCTTTCTTGGTACAATCGCAGCTGTAGTATTCCGACAATTATTTGTTCTCGAATATTATCACAAAGTGGCGCTAAACTTATCGTCTTTTCAACAAGTTTTGACAAACTTCCAGATCTTCTTGTTTAAACACGCGGTAAACATAATCTGAATAATCCACATTTATTCAACATCTCCATTTTGCAGCATCCTGAAACGCACATCTATATTCGAGATGTAACATTAGAACTACCGACAATATAATTACCTATAATTCTATATTTATTCTTTATCTATAATTATTGATTGGTCCTAATTGTATATTAACTATGCTTTTTGGGTACGGCTATAATATTTTTGGTCTAAATTATAGCCGTACCCAAGAAGCATAGTTAATTGTATATTTATATATAATTACGTCTATTACGCAACATGAGCCGCAAAATAGTTCAGAAAACAAGACGTTATAAATGAGATATTTCAATTAAAAACAGCAGGCCAGTCACTTTGACTGCTTGGTTAGTTCTCGTGTTACAATGTTTTAAATAAACAAAATAGTATGTGGTTTTTGTTAAAATTCCTTTGTACGAATACTTCTTACGCTCACTGTATATCATAATTCCAATATCGGTCGTTATCAATCTAATCACGATGAACATTATTTTGAAAGATTCGCGTACACGGGTTGCGATAAGAGTGAACTGGTAACCAACACAAGATAGATCGTAAAAGATAGAGGTCCGGTGTCTCAGGTTGGTACAACCTACGAATAAGACTTATTTAGAAACACGTAGGTGTACGGGCCGGCGTCTACCTACGTTTCGAGTTACTCTGCGCGATCAGGAGTCTAAAGCACTTTAAAGTTTCTGAATCACACATAGAAAGGGAGAGGAATAGAGAAAGGAAAAGAGTCGAAGAGAGAGAGAGAGTAGCTAATGCTGTGTAGAAGAGTAACTTTTATCCGCTCGTGATTGGAAGTTACGTTAATTAAATTACGTTTAATTGGACGGAAAGTCGTTTCAAGTCGTGAGTTATTCGTTACTTTGCATCAAACCGATACGAGTAATTAGTCTGTTTGTACAACGAGCTCGCGTAACGCGCGCATCGATTAACATTCCTGTTTTTTTCACTAGAAGTCCCCGCGAAATATGGTAACTTTAGTGATCCACGATTATCGATTTATTTCCCCTTCGATCATCATTAACTCATAATTCATCGAAACAGTTTATTTATAACAGTATATATATTTCAGAAGCAACATATCTAGTTTCTCTGTTAAATAAATGCCTCGAAATAATTGCGATGTGTAGAAGAAGTTAAATACATCGTCGTCATATTAATTCCCTAGATATCAGGCTCGGTTACTTAACGATCCAAAAATAACTGATGCAACGTTATTTCATTATCCAGGCTGTTTAAGAAAGCAATTATAAGCATATTGTTGATAAGCTACGAGGTGTTGTACATTTCACGGATCATTAGATTAATTAAGAGGAATCGTAGCGGAGAGCGATAGGAGGTTAAAGGTTCTAATCGAAGTCCAATAGATCGCAAATGGGAGAATAATGTGGTATCGTTTAAATGTCATTTCGTGAGTTAGGTGGTAGTTGTAATCTTGGGTATCCGTGTGCCTTTGTGTTCGGAAGCTTTGATCGTTACGACACTTCTGAACGATCGTAATAATCGCCCGCTGACAGATAAGAAGCCGCGGATTTATCGTCAGCCAGAAAACAAGCGGCACTTGCCACGTGTGAACGTCATCGCGTTAGCTTTACCTCTGATTTTCTTCGTTTTGGATTCTTCCTTGTTTCGCATGATTTCGATTCCTTCCGAATCGTTTTGAATTGTTTTGAATATGTTTTTCTTCGTGTACTTATTTTCGAGTGCATTCACTCGTACGCGTAAAACTTAAGGTCGATTTCCATGTTTTGCAGTAGCATACTCGCATATGGATCATTAATTAGAATCCGGATGTACATTTAAATCAGGGAATTATGTATTAACTTATGTCGTGCAAATCATTAACAATTCAGCGAGTTTAAGGAATGGGATTGTTATAAATAACAGATAAGTGATTCACGGCTGACCTCACTTTCAGGTTCAGTTACTTAATAATCCAGAAATAACCGATGTAATAATATTTCATTATCCGGGCTATTTAAGAAAGGAATTGTAAATAGTTTCATCATTTTATAAATTGGTAACAAAATATACGATATAAGTATTGTAGTAGTATCGATGTAGGTCAATGCATTTATGAGTTTCAATATGACAGTGTAAATAGAATTCCTACGATGCATACATATTCCAAATGATAATCTTGCTAAATCACTTTAAATCCGGTGATTTATCTTTTCTAGTTGCGAACGAATTATGAACCGTGTTCCTCTCGCGGCACGCGTGTACCCTCGAATCAGCTCGTATCTCGCCAACAGAGAACGTTTTTCCACTTGTCGCGCACGGAATTACTCTAATTTCGTACACTTCCTGTTTCCTGTAGGGTTCTCACGCATCTAATCGCGTCAAATCCTAAGATCGGCTTCATACTTTCTTTCGCAAATTACCTTAAACCTCACCGACGTTACATTTCCATGAAACCCGTCCTCCAAAATGGCTGACTTCAGAACCCAACACGATTTCAGGGTCGTAGCACTATCTACATGATTAATGTTTCATGGTCAAAGTATTATCTTAAATGTTACGAATACTACAATGATCAAATTGTTATTATTACCAGAACAGGATTAATTGTGAACATGTAATAATTATTATTTTGTAAACTTAACGTTAATTATTTAGTTTCTCTGTGGTTTTGATGACAATTTTAAAGATCGTGGAATTACAATAGAATTTTGGTTTCGAAGATACACTGATTGTTGAGAGATTTTAAAAGAGGAGAATCCCCCAAACATCTGTCGCATTCCCGCGGTATTGGCTCGAAGGTCGAGCCGCTTTGAAGAGGCGAAATAAAAACCGACCCACGATGCATTAACATTATTACGTTAAGCGCGACCGAGTATAACCCATCAAACATCAAAGAGATAAAAGGGTTGCGTTCTAACAGTAATGATACCAGTGTGCCGATCTAACCCAACGCATTCCTTCACTATTATTACATACGTTCCTACAATACTCCGAGTGCTCTTTATTACATTGCAATCTCCACGAAAATATACAACCTCGCAAACCAGAATTTCTTTCATATCAATCCTTTCGTTTCCAACAACCCTTCTTAACACTAGAACTATGGAAACCGTCACAATGACTAGTGCCACGAACTTAAATAAAAACGTGAAAATTTATAAGGTTCCATTTTCTCTTTTCTTTCGCGGTTCACGTTGCATGGTGGACATAATTAAATCGATTACTTTATTTTGTACATCCATCTTTATTTTTAAGCACATATGCGTGGTTATATAAACATTGCTGAATATATTGTCCGTAGTTCTAGTATTAAGGGTGGATCCACAGCTTGCAATAATTGCATGCCACAAACGATAGGATACCAAGATGTGCATTCAAGTAGAGTATTTATGATACACATGTTTCTTACGTTTTATAAATAACTAATTTATCTGTTTATCATTACTATATGTATAAAGGTATCATTTTAAGAATACCTTAAGGCAATTTGCATTTACGCCTTCTTTTATATTATTGTCGTTGATTAAAGTGAGAAAAAGCAGAGTTATCATTTGTAACGGAAACCCCGTGAAAAATGCCAGTTCACAATAAGCGAAAGTAAGGTTGGTCATCGTGGAGGGGTGTCAAAAATAGTGTCAGGTTGATCGTGGCCGATGAGCAGATAGTGGTTAGCGAGCCGTAAAGGCAAGTACTGTGATTCGCCTAATTGACGGCGCCATTGATCGCCATGGTCACTGTCAAGATCATCGTGGTGCAGTGGAAGGATGATAGTGCAGTTTTCCGGTGGCGATCAGAGTGGGCGAGAGTTGGTGCTCTCGCTGTTCCATCGGACCGATCGTTAAACTGCATTTGCATCGGGTACCGCAGCGCGTATCTTCGATACTGTTGTACTTCGCGTAAACTTTTTTCCTTTAAATCTCCGTAATTCAAGATTTAATATCATTGTAACTTGAGCTATTCAAATACGTGAGTTTCTTTGGGATTCATCCGATTGATACTATTTTTGGTCGACGAGGAAGCAGGAGTGCTACGCCTATGCCATGTTGTCATTCTCTACGGTGACGTAATCCACGCAGTGATATTTTTCATTTTTCAAAAAGGAATATTCCGGGTACATATTGTGTAGTGTTATTTCTAAAATGCATTTTTAATCAAGTTTCTAAATTTGTAGAATTTTGATCGCCATTCGAAATCATTTATTATTATGTCGGATAATTTTATTATTTATCGTATACAATGTTTCAGGAATGTAATTTCGTGCGTTGAAAATTGCGATGTTCAAATATAAGAAACAAGATTAACGTACTATTGTGAATTAATAGGTCAATTATTTCAGTGATTTTCTTTGTTAATTATGCATAGAGAAAAAGCATTTCCAACGAAGCACTCGGTCGCTCGTTAACTCGAAGCTTTTTATTTTTGTGATTTCATTATATCTTTTATTTCTGGCAAAATTGACCAATTCTTTGATATTTCATTATGGTTATTGTACTTCTTATCTTATTTCTTATTTAAAATCCATTTCAAATATTTTATTCAAATTAAGCAAAATACCGTAATTCGATACAGAATTATAAATTACAAACACAATTGTGCACAGCGTTATCGGGAAATTCTACTCGACGACGTTTCAAATGCATTCCTCAAGCTTCGTTCTCATTGAATAATGCGCGTGGGTGTTCAAAGACCCCGGAAAGGTTAAAGTGGCAATAAAATGAAGTAGAATAGTAAATATCCCTAAGTACGCGGAACACACGATTTACGTTGAATCGACGCGAGAACCACGCTAATTAAGTTTCTTGTGCTAATTATGCTAATAAAACGGCACATCGGCTTTAAATCGTAAACAAATGATTCGAACGATTCCGGAGTCGCCGTAGAAACTTTCTGCCATTGACATTGACGTGTAACTCACTAAAGGACAACATAGGAACGGGACTTAATGACATGGCTACGAATGCTGTGAAAAGTGCATGCTTCTGTAATTCTGCATTGACAAATGTTACCAGAAAGACGTCAATAAACAACGTGTAATATTCTTCCCTCTCTCGTTCGACTAATGGAAACCAGCCTTGTTGCTCTTACGCTAACCCTCTACAATCTATTTATTTCGTGACTAAAAGAAAATTGTATAACGTGAACCTAGCTAGTTAAACGCGAGTTAAACGAATCTGGCATGGAAATCATAACGAAATTATTACTTAAACGCACTGAAAAAACTGTTAATTGTTGCGCATACTTTAATAATTAATATTGCTACGAAAACATGAAAGTCACGTGGTATTATAAAGGGTGAAGGGTGAACGACTAAACATTTGCCCGCAATAAATAATGCTTACTAATAAAAGTTGTTTACGAATCAAGTTTATACGTGGATTATGTAACTCAGTAAACACGCGGCAAAAAGAAGAAAAATAAATCTACTTTGATTAGAGTTTTTGCAAAATATAAAGCACGTGTCATTAGCTGTTATTAGCCACATATTTCGAACGTTTCTTGTGTTTTATTATGTAAATATCAATATTTTTGTACGGCAGAGATCGATCAGATTTTCTGCGAAGTAAAGCGAAGTTCTGGCGCAGTTTACTGCGAGAAGTTGTTCGATGTATGACGCCAGAAATTAATGAGAAATAAGTGGGTGATGCGTGTCTACGTTTATAGTAACACAATGGCACACAATTGCTATGATTCACAGACGATCTTGATATTAATAAGTCCACCTAGTAATAATTAATATCTAGCATTAATATCAGTCTATGAATTATTGAAGGTACTGTAACATCTACTCCTCATATTTAATTATAAATTATACTTTTCGTGCGCACATCAATATTAAATTATTGTTACGTTCCACGAGTCCGTGCGATTTTCTCGAATGTAAAAAATTCTGTTTTTTTCAATTATTTAGAATTAATTCTATTCTCCTCCATTATTTAACAATCACACGAAAGAATAAAACAAAAGCTATCGAATGGCCGGTAATAAATAACTAATAGTCAATTTGAACGAGATATCTATATTCTGAATAACTTTTATTACTTTTTGTAGTATATTCCTTATAATCCAAGATGGCGTACACCGTTAGGTGCAAGAACTAAGTATTAATTTTCGGAGAACCCGAAGTAGAGTAGAATGTATTTGCTTAACTCATTAAAAATGTGCATAATTCCGTAGTTTGATAGAAGGCAAGATAAAAGGGAGGTTGAATTACGATGATCGATATAGTTCGATGGTAGATAGTCACATAGAGTAGTAGAAAGAAAGTCCCAGGTGAAAGAGGAACAGTCAGTACGGTGACCTATGAGTCATTGTCGAGGTCAAGCCGATATCCGAGCGTGTATCCAACAGTTGTTAGCCGAGTCGAGTGCAGTTGCAGCTGCACGCCGTCGACCTAAACCTCAACCGAACTCTCGGCTACGTAGGCAGAATATCTCCTCCCTTGATTGTCAGCAGAATTCAATGTCGCCTGCCGAACCACCGAACAGAATTCAAATCTTCAATTCGATTTCACCGTTCCACCTTAACGATGTGTCAACTCGAATATCAAGAAAACCCTCCGATTCCACCGTTCCTCTCTGTTTCTCCGTGTAACATCGTCACGTGACTTCCGACACTGAAATCCGAGATACGTTTGCAGTTCGCAAACATGGTGGCTGCTTACGCTCAAACGACTCGCGCTAATTTTTAGTTTCCGTATTTATGTTATTTATGTTAATTATGTTTGATAACGCTTTCAAAGTTGGGTTGATACAAGAACACGTAAATGTTCAATGTTAAAAGGCGAATTTTGGATAGGATAAACAATGGCGAATATGCGATCGTAGTTGATAAAGATCTTTTACGGTGGAAGTAGCCTTGAAGGATCGGTGCACTGAGAAAGTCAAAGAATTGCTTTGCCTGGAAATGAAAGGAGGCACAATGGAATGTAGAAATGAAAGAATAAACGGGGCTTCCCGGCGATGATGCGCGTATTCTCTTCTACAAGCCATGCATTTTATGCCGAGATATCACATCGCTGACTTTCTAGGAGGGTAATTTATGCCGGAAGACACGTACCGCGTTAATTGCGATGCGACTTCTCAATTATCGTGTCTATCATTATTTTTAACCGCTCACGTTCTCGAATCGTTTTTATTACCATGTATTCCTTCTACTGATGCGCGCGCAATATACAATATGGCGGCACCGAATTATTCTTGCACCCAGGTTTATAACCTACGTAAGACAAACAGGAAGCAATGGAAAATTATCGAAGAATTTGATTGTTTGATATACATTTCGTTGGAAATAGATCGGAAGGTAGACAAGGTATAGTTTGATTTTCACGATCCACGAGTATTGGCCTTCGCAGAAACCGCGTTCTTCCGTAATCATACTCCATTGTAAACCCGAATTCCGTCCTTTGGAAACTGTCCATGTGTAAAATACCGTTCGAAGTGGAATATCGTTTCTTTTTCGTTAATCAAAGATTGGACTTGGTCCAACTGGCCATATTGGCCACGGAAGACGGTTGCTCGTGACGCGGGGAGGGGGGACGCGGATGGTATAATGCGTATGGGGTCAAGGATCCCAGTTATAACCATAAAACTCGGAAGTATCATATCGAGGGCGGAGAAAGACGCGGGGCAAAAAGGAAAGGACGAGCGAAAGAGAGAAGTACGATTTAACGACTACTACCTCGTTACGAAATTGAGAACTCCCTTTCAACGGGAAGTCCTGCCTCTTGTTACGAGTTACGACGATCAAGAGGACGTTACACCTCCACGATTACACGCGCTCCACGTCATTTCAATTACAACTCATTCTTCCGTGATTAAGGAAATTGGATACGTTTGGAATAACATTGTCCCTCCTGATATTACCAACATTATTTGAAGAATTATTTTGAAGACGATGTGAGATCATATAATCAAATTGCTCCACATCTTTGTTATCATCCGAAATCGACCACGCGGAAGACGGATAAATAAAGCATTGTAAAGTTGTACCGTGGAGATTAACAACTTTGTTTTACCACTGTACACCCCTAATTAACACTTTATCGAATAGAAAGAGACACGGTCAGAGGGTGCTTGACACAGAGACGAGTTACAAATTTGCGGAGTCCCTTTTTGCAGAAAGTTCCTCCGCTCGCTACGAGTTCTAACGATCCAAGAGGACGTTACACCTCGACGATTATGCGGTGCTATCGTAAATCCAATTATGGCAGCTGGTTGGTCTCCGGAAAATCAACTGCTCTAACGTCTACTCGAACCCCTGTTCGATCCTTCTTTTTAAAACGCTCAACATTTTGAACGCATGAAACTCTATAATTGAGACGTTTATTTTAAAAGTGGCCTAAAAGTAACTTTGTGCAATTATTAGTAATTTAATCTGATTATATCATAATGTCTATCGAAGAAGTGTTAGGAATAATAATGTTGGTCCACAAATATTTATGGATGACTTTGCAAAATTGACGGTGGAACATCGTGTTTGTTAGAAAAACAGAAACCTATTTTCAGAGATAAACTTTGCACTGACACGAAATGACCATGAGCGGACATTAAACCTTCAAGATTATGCGATAGTATCGCAAATGCGATTATCGCGGTTGACCGTTCTCCGAAGAATGGTGTTAGGAGGTGTATAAAAATATGGATGGGTCGTTATAAAGATACCATTTATTATACCATATTACGAGGGGATTACAATTTCAAATGAATACCAACGCCCGTTAAGTACAAGTTACATTTTTATTTACCAGGAAGAACATTTTTTACACTTTACACAATTCACGTATTACTACAATTTTATGATCATTGTCAGGATATAATGCTTCCAAACATCTCGTTATACCCTGACATAATTAAAATTGAATATAATATATTTTAATAACGCTTTAGAGAGAACCAAAATAAATATGGAAATATGAAAACACACTCGAGATAATTAACACGAACTACCAAAGCAGTAAAAATGATGGGAACTCGGGTTTTCATAAAAATGATCAAATTTATAACGTTTCATTTTCAGAGATTTTCTCGGTTCATTTATTTCCTCCATCCATCCATTTTTTAAGGACGTACACGTAAATATACAAATATAAATCAATTGCAGTTCGTTATCACGTTACGTCACATGGTAATCGATAACTGTTAATGAGCACTTATTAAATCGTTGCAGTGATAATTATTTGAGTTACATCAGTGATTCTGAAGCTGATTTTACACAGAGACATTCGAGTTACATGGATTTTTAGCTCGCGCAGAAAGATTACGGTCGCAGGGAGTAATTATGTTCCTCGTAAAGAAAAGAGTTCAGAAGAAGGATCGTTTCTAGGCGGGAATCTTAATAGAGTCATCTACGATCTTGTTGCGTGCCAGCTTCTTCGAGTGTCCTCTTCGTCCTCTTCGTCCTCTTCGTCCTCTCGGTCGGAACTCGTCAAGTCCTTTGCCACCCTGAATTACACGATAGTCCTTTAATCGAATTAACTTGCTAATCTTTTCACCGTCACTTGAATTTTACATAATAATTTTAACCCGCCAGTGTCATAGTAGAATATCATTACACCCGCGCCATGTTGAGTCTACATATTCCCTAGTTTTTCCTCTAGGAAAGCGACAAGATTATTAAACTAGATATTTTTAATCCTCTGCACTTCGTAGGTGGCTTTTCCAGTAATTAATTCCAAATTCAAATCTTCTATTTGTCACACATACTAAATTAATAAAATAAACATATAAATTTATATTATAAGATTGAAAAGGATCCTTTATAATTCGTTAATCGGTATCACAAAACGTCTTAAAATAAGTCCTCGATTATAATCGAAATATTCTTCGAGCGTAAAGAGTTAACATTTAAAAGAAGAAGAAGATAATGAAACAGTGAATGAATTACGTAGACTTATGAAACTTCCTGGATCCCTAGTGATTATTTATTCCCCAGATGAAGTTGATCTTGTGCTACGGACTAGATTCCTGATATTTTTCGATCTGGAATATGCAGTAAGGGTTTGCATTAACCGTAAATGAAAAGGGTTAACTGTGCCGTGGCGGTAAACCTGTTCAAGAAGGGTGGAAGGGTTGAATGATGAAATCGATCGTGAAGAAGGGTGTTATGCGGTAGGAGGTGACATCATCGGAACGTCGACCTTCCTGTATGATTTCAGAGACGCTCTCGTGTTACGTCGTCTCGTTCTGCTAATGAGAATTACGTAATGGCACGTGTGGAGTCCGTCTGCTGCATTTTCGCGTACCAGACTTGCCAACTTCAAGCTCCTACACCCATCGGATACGGATTATGAGATTCTTTACTAAAAACAACCCCCGTAACTTGATAGAATTCTGGTTTATAGTTCACTCCTTCTATTACAACGTTGCATGGTCTGTCTTGTTGTCTGTTTCTCCTGAAATTACAATATATTTCAAGTCCCTATAAAGCCATGTAACTTGAAAATCTTTTTATAATTTTTTCGGTGGAATAATAATTAAAAAGTACGAGCAACGAACGTCACCCTTTTCAGGGCATTTATGTAATAGTTTTCTTACTATTTTCGCGTAATGTAACTTCATTGGATTTACGTGAAAATGAATGATTGCCATTGAAATATCATCAGGATTGAAATTGATGATATATCCCAGGAATGATATCTTTTTTAATCAGTATTGTTCTGGTTTTTGTTTAGAGTACGCGAGTTCAGAGTCGCGGTACTTTGATTCAAGATGTCTGCGCTTCGAGAAATCATTCTTCTTGCTTCGTTCGGTGATTTTAAAGCAGGAACGAGATAAATATAATTCAGTATCCACTGTAATCTTTGTTCGAAGCAAGCGGAATAATAATATGCGCGAGATAGAGTCGAGTATCTTCGAGGAGTCTTCGGTTGGTCGTTAAATAAACTATTTCTTCGTATTATTAGAAATATGAGTGATATTAAAGTACGTGAGTTTAATAATCACAAAGATGGAAGGAAGTTAAAGGATACTTAGGAACACAG
This sequence comes from Nysson spinosus, assembly GCA_910591585.2. Taxonomy (NCBI): domain Eukaryota; kingdom Metazoa; phylum Arthropoda; class Insecta; order Hymenoptera; family Crabronidae; genus Nysson; species Nysson spinosus. Next base: position 2,869,576 of record OU342837.1, on the reverse strand, counting down.
GATGATAAGCAGTTTGTATATTCCCTAGCAAACAAGAAGTTTCTTGAATAACACGGAAAAACAAGGGTATAAAGAACGGGGAATGAAATGAAGTCGATAAGAAGAATTAAAGAAGAAAGAAGAAAGAAGTCGCCTGCCGGAAATGCGAGTACAGGATGAAGTAACGAATCTTCACAATTTCTACCAACTTCTTACACCAAATTCACGCTAGAACTACCAAGATAGTCAAAATGACTTGTCTGCCATTTTTACTTAAATTGTTCAAATATGAATTCATTAATTAACTTAAATCCTCCAGCCATAATTGATATATAAATAAATATGTAAGCACGTTCGGTAGTTCTAGTTAAATTAGCTGTTTATGAATGAAGAAAAGTACACGGGTATGGAATATGGAAGAATAAACGAGATAAAAGGATACCGATCAAAACACTACCAGTCAACGGTTCACACTCACCACATCAAAAGGAGGTTTGTTCTCTAACCAAACGGTAACGGAAGATGACAAAGAGGATGGAAGAGGGATAGTGTTGGCAGAGAAATTTCAGGAACACGAGAAGGAAGGTGGATGAAGAAAGCGAATATGCGTGTAGGGGATGGAAAGAGAAAGAAATAGCCGGGCTAGCCGACAAACCTCGAGAGGAGCGACGGCGGTGGGAGTATTGATCCGGAATGCCGGCAACCGCCCGCCCGGAACGCTCTCCGGTACTCCTTTGCCTTCTCTTCGAACTCTCCTTCCTTCCGTTTCTCCTGGATTTCCTTTCGATTCTTCACACTTCGATTCCTTTTCCTCGAACGACAAGGAACATCCTGAAACCCAGCCATCGGATTATTTCAGCCGTTTATTTTGAAAGTGACCCCTAAGTCTTCCCAAAAAAATCTAGTTAACGTTTATAAAGTTACCAGGTAACTCTGTGTAACAATCATAAACGTTAACTTTTTGTAAATGGACTACGTCACTTTGAAAATGCTTCATTTCGTTGCCAGTTCGTCGTTCTCGGTGTCTCACCTTCGAAACGCTTTCGCCTTCCGTTTCCACATCCCGGTCTTCGCCATCGTTCGACCGTGCGCTTGGCTTCCTCCGGTTACACGTGTAACGTTTAGTATTCCCTCGATTACAAGTATTTTTACTCTCGTAAAAAGCTTGGAATGGGTTCCGGCTCATGTTATGAGAAAGGTTACGAAAGATAAATGCAGTGTTTTAAAATTGATAGGGGATTAAAATTGGATCCGCTGAAAGAGGATGAAAGCAACAGGGTGTATCGAGGGTGGATTACATATTAATGTTTATACGGGTTATATAATATTTAGTTGATTAATATCGTTCTTACGTAAAGTGGAAGTAATGCGGAATTTTATTTAGTTTACGGTTTACATTCTTCGGGAATATTCATCTTGTTTTATGCAGTTGCATCGAATATGGCGACCATTGGGAATATAAGAGATAAAGAGGCGATAAAGAGAATATATTGTTTCATCGAAATATTAAGCTTGTTTATTTAAGTACCGTGACAAAAAAATATCTAAAATTAGCTAGATTTGATAATAAAGCACGTTTTATTGATTTTTCTTGCTCGGTCGGTCGACTGAAGGCAAGGCGATGCAACAGAGGGTTAACCATGCAGTACTTCACTGTCCTTATTTTCTTCTTTAATATTGCGGATCTTTGACTATCGTGCTTTTCATTTCTCAAATTTCCATCCCTTTCTACTTATACCTTTTTCCGTTTCCGGCTTTTACCTGGCTCGGCTATCCGAATGATTTATTCAGAATGAGATTTATTTCCCTTTTATTTTATTTCTTCCGGATTACGAAGTCAGCCGCGTGTTTACCAAGATCGGTATTTTCTTCTGGGAACTTTCCCGGGATTTAACCGCGAGCAAAGAGAAACTTCTAGGTATTCTAATTTAATATCGGACGATAAAGAAATTACGATAATTAGCATTATGAAGCGGAAGAAAAACATTCAAGGTGCCTCCTCTTTCGTTGACCATTCGATAAGAATTCTTTGCGCATTTAAATGGCAATGATAAAGTCACGATCGTTGAACACTAGAACTAAGAAATCCGACCAAATCATGGATCTGCAGAATATAATAAAAATTCAAATTCATAACCTTCCATTTTCTGAGACTTTTCGCAAGTCACGTCGCATAACAGACTTAATTAAATCGGTTAATTTATTATCCAACTATCCTTATTTTTAAGGACGTTTACGTGAATGTATAAACATAACCGAATGCATTCTCGCTAGTTCTACTGTTAATCTCGAATTTTGATGAAATCCAGTTCAACCGGATATGCTTTAATGCAATTTATCATTCCCGATAGCATTTTTCAATTAATTACTAAAAACGATATTCGAATCGAGAAACGAAACCTCCGAGGGAGATTTAATAAGTAGATTGTGCCGTCTGCCTTTCTTCCCTCGAGGAGAGCGCAGCCAGCGAACAATTATTTCTGTTTTTCTTGGCCGATAAAGAGACAGGGAAAGAGTTTGTGGCTGAAGTTAAGTAGAAAAACGAAGGACTCCGGGGGTACGTGACTTCGTTCACCCAGTTTACGCTTTTTCTGATCTCTTCTTTGCTCACCGATGTTCCACTCTTTATTTCTCCTCTGATAAATATCACCTGCCAAAGAAGTCTTTCGCGGAACACGACATATAAAACACGTTTTATTTCCACATTTACTGTAACCACAATTTTCTAATATACGGTTGTAATTTAATAATTTAATAAATTTCATCATACGTCGGATATTTATGAAAGTTTTAGAATAATATACTTATGTCGGATATTTATGAAAGTTTTCGATGAGATACTTATGTTTTACAATGAAAGATATAACGTTCCATGGAAGAAACTAGATCGTCGGACGATTAAGGCACAGTGAACAGGGTGGAAAAGGCAAAAGCGAGGAAGGAACGAGTCGTAAAAGCCGGTGTTTCATGTCCCAAGGCCGGAAACGTTCTACTACGGTAGGGAGTACGTGAAAGTACATCGTGTTATGAATGAAATTATAAATACGTGCATACTAGATGATCGTGCACGTAACTCAGGAACGAGCAAGCGAGCGCGTAACTCTATTTTTGGAATCCTTCGAAGCGGCCGATTCTCGTGCCGAGACCTTCTTGTCCTCCACCTCTTTTTACTGGATTTCATAGAATCGTGTTAAGGTCACTCAACCATCTTATTCGTCCTTTCTTCCGTTGCACACCAAGTACGGTTGCAGTAACCAACGGTATGTTTATTACTTCCTCGATCGATTGCATAAAGTGCATTGCGCCAAAATCGTGTTGTATCGTGGATAAAAATAAATGTTGATGTCTATAAAACTACGCTTGCCATAGCAGCATATATCAGGGATACCGGAAAGTAATCGATTCGGGAGTGGAGTATTTTGTCGCATGGAAAGTTAGGAATTGCATTTCCTTTTTTTCAAAAAAGTTATTATGATATTCGAGGATCATAGATAATCAATGGGAATTATCTGATAGAATAATCTTTAATAGGAAACAATAAATGGAGTTTCATAAAATATATGAAAAATAATTCACTACTTTCCGGTAAACCTAACATTTAATATCGTTTCAGTATTATCGTGGTAGATATATTCATACTTTACGATTAATAAAAATATTAGAGGAATTGACTTGTTAGTAATAATAAAGGTTATTATGATATTCGAGGATCATAGATAACGATGGGAATTATTTGATAGAATAATAATGTTTAATAGGAAACAATAAATGGAGTTTCATAAAATATATGAACAATAATTCACTACTTTCCTGTAAACCTAACATTTAATATCGTTTTAATATTATCGCGATAGATATATTCATACTTTACGATTAATAAAAATATAATAGGAATTGACTTGTTAGTAATAATAAAGGTTATTATGATATTCGAGGATCATAGATAACGATGGGAATTATTTGATAGAATAATCTTTAATAGGAAACAATAAATGGAGTTTCATAAAATATATGAAAAATAATTCACTACTTTCCGGTAAACCTAACATTTAATATCGTTTTAATATTATCGTGATAGATATATTCATACTTTACGATTAATAAAAATATTATAGGAATTGACTTGTTAGTAATAATAATCGTATAAACATATATTTCACGGGAATTCATAATTATCCTTTTTCCTTGATCCTTCTTTCTTATCAATCTCCATCTTGCAGGATCTTTTTATTCGAATCTGATTTTATTCGAATCTGATTTTATTCCTCATCTTGTTTACGTGCATTGATGTATCGAGGATGATTAGCTTACATCGTGATTAAGATGATTAACGGAAACGAATGAATAGAAACTCGCGACAGAGGATGAAATCGCAGTTCCGCGACAGAAGACACCGCGAGTATGTCGTTCGGAAAATTCTAATTATGTTCTGGACGTGTTACAAGCTCCGATTCTGGGCAGAGTTTCAACTGGCAAATGTCGTCACAGTGGATGACGTCTGCAACAATTGATACTTTCTTCCACCTACAAGACGGTGGTAGATGCATCCCTAAAACCGTTCCCTACTCGCGTAGACATTTCTCCAACGACGGTGTACGAGTTGCTGATAATTCAATAAATTCATTGAGGCCGCGGTGAAACCGCTCGAAGTGCAAAGTTACTTGGAAGCATTAACACTGGAACCACCGACAATATATTTCGTTATATTTCTATATTCATATATACGTCTTTTAAACTAAAAGCAAAGAGTAAAAATTAATTAACTGAAAACTACATAAATTCATAGAAAATGGGACGTCATAAATTTGGACTTTATTACGTTATGCAGATCCATTTTTAGTTAAATTATTGGAATATACCAAGGTTGCATTCTTTAAGATACAGATATCCCCGTATAGCACGGTAGTTAGGTTCGGAAATAATGACTATTTATGAAAATCCATGGAATTATCATTCTACTTTTATCTTCAACGCAGTAAAGAATTAATATTAATGAAAAATAAACATTCAAATCAAGCGATGTTCGTCAGAATTCATGGTACGTGTTCGTTCTATCGGTGGACGAAAAAAAAGAGTTCACGTTATGTCGTAACACGTTTTTAATCAGGAGAAACGTTTTCTTGGAATGAAACGATAGCCGGTGAGGTGGAAAATAAACCGAATGAAATATCCGAGAATAAACCGAGAAGAATTTTCACAGCCGCGATACTCGAGGCGGTTCGGTTAGTTGCGGATGAAAATTCAGCCGCGAAATAACCGACAAGGTGAGGAGGAGACCCTCCCGAGGAACGCATCTATGATTTATAAGTGAATCATCCGTACCACCGAAAATAAACCGAATCGAATATCCAAACCAATTTTCGTGTCCCATCTTCGCCGTGGCATTCGATTGATTTTGATCGGGAATCGAAATAATTCAGTACAAACCCCGGGAATTTAATCGCCGGAATAATTAATAGAAAAGCAAGTGATTTCAATGAACTCCCAATATAACGGCGAGTCGAAAACTTGTCAAGGATTAATACAAAAATATCCCCAAATATATTCATTCTTATTCTTATCATCCACGTTATTCACAAAAGCATCATATTAAACCCTCAATATTCACATCAATATATATCTTACTATTAAACGTAATCAAAAATCCCTGTATACTGTAATTTACGTAAAAAAGCATAATAAACATAATTAAATATATACATTTAATAACCAGGAAACTTGTCCAACTTCCTCCCGCTCATAAATATTCATTAGAATCATTGCAATGTGTCACACCAGGAACCTATTTATTTCGTTCTCGTAATGATTCCAACATATTTATTATTCATAATTCTTGCTTGCCGCCCTACTAAACGTAGTATAACCTACTTTACAGGCGTGCTCCCACGTGTCATCCTAAATTCCCCCCCGAGATTTTGCTAACAATTTCATTGTCAAGTTATTTGTCGTGGTGTTGAGTAATAGTTTAGATTCCGGACTAACAATAAGTAGATCATGATCGATCGCGAGTAGTATATGCATGTAGCGAGTAGTCTGTGCTAGGAACACTTTGCAAGTAGTGCTGGCCGTACGAGCAGGTCAATATGTGAAGCGCCACGAGCGATGGATGGTGGTTGAATTCCGGTTGGCATCAGACCCTACAAGTTTCCACGTTCAGGCTTCCAGTTTTTCACTAAAAATAATGTCTATACCACTCGAAAAATGCATTGGGATACGTTATTCATAAATATATTTAAACAGATGTTACAGGAAATATATTCACTTTAATATCGTGATCGATCGGGGGTGCTATTACGGTTGCATCGCGCGGGCTGTTTCTAGTAATTATATAAAGTCTAGTAACTTTTGCGTCGGCAACCTGTGCATTTTGAACAGCGGATTTTATAACGTGATGGCTATAAAGCGTGAATTAGCTTAATGCATTTTGAATAACTCAATGTAATTTTGTTTAACACAATTTGAATTATATTTGTGGTGATTTTATTTTTTACTTTGTGGTTAATTGGGTGATGAATTTTGTAGGGATTTCTGTGTAATTGAAAATTTCGATTTGCACGGATAATAATAAGCAACGCTCACCACTAATTATCGCGATCTAATTGATCCAGTTTTATCCGAATGTACCATAGATATTCCTGATAGAAGGTACTATTAACCGGATACCTTCGACAGTGTTTTAATTACGCTCCCCGGCATGGAACACCGTTGCAAAACCAGAACATCAACCCTTCTGTTTTTTAAAGCCCCGTACACAGTTTGAAACGTTCGAATGTACTCGTGAAAACGTTCATCCGCCTTTACACTTCCGAATCGTGATCGGGTTAATATTCGAACCGTTCACCTACGTGCCTCGTGAATTACTCGTTGAATAGATCATTGACTAATTGCTTCCAGTTTAACGTCGGGGAATCAACGAGAATCTGAATCACGCGAACAATTAGCACTCCAGAAATTCAAGGAGATCCACGAATGTATTCCACCCTTCGTTATATATTTTTCCTAATGATACGATATTATGTTAGCTTATAAATAATATTCGTATCAAAAGATCACTTACCTCACTCTTGTAACATATTTAGTTTCACGAATAAAAATATCCCTATCGTTATATAATAATATACGATATAACATATTAATTTGCTCTACAATTATTGCGGTATTACAGTATTAATTGAATATTATAAACACATTCAAAACAGTAAATAATTGCAGTGTTGATAGCATCCATCTTGTTTCCATATTTACAAAATTGATTAAACTCCACTATGTACATTAATGATAAATGATACAAATTATTCTATGAAATCCGCAATATTCGTATTCCCAATATGCTCATAATTAATGTGTGTCCCCGAAGAATACGAATAAAGAATAACCAACGATATCATTTTTCCGTGTTATTTATTATGCCGCGTTCATATGAATATTTTGATGAGTCCGATGCATCTGGGGAAATGCTAATAAAGGAAATGTGAATATTTTGATAGCAGACGATTTATAATTCCGTAATAGCAGGCGTGTAAACGGTAATTTAGTAAAAAGTTCGTAAAAGTAGCTTTATCGTGCAAAGACTCAAATAAGACTGTTGGTCGATGCAGTTCCTCGGAATTATGAGTACGAGCCGCTATTACCGCGATTCCCTGCGTGAGTATTTTAATGACTCTCGTCGCACCCTCGGCATAATGTACATTCATACAGTCGGTGAAAAAATAAATATCCCTACATCATGCCTCTTTCACGCAAATATCATCTCCGTTCAATCTGTGTGAGTTAATGTACGATATCATTGTTCGTACACGATATGTAAACGATAATTATATTACTACAATCTCCATTGCTTAAAGTACTTGATCTCCTCAAATCTAATTAAAGTGATTTACGAGGAGAACAATGATTTGTACGTAATTATTTAACGAACGTAATTTAATGAATTAATCGTTGGATCCTTATAATTCGGTACTTTGGATTCCCGTTATAATTCCTCGGTTAAATATGAACAAAAGTTAATTTCGATTTAGGAAAAATATACTGGAGTATGAGGAGAGATTTTTTCTTGCTGGTGTCAGTCTAGGGACTTTTTATAAGAAGAGAGTCATGTGTTCCCGACGTGTATCATAGATCTAGATCACACTATTCTTCGTATTCAGTGGCAGGGTCTTTTCAACCTTAACGGTCGTCAAGGTTTTACTTGCATTTTACTCTTCCGCTTCCTTTTCTTCCTCTTCTCGCACGTATTACGGATCCTTTTCCCATTTCTCCTGGAACCACCTTTTTACCTTTCACCCTTCTTCCAATCGGAGAGTCGCTACAAAGCCCACGCTAATTCATCCTTCCTAGTTACTCGAAATGGTTTTCGATTACCCTAGTGACTCGCTCGTGGGGATTTTATTTGATCGCATTGACGAATGAAGGGAACGGTGATTTGATTCGTGATCATATATTAACAATATGAACCAATTTCGTAAAGAGCTTGCCATTTAAAAACATTGAAGGTAATTACTGGATTAAGTACATTAACTCTGTAGATTTAGGTGAACTTTAATGTTACGGAAGCCTGGCATTATCAAGCAAACAATGACTCCGATTTAACAGCGCGGCCTTCTTAGTTCATTATCTTTACCGATACTGTAATCTGTGGATCAGTGAGTTATGAGCATATTTTTTACGCTCGGAGATAGATACGATTGTGAAGCATCCGATTATCGTATCGGTATATCTAGGAATTCCGTACACTGACGAGTTCACGAGAAATACTAAATAAAGTGATGGAATTATAATTGGATTAATAATTCGATGATATAAAATGATCGTTTGTAGGACATCGAGAATAAGATTCTTTTTAAACGTTTAATATAAGTCAATCTGAATGCAAAGGCGTCCGGTGCGATTCTTTTAACTAACGTCATTAAGGCTGCCCTCTGGTGACAATATAGAAAGCTCGATAAAACACGATGCCAACGTTATAACGAAATTAATTCGGCCAGTCTATTACGGTGAATCTTCCATTTTCTCGGCACATCAAAGACTTAAGAAGACGAATAAAGAAGCGAGAAACCGGGATGCGAGTTAAAGTTCACCACCTGATGAATCAATACACTGCGAGAGAGAAAAGGAGAGAGAGATACGGTTGATGGATGAAGGAAGAGATACGGAAAGAGAGAGAGTGGAGGAGGGAAAGAAGGAAGGAAGAAAAAGTGAGAAAAGTAGTCGGGAGAAAGGGAGTCTTGTTCTACCTTCTGCTCCCTCTTTTCCATTCGCTATGAATGAAAACTCCATCCAATGGGAAAACGATAAACCTCTGCGATAGACACGCTAATAGAGGCCCCGCGTAATTTATACCGCATCTATTTTCACGTTTTAAATTCTCGATTAAATGCTGCCGGGAAAAATTGCTTTGTCTCTCGGGAATAATTGCTATCACGACCTCGAACTCCTTTTCGTCGTTATCGTTCGATGCGACTCAAGTATTCGATGCGTTTCCGGTTTATTAGTGATACCTCTTGTATCTGCATTCCATCATTTACAGCGAAAGAAGATCAAAAACATGAGAAGTCACACGCAGATAACCAACAAGGGTTGCATTAATTGAAATAATTACTTAAAGTAACAGAAATTATAGTCATTTGATTAATTCTAGAAGAACAAAGTCAAATGACGAACAATATTTTATTATGAATTTTGCTAAACTTAGAGTTGCCGCGATAAGTCTGAATAATAATAAATAATCATACTCAACATGCACCGAACATTCCAGCTATAAAAACTTCCGAGAAACTTCCAGAAATCTGAATTATTAATATCATACAAATCATGCTTAACGAGCAGGTAAAAAGTGCATGACAATAATCGAGATACGTAGGAAGGAGTGATTATTGACTGCAGTATCGAGTCAAAAGAAAAACTTTTAATTGGCACTTTGTACCGGCATCCGTTAGATTTTATAGGATACCTTCCATATGTGCATATATGTCGAGTACTCGCGGATATCTTTAATTAGATATTTAGATGTAATAACATTCTGCACTGTTTGCCGGGATTTTTTGTCATCCGTCAGTTCGCCAACTCGTTTTCGAGATGAATCAAATAAAGGCGCGGTGGTTCTCCATCACGGAACCTGACATACGAATATAATTTTCTGATCGATGATGTCTGACTATGTCATAAATACTCGAGGGAAAAAAAGAAGTCTGCGTGGTGAAGCATATACCAAAAACGTGTACTGGAAATGTTTACGAAAATGCCACTTATCAGGAATCATTCTCTCGCATATATATGTATATATGATTACTGTTATTTCTGCAGGTATTTATATACTTTTTATAAGCCTGCGTTCGAAGAATTCCAAAATTGACCTGCATTCTTTCGATCATAACCGCAGCCATCCCATTGTGTTCCTCCCTCCATTCTTCGAATCCTTAATTAATTCAGTTATTTATTTATTCCTGACGAATTTTATTTTAATTTTATATTCATTTTATTTTAATTGCCGTAGAAATGGCGTAACTTTTTGATGATCCGGAAGTTACATCTGCACGTGCGCGAGGGCATTTCTCCGAGGGGTTGATGATGGTACTCGAGACTATGCGCGACAACATTTGAGATTTGAGTTCGTGCGAAAAGTATTCGTTCTTTTTTTGCGCGGAATGTATTTTTTGATCCACGAGACTCTCCGCCATTGCATCTCATCCTACGAATACATTCCTCTTCGTCTAGTCGAACTTGTGCCAAGATAAGAGTCATCCACGTTGATGACGCTCAAATTGGGCGAATCATTTTCGCAAGTTACATCCAGCAGATACGTGATTCGAAACCAGAGGACTGAAATTATATCCAATTACAGTGTTTTCATTTTAACCATCCACGTCGCCCAAAAATATCCCTGCTACCTTCGTGATTATTTCACAATATCTTCTTTATTACGTAGATTTTCGTTATTATTAAAATAGAACCTTAATGCGAAACACCCACGGCACAAAATCGCGGAGATTATTCTTGGTTAAAAAAAGTGGCAGGAAATTGAATACGATATGAATTCGCGTGGCTGAAACTATATAAAAAGTAATTCCTGATATTTGAACGGCGAATAAACCCCATATAAATACATCACGTTGGTATTCCTTTTTTTACTTTTATTCAGAAATCGAATCGTCCGTTATATATACGTGTTTACAAGAGTATCGTGGGAAAATATTTAAAGAAATCTCCGCGTTATATCTCTGCCAATAAAGCTTTATTAAATTCTCGCGAGGAATAAATTAATATTGCGATTTCATGTTTCTGAAGTATTTTATTGTATATTCAATTCGATTTTCTTAGATTATTGATATCTGTCACTGAAAATGATAAAGGTTGTGGAGCGTGAATTTATAAAACAATATTTTCGATATTTTCCACAATATTCTCGATGTGGTATAAATCTTTAAATTTGCAGTTTCATATTTTGGCCAGACTGAAATACATCCGAAGTCTCAGACTTCATATTTCCGAGAAACATCGAACACCGCATCGGCAACATTATACGATAGATTAAAATTTCAATTTCATATTTCATATTTCTTCCGCTTCGAAAATGTACTGCCTCGCAATACAGGATTAGAGATAAATCTATATCTCATCAATACAGTCAGCCATTGGAAACTAAACTCGCAGTGCCGGCAATAGTATACGACGAATTAAAACTACAATTTGCAATTTCGAACGCCTTCAGCTGATGCTAACTTCAGGGCGTACGATGTCGGACATATTATAGTGACATATCACTGAGTCTAATTAAACGCCGCACAGGCAACTTATAGAATGAATTCACTGTATAAAATACACATAAATAACATATTAATATCGAATTCTTTTGCACAACCACACGAAATCTTCCCCAATGTACATCAAACCAGAGAAATATTGGTAAATATGTATAAAATTCATTTCATCCGTCTACTTCATAATCGCGAACCGGAAGATCTCGGCTAACAAATGATCCAATTTCTATCCGTTTCCGTTTCATCGATGCCGATCCTGGGGACTTTATAATCGTTCATAGATGCACCGAAAATAACTCTCCATAACCTAGTAACCCCCTGATTGGCCAACCCCTGGTACTGATGTATCCAGTGATTAACATCGCAAATGATATAATGGCGATGCTAATCATTGTTACGTACAATTCCGTCCCATAGGCGTAGCCTTCATGCCTGCACCCTCAACAAGGTATTCCCGCGAAAAGAACTCTAATGATAATTTCACGTAATGAATTAAATTTGGTAATAATATCAAATACAATTACGTTTTTTGTTAATGTATACAATAAACATTACACGGCCCCTTTTACTACACTTTTTACTGTAATTGATAACGATTACATTAATCAGTGATATTGTATTTTCGATAACGATGAAACGCGATGCTTCGCGATAGAACTACGATAAGAGAGAAATTATTAATGCACGAATTGCAACGTTTATTTTACTGAATGAAGTGGGCAGGTGTTAATTGTTAAAGCTATGGTAAAACACGAGGAATTCGAGCACTTTTTGCGTATCGTGTATTTACAGTAGATCGTTCAAAATGGAGTAATTTAATATCGATGGATTAGTAATTAATTCGTAAATGCAGTGGAAATACGTTTACACGATCAAATCCATTCGCAACGTGAAACTCCGAATAATATTCGCAGATCCAGGAAGATTGAAATTTCGCGGTAAATAAATGCATATTGTTTGCCATGATAATTTATTACATTAAATGATACCTGCTTGATTGCTGTTGCAGTTACAATTAATTGTAATGAAATCACCATCAATGTATACTATTTCTGCATCGTTACTGAAAGTTAAAAAAGAACTTCCTCCATTAACCCTTTACTCTCGGATGCGACTCTCAGTCGCCACTCGGTTTATTGCATGAACTCGAACGGCGATTAAAAGGCGACATTAAGATTTGTTCCGTTTGTTGATGATTTAAAATTGATTAACAAAAATTAAGTGGAGCAAATCTTAATGTTGTCTCTCTCACATAACTGTGAGGCGCCCTTTCGTGTGCAAAGGGTTAAATTTGATATCGTAAACATAGTATGAAATGACCTTGAGCTAATATAAAATTCTGATTTCGATTTTGCAGAAGTTATACCGTCGGAACAAGAAGATTTGTTCATTAGGAAGCTCCGACAATGTTGCGTGACCTTCGATTTCATGGATCCCGTGGCAGATCTAAAAGGCAAAGAGATCAAACGTAGTACACTTAATGAGTTGGTGGAATACATAACAGCTGGCCGAGGTGTTCTTACCGAGCCCGTTTACCCGGAAATCATTAAAATGGTATACATAATCAGTAGGAAGATTATTTGATTATTATCCTTGGATCTACTCCGACATTGCATTTTTCTGGTGCAGATCTCCGCAAATCTATTCCGCACATTACCACCTAGTGAAAATCCAGATTTCGATCCAGAGGAGGATGATCCGACACTGGAGGCGAGCTGGCCCCACCTTCAGTTGGTCTACGAGTTCTTTCTACGTTTTCTTGAGTCCTCGGACTTTCAGCCTACCATCGGCAAGAAAGTTATCGACCAGAAATTCGTTTTACAAGTAAGAACATGCATTTCAATCTACTCTTATTCTCTTCCCTCGAATACCTTCTCTTTTGTAAGAATAACACTTCTTTCTTATCATTACAGTTATTGGAGTTGTTCGACTCAGAAGACCCTAGGGAAAGAGATTTCCTGAAAACTGTCTTGCATCGTATTTACGGGAAGTTCCTCGGCCTTAGAGCCTTCATACGTAAACAAATCAACAACATTTTTCTGAGGTAACGACATGTCAAACTTGTATTTACTATTCCAACGTTACGGGTGACACAACGGTAACAATATCAGATAGTATTTAACTGGAATGTTGTCTCAGGTTTGTATATGAAACGGAGCATTTCAATGGAGTCGGCGAACTTCTTGAAATTCTGGGTAGCATTATCAATGGATTCGCTCTTCCATTAAAAGTCGAGCATAAACAATTCTTGGTTAAGGTAGGGCTTTCAGATATTGGATTATGTCGCGTGATACACGGAGAATGTATATGTTTAAGAATCTATTTATGATTGAATAGGTGCTGCTACCATTGCATAAAGTGAAGTGCTTATCACTATATCATGCACAGCTAGCTTATTGTGTAGTGCAGTTTTTGGAAAAAGATGCTACTCTAACCGAGCCTGTTGTGCAAGGCCTCCTGAAATTCTGGCCTAAAACGTGTAGCCAGAAGGAGGTAATGTTCCTTGGCGAAATTGAGGAAATACTGGATGTCATAGAACCTACTCAATTTGTGAAAATACAAGAACCTTTGTTCAGGCAAATTGCACGTTGCGTGTCTTCGCCGCACTTTCAGGTGACGAATTACATCGTAAAACACAGAATGTTTACTTTCGTAATGAATCTTATTTGTATTTATATCGGTACAATGTTATGATGATTGATAGGTTGCCGAGAGAGCATTGTACTTTTGGAACAATGAATATATAATGTCTCTAATCGAGGAAAACAATCATGTAATAATGGGGATTATGTTCCCGGCGTTGTATAGAATTAGCAAGGAACATTGGAATCAGACTATCGTAGCTCTTATTTATAACGTTCTAAAAACATTTATGGAGATGAACAGCAAGCTCTTTGATGAACTTACTGCCAGCTATAAGTCTGAAAGGCAAAAGTAAGTTTCCCGATTTGTTTTCCAACTTAACAGATGATTGAATTCGTATACTTTAAAGTACACTTAGTTCTCGATTTATACGGTATTCGAATTGCACGATTTCGGTTTAACACGCTTGCAGAAATGCGGAGGAAAATATGTGCGTTCGAATTATGTTATGTATACCTTGCTCGAATTAATGAATTTTTACTTTGTAATATCTATTCTAATTTAAAAACAAACACATAATACTGTTTCATATGGATTTATTATATTTATTACATATTTGTTTTTAATACGAAATGTGGATTCGAATTGCACGATTTTAGTTTACACGGTACTTTCGGGGAAATAATTTACCGTGCATATCGAGGGTTAGGTGTGTAGGAAGATTCTTGATACTAACTTTCGTGTGTTTATTATTATTCTGTTGTATCAGAGAGAAGAAAAGAGAAAAGGAAAGAGACGAGTTGTGGAAGAGGCTGAACGAATTGGAGGTAGAACGGCGTAATGCTTTAACCGCTACCTCCAACACTCCAGTTCCTGCCACTACTGCACCTGCGACACGAGCCCGCCCCTGAGCTGGTGCGTGAACATTTCTAACCGCTATATTGTTAACATGTTGAGCGTGGCGTCGGGTCCTGGGGACTTACATTGGACTTTTCGTTTGGGCAGCATCGGTCCCCATCTTAAATACCGCATGAGCACTCGCCGTCAAGTGCTCGTTCGCTGCCGGCAGAACCGAAAGGACAGCAATATCGGCGCCGCGGTCAACGTGTTAATTAGAACGATTGAATATTATAAAAAGCCTTCTCTTCTAGGTGGAAGTACATTACCACGCTGCCCGATTATTAGCCCTTAGTTTACGTCGAATTGTCCATACACTACATGCAAAAAAAAAATTATTGTTGTTAGTGAAGCAAAGTGTCTCACAATGGCATTCTTGACGTAATTGTAATTCCTTTCATTAGTTGCGCCTGGAAGGCGAAGTGGAGGAGTAAAACAAATAATCAAGAAACACGGGAAACAGAACACGGAAGAAGCTCTAATCGCAATTTTATTCTTCTTTGACGCCATGATGATGATTGATGATGAGTTCTGAATAATTTTATTGTGTACATTAATTTTGATTTTTTCTCTCTTTTTTCGACAGCAATGATTTAAGTTGTATGATGTACTCAGTGTCAGCACATAATACGAGAATGTTAGTCCCTTCTTTAACTAAGGTTTAGCTGTGCTCGGTAGGAGGGGACGATCAAGGTGTGATTATTACACTACTCCCACACACACACACACCCACGCGCCTGCGTAAAGAAAAAAGAAAACACGGAAATACATGAAAACACGAACAGATAAAGTATATCTTTATGATCCTAATTTTTTGGTTATTACATTACGCTTCAGGTTACAAAATGGCTAGTGTCCCCATTCTTCCCTTTGACTGAATCCACCCTAGTTTTTTTACCCTGATCCTCACCTTCGACGGAGCCAGCAGGGGCGTTGTTTGAAATGTATCATATATTCGTATTAATGATAATGATAACTATAACAAAACATAATAAATTAGGTAAATATATAAATATATATATAATACAATATATTATAAAAAAATATAGTAATATTGATGATACGACGGATGAAACACGTACACACTATTCATACACATAGTAATACACCGAACACGCTGGAACACACGGCAGGACAGACAAAGGACACTCGACACAAACGAACACACATTAACACACGTAAACACATACCGGGGCACACTAAGAATATTACAGGACACCACAAATAACAAAGAAAATACATTGTAAACGTACAGAGAACCCATTGTGCTACTGATACTAACATTGTGCTGACTGCATGCCCGCAGCAAAACGGAACAAACTTTTTTCAAGAACGAAGAGCCTGTAGAACCGGATATGCCCGAGCATATCACGGCGAAATAACATTTATTGAATAATAAGATTCAATTCCATTGAAGGAAAGGAAAAACGTAAAAAATATATGTTGTTTTTTAAATAAAAAAGAAATGGAATAAAAGAGAGCGAGGGACAAGTATACAATAAAAAAAAATTTAATTGTACCAAAATATCCATTGCTTATAAATATAATAAATAATAGAGATACAATGCATAAGATTTATTCGGAGCTGTGCTCCCACAGAGGCCACCGCTAAATGAGAAACGTGGGAAATCGTTTTTAAAATTTCTTACCATTGCATAATAATAAATAAATAAATAAATAACGACGACGGGGACGACGACGATGATGATAATTGATCACGATCACGATGATAATGATAAATAGTAATAATAATATTAACATTAATAATAAACATGAAACAGTAGCTATTAATAAATAGACGGTTAACAAGAAAATGAGTGACTGCTTGCTCATATTTTCATGAAGTAGCTGGAACACTATCCACGGATCATTTTTTACTTTCTACTTTTTCATCCCCCTTTCTCTGTGTCGAATTGTAATCTCTCTCTTTACATCCTGCGTCGGTAAACGACTACGTAATCCCTGTTCGCGTTGTAATCCGTTTAAAATATCCCGATACTTCGCTTCGCGAACGAAGCGTATTCGACGATCGAGTTTATTCGAATTACCTAGAATTATTGTAAATGATGTAATGTGACACTGAAACTGAGAAACCATAGGTGAAATTCATGAAGGTTCTATATACATAAATAGACTATTTATTAAACTAACGTCTCATTTATTTTTACTCTCTTTCGTTAGTATAGGCACTCTCTACTTCGTTTCTCGTTCGCGAATGAAAGCTTATTCAAGTGTCCAGTATTAATTTAGGTAGATAGAAGGCAAAAAGAGTTAATTACCGGTGGTCACCGAGGCTCGTTTCGTACGCGTTTCATATACATTCAAATTACTTCGATATTTGTCGTGGCCTAAATTCTTTTCCAGGCTTGCAAATATCCTCCTAATGTTACCTTACCTTGCAAACAATACAAGAACAACCCTTAAACCTCCCCTTTTTCACGTTGTTATATGCATTTCGATAATAGTTTCGATCAGAATTATAACGAGATTAAAAAATACCGGTAATTCCTGGAAATCCGCAACATTCTCCAAGATTGTTCGCGGTTCCTGGGATCTGTGAAATTCTCGAAAATTGTTCGCGGTTTCTGGAATCCGCGAAATTCTCGGAAATTATAACGAGATTAGAAAATCCAAGCGGGCTTAGGTTTTAGCGGGGTACGAGATGTACGACAGTAAGAAATTCCCAATGATATATTAATATTTTTTTATGTCACGGAAACTGCATTTGTATAACGTCAAAATGGAACGAGAGAAAGGGTGAGACGAGGAACGTGATATTTGCATGTAAACAATGATTTTGGTACTCGAGGAGAGGACAATAGATTTCGAAGAACGAAAGAAGGATAGTACGAAAGAAAGTGCGAGCTACACTGTGATAGTCCACCATGTTTATCATTAAATATGGAAGAAGACAAAGAAAGCCGTACATTAATCTAATAACTGATACACACATCTTAGTTTCTTTCCCTTTAAAGTAATGACGAATTTTTCCAAACCGAACGTACATACGATTAGTTGGTACTATGATAACGAGGATACATGATTTCGATTGTATATAGATTTAATGGGAAAAAACAAGCACTTCAGATACTCGTATTAATCATTGTTAGGAGGATAACAGTTGTACAGTTGATTTTAGAATGTAAAAAAGTGACAAAAACGAAAGTCGATTAATTTATCCTTGTCATGTTAATCGTTAAGAAATATTAGCGTGTTCGTATAATAAACTGTAAGGAGTAATCTCAACATTACGTATTAATAATTATCCTTAGTGCGTGTCATTTCATTTCTGCCTACGATGTACCAACTATAAATTACTTCCGTGTCGTTCTTATTTCTCGCACGCTTCTGTGCTTGACTTCATTCAAGATTTCAAGAAGACCAGCAACTTCGAAGAAGCAACATCTGACGTAAAAGATAAGTGTAAATAAAAATATTTCTTATCTCACACAAATGATGTATAGATTTGACGAAATTAATTGTTGTTCGACAATTAAAGCAAAAGATCAACATTCCAGGTAGATAATCATTGTAATATTAGTTTGTTGAAAGTTATTTCAGAAGAATCGCGAATGAAATAATATTATTTAAGTGATCTTGAATCGCTTTACAACAAATTCATTTATGATATTCCAGAGTGCGATCAATTTTTTATGAAAACAAAGATATGATTTATTTCGATAAATCTTAGGAAGATTGGAATGATAGCATATATGTATATTTCATTTTAATCGCAGGATTGATGTAACTCGAATATGAGTTATGTTTGTCTGCTGATACTAATGAGAGGGTTAGTATCACAGCCAAGTATCTCAACATTGGGATAGGTTATGGAAACGTGAATCAAAGTAGACTACAAAGTAGATACGCTAAAAATATCAAAATGATACAGGACTACAGGCGTCTCCCGTACAACACGGATTCGCTCTAACACGATTCGAGAATTGGAGAAACCTAGATGCATTCTCGGTTTGTTAATGTGTTTTGTTTAATTCTTGATTATTTTAATAAATATATTTCTTTTTGGTATGAAAAGAAAATAGTATGCTTTGGTTCATTTTTGGAACCCTATTTTTTGTTCTAGTCCTTTGTTTCTTATAACATGGATTCGCGTAAGACGACATTCTTTCGGGACGTAACTACCGTCTTATACGGGGGATATCTGAATAAGAAGACCAAGGACTAAGTAAGATTTTCCTTTATTGAGATCAACATTTCCACTGTAGCCATTGCTTGAAGAAATATTATATTTTCACTGTATTAAAAGTGTAATTATCTAATCATTGTTTCGTTTTTTTTAGAAGAAATAGGAGCCGGTGGCAGGACACTCGGAGAAGTCATCAGAGAAGAAAAAGGAATAGTTTTATTACTAATATTTAAGGATATCATTTATATAATATACAATATGTCATATATATTTGTAATAGTGATATGTATATATATTCCAATAAATAACACGTCTAAGAAATTCTATTGTGTCTTTATTTCCTTGAAAATAACGAAGACGAAAAATTGTCTTCAATTCAACTTCTGAAATTTTGCCGAAAATCGAGGAAATGTATCAGGAGAACATGATGTGCGAGGAGGTATTCGATTCGCACAATTCCTGGAATTTGACGTCATTTCTTGTAATCCGCGAAATTCTCGGAACCGCGAATCGATTCTTAGAATCCGCGAAATTCTCGGAAATTCAGAAATTTTGCCGTAAAATCGAGGAAAGTATCAGGAGAACATGATGTGCGAGGAGGTATTCGATTCGCACAATTCTTGGAATTTGACGTCATTTCTTGGAATCCACGAAATTCTCGGAATTTGACGTCATTTCTGGGAATTTACGAAATTCTCGGAATTTGACGTCATTTCTGGGAAATTACGAAATTCTCGGAATTTGACGTCATTTCTGGGAAAATACGAAATTCTCGGAATTTGACGTCATTTCTTGGAATCCGCGAAATTCACGGAAATTCTGAAATTTTGCCGTAAAATCGAGCACATGTATCAGGAGAACATGATGTGCGAGGAGGTATTCGATTCGCACAATTCTTGGAATTTGACGTCATTTCTTGGAATCCGCGAAATTCTCAGAATGTGACGTCATTTCTTGGAATCCGCGAAATTCTCGGAACTTGACGTCATTTCTTGGAATCCGGGAAATTCACGGAAATTCTGAAATTTTGCCGTAAAATCGAGCACATGTATCAGGAGAACATGATATGCGAGGAGGTATTCGATTCGCACAATTCTTGGAATTTGACGTCATTTCTTGGAATCCGCGAAATTCTCAGAAATTGACGTCATTTCTTGGAATCCGCGAAATTCTCGGAACTTGACGTCATTTCTTGGAATCCGCGAAATTCACGGAAATTCTGAAATTTTGCCGTAAAATCGAGCACATGTATCAGGAGAACATGATATGCGAGGAGGTATTCGATTCGCACAATTCTTGGAATTTGACGTCATTTCTTGGAATCCGCGAAATTCTCAGAAATTGACGTCATTTCTTGGAATCCGCGAAATTCTCGGAACTTGACGTCATTTCTTGGAATCCGCGAAATTCACGGAAATTCTGAAATTTTGCCGTAAAATCGAGCACATGTATCAGGAGAACATGATGTGCGAGGAGGTATTCGATTCGCACAATTCTCGGAATGTGACGTCATTTCTTGGAATCCGCGAAATTCTCGGAATGTGACGTCATTTCTTGGAATCCGCGAAATTCTCAGAATTTGACGTCATTTCTTGGAATTCGCGAAATTCTCGGAATGTGACGTCATTTCTTGGAATCCGCGAAATTCACGGAAATTCTGAAATTTTGCCGTAAAATCGAGCACATGTATCAGGAGAACATGATGTGCGAGGAGGTATTCGATTCGCACAATTCTTGGAATTTGACGTCATTTCTTGGAATCCGCGAAATTCTCAGAATGTGACGTCATTTCTTGGAATCCGCGAAATTCTCGGAATGTGACGTCATTTCTTGGAATCCGCGAATTTGACTAAAATCGGGAAATTTCTGAAATTTTTAGGACATAAGGGATTCTGGATATTCGGTGCGTCGAGGAAATATAAAATATAACACAATAGATTTGTAATAAAGTTATTTATTGGAAATGTAAATTTCACCAGGTACAACAATTTTCATACAACATTGTACACTAATAAATATTATAATATAACAAAGATAAATATATAAATATATGCAATAAACAAACAATTAAAAATAAAATATCTTGACGATGACCCTTCGTTCTTTCATCTTCTTTGATTGCGGACGTCCCGGCGAAACAAGCAGTGGCCACCCTGTAATCATTAATAAAAAACCGGACTAGTTAACAAATCTAATACATCAGTTAATAAACAAAAATTAGCTAGATCCGAAAGTTAAAATATTATTTAATTAAATTTGTTTGTTGGAAATACTATTTCATTAAAATAGGTTGCATGAAATAATTCATGTTTTACCTTAGAGTACCTATAGATGTGTAATAATGAAAGTACAACTAATGAATTTGTTTATTAACGCGTACAGATAAGCAATTGCTTAATAAATAAAACCTAACAGCTTTGTCCGAAAGATAAACTATTATTTAATTAAATGATATTCTTCAAACCATTATGTCATTAAAATAAACTGCATGAAATTATGAATATAATAAATAAATTCCATTGCCAACTTATCTGGATACATTATAAGTTTAGAGAATATAACGACAAATGAATCTTATTTTATCCAATTATTTAATAATAACATGCAATAGTATATTTAAGTAATAATAAATGAATAAAGTCTCACGCGGAGCTGAAGAAGCTTGGGAATTACGATACAATTAATCTTTATTAAAAGTACAAGAGCAAATCGAAAGATAGTCGCGCGATATCCGACGCGATATTCCAAACTTATTCATTAAGCACGGTGTCTATCTTCTAATTAAAGTATACGTATAAAACAGCTATTAGCTCGGTTGTAATTGTAGAAGATTTCTAATTCTAATACTCTACAATTATTACGGATTACCTGGTCTCATCACGTGGAGGTTGTCGCTAGCAGGGACCCTGAGGGTGGTTGCATCGCGGATCCAAGAAACTTGCATTTGTTTGCAGCAATATAATAACGATACATTCCCATTCAATTTCTTGCAGTTCGTCCGCCACGTCTTTTTTTAGGATGTGCTGTTGAGTGGTTGCAGTACACAATTCTTTGACTCGTTTCTGCAGGGGGCACCTTTTGTTGCGTTGCATCACAGACGAGATACAAGCACTTTTTGTTGCGTTGATTTTTACCGCGTCGGTAATTTTTGAGTGGAAACACGAAAGCCCAATTGGTGCTTGTTCTACTTATATCTCGTCTGTGATATTATATACTCCCTAATTGGATCCTTTAAGCACACTAAACTGCTTGAATTAAAACTACTTATTTAATACTATTTTCCTAATCCAAATAGGATAAATATGACATGAGTAACAAAGCAGAGTTTCAATACATTTTTATCTTCGTAAATATTTAGGGCACTGGTTATTGTTTTAATACAATGTTTGGGAATCATTGATATTTAGAACTTTGTGGGAAAACGTAGAGATTGGGGAAGTACGAGGCTTGCATTCCAAAAAGCTGGAGGATCCATGGATCCTCGCTGGTTTCCCAATATTGATGTTTTTAATTCGATTATTTTTGTACATTTCGGTAAATTCATTTTAATGCAGTTTTCGTAACCAACTTAATGTACTTCAGGGAGAAAGTTTGAGTAGAACTGTTACTCATCGGTAATACCCATTACTCGTAAACCGAGAGGATTTACGAACCTAAAATTATTACATCGAGTGCACCTGATAAGTTGCGGGACTTTCTGGCCCCTGGCACCTCCGTCGTACCAATTATTTATCAAGAATCTCGCATGATTTTGATTCCACTGTGTTGCACGATACAAATACAATGAACACTGTCAAAGTTTCTCTTAAAGTACTATATCGATAGGTTATAAGATTAATGTTAAGATAAAAGGACCTGTCGGGAGAATATTTCGATAGACTTTCGCGACTCGCGATGTTGTCCCGAAAGAATAAGGATTTAAGGACAATCAAAGAAGGGGTGGTCGGAAAATATGTCAAAAAGGAAACTCCTCCCGAAATGCCAAGTAATTGTTTCATATTGGAAATTCCACTGATTATTACCTTTATTCGTAATAAATTCATTCGGAATATGTTTATGATTGTATGCTGAAGATTTTCAAATATGTTGACGATGATTTTTATTATGCTATGACTATGTTTGTATGCTTACTTTTCAAACGTTCGCATTTGTTGCCGTTGTATTTTAATTGCCTTCTAACACGACGATTTTCACAGTAATTAATGTATGGACAACAGAACCGAATAGAAGAACACGACGTCGTAATAATCACCCAACTATCCCCTCATCAATGGTAAATATATGTTCTCAACACAGACTCCATTTGTTATTTAGTAAATAAAAATCAGTTTTCGTTTAGTCTATTCCACAACAACCCAGCATGGTACAGAAATTTGGGAATACTAAAACCACAATGAGCGCGGTGGGCTTAGGAAGTCACGAGGGGAAATATACTCCTAACAGTTCAGTTCCAGACTTAGCTCAAAGGCAATATAAAAGTCCTATGTTGTACAGACATATATATATATATACATTAATACTTGCTTGATACAATTAGCATAATGCATTGCTTGAACTTCTTAGATTTGCCAGTCTTTCTGTTAATACTGGTACCAGTGACGGTATGTCCTCTCGTACCACAACTCCTATGTATCATCCTAGTCTTTCACCCGCCATATCTCATACTTATGTCAACCAATATGCTGGATCAGAGTACCATTTAGATAGAGTTCAAACACCGCAAATGCCTTACATGCCCTTCGATATAGAATCTGGATATGAAGATTACAATAATTCTGCGTATCGTCAAAATGCTGGGTATATATATGAATTTTTCGTCATTCGTCGCGAACTGTTCGCGAATTCTGTAATTCGCTGAATCAAGTCATATGTGTTGATAGTAATGATGTAATTTTACTATTAATATTTATCTTACATTTGAAGATATAGCAGATGCCATTCAGAGAGATCAAGCTCCTGTAACGAACAACAAGAAGAACTACCACTCCCACCTGGGTGGTCAGTTGATTTTACGCTTAGAGGTAGAAAGTATTACATAGATCATAATACCAAGACTACACATTGGTCCCATCCTCTTGAAAAAGAAGGTTTACCTACCGGTTGGGAAAGGATAGAGTCTCCGGAATATGGGGTTTATTATGTTAAGTGAGTAGCGGATAAATAATTAACCGTTTGACTGCCACGGATCTTTGCGAAAATACGATCGAGAAATGCCAGCGGGGCGATCGCGCTCGTCGTCTCTCGTGTAATTGTACCTCGTGTACTTCGTCTTTACTCATAGATGTCCAGTACGTTTACTTCCTTCTCGTCCCTTTTAATGCGAAGTCTCATTAAAGTCTTTAATGCATTTCAAACAAACGTGTAAACAAAAATTAAATTTATTGAACGGAACGGGGGAAGCGCGATCGTGCCGTCTGGTACTCGCGCGGTTAAATATTTGATCTTTAATCAAGGGTGCTAAAGAACTGGGCTAACTGAAAAACATATAAATCGCAATAGATTACAGACTAATTAATAATCCTTTTTAATTCTAGTCATATCACGCGACAAGCGCAATACGAGCATCCGTGTTATCCGCACGAAATACAGGCAGTCCGAGTTGTTTCTCCACCGCGACATACTCATTTTCATTCGCATAGCGTTTTAGTTCCCGCAAATCCTTATTTGAATGAAGAAATACCACACTGGTTATACGTTTATAGCAGAGCATCCGTCGCGTTGGATCGGAAGTTGCGATGGGAACTCTTCCGGTTACCCGAACTCGATTGTTTTAACGCTATGCTTACTAGACTGTACAAACAGGAATTGGAAGAAGTTGTGATGCGTTACGAAGAATATAGGTATAAACAATATTTCCGAACTACCCGAAAGGATGAATTCGATTGTTTTATTACATAAATAAATCGATTTTAGGTCTGCTTTACTATGCGAAATGGAGCAAAGATTGAAGGAACTGAATCCCGAATCATCGGGCTCTTCCGCGGGGGCAGTTTCATTACGACAATCTTTGCCGTGAAAAAACCTACTCAAAGATATTTGACTTGTTGATCGTAAATAAAAGAGTTCCTTTTTATATGGTAGCAGATATAGGAATATTCTTTATATTTGATATATCTGTAGATATTGTAAGTCTTGATAAAAAGCAGCTGTTATAATATTCTATTTTATTAACTTCTACATATCATGTAGCATAAGAACATAACATTAAATTGACAATCCTAGAGAATTTATAGAATTGTCCTGTTCTATTCATACGCTGTGTTTTCTTTTTGAAAAACCTTTCCTACTTTCCTACTTTTCTATTCCTTGTTTCAGCTGGTCCTCTTCCCTTTGTTTTTCTAGATCTGCCACGTTTGTGTAAGTTTCATCTGTGATCCTGAAACCTCTCACCTGGTATTCATATATGTTACTGGCCTGAGAATGCTTCACCATTTTTGATACTGCAAAGTAAATAAAAGAATATTAGACAATATTTTCAGTTTATGTTGTATAATCACGATAGAATTAGTTGAGTAACATGTAATACCATTCTCCGCATGTGTACCACTGAAATTCTTGGTATATGCTGCATAAAATCCTAAGAATAATGCATGCCAACATATAAAGGTATAAACAACGGCAAGACGGTGTTTAATCTTTTCAGCATGTGCGATATTTTTTGGCGGAAACAATCGGAAAATAAATCTCGAGTATGCATTCATCCTAAACAAAAAAAAGTATTTCTAACCACCGTATCTCAAGTTTGAAGTTAAACTTCAAATACGCAACCTGTGCTGTTATTCTATTATATTATCTTTCTAGCGATTTAATGGCACATGTTTTTTAACGTCTATCTCGATTATTTGGATCGTAACAATGTTATATTAAAGAAATTATTATCATGTGTGAGGGTACTCAATTTCTTCGTCAGGGGTTACTGTTTGTTACGTAACGAGTATAATATTATTTGTTAATAACCTTGCTATTTAATGACAATGGATAATTATGAAAGTAATATTTTATTTTTCCTTGGAAAAATTCTCTGTAACCGTGTTGCTATGCCGCCATTATAGAAATATGCACCACGCTCCCTCGGAAACAACGTGAAAATGAAAGTTGCATCGTAATTGGTCAGGCACCATCAGGACTGTATGCATCACGCAACTTCGAGTTGATATCATTTTCATTTTAATATCAGAATAATTCTCGCAATTAAATGTTGCAGTTTTGAAAACACCAGCGATTCTGCTGTTTATAACAAAAAATACTTATTTTCTTTATTGCTATAATATTATTTTTCACATAGTTCAAAAGATTTATTTTGTTTATAAAGTACATCTTCACGATTCATTTTCATCTATATAAGTTCTAATAGAAATTTGCAATTTATCTTCGTCAAATTTATTACTATTTTTGTAACTTGTTGCACCATTATCTCAACTAAGTTGGAATATTAACATCTTGCATGTCTTGTATTTATGTGTTCAAGAATATATTTATCTAGTTTCGTAACTTTAATGTTCCGTTTTATTTAATCCTTGATATTTGATATTGTGCCGTATAATAATTATGCTAGTGTCATTAAAATTATAATAACTAACTGTGGTTAGTTATTGGTTCGAAGCGAACTCAAATTGTCGAGGAATGTCTCTGGTCTCGTAGAATATAATAAAAATTAGTTAATAAATAAATATTCGGCAAAAACTATGAGGAAGTGAACGATGCTGCCGTAAATAGAATAATAAAATGAAATCTGTATAGCAGAGGACGGACAAGATAATCACGAAAAAGAAATATGAAAGTATTCGTAAAAATTCTATCCTCTCCTCGTCTCGTCGATTCTTACATTCCTTCCCGTTTATTATTGCGCAATAAGTAGCTCGTATCGAAAACAAAATTATAATTTCTAATACCGCGGAAACGTGGAACGAAGGCGATCCAATCGAATAAAAACGTACTCTTCGTACATCGAAGATCCATTTCATTCTGAAATCGCGATCGATAGATAAAAACAATCACACGAAATATCAATAACAAAATTAAAAGGAAAATCTCAGCCAATGTGATCGAAAGATTCGCGAATATGTATAACTGATTCTTATCAAGCAAAAAAATAATGTCGAAAATGAGATTATGACATTCGATGTTATATGATTTACAATAAAATTCCGTTTGGATAGTATAAATGTAATCGTTTGATATTGATTTGTACTACTTTATCAGATGAAAACGAAAGTTATTATTGTACCGTTGTCACATTAGTATTCTAATTGTTACTATATTTCTTAGAAAACAGCAAATGATTCAAGAATAGGCATTCGTTATCATCGCGTTATCTATATTCGATGTTATGTTAAGATGGATGCGTATTATACGCTCGCGAATGAAGATCTTATGGAATATCTTTACACGAAGTACACGTAATCCCGAAGCATTGAATTCCTTCGAAAAGTGAAGATATAATTCTGTGAATTTCGTTACATTGAAACTCGTGTAAAGAGATCGAATTCATATACCTTGAATATATTCCTTGGATTTGCTTGGAAGACGATTACCCGAAAGATTTAAGTATATCGTACAGCACTGGTTGGTATCGGAAAGTGTGCGGTGATTGGTCGCGAGTGGCCCCCCAAACCCCGGGGAGAAACGGTAAGCAGTGGAACGGGATGTCTGGCAATCGAATAAAAGGGGGAAGGAGGAGCGATTTCGCGCGTTGACCGGATTCCGTATAATTTTGTAGAGTTTTTTCCGAAGTCGCGTATCTCGTCGATTTCAAAGAGCAATTGGATTGATTCGAGGAAGCGAATCCGTCCGTCCGAGAGTGACGAGATGTCCGTCATGGGAAAGGTGAGCGAATTATCCTTCCAATAAGCCGAAAAGCTATGTCGCCGTATCGAAGATCCTTTCCGATCGCAACCCCCATTTATTCCTTTCCGACATCGAATTTCTTCCGATCGAGTTCGATTAACATTCAAATTCCATTTATTTACTTAATCCCGATGCTCTCTCGACATTGCTTCTTTACGATCTTTTCTACCAATCATTCTTTCGCTATTACCTTGAATCTGGTTTTCTACCCGGCCGGCCTCGAACGGCACACTGCTATATGCATCTTTTGTCAACGTGCCGTTCGGGGCTGATAAACAGTGGAGAGAATTTTCATTGAAATTATTATGTGTCGTTTTCTTTGCCACTTCTTAGCCGATACTGTACTCCTATTGGCGGAGCTCCTGCTCGTGGAGGGTGAGAATCGGTGAGTTGGAAATTATTATATTTAATTTAATATCAGGTGTATGTTTTAATCGGCGACGCCGCTGGGAGGGGGACAGAAGTTCGCGCTTTATCGAAAGGGATGAGATTCCTTTCTTTAGAGATTAATTAATGTCCTCCGATTGTCTTTCTAGATTTATTGCTGGAAAAGTACGTGTTATTAATTGTATCGCATTTGGAGTATGTTTCATGATATTTAATTTCAATGGAGAAATATAAATAAGAACTATAGAGATGATGTTTTATGATCGAGATTTTTGAAATTAGCGACCGCGTATTTTTTGTCAGATCGTTACAAAAATTATAAGTAATATCATTTGTTTAACAATCTAATCAACAGGATAATAATGTTATAATTATAATTCTTTAACAGCATTAAACTTGAAAGAAATCCCTTATGATATCAAACCAGTGAGTCTGGTAAAAAGTGGTGGAGAACAGCACTCAAATGAATTCCGTGAGATTAATCCCATGGAACAGGTGCCTGCCCTTCATATTGACAATCATACCTTAATAGAATCCGTAAGTATAGAAGAAATCCTGTTTTAATTTTAATAAACTACTTTTTTTATTTCAAGAACGAAACATGCAAAAAACGATAGATTTTGAGTCTACTAAAATAAGGATGTTATATAGGATTTATGATTAAAATTATTCAATTTACTTCAGTTAAACATTCTACAATACTTGGAGGAAACGAGGCCACACCGACCATTAATGCCTGCGGATCCAGTAAAAAGAGCCAGAGTCAGGGAGATCTGCGAAGTAATCGCCAGTGGTATACAACCCTTACAAAACTTGGTAGTACTAATCTATGTAGGAGAAGAACGTAAAAAGGAATGGGCGCAGCATTGGATCACTAGAGGTTTTACAGGTGTGAAATCAGAATAATATCATTTAATCGTTTGAGAGCGGAAGAGCGCGATTGTGCTCCTGATTTATTACGTTAAGCGCCGCACTTTTGGCGAGAACGCAAGGTGCGCGTTAGCACTCAAACGGTTAAATCGAAACAACGAAAAAATGATAATTATCATCGAATTAATCGTTTTAAATATATTGTGTTTCAGCCGTAGAGAAATTATTGTCTTCGAGCGCGGGAAAATATTGCGTCGGTGATGAAATCACGTTAGCGGATTGCTGCCTGGTACCACAAATATTTAACGCTAGAAGGTTTCACGTTGATTTAAGACCGTTTCCTACTATTTTGAGGGTAGATCGTCATTTAGAAAACCATCCTGCCTTTACCGCGGCACATCCAAACAATCAGCCCGACTGTCCACCAGAGGCGACCAAGTAGCAAGCAAGGCAGACCACTCTTTTCCTTTTCTAATTTATTAGAATAGTGAAAAGTGGTGGTCCCAAACCTTGTGGTTCGATAGTGACAAAAGGTGATGCAGCCTCTTGTTTTTTTTACTAAACATAAGCTTATGTTACATTATATTCTGATATTTTGGAATAAAACTTTCACACGGTGTTTTAATTGATCGTTTATGATTTCGAACGAGACTTTTGTTGGGTATTCGTAATTTCTACGAATAATGTCGATGTACGTTATGAAAGAAATTATTTTTGATAAAAACTATACATTATATTTCATGTGTTACGTCCGAGCAGATGTTTGTTTTTCCTTATCGTTATATGCACCTTTTATCACTTGCGAACTACGTTTAAGTAAAGAAATGGTCAAACTACTTCGGGAACTTTTGAGCGCGAATCAATTCGAAGTTATTACGCGAAACGCGTGACTTATTCTGGCGAACAACCATGAAATAAATCGACGATCCATTTCTCTACTTAGACAGCATAAATAGAAATGTTGGCCTATTTTTAATTTTGTTACGTTTTCTTATATATTGGTTTACATGCACAATCAAAATTAACAAAATTTTTCTTCGTGCAGTATATACATACTACTTTGTAAAGCGTATCGACCTATTCTAAATAGGTTCTGTTGTCTGAAATCAAAAGTTTACTTTTTATACTTACGATAATATAATTTTTCAATTAATTTTAGCTTATCTAGAGATTAAGGAAAGAGTGTTGCTATTAAAGAATAGTAGATATATCTTGAAATTCTTTGCCTGATACGAGAGTAGCGAAAACCTAACTAAACAGGACAGCAAGTACACACAAAATAAGCAGAGGGAAAAAATGCATTTACTGCTCAAAGCTCTACAAAGGATACCGAGAAATGAATAGTACAAATCAAATTCCTTTTCTAATCTTTTTAGCGTTCGATACTTTTCATTTCTTCCTACGAATCATATCATTCCACGACACTTCAATATTTTATAGATATCAATAGTATATTATTCTTTATCTTTCCCTCGCACGATTATTTCAATCTCAACGAGCGATATATATATATATATATATGCGAAGCCACCTTGGATTTGCAGACTTTTTATTTGTATTTAAACGGTACGAGAGTGTGTTCAAACTTGACATAAAAATGCATAATTGATAAAAACATACAGTTTACAAATTGCTTGAAACCACATCAAAGAAGTCTCACACTCCAAAATTGACTAGAGTTGTACATAACTGAGAGTTAGATCTCAAAATCATAGAAGGATTATTTACGTGATTATAATAATCGATTATCGCTAATAGTATTAATCGAGGAAAATGATCTTGCGTAAGTGATAAGGATTTGTTCATTTGTTTTTTTCGAAAGTTCTTTCGTATCACAATCTCGACGCACGCTTAAAAGTATTCCGTATACTTTATAAGACTTAATCGTATATAGAGATAAATTTCTTATCGTTGCCCGTATCGTATAACTTTTAGATACTTTGGTAGTTTTATACATAAATAGCGTTATTTATCGAGCAACAAAGTCTGATGGACACCAGCAGAAAAATAGATTCCAAACGATTGATAACCTACTCGATTCAAGTCGTACCTTTTTGCCAGCCTGTTGCCATTAGTTTTCTTGCGAATCTATTGTCCTTGATTCGATATAGTTCTTCCAGACTACCTTTGCGACTTGTATTAACACATTCGCACCGGATGTGGCACATGTGAAACTGCGATTCTTTACCAGAACCCGGATATCTCAAATGTGAGTCTTTAGATACGTCACACTTCAGTTTCAAAATTAATATGTTGGCGTTTATAGCATCTTTTGATTGAAATTGTTTGAAACAAGTTTGAACTTCAAAAATGCTCCGATGCGAATGTGTTAACATTGATTGTCAAGCAACAAAGAATGGTTTGATCGAAGGGATACTTGTTTGTGTACTTTCGATAATTATACTAGGAATTGTTTTAATTTACAATTCACTAGGAGGATGTAAACACGATGATACATATTTCGTACTTATACGTGTGCATTATGCAAGCGAGCGATTAGATAACAATGTATATATAATTTTTATAAAAGCGTTCGAATGTTGCATGCCGAAGGAAACACTTTTAAGGATTGTCGCCATTAAAAGTTAAGTAGACGATTTCGATCGTGCTGGGAAACGTATGCCTGAAATATTCCATAGCAGTTTATAGAAAGGAATGCAAACAAGTTACACCTTGTAATGTCACGCGTACATCATATTTATTTCTGTCCCAGCTTCCGTGGTAGATCATGAATATGAAATGAAATTGAAACACGATTACTGCCGAGCATCGTTGATCAAAACAATGCGAAACCATACTTTGCAATCACTGAGAATCCTTTCAATTATCTATGAAGTACGATGACAATTTTCTGTCGGCGATCTAGCGATATTAATTGATCGTCAAGGAAAAACGAATATCCTTCGATTAATGAAGGTGTTTTAATTGGAACTAGGTATTCTTTTGCGAAAGAGAGATGGACAATTTTCACCGATTCGAAGTAGGGTTTTTAACACTAGAACTACCGGCGATATATTCAGCTATATTTGTATATTTATGTGTACGTCCTTCATAAAACAGAAACTTTAATTATGTCCGTTGTTCAACCTGAACCGCGAAAGAGCGCAGAAATTGAAAGGTTTTAAATTTGATAATTTTTTATTCAATTCCGAGAACCTGTCACTTTGACTGCTTTGGTAGTTCTAGTGTTAATCCGGTGAATTATTGTGTGCGAGAATTTCGGATGAAATTCTGAGACTGGTGAAAGAAATGTATCGTTGTATGAATTTAAGAATCCATATTTGATAAAGAATATTGAAATTCTCCTTTTCTCTGATTCAAGTGCTTTTTTAGAAGAGTAATACTACTTTCAATGTACTATATTCTGTATTAGAATGTTATTCATTGGCGTAACTCCAGTGGCAGCCATATTGATAATATACCACTTGAGCGAGATATATTTTCGTCGGTATAATTATTTTAATATATGATTTCGACGATCTAAGGGCAATAAAGGTATCGATAAAAAGCTCGTTTGACGATGGTCCTACGGTAGAATTTAGTTAGGAAAAGGCCCCGCGTAATATTTGTAAAAGGATGACACGTGATGACTTTTAGATGAAGGAATGCGGAATATGTATTATAATAAAGAAATAAGCTAGCGATACTACGCAAACGTAAGATGGAGAAACAGAACATAGAATAATATACGCATAGATATTTTGTAAGTGAAAATGATTATATACGTTCACTGCTTAATAAGAAATAATAAATTTCTGTGTCATAGTGTATCTATATTATCATTTCTAGGCGGAAAACATGAAGTGCTAATCGGCGAAGTATAAAGTACGTTTCTGAATGCGCGCTTGACATTCAAATAAAAGTACTTTTTACTGTCGCGCCGTAATATTATTCGGAAACAACAACTACCGGAAAACTAATCAGTTATTAATTCAAATTTGATTCTGTTTTTTTTTTACGAATAAGTAATTGTCATGTATAAATCTAGGAGAACTTACATAACCACTGCTTTTATTACATGCCATTTAAATCTGTCATATCGACACTTTATTTTGTAATCATTTTTTTATGTTTATCCTAAGCATAATATATTTGTTTATGGATTCAAGAATTATTAGATTCCAGTGAAAATTAGAATTATTTTTATCCCACATTAACTTTAAATTTTATCACATCATTAATATTAACTTTAATGCTAATAAGATTTGTGACGTAAGTATAAAAGTTAGACAGTCTTTATTTGTTACAGAAAATTCTGTAGAGTTTTGCGAATTAAATGGTGTAAGATACATTTGCAATATGAATCTGCAAATATGTTTAAACATTAGTTAAAGTTGGCGAGACATTTGGTGCTCATTTTTCGAGACTCTTTGAAAAACTTCAAGGAAACTAAAGTGGAAGTATTTCCAGTTATAGGAGAGAAATAGCAAATTTAGTTCCACCGTTTCGCCGCTAGATGTGAAATTAATGTGTCTCACAAATAAAATGCAAATAGTTTTCTTTAAATATCTCGATTATTAGAGGAGATAACAAAAAATCGTTTAAGCAAATATCATTTGTTCTTGAATTAGAAACCTATTTATGAAGGTGGAATTAACTTTCCTTAAAGTTTGTAAAAGAGTCCCGCCAACTTTAACTAATGTTTAAACATATTTGCAGATTCGTATTACAAATGTAATTTACACCATTTCATTCGCAAAAGTCTACAGAATTGTTTGCAATAAATAAAGACTGACTAACTTTTATACTTTCGTCACAAATCGTTCTTTCGTAAATAAATATATACTGCAGAAGCTAGACTATTAATTCGTACTTTAATTTAAGAAGGAGGAACTTCGACACCGGATTAAAATCACTATTTCTGTATTTAACAATCGAATACAATGTAAATATTAAATCGAGTATTATCACGATATTTATCTTGCACTTA
Source organism: Nysson spinosus (assembly GCA_910591585.2). Taxonomy (NCBI): domain Eukaryota; kingdom Metazoa; phylum Arthropoda; class Insecta; order Hymenoptera; family Crabronidae; genus Nysson; species Nysson spinosus. Next base: position 2,835,180 of record OU342837.1, on the reverse strand, counting down.
TTTTGCACTCCAAGTTAACCCTTTTCCAGATCACGTTCACCTTTCTACACTCCAAATAAAAACCAGTTTCCACATGATATTCACCTTTTCGCAAATCAAACTCACCCTTTCACATTACCCTGGATTTTATTTTGATTTTATTACAACAAATTAACAAAAAGGAACTAGTAGAAAATATCGATCTTCAAAAAGGTGAATACGATCTGCAAAATGGTTAATTTTAAGTGCAAACACGGCGAATGTAATCAGCAAAAGGGTTAGTTTGATGTACAAACGAAGCCTGTAAACGAAGAGCTACGTAATATCTCCAACTTGTCGACAGTCTTGCAACATGATTTTCAATCACTTTATTATAAATTCATCTGGTAAAAAAATACATTCCCTTATCTATTGACTAGTTAGGACAGTACTTTTCGCTAATGGAATGTATAGGGGAATCACTGCTAGAAGGTGATATGCATCTTCTAAGGAAGTACAAACCGTACGTGAAGAACGTACAGGAAATTCGCTTGATAGACTTCGCAATTAAAATACACTTGATTACGTACACTTTGTTCGTACAATCGAGTGCCGGTAATTCCAGCATTGATTCATTGAATTATATTATGCTTTACTACATTAATATTCGTACAATAATCGCCCTAACGAATTGATTTTCTTTCATTCGTCTCGCGTAGCCGCGAAATACTGTCCTGAATAAATCACACGCAAAATCCTTCATTCGTCTCTCTTTTTTTTTCCTGCGCCGACGCGCGGAAGACAAAAAATGAATTGTTTAAATCGGCACGTATCACATTTTACATACAAAGGTTTCTTTATAAAAAATACTTATATACTAAATCGAATGAAATTCTTGATTGCAATTAATACACTATATTTACATACGACTAACTTACGTGAATCTGTTTCAAAATTGAATTTTTGAGTTTCTATCAAAATTTGGAAGGCCTTGAATCGCGCGACTAAAGGAAACTTCTAGAAAATGATTTCTTATCTAGAAAGAACAGAAGAATCTTTTTAAACGAATTCGATTTTAACGGTAGTTCTGTACTTAACCCTTTACACACAAAAGGCGACTCCCAGTCACCGGTAATTCCAGTGGCGACTGAGAGGCGACATTAAGATTTACTCCACTTACTTTTCGTTATTGAATTCGAAATCACCAACAACTGGAGTAAGTATGAATGTCGAATCAGTTGTCAGTGATTTAATGTCCAATAACATAATGTAATAAATAAAGTCTGGCGACTGAGTCGCCACCGGGTAGCAAAGGGTTAATCTAACCGACGTAAACCTTCCCAATTTCGACAAAATTACAATTACGCATTTCGTTCTTTTTCTGCAGAAGTATCAAGAGCGATGAAAGAAACTCTTTCGACGAACGAATTCAATTCTTTATGTAACTGTAGAGATATCCGTGAATGAGAGAAAAATGCGTATGGTGATTCATACAGCGACACTGAATGGACAAATGGATGGAGATGCGTATGCACGTAGAAAACACGGAAAACCGCCATTTTGTCGGATGTAAATTTTCTACGTGTATATGCGGTGGCCAGGTCATGAAATGAAGAACAACAGAATGCATTTAATGAGCGATTGTTTATTATGCTCTTATGGTCACTTGTCATACAGGTAACGATGCTTTCTCATGAGTGAAAATAGTTAATATATTATGTTTTTTTTATTTTATAATTATTTAACATTGAATGGAATAACTTGATGATGAAAGAATAACAATTTAATGGATGCAAATAAATGTGGTTAGAGTGTAAAGTAATTATTAGAGTAAACTTCGAAAAATGCTCGTGAACTAATTATGTATATATATATATACTTCATCGATAACAATAATGGTGGCCGGAGAGGTCACGTTATGGTGTATATATATATAATATATATATATTATATATAAGAGATATTAACAAGCAAAAATTATAAAATAAAACGATATCATTTCACGTCAGTTAATGATTCAGAGACGTTACTTCTTCTTCTTCTTTTTTTTTGTTTTCTCTGTGTAGCCTTACAAGCCGTGTGTGTGTGATGCATTACTTATCAAACGCGTACTTATCCGCTTCTCTCTTTTCCCGCTTCGTTTGTTTTTTTCCCCCGAACGACGATATTTCTCGTCGAATTTTCCATCGAATGTTAATATCCTTTTAATCGACACCGTACGATCATTCCTCCCGATTGAATCGGGAAGAATGTACGTTCCATCTTATTCTTTCTCTTTTTCTTAACACATTCCGAATACGTTCAAAGTCCAACCTCAAAGTTCGAAATCAGACAAAGTACAAGCACCTTGTTTCGAAAAAGTTACATTTTAAGAAGGTTCGATCCAGATACTCGTAACACAAAACTTATTACGTGGGATACACAAAGAACCACAAAATCGGGGAGAAAAATACCACAGCTTTTGTGCTCGATACAATTGCATCTCGAAGGAAGTCGTAAAAGCATAGGATTAGTTATTTCCATAAATCTCTCTCTTTTCTTTGTATATAACACAGGACTTAAGTGAAGTTCTTCAATAAGACCATCGTGTGTCTAGATCGTAACAATGTATACAATGTAATTAGAATCGACAGCCAATAATCCATAGAAGAATGTTCAATTTTCTTTCCTATTAGAATTTTCTCCACCCCGATAGAACACGTGCTAACTTCCACCGCGCGAAATTCGAACCGCGGTAGCCATCTTTCTTTACGTTCCTTACTCGCCGTTGTCATTTAGCACTGAATGTTCTCTCGTGTTTTAGGCAACAAATCACGAATACACGAAACACGATGGTATTAATCTACAAAGCGTGGTCGACTGATACGATGGATTTCCGGTCGAGCTCTTTCGCGATTTTCTTCTGTTTTTTGTTTGCTCTTTTTCTTACGACTCAAACGAACGCCCACGACTCCATGTTCTTAAATTACTTTATAGCCAAAGGAATGTAAGGTACAATACTTGATCGTATATTTTCATCAGTGACGAATGAATCTCTATGGTACCTCTTTTGTTTGTTGCAGCCAGCTGCTCTCTCACTTTCTCAGTTTTGTTTTTCACTATCTCACTATATATATATATATATATAGATATATGTATATATATGTATATATATATATATATCTCTTTCTCTCGTTCACGCAAACACTCTTTCTCACTTCCTTTCTCTCCCTCTCTCTCTTACTCTCTATTCATATACCATGGAAGATTATGATAATTCCGTTCTAATTACTGGCGCATCCTTAATTCGGACGCATGATCTTATTCGAGTTAAAGCACGACGCGGTACTGCATTTTATAGTGTGAACTCTTCTTTTCTTCCCTTTTACTTTTTCCGTCCCTTTTCCTCTTTTATCCTTTCATCCTTTCTTTCTTTCTTTCTTTCTTTCTCTCTCTCAACTCTTAATATCCTTTCGCATATAGGCAAGCAATGCTGACGTTACACATGTCCTCATGTACCCGTGTTTTAATGGTATTTTTCCTTTCGTTTCCTGTCTCTCTTCGTGTTGCGTGTGTAGGTATATGTGTGTATATATACATATGTATATATATATATATATATGCGTGTTAATGTTCAATGATCGATTTATGAATATGAATGTGCACACGTGCACATCACTCTGTGCACTCGCGACTTAGCGAATATATATATTCTACTTATACTCAACAAGGTACTTAATAGTTCTTTTATCCCCGAGCTGCTATATGTGCTACTTCTACTTCTCTTCCTATCTCTCTCTCTCTTTCTCTCTTTCTCTCCCTCGCTCTCTCACCCTTTCAACAACAATGATTCCTCTCTCATCCGAGTGTAGATTTTATCGTCATCACTTCATTTTTTACATATGCTTACCCAAAATAATACACCGTTATCAACAGTCTAATTCTAATTCTCGTTTCCAATAAAATAACATTACATACAATTTTGTACAACCCTCTTAATTATTTGTAACGAATGCTTTCTATCTTCCTCTCGCTTTCTCTCTCTCTCTATCTCCATTCCTCGCAATAACCCTCTTTCTTCTAGTTACATTATATTATTTCACCTTTCCTCCGCGGATGAGTTATATTTCTTTCTCGCAAACATTGGCGTTAAATATCCTGTATCTTTATCTCTTAAACGGAATTACTTATCTCTCTTGTCACCTCGATCTCTCAGGTTCTCTATCCTGACGCGAAAATGTATGTATATATATATATATTTATGTAATATTCTTAAATTATTAATATGCATTGCTATTTTGGATACGCTAACGAAGCTTAACTCGTGTGTTGAGAACGAATCATTCATCGGCCATCGTTCCGACTCACTCGAGACAAACGAAGATCAGAACCGTCTCACTTTTTCTAGTCCTATGTGGGCATGCGCAAAAGGTTGAACGATGAGATCGATAGTTGCTCGATAGTTTATCGATAATAATGATTCGCGGCAATTCAAACATTCAAAGACTTCCACGGAATGGCCATCTCACGAAGATCCTTAACCCTCTGACTGTGAAAGGCGTATATATACGCTCTCATATGTCCATGAATATATACAAGACACATATACATCACGAGTAAATTTGGCTGAACACCACGCATTTACTTTTTTAGTAACTTAACCCTTAACACAGCGCGACTCCCTGAAGAACTGAATCTCAATAATTCCTCGATTTTTCTTATTTTTATCCGCACGATTTAGTGTCAATTACTGTTGTGTACATATATATATATATATATATATATATATATATAGTTTTTTGTTAGAACATGCCGCAGTCAAAGGGTTACATGTTCATATTCTTAGGCTATTAAATATATCTTGTATATGAATTAAATAAAATAAAATGAATAGCCTAAGAATATTGATATCTCAGAGCTCAACGTTGTTCTTCGTTCTGCAAACTCCACGTCGTGAATATAGCTACGTAAATTCCCATACTATTCTTTCACCATTCATCTTTTAGCAGTAATCAAAAATAAAAGCTTTGCCCGTTAATTCCTTGCACATTTTATATTAGACGTATATATTTATATGTATATATATATAATATTTACAGCCACGTATTCCTTTTGCGTTAATCCTTCTAGCTCTCTTTAAGGGCACCGCGATGCGGATTTATCTCCTGAGACAGAAGAAATGATCAGTTTTCTGCATGTTACATTGAATTCGTGGAAACGCAACTGGTATACAAAATGGCAACGCACAATTTCGAAAGAAGAATATTCACGTAATGTCTAGGTAATCGTAATTTACTATTAAGATGGTTTCTCGATAAATTCTTTGACTCTTGTCCCCCCCCCCCACCCCCCCCCCCCCCCCCCCCTCGCCCTACGTAGAATTTGTTCTGCTCTATTGTCGATCAATGCAATGCGATAAATTACTTCTCGTGATGTACTCTATTATGTTTCTTAATATAATACTTCTTAAACACGTAACGTTACGACTTTTATATTAACATCCTCGGTTATTGTTAATTTTGTCACCGCTACTTCTCATATTCCCTCCACATTGAAATCTTTGATTATAGCGAACGGTTGCAGAACCTGGCAGTAAATCAATGCTCTCGTAAAATCAAATTCACTACTTTTTCGGTAGCACTCCGAAATGCAACACTTCTTTCGAAACAATGTTTCCCGCTAGTCACGAAAATCGTCATCGATTCGCGCCTTACTTCAATTTGCTCACACCATCCCACGTCGCGCAAATTGCACCGGTAATTTTCAAGGGCTCCGTATAACTTCTAAAATGATTCGGTTAAAATTCTATGCGATTAATAAGTTCGCCGCTTCCTCGGTATCGTTAAAAGTAATTCCAAGAGAATCACATTGCTCTGGGTTAAGAAACTGTTGCACTTTTTACAGACTCGCTTTCGCGCGCAATGCATATCCGCCGCAACAAGTAAAAGGAAGAAAACAAAAAGAAGAAGGAGAACCGAGACGACGGAGAAATGGCGCAACATTCAAATAAAACATTATCGCTCTCTCGACAGTTGTACTTTCGATTTGCGAATTCCGTGATTGTGTCACCGTGATTGTGGTTTGGCGTCACTTTCTTTCTCGCTACTTTAAAATCACTTGGCAAACTGTAAAATAAATCCTTTCCGCACTGCGCAATAAATAGGCGTGTATATATAAAGGTATCTTTTATAATACTCCATATAATGATGTGGATATACATATACATACATATATTCTGTTAATCTTCTAGTATCCACTGGACATATATATGTATATATATACATATATGTATATAATGAGAAATAAATGTATTCCGACTTTATTCAAAACAGCCTGCCATTTCATTGCAGGGATATACACATCTTTAACAACACGTTCTACCGTCAAACGTCAACAAGTGTGGCTGATGGGATATATCAATATGGCACTAAAGTGATTGGTTGGAGCGCAAATCTAAAATTGTACGGAAATTCCCTTTCCACTCGTATCAAATAGTGCATCGGTTTGCTTCTTTATCCCCCCCTCCCTCCCCCGCCCCTTCGAAGAAATAACACTTATCACGTAATAATGGATGATCGTTAATTCTGATTCCGTTCCTTCCGTATTCGTAATTCACTCTTATCGTTCATATCGTTCATATCATTCGTATAATTCGTGTTCCTTATTCTCTCGTCTCTTTGCGTCTGAACTTAACCCTTTGACTGCGAAATACGTATATATACGCGCTCATATATCCATGTCAGAAAAATAATACATCGAATAACTGAATCTGAATGACTCCTTGATTTTGCTTATTTTGTTATTCGACACAAATAGTGTCAACTACTGTCACGCGAATATCTCGCGGTACGCTGTTAACACTGGAACTACGGAAACTGTCGAAATGACAGGTCTACCAATTTCAGTAAAATTATTCGAATCTATCACGGTGCATTATTTCAGAATTGATATACTTTTATTTTGTATACATAACGTGAATAATTGAATCCATTAATTAACTTAAGTCCTCCAGACATTATTTATATATAAATAACTGCGTAAGGATAACTGAGTATACATTCGGTAATTGTAGTATTAATAAAAACGTTCCAGATTACACGGTTTCATTTTTTGAAATTTCTTACGACTCACGTTTCATAATGGACGTAATTAAATCGATTTATTTCGTTTCTTCAAGTATCCTTATTTCTAAGGACGTATACGTGAATATATAAATATGATTGAATCTATTGTCCGTAGTTCTAGGGTTAATGGTGTTAATGGTGTTCACGTCGCAGTCAAAGGGTTAAAGGTGAATATTGGAGAGGATCTATATACGAGCGTGAGGTGGTGGAGTGTAATGGATGATGGAACATGATCTACGATGTAGCCTATCACACACAGCCAAGTAATTGTCACACGCGAGCCAACCGGATCGTGGCGGAGGTGTGTCAAAATTCAATTATAGTTATTGTTTAACAATAGTCATTATTAGAATTGAGGCGAGTCAATGCAATTCCTACAGTTCCCTGATTACTACGCTATACCTCCGAAAAAACGTGCGAGAGTTATTATAATATTATTTACCCATTTTCCATTTCCTCGAAATAGAGAGGTATATATATATATAATATCCATATACATATACTTCAAATATTCTCGATCAATTTATCGATTAAAAATGTCGAACCTGTAATGACGATTTCTCATTTATAAGAGACGTATCCTTTTCTTGTTAAGACACTACCTAAACACATCTATACCTAAGTTTTTAATTGTGTACAACTATTAATCTCGCGACACTGGAACACATAGTTCACCGTGCCACGATTATCCCTTCCACTTCGTCGTTTACTAATGTTTTTCCCCTTTTTAACTTTACTTAGAGAACGAACGGAGGACATGTCTCAAAACTGTACGAAACAAAGCGTCATATGAAATAAGATTCTTCTAAATAAATGTTGGCGACTGCCGGCTTATATTAACACATTCCCGCCAGATGACGCACATGTGAGTCTTCGGGATTTCTTAGCACAATCCGGATAACTCAAGTGTGAGTCTTTCGTCTTTCGATTACACTTCGCTCTCGAAACATTTGAATACCTTTCGACTAATTGATATGAGCCGTGAATGTTGAAAGTGACTTAAGTTCATTTTTCAACCAAATCAATTTAACGTTTATAATAGTTACACAAAGTTACGTTGCAACGTTTTCAATGTTAACTTGATTTCCTTGAAAGATGCACTTAGGACACGTTCAAAACAAACCACTCATATATTGGTTGTTATAGTATATGGTTTTGTCAACAACTTGATTTGAAAATACCCCGGAGCGAATGTGTTAATTCTAATCTAGCGTACTCCCGTTTAAACAACTCGTAGGTAACATTGACTGGCCAACCAATACTGTTTTGCCACTTTGCATAGAGGTATCTGGTGTAACTTCATTTAAAGAAGTGCAGAAAGAAATAGTCCAACTCGTAGCAAAGTGAGTTATCTTGTACGATATAGAATTTCATGGGGAAAAGAATTAACTAAAGGAAAATCCAATGGTTGCGCGCGTAGTTCGAATGAAATGTTTACGGTTGGACCAAATTCTTCCCGCGTTAAATATATCTCTTGATTTTCTTCTATCTGGAATTGGTTCCACTTGAAACTATTATACTCTAACATTTGAATAGTGGATTCAACCTAACGTGCCCCGATCGTTGCAGGACGACCAGGACACGTGATCTTATATTATCTGAATGATATTCAAACTTTGTTGGAAAATATCGTGTTTCACGAAGACACTCGTGGATCAACAATGTCGTATGGATTTGATATACGACTGGTAAGTGCGCGATAAGTAGACTAATGAAAAAATACTTATGTTTAGACTGGCTGATCGCTATGGCTTGTATATGTATCCCTTGTCATCGTTACATTATTATTATTACCAATACTGCAAGGAGATTTGTCGATCCAGGTAACGAACATTAGGAAATCAAGTTTTCACGTGGACTGCGTCTCATGTTGGCAACGGCGATTAATTACAATCTATCAACGTCATTGCATCGCATAAAATTTCACTTTATGTACAAACTTGAACATGATTCGCATCGAGCGATAATGTTTCTATCACTATCTCTATCTCGCGATATACTATACTCGTGACTTTCTCTCCTTGCTGATAAATAACAACTTTAACATGCGATTCGCGCTGCATTTCCTGGGCAAATAATAACCCTACTAATTGTTTGCTTTCTCGTTCGGTTTTGTTTTTTACAAAGGCTTATCAACGTTACGTGGCAAATTTTCGTTCACGTACTGGCAGCTTGGTAAATATATATTCGTCCTCTTTCAACTTCGTCCATCACAGCTCGTCTTATTACGTAATCATCTGTTCTAGTAAGGAATGTTGTGTGTGTGTTTTGCTGAGAAGATCGTAAAACCTAGTCTAATTAGTTTTGTGCTACCTACAAGTTGTTTTTCGTTTTCTTTTTCTTTTCTTTTGGCATAAGAGACGTATAGAGTTTCGTTCGCAATGCATAGCGTTCCTATGAATGTGCAACATTCCACGATCCTATACTTTTACACTATCTGGACACCACGGTAGTTCAACGAAAGATTAAATTCATCTATATATCCTTCATATACATATACATATGAGACATTGGAAAATAGGAAATGAATGTCTGTAATAATAATCTTAATAAGAATAATAACAAGAATAATATTAATTCATTAAGAATAATGATAATAAGAAACATCGATCGATTGATGAGTGTGATAATATTAGAAACATTGTGGCTTTCAACGGTGTAACACGACGCCGGATGAACGTTTTAGAACAACAAACATAACAAGAACTATTATGCTCCTCGTAGTGCGACCTATTGTATCTCGCGTGTTGAATATTACGTTGATTTAGATTGTCAAGGGAAATATCCACGCTAATGAAAATCGAAACGTAGAATTATGGTTAAAAAAGGGGAAATGAACGAAAAGGCGCGTGCCTAGCGGCAGTCAGAAACACTCTAGTCAGAAGGTACTAATTAGAAGGCGAGCGATGGTATGATCGGAATCTAGAATAACCGACGATAGATTAAACCCGATGATGCGATAGTTATTAATGAGTAGATCGTTTCGTCTGTGTTTTGTATGCACGTACAAAGAGTAACCGACGTGGAGGAATATTATGCTGCCGCTTAGATCTCAATGGTGTGAGAGCCATTGAGACTCATCGATTATTAAATTAAACTAATATACGTGTTATGTTACAATCGTTAAACGAGTACTAGTAAAATCGTAGAATTCGATCTATCTACAGCGATCCCTATCGGTAATTTTGTATCTTTTTCTCGTCTCTTTATGGTATCTCGGACTTTTCATTGATTTGCATTTTCGGTGAAGACAGTGAAGTTTCATTGATAATAGTTCATATACGAGGCTTTATGAATATAACGTATATCCGTCTTCCTCGCGTTTTGCTTTTTGCCGGACGCAAATATTTTGTCAACAATGTTTATAATATCATTCCATTTCTTATATTATCTTTTCGTTCATATATCTATATATATGTATGTGTATATATATATATATATATATTATTAATCTGCATGGATGTGTGTAGATACATATATATATATACATAAATACGCAACTCATTTATACATATATGTATATATATACATATACATATATGTCATTCAATAATTCAGATAATATATGATTTCTCTTTTACGTAATAATCTAATTCAAACTTCCCATGTATATATATGCATCTTTTTATATATATATAACTTTTTTTCTTATTCCTCTCTCTCTCCCTCTCTTTCTCTCTGTAATATATTATTACTTGTGTTATGCGATATTTATAAATATACAAGTCATTATTTTAAAGAGCGGTGAGCCAGCGCCTCCAGCTATTGAATTGCACTCGCGTACACTTCCATAATATTTCATTTGACGCTACAGCTAATATTTTTTCTTAGTTATCGTTTTAGCTAAACCCATTATTGATTACCACCTATCTTGTATCACCCCTTCCTATCACCTACCCACCCTCCCCCTCCCCCTCCCCCCCAACAACAACAACAAGAAAAAACTCACAAAATTAGAAACGTCGATTCTGAAATGTCAAAGTCGTCACTTCGTACTTGGATGTTCGTAACACTTCGCCCCCCCCCCCCCCCCCCCCCGATTTCCGTATCGTTTCAACTGGTCGGTGAAATATGAGCCTTGCATTTCTTGGAATCTGCGCCGATCGTCGATCGTCGATCGACAAGTATACAAGAATTCACTATTCTTAGCTAAAACCCCTTCTCGCGCTATCTAATATGACCTGATCGATTACAGTGCGGCAAACAGTGCGACTGTATATTCGTTTAAAACACGGTTTGTCAACACTCGCTCGGATTTCGAGTCGCTTCACTAAACGCGCATCATACAGAACCCAAGGATCTATGATATGACGACTGATCGTGATTGGATGTCTTATATAACAGGGACGCGCGTCAGAATACAAATCCCGACTTCCATACTGCGCGCGCATAAAGGTACTTAACACTGCGTGAGTAAAAAAAGAAAAAGAAAACGGAAGGATATACATAGTAACAAGAGAACAAGGTTTGATTCTAATTCGATGCCACTACGTACGGACAATAATGATAACAGACACTTTGAAGAACTGTCGGTAAATATAAATATATACGGGGTTGTACTCATTGATAGTACTTATATATATATGTATATATACAAAAGTCTGATGTATTCCGATAGATTAAAAATAATCGTATTCGTGCAGGTATTATACAATGGAATGATGGAATGAATTTAACATTTTCCGACTGATCTCTCTCTTTCTCTCTCTTTCTTTCTATCTTTCATCCGAAGGAAATGTAGAAGCGTGTATTCGATCGAAATTGTATTCAACCGACGTGCCTTGAAACTAAAAATAATTAGACGAAAGTTTTTCGTGTATGTGTACCTACAGAGTTGTGTGATAATGGTGTCAAAGTTATCGTATCTCAAAGTGTCCCGTCTAAATCAACGGACTGAGCGATTCTTATTCTAGGCAGGTTGTCCTAGGATAATGAATCCTCAATCCTTAAGGTAGTACGTATGAAATAATAAGATGTCGATGCTAATATATATGTATATATTCCGGCGTATATTAATCTAAACTCTACAATATGTATATAGTTGGATACAGTTTTAGACGTGACAATGAAACGCTTTGGGAATAAGAATGAAACTTGGCAATAGAGAATAGTATTATTCCATTAAGCTGGACCAGCCAGCATTGTAAATATATAAATATACGTTTATATGTAGAATAGCTTTCCCTCTCTATATGTACGATCAACTTCCAGCCAAGTTAACTCCGCGTTATGTGTATATATGCACATATATATATATTTATATGTATGTAAAATCTTTGGTTTTGCCAAGGTGTCACTGTACTTAAGAGAAACGCGATCTCGTTGTGGTGTGGTGAAACAAAAATAATATCTCCCCATCGGTCTAATTATTTCATAGTTCAAGGAACCTCGTTCAATACAACGCATTTTGTATGATCGTCTACTCAACTAACATCCTATATTGTTTACTCCACGAGTAAATGTCAATCTTCTACTATTTCAGATCGAAGTCATTCAATTGTGAGTTCTGTATGACCTTGAAACTAGGACCACGTAGTTTTCAAATCAACCGTGAAATTATGCTACGTTTGAATGAAAATCCGTTTCTTTTAACCTAAGCATTATTCCAGCAACAACGCGCTCGTGTTACGGGAATAATTATGGCTGAGTGATGCCATTCTCGATACTAATTTATAACAGTTCTATCGTACCATCTTTCAAAACGCTATATCATATAACTAGATATATTGTGTGACTCTGATGTTGTATTACGTGTTAATCGTGTATATGCGTGTGTGGTATGTACGTGTACGCGTGTGTCATGTGTGATAAAACCCCGTAATGTGGTGTATCACAGAACAATTGTAGTATATATATGTATATATATATACATATATATATATATATCATTTAACATATAATATTTATATATGATAATAATCTTAAAAGGTAGATTAAATGTCGACGAGTCACGATGGATGTAATGAACAGTGATGTGAAAATATGCAAGCGCTATAGTGATGTAGCGATAAATGACGAATTTGGGTGGTAGGGTGGTAGTGGTAGAGTGGTAGTGTGATAAAACGAGCGTCTTCAAGAAGGGAAAATAGAGGGGAGCTGCCGTGGCATCATCTCAAAAGTATGAAGAGGTGAAGAACAACGGAGCTCAATAATGGGGATGAACAAGAGTGCTGTACTTAAATCAATGTATCATACTGGCGAGGGCATTCTGGCGTGCTCGTTTTGCTTCTTCTTCACTGATCCTTTGCTCGATCAAATATTGAGCAGTGCCGATTGCATTGGGATAACCCGTGATAGTCACTATCCGGTTCCTGGTACCGGGGGCGAAATTGCCCTTCTTAGAGATTTGTATGTTGGCGCCACTTAAGTGCTGAATCTCAATGAGGGCACGGCCGCCGGGTCCCAGGATAGCTCCCACTATAACCTCTGCAATTTCTATGTCTACTTTCTTGGTCTCCTTGTTGTTGGCGTCTACCTGTGTAGGACTCTTACTTACTAGTGATAACTGGTTAGTGCCCAGGCCAAACGAATTGTTGTTTAGATGGATTGCATTGGCAGCAGTGTTGTTCTGCCTGAACGGATCAAAGGGCTCATATCTATCGAGTGTATTGCGTGGTGTTGGAGACGTTGATCCAAGTGCTGGTACAGTGCCGATTGGTCCAAAGACGCCACCGTTATTGCTCGAACCGTTTGCGGTAGTGGTACTGTCCATCGGGTTTCCGATGTAACTCATGCTTGATGGAACACCAATACCCATTCCGATGATATTATACTTAGCGAGTGTTGCGATGGCAGCCAAGATCTCGGTTGCGGCAGGTTCCGAAAAACCCGCCGACCGTAAGTTCAACTTTATATGTTCCAATAGTTGTGCCGTTACTGGTGCCGTACCCGTGGTAATCGCAGCGCCAAGATTCAAGTTCAGACTGAGACCAGCACCATTCAGTAGACTTACTAGAAATACACAAAATATACATTTTTCAAAAGAACTTTCCTTGGAATTATTCTTGAAAAACAACCATTTTTTAATCCTATCCATTACTCACCAGTGTTGAGACCAGCTGCAGACGTATAAGTGGGAGTAGTTGTAGGAGCTTGGGCATATGGACTGCCAGTAGGATTATAATTTGCGACTGGACCACTCACATCAGCGTAACTGACGTTCAAACATGTACCACTTTGCGGATCATCCGCGACTTTCGCTAAGATCATGAGCAATGCGTTCCGATTATTCTCTTTCTCCCCGATCACGGTTATGCATCGTTCTTGAAGGGATAAGTCCTTAGCTTTTTGACTTATTTGCACGTACGAGCCGGACTCTTCTTTAATTTGTTTTATATAATTCCCGGCTTTCCCGATAATCATACCAGCAGTGCTATTAGGCACCAAGATTTTTACCTGGAATTTAAAGAATCCTGCTGTTTACTTTTTTACATGTATCGTTAGCTAAGCAGTGTCAGAGACTGTTGATATTAACGGGATAAATGTTACTGTTTATTAACAGTATCAAGTGCAAAGTAGGTCATTGCTAGCAAGCCAAATGCATGTACTATGACTGTACTGATTTTTATTAATACAAAGTGAATGCAATCATTGTAATAACTTCGAAACACCGATCTTATAATCTCGAAATAGATCGAATCAAGTAGCATAAATTATACAATCACTAGGAGACATTTATTATCAATACCTGCTTATCCCTCTCCGCGGTAGCTTTACCAGAATCGAACTCGACCGTCGTTTTCGAAGTCAGATCTGGTTTCTCACGGATCTTCTCCATAATAAAGTCCATCACTGCCATGATTGCTTCCATGCTTCCTGTTATCAAGCACACTCTCTCAGTGGTTCCTGTAACGTAAACAAGAATTTCTTGAATACAATGTACGAACCTTTCATTAACTAATAGCTGGTATTACATAAGAAATTGTAGAGATCAATCATGTCAAGATAATTTGTATAATTGCTTCCTTAACACACCTGGGTAAAAGTCATGTGATTTAGACATCTTGACTCTAGCTCCGGTATCTTTTTGAAGTTGAGCAATCGTTTCTCCTCCTTTCCCAATAATAGCTCCTGCAGCCACACCAGGAACCAAGACTTTGAGGTGATATGTCCCATCTCCTCCTGGAAAATGGAAAAAATATTCCCTATAAATTCCCTACTAATATTGTGAGAAATTTACTTAGAAATGATGTACCACAATATAATTCAGATTAAATGTATTACTAGTTTATATTAGTCACACAAGTGTATTGTGAGATTTAAAGAATGTGCAGTGTAATTTCAAGAAAGTTTATCAATATAATGTGACCCTGAACATTGACTTTATAACACAATATACAAAAATGATCTGAAGTAGCTACACACTGTCAGGCTCTGAAATATTTTCTTGATAATACTCAGCCATATCTGTTTTGCCTGAGTCACAGGACAAAATGAAGGTAATAGGTGGTATGTGTTACACAAAAAAACATGAGATAAAGGTAATACAAAAATCTCAATAACAATGACACCTGAGTGTATCAGTGGCATTTAAAATTGATAAATGCACTGGAAATCAAGATTAGGTAAATCAAAACAATGGAGAACAGTCAGCTTATACAATGGCAGTAAAGAGAAAACGGTAAACATTGTACATTAATTATTAACACACTAACTGACATAAAAGAAGCAAGGAACAGAGCACTTACTGCTAATACTAGTAGGTGACTCTACAAGGCATAATATATCATCTGATTTAATACCTTATGTTAATGCTAATAAGCTAAGCAGTGATGTTCAAAGAATCATTCCGTGTAAAGTGAATCGCGCGAGTAATGTTTCAGTACTGTTCCATAGAAAATATTGAAAACGTCTACTATTATAATCTATATAATATCCTCAAGAAATTTGTCCATTTCTAAATATATTCCAATCTCGAAATTCTAGATTTTCCGAAGGTTTATAATGGTGGAAGCAAATGTTGAGTTATTTCCTTGGCCGCCAAGTTAAACTATCGAATCGAAAGGAGAGAGGGTAGAGAAACATCACGCATACTCGGGTACGGGAGCAATGCCGAACAATGTCGGGAAATGAAAAGAAGGTATCGCGTAATCGTAAAAATCGCAGTGAGATATCGATGGGATGTAGAATACGGCATTAAAGTTTTCGAATGCGGTGGTGAAGGCAAACAGCTGTTTGACAGATGGAAGCCCCGTGCGCTCACTCGCTTCGCAGGCGACCTTGACCCGCAACCTCGGCAGAGCGGTACGGTGTGCCTGACAACTCACCGATACGCCACATCCTAGTAACTGCCACTGAACGGTTAGCAGCGGTAGTTGCAGTAGCAGCAGCAGCAGCAGCAGAGTTTTCAGACGCGTTCCCTTCACGAAATTACGTGAAAAACGGTATCGTCGCGTATTTCGGCGGCCAACGTAGGTGACGTACACTGCACTACTGGGAAGTATTGCGGCAGAGGGAAGTACCGACACACAGATGCACACAATATGCGTACGTTAAATAAACACGATGTACGGGACAGGCACTTCCGTGGTTCCTGTCGCGAGGCTTAGTAGCCGCGAGTTCCCAAGAGTCGACCGCGACGTCGACAAACTTGCAGAGTCACGGAGAGTGATGAGCAACCACCGCTGTAGCAGCGATTCTCCATTAACGACGTCGTGTCCACAGCCACGGCCGCCCACGCAAACAGAGTGAGACCAAATGACGGCCACGACCAACGAAGACGACGACGACAACGACGACCACGGCGACAATTCTAATGACGATGCTGACGATGACAATGTTTTCAGGGTAGACCAATGTTGATAATGACGACGACGACGACAACTATGATGATCACGATACTATACGGTCATGTTGATGACGACGACGGGGATGAGGACGAGGACGAGGAGGGTGATGATGAATGCTGGCGAACGTCAATTTCGATAAAATACCGTGGTACTATTGTAGCAGCAGGTAAAAAACACGTATGAGAATCTCGCGTACGATATCGTGCTGCAGAGATAGAAGGAAAGAGAGCCAGAAAAAAAGGGGAGACGAGAGGCGGAAAAGAGAAGGAGACGTGGCACGAGAGGATGCGCGAACGGCTGTGCGGTGCACCGTGTTCGCGTTCTCGCCTCCGTGTACGCGTTCGCTTCGGCCAGGCTTCGAAGTGGGAAACGAAAGGGAACGGCCGACCGAACGAACGCACCAACTAACCGATTGCTGTGTCAACAGCACCACCAGCCGACAAGATTGTCAAAGACGCGTAACACACGGTATAAAAAGAGTAACGAAGATTCAGGGGGATAGATATGGATACTTGTGAAAAAGAACGGGATGATTTTATCCAACGCACGACAGACAGAGACGGAGAAATGGTTGGTCCGTTTACCAATACTCGCGTATATGTGGGTAACGACGACGAACACGGACGGACGAGCGCACGAATGGGACCTAACTAGAGGTTGACATATTTCTTAGGGAGGGATGATAATTCTTAATTGACCATGCTTAATTAAAATACCTGATCCGTAATGAGACCTCTTCGTCGCGCCATTTTCCGCGTCGCAGTCAAGGGGCCGCTTCCTGGAGTCTGCAATCTCCGGGGAGGGACACGTCTCCATTCCTGAATCGGCAGCCATCTTGGCTCTTGTAGTTCCGCGCACACACAGAAGTGAAACGGGGAGAGAGTGATAGTAGAGGGAAGAAAGAGACAGATAGATGTAGATTCGACACACAGAGGAGAAACGATGGTCGCGACCGGGGGGCAAGAGATGGTCGTCCAAAGAAGCAAGGCAAGCGGAGAGACGCACCACTCACGAATCGGACGAACGAACGAACGTACGCACGACCAACGAACAGTTTCTTACGGTTTCCTTTTTTTTGTGTTTTTTCCTGCGAGTAGGGGAGACGACGGACGTACGTACGCACGTACGGACGAACGAACAAACGACAGACACTCTCGCGGGGTGCCGCGTCTCACTGGCGACTGCTCGCGGCTCCCTTGCCAACCAGCTGGTTGATACTCGATGGTCTACCTCGGCCCTCACCTACCTCTCCTTATCCTTCTCTCTCTTTTCCACCAATGTCCGGACCAATCGCCAGTACCGCCTCTCTCTTTCCCACCAGCCCTCGCAGGCTCTCCGTTCTGCAGGGACGTATTACCAAAACTGCATCGGGGGCGTCTTTCTCCGGGCCCCGATGCATTTCATGCAATTACCCTACCTCCCGTATTACGGGACAACATCGTCATTTATCGAGCTAATTCAACATTCCGCCCAACTCTTTTCGATAGTTTTCATTAGTTTTTCAAATATCAAATTCATTCACGTACCTTGCCAGCAATAACACTTCGGTTTTCCATTATATAATTTATAATAATTGTACGGTGTTATTGCGTAGGCTTATCTAATCGACCGACCGTTTCGTGATAAACTCTAGTAGCTTGCAATGTAGTTTCTGTAATACAGTCTTTCGGTAGGATATTGATAGGTTTGGAATCGAATTGACGAATCGCTATCGATTTATTTCCCTGCTATTCCCTTATGCAGTTACATCTCACGGGGTTTAAAGTAGCATGTTGCGTTTAACAAGTATATGTCTATACGTATGTTATTGTACAAATACATATGTACATCTATGTGTGGTAGGAGATATTTGCATCGTTGAGTATAGAATGTTTTATACTCCGTACTTCACTGGCTTATCAAATGACATGGTCAAAATGTGGGTGCAAAATTATCTGAGCGGCAAAAATGTTTTCCCTGCCAAGGCCATTAATCTCGTTGTCGTTGATGCGCAATGCAGTATGACATCACAACTCATATGCAAACGAATAGGACGCATTTGATTTCCTATCGAATAGTCGTTAGAAATGCAATGGCACCTTATCGTCCGTAGATATTCAAATCCGTTTTCATTTCTACGATACGCGTACCTATGTAAGTACTACTGCATTAGACAAGTCCGGCTTTGAGCGCAGTAGAATTTACTGTGCACACTGCGCATACGTACATATATATTTCTACCACGGATGAGTAATTGTCTACGCTTTAAAGCAACATTCCGTGGTGAACGTGACATTAAGTTATCTGTCCAATCACTATTTGCTTTTGCCAAAATATTCTGTTACCGTTAAATCACGATCGACCCTAATCCTTATCTTATAGTCGTTAAATACAATAATAGCTAATATCTAACTAATCCCTTGTTCCACCGAAGACCGTAAATGCATTGGTCGACCATTTACGCGCTTTCACGGTCACTTAGAAACGCGAGTCAGTAAAATGAAAATCATAAGGAAACCAAGGTATTTTTAGACGCGACTTAGAAACACTGTGTCATTGATTAATTTACTCGTCATTATACGCATAGTATTTTTATTAAAATGCTGAAGTCTGCTACTTACGACACGCGTGGCACAATAATTCAAGAACAATATTTAGAATGAACGATGTCTGACAATGTTACTTTATTACCAAATATATATCGCGAAAAAGGAAAGTGTTCCGGCACGTGCAAGATGACTTCGATCTTTGTATTGTTCGATAAAGATATACCATATAATAGATATCGAGAAAAAAGAATCTTTATTAGTCACTTCCTCATATTGTTTGCGCGCGCACGATGACTAACGATAAGTAGACGCATCTTCTGCGTGAGGATTTCATACATTTTGGAAGAAATAGATTTATGAATACAGGTTTTCAGTAACGATTCCTGTGTGAATACAATGACTCAGTCAGTAGGGGGGAGGGTAAAGTTCAAAGGTACAGTGATGTCACGCAATGCGTGAGTCCAAGAAATATTCAAAGGGACGAGGATATAGAATTTCAGACAGCAGTCGCGTGTCGCACTTCTGTTGGTTCCGAACGGAATTCATCGAATCGACAAGGAAAACGATTTATAAAAAACGCGTTTCTTTCGCCTGTTAAAACAGTACTTCGGCAGGTGGCTCCCTGATTCTTGATAAAAGAGAAACATTTGTCTGATAATATCAGAGACCGACTCAAACACGTGCGCATACGGATCGGAAAGTTCTTCGTTCTTACCTTTACGAACGAATTTGTCCATTCCTGGGATACTTCCTGCTAGGCCCGTTTTGTATGAATTAAAGCTGCAGTAACATCGAACGATATGTTTACATGCACCACGTACACAGTCGCTTTTAACATCCGCCGGTAGAATTGCATATAATCCACGTATTCTGTCATAAATTTTTCGAGCTTAATACGAGTACGGCGTTAACACGGTATATAGTTATTGCACGACCTCGCTCAATTGCACTTCTCTCCTGTATGACGTGCGTCGTACTTCGTTGCCGATTACTATACTCGTTTCGAACTTCTACTTACTCTAAGCATAGGCCGCGACAATGATCTTAAGGTCGTACGTTAAAGCCTCCGGGGCATATTCCTTTTTCGTATCCTTTTTACCTGCTGCTTTCGGTAATTTCCGTTTATTTTTATACCATATTCAGGATTCATTGGAAGGGAACAGTGAATAGGTATACACATATTAGAAAGCAAAAGATTGCGTTGAAAGGAAGGTAATAAAGAATTCCATTGCCTTTCGAATCTTTCGGAGGCTAATATTCATCTTGGAATTTTTCTTCCGTTACGTCATATGTCCAGTCTTCGAATATACACATTTACACGTTTATATTTTCTATTTACTTGTGAATCCACGCAAGAGAGAACTATCGTAAACCGGTTTATTTCGATTGTGATACATGCACATTAAGTGAGTTACCCAACCCACAAAGGAATAAGTACCCTCAACGTACAATGTCCTTGTCCCACAGCAAGTCGAGTGATCGAGCTAGATCCCTTGCACTCTTTTTTAGACTCCGGGTTAGCAGGCTATCCATCTATACTTAAGCGTGAGCGCATATTGTGTTGCACGCACGAGGCATACATTTGAATGCTTATCCAAGGCCGTTACTTACTGACATACACTATACCGACGTTCATACAGTCTTCATAAAATCCCGGGTCATGTGTCTTTCGTTACAAAATCTTTGCTTCTAGTAATACCGATAAGATTAGACGGCCTGTGCATTCGAGGGAATGCCTAACACATAGGACAGATATCTATTGACATACTTGTAGGTGCACGTATATCAATTTCTTGCAAAGTAATCGTTTTAGAGCGGCAATTAGAGAAATGGAAATCTACCTATTGACACGGCGTAGAAGTTAACAGAGAAATTAAGTTTCCTGCAACAGAATATTATGCAAGCGGAGCAACGCGATTCCATGCTTTACGTTGGCCTCATTTCTTGTCTGACCTTAATATTCTACGAGGGTATATAGTTCGAGGCGATCTATATAGTGCCGTCATTCCATTCAGAAATTTGTTGAAACTATTTCGGATAACTTAGCAATGTCCCTTTCAGTCATAAGTCTCGTCTTACATAATGAAAAGGAAATGCATAACAAACGTTTATTATATACACAACGATATATTATTATGCTAACCCTTATAGTACCCTTCAAGGGCAGCTATATATAAATATATATATATAGATATCTCCAATGAAATTAATTAATATATTCTTTTTATACAATATATTAATAGCATCATTAGATTAAGTTACGTATGATTACTTTAAGATTAAGTTAAGTATGGTAGTAATATTTGTTGGATCTTTGCGGGGTGAATTTTGCACCCTTCCCTAAAATGCTTGAGCACCACTTTTTCTTTTCACGTACATACATATATACCACGAGGAGAACATAACCTTTTTGTCTCTTGGTTGAGGTATCTTTATATACTGCGGATAGGTTAATTATGTAATGTGAGTTGATAACTACTCATACGCATATACCTTAGAATGATTAGCTACAAGTACTTCGTACACTTTTGTCGTGCGCTTAATGCTCCGTAATGGATGACCGTTTCTCCGAGACGAAGGTGAAAATCTTATTTTTCGCGAAGGCGCGCGAACTGACTGGCATTAAAGAGAGCGAAATAACACTTCCCCGGAAGTTATCTTACACGACTCTAATCCATAAAGTAATCGCTCAGTTTCAATTAGAAAGTATACGGGATACTTTCATTCTAGCGATAAACGAGGAATTTGTAAATTCGGATACTAATCTGTTACTGTCAGAGAAGGACGAGATAGCAGTTATTCCACCACTTAGCGGAGGTTCGATTTATTTTTAGTATCTTAGGAATAAGGGATGTGAACGGTTAATTTTGATATCAACTGCAACTGAATGTATAATTGATTTTTTAAGGATAAAATGGAACCTCCAAAAGATATTGTTAAGCTGCAACATGAGGAGCTTAATACTGGGGAGATAATTGATTTAGTTGTATCTCCTAATTGTGGAGCTATTTCCAATTTCATTGGTACCACACGCGATAATTTTGAGAATAAAAAGGTATGCACAAGTTATGGATTTTCATGTGATAAAGATATAAAGTTGTTTAAATAATGTTATAGGTAGTGAAATTAGAATATGAAGCATATGAACCAATGGCAGTAAAAGAGATGAAAAACATTTGTACCAAAATTCGTACCCAATGGAACATCCACCATATTGCTATTTATCATAGACTTGGAGAGGTACCAGTCTCCAAAGCTAGTGTAGTTATTGCTGTGTCTTCTCCACACAGACAGGAGTCGTTAAAAGCAGTGGAATATGCAATTAACACGTTGAAAGCCTCTGTTCCCATTTGGAAAAAGGAAGTGTATGATACAGAGGAGACACAATGGAAAGAAAATCAGGAATGTGCTTGGTCAAATTGTAAATAACTTTACATTACTATAATCCTATGGCTCTTTAATCTGCCAAAAGATTGAAAAGTTTCCATTTTGAGATGGCATTCCAATCAATTATATACTATGCACATTCTCCATTCACAAAATAATATATAAGATATATTGTGTCACAAAATAATGTAATTGTTGAACATTGCATATATTTTATATTTGAGATATATTCTTGTTAAATAAATTGTTTCTGAAAATTTAAGTAGTTATATAGTCCTCCACCTATTTAGTACTAATTGATTAATTGGCTATGATATTATTACTTTATGTAGCAAATAAGATACAAGAAAATCGGGAGTCAGTTACAATGTTAAGAGATGAAGCAGAAAAAACAAATGCTACAAATCTTCCTATGTATATAAAAGAAGAAGAAGAAGATGCTGATGATGAAGAGGAGCCCGAAATCATGATTGATACGAATTTCGTTCAGATACGGGCAACTTCCGAAGAATTAAATCAAAGAATCGCGGCCTTCATTGAACGAAAACGGCAACAAGTAAACATGGTGAATGTGCAAGAATTTTGTTGCCATGGGTTGGTTTATTACGATTTTTAGAACAAGAATTCTATGAAGAAAGTATTCAAAAATACGCGGCCGAATGCATTCACATTATTAATCATTTTATTATTATTACAGAGAACATATTGAAGAAAGTGAAGAATCTTGTGCCAGGGTAGATGCAATTCTTATTAGGAGAAAGGATTCGAAAAGTCACTTGAAAGGTAATATCTTTTTTATCAGATGTTAATTATTTTTCGGCAGAATTAATTGCAGTGCTTCAATTGCATTAATTGCACATAATATTTTAATCTGTTATGATAATCATTTATTTCGATTTCTTTATTTGATTTCAGTTCATAGAGTGATGAATACCTGGGGACCTCAAACAGTTGATCAGTCAACCTTGTATAAAGCTAGTATGCCAAGAACAAATCAAACAGGCAATAATTCGACTTCAGTATTAGATGATAGAATATCAAGTTCAGAAAGAATATTAGGCATAAATAGACCAGTGCCAAAAGATGTCTACCAGAGATTGAAAAATATCGAGGACAGAATATTGTATCTAGAAGGAGTATGTCCTGAATACAAGAACTTCTGGGTAATATTCTAAGCATAATGTTTCAACCATGCAACTGAAACTTAGAATCATATCATTCTAATTGGATATATTTGCAGGTATCAGAAGATGATGATAATTTCCCTAGAAATTTCAAACCAGTGAGGAAGAGGGTAAGCATTGCATTCTTTTTCACATATTCATTCTATGAACAATTAGCATTAATATTGAAACAACCAATACTTATGTTTCCATCTACCACCTAATTTCTTAACAAGTGTAATATATACTTGAATATTTCCAGACATATTCCATGGCAGAACTGGATTCCAAACTACATGAGTTGGAAGACAAATATGCAAAGAAAGTGAAATAGCATTATCCCAATATTTGTACATCAATAAATCTAATATTTTAGAAAAACATGTGTATCCATTATTTAACAAAAGTCCAATTACAATTGTCACATAATTAGAAGGAGTCTAGAGTATACCAAACCATATTACAATAATGATATTCATTCATCCTAGAAATAAACCATTCCACCCCAAACACACATACATCAATTCCAGAGTATTATGATAATTGACATGTTGTTTCACGCATGTATTGACCTAACATTAAGTACAAGCGACCAAAAAATAACCTAGATTCACTTGCTGTGAACAAATATGTACGAGTCGTCGAATAATACTTGCTCAGTTTGAGATTTACGGTTACCTGTTCTTTGGGTAGTGTATAAATATGTTACTTTTGTTGCATATATCGGATGACATTGCATATATACAAGAAAAATCGTCTTCGCGCATATTTCGGATGCATAGCTACTCTTGGCGCAGAATGTACTGACATTAGTTCTTTATTCAGCATGCAGAGGCAGTCTTCGTCGTGCTGCCATACGGTATGGCTGCAGTTTATCGAAGTTTCCTCTACGTCCCAAAATAATTTCGTGTGTTGATAGTGATGCATCTTACGTTCGGTGATTCGACTGGAAGTCTACGTCCCCTCGAATGCTGGTGAGCATTTTTCATTAATAAAATAGATGCATATATACAGAGATTTTCATTGAATTTGTCGAACACGCGGCTGAGCACGTCGTCTGCCAGGGTGACAAGCATCATCCTTTTTCCTCTCAACCAGGGTGACGGATAATTTATGCCTTTTATCTCACGGATTTTCATCGTTTCTGTTATATTAGACGCCCGATATTTTGTATACACTTCTTTCATGTTAACGGCTGAATTTCGAGTATGTCTTTTCTGTACGCGAATCGGTATACTTCAATTAAGGATAGAGAAATAGATACCCTTATCCTTGAATGAATTTTGGACTTTTGGCCATCTTGAAGGTATTTCGGTTTCCGAATATGCTGTTGTTTTTCTCGTCTCACGTGCGATCCTTTGAAATCTATCGAAATTCAAAGGAATACAACCGCGTTCTCGGTGATCTTGACTTTCCGCACATTGAACACTTTCGAGTATTTCTGTGCATTCTATTTTTATTCTAACGTACGAGTTTAGAGTAATAGGTTCCCGAAATGTTTTTGATGGAACGCAGTATAGAATACACTTCGAGTCATCATTTTTTACTTGCACTCCTTGTACTTAATATGAGTTTGAAATTTGTTCTTATCGACTTAAGGGCACAACTTTCGATGCTGTTACCCTTTTGTTATTTAACGTGCATGTATCAATTTCTAATGAAAATTGTACGTAATACTGTTCGAACTTACACCTTTCACGAGTTACCGTTACTCTTTATTATTCACGAGAATTATTTCTGAAAATAACAGCGACATAAAACATAACTTTTGTTAGAAAAACTTGGATCAAACTCGAATAAGAAATTATACAAATTGGTTCATTGACTCAGTTAAAGGGGAGCTGAATGAAGTTTGACTTTCAGGACTTTCTCGTAAGAAATACTGAATTATTATATATTGCAAGTAATAGATGTCTGACAACGAATGTGATTTAAAAATAGAAATAATAAATGTTCGCAGTAGAAGCAATGGTTATCGGGAAACACGTGTGTGTTCGGAACACCCGATGCACCGTACATCAAAGAAACTTTGCGCGACTAAAAATAGTATTTGCATGATGCATAAAAAACATCACAGCCCTTATGTCACCGTGAATAACAATATCCCGCGAAATAATACAACTTGTTATAACAATAATCTGATTTAAACAAAGTAAATCTAGTAGTGTCTTAAATCCAACAGGAAGGGAGATCGAAAGTTTTTCTTTCTAAACTTCCTGTACATTTCACGCTTCGACTGCACAGTCATAGTTTATTCTTTCGCTAAATCCAGAGGGGCGGAGAGGGAGGGAATGCGATTGTAAAATAAGCCATCGCGATAAGAGATTTCTAGTTTGATATGCGAGTTAGTGCAATAACTAAAAGAGAAAATGGTGTCGGTCGCGTTAGCGGAATAGAAACGTCGCGCTTCAAAAACGCGGAACTTAATTAGCGATTGCGTTCCCCTCGAAAGTATGGTACTCCGTTTTATTTGCGAGGTAAACCGATCTTTGAGCTCTTTATGGAAATTAAGCGGAATTCATTACACGGCTTTGTGCATTCGTAGGATCGAGAAATGAAATTCTCCCTCTGTAATCATGTCGTTTTCATGTCCCAAGAGAACTTGCTCATTATCGTGACAAAAAGTAAATGCCCTCTAGGCAACCAGGGACCTCGTTTACCTTAACCTAAAAGGGGGACCAATCTTCTCCTCGTTTATTCGAAAGTATATCGACACTTTTGAATACCTTCCTCATCAATTCTACGAACGAAGTTCACGTTGACGATGAGTTCCGTGCCCTTAAAGTCTCTTCCTCTACCGTCGCATCCTTAAAATATCTTTCCAAAATGGCGGCCAAGATTTTAAAAGTGAAACAGCTCAACACAAATACTTTCTATGCATCGAAGGAATACTAAAGAATCTCAAACATTTCGTCAATGATTAATTCCACTGCGAAACCAAATATTATCAATTTGTTATAATATAAATTTACTTCGATAATCAAATGAATATTACTAATACAGTCACTAAAGAATACCAACTATCCGGCAGACGAATTACTAGAATATACAGTAATATAATTATTCAATAATTTCATATTGCAACATCTCGTCTTTTTATATGCAGTTCAATATCGGCGTAGATTGTATTCGAGATTAGTCGGAATTCCTCGTACGATATAATCGATCATTTTCTACTCGATTCTACAATCGATCTTCTTTAATGGCTTGTTTCCATGACAAGTGTTGACAAACAGGATCACTTGATTTGCTTTCGTAAGCAAAGGTGTCGCCGTGTAAGTGTACCGTGTAACGCTAACTCGTAGGTTAAATACTTTTTAACGAGTAACACCGGTTCCGCCTAAGTTGCTTGTTTTATATATACCGTGGTTCCATTGTGAAGACTCCCGTAGAGAGTTCCACGTGAAACATGTCTCTTAATCACAGCATACACGTTCGCGTAAGTGGCGTAACCCTTTGTACCCACCATCGCGATGTAAGCGGAATATTTATCGTTTGCAAATTCGCGAGAATATCAACTGCACGACGTACCATTATTCAAGGCGTTCGTAACGTGTCATAGAAAACAAGATATCGATACTGGCAATGGCTGCGCAGTCGAATAAATCGACAGGAAGTTTGGGAAGAACTTTCGCTCACTCTTCCTGTTGGACTTAAATAATAGAAATATGACAATAACGCTTTCATGTTTGGAATACCGACTCGATTATTATACTGTCATACGTTGTACGAAACTTAAGCCTCGTTTTAACGAATTTTTCAAGATCGCGGGGGAAGATGGTTGCGTATAATGAGCTAAGAAATTTGCATCGTCGTCGTGCATTAATGTTAATTTCTTAATTGACCTCGTTATCATCGGTGCACATTGTTTACGACGTCCATCGACTTCGTTTAAGCTAGGAATTAATGGTGTATGCACCTGCGTGGAAACGGTTTCCTATAAAATAATTCGACTCGAATCGAGTCGGTCGAATAAGTATGAATAGGGTTATGTTACGGTTGATAAATTTCTCTCGATCTCATTCGCAACCCCAAAATGTCCGCCATTCGTTATTCCATATTATTGAGTTCCGACTGCAGCGATTCCTGTGCGGTGAAATATTAATTGTTGAAGCGAATAGAGATTTATCGAAGATTGCGTTTCAACGATGCAATTCACATAATTAAATCGTGCAATATAATAACTATATATCAAAGTACATTTAATTTCCAATATATGATATAATCCACGCGAATCACATCGCATGCCGTCAAATTTCGATTATCAACTCCATCAACAATTTCCCTTTATTATCTCTACTACAACAATGAAATTATGAACAGCATCTACTTATATCCTGGTTGACTTCTTGCACGTTAGGAGTGCACAAACTTTATATTGATTACTGTGGAATTGTTGAAAATTGGGCTTTAAGTATAGGGTCAGTGGTTACCGAGCTAGTTTCGCCGACATCCCCGAATCGATTATGTAATGATGCACGCCGAGCACCGTTAGCTACTTCCGGTCCACTCGGTAGCTCGAGCAGTAGCAGGAGGCGATTGTTAAGGTCGTTTACACGGTTCACGTTCGCAGGGGCACTTTATTATTCGTCGAAGGAACTGTCGGAAATACCTGTTGGTGGTCTCGTGAATGAGTGGGAGGATTATGTCTATATCGTGGCATGCCGTGACCACTCTGAGCGCGATCAGGATGCACCGCATTTGCATAGATTGTCCGCAACCTCGAAGACGACCATTCGAACATTCCTTCGGTTACGAACATCCCTGTCTCGCGTCTTCGCTCCTCGAAACTGCCCTACCGACAGTTTCATCTTAAACTCTTCCCCTTTCCTCCAGTTTACCATTGCATGTATGTTTTTATCCCGTGTCTACATTGATTTCGAGGTTATTATACATTCGTTTTGGTGGTGAAAATATTCGAATCCGATTAGTGAGTTGTTTGGTGAAGATTGTATTTTCAAAAGATATTCCGTGCTCGCGGAAAGTATCGCAATATATTCGGATTGCGCATCAGCCCAAAGTGTGTCGGTAATTGGAAGCGAGCCCTAAATATTGGTAAGGGATTGATATCTAAACTTTAATTGTGTACTAGTTATACTATATATTATATTGTACTGATTATATTAATAGTATATTAAACGAGATTAATGTCCTAAGTATCCTAATACATGTACCGCGAGAATAAGGATATAATTTGAAAACAATATTCGTGAAACAGTATGGTTCCCCTGAATGCAAAACATGAACTTAAAATGTTAAATCGAAAGTAATCGAGCTACCATTACATCGCGTACTACCAATCGTTTACGTCACAGACAAAAAACGTCCTATTATTAGCAACAAAAGCGAAACCTATTTATATGCAAACGATAGGAAATCGATGATCCCGTTGAAATAAAACTTACGTAAATCCCGGCGTGAATCGCGACCGGCCAGTGTAAAGTGCCTGCCCGTCGAATTATGCTTTGTACTCAAGAAGCGACACACTTCTCTTTCCGGTGGTTTTTAAAGCGTGCACCGTGCCGGAAACAATTAACAGTTTAATCTGGCGAATCACGAAACGATCATTACGGTTGGCTAGTCGCCTCTGAATGCTCCATCGGATCGGGTTACTATTACGTTAATTTAATAGCGCTAAGTGCAGTGGCATTATCCTGACATTCAGTCGACGATATTTTCTCCAACCACCTGCTATTAATATTAATCCCGATTCTTAATCCATATCCACGCATCGTTTTAGATGTAATTACATCTTATCGGCACCGAACGCGATTGGATTTCAAGCTCATTGCAACGCCACGGCTGTCTATTGTTTCTCTTATCTGCTGTGTACAGATATCAATGACATTTTTATATAATAAAACATACACCCAGTTCTGTTTTTGCACGATAGATACGTTCCCGAAAAATACGTGTAAGAATGTTTATCAAAACAATATACAGTATCTAGGGAAACCTTAGAATTTCCATTTTATTATTCGTAAAACAGACAAATCTGTATCTCAACTTTCGTTTAATTTTTGACAATGGTTCGTTTAAAATAAGTTCGTGTAAAAACAGAATTGGGTGTAATTATCTTTGGCACTCTCGCGGGACATATAAGTCTACTAGGAATCTCTGCCGGTCGTCGTGTTGTACTTTATGTTGGTAACCATGTACATTTCACAGAAATTGCTTTTCTATATTATTTACGAAATAATGTTACTATTATTATACTAGTGATTTTGTAGTTTTATTTTCATTTTAGAGGTCTCTTGATTTTAGTTAAAAACACGTACAATTAACATGCAAGTTATTCGTGCGTGACTAGTAGAAGATGAAGTAGAAATTCAGAAGTGAGGGAGAATATTATATGCATTTTAATAAGTTCGTGAGAAATGAGTATCTTGGCGAACCACGTAACTCGTTCCATTTTATCGCTTCATTTTTGCGCTATGACTCACACTTACTTAGGACGCAATCGCATTTCTCTTACCTTTTAATATCGCTACTTTTACATCGCGGCATAAGCCTGTCCTACCCTATTTTCTAGGGAAACATAAATTTTACATGCCGCCCTCTTATCGTCCGAAACTTTAAGCACGCCATATTGTACTTCGAGTTCCCAGTCGATCTTATTCTGACCGATCTACGCTTATCTACGTTAAATTAATCTTTCTACCTCGTATCGTGTTATACGAGCACCGTAACCATCACTTTCCCTTCTTTTTACAGTGGGGAATTCATTATTATGATATCAAGTTCTAGATTAATCAGACTAATTATTACTGCAACGAAATCAGGAACATTCGTATTCTAACCTCTTGAAAGACTATATATTTGTTGACTAAAAAGTACCAAATCGATGTTAATCGAACAATCATTACACCGAGGTCTAACAGGGATTTGAATATACTCAAGAAATAGACTAGACTTGTAAATGATTACGTCGCCATATTTCTTTCTCGTCCATGTAGAAGACATGCTAATTATAACGAAGTGAATTTGCAATTCCGCTCATCCGTGATAATGCTTACGTAAAGCCGTTCTCCTTAATGAAGCGAGCATCTCGTCTCATCTCGTTAACGATTTCGATCCATGCCTCGTTACGTCACCGGTTCCGTCTTGATCAAGAATCGGCAGGAAAAAGCTAATGAAAGTTACGCGTGCCGTTGCACGTACTCGTTCTGTTCTACTCGCGCGAGTTGCCGTTTCGCCTCCTTGAATGCGAACAGCGAGTACAACACGCGACACGTAGTCCCTCTCTCTCGTCCACCGGAAATCGGAAACCAGGTCCAATCGATATGTCTTTCGTAGACGATGCGAGAGGAACACTGCAGGATAAGATTCACTGCAGTCTACATGCTAGCCAATCGTTACTTATACCGCGCAAATATCACGCGGAAGAAAAAAAAACACTGCATCCTCCACCTTGCAAAACGAGGAATAAATCAATTGGAATTCAAACTACGAAAGAATTCACCAGGTAAATTCACTAGGAAAGTACAGTGAATATAGCTGGAACGCATGAAACGTTTTGCGTGTAAGAAAGCTATTGTTTCCGCGACGAGTTGGTTGGTAATTATTTCATGGAAATCCACCGGAAGTATCGAAAATTGAGCGCACTATGCAAAGTGGAGATCTAGGGTGTTTGTAGGATAACTAGGGTTATTAGTGGATATACGCATTGTACGTTGTATGCAAATGATAAAGCGATTAGAGAACAGGGAATTCTGGGTCGACGAACCAAAGGAGACCAGGAATACTTCCTCGGGACTCGTTATAGTTTAGGTTATGAAGATCGATCGTTGCATACCCCGTATCATGCCAAAAGCGATCGCGTGTCTCGTGTGTTACTAGAATTTGGATTTTAATTACTACATCGGTGATTAGGGTACGCCTGTTATCTGATATCTTGCTTTCGTAATTATTTCCATAATTCAATAGGTGAATACTGATTTACACCAAGCGTTATTATCTTTGATGGTAGATTCGAACTTTAAAGAATATTTTTCTGCGCGGAATATTAAATTCAGTACACGGTGCTATTAATGTAGGTAATGCAGTTTACCTTGGTGTCGCGATTAAAGTTGATAAAGTTAATAATAAGGTGAACGCAATTGAATGTTTTTTATGCTTTGACCTATGAAGAACGATTATATCGCTAGTAATTAGGCCAGATTAAAGTAATTATTTAATTATCAGCGGAAAATTGCAGTTCTGTACTGAGTACGTCCTATTAAACAGTTAATGGAAATCAATGCTCCGAGCTTACCGTTTGACTTGCACTCAAAGCTCACGGAAGCTAATTATTACTGAATCGCCTTTTAAGGTAGGACAGAGCTTTTTGAATCTTGGAGAGTTTTGGGTCAGTCGACGAATTTTTTGTTTTGAGCAGTTGTTATGCACATTTGCGTGCTTGAAACCATTGCGGTAAATTGTTGAACTGTTACTTGAGTTCCAGTTATTGAAGCGTGAAGTGTTCGTTGCGTTGTTTTCATGGAATTGTGATTTGTTGAATTTTTAAATCGAATCGTAAAAAAAATGAAGGTCGCCAAAATCAATTCTAGATGGCCTAAATCGATGGTAAATGATGTATAAACATATTCTAGGATGATTTCTGGTCAAAAGAAGTGGTTTAAAAATTTTTTTTGGTCAAAAATGGGTCGATCCGAAATCGCAAAAATGTGAAGGGGTATACCTTCAAAAATTGTCAAAAATGAAAAGTCGTCAAAATCAATTCTAGATGGTCCAAATCGATGGTATATGACGTATAAACATATTCTATGATGATTTTGGGTCGAAAGAAGCGGTTAAAAAATTTGTATTGGTCAAAAATGGGTAGAACCCAAGTCGAAAAAATGTAAAGGGGTACGTACACCTTCAAAAATGGTCAAAAATGAAAAGTCGCCAAAATCACTTCTAAACGACCCAAATCGATGGTGGGTGATGTATAAACATATTCTAGGACGATTTCTGATCGAAAGAAGCGGTTAAAAAATTTTTATGGGTCAAAAATGGGTCGATCCAAAATCGCAAAAATGTAAAGGGGTACACCTTCAAAAATTCTCAAAAATTGAAAGTCGCCAAAATCAATTCTAGATGGTCCAAATCGATGGTATATGATGTATAAACATATTCTATGATGATTTTGGGTCGAAAGAAGCGGTTAAAAAATTTTTATTGGTCAAAAATGGGTTGATCTGAAATCGCAAAAATGTGAAGGGGTATACCTTCAAAAATTCTCAAAAATTGAAAGTCGCCAAAATCAATTCTAGATGGTCCAAATCGATGGTATATGATGTATAAACATATTCTAGGACGATTTCTGGTCGAAAGAAGCGGTTAAAAAATTTTTATGGGTCAAAAATGGGTCGAACCCAAGTCGAAAAAATGTGAAGGGGTATACCTTCAAAAATTCTCAAAAATTGAAAGTCGCCAAAATCAATTCTAGATGGTCCAAATCGATGGTATATGATGTATAAACATATTCTATGATGATTTTGGGTCAAAAGAAGCGGTTTAAAAATTTTTTTCGGTCAAAAATGGGTCGATCCGAAATCGCAAAAATGTAAAGGGGTACACCTTCAAAAATTGCCAAAAATTAAAAGTCGCCAAAATCACTTCTACATGACCCAAATCGATGGTGGGTGATGTATAAGCATATTCTAGGACGATTTCTGGTCGAAAGAAGCGGTTAAAAAATTTTTATTGGTCAAAAATGGGTCGAAACCAAGTCGAAAAAATGTAAAGGGGTATACCTTCAAAAATTCTCAAAAAATGAAAGTCG
This sequence comes from Nysson spinosus, assembly GCA_910591585.2. Classification (NCBI taxonomy): domain Eukaryota; kingdom Metazoa; phylum Arthropoda; class Insecta; order Hymenoptera; family Crabronidae; genus Nysson; species Nysson spinosus. The sequence goes on along the minus strand of OU342837.1, from coordinate 2,801,484 downwards.
CCAAAATCACTTCTAGATGACCCAAATCGATTGTAAATGATGTACAAACATATTCTAGGACGATTTCTGGTCGAAAGAAGCGGTTAAAAAATTTTTATTGGTCAAAAATGGGTCGAACCCAAGTCGAAAAAATGTAAAGGGGTATACCTTCAAAAATTCTCAAAAATTTAAAGTCGCCAAAATCGTTCCTAGGTGGTCCGAATCGATGGTATATGATGTATAAACATATTCTAGGACGATTTCTGGTCAAAAGAAGTGGATTAAAAATTTGTTTTGGTCAATAAACGGGTCAATCGAAAATCGCAAAAATGTAAAGGGGTATCAAATTGAATCCGCACTAACAGATGCAATAATACTTCGTTTAGCATTCTAATTTCCGTCCGTTACGTACACTATCAGTACTCTACTATATAAAAGACAAAATTCAGACCACTGAACGTTGCATTTCTACGGAGTACAGGATATATTTGTAGACAATTACATGCGTGCAGAACACCATACAATTATGAGAGAGAACACACAATTTCTTCACGTATACGTTTTCTATGTTCACGAAAGCGAATCTTGAAACTTTCCCGGCATGATCTATTCTTGGCGAGTGCCATCATTCGATTCTGGACATTTTATGAGCGGATCGATTTGCCTGGATCCAAACAACGTTATTGTGAAGGTAACTAATCAGGGCCTCTTGCCTCGTGACAAAGTAGTACAAGGGCGACCATCTTTTTGCGCCGATACACATCGAGCAAATCATCTCGCGATCGTTCTCGCCGATCTGCCGGGCGTGCTTTATAAAAGTGCAGAATTGCCAGCTTGTCGCTGGCATGCAAACCGCCTTTAATCTCGGCCCGATATCCCCGAGTAATTCGTAGAATTTTCTGCCGCGGAACTTGCTGCCGAAAATTTTAATCGTGTGCAACCTTCGACACCTTTCGAGGATGCGTATTAAATATCCGGAACGTAAATACAACTTGGACGTTGAACCTGCGAGGTGTAATTATAAGATCTGATTTAATTTTCATTAATTTAACGTTCCTTGATTAATTCGATTGATTCGATTCGTTTGATGCACCGTATTTCATTAATTACGTTTATACATAACGATTTAACAAAGTAATCGCACCAACATAATTATTATACAGAGAAAACCAACTGCGAATTTCCCGCAGTAATCCTTAATTTTCTATTAAGAAGCGTTTATTCAAATGTATGCAGATTTACGCAAATGCACAGAAATCCTTTTGCTCCCGGCATCGGTAGTTCAGTTTTTCTACTACGCGAATTATTCAACAACATATTCCTCTACATTTTTAATCCACGAGTTAAAGAGTTGACCGTTGAACAGAATTCAATAATGTTTTCTCCAACCGTATTCACGATCTCCCACATTCCCAGTAATATTTTACCGAAGACTTAATGAAAGATTTTATGGCAAGAATAAAAAACGATTTAGCGTAACGTTAACGATTTACAACGGTTCATTAAAGGCGTGTTTCCAAACCACTGGTAGGAGAGATTCGCGTTAAGGGAACAAAATGATAAAGTACAGAACCGTCTGGCGAAACTAAAAGGCGGCGTTTACGAGGAGGACGCAAAAGCGGAAGTCCGATACACCACTAGGGGGCGATAACTACCACGATGCAGTGCCCGTGTTCTTTGACACGCGGCCAAAAATTCGTTCCCTCTTTCTATCGTCATTGTTAGTGATTCTACCGAGCAGACTCTCAGTCAGACTACAAGTAACAAAAAGAAAAATAATGACTGAAATGAATATACTTAGTAGGCGCCATATGCATACATTAAAAGCACATCAATGGCCGGATGATTTCGCGAGTAAATTTCATCAGTGACTGACTCTTGTCAGTGATTTCTTGTCGGAACTTGACGGAGCATTAATTTTGGCATACACGTACACTCAAAGTTGACCGTAACTCATATATGAATTAATAAATATAATAGAACGAAAATCCGTCGCATATCTTCGACGTTAATAATACATATGTATTCCTACCTTCGCGATCTGCATGTCACTGGCCATTAAAGCATTAATATTTATAAAAAGAAAGTATACTCGAGTCTACTTGAACAGATTGCATAGCGCGCGAATGTCGTTCTACTTCGTCAGTCGTGAATTAAACTGAACGGAGAAATGTGGAAGATACTAAACTACCGAAGTCAGATGGAAAGAAGTTAATGACAAAGTACACACGGAACCTGTGCAATTGCAAACGTAGAGCTCCTCGAGATTTTTATTCGTGAGGGAGAGTTGACGCAGTATGTCGTCGCAGTCCGCTCGTCCGTTTACGCTGAACTTCCTTAAAAATGTCATCCTCTTTAGCTCTTTAATCACCACTGGAGCGTCTACCTCGTTATTCGTCACCTTCGGGGAAATTATGTTAAACTATACGGCGTGAAATTACACGGCAGTCTGACAAAAGTAAGCAAACTTTGACTCGCTACTAGGGAATTCTATTCCAACATTATCGTAGGTATTTTAGCAGTAAAATTATCGAAATTGTGTCATTTAAAGATCTTGATTCTTTGCATACATAATGTTGATTATTACTATTATTCATTATTATTAATAGTACTTAATGGTAGTGTAAAAGTTATTCTCATAACTTAGTACAATTAATAATAATAATAACGGTACCAAGAGTACCTAATGTATGCTATTAACATATTTCGCGGTATTCGCACAATGATACCAATACTATTACAAAAGATAATGACCTCGTAAGTCTTCCATAAGCACGGGTCATCAATGATACGTCGGAAATACACGGAAACAGCCCTAACGGAGTACAGGTCTTTGCAGGGTAGATAGGAAAGAATTTCGAAAATGATTTCCACGGGTAAGGAAGTGATTCCTGTGGCCGGCAAGGATGTCGCATTCTCAACTGGCACGTCACACTTGTTACTGATTTTGGCACGCTTCCTAATAGGTTCCGGGGTAATTGCAAGCTCGTCCATACTCGTGGCGTTTCCATTGCTGGCGTTACTAAGCGCGTGTGTTTTCACATTCTCTTCCAATATGATCGCGTTGATCTCTTTTCCAGTCACGATGATGCTCGCTCCTCTCTGCTTCCCTTTTTTTTCTTTCTTTAATTAGGGTTATCGTCTTTCAGCTCATATGAAAAACCATGAATTTTGATCTCCTGACGTCCGTCGAGTATACGCGGCTTTTGTTTTTCGAATGAAAATAATCTCCAACGGAATAATCATTACGTCGAAGTACTTTCGTGCGCGACACACCTGACACGACATCATGTTCGTTCATTTTTTAATGGCGCGGGGTTGGTGGTGGTGTAACATGAGAGTTGCAAGCGGAGTAATCGTTAATAAATGAATATATCGGATATGTAATGTTTAATTGGAAGTAATTATCCAGGAATTAATCCGCGAAATGGGTATCGGGAGTTTGGTCTGATACGCTGCATTAAACGAAATTAATTTATTAAATCGATTCATTCGCTGGTTATGTAGATTGTATCCTGCGATCACGTAAATCATGATCATGAGTCATGCACCGACCACCTGTTTTTTATTCCGGTTACCAACGAAGGGTACCGTAACAACATGGCGGATTCCTACGCTTTTGGCGAAGTATCTACTGCGTGGTCACCGTACGTGCGTGGCTCTAACGCACATATCGTGCGTACAAAATTGCGTGCACTTATCCGTGGAGTTTCGAATCACGTTTATTTCCTTGCCGCGAATCAATGCCATTATTCCACCGCAGAAAGTGACGACAAAAACTTTCAATTAACAATAATGCTTTTCGACTTTTAACTCTTTGCACTCGAGAGACGCCATTCAATATATTGCGGCGATTCGAGTGGCGACGTTAACATTTATTCCAGCTGGTAATTTAACGTCCAATAATAAAATATACCGGTAGAAAATCTGAATGTCCCCGCGATAAACTGTGTGGCGACTGTGAATCGCCTCCGAGTGCAGAGGGTAAAGTTATATTACAAATTCGAGACGTATCTCGTAATTCGAAATATTCCCATTTTCAATGTACTTCCAAAACCATCTAAGGGGTGAAATACTCGAGAAAATTGTCTACGGTTTCTGTACATTGTCTTCAATTTGCGACCGAGTTTCATTGGCATTCCTGTCAACGCGTAGATTATAAGTTTGACTTATGAAATGCCAGACAATAAGGGAAACGTAGAGTACCGCGGGGATTAAGTCACACATTGTATTCATGTGCAAATCGTGTTCTGCCATTGTTACAATGGGACTGACATTATCTGGTCTTTCGTGGCCAAGCTTTATAATGTCAGACTCTATTGATCCTACCTTTGCATCGTATAGTTATGATACAAACATTGTTCTTAATTAAGTGCGATAATTAAATGGTGTAACATTAACACTAGACTACCGAGCATGTTCTCAGTTATACTTATACATTTATTTATGTATAAATTATGGCTGGAGGATGGAAGTTAATTAATGGATTTCATTATGTGTATTATGTATATAATAATGCGACGTTTAGATTCAAATCATTTTTATAAAAATTGCGCAATTGAAGTATATAAATTATATTCGCGTACAAGGGTTTAAAGAAATTTTTGCCGAACTGCTCCCGATAAAGTTATTCTCATAATGGCGGCCCAAAAGAAAACGTGGCATTTTATGCCATTATCGTCGCCGGATTTTGTTTGCCGATTAACTATAATTTTCAGACGTTCTTTCAGATACACCATGCTGTCTCAAATGAAAAACAATTCGACGAGAAAGCTGGAAGGAAAACGGCCAAAAGAGTTGATGTCGTCTTCTAGTCTGTCCGGCATGTCGCAACTATCCAATAGCAGTGAAGAGGCTTTAGAACCATTCGTACATAAACCGCACAAATCGGACACCTCGGAAAGGTATTTTCATTACCGCATAATAATCCACAATAATCAAAGTATTACGTTATTTTGTTGGAAATCAATATCTAAAAATGCAACCGAAAAACAGTACACCCGAAAGCGAATAAGATTTATTATAGAATATCCGTGCCTTATCTAACGAGATGTATCGACTTTTAAAGAGCGCCAAAATTTATGCCCCTCTTAAAACACGACAAACATCCTTTTTACCGACATTTCATAACCTTTAGTGGCGCTAAGTTACAAGATGAACTCTTTTCTCTAAAAAAGCAACCCTGCAGATGTCACTGCAGTGCATTATTTTCGAATATTTAAATCATCGCGCTGTGTGGATTCAAAGAGAAATGAATTGTATGTTCGTAGCACAACGAAGGACAAAAGTCCACAAAACGAGTGGCTGTTAAACGGACCAAGTGGAAGCAAGGCATCGATTCTGCGCTTTAAGTAAGTTTGATAATTAAGTAACTTGATATTCCGATGTTAATTTTCTGTACAAATATTAACGAGAAGGATGCCTGTTTCAGATGTTCGGCTTTGGCGACTCCACCGGAAAATCCGCCCGCGAAGCAGTTTCATATGACTTATAAAATCTTCCAAACGGACACCAAGCTAATTAATTTACTACTCCAGTCTCACGGCATAATTGAGGTAAGTGTTGACAAAACTTCCATAACTTTATACGTTTTGATTCATTTCACCCGTGAATCGTACGATTGAATAAAACACGGCCTCTGCCTAGACTTCGGGGCATTCTTGCATTATCTCTGTTAATTATGCTTCGATTTATTTTAATCGAATACAATGGAATTTGAATGATTAATATATTGCGTATATAAATAACGAACGGATGATACGGATGATACGCACGAAGGAAGTTTATTGTAAGCGAAATGTTGTATGAATGCATAGTTTCGACTATGTATTCATCGTAGTTCAATGTAGATATATATACAATGATTATACTTTGTATGATATAAAATATTGAATCTTCCCTCTTCACTTTATATTGAAACTATCAATGAAAGATGTGCTGACAAGATTCCAATGCATTTTATTTTTCGATATAGCAATTTTTATCGCCTTCATTTAAATCAAGATATCGAATTTCGTTCGGTGATTTTTATAGTACACGAAATGATATAATACTTCGACCTTACGGTATGCCTTACATATTTTGATTGATTTGTTAGAATAATAACATTTTGGGGTAAGTTACAGCGGCCCGGTAAAATTATATATCCTCTCTTCTTATATTATAATTATTATCTCATAGTTTCGCTCTCATTCTGACGAGAAATGTTACCCTAAATAAGTATATTAACGATGCCAATTTGAGTTCTCATCAAACTAGGTCCAAAGGAATAATATATTTTAATTGTAACATGTCGGTGAATTAGTGTTTCTTCACTCTCTTCTTCTCTCTCGGAGATTAATTTCGTTCTATACGTTAAAGAGAACTTTTTAATACTGACAATTTTACAGCCTATTACGACAATAATGATCTCGAATTAAAGAGCAGCCAATTAATGTCATGGTTTGTGAACGTTTAAGATGCTGCCTTCTTTTTTTTTGATAATGCGCGAGTAAATCAGACTTTCAAGGAATCCATTATTGGATACAATTACTGCAGAACCAGTGTGCACCAGGACATAAGTCCACATGCAAATTAGCACGCGTCAGTGTTGTCCTTAACATTCTCACACCTTCACAATCTAAATCCCAGTTCGCCAGATTTCCTATTTTCCTCAGTCTCTTGCAGTTTTTAAACATATTTAACACGGTAGTCGCCGACACTTTACTTGCTTCGTAGATGTAGAAACACGTTAGATTCTGTATCAGACTATTCTCACACTTCTCAGATTTCCGAGCGTTTTTCGGTCTGTTCGATGCACTGAACAATTTCTCCAAATGGTCGTTTGTGAGATCGAAACAACTGTGCACATGTAAGGCCGTTAATTCGGGTGCGAGGAAAAGAATTTTCGTGATAGCATTGGCACTCACTATGCGACCTAACTGAATTCTTTTTAAATATCTTAAAGGTGGAGGATCCGTTCCTTCTGACCAGATTATATTAGAACCGTCATTGATAAATGTTCGGAGATTCGGACAATTGCTAAATATTTCTTTGAGGTCCACTTGTAAGGGGGTTTCGTTCTGTCGTATTCTGAGATTAAGTTCGCGTAAATTGTGACCGTTTGTCCGAAGATAATCGTAGAATCCCTCGAGCCATTCCCGTTGCGGCGGAATACTGTATACACTTAAACAGGTGATGTAAGGAAATAATCGCAGTGCTTCCGGTGGATGATGTGGTTCCGAAATGTGTAGTTTTTCGACTTTTGGGCATGCCTGTGCCAAAAGCTCCAAGCGAACCGGCGTTGTTCTACAACTCCTGGCTTGTGTCAGACTGAATGGAGTTTTAAGTCCAATTAGTCCTTTGTTCATGATTTCAACCACTCTACCCATGTGACAATACTCTGCCAATGATTCCAGTCTTGGAACATGCACTAAGGCTAAAAGTACTCCTGCACTAGATACGTTGGTGTTTGCAACATTAAGTACTCTGAGTGTATCACAGAGAGGATTTCTGCTTTCACAGTATTCCAACAGGACTCCTTGTTTTTCCTTCTTTGCTGATTTCGAATTTTTCATTTTTAATTTTGATAGTAGTGTCTTAAGTGTTGACCAACTAGTAGGTTCTCTCACCGTTGTATGAGGTACTTTGTCTCTGAGTTCAACTTGCAACAGTAACTGTTTTAATCCTGCATCCGTGACTTGTCTGGAGCAAGCTACATCCAAAATTACTAATTTTGGGCAAGCTTTACCTACTACTTGAAGTACCGCATCGCTGGCTATGTTGCGCAAGGTCAAGCTTATTAGATTCTTCATATTCAGAAGTGCAGACCTGAGTAGTTTACAATCCAATCTCAGTAAAGCGGAACGGGCCAATTCTAAAGACTCCAATCCAATGCCCTCTGAAGCTAGTAGTTTTAGTAAAGATGTCTGATGACTACATCCATAGTAGCAACAGAGATTTACTTTCAACTGCTTTATGTCATGGCCAAGTAGAAGGGCCAATAAATATAGTGGAGCAGGACCGGAAATCAATGTTGATCCATCTGATGATGGTCCATACAACATCTTAGATGTTTCCTCAATAACATGGGAACGCAGTCTGGCTGGTAGTGCATTTATGTAATATGGCCTGATAGTTTGCTTGGCAAATGCCAATACTTGTGCAGCCGACGATTCTTGTGAAAGCACTAACAGTCGTCGGCACGTCCCGTCGAGTTGTTGACACACCCGTCCCAAACTAAGCCCCTCTAGGGAGTTAGGCTGACGGTGGCCAGGCATCTTCTCTTGTTCATTCACTGTAACATTTAATTAACCATTCCTAAATATTATGTGTTTAGTATCTTCAAGCGTTAATTCCCAAATACCGCGAGGTAAAATATAAACATATCAAATTGAAGCAAAGATGTGAGAAATTACGATGCTATATTAGCAAGATGTCGCTAATAAGAATTCCATTTACGGGTCCGCGGTGCAATAAGAGATATAAATACTTGAATTGAAAACTATAATGTCTTCCTTTTCGTGTATTATTTGTGCAGATATTTTTTATGCACACTTCGATATTATTGTTGTATATAAACTATAACAGAATAAATGACCCGTAATTTAGAATTATATGATGAAATTAATAGCGTCGTAGGATTATTAGTAGCGACAAAGTAGAGAATATTCTCCTGGATGCGGATTAATGAATGCTTTTTTGTATAATTAGTAGAACGTCATGCTAGTATGATTTTAAGGTTAGCTACGCCTAGTATAAGGAAGTAGAATTTGTAAGTGATCTCCTTCGATGTTGTTGAACGTTCATGTTGAAGACGCATTAACGAGACAATGTTAATTGAAAGAGGGCACGTAAACAACTTTCCTATGTAATTATCAGCGATAAAAAAAACTACGCATGAACTTTCGCGTGACAGTATGCGCCGATACTCCTGCTTTGCAGGCGTTTTATTATCATCTTGTAGAATAACAATTCTCAGTCCAATGTTAATTCCATTGTCAAGTCGTATCGCTAAAAAACTTTTTATATATCCCATTCTTCTCGAAGTATAGAACCGTGTTATTTGCATGGTTTTTCAAAAACTTCGGCGTATTATTGTCCTACTTTAAAACATGCTTTTCATAATAATATACGTATTTTGGTGTTAAGTATTATATTGGAAAATACCCAAAATTCATGCACAGTTATGACGAGTCTGAATTAATGTCATATCGACAATTATTTAGGAAAGTTTCAGTATTAATTGCTGCGTCTATCAATTAGTATGCGAACATTAGTGAGAACTAATAACTCATTTGCAATTCTGTCTTGTCAATGATATATTCGATTATTTCCAAATAGAGTCCTATGATTTTTAAGCAATACTAGAAATATCTCGCTGGAACTAACGAGATTATGTAATTATAGAAACGAATGCGAACAGGGATTCTTGCAGAAAAGGCCTTGACGGGAAGACAGGACAATATTACATCAAGGCTCATATATTTACATTCTTATAGAAAACCATCATCATTCGGAGCTCTTATACTTAATACATAAATGTAATCAATTATCACGCGTTTGTTTGTTCACTCTCAACACGTTTAGTCTGATTCTAATATCCAGTCCATTATTATGATAATTAACTTGACCACACTATTTTAATCGGCGTTGCTCGAGCGGACCAATTATAAATGGAATAACAAGTTCGCAAATAGACACGGCGCTCGTTCGTTTTCAAACACGGAAGGCGGCATACGCGTTGCACGTTTTCCAATGTAGTTTCATACAATTTATCCTGCAATAGATCTTAAAAAAGTAATTCGTGCACTTCACATCAATACACTCCTCGGTAGTTAAGAACCTGGGAATAATTATTACACGTGCGTTTAGAGATAAAAATCGCGTTAAAGAATCCAGCACGTGAATCACAGGAAAAGTGAATACCGCGCATACTTTTCGAGTTGGTTGCGACCTATAATGGTAGCAAACTGATATGGATTCAATTACAGTTGTAATCGTGAGGATTTTATGGCGTTCCTGTTGGCATGCAAAACAGTGTCGAACACAGATGTACAGTGTACATTGTACACGCTTACATCCACAGAAGTAATTCTATTCCTGTCCCCTCGGCTAGATAGCTTTTTACATGAAGGGGCTTTGAAACTAGTTATCGCGGAATCTTGTCGAAACTCTGTCGAAAGAACGTTCACGGCCGATGCACGTATCGAGTGCCTCGGGTTTTAATGATTTTCAAAACCACAGACGAAACGGACACCTTGACATTTAAATCAGAAACCAGGGGAGCCATGTTTCCTGCCTACTGTTCGCGGTGCCAATGATCTTTTAATGCCGACGACACGTACAAGTTAAAGTACTGTCAAAGTTAAGATTTAATTAACCCCTTGACATACAAATCAAACGGAATTTCATGGGTCCAAAAAATACCATTTAATTAGCCTCAACTGAACAGTTATGTCAGCTTTGAAACAAAACGGAATATTTACAATGTTAAATATCATTTAATAAGATTGATACACAATATTAATGGACAATAATGAAGTAACATTATTAAATAATAAATAAGTAGTTCCGTAAAGTATGACATTTTTCCTGCCCGCCGGAGACAGTTCTTGCGTCCCGGAGACGTCAACGTCTACAATGAACGCGAAACAAATGACGTCCCTCAGACGTCATTGTATGCCAAGGGGTTAAACGATGTACTATTATCAACCACCATTGAATATCGTGTACAAGAATTTCGCGGTATCTGTCTCATATATCATCGTTCTCTAGAAATGGCTCACAATAATAATCATCTTATATTCAGTTAAAAGCAAATTATTTAAATAGAACTTTTATGTAATACCGTAAATGCTTTAATTCGGACGATTCGAGTGAATTCGCGTTGAAAAAAGGACATCGGTATGATGATATAAACAGAGTACCGTGGATCCCAGCAATTAATGAAATATATTTATCCACCGAGGGGTTAAGAATGGTGACTCCGAACTAATCTACGCTTCTTTTTTCGTTTTAAAGTCAACGTGATAAATGTTTGTACTCCCAGTACACGTGCACGCGTCTCCTTCACGATTCTATGTCACGATGGATCCCGTCACGGAAACGGGGAATCCTGTGCTCGCGATTCACGGCGCGGCTGATTTTAATGAAGTTTTCGAATGCATCGAGTTCGCGAACAACCGCGATATGCCGCGGGAAATCATAGGACATTATTACTTTCTTGTCTACTCTCTCTGTCCTCCCCCCGCTCTTCAATAAATTAGCCAAGCTAATTCATTACCTAACACATCATCTCACGTAATCTCACGGCGGTTGCGAAAGAAATACCATAATTGGTCAAACTATTTCCATCCATAATTTATTAGACACTTTGTCGAGGTTCCGCGAGCCGTCGAAAGGTTCGTTCGATGAATCGTTAGGATCGATTCTCGATGTATCGCGCGTATGGAAATCGCGGCGATTCGAAATATCGAAATGTTAATTATCTTGTGAAATATTGAGATTGCGGTTTTATCGGATTAGAAACAGGTGTATTATCTATTAATAGATAAGAATAAATTATCGCGTACTACCACGAATTCTCTCGTACGAATCTGGTTTAAATTAAAAGTAATCGATGACTGACACTTGCAATTTTCCATGTTTCATAGAAATTGGAGTAATGGTTTTAAGAACTGTTATAACACAGAAACGCGAGCAAGGAAAGTTGGAATTAATAAGGGGCAGTGATTTTAATCGAACATTCCATTGATTGGTCAATGAACTACAAAAAGTGTCGGGCAGCAGTGCCGTATGTAAATTCCGCCGATCTAAAAAATGATTTCTATATTTTTCAAGCATAACTTGTCACGCGTAGCGGCCATTGAGATTCTATTCCGAGAGTGGCGGAAGGTTGACATCGAGAGACAAGATGTAATTGCGAAAACGTTTCCAGAAAATAGTTCGAACATTACGCGCAATCCGAGGCCCCGTTAATTAACACGAACCCTAAATTAGCACGCAATTATTTTACTCCACAAACGAATTAGACAACGCGAATCATTTCGCGAATAACCTTACAGTAAAGTAATCAATTATATTTCCCATACTTTTCGAAACTCCATTTATTCCCGCCACTTTGACCGACGATGCTCCAATGACATAATTCCCTTTCCAAAGACAACCAAATTCCCAACTTCCTACGTGAAAATATTCTCCACTCCCTAATTGATAACTTGCCAGTGTTCGTAATATAATCAACTATAATTTCAAACGCGCGATAAATATGACTTAATTACATTAGTTTCATCATAAATCGATCGATCAACAATCTGTTAAGTCAAGGTTTAGAAGCCGGCAGCGATAAAGCGACCGGTTTTCCGAACTTAGGTTAGAATTCGTAGCTCGAACTCCCACGTGGGTGGGCAACGAAATTCGTAGGGCACAGAAATACATCGTCACTGCACCGGTTCGCACCTTCTATTACATAAAAGCAAACAACGAATCGACACACGGCACGACACTTTCACTGGACCATTTTTTGTTGTTGTTCATTCTACTTGCGAGCTGCGAGTAATCGGCACTACTTTCTAGTAACGGTATTGGTACTCCCCGGTGCTTCCACCATGCGCGCACTCCCGTCATTTCGTGTTAAACGAGGAGTACTGACGTGCCATCGGAGTCATTGTCCAAACCACGTGCTTCTTCTTACACGATTTGCACAAATACGCTTTTCTAACGTCCTATTAAATATGGAGTAATAACACGTGACCAGTGCACGTGCTTGAGATCTTTCGCGGAACGAGATTGATTCTGATTGACGATAACAGGAGACTGATAAAATATAATTAACGAGAGTTTGATTCTCTTCGATGCCAACACAGCGTCTTATATTGTACCGGTTATTTTATATTGTTATTAATTACATTATTATTTATTGTATTACTTGGTACTCGATAAGTTGTTGTATCGATAAACATTGACTAAGTCCAGCTCGTTTATTAATATAATTAAGATCGTGTTTGACCTTTGAAAGATATGAAAAATCACTTAACGCTGTCACGTTGGAAATTTCACAATGTCGTATTTTTTACTCGAAATATTTCCCCAAAACAGCTTTCTTCGATGTCTACGAAGAGTACGCGAGTCAACTGATCCCTGCTTTGCGATAACTCTGTTGCGTGTCACAGGTTAATTCGAAGCGGGTATATGAATTGTTGGATGACTGTTTTTTGTGGTTGTTGATGGATCTTATGTTGGGGGGTTTGAGTCTGACGGAGACCAATTAAATTACACCTGAAGATCGCGATTTAGAGTTGCATTTCATTGGAATGATAGATGGCGAATAAAAGGAAGAAGAGAACCTCGGACGTCTGCCTTGAAACGAGCAAGTATTCTGTCGCGAGTACAACAAACCTCGATATTTTCGAGGATAAATCCTATCTTCGAAGATACGGCGAATATATTTTGCACTACTGCAATCTAAACCTTGTCAAACAAAGCTCTTAATAAATACTTTACTATCGAGTCTCGATAAAAAACCATGCTTCGTATCAACACAGAGAAACAACGCGAAAATAATTCATAATATTACATGCCACTATCAAGGAATATTTCCATGCGATATTTGGACGTCGATTTCACTGAAAAAATTATTTTAAGTATAATAATATATAATAACTACATAGTACTATGGTAGTTTAAATATGTTTAGATACTTGGTACGAAATGATGATGAAAATAATCATTTAGAATTCCGTGCGTAAACAATTTTTTTTGTAGGAAAATAGACGCGTAAATATCTCATGGAAATGTTGGTTGTTGTTTCGTGGAAACAACAGGTTGTCTTAAAGCAAGTATAACAATCGGATCACAAGTTGTTTGTAACGCGATAGTTGAGGTTATAAAGAGATCCTAGATGGAAGTTAATAATTAATATTACGAGTATTAAGTAATAATCGACGTTATTAAGCATCTCAGATATTTGAAATTCTGTATTCAGTATTTCATTCATTGTTATAAGCTGACAAAGTAGATCAGGTTTTGTCTCGCAATAATAAATGCACATAAATATGATGCACTCAACCAAGTAAAATCAGCAGCACCATACTTGACTTAGACGACAAATATTATTCAATGAAGTATTACACATCATCGTACAAAATTAATGTTATCTCAATATTCACGACTGTTATTGCGCAAGATATTTAAAGAATAACAGAGATCAACACTCGGGGTCTCGCATGGGTGACATTAGTCACAACACTGCACTCATATGTTCCCAGCGCGCGCAGCCGTAATATAATTCCAATTTCTGCCAAAATCATACTTTGATCACACATAAACGAAACAAACTAATCAACCAAACACCCCAGAACACTCATTTTAAACCTGAAATCTCTGTCACTATCAAGAACGTCCAATCGAAGCCACAACATTCAGTATCAATGAATAGTGCAAGAAAACATTCTGCGCACGCCGCGCGCGTAAGCGATCTCATATGAAAGCGGCGGAGGAAGACGGTTGCGTTAAGGCGGTGAAACAAACGTGGAAGGTGGAAAATCGTGATAAATAAACTGTGGATAAAAGTGATGAAGTGTACCTTGAAACAAGCAAGTCCCCTACGGGTGTCTCCTGAGCGATCGCTCGTGCTAGACTGCCGTCCGTAGAAAATTGCATGCGTCTCAAGCCTCGACTCGCGACCTCGTCCGGTCCTCGGTCCTCCACTTGGTTAATCCACCACACGGCGCCACGCTTCTCCGTTCATTCCGAGAGTCGAACTAGCGATGGGAACAATACTTTGTTTTTTTTAACACGTTGATTACCCGGCCGAAATCCGTGTTATACGATACTCCGCAAAACGAGTCCGCAACGTTTACAGAATGTTGAAAAATACTAACATTCATTGCGCGCTAGGGTGCATTCGTAACATTACATCGTGACCGACCGTTAGAGGGTATTGAAAACTTTACGAATATTAGCGACATATTTGATTCGAGTTTTAGTAATATTGCTATCGGCGATCATCGATGATTATTACTAATAAGTATTGTATCGGTCCCATTGCTACCTCGCGGGTATTCGGCCCCCTTTCGTTTGAGGCCTTAAAATGCTACTTTATTTGTTTACCGCGACGCACGATTACAGGATATCTCGCCGACCAGTTATGCGTGCCCTCGCAATGCTCTATTATACTTGCACGTAATTCCTTCGCGGGGAATCTCCGGTGCCACTTCTCATCAAACTATTGTTTTATACTTTTCATACCGGTTTAGATACTCGTTTACCGTAAACTTGATTGTTCACACTTCAGCATCGCTAGTGGAGTATTATCATAATTTGCAAATGAAACGGTGCCCATCATAATGGCTCTATATAATAAATTAATTGGCAAGTTACTTTACGGATCGTTGCGCAAAATGATGCGCTGGAATTATGTTCTACATTTATTATATGCGGAATGTCGTGTTAAGGAAACTCCTTGATTTTCCTTATCATTAGCGTCGCAACAAGTGTCCAGGACACACCGGCAACTCGGTGACGCGATCATATATTTATCGCGATTTATAGTTCTTGATTGGAAACCATGTTAATTGCTTGTTCTTTGTCTGCTGCGTCGAGTTATCGAGTCTACGTGAAACACTAGGCGATGATAGATGTTTTCGAACAATAATGGCGGCAAACTCGCACCGAGAATGGAGAATGGATAATTCATTGAAACTTCCTATCGTATCATATTCGTGATAAGCGCGCGCAATATGTAACCCTTATCAAAGTCCGGTGAAACTTATTCTGTTATTATCGCCATTTCCGTGTTTGTTTACTTGTTTGTTGTAAATGCAGCAGACAGGGGACTTGCAACTATACGCGTATATTAAAGTACAGAATAAACTTAAATAAATTAGAGGCAGCAGAAACAGCAAAGAAACAACGTTATTAACATCTAAAAAATTAATTTTTCATGGTCATCGTTCTTCGTTATTCTAGATCACATTCTAGCAGGTTGGGTTCAAGGACAGGCATACCAACAATGGCGGAACCGTCACGTTATTCTCCATTCTTACAATTAGATTAATCTCGAATCTTTGAGACGATGAAGTCTCCTCAACAATATCAAGAATTTGTAGGTTAAGAATTAAAAGTAACCCACCCTCCTCTTACTTCTTGAAATAATAATTAATTATTCGACATTCCCCTATGAATTATTATTCTTCGTTATAAACATGTCCAGTTAATATTCCCACTATAATTCGATCGGTTGAAAGCTATTCTACACTTTTCCTTATAATTTAAATAATTAATTGGCGGAAGGAGAAAAATACAAATTGGAGTAGAAGAGCAACACGAAAACGACGCCGGTCCTTCAATATTCTCTGAAACGCTTCAGAGTTCCGCTGGTTATCCTTGATATGTTGATGCAATATGTGGCTCACGTTTGTCTTACGAGGGAGATCACGAATCGTTCCTCCATTCCTACCGTAATTCTAAACGTCTTCCGTCGATCATTTTCTCTAATCGTTCTAATAGAATTTCAGATCATCACCTTTACAATTCTCGCCATTATCTCGTCCGACGCTCATTGAATCCCCTGCCTACGATCTTTCTTACGTAATGCTTGACGTTCCTCAATATTTTATAAACTTTTCAAACAATCAATCGCCAATTTTTCCTGGTCTCGATTCAGGCTTCGCGCGAGTAAGATGAAACAGAGTTCGCTTTGTTGAAAGTTTCTTGCAATCTTATCACTTGCACTAATTACGAGTTAGTGCTTATATTCGAGTTATAATTTCGAGAATATTATAATTTCGATCGCCATTCGCAATTAAGGCGAATGGGGTGATTGGGGGAATCGATAGGAGGTGAAAGCAAGTTGGGCGGTTGAGAAAAGCAGAGGAAAAAAAGGAAGCGGAAGACTGAAAGAGTTCTCCGCGACGCTTCGTTCTAATTAACGTCTCCGTCGTCGTTACCAAAGTACAGTGACGGCAAACGATTCCTTTACTCTCTGAAAGTAGGCACGGCAAATGCTCCGACAACTATATTTTTCCATTACCTTTATTCAATAATATATTATCTATTTTGACTTATAATAGTTTCCTACCTTTTAGACAGCCCCGTAATTCCGTGTTCACAAAAGTCCCTCTATTTCCCAGCACAAAAATATTACAAACCGCACGAACATTTTTCGCCAATCGAATATCAATCATATAATATTCTGCTATTCGCAAAATCCTTTCCAAATCTACGTAATACTTCAAACCAACAATGAATCAGAATTTAGAAACTGCACGTAACATACCCGACATAGTCATCTTCCGTTGCTACTTTCAGACTACAAACAAGTAGATAAATAAAACGCTACAATATTGTCAGTCAATATTGATTCAACACCGTCATCTTATCATATCAAAGTTGAATGATATCGATACCTTATGATCATCAAATTAAACGATATCCACGCTTTACTCAATTTATTGTCGAATTGAGTTCAAAATTTATAATTCGCGCCACCGAATCGTTTGCAGCGACTGTACGAAACACCAGACACAACACGTCTCTCACATATGCACACGTACGTCACACTCATTGACATTCACAGATGCATCGATGTGCATGGACAAACTGCATCCTATGGCAGTAGACGGATGCATTTTTCCCCGGGCGTGCGATGATCAATTATGTTTATCATCATTCATCCTCTGCCGGATGCATTTTTCACGTAGCTACGCGATCCGTCAATCGGGGAATCCGCGTTTGATTATAAATACACCTAACGCACACCCGGTAGGAAAGAAGAAGCCACTACTTATCTCGACGCAACTATAAATACTATCGTTGATATTTTTAATCGGTCTCCATACCTCCGGTCACAACAGATAAATTATCCCCGCGTGAATTAATGATTATTACCGCACCAGACCAATTTCAATTGGTCGCGGTACGCAAGAAACATTACTGACGCAATATTACTAATTACAACTAATATCGGTCTTCGGGGAAAAAAAAGGAGAATTGATCGCGAAGGACGCGGATCGAATCGTCCGTTATCCATTAATGAATATATCGTACTTTGTCAATTATTCTCGCGGATGCAATCCATCAAATCATTCAAACAGATTTAAATTTAGTACGGCATTGATTCCTTATCTTTATAATATTTGATCGATACCGATATCTTATGATCACCAAATGAATCAGTATATTCATATTTAATAAAAGTTAATCAATATATCACGTTTCTTTCAACTACTTTTACCGATGCAATAAATGAAATTATTTCACCACAGTTAAGATTACTTCAATATTTTCCTCTTATCACTATCAAAGTTGATCGATATCGATACCGTATGATCACAAAGTTGATAAAAATCCATGCTCGACGATGGTCAAACTGAATGCAAGAATTCACAGTTGAGATTCATAATTCGTGCCGCTGAATCTGTTACAAAAATAAATCATTGATACCATCGCATACGAGACCTCGTTACGCGGGCCTCCTCTTCGCACTCGCGTTTTATAAATATACTTTAAGTGGCCAGATTCAGCGTAGTCTAAAAACAGGATCACCTCGGGACTAGGAGAGAGAGAGATAAAAGGATACGGATAAAAAAAAGAAGGGGCGGGGGACAAGAACAGTGGTAATCTCATCGCGGTACATTTTGTCCGGTTATAATTCGCATAAGATTATGGTTGGCTACGGACTGAGGAGGTGAGAACGGCTGGTGGAGATCTGGTGGGATAAGGATTGAGGGTCACACGCCGCGTCGAAAGGTTCGTGACTGAAAAACCAACCGGTCGCCGAATACCACCTCTTAACTTGCCTTAAGACTCGCCTTTCGGCGAAACTATTAACCCTCCATTGTCTTCCTTTTAGTTGCGCGAGACGTTTTTATCTTTCATTATTACACGCGGACATTAATTAACGTGACCAACACCTCATACATCAACGTATCCACATAAAGTATAAATATCATTGCTCCGCTCGACTTTGTATCCTGCATTTACTAATTGACTTGCAACACCATGGCCTTATTACGATCTTTAATTACCGATTTTCTTATTAAATATTTCTCATCACTTAAAGAAACTCTTGCAAGACGAAGCTGATTTACACCAATCTTTTACGAAGAAAATAGCTATTGCAACTTACGTGATGATAATTATAATTGAATATTACCAAACGAAGTTAAAATAAATGGTTGTTTAAACCAGTTTTAAGAGCAATGTATAATGTATAATACATTTATACTCGCGGAACCGTAGCTAGAGTTAATCAGCAATTGATACGGGAATTAATTTATGAAGAACGATTAGAACGATCTTTCTTAAGTCGGCGGCAGGGATTTATCTGTGTCAGAGTTATTCCAAGTGAGCGTACCACGTCCCTGGTTCTTTCCAAATCGACCAACACTTCCTCCTCCGTTTCCGCATTGTTTCTCCGTGGCGAGGCGACGATTCCTTCCGACTCGGTCCTCGACATCGATTACGTGTTATTGGGATCAACGGGACGGGGAAAGGAACCTTCGAATCCAAAACCAGACCTTCATGGACACCTCTGATAGATCTCCGTGTTTCTTCACCGCGTTTCACTCCGCGTCTTCTTGTTCCCGCAAGAAGTCTAATTTCTGTCTAACAACTAATTGCCATTTAGCTCACAAATTAACTAACAAATACTTGTAAGAATACGAAATAATTATAACGTTGCTCGTGGAAAATGTTGTAGGTTAAACTTTTAATGAAAAATGGTCGAAATTGATTATTATTTAGAGTCCAAAATTGTGTGAGGAGAAACGATTTTAAGCGGATGAGTGGAATGTTAGATAAGAAGATTAAGATGATTGGATATTATAATTTTATATATTACTCGTACTGATATTAAATTAGTAGTAATATAATAATATATCAGAATTATGATACGCTAATTTCCAGCTAACTGTGCACTTAATAAAAAATGAAATATATGTGAAATATAAATATCAAGCAGCAACAACCGATCACACGTAAACTGCAGCACTCATATTGTCGCGAAACATTGGATAATAAACCGGGTTTCACGGAAACATTAGCGGATTCATAGGATTTTCCATTGAAAAGGCCACGCGCATTCACGATCCAAGGACAATGGATCCCTGGCGAAGTTTTATGGCCAATTACACAAAGGGGAAGTTAAGAAAAGCGAGGGAAGAATAAGCGTCGGGTCAATTGTCACTTCCCCGTGGAGTACGTGACCGTGGACACGCCAGGCACATTGACTTTTCATTTATCGATGCAGGTCCTTCGTTCTCTAACGCGCCATTATGGATTTGCTTTTCCGTCACGAACTTACGCTCCAGGATCGTTAAACGATCGGATACTCCGCATGCAAAACATTTCACGATCTCCGCCATCTTCCTCCGCGATTCCACGTCTTTCCAAGAAAACACGGTTCCTTTGGAATTTATATATTTCTATTATGAATCTCGCGTATCTTTTCCACCGTCGAAGACGATAAAACAACACCAGAGATCAACACGCAGATATATGTCACCGATATACGTCACGCGTATCGAATTAATTCGAAACATTCCAGTTAATATATTATTTATAACGGCAGAGAAGATCAGTATACAATATCTTGAATGTTGCTGGGATTTAATGGATTCCCGGTTTGACGTGATTCCGGCGCTTTTTAGGATAACGTTTATTCAATAAATTCATATTGGTGCCAATTAATCTGAATAGTTTTATATATCAGATTCATTCGTTTTTAACTCGGCAATAAAGGAGTGTCGAGAGTCCGCGGAATATTGATTGATAAATTCGAGACGCGGTTTCATCGGAAGATCGAGAGTAAGGAATCGAATTACGATGTGGTCGATCTTGATTAATGTCAATTGATGTGATCCACATTCGTGCTAGATTACGCGAACGATCGTCGCGCTTCTTATCGGGTCATCATACGCAAATGTGCGAGGCGTCTCAATTAGCTTTAACTCGGGGAAACATCTGAATACATGTCTTGCAGACATCATTCGACATATATTCGATTGGCCGAAAAGTTCGCGCAGTTTTTAACATATAAATAGAAAGCTACTTGCATTTCTTTCTATTTTCTTTCTTCAATAATATACTGTCGGATTTGACTGACAATATTTTTCTATTTTCGAAGAATTATTTTCATAACTGCGTGTTAATAATAATTCTTTTAATTGCTAGGCAAAAAACTGTTGCAAAACCGCGCAAGCTTTCTGGCCAATTCAATATATTATATCTAGCAAGGATATCGCATCCTGGCGTCGTAATATCACACGTAGCGAGGAAGGATATCTGTAATCCCCGACCGCAGATCCGTGAATCTCATTTCCTAAGTTGGAACACATTCGCGCTCGAAAGGAAGTCAACCCATTAACCGCCATTGCCAAGATTCATTGGTAATGCAGAAGGCTAAAGCTGAGGATTCGATTGATTTGCATAAATCACCGTAGAAAGTCATCGGCGTCGGCCCAATTCCTTTCGCATTTAACGCTAGAACTATCAAACCGCCCGAAATGCTAAGTCTGCAGTTTTTACTGAAATTATTCGAATACATAATCGCCTACTTCCTTGAGATTTTATATTCCTCAATGTTATGTACATATTGCACGTAATTAAATCCATTAATTACCTTGCATTCTCCAGCAATAATTCAATATATTTAATTAAATAACTTCTTCAATACTAATATTAAGATTAGAATTATACAATTACATATAATTCGGTATATTTACATATGAAACGCTTTCAGAATGAATGTTTCCTTAATCGGCTTCGAATAATTTCACCAAAACCAGTGAAGAAATTTAAACAATTGAGTTCAGTTAATAAAGACGGTATCTTCTCACTGAAACTAATAATAAGTTTCCTATTTCTTTGAGTAGGTCACTGTGTTCTTAGGACAGTAATTAATAATGGGTTTATAATAATAAAACCATGTACACTTGTTAAAGTAACAAGAAAAATATTCCAATCCGAATGAACGTAATTAATTAATACTTTTCACGAATTAATGAATGAATGCTTTAATAACCATCGGAACTCATTCATACGAATCACCGCGGAGTAGTTACATTCAGTTCGTTAATTAACACCACTCCGCTGATCATAATCATTTAGTATCCATAACTTGGATGCATTGATGAAAGGCGAAGATTACGTGCATACAAAGGGGGAGACATACAAAGTATATTCCGCATGCAAATGCGATGATTAAATACCGGAATTATTAAGTCGGTCCCCAGCTCAAGGACATATTATAATGCACTACCGCCGTGTACTTTAAAGAAACACGTATTATTTTAAAAACACATTTTACACCGTTACACTAACCTCGCGTTAATTATAAATAATTATAAACCAGAAATGAACAGGCTTCGTATGTCATAACTCATAAGTTCCAAACCGTGGCTAATTATAAAGCAGGTTTAAAATCAATTAAAATACAATGTCGTCGATTGTGGGTCCCGCAAGTGTGATGTTTGGTGAATCTCCCCGGAAAGGAATCAAGTATTCAAACAAAGTTGTGCCCATCTTTATCTGTGGACTCTTATCACGCAGAAGTGATGTCCAGCTCAGTTATTAGCAGTCCGTCTGCGTAAATATACATATTGTTCCCTCGAAAAGCGACCGCAAGGTCGACAAAGACGGTGTACGTGGATGGCAATGCAAGTCGAATATTAAAAGGTGTACCCGATCCTAAACACTTCCACGTTTCCTTTAATTTATCGACTGTTTACGTCCGAACACTTTGTTCCTACGCACTGACGATTACCGGAATCCGACTGTTTTTTCTCTCGACATTCGAAATCTCGATCAACGCGTGTATGCTTCGAATCTTATACAATCAAATATTCACATCAGACTATATTTTCTGTTCAGGTACCTATGAACGAGACGAATTTTAATATACTATGGATGGGCAATCATCCGAAGCCCGACATTCTTCGAAACCTTCTGCCTTATCAAAAAGTTAATCATTTTCCAAGGTACGTGTGATATATATACAAGAACCGATTATTACAACTAATTGTCTCAAACTGTAATTTTAATTTTATCCTTTCTGAAATGGCATCAAGGATGCCACTATGATTTCATATTACAAGATAATGAATAATAATTATACTATTATTTATTGATTGGCAAGTAAGTTCGCCTTCATTATAAACTTCAATTAAACAAACCTGATTATCTGAAATAATAATAGTGCGTATCAAAATGATCGTAAAAAATGAATGCTCTCGAATGATATTACTGATCAGCAAAAATAATCTATAAATGTGATTCTCAGAAAGGAAAATATAAGGCGCAAAACCACAGGTCGCGAATTTAGTTGTCACCACAATATATCAGTGTCTCATTGTGCTGCTTCATCTAACAATATCATATTTCCCGTAGGTCCTACGAGATAACTCGTAAAGATCGGCTATACAAGAACATCGAAGCAATGCAACGTAGCAAGGGACTTAGAAACTTGGATTTTATACCCCAAACCTTCCTTCTGCCAACTGAATCGAGGGAGTTGCTCACCGCGCATTTCAGGTATCGCGGGCCCTGGATTGTCAAACCCAAAGCCAGTTCCCGCGGACGTGGCATTTATATTGTTAACAGTGTGAGCATAATCATTTTTAGGTATGAGTATAGATAACGTGAGACGCACCGTACGCTTTGCATTACGCACTCATCAAACTACTAATCCTCCTGACTGATGAGAGACTTAAGTCCGAAAGAAAGGCTTCCTAACAATGAAACTCACGGAGTTAAATAATCAGCATGCATTCTCAGATCCATGTTAGAATTAAAAATGCTGTATCTCCATGACGAGCTTGGTTTGTTCTAATATCCTCTAAGCTTGTATCAAACGTTCTTTGCACGCACTTCATTGCACGCAGTCAAATACAAGAGGTCAGTCAATAAATCATGCAAATGCAATATGAAGATCGTACTTCTTATAAATTCAACATGAATGAGTTTAAAAGAGGAAGTTTTATCCGAGAATCATGGAATCTGTACATATATATGGTCATAGACAAAATCAAATACATTCTTGCCATTTTCTCACACACTAAACAAACGTTCATCTTCACGTGACTTGTTATACGTGGAGAGAATCTCAATTCTAACATTTCTACTCTGCAGCCCGAGAAGATTCTTACGGACGAGTCTGTGATCGTAGCACAATACATAAATAATCCTCTTTTAGTGGATGGGCACAAATGCGACTTGCGGCTGTACATAGCCGTAACGAATTACGATCCACTTTTAATATACTTGTACGAGGAGGGATTAGTGAGATTCGCGACCGTGAAGTACGACGGTGGCAATCAGTATGTCTGGAATCCGTGTATGCATCTCTGCAATTACAGTATCAACAAATTTCACGTGGATTACGTTAAGTATGTAAGAGCGTTTCTACGCGGGCACGATAAAAGCCCGAGGGGGGCACGATTCAAGGTTTTCACTTGATATTCCGTGATTTGATCCTCCGCAGAAGCGAGGATCCAGATGCTGACGATGTGGGTCACAAGTGGACATTGTCAGCGTTACTCCGACATTTACGATCGATGGGTCAGGATACCGAGTTGCTAATGCAACGTATAGAAGATATTATCATAAAATCAATTTTAGCCACCGCTTCCGGTATCGTCAGTGGTATCAAACAATTCGTTAAACATCCCGAGACGTGCTTCGGTAATTTCCTGTTTACTACTCACATTTTCCTAGCGGGATAAAATCATAAGCCGACTATATTTGAAATCAAATCTATACTTGTCGCAGAATTGTTCGGGTTTGATATTTTAATCGACGATACTTTAAAGCCCTGGTTACTCGAAGTCAATTTAACGCCATCGTTGGGATGTGATTCGCCATTGGACGTGAGATTGAAATCAGCTTTAATAGCGGATTTACTTACTCTGGTTGGAATATCTGCGGTTGATCCAATGTTACGGCCTCAAAGTGTGCATGTAAATCGATCCACCGTTAGTTCCAGTAAACGAATAGCTAGTGTAAGTATTACATTACAGGAACAATTAAGTACAATAAACCCGAATTACATCAATCCTGACAACCCGATTTCAGTGTCGAAGAGTGCAATCCGCCGAAACTTTATCTCAAAGGAAAAAGAGCACTAATAAAAGCAATATAAACAAGTCAGGTTTAAGTTCGGAACAACAGCGAATAGTCGCTTCCGCGAAAGCACAATTTGAGAGACGCGGAGGTTTCGTGCGCATCTTTCCAAGCCCGAAATCGTGGGAAATGTACTCGCAATATTTGGGTAATTATTATATATTGTAATTATAAATCGATCATATCTCTCCATCAATATCTAAATTCAAATATGTTCATTGCAGATCCAGCAACGGGAATACCAGTAGTTTCGGACCCGTTAGGTCCAGGTAGAGTTCCCGAACATGTTAATACAAATCACAATCTTATGTTACACGAACAATTATTTCCTGCTGCAAGTCGCACTACTGGTTTTATAATACCGGAAGTTACACTAGACAGATTATCGAGGTATGTGCACGTAAAATGATACGGCTATAAAGGAACGCGTGCTTTGATTTAGTGCGTTGCTGGACATTTATTCTTTTATTTGCACATTATTTGATCGATATGTAATCTGTCATTATTTTAATAGGTACGTGTACTGACACTAACTATATATTTACAGGTACGAGAGATACGAACGAGCGTTAGTAAAAGGACACAAGCAAAGTTTAGACCGAGGCGATAGTAAAGAAAATATGGATATCGACGCGCACAAATATAAAAGTCAAGTAGTCCAATCTATGCAAGAAGGAAATAAACTCAGGTTGGTGATTCTAACGGTCTCTGAGATGCGCGTTATCGTAACGCGCGAAAATATACAATTTCATATTTCATACTCTACATTTAACTAAACCCTTTCAGTCCTGGAGAAGCAAGGAAGGCATTCGGTTTATATTTAGGATACGTATTGCGAAAGATATCTCAACCAAACGCAGATCCCGCATGCTGCGACCTTGTTATGAAATTTCTTCAGCAATCATCTTGCAATTTAAGGACACCATTCCTTTTTACGGTGAGTGGTATATTTCAATAATATATTTCCATATTTTATCTGAGTCAGTTGAGTCCGATGTTTATATAAACTCGATTAAAAACGAATACAAATTCTAATGTTTACTCACTAACTCACAAGTCACAGTATTACGTGACTGCCAATTTGCAGTTATCTTTAAACCTTGAAATGTTTTAATCAGTATATGTCTTCCTATATGTTTCTAATTACAAACTGCTTAGAAATTGTAGAGAAACAATGGGGTTTACTTCTGTTCGCAGTTACCGAGTAGTAAACTGGGCGATAAAGATCGCGCGGCAATTACGGCTAAACAGCTCTCAGATTTCCTACACCTTTACAATCGGGAAACAGATCTTTACGCGGACACCGTGGATCGTCCTCGCACCGTACCCAACAGGCTTTTTCAAAAGTTCCTTGCTTCGGCACGGTAAGTCTTCCACAAGTTATTCTTAGTAAGCAATCAGTTATAATAAACAATCACATATCCACGAATCCAACCTTCTTAAGACAATAATGCACTTTGAAACTAGTGTCTGAATAAATGATAACAATTCAAACTACAGTGAAGAAGATCTCGACGATGTATTAATATTGCAAACGAAGCTGTACAAATGCGCGCACAGCTTCCTGGGAAGAAGCGGTTTTGCGGGTAGTCTACGAGGCCCGAATCTTTTGGGTTCTTTGCCGCACATTACGTCACGTGTGCATTCGAATGCGGCAACCACGGAGCAATGCAAATGCAATCAACCTATCAACAGGCCTACAAAAGCACCACGCACATAGCTGTACAATTTGTGCATATATCCTTAAGCTAATTCGCCTCCATTTTCGATATTAATCATGGCTGCTCTAGAACTTCCCAATACAAGTGGACAATCATCCACGTATATTCTAATCTTAAAAAGAACTTTCTCCCCCACCGTATAACATAGAGGACAGTAAGAAAAACTGAATATTTTCGATATGCTTGAAAAGCGCTTTAATATTTGCTATTCTACCTAATATTCGGCTAGGGAGTACTTCCTCATACGGCACATTTCCGTATTATATTTTGAATATTCCTCGATGGGGTTTACTTCATCTCCACGATTTTGATTCAGCGTTACTGATATATTGAATGTATCATAAAGCTAGTCTTCAGGAGTTAAAGATTTTATCCATATGTCTTTCGATTAGGAAAGAAGAGTTAAGATTTAACTGGACTTAGATGTTTTGTCAATTTTATCAGCACTTGACACCAATGGCCAATTACAATGAGAGACGTTAGTATAAACCAGAAATATAAGTCATGATCGATCACTGAATCAATGACTATGCCATAATACAGGTTTAACAGCGGCCTAATTAAATAGGCAATTAATATTCCATTATTAACGTAAAATGTTACTGTTGCGCTACTCTGCTACATCTATGAGTATACATTTTAGTGTGTTCAACTAACAAATTTAATGATCGGTTCTTATTCTCCGTTCGCGGAATAGCGAACAATAATCGATGATAGGAATTTTGAGGAATTTCAACGCGCGTAGTTAATTTCCGTCAATACTAAAATTCAGAAGAATTTATATTTATGCGTAATTTTATTATTTGTTAATACTTTTCTTAAAGATGTTCCTATTTAATATCTTTTTGTTCAGTTAAAAGAAAGTTTATCTCAGTTATTTTTTCTTCGTCTAGTCACAGTAAAGGCAGCCTAGTAAAATGAGATTTATAAGATTATTTATTAATTTACTATATTATTATTATTATTATTGTAATTATTATTACCACATATCTTATACGACGCTATTTTGTACAATAACATTATGCCGCAGAGTTTCTAATTCGTCCAGACAAAATATTGTAGTCAAGTTTAAGATAAACCAATCGTGTAACGAGCATACGACATTCAAACTAATTGAATTCCTGTTAAAAATAGCGATTAAGAATTTTCGAGCGATATTGTGGAAAGCAAATAACTCCACAAAGAACTTGTAAAAGCAAAATGTACTCTTTGTAGACTGATAGCGATAAATCAGCTAATATAGCGATACGAAACTTGATAAGTAGACAGAGAAGGTTCAATTACATGGATTGCGATTAAAACACCATGGAAAATAGGTTGACAATTTATGATCTGAATGGAACAAATTGGGGAACGAGAGCGTTACTTGAAAATGATTGGCAGGCACCAATCCATTGAGATGAAAATTACATAGAATATCGTATCCATCCATATAATTCC
This sequence comes from Nysson spinosus, assembly GCA_910591585.2. Taxonomy (NCBI): domain Eukaryota; kingdom Metazoa; phylum Arthropoda; class Insecta; order Hymenoptera; family Crabronidae; genus Nysson; species Nysson spinosus. Next base: position 2,773,246 of record OU342837.1, on the reverse strand, counting down.
GTCAGTATTCAATCCGAAGAATTAAGGTTTCTTTCTCGACAAAGTTTCTGCACTATCAGACAAAAGTTTAATATCTTTTCAAGTGCATCACGATATAGAAGATAATTAACGATATTAAACTGATCACTGACAGTGCAAACGCTTTCTAACAATTAATTATACCAGCTTTATATCATCCTGCGAATATCACTCAGAAATGAGAGTGTATCTCACGTTTCCAAAAGTAATACAATCATCGATACATCAAATGCGAGATCATCGGATATACATTAACCCGACTCATTTACTGTGATACAAAACGGGGCTGTTTTTCTGCAAAACCCAAGTGCAATGCTCTCCAAATATCAATTCCTAAGAAGCTACAAACATTGCATCTTGACGAAAAGAAATTCCAATGTAAATGTTTCGTGACAAGACAAATTTGCAATTTGAGAATTCACAATTCTGCTTGCTAGAAAATTGGACAACGAGGTGTGCGAAGCTAAAATTATATTAAGTAATATCGTATCTTGTAATCTGACAATAACTAAGAACTCGGTCGAACAAGAAGAAATACTGAAATAGCGTTGATGAAATATAAAGGATACGAAAAACAGCCCTCAATGCGAGTATTATAAATTGAAGAATAATAGAAGTTGAAAGACGTAGCGCCTTATACCACCGTTACTCGTATTATCGCAGTGAGTTCTACCTCACGCAAGGAATAGAGATGGAAGAGCAAAGGAAACACATAAGATTACCGTTTACCAAACGAAACTTACGCAATTCTGACTAAAACACGCGTGGACATTTTGTTATGCTAGACTACCGTCTCCCAGTGAGAGGAATTCTAATCAGTCCTTCGATTGGCATTGCTAGGACTTCATTTTCCACGTTAGATGTATATAGAAAGAAATTTGACAACGAGTAGGCTTAAAAGTAGAATATCAAAATCACCGTTGATTTGTAGTTTCTCTAAGGACATTGCGACATCGTATAAATGAGAATCGAACAAATTACATTAGGTTCTAAAGGTTTAGAGACGAAAGTATTACAGTCACTCGTTAACCCGATTTTATATTGGTCAAGTAATATATTTTCTTTGCGAGCCGATTATTATGATATATTTCAATGTCGTATTACAAGAACACAAGTAGAATTTTTTAAGGAATGTAAAAGCGTATTCTAATCACGTTCATCGCTTGCGTCCATTTTCTAGAATTGTAAGAAGCTTGGCGTCTCTTAAATTAAGATACGATGTAAAGTGGATACCCATACTGCCATTATTTTATAAACATATCTTTCTTTTACTACAGTAATATATTTTTTATATTCCGGGCATCTTTGTTTAAGTAGTCGATATCTTTAATGCCGGAACCATCGTCAAGTTTTTAACGAAGCACAAAATATTTCGTATTTCATATTTCAAATTGTCATTTCAGATGAATCGTGCATGTCCAAGATCGACGAATTATTCATATTTACTTAATATTTACATTTACACATTTACGAAGATTAATTTTGATTATAGAACGAACTAAATAGCGACAAAACTCTCGCCTTTGCAAAATAAACATTATTCGAGCTCTTATCGCTTATTAGGCTTATAAAAATGAAATATTCAAAACATCGCTTGGGTTATTGGATACTCTATCGCATTATAATTATTATCAATATGATTGTACTCAAGCTTTTATAATTGGTTAGCAAAGGTCAATGATGTACTCGCGTGTCTTACTTTATGAAGTGTTCATTGTGTTGTAATATTAGGTTTACTGGAAAGTGCCAACTTTAGTTGTTTTTTTCATGTGAAATTTGGTGCTTTAATTATTATCTTTTCCTACATGGAAGCTTGTTTTCTCGGGAATTATTATACATCACTTATTATTGCAATTAATATACATCCTCCGTGGATGGCGAACAAAACTTTCTAGTAGACCTACAAATTTGATGTAATCGTGTTTTGAGTGTTCGAAGGATATGGGACGTAAGTCGCTTTTCATTATTATGCAGTAAGTTTGTTTGTCAACAGATCCGAGCGTAGAGGCTTTCAAAATGTAAATCAACAATCGACGACATTGCCGTTTTCTTAACTTTCTTCCTCGCGAACATCGCGATAGACATCAACGAGAAATCATGTAAATTTTTGAGACCTGAATAACACTCGTTATCGATAACAATACTACTAATATTGATTTTCTATATTATAGTTAATCAAATGATTAAAATTATTACTTCGTGTAAATATTGGGTTGTTCAGAAAGTTCACGTAGATTTTCTGTAGCTTTCCGACTGGAAATCTAAGAATTTCTGGGAGGAAAGAATCTTCAAATTGCGTGAAAAATGGAGAAAGCAGGAATAAAATGGTATACGTATAATTAAATAAATATATACAGACACATAAAAATATTACCTTAGAACTTTCCTTAAAAATCGACATGAACTTTCTAGGCAACTCAATATGTAATGTAATTCCAAAGGGGATGATGAAACGGGAAGAAAGTTGAGAAACGTTAAAGAAAAGACAGGTTCGAAATCGAGCAATAGAAAAATTGTTTGAAGAACGAAATAACTAGCGAATGTACATAAAAAAAATTATTGTTAATATATATACCTCCGTGTTGCGTGATGCGACACTTCCCTCCTACCTGTGATTTGTAAGATTTACTAGTCAGCTTACTGCATTTACTGTGAATAAAATGATTTAATGAATATTCCTCTATATCTTTAAGTTTAAACAAGTTACCCAAAATTGCAAAAATGAAAATGGAAACCTTCAAAAATAGTTAAAAAATTAAAGCCGCCAATTTTGCTCTTAGATGGTCCAAATCGATGGCAAATGATCTATAAACATATTCTAGCATGATTTCTGGTTAAAAGAAGCGGTTAAAAAATTTTTATTGGTCAAAAATGGGTCGATCCAAAATCGCAAAAATGTGAAGGGGTATACCTTCAGAAATTGTCAAAAATTAAAAGTCGCCAAAATCACTTCTAAACGACCCAAATCGATGGTAGGTGATGTATAAACATATTCTAGGACGATTTCTAGTCGAAAGAAGCGGTTAAAAAATTGTTATTGGTCAAAAATGGGTCGAACCCAAATCGAAAAAATGTAAAGGGGTATACCTTCAAAAATTGTCAAAAATTAAAAGTCGCCAAAATCACTTCGAAACGACCCAAATCGATGGTGGGTGATGTATAAACATATTCTAGGACGATTTCTGGTTAAAAGAAGCGGTTAAAAAATTTTTATTGGTCAAAAATGGGTCGATCCAAAATCGCAAAAATGTGAAGGGGTATACCTTCAAAAATTCTCAAAAAATGAAAGTCGCCAAAATCACTTCTATATGACCCAAATCGATGGTGGGTGATGTATAAACATATTCTAGGACGATTTCTGGTCGAAAGAAGCGGTTAAAAAATTGTTATTGGTCAAAAATGGGTCGAACCCAAGTCGAAAAAATGTAAAGGGGTACACCTTCAAAAATTGTCAAAAATGAAAAGTCGCCAAAATCACTGCTAGATGACCCAAATCGATGGTGGGTGATGTATAAACATATTCTAGGACGATTTCTGGTCGAAAGAAGCGGTTAAAAAATTTTTATTGGTAAAAAATGGGTCGAACCCAAGTCGAAAAAATGTAAAGGGGTACACCTTCAAAAATTGTCAAAAATGAAAAGTCGCCAAAATCACTTCTATATGACCCAAATCGATGGTGGGTGATGTATAAACATATTCTAGGACGATTTCTGGTCGAAAGAAGCGGTTAAAAAATTGTTATTGGTCAAAAATGGGTCGAACCCAAGTCGAAAAAATGTAAAGGGGTACACCTTCAAAAATTCTCAAAAATGAAAAGTCGCCAAAATCACTTCTAAACGACCCAAATCGATGGTGGGTGATGTATAAACATATTCTAGGACGATTTCTGGTCGAAAGAAGCGGTTAAAAAAATTTTATTGGTCAAAAATGGGTCGAACCCAAATCGAAAAAATGTGAAGGGGTATACCTTCAAAAATTCTCAAAAATGAAAAGTCGCCAAAATCACTTCTAAACGACCCAAATCGATGGTGGGTGATGTATAAACATATTCTAGGACGATTTCTGGTCGAAAGAAGCGGTTAAAAAATTGTTATTGGTCAAAAATGGGTCGAACCCAAGTCGAAAAAATGTAAAGGGGTACACCTTCAAAAATTCTCAAAAATGAAAAGTCGCCAAAATCACTTCTAAACGACCCAAATCGATGGTGGGTGATGTATAAACATATTCTAGGACGATTTCTGGTCGAAAGAAGCGGTTAAAAAAGTTTTATTGGTCAAAAATGGGTCGAACCCAAATCGAAAAAATGTGAAGGGGTATACCTTCAAAAATTCTCAAAAATGAAAAGTCGCCAAAATCACTTCTAAACGACCCAAATCGATGGTGGGTGATGTATAAACATATTCTAGGACGATTTCTGGTCGAAAGAAGCGGTTAAAAAATTTTTATTGGTCAAAAATGGGTCGAACCCAAATCGAAAAAATGTGAAGGGGTATACCTTCAAAAATTGTCAAAAACTGAAAGTCTCCAAAATCAATTCTAAACGACCCAAATCGATGGTGGGTGATGTATAAACATATTCTAGGACGATTTCTGGTCGAAAGAAGCGGTTAAAAAATTTTTATTGGTCAAAAATGGGTCGAACCCAAGTCGAAAAAATGTAAAGGGGTACACCTTCAAAAATTCTCAAAAATGAAAAGTCGCCAAAATCACTTCTAAACGACCCAAATCGATGGTGGGTGATGTATAAACATATTCTAGGACGATTTCTGGTCGAAAGAAGCGGTTAAAAAAATTTTATTGGTCAAAAATGGGTCGAACCCAAATCGAAAAAATGTGAAGGGGTATACCTTCAAAAATTCTCAAAAATGAAAAGTCGCCAAAATCACTTCTAAACGACCCAAATCGATGGTGGGTGATGTATAAACATATTCTAGGACGATTTCTGGTCGAAAGAAGCGGTTAAAAAATTTTTATTGGTCAAAAATGGGTCGAACCCAAATCGAAAAAATGTGAAGGGGTATACCTTCAAAAATTCTCAAAAATGAAAAGTCGCCAAAATCACTTCTAAACGACCCAAATCGATGGTGGGTGATGTATAAACATATTCTAGGACGATTTCTGGTCGAAAGAAGCGGTTAAAAAATTTTTATTGGTCAAAAATGGGTCGAACCCAAGTCGAAAAAATGTAAAGGGGTACACCTTCAAAAATTGTCAAAAATTAAAAGTCGCCAAAATCACTTCTAAACGACCCAAATCGATGGTGGGTGATGTATAAACATATTCTAGGACGATTTCTGGTCGAAAGAAGCGGTTAAAAAATTGTTATTGGTCAAAAATGGGTCTATCCAAAGTCGAAAAAATGGTGAACACTTCAAACTATTAAATTTAGTTCCTAAATGGTCCAAATGGTAGATGGTGGATCAATATTAAATTTAATTCCCCCATAATACGAATCCAAAATTTACCAGTGTTATGGACTGATTATTTAACATTTATAAATAAACTGTTAATTCCACTTATAAATGTAAAATAACCTGCAGCTGATTGGCTCGAAATTATTTATGGTGTAATAAGACCGGCAACTAAATTATAATGCTGGTTCTTGTTCCGTAAAGGAATACGAAATAATTCGAGCTTGGACTTGTATAATTCAAAATAAATCTGATATTATAAGAGGATGGCTTCAAATAACTTTCGTATCATTATCACACGATAAATAATTCCGATTGCCCAGGTCTCACCACGTGGAGGAGGCTGCTTCGAGACCCGCCCTATCGGAGGGCGGGAGGTAGGATCCTACCTCCCAATCATTTCAACAAAATTTTAACTCTAATTTATATTCAGCATAAAAAGTACATGCTGAACTGAACAAAATTACCCTTTTACACTCATGCAAAACGGTAAACATCTCGCTTTGCACGAATTATAAAAAGGTAATTGACTCGACCTACCCGAGGCAAAGCTATTGTGAACCAAGATGTGAATTGGCTCGTCGGTCGTTCCATACACTACAATCGTCATCCCGGACGATTAGAAAACGGAATTTAAAACGAAATTCGATGAACTTATAAATACATTAATACTTTAGCATATCGGCCGTGATATACTAAGGTATCAACAGTTCCCAGGTAAGGATTATCACCTTTTATGAAAACGCCTCGGAGTTCTAACCGAAGGTGAATCCTCTGCCCTGGCCCTACTTAAAATCAAATCTTCACCATGCACACAAAGCTAGAGAATGTATGTTACCTGTTTACCGAACAGTATATTTAGAAATGGCAAAAAAGCAACTCAATCACGCCAACACACCACACTCCACGGTTCTCACTCATGAGCCCTGGGTGCAAAAGCTACTCTAGGGAGAAGATCCCGGGACCCTTCGGACACCGGAACTTGATAGAAAACTCATACCACGGATAAACACGATACCAATTATCCTGAAATCGACTGGCAAAAGGCTGCGATCCATTGCGAATATGCTTTAGCATATGAAAGAATTCAAAGAATACTACAGGTACCTTTTTGCGGTACATTCCACGATCGCGATTCCATTTACTTAATACAGGAGCTCTCTGTACGAAGTAACTGGAAGAAAATCGACTCTACATCAAGCTGACATAACTTGATTAAAAGGAAGCTACTTGAGAGCGAAGACTACGTATATTCATAGTCGAAAAAATACACATAGTCAAAAGTGGACTATGATTCAGTAGACTAAATCGGTCGGCTAAAGTAAAGAGATTCACTTTCAAGCGGGGTAGACAAAGCCCTCGGGCCGTCAACCTCGCAAGAAAATTAATCGCTTTACCAAAACTCAAAACACCGACGCAATTCCACAGAAATTACCGCACACGCACACATGTGGAAATACGTCGTGCACGGATCGGAAAAACCCCTGCCAGTCGCAGATTATAATTGGATAAAATACCAAAATTAAACCATGCCCACTGTCCGCACCCATTCGATTCACATCTGAGATCCACGGCTGACTGCGGACCGGGCAAAATGGGCATGACACAAACTACCATTTTTATCCCGGTTTTATCCCGGTTTTATTTCGATTTTATCCCGATTTTATGTTGATTCCTCAAAAGTCTCAAGAAAAGGTCCGCGGCGTCGCGACAAAGGGCCAACAAATTTCACTCTTGTGCATGTCTTTTATATGCAATTGAAAATTAACATCATCCTTGGCTATACGAAACAAAATTTCCATATACCTTCCCAAGAAAGAAAAGCAAAGCAAAGTAAGAATGCTTGAAAAGCACGTTATACCTGAATAAATACTTCAAGTACATACTTGATGAAAGTACGGAAAGTGCAAAAGACAGAAAATTTCACTATAAATCATCCGTAATAAGATGTTTCAACAATCTTATGCAATGAAAAACAACCTTTCACAAACGCTTGGCTTTTTTGATGTCGTCATTCTGACGATTATATCATTTTTCATAGAGCTAGCTTAACTCTCCAGAACCCTCTTTTATGCTACTTTACAATTCATTTCATTTCCATTGTCATAAGCAATTTCATTAATAATATCAATAAATATATACAGAATTAATTACACCTTCTCTCTCATCAACCTATAACCTTTGTATCATTATTATTCAATATGAAACATAACATATTCGACAGATAGAAAATCTGTCTTGTTTACTTGTTACTTGTCTTGCTTTTATACAAAATGATTGTTCTGAAGAGCTAAGTGAACCGGTTCGAGTGACTCGTCAGTTAGCTTTTACAATCGCTACAACCCCCTCGGCACCTCGAACTGTTTCGATCAAACAAATCATCGAGAATTTTCGCAATGACGGTCCGAACTCTATCCGGATAGAGTTGCCACAGTGGACTCCGTACAACCCTCTCAATTGTTTCAATCGATCCAGTTCAAGACCTGGAAAGTCTACGACAAACCGCCCTCGGAGTTTATACTCGTGCAATGAACCAGTTCTCCTACGTCCCCCCAAAGGATTTTGTGCAAACAAGGCTCAACTCTCCGGAGAGTTCAAAATTCTCATGGGGGTCCCTTCCTTCTTGTGCCTCTTTTTGGGCATTGAACTCCTTCAAGACGGTTACTTTGCCAAGTGCATATTAGATTGGGCAAAATATATATTGTGATACAATTGTTCATTTATATATATTTGCAAGAAATTGAAGAAATATTTATGTCAGTAATATAAAATCCATTACATTTAATAATAAACTGATCATATTCAAGTCCCACCTCTGATCCAATTTGCTGGATAACAATTTTAAATCGCGCAAGAATTCCAACAAAATTCATCCTCCATACTTTTCAGCATAAATTTCAACTATATATTTCTATTTCTATATACATAGTTGCAATTTACGTTAAAGAGCTGGCAGACAAATATTGTATTCCTCCTTGGGATCTTAAAAATTGCAATGTCCAGACAATATGTGCCAGAAATGATATTTGAGTATGCTCCATATATACATGGAACGTGAAATCTATTATTTTGCATTTAATGCTTGATTTAAGTAATATTATTAATTGTTATAATAATGAGTCTTGAAGGAGTTCGTATTGTTATATTCTCCAACAGGCCTTTCTATGATGAATTGGTTGGAACTATCATTCAACCAATTTTAGGCCTTATTGTCATATTCCAAATATGACCATTCCAGATATAATGAAAGCCGTAATTTCAGCTTTCGTGTGTGAACCCTGGGGACGCGGGGCAACGGAGTTCGAACACTACTAATTCAATAAAAATTACTCATAATATACTAAAGTTAATTTCAAATAATATACTTCTTCGAAAAAGATTTCAAATCATAGAATCTATAAATATAAAAATTGACTCGATTTCAATAATATTTATGTTACCTAGAAATATAAAAACTGACCCGATTCTAATAATATTTATGTAATCTAGAAATATAAAAATTCACCCGATTTTAATAATATTTATGGTGTTCCAATAATTACTTCGTATAGTTTGGATTTTTTAGGAAGGGTGTCTTTTCGGACATTATGGGTCACCACATAAGAGACGACTTATGTCGCAAGACAGCGCCCCGTGGTAATGCTGTGTAGAGAGGGATACCATACGAAGCAACTGGAAGATAATTGACTCTATCTCAAGTTATTTATAATAAAAGTTTGCCTAAAAGAGTAAAAACTTTGTAGGGATATGAAACTATTATTGGAATAAATATAACTTTAACTTTAATCATCAAATTTCTTAAAGATTCGCGACGCGGATGTTTGCGTCCCAGGTTCACAAGGGGGTATGGGTGTACGGGGGCAGGGTGGGCACAATAAAATATAATTAGCGAGCATAGCGACTTAATAGCATAAGAATGACGATCCATCCGAAGATGAATCGTCATTAAATAGGTCTTCGCCACTTGGGCTCTTCGCACTTGGCTCTTCATCCCGCGTTGCGTAAAAAGTATTTGCTCGGACATTCCCTTTTCGTACAAAGAACTGGTGGTTCCACAGAAACGACGAGTGTTCCGGTGCAATAAACCAGCTCATAAACTACATTTACTACATTTACATAACTTGAATTATTCTTGAATATCCGCGAACATTCATCCGTCGAATACCCTTTAACATTCAAAGATTGAACGTTCTCCGGAATATCCTGCGGTGAAACATTCTCGAGTACCCACGAATAGAATATTTTCGGTGACATTCTCCGAAAAATACTTGAATTTAAATCAATTTAAAAGGATAATATTGAGATTGACTTTACTTCGACAGAAATGAGATATGAAGTTAGATATATTAAAAAGTTTACTGGTATCCTAGCACAGAGCACGCCCAGCCAATTCATATTAACGAAATGGATGCTCGTACCTGTACACATTTAATCGAATGTTCAAGCAGAATACAATCCACGTGCTGAAAGAACAACCTTACTAGTCCGTGATTTAAGGACTCAGCGAATTCAGAAACCGGTGTTTAAGAACCACTGCAGCCTGTTAAACTACGTGCGTTCTAGGATTAATACTTATGAATACATTAACACTTTAGCATATCGGTGATGATATACTAATTTATTAACAGTTCCCAGGTGAGGGATCACACCTTTACAAAACAACGCCTATTGCTAACCGAAGGTGAGTCCTCAGCCCTGGCCCTACCTACTTAAAATTAACTCATAATCAAGCACACAAAGTTAGAGAAGATATGCTACCTGCCTCCCTCAAGCTATATTTAAAATGGCAAAAAGCAAATCAGGCACACCAACACAATCAGCATCAACCCACTCCACGGTTCTCATTCATGAGCCCTGGGTGCAAAGCCTACACTAGGGAGAAGGTCCCGGGACCCCTCCGACACCCGAACTCAATACCAAACTCATACCACGAAAATGTACGTACCCATTTTCCTGAAATCGACTGGACAGAGGCTCCGTTCCATTGCGAATTTTTATGCTTTCAGCATATACACAAATATAAACTCGCGTTCCAAGAATTACTTCGTATAGGCTATTTTTTAGGAATAGGTATTTTTGGAGGGGTCACCACATAAGAGACGACTTATGCCGAAAGACAGCGCCCCGTGGTAATGCTGTGTCGAGAGGGATACTATACGAAGTAACTGGAAGATAGTCGACTCTATCTCAAGTTAATTTAACTTGAATAAAAGGAAGCTACTCGCGTCTAAAGACTATGAATATTCATAGTCGTAAAAGTATAAAATATAAAATATAGCAGATGACTATATTTTAAAATCTATTACGATGGATTACGATTTGTAGCAAAAGTAAAGAGATTCACGTCCAAGTGAGGTAGACGGACCCCTCGGGGCTCGCCAACCTCGCAAGGAAGTTTATGGCTTTACTTAAAAGTTAAAAACCGACGCAATCCCACGAAAACAACCGATCATACACACGTGTGGAAATGCGTCGTGCACGGACCGCGAAATCCTCCGCCAGCCGCCACACATGATTAGGAAATATTAAAATTAACCCATGCCCACCGCCCGCACTCATCCGTATCACATCTAAGATCCACGGATAATTGCGAGCTAAATAAAATGGGCATGCCTTAAGACTAAATAAATGAACACAGTACACAGGAGCTTGAGGTTTGCTGAAAATCCTGACTAAATAATCCACTTAACAGAGTGGAAGAATAAGTATCTGAGCGGACTAAATTGACTTTACTTTAAATCATTTGCATAAAGGGAGGGCTGAAGAATTTATTTATACGAGGGTAGGGAAGGATGTATTCTTTATTTCAGTGACGCGTGTCAAAGGGGTATCACAATATTTCATTTAATATTCAGAAAAATTCAAGTTCAACTAATATATATATGAAAGTACGTACTGAAAAGTACATACGGAAATTGAAATCTCTAATTGTAAGTAACCTCGGGCGACCCCTTCATCGAAGACATTACATTCGTCGTTCGACTCCGGAATCTACCCGTCGCGAATTGCCTTCTTGCTCATATCAACAAATCATTTTTTGCGTCAAGCGTACGAACGAAAATCGGACGAAGCGAAATGCACATTAATGAATACATATTGATGTATAATCAAATTAATAAGGACTAATATATAATATCAAATCGGATGCATGATCCAATTTTAATCGAATAAAGTGAAATAAAGTCGCAATTAATTCATGCGACTCGCGTATTCGCGATTCGCGATACCGCGGTACGAGACTCTACAATCGGCGGAAATAATCCGCGCATGCATATTATAATTGAAACCGCGAAGCTACAAACAAGACAAGAAGGCCTACCTCAGCTAATAAATATAAACCACATTCAATGTTGATGCTACCCACGAGCATATTCCACAAGTAGAATCTGCTCGCGGTCGCTATGCTCGCAAATATTTAGAAACAATTATAACCGGCACCCCATACCGATTCGGATCAATCGTCCTACGGCATAGGATACCGGGGGGACAAGACTCTAAATTTAAAACTTTGAAAATTGAAAATCGGGTCAGAGGGTATAAAAAATATTGAAACCATTGTGACTCACTCGGCGATGTCTTGAAACTGCCTGTAGTAGGTTGATGTAGTAGGTTGATGTTGAAGATGGTGTTGAAGACAATGATGAAGATGATGCTGGAGCAGCTGGAACTTACGAGCGTGAATTTAACACTCCCGAAACGGATTTTAGAGTCCATTATGTAGCAAGTTTTAAGTCGCGGCCGACTATATTTTCTCCGGCGAAAAAAGATGCACTCCCGATATTTTATCCTGTAACAAGAGAGAAGAAATTCATGATAAGACAACGTTCAAAAAAATACCCAATATAATGAAAGATTGAAAAAGAGAAATAAAAATGGATTTTGAAACTTACCGATCCCTTCGCTGCAGCCATGCCCGATGGAGGACCTCTCCGCAGGAATCGCCTTTTGACTCTAATTATCGCGGACGAGCAAATTGCAAAATATTTTTATAACTCTAAATACTAACATCGCGACCGTACACTTATTTCCGGCGAACAACACTGATTCTAATTTCCGCGAGAGACTCTAAGATCGCATTGCACGCGATCACAAAATACGGAGCTTAAACAGCTGGAATCTGGAACCTACGGACTTGAAGTTAACACTCGCGAAACGGATTTTAGAGTCCATTATTCAGCAAGGTATAAGTCGCGACCGACTCAATTTTGTGCGGCGAAAAAAATACACTCCCTATCTCGCGATATTTTATACACACACTGATGAATCCTGTAACAAAAAAGGATACCCAACAATAAATACCCAACTTAATAAAAGACTGAATTTAAAAATATTTGATTACTGAAAACTTAGAATTGAAAAAGAGAAGTAAAATGCGGATTTTGAAACTTACCGGTCCCTTCGCTGCAGCCATGCCCGATGGAGATCCTCTCCGCAGGAATCGCCTTTTGATTCTAATTCTCGCGGACGAGCAAATTGCAAAAGATTTTTATAACTCTAAATACTAATATCGCGACCGAACTCTCATTTTCGGCGAACACACTGACTCTAATTTCCGCGAACTTTTTTTCGGAAGCAAGTGACTCTAAGATCGCATTGCACGCGATCACAAAATTGCTGAAAAGAAGTCTTATTAATGTGCACAAGAAATATTCAAGCCAAGCGTTTGTTCGGTTGTAACAGTTTCAATAAAAATTGAATTCCTTAATAATTATCAATAGTATAATGTAATACCATAATACGTGTAATACAGAAAGTATCGCACATATTACAATATTAAATATATTCTTAATTCTTGGTGGATGACTATCGTCGTAGCCAAAATCGAGTAGGAAAGCCAATGTTTTAAATGAGGAAATAAACCGGTTTCCTCGTTTTTGAAGAAACTTTAACTGGCAAGATCAAAGTTTCTTGAGAAGACGTGCGGAAATTAGGTTTATGTATAGACACAAATGTAAATCGATCAATTGCATATTAGACACACATTTCGAGTGAAATTAATTATCGGAAATAAGAATGCTATTAATCACGGGTCAAAGTTAGAAGGAGAAAGGTTAGAATTGAAAGCTTTTAACACGGAAAATCCCGGAAAGAAGTGTAAGCGAGAAAGAGAGGCAAAATGTCGCTAGCGTAACTGCGCCGCGTACAAGATTTGACTTTGAAAGGTCACGAAGGTATACGAACCAAACCGCCTCGTTAAACTGCGTAGTTGGGTGTCTACCGTCTTCCACACGAAAATACGAATATTATTTTCACGAAATCTACGAAAATCGGACTTTAATTGATATTAGAACGATGAAATTACTTGAAAATTGGAAACGAAACATCGCGGACCACGAAGCTTGCGAAGTACGACGCGAAGAAAGTGACGCTATGCCGGAAAATGCGAAAATTAGCTAATTAATTATCAAGAAAACTACAAAACCGAATCGAGGAAGCTTCGTGGCACTTGTGGGAACACGTTTTGCAACGAAAAAGTGAAATTTTGTTGAAATAAAAACCGAAAAACTGGAGCACACCGACAACACGTCTGTACTACTCGAGGAACGACCGGCGAGAGACTTTACCGCACCCCGCGCCTAAGGTCCTGGTGCAGCGCGCATGCTCGAAGAGTGGGGAGACGGCGTGCCGAGCATGCGGCCCAGCGGTTCTCAATCTTTTCTTCTGCGTACCACTCAACCAAAATGTGATCAAGTCACGTACCACTTTGTAAGTAATTTATATTTTTTATTAGATACTGTTCCATGCAAAATGCAAAAAAGTTATGGTTAACAGACAGACCTTTTGTTTAATCTCCTAACTATTTTTTCATACCTATTCAATACTATATAATTTTGAAATTTAATATAACTTCGAGTACCACCTGGGAATATATTTTAGGACCACCGGTAGTATGCGTACCATAGGCGGAGAACCGTTGTAATCCTGACCTATTTAATAGAATGACGTCACGCCTTTAGAATATTTCTTAAATAATTAATTTAAACGAGTTATTAACAAATAATACATAGTTCATTAATGAATATATCTTGCATTTTACCTCTATTCATTGAAATCATTGCGTATAAACTTAGAACAAGCTTGTTTAATGCCAAATTTGATCCTAGAGCACAATGAGAATGTTAATATCATCTGAATTTATATTAAAACAGGTCATTAAATAAGTTAACAATATTCAGAGTTATTCATAACGTCATTCGATGTGTAGAATTATGAATATTCGTAAAATCATTCCTATCGTTCACAAGATTGCAAGATTCAATTGTTCGTCAACTTGTAAATAACTGTATATTTATCTTTTACTTCCACGAAATCTTATTGAAAATAGGTAGAAATCTTATTATTAATATATAGTAAAACCCATTCGTTAATTAATTATTCGATATATTGCATAATACTTGTTCTCTAAATTTTGAAATTACATTTACCATTTAAAATACCACGCGTACCACCCCATCTAAAATATTCTTAGGGAATGGAAAATTTTTGGTGACATATCAGACGAGATTTAAACTGTTGCCACTTTCAAAATAATAACAATTGTATTTTATTCTCACGATCATGAAAAAGTCTTGATGTATTTAATTAATAACTACAGAGTAATGAAAATATCTAATGCCGCTAGGAGGCCAAGTTCCTACGGCCCTGGTATCGCCTTGAAATGGCCGGGCCGGGAATTCTGTTCCGACGCTCCTGACATTTCCAAGCGAATAATCCTTAATGTAAACAAACCGATAACGCCAGAATACAGAATTAGCTACGTCGAAATCAAAACATTCAGAGTTCTTGAAAATAATGTACTTCTTAGAATGTTTAATGTACTGTAAGTAATCTGTAATCGATTTTATTCTGAAGCGAAGCAAAGTATATGCGTAGTCTCTAAAATGTTGTTAGAAAATCCTGTATTTTCCCATTTTCCAAGCTAAATACGCAATGATTTTTAATTATATTATTAATTATGAAGACTACGATCTATTTTCAGTAATATTTCGTGGAAGTATGGGATAAATACACAGTTATTTACAAGTTGACGAATAATTTAATTTTGTGAACGATACGAATGTTGATTGCTAAAATCATCCTAGAACATGTTTATACATCATTTACCATCGATTTAGGCCATTTAGAATTGATTTTGGCGACTTTTAATTTTTGAAGTATACCCCTTTACATTTTTGCGATTTTGGATCGACCCATTTTTGACCAATAAAAATTTTTTAACCACTTCTTTCGACCCAAAATCGTCCTAGAATATGTTTATACATCACCCACCATCGATTTGGGTCGTTTAGAATTGATTTTGGCGACTTTCAATTTTTGACAATTTTTGAAGGTGTACCCCTTTACATTTTTTCGACTTGGGTTCGACCCATTTTTGACCAATACAAATTTTTTAACCGCTTCTTTCGACCAGACATCGTCCTAGAATATGTTTATACATCACCCACCATCGATTTGGGTCATATAGAAGTGATTTTGGCGACTTTTCATTTTTTACAATTTTTGAAGGTGTACCCCTTCACATTTTTGCGATTTTGGATCGACCCATTTTTGACCAATAAAAATTTTTTAACCGCTTCTTTCGACCAGAAATCGTCCTAGAATATGTTTATACATCACCCACCATCGATTTGGGTCGTTTAGAAGTGATTTCGGCGACTTTTCATTTTTGACAATTTTTGAAGGTGTACCCCTTCACATTTTTGCGATTTTGGATCGACCCATTTTTGACCAATAAAAATTTTTTAACCGCTTCTTTCGACCAGAAATCGTCCTAGAATATGTTTATACATCACCCACCATCGATTTGGGTCGTTTAGAAGTGATTTCGGCGACTTTTCATTTTTGACAATTTTTGAAGGTGTACCCCTTTACATTTTTTCGACTTGGGTTCGACCCATTTTTGACCAATAAAAATTTTTTAACCGCTTCTTTCGACCCAAAATCATCCTAGAATATGTTTATACATCACCCACCATCGATTTGGGCCATTTAGGAGCAAAACTGGCGACTGAAATTTTGACGATTTTTGAAGGTATCGTCATTTTTCTTTGAGAAAGCATTGTTAAGGACACGTAGTTTATAGTTTTTTTACTCATTTCTATAGAGGGCACCTTTTCTTGCAATGAATTTCACGGCGTCGGTAATTTTCAACGGTAATCATAGTGCTTGGTCTTCCTATATATTTGGTCTGTGATGGGATTGCAACTTTCTCCTGCAAAATCGTGGGTATTTATTCGCGTGTGGCGTTATGCCGAAAAGAATTACATGAATTTGCACGTTTAAATAAGTCACAGTTACAAAAAGTTGTTTCCACTTTAAGTTAATTGTGAACATAAACTCAATAATATTCAAGGCTAGGTTTATATTGAAGCAAAGTAAAAGTGGCTCAAATTTACAACAAATTCAACATGTGCAAATATTTCTAATGACGATAGACACAACACCGATGATTTTGTTTTACATGTTAATGATTATTCCCGGAGAAATGTGCACCAATTACGCTTCGTTTAATAGACGAAAAATGTTACTTCGAACGAAGACAATTTGATGAGTTTTTCGAAATATGGGAAGAGAATTTGAAACACAAAAATGATCACGTTTTTAGAGGAGAGATACTCTAATTTAGTGCGAGTTAAGATAAACAGTAAAAGAGTTCCTTGATTGAGTCCTATTTAAAAGGAATTCGGCTTATTTCTAATAAGTCTTAGCGATTCTTTCTTGTAAGTACATCTGATAAGTACTTCTAATCATCACAACTTCTGCGATTTACGTTTTGAATTTAATAACGTGAATCATATCTCAATATTCCTGTAAATTTTAAAAGATCAGATTATTTTTAATATAATTCTATATATAAAAAAGTGTTCGAAACTTGTGTTCTTGCATGACAAGCATTTTTCTGATTCCTAAATATAAAGTACAAAAATAGAATTATATTTAACAGCATACTGGATTTCGAAACTTAAATTTAAGGAATAAAATTACGCATATCGTTTACATTTCCAGAGAAAATGGAATCTCAAAACTCTGTTATATTAGAAACTTGTGCAGATGATACAATGTTAATCCAAACAGTGAAGAATATAGTTAATGAAGAGAGCAGGAATGAAATGGAAAGTGGGGAGGGGGGATATTATGTTGTGACTGATGTTGAAAGTGAACCTCATAGTAACATGGAAATTACAAATGAAAGCACAGTGGAGGATCAGTCCGAGGAAAGATTAACATTTTCATATCTCTGTAGAGTTTGTGCCAATGTGAATGACCACTTAATTCCAATATTTGAAGGAGAAGGATTGCAGCATGAATTGCACAATAAAATACATAAATATTTACCAATACATGTAAGTATGAATTATTGAATGAATGAATTTTTAATTAGGCTTATTAAGATCAGGTACAAATACAATAATGTATAAAGAATAAGCTAACATAATTCCATTTTATGTAACTAGAAATCAGGCCTTTTTTTATTACAGGTATCTGAAACTGATACACTTCCATTGCAATTATGTTACCACTGTGCTGCTACATTATTATCATGGCATGAACTCTCAGAAGGGTGCCTGAGTGCTGAACGTAGGCTATTAGAAATGCAAGACAGTCTTCAGGAAAAACAGGTGTATACAAAATTCAGAATCTTTTTTGGAATATTTTACCCATCTAGATATATAATATATAACAATTTACTAAGAATGTTTTTTTTAGTATTTCAATGCATCTGATGAATTAGAGGTATCTACTCAAGAAACTGCACCAGAACCTCAGGCAACAGAATCCATGGTAGGGATAATTTTATTTAAATAAAATAAGGTATATGTTTAATATAATTCTTGTACACAAAATAATGTTTTAATATTATCGTTCATATCTGGATCAGCAGCGGAGCATGAAGGATGAGATATGTGAAGAAGAAACTCTTAATAACGCGGACAGGTAATGATATGTTTATTATTTTCATATTTAGTTATATTGAAAAATTAGTTAATTATTTCTGATGCACGTGTATGGATTAAAATTAAATTGTGTAAATGGTACTCTATGATATTAAATGAACGTGCGGAAAGCGTGCTCTTCGTAAATAACTTTAAATGTTGCTAAAACACATCGATTTGCGTTAAAACATTATGTCATTTGAAGGACATTACACTAAATGTTTGTGATATAATGTTAAATGTTGATAATAACACAAAGTCATAATGGCTAGTATCGACGAATATCCGAAGCGCAAAGTTAAGACATTGAATGCTTGAAACATGGAGAAAAGATTGCTTTGAATTCGATTAATCGAAGCATTACCATGTAATTCCACAAAATCGCATATCTACTGAGAATGTTCATGCAAAATGTAGACATATAATTATGTGGCAACAGGAGTACTTGAAAGTTTAAAATCGTCAAGAAACATAAAATATACATATATCTCCTCGAATACCACGATAGATTGGATTAGAACAACCAAATCTACTACCGCATCGTAAAACGCACAACAACTGCAAATCTGGAGTCAAGTTTCGACTGTTTTGCAGGTCCAGTAGTATGCGGACACCATTTAAGGTGCTCCTAGACATGCAGAATATATTTTGGAAGCCATACAAAAAAAAGTGCCAATCAGAAGAAAGAAAATCTACGATCGGGGGTGATTGCGATTCGGTTTGGATCGCAGTTATGGACACGTCACTCGACCAATCAGCCTTGATGACCGATCAACTACAGAATAACGACATCGAAGTTAAAGAAGAGATGTCGGAAGTATACAAACAAGACGATTATGAGAAACCGAAGTTATCAAATCAAACATACAAAACAACAGATCGTTCAACCATAAAGAATGAGAATAAGAAAATCAAAGGAAAATGTAAATTTTGCCCGGCCGATAGAAAGAATTCTAAAGATACTTGCGAACATGTTAAGCCACACAAAGAAATTATAGAAACTCAGGAAACCTATCAATGCCTGGAATGCGGAAAATGTTTCAAGTTGAAGGATTCATATTTAAGGCACATGAGGATTCACAGAGACGAGAGACCATTTACTTGTCACGTCTGCGGCAAACAATTTCGCGATTCTGGTGGATTGTCGAGGCACATAAAGGATGTACATGCAAAATTAAAGAATTTCACTTGCGATATTTGCGGTAAATCGTTCGCGTCTAAAGCAACACGAGAGGATCATCGCAGAACACATACGGGAGAAAGACCATACATTTGCGATTCTTGTGGCAAGACATTTAAATCAAAAGCTTCATTATACATCCACAGCAAATTGCACACAGATGAGTTTCCTCATCCGTGTTCGTACTGTAATAAAAAGTTTCGTCGAAGACAAGAAATGTTGGCGCATGTAACCACGCACACGGGAGAAAAGAATTATGGGTGTGAAATATGCTCGAAACGATTTCGAGTAAAATCAGAGCTAGTTAGACATAAACTTATACATTCGGAGAATAAACCGTTCGTTTGCGTTCAATGTGGACTTGCTTTTCGACAGAAGCGTTACTTGAACCATCATGTTAAAAGCAGACACGATGAAACTTTGCGAACGTGCTGAACAAGTGGACTATAATTTTCTTTTTTAATGGAGATTATGTCCCACAACTTCTATAACCAGTGCAAGAACTTTGACAAATCTGGTATGTTCATTATCCTCTGCGTAGCGAATCGCACAAAATCAACTAATAATTACGACACCAAGCAATCTCGTACTATCTTGCCAAAGAATTATTCTATTTATAATAGCTACTTAAGAATAAAATCCTTTAATACTTGTGCGTCTACTCTTGGAACGATCACGATTATAATCGTCAAGGGTACGATAAACGTCTTAATATTCGAACGCGCGATTTTGACTCGATTCAACACTAATCAATGTAAACAACGTCCTTGCACATAGGACTTATAACACGTAAGACACACGTGATCTATTTATTTATGCGGACAACATATTTAACCGGTCGTAAGAACTTTATTCGTAGCACGAAGTCGAGCGTACCTGATATACAATAATGGGATAAAATCTCTTTTCAGATGTAATGATAGAAAGACTGAACAATGCAATGAAAAGAGTAGCACAAGCGAGTTGCAAAGTAATGATTGCTCGGAGAATCAAAATAGTAAGTCAAACGTGCGACCAATCGTAGAAAATGATGAGACGTATGTACTACCAGAAATCGTAGATATTCGTAGTCCACAAGAAAATAATTCAGTGTTAGAAGAGAAAGAAGAAAAAGATACTGAAACACGCAAGAAACGTATAATATCAAAACGAACAACAGAACAGCGCACTGAATTGGCACGATCGAAGATACGCGTTAATGGATCTACTTATTATAAGTGTAACGATTGTGGAAGGGTACTCTCTACTTCGTACAATTTCCTGACTCACCGGAATACTCATACTGGGGAGAAACCATACACGTGTCACGTGTGTGGAAAAAGCTTTCGTTCAGCATCAGGTTTGAATAGACACATGAATGATGTCCATGCAGGAATTAAAAAATTCCCTTGCGACATATGCGGTCGTTGTTTGGCTTCGAAAGCCTCGCGAGACGAACACAGACTAACTCATACAGGAGAAAGACCACACGTATGCGAAACATGCGGGAAGTCCTTTAAGCAAAAGGCATCTCTGTACGTTCATAGAATCTTTCATAGCAACGAATTCCCTCACCGATGCACTCTGTGCGATCAAACTTATCGAAGAAAGCAAGAATTAGAAAAGCACATTCTCATCCACACCGAGCAAAAGCCGTACACTTGCGATACGTGTGGAAAACAATTTCGTAGCAGTGGTTGTATTGCACGTCACAAGCGTATTCATAGTAATCAAAAGTCGTATGTTTGTTTTGTTTGCGACGCGAGATTCAGTCAAGAACGTTACCTGAAGAGTCACGCCAAGAATTTGCATAAGACACTGCATTTAACAACGTGATATCGGAATTGTTTGTTTTACAGGTGGCAGACTGATTCCAATGGCGTTGTAGGGATACCTGCATCTATGGAAATGCATAGTGCAAATGCAGAGGAGCTAGAATATCTCGTGTGCGCACAATGCGATATTGTTTTCGTTGACATGAAATCCCTCACGAATCATGTGAAAAAAGAACACGATAGTCATACACAATATTGTCAGTATTGTAAGATGATATATCGAGGACAATCTAAAGATTTCCAGGAACACATGTCCATGCACAATAATTCACATGCTACAACAAAAAATGTCAGCAACGATGAGCAAGTCCATAAGACAGAGAATAGTTTAGGGAAAGATATTACACAGACAGGGGATGATATTATAGTAATTAGCAAAGAGAAACTTACGCTGTATTATACGTGTAACTTGTGTGAGAGGAGTTATATAAGAAAAAGTGATTTGAAGGTGCATATTCGTAGTCATTCGGAATTGAGAAGAGTCCAAAATCCGGATGAGACGGAGCTGGTAAATAAAGCGAAACAAGTACTCGACGATCGCGTGTCTTACAAATGTGACATATGTGAAAAAATAATGTTCACAAAGAGAGGTTTTTTGCGGCACATCAGAGTGCATTCGGGTAAACGTCCTTGCAAATGCGAATTATGCGGTAAATGCTACCGGATCGAGCAGGATTTGGCTAGACATATTAGGGACGTCCACGAGGGTGTGAAAAAATATGCCTGTGACATTTGTGGTCGTAATTTTGCGAACAAAGGGGCGAAAGATGATCATCGAAGAATTCATACTGGAGAACGACCCTACACTTGCGAGCATTGTCCAAAAACTTTCCGTACTTTAAATTCTATTTATATTCATAATCGTGTACATACGAATTACAAGCCACACAAGTGTTCATATTGCGGTAAACATTTCCGGAGTAGGCAAAGACTGAACAATCATGAGACCACGCATACAGGGGTCAAAGCATTCTCCTGTGAGATTTGCGGGAAATCATTTTCCGTAAAAGGAGAAGTTATGCGACACCGTGCCATACACAACGAAGAGAAGCCATTCGATTGTAAATCTTGCGGTATGAAGTTTGGACAAAAAAGATATCTAAGGAATCATATAAAGCAACACCATAAAGAAGAATCTTCTTTGTTACTATCGGATCTTACCGAGAACCGTAATTAGAACGTATAGTGGCGGAGTAGAACTTAGTTGCCTTACGAATTTTTTTTATGGATTCTATGTGATAACGTGTACAATTAGGTTGAATCTGTTAGACGAATTTTATATTGTACAGTATGATGTAAAGTATCGATATTTTATTATTAGGATTAAAAGCAATTGAGAATTCTCCAATACACTCAATCAACTGCACATTATGCAATCGTATATTGATTGCAAGAAAACTATCAAAGTCAAAGGGGACGGACACGAAAACAAATGTTTACACAATTTAAGCGGCAAAGGTTTTAATGTGAGGAACGATTTATCCATAGATAAACGTACACATTCCGAGAAATAATATATTCTTGTTCCAGAGTGGGGTTTAAAGTTTGCCGTGAAACGTTATATTAGAAAATACAAATCCACGCGACGTGCACAAACAAAATAATTTCTCTGTCACGTTTTTATGTAAATAGCAAAATTCATATAACACGACATAATCAAAGAAAGTTATATTTAAGTAAATAATGTGAGGTACGTGAAAATTATATTACCAGGTTCCCTGCCAGAGCAATTTTCGGTGACTTTGTCGAGACTAATCATTTTTGTTTATGACATATGTCTTATAATATTTATAAGACTACACTCCACTACAGAATAAAGCAAAAATGTTTTGCTTTAACAAATTATCGTCGTAGTTTAAGTAAAAGAAGGAGCAGGGAACGTGTTAATCTCGATCATTTAACAAAAATAAAGTCTAGTTAATGTGAAATAATGGAACAAATAATGAACAAACGTGAAACAATAGCATCTTATTAAATGATTTTTAATCGCCGTCCTTTGCGTACATACGAAAATTAAAAATGGTTTTATTAACAAAGGATAGTCAAAGAAAATTATGTTCGTGTAGAAAACATATAATGGTAACTGAACGAATAAAACTAAAGCAACAGAAAGCATATTATGTTCATATAAATCAAATACATTGCTCGTTACATAAGTAACGACTATCGTTTCAGTACTTAAATAGGTTCTAGACTTATCAAACCTAATCTTTAAACCGCGTTTGCTTATGTAAAAAGTTAGTATAAATATCGAACAGTTTTAAAACTGTTGTCTCCCTGAGGATGTACAAGATTAATTTTATAAAAAAATATAATATCGGCGAAATGTAACTAATATTTAGAATCTCCACGCCTTGCCTCTTTATTCTTTTTTAAATTACGTTTTTTCGAACAACGTAATCGTAATTCCTTCAGTTTTGCGGCTAATACCTGAAATATTTTTGTCTCTCGTTAATTTCGCGGATATTAATATATTTTACTTTTAATACAAGAATATCAATATGACCTTTACTTCTTCAAGTATAGCTGAAGGACATTCTTCCTTTATTAAAGTCTGTATTTCTAATTCTTTTAGTTTCTTTGCCAAGGTCTAAAATATTTCGTTTTATTAGCACAATGAAAACCAGGAGAGGAAGTTAAGATATGTAAAATGTTACATTTTCAATGATCTCAGAAGAGCATTCCCCCTTTTTAAATCTGCAAAGTGAACTACTTATGCGCAATTTACTGAGATCAATATTATCTATGATGAAATCCAAATTCTGGATATTCAATTTTCTCATTTTCATGATCAGGTTTGAATCATTTTGGAAATCTTGATATTCTCTTATTGAAGAAGAAACATATGACTCCTAAAGTAATGAAATTAATATTATATTATAAATCAAGTTTAATAGGAAATTAATAACAGTGTGAAAGGTACACACAATTCTACTTAATTGGCTATTGTGTTTGCTTTTATGTTTAAGCAACTGCCATCTCCTCCTTTCAGTCCATTTAAATTCTTTTCTCTTTGATTTGGGTGATATCAAAAGATATCTTATAACTTGTCTTGTTTCTGTTACTGATAAGGGATCATATGTCCCAACACATTCCTAATCAATTATAGTTAAAATGTAACCCATGCAAACATGTTGCCAAGATAAAATATTACAATAGTATAGAAATATAATACCTCGTCCCAATCCTCCATTCGAGGAACAGATAAATTTTTTAGTGACTCAAGTGGGACAATTCCTACTTGCCTTGGAATTTCTAAGCAACAATTAGTATTTCTAGCTTTTGCATTACTTGCACAATTGACAATATGCATCTATAATTATGCAATGTCTGTTATATTTATATATTATATAACATATAATATATTACTATATTATTATTAAGAACCATACAACAGTGCTATGCAGGATTAATTATACTCAATGATAGTTTCATGATCAAAATAATAAAATAACAAATTTTATTCCCGCTAGTTTTCATACCATCAAATATACGTAAATGTTTGTCTTAACAAGAAAAAATATATTTATATTTAAAAACATAAAGCTGCTAATGCTTTTAAGCTCAGGTGTTATATTATTTATTTAATGAATTAAATTGGCTAACAGTATTGAATGATTCTTAATCGATAAAAGTACAATCAAAGAGTAATATAATTCGTATATCGTTATTAATTAATATATATCATGTAATGCTTTACCTCGTAATATTTTTCCTCTATCATATGAAGAGCATCGAACGGACAAAATAATTTGCTGATTGAAGGATAATTTTTCACGCACGCGGTTACGTGAATCGCCATTAAACTGGCGGGAATAAAATGCGTATTTTTGTACGGACAAATCAGAATTGGATCGATGGTCTTCATATTTATAATGTAAATAATGTTCACCAATTATCTAGCGACGCGCCAAACGCATACAATTCAAGTAACAAAGTAAAATGTCAGTAATCAACTCTGACAAATACCGGTGTTTTCCGTACAAGGATCACCACGTGTAACCTCCGACAGTTATGAAAACACGTTCATTAATTTTTTTATAGGTGGAGCATGCATGCGAGGTCCATTGAAAACGGTTACATTCAAAAAATGTTTGTGCCATTGTCTTCTTTTGAATGAAATATTCGGTTGGCCGGGAAGTTCGCGCGGTCGACATTTTGCGGGTAAATAAAGGGCTTTTTTATGAACGTGGAATTACGAAGTTTTGGAAAGGACAGGAAAAGGTATGTCAAAACTGACCATACATAATCGAATCAAGAAAGATTTGAAGAAACGTACAAAATTGAATAAAAACTGTTTCCTGCTCGCGTGTTAAAACCGCGCGAAGTTATTGGCCAACCTAATATTTTTGTTTCTACATAATTCGTTTTATTATGTCTTACTTCGATACGTTTCCGGAGTGATTCTTCAAGTAACGATTTTAGTATAAACTGCGAGATGAGAAATCGAATTGAAACTGGCCAATAACAAGAATATTATTAGAATTAGAAATACGAGCCTGTCGTGAGTAATAGCTCGAAACAAAGAGTAGTAAAACACGAAATACACCTAAATTTCTAGACGTGGATTAGTTTATTTTCATTCCAAATAAACAGGTTCTCAAGCCACGCATATTTCTCATAAAGTTCTGCTATCGAGGAGAAACTTCTCGTTTCAACATTTATTTTTACTTCTCCACCTTGAAACTGTGAGTATTGTCCTGCGCCGAGAGCCGCGTAGTTAAATCATTTTATCGCTCCATGCTTGTTTGTTTATTGCCATTCCAACGATAGATCTCCAAATACACTTGGAAGGAGCGCATTTATGGTCGCAATTAATGTCACCATATGCTAAAACATCTTTTTCCTAGGAATCATAATACACTAATAGACATCTTAAGTTCCAACGCGATGGATGCTCACGGTATTTCGGGATCATTTTACTTTGTCACAAAGTGAATTCTACAATTCGATTGTATAAACTATAAAAAATATCCAACGATTTTAGAAAGAATAGTTGATTCTGCAAATTTCACGGAGATCATAAAATCCTAGCTGTAAATAATGCTGCTATATCCATGCAAATAAAAATGTAACGAGCACCGCGCTGTCTCCGATCGAGGTATCAATATTTCTGTTATTCGATCTTAAAAACACAAATATCAAGGAATTCATTTCAGGTTGATGGACAACCTCGCAAAGATCAAAGGGAAGGTACAGCAGTTTTCGCGATCTTATTAAACAGCCCTATTAGAGGGAGAGTGATATTATTATCTCCAGTGAGATTTAATGTATTTCAAGATTGAAGGAGCATGCTA
Source organism: Nysson spinosus (assembly GCA_910591585.2). NCBI lineage: Eukaryota > Metazoa > Arthropoda > Insecta > Hymenoptera > Crabronidae > Nysson > Nysson spinosus. The sequence goes on along the minus strand of OU342837.1, from coordinate 2,746,591 downwards.
TAGTTAAAACAACCTTGCACGTGCACGTAATACATCGAAAACTATTTATAAGCGAAACACCGTCACCGTATTATTGCCCGAAATAAGTTGCTCCCGACGCAAACGCTTGCGACGACGATGGTGTTGCGCTTATAAATATCATTTATACGGTTCATTTTTTCCTGAATTTTACCTGACAATGAAAGTCAAAACTGATTGTGGAAAATAATCGAGAGAAAAATGCAAGCATTCCCCGAGCATCTAAATCATTTATACTAACCGGCAGAATCCTTTCGAAAAATGTTTCTATATTTATTACTACAACCTTCTTTGTTCATCAAAGAACTACGGTATCTTAAACATTATTTAACCATTTGTTTACTGCAGATGGAGAATTATCACTCTTTCTTATCATAATCCTACAAATCAAAAGACGAAGGCCAGGAGAGGAGCACTAGTTATGAATGAAAGTAATTAAGTTTCAAAAGCTGAAGAAATAGTTCAAGTACCACAATATTAAATAATATTATAATATCGAGTACTAAGGGAATTGAGGATCCACGTAAAAGCATAACAATTCTGAATACATTAGTAGCTATATTGTTATTTGATTTGGGGCAAAATCTAGATTGAATTGACATTGGATTGTAAAGCTCCAGGGAACCTCTATTCGCACATGTCCAACAAAAATATAATAACCGGCTGGTCCGCAGAGTGGTGGGACGCCGACGAGACGGGCTGACAAATATATCAGCATGATCCCACGCAGTTTTGAAGGAACCGGAGACAACGGAAGAAGTGGCATGCGAATCGGCATTGCGGGAATTGCGATTCAAGTTTTTCTTTCATAGTACTCCCGTTTAAAAGGAACACCACGTGCGTCGCGTATTTTCAACACCCGAGACATAGAAAAAGTACTTCGTTACAGTTGCACGTTTAATTGATTACTCCAAGAACATAATCGTTTTATAATTACCGAGGGTATGACAGTCTTTAAAGTCCACTTAATGATCAATCTAAATTCTCAATTAGATCTTGCAACTAGAAGAAATAAATATGTCTGTGTTTTCTTCAATTATATTGGGACCTAAATAATGCACTATAATTCGGGCGTTTTTCAGAAATCGGACTAATACAATGCAAAATCTTTTCTTGCAGATAAATCCTCTGTTATGGAAAGTGCTTACTGATAATTCTACAATGGATTCGAACAATGTATCAATAAGTTCGACTTCGTGACGACAGCCTATCGTTATGGAGTATTTTTAATAGTTTGCAAGAGTCATTTGAGAGAAACATTTCTATCGAATCATGCAGCGAGTTTTAAGTTTTCAAATGGCTCGTGGTGCCGGGGAGTCGAGTGAATTCGTGACGAAGCGTATGTGTTGCTCGTTCCTCTTCTCCGTCGGCTTTATGTGTCTTCTTTGTGGATTCTTGCTGGGCCGATTTGCTGCGGAAAGAGCCATGGACTTTCGAGCGCAAAAGAAACGATATGAATTGTCGGGAAATGGATTGGAAAGCACCGAGTACCTTCAGCATTTGTTGTATCAGGAATTGCTGAATACTTCGTTGGATTTTCCGTCGTGCGTTAATTTTAAATAATATGCATATCGATTTATAATCTATGGTTTATAATTTATAATCTATTAAACTGTTACTATGAAAACGTAAGATCGTATGCAATTGATGGTCGTAATTGAAGTGTACTATAATCAAGCATTAAGTTATTAATTCGTAGGTGTTATTAAAAATACTTTCTTATTTAGAACGTGGAACAATCCTGATCTAAAGCAACGCGATATGCAACTAGTTAATCTAACATTTTCAGAATCATTATTGATTCATGAAGTCACGAAACACGACTCGTGTATCACAGGAATCGTTCGTGGATCCAGAGAACTCGGTAATTTTAGTTCTGCATGCAGACTATTATTAATAATCACAAGTTTTATTGGCTATTCAATCTACAGATAAATATCTGATTGTGTCGGCTAACGGGGAGGGCGCGAAAGTTATTATCAATTTGCTAATTGGCTTAAATCAAATGAGAGAAGAATATTTCTGGAAGCCTCGAAGGAGTATCGTATTCTGCATTTTTTTTGGATCGGTAGATGTTTGTCCAGAAACGATTACTGCTTTCATGCGGAGAGGAATAATCAGTTACATTTCTGTTCACGATAATCATTTGCAAGGTACAACTCGATTTATTTTACGATAGAATCAATTTAGGTGTGCAAGAATCAAATCAAAACTAGAGAAATTCTTGAGTTTCTAGGTGACGGACAAGATATCGCAGTATCAGGTTCGGACATACTGCAATATGTAGTTTTACAGCTACAGAATGTCGTTTCTTATAACGAACGAATTTTATCATCGCATAATTGGACGTATAATAATCATGAAAGTTCGGCGACTTTGCTAAATATACCACAACTGGCATTTTCATTCGTGGTAAGTGACGGTAAGCATAAAAGTTTATGCTGCACAATAATGGTGCAGAAGCTTTCCCGAAAATAAAATGCTTTAGAAAATACACGTAGGAAATAGTTTGTGAATAAGAATTATTGCATAATACAATATATTATGTATTTAGAGAGGCAACAAGACAGACAATAATTATAACAATGAGTTTCGAAAAATATCTTTGGCACAAATAGTTGGTCAAACTATTTGGCGGCTCTCGGAGTGTTTAGTAATACGATGGGATCCAAGTTACTTTAATCAGACAGTTTCTACGGCATTGGAAACGATCGAGAACTCTGACTATTTTAATGCAAAAGGTATATTCTTTCGAAATAGAAATTTTTCGAAATATTAAACGTAATCATATTTTTTAGCGACTGCACAAGAAATAATAGACTCATTAGTAAGTAATGTGGAAGATCTTAATAAGAAAATTGATGAAGCTGACGGTACCAAGTAAGTAACATTTTCGGGAAAAAATATTTTAAAAATAATTGAGTGTGTCCCAATTATTATTTATGAAAAAGGTGAAATATTGTTTACGTAAAACTTTTATTATATTCAATATTACATGGGATAGAGTTCTTCCTTAATATTTCTATATACAAAATTATTCACTTCTATACTTATTTTACAATATACTAATCTTCCAGGATACTGGAAACAAGGATTTTGAATGATTTAATGATGGATCTGGACAGGGTACTTCTCTGTCATAATACAAATTTACAGTATACAACTAATTGGACCATATTCCTCAACTTATCTCACGAACCTTCTAGCAAGACCTTATTACGTGTGCATGAGCTACTAAAGTGTTATGAAAATGGTATCAAAATTTTAACTGGTTGGTAACAATTATATGTAGCTATAAAATATTCAAATGAAACATTTCTAAAGCTGACTGTGGTAACACATAAGTACCACTAAACTTTCTTACAAAGTCATATATTTTTTAACAATGCCATTCTAAATATAATGTAATCACATGCCAAGAAGTTCCTATATTCCATTTCAGATATGTATAGTTATTATTATCATTATTTATCACATATAAGTATACAAATAAATGTAAACCCCATATAATACTTAATCTGTGATAGAAGGGTGAATTGAATTTATGGAACACTGCCTATGCCATATCTTATCTCTCTTTCAAATTGAGAAGCATCTAAAGTACCCTCGATCGCTTCACAATTAGGGTTAAAAACAGAATATGCACTAGGTTCCCCTAACTTTTTCCTTCTGGTACGAGTGTTCAAGCAAACAAATATTAAAGCTGACAGTAAAAAATATACAGTGCCAAATTGATACTCAATTGCAATTACATACATGGTAGCCCATAGAAGGAAATACAATAAATAAGTTACTTTTCTAATCACAGAACATTGTGTATCATCTATGCTATCTTCGGAACTAGTACTTCTGGTATCCTGGGCCTCCTGCAACCTTTCACTTCTTAATTGTGGTGCAATTTCCTCAAACTTGTGCGACTTCAAGGTATTTTTTCGCGAAAGAACATACTTGAATTTCTTTGTTATCAGTGAACGGCTCATATTCATTATGCATATGTTTACCAATATGTCAGTAATAATTCATATTTATTAGTAATGTATGTGGATAAAGAGAGTGGGACAAAAGTCTAGATTTCGGTCTGGGATCGCAACATGAGCGGTTTACAGATAACCAAGAAGCACCATATTTTTTATTGGTTCAAAAGTGACATGTCAAACGGCACCAATCGAGTAACCTTACCTCAGCTTCGTCCGACGTTACTTCTATCAGCGGTTCCTCCGCGGCTTTGTTTTCGTTCCAAGGTAAAACATTTTGAATCGCGTGCTTAATAGTCTCCGTCATTGCCTCGTTTCTTTTTTTACGCCTATACGCCTCTAGTTTCTCTTTTATCATTGTGATCTTAAGTCTATCTCTCGCGCGAACGCCTGCACTTAATCGCAAGATGCAGTCTGCATTTTCGTGTCCCGTTAACAGGCCATTTTTAAATGTTTTTTTAACGTCACACTTCCTGCATCGTTCAAACGTTTCCTGTGTCTTTATACGTGTTTTTATTTGCATCCAATCAGGAAGACAAATTTTGGAATGTGTCCTTAAGTGAATCTGAATCCAAAGTTCAGTTGCTTTTTAATTGGGTTAAATAAAATCTATCATAGCGCAGTTCAGATTTAAACGCGCCGGATGTTACTTGCGGGTGTACAAAGTTTCTACGTTATTTACATTCATTTTACAAACGTATACTTGATGAAATTCAGTGTCTAAATCAATTATAATTTACAAATTACTACTTTCAATTGAAATTCAGTACTTATTTTTCTATAATAATGTAATTAATTCTTGAGTTGTTTATTTAAAGCAAGTGGAACTTGCTACTAAGGAAGTCAAGTTCAAATTGACACACAATTCCTCGTACATTCGGGTTTACACAACTGTAAACGTCTGGATGAACTTCGTATCTATCGGAACGACGGGAATCGAGGTTTTATCAATTTTGTGAAACGAACCCGCGGGAGCGGGATACGTACAACGAGTGTACGTATAGAAAAAGTCTGTATCTAAACCTATCCAATAATCCCAATAAAATTTCCTATTACTTTTGATGTGTAGCTTAAACCTGGAACGAGTTTCAATATAATTGCAATGCACACAATTCTTGTGCCGTACTTAGACTGATAAATTCAAAATATCCATCGCTGTAGTTCACCGAAGAAACTAAATCACGAAATGAATTCGAATTCATCAGTAACTATAATCAGTACATTCCAAAAATAGTTTGAAGTGCTTATCAAGTTCTATCGCCTCGAAGACCTTTGAAACCTACATCTTCACTTTCCCTTGTCAACATAAGTATATCATAGAAAGGTATGATATAAAACGTTCATTATATAGAATTAACGAGGAATTAAAGTATTTCGCATCATTTTAATCATATAAATAAGAAAACAATTAAGACTTGTTTAAGGAAAGGAAGCTTAGGATAAGAGATTAGAGGTTCATCCCCGTGTTTCCGGCTCGCTTTCACCAGTTTTGTTTTCCTTTATTCCTAATGAGTTTATCAAAGGGCATAAGTCTAAGTAATAGTATCTTATCCTTCGTTCCTAATCTTACAAATCCCCAATGTCTACGTTTTTGTGGAGAAAGTATCTACCTTAAACTAGTCGCGACTGAACACGGCCCATTAAGTCCCACTTGGTTTTCGATCGCGATGGAACAGCCACTGCTTGTCCCGCGATTAACACGTGAGTGCTATTGGTCCGCTTCGGTTTTAACTCGTAATTGCACAACAAATCACTCTCAACTCAGACTTCGTTCCGATAACACTGATTGATAATATCGCGCGGGTTGACTGTGAAATATGTCAGAAGCTTGTTTGAACGCATAGAAGAACAGGGTGTTTCATATTAACAGCAAGATGAACAACGTGAATATGAACGGAAAGCACCTGAAGAATATTTCGGGTCGATTGACCAACGAGATCGAACGCGAGGGTCGAGTTTTGGTTCTTTATACCGGCGGCACCATTGGGATGATTAGAAATGAAAGTGGAGGTACCAGAATCTTGGATTAATATATTTCCTTAACACTTAGACTATTACTATTTTTATCTACATAATTTGACAATTCTAGATTTTAAATGTACGATGATCCTATATTTTTAATAATCATAATGTTATAACAGTTTGGAAAGGTAGAGTAATATACTATAACAGGAGATATGTTAAACATCTATAATGAATATTTGCGGCGTTTGCTTTTAACTGTATTAATTTAAGAATTCATAATATTTGGTATAGTGAAGCGTTTAGTCAATGATTACGACCAATTAATAAATACATTGTTATCCGCATATTTCAGCTCTGGTACCAGTAGCAAACGCATTCGTTAAAAACTTGCGGAAATATCCTCACATGCACGACCGGGAGTATGCCGAGGAAAGATTTGGTTCTATGGGACCTTTAGTACTTCCGTAAGTCAGGTATTATTCGATTGGAAGTGCGGGATATAATGAACATGATGTACCGATGAAATACGTAATTTTAAGCGTTAAGAACACACGGTGCACGAGCGATAATATTCTTGTTCTTTTAAAGAATGACGGCCACGGACAGCCGTCGAGTTATCTATAGCGTCTTGGAATATTCGCCACTCTGTGACTCGAGTAACATGACTATGGATGATTGGATCCACATCGCCAACGATATCAGAGTAATTAATATTGATCTTAAAATTATAATTAATTGGTACTAATACTTATCGCGTTAATCCGAATGATTAGATTCCAATTATCAATCGAATCAAAGCGGATCACCCAGCGGTGATCTCAAAGAAGTATTATTTTTTAGTAGCATCATAATATTTTTTTAGATAATTGTGATCATTTTTATTACATTTCAAATACACCACGGCCAAAGTCCTGCCAGCCAAAGTAGCATTAAAATGTCGCTTACCAATGATTTTGTAAGATTCACCGGCGACTTGAAAAAGTGTTATAATTTATTAGTATAATTATGTAATATAATTATATAATTACTCCTGCGTTTCCGGTGTACACAAACGGATTATCCAACGTAATACGAGGATGATAGTTCTGTAATAAAATCTGATGTACAGTTTATTATTGCAGGAATCGTATGAACATTTCGATGGTTTTGTCGTTCTTCACGGAACTGACACTTTGAGTTATACGGCATCAGCCCTGTCCTTCATGCTCGAGGCTCTCGGGAAAGTAGTTATTTTGACCGGTTCCCAAGTGCCGATTTTTGACACTCGAAGCGACGGTTTAGACAATTTCCTCGCTTCCTTGGTAATTGCGGCAAATTACAACATACCGGAAGTCTGCGTATTCTTCGGAACTAACTTGATGAGAGGGAATCGTACCAGTAAAATATCGGCAACCTCCTTCGAGGCTTTCGGCTCACCGAACTTTACGCCACTGGCCAAGGCTCAAATTAAGATAGAAGGTTTGCAATTAATCCTACTATGGAAACCATCTAATTAAATTACCTGGAACAGGATTAATGATCGTTGATTCATTATGCTAAGGTCATTAGGTACAAAGCATTCTCTGATTAACGAGACACAATGAACATTGTGCTATTTTATCGAATTAATCATATTATCAATCGTACATTCTTCTAATTCGTGTCACCAATTAATATGTAAATAAGAAAATCTGAAACGATTAGTAATAGAATTTTATCTTTCCATGACTCTTAAATCGATTTAACATAAACAAGTACAATCTAATAATAAAGAGTTTCCATACAAACCTACAATCTGCCGCGGAATATAAACACGGTAATATTTACCCGACAAAGCTTAAGTTAAACAAATCCGTGCGCAATTACCAATAGACTTACGACGATTGTGTAACACTTTGCCGTAAGAATTTGCACTTTCGTGGCATGTGTCACGATAATCGTCTGTTTATCTGTTCTTTTTATTTCAGTGGATTATCGTGCGATTTTTCGCCCGAGCAATCTGGAAAAGTTTTACGTACACGCTTCCTTGAATAGAAACGTTGGCTTGCTGCGTTTGTTTCCGAGTATCACAACGGATCTGGTGAAAGCATTTTTGCAACCGCCAATCGAAGGTGTCGTATTACAATCTTATGGTGCAGGAAATGTCCCGGCTAATCGAGCTGATATATTTGAGGTTTTGCGGGAAGCTACAAGTAACGGTGTAATTGTTGTTAATATCACTCAATGTTCGACCGGATATGTTTCGGATGCATACGAACCTGGCAAATTATTATATGATGCTGGTAGGATACTTCCTTCTATTACAATAATATAATACTAATTGTTACTTTACGTGATATATAAATATCGGAATAATAATATAGTGTTCTTGAAACGTTCGATTATTTACAGACGTTGAATTCAGAGAATTTCATTAACTTGATTTGATATGAGATGATAATAGATTAATGCTTTTATGCAGGTGTTATTTCCGGTTTCGATATGACGCCGGAGGCCGCGTTAACGAAACTCGCGTATGTCTTATCGAAGTCGGAATGGGACACGGAGATTAAGAGACAAATGATGCAAACGAATTTAAGAGGAGAACTGACTTCGGGACGACCTCCGACTCTACAAGATTGGGACCTCGTGGAAGCTGTTGCTCGATCACTGAGACTCTCGTCGACGGAGGAACTCCAAGATCTAGGATCAATTTTATTCCCGGCGATGCTTAATGCTGCGGTCATTAGACGGGATATTGTCAAATTGGATTCCCTAAGAGAATATGTACGCGCAGTGTAATCTGGTGAAGTACTTCACGTACAAATAAGTACAAATAAGAAGAACACTCATCGTTTTCAGGGCGCAGATATTTCGCAGACAAATGCGGATAGCCGCACCGCACTTCACATTGCTTGCTGCGAAGGGGATATAAAAGTTGTGAGACATCTTTTAAAAATGGGTGCTAATGTTCATATTAAAGATCGATTCGATCGTACTCCTCTCACGGATGCGATAGAACATGATCATCACGAGGTAAAGCATTATTCTAATTGTAATTCAATATCCGAGGAAATGGTCAACTAGAATGCCTTCTTCGTGTCGCGTCTTTAGATAATCAAGATTCTTCTACAATGCGGAGCTCATTTGCACGGAAACGCGCTGAATATCGGCCAAAAAATGTGCACCGCGGCAGCAGCAGGAAACGTGAAGCGACTTAAGTCTTACCTTTTAGCTGGTGCAGATCTATCTCAGCAAGATGTTACTGGAAGGACACCTTTACACTTAGCTGCACTACTTAACAGAGTAAACAGCTTAAAGTTCTTATTGGATCACGGTGTGGATACCAACATTTTAGACACGGCTGGACAATCTCCGCTTGATCTCGCCAAAGCCTGCGGCTTCACGGACACCATGATATTACTATCCACCCCTAACTCACCAGACACGACACCCGCAGAAGCGAAATCACAGAGATGAAAGTAAAAAGTTTACTTGTTCGTAGCGGAATAACGTAATGTCACGGTGCTTTACGATGCTATAATGGTCGCGCGAGAAAACGCATTAAGGTGAAAATTAATGATTCTCGGAAACTTTTGTTTAACAGTGCGAGGTGCTTAGGTTTTGAACAATAATCTTTATTCTATACTTGACTTTGTTCTGGGAAAGTGTTACTTATCTTGTTTTCCCGGGTATCCCACTTTTTGTTCTTCAAGTCAACATTTCATTACTTATTGAGGCAGTATTCTAACATGTGGTGATTGAGATATTTTCATAATAATTGTACTGAAACTTTTATCGTTTAATTTTGAAGATTTCTGTAATTCTTATCGCTTGCTGTAAATGTTAGGACAACTATGCAGGGAATATTGAATTGTCTCAATGTTATTATTAATTACACTGTCACTGCTGTGACGAGAAACGAGAAAAGTGAAAGTCTCTACCAAGGGTACAATTATACTTTAAAGTTTGCATCGAAACACGCGACGATATTTCACACCACATGCGTTCGAATAATAAGAAGTTGCTTCCTAGCGAGGCAAATAAGAGTCTCGTAAAGTAGAATTATGGGTAATTGTAATATAATGCGAATACACGTTCGCCTGTTTAAACAGTAATATCAGTGTTAGGCAATGATCTTCCAGTATATAGAAATAAATAACATTCCTATTTATACAAAAATATTCCTTTTTATATTTCCATAACAGAACGTAAAAAAATCGAAAACATACGGATCTTATATACCAAATTGATGGAACACAGTCGCTAGAAGTCTGGGAGTTATAAGACAATGTTTGTAGATGTGAGCGCAATCCTGATTTCCATCTCGTCCAATCTTTACAGCATCTTGAATTATTGTACCGTTCATGGCATCCTTAAACCATCTGTGACTACTCCAACAATTTAATGTAAATATAACATTATTAACATTAATTCAAACTGTTCAAATAGATCTAATTAGAAATTAGAAGTATTTCCAATCGTTAAATTGTTAAATTCAAACTATCAGAAATTTAATTTTGAATATTAAAATTACAATTAATTATAACGGTTAAATTAGACCTAATTCTAAATTAGAAATATTAGAAATTAATGATTGAATATTGACATTTTTCATTTAATGATACCTGGATAATCCATCGATTATTTTCTCAGTACTTGTTGGATTCTCCGAATGAGCGGCCATCGAAACAATCGAACAAATAATACGTTGCATACACGGGCTGACAAAATTGTTACTAAAAAGAATCTCGTTAACTGTATTTCCCATTTGCGACCAATATAAATCGTCGTTTGAACCTGGAAGTAATTGTAGTAGTAAGAATTGAAGGGGGATAAGGATTACATCTTTCACTTACGATAATGCGTGTTTGGTATTGATCTTGTAAGTAGTGGAACAACAAAACTAAGGATCGCTGTAATTATTCCAGCTATTCCAAGCGCTTTCGTGTTAATGTTTAAAAGGGGCTCAATCTCGCCATTTTCTCCGTGGCCCTTATGAAGAGGAATTGATATAAATGGAATAGTCACGTCCCAATCGATCTGAAATACATTATAAAACGGACATTGTCTATGAAACGATTAATTAACGCAATCCTAAAACACGATTATCAATTTTATAGGATAAACTGAAAATCATACGTCTATCTGCCCTTCCTCCGAATTAAACGAAATGAACCGAGGCTTCGAATGTCCACTGTGCGCATCTCCATACGCTTTTGAAGTCTTCACTTTCTCTTCCGAATGCGCTCCAATAATATACAAAGAAACGGGTAAAATCAAAGACGCAATCTTCATCTTCTCCGGAACCTAGCGATATTATTAAATAATCTTATTAATTCCAGATAACCGAGTGTGAACAAAACGGTGAAATTTAATGGTTTCCCGATCCTTATCGCGAAAGAAAGTATCAGCTTCAACGATGTCCATCGTGGAAAAAGTAAAAGTAAACAAGCGACATCCGCGACGGAGGTTTTCGACTTTTGATTCGTATCAGAATGATTAGCTCATTATAGTCTATTGTTGTATTATTACAAGGTAAACCTGCGTGAATATTAACTTCTATTAATTCGTATTATTTTACAAGACACACCGCAAATCTTTTTATGATCTTCAATTGAAAAGATGATAAATCTTTGGATAAGAATTTAGAACGAATTTTTTTAAATAACTATTCGATATGCAATGCAATGTTAACACGGCACCATTTGTTGTACAGCAAACCACTTACACGTAAACTTAATGCGGAACGATCGAGGAACTCGAGGAGGACGTTTCGTAGAAATAACGAGGACGTTTGGTGCAGAAATGCATTAGAAGGATCCCCAACCCTGGTCTATGTATAACATCAAGCCCACCCTAGACAAGTAGGAAATTCTCTTTTCGCGTATAGAATTAACGAACCCAGCCACGATTGCTGTCCAAATTGCAACCGCGAAATTAACATTAGTCGTTCTTATGTGCGCCATCGTCACGGCTAAGAAATTACCCGCTCATTCACCGCGCTTCTAAGGATCCATCAGGCTTCCTAATTACATTTTCACGTGGATCCTGATATTTGTACACATTCACTCATTTTCACCGCCAACAAAATAATATGTAATAATGCGGTGCCACTATTTAGAGTTTCTCAACCTGTTATTGTTTTGTTATAACATTTGTCGATATTCTACCGGGTTATGAATTATGAATTGAAATTATCGTTTCAACAGCAAGTTGATTATACTCTTTTCTATTGTTTTTATACATCTATTTTGTTTATTTCAGGTGTTTCTATTTTATCATAACACGGATTTGATTGTAAGATTACGGCGTGCAAAGAACTTTCTATAAACGTTAATGTAATAATGTGATTAATTAACGCGATGGAATGTCTTTCATCAGATTCAGGTATATTTGATCATTCAAATCTTAGAAAGTACTTATTTTTGTTGGTTTGAGAGGCACTGAACGAACGAATGCTTTTTAATCTGCGTGCTCATTCGTATGAAGCTTTGTTAGTGCACCCATACGTGGCTCGACTTTCCTGAATTTTCTGGAGCAATGGCTAGAACGAATTCCATGTCTTATAAACAAGCTAGGGACAAATGCGTCGTCGCAAAATCTGGGCACGGTATACGCGTTTCGCGGAATTTTTCAGCCCGTGCTTCTTTTGTTCGAGTTCTCGGTACGCGAAACAATACTTCGATATATCTCGTTGCAATTCCATTTCTTTTAATAATTTATTAATCACCTTCGTATTCATTAAAACTATCAAATAAGATAGATAATAAACAACATCGACTGTTCGATATTACAAAAAATGCCACGCAAGTAATGTGTTACAAAATCGCCATAAATTCAAGAGAAAGAATTATTCTCCGAAAATAATCGAGATCTTTAAATCATTATTTCCAAAATTCAAACCGTGCGTTTTTAACGTAATTACGATTCGCAATAAATTTCACTAATCGACAAATACATTGTTTCAGTCATTCGGACGAAGTCGGTGAACACTTTAAGCGAGCATAATAGTTGTTGCGAAAGACGAATTGTTTTCGAGCTCGAAGTTTTCGATGCGTATGAGCTGCGACGATGACAATGCCATTGCAACTCGCTCGCCCCGACAATGGACGCGTCCTCCTGCTTCCTCAGGAGAGACGAAGGAGTCACGGACCGTGATAAGGCCCCATGGAAATCTAACAACGAAAGCGAAACCATCCACCAATTATGTCCACGGGTTTGTCATGTTGAGATCAACCGGAGGAGGTGCACGACTATATAATTCCGAAAGCTGCTCCTCCTCGGTCAGTTTCCAGTGAAAACCGCTCCTGCGATCATTCTAATCTAAATTTGGTTCCATTGATATCTGCCAAGGTACATCTAGGATTGAAAACTATAATGACACAGAAATCAACATTAAAATTGAAATTCCAATATAGATTGGAACATAGATAATTGCTTGTGTGTTTTTGATAATTGTACATAATTAGTTATACTTTTTTAGATGACATTCATACTCCAGAAGATCCTGCTGACTTTGGTGCTGTCGGCGTCAGCCGTTTACAGCAGTCCCAAGTTTGATGAAGGAGGGTACGTTGACATTTCTTATTTAGTTTTGTATCGGTAATTAATCTTTTCCTATATTTTAGATTTGTACCAAGTTCCATTTCTTATTTGGAGAAGTCCGCGAAGGCGCAGGATCAAATAGCCATGGCGTCGCAAGTCGATTTACGAAGTGAAACACTCGCGAAACGCGGCGATACGGAGACCAATGATATTTCCGATAGAAATCAGGAGCCACGATTTGGGTTTACTAATCTAGGCAGTACAGGAAGCGTAAGTTTGGTTGCTTTACATTCGATCATTTTGAATTCAATGAATATCTTTATAATCAATTAATATAGTTAATCAATAGTTTATTAATTGGTGCAATAATAATTTAAGTGTGTTTGATGGGAAATGTATTTTTATTTTTATTTATTACCGAAACGTATCGACTTTAAAATAAAGAAGTTTGAATTTACACTTGGTCTATCCATAGCCGCTACTCATCAAACACACTTAATCAATTAATATTTAATACAGGGGTACGGAGTATCAACGTACGCACCAGCAAAGATAGATCTTGGAGGGTTACTTCTAGGAGCCATCATCGGGGTTGGCTCGATTTTGATTATTCCAAAAATACTTTACGTTCTCTCAGGGACATACGGAGCTTATGCGAGAAGTGAGTTATTTAAATTAATCAATTTCATATCTATATTTATCATAATTATCAAATGAGGTGGATGACGAACAGCATTCATTGTTTTAATATTAAACAAAAAATGAACGGAAATGATGTATTACAAAATCACTTTAAATTCGAGAAAGTTATTACAATCTCGAATTAATTATAATTTATATGCACACTATCCATACTTATATTTGCTTCTCTACGTGCATTTATTAATTATGCATTTTCCAAGGCGACGATAATGGTTTTACCAATACGATGACGAAATTAGACGACGCTCTGGCTCGTCATGGAATCGACACGACGTCCTGCATGCAACGTGCGGTTTGCACTTATTCGCAGCAAGCCGCACTGGCCGTGAAAACTGCGAACGATGTGGATGACGAGGAGAAGATTTCTTCCTTTGACAAAATGGTAGAGACCGTAACGACCAATCAAGTCTTCCGTACGGCGATGCAAGGCACGGCGATACAAGAGGCGGTACAAGCTGGTAGATCGGGTCGGAATTGTAGACGAGTTTATCCTCAATGCGGCTTCTCTATGGAGACCATGTTATCTCTTTTATCGAACGTTATCACTGCAGCTACCGTCGCAAACACGCGCACCGCTACGCCAACAGGACCTGCGATGACTTAATTATGAAACCGACAATTATATAGGTACCATTATGGCATTGAATTCGAAAATAATCATAATCTAGTAATCACATATTTGTGGTTGAATGAATGACTTAATATACGAATACGAAAGGAATAGTAATTGTACGACTGGGTTTAAGTAAAGATTGCCGGAATTTAGTATCATGATCATGTTACATCCGATTGGACTTGTACAGCGTAACAACTAGGAACATATTATCGCCATTTTCTATAAGAACATTTCCGACCTATTATCTTAATTAATTTTAAGCATTATTTGTAGGAGCAAATAAATAGGTATGTTCGTCGTTACGAATCATTCTTATTTATAATCAATAATAATGAATAATTTATTATTTAGAAGGACTGGTCCTAATGAAGTAAGGGATTGTAAGAGATTAGAGTAAGCGTTAGATAACTAGCTCCGAATGGAGCAATTATTTATTGGCGTAGCGATAATCAGTGTGTGTTTACTTGAAATTAAATCCATCTTTATCAGAAGTATGCTTGCGCTTTTATTTCACAGTTACGTACACACGTGAACTGGTTAAAAATCAAATGCATTTGACGCAAAGTGACGGAACAATTTGCCGAATGCACTGCCGAGTGCATCTTTCACTTTCTTTGACATATCCTTTGTACGATACTCGCGAAGGAATCGACTAGGATTATCGTACTGTGGAATGATTCGCACATTCGTGAGCCACCGAATCATCATTAAATACTATAATAGTTAATACTTAATTACTAGAATTTTGTTTCATATTTGATGCAGGCACTGCCCGAGTTCTTCGACACTCAGAATATCTTTATATCACATAGTTATAAAAAGTATTCGTGCGTCATTCATTTACAAATGTCGTCTGCAATAATGACTTGTAACAGAAATGACGCACGAATACTTTGTTGACTTGTCTCCTTTGGAACATCTAAATACGCACAGAAATATACTATTACCTTTAAGATATACAGTTCACTTGCGAGGTCTTCATTCCTAGAAGAAGTGAAAGAAATCTCTTAAGGAGAACGTATGATATTCATAAACTATCAATATTACTTTTGAAGATCATTAACTTGGAACAGAAACATTAAAACGTCTAAATATCCTTGAGGAATGTGTGTGTAATAGATTTTTCTTGATATTAACGTATTTGCTTCACTAAAATATATCACTTTTACCGACAATCTCAATCCGACATTTTCTATTATAGTCTCTGTACATTCTATGTTTGCAACATTCTTTTTTTTGGTCCTTATAAAAAGTTTCATTTTGAGTACTTTGATATAAGAGATTTCATAATTGAAGAGTCAGTTTATAACGCGTCAACGGAGAATAGAAATGCTTTTGAAAACGGATCTCATTAAGGACGTAACGAGACGCTTCTTTAATTTCTAACAATGATATCGAAATCTCATATTAATTAATACTGTTGATATCTTTTTGTATCAAAGCTCATATCGCACTTCAAACACTGCAACCTTTAATCGTCTGACATTAAAGCTAATTAACTTCTTTTATTATTAGTAACATCTCTAGCTACCTAGAAATATGTATATAAAGATATTTATTGTTTTAGAAGAATAAGATCTCTCGTAGTGATTCTGTTATACTGTACACGGTCTATGAGCACCATCGATATTAGAACGATGTCTTCCACCCGCTTCCGTTCTCATAAATTCTGTCAAAACGCGGTAATATAATTTACAATTCACTTAAACAATTTCCCTGATAAAATCTGTACTAAACTTTCACTTTCTGTTGTAATCATTTCATGTATTGCCGCTTCGGCAACAGCAGTATAACTCCTACGGCAACGCAGACGTGCCACAAACTATGCATGAGATAATAGTTCTTCCGCGTTTGCAAAAACGCGTAGCAAACAAGGCCAAACGAGACTAGGATGAGTCCAGCCGGGAAGTAAATTGTTCTGAAATAATCAATAAATGATATTAATTATTCTAGTGTAAGATAATATTGATATTTTTAGATATAATTTATACCTATACGGTCGCGATGGATACCGGACAGTGTTCCTCCTCTTGCACCTCAGCCCCCAAGAAAAACCGATCAAAGAAGATCCAGTAATGGCGGGTAGAAGGAACACCCAAAGTGCTGTGCGATCCATTTCAGCGCTCATAGCGAGAATAATAGCGCCCACAATTTGACAAAAGGCTGTCAGTTTGGGGCCGAAGGAAGCCATAGCCACTAAAGTCACCCATATTGAAAGGAGTGCGTTGAAGAAGTCGCAGAATTGTAAGACACTTAATCTCATGATGCAAACACTGAAAACATCCTCTCCAGCTTCGCAGGCATGATAGAAAGTCGAGAAGAACATCACCGCGGCGTAAACAATTGCCTCGGTGAAATATTCTCTACGTATGGCGATATAAATTGAGCCGATGAATGCCAAATTACTGAATGTCAGTAAAACAACTTGTACAATTATGTCGCTGTTGGAAAGTACGTAGGAATCGTCCGCGCAATCGAATCCACGGTATCCGCCGGTGCAGTGGCAAGCAGCAAAAACAAAACCACCGCTCATGTAATGCATGCATTTCCCACGGGAATTACATCTACCCTCGATGCACGGAGAAGAAGCAATGCTGGTTTCCACCTTTGCTGAACATTGACTCATGCAGTCGCAGTTCTCACACACGGTTCCATTAAGACACTTTTTGGCGCAGGGACAATTTTCCTCCACTGAAAATGCTTTCACACTCATGTACCAAGTTCCAGGCTCGGGAAATGGAATGTGAATAGTAACCGGTCCAGTGGCATTAACGTATATGTCTGCCGTAGTTGTATTTGTTGAACGGATGCAACTACCACCAGGGGTAATGTTGGAATAATAACCTGTGAACAAATATGAGTACAACATACAATGATTTTATGTAAATCATGCAGTACGAAGAACTTTTGGTAGACATATTTACCAACCTAAGGACACGCATACCACGACGAAGATCTTCTTCTTGTCCTTCTCTTCGACGTCGTTTAATTTCAACCCCAACGACATAGTACCACCGACATCGTACACTCGTCCAACGTCGAAATGAAGAACGGACAAACTGTCGGCAGTTGTATTAAAAGCGGAAGGTTTCGTCTCATTTTCACGCATATGTTCGTAATCGAACAAGAAGAAATCCGGAAATGACTTCCTCGTTAAGTCCACTGTCTTTACTTGTTCTCCGTCGGCCGAAGAATTATTGGCTAATTGTATGGTGACGTTTGAACCTTCCCCGGAAAGGAACCGTAGAGTAATATAGTGGAATGTATTCGCGAATGGTTTAAAAAATAACGTAGCATCCGCGGCATTAATAATAGTTCCTGCTAAGTGATCCCCGGCTGTAACGTGGGCCGCGACTTTGCAATCTTCGGCGCAGGACGATTTTATTAATAAATTGCAGTCTGTCACGTCATCGGGAATTAATAGCTGCATCATCGCGGAGTCTAAACTTTTATTTAAATATACTTCGTACTCCGACTTCGGATCTACGAGTGTTTCCACCTGCGTTGATTCTACTAATAGTTCCGCATCCAACACTGTGTCGCAGGATGCACCAAGACCTGCGATAATACAATCACAGCGTACAGTAGAAACAAAGTAG
This sequence comes from Nysson spinosus, assembly GCA_910591585.2. Classification (NCBI taxonomy): domain Eukaryota; kingdom Metazoa; phylum Arthropoda; class Insecta; order Hymenoptera; family Crabronidae; genus Nysson; species Nysson spinosus. The sequence continues at coordinate 2,728,211 of OU342837.1, read as the reverse complement.
GTATTTATAGCGATTAATGATGTATCAAATTCTTTTAGTAGCAGATTAAAGTATCACCTTGCTGCTTTATTTTTCCATTATCAGGATCGGTCCAAGATCGAAATGCAATCGCATACCAATCACCTGGCGAGGGTGCATCAACGGAGAGCATATATTCGTTTCCATCACTTTCCATATCTATGGAATAAAATCTCCTTCGTCCTTTCATAAGTTCTGCCGCTATCTTTGCTCCGTCGGGCCGCACGAAAGGTAAACTCCCGGACTTTAAATACAGCGATACATTTCGCGCGGTACATTTACCTATCCCGCCAGTTTTCTCTTCTTTTACCTTGTATCTAAAAACATTTTACTCGGTTAACAACTTTATTTGATCGAATAGTATTTGATACGTTTGTGGATTACTAGTAAGTACTGGAGGATTTACTTGAATGTGGCAGAAGCGGTGCCTTCCGGAATATTGAAGTGAATAATTGAAATGTGACGATAAGCGTAATAATCGACTAGTACGTTGGACGGTTGATGAGCGATTCGCTCGAATTTTCTGCATTCTCCTTGTTTCATTAGAAGAATCCATGATAGCAAAAATACTAGTATATGTTCTGGCATATTATAACTTCTAGGTATCGCAACATCGGATCGCCGAAATTGATTTATTCCGGTTTTAATTCTCCCCGGGGCCCCTCGATAATCTGCAAAATAAGTGTTCAACATTAATGAATATAGTACCAGAATGAATGGATTATATGGTAGCATACTTAATACTATTATTTCATTTATGATTGCGACTTAAATGACATTGAGTCATCGGCAGTGAAATATTCCAAATCAGTATAATTTGAAGGAGGAAGTGAAGAGGTGTTTTATATTCGCATTTTGCCCATGCGAGACTTATTTCAAAGATTGCCGGAGATTTATGTGGTATAAACGACGAAGTAGGTCGGATTCCGTCGTTAATTCACACTTCCTGCGGCTGGAAGACGCGATAACTTATCTGACCATACTTTTGTGCTCGGCTCTCAAAAGCTCGAAGACCGAATTACTTGATGGACCATTCGAAAACGTGATTTATTTTAATGTACGTCATCTTTCAACTTGTATTTTATCCTTGAAATTCTCTTACAACATATGTTGACTCTCGTGGAATTATAGTTCTACGTTCTACGGTTATAGATTTGTAGAGTGCTCTAAAAAAGAATAGAAAATTATCTCGCGACCTACGAACTTCGTATAGATAACTTCCTATTCAATTGAAACGAGTTGGAGAACTTGGGAGAAGTTCAGATTCCATTTCAATTCGGGAATCACATTTTCAAACAACACGGAACAAATTACTCCTACGTTAGTCGATGGAATTACTGAATAATACATGCAACATCGATTTCCAATGGCACAAAATAAACTCCATTTTCCAATTGGATGTTAATTTAAAGTAATGCATGCTTTCATTTATATATCAAGCGCGCAGTCTCCCTAGTTATCGCGGGTAACATAATACGCGGTATAATGAGACCCTGACCCGTTATTGAACAATTTGTACATTGTGTATTAATTAACAACATTAAAATCGCAAGGCCAAGTCCATATTATATATATTAATATTAAAAGATATTACTTTCGAATGTCCGAGATTTCTCAGAATCCCGAACGATCTCAAAACCTGTGCTTTTTGTTACTTGAATCGAAGCAACCGCGCTCGAGCTTGCGAACCACCCCCGGCGTTTACGATTAGGAAGAGATTCGAGCGAATGTTTTCGCGAAAGCTAGTCAAGGTGTAATTCGCGTGGGTGTTTTGATCGCCTAAACTAGCAGAGTACTTTCCACCGGGGCTTCCAGCGGGTATCGCGATATACCCCGTATTAAAGATAGCACGGACGAGGTCAATTTATCAGCATTTTGCCTTATTGCATCTAGCCAAGTTCGCGTTCCGATGCACGCGGAAGAAATTCATTATCTAGAAAAATATCATTATAATTATCGTGCGCCATGAAGTCTAATTATATGTATTTACTCTGCTGTACAAAAAAAGGTTCTGCTACGTTTAAAACATTGTGGGACAAACTCTTCACTGGGTCTTTAAATCGGTGCTTCCTTATATTTCATGAGCTTTATAGAATTATTATTTTATCATGAATGAAAACACGGTTGTAAGATATGAGTTTAGCAGGAAATCATTTTTTGATTGAATTTAGACTGTCACTGCTGGCAGACCTTTTTAGTGGACTCTTAAAAACTAGTTTATTATGGTGCATACCAGGATGAATGATTACGGTGCCATAGTCACTCGATAGACGCTCCTAATACTTGTTACTCGCGGAGACAGTGTGTATTGGAAAATAGAAAGGATTTTCACAGACATCTGAGAGAAAAATCACGGCACTCCCGCTGTATGGACGGTGGTTTGGTACCACGTAACGTTTTATCTTATGTTCATCGATAAGATTAGTCATGCGGCCTTTACGCGTTACACACATATACGTGCACACATACCAGGTAAACTGGAAGAACACGTGGTCGGTTTGACAGCTATTCCGGAATTTCACGTGGGAAAATATGCTCTCTCCGTTGGCGGATCGGGAAAACCTGAAAATTCACCGAGCCGTGTTTATTGATCGTGTCACCGTATAGAGTCACACCGAAGTCGCGAAACAACTCATCGTGGAGTGAGCTTATGAAATGAGATTCTCTTCCTACGTTCGACAAGATACTGTCTAGAACTTTATTTAAACTCATCTTGTTAAGTACGCGTCAAGAGAGAGACAGAGAGAGAGAGAGACGTAGAGCGAGACAGTTTACGTGCGGATGATCGTCCAAGATGAACGTTTTAACTCAGCGGTGCCCAAATCGTGGTCCATCGCGCACACTTCCCTACTGCTCGTCAAGATATTCCGATTTATATAGCTATAACATTATTCCAAATTAGTCGAGATATATTTAGTTAAATCATTCTGGTTATAGAAACAAAGAAACGCAAATATCGCGAATGTTAATGAGATACAAAAGATTAGAAATCGATTAGAACAAGTTATAAACTGACATGGATAAATCTTTCGCTACGCATCGTTCCTAGCGTACAGTCGCATGAAGTGACTCCGAAACAGGAATGGAGGGGATGATGGACTTGATGAAAATAGGGGAATCACGGTCTTTGGCCGAGCTTCAATCAATTGATGATGCCCTCTGAAATTATATCTGTGGATATGAAAAGAAAATAATGAATAGAGATTTGGAAATACTCGGCCGGGTAATTGGTAAAATAAGCACGTAAAACGAACAACAGTATGTCTAAAAATAATTTATAGTATATTTATAAAACTTTATAAAGAACATTGCACTATGTACAAATTTGTACGAGTATTTTTGCAACATATGAGTAGTCTTCTTAATCTCATCAGTTAACATGTTTATTAGATCTAGGATCTTAAAATGAACCTGTTTAAAATTCCCAAGTATCCATCCATCTCAAAGAATGCATTGAACTCTCGGGATCTTGCGCGGATGGGCCAACCATGCCATAAGCCAGTGGTGAAAACAAGTAAAAGCTGTAAACAAATATTTCTATAATTTTGAGCAATTTCTTAGCTGTATAATATTTAAAAACTACGCACCTATACACAGTTCCGGAAATCACCACCGATAATGTTACGTGATAAATCACATTGCCTAGTCTACTAGGAAGCAATATAAGTAAACTTTCGATAATATAATTCAACGTTATTCCAGTAAGCATAGAACTGTATAATAACGCCGGGAAATAATGATGGAAATACAAAACTCTGCTCATCGCCCAGAATGGTGCATAATGCAAAATCCATCCAACGAAAAGCCACTTTCCAGCATCCATTATTTTGTTTCTTTGCTCGAGTATTGCTGGGCTGTCGGCGCATCCGCGATGTTCTCGAACACAAGCGTGGATATATAATACAATAAACATTATTAAAAACGCAATGTTTCCCCACCATATAATTGGATTGCCAAGAAGATAGATTCTTTGATTATTTCCGGAGAAAAATTGACCCTGAAATGATATATATTTTATTGAAATCAACTACCGAATTGTTTAAAGTAATTCGATGACTTACCCTGTAATTAATTGGCCACTGCCAAGGCCGAGAGGACACTTCTCCTTCTTTCACTTTTAAATCTGAATTCCCTTGCAACATAACGGCATGCGACTCCAAAAATCTCGCGAGAAAACCCGGCGCGTATACTTGGAAACTAACGTTTGGTACTAGTAAACAAAAAAACTAGCAGTTAGCACAGAAAAAATTATAACAATTGGTATATTCAATTAATTACTAACATTTTGCATAATTATTATCTTCGATATTCCACAGTGCATTTTTGTCCCTCATATTAGGATTACAAGAAACTTCTTGCTGACTGTATCCCCTGTGATTCCATGAATAAGAGAATTATGAAATGCTAATAAATTTCATTCATTCGAATTTCGATAATTAAGATACCAACCATTTTGGCAAAGTTTTGCCGCTACAAGTTAATACACAGTGATGCAAATAATGAACGAATTTTAATTTGCTTGTTACTGTTTCAACTATGTCACCATCTCTCCCATTTGCTATTAACACCTTCCAAACATCATTTGCATCTCCTGTGCCATTCTAAAAAGTAAACGTTGCAAAAATAAGGAATTTCGTAGCGGCATTAAGAAGCATAAATAATATCCTTCAATATAATCTTGATGTTATAAATATACTGGATTTCATTTACCTCGCCATACCCGGTAATTTGATAATGTTTCTTTGAGATCGGTGCGATTTCTTTATGCGAGTGCAAATTCCGTCGCGTAATAACATGCTCCAAACGAATAAGATCTCCGTGTTTTACTAATACCGGATCACTTGGAATATCTTCGGTATCGAATTTTTTCACTAGCCAGAGATTGTTATCGTCTTTATGCGAATAAGTCGTAATCTGCGGAAGATTGAAGTTGGTGCATATTGAACTTGATCGAATCTTGTTTGAATAAATAAAAAATAAAATTGATAAGAACTTGCTGTTGTCTAGCACCAATCCCTTCAGGGTAAAGGTGCCAATGTGAATGCAAATATCCTCCACCGGTTCGATGATTTTTTAAAGTAATCGTAGCGCCGTAAGCCAATTGCCGCGGCATTGTCGCATTGTATAAAGAATTTCCTTCCAATAGCGATTGGAATTCGGAACTATAGAATCCATCTCCGCTTCCGCTAAATTATTACAGTTATGTTGGATTTATAATTATAAACGTATTTAAATCTATTAAGAATAGTATTTTACCTTTTGTTTAATACAGCAAGATGAATATAGAAAAACATCATGTACAATAGAATTGGTAGCAAGATAAGGCAAATACATCGTGCTATCAAATGTTTTCCCACATAGGTCTGTAAATAATAGATTTATAAATAGGCAAAGTAGATGATACTTATGCTTCCAGTTCAAGAATTCTTAAAACTCACAATGGGTTTAGTTAAGTCTCCTAACTCCCTCCATAATTCATATGCAGTGTAAAGGCCAACCAGAAGAACAACAAAAAGTCCAACAAATTTAACACTTATTGTACATGCCAAGGAGGCACCAGTAAATGCCAACCAACCCCACCAAGCTCTTGTAAATGGTTCGTTTCGTAGAACACTCACACGAGTCATTCCCCAAGTTGCACACATCATGAAGCATAGTAATATTGGGTCCAATAATATATATTGATTTAATGTTAATAATCCCACATCTAAAATGCAAGAGTATCATTAATTAGAAGTTATTATAAATTGATATCCATATACCATATTCTATAATAGCTTAATTCAAAAATATGTGTGCAAACCAATCTTGTATGGAATGTTCCTTTAATAGCTTACCAAATAAAATAAATAAAGCTGAAAGTACAGCTGCATGAATAGATTTAGTTAAGTCCCATACAATAAGGTATGATAATGGTACTATGGTTGCACCTAAAAAGGTACAAAACTGAAACATATAATTTGTTTATCAAGCTAAAATCATGCACCTATTAATATCAAGTATTGCATATTTGTTTGTAGAATTTAATGCACTTACAATTCTCATTCCAACATACTGAACATTTTCAAATTTATCTCCTGGCTTTTCAAAGGGAAATGTTCCATCATAGCCAGTTAAATACCCAGATAATGCTATTAACATCTATAAATGAAATTCATATATTCTTAATATGTAATTTATAATATCAAAAGTTTCATATTAAAAATTCTAATAATTTACTTTTCCAAGAGGAGGGTGAACATCAAAGAAGAATGTCCTGTTTATATACCAGCTTCCCATTTTTCCAAAGTGTGTTTCATCCCAGCTAAATATTGACAGAAGAATGTAAGCATTATTATTAAAAATTAATATTTACATTTAATGTAATAATTTGTATATAAATTTACCAAACGTGCTGGGGTTCAGTGACCTTATAAAATCTGGTCCCAGTTGTGAGGATAACAATAACTCCAAAAAGTAGCCACCAGTTTCTATTTGTTGATTAAATTAATAGATCATCGATTAGTGAATAAAATAAGTAAACAAAAGATTCAAATGTAATTGTACATACGTGTCTGTTTTATCCTCATTCTTATTTGAAAACTGTTGACCCTGCATGTTTTTCGATTTGTTGCTGGCATCCTGTTTATTACCGCCCTTCATATTTCTCTTCTGTGAATTCTTCGATTCTTGTAAGAGATTTTTTTATTGTACATTAATTTGGGCTAATTTTGTATCCTGTATTATAAAATATTTTTAAAACGTAAGTTTGGAATACAGGAAATTTGTAAAAAGATGCATGCCAGAGTGGCGCACCTGAAATCTACCTGTAGATCTTCCAACTCTACAGGATGGTTCCGAACGAAATTCTTCTAACGGGTGTTTTCTCAGTGTTTCTCAATTTCATCGTTTTCAAACTGAATTTTATATGACTTTCATATACGTATATTAAAATTGGTTACAAATACTAAAAACAGCCAAAATCTACAAAATTGACAAACCGTTATTTTATCTTTCGAATCCAAGCTCTTATTTCATAAACAGATTAGGAGTTTGTTTAAGTAAGCGCCGCAAACATTTCATTCTCCTTGGTTCCCAATGCCACAATAATGTTCTATTTTTGCAGGCGATTGTAAAGTTAAAAAATAATAATAAATATTAATGCAATAAATCTTCCGAGGAGAACGATTATGATTGACATTAATAAGGAAATACTTGGCCTGATTTGAGTTCGCTACGATAGATATAAAAAACGAAGAGACGCACGCTGATGGTGTCTTCCGTTTCACGTTTATCGTGTTGTAAATAACAATACATGGGTATTAAATAATTAAGAAATTAGTGAGTATTTAATATTCAACTTAAACAATGTTTGCGCAATAGAAATATGCGTAGGTTATAGTATATGTATACATAATAAAACAATCTAATCTTGAACGTAATTTAGCAGGATGTATGATAATCAATGAAGGTCTTTGCATTATTTAGCCGGCTTAAATTTTGTTTCAGCTATATGTTTGGCGAGCGTTTATATTATATTTTATAACGGACGATGGAGGACTTAGATATTTTTAGTTCCGCCGGAAACTATAAAAGAATATTATTACCTCCTCCTGCAAGTCGGAAACATGTCCCGCAGGACATGTCATATTTTGATAAATTGGCAGTTAATGTTCGTTCTTTGGCAAGTGGAACTGATTATGTATCTGAATTTGTAGAAAAGGAAAACAAGGAATTGCTAGAGGTACATATGTTAACATATTCCTGAACTAATAGTTATAAACATGAACAAATACATATCATAATTGGACAGGATATAGTTTTAGTACATATAATGTAAAGAACAAATAACGATTGAAAATAATAGTTTAAATATTTTCTTATTATAGTCTGCTACTGCCTTCAGCCAAAATGATAAATCACACAAATTTGACGAGGTATCGCATGGTACATCAGTTCCTACGAGCGATGCTGAAATGAAAGATCTGACAAAAATATATCGGACATATGATTTTGCATACAGACCAAAGGAGAATTTAACAATTGCCTCTATGAAAGATGAAATTGTATCTATGATCGATACAAATTCAGTTGTAGTAATCAAAGGCCCAACTGGTTGTGGTAAAACTACTCAAGTACCCCAATTCATTTTGGATTCTTGTTATAGAAAGAGGGTTCATTGTAACATTATAGGTAATGTTTCCAAAATGTCGATTGTTGTAAAATTTATAAAATATATTCGTAACAATTATCCATTCTATAGTTACACAGCCTAGACGCATCGCTGCCATGAGCATTGCGAAAAGAGTTAGCCAGGAAAGAGATTGGCCCCTTGGGTCTCTTGTTGGATTTCAAGTCGGTTTAATGCACAGTACTTGTCAGGATACTCGTTTAACGTACTGTACTACAGGAGTTCTACTTCATAAGTTAATACATAAAAAGAATATGTTAGACTTTACACATGTTATATTGGACGAAGTACATGAACGAGATCAAGATATGGATTTTCTACTACTCGTCGTCAGAAAATTGTTGCGTACGAATTCGCGCAACGTTAAAGTTATCCTAATGTCTGCAACATTCCAAGTCGATAAATTTGCAAAGTATTTTTCCTCGCCTGTAAGAAACAAGCTCGTGCCTGCACCGATTATCGACGTCGTTAAAATGAATTTTTATAATGTTGCGATTTATTATTTGTGCCAAATTACTTCCTTAGGACCGGTAAATATTAAGGAATTAATATTTTTTACCATTACATATATGATATATGTGATTTTGGGTTACGGCTTTTTATGGACCAATGTGAGGATATAAACTTCTTTATTATCACATTGGTCCATAAAAAGCCGTAACCCAAAATCACATATATTAACTATCACTGGACCAAGAAATAAACTATTGATTACTATATCATTACATATATGGTATGAAATTGGTAAACATCAATCTATACATTTTTCTAGATACCCGAAGTATCTGTAATGGAACCAAGTATTTCTAAAAATATGATGGAGTTTTGTCTTCGTATCGTAATTGTGTTTGATGATGTAGATATGAAAGCAGATGATGCATGTTACAACGAAGAATCGGGTATTTTTGAGAGGCACGTGGTTCTTATATTTTTGCCTGGTATACACGAAATCGAGGAAATGCATAATCTGCTTACATCGTCAAAATACGAAGAGTTAAAATGGGACATAGTAGTCCTGCATTCCTCAATTTCAAACGAGGAGCAACAAAGAATTTTTCGGAGGCCACCAACAGGCTATCGTCGCATTATACTATCCACGAATATTGCCGAAAGTAGTATTACTGTCCCTGATGTAAAATACGGTACGGTCACTTTAGTGTACCAAATATGTATTTAACAAGGAAACCATTTTCAACATTTTTACTTTACAGTCATCGACTTCTGCCTAACGAAACAACTTGTTACCGATCCTGTGACAAATTTTCAATGTTTGGAACTTTCATGGGCGAGTAAAACGAATTGTGATCAACGTGCAGGCCGCACTGGGCGTGTAATGGATGGTCGTGTATACAGATTAGTTCCACAAGAATTTTACGAAGTACGGATTACATATCGTTTTGTTTAATACTTTGAAAACGATGTAATATACTACAGGACGTTAATTACAGAAACATTTGCCACTGGAAGTCCCTCCGGAAATTCTAAGGGCACCACTTGCAAACGTAGTTCTTAAGACAAAAATGTTGGACCTCGGGGAACCCAAGGCTCTGCTGGCTCTTTCGCTTGATCCTCCCGATCTGAGCAACTTGGAACGAACGATATTGTTATTAAAAGAAGCGGGAGCATTGTTGAATAGAAGCGATGACATCAAACGATTTGACGGAGAACTGACTGATCTTGGTCGAATAATGGCAAATCTCCCATTAGATATTCAAGTGACGAAGTTAATTATGCTAGGCCACGTTTTCAGCATTTTCGAGGACGCGGTTATTATTGCTGCATGTATGTCTGTGAAAGACGTATTCTGCAATCCGTTTCGGCAAAAATTACTGGCGTATAAAGTGAAATTCAGTTGGGCAGCCAATTCATGCAGCGATAGTATTGCAGCTATGAATGTGTACAAAGTTTGGATTGCGGAGAAAGCAAATCGACGTTTACCCAATGATAGAATAGAAAAGAAATGGGCGATAAGAAATTTTGTCCAGTTGAGAGTACTACGAGAGATCAAAGCACTTGTACACGAAATAACTGGAAGATTAGAAAGGCTAGGCATAACTCAAACTGCCGGCGTAAATAAAGTTGTCTGGCGAGAAGCTGAAAAACCTTTTGTTCTAAAAATGGTAATTGCCGGGGCATTTTTTCCAAATTATTTCGTGAGGCGAGTACAAGGCGGACAAATGGATGAACGTTCAGGAATTCGGTTGTTGGGTGGTTTAGATCCAGCTAAAACTGTATACGTACAAGGATGGCCGTTGAGACAACCTGGCCCGCTATACGCTCGCCGTTTCCAAGATATCTTTAAAGGTTGCTTGACGTCTTCTGTCGGGAAAATTAAAGTCATGTTTGAGGCATCTAGTCGTGTCTACATTCAATTTAGCAAAAGTGAAAATTACGGAAAAATGAATAAAGAAAATGACAATAAGATTTCACTACCAGTATACAAAGCTATTAAAATGAGGCAATGCCATATTCCTATCGAGATACCTGTCCTGGTAGAAGAAAAAGCCATGGAATTAGCCGAAGAATTGAATTTGGTGAAACCATTACCAGCAATTTTTTCTCATTCCGATAAAACGGAGGACGCAGATTCCATGCTTGGTAGACCTCAATTACCAGGGCTTTTAGAAACTTATATTCCTATAAAAATACAACATGTAAGTTTTTATAAACGAATATATTGTATTTAGTTATATCAATACATAGTTAATATTTTCATTTTTAAGGTAATCGATCCAGGCCATTTCTGGGTCCATATAAAAGACATAGAAGTGCAAAATCAAGCGGAAAAAATACGGTTTGTACTTAATGCATCTGGAAAATTATTCAAAGAATTTTCTTCTCCGCCAGAAATCGGTAAAACTGTAATTGCTCCATACGAACAAAAGAACAAGAATGTCCAGTATCACCGGGCGAAAGTTGAAAGTTATACATCGGAATCCGAAATACTAGTCCGAGTTTTATTGATTGATTATGGTTATAAAACAGAAGTTCGATTGTGTGATTTAAAACAATTCGATGATCAGGATCCAATCGCTAAAATACCCGCTTTAGCACTTGAATGTGTTTTAGCGAACATTCGGCCATCAGTGGCACATGGTTTAAGCGAAAAGTGGTCGCCGGCAGCGTATTCTTTATTCACTCAATTAATTAGCAAACCAGGAGAACTATTTGGAGAAATATATTCCATAGTAAATAGTATCGTCTCTATAAACTTGATACACAAAAGCAATTATCAGCAGCAGATTAACATTAATGAGTGCTTCATCGAGAAAGGTTTCGCGATACAAAAAGCGGAGGATTATTTTTCACGTGGTAATCATGAGATAAGAATGAAGTCTTCCGAACTCACTACGGAACAGTGCCATCATTACGAAGAACTCCAATATGAACAAGATTATGTACCTGACTCTTATCCGCAACCACCACGTGAATCGGAATGTTATACAACTGTTAAATTACGTGGACCATTTTCGCCATTAGAATGTGAATTAACTCACCTAAGCGCAGCAGGCCGGGGAAGAAAAGTTAATATTGCTTCGAGCTCCATAAATTCTGTTCTCTTGGACAAGGATCCAGAAAATCCTCACGAGGGTCTTTTGATTGCTGGTTGTGTATCCCAGAGTGGCCAGTCTAATAACTTGACAGTGCACAATACAACGTTAATGTTAAACCTTCCTGGATTAATGGCTTTAACTATTTTAACATTTACTCCGTACATGGAATTACGACGGAATTCTTATGGTACTCATTACGTAGGTGCTTTATGTGGATTAGGTTTCGACCCTGCCACTGGTAGAAGTATTTTTCCTGAACACGACATGGAAATCATGTTCGACGTGGATCTGACCATAGATGATTTAGAACATGTAAGTTATCTGAAAACGGTTTATCCACTTTATAACTACATAACTCAGTCTTTGTTTCCCGATTGCTAGATAAATAGATTGCGTCACTGGATGAATATGGGGATGCAAATTAATGACACTGGTGAAGATAATATGGAGGAAGTTATTATTTGGCAGAGTAGGATAAAAGATGCGTTTCTAAAGCTGATGGAAAAGTCACGAAAACCCAGGACGCCTGAGATGGTGGCAAACTTTAACAAATGGAATCGATATCCTCAGTCACTGTTTCTCCAAACTAGCAGGCCGCCGATGGTGAAGAATAATATTTTCAAATTACATCAGGCGTTAGAATTGGAGGAAGAAACCGAAACTGAAGAACTTAGTGAACATGTAATACAATTACGAGCATTGGCCAAAGAGTAAGTAAATTCATGATTACGAAATTTTGTTAAGAATTCTATATCATTTTCTATATTTTGCAGAGACGCCTTGAAAACCCGTACCACCGACATACTCTGTAAATTGTGCGATGTTGAGTTGCACGACATTGTCCAACTTCGTATACATTTGTACAATCAGGATCACATACAAAGAGAACAACAGCTGGGTATCACCCCTAAATAATTTCCGGAAACATACCAAAGCAACTTATACCATACTCAAAATATTAGTATGTTTTTTTAAAGTTTAATCTCTATGTATAATTAAGGTCAGAAGTTTAAGAAAACAGACCTGTCGAGTTCCTTTTTATATTAATATATTTTTATATTTTCAACTATGTGATCTAATCTTAATTAATGACAAAGTATTATGTTTGCTGAACGAAATATGGTTCAGATATTTTTTGCAGTTCTTGGCGCAGTGGCTATATTCTTTTGTTTACATCTTATTGAATCTCATAAAATGAATGAACAAAACTTAGTTTGCATATTACAAATAATTAATGATATACAAAATATCACTTTTTACAAGCATTGATATAGTATAACGATAGTTTATATATATTTTCAATAATGTTTGTCTAGAAATTTATATGTACAAGTAAGACAATGTAATAAGTATAGACAATTCATTTGCTACATTAATGTTTACATTTATATGTATGTTCTAAACTTCCCTCTGGAGATATCGTGCACCTGGCTGAGTGTATAATAAGCGGCCAGGAACATTAGCACCTGAAGCACTAACATAAGTACCAGGAGGTGGTGGAGGATATGGTCCAGGTGGTGGCTGGGGTGCTCTCACGGGATACCCTGATGTAATTCCTCCCGTCTTCGCTCCCTGTAATCATATTTCATACAAATCCCATATATTACGCGAGTAATAAAAAGAGATTCATTGAAAATAACTTTATATATAAGCACCTGCGGGGGTTGCTGAATCGGAATAGCTCCACCGTGAACAGTAACGTGACTACTCGGTCGTAAATAAAACTTATCTTCTGCATACGCGCCTTTATGATCCAGTGAGTGAAGGCTTGTTACATATGCTGTAATGTTAAAAGTTATTTTCTTGTAATATTTAAGTGATATTGTAATGGATGAAGGTCTTAGAGTACACTTAATTAACTTGATATACCAGTAGGATGTGCTGATAACGTGCCCCTATTCCCTGATAAATAAACGGGTTTCGTTGGCTCGGGTTCTCGAGAGGGTTGCGAAGTAGGCGCGGAATAACTATAAACACTTTGTCCAGTGGGCGCCGAGTAAAAGTTTGACGCGGAATATTGATTGTTTTCTGTGGGAGAGTAAGAAATTATTTAAGTTCGCTCGGAAATACATGATGAATATTATGGATTATGATTTCTTATAGCGAGAGCATGGAAATTAAAGAAGGTTTATTCACTCACTGTTCCAGAGAACAGCTCGGGAATCGCCAGATCTCCTAGCTGCTTCCTCAGATTCTATAGAGGTATAAATATCTATGTTTAATACTGTTTTTTTTATTAGACACAATATGTATGTATTGGGTTGGCCAAAAAGTTCGTGCGATTTTTAACATGTAACTATTAGAAATAACTAATAGAAAGCGACTATAATTTTAATTTTTATATTTTCCTTATTCGAATATATATCGAATAATATATTTTCCGTTTTGACTTATAATGTTTTCTTATCTCTTGGATAACTTCGTAACTCCGCGGTCATAAAAATCGCTGTTTTTTCTTGGAAAGAAATTAATGCAAAATGCACAAACTTGTTGACCAAACTAATAGTATCATTGGAAATAATAGAAAGTGGACTCTCATATACTTACTAGGAGGTGGAGGATTATAACTTGGCATGGAAGGAGGTGGTTTATATCCATAACCAGCATGATATGGGGATGCAGATGGTGGTGGTGATGGACTATGTGTCCTTTTTAATGGCCCCTAAGAAAATATGTTTTTTATATATCAGTTTCGTATGTGTGGAGGGAATAAGAAATGAGTATATATTTACACTTGGTAACATGGTATGTGTGGGGGTACCAACAGCAACTTTGTAAAGAGGACTACTGCTTCTAGGTAATGGTAAAAACAGTTGTGGATGAACCACTCTAGGTCCAGTTCCTGGATATCCTCCTACTGCTGTTAATACTTCTGAACAGACACTAGATAATAGAGGTATTAACATTCCATTATTACAAACTATTCAATATGATAATATTAGAATTTATGAAGTACAACAGAAACCTTGTTTCTTTGATTAGTTGTCTCCTTCTGTTATCATCTTCATTCAAAACTTTCTTTAGTTGCAAGAATAATTGGTGTTTTTCATCTTTCAATTGTGAAAGTTCATTCTCTAAATTTGATATCTGTTCCCTGGTTTCTCCCAGAGTCATTACATCTTGTTTCTGTTGACGTTCTCTTTCTTTTCTCTGACGCTCCTCCTCTGCATCTGCTTCTTGTTCTATGGGCCACAGTGCAGTAGAAATAGTTTTGAATTGAACTCAATAAAAAGCTATCATATTTCTGAGTAATTACAGCATTTTCATATATGAGGTCCAACCTTCAATATTGAGTTATATTAAATTGTTATCCTCCCAATAAAAATGCAGGAGTAAACAATATTTAAAATAACTATATAAAAGTAAAGCAATTGTTTGATCCATTATAAAAACACAATTCCCAAGCATAACATAATAGTAAATTTGTATGTAGAACAATTGTAAATATGAAACAAATCAATAACCATATTCAAGTAGGGGGTCAATTTAAACTTATGTCTTACCATGATTTATATTAGCTCAAACAATTTCAAAATCGACATCAACATAAATACTATAGGAGAGTAAATTGAAGTCAACTCAACATATTGTAAAAAAATATTATTTTACAGAAAGGAGTAATGGCGAAGATTCATACGCCAAGGGTTACCTTGCTTTTTTCGTTGCCGTTCTCTAGTAATGTGGACTTTTAATGCGTGCCACATTTGTTCGCTACGTTGTGGAGGACCTACCACCGCCGGCATCTTATTTTATTTATTGCACCCTTGTCTATTAATCCCGTAGATCTTTAATATTTAGCAACCCTACAGCTGCTGTCTTTTTTTGTATATATACAGTGCACCAGTGCACAGTTTTTTTAAGTTGTTTTAAGCCAGCAGAGGGCAAGCTACGTTTGTGGGACGGATGGAGCAAAACATTATAGCAGAAAATATTATTAATAATTTCCCTTAAGATTTATGCGCACTGATGTAATATATATTCATGGAAAAGTGAATGTTGTATTACACATATTTTTTATAATACTTTGCGGATAGGGTAAGTTGATTCATAATAGACAGATCACTGCATTGTCATTGTCATATTACTATTCCCTATGCAATGTTCTTCGTGGATTAATAATTTTTTATATTTAATTAGCATTCATTTAAAATGGTATATTTATAGTTTAATTCAATATAATTTGATAAAAATTCATTATACTCGAATTGAATAGAAATCAGTAGAGTTTTACGATGTTTTGGTACCCAGCGCGATGGTTTATGTCAGCGTCTCTCAACCAGCTCTTTTTATAAATGAGTTCGATTATTTGCTCACAAATTTCACAAGTTTCTTTGTATAATAGCATAAGAGTCACATTTCTTATTTATTTTCAACCAATATAATAAACTAGTAATAGTTTGATTATGGAATTATCAAGAATTCTTTAGAAATCTACATTTTCATAATAGCTGTGGGAGGTCTGTGAAGCGCCCAAAGTTTTTCGTCAACAATACGTTACTGCTTTATCATGTAGTAGTACTATAATATTATATTATAATACTTATATGAATGACTTTTTTACTTTATTATAGTCTACAATATTCCTGGGACATCATTAAATTCATTCTACTTGAGAGAAAGTTCAACAATATTTAGAAATGGCACATTACAAGGGAGCTGCCAGCGAAGCTGGCCGTGCCATGCAATTAATGAAGAAACGAGAAATAGCTCAACAGGAAATAGAATTAAGAAAAAAGAAAATAGAGGATGACTTAAAGATCCACAATATAGAAAACAAATTTGCAACTCATTACAATGCGGTGGAGCAACAATTGAAAACTTCCACCATTGGTTTAGTAACACTGAATGAGATGAAAGCTAAACAGGAGAACATAGTAAAAGAACGCGAAAGAAAGCTTGCACAAAAAGAACGTGAAAAAGAACAAGAGAAGGAAAGAGCACTAGCTGCGAAACAGGCTGAGAAAAATAAACAGAAGAAACAGATACAAGCATTATCGTTTAGTTTGGAGGAGGATGAAGTGGAACTGTCTGATGATGATTCTGATGCAAAGTCTGAAAAATCTCATAAATCGAAAGATGATGATTCTTCTGAGCCATTTATAAAAAAGATTAAGAAAAATCCAGATGTTGACACAAGCTTTTTGCCTGATAGAGAAAGAGAGGAGGAAGAGAATAGATTAAGAGAAGAACTGAGACAAGAATGGGCCATGAAACAAAACGCGCTAAAAGAGGAAGAAATTGAAATTACTTTCAGTTATTGGGATGGTTCTGGACATAGAAGGAGTGTTATTATGAAGAAAGGTAAAGGTCTAATTATAACTATAATTTATCCTAATAATTTCTTGGATCATCATTGATATTACACCTGGAAATAATTTAATACTAATTGGTATTAGTTTGCACTGTTGGCAGGTAATTCCATTTATCAACTACTTCAAAGATGCCTGGAAGTTTTACGCCGCGAGTTTAGTGAACTTAAAACTGTGATGGCTGATCAGTTGATGTATGTTAAAGAAGATCTCATATTACCCCATCATTACACATTTTACGACTTTATCGTGACAAAGGTAATTTTTATACCGGGTATAAGATAAATTAAATAATAGAGAATAATCATAATCGGCGCAATCTGGTACTTCGAGACTTAATTGAAGACTATAAAAAAACACTGAAAGTGCCCAAATAACACATTTTTTTACTATTGATAAATGTTCTATATACCAGTGGTAGTACTGTCATATTGAATTTTTGTGGAATGTCCTTTTGTAAATAGTTATTAATAATCCTGAAAGATTGTACCACCGCTCCGTTCAATGCGATCTTTTGAGTTTTTTTTCTCCCCTGAAAAATTAGTTTTGTCGGACTTACAGTGTTTTCTACAAGAAGTCTTTAATTATTTTCGGATATATAATTACTTTTTTTACATGTTTTTTTATAAGGCAAGGGGAAAAAGTGGTCCCCTTTTTACTTTTGATGTTCATGACGACATTCGCGTAATGCACGACGCTACCGTGGAAACGGAAGAATCGCACGCAGGAAAAGTATTATTAAGGTATGGATATTTGTTGAATAAAAAGCCGATTATAATATATTTTCACGGAAATAATACTTTCAGGTCGTGGTACGAAAGAAATAAACACATATTCCCTGCAAGTAGGTGGGAACCGTTCGATCCCACGAAAAGTTATGATAAATATACGGTGTCCGATAAGAATAAGAAAAAGGACAAATGTTAATAAATATTTGCTCCTATAAAAAATATATAGAGAAACAATTAAGAAACCACTGATCAAACTTTTAAAACACACTGTTAAAATTCATTTAATGAACCATGTTCTTCCTCTGAAAATTATGCAGAAAGAATTTTACAAAGTATTTTGTAAAATAATTCACGTATATTGTAAATAACACTATCAATCAAGTTTACATTTCTTAAATAATATTGTCCAATACAAAAAAATTGTTAACAACGAATAGATGATTCTTTATCTCGAAAATTAGCGCGTGGATTTAGCTCTTGGGACATTTTTTGGAAATATGGGATTCTGGATATTAGGTACATCAAGGAAATATAAAGTATAACACGATATATTCGTAATAAAGTCATTTATTGTAGTTTAAATACAAAGAGTATACAATTTATTATGTAACATTATGACAATGATAAAACTCTTACATTTCATTTACATTCTTTAAGATAAGTCAACAACTATTCTTATTATTTACAATCATAAACTTGTAGGTTTGATACAACTAGGATCCATGTAAGTAATACTTTCTGGGAAATTATCCATAATCACAAATTTTTTTTCACCAGGTTCATTCAAATTATCCAGGTAACCAAACCAATAAATAACAAGACCTGGCCCAAATCTATTCCAGTAGCTTAAAAATTGCTCTTTGATGTATCTCTGGTGTACCTCTGTATTTCCAAAACGTGCTTTAGATTCTATCCAATTAATTACAAAACCATTCACTGCAATTGGTACTTCAAGCTTAAAGTCTGGAGTTTTGTCATATCCCCTTGACCTTAAATACTCCTCATTGCGAAATGCAAGATTTTTATCAATTAAGATATTTTGTAGCTTCAATTCATATTCTTGACCTACAGAACTACAAAACCAAGATGAAAAAATATGTCCTAAAAACATTCCACCAGTCAAAAATTCATTCTGTACCTTCCAAGAGAGTTTCCTATGGGTCCATACAAGTTATCATACAATACACACTGCAAAAAATTACAATAAATATACAACCTTCTATGAATAATTCCAAGATATTTCGATTTTTAGGTTATTACCAAATACACTTCATATGCAAGGTCTTTATCCTCGATGAGAGTGGTGTCTTTAAGTAATTTTGCAACTTCTGCCTTTACAGCTGAAATTAGTGTGTCTTGCAAGATCTAGCGCCGAGTAATATTTACTCTCAAATTATTTTAGTTGCATATTATGAAATGTTACCGTTAGTATCATCTTGTCCACAATATTTCTCAAGAACATTACGTGCTAACAGAGCTGGAGGAGCACTGATATCACTTGCCATTTTTAATAAAACTCCAACAGGTGCTCCATTTTTTATGGCCTCCATGTAACTATAATTTTAGCATGCAAGAGGAGTGGTTGTTTCATGTGTACATAGTTGTTTCTATTAACTAATTTTCTATTACTGATCATTTAAACAAAATAGCAGTTCACAAGAAGAATTGAGCAATTTTTTTGGAAGTGGTTCAAGTCCATTTTTCAAGATAAACAGCTCGATTCTTATACCTACTTCTTTACACAACTATTATTTATATTTGTAAAGTAAATATGTCCTACCTATCATAATAATTTTTATTATTTCCAAATAGTTTCTGATGGTTAATTCTCATTTTATGCTCTAATTCTAGGCTCAGGATACTATATAATGTATTTGCCGGGATGCTGATTAAATACAGGGATATTAATTATTTTTTGAGTCATGTTTAGAGTTCATTAATTGTTTATATCTTACTTGGCATATTTCTCTTTTAATATACTCGCACAATCTTTGTATAATCCTCGAAATTTACGAATAGTCGTTACTATATCGCTATATACTTCCAGCTTCATTATTCCTAATTTAATTATTTATACTTGAAATAAAGTGATTATGTTTTAAAAAGTAGTTCGTCGTTTAAGGGATGAATTGGGCTGCGAGTTTTTCGTATAACACTTTTTAACGTCAGCTTTCACTGCGCATGAACGACCGTGAAAAATGTATATATAAAATATTTACATATAATATATATGTATAGTATGTATCAACGTGGATATTAACCAACACAAGTTCCACGAGTACATAATGTGTATATAGAATTATATACTTCTGTAGCCCACTTCAGACATCAGACTTTTTACAGTACACAAAACACGTTTGAAGTTATTTTCGTTCTGCTTAATAATTTCAATTATTATAAATTAAGTAGTAATATTGAAGTATGGAAATTAAATAATATAGGATCGAACAATGATATCAATCTCTCCGTTACGGTTGTAATAAGAAGTTAAAGTTATATTTTGTAGTAATGCACAACGCCTATGACAGCTTGTTTATCGTAACCCCCCCGGAATTAATTGTCTCTTAATTAATCTCCCGGTATCTAGAAAAATGATGAATAAAAGTAGAAAACTAAATGCAGAATGTCAGAAACAACGAGAGAGCAAAAAACGACATAACACGGAAGAAGGTAAATACATAGTATATCTATTACGACTAAAGTCTTTATGATTATTTGTCGCCGAGTGTGGTGTCAACAAAGTTACTTTAATTTTATAATGAGCATTAAAACACACTTGAATTTACAACACTGTGAAACTACATGAATTTATGTAATATATGTGATCATGAAAGACACAAGTTTTATATTATATTTTAGTTGTACTTGATGAAAGTTTGATTAAATTCCTACTAAATTTGATATTCCAGTATCAGTGGCAAAGGAGGCAAGACTTGACATTGGAATCACTGAATCTCCTAAAAAATCTTCTGAAATGAAGGTCACTGGTCACAGTACACCATTAGGCAAATTAGATTATGTATTTAATAATGAAGATTCTCCAGATCTTGATTACCGATATAGCCCTATTTTATTGCCATGTACACAAGAAGGTGCCAATGAAATTGCTTGGGACTGGCAATGTTCTGGTGGCAAGAGCATCACTGACAAATCCAAAAATCAAAGTGCTCATGTTGAAACACCTAAGAGAACAAAATGTTTGCAAAAAAAGAGAAATTCCAATTCACCTCTTTTACAAAAGCCTCTTAAAAGGAAGCAGGTGAAATTGGAGAACATAGAAAGTATAGGGAAACTTGCTGCTGAATTAAAAGCTTTAACTGAGAGGATGAGCAATATGAAACAAAATGGAGAGTTACATGTTCATACTGAAGAAAAAAATAAATCTGATGATATTGAAACTCAGTTGGTGGTGGAATTAAATACTCAAAATGATGATGATATATTGTTGCAAGTAAATGTAAATACTGATAAGTCTAAGGTCGAAACAATTGCTGTTAATAGAAACATGAAAAAGTGTTCAAGTTACGAAGAATTATTTGACGACTCAATTGATGATTCAATGGTAAAATGTAGTCAAGAAGTTGAAGCGAAATATAATTTAATAACGAATACGGATGCCGCAGAATTATCGACCGTGAATGAAGGAAACGAATTCTCTTCCATTTGTGGCAAAGATTTTTCCACCTCAGCGAATTCTGTAGAAAAATCGAAAAATTCTAGTACTTCCAAAACTTCCTCGAAAATTAGTTCGAGTTACTTAAGAACGTATTCGAAAAACTCCTCGAAAACGAATTCCACATCGAGCAGCCACATTTCGAATTGCAAAGATCAGGGATTACAGAAATCGAGTATTAATAATAATATTATAAGCAACAAGAATGGGAGCATCTGCGCAAAATTCGAATTAGGAGGAAGCAGGTCAAATTTATTCGGAATTCCGGACGATTCTTTCGACGATTGTTTAGCAACATTTCTGGAGGATGACAAATTATTATCAAAATCGTCCGAGTATGACGATCTTTTCTCGGACACCGATTACAGTATTCAGTTCGGCAAGGGCGTTAAGCAAACACACACCTCTACAAAAAATAACAAAAAATCACCAAACAATTTTGTATCGAAACCTTCAATTTTTATTAACAATATTAAGTGTGTCAAGCAAGAGACTGCAAGAGTGAACAATAACAAAAGCACAAGTAGAGAATCACCAGAAACACATCATGTAATGGAAAACCGGAAATTTTTCAAGACGAAGAGTTTGTCCGATCAGCATATCGGTCTCGGAAGAAATTATAACGCGAATACTAAAGTTAATAAACTTCATGCATCCGCGGATTCCTCGAACGAAAGTCATGTAAATGGAAATTCGGTAGGTTCGTCAGTAAGTAACACGTTCCCCGCAGTAAAAGGCGGTAGTTCTTCTCAGGATAATAATTTATCGCCGATTAACGGTCTGGAAAACATAACTGCACTCAACAGATCCGCCGAAAAAGAAGGTGGTAGTCGTTTTATTAAATACAAATCGACTAGCAATTTATGCAGCCGCATGAAAGATTCACAGCCATCAGTGTGTACCCCAGAAGAGATCGAAAGGAAACGTTTAGAAGCAAGGATGAGATTGGAAGCGAAACGAAAGATGCAGCAAAGCTCAAAGATCATTAACGCACCCTCCGAAGTTCCAGTAAAAAGGCCGGTGAAAAGGTGAAAGGTTACAGTATTATTCTTTCAAACAAATGGAGTAAAAACTGCATTCTTTGTTCCACGAATATTTATACGAGCTGATTGAAATAAAGGCCCGCCGTTTCTGTGATTACAAGCCTGTATGGTCGTTGATATAAGTATGATTAAAAATTCTAGAGATATTATATGATATTTAACATGCAAAAGAATGTTTATGTACTATAAAAGAAGGTACAATGGAGATCGTGTACAGTATCGATATTAGATAATATCCATATTTTTTCAATTTTATTACGAAAGAGTTTCATTGTAAATGCTTTCACATGTACCATGAGATTCTTTAATCCATTCATATGCCTCGTTTTAAACGATCTCGTTCCGTTTAATTTTCTCTGTATGTGAATGTTTTTGTTATATTAAGAAAGCTGTATATCTATCAACATTTATCATGAATAAGCTGTTGTTTGGACTGGAATGTTGATTCCACGGAGACAGTGTGCGTTCCAATTTTGTTTTGGTAAATGCCGATAACAATCCTAGAGGAGTTTAGATTTATGTTAAAGTTGTTCTTACTGAAAGTGTATTTATTTAACTACGACATCATATATTGTAACATGCGTTAAGTCTGTGACTTAACACGATACTTGTTCGAGAAGTAAACGCGTATGTAATTTGTAGTCTTTTCTACAAGAACAAGAAGTGTTCATGTGCGATATATTTTTACGTAGTAAAGTATATTTTTAAAAATTATATGAGCTGCGTTTCGTTCTAAATAATACAGATTTTAATTCCTTATACATTCTCTTTGAATCAGCCCCCTAAGTCATGAAAATAAATCAATGCGGATCTCATATTCTCCTCACGTTTTACATTATCTGTTACGACGTGTTTTATCTTTAAATTAATTTCTATAATTGAATATAACATTCGAAGTAAATGCATTTTGAATACGAAGACGGGTTCTGGGATATAAATGTAAATGTAGACGGAATTTATTTTGTAGAAATAGTACTTATTTTGCCAAGGAAATTTATAAGACATATAATTACATATTTGAATTCTCGCGTTGCGCACTCGACAACTTTTTAAACAGCCAATCAGCGATTCATCACTTCCTGGAGGTTGACCACTTCCGGGCGCGCTTTCCTTGTGCAAGTTGTTTGTTTCTGCGAGTGATAATTTAATCGTGATTTAATTAAGTTTATTCGAAGAGCCAGGTGTTGAAACAATTGCAACACGTTTGCTGGGCATAGGTGCAAAGGTTAGTGATGTATTTTTCATATAGATTATTGTAATATCTGTAAAAACATCGCATCTTGTGTCTTCGATCATTCCGGCTTCATCCTTCCCACGTTTTTTCACAAGATACGACTTGATTTTCCCTGGAGCTGTTTTGAATGTTCGAATTATCCTGTTTTATCACATTTTTCTTACGAAAGAGCTTGTGCACACATTTCTCAAACAAGTAGTTATTTATTCTCGATCCTATCAGGGCGAGAGGCAAAAAAAGGGATGCGAAGGAAATTTGATTTTACATCCCAACGGCGATGTGCTACTTTATATGCGCATCGTGCTATGCCAGGAATAATAAATCTCGCAAGAATATAAATTATTAACATGCCAATAAGAGATATATTATGTCTTAAATACGCGACGTGCTAATTAATATTGCAAATTCTAACATTCGAGATAATCATCCTCAATAATTTATAATGGTTTTCTATGATAGAAAATATTTGAGTTAATACACATCTTTATACATATTTGATAAAGATATTTGTGCTTTCATATTCTACTTTTACTATGTTTCTTCATGTTTATGTTTAAAATTAAATTTCGCTAGTTGAAATATATCCTGCGGTAGTTGCGTTAAATCAGATTGCGCTTAATCAATTTTTAACTCTTTTTTCAGGCAGAAACTTCTAAATCTAACATTTATAACTACATCTGCTAATACTTATCTAAATGGCGAATAATTAAATTCACAAGCAACGTCTATTTTACATAGTTTTTACCGTCATCTCACATACAGTTTTTTCTCCCGAATCACGCGATTAAGCAGCCGCAAATAAACAAAGCACGCGCGTGAATTTAATTTGTATCGGCAGCACTTGGTGAGGATAAGTTTTCAAGTTATCAAATAAAAACAAGAGATTATGGAAGCCCATACAAAATATCCATATATATTCCATCAAAAAAGGATACGAAATCTCGCGGGTGGCAATAAAAAGAGTAAAGTTAAAGCGCATGTTCGCTGTCAGGTGATTTCCATGGGAAACACACCGTCAAATCGATAGGCCGAGTGACGTCAAGGTACCATCGCCGCCATTTCTACATTGTTGAACACATAAAAGACAAGCAGCATACAATCAAGATAGGAAGTCATATACTGTAAAAAGTGTATCTGTACTGGAAGGAAACAAGAAGCACACATATTCGTTTATTCGATCGCTTTCCACGTAGCTAACGATCGCACGTCACCGGCATTGATAACGCGCATGCTACGCTTATACTGGGCCCTGATTGGTTGGAACACGTATCAACTCTACGGGCACACTAGTGTTGTACGGATGAGCATGGGGATAGCACGTGCGGTTTATATTCTTGCGCGCGTCTTATCAACCCCATACGAGAAATTGCACTACGTTCAGGGCCGGTGAAATTATTAGGGGTTATCTAGGGTGCAAGCATTAGGGGTAGCAAGTTGGAATTCATCAATGAAGTGCGATTAACGAGTTTCGTGCGATATTAATGTATGAATGAAGTGAAGCTTCGATTTCCATTCTAAAGCGCATTCGTGGTTCTTTAATCGACTCGTGGAAAATTGGCATAAATGTAAGAGTTATAATAATCTCAGAGGTTTTCCAAATTCTGCGTAATATATATAATGTAATGGCAGTTATGACTCGCAATTTGCATCCGTTTTTGGAAATATTAATCTGAGTTGGCTGAGAGCTATAATTTTGGTTTTGATTTAATCAAATACGTCAACAAAAAGTTAGCTTCATTTGTGGATTATTCGAGTATGATATACTTACGCGAGCATTCGATTGAATAATTCAGGAATTGCGGAGTAAATACAAGGGTCATTGTATAGTTGTTTTTTAGGGTGGAAGATTAATGGTTTGTTTGGGGAGTTAAATATTCTTATATCTGCTACTTCCTGTTCCTAAATTAGGAACCGATAGGATCTAATGTACTCTCGCAGAATTAAAATCTGCATGAATCATCATTCACAAAGTACTCATACTTTTATTAACCAGAATTCTAATCGTTTGACAAAATTATACAATTGCATATAAACATTGTTACATGCATACGTTCAACAAGTCCATTTAGGGCACCGAAGTATCAAGTACATCATCATAAGTCCATTAAAATAGAGAACCACGCGGTATATAAAATTACAATCTTATCATATTCGACTTATTCGCAGACTAATTGAATAAACCAGTTCATTATGGTCAGATTAATGTTCGAGAAACGATGATTAACGATTAACCAGGGGTATTAAATATCGTTCCACCGGCCCTGCCAGAGTTTCCACCACCAGCGTTCCTACCACCCTTATCAAGACAGAAGTGGTCGTCGTGGTCGTCGTCGTCGGCAACGCCACCATCGTGAAAGAACCGCGATTGGCTTTCCCCTCCCGTGTCAGCGGAAAAATCGCAGTACCCTCGCGTACCCCGAGTACAGTGCCCGCGAATGCGAGATACGATAACAGCGTATACCGGCGAGCCGTTAGGATGTTACTCGCGGTGATCGCGTTCCTCTTCGCCGGCAGCAATGCCGAGGTATTCACCAATACGTTTCTCGTGAAAATGCGACAGCCAGCAGAACGGCATGTTGCTGATCGCGTGGCCGCGAGAAATGGATTTGTCAACCTTGGACCGGTGAGTAGAAATCCACTGATAAGAAAAACCACCCTTCTTCGACCTTAACTCCCATCCTGGACTTATTTTTCAACGGCGAATGGAATTGTTATGAAAAATAATTACGAGAAGATTGAATGAATTGAATGTAGGTGAAATGTATGATTGCTGGTTGAACTTGTTGTTGAACAATATTTCAGTTTGGATCAGTGTGGAGAATGAATAATGACATTATTTTTGGAATTGTTGAATCTTGCGGTGTATTTGTATTTGTTTTTGTGGAAGTGTCATGTGGGAAATGATTGCGATGGTGGTCAGCTGCCAGCATGGTATTGATAGATATTATTATTTATTTGTAAGCAACATTTTAGTATATAATATTTCAAAGATTTACTTTACTACGTTCTGGCGGAAAAGATTATAGCGGAGAATTTATTTTTATGGTTTATTTGGTGTCTGGTACACCGTTTTTATGTTAGAAAATTAGTAAAATTCCAAGACATACTTAAGGTCTTGGGTTGCGATATTTGGAATTATCAGATGCAGAATGAAATAATTCCAGTAGGTTAATAATATTAAGTGTAATCAAAAACTTATATTTCTTTGAGTCTAATGAGACTCTGAACTCTGTCCGACGGCGCGCATCGTTTTATACTATATATTCCAATATCTCAATTTGAATCTTTCATGTTTTTGTTTACATTACAAAATTCGTTTCATCAGAAACTATAATTTGCAGCTTTTATTATAGGCGTATTATAAATTGAGATTTTTCTCTACAAATTCTTATATACTCCGACTTTAAAGATCGCGTTTCGGGGCACGTACTTATCGAACGTATCGGAATGAATATTTCGAAAAATTGGAAAGATTCATTCCTAAAAATTGTCAGGTGACAGTGACACAAATGATTTAAACGTGTATTCTAAAGATCGGAGCCGCAGCAGGGAAATTGCTTACCGGGGGTGAAACAGAGTGTGGCTTAGGGTGCGGATGGGGTGAATATGCTAGGATGAAAATGAAATCTGTCCCCGTGACGATCGATAGGTATACTTCGAAAAAAATGTATCGAGTATGGGTAGAAATCTTAGCGTAAAGTACACAAATCTTATCATAATTTAATATTACAGTTCGTTCGTTGTATTCTTTTCCATACACTCTTTGCCCTTTTCAAAAACTCCGTTACATTTCGGCATCAAAGTTGATTTCTATAAATCAATTGATCCTAACTTATCATGATAACATATGCTGATAGAGTCCTTACTTAGGAATCCATTCATGATTATTCTTTAAATTAAATAACTTCAGGATCATCGCATAAAAATCTGAACTTAATAATTCATTAGGGGTTGCAACAGTTTCATGATCATTTAGTTCGTTTAACATTAAAGTTGCACAGTTTTCAAAGCATGTAGTCACCAAAAATGAGAGGATTCCATCGACAACGTGACATCATCTTGTTTTTTTATGGATACAAGTAGTTTGATTGAAATAAGTCAGACATCTGTGCCGTTTATGTTTATCCTTGCTCCACTTCACGGTTGTCTGGTATCAACGTGAACTCGTTATCAGTAGACCGCATGAACGACCGATATTCCGCGCGTAGGCATGTAGAAGATTTAGTGAAAGCATCGATTTCGTGAACGTTGTCACGGAACACCCGCATTATCGTATAACCGTGCTTAAAACAGTTATTCTACGTCATAAAATACGTAGGATACCTGTTAACGATAAGATAAACCTTCCACCTTGATCGCCAAGAAGTTGTTTAGACTTCCCTTCAAGCAATAAACATCTCTTACAATAAAATATATTTCGAAAATACTTGAACTTAATCCACATATTTATTCCGAAGCTTAATTATCCTGCACGAATAATGCACAAATAATGATGCAAAAGTCGACTGGATAAATTCCAGTCACATAAATGATGGAGTTAATAATGAATGAATATAATTGCTAATATATTCCTGATATTTAAATTATTGTGTACTGTGTCGATAATTTGAACAGTCGCAAACATATCGGGTTCGTTAATGAGGATATCGACAAATTCATTTGACGACGGCTTTACTGAAACGGTGATCCCAATAATAAATTAGAATACAAATGCGTTGCACATAAATGTTTAGCGTAAGCGTAACATTTATTCGCATTAACGTGTAGTCGTTTTTCTTGATACAAGTTGGGATAATGTATTCGTGTTTTCATGATTCTTTCCCACGCCCGATTTATTCTCCTCGAAGTGAAATATATCGGCGTATGGTCGGGCGCGAGTAGAAACAGTGCGGAATGGTCAGACGCCTACGTTAGAATCACTGCGTAAGCCAAATATGAACTCAGCAACAGAATTACGAATAGTGTGTATTATGTACACATATTTATGTTTTACAGCAGATATTTTTGTAATGGAACAAATTGACTTTAAGCCCGAATATATATGATTCTAAAAATACAGTTGGAAAGGTTGAATCTGTTGAACTTTTATCAACATTTTCCTTTACAATGTGGATATTGATGTACGATTTAAAGGATCTTTTCGTTAAAATTATATTATATGCTTTAGGACCTCTTTTTATATTATTTGGTTTAAAACAAGTGCTAATGCGAGGAATAAAATAATAATTTCATAATCGCTTACTAAGTAAACTTAAGAGAAGTTTGTGAATAAAACGAAATTGGGGTTAATGAAGAAACTGGAAAGAGCAACAACTGAATATCCACGGGAAAGTTTTCTTAATAATAAGAGAAGTTGTAATAAAGTTTATACCCTTCGTAGAAGTTGGAATTATTATGACAAACTGAATTTTTAAGTGGGTTGTATAAACATGAATTTTAAGAGAATTCCAACATTTTTTATATAGGTAGTCGTGCATAGCGTTTCATAAAAATGACTTTGGACGTTATATAAATGTTTAATAAAATTTCGCATTTAATCATGGCCTTGTATAACTCCCTAGGGTACATTTTGCAATGGGAAGCTTCAAGATTCTCGGGAAGAAATTGCTTTACTTGACCGCTGCCATGTCTTGGCTTGTTCTCATTTATTAGAGTCGGTAGTACTTTCCTGGTTGTTCCACTTTTTTAACACATTTTTTATCTCCGTTTCCTTGATAATTTCTTTTTAACTTCCTTGTATTTTTGGCTAAAAAATGTAGGGATCTCTTATACATTAGTAACAATTTACAGTGTCAATATTCAATATAAAATTATCCATATTTTAGACATATAATTCCCGGTCATTTTCGAAGTGTTCAATCGAAGTCAAACAATTATATTTATCCTTGAAATATACTTTGAAGAATTACTTAATTAATTCGCCTCAGATAATTAAAAATCCACTAGTAAATTAAACTAATAATTAATTCGCCTTAGGTAATTAAAAATCCACCAATATATTATATCATTTCTCTCGTAACCATGAAAAAGTTTATCTAAAGAATTCATGAAGTTCTCGAAGAAGAGCGACGATATACATTTTGAGCGGTAAGATTGGCAGAGTCGTTGCAATTTTAATAAGAGCCCCGACAAAGTCTTCCATAACTCACCGGCGGTCGTACATTTCCGCGAAGTTTCGTGGAAAACTTAGGAAGTTGCTTGATATCCATCAGCGACGATATCTTTTATTTCTAGCGATACGTTTCAGACGTGATCATCAGTTTCATCGTAGTCGATGCTTCGTTTCTTTCATACATTAATATAGTGCCACGTAGAACCCTGGTAATTCAATAGGTATTTATTTCCACCTTTTCCGATCTATTATTATTCTATTCTTAGATACGTCCGTAATACAATACAACTCGACCCACGCCATATCGCCAAGTTTATCCTACAACCTTCTTCCTTCTAATCATAACACACATTAATGCTTTCCAGAATAGCGGTCAGTTAAGTTTCACAAATTTTCCTGCAACTATAACGCCGATGAAAAATATATTTAATACACCGTGACGCAAAGACGATGTATAGCTTCTTGCATATTTAACAGGCTTCAATTAGAATATTATTTCTCATATCGGTGGAGGATGAAACTCGATGTACGTCTGACAGTATAATATTCCTCTTAATTATGACAATGCTTACATTAGTGGACAGAGATGCATGGAATTTTGTCGTTGTTTTTAACATGGCGGAATTACGTCAATGCTCTCTGCGTAGGTAGGTAATTATGTTTCATAAATATTCCTAGAAATATTTGTACTTTTTCTGTGTTTGCTACTCAGCTTGCCAGACTCGCGGGAAATACGGGATGAATAACAATAATAAATTTAACGATAATAAATCGTTCCGCCCACAATCTGCAATGAAGTTGTTGCCTTTCGTTATTTTATTCGTTGTAATAATAATTATAAAAGTACGCGCAACAATCGTCACCTTCTTCAGTGCGTTTAAGTAATCATTTTATTAGTATTTTCAGGTAATATAACTTCGTTAGATTTGCATGTAACTTCTTCACGTTGTACAATTTTCTTTTAGATACAAAAAAGCTTAGGTTGTCGAGGTTTAAATGAAAAATTCCACGAGGTTTAACAATGTTAGAATAATGATGTGAGAGTCATATCTCTTGGTACGATCGGCAGTGAAGTTGATCTTGTTTAAAGTTTATTTACGTTGGTTCGTGACGTGGTTCATCTGATTAAGGTTTTCCTGGCTGTGTCTCATACGATTAATTGCCATTTTACGTATACGCCGGATTGTCAGTGTGATCGATCGTTCTCCAAAGACGAACCGATTAGTTCTGTCATCATCGGATTTTATCCTCGAAGAAAGCCTCGATAGATGAGAAACGAGCACTACTACCTAAATTCCTTTGATTACTTCGATTGATCAATATTATGACGCCATAGAAATCTTCGGATTATCCTTCGATTATTATATACCCGAACGCCGATTACCCGGATAAGTCTGCCGAACAGTTTAATACTCGTTCGTGTATCTCGATGAAACTTTCATATGAAGAGTGTTAATAATCAACGGGGTGCAATATGTTCCTAGTTTAATACTGGAACTACCGAACCAACAAAATGGCGGGTCCGCGGTATTGAATAAAAATATTTATATTCATAGCGTCTTGTTTTCTGAGGTATTCCGCGGTTCACGTTGCATAATAAACGTAATTGAATCAACTAATTTATGTCTGCCATCCATCCTCATTTTTAAAGATACAGTTAGAACTTTATATTGAAACATTTCCGCTAATTAAGTAGTCTATACTTTCCGCCGGACCATAAAAACTAGTGTAAGAACTATAAAAATTGGAATGTTTGTGCAAATAAATAATGGAAGGTGGTTTAGGATGGTAATTAATGGTAAGAAAGAATTGCGAAATAAGCCGCATAGAAATATTCAGCTTAAATAGGGCAATCGATTGAAAACTTACGGTGATACTGGCAATGTTCCAAATTGGTGTTACAAAGGGTTTACGAAATCCAATGTAAGGTGTGACTCATAAAACTAGGCACATTTTCTTCATCGATATTCCAACCACTATTTTTTGCGGTATAATATCGCTACAAATATTGTATTTCACGGAGGCATTCATATTTCTGCAGGTTTACTAGACGAGACAGATTTACTGAAGAACTAATATCGAACACTAATTAGCCTCAACTTTGACTTACTTATCATTAATTCGCTTAATAACTGACTCGAAGCAGTAACTAACTCTAACTTATAATTACCGGAGATAGTGGAGTGTTTTAGAGTTTACTTGTATTATGTGGATTTTGTAGTTTCGAACTCTATATTTAACGTCCCACATGCGACATTTCCGGCAGAACTATTATCAGAAATTATGATCAGTTCGCCAGTTAAAGTTGACGTTGAAGTATATTAAAAAAATGATTAATAAATATTTAAGTATTATTTATATTAAGTGAATAATGTAATAGTATGAAAGGACTCGTATTATGCAGAATTAAATGACACCAGAACTACCCAAAGAGTCAAAATGACTTGTTTACCATTTTTAGTAGAATTATTCGAATATATCACATCGCATTGTTGGAGATTTTATATACATTTATTTGACATACATAACGCGAATAATTGTATCCATTAATTAACTTGAATCCTCCAGTCATAATTTAAATATATAAAAATGTCCTGTAGTTCTCGTGTTAAAAGATTCGCAATGGAAAAGTGGGACGTTTTAATTAAAAGTAGAAAAATAGAAACATGTACCATCGACGATTGTTAGGAGAATCTGTTTTACGGAGAAAGTTCGAAAGTAAGAAAAGCAAAGGTCGAAAAGTTTTGTTTCGTTTGTCAGTTGCCACGTCTGACGAAGTGCTCCAGGCTACTCTCTTTCCTCGGGTTTACGTAAACACACCCTTTCCATGGAAACTTGGTCTACGAACCTTCACCGAACTAATTATTCTCCTTTAATAATCTTCGTTATCCAACGTACTTTGAAACCTTTAAGCGCGCTAGAGAGTCTCTCGATTAATTGACCATGCTTCTGCAAGACATAAGTTCAATTTCTAGCGTCGGATACTTCGTTAGCCCGACATTTTTTAATCACTGATATCACTTTGCATATTCAAGTTCATATTTGAGATGTTAATACAAGAACCACGGAGAATGTATTCAGCTAATTTGCGGAAATATTTTAATACAATATAGTGAATACAATTATGTTTATTATGCAACGTGAAACGCAGAAAACCGTAGAAAATAGAACGTTATAAATATGAATATTTTTATTAAATACCGCGGATCTACCATTTTCATGGCTTCAATAATTCTAGTGTTAATGTATGAACTCTTTATTATTTTCATCGATCGTAATTTCAGCCGCTTCACGCAAAATTTCTATCCTCCAATAGTTCGTTAGCAGGATATTCTTCAATCACTGACGCTTTTTGAATTATTAAAATAAACATCACCGAAGAGAACTTGATGTTAGTGAGACTTTATTTAACGCGATAAAAATCATATACCACTTCCATTATTTTAAGTAAAATATTTCTTAAAAATAGTGACTCGCATAATAGAAACTAATTTTAAATTTCAACGAACACAAGAGTCAGTGAACCCTCGCAAACGTAACTGATTACAACCCGCATACAATGTTTTAAAATACCTGCATCGTTTCGTTTATTTAACATCACTGCATACGCTTGGAGCTTTTCTGAAACATGAAAATCGTTCATCAAACTGATACGAACGTTCTCGTGTTTAATATCAATCGACAACACGTCAAGTGCTTTTCACGAAGGTTTAGAAAACAAGAAAGATTGACGTAATTCCTGTACCTGACGTTTGAACAATTCAAGCCAGATAGTAACATTCTCTCGCAACACAGGAAGCAATCCATTTTCCCAGTGAAAATAGCATCGTAAAATCATCCGTTACTTTGTAACTCGGCTGTTTCGAAGGACGAGGAAAGTCGGAACTTTATTTATGACCTAGTTAACATTTTCAAAAGCGTGCGTCGCGCGTTTAGAGTTTAGAGCAAAGTTCGAGGGTGCTGATTTTAGCATTTTCGAATAGTCGTGTTTCTCTAAGCTGTATTCATTTTCGGTTGGCTGGGTGATTAATTGCATTTGCGAAATATCCAGCTAACTGTAATAGCGAGAATGTCGAGTGTCCTTGCCTCTGGAAATGTAATCCCGAAACTTCGCGGTAAATAGGATCCTAGATCGGTATGCATTATAACGTAACCGAGTGCGTTTATTATGGTTTCATGGATATGCAACTGCTATGCAAATTTGCCTCGATGTATGCGTATTAGAAATCACGAGAACACACGTCACGACTACACATTAGTTGTTAACTAACGGCATAAATGCATACGCTTTGCGTATTCATTAAATATAAATCTCATAACTTCATTATGATGGACTTTAGGGTGTATCTTTAGCAGCTGAAATATTGTTTCCAATAATAACGAATAGTGTGCTGTCTACGTATAAAATAATTTTTATCTCAGAATTTGACCGCATTTCTGTATATTTTTAATTTCCAAATTATTCAGAGTTCTAAATTCTATAAGTTTATAATTCGTTCTTGTAATTATATTAGAGGTACCGGAAAGTATTATAATTCATTGTTCTAATTGTGTAACATTCTGATTAATATTACTGTTTGTATAAACAAAAACGCTATCAGTAATACAATAAACCGGCAAAGAGAAGATAGCATTTTGACCTGATTAAAAACATCAAAGAACGTATCGAAAGATGGCTGATACAGAGATTGAATAGTGATTGCCGCGCTTTGAACACGATAGGGAATATAGCTTTTCAATGGATTGAAACCAGTCAGATACAGAGTGCTCGTGGTAATTGCATATATGTGCAACGTTAGTAGAGAAGGGTCAGGGCAATAAACCTACAGAACCTCGTGTTTGTACGCGTGACGAATCCTCGAACACGTCCGCTTATGTTGGTAGCTGGTATCACGAACTTGGCACACGTCTATTAATTGGATTACGCGACACGTGTGGGTGAAGCCAAACCAGACCGAGTCGAAGGAAGGGTTGTTTAGAAGCTGGACTTACGTTGCAGGATAGAACACTGTGCGTTACGAATACACCAAACCAGAAATTCAATTTCCTTGTCTGAAGTGCTCGTGGAATAAGCTTCGTAACTATACTTGAATACTTGAATAATGTATACTTGAATAATGAGGAGTCCTTCATTAGCCTCCACGCTCGACTTTGATGATTATGCAATTTGTTAATTAGATTTAAATGTGAATTATTACCTAACAGAGAGGGAAAGAGAAGTAGAAGGAAATGGACATTGTTGGGAATATAATTATTACGTAATTACGATAGTGGTAATTGAAAGAAATTTGAAGTAATTGAAATTTATCATGGAAAAATAGTACAGAAAATTTGGTGGAGTTGTTAGAGATTAAAAGTACTGTAGTGTATGATTTTTAATAATTATGGAATAATTTATAGTTTAATTCCTTGGCGTAGACCTTCATAAATCTTTATGAATATCTGAAGTCCTGTTGTGTATTAGTAATTTCAAGGAAAAGGAAGATTTACATCTGCATTATCCTCGCGGAGCTCTCAGCGATGTCTGACTAGTGTATCTTATTCTACTTTACTACCTACTTCGTCCCGTATAGTTGCCATTTTGCGCGGGAGACTTTTCTTTATTTCCACGTTAATTCTATTTGCCAACCACTGCAAAAGGATCTTCCGCATCAAGAAGATCATCGTAAACATTCTAACTAGCATCTTTGAAAGTTCATTGCAAATATTTGCGGTAGATTTATAAAGTAACAATGTAGAACAATGTAGACCATTAATCCACGCTTCAATTTTGTTCTTCAATTCTATTCTTCAATTCTATTCTTCGATTTTATTCTTCAACTTAATATCTCACTATTTTCTTCGTAGAACTGAATCAATCTACTTTTACATCGAATTTTAGAATGAAAATATATTTTAACTCGTAATTTTAAGTAATAACAGAACATAACTCATTCCTCGCTACAATTTTGTTCTTCAATTTAATTTTTCACTACTTTTCTATAGAATAGAAAGTGAATTGATCTACTTTTATATCGAACTTCAGAATTACAATATATTTTACGAGTCATTTTACGAGTCGATTCATGAAATGGCGTTCAGGAGAGTGAATTGTTGAAGCAGCACTTTCCAAACGATCTTAGTTTGGAATCGTTTCTGTAATGTCCCATAAAAAAGGGAAAGATACCCGTGGGAGAAAAAAGGGGATAGTTTCTCCTTCGTAGAACACTCGGATTTGGATAGACTTTTATCTAAACGACTATGGAGGACTTATTGTTCGAGTAAGGTGCGACGGAACTGCGTCGTGCGCAAGGAGCATCAGTTTTCCGTGTCAGACCGGAATCCAATGTTCTTTCTTTATCAAAAATAGTCATAATTTCCTCTTTCTATAAGTAAATTCAATGATATTTATAGCGCAGGAAGAAATCTTTTCATAAGTCCTCGGAATATTGAAATATAAATATTCTTATTCGAAGACGGAATACCCTTCTTTCAAGCCGACATAATAACAAGTTTTAAGAAGATGTTTATAACTTTTCCCAGGAAATACTGCTCGTTTTATTGATGTATTTACCAATGTTTATACCAAAATGCAATTTTTATCTGCTCTATATGCTTGATAAGTCTTATTTTCTTCAAATGGTAAACAAATGGACTGATAGAAGGATGTTTCAAACATGTTTCGTAATAAGAACATTCCGGATATGCATCCCTTTTATCGTCCACTTGGGATGTGCATCACGTTCTTGCAGTTGTTGCATTAAAGTTCTTCGTACTACACTGCAACTTCAAAGCGAAGAATTCGAGAGTCTCATCTTGTATAATATAAGAAATCTATTACATAATTAGTATTAAAATATATCCCTGTTAAGAATAACATATTTCTTATACTTTCATAAAAGACCAGTTTTAAAATTTCGTCTACTTTTCTAATATTAAAAAAATGCTATCATCGAAGTTTTACAGTGGAATAATACAGATTAGTACCCGGCATTGAAGTTAATACATAATATTAGATCAAGATCTCTATATAGTTATAGACAGTGTAAACTATGTACCAACATTGAAACTACTTGGGAATCCAATACATCCCCGAGGATCCGATCGTAGATAGAATAGCAAATACATAAGCAGTTTAGCGTGGCATGTTGGGATTTGTCATTGTTCCCATATGTTCTCGGTGTGCACTGATAAGAGGGAGTAACCACGACGTGATTCATATATAAAGGTGGAAATTCAATGGCCAGAGGCGAGATTCCATGATAATGTAGAGGATGTCCCTTTCAGGGATGAATATATCCTAGCCGAGGAGACAGTTTTCTTTCTCGATGAAAGAGAGAGAGAGAGAGAGAGGCTGTCGAACCATATTGCACGATCGATCACACTCTGTCAGCCTCTCCCTACCACGGTTTTTCTTTTAATTTGGGGGAATGACCGAAAATAGAAACAGGGGATGTGGAGCATCGATACACTGCTGTAGGGGTGGATTTTACATGATTGGAATTTCTGTTGTAATGCACCTGGGGGAATCCTTACCAATCAAAATGTCACTCGATATATCGTGTACATAATATATATGCCATCGTGTAGAAGTAGGTATTGTGAATAATATAAAGAATATATAAAGAAATACATACATACATTTCAAGAAACGACGAACAGATTCTTTACAGTGCACAGAGTAGTGTTGAATCATTATTGTTTTTAATAATGAATTAAATACAGATATTACTTTAATGTTTCATGTATGATTTTATTTATTCAATCGATTATGTAATACTTGGTTCGATATACAGGGTATCGCACGTAAAACAGGACACTTAATTATTCAATAATATTTGTTTCCGAGTAAAAATGGAGTTTGACGGAATCTGTAGAATACATTCTGAAACTTGATGGTACACGTTTTACGACATAGACGTACGTAGCCATAGTTTCATAATCCAAGGTGAACGACGACGGTTTTCCATCATCGATTTTACCTAAGATCTACTTGATCCTGAGTGAAGTAACTTGAGTGTCCAACGGTATCCTGAACTTTATCCATCGGTTCCCAGAAAATTGCATCTCTAGCTTCCAGCAATGTCTGCCTATCCTAGGAGTCGAGTGTGTAAACGTGTGTATACCTAGCGAATGTAAAGACTTGCGAAGGGGTTTAGAAAAAGAGGGAGATTAGTCGTATTGATTTCGAAACGTGGATTTCCCTCTGCTAATAAGATTTCTCGCTGAGAGCCAACCAACATTCTGACGTCAGTAACCTCCATTTACTTAGGTAAATTATTTAATTACCATGTAATGAAAATTGCATTATAGTAATTGATTATTGTGATAGTTTTGGAAAGAGTTCATTAAAGAAGGTATTCAATTATTTCTACAATATTTAAGTCTAATAAGTTATTAAAACAATCCTGTCTTCTGGAATAACAATCAGATATTGTTAAAGGGAAATTATTACAAGGAGATATGTAATTCAATACGAGTTTTACGTACATAATGATTAGTAATAGTGTTACATGGTCGTCGGTGACTGATTGGATCAATTTCCGATCAGTCAATAATCGGTAAACATTTCCGTAACCCGGCTAATTTTCCGGGGCAATAATTAGTCGAAGTGGATCGGGAAACCTTGTTGCGTCCCACGAACGTTAATTTACTTCAGGATAACTCAATCATCCCTTCGTATTTACGTGCGGTACTTCGAAGGGAATTCATCGACTCCCAGGATCCGCGGAGTATTGTTCTCGTAGGAAAATAAACGGGAAGAGAGAGAATGAGAGAGCTGAAGAGAAACACACACACACATACACACGCACAGAGAGTTACGACCGAAGAGAAAAATTAAATTCCTTCGGGGATGGCATGCTTGTCAGTTGGCCGAATTTTTGCCAACCCACGTTTTCTTTCTCCCGTAAATTCTCCGTATCTTCCGAAAGGTACCCTCGGAGAAAAAGAGGTTTGGTCGAGACACGTTCCTAACAAGGAGTCTTCTGGTCGGCATCGATCGCTCGTAGATTCCTAGGGGTGAATGCGCAGAGGTGTGAAACCTGAAGGGAAACTTTCTCAAGTTTGTTACATTCACCGTTTCTTTTTTCTCTGTTAAAGGTCCTGAGCAGTCAGACGGAGTATCATTTCGTGCACAGAGCTTTACCACACGCTCGAAGCAAAAGGTCTGTCCCACATACACGAAGATTGAAGGTTGACCCTTTGGTGAGTTATATTTTACAGGTGGATAAAAAGTCCGTGTTATTTTACATGGTTCTATCAGGTCTTAAGAATACACCATTACCTTCCTTCTTCTAAAACACTCTTATATACCTGGAGCATATTCTACTTATATATTCATTCGTGATAATTGTTGCCATAAATCGTGCATAATTATTACGAGTGAATATATAATAATTAAGTAATTAATAGTAAAAGATTGCCACGTAATAATTCATATCAGATATTAAAAAGGTACTGTTACGTAGCAGAGGAAATAGTAGAAGCGAACTGTGTCATGCTATCAATTTTTTTCTCATATTCTCCATTATTTCGCTGTGCTGAAAATAGAAGTGTCGTACAGTATCCATTGCCACTTTATATTTGCCGGTGTTATTGATAAAATATATAGGCGAATTGTCAATGGACGTTGCACACTTTGTAATGGATCGATCGGATGCATCTAGAAATTATGAAACTTTATATTTTCCGCTGTCAAGCTTACACAGCTCCCCCGACCTCTTCTTTTTATTGTACACCCCCGCGTTGACATGATTGCGTAATGCCGCACACAGCAGGTATAAGTTTTCAGCTTATATAGGGACAGAGGGCAATAAAGAATAAATGGGCCACCTCGCAGAGAACATTTCCATATACTTTAACGCATTTTTCTAGCAATTTCAGAATAAACGGAGCGCTTACTTTTAATGTTGCGAAAACGGTTTTCGGCTCGGAATAGGTAGAGCGATTCAACGTTTGAACGCTGCTGAATTTCAATATTTGAAGGTGCGAACGGTTGAAAATCGAACTTGAATATTAACACGTTTGAATATTTGAATCGTTGGAAGTTTGACAATTTAGATAGCTTGAATAGTCTGGAAAGTAGAAAAGAAATTCAGGAACAGCAGTATTTTATATTATAGTATTTCGTAAGGATTCATAGTGATCTTTCAAAATTCTGTTATCATCTGTAAATAATCAGAAGAATTATTTCCTTTGAGATTCGAGAGCATAGAATTTCGAATTGCCGAAAGCTCCTTTGCCAAGCGAAACAAGTTGCCCGATTGTAGGTGGGTCCTTGAAAATTCCCTTTACATTGTTCAGTCCACCGGGATTTCGATATAAATGTAAATAAATGTCCAATAACCGATGCTGCGAGGGACAGGTCCATGTATATAATCGAACGAGGAACAAATTGAAAGCACGAAATTACGATCCTTTTGATCCTAACCGGCTTCATCTTTTTTCTTAGTTGTTTGACATACATCACTAATTTTTTTCCAGTTCGATCCTTAATAAATTCTGATTCGATAAACCCGTCTCCTTTGAGTCTCTCTCTCGACACGTTCTGCAAATATATTTTTAAGTTACCTTGCTGACTCTACTTTCAATCCACTTTGCCTTATTTGAGAAAATTGAATTGCATTTAGTTATTAAGATGTACACCTCCAATCCTCAACCCTTTTAATATCTTACAATTTTTCTATGTACCATCCAAAATACCTTGTATAATACCTTGGAAGTATGCTTGGAAAATATGCTTTTCTAAGATATTTTGTAAGATCAACATATATCCCCAAGAAATAAAGTTTGGAAAATTGTTCAGTTCATAGATTTTCTGAAAATCCGAAATATCGGCGCAAGGTATTTGCGACAAATGAATTTCCAATTAAATATGTTTTGACAAAAATCACGTAGCCGATATTTCGGGTTTTGGGTATTAAGAGCGTTAAGAATAGAAGGAGGAATATTTTAGTAATTTTTATTCGTTTAGTTTCGAACTAAGTTACAAAAAAAGGGTTTTAAATTTTCAAAGGTGCACACGGCAGTACAGCAAGCTGGGTTCAAGAGGGTTAAACGGGGTTATAAACCACTGAGTGTGGATAATCTCGTGCCTCTCTACCAAATTAAAAACCCGGAGAATCCTGGGAATAGAGATCCTTCGGATCCTTACTTCCAGTATCAGTGGTACTTGAAAAACACCGGACAAAATGGCGGAAAACCGAAGTTGGATCTTAATGTCAAAGCAGCCTGGGCTCAGGGGGTTACTGGCAAGAATGTCACCACTGCTATCATGGACGATGGTAAATCATTTCAAAATATAGTATATCTTTAACCTTTATAAACCATATCCTCGAACAATCACAGTTTTGAAACTCGTATAAATTATTGTTTCTATACTGCAGTTAAAAGGTATTCATAATTTTTCATGAGTTACATATTTATTAAGTATCGGAAGATCATAATAATTGATCTTCAGAATTAAACGATACAAAATCTCGGAGTTCTTCATAATTTATATAAAATTGGATTAAAATTATCGGCATCTTGTGTGTGACGTTAAAAATTCATTAATAATTTCGGAGATGAAAGAAGTAGTTATTTCGATTATTAAAAAATAATTCATAATTCATAAGATAAAGCTATGTTCGATCAAATTCGTGGTGTTGGAATTGCATCGTTTTACTAACTAATATTTGGGGAATTCCAACACGAGTGATTTCACTGATAACTCGGCAAGCTATGAACAGAAAGCGCTTTAACTTGGATTATGTAGCGCGAAGATTACATTCTGAGGTTCCGTGCAGTAATTACACTCTGCAAGTGGATGAATTTATCCTTCATATAGAGAGCTTTTTGGATAATTCGACTAATCATAAACGTTCATTAAAGTTCAACGTTTACTTCGCGCTTTATAAAACCTTAAAATACTTTTCGTGCTTTTAGCATAAAATACGATTGATTGCAAATAAATTTCAACGTTCTCGGAGCACTTTATTAACGATTCGAGTTTCAATCATTTGGAAGCTATCCACTTTAATTCATGACGGAGAAGCTCTGATATGGGCTAATTGATAATTAGCGGATATCAGCGCTACTTTATTGATAACAGTTTGCAATTTACCGCCGAGGCAGGAATTATCGAAAATGTTGTCTATTTCATGTTTATTTTATTTCATCAAGATATAATAAGTTTTCCGTATGAATGAAAGAAAATTTATTTTTAAGCGTTTAATCTTCTGTGACGTAGAATATGTAATTAATAAAACAATAAATCTCAATTTAGGTAGAAATGAGATAAAGCGAGTTCCAATTTATATCATTATTGAAAATGTCGTATTATTACATTACAATAATGCATAATAATTGCTTTCAAATTTATTCTCTGGTTATTTACTTGATTATTAATTTATTTTGAATTAAATACGTTTACATAAACTGTGCATTCACATTTTTTGACGCGGATTTTTGTTGTTCAATTACTTGCTCATTAAATGTCGTGAGCGAAGATAACAGACTTTGCATATGGTGCTTATGAAACAAGATTAAGTTTCATAATTCCTGCTTCATAAATGAAAATCGATAAGGCTCGAGGATGAGATATTAACAATTTACAGTTTCCGGGGAACTTATGGAAGCGAGCACTAGAGATTTTCTGTTAAAAGGAAACACTCGAGTGCCCTGGAGGAGATAATTCGTTAGTCTCTAATGTTTCGTTAATTAAACCTTTTATTAATACAATGACTTCGTCGCGTTAAATTGGACTGAGGAAGCGCACCTTGCAATTAAAGATTGAAAGTTGTGCACGATAAAGAGATTTTCGCTGTCTTTCCTGTAATTTGCAACACGTAATGACTTCGCCTTCCAATTTCACGGTGTACTAAGATCTCCATTTCTTTTCTGTTACGTAAATCCTACTTAGTTCTAAGAAGATCTTTTCTCTTTTCTTCCAGGTGTCGACTACATGCATCCGGATCTAAAGTATAACTATGTGAGTACAATCGCTATCTTTTTTTATTATAAAGTTTGCGATTTATAAAATGGTGAAGCTATTTGTGTCAGTATCGTTTCTTGAATATTATTATGGTCCTAGAATATGTTTAAATATCATCTACCATCGATTTACGCCATTTAGGAGTGAAATTGGCGACATTGCATTTTTGAAGGTATACCCCTTCACATTTTTGCGACTTTGGGTCGATACATTTTCGACTGAAACAATTTTTAAACCACTTCTTTCGACCCAAAACGGTCCTAGAACATCATTAGGCATCATATACCATCGATTTGGGTGATGTAGGAGCGATTTTGGCGACTTTTAATTTTTGGAAATTTTTGAAGGTATACTCCTTTACATTTTTTCGACTTGGGTTCGACCCATTTTTGACCAATAAAAATTTTTTAACCAATTCTTTCGACCAGAAATCGTCCTAGAATATGTTTATACATCACCCACCATCGATTTGGGTCGGTTAGAAGTGATTTTGGCGACTTTGAATTTTTGACAATTTTTGAAGGTGTACCCCTTTACATTTTTTCGACTTGGGTTCGACCCATTTTTGGCCAATAAAAATTTTTTAACCGCTTCTTTCGACCAGAAATCGTCCTAGAATATGTTTATACATCACCCACCATCGATTTGAGTCGTTTAGAAGTAATTTTGGCGACTTTTCATTTTTGACAATTTTTGAAGGTGTACCCCTTTACATTTTTTCGACTTGGGTTCGACCCATTTTTGACCAATAAAAATTTTTTAACCGCTTCTTTCGACCAGAAATCGTCCTAGAATATGTTTATACATCACCCACCATCGATTTGGGTCGTTTAGAAGTGATTTTGGCGACTTTTAATTTTTGACAATTTTTGAAGGTATACCCCTTCACATTTTTGCGATTTTGGATCGACCCATTTTTGACCAATAAAAATTTTTTAACCGCTTCTTTCCACCAGAAATCGTCCTAGAATATGTTTATACATCATTTACCATCGATTTGGGTCATCTAGAAGTGATTTTGGCGACTTTCATTTTTTGAGAATTTTTGAAGGTGTACCCCTTTACATTTTTTCGACTTGGGTTCGACTCATTTTTGACCAATAAAAATTTTTTAACCGCTTCTTTCGACCAGAAATCGTCCTAGAATATGTTTATACATCATTTACCATCGATTTGGGTCATCTAGAAGTGATTTTGGCGACTTTCATTTTTTGAGAATTTTTGAAGGTGTACCCCTTTACATTTTTTCGACTTGGGTTCGACCCATTTTTGACCAATACAAATTTTTTAACCACTTCTTTCGACCAGAAATCGTCCTAGAATATGTTTATACATCACCCACCATCGATTTGGGTCGGTTAGAAGTGATTTTGGCGACTTTTAATTTTTGACAATTTTTGAAGGTATACCCCTTTACATTTTTTCGACTTGGGTTCGACCCATTTTTGACCAATAAAAATTTTTTAACCGCTTCTTTCGACCAGAAATCGTCCTAGAATATGTTTATACATCATTTACCATCGATTTGGGTCATCTAGAAGTGATTTTGGCGACTTTCATTTTTTGAGAATTTTTGAAGGTGTACCCCTTCCCATTTTTGCGATTTTGGGTCGACCCATTTTTTGGCCAGACAAAATTTTTAAACCGCTTCTTTCGACCCAAAACGGTCCTAGAACATGTTTAGGCATCATCTACTCTTGAATTTGACATTAGTATCAGTCTATTATTAATATTTTAATTTTGTTAATATTTTAATAATAGCTTTAATGATGTTAGAATTTATATCATTGAGTTATTTCTATATATTTTCTCCTTCCTTTTCGCGACGTGAATAAGCCACAATGCGTCATGAGCCACTGTAAATGACTTAAAAGATGCATTAGCATAATATTGAACGGGGTTTAGTATTCGCAATTTTGCGTAAACATGACCTTTTCGAAGTGACTCTTAATGCGTTTCGACGTCTCCCGTCTGCGACCATACAGCCACCTTTATGAGCCACATAAATACACAGCTCTGAATGAATACCCTCGAGATGACGGTGGAGAATTAACTTTTTTATTCCCATATTTCATGATTCTCGCGTGTGTTTAATAAATTGAAAATTTGATTAGAAACGTGGAAAACCTCAAGGCTATCATTATTATCAATATTTGAAG
This sequence comes from Nysson spinosus, assembly GCA_910591585.2. Taxonomy (NCBI): domain Eukaryota; kingdom Metazoa; phylum Arthropoda; class Insecta; order Hymenoptera; family Crabronidae; genus Nysson; species Nysson spinosus. The sequence goes on along the minus strand of OU342837.1, from coordinate 2,683,253 downwards.
AAACATTTCATAAAACAAGTTTCCCCATCTACATCGTTTTTGTAGATGTTTATGATTGTATACAAAAATTGATACTCAAGCGTAAATATATATAATTTTAATTTACAATATTCTTTATTCTGTATCTTATCAGTATAAATGATTATTGAACTATTTTCGGAAATATATGAGATAATAATAATGGTAGTTCAATCGTCTACTAATAATCATAAATCAAATGAGTAAAGGGATTTTAAGGGGTTGCAGACGTTCGAAGTCAGACACAACTGTCTCAGCCTCCTTTCAGTAAGTTTAATGACCAGAATTTCAAGCAATTAATATTAATACTGGCTATTATGAAAACATTGCACGACTGTCTGGGCGTTGCAAAAATAAGCATAGATTATTTTCCCATGAATACGGCCGACCAAAATATTTCGCCACTTATTATTCAGTGAACGTAGATTCTGAGGATCTTTTCCCTCGTCGTTAAGGTCCACTTGATGAGACAGCCAAAAGCTAATGCATTAAATACGGATCAGTGTCTGGTAAAAAGATCGAGGAGGAGAGACGTGAACTGAATAGTTTGCTTAACAGACTTCAGACTTAACCTTAGGTCAGAAAACAACTCTCCGTTGTTATTCATATTCGGTCAATTAAGATGCATTTCTAATATTTCGTCGGATATCAAAAATATCGTTTTATGATTTTCTATATGATAATTATATATTGTTTGTATACTTAACAGACTTCAGATTTAATTTTACGTCAAAAGCAACATGGATTTGTTATTAATATTCGCTCAATTAAGATGCATGTCTATGCGACGTGCAATAATCCAACGCTAAATGGTAGCCAAAAGAATGGTTCGCAAATTTTAGACTAACTGAAATAACTTCAAAGGAAAAAGAGAAAAAAATATAAAAAGCGACAGGATTCAGGATATTTCGTGTGACAGGAGAAACGCTCGACCCAGTTTTCGGTTCTATTAATTTCCACGTTGAAACCATTCCTTTTAATTAAAATATACCACCCCGTTATATTGGCTCTTGGAATTGTTTCCCTCGATATCAAATTAGAATCAATACTTTAATATTGAAATCGAAATACTACCCTCATATCAAACTAAAATCATTATTTTTGATCCTGATATAAAAATAATGTTACGTTACTTAGCGAAATATAATATTTTTAAATGAAATCACTCCATCGTGTAGTTTGAAAGTGGACTCGACATACGACACGTTTATTGTTTTACGAAATCATACAAAGTACAACATTTGAATGTTACAACCATTAGAGTTTGTTTGAGAATGTTTTCACGATGTGATGTATTCAGTGTAACAAACGGAAGATACAATAAAGTGCCAAAGTAGGGTGGAAACCAGGAACAATGCAGGCAACCTGACGACGAAGCTCCGATAATCAGGAAACTTTGAGTAGTATACAAGACAGGAGAAAAAGAAAGTTAGTTTCGCGTGGTTTTCGTGGAAGTTCGGAAAAGGAGGATGCGGAACTAGATTTATAGTGAATTTCAGCCATGTGCGGTTACGTTAGAACAGAGTTTTACTTTGTTCCTGTTGGTAAACTGAATTTTATATAAGTTACGGTGTGGGATAACCGAAAACTCAGAGAAAATCGAGTAAAGATAAATGAGCCGAATTGGGTCAACTATTATGGAAGATTTTTCGTACTATGTTTTTAAACAATGATTTAATTAGAAGCCGGAATAAACGAGACTAATATGAACAAAAGGATGAAGCTAGGGTTGCCTGGAAGGGTTAGTTTTTAGGGGACGAAGATTAATAGTTGATTACGATTGTTGTAGTCGCGAACATTATCATTAATGACAGTGGAGAGTAATTACTGAATATTCGAGCCTCATTTTAGATATGCAATAATTTGAATTCACATTTATTTAACTCTAGAACTATCGATAATAATCGGTTTAATTATGTTTATTACACAACATGAGCCACAGGAAATCTTAAAATAATTTTTTATTTTTTATTAAACACCCCAGACCCATCATTTTGACTGCTTTGGTAGTTTTATTGTGTTCTTATTTATTTTTCGATTATTATGCATCGAACATCAGAATTATTATTATGCTAATTAAGTTACGTGATGTTGTTTCGAAATAATATAATATAATAAACTGTTCGGACATTCGACGAGTGTTTCGAATAATTCGTAGACGTCTGAGTTAAGATGTGAGGAAGGTAAAGTCAAGGGAATCTGGGGGAAAAAGCGAGCTTGCCACTTCCTAGAGGAATAATACTTCAAAGGGACTACAGGATCCATCGAGTTTCTCATCTTATCCATTGAAGAAGCTCTCGGGAGCTTTCCACCTTAACGACCATCGTTCCTCGGCTTTTTCTTCGAGATAGTAGACGATAGTAGAAACCATAGCATACTCGGTGTTTTTTAACGTAAAAAAATCCTTCCCCTGCGTACGAAGCCCTAACGATATCCATTATTTTCGGATTCTCATTGAATCGGGAAACGAAGATAGAATGATCCTTCTTCCTTTATCTTTTCCATTTTTTGTGTCTTTAATAACGTTCTTTGCACGAGTTATTTTGATCTATTATGAAGGTGCTGAAAGGGTTGGTTTATTGCATTGTTTCAGAATGCAAAAGCTTCCTACGATTTTAGCAGTAACGACCCATATCCTTATCCGAGATACACCGACGATTGGTTTAACAGGTGAGTCAAATATTTCGTAATTACTTATAACAATTAATGTACAGGATCTCCCACGTAAAATAGGCCACCTGATTCGACAATAATATTTACTTCCATGTAAACAAATTTTTCATGAATTGGAAAATTCTGTAAAATACGACAACGAAAGAAATTCTCTTTCAGGACATCACAAAATATTTTCCGTCTTATCGTGATTAAATAATACAATTAGATGTCTTATTTCATTCGGGTCACTTCGTATATTTAATATACACGTAATATATAATATATTAATAAATTTCATTAAAAAGTTACCTGATCCATTACAAATATTTAATACCAGAATTAAATTATTCCCCGCAATTGGATTAACATTGCGACAGACAGTCTTAACGTCAATTAAATAGTAGAATATAATACTGTAACGATGCAACGAAGTATAAACAAGTTGTAATAGAATTCAATTAATCAACTGGATACGAGTCCCTGAAGGCTGAAGGTTCTTCTGATAACGTTTTTAATATTATCGTGAATACACTCGATAATGAGAAACGGGGTTAATCGAGCGAGCGAATGGAGGGGTTGCGTTAGCACACGTGCTTAAAGTTCAGGAGATAATCTCCGCGAATATCAGGCGAATCGAACTTTCAATTCGGTGGAAAAATCACGGGTTATAACTCGAGGTATCGACCTCCCGGTTATTTCTACGGAGAAAGCCGCAACGGGAAAAGAAATTTATGTTTTCACACAAAAGCAATTCTCGGATCGAAGTACCGAATGACACTTATATAAAAAGTCTTCCTTTCGAGTCAACAGAGAGGCTGATAGGGGTAAGCAGAGAGAGAGAGAGGGAGAGAGAAGCTTACGTAAGCTTGCTGACAATTCCTGTGTCCGTGCAATTGACAAACCTTCCGTTCGATTAAACCAACCCTCCCCGATTAAATACTCACAATCGGTTTGTCAAGACTTCCACTGAATTTTTATAAAATCCACCTCGTTTGTGGAAGGTTTCTGTTAGTTTGCGTAGATCGGATTTGCTCTCTTCTTCACTTATTTCTTTATTGAAATATATTTGAGTAGATTTTTATGAAGTTGGATTAATTACAGTGAAATTATGGTATGCGGAAAAAATTATTTTCGATTAAATGTATTATTTAATTTGATTGATTATTATGAATGTAATACTCATAACTATATCGACATTAATCACAATTACAATTAATTTGACGGATATTATATTTTAGTTCTGGGAAAATTTGGATTTGAAATTTATATTAATAATCATTCTTGATATATCATATGTTTTATAATACAGGGTGTACCGGAGATTAGCAATAAAAAGTGCGATGAATCAGTACTTTCATTTGCCGTATTACGAGACACATTTTAATATCTGATTTTATGTGTCTTTTATGTCGTTTAATATGTTTATCCACGTAGGTTTATGTTTTTCTTTGACGCGTTCTTCCGCGATTGGATCTATAAAACCGAGCAGCATATCTCGTAAAAACCATAATGATCCTAGCGAAAACATTATAACTTCTCGGCTGAAATTGTTACGATAGAATGCCTTATAACTTCTCTGATAAACTTTATAAGTCGTGTCGAAAAGAAACCTCCACTTTGTGCCCAAAATTAAGGGATTTTTTGTAACAAATTCATCCAAATTTTGAAGGATAAATATGGAGTTCAGAATTATTCCATTAATTCGTGGATCGATCATTCAAAGATCGAGACTCGCAGATTCGATGGTTTGGGGAGCAATGAATTCGTCACTCAGACCATTTCGACTTTCTTATAATTAAGGAATTTTTCATCACAATTTTGAAGGATAAAAATGGAGGTCGGAGTTAGTCCATTAAGTTGTGGATCGATTAGAGTCGAAGATTCGAAGGCGCTACGCAGAAGAATCGTTAGGGAGAAATGAATTCCTCACTTAGATCCTTTCGAGGGTGAGTGACGAGGGTTGGAATTCCCAAAAGGAGTACGTATCCTTCGAGGACGGTTGAAAAGGTGTCTACTCGAACCTCTGGAATCGAGTTCCATTCGAAAGTTTCTCGTTAAGTCGATTCGACGTATCCTGCCAACCACAAAGCCACAATGTCTCCAACTTCGACTAGAATCCTAACGAAGGAAATCTCAATTAAAGTTTTGGATTCGATTTAAAACGGTAATCCCAGATTTCACAGCGAATTTAAAAAGCCAGCTTCCCGACTCTCTTGCGTCGTTCGATAAACTGATATTGCAAACAATTTTGTTGATAATAGAACTGATAAATTTAATCCATTTATCCCCCGTCTGTGAAGAAGAGAATAATTATATTTCAAAAGTATGCAATCTTTATACGATTTAAAAATGATTGTAAAATAAAGGGTGGAAAATGTGAAATATTCAACGGGGTGAAGATTAGCTCTATTAATATTAAAAGATAGCAATACGAAATAGAATATCACCATTGAGATTTGTCTATTTCATATTACATTTTATAATTTAATATTAATATATTTTATGATTTATTACATCACTTATTTGTCACGATAGGTTTTATATAATCACGAGATTCTTAGAATCATAATGTTATCATCATATATTAACGGCAATATAATACGAACTGATATTTCGTAATCAAACTTCTACTTCACGTAATCGTCTACTAATCGGCCGTGATTAATTCCAACATTAATCTGACATGCTCTCGTAAGGCTCTCGAGTCGAGCGGAGAATATTTATCGATGCGATGCATCGGTTTACCATGTGACATTCTGTCAATCTGTTGCATCGGCCTTCTAATTATGTGCACGTGAATTATGGACGAACTAATTTCGTTCTCTTCTTACTAATTATTCTCGATCGTCCTGCTCCAATATTCGCGATGTTATTTGTCGATCAAGTGTCCTTGGATGATCTGATTAAAGTCGGTCGAATGAAATATTTTAATAATCATAAATCGAATATAATAAAAAATCTAATTCATTTATCTATTTCATCAATTAATTATGAAGTGTCTTTGGATGTTATAATTAATGCTAAACAAACGCAATAATCTAATTATAATAAAAGGAATATAGTGGGAAAGATATTTTATCGGTTCATCTATGTATCCATTTACTTAAAATAAATATAATTTGAATAAAGTTCAGAGATATTCCGAGGACATTCCTGTAAAAGGAAACGGATTTAATTGGTCTCTCTATTGTCGGTTACAATTCGTAGAAGTTTTATTGCTGGCCACAAATTGTGTAATAAAATTGCATTTATCGGCTGCCGTTTATGATACCAGATGTGTACTTCCTACCGCAGCTGCGCCGGCGTATGGGGTACATTCTACTGAAACTGTGTAATAAACCCTAATGTCTGTACTAACTTTCTCAATACTTACATAAGTATTCGGATAATATCAGCTGATTTTAATTGGGTATATAAGTAACCTCTGCTTCGAGTTATCGAAGTGAATTTTATACTATCACTGTTCATACTTTGACAATGACAAAATAATTGATTTCCAAGTATTCACGACAGACTACGATACAACGTAGTAAGACACGATGTTCTCTAAGTAATAACATATTTCTGTCATTAAGTATTAACATACAATACTTCATAATAATACAATGAAATGATATTATCTTATATATTAATTATATGTCTTATATTATTATAATAAATACAGAATTATTCCATAAGTGTCTGGTATTTTCGTTGAATAAATATTCCGTTATTAATCCTATTAGTAGGATTAATAGAATGAATAGATTCCAAAGTTTTAGTAGGACAATTTGCTGGGATTATTTTCGCAGATTAATCGAATACAATTTTAATAAGGAATACTTAGAATAACATTGTTATTTTTTGTACAGCCACGGAACAAGATGCGCAGGAGAAGTAGCAGCAGCTCGCGACAATGGCGTCTGCGGGGTTGGCGTCGCCTACGATTCCAAGGTCGCAGGAATTCGGATGCTGGATCAACCTTACATGACCGATTTAATCGAAGCCAATAGTATGGGACACGAACCGGATCTCATAGATATTTACAGTGCTTCATGGGGTCCTACGGATGACGGAAAAACAGTGGATGGCCCTCGAAATGCCACCATGAGGGCAATCGTACGAGGAGTCAATGAGGTACTTGAAATCCTGCAACTTTGCATTCTTTCAACTAACTTTCATCTCCCTTTTCCTTCCATTTCGTGGTAGAAGAAAATTATATCCTATTTTCTGCGCGAAAAGCTATGACTTTGAGAATTTTCTTCTGCCACTTCGATTATTCAGTTGAGATAAATTCAATTAGCTCATAAATTTCGACCAAGTTAAGTCACTTTTGAATAATAATTAATATTTAGATAAGAAATAAGACCGTCTTCCATAAGAATTAGCTAGCGACAGGAAAGTTATAAAACGGACATAACACTGAATGATATGAACTTAAACAATTAAGAACACTTAAGTCCCAACAAACTTACGAAGTTACTTAACTCCCTTTGACTAACTAAATGTACACGCAGCAAGAATTAATAGCGGTAATTAAGAACAGCTGCAGAAGTTAAAATTTCAAAGACTAATCTTTTTAATCCCAGGCTTTCCCACCTCGCTAATTAACTTTGCTGTTTCAAGTGATTAACTTTATTCGAATGATCAATGAAGCTTCTTATCGATGAAGCTTGCGTAAATATATAAATACTTGGACGCCATTGATTCTATTGTTAGACAAATGGTGTTCGATCTGCGGAGGCTTCTGTAGCCGAATGAAATTCCATGGTGTTGATTACGATGTCGAGACACCCACGCAAGGGAAAAACCTTAACTTTAAGGGGGGTTGTTTTTGCGTGCGTCACGCGCATTAAACAGGATCGAGCAATTAATGACCACCCTCCGGGAGATCGACGACAAAGATCACTTTCCAAAAATTCTCATTAAAATCCTCGACCCTCGAAAGCTATTCTTGGAATCTCACGCCATTAAAAATCTCAATTGTTTCGTGATAATTAACTTGGGTTCCGTTATATTCGCTGTTCACGCACAATCGTTTAAAATACGGATAATCAAACCTCCTGTAATTATGTTCCTCTTAAACAGTTTCGTTTATTTCGACTTTTAGCATACCATATTAAAACATCTTTTAATTGCAATTATAGGTTGCAATATTACAGTCATACAGAATTAGATTTGTATCTTCGAGAGTATTAATTATAATATTGATAAACAGGTAAAATTTGGAATTATATTTAAGAAATTTATTAACACTAGTAATTTAGTACTGCTATGTGTTAATTCATATTAATACTATTATATTCATATTAACACTAAAGCAGTAAAAACCCGCGACATTTAATAAAAATATTCCAACGCAGAACAATTGCCTCCCTTTTCATAGCGTTTAAGTATTAATTTTTCAATTATTTTCACGTAACGTAGAAAAAGATTCCGTTATAGGGAAATAAAAAGAAAAGTCTTTAAATAATTCATAATACATCCACCGATGTACTCTTTCATATTTTCTGTACCGAATGATTTTCAAAAATACACTTTTCCCGAATCAGGTCACGATGTAGGATTTTTTGTTATGATGAAAATACGTTGGGAAAATAGAGAGGTTTATAGAGTCCGGCTATAGAAAACTGTTGAAGCACGCTAGCTGCGGTTTTGCTTCGCTCGAAACGTTCAGTTTCCATGGAATCCTGAAAATCTCAGCAGTTGGTTGAAGAGTGACCAATTATTGCATTGAATGCAATCAATGTAGATTGAATTCTAAGCGAAAATGTCGATAGTTTATTAGGTTAGAGAGCAGAGCTTGTCGAAACTAATTATCTGACTAATTAGTGCCAACCAGAATAAGGACATGACCGGTTATTACCGCTAGTACTCGATAATCTAATTAATTATATTAACGAATCTCGTTTAACTGCTAATAGAACGCGTAGAATTCAACTAGAAATGTAGGTCCTCGAATTTTGCGAGAAGGTTCTGTTGAATGCCATACTTTATAATAATAGTTTATAATTACAATGTACGTTTAATTAGTTTCGATATTCTACAAATTTGAAATTTTATTGTTACATTCATGCGAAGTTGCAGCTAGACTTCTGTAATTACAGGGAAATTAATTTTATTGTGGTTGTGTAATAGTTTATGCAATTGCTTCCTCGTTGCCCTTTCCATCATGATGCGTGTATTAATGCATACAATAATTAATAACCGAAATAACACAATTATTCTGAATTCCAATGGTACATTTCCATTATATGGAATACCTTGAAGGTAAAATGAGCCAACACTTTTATTAATATGATTATAAATACTATTTATTTAAATAGAACAATACACCACATTTCACTTATAATTCGTAAAACACTGTAAAAAGGAGTACACTTATCTCGCCGTCATTATGTAAACACTATTTCCCTCATCTTACGGAATCCACCAGCGCAGTTTAATTCCACACTTCCCCTTGAAACTAGAACACATACATACATATATAATTCCGAACTTATTATTACGTGAAATTCTTCCAGAAAACCTAAAAAACGTTCATCCCCCATTTACCATTACATAAATATTCCCCAATAATACAAACCTAATTAATACGTAGAATATCATATAGAATATGCTACACCCCCGAGGTACCCCGAGAATAATTCCAGGTTCAATATCCCAGTATATTTTTGTAGAACCCGGTAAAACTTGAAGTACAGTCAGCCCCAATTACCACTAACTGAAAATCCTTATTCCGTAAGTCAAGGAAATAACAGTCGAGGGTGCGATAAAGGTGTACTTCCTGGCGTCGTTCCACGGCTTCGGAATTGCCTACCGTCTCCATTCGAATTCTCCTTTAACCACCACATTTCTACCAGTCTACGTATACGTAGATAAATGTACATACACATATAGCGTAGGTTATGACAGGTCGTTAAGGGTACGATTACTAGTGAACTAAAACCCTTGGGGACAGATGGGTCCGGGTTCGTAGTAAGAAAGTATCGTGGAGTCTACATCATCGTAAACAAGAGAGGAGAGTGAGTTTTGGTGGATATTCGGTAGAACCTTACGCGGCGGTTTTTTTGATCCCCAGGGTAGAAAGGGCCTCGGTAACATTTATGTCTGGGCGTCGGGCGATGGCGGCGAAGAGGACGATTGCAATTGTGATGGTTATGCTGCCAGCATGTGGACCGTCAGTATTAACAGTGCCATTAACGATGGACAAAACGCTCATTACGATGAGAGCTGTTCGAGTACTTTGGCTTCGACCTTCAGTAATGGTGCCAAAGATCCTAACATCGGGGTGGTGAGTTTGCTATTATTATTATGTTTATTATATTTAAATGTAAGATCTTGAAAGTTGTTTTTTGTTGGTCTTTGAGGGAGTTAATATTCTTGGTTTGTATGTTGCGGCTGGTAGATTAGACCAATGTTGAAAAAATTCTTCTTTATTTAAATTTGATTCGTACGTTTCGGCAACCGATTGCTGCCCTCTTCAGTCGAAAGTAATTTGTTTAAGAAGTCCTAGGATAAATTAGGTTTCCGCCCTAGGTGCTTACGTCTTAGATGTTCAGTTAAGACTCATAAATGTAAGTTAAATGTAAAAAGTGTTCAGTTAAATGTAAGATGTATGGTTATTAATTAGTCCGGATAATAACTACAAGTATTACTCCTGCTAGTATTATTATTAGTTAATTAAATAGTCAAATTCACATGGACCAATGGACAATTATATTGCTTCTTAATTTGAGCAAATTAAAGATCAGTGCTCGAATGTTAAAAGCAGTCATTTAATATTTATCAAAAAACGAGATTATTAAAGTAATAGTGCCATTGCAATCAAATTAAGTAATAATTCGAAAGAAGAAAAATTAGTCGACTCGGAAATGGAAAACATAGCGCGTTAATCCTGTAATCTCTCAGTAAACATGAGAGTACTCATTAACCGGAAATCAGGAGAGATAAGCGTTAAGGAAACTCGTTGCGAAGTTTGTGTATGAAGAAGAAGAATCGAAAGAGAAGCGTAGACGATTAGTGTGGAGTGGATTAAACATTTTGTATCTGTGATGATAAAAAAGTGACGTGATAATATAAGTTATTTTAAGAATTCCAGCACCGCTGTGGCTTCGTTTTTATTCGCCCACGCGAACTTATTGATTCGGTGGTGAGAATGTCTGGAACCGTGGTTTCCGACGGTCACGTTTGAACCGCGGGAAAAGATTTTATAAATTCGTTATTTAGATTGACGCCTTGATAAATTCTACGTAAATCCGTTTCTAGGTCTTTCATTCTGTAAGCTTTTAATGGGGTGAATTTTAAGAAGCTTCGGGGGAACATTTCGTGGCTAATAAGTGAAGACATACTTCTATTCTTATACTTAACAGGAATCTCAATATATATTTATTTTTTCATTCCATTCGAGATTCATTTTCAATAAGAATAATATCAAAATGTTTTCATCAAATATCATAATATTTGTATCGTACTCCAAAGTAAAATTCTTTCGGAATAATCATAATATCAATGTTCAATTGATAATAATTCGAGTCGAAGAACTCAGATTTTGAAGTTAATGCCAGCACTAATCCCGTGATTTTTTTGTCAAGTTCTAACTCTACAAATTTAAAGGGTTAACCCACAGGATGTTCGAAGGTGAATATTGCAAGTTTCGAGGGTAGATTTAATTTGATATTAATTTTACACGGTGGTAACCGCGACAGGGGAAGTGGTACCTTAAGATACTACCCTAGTAGGATGAGAAGGGTAGATGATGGCCTGACTGAAATGAAATCCACCCCCGCGGTTGGCTCTTCTTATTCGAGATTGCAAGATGACTACTTTACTTCGGGATACCTTGTGTTCCTCGACACAGGATTACGAAGGATAAGGTTATCCAACCGACCTAAAATCTCGCCCTTCATCCATTGGGAATTCACAGGGCTCACCGTACATTTTATGTCCTGATTTTATGGGTATCCTTCGGTTTTGACTGATCAAGTGACTCACTCACAAAAAACCACTGGGATTTAAGATTTAATATTTCACTGGGAAGACGGATTTACGGGATATAAATTCTTGTTGAAAGAATTTCGATTTTGAAGACGAAAGGAAGTTGCATAAAAATAATTCAAAGCTAGGAAGCAACCTTTATGTTTTATACACTACTTTTTTGTTATTCTACTGGGACGTCTGACCCGAAACAGCACATTCTCCTTAAGTCTCGGTTTAATCATTCTCCACTCTTCACAGTTAACGTTATGTTGAAAATCTTTGATTGTATTATCATCACCGAAGTCCTAGCTACCTTTTGTATATTTCAAAATTCTTCGGATCTTTTTTTATACCGTAAAAACAGTAAATGTAAAAGTTGTATTTGACTCGGTATTCCTCGGTTTTCGGAAGGAATATTCCTGACAAGCTTCAAGTCGTATGTTTCAATAATATCTCTAAATATCTCTAATATCTCTAATATCTCTAAATAACTATAAAGATAAGGATAAAAATAAACAAGAATTTACGTAGAACATCGTAATACACAATCAACATTTATTCTAAGCCCAAAGTCATTTGACCTTATCACCTCGGCATCAAATATACTAAGCACGATACAGGTTGATATTACATATTTCGCAATGATCGTATTTTATCATTAATCCAAGAGTCCTCCCAGGGATTCTGAGGATCATTCGTATCCATTATGAACGATGGTGCCGGCTTCCGCATTCATTTTTCACTTTCACCTGACTCCTAAGAATAAACGTTAGCCTTCACCCAAACGATTTTCCAGGTCACTTAGAAATATTTGCAAAGGGGAATAAATATGTGAAGATAGCAACTATTATCACTAAAAATACGCTTACATCGGTGGTTTTTATAAGCGTTTTACTTAAAGCATCGCACAGAATTGGTTTAGAAAAGCTTTTTCAATAGCTGCTTATGAATTTCATCGTTTACCCGCGTCATTTTATGGGGCCCAGGATTCTCATCGTTCGATACACTTCCTTCTTTTCAGTTTTACGTCACTTCGCGAGTATCGGGAAATATGATAATATATAAAGTTTTACGGCGGTTGACAAATTTATTGTGCTACGATTTTGATTGGATGGTGTATTTATTTAGGAGAATTTAAGGGGTGGTTTGGAATATGTGGTACGCCATGTTGGAAATAATTTTAATAACGTAGGTGTTTGGAAATAAATGAGGTGTTCTGGGTGTGTAATAATTTTGTGCTGTATCTCACAATGTTAATAATAATTTTATTAAATCTTTACATTTGATCAGTTTTATAAAAATAATTAATTCAATAGATAAACTATGACAGTCTTGAAGAATTAATTTTTATTGTAATATAAAATGTTATTCATATCAATTTTTCTATCTCATTTTTCATATTTATTATTGATACGTCAATGCGGTACATTTGATCTACAACATAAAAAACAATTCCAGTATTTCATTTTCCCTTCGCATGCCATCTGAAAGCAAATATCGAAAGCTGTTAACAATATTGCTTCCAGATTGCTCTATAAAATATTATTGGTTGGAATTCCATGGAATATGAATTCAGTTCGCGGCCGACGCGAAGGAACGAATTTCCGAGTCATACAAAAAAATATCTCGTACAAAAAGGAATATAATATCAAATTTCCGCGAACGTGCATATTTTTTCGCGAATAATGGTACATCGAAATTTTGTTCGCCCGACAAACGAACGATTCAGGTGGTGAATATGTTGCAAATGTTAGACCTCGAAAGTGTTCCAGCTACCATGAAAATTCGCGCGGAGAAATGAAATTTTTACGAGACGTCGTTCTCGATGGAAAAATGGTGGTAGTCCTTGAGAGAGTGTAGCTGGGTATCGCCGTTTATCGTGGTTCACCGTACGAACCGGAAACGAACTTTTAATACGAAAAGTTCCTTGAGCATGTCGTATGAGAGAACCGCCCGGAATATGTTTTCGGAAATTATGTTTCCCGTAGAAGTTGTATCACCTTTGGGACATGAATAATCTGTTTGGATGTTCGTTTAAATAAATCCCACCCGATTATGACAGTTGAAAATGTTTGGAGTTTACGTGATGGATTAATGAATTTTGTGATACCAGTTTCATGTGTTTGATTAATTTCTGCATGCAAATATTAAATTCCAGAAAAATTGTATTTAATTACATACAACTTTCTACAATCTACTTTATTACATTGTATTCACGAGTTCGATCAATTTATTCTTCAGTGTATTAATACAAATCTTTCATTATATATTTGTGTACAAATATTAATGCAAATCAACAAGAATATTACAAATATTTGTAAAGTCACCGTCGACTTGGAGCAGTGTACTTTTAATTATCCAAGCGACATTAAATTCTAATTTGGTTTATTATTGTAACTTCGTAGGTGGAATTTTAATGAGAAATGGTTGGCGTCTTTAAAAAAGCTTCCCTTTTTTTCAGGCTACTACAGATTTGTATGGGAAATGTACGACAACGCATAGCGGAACATCGGCTGCAGCACCGGAAGCTGCCGGAGTGTTTGCACTCGCTCTCGAAGCCAAGTGAGTTTATGAGAAACTTTTTAATATTCCGCTATATCGGACAGCATCGACTAATAACTTTTGATCTCACCGACAAACCGACTTTATTACTTCACAGATTACTCTCGATATAATCTTCGAAATCTCAGTCTGCACGAGTACGTTTACTTCTACTTAATGAATTAAAACTTGTCACTCGAGACGAATATTCGTATATTTCATATAAATATTGAAATATTCGGATATTTATGTAAGATTATATTGCGACAATATCGAGACATTCTTATATTTATATAAAAAATACAATTGCAAAATATCTCATTTCATTTCAAGGAATTTTCTTAATTTTTCTGTCTTCGTATACGAAAATGTCAAAGCAAATATAACTCGAGTCAGAAATATCGGAGTATATTCTTACAGTTTTCCCTCAGATTTTTCGTGTAAATTGATAACAATTGATTCCAAGAATCCATTATTTTATTCGAAATTAGAAGAACAGTGAACTTCCATTATATGTAAGCGTTGGACGTATTTTCGAAAATAAAGGGGGCGCTAGATAAGATAGGTTTTATTTGGTCGTTCTAAAAGCGAGTGAGGAGAAATATCGAATTACGAGGAGGTGAAACGCGGAGCTTTCAAGCGGAATGTCGTTCGAAGCTCAAAGGCTTGCACGTTGGAATTGCAGATATTTGCATTCAAGCATTTTCCAGCCTTTTCCTTCTACGTTTATCTTGTCACACTTGGTATTTCACTGGCACCCATTTTTCTCCCGTTGGCCCTGTTTCCCAATCCTTTTTTTCACACGCGAAACTTACCACCAGATAAAGCACTCGGAAAAACGTGCTTTTGATTGTTTTATCGAGTGACATGGATTATCATTTTATTCACCTCTTCATCCTCCACAGCCCCCGATAGATAAACTTTTATTAGAGTCTCAAGTGTTTTGAAAAATATTCCCCGCAATCTTAATACAAATATATTTCACCGTGATGTTTAATTAATTTTGCAACGACCGGAAATCATTCCCTCTAATTATTTAATTACAATAACAGTTTCGTTTGCCTCACTTCGAGAATTCCTCGAATCACCATAAACCAGAAATCAATGAATTAAAATCCCGAGCTTAAAACAAGCGCACGATGTTGCTCTTGAATAAACATAAACAAACGATACCAGGGAGTGCAAATAAATTCGGATTTAATATTTCCAAATCGGCGTAGAAAATAATTATTATTTGCAAGGGAGAATCATTTCCGGGAATATTTTCGGTTCTAGATTCGAGTAAACATGGCGGGTGTGGGTGGCACGAAATGGGGTGGTTTCTGACGTTATTTCTGTATTTCTCGCGTGTAATACGTTTTGTAAATTATGTACGATAACATCGATTAATATCCATCGAGGTACACGCGTTTCCATACGAGTATTCACCAATGGATATTCGACGGAAATTGATCGCGCCATTTTCATCCCTTTCGCGAAGTATCCTACGTCGGAACCAGGAAAATCCAATTCGAGAATGTTATTTCGGTAGAAATTATAGAAAGCTTTATGGTTATATATTTTCCGTCGGCAGTGCATATGGGTCTACCGATTTTATGGCTATAATAAATTCTACTTGAATATTGTATCCTCTTCAATAACCTGTTATCGAAAATGATGATATAAATAGATAGATAAAACCGGATTTTGATAATGGCTTTATTGTTGTATTTTTTCTGCGTTGTTTGAAGATGTAGGAGATTATGTCGATTACATGGTAACAAGTTAGATGATAATTTTGGTTTATAGAAATTGGAGGAATTTGATTTGTTATCCTGAATTTCGTGAGCCGGTTTTTAGTGTATGGAATGTTCTAAGTTCATATTACAATAATCATTAAAAAATCGGAGAAATATCATTTGTCATCGTAAATTTCGTGAGCTGGATTTTATTGTATGACATTTTCTAAGTCCACATTATAATAATCCTTAATAAATTGGACGAATTTAATTTGTTATCATCAATTTCGTGTATCACTTTTTAATGCATCGCATTTTTAAGTCTATATTAATTTAAGTAGTATTTCATTGAATTTAAGTAGTATTAACCCCATCGTTCAACACTTGTCGCAGCTTCGTATTATTAAAAGTTGAATGACAAAGATATTCTTTAATCTAACCCGAACAATTGGAGTGAAAAATAAATTTTTAATAAAACTACAATGCCTGGTGAATGTTATAAAAGGCTTCATCGAATGAACTTCCAAATATTATTGGTGGAAAGTCCAGTGAAAGTAAAGAAGGAGGACTTAATTAAATCTTCCGAAATTGAGAGTTGCCTGGCGTAGTTTCACTTCTGAAAATTGAGCAAATTAGGAGAAAGCTCGCGAATAGAAGTTAAGGGATGGAGGAGAAGCTCGTTACCGTGGTCGAGTGGTAGCATCGGCGTCTTTGTCGAAGCTCACCCTCGAAAATGTGACCCAGAAACGGGAATATTTAACTAAACGACTAAGGTTTAACGTAATTCAACCGAATACCTGACATTTACCTGTCGTTTACCCTTTCAACTTTAATCCGCTCTATTTGCCCACCGAATCATTATTCCACTCTATGTCATATTGAAATACGTAGTTAGATACCAATCCGAGGTAAGCCAAGTCGAAGGAAACAGAAGTTGATAAGAAAGAGTTTGTAATCAATGTTTCTTTCAGTCCGCAGCTGTCATGGCGAGATATTCAACATCTTACCGTGTTAACGTCGAAGAGGAATTCTTTGTTCGATGCTAAGGGAAGATTCCATTGGACCATGAACGGGGTTGGCCTTGAATTTAATCATCTCTTTGGCTACGGAGTATTGGATGCTGGCGCAATGGTGGCTTTGGCGAAGAAATGGAAAACTGTACCACCGAGATATCACTGCGAGGCTGGAGCTGTTCTCGAATCACAGTAAGTGTTTTTTTTTATAAAAATATATCAATATAATATGAATATCTATAGAGAGTAAGACAACCCTGTTTTAATCATTATTTTAACACTACTTTAACAGTTTAACATTTAAGTTTAACACTACTTCCAAAATATTCCGAAATAGAAAACATATTTTTGTAATAGATATTTAACAGAAGTAGTTACGGTATTTTATCGGCAATGATTTTATTAGCAACGGTATACCAAGAAGAATTAGATTTCATCGTTGATAAATTTTCATTAGACCTAGATTTTAATTAGACTTGCAGAATAATAGCTTTAAGGTAGAAGCAGATATGAATTGATCGATATTTAAATAATATACTCGTTTAATATTCTCTCAGCACTATTTTAATCAGACTTAGAGAATGATAGGTTTAAGGTGGAAGCGGATATGAATCGATGGATACTTTAATAATATACTCGTTTAATATTCTCTTAGCACTGAAATGATTAAGTTATTTGATCGACGGAGCCCTTCCTTTCTTAACACATTCTACATCCGTCGAATCGTTTAAGGTCGTTCTCGAGGCGAACATGATTAAGCAATCTCCTTCCCGTTTAAGGGTGAAATAAACTGGAAATGGGTGACTTAAGGGAAATAAGGAAGACGCAATAATAACGGGGTCTAGGTTCCTAAGATCGATACTTTGCCATGAATAAATAATATGCTCGCTAAGAAGACCTTATCAGTGCCAATCTACCATTTTTATTATCTTATCTGTTCACTAATAACAGAAATGATCCTTTTTATCTGTACTTATCTGGTAGCATATTCAGAAGATGTTACTTTTGAAAATATAATAAATTATTATATTCTAGAATACTTTAATATTTTATGATTCTACTCCTAAATTGTTGCTGTTTTAATTATCAGGGATACTTCCCATAAACCTATACATAATCTACATAAGAATTTATTATATTCTTTCCATATTAATAATATTAATCATTCCGTAACAAGCAAAATTATTCGTATTCCATTTTCTAAAAAGTTGCCACATAAAATTCCGATTCCTTCAGAATATAATATCGAAGATTTAATAAAAGACATCTTGTCAGAATCGAAATGTGAGGATCATATAAACTCAAATTAGAGTACTCTTAAATTAGATTTCCAAAATTCATCGCGGTGTAGGAGACAGGTGTCGATACAGTATCAAATTGGCACGAAGCATATGAATTGGAGAAGTTTCAATTGACAAGTGACAAAATTTCCTGTTTAGGGAAGTGACGAGCGACCGATCAATCCTGCTGAAAATAAAAACCGACGCCTGTGCCGGAACCGAATATGCGGTGAACTACTTGGAGCACGTGCAGGCCGTCATTTCCGTGAATGCGTCTCGACGCGGTGACCTCGAATTGTTTCTGACTTCTCCAATGGGTACAAGGTACGTCGATATTAATTTCATCTCTAATGTCTTCTCGAGTATAATTTCGTAAGGACTCACGAAGTTCTTAAGTCGCTTAGGAAGTTCGGGAATTATGGAAACCCATGATAGATTAATTCCGTAATAGGAAGTGAGGACGTCGGAATAATATGGATTCATTTTTAGATCCATGATTCTGAGTCGAAGAGTGAATGACGATGATCACAGAGATGGATTTACGAAATGGCCCTTCATG
The DNA here is from genome assembly GCA_910591585.2 of Nysson spinosus. Taxonomy (NCBI): domain Eukaryota; kingdom Metazoa; phylum Arthropoda; class Insecta; order Hymenoptera; family Crabronidae; genus Nysson; species Nysson spinosus. The sequence goes on along the minus strand of OU342837.1, from coordinate 2,664,511 downwards.
ACTACTCATACCTGGGGCGAGTATCCTCAAGGAACCTGGATGTTGGAGGTAACAGCAGTGTTTTTTGAAATATTATACAATATTTTGATAATTGTGTTCTACGGGGATATTAATCTTGAGTGGGGTTGATGGCACCATTGATTCATGAAGCATCCAATTATAAAAGGCACGAGGGTCTCGAAACACGAAGGCCATTCATAATTATCAGTTATAGCTTTACCCGTCGACGATCAGTAATTAGGAATACGGTGCTACCACGAACATTATTTTATTGTTAATTCAGGGTGGATATATATTGCGGGATATTTACGTTCTAGAAATGCTTTACCTTCTATCGTGTGATCCTTGAAGGTCTACCAATTATCACGAATATGAGTTTATTATTACTGTATTATTCACTGAAATTACACGTTCCTGTTACTCTTATATGGGTAGGCAATATGTCGGAGGTCAAGTGTTCGAATTTATACGGTTACCCATTTTGTGGCCCTTCTCAGATGGTTATAACATTGCCCAAACAAAAGTAAATTTGTAATGAAAATTAAACCTGCATAGTTAATTTATCGTTTCGACCCAAAATCGTCCTAGAATATGTTTATACATCACCCACCATCGATTTGGGTCATATAGAAGTGATTTTGGCGACTTTTATTTTTTGACAATTTTTGAAGGTGTACCCCTTTACATTTTTTCGACTTGGGTTCGACCCATTTTTGACAAATAAAAATTTTTTAACCGCTTCTTTCGACCAGAAATCGTCCTAGAATATGTTTATACATCGTTTACCATCGATTTGGGTCATCTAGAAGTGATTTTGGCGACTTTCATTTTTTGAGAATTTTTGAAGGTGTACCCCTTCACATTTTTGCGATTTCGGATCGACCCATTTTTGACCGAAAACAATTTTTAAACCACTTCTTTTGACCAGAAATCATCCTAGAATATGTTTATACATCATTTAGCATCGATTTGGGTTATTTAGAATTGATTTTGGCGACTTTTAATTTTTGACAATTTTTGAAGGTATACCCCTTCACATTTTTTCGATTTGGGTTCGACCCATTTTTGACTAATACAAATTTTTTAACCACTTCTTTCGATCAGAAATCGTCGTAGAATATGTTTATACATCATATACCATCGATTTGGGTCGTTTAGAATTGATTTTGGCGACTTTCAATTTTTGAGAATTTTTGAAGGTATACCCCTTCACATTTTTGCGATTTTGGATCGACCCATTTTTGACCAATCAAAATTTTTTAACCACTTCTTTCGACCAGAAATCGTCCTAGAATATGTTTATACATCATATACCATCGATTTGGGCCGTTTAGGAGTGAAATTGGCGACTTTTATTTTTTGACAATTTTTGAAGGTATACCCCTTCACATTTTTGCGATTTTGGATCGACCCATTTTTGACCAATAACAATTTTTTAACCGCTTCTTTCGACCCAAAATCATCCTAGAATATGTTTATACATCATATACCATACATTTGGATTCTTTAGAACCAGAATTGTGGAAATTGAAATATTCACCATCATTGAAGATGCATCTATACTAATCACTCTCCATAGTCCAAGGAACACGTGATACCTGATGTATTAACTTTATGGTACTAGAAAGGAGAATACAATGCCATGAAATCTCATTCCAGGTGAGCTTTAACACTCAAACTCCGCAGAGTGGATGGTTCCGAGAATGGACCCTGATGTTGCATGGAACCAGAGAACCACCATATACCGGTCTACCAGCAGCCGATCCACACTCGAAACTAGCAATCGTGAAGAAGGCGCACGAGGAGCGATCAACCGCGATGTAACAACTTCAAGATCGAAATCTTAATAACGTTCATATCGGGAGATGTTTAACGCAGCAGCTAGTCCTTGTTAATTAAGAATGATTTTTACAGTTGAAAAATTCGAACGTAGCCATCCCCCTTCCTTTCATCTGCTATCACTTCCGGACTATGTAAGTTATTTATTAAAAACGTTTGCGACACCGGAATCCCTTGTATTTTATTCTCGAACTTTAACTCTAACACTCTCCCCCTTTCTCAAATTTCTCCTCCCGTTGCGTTCGAATTTTTTCAATACAAAGATTCTATTTCCTTAGGATCCCCTGTGATACCATTATATAGACGTACGCCCGAATATTTGTATATTTTGTTTCGTTTTATTCCTATTGTTAATATTACATTATCACTGTTTCTAGTTTACGAAGACGCTACTCTATTCGCTTGTTTATATTTCATGGGAAACATCGTGATTTCTTTGGAGTAGTTCATAGTTTTACTAGGAGAAATGTTAACAGTGCCAGCTTCATTTATTGTGATATGTTACGTTGTTGAATTAAATATAAATTGTCGATGGATTTTCGGTAAACGGAAATGTAATATTTGTTTCTTTGTAGGATTTCGAGTAAATGATCGTTTTCCAGTGCTTTTCACGGAAGAAGTTCTAACGCTTTTTATTTATCGCGACAAGTTACTCGGCTAATGAAAATAAGGATGAGGGAGTCAATGAAGTTTTCGTTTATAAGGTAGAGTTTTATTATTTATTTTCATTCTGATCTTTTTCTTTACGATATTTAATTGTACATTAAAATATTGAAGCACTATTTCGGTTATCGTAAAGTGTTTTTCGGTTGATTTATGAAATGTCCGTGACTCCTTAATTTATAACGATATAATCCTAACTTAAGTCAACGTGAATAGCTTTTCATATATAATCAGAATTTTATCGAATGAAATATTATGATTACCGTTGCGATTCATCGTGAATAATGATTTCTCGGCATTAAATAAGGAAAGAGCAAATGAAAATTAGCACGAACTTCCACGATCCGAGGAAGTTCAGAAATATCTAAGATGGCCGTGTGTTCGAGAGATTTATAAACATTCTTTGGGAACAATATTTTGACGAAAGTTCGTCGCAAAGCTCGATGACTCGTTTCCTGTCATGTCATTGAATTCTTTTTTTTGAATTCCCAGAAATCGAATTGTGATTGCCTTTCGTAAACACATTGCCAATTAATTAAATAAAACATCCCCTCTCAATGAACGTGGAAGAACTTTATATTTATATTTCCAATTCAATGTTCTTCTCTGAACAATTTATTAAATAGAATATCTCGATATTAATATATTCAGTATTTATTTCACTGAACACTGGCGAAATGATTAACAATAATGATTTAGTTGGCAAAGTGTTCAAAAGAAGACGATGGAAAACAACTTCGGTCCACGCGTGCCAACGTTTGCTTATCAAGCAGAATTTAAGGAGAACGTTTGTTGATTGTTCAGATAAATAATCAATTCTATCTTACAGAAAGTATCAAATATATAAATCAATATAATCAGCCAATCAATTATCAGTAATCACATAACACACGCCAACTTGAATACACATAAAGAACTGCATTTAAAATAATCCACTTTTAATTCAATCAAAGCGAAGATAAAAAAGCAAACACATAAAAACTTATATCAGTTGGACGATTAAATGAAAAGCAAATTAACACTCGGTGTGTCAGTTGATATTTTTATAACGACATATAAATATTTTCCCTTCATTAGGGAATTCCGAACATTTTTTAATAACATTCCAGAAAATGATTTATATAATTAATATTTCAACGAGGATGATATCCTTTTTGCAAAGACTATCGACCGCCGATTGTTTATCCGTGCACATTTCTCACGTATACCTCTACAGTGGAAAATATAATAAAAAATAAAAGGGTTAAACGACACCATAAATAATGGACAGCAAAAGTAAAATGACATTTAATATTACTACGGCGATTCAGATCCTGAACGATCTCAAAACTCTATATTTATATCGAAATACATATCTACTCATCGCGAGACTCAAACGCACAATACGATTCCAATATACAATACTTTTTGATAGACAAGGAAGTAAAAACATCTGCATTTTAATGATTGCATCAAAATCAGGCGGTCGTACAAACATCGTGTATGAAACTTTAAATATTTCATTCAATACTTCATTGTAGCAGAATATTGCTAGACGTTTGCACGCATGGACCACTTTATTTCTATGAGAATTCATTTACAAACTGTCGCTGGTTTGGGATTCATTGTTTAAATAATATAGATTGCCATTGATATACGGATGAGATGCATTCCTGATAGATCCTTTGTAGGAAGATTTCGTTTATAAATGGTAATTATGTTGATTCCAGGTTAATTACTTTATTGGAGTTCGATTATTGTACTCCCAAAGTAGCCGGATTTTGAACTATTAAAATTAATTAAAAATTGATAAACACTTTTATTGTTTACATGTATTATATACAAGCTATGATCACGTCACATATTTATCATCTTCTACAAGATTATCATTAATAATTTTAATTCTATTTTGCTTCCATTAATAATATGAATTTAATTTTAGTTCAAACTGTTCTTAATAGTTTCGAATCAATTATATTACTTTCTAGTATAGTCTTAGTTTGACAATACATCTGGTGTCTGATTAAGAATTATAGTACATAGAAATAGAATGTTATAAATAGAAATTTTCATTTTTGGGAGTACAATAATAAGAATAATTATAATTACTTAGAAACGTCAGGAAGACTTGGCACGAAAATTGGGATCGCGTGCCCTTCGAATTTTCGAAAATCTCGCGCGAGGTTGGGTTCCCAAAATTCACGAAAGTCTTCCGTTTAAACTTAGTCATTTTTCCTCGTCATAATACAAGATCAAATATTCACAACAAGTATCTATGTCTTATTGTATTAAAAATTCGATACGTAGATTCGTCTGTCTTGAGACGACCGAGTCGAGGAAGTAAGTCGATCCTGAAATGGATTCCTTGTGCGAAACACTTCACCGATTTTCTGATAAGAATTCACCGATAAAGTATTGCAAGGTATGAATACATAATCGTAAATGTTATTATCAGAGCTGGGCATTTTTTAAATAAAATTGATTTTAATAAGTATACTTGTAATTACAACGTATATTACACCAACGGCAGCATGAGTATATTATTATCCAATTAATTTGATTTCATTGATCGAATATCTGTATGCAAGCTAGATATGCATCACACTTTTATTATCCTCTATAAGATTATAATTAATTACTGTTTGTTATTTTATTTTACTTCTTTAATTATAATTTGATTTCAATTTGACCTTACTTCCATTAATTACAATATGATATAAATTGTATTTGTTTTAACTGCAAAAAGTTAAAGTTATTCTTGCAAAATCCTAGCTCTGATCGAGATTAAAAATGATAAGATTCTATCGAGATAATTTAATTCAATGCTCGCCGCGAACCGCAATGATAAGAACGAGGAAGTATAAATATTGAGATAAAATGTTTTGAATAGCCACTTTAAATCCAGATTTTAATATCGCAAGTAGAACGAGAAGTCAAACGGTAATTGCTGAAAATTAAATGATAAAAAAAAAGAAAATAGAGAGCGTGAGAGGGAGAGAGAGAGAGAGAGCGTGTGGCAGAGAGAAAGTAATATAAGAGGACGTAAGAAAGGGAAATGAATACGTGTAGATAACAGTATAATAGAGAAGTAGCGATCAAAGAGTATCGAGAATTACATAAAAGGGAAAAAAAGAGTACTTATTATAGTTGAAGTGAATTTAATCAACCTTATTCTGTACGTGATATACGTGGATGAATAAAATCTTTATTTTTTGGCCTGCATCGTTTTTATATGATATACCTTAAGATCTATTATTTTAGTTTCCTCCACATTTCTCACGTAATTCTCATAATAAAATTTCGAAGCACCATTTACTTTTTATCACTATATAATTGTATCATTACATATTTTATCACTATATAATATAGTTGGCACTAAATAAGCACTATATAATTTCAAAATATAATTTCAAAGCAACTTTATATAAATTCGAATAAAAGGGCCATCTTTAATATTTCACTAACGAATATTAGCACTAATGAACGAGGATTAATTTAAAGAGTTAGTTTGAAGAATTCCAAGACTAAAATCATAATCATTTATATTTACTGATATTTTACTTGGCAACACGCTTGTTTTGTTTAATGAGAATTTTGTATACAAAGGAGTGCGCGCCGGATGAATTATTTATATTTTTATTGCGGCACGTAAGCTGCCTTAATTAAAATACGAGCCTTGCATTTCGTTTCTTTAATATTCTCTCGATTAAAAGCTTACAAGATTATACAAGATAATAAAAAACCTACTAAACAATTTAATAATGAAAATCATTAAAGTCTATTCAAGTAACATTTTTTTTTCTGAAATTTTATCCAAATTTCCTTAGTAAATCATATTTCATTACATAAAACTGGAATTGCACATAGTGTACTAATAATATATATATTATTAATATTTACAAATTTCTGTACACTTGGATTTTAATATTACAACAAAAATACAATATCAGAGCACATATTTTTTACATGTCAAGTAAATAAAATAGATTAAATAAATAGATTAATAAATTCCGAAGTTGATCATAAATACTTTTGTTCTAAATTCGATTGCTTTATTGTAGATTCGTTTTGGAAGTTTTTAAGTTTTTAAATTGATTAGAATCTTCTTAGTAAAGCAGCGTATTTTCTTAGAACGAAGTATTATTTAATAGATCATTCTATTTATTTAATAATATCTTGCAGCGACGGATTATTTCGAGAGGTAATAAGATTCAGTTACTTAGAATCGTCACCGACATGTTGACAGATTTCGATTGATCCGTGTAATTAATTGGTTGGAGAACCGGATCCTGAGCTCTGCCAATTTGCATAATTGGGTCGACGTTGTCAAACGTGATTTGTGCAGCGTCATAAATTCGCGGGGAACCTTCGTAAACGACGCTTCATTTTTTATTTATTCCGCCTACGAAATTTCACGGCGATTAATTATGTCGAATACATATTTTCGCGACATTCCAGACATTATAATTTAATTATTTCGTGATTAATTATTATATACGAATTAATCCGCTTTGCAAGGCACGGAAATATAATTATTTGATTTTGTTGAAGGATTCAATTAAACTTTGTAACAAATCAAAATAATTTGATCACCAAAGTAATTTACAGATGGAATTTTTATTCGCGGCATGTACAACATATCGGAGAATATTTTTTAATTTGAAACAAATTGTAATAATATAAAACGTATTGGATTTATATCGATTAGATTTCGCGGGGAATGAACGCAATTATTTCATTTTAATTAAAGCATCCCAATCGATTTACGTGTTCTTAATTGGGTTTGCCTGAATTATTCCTTTTAGACGAATTCTCATATACGTGTCTCTGATTGGATACACTCTTACTCTCCCGCGACTCTCATATTTTAAAATATCTTATAAAATTGAAATCAATAGGAAATCAATTTGCAATATATTCTATATTAAGTATACACAGTTATAATTTGGTATTAGTAGTAATTCCTTAAAGAACGAAGACATGATTATTAAAATTCGACATAACTTTCATAATAAGATCCGCAGCAAATAAAAATTCGTCATACGCTCCACAATAAGATTTGTCACAAATAAAAATTCTACAAAAGTTCTATTATAAGATTTGCATTAAATAAAAATTCGATATAAATTCTCCAATAAGATCTGCAACAAACAAAAATTCGAAATGAACTCCCTAATAAGATTTGCAACAAATAAAAATTCGTTGTGAATTTTATGAAAGGTTGTGCAATAAATAAAAATTCCATATAGAATCTATAACAAGTTCTGCACCAGCCAAAAATTCGATATAACTTCCACGGCCAACTTTTATCGCAACATAAAATATTAATCACAACCAAGAATTCAATCTTTAATATACAAGTCAATTATTTCTAACTACCATCAACTTTCTTAAAAACAAAGATATATTTGTTTAATACAAGGTACGCTCACGTGACTTGCGCAGTGGAATAGAAAGGGAGGGAGGGAGTGACGAGGGAGATGGAGTATCGGAGAAAGAGAGGTTCGTAGTACCAAGGTGGCGCGAGAGAGGCAGAGCGCACGAAGCCGCGGCAGCCGAGTCTGAATCCGACAGTCCGCGTGTTACTTCCATTCGCAAAGAAGGACCGCGTGTTTTCATCCTGCATTCATCCCGCCAAATCCCACGAGATATCACGCACCAAGAATATTAATTGCAGCGCGGTAATTAACATGAAGAAGGCTTCAGCTCCGTTCGAATTGTTCGTTTGCGCGCGAATTCAGTGAACGCGAAGTGACATTGAAATCACGAAGACCGAAGGTTGAACTTGGTGATAATCGGTGCTCGGTGAAGGAAGTTGGTCCAGGAAGCGCTCGCCGGTTATTATTTAGGTGAGTTATTTAATAATGTTGTTACTCGGAGAATGAATGATATGTTTCGTTGAGTGGATCGTTTGTTAGTTAATTTGGAATGCCTTGGAAATCGGATGAAAGATCGTGGTTTGAGATCGATGGATTATAAGTTATTTTCTTCTTAGAGTTTAAGTGTTTAATTAATCTTGCATCTACCGTTATAAATATTACGATTTGTATTTAATTTCCTACGAAAAATGAAGATATTAATCAAAGAATCAATGATGTTTCTTGATTATCAAGTATGTCGACATATTATGCTTTAATATGCGAGTCGTAAGTGCATAGATGTTTAACCTAAAAATAGGACGAACTTCTTATAATAAGAAATAAATCTATTAATAATAAACTTTAGCGGGTTACGATCACCTATTGTCTTCATATTATAACAGGTGCATATAAAAAACAACTGAAACTTATTATATAGATTTGGTTTATATGCGTATTATTAATTCGAGAACATTTTAATACTTTACTTATCATTCTTCAAACTAAACAAGCGTATATATGAATTTAACTGAGATAACGGAGAGCAAGAAGATTTTAGCATTATTTATTCAACCTTTATTAATTTGTTACTACTCTTTAATTTACAGTATTATTCGTCGATTCTTGATACGTGAAATATTCACAAAATTATATTATCAAGAAAGTTCACAGTCGTACTACGCAGTAGTTTTCACGGAATACGTGTATTTATTGTCGAAGTTCCGTATCGTTGTCGAAGGTCGTGTTTACATAGACTCGGTAACGAGACATAGAAGCCATAGTGTTTTCGAAACTGCTTTGTTTTCGTCCTTGGATGCTCGCTATTTAAAACATTTGGATATCGCTACTCGTTTCACTATATTTTTCAATATTCCCTTTCCACGTTACCTTGACAATACACTAAAAGGAGACGTTCCTTGTTCCTAACTTTTCCCATTCTCAAAAGATCGCTATCTGGGATACGCGGACATTTGTTCTTAACAAAGTAGATCTCTGGAATTCTCCCAAAAGGAACTTGCTACGTAAATATATATTATTCTAACGCAAGTAAAAGATATGTTGATAGAATTAGAAATTAATATCACGATGATGTTACTTAGGAAATTACAACATTTTCGAAAATATATCTGAGTCGACTTTGGGAGTCGTTTCTAGATATTATAAGTAACAGAAAGTAATAAATTAGGTAATAGTTCTGTTTCGCAATTATTTGAGAAGTTAAAACAGAAATTAGGAGTCTATTAAGGTCGCGATTTGTTGTTTCTGTAAAAGAGATCTTGATAAGGAATTTAATTGCGATATTAAATGAATATAATTCAAACTAAAAGATTAAGTACGAATATGCAAAGAATTAAATTTGTTTTAAAGTGGTAATTTAGAGATTCATCGACTGCCATTTGGTTCACACAATGTTTATGCACTTTTTTACATTGCACACGCGGTACTGTGATTGTTGCATGGAAACGTATTATAATAGCACTTTTATTAATACGTTTCCATAATTCATGATGTACGTGCATTAAAAATAAGCTGCTATTAATATGAATGTCTCTAATCACGCAAATAGTATTCATTACACCAGCATTAAAATATTGTTCGACATTACTGCAGTATTTATTTATAATTTAATTTTGATAAGTTCCCAGCAATAATATAACAGAATAATTATTCCAATTTCTCCAATTTGTCCATAAAAAGTTTCACTCGTATCAAATTTCTTGTTGGCATAACAATTTTGTTTCAAAATCAATTGAGAATTTAAAAAAATATTAACAGATTATTATAATCGCAACATCCGATTAGAATCAATTTTTAATCCTTGGAGTAGTCAACATTTTTTACCAAGTTAAATTTATAGTTCATAATGGTCGTTACTATTTAAAATCAATTATGGTTACGTAATTACCTCATAAATATTCGGATTAAGAAATAATTTATTTTCGAAACGCTGACGAAAGTTTTCCAAAGTTCCCACGCGAAGAACGTGCGGGAAAAAAACTCTTTATTTCGATCTTGCGGAGTATCTGGAACTCGATTAAAAAATTTCGGAGATCAAGGGAGTTTTCCCGCGATCCGAAACACAATCGAAACTGTGGCGAAGGGTGAAATAGATGCTTAAACTGGGAAACAAAGGATAAAAAAAAGAGAGGAAAAAGAATGGAACCGAAGACTTCCACTTTCTAGAACTGCGTTAGAAGTTGGAAGGTTTTGCGTTTCGATTTTTTTTGTTCTCCTTTCCCAACGTTCGAGGCCTCGATCACGTACTACATTGATTGGAAAATATAATTTCCCGTCGTCCCTGAGTATTTTTATCCGGATGCAAAAAATAATGCTCGAATATATCTCCGGTCTATCAATAACTCCAACGTTGTCTTCTGACGTTTATTACGAATCTCCGTCAATCTTCTATAAATAATTCCATCGATCGGGGCAAAGGGTATTTTAATCCGAATATTCATATTTCCGCTTAATTTTGATACGCTGTGAAATTGTTTTCGATTCTTAGATTCTTGCAAACTAAAATTCGACATAATTCATGATTTGATTTCAGTAAAAATAAGTATCAATAATCATATCGAAATAAACACTACAATAATTGTCCTACTTTCTATTCTATTTTTATTTAATAAATGACTACACAAATGTGACATAATAATGGTAACAATAAAAAGCAGATTAACACGTATAATTAATTATAGTAATTCATTAACGTCTCAGAAATTTGTGAGAAAGATTAACCTGAATTATGATACTTAGCGAATTTTTTTAAGGAGGATTTAACTCGCGATATAAGTAAACGGTTCAAGCGAATTTGCAAAATTCTCGGATAATACTTGTCCGCAAAGTTTAGCAGAGCTAAATCGCAAAGCAGGACGGGGTAAGAAAAACAAGTTGGCCCAGATGCATATGTATTTGTCAGCGGATTAGCAATTTCGCTTCCAACCCACCAAGTGCAATTATCCTTCGGTAGGCAGATGTTGGTCTTCTTCGGATTGTTTTTATATTTTTTTTTCAATCCTCTGCGGTATCTGCTTCGTAACAGCCACTTTGGATCGAAAATCGCTGAGCTACTTTTTCCGTGTTGACTTGTGAAAATTATCAATTTCCTGACGTGATTTCCCTTCTCTTTTCGAATTTATATTATTATGTATCTTTCAATGTTTCATTTTCTCCGCTTGGAAATATTTACCTTCGCCTTTGTTTAATTATATCATTATAAAGTTCTACTCGGAAGAAGTACAGAAAGAATGTCTAATCCAGGTTTCTTTAATTATTAATAACATTATGCGATAGATATTAATTATATTATTAATTTATAGTAAGATCTGATTGGAAGTGCGATTAGAATTACATCGAGTATTTCGTGGATTTAAGTTTTACGTTTTGCGTAACTTTGTCTTATTCTTAGAGTCACGTTCTTCGTTTTCTTTTTCTTAGAGAAGGTTTAATTATAGTCGCTGTAAGTAAATAGCAATTTCCCTCGCGATAAAAGAGGATTTAAAGATTACGTTTCACGATGTCTTAATGATAAAATCTCTCCTCCTCTTCGCCCTCTCCTCTGTCGTTTAAATTTGCAAAATAAATGACGGAGTATCACGTGAGCACCGTAGATTTTCCAGGAAATTATCGGATGATTTTATCCCTGGGATTAACAATGTAATTACCGTTAAAGAGGCTACGCGATAAATATCGGTGAAATATTAAATAACCCATTAATGAGACCATTCTCGATTTATTCTTGGATTTACCAAATTCGTGTGGCACTCGATTCGATTTATTCCGATCGATTCTTGCATTTACAATATTCATGTGGCACTCGTTCCGATTTATTCCGGTCGATTCATGGATTTCCAAAACCGTCGTCTATTTTTCGTCACGAAAACATTTGTCACGTTGACATTTCGGGAGTCTAATTTCGCGCTTACTAACCGGAAATAATAACGATTAGCATCCATCACCTTCTCTTATTTGACAGTGATGAATCACGAAGCAAGGTGCCCAATTATTAAGACAAAGTTTTATTCGGAATATCTTGAACGGCTTAGATGTTCGGCTTGAATGAGGTGGTTGAAAAATGGATTACTTTATTAATTAATAATGTACGTTGAGCACCTTTAACCCTCGTAGGATTTAATATTTTCAAGCTATCTCAACTTAATTACAATCGATACAGCAAATAAGCAAAAAATAACGTTGCTGCCATCGTAGGTGAAATTTCATCTTGGTATATTATTTCTAACATCATTTATTTCAGATTTCACTTCAAATATAAATTCTATACTACGTGTATATAAAAATCCATTATTATTTAATATTATTGTATCAAGTTTTTGTACGACATTAAAACAATGTTTACTTGGCGTAGAATTTCAGCCATGATAGTTTTTGAGGGTTACTAAACAAACTCGAAATCTGGCTAACAAATAACTGCATTTCTGTTGCAGATCAAAGTTGGGCCCACGGAGCGACCGATGCGGAGGTGGAAGAGATCCTCCTGCGTCCTCGGCGGCTGATAAGCAGCCCCCATCAGGGGGGTTGTAAGATCGCCGAAGAAAGTAGGAATAGAAAGTAAAAGGCGAGGGGGGTGGTGATAGTTGGGTGAGGTTCGGGGCCGCGGGGTTCCTGGGGAGCCGGCAAATGTGGCTCTGTGTACGGTGAGCCGGGGTTACGGGGGCCGTGGGGCCCGTGGTGGTGGGGGTCGTGCCCGCGGTGAGGCAAGCGTGAGGTTGCCCCTGAGTCCACGCAGTTTGTGTGGCCCCGGGGCCGGTGGGGGCCCACACGGGCCACATGCGCACCTACAACCCGCCGCGGCTACCGCGCCCGCGACTGGTACCGGAACTACTACCGGTACCGCCGCGACCGGAAACGAAGAGGGTTCCGGATTGCCGGACGAGCCTATGGTACACGTCGAGAGAAGTAGACAACACGGCACCTGGATATGTTGCGTACCCTGCTATTGGCTCAGAAGAAGCAAGGCCGTGCACAAGGCACTACTCACCTTCGCCATGTTGTTGGTTACCAGTCTACTCGTCACCAGTCCTGTTTTGTTTCTTATCACCACTCTGCCGGAAGGAGAACAGCCGCTTGAATGCGCACCGTTGGTGAGTCAACATTTCAAAACGTAATATTAGAATATTATCAAATATAATAATTAAAATACTTGCTCTAAAAATTCATTTCCACGAGCGCCCGAAGTATATATAAATAATAAACGTCAGAGAGTCTACATTTCGAAATATAAAATCATAGTATTATAAAATATAATAATTAACAGATTTGCCCAAAAAATTCACTTCCAAGAGTGCGTGAAATATATCAAAATAATTAAGTATTTTATATCTCAATATTACAATTTATGAAATTCGATATTCAAGTATAAGACTTGTTCTTTAATAATTCACTATGAAACATCATTTTGGAATCATCGAAACTATTACATCGCATAGAATGATATACAACATTATCTCGAATACAGCATGATTTCCACTTCCGCCTAAGGTGTTTCACAATTATGCAAAATTACGATCCCCCTCAGGAGGATTCGTAAGACAATATGGCGTCTGAAACGTTATCACCATTATTATTTAGATGAGAATATATTCCGCAAGTAACATTTCCGTAATGACGTTAATTCGTGTGCGGATTATTCTCATAATTTCGTTGATTACGAGAAGGGTTTAAACGTAGGTGTACTCGCACGTGATAAAGGTAATTTGGTTTCGATTGATCCTGATGTTGAAAACCTTCGAGGGGGCTAAAGTTGTCCGTGTGTTCCACGTGCATGAGTAATGGCCATATAATTGGTATCAGCTCGCAGTTACACTTCTGTGGGTTCGCAATCAACATTAGGCAACTCATAATTCAGTTAAAGGTCCTTGGACGAACTTCGTAATTCAATATACACCTTGAGTCGCCACTTTCCACGTTCACTGATTCAAGAAATCACGAGAACCCTTGAAACACTTGTCATACAAGCATCTAATTTAACACTAGAGCTACCAAATCCGTCAAAATGACGAATTTCCAGAATGTAATTAAAAAATTTCCATTTTCTGGGATTTTTTTCGGCCCACGTTGCATGATAGACATAATTAAATCGATTAACTCATTTTTGCCATCCATTCTTATTTTTCATCCTAGTGTTAATCAAGTAGTGTCATGTTGCCATCTTGGTATATTATTTCATATATAACTCTGAATAAAAATTGATTATTACGAGTATACAAAAATAGGTGAGTAAAGTAAACTCGGTTATCATAACGTTTTTAGCGTCACCAGGCTATTATTACTTAATTATTTTATCAAGATAAAATCTACTATTTATTTAATTCTCGCCCAGACCACCATGAGAAATAATTGTAACTCGTAATTGGTCAATAATGCTTTCATTAACAACCAATAACAGTATTCGAAATAGCGTGGTAAATATTGACTTGAGTTGGCAGACCACCGTTTTTCGCGAACTAACATACCGCGAAATTATTATCGTTCGCGGTTCGCCAGAAACGCGCACAATTATTAATCAACACTGCTCAATTATTACATTCGTAATCATCCTTAATTCCTTTGCTAGCCGTTATAAAAATTGTTTTAATAAAAATACACGGCAAATACGATTATAATAAAAACCTTATAATCCTATAATAATCCTTTAATTGTTGCTGCAAACATTAACCTCTCAAAATGCAGTATAATTACATATTCATATGAAAAACAACATCTACTTTGATACTTAATTTAATCAAAGTAATTTAATAAATACTTTAATACTTAACGGTTTATTAAATTCAAACATATCTGATGGCATTTAAGTGTTTTAAAGTACTTGGCATAAATAATGTAAAGAAAAGTATTCTTTGATAAAATATTCATTAATAATCATACTTAATCAATGGTTTCTAGGATATCGAATACAATTAATTATTTATCGTAATCTTGCACGACATTTTGCATTATTAGGTTACTCGTATATAAGTACACATCAGGACGAACGGAGAATTTGCATGGAAAGTAATTAAACGTGATCCTTCCGCGGGGTAATTAATGTCAAAATGCGGGTTTAAATGCACGTCGGGGAGAGATCCGCGAGAGGCGCGATTATTAATTAATATGACTTAATTATATCGCGGAGAATAGTCGGTGCATATCCTGTAATAGATTAATCTGTAATCAACGGCATATTTAGCTGTTGCGGAGAGAGCGGGGGGGGGGGGGAATTCTATTAAGAGAGGAAGAGAGAGAGAGAGAGACTTCTATTAACCGACATCGATATGCAGGTTTATCCGACGTGTTTGAGCAGACATGGGTGTGCCAATCGAGTCACGTCGATATCGAATACACCGGATGCATTTTGTGGCGAGTGCATTCCATGAAACCACGAAAAAAGTCGATTATTTAATGGACACTATCTGCTGAAATGTCAAGTCATGAGTCGAATTATTTATATTTTTATTATATGTTAAGAACGTAGAGTCAAAAATCATATTATGTACATTTAATTATGTAGTAATCAATGGTTTATTTATTGGTCCAATAATAACTTGTATGTGTAATTTTGGGTTTCGGCTGTTAATAGACCAAGTGTAACAATTTAAGCTTCTTTATTTTCGAATATGTCCGAAACGTTTCTACTTTAAAAATAAAGAAGCTTAAATTGTTACACTTGGTCTATTAACAGCCGAAACCGAAAATTACACATACATTTAATTATGTAATGAAAAACATAGTTGGAGCTTTTAATTAATGAATTTTCATAATTAAGATCTCTCGGTTCTTAGAGTTATTTTTGTTTATGAAAAATATGAGAAGTGTTAATAAGTATATAACAATTTTAATAAATATATCGTGACGATATAAACAAAGTGGATATATCATAGAATAAATAACATCAAGAAGTAGACACGGAAATAAAGAATCGTATAAAATAATCCGCTTAAATTCGCGGAGGAAAACAGTTTCACGAACGAATGAAATATTCCTTTAACAAGGAAAATGGAGACGAAATTTCTTCGTTGATCTAGGAATTACTCGATATTTCAATTAGAGAGGACTCGATGAATAATAAAGACATTTAATGTCGAACATTTTCGACCGGAAAATACCCGGTGGATTCCGGTTGAAATAAGATTTTAATCAACCCGGGGCTTATTTTACGTTCTCGTACAAATGCCGAGTCGTTTACCAGCTAGAATTTATTGGGAAATTTATTTCGGGCACTCGACGATCCGTGATGTTAAAATCGAGGTGGTTCGCATTGTTATAGATATAACACTTTTAATTAAACAATAGCTCAATGCGCGTAGTCACCTGCTCCGTGGAATACCCCTTCCTTTTGTTTAATCGTTTATATTTCGATCTACTTCCATGGAGGATCGTGTTTTATGGCATTCTGTTTTATTCGAGCGTGGATCGAGTGCCGATTTATTGCCATTGAAATCAATATTTTATATCCATTTAGTCTTGAAAGAATTTCATGTCTAATTTATTATTTATTTATGTAACGTATACTGATAAAAATATTATCTTAAATCGTAATCAGAAAATTCTGTAATCACAAAATTGCCTAATCATAACATGATCCAATCACATCCAATATTAAATCCAAAACCCTCGAATGACAAGAAACTCCAAAATTAATAAACTCAGACAGCTAAGAATAGAAGTAGACCAGCATTAAATCGAACTCGATAGACAGAAGATCGAAACTGATGTATGAATATCCTGAGAGTGGAGGACGTAACATGAATATATGGAGGTCCGAAATGATTGATTAGATATCGAATATTCAGCAGCGTAGGGATGATGGATTTGAAATGAAAGTCTTAGGAAGAAGCGTAGTTTACATTGTAGTGGAGAATAGAGAATAGATGTATAGATAATTGTTGTTCGACGTGGATCGTTGGTGCAGCACGTGTTAGAATACTGCGAAGCCATACTCCAAGGTAGGGATTCAAGGCAAATGTCAAACTCACGTGGGGTCAGGGCTTTGCCCTTCATTCTGACCTTTACCTTCATACTAACCCTTGAAATCCCATGGTGTAATTTCTCCTTTTTATAGTAAATCATTTTACGCAACCATTTGTGTCGCGGTTATCATAATGTCTCAACGTGAACGTAAAATCGGAAGGTTAACAATGCGGGATGATAAAGATATTAATATTAGAATTGTTGAATACATATTTATTGTTAGTCGTGTGTATACAAATCTATATAGTGTATCGTACTTTCGCAAGGAAAGTGACACAATTAAAAAATATAATAATATATTTATTTTTTCCTGCGTATTGTGATGTCGTAAGAAGCAATAATTATTATATATGAGATGATTAATATAATAATAAGTGTACAAGAAAATATTGAAAGCTTAGCAGGTGATTTACTATGTTTATAAATTCTTGCAAATTAATAGCAATTTTTAAATGTCTCTTCTGGAAAATCAACAAATTTAGACTTATGTCAGTTTTTTAAAAGGTACGATATATACTGATATATATATATACTATATTTTTGAGTTTAACATTCAAATTAATTTGCAAAATAATACCGATTACAAGCTGTTTTTTACCAGGTACCATAATTGTCAGGTAATTCTAATTTTGAAGGTTTAGTCTTCGACTTCTTTTCACTTAATTCAATAAATTGCGATAAAAAAGCGTCCACTTTAAAATTGATTGGAAGTTTAATCATTCATAGCTGTAGAGAATTTCATATTAAAACAACTTCTCTTCAGTGTTAGTGTAAGAATTAATTAAAAAGGTTATTTGATTAAAACTTCATTTTAGAGTTCATATTTGCATGAAATATTAAAAACGTATCGTAAACTTCATTCCTTGCATCTTAATAAGTCAGTGAACTTAAGCTTGTAACATCGATACAATCTTGACAATATTCTTGATGGCGTATTCTCTGTATCGCGGTATGTAATTTTCTAAATGTTTTTAATAAGTTTTAAACAAAAAAAGGAATATGCGAGTATCCAGAAATTACAGTTGGAACGGCCAGGGAATCTCGGTTTTTAGGTCAGAGTTCAATTTCCCATTCACTAAATCACAATCCTCTCACTTGTCTTCTTTAATCTCCTATTGAAATGTTTTTCCGTTTATTTGCTTTCGAAGGATTTTCCAAAATTTCAATCCCATTTTAAACCTTTCATTATTCTGGATAGAAAGGGATCTCTCGTTTTCACACTCTTCTTTTGCATTATAATTATCGTGTACTTTTATTATGATATTAAATCGCGTACAGTAATTACTTCATACTTCAATATATTATATATCGTCATATAATGTATTATAATATTACGAGTTTCCTTTAACATTATTAACCTAACCAATACAATTATTCTTTATTAATTTTTGGTTTACCTAAACATTATCAATAGGATCGATTATAATAATATTATCAAACACATCAATATTTTACCAAATCACACAAATTATTGGATTGAATGAGTGATTAAAGAAGAACCTAAAATCCCGAGATAAATTTCAGTTCTCAGAATTGAATGGTTCATCAGCCCGTAGAGTCTTTCATTAAGAAGTCGAAACATCCAACAAACACGAGTTCCATAAGTTACGAAATAGTACACAAGCCGTGGAAAATTGCGGGAAGAACTCGCGCGAGAAAGTTGTCGGGGGTTGAAGTTATTTGTTAACTTGAAGGATACACGTGTTATTGAAGTACCCGGGAAGAATTTGTGGAAAATTTCGAATGGTGTTCGTCGTGGATTGTTGAATAATGATCCTTTCACCGTAGAAGTGGTTAACGGCAAAGTTTAATCAGCCAGCATCGAATACCTGATTTACCTCGGATGAGAGAAAGTTTTGTTTCTCACGAGCTTCCCAGGAACTTCTGGAATTCCGTGGCATCATTTGTCTCCTTTACACTCGAACTACCTTCTCGGTTTTCCACGAATTTTCTACTTTAATGCTATCTTCTCGGAGCGTGGCAAAGGATTGTTCTTAATTATTAATATCTGAATGAAGTTTGGTGTCTAAGTTCCGTTTTCGTGTTAACCGGTGTCTGAAGATAGAACATTGTTTGAGTGTTATTTTGAAAGAAAGGGAATAGTATGAGACGTGTTACTTAATGTTATTATTAGTATATTGGTAACCCCCGTACAACGCGGTTCGAGAATCGTTGAGATTCTTGTACAACGTGGTTCAGGAATCGTTCAGATCCTAGTTCTAAGATCGTCATAGAAATCCTGGGATCCTATTTCAAGGATCGTAAATGGGATCTCAATTTCGCGTAATGCGAGAGTAATTCTCCTTACGCGACAATTTTTTTCCCGCAGTTTTGAGAACCGTTGAAATTCTGGTGATATCATTTGTCTTTTTCACGGATGACATATGATTTTACCACGAACTAATTCTACTCACCGGTGATACCAAATGGGACCACAATGGAGAAAACCATCCAATGGTTTCCTCGGAAAATGAAGAATTATGTCACGGAAGAATATCCTTTTGTTGAGGAAGAATTGAAAGTCAATGTGATCATTTATGGGTCAAATCTTCTCCTGTGTAAACGTAAACCCCGAATCAAAAGATTCTAGAACATTTCTCATAACTTAAGACACCTATAAAAACATCATCCCGCGCTTAATAAATCATTTAATATATTTTATTTCAACTGACACCTCCAATTATAATTCATTATTTCCAGTTTATATTAAATCAACGATACTCGGCTTATATAAAACTAGTTATATTCAGCTTACATGCAATTAATAATATTCGGCATAAAAATTCTAAATGAAACTTCTCAATATTTAAATTTTTGTTACTCTTTGAAGTATTTTTCAAGGACACGAATAGCTTATATTTAATTAATAATACTGGGCTTAAAAATTCCAAATGATATTTATGAATTATGCAAATTTCTGTTACTACTTTAAGGACATCTGAAGGATATCCTTTCAAATAAAAAAATCGAAATAGTACCTTCCGATTATTTAAATTTTTGTTACTACTTTAAAGATGTTTAAAGCATACAAATAATTTGTGGGTTAAAGGATGAGGCCTGCATCCGGGAAAGGGATGGTCCCGAGGGAATCTGCGACACGAAGGCTTGCGAGGAAGCCTCGAAGAGGATGCTGGCATTCATGAAGAGGGGCGTGGATCCTTGCAAGGATTTTTATCAATTTGCATGTGGCGGGTTTCGCGATCAGATGCCCTATCAGCCGAGCTCGAGCTTCAATATGCTTCAGGCGCAGGTCGACGATCACATCCACCGTGAGTAAACACTTGATTTACCTTTTTTTCGATCAAAGATATCGAATCGCGAAATACGTGCCGCCATGGCAAAACGTTTTTACCACCGAGGCTTCTTTCAAGAAAGGAAAATATTTACCGGTGCCTTCGTCTCCTTGATAACTTAAATACTTCCCCGATCAGCTCCCCACCACGATTCCTTTTTACTTTGCCTTTAGTCTTTGTATTCTATTGTTTGATTAAGATAAGCGATAGCTTGTTAATAAGAAAACATAAGAACTTATTTTTGAGAGTTTTGGAATATTGTACTAAAAATTCTCGTAAGTTCTCAAAATTCTTGTAGCAGAATATATTTATCGGTAATGATGCCTCAAGGATCATATACAGCCCGCGAAATTTCTATAAAGCCACCACGTTTTTTGCTAATATCTTATAAATATTTCATACTTTTGATAAGTTTGTGGGTGATATTATTTTAGGAATTGTATTTGTATTATGCAAAAATATACATCTACTATTCCCAGGAATATTTATAATATAGAAATTATTGTGAACTTAATTACTTTGACTAAGGTTTGGTAATTTTTTTAGTAGTTTTTTGGCGTCAGATGGATTAGAATTTCTTCAATTTACAAAATTTGTATGATCTCGCAACGTTATCTTATGTCCCAACTCTGGTTATTATGACATTAATTAATTCATCCTCCATGTTTCCAACACAATTTGGAATCGGAGTATGTTTGAAAAGTTCGATCACTTTTTAATTCATAGGAACATCCACTTTCCAATTTAAATTGGGATATTATAATAATTATTGAGACAATTACAAGAACTGTCGATATAAATATTATTGAATAATTTAGTAAAATATATAGATTGATCGGATTTTGATTATCGGGGACATTAATTAATTGATTTATCCGAGGTGTTCTTACAAACGAAACGTGACCTTCGCACGATTCTTTTCACGAGAAACTTAGGAAAATATTGTACTCCATCGAGGCAGAAGTAAATAGTAGACTAAGGAACCAGTATGTAGGTCACGTCCGATTAAAAAAGCCGAACTCAGGGCCATGTTTCACGCAGAGGTCGACTACACTCGGAAAGGAACCTATTTCATTTCTCACTGAAATTAATAGATATATTATTCCACGAGATTCGCTTTCGTTCCCGCGAATATCTTCCCTTTTCAAGAATATCAAGCACTCGAATACATCATCTTCCATTATCGAGTTAGAAGGAGGCGAAAAGCCTAACATTTCCGAAAGTTGAACATCATATCTTTATTATCAAATTTGATGAAAAATACTTGAAATATGAGTGACATTAATATAACATTAATAAATAAATTTCCTTTACGTTTTCATGTATTTTATAAATCTAATAGAATCTTAATATTCTTATATATAATATTACCATTCGCAGTGTACACAATTTATTATTTATTATTCATATCTTTTGTCGCGAGATAGATTAGAATTTCCTTAATGTCATCAGTTTAGTGACTTCAGAAGGATATAAATAATATGTTGTATATAATATTGCACACCGTATAACATATATTGCATTTATAAAATTATAAATATTTCGTAAACATCGAGAGGTAGCAGATATTGTATTACTATAGTATCGGAAAAGGGAATTGAAAGCACGTATCAGGAAGTTTGATTTGTTCCATTTTTATTATGAAATCCAAAGGGGATGAAACGAGGGAAACTCGCGTTAGCGAATCGTAGGAAAAGAAACTAAAAGGTCGTCGACGGGGATGAAGATTTAGTGGGCCGGATTCGGTGAAAAACAACACGTACTCTTAAAACCGAGACACGGAGACGCGTCAGGTTATAATTTATTACTGTTCTCTATTATTTTTACTGCCAAATCGTCCCTCATTCTCTGGATTTCGAGATCGGCTACGAGATTACTTGGAACACGGAGATTTAAAAGGAGATTTTTCCGTGGAATATATATTTTTTTTAATAAGTTTATTCGGCAGGGATTTTTATCTTCCGCTTAGAATTCCTTTGGAAAAGGCTTCAAGAATTTCTTCAAGAATTTTCTTCGGTAATATTATTTAGAATTTTTTAAGATGTGTTTCTTTCAATATAATTAAAAAATTCGGTTGATGAATACTGGAGAAAATTCATTATAATGAGATAGTTTAATAAATATTGAAACCAAGCATAAATATGAATTGTTGGATAATAAATTTTATAATAAAATGCCCAGTTACATTATATGTACATTTTTTACAAAAAATTGGAAGTTAAAATGTAAATGTTCAGGTAAAAATGTAACGATATAAAAATCATAAAAAATTGTGAGATAAAAATTATTTACCCAAAAATTACGATGGAAAAGTTCCACTTACATTATAATTTTTCTTCGACAAAATATTTAATTACAGGTGAAATTCTATGAAGAATTATTTTCAACCAAAACGATTAATCTTTGAGATAAATTAACGAGAGTATCAAAATTATTACAAATTTCTGGAATATGAAATTATTTATACAAAACTTTTGAAAGAAAAATACCAAGTCGCACTATTATTTTTCTTCATAAAATGAGAAATTAGATCAATTTCAGAGAAAAGTCACTAGAATGATGAAGATTAATCCTTAATAGAAGGACATCGTCGAGCGATTAGTTTTCCAACGTCATTTTGACGTCAGTATTAGCAGGGAACTCAATATTTTCTGTTTAAACAGGGAAAATAAGTGTATAGGGGTCAGTGGGTAAGAAAAAGGGTGAGGAGGGTTGGCACAGGGGATGAAAAGTATCCTTCAGTTTCTTCCGGGCAACGAAGCGTACCGTTGGCGCCAAGATTTTTTTTGCTTTTCCCTCGTAAAACCAAATCTCCTTCCTTTCCTATCCTTGATGCGAAGACACACTTTTTTTCATCCCCTCCTGTTCAATCTGTCTTTTCGATTCACAGCTCGAATCACTCTTCCTGCCAACTCTCGAATTCCGCCGGCCAATTCTTATTTCGCTGTCCATTCTCGTTTCTTCCATTATTCGGGAATTGCGTTGCTGTTTCCTTAATAAATGGCGTTCGAAATTATTATTTATGTTTCCTTCTTCATAGATTCTTTTCAAGTATTCGAAGGAGGCATAATTATTAATTCCATGTTTCATTCTATTTTAATTCCGATTATATATATTTACAAATTTGTAGTTCGAATTAAATAGTATTTACGAAAATTAATTAAAACCTTGAGACAAACAATTATTTGCAGAATAATTATCATAGAAATATTCCAAGTAGCATTATTACATTTCTTCGACAAAAATAGTTTTTAACGAAAACGATTAATCTTTTAAATAAAATTGTGCTTTATTCGGAGTTCATACTAGTTTAATTACATTCATTAGATATGTTAGCACTTTGGGAATATTAACACAAAATAATTCACACTTGTAATTTAATTTTAGCAACGATTTGTTAGCTAATCAATTATGAAGCATAAATCTTGAAGGATCGTGCAAGTAACTATGATAATCTTTGAAAAGTTATCGCCTAGTTGTACGTACAACATATTGTAGGACTTCTTTATCTGACGATCGATTTAAGTCACTCTTGCCGGTTCTACTGGAACATGCTGCTCTTTAAACATTCAAGTATTCGCGTACATATGCAACCTCTCAATCTCCGCCATTCACTGCGAATACTAGTTCCGATATTTGCGAATCCGTAGCTGCTCGAGATCGGTTTGTTTGGAAATGAAAATCATCGATTACTCCTCCGTGCAACCCATCGGTCATTATTCCGGAATTACGAGAATCATTGAATAGCTCGAAATATTTGTTGAAGAATATTCTTTTTGGAATTTCACTTCGAATTGTTCATGATATGCTTTGAATAAAATTAAAACAAGCATGATGAATTTTAAAGAACATTAGGAAATTTTGTTGAGAATTATTTCTAAGGAAAACTATTAGTTTCTGACATAGAAAGATAACGATATCAGAATTGATTAAGTTCTTAAGATAAAAATGTTATTTATGCAACAATTTAATGAAAAAATTCCAAATAGTACTATCACTTTAATTCGACTTCTCTTTTATTCTGGAATTACGAGAATTATCGAATAACTCGAAATATTCGGATAGAAAATCGTGTTGATTCGAGTTACGAACTTGTGACATGGAATCGGGAGATTATGGATTAAAAATGGATTCTTTTAATCAAAGAGCATATTTGATGATTCGGTACTAGGAATATTTGTAAAGTGTCAAAGATTGCGGAAAAAGATACCCGGAAGACTCTCGTTGAGAATTGTGCACGAAAAGTTGTTCTTCCTCGTTCGAAATCAGCGAATAGAAACCCTTCTGTTCGCTTTCCGGAATCGGCTAATCGTCCGGTACACGCTCGACTCGTCTTTCGCGAGCGGAACGTCGAACGACGAAGCCTTAGACTCGAAGCGGAATTTACGTAACAAGTAAAAAAAAAGGTTCGCCTCGTACAAACCTGATTAATCCGGCATGTTTAATAGGTCAAGTTCGTTTCTCTAAGCCGTGACGTCACGGCACCCTCCACCTTCCCCGATCGATCGAATTCGTTTCTTGATCTTATTCGAAACTCCCCCTTTTTTTCATTCCTGCTGGAATTTCATCCGGCAACCACTCAGCAAAGGTTTCCGTACCACGCGTCATTTAACATCGAATTAATCCCTGTGATTTGATCTGGTAACCTTAAACTTGAAGCTTGATTTAATTACATCTTATGTTCCCAATCGATTCCAACCGATTTCTTGATCCAATTAAAGAGACTTCATTTTAATCGGCAGTTTTTTGTCTCGTTGTCGACGATCGCGGAGGTTACTTATAGAATTCAGTCTAGACGGAATTAATCTCTTGATCTTGGGACCTTGAACTCGCCGGTTGATTAAATTAGGTCTTACGTACCTAATTGATTCGACTTGTTCCTTGATCTTGTTAGAGCAACTCTTTTTAATTGGTATTGGAATTTTATTTCTTGGAGAGTTTGTTCGTTGAATTTACTTCAGATCTGGAATTAAGTAATTCATTATTAATAAAAATAGTGATTAATTCAGGGCCCAATATGAGAGCCACGCGATTAAATATTGGAATTAATTTTGTGTAATTGCAGAGTTAATTAACTTTTTCTATTTACATTTACGGATGAATGTTTGTTATCGATATTGTTTTGCACTCATTTATCAAGAATTAATCGTGTGTATATTTAACATAATAATATAATAATATTATACACGTCAGTGAGCTTGTCTTATATATTTATTAATATCAGGTGTTTATCAATATCTTATTCGCGAATTTATTGTACATCTAATTTATATTACAATTTATTCTAATTTCTTCGGGAACAATTTAAAAAATGATTCAACGGCGACAATGTTTTTTATTAGTGATTTATCTGGGTTTCGTAGACTTCGTAGATATAAAATCTAAATTTAATGGAGATTCTCCTCGGAAATAGATAAGATATTGTATACGAAAGCTTTCTCGCAAATTCGATAATCTCGCAATTTCCAGTGAAATTAGCTTTATCTACCACCGACGGGATACCACTTAAGCTTCGCCTAGAACTCCTATTTTTCCATCTAATTATTCTCTTTACACAAACCCTTTCGTTTATCTCGTGTCCTCTATTAATATTATCGCGAATGGAATCTTGCGCGAGGTAACTTTTAGACAAGGAATCCGTTAAACCTTGTATCCATTAACTATTAAATTAACTATTAAATATTTTCAGTGTCAATAAATAATTAATAATAACAGTATTAATAATACTAAGAATATGTGAATAATACCATTCCCGTTTGTTGCGAAGTTCAATATTAATAATAATATCATTTTCAATAATAGCCTGTTGCCAATAATTCACTCTAGAATTTATAATTATAAACAAACACTGCGGCCATTCCTGGCCTCAGTGGAGCGATTCTCAATTTATTCGGTTTCTTATCGAAATGGCCAATTAAATCAGCGAATCTATTCGATTCGGTGGTTTAAATCATAATCGGGAGGGAGAACGGGGTCGTGGGTTTCTCATGCGAATTATTTGCTAACTCTTTCCACACGATTTACGCTTGCTTATTCGTGCTTTCACGTTTAACAGTGGTTAGCGCGAATTCCATTGGTGGAGCATAGGGTGACGAACGATTCGAGGGGTGGTTTTTAAGCGGACTCACGATCCATTAAATGTAAGCGTGCCGAAGGGATGATTCCTGCTCGTGGAAAATTCACACATTTTAAGATGGAACGAACGCTTTTGTTAATCGCCGTTCTTAATCGTCCACCATGATCGCGATTATTTTTATTAATGGCGCGCTTTAAGGATTAATTAACACGCACCGCGATCAAGATACGAGTGGTTTATCGTGTCTCGACGATAGTCATTTTTTAGTTACTCTTATTTGTGTAGAATAATCTGCTGTCTTTTTAAGTCAAGGATACGTCGGAATTCTAGTTTCGTTTCTTGAGACGTTCGATATTAATTCTATATTTTTGTTGGAACTATTAAATTTAATACATTGCAACAATAATTTTCCAATTCGATGCAATATTAATTTTATATTTTTTTACAACAACAAAATGCGGTAGATTACAATAATAATTTTTGAGTTGTCTGCGCATTATTATCGTATTCAAATAATAATTATTGAAATAAATACAATACGATTATTTTGTCAAAAATTCTGGTATTTCCCAAATAGAAGTAACTTCGTTTTTCCAAGATTCCGTTAAATTATGCGACTGACATAATCACTGATTCCATATTTATTATATGGCGCAAATTCCAATTTATACTACCAGTTTTTAATTCCAATTGTCTATATTTATTAATTCTTACTTCGAATAATTTCTATTAAAAACAATATCATTATTTTGTTGAATATTCTGGTATTTTCCGAGTAGAAGTATGGCGCTCGATAATTTTTAAGTGATCTCAGTGGGAATACCTCGAAAGGTGAAACGTGTCCAGAAGGTGAAATTTGGAAACGGACTCATTGCGCAGGATTCGTGAAATCTGAACGAGATGAGGGAATTCACGTACACATATATGTATATCACCTATATCGCGAGTTTTCATTGTGCGAGTCAGTGTGCATCCCTTTCATTTACCTCATAACAAATTTGCAAATGGTTCCGCACATGCGAGAAACCAGGGGCTTTGCTCTTTCGTGTTCCTTTGTAACGAATAACGTTAAAATTGGGACGTCGGCGGTACGAGACCGCCCTGTACTCTCAATGTTTTCCGCCATTAAGCATACCTGAAGAATTTAAAGAGTTCCCTGGGTCATTATCGTACGAAACTTTTTATTCCGACAACCGCATTATTTACGCAATGCGGTATCCTTGTGTCTTCCCCCTGCGGAGACCTAAGAACAGCACTGATTTATTCTTCCCAGAATCCGTTTTCCACGTAAATAAAAAGTCGCGATTTATGCGATACTTTACCTTCCTAATTGGAATCTTTTAATGTCACTGTTCTTTTTAAATATAACGTATCACCTTACAATTATCAAAAATTATCCTAAGCTTAATTTCAAGATAAAAAATAATAATCAACTATGTCGATAATATTTTCTTGATGCAGGATTAACAAAAATTCTTCTAAGTTCAATAACTTTAGAATAAAAAAGTAATAATCGAAATTATTGATCGCGAGGTTTAGTATCACGGATTTCGGGCCAAACACTCAACCCGTTAAATGCTGGAATACTCTTTCAATCTTAACTCCGTCGATCTCCAAACTAACCAAAGATAATATTAATAAAAAAACCGCACAGTATTGGATTGAAATAGGAAGGTGGATGTAGAAAGAGGAGGAAATAAATGAGCTTGGACAGGGGATACGACCTGGTTTCAGTTCCTCGGTTCATGTGGGTGTAACTGGCGCCATGCGAATGGAACCACCACATCTTCAAAAGCCTCCATTCATACGGAATAGATTCGTTTGTATTCATTTATATTGGTGCGCGTGTTTCCACCGATTGGTGAAACACGTAAGCGTGGAACAAGGGTGGAAGGAGAATCCCGACATTGTTCTAACTAACGTGGACCAGATTCGAATATCGAGTCAAGGAGTCCTTCCGTTTTGGTGCGGAGATCCGTGTCCTTCCTCGATGATGGTAACCCATTATTAATGGGATGCAACTGTTATCTGCTTTCGATTTATGGACCCACGGAACTCCTACGTGTCGAGGATTTCATCCGAACATCCTGTAACTCATCGTCCGTGGTTTCATCCCATGAATTGATGGCTGTGAACCTGCTTTCGACTACCTTTTTGTAGATTTATACCATTCTATGGTGATTATCATGCACGACGTGAAATTCGAGTAAACTTTTGTAGCGTTCGTTGTTTTCCGTAATTCGTGAATCATTGTCAGCTTCGAAGATAATTAGATTTGTATAATTATGCCTGCGTTTTTGTGTCTATCAATTTTACAGGGAGATTCACCAAAGAGTGGAAGTTGAAATATTAACGAAACTGTTAATTACATCGTAAAATGTTTCCGAGAAAAGTGGATAGTAATTCTATAGTAATATTTAAATGAAAATATCTCGTAGAATCATTACTTTTCGACATACATGGATTAATAAAAATAATCTTATTATAAATGATATTCGTAAAATAAAATTCTATCGTGGATTACGAAATATATTTATCGTCTTAAATTGCATTATATGTGTTTCGTCTTGAATTATATAAACATATATCGTTGAAATTATTTTACCAAATATTATAATACCGGGTTATATCAAGCAGGAAATTTTTGGTCGAATTTATTTTTCGCGAGGATCATTGAGAGGAGACAAGATAGCAGGGAGAATGTGGCGAAACAATGTGTCGCAAAGTTAACAGAGGATGGTTTAAATATGAACTTGGTCCCGTTATGCATATGCAAGGCAAGTTGTTCCGCTAACTTTAAAATAGCTTCGCTGCATTATTTCAACATATGGCGTTGAATGTGTTAAGAGGCTGCATTCCATCTATGCATTCGAAACACCCCCGAAATTACTCGACTACTCAGATATACTTTTCAAAGAAAATCAAAGTTTTATTATCTAAACAAAATGAAATGAATTAAATATTATTATTATGAGTTTGTCAAACTGTTACACCACTTGGAATTATTTATGTGAGGTTTAAGTACAATTTCTTATCATCCAATATCCGATACGATTAATATCGATAACTTCCAAGAATTGAAATCGTTCTACAATAATTTTATGTCTCTGGAATATTTCGTAATATTATGATAGACTTCTATTTTGTAATCATAATATTACGATGTTATCTTAGACGATGATGGTATTTTTATTATGATATTATAATAGAATCTTAGAAGATAGTTCTTATCTTGTAATATTCTATCGTAATATTATGATAACAAGATGAAACGATCTTATAAGATAAAATTCTTTAACATTCCAATTTCTTGTGGTCTCTGATAATTGAATGAAATAATTCATTCTGCTCGCTAACCATTTTTATGGGAGCCTTTTATAAGATTATTTAATGCAGAAGAGGGATGTATAAACAAAACACAATTTATATAAAGAACGGTGATGTCTTTTGTGTTTATTAATAAAAATAGGGAAACCGGATTGTTTATTCCAAGCAGCATCAGTGGAAGTTGAAAATGTTTAGGTACACATTCTGAAGGGAGTTATCCGAGGTGGTTTCCGGTTTACGGTGCTTTCTTCGTAATCGTGTTTTGTCCTCCTTTTGCAAGAATGCTTTTACAGAAAGGACCCGTGGTTCGCTAATTTTTATGGACAGTTACTTCTTCCCTAGATTAATATTTCCTACTTTGTTTTCGTTCATTGTGTATTTCGATATGTATCTCGATATACTTCGATATATAATTGTGTTATGAATCATTTTTATTGTGAATTCCGTATACCTCGAAAATTTACGTAGAAATATATTATGTTGCTATAATTCTCCGAAATATTTTGTATCGATAGAACAATGGAATTATATTCCATTATATATTAGAACTATGTTATGCAAAAGTATAGTATACGTAGAGTAGAAATATGATATCTCCAGGAATTAACGTTGCATAATTCATAACATTCTATAAAAATATTCTAAACGCCTTATAATTAATTGTCATCTTTCAACCCCACTTTTAATTTTAATTTATCAGTTTCTATTGTAAGAGGTATACATTAATAACAATACTACATTCCAACATATTTCTTCGAAAACAATAAATTTTTCAAAGGACCTTTTAGATCCCCCCAAGTTTTATGGATATTTTTATGGATCGTTATTTTCCACGAAATCCCTGGCAGCGCGTTTCCAATATTTCCGTTCGCCATGAATCCACCGTACAATATGTAATTAATAATATTATACCATAAAACTGCAGGGAACAACATGGAACTGTTCCAACCAGTTTTTTAACAACTAATTGTTAAATTTCCGGTGTCGAGGGAGTTCACGTATTCCCCGGGGGCTCGTTTCTATCGTAGACAAAAAAAAATTGGATTAAAGTTGACACGACTCGATAAACTTTCGCCTCGGAATATATTCGATAGCTGGCTTTATCTTTCTAAATATGTCAGAGTATAACGAATCCCAGCTTCGTTAGGATTCGACAAGGATTTGTCTGTCGTTCGTTGGATGGAATTTTATTCCGTTCCAACTGAATGCTTGGATAATTAAAGACATACATATGTAAATTCGGGATGAAATAATCAAGGAATTCGTTTCTCAGGGAAATTGATACGGATATCGAATATTAGAAATTCGATTTTGATTACATTTTGGGACGAGTATATATTACTTATATTATATTAAATATTGCATTATTATACGTGTAACTTGCAAAGTATTGGAACCGTTCTACTAACATTTATTATTCGCTGGAATATTTTCTATTATAATAGACTCTAATAAAGTATTTTTTATCTTATAAGTTTCTGTCCATCTTTCTGATATTTCTCGAAGCAACCTATTTAAAAATGATTCAATAATATTCCAAGAAATAAAAGAAATTCGATATCACTCGAAACGTCCCATTTAAAAATTATTCAATAATATTCCGAGAAATCCAAGAAATTGGATATCACTCGAAACGTCCCATTTAAAAATTATCCAATAATATTCCGAGAAATCCAAGAAATTCGATATCACTCGAAACACCCTTTTTTACACAATCCATCGAAACCACCCGAAGGAATAAATTCCCAGAAAGAAGTCCATCGAACCGAGAAACATGGAACGACAGAAATTGAATATTAACGAGCGGGATCCTCGTGCTCCCACCTTGTAAGTTAGTTGTAAGAGATGGAAAGAGCAGGTAGTAAACGAAAGGCAGAAAGAAACGTAAAAAAGAAAGAAGTAAGAAAAGTGGAGGATGTCCCGGAGGAGGTCAGTGGAAACCCCGTGGAAGGCCGGATCGGGTACTCGGTTGGCCGTACTATAAATAATTCACGTTAATCGATATACGTGCACACGGAAGTATGTCATGCACGTTGTCCTATGACTTGGCACAATGCTCCACATACCATACACGGCCTGGCGATAGTTCGCCAAACGGCCTACAACTATTCAAAATTGCCGGCACTTCTCCTGACTACAGCAATCTTGAATTATTGTACGATTTAATTGAGCTACCTTGATATGCGAACATACCAGAAATACCCGAGAAACTGACTGAAATTATTCATGATAAAATAATACGTTATCCTTGATCGTAATATTCGCATCAAGAGATTGAACAATTGATTTATTAATATATTGAATTAAAGTGATATGTGGTATCAGTTTCATAATATTGTTAATAGAATATTATTAATAGTAGTAGTTTATTAGTGGTGTTGTATTATTACAATGCTACTAATAGTCGATTAGTAATATTATTATTTTAACGATTTATTTGGAGTAACTTGATATACGAGAATCCAGAAAATAACTAAGAAACTTAATGAAAATATTGACGATGTAATATTGCATTATTCTTGATCACGATTTTGAGATTAAGTGATTAAATAATTTGTTTATTAAGAATTGAATTAAGATGACACATGGTATTAGTTGGATATTATAATTAGTATCATAGTCATTATCATTAAATTTATACCTCGAACGAGGACTTCCAAGCTTAAATAAGAATTTCCAAACTGACATCAATCATCCTCCATTTCTTCTTTACCCCTAAAACACTTTAAAGATCCCAACTTCCCGGTAGACTTAAAAAAACATAATCAAAGTGCAAGGCGATAAAGGAAGCAATATAAAACTTGAATATTATCTCAAGTTCGAGAGCTTGCTGGAAAATGATTTCTATTATTACGACATTGGACTCGGAAGTTTACAATGCGACAAACAAATTCGAGGATTTAGGTCCGAAAGAAATTACGAGGTTTTTACGTTCTGTTTTCGTGTCGGATTTTTATTCCAACTTAGGACTCCTCTGCGGGTTATGGCTCGATGCAAGGGTTGCGAATAATGAATCGAGTTCTAAGAAGTTCCCGGGAGTCGGATTGGTTGAAAGGTCGAGGTCGTACTTCGGATATTTTAATACTCATATACATCCGCGTCCACAAATCGCTGAAACGTGATACGAATTTTCGTTTCATTGGCTTTATTTTGAGAATATATTCGTCGATGTAAGTTTAAGGCGAGTTAATTCGGTGCCTCGTGGAACTCGCCATTTTTGGATCCTGAATGAAAACATTATATGGATATAAATTAACTGGTTCTATATCGAGAAGCAATGGTGAACTTCGCGTGCTCTTTTTATATCGAGTTTGGAAACTCGTGATTTATATTCGATCGCGTATCTGGCAGGAAGGCATTTTAGGGGAGCATAAAATATTTCCATCCAGCCAATCGACGTTCTCGTATATTTCGGTGAAATAGGGTATTTCAAATGTCAAGTGGCGCGCGATGTACAAATCAATTTATTTCCCGTTTAATGCATACAACATCTGGAATTATTAACGAACTGATATATGAATTTAATTCCGCTTGTGTACTCTGTGTTAGGTTAATATTAATTATGATATCACGAAGTTAATTGAGAAAGATTTTTCTTTCGACTGTATAATACTTTTTCAAGCAGTAATAGAATTTTACTTTCATCTTGAATTTCCACAACCAATATTATTAAATATAACTGATATTTAATATAGCGAATATTAAAAGAAGTACAGAGAATAAACGTATGCTCTTGAACTCATATTAAACTGAAATTATTTAACAAGTTTTTGAAGATACAAAATTTGTAATATTTTCATAGGGAAACCAAATAATTAGGCATTAAAATTCATTCCCCATACTCCCATATTAATACGTGAATAATTCTGTTTCAGGGCTGCTGGCCAACGAAACGGGCCAAATGGCCGGAGTCTTCGAGAAGCTCGGCCAATTCTACAACGGTTGCTTGGAATTCAAGGAAAAACCTGTCAATTTTACACCCGGTAAGTCGATCATCGATTCACTTCTGCCTAGTTTCGAAAACAATAACCTGGAAAATCGCAGCGACTCGTTATCGGGGACAAGTAGGTTTCCAGTGAAAAACGGAGAACGATATCCTCCTCCAGTAGATGAGGGACACTGTTGTTTTCGGTGGTAACCTCGACATTATTTCATCCTGCTAACTCCGCTCTTTCCATCCGTAATGTCTCTCGTTTATCCACGAAAAAAGCAGCCACGAATTTGTGCTGTTCGAACGATGTTTGCTTCAAAATGAAACCACTATTTGCTTCGTTATTATGCGAGAGTATTTGGACGCGAATTCTGTCGCGATTTAACGAGGTTATACTTGATGCTCTCTCCATTTTGAATATATAATGGCAAGAAGTATATGAAATATTTTTGCATCGGGTGTATAATATTTTTCAAAAAAATAATAGGATTCTAAATTCATATTGAATTTTGATAACCATCAGAATACATTACTTAAAAAAAGATCTGCTTCGAATAGATATTTGTCAAGGAAGTAATAGAATTCTAAATTCATACTGAATTTTGACAATCACCTAAATAATAGTTTATTTATATATATTCTTAGTTAAATTATTAATTAGAATATCACAGATTTAATTTAATTACGAAACAGTTTTGCTTCGAACATATATTTTTCAAGTAAGCAATACAGTTCTACATTCATGTAGAATTTTTACGAACATCATCACAATTATTATTATTAGTCAACAAATTTCGATTCCAAGAATTTTGATCCCATCTTTTTTACTACAATTTTTTATTCAAGGAAGTGCACCATTCTGAACAAACAAATATGTTTCCATCGTTCATGTTTTTGATCACGAATGAGAAGGGTTTTGATATCCTTTAATGTCAGCATAAATGATGCACGTGTTGCATCGATATTTGTAGATCGGCGGGTAGAATATTGCCATTGAAAGTAACCGCAACATATCAGTCGCAGAATTCATTCATATATTCAGCCTGCTGGTTGCAGATGTTTCGGTTTTTCCGTTGATTCTTTTTTCGCCGATTCCCCCGGCCAGAAAAGCGCAGTTTCCCGGCCGAAATCCATCGATTATTCATACGCACCAGAATCAGGAGCCGTACGTGGATAATAAAGCGGCTTCCTTCGATCTCCGATACTTGATAGACGAATATCTTCTATTCTTTCTTCTCTTTTCTCCTATCTTTTTCGACAAAATGTTGTATTTCTGGTATTATTGTAACTCCGATATTTCTCGTAATTTACTGCACGCGGAATTTTGTCTAAATCATTCCTCGGAATTTTATCTTGAATTACTACTCGGATTTATTTGAATTTATTACTCGGAGATTTATTTGAATATGTTCCTCAGAATTTCTTTGGAATTATTACTCAGCATTCTTTTGAATTATTCCTCTGTATTTTTTATTCAATTAGTCTTCGGCCTTTTGTTTAAATTATCTCTTTGAATTGTTTTCAGTAATTTCACTTCCGTGGATTAACTCAAAGAGTTTGGTTCGCCCAGCAATTTTTATCGAGTTGTTTGAGCGTTGAATTTTGTTAGAAATAGTGTCGGATCATAAATATTTGATAAACGATTAAATGTTATTCGCGTAGATAATGTTTCATGTTCGGTCTCGTGGTATTTATGTCAGAAAAATGTAAACTTAATCATAAAAAAAATGATATCTTCGGATATGTTTCCAGAAACAGTTTGAAATGATATTTACCGCGCTCGTATTTCACGTAAATGGCTCAGAAGGGATGATTCGTATACGACTTCGGTACGCATTTGGGTTGGAATATTGTTTACCCTTTAATCTATTTTAAATAATTTCATATTTCGGAACCCAAGTATTGCCTAGTGAATATTATTATTCTATAAATTTCCCAGATTCCATTTGTTTATTTGGACTTAAAAGAAATTCTTATCTCTCCCAATTAAGCCATGATAGTCATCCTCCTTTCCGGATGATATAATACACGGTCGAATACAATAATATTATCCGCATCTATATTATTATTTGATCATAACAAACATAAACATATTTTCCTATAACATTCGCCACTATCCCTTAAAATTATTAAAGCACGTTTGAAAGTATTAAAAAATCACATTTTCATCGTTCGATAAAAATCCAAGACGAGTGATAATATACTCTTGAAGCACCAACGATGTCCTCGGTCTGCCATCATCTTTTCTACAGCACACTTTACGGAAAAATAAAATTGAAAGGGAAGTTAAGAGGTTGTCGTACGTCCGTTCCACCGTCAAAACTTATTCGGACCATTTTGGGGGGAATGTAGCCACGTGGCAGGTCGACAATGGATTCCCAAATACCAGTGGTTACTGAATCCCATTGTGGTTACAAGCTGAAATAACAGCGAAGGATTTGTTGAAAGGTTTCACGCGAGAGAACCATCGTCAAAGGAGAAGGCTAGTTTTACAATGCTTTTTCTTTGCATTTGTTTCTCTCTCTCTGTATTTCTCTTCCCTACTTTTCTTTCCTCTGCTCTCCTCCACTGGTTCTATCTTTTCTCTCTCAACTTCTCTCCACTTCATTCTGTTCGCTCTCATCTTCCCTCGTCTTCTATCATCTTCTGTACTCCTGTTATTCCACGTCTCGTAGAAGACATTTTAACGCAGCAATGTAGATGGTAAATTGGAAAAAAAGAAGAAAACATGGATTGATAGAAGGTAGAAAGGATCGTGGGAACTGATTGTCATGAGATAGAAATGTTAGGAGCGATGAAAAGGCGTCGTGAAACCAGGAGAATACGGGAGCTTTTTTCGAAATTGCTTCGCGCTTTGGTATTATTTCGTGTTTTGTCGGGCCGTGATTTATAGTTATTTAGAACACCGTGTTTTGAAATATTTTTCCTCGTTTTATATGATAAGAAGAATGATTGAGATATATTGCGATATATTACGATATTAATGTATCACAATTATTCACCGTTTATAAATTACTAAACCATTGCAATCATAATTATAATTTAGGAGAATTAATCATTTCCAATTTATTGGATGTCGTACACTAATGTTACAAGATTAATATATTAATCAAATTGAAGTCCAAAGTTCAGGAGTTTAGGACTTCAAATTCCTGTGTCGGAAGTTGTGAAGTAAATGATATATAATTCATTGGCTATTACTTTCAATGGCGGACCCTTATGAGGTCCTAATTCATTTTCGTATTATCAAAAAGTATCATCGCCGATCATTATGGTAGATTAGTTCGCATGTCTCGGGAACATTATGGGATTCGATGTAGAGGAAAAAGTGATTCGAAGCGTGATGAAAGAAAGAAAGAAAGAGAGACAGGAAGAAAATAAGGAAAATAGAGAAAATGGAAGAAATTAAGGAAGAGAGAGAGAAAGGAAAAAAATCAAAGAAGAAAATAAGGGAAAAATAGGGGAAGGAAGAAAGAGAGAAAGGAAAAAAATCAAAGAAGAAAATAAGGGAAAAAGAGAGAAAGGAAGAAAGAAAGAAAGTGCCGTGAAGGATTGAAAGGGTGGTTGCACTGGTAATCGTCTTCACGCTACTCCAAGCTAAAACACCACGGTTTCTAACCAAGAAAGTCAATGTAGGCAATCTAAGAATAGAGCTGCGCCAATGCTACTTAGCTAATATCAATATCCTATCATCGATATTACGAATCAATCAGTATCGATGCCAATCCTGTCCCTGCTAAAAGCACTAATTGCAAATGAACTCGGTGGTTCGAAGCCACCCTCGATGGGAACCCATTGCTATCTAACCCTTGATGTACTTTCATTAGAATTACCGGAAGTCCTTTGACCTGATAGCGTTATGTATATTTAATCCAATTTTATGTACGCTATACTGAGTGGTGTGTTAATTGTCGGGGATTAATGGTCGCGTATCAATAGTGTATTTTGTTGGTACTATGGAATACTTAGAATACCATAAAATGATTTATATATCATTAATTAAGTACTATAGAATCATTGTACATATTTCATATTAATTATGATTTAGCAAACGATCAGTTATTTATTGACATTTATTATCAATATTATTTCGAGGGATATGAAACATTTAATATAAGTTGTTACGGATATTGATTTCTTAGATAGGATAAATGGATATTCTACAGTTTTGATTTAATCAAGGCTCTATTTCGAGAAACTAATATTCAATTTCAATTTAGAGATGTGAAGTATTTGATACTTTTTAAGTGGATATTTTACTTAAATATAATAGGTAGATATTTTATTCGAATATCTATATTTTTTTACACCATATTTTCGTAGTAATTAGAACTATAAAAGTACGTTCAACAATGGTTCGCTTTTAACTAGTAACTAAAAAATTGGGTTAGAAAAGGTTAAGTACCATAACAAGTTACCAATAATATTAGACCATAATTATTTCTCTTGCAACACGAAATTGGTGAAAGTTTTAGTTTGTAACATAGTTCCTGGGACAGGCTAAAGGTCTGCCAACGTTTCTTCGAGAATCCCTGAAGGGGTTATCATTCAATTTCACATTAGCTTCTTAAACTAAGATCGATAGTTGTTATATAATCGATGTTCTTTAGCTGTACACTACCCTCCATGTTTTCCACCGAGTTACACGAGAAAATAGTCGACTAAAACTCAACATTGAAACTCGTTTAATCGAAAGCATCCTTTGCTCGAAAATGTCCGATAGATTATTATCAAAGAAACGATCGGATGCCTGAAGGAAAAATCGTGGAAGATGTTCGTTCATTGGTTCAATCGTGAAATCTTGTTTAACGTCGACTGCACCGCGTGCTTTCTGGGTAACTTTAGTTTTCTTTTTACGACACCCTCGGATATTCTTTTAAAGACAACCTCGTACAGGAGAACCCAATTTTCCTTTGAACTTATGTTTTCCGTGTGAAAAGCGCCATTCGAGACGCTATCACTGACACGATTACGAGAACCTTGGAACTTTGTCGCCGTGAAATTATTTTTAGATAATAATTCGCGAATTTATGTATTATTACTTGGAGTTGTGTAACTTTTTATTGCAAGCTTGTGGACTTACTTGGAATTGGATTAACTTGTTAGACTTTATTTGTCATTTAAAACACTAATTTTAAATTATAATCGAATCCACGGATTTACATTTTTAACCAATAATTGGCTGATTTATTAATTAATAATTGGCCAGTTTATATGACAATTTTGAGTAGAACAGGTCTTTATTTCCAGCTTTTGGAATTACTTGAAATCCAATTAACTAGGAGTTCATTTTTAAATTCGGAATTGGAGTCATTAATTTTAAATTATAATCGAATTCTCTGATTTAAATTTATAATGCAATACTATCGTTAAACATTGCGAGGCAACGTATGAATATACTCTGCCTGAAAATTCCATTTGCATTTATGTCCTTTGATAAAGAACCCGCTTATAAAAATATTCCAAAATATTAATCCATGCACGAAGTATTAAATGGCGCATATTTCCACATTGCACAAGTATTCCGCATAAAACAAATATATATAAATATATATCGAAGTCAACATAAACCAATTAATTTCACGAATGAATACTAAAAACGATTTAACAAATTTATTTTGGATCTAACTTTAGGAACAAACTACTGAATCCCCTTTCGTAATAAATTATGAAAACAAATTAATAAATCAACAAATGTATTTCGGCCCGAACTTCTGAAATAAATAATCGATCAAAGGGACACCAAACAGTATTTATTCCCAGTTTATCTCGCGAGAAGCAGTGTCGGGAATTGGCGAATAATAACGATGGATAAAAAAAGGGTTGCGCGAGGCATTGATGGGAGCAAAATCGATTAGCGTTCCGCTGTCGGATTTTTTCGGGGGTTCGGGGTGGGATCGGACTCTTTTTCCGTGCACAAGTCAGTGGAGATTGTCGGCGGAGGGTGGGTTGGTGTTTTTTAGGGTTCGGTTCGCGGACGATGTTCTACATATAAGCACTCTCGCGGACAGAGGAGGGTTGGTTTTGGTCCGGGCACATCGGGCTGCCTTTTTATCGCGACCATTTGCATTCTGTGACGTCCGTGCACCGCTCGAACTTTCCTTTTTTACTCGCCCGAACAACTATCCTCCATTCCTGACAGCTTTCCCTGAACTTTATAGCGTTTTGTCCTGTAAATGAACTATTGAGTTCCACCGTTATTCCTTTCGCTAAAACGACCGCCACGGA
Organism: Nysson spinosus; assembly: GCA_910591585.2. Lineage (NCBI taxonomy): Eukaryota > Metazoa > Arthropoda > Insecta > Hymenoptera > Crabronidae > Nysson > Nysson spinosus. Next base: position 2,624,350 of record OU342837.1, on the reverse strand, counting down.
ATTATTTACTTGTCTAAGGTTTCTTGTCAATGCATTTGGACTTCGGAATTTTTATAGTTTCATGTTAAAATTGATGGTTGATTCATGTTGCTCGAGTTACATCAATGTTCTTTCAGTCTTCAATATTTCCAATAATAATTAATATTAATATTTCTGTAGCTTTGTATTTTGAAGCCATTTGCAAGAGTTTTGGATGACATAATTTTCGATCCGATTTATGGCATACAGAAATATTATATTTATTATATTATATTGTATTATATAATATTGGACATGGACATTAGAAATAGACGACAATATCATTCGTTTCTTAATATAAAAATTACTAAAAATATTGGATTATTTAAAGATATTTTTAAGGATCGTAAAAATTAATAATTCTTTCTTAAAAAGTATATCAAGACGATGAACAGAGAAATACATAAATATGTTGTAACTAATTAACGACGAGGATATCGATAACGCAAGCACGAAGCACGTGGATAATAATGTCAATGTCGGATTAGTTCGATCGCCGCACGTGCGGATGGCCGCGTAATTAATCGCAGGACAATTAGTGGACATTACGTTCGCCGATGGGTCGCCGCAGTGATAACGTGCGAGCTGATACCACGAAATCGGAGGATTTCAATCCATTCCAAAGGATACGGTTTCGTTTTCAATGCACCCCGGCTATTATAACCTTGTCTGATCTTGATTATCCTCGTTTCCCTGATTTCCGTAACTACCGGACGGATATCTGATCCTTCCTTGTCTCCATTTGATACTCTCGCTGATAACGAAACATACATTTATTGTTGTCGTTTGTTTGACACTAGAACTACCGGCGATATGTCAGGATATATATTTGTATATTTATGTGTACGTCCTTAAAAAAGAAAGACAGATGGAGGAAATAAATTAATCGATTTATTTATGTTTATAATTTCTCACATTGTGCAAAGTCAACCGCGAATAATCTCCGAAAATGAAACGTTATAAATTTTAATATTTTTATTAAATGACGGGTTCTTGGTTTTGAATAAAAACGTTTGAATTCATAACGCATAATGGACATAATTGAATCGATTAATATAGTTTTCCCAGTCATCGTTATTTTTAAGGACGTATACGTAAATCTACGAATACAAAATAACTGAAAAATACACTTATCTCGAAGGTTACGAATTCAATTATAATTATTACTCTAATAATTTTAGAAAAATACAAGAGAATAGAAATGATTATAAATTTCAACATTTATATTACTACGTAATAATTATTATAATAAATACCGCGGACTCGACATTTTGACTACTTTGGTAGTTCCAGTGTTAATTTTACAAAGTACTCAAGTTAAAACACCAATATAAAACATACCAAAAAGAACACAGAAACATTAACATAAAACTGATTGCACCGAAGTCGTAATTAACATGAAACCGGTAATAATTCGAATAGCAAGTAGAACAAGTGGTAGTTCTAATGCAACATAATTACGGATAACGATCAAGAGAACGATTATGTTCATATTGTTACCACAATCCTTAGAAATATCACAGGTCGAGTCATAATGCGATTAAAAAGCGCGCCATTGTGTATTTATATTAAAAAACACACTTTGCATCGGCAGTCCTTGAAAGTCGTCCACGAACTTTTTCCACGTTTCTTAGCTGGAGTATCCTTCCAAGGAAGGCTCGTGCTTTTCATCGTAAAACGAACAAAGCGGAGTTAACTCGACTCTCTCGTTATCGCGTGCGTGTCGGCACGATAACGCGATTCGAGGGAGAGAAAAAAAGGCGTACACGCACCGTGGAATTGCAAAAGCGAAAACACCGAACGACGTTTCGCGTGCTGAGACTTATAATCTGACCCACTTTTTTGAAATTGCCTTCCACCTTCGGTATTCGATCGTGTTTCTTTCGACCGGCAACCCTGGAAGGTCGAAGCTTTCGTGCTTACGTAAACCACATTCGAGCAACTGATAACGTACTGATAAAGTATCAAGCCTGCCTCGCTCGAAATATCGCGAAATCCGCGTCCTGATTTTACGTGTCAATTGACTCGGGAATTAATTACATTACGTTGTTGTTTTAATTCGCGACGGGACGGCTTCGATTTTGGGATGTTTTGGGGGATGGGATTTTTATGCCTTCGACGTTTTAGTCGATTAATGTGTTCTTATCACGTTCGATCTATTTGAGTAATCTATCAACTGATGTGTATCGATTGAAAACATTCTCGAATAGAACATTTGATGGAATAAACACTTTACATAAAATTAATAACCATTATAGTTTTATTGGGGTTTGTACGAAGACGATAAATGTATTATCAACTTTACTTTTACTTGTGCTTGGAAATAAAATAATTTCCATAAACATGATCAAATTTCTTTTTCTTGTAAGAATTAAATATAAACTGGCATTTAATCTTCATAAGTCGACAAGATACGATAAATGAATTGAGTACACCGAAATAAAACATGTATCATATCTCGAAGTATTTAAATCCATCTTTATATCGTTGAATGAAACCCAACGGTAAGATAAACTGCTAATATATTAATCGAAATTTGGATGGCCGTTTATGCGTGAAAACCAAACATCAACCGTGAATTCCCATCGAGCGAAGGTAGTGAATGCATTTTCCTGTTCACTTCGACGTGGATGTTAGGATTCAGTTCCGTGTAAGAGATGAAAATGGTTTTCACCAAAAGACTGCCGGGCTTTCCATTGAATCGTGTAACGCGCGTAAGATAGCCACCCCCGGGGACATCGTTATCGTGATATAGGATGTACATATGTATATGTACCTTGGCTAGATTGAACGAAATGATGATCTGAAACTCAAACTAGAAGAGGGACGAAGGGATAGATGAAGAGATGGATGAAGAGAGAAATGAAGAGAGCGACGAAAAGAGGGACGAATAGAAGGATAAAGAGAGAGAGAGAGAGACAAAGGGAAGAATGAAGAGAGGGATGACGAGGGATATGAAGAGATGAGAAGGATGAATGGATGGATGAAGAAAGGGAGACGAGGAAAGGGGTTAAGAGGGAGATGAAGAGAGAAATGAAGAGATGGATTAAGAGAGGGATGAAAAGAATGATGAAGGGAGAGGAAGAGAGAGAGAGAGAGGGAGAGAGACCGAAAAGCAGAGAGCAGGGCCACTAGCAGGGTTCCCTTGATGCTTCCATCGATTTTCTAATGATCCTAAGTGCTCGACCCGCAGGCGCATTCGTCGGCTAACCGAAACCTCGCACAAAGTCACACGGAAGTGGCCTGCAATTTGGCTTGACCTTGGCATCCTTGCATCTTGTGCATCGCCATTGATCTATGCTCCCTTTAAATGATTCGAACACGGAAAATCCACTCGCCGATGCGAGGATCTCGCCTCATTTGTTTTCCTTCAAGCGAGTCATGCGAAGAAAGTTTGAGAAACTTAAAGTTGAGTTACGCTGAGTTGTTCGGAAAGTTTGGTGTGTTACGAGATAATATTTCCGTAGCTGTTGATATTAAAAAAACATTAAGTAAATGAAAGCCGAATTTATTTGCGAGTGACATTTTAATGCAGATTTTTATTGGAGTTCGGAATATAGTTTTGTTAGTATACTGGAGTTATGGTGTTTGTCGTGTATGAGTTTGAAAGGGTTTTTTAAGGAGACGGTTTTATAGGGAATTTAATATTGTTTCATACGCGATGTATTATTTTTTGTTAGTTTTGCACTTGCAGTTAGTTTTGCGAGTAATTTAAGTTGTTCGTGACATGCGAGTTACATTAATTAAATGACAGTAATGAGACATTTCTTGAAAAGTCGAGGAGTTATTTAATTTCCACTTATATTTCTATTTGTTTTAAGAAACATCTTATTTATCTCGGAACGCTCTTGGAAAAAAATTATGACATACAATCATATTGAACAATTAAATTCGTATAGTAAACGCTCATAATTTCTTCTTATATCTGAATACAATAAAATAATATCAGAAAAACATTAAAAATATATCAGAAAACTTCAACTAATATTAACATCAAACACCACAAAAATAACAACATACTTCCACCCTAACGCAAGCAGCCACAACCGCCAATCAAAACCCTCAACTGTAATTTCGCAATAACAGTTATTCACCAATTCATAACTACTTCTAATCAACTCGAATAATAAAAAACAGCGGCAGCAATAATTCGCACAGCTCGCAAATTAATAACCCGATCAAATACAGCGCGGAATTTGTTGGAAGGATTGAAAGCAATCTCGCATTGCCATGTGACACTGGTTCCAGAGGGGGGGTTATAGTTTACGTCATGCAGACCCACGGAAAATGTGTATATCGACATTTCCCGAAAATGGAAGGCGGATTGGGGTGGAATCGGAGTTTCGGGTGGCCGGGGGTTGATGTCGATTTGGTATGCAAGTATATAGAAGCCGGGAAGTATGATTGTTCAGAGCGATTGAAATCATGCGAAGCTTTACTTAGCGGTGAACTTGCGGATTCCGAGAGCACCGATATATTATTCTCCTTTCTCCCTTTCTCTCCCTTTCTCTCTCTTTCTCCTTGTGTCCCTTATCTCGCATATCGATTGCCTTATCTTCTCGTTAATGGCTCCTCAGATGTCGACCTTGTTAAAGGGTTCCAATCTAAACTTCGAAGGCGACTTTCCCCCGGCGAAAGGTAGAAACGTGTATCATTTTATTCCTCCTAAATGACGTTTCATATGGAAAGCATATTTTACTTGCAAGAAGTATAGTTTTACGACACGATTAGGGTGACTTGAAATTTGATTCCACGAGTATCATATTCGATAAATTTTGCTGAATATGTCGGAGTTATGAAAAAGATTTATGTTGGTTATTTATTCCGGGACAGATTTCTCATTATTGATACGGTGATTATGTTATAATATAATTGATTACAAGATCATGATATATGACATGATCTACTTAATATATTCCGATTTCATCGATCACAGGATTCTTTCTATTACAGTCTAAATTATCGGAATTTCTGGCGTGTTACTGAAATACTCGTTAATTAAACCCCGTCATTTCGCCGAGGATAAATGCAGCCTCTAATTCGCAGGAGGTATAAACTACCCGAATTGGAATGATCTTGCGATCTGATAAGAGCTGATAACGATATTATAAACGGTCGTATTATATCATGTACTGCATTGTTTCATTATGTACCGACTCGTCCTATGATTTTTTTATTACTGGGTCCGGTTTATTACACTATTATCCTTCCAGTCGTTTTAATATCGCAATAATTTTGATGACCCTTGCACCTACTATAATACTATGATATAATAACACTATTACACTTTAATATCCGGTTTACATCGAGGATGTGGAAAGAAGTAAAATTCTATTATATCTATTATATTTATTAATATTTATTAAAGAAAACTAGCCACCGATGAAATTCATGATTTAATTACCAATTAAAGTGTTAATGCTTTAAAATGACGGATTTATTAAGGATACCAGAAAGTAATCAATTCTGGAGTGAACAATGTTTTTGCATCGAAATGTAGGAATTTGATTTTTATAAAAAGGGAATTATGACACTGGAGAATCGTCGGTCTTGGATTATAAATGATGATGAACATTATCTAATAGAATAATGTTTAATATGAAAGAATAAATGGAGTTTCATAAGTTATATGAACCAAAATTGATTACTATCCGGTACTCCGAGTAATCGGGAAAATAATGTACGAGACATTGAAAAATGTCTACGAGTTAGAAACCGGCAAGTAGGGCGATAATAAATCAGTCGATAGAAATGCCGGTTTCGTTGGGACGTAAGCTAATAAATTAGCGGAATTTACGTAATCCGTGGAAGCGAAGGAAACGAGATACGCAAAACTAACGAAGCTATCTTGACACTTATCAAATATCCTTGCGATTCGAGAGATATATCGACTCGAGACTCCGAGGCGTCGTAAGTCGAAGGTCGAATTTGTCGATCCTCTCCCGTGGGACATCCTTAAACAAGGATAACAAATCTTGATAAAGGAGTCGTTGATCCTCGAAATGGAATCCACACACCCGTTACCGATTTTATTTATAGTTTATTGCTTACCAACTAACATCCTGCTTAGAAATCACGGTGGAAAGGGGACGAGTATCGTTGATTAAAAACTTGCCCCGTGTTAGTGGAGCCAGGATATCGATGGAATCGTAATTTTCTTCCTGCGAATGTGGATTTTTATTAAACCCACCTTTCTTGGATTAAAATGTCGGTTCACTGGAATCATTTGTCGTTGCCAGTATTTTATGCTTTTCGCACTGATTACATTCAATTACAATGCTGACAATATATTAGCATAAAAATGCCCAATTCATGATATAATAATACGATATTTGTTTATGTATGAAAAATATGGGTGACACGGAAATTCTGTTAAAAGACGACATCGGAAAACTTCTTTGCTTAAAATATTTTCTGATTTATGGTTATTAAAGCAGTTAATTAGGTGGTTTATTTTATACATCTTTATATATATCTACATATAACATAACATAACATAAAATAAAAATAAAAATATAGAAACATAACAACTATCTACTTGCAATATAGTCTTTATTTGAGCGACTATTAATATTCTTATATTAAGTATTGTTGCTATTATATTTAACTTTTATTCGATATGACGGTGAATTGTTCCAAGAGATACCAGGTTCTTCAAGGTGTTTCAAATGGAGGTGGTTTATTAAAGCGTGTTTACGTTTGGTTGTTTCAGTTTACGAGCTTTTAAGCGAACTTGGTGGATATCTACCACCGAAGAGTATCGCACCAGCTGATATTACACCGTTGGTCTCGGCGTTGCTCAGAGTGAACGGAGCACCGCTCTTCGATTTCTACGTGGATGTGGATCTTTATGATCGCACGAGATCCTCGATTTTCCTGGATCTACCCTTCAGACATCAGGGGAACACATTTTTTCCGGAAACCCTGGTGAGTCCTTGATATAAGAGCTTTACTTTAATTTTTGTCTCATCGTGAAATATTATTACAATGGGTTAATATTGCATTACGTGATATTACCGGGAACAGTAATTGAATTTTAGTCAATTATTAATATGATAAGAAATATTAAGTTTTAGGATGGAATAATGCGCAAATGGTTGTTAAATCCTAGACAGTTTACAAGTTGAAATTGAATTATTTTCTTAAATATTTCTAACTATATTTCTGTCATTAAATAATGGCTACAAAAATATAACGAATTTTAGTCTATTATTATCATACTAAAAATATTAATTTGCAGCATTAAAAATTCTGGGAAAAATGATGAAGTTACATCGAATTTCAGTCTATAATTATCATACAAAAAATATTAATTTGCAGCATTCAAAATTGTGGAAAATCGTGTTTCAATCGCACACAGTTTCGAATTTCAAATGAAATTATTTCACTTAAACATTCCTGGCTATAAATATCCGTCATTATTCATCTCCAGTGGAATAAGTAACTCGTAAACAGCCCACCTAACAAGAATACCGCATTAACACGATAATTAAAGAATCAGCATCTCACGGTTCATCAATCATCCGCGATAATATTTGGCGAGAGTAGTGAAGAGACGTTAATCACTGGGCTCTCAATCGCAACGAAAACTTTAAGGAAGAAAGGGTCGCCGTTCTTCCGCTCTAATAACTTCTCGTCGGCCGTGCAATTTCGGACGAGGCTTCTAATTAACATGAGAAATTCGTCCTGTAATTCAATTCCCAGTGAGATCGATGAGAATATTTCTATCTCGGATTCCCTCGAGTTACCCCCACTTGATATCCGCACACCGGAAGTCCACGAATATTCTCTTAGAATATTCTCGTTAAATCCGAAAGGTGCTTCTTTAATCAGCAAACGTTTACTTAGCCTGCTCGAGCCTCGACCCTCTCGCACGGAGGATAAAATAATAATAATAAAAAGAAAAAAAGAACAAGGAAGGAAGAACAAGTGAAATATAAAAAGTGTCAGTCGTCGTTCGAGAATGCTAGGCGGATAGATCAAAGGTCAAGATCTTGTTTAGAAAGGCGAACGGTGGCCCTTTTAAGACTCTTGACACGGGAGAGAATCTCTCAAAGCCGACGTTTCACGGCGATTGACATCTTTGTCGTTTACCCTTTACCCGAACCTACCCTGATTTTTCACTCGTCTCTTGTGCACCCTCATTTCAGTCCTTAAATATGACGTTACACTATAATTCACATAATTGATTTATTTATTAAACGACGCGATGTAAAATTCAAGAATAATATATCTCATGTAAAATAGTGTACTCAATTATATCACGATATTTATTTCCGTGCAAAGGATATAAGAATTAAATGTAATAGTAATAATGAAACAAATTACAGAGGGTGTCCCATGGAACATAAACGACCTAATTACACGATTTGTAAAACACAAACTGTAAAATGGCGTGGTACATAAAAAAAGCATAATAAAATAAATTAATTTATCTTCGCCATCCAGTTTCATTTCTAAGGACATATACGTAACTATAAAAATATAGCTGGGTATATTGTTGGTAGTTCTAGTGTTAAACGAGATAATTAGGTGGTTTATTTCATACTGTACACCCCGGTACGAATACAAACGAGAATTAATATACAACACGTGTAAACATGAAATATACGTATCCTCGTCTCTTCAACCCTTTTGTAAGGGTTGCCTCACCCGGCTGAAATCGCATAATCGCTGGAAGCAAGGCTTCAGCGAGTACGTGTCAGAATGTAGGATTAGTTCCATGGAGTTTGCAGAGTGAAATCTTGACACGGGTGAGTTTTTTTGTCTTGTTGTAATTGTGATAAGAGGGCGCAGAGGCCGTGAGAATTTTAATAATAAAGTTCGAGAAAGAGTCTCGAGCGTACGACGGTGTTTTAGTTGGCGGGTTGCAGAGGTGAAATGGAGAATGGAACGCAAAAGGAAGCTATCTTTGAATGGAAAGAATCACTTCTTAAGGTTACGGGAAGAAAAAGTTTCAGGGGATCTTTGAACCACGAAGTTTCCCTTAAAAGCTTCTTAGCTAGGAACTTCTCTTAAATCTTCCCCGAACTTGTCCCCTGTATCTTTCTATTCTGACCAGGTTTCCTATAATTCTTTCCGTTTCAATTAAACTGCCGGCATTACTTTTGATTCGATTGCAAAACACGGACGTTGGAAAGTTTCGTATACAAGCCTCGTAGTCATCGTTACTCGGGGAAATATACGGAGAAGTTTGTACAATGAAGTTACGTGGCAGTCGTGACTCCTTTGTCGATTGTTGTTTACGATTCTTCTTCGAAGAATTGATACGTCGAACAAGAATCTTGGCGGTTGACATTGTGGTTTATTTGCTGTGTCAATGTGGGACGATTTGCTTTGAGTTTTATCGAAGGTTTTATTAGTGGATACTAAAATTGTGCATTTGAACAGAAATTAGCAATCTATTACAATTATCCAGTTCGCAATTAGCCGTTTCAACTTAAATATCTTACCGCGAACTTAAATGATAATTATTATGTGTATTATTTTAACAAGTAAAATAATTTAGTACCAAAATGATGATTATCATTAATCAAATTACACGAGGAAGCTTAGAGAAGAAGACACTGATAATGTTTACCATTAAGCACTAATAAAGTTGGTAAACTTGATCTCCCGTAAATAATCCTGCGTACTAATGGAAAGTATTTATATTCCATTTCGTTGATACTCGAGTCACGTTCCGGCTCGTGTTACACGGGCTGTACAGTGTAGTAATAATAATCGTAACATATCCATCGGCTAACATTGTCCAAGCGTGTGGATTTCAATCCAGGATGGAAACACATGTTCGATAATGCTCCGGGTACGAATTCAATATTGCCACTCGCTGGCAAGGAACTCACATTCGTGTGAATTTCAATCAAACGATGGACAATGCTGGAAGAAGTTATCGTATAAGCGTATCAAGTTTTAATAAAACATAACGATGCCGTTCAATTAAAATCGTAATTGGATACCGTTGCCATGTGAATTGGCCGTAGAAACTTACTCTCTGCAAAGTTGATAATCATCCTTTTTTATGGTGCAGAAACTAATCAATTTATAGAACTGGATTAAATAAAGTTTCTTATTACAAGTTTATATATACTTGTATATATTTAGTAATTAAACTGGATATATATAATATATGTTTAAAGTAGAAGTGCAACGTAATTTTTTGCCAAGAATTATTATATCTTATACACTTATTAATTTAATATACTTATGATAGGATCTGGAAGTGAAAACTTAAAGATTGCAATTATTTCGAGAGACTACTAATTTCTGTTCTACTAATTAAAATTAATTTTGAAACAATATTGTTACCCCAGTTTTGAAGGTGATTTTCAAATTATTAATAATTTCGCGGAAAGTATTGAAAAATTAAGAAAAGCTGAACTAAAGTTCAAGCGATTGTCTCGATAAAAATTTGAATTGAGAGAGATCAAGATATCGAATGAATAAAGAAATAATATTTATTTTGCAAATATCATATTAATAGTAAAAAAAAATAGTATTTCTTCACTCATTCGATACCTGGGTCTGCGAATACCACAGAAGCATACGATTCACACTTGAATTAATAAATTCACATATGGCGATACGATAGCGAAATGAGATCCAAAAGGGTACTAAAGCATCATAAATCTTGTACGGATGAAAAGCGGAAGGGTTGCCATGCGAGAAGGAAATCGACTAAAGTCCAGTGGTTCGTGTTAGTTGGGCTGCGTTAGATAAAGTAGAGACATTAAATATAGTTTGTTGAGTGGGAGGAGTAGGAGGCAGACTGGAGCCAGGAATTCGAGGGTTCGAAGAGAAACCGAAATAGTCGGGGGTTGGTTGGCCAATCGCCAATATTCTACTAGGACACCGTAGAAATATCTTTCTAATTCTTCATCCTCCCATGGATTCATCTTGTATGATTTCTTCTCTTCTTCGTTTGCTTTCTAATCTTCCTCGTCTGCCTCATCTTCTTCTTTCTTATCTTCCTCTTCTTCCACCACTTGTTCTTCTTTCTCGCTTTTTCCACCTTTTTTTCCTGCTCTCCTTCCTCTTCCTCTTCCTTCTCCCCGTAATTCTCCATCAACATCAAGGCTCATTTACCTCGGTCGTTAAATCATGGAAAAGAATGTAAGCGCGGAGGTTCCCTCATGTTTCATGCAGAGCTTTTATTCCCGTAACAGGAATACCGTTCCATTATGCTAACGAAACGTCGATTATGATAATGCATGAAACCAATTGAATACCACGGGAATTATTATTACATTCGAGGACGGAATGCGATTGCCCGTGACGTACCACTCCATTGTTTGCACCGGCAATTTTCCTAATCAGTTAGAATAACCCGGGAAACCAATGGAATATTAATGCGATCGGGCCATGGAGCCTGGCGATTGATTGAAAACATTTTCAGACAAATCGTGGATTTTTAATGACATTGCTTTTCTACTCTTATTCAGTCCAAAATAAAGACATCCATCTTTACTTTGTCGAAAATCAAAATATCTATCTTTATTATCCGGAGAGTCCGTGAATATTTTTTAATGCAACAAATTGCATTCGAAAGAGCGAACTTTTCTCTATAAGGTCATTGACGGGCAAAATAATCCCACGATTCGTTTTTCCGCAATTAATAAAAATACGGGGCCTCCTCCGAGCGGTGGGTGAGTCGCGAATAAAGTTGAACGAAAGTTCATAAATAATTGTTCATAACTAAGGAGTCCGTGAATATTTTTTAATGCAACAAATTGCATTCGAAAGAGCGGACTTTTCTCTATAAGATCATTGACGGGCAAAATAATTCCACGATTCGTTCTTTCGCAATTAATAAAAATACGGGGCCTCCTCCGAGCGGTGTGTGACTCGCGAATAAAGTTGAACGAAAGTTCACGGAAAATATTATTGCATTAATATTATAATTATGATTAATCAGGGGTTAAGAATTAAAGCAGAAATGGAAGATTCATTGTAATAAGAGTAACTGGAATATTTTCAAGCGAAAGATAGCGGATTACATTATATTCATTGATGAAATAATTTTTAATAATCATGAGATTTATGTTGCAGGAAGACGAATCACGATGGCGGCGAACTTATCCGGTATTCGGGAAGAGAAGGAAGAGATCAATTCACGAGGAGAGTCGGGCATACACGATGATTAAGGTAGATTATTATATTTAATACACGTAGAATTGCATAATAATTTATTTCAGAAATTATTCTCAATTATACATTCCACTGGTATATAATATTTTTCTCGAAATTCAATAATTGGTCCGTGGATATCAGAGTTAAGACATTAATCCTAATCCCAACCAATCCGACATCCAAAAGCACGCTTGGAATGCATCCGAATCAACCGTGTGATTGGTGGAATCCGAGGAACGTAATTACGTCGATGCTAAATTACTTCATAAAACCATAATGCCCCTCCAATTTTTGATCCACCGTAAGTTATCATAATATTCACACATCAAGTCAATATTAAGTCAAATATATATTTAAACTTCTCCGTGGACTTATTTCATCACAAATTAGTTTAATGGCTCTTTAATTCCCAACCAATAATAAAGTCTTATTAAACCGTTCCATATTTCCCACAAAAGGAGAGCCTGGACTTAAAGCATAACAGAATTTAATACGGCGATAAATCACGCGGGGAATGAAATTAAATTTCGGAAATAACAAAAAGCTCAAATTCGCGAGGTTAACATCGCTATATGCGAGAGCGGTGTGTCGTTATTATATATCAACTCATGTTGCAAGATATTTTCGAGGAAGGTTGCAATAAAGCTGGATATTTCGAGGAAGAAGTATTCGCATTGTGCCGTGGAGTATCGAGAAATGCAAACTTCCGATATTATCAAGAGTGCGGTAAATTATTACATTGAAATTATCGTGATTTGTGGTTGTAATATGTTCCCCGGAGTACTTGACACATTTCGCGAAAGTAAACACACGCGAATACGTGTTCGAAAAGCCATCGAGAGGGAAGCGTTTCAGTTGCGAAATGTTTAGTATTTAGGGAAGGAAACGACCATAAAGTTCGGTTTATTTTCCTCGTTGACTGCTGTCGAAATAAAATTCTTCCGCGATGGCGTATACACAGATATGGAATATTACGAGCTCGTTTATGTCGCCATTCGAATACGTATGTTTTCATATCCAGTCGCGAGGAAGAAAATAATTCGCGTCGTGAAATCGGATAGGGTTATCAATTTCACGAATCATTTGATTGTGTCCTTTATTATGCCCTCTTCATTCTTTAAGTCTGCCCAAATAGCAGTGGTTTTCGTACTTCCTATTTTATTGTTATTTTCATTGGTACTTTATATGATGATCGAGTGTTTTTCTATTAATTTAATACTGTGGATTGTTTATTTATGCTAGTTATTTATATTAGTTATTTTTATACGAATACGGAACAGTTTCGGGGATACTTGTGATCAGAATTTGCTAAATATATAACCATGTAAATGTTCGTAAACTCACGGAAAATGTTATTTATATATTTATTATCATAACTTCGAGGTCCTTAGAAATTCGATGGAAGTTCAGTTATTACAGAAGTTCGGACAAGAAGTTCATAAAGTTTATTCGGGGCATCATAAATGCAACACTTTATGTTAGAATTAATTCTTGCAAGGAGCGATAACACTACGAGTGATTTGCTAAGATCGCGTTCTGCAACCTTAAATAAAGGAGAACCGTGGCCAAGGCACTATGCCAAATAATGTAATAACCGACCTAACCGTTCTACTAACATCGTTTCACTTCGTATATTGTGTTTGAAATATTTTTTAAATTGATGCGTCATTTCTGGCAAACTCGGTCGACACATTTTTGGCCAGAAGAAAGTTTAATCCACTTGTTTCTATTCAAAGTCACCCTAGAATATGTTTATATAACATACACCATCGATTTAGGGCATTTAGGAGCGAAATTGAAGACTTTGATTTTTTGACAATTTTTGAAGGTGTACCCCTTTACATTTTTTCGATTTGGGTTCGACCCATTTTTGACTAATAAAAATTGTTTAGCCGCTTCTTTCGACCAGAAATCGTCCTAGAATATGTTTATACATCATTTACCATCGATTTGGGTCGTTTAGAATTGATTTTGGAGACTTTTAATTTTTGACAATTTTTGAAGGTATACCCCTTCACATTTTTTCGATTTGGGTTCGACCCATTTTTGACCAATAAAAATTTTTTAACCGCTTCTTTCGACCAGAAATCGTCCTAGAATATGTTTATACACCATCCACCATCGATTTGGGTCGTTTAGAAGTGATTTTGGCGACTTTTCATTTTTGACAATTTTTGAAGGTATACCCCTTTACATTTTTTCGACTTGGGTTCGACCCATTTTTGACCAATAAAATTTTTTTAACCGCTTCTTTCGACCAGAAATCGTCCTAGAATATGTTTGTACATCATTTACCATCGATTTGGGTCGTTTAGAATTGATTTTGGCGACTTTCAATTTTTGGCAATTTTTGAAGGTGTACCCCTTTACATTTTTTCGATTTGGGTTCGACCCATTTTTGACTAATAAAAATTTTTTAACCGCTTCTTTCGACCAGAAATCGTCCTAGAATATCTTTATACATCATTTACCATCGATTTGGGTCGTTTAGAATTGATTTTGGAGACTTTTAATTTTTGACAATTTTTGAAGGTATACCCCTTCACATTTTTTCGATTTGGGTTCGACCCATTTTTGACTAATAAAAATTTTTTAGCCGCTTCTTTCGACCAGGAATCGTCCTAGAATATGTTTATACATCACCCACCATCGATTTGGGTCACGTAGAAGTGATTTTGGCGACTTTTCATTTTTTACAATTTTTGAAGGTATACCCCTTCACATTTTTTCGATTTTGGATCGACCCATTTTTGACCAATAAAATTTTTTTAACCGCTCCTTTCGACCAGAAATCGTCCTAGAATATGTTTATACATCATATACCATCGATTTGGGTCGTTTAGAATTGATTTTGGAGACTTTTAATTTTTGACAATTTTTGAAGGTGTACCCCTTTACATTTTTTCGATTTGGGTTCGACCCATTTTTGACTAATAAAAATTTTTTAACCGCTTCTTTCGACCAGAAATCGTCCTAGAATATGTTTATACATCATTTACCATCGATTTGGGTCGTTTAGAATTGATTTTGGAGACTTTTAATTTTTGACAATTTTTGAAGGTATACCCCTTCACATTTTTTCGATTTGGGTTCGACCCATTTTTGACTAATAAAAATTTTTTAACCGCTTCTTTCGACCAGAAATCGTCCTAGAATATGTTTATACATCATTTACCATCGATTTGGGTCGTTTAGAATTGATTTTGGAGACTTTTAATTTTTGACAATTTTTGAAGGTATACCCCTTCACATTTTTGCGATTTTGGATCGACCCATTTTTGACCAATAAAATTTTTTTTACCGCTTCTTTCGACCAGAAATCGTCCTAGAATATGTTTATACATCATTTACCATCGATTTGGGCCATTTAGAATTGATTTTGGCGACTTTCAATTTTTGCCGATTTCAGGTCGACTTGTTTTTCGACCAAAAAAATTTTTAATCCACTTCTTTCGACCAAAAATCATCATAGAATATATTTATACATCATATACCATCGATTTGGGCCATTGAGGTCCGAAATTCGCGACATTGATTTTTTGATGATTTTTGAAGGTATAAGAAATAGTGAAATAATTATTTCCACCTGACGATACACCATCAAGTGACCGCACGATAAAAATTTCAATTTCTTGTTCTTTCAATATCCTTAACTGTAAATCTTCTTCAGTTTTAATATTCTTGGTGCCGCATATTTCCGCGTTCCTCAATTTTTGGCTTTTCAATATCCTCGAGTAGTGATTGGTATCGATACTTTGTCATTGCTGGAACATCGTGGGCCAATGGATCGAATGGTTCTCCTTTGAATATCTGGGACACTGTGTTCCAGCTATGGATAAAAAGCTTTCTCTCAGATCACGTAATGTCCATCGCTGCCTTCGCGCGTGTATCGAAGTACCAGCAAAGTATCATATTTCCGATATAACTCGCCATTTCTATTGTAATATTGCACGGAACGAATATAAATGTTCAACTTTCGCTATTTTTTAATAAATTAATTACAATATATATCACAATCTTCCAGAAATTATATGAATTTTGAAACTAATCCAGTTAGTGAAATTATTATATCATTAATCAATAGTTTATTTATTGGTCCAATAGTTAGTTAATTAGTGAAATTATAATGCATTAAACATAAAGCTACTATTAATAAATTGACTCATTATCTATAATTACAAAAATCATCGTAATTCCTCCGGAATATGATCGATATTTTGTTCAGGAAAATAATAATTTGGTAAGAAATGAATTTACTGTAAAATTATTAATAACCCGTTGTCAAAGTGGAACACATTTTTCTTCTTCACGCGAGGGTGAAAATAGAATCGAATATTAATTGCACAAAAAATTAACGAACTTCCTAAATGATGTTTACTTTTTGCGAATCAAGTGGAGCAATATGGCGGTGCATTTCCCGGGGCACAATTTAATTTACTTAATTGATTCTTCAGAGTGAGGTTGATGCTTGAATGCCGTACATTTCGCGAACAAGCGTTCCGCTACTTTTTAAAAATGTCTTCCTTAGAATTTCGCCGGGACGATGTTTTTAATATTTGACAATATTTAATTATGATAATATGGAACATATACTGTGAATATAAAATTAGTTCGTACACTAACGAATTTTAACAAAAACCTCATACAACTTTGTTTCCGCATGAAACAAATTTTGAATATTTCCAATTAGGATATGGATAAATAATTATTTTATGTACATCCCACTTGTTTGTTAAAATGTTTTTAATCAAAGTTCTACGAGATCTTTTTTCAAATTCGCTGCTGTACGTTTAAGTTTTACACTCACTGTATATATGTACTAGAACATAATAGAACATATAAATAAAATATATAAAACGAGAGTGTCACTGATAAGAAATGGGAAGGAAGACGTTGGTACCTCGACACAGAATCATATGCTGTCAAAAGGTTTCGAGTAATTAATTTAGTAATTCCCAACGAGATTTCTGTAATACTCTCACGACTAGGCAGATACATTACAGTATTCCAGAATTCTACGTAAAGCATAAAACATAATATCATATTCAAAACGCGAATAAATAATAATGTAATTCATGCGCTTATCAAATAGAAAAATATTTTTAACGTACCAAGAAAAAATTAATTTATTACATACAATATTACAAATAAAATTTAGTAATTCACCTTAATAAGCCATTATCTTAATTGCACTTAATTACAACTTCAATAAATTATTTCTTCCATTTATTTCGACCAATTATTTAGAGCATCTAAGTGAAGTAAATATAGGGATCCCAGCGAAAAAGAAATTAATTCCAACAGTAACATACTTTCGTAATGAATTATATTAATCACATTATAATAATTAATTATATTATCACCAAATATTTATCTCATAAATAATAAATATATAATTATAGAAAAAGCTTGAATACGTCACATTCTGCTATTAATTCTCATTTATTTACTTTACATTAATTTATTTTCAAACTTGAAACATTAATACATTACATACTTTAAATTGATAGTAATAGAAAAGGAAGCGGTAGAAACGTGGGAAACGAAAAAAAGTGTTTACGTAAAGAGAATCAGATAGCGCGTACCAGAATAGCTCGGCGAGTCTGTGATAACGAATTCGAAGGCAAAGCTTTTCGCATGTTGGCAGCAATGCCGAATAAGTCTTTGACCCGAGGCCATCGAGAAGATCCTCCTTTGTTCACGGGATCCGAATTGGCAGAGCACCGTGATTCTTTTTCCCCTTTTTGGGAGAGGCGTCATTTAAACCACTACTACCCCCCCTACTACCGTCTGACAACCCTATTTTACACGAACAACCCCCCGGTGTGCATTAATGATAGAGAAAATTTGCCCTTCTAATAAAGCCTTTCACCTTTCGAATAAATAATCCTCGGTTTGGCCTACTTTGCGAATTCTGCACTTCGAACCACTTGAAGTGCGACGTCACGTCCTGTTGGCGGAGGGTTAATTATGTCGATTAATATAAGTAATTAAATTAAAGGGGCAATATTGGAAACGAAATAAATCGGATCTGTTGGGAATAACTATATTAGATATATTTATACAATATCGGATGTACTTGTCTGATATTAAGTATTATAATAAAAATCGAAGATCCAAGAGATATACATATATTTATATCTTATCCGATATAATCAAATTTGAAAATCCAAAATATAAGAAGCCGCCGGTGCGAACGCTTCGTGTCGCAAACTAACGCTTTTCATCGATTGATTAATGCAAATTTCGGCAATCGAAAGAACCCTCGAGTCTCGGTTGGGCGGGAAACTTTTTAGAATTGCGGGCAGGCGTGTTTCCTGAAGCTTTTAAGCCCGTTGAAACGAACTGCTAAAAAATCTGGCCGCTTCCACGAGAGGAGTAATCGGGTCCACCTCATTAATTCCCCTCCCCTCGTCCCCCCTTTTCACCCCTCATCCCTTTTCCACTTCTCTCATCCCATGGGATATTCGTTTCGACGAAACGACCTCCTGATTTTGTTTCGCACTTTCATTCGTTACGAACATCCCACTATTCGATTCCAGATTTTTAATGCTCTTATTGGCTGATTCTGTGCATGTTTTATTCGTGGAATTATTTTTTGCAGTTTTTTATTACGATGTAGCTTGCATTACATTAGCTGCGAATGGAGAATTGCGAGTGAAAATGTCTGTTTTTTAAGAAGGTGTTTGAAGTTATGAAAAAAGATGTTTGTGGAGATTACATTTGGAATACTTGTATTAATAATATATGAGTTACATGTTTTATAAAATGTTATGAATTTAATCGAAGAGATACGATGCTTTGCAGCTTCGCTTTGAGTTCTACTTTTCTTGATTTCCTCCTTTCTTTATGTTAGTCCGTAATCATACCCTTACTATTCTCTTATCATGGAATTTTCGAACCCTTGAATAAGGTAAGAATCACAGGGTATTGCTTTAGTTACCATATCATTTCGGAGTTCCCTCGCTTTTATATAAAAAGGCGCTTCCCATAATAGAAGATTCGATATATCAAAATTTTGTAATATAAAGTTTATCATTACTTTAGTCTTTTTTCTGGAAATAATTCCACCATGAATTTAAGTTCGAAATTATTTGTAAGAATTCAACGTGAACTTAACTTAAGTTTGAAATTATTTGATGGAATTCCACGCGAATATTATTTTGATATTATTTGAAAGAATTTCGCGTGAATTTAATATCAACATTATTTTAAAGAATTCCACGCAAAATCTTGCAACCCAGTAAGATCATTATGTATTTATTTGTCGATAAAATAACTTTGAAATAAACAGCTCTATAAAAGTAGTATATTTAAATTCCCACATTATTGAAATTGAATGATTATTGAAATGTGCTCTGATATAAAATTCCACGAATTTTTTTGGAAAACAAGAGCCCTCGTTTGGTGTTAGAGAATGAAATTCAGATTGGAATCGGCGACATTGAAAATTAGGTCGAGTTATTTTTACGATAGGAAAAGTAGGCACCGATTTCGATTATGTAAAATAATGGAAGAAAGGTTGTCTATATATTATGTATATAGTATATACATGAATAATGATGAATCGATGCCTTGGTTAAGAAACAAATGGAATTCTTTCTTGTATAACGATAACGACGTCGATAACGAACCACTACTGCTATTCGAGTATTTCTTTTAATTCAACGAATCATTAATGTCGGTCGAGGTGTCGAGAAGAAATGATACGAGATAGAAACAGGATTTTAATCACCGCATATTTTGCCTCGACATTTGTCGGATTTATGTTTCAATTATGTATTGTTAGAAGCATAATTATTGCAAGTGCATTGGTTATGTTGATATTACGTAAACCTTATTAAATGTACATGTACAAGACACTATAATTTTAATTATATTTCTGTATCACTAAATCGACCTGAATTAAATAAAACTAAAATATTCTTTCACTTTAAAATGTATAAAGAAGAAATGAATATACAGATGAATTGAATAAGTGAATCTCTTTTATATATTTATTGTGGATGAATAATTTAATTATATATGTGATTATATGTAATTGTAGTTCAATAAATGGATAGAAATACAGAAATATAGAAAATATAGAAATATAATGTTACAGCGTCATAGGTAAAATGAGAAAGGCAACTAATTTAATAATAATATTTCGATGATAAAATATATGGTAGGCTTTTCAGTGGAAAATGTTTTTCGATCATTTTCAGAGTAAAATGGAAGAGGAACGATCGAGGAGGATCCTGAAGATCATTCAGGATTTTCTACCGAAAACAATGGATCTGAAGGAACGCTCCTCCGAGACGGATCTTCTACTTCAATTCTGTTTGTCTCTGAGCAAAGTATATCGATATCTTTATCTATTATAATAATTTATATAATAATATTAGTTCTAGATTCTGTTCTCGAAGATGTACACTTTAATAATCTACATATTGCACTAGGAGTTCTAACTTTGTAGTCGAATAAACCTCGGTACGACGAACCAATGAGATTGTCCCGTGAGAACTGAAATTGTCTTTGAATTCTCGGTCGAATTATTATTCGAAGCTTCGTGCCGTTGTATTATTTAATTCAGTAACGGAGCTCTGTTCTGAATAATGATACATCTTCGTAAATATATAAATTATTTGTTGGGAAAAGGAAGAATTATAAACGTATTATTATGAATATTTTGGAGACCGTAACTCTTGAAAGATTAATGGACGATGAAATATTTCGTGGGTTTTTTGTAGTATTATTTATTCCGGAATTAAACTCGATATTTTCGAATTGTAATACATCGTGTTTTCAACACAGGTCTTCATATTTTAATATTACATTTTAATCTTATAAGAATACAATAACACTACACAATAATTTACAATTTAAATTCACACCAGTTTTTAAATACTATATAATAATTTATCAGTACAAAACGAATAATCTCTTTGCATTTCCAGATTTATCCAAAGCACGAGGATCTGAATAAATTTAATTTACACAGAAATATACTATAATAATTTACTGTCTCCAAAAGACATATAATCTGTTTATAGCTTCATCTGAATCACAAAGATCTACTAAAATATAATTTATACAGAAAGCTACGTACAAGTCTACATAATAATCTAATAACCTGATTCGATATCAGCATAAAACACATAATCCGTTTGTATTTCCAGATTTATCCGAAGCACAAGGATCTCTATAACTGGGTGGACGTCGATCAAAGAGTTTACGTGCCGTACAACTTGTCTTATCTCCAGGAGAGCTTTGGTTATGTGAGTATAGGTTAATGTCAAAGGAAATGTAGGATTATCGGTGGAATAATAAGTTTGGAGGAAGAATCCGATAGATCGATGGATGGATGGATTACTCGAGATGATGCAAAAGAATGATTCGCTCTTGATACTTGGTTAGATAAGGTGGGGGACGCTTGTGAATGGCACCCTGGGTGCAGCCACTGCCGAGCTCTATAATCGCACGCGTAACAAGGATCAAGATAGATCCTCCTACTCTTCCGAGGATCAATTGATCTACGTTTACGTCACCGCACCCAGGTACTTCCGGAGCCTCGGGAAGTTGCTGAATCGGTTCTCCAGAAGGTACGATACTTGTTTGTTTATTACATTTTTATTACATCCGAATAAGATTTGAGAAGATATAATTGAAATTTGTCTTTTTTTATTATTTATTTAACCCTCTATGGTTCCATGTAACTTTGAAGTCACATACTCGTCTATACGTATCTTTGATTGCATTTTATTATTCCGTTGGAATAATAATTAGTTAGAATATATTTCTGGGGCGAAATGAATTAAGAAGTTCTTAGAGTTGAAATTTGCTATTTCTATTTATTAGAACACAGGTTGTTTTGTAAGTAATAATTTTTGGTAGAAACATTTGGGTTATTCGGTAAGATTTATGGTTAGAGAAGATTGAGGATGGTGCTTTTCAAACTGGTAGAATAAATATTTTATTGTAACAGTAATAAAAGTAATTTATTACGGTGAAGGAAGAAGAATCGCGACCTTTCTTAAACCTTCTTCGTCTATTATCATATCTCATCCTTAAAAAAGGACGAATTCGATTCTTCTTCGGTCTTCCGCACCATTAAGCTCGATTCCTTGAGATATTAAATCTTCATTTTTATCCACATATGTCAACTGAATTTGTTGCTCAACATCCACGCACCACAAGAAATTCAAGTTGCAAAATTGTTCCACAAGAATATTGTTCTAATAATAATGCCAACAATTCATTACTAATAATAATTAATTAATCAAAAGTGTATGAATTCCGTTAGATAATTCTTATTCTAATAATCCCAGTGATTAATGTCCTATAATATTGAATTTTTTAAAAATGTGGGTATATTAAATAATCCCCCTTTAATTAATTTCTTAGAATATTGAATTTTTTAAGAAGTGCGTACCCTATAAAATAATTCAGATTCTAATCACTTATTATTAATAGAATTTAATAATTCCAACCACGAATTTTTACGAAAGGTATTCCTAATTCTATTAGATAACTCTGAATCTAATAATTGTATTAATTAAACTTGCAAAAAGTGTTGACCCCTTTCAGTCATTCTAATCATTAATTTCTAATAATAATCAAGTTTTCCTAAGCGTCTGAAACCTATTAGATAATTGTTTTGCACCATTATTCAGATATCCGACAATGAAATACGTAGAATAGGAAGTTCGCGGGAAGTAGATATCGTTTCGCTTCGCTAGGAATCGGCTCGTAAATGAATATTAATGAAACGAAACGCGGTTCCCTGGCTGGAAGAATTTAATTACTGGCTTTTCGTAACATTTATCTTCGTTAAGCTTCCCGCGACCGAGGAATATTGTTATCGGTCGCCAAATGCCAAACCGGTAAATGTAATAATTTCATGAAGAAAATTCCGAACGGTCGATAATAATTCTTTCAATTCCGCCCTAATTAACAGAGTTCATTTCAAAGTCAGATTACCTTGTCCATGTACTAATTAAGAGAGTCGATAAACAAGCGCACGTGATTTTATTGCACGGAATCATTAATTATATTCCACTTCGACTGGCTCGTAAATAGGTAATTATATATGTATATGTATTCGATAATAATTAGCGGGCAGCGATGAAATAAATAAATATTGTCTTGATGTCAAAGCCGCTTAGCAAGTAATTTGTTATTAATTGCATTTGACATTTAATATTTATTGAAATGGATAGTGAGATCGTTATTGGTACTCTCTGGTATTAAATATATTTTTAATTGTATTTAATAACAATAATTATCTTTCTTTAATTATTCGAATATATAAATCTAGCCATAATTGATGCATTAATAAATGTGCAAGCTTAACTGAGCATGGGTAACCCTCGTACAACACGATACTCATACAAGGCGACTTTACTTATACTTTTTGTTTTAATTTTATTTTCAACGCTTTCTTTTGTCTTGGACCTAACTCCCGTGTTATACGAGGGTTACCTGTATATGTTCAGCAGTTCTAGTGTTAATGCCGTTTAATGCAATTACGCGTAGCATTGGTAAAACATAGTTGCGAAGGATAGTGGCATAAACAGAGTGGAGTAGGCAATTGCAATTGCAACTCGTAATAGCACTCTTGACAGACGGGCCTTGTTGGCTGCTATTATCTTGGAGGGACGGACAGATGCAGCTGATGCAACTGATGCAACTGATGCAGCTTCGGGGATGAATACACTCCCAGGAACCGCGATAATTACCGTCGAAGGTATTTTCGGCAGTCGAGGATACAGAACTACCCACATTCCCCTAATTTCTCCCCACCAAACCATCCACCTTAATATCACTTCCTTTACATACCTCCATTTTGTACTTCCTACTTTCTACTCTCTGTCTTCCATTAAACTGGCTCATTGACATTTTGCAAAATTATTATATTCATCGATATGTGTATCAAATCCTGGTATGTATTATATAATATTAAATAATGGCAATGAGCTTAGTTAGAATTATATATAACTCATATATTAATTCTTATATCGATGGAATAAATTGACGAGCAGAATTTTGGATGTATTATAAATTTGGCATTTTGTGGGTTGAATACTTCATCAGTAATTATTAATTATTAGTGATATTCTTGCCAATTACAGATTACGTAATGATGGAATTTATTAATATTATAATATAACATTATTATATTGCATTATAATGCAAATATTAAAATAGAAGGCAATAATTATGAGTCCCAAATGTTTTCCGCTGATTTCATTCGCGATGTGAATTAACAAAGCTTCCAGTAAATAATAATATTATGTTACTCCCTGATTTAATATGTAATACAAATTTATTGAACTTCCGGTGGTATTTGGTGTTCATATAGTGTTGTTAAATGAGAACGAGAACTTTCAATGTCTATTATAATTACAATATGTTATTTATAATATAACGATAATGTCATAATTGAATGACATGAATTTCGAATCACATGTAACGATGTAATGTAAGGAATTCCAGGTAAACAATATATTCTAATAATCCGCGTCTAATTAATGCACGGATGGCAGTAAATACTAATAACATCTCGTATGCACGTCCCATAAACTACTACCTAATTCGTCTATTAAACTCCGTCGAGGAAGTATATTACTAAAGCAGTTACAACCGCTGGGAGATTACTTTGTTATACCTCATTACAAGTTTCTACCAATTACCACGTGGAACAATGTAAACATTCGCAAGTAATTAATAAATAATATCGAAACGCCACTTAAATAATCACATGAAAATATCAGTATTTCAACGAAGGAATTTGATACCTTAATACTCATCGACGTTTGTTATTACATATCATCATTGAAACGTCTAAAAAAGATAATTTTCATAATCTTAACAAATGTTAAAAAATATTGAAAAAATACATAAAATAACATATATATCAACTTCATATTAATTATGGAAATACCGGCACTGGAATAAAGACTTAGTAAGTAGAATGGGTCAGTGCCTGGTCAGACACGGCGGTCGCCCTTCGCGCGGTGAAAAAGAAGGTTGTAAATATACTTGCCGTGTAGTACGGGAACTTTCCCGTAATAAACGTTGGATAATACCGGGAAGAATCGATCGTACTAATTCATTCGGGTTTCGAAAGCAGCTGTTCATTACTGCGACGTCGAAGCTATTATCCTCCTCAATGAAATATTGCCCATAGAAGTTATAGATACCATGGATTATTGCTCGAAATATTGAAGATTCTAATACGCCCAGATATTTTGTCCGGGATATTAACCGTGTTATTTTCGTGTTTCATAACTCCTCGAATTCAATATCGACCAGATTATGTATTATTATATTATATTTATAAGGGATGGTTTCTGAGAATGGAAATAATTTATCATTTTAATAATTGAAGTGATTTATCATTTTAATAATTGGGGTACTTCAATATCATAGATTACTACTCGAAACATTGAAGATTATAATTAATTATATCTGCTATATTATATTACTAGAATTTTGTCGTCGAATTAGGGATTGACGACCGAATAGATTTTGACCAAAATTATCAGAATTTTCTGATAAGTTATCTATTAATTTTCTGAAAGAATTCAAACAAATAGAATATCAGAATTTTCTGATAATTTTTGTCAAAAACTAATTGTCATAATACGTGACATATTACAGATATTTTCCCATCGATATTATTTTGAGTATAATATATTTTAAGTTCGACATAGAAAAGATATTATATTTCTCAAATACGAATTTTAAGGATAAGGTAATACTTACTTGGAGTAATTCGTAATCTACGTTTGTTACAAAGGATCATTCACAATGGACTGCTGTTATTGTACGCCACTGACACGTTGCACGATATCGTTAACGTTACTGACAGTAAGGATTGGGACGAGTCTTGCTTCAAGTTAACGATGGACGTTTTCAGCGACGTGATTGGAGCTCTTTATGTACAGCAATATAGTCGTCAGTACTTAGAGACTTTAGGTAATAGGGTAAGTTATTAATTACAGTAATCATTAATATTAGTATTATATTAATTACCAATAAATATAAATAACCATTAGTACATTATATTAGATGATTTCTTAATTATAATATATCTGGAAAGCATTTGAAATTAACACGATATGTTATTCCAATAAAAGTACAGTTATCATTGATAAACAAAATATTTTATCCACGATAATTAGATTAATAGTAATAAGAGAAATCTAATTAAAAGTAAACATCTCAAGTATTCATTTCACGTCTACCAAAATAACTAATAAAAGAGGATAATAAATTACAAATATACTATACTCATTAAAAATATTAATTCATTACATAATATAATATCATAATCATATCCAGACAAGTCATTATAAATATAATAAAAATTCATTACAATTATACTCGGAGGTTAGCCAAAAAGTTCGTGCGGTTTTTAATATAAATAGAAATCGATTTCTATTTCATTGTTTACGTCCATACATTATTATTATTTAAATGTATTTAACGTAATACATGTCGAATGAAAAACACGTAGTTAGAGGTGTTTAAAAAACAGGTTGGCGGATTGTTCGAGCGCGTGAAGGAGACCGTGGCCGAGCGAATCCTTGTGAAGTCCTGGCTCGACGAGGAGACCAGGACTCAAGCGTTGCTGAAGTTGAATTCTTTGCAAGGAAGATTTCACGTGTGGCCTGGTTTTTACAATGAAACTCTGCTGTCCCGGGAAATGGCCGAGGTAAAGTATCAAACAGCACTTTCTTTTTCAATTCCACCCCTTTGTATGCAACCAACGGCAACCCCTTAAAAAGAAAGTTTCCTTGGACTGTTTTAATTACTTCCGATAGGTCGTGATCGATCCAAGCGATTTCTTTGCCACCGTGGTGAACCGGTTCCGCCAGATTCGCACGGTCGACGACAAAGTGCTGCGCAGAAATGCCACCGAGAAGTAAGAGACTCTTTCTTTTGCTTTGAAGTTCATTTTTTCGTATATCTTTGTTTCTTGCTCTTTGCTAGTAAAAGAGTGGATTTAACGACGATGCTGAGAGGTCGAAGTTAACTTCGAAGTTAACTCCACTACGAGTAGTGTCTTTAATCGAACTCGAATAAATTCGTGGAAGTAAGTTTCGAGGAGTTCGTTTAATTCGGTTCTGGAATTAAGGATGCTTTTAAATCCTGGAATAATTCGGGGGTTATCGATAATTGTCAATTGTTGGATTTATTGAGTATCGACATTTTTATTCGAGTTGAGAATTTAATTTTAGAACTTTATATTAGTTTTTTGGAAATGTTCGATTATTAAATGTATTGAAATTCTTGGATTTAGTTAATGCAAATTATTAATCAATGAAAATAATATATTTATTAAATATAATACGTATTCATTTTTTCAGACGTCGCAATCCCTACAACGCGAATGCTTACTATGAATCTTCAACGAACACAATTGGTATATTTCATAAAAAATTAATAATCCATATTTGTTATCCAATCATAGCATTCACTGCGATAAAATGAAGAAATCTTCAAGTCGCAGATATTTAGGAATATAAAATGAAACAATCTTCAAATCGCTTTAAATAAAATTCATATCGCTTCAAATCGGTTACAATAAAAATCTATAATAAATGAAATCTTCAGATCGCCGATATTTAGAGGTATAACTAATTAAGATATTAATTAAATTAACTAAATTCATTCGAATTAAAGGCATTCCATTAGCGATGATGACAGCGTGGGCCTGGTCTTGGGACCGTGGCCCAGCTTACGCGGCACACGCGACTATAGGTTCCGTGATTGGCCACGAAATTCTTCACGCTTTCGATCTTCATCGACGAAGACTACCCTTAGATCCGGATCTAAATATGGATCAATGGCTCTGGATCACCGCGGAATCCTGGAAGAGGCTGGAAGCGAGGATCGAATGCGTCGCGAGACTTTACGCCAGGAGCTTTTGGAGGAAAGTGCAGTTTTATGGAAACGACGTCGCTGTGCAGGTAAATAGGATCTTCAAATATCAGTTTAGCTACTTCCTGCGGAAGTCTGACGTACAAACTCCATTAAAGAATATTGTCACGTGACTTATACGTTTGATATTTAAAAAAATATTAATTTATATATATAACCCTTGAAAATAAAGTCGAACGACACATAAAATGAATTTGTTTCCATGTTTAACTGAATATTAATTTATATATTTAACCCTTGAAAATAAAGTCGAACGACACATAAAATGAATTTGTTTCCATGTTTAACTGAATATTAAAATTGGCGTATAAAATTGGACGAAGTATGAAAACAAACTAATTATTCAAGTGTTAAAAATATTGTACAATTAAAGTTGATCAATGAAATAGTTTTCAATTTAAATGCAACCCATTGTTGCGCTTCAAATTTTATTCGAATTCATTTCTTGGAATAATAATGGAAATAGAAATGTATCGATGATAAAAGTACCACATCTTTCTTGGACTTTTAAAGATATACGATTTCAAGCAAGCGAGATAGTATGGTTTGTGTTTCAAGATGTTATTGACAAGGACACGATAATATTTATTCCAGTTCGACTGGAACGTGACGAGAAACGAAAATGTCGCGGATATCGGAGCGTTACAGATATCTCACAGGACCTGGCATACTCTTACGAATGGAAAGGATCGAAGCCTTCCAGGACTGGAAGGACTTCGACCGAGCCAGCTCTTTTTCATAAGTGCCGCCCAGGTGACCTTTACTTCATTTTTCACTTATCACATTAATTATTACATATAATATTAAATGTTATATAAATATTATGGTACACATTACTTATCATAATTTTGCTCATTCTTATACTAATGAGTATACTATTTTATTAATCAAGTTCTTATTATAATCGGGGTGTAAAAGAAGTTACTCGAGATAGTATTAAATATTTGCATAATATTATAAATAATTGACATTATAATTAAAGAATTATTCGTTTCATTTTTTTGTCGATGTTTCCGCGTAATGTAGCTTTCTTAGATTTGCCAGATTTACCTCAAAAAATGGTTTAAGGAAAGTTTATTTCTTCAGAGATGCTAATGATAAATATAATATATATGATATCGTGATAAATATTAATGATATTAAAAATTCCATTTTCGATAATAGTTATAATATGTCAAAGGTTCTTATAACGTCATAGGTTCGTGAAAGATTTGTTTACAACAATCGGACGATTTGAATTATTTTGTTAACAGACTTACTGTTCTAACATGACTGCCGAGGCCTACATCCTCTCCGTCGAACTTGATTACCACACTCCTCAACCCGAAAGGTAATTAAATCCCCTCCCCCCTTCAAGGAAGGGGATCGGTTTCAACATAAAAATGTGCCTTGAATTTTTCCCGGGATTTTAAACGATTAGAAACTGCGAAAAAGTTTCCCGGAACGAGTTTCATTTTCTTCTTTCGCTCGCCGCTATGAAAGTTAAGAGACCTCGTAATTATACATGGCGCGATATTAGAGTGATATAAAATCCGTTTATTAATAATTCGTTAAACAATTTGACTCGTGCGAATGAATGTAATGATTTAACACTAGAACTTCATACTGTATTCGACTATATTTGAATATTAATTTATGTTTCCTTAAAAATAAGGATGGGTGGCAAAAATAATTAATCAATTTAATTATGTCCACCTTAGAAAATGGAATATTATAAGCTTGAATATTTTGATTAAATAACGCGGGCCCGTTATTTTGACTGCTTTGGTAATTCTAGTATTAATTACTTATCAGTATTCGTAATTATGAATTTTTAATATTAATCGGAGATTTTTATATCCGCTATTATTCTACGTTGAAATAAATCGTGTCTTACTCGGAATACGGTGTTCAATTAGTTTTGTTAATTCGATGGAAAATCGGTTTATCGATTTTTCTGGAAACGAAGGAAGTTATTCGATATGAGTTTATTAATCACGTTGGGAAATATCTGTTATTAATAATTGTTTAGGGTGAACGGTATAATGATGAATTCCCAAGCATTCGCGGATGCGTTTCGTTGTCCGGTTGGAGCGAAGATGAATCCCCCGAACAAATGCAACACTTGGTGATAACGATAAGCCGCCATCAATCGAAATCGAATCATTAAATCATCGACGATACTGGATCGAAAGATCGGCTCGAATTCGGCACGGAAAAAGGAAGTATCTTTAAAGTGGACACCATTAATGAGGGCATTTTCAGGAATTGTCGAACGACACGCAAACCAAGGCAATTAAAACAGGTATTAAACACTATTTCTATCAAAGGTGTCAAAAGACACCAAATTTTAACCCGCTGACCGCAAATGTATTTCTGCGTGTCAAATAAAGTTGTTGCGTTAAAAAAGCATAAATGAGTCGTTTATTTTGAAAAATGGATTTAGACGACTATCAAAATAAACGGCTCAAATATCTTTATAAAAAAACTGAATAACTAGTTTATGGCAAGTTTAGTTAGAGAAATTCATTAAAAAATGAACGGTCACTATAGTGGTCGAAAATAGACAGCGGGTTAGGTGGCTGAAATATTAGGAAGAAATCAAGCTTTGTTCACAGAAATAATATTCGTGTGAAGATCGAAGACGCAGGATGAGGAAGCCGAAGAAAAACGAAGCTACGAAGATATCGCTACGATTATTGAATATGGAAAATTATGATAATTGAACGTAAATTAAGCCGGCTGGATGAAACTGTTATAGTATTTTCAGAGTCTAAAGAAGAGATTAGGAGCCGATCCCCGCTCGGTTTTTAAACGAAATTCTTTAATCCGCCATTAATGTTATCTCTCCCTTCGATGCTTTAGAAAATCTTTAGATTATCATAGTGGAAGTAATAAATTATTCGGGAGACGAGCGATGAAATTGCCGGAACCTCGAAGTATACACGATTATAGATATTCATAATTAATACACTACACGGATAAACGAATCATAGAACACTGCGGTGAAAATGTTACTCGAAGAATGCTTGAATCGTTTGTTTGCACATTTTTTAGAGGCGAATATCGAGAATCGAATATTAAGAGTCGATTGAAGCAAAGATTGGCAGAAGAAGTTATTAATAAAAATATGAACGTTAATACATAGATGAAATATTTATAGTGAGAGTGATCGTAAAACATGGAATTTCATATTTTCCAATATGATATGCATAAAGCTATAGAAATATGATTGGCTAATTATGCAAGTTATTTCTGAATTTCATACGCGGAAGAATTTGTGTTGAACATCATTTTAAGTGCCGAAATATTTTGTTCCGGAAAATGTTTGATATTTGCACTTAAAACGAAACATTGATTTTTAATACATATATATATTACAATGAAAAGATTACAAATTTGAGGATTCACGAATGAACAAAACATGGAATTTAATATTCCCAAGGTGAAAATAATTAGCAAAAAAATATTGGAAATTATCTGCGATTAAAATGAAGGGAACTGAAAACACGAAGAAGAAGCTAATTGAAGACTCTAATTAAAGAGTGATTACGTTTTGTACTTAATGCAAACCAGCAGAAATTGGATGGAAAATTAGCACAGGTAGACAAATTTTTCGAAAAGGACTTTTTAATTCACCGAAATTAACGTGAATAATAATAATAACACGAATAATAACAAAATCCTGAATCTCGTGACGAGTTTAAAGTGACGTTTCACGATTGAATTTCCCGGAATCTTTATAAAAAGAAAAATAATTTTCCATGAAACTACTTAAAGAAAGTGTTTCACAAAAGGATCGAATTAATTCGCGCACCGATTGTCTTCGCTCTTGTTAGCCTATTAATGTATATAATAAATAAATTCATAATCCCTGGTCCACTTTTTATGTTCAGTTTAATTCGAGAATGGAATAACTCGCTTTTCGTGTTTAATAAGCTCTGCTTAATAATTAATATTCTCATTAATATCGTCATTAACGTTCGTCCCAGGTTTGGCTTTCGACTAGTTTTGTCAGAAATTTTTTGAAAAAGAATAGTTTTTATGGTAATCTTTTTTACGAGTGCTTAGAAACGAGATACTTCGTAGGAGGCTTTGTAATTTATGGTGTTCACTTGTCGATTATTTATTAAAACGTGTAGCAGTTTTAATTGGCTGAGTAATTAGACGGCGCGATCAAACTCGAGTGAAGCATCATTGAATTAAACGGTGATTCAATAAGATAAAAGTTAAGCATTGGAATTCTAATTTCGCGGTAATCGCGATTAATTGAATTTAAAGAGTGTTAATTAGATGAGGCTTCATTATTGGAAGTACAATTTTAGAGGAGTCACGAAGAATTCAACTTCAGTGAAGTATCGGTTGAAGAAGCTTCGTCAGCGAAGTTTAGGTTCCTCGAAATCGCGATTAGTTTGTTAATAAAAATATTACTTTATTTCAGATACAAACAAACGATATTTCAAGCTTGGAATTCTTTGAATAATTAATGTAGATGTTTAAAATATTTATTCCATCTTCTATATTTACATTTTGAATTAAATTTGCAAGGATTTAAATTTTTAACTAAATTAGTTGATCAGATCTTATCTCATAAGAGACACCCCGTATGTCACATAATTTTTTAATATTATTATTGAAAGCAAACTAACATTTCACTTGAATTAAGTATACCGAACTCTCTTTATTTGCACTATTTTATTACACTGTTTTTGGAAACGAATGATTATGTAATTTAATTAATTAACCCTATATAGTCACGTTTTTTCGTGTCTGAGAGGAAATCGTATTCTAACGAAGGTACTTTACGTGAAAATAGTAAAAAATTATTACCTAAACGCACCGAAAAAGGTGACAATCGTCGCGCGTACTTTTATAATTATTATTATAACGAAACAATTAAATGAAATAAAAAATATTGATAGAAGAGTGACTGCAAAGTTACATGGAGCTGTCGAGGGTTAATTAATTAATTAGTTTCGATGGACACCAATACTTCACTATAAGTTCTATCAAGGAAGAGAACACGACAGCACTGATAAACAACACAAATTAATCAACGAATGCTTAGCAGTTGCTTTTTATTCGTGGTACATCGTGCTAACTCGGTTCTCCAATTAGGAAACCCGATTCTTTTAAGTTTCCCAACGAAGAACATCCACCAAACGGCTCACATTTCCTGGGAATTTTCACGCGAATTTTCCCACGGTTCGATCTCCGAGTGGATTTAGGAAAATGTATTGTAAAATATTAGAAAAGCTGTAACCTCGCGACGCATTAAGAAGAGATGAGAATCGAATGAAATTGTTTGAAATAAATGAAATCATTATAAATTGGAGAGCTGAAGTTGAATTATTAATTATTTGCACTTCGAAATCGAAATAATATGAAAGCAAATATTTGATTCATTTCTGGGAATATTTTGTGTTTATTAATTTATAGTGGAGTTAGGAGTGCATTGAGTTACATATAATATTTTATATGATATATATATTTGCGGAATTAATTCAAGTCATTTTAAAGTTGCATGATTTAATTATATCATATTGATTGAATTCAATATGTTAATTATATAGTTCCGTCATTTAATCCGGAATCATTGAATGGTTTCATAATTTAATTCGCAATTAATTTATGAAACTATATTCATATTTATATTAATCCATAATTGTGGAACTTTCGTGGAATTTAAATTAATTTCTCGTTCCACAATTAAATTATGAAACTTTGAGATTATCGTTTATTCTAGGATCCAATTAGTTCTTAATTTTTTATTCAGAATCGTATTTTGCAGTGCAAATAATTGATGAAATAATGAAGAAATGAAATTTGGATGTCGCGAGAGAAAACTTTTAGTGCGTTCACGCAAAAGAATCGCGAACTGTGATATTCTTAAGCAGTAATTAAGCGTTCCAGGATATCCGTCGTGTTCTCGATTGGCTTAATCTGAGAACGAAAAAGTGAAAGTTGATTAACTCGAAAAACGGCACGTTTTTCAGGAAAGTTTAATCGGCAGTAAATTATTAAAATTAATCGTCGGGTAAACGGATATCCCTGGACGAATCGAAAGCATAAAGTCACATTATTCAAACACCGTTGAAAATGTAAATCGCTGATAACTCATATGGCAAATAAATATGGTTTATATACAACCTTTATTATTATCATATTATTACAGCGTGCTGACATAACAGGACCAGGAAAAGAATTATTTTTGATTTGCACTATTAATTATAATTATGCTCGCAAACACCAATTACGAAATATACAAATTATAGTTTGGTGAAACATGTAACTAATTATTAACATAAATAGGAGCATATGATTCGCAGAAGTATAAACAATCGAATTAAAGTAAGTATCTATAATAAAATATTAAATATATTTGATCATAATAAAAAATAGGTTGGTTGCAATAAAATATTAATCATATTTGATGATAATAACAAAAGGATTCCTGTAATAAAATATTTGTCAGATTTGTTCATTATGAAAAATAAGTTGAATATAATAAAATATTATTCATATTTAGTCATAATAAAAAATAGGTTGTGTATAATAAAATATTAATCATATTTGATCATAATAATAAATGAGTCTGAGTTTAATAAAATATTAATCATATTTGATTACAATTAAAAAATAGGTTGTCCTAAGTGGAGTTATATTCAAGGAATGAAATGCCAGAAAAAACAAAGAAGTATCCGAACTGTCTTGCGACCTTTCCTCATAACCTTCCTCAAAATCAAATTATATCTTTTCGCAATTAAATAAACGAAGATACCAAGGTGAAAGTGTCGAAGGAGGAAGAATTAATTGATAGGGGTTAATAAAAATTTTGGTGTTAATTTCCCCCCCAAATGTTTGGAAATTTCTGCAGAATTAAAGATTCGAGGATCGAGGCTCTTTCGCACTTGAAATGATTCCGACGAATTATTACAATGCTTTTACACATCTTGTAATATGTCATCGGTCGTCTGCCACCCCTTCTTGATTCTCTGGGTAACTCTGTCTTTATTATATTATTTTTATTCTTATATTATTTAATTATCATTATACTTCAATTAGAAAGTCACTATTTTGAAAAGTTGAAAATCTAATCAGTATTGCACCATTTTTTACCTCGGTTTGTATTTTAGTTCGGGATACATTTTAATATTTTAGAACTTAAAAAATTGGCTGCGGAATTATTATTTTGAATAAATTTAAGGTGTAATTCTTGTGTAAAGATCGTAATTAGCCGTTTTTCATTAAATCCAGTAATATCAGACGATTATCACATCATTTAGTTTTCTTATGCTTTTTGTGATATTAAACACTGTTTTCAGTTGATAAATTGAAATTGATATTTTTCAAATACCAAATTATTTTTCTTATACTTTTTATGATATTAAATACTGTTTTCAGTTGACAAATTGAAATTGATGTTTTTTAAGTATCAAATTATTTTTATTGTGCTTTTTATGATATTAAATACTGTTTTCAATTGACAAATTGAAATTGATTTTCTTCAAATATCAAATTATTTTTCTTATGCTTTTCGTCATTGCAGATGTTAGTTCTCTTAGCTTATATCGATCCTAAAATGGTTGCGGCACGGTTCTCGAGTTATGTGTCGGAATTCGAATACCTCCCCCGATTTCATCCCTCCAGAAATCCCGATTGTCCTACGGGAATCCATCGACGCGAGGGATTTTCCGAGGAAGAATTTCTATCCGAAAATCAGCCCTCCATCGAAATCAAAGCGATGCTCGTTGATTGTTCGAATTCGTTGAAAAAGTAAACTTTCCTTCCACACCTTAACCCGTACTGATTCCGTGCCATTAATTCTTGTTTCAATGCAAACAAATACATTGCAGAAGAAAGCATCGAGATACGGATGGTATAAAAAACTGCACGCAGAAAATAATTATTAACGTAAAATTTAATAATGTTGGTAAGGTATGAATCAATTATGATACTTTAGTATCTTCTGATATAATACAATCTTTTATAATAATATTTTAATCTCATCCGCGACATTTTATTTCTGTTCAAATCAGAAAGTATTTCTGAAAATCCGAAACTCTTCCGAGATACTTTCGTTATTTCCGCGATTGATCTGATGATTATGTTCCGTAGTTTATTATTATATTATATAATTATATTATTTAATCTTCTAAATAACATAGATCCATATATACATCAACTTCACAAAGCTACAATACATTCATAAATAACTACTTATACTAAAAAACTAATAACAGACGAAAACGGAAGAGGAATTCGTGGTGGTAGATCACATTCTAGATTCAGTTACAATGAAAAGACTTCCTCTCCAGAATCCTTACGTTATCAAAGTTCGACAGGAACCAGTATTGCAACTTTATGGTTTAAGGTTTCAAAGCGTAAGTGAAGCTTCCGAATTTATTATAAATATTACCTTTTGTCACTAATACCTAAACAACATAAATGATAATAATAAAAAAACGAAGTTAGGACTCCTATGATACTTTACCGAGTCACAGAAATCCATCGACCAAAGGTCACCCTTATCAATGTCCGATATGGGAGTCCTTATCAGGGTCCGATACGGAAAGCCTTATCACAGAATTCCTTGCATTCCACCAATCGATGAAATCTATAATTCTCTCGATGATAAAACATATTTTTTATTACAATTTTCTATTATAATTTGGAACTTTAATTTTTGGAGTATTAAAATTTGATAAGGTTGTTAACGCGGAAGCAAAGGAGGAAGTAATAAACAATAAGAACTATAATTTCACTGGCTGCAACGACGACTTCGAGAACCCGACTTGCGGTCAAATGTTTGTAAACGGAGAACCGATTCCATATAGTCAGGTAAAATAGTATTCGCTCGATTATTATATTTAATAATAATTTCATTCAAGAGATAGCAAGTCCGTATATTAATTCTGAGTTATATTATGAATAAACTTCGCGTGGAATTAATTGGGAATTATTAATCGACAAGATTGGTATAAATATCTTAAATATTGTAACATTAAATTAGAGATCCTCGGAAACTATATTCATTATTAAAAATAATATATCAAAATTGAAATCAATCCAATGCTAACAATTTATAATCGATATTTTTATAAAATATATATGTAAGAGCTCAAAATACATTTAATGTAATAATACCAATATTAATAATAATACTATTATTAAAATAATAATACTCACACGCGATGTATAAAATATTGTCAAATAAAATACCGTTTCCCGCGCATTGATATCGAGGGTAGAAAAATGAAATAGTTCTAAATCAAACAAGGAAATATCTGAGAAAATAAACATGGCGTCTCGCAAGCTGGATTTCCGATGTATTTTCCGTTGTATTTACCGATGTATTTTCGGAGGATAAATGTAAACAACATTTGTCTCCAGGGTTTCTGTTGTTCCTGCGATCCGAAGGTAAACGAAGAACATCGGTACTCCGACTCGAAGAACTTGCGAGGAAGTTTTGAATCCGGAGCCAAGTCAAACTGCAACCACCGCGGAAACGAAACTTGCAACAGGTTACAGAAGGAAACAGAACTCGCGAATTTATTTCACAATTCCAAAGTACACCCCGCCATCGAACAAAATGAATACGAATCTGCGGAATTTAAAGGGAAAGTAAACAACACCGCTTTAAGGGACCCGGTGAAACACGACGGAAGTCGAACGAGTGACCAACCGACGTCTAATATCTTGTTAACTATAAACAAGGATAATAATCCATTGGCTAATTTATCGCTAAGTACACACGAAAATTATCATCGAAACGTGGAAAGCGGAAAATTGAAGGAAAAGTCTTCGACTATGGTTGACATTCCAGGAAGCAGAAGTCGGAATTATTATAAAAAAGTGGATGATAGGAATGATAATAATTATAATGCCTTGAATGACGTAACGAAAAGTAGTCAGGAAAATGATCATCGAAATGTGGAAAGCGGAAAATTGAAGGAAAAGTCTTCGATTATAGTTGACATTCCAGGAAGCAGAAGTCGGAATTATTATAAAAAAGTGGATGATAGGAATGATAATAATTATAATGCCTTGAATGACGTATCGAAAGGTACACTCGAAAATTATGATCGAAAAGTGGAGGATGGAACGATTAAAAATGATGATCATTATAATTCTGTGGAAAGTGATGTCTCGAATGTTGATAAAGGACGAATTATGAAATACAAATTCGATAATCTGGAAAATAAAAATTGTGGAGAGCACTGCAATTCTGTGTCTGAAGTTTCAACTGATGGCAGTCAGAAGCGTTATCCGGAAGAGAAAGATACAAATTTTGGGAAAAATTTGGAAGTGGAGAATGCGAAGAATTTGGATGGAAATCGAGAGATAAGCGATAATACTTTAAATATCTCGCCATTTGGAAGCGAAAATTATCATTCAAATGTTGGGGATAAAATTATTTCCGATGCAAAAATAATCTTAAATAAGTTGAAGGAGTTTACTGGCATGAAAGGCAAGAAAATTAAATATCCAAGTAAAAAAAGAAAAGACGTTAGTGTTTTTAATGCACCTTTGGAAGCACCTATAAATAATAATTCTAATAAAATGATGGTGTATGCAACACCTATAGGAACAAGTATATCATCCACCAAAAAATATGATGATAATATCCAATCAATTGATTCGAAGTCAATAAACAATTCTAATAAACCTTCGTATCTCCATGAAAAGATATCAACCCTTTTCAAGCAGTCTTTAAAAAAGGATGAAAATCATTTGCCAAAGGAAGCATATCCGAAAAAGGTATTCAAGAAATCATCAATGAAACCAAACAATTTAGGTGAAGATGAAGTCGAAGAACAAGAATCATCCTCGAAAGAAAAGAATCTTAGATCAAAGATAGAGGATCAAAATTCCAATCAATATTTGATTTCTAATCAAACTTCGAATATCCATCGAAATATGGATGTTTCGAGTAAAGTTGGTTCGAATGAAAGGTCGAAGAAGGATAATTTTGAGAAATCTGAGGAGCATAATTTAGAAAAATCCAAAAAGAATAATTCTGAGGCCTTCATGGAGGATAATTCTGAAGGATCCTCAAAGGACAATTTAGGGTCATCCGATAAGGATAATTCAAAAAGATTGAGGACAACAAAGAAGAAGGCTCGGAAGGTCGAATCAAGCGAATTAAGTCGGAATACCGAGAAGCTTTTCGAAGATGGAGGATACGTGAGTGGTTTAAAAAACGCTCGGAGCAAGAAAAGTGAAAATCAATCGTGGAAAATAATGCAGTTAGGAAAGCCATCTGAGTTTTCCGGGCGTGAATGGAAAGATTACCCTCGGTACGCCGAGCCAACCAAGACTCGGAAATCTACGAGGAGGAATGTTTTAGCTGGAAAAAGAAGAAGACGAAGAAGGAAGAAGAGGTCCTGGATGGATTCTTCATTGAAGAATCAAAATCTGATTACGAAATCAAGGAAAACCATTGACTTTCACACGTCGCTGTGTTTAAATATTCCTTTAAGCAATTCGTCGAACTCTGCATCGAATAGAGTCGAAGAAAAGTCTGATTCGAATCTTGGCGATTGTTTAAATAATATTAAAAATGAAAGACTAATAATTATGGATAATAATCCAGCGAGTGTCGAAGAAAAATCTGAATCGAATTTTCCTGATTGTTTAAATAACATTAAAGATGAAAATATAATAATTAAGGATATTAATCCAGCGAGTGTCGAAGGATCTGAATTGGGTAATAATAATGCAAAAAATGAAAGAAAATCAAGAAATATAGACATTAATAACAACAATATTAAAATGGAGTTAATGAATCCTGAAATAAATGATGAAGTGAGAAATGAATTTTCAATAAATAAAAACAACAACCTTGGAGACAAATATTTTCATTCCAATCAAAGAGATATTGAAAACATTGAATTGGTTGATCAAGATATTAATTACACGCCCCAAAAAAGGACGTTGAAATATTTAAGTTACAAAGGAAATTATGATTTTTGGAATCCAAATAAAAGGTCGAGATTATTCAAGATTGCAAGAAATACGGAAAATAATAGAAACGTGAAACGTTCCGAGGATGAATTGGAATTAAAAAGATATTTAAAATCGCGTCATCCCAGAAACAAGAGATTAAAAAACAATCTCAAACGAGTTAAAAAAAGATCCAAATACAACGAGAAAAATCTGCGATCTCCGTCGAAGAATCAACTTCCGGTTCTCGATCAGGAAGTATTTATAGACGTCAATTCGCAACCAAAAATTTATTCTGCCAAAAATAAATTGCGCGATTTGGACAAAATAGCATCCGGAAGAGGTGACAATATCGATAAACAAATTGAGGAGAAATTTCTTCGAATAAGCAACGCTTTGAAAGAAGACATTTTGGAACAAAAAATTAATGATAAAAACAAAGGAA
Source organism: Nysson spinosus (assembly GCA_910591585.2). Lineage (NCBI taxonomy): Eukaryota > Metazoa > Arthropoda > Insecta > Hymenoptera > Crabronidae > Nysson > Nysson spinosus. The sequence continues at coordinate 2,583,903 of OU342837.1, read as the reverse complement.
ACGATAAAACTTGTTCTAAAAAATATGCCAACAAAGTAGGACCCGTTTTCTCAAACGAATTATTGGAAACTGATGGCGATCAATTAAATGATCTATCAACAACTCCGAGGAGTGAAAGTAGAGTCGTTTTAATTCCAAAATTGAAATGCACTCAGTGTCCTGTTAAGAATGATTATAAAACAACGACGGAAAAACAATTTTGTTTAAATCAATGCAATAATGGAGGAGGATATATCGAGTCATCTGCAGAAAATGAACCCATAATTGCTGTTGATAAATTCAACATTAACCAAGAAAGTGATAAGAGCACTCAACAAGATGTTAATCAGGGAAATGTGAAAAACACGAGGTTTATTAATAATTATATTGTGGATAATATTATGTTAAAAGGAACCGAAATACCGATGAAGGAACCAGTTCCAGGAGTAACGCGAGCGTTAATTATTATCGACATTTTCAAAATTGGAACTACTCTTCCACCAATTAAACCTAAAGGCATTAATCGTGGAAGAACAGTTGATACGTCAAACATCATTTTATCAGTGGATCAAAAAGTGGAACAAAATAATCAAGAAAATACTGAGAATATTTGGTCACAAGAAATTCCGGAGGATATTCATCTTGGAATCACTCAAGTTCCGGATTTTGAGATAAATCCGGAGTCCCAAATTCAGAAAGTAGAAACGTCCAAAAAATTTGGGAAGAGTTTGGGGTCGACATCTGTCGATTCACAAAGCGCAGCGGTTTTTGAACATTTGGAGGATTGCGATACAACCGAAGAAACGACAACTTTATCAACGTGTCAGAAGTCAACAAGAATTACGGATGCAACGTTTAAGTTTGCCAAAAATCAACTGGAAAACATGGTCGCTCAAACTCCAAAGAAGGCTGTGATTCATAACGAAGTCGATTTGGATGACTCCACTTTTCCCGACGAAACAACTATTTTACGTCCAAAATTTGGAACTAATATTCAAAAAGAAAATGTGAATTTTGAACCTCAAAAAAACCTGCTTCCAAATGCAGTTTCAGATGTAGGAATAAAGAAAAATGAAAACGACGAAATCGAAGGTGCAACTTCGACGATTCTCAAGGAAAACAATCGCGATTTATCTTTCGGGAAATGGAAGGATTCAAAAGAAAAAATAATTTCCCGAGTGAATTTTTACGAAGATTACGAAGCAGGAGAAGATACATTGCCTAACAAACAAATTGTTCGCGAAGAATTTCAAGGACTCGACAATTTTAACGACAAATTAACAATGCTGGGAAAAATGAACGTTGAATTATCAACTTCGATATTTGACGCGAAGGATAATTTTGAGAAATACGGAGAAACGAATGGTAAAAGTGCTTCCGGTTGCACGAAAGAGGAAGTCGACGATTGGATGCTTGGAATGAATGTCGGTACGAGTTTAGCATTTCAGGAAACGATGACTGCAATGCCTGACAAAAAGTACGCCAAAAAATCGGACAATTTGGGAAACGACGAAACAGTAGAATTTAATAACATCGAGGATTCTAACGAAAATGAGAATTCAAAAAAAGCGGCTGCAACTACAGTGGATTATTTGCATCAGGCTGAAGACTTTGTTTACAAAAAAGTTGATAAGGACTCGAAGGATAATTCATTGGAAGTCCAACAAAATCCTATTGATTTAAATATGAATGATAACAAAGAAGACAGAAGTAAAACTGAAAATGGCGGTGATTTAAAAAATCTGAAACCACTTTATGAATCCAATACGAAATATAAAAATGAAGATAAAATTGAAACCAAGAATGACGATGATCTTAAAAATCCCCTAAAACAATTTTATTCAACCAGTTTCGAGGACCAATCAGATAAAACGAATCACAAAAACGAGGACCAAAACGATTCAAAATCCACAGGAGAAGATTTGAATGCCTTAAAAAAGGATTATGGAACATTGTTTAAAACCAGAGACACCGGAAGTTCCCCAAAAACACATCCATGGTTTATCACCACCATCAAACCTGCGTCATTATTTACTCAAACGAATAATCGCCGTAGTTTTTACGAGAAAAAAGATATTTTGAACGATGATACGAAGTTGGAAATCGAGAGTGGAAATAATCCTTCACAGGAAATGAACGTTTATCATCCTAGAATTTTGCCGCCTTGCCGAAGGACGAAAAGGAGCTTCGAGGACCAAAGTAGAACTTGTTACGAGAACATAAACCAACGAGGAAGAAGCTTGCTTTCTATTGGCGGACGAGGTAGCTTTTTATTTAAGAAAGATATTAAAGATTTCGTGGTAGAAAAAGACAGAAGAACAGGAAATGGAAGAATATTATTACATGATAAAAATTCAAGATACAAAGGGGGTGATTTTCACGAAGAAGATAAAATGGCGGATAATAGTCGGACTCTGACTAAATTAAGGACGAGGAAGGATAATCTTAGGAAGAAACGTTCACGTTTATCTTCGCAGGATCATGCCGATGATTCCTGCACAAAATATCAGGATATTATGAAGGCTAATAAACGTTTAGTTAGTGATAAAAATTCGTCGAATAAAAGAGGTACTGGCTCCCCGATGAATTTTAATAAGAAAGTTGATAATGAAGTGAAAAATGTGAAATATCCAGGTGACTCTTTGCGAGATGATAAAGATGGCGTTGATAATAAAAACTCAATGAAGAAACGCAGTGCTTTGACTCGTCGTAAATCGAGGCAGAAGAAGCATAAAGCGAGTAATAAAAAGCAATCTTCATCCAAGCGGCACTCGGATAATCATCATCACAAGAAAATGTTGATAAACAAAAATTCGTCTCAGAAACGGAGTGCTGTGAATTCGCTTCCATTAAACGCAGCTGATAATAATCAATTTCATAATGAAATCGACGAGTACAACGAGGCGATTCCAGGATACGAAGATCAGAAGGTCCTCGAGGATGAACAAGGACAAAAACAAGATGGAGACTCGAGCTACCAATTAAACCCCAATGAAAACAATGGGAATATTAATGATGAACAATTACAGAATTCTAATTATGAACAGAGTTCTAATAACGTTCTTCAAAATGGTGAACCTTTGTTCGAAACTAATGACAACTTAGAAAATGTAGATTCTGGATCAAAAATAATTGAAGACTTAAATAATCACGAATTATACCCGAATCAATATCACCCGGATTCTTTGTCAGAAAATGAACTGATAAGTAACGAAGACTTTGTGCAACCCCTTGGAAAGGGTGAACCAAGCCAGCTGAGTGATAATGGGAATTTCGTTGAATTAAATGGCGGCGAGGGTGGTACGAGGGGTGCGGAAGATGTCGGCCGGGATTTTAAAATCTCTCTGACAGGGAAAATCCATGTGTATGGCGGGACAAATGGTGTACCGATGTCGATCAGTTTCGACGGGATTCCTGAAATTTCGGGTTCGCTTGTCGACGAGCAACCCGATGTCCGTGTTAATCGGTTCCCATCTGCCGATGCTTTCACCGACACCGCCGACAATCTCGTTTCCACGTCGAATTCGCGCTTTTTCCCGGACACCTTCGCCGAACAACCCTCCGTGAACAACCCCTCCGATAGCCTCGCTGATAAGGCCGACTATAACGACGATTTTGAGCGGGAAAATGTGCCCCTCGGTGGTCCGCGCTTTGGACGAAAGTATCGAGACGAGTTATCAGGGATCAATAAAGCGAAAGAATTCGATTTGGACCGGAAATTCGAGGCGGAAAGGGAGAAGGAAGCGGAAGAGGCGCAGGTGTTGAAGTTGAAACATCGTCAAGGGGGTAGGGTAATTAATAGGGGGTTGAATTATGCGGACGAAGGCTCGGATTTGATTGGAAATGATGATCTTTTGACGGATGATGATATGGTGGAGGAAGATGAGGAATTATTTGAGTTTGGGGATAAAGAAGGTGGAAATGTGGAAGAAGGAAGAGGGTTGGTTTCGAAGCCACGCGGGAAACTGGATGGCTCCGATGCTAAGAACTCTGTAAATTTTCCAAGTATTTTTGAAAATTATTTGTCCGATGATAAAGGACAAGATAAGTGTAAGAATTTATCTCAGAATTTGGATGCTCTGACTTTCGATTCCAGGAAGGTCTCGTCTTATGAGGGGGACCTGGCGAAGCAGGGAGGAAGGGATGCAAATTTTAGTAAATGTTTTCGCGGCAATTCTACTGGAAAAGAATTTCAATTGCTGGGAAAGATCCCGGATAGCAGGAAGTTAGAACTTCCGGAATACAAGAGTGTAATTAATATTCGGAATAAATTAAGTCCGCTTTTGAATAGATTTGAAGTTGCTGTAAATAAGGATTCTATGGAAAGTCTTCCTGCGAAATTCAAGGGAGACTCCGCCGAGAAAGGTTTAAAAGGAACGCCGATAATTGAGTTAAGAAACAATGATCCCGAAAATGAAAAAGATACGATCGAACAAAAAAATATGTTGGCCATTACCGAATTTATGAGGAATCTCGAAAAACTCAAGCATCTGCAGGACTTAAAGAACAAAACTGGAGACTCCGTGATATACTTGAAAAAGTGTATTGTTTTGCCGGAAAATTCTTCGAATTGTGAGGTTAATAAACCTTCGTGTCCCAGAGAAGTCAAGGAAGAACAATTCTTAGAACAAGTTCAAAAACCAGAAAAAGATTGCGGAAATAAAACCTCCAAAACCCAAAAAGTAATTATACAACACGACGATTCCGAAACCGATGACATTTGCAATAAAAATTCCTCTCAAATATTACAAAACTCCGTTATTAAAAATGCGCCGTTATTAAACTTGCAAAACAATGAAGTAGAAGAAGTCAATAAAATCGCGGTTGAAAAGAAGTCGGACATTTTGAGGAAGGCAGGACACTTAATTACCAATAAAAATTCATTAAAAGAGCGAGATTCTTCGGCGTACAATAATCGGAATAAAAATGAAGTAAATAAAGAAGGAACAATAAAATGCGAAGACGATAACTCGCGCAATAATAATGATTTAATAAACAGCAAAATTATTAATCCATTAAAGGATGGAAGTGACTTAAGTTACCGTGGTTTTATGCAGAAAAGGGAAAATAAAGTTGGGGATAAGCAGTGGTTGGAAGATAATGAAAAGATTGAGAAATCTAATAAAGTAGCTGGTGATAAAGAATCAGGAAGGGATGAAATAACGTTGGAAGAGGATCCGAAGAAAACTAGTTCCCTCGGAGATTGGATTGGAAAACGACGAGTCGCGTGGCAACCGGAAGTCGACAAGAACCAGGAACTACAAGTAGAAACTCCTCCGAGGACAAAACTTTCATTGCAATCTGTCCTCGCGAAGAACGATCATCAACGTGATTCCGAAAATTCACAAAAAACAACCGCAGAGATTAACGACTATATTCCTCGACGAAAAAGAATCAGTCGATTTCAGGGTGTCACACGAAAAAAGAATTACAATGATAATAAAAAAAGGAAGAAAAGGGACGTCAATATTAGATACTCATTAAATCACCATAATTTAAATAATCCAGGATGGACGATAAAGGATCAGGAAAAAAAGAGCGCAGTGGAAGAGAAGAAGAAGAGGCAGAACAATCAGAAGAAAGTTAGGAACACTGTAAAAAATAGAAGGAAGTTGCCCTTGAAGAGAAACTTACTTATGACTTTGGAAGATGAAGATGCCGTGAGTTCTAAGTTTCAAGAACATGGAACGAAAAGAAACGTGGCTTATCACTCGAAAAATATTGGAAGAAGTAAAAAGAAACGATCTGGAAAAAGTGTAAGAAGGTACTCGCAATTTGAAGAAACCCAAATTCGGGGAGGTCAGGATTGCATGGATAGAAGACACCCTACTGATGTGGAACCTTTTAAGTTTTTGGAATCCGCGCATTGTTTGCGCTTCAGTGATTTATGGTAGGTTACTAAATAAAATTGAATTATTAATATTTAATCGTTATAACAACATATGAATTATGATGAAAACATTCAAATATTAAATATCCGTATCGTATCGTATTAGTGCAATAATAATTAATACATATTTGTATTATAGATTTCATCTTCGGAATTATTCTTTCAAAGTTAGTAGAGTATTAGACAATAATTATTATAATAGATTATTAGACGATAATAAATACATAAATAAGCAAGCTTTGTTAGAGTAATTCCGAAGATGCAATGATTAAAATACGTGGCTTTAAACATTTGATAAATCAACATGTTTCAGGTATTCTGTTTATAAGCTCGAGGAACCGATGATCGATCACAGGATCCATCTTCAGATCTACGAGAAACGAAGTCTGCCGGATGGATCGACTTCCTGGCACGATTTGATGCGAGGTTCTACGATCAGGTAAGAAGTTTAAAGAAACGACGAGATGATTTATAGCGAAGATCTTGGGATCACCGAATTCACGCTATACAGGACGTTTATCCCATCAGATTGGGCACCTTCGATAGGCATCATAAAAACCCGGACGATACGATCGCCTTTAAATACAGTGAGATCAAATCAATGACGAGCAGAACGTTTAGTTTGGATCCAATTAGAGACAGGTTGCTGATACCATCCTCGGTCATCCAAAAAAGAGCGAAGTATCACTCGAACAAAGGTTCGTTAAATATTCATATTTATCTTACGTGTACTCTCAGAAATGATAAAATTTCAAAGTCACGGATTTTGCCTCTAAATGGTTCAAATCGATTCTAGATTATGTATAAACATGTATTAGAAGAATTTTGGGTCGAAGGAAGTGCATTAAAAACATTTTTCGGTCGAAAAACAGGTCGACTCAAAATCGCAAAAATGTAAAGGGGTATACCTTCAAAAATTGTCAAAAATGAAAAATCGCCAAAATCACTTCTAAACGACCCAAATCGATGGTGGGTGATGTATAAACATATTCTAGGACGATTTCTGGTCGAAAGAAGCGGTTAAACAAATTTTATTGGTCAAAAATGGGTCGAACCCAAATCGAAAAAATGTGAAGGGGTATACCTTCAAAAATTGTCAAAAATTAAAAGTCGCCAAAATCACTTCTAAACGACCCAAATCGGTGGTAAATGATGTATAAACATATTCTAGGACGATTTCTGGTCGAAAGAAGCGGTTAAAAAATTTTTATTAGTCAAAAATGGGTCGAACCCAAATCGAAAAAATGTAAAGGGGTACACCTTCAAAAATTGTCAAAAATGAAAAGTCGCCAAAATCACTTCTAAACGACCCAAATCGATGGTGGGTGATGTATAAACATATTCTAGGACGATTTCTGGTCGAAAGAAGCGGTGAAAAAATTTTTATTAGTCAAAAATGGGTCGAACCCAAATCGAAAAAATGTGAAGGGGTATACCTTCAAAAATTGTCAAAAAATAAAAGTCTTCAATTTCGCTCCCAAATGCCCCAAATCGATGGTATATGATGTATAAACATATTCTAGGACGATTTTGGGTCGGAAGAAGCGGTTTAAAAATTTGTTTGAGCGAAAAATGGGTCGATCCAAAATCGCAAAAATGTGAAGGGGTATACCTTCAAAAATTGTCAAAAATTAAAAGTCGCCAATTTCGCTACTAAATGCCCTAAATCGATGGTATATGATGTACAAACATGTTCTTGGACGATTTTGGGTCGAAAGAAGGTATTATAAAACAATACTATTTATTATTTCTCTTTCAGGGCGGTCTAGCGAGTACCTCGTGGTGGAAGCTGAGAATATCGAGGAGGATGGAAGTGAATGCGACAAGGCTGGCGTGGGATTCGCGGCGTTCGCGGGACAACCGGATCGTTGCGAACATGTCCGTGGAACCTGTTTGAAAAATCAGCCCCTGGCCTACTGGAGGCACGACATGGTACGTATGACAGGTGCAATAAATGAAACAACGTTTGAAATACCTCGTTTCACCTTCCACTCCTCTGCGAAACTGTGGACCTTGTAAAACAACGATATTTTCTCTACATTATGTCACGCCGCTCGCCGGATGAATATGATTTATCATCCTACGTTTTAACACGCGTTTTAGTTCCTGTTACCGTTTCCACTTCCCTTCAATGAAAATGGATCATTTTACCGCGGCAAATTCCTCGAAATAAGGGTTATTAAATTAATGTCACGGGATATTTAGAGTTAAATGAGTATCGTTTAACATTTTGTACCGACGACATATTTAAATTGGGGTCATTTTTAGTCGTGCCCTTCGTGTATTAATGTTGCAGTGTGACCTGTGTTATGATAAGTTTGTTTCCCTATTTATTATCTATGTAGATTATTATAATATTATAGGTATGGACTTCCATTACTTTTTGCATCGTGATATATTTATGATATGATGGGTTTCAATGGAAATATAATTTTAATACGTCTTCTTATTAATGAAGAGGCGTGATATGGCAGATAAAAAAGCGTCGCGATAAAATTACCAAAATAGTTGGTACTTGAATCTCTGTTCAGACTGCACGAGTGGAGTCCATGTATTTTTATCTTATATTCTGGGATCCATAACTGTACGACGATATAATTATTCGATCATTTTTATCTAGGCTGCATAAATATCACGACGTCTTAATAATCAAAAAATTGTACTCTTAATTCTAATCAATTTAAAACTTAACTCTAGATATTTCTGAACTTAACTCTATTCAATTTAAGAATAAACTCTGAAAATTTGTAAACTCAAGTCTGATCAACTTAAAACATAAAATATAAAACTTAACTCGAGAAATTGTCAAACTTAATTGCGGTTCAATTTAAGACTTAATTCTGAAAATTTGTCAACTTACCTCTAATCATTTTAAAACTTAACTGTAGACATTGTTCAACTTAAATCTAGAAAATTTTCTATCTAACTTGAATCAATTTAATCTACTAAGAATTCGAACTACAAAGAATTGAAACTGCAAAGAACTAAACTAGAAATAATTCAAACAACTAACAATAAAAACTACGAAGAACATAAACCCCAAAAGAATTCATCCACTTATACAAAATTGTCGAAAATCCAATTGCCGGGAAACATGGGAATAGCGTGGCATATTCAAAAATTTTCGTGAGTTTCAGTGGAAAGATTTCCGCAAACTGTCGACGTGACACCACGTGGGTGGTTTTCACGTTCGATGTAATGTGACGTGTCGACAGGAAGCACGAGAGTCAGGTCGAGGTGGTTGCTACTTCTTGAGCAATTTCGCATCGGTGCCGAGCGAGGCCATCAAGTACAACGCGAACGGAACCGGAAGTGGAGGAACCCAAGAGTTCCTAGCATTGGAGCACCATTCGCCGCACGTGTCTCTGATCGAACTTCAACTCAAAGCTGACTACAATTCCGTTCTCCACACAGGGTGAGTTTCTGCGAGTGGCGATCGTTCTCCGGATAGCCTTCCACCTCGATTTCCGACTACCCTGATTTGTCCGATATTCCGCTTCTTCAACATCGTACAAACCGCAGAAACATTATCGATATTCCACTGATTACAACCTCGAATAATTCAAATTTCCAAAATCTTTAGTGATAACAATTATGTTTGCTAATAAGAAAGATAGTGCTAACATTTCGCATTTTAATCGAACAGAACGTAAGTCCAGAGAATAATTAAATGGATAGTATAATTATGAATTTACTTAATTATAATCGAACTATTGCATAGTGATACGAATTATACTAAAAAAGGTTCATAAATAAGGAATACAACATGCACCGCCATATTTATTAAATATTAGGTCCCTGGGACGAATCACGGAGGTGCAGGTAGACAACACAGCAATGGATTACACGATAATAACACTGATAATAACAAATAAGGGGATAAGTCCCTGTTCCTTTCATCCACGAATTATTAATTGCCCGAAAGAAGTCCCGCCCACCTGGCCCAACGCCGAAGGATCCGCGAAGACCATTTTGCCTCATCGTGATCGACAAATCACTTTAGATCTTTTTGGGAAACTGTCGTTAAATGAATTTCGTTGCACTGGTAGATATAATCATTCATTTATGTAATTACTATTTACACTTCATTTTCTGATATATTTCGCAATTTCTTTTGATTTTAATAATTAACATTCGATTTAGTCGAATTACTTAATCATCGAAACGAACCAGTGGCGACCAGGGAAATAAAGGTACGAAAAATGGACCGTTGTTTTTGTTCATGGCACTGTATTTGTTCTTGCATGAGCGATGGACACGTAAGCTGTCGACTAATGTCTCTCGAAGATTACCACGCGGCTGGTTTCCGTGGGCCAATCCCGACAACGGAATCCTTTATGACTCATGCTAATATTTATATCATGATTATCCTTGCGTTGCTTCTACTTCTGCTTTTTATGGGTACATATATACAATATACAATAATTTCATATCTTGAATTTGATCAATCATAATTCACTTAACGACGGATTAACACTAGAATTATTAAAACATTCAAATTGGTGAGTTTCCATTTTCTGAGATTTAATACGACTCACGTTGCATAATGAATGTAATTAAATCGATTAATTTATTATTTCCATCCATTCTTATTTATAAGAACGTAATGGATAAATGTATAAATATATCTGAATATACTGTTCGTAGCTCTAATGTTAATAATGTATTAAAAATAATAATGTTCAGGTCTCTTAAAGTGCATCATTGGAATCTACGTTCCCGCCGTAAGTCGTTGGGGATTGGATAGTTTAATCGAGACCACGAAAATGATGAAGTATTTCGAAAAAGAGCTGCAGTGCAAGTGCATCATTATCGACCAATGCGGTGCACCTGTGCATCCCGACACGAAACTTAGGACAGTTAGAATTTGTAACAGGTAAATCCTTTTGCAGGAAATTGAACGGGGAAATAATGAATAGACTGGTTACAGGAAAATGGAGTTTTGCTTGAACCTTACATTTTTCGTTACGTATCCCATCGTAACTTGTTGCTCTTGCTGCAAGAAACTTCGTCAATCGAAACCAGTGGTCTGTAAAAAAGAATCCAAGGTAAAGTTTGTAACGAGTCATTTCTAAACAGGTCTGATGAATTTTATGAATACCTCAATTTTTTGAGAAATTTCTTACGACCAATGAAATATTAAATATTGTTCAATTTTAATTTCGTAGGTTTGGTGAATTTTATGAGTACTTCAATTTTTTAAGAATTCTCTTGCGACGAATTTAATATTAAATATTAATAAATACAAATTTGTTGGGTTTGATGAATTTTATGAACATCTCCATTTTTGGAGATATTTCTTAGAACAAATTATGATTAATATTAAATATTATTGAATATAAATTCATTAAATATTTAGACCGAATCGGGATGTGGAAGAGGAGATGATTTAAAAACAATCTGCGTGAGTACTTACGGTGAATGTATAAATTCCAAGATGGAAGAAGAGGATACTCAATATGTTTTAAACGAATTAAAAAAGTCCCAAGAATCTCTGCAGAATCATAATAGAAATAGAGTGTGTCGTAGTAAATAATTATGTTATAAAGAGGTATTACAATAATAAACTATATTATTATTAGTGAAACTTCTCAAACTGAACCTAGAAAATATTTCGGCATTTCAATGAATTATCTAATTAATTAAATTGAATTAAAGAAAAAGAAAATTAAAGAAAACATGTCTGATGGCCGAAATTTAAACCGCGTTCAAATCAGAGATACAATCCATTAGAAGCAATGAAACATATTTATATAAAATATAAATATAAATGTATTTATATAAAATACGATTCAACCAAAAAGGCATTAATATCGAATCCGCGAACATTAATTCACATATTATTGCATCCTCCTCCTCCTCATCTATTTATATAAAATATGATTCAATCCAAAATAATCCGCGATTATTAATTCACATATTATTGCATCATCTTCACCCTCACCCCTTTCGATTGCTTAATTACCAGACAATTCCACTTTAAGAAAATCTTAAATTCCACATAATCCAAGTATAAGACAATCTAAGATTGAACGTAATCCAACTTTCGGAAAATATTAGGATAAAATAAACGATAGGATCAAAGTAGATTTTTCTATTTTACGAAAACTCGACAAGTTTCCGGTATACATTTTCACGTCGAGCAGGATATTTTCACTCGATACGGTAAAAGTGGTAGATCGTCGCTCGTCAAAAGGAATCGATAAGAGCATCCCCTGGTTTCGTATCAGGCTTCTTTACTCGAACAGTTTTTCCAGGATCACGGATAGAAGGGCATCCAGGAGTATCTGCATAAACGTGCAATTTCTCGGCGACAGGTATCCATAGCTACCTGTAGTCCAATGGTTGGCAAACTGTGACTCCCAAAGTTACTCTGTGTAGCTCCCGAGCCAATATCAGGTTTCAATGTCATTTATTCCAAACCTTTACATTAATATTATATTCGCCCAAAAGTTTCTGCACTTTTTATCATTAACAGAAAAACAATAATTTGTCTAAACACATGATTACAAAGCTGTTCAATCTATATAATAATGATATCAATATAAGTAAAATTAATTATGGAATCGGATTGAAATCTTGTTAAGGAACGATCATGTAGGAATTGTTTTATTTGTTAGGGATTTTAAATATTGTTAAAAAAGAGCACAAGTTAGAAGCATAAAGGTGCAGATACTGGTATCTCCAAGCACCTGCAGAGAAGTTAGTGGTTCGTTTAAGCTGGCGAAGAGAAGAAAGGCATTTCTTTGGGCATTGTGATTCGGTAGCCTCGGGGCCTTCCAGATTGACCGTATTCGGCTTGACCGTACGGGCTTACGGTACGGACCTACGGTCTTTAAAAGGACAGCCCAGTAAAAGGCTATGGATATGGGTTACCGTAAAACCGGAACAATGGTAGGCACGTCGATTTAGAAAAGTAAAGAATACATCCTGCGCTCCTTACGAAGGATATTCCACGAACTAAGGATACCACTTTGCGTCACGAAAAGGAAACTCGAGTAAAATGAATAGCCTTCTATGAAATTCAGCCGAATCATAAGTACGAGAAATTACATTTTTTAATCAAATCTGATTTCTTTCGATAAACATACCTGCCATGTTTACTTAACTCGAGGATTTCAAAATATTCCATCGCACTTAAATTTAAAAAAGTTATTTTCCCTCCATAATGCAATATCTCATAATATTCTAGATATAAAAAAATCGCTTTATAAGGTAAAACTTGTTATTTCTGAGGAATTCATAAATTCACAATAATTATGAATATATCGCACGAATTCATTTTATTATTGAATTTCAAGTAGCGTGACGTGATACATAAGTGAACTAATACAAAGCGAATCATAAGCGATATAAAATTTTTAAAATTAAAGTTGCCTGATGCAAAAAACTATGCCTGGTCCGAAATGTATCAAGATTCAAGGTTGTTAAGAAGAGGCAGATAAGAAGAGGCTGATGGGTTTCCTCGAAGGTCCTCGTTGCTCTATCGATGGACCACTCGAGGCTGGCACGTACCAAATATTTATACCAGCGATTACGTAAGAGGGTTCTAAAGTTAAGGGTAACTACCAGAACATGGAACGCGGCGGTAAGTCTCTGCCTATACTCTCGTACACCACGAAAGGAAAATAAATAAAGGGGAGAACTCTTTCTACCGTTCAAGAAGAATACCATCGGCTGGCCTCCCTGAAACGGAGGCGGATGTTGATATCTTTCGAGACGATAGAAACCCTACGAGACGGAAGGAAACGAGAAAGAATCCTCGAATGTTTCTATGAATTCCTCGAATAATTCTATCCCGTTTCCTTCAGAATGATCATTGTTGCTTAATGTATAAAGAAAGAGAATTGACTTTCGCGGAAGATCATGTTTACTCTTTTTGTTATATGATACTATTAATAGACAGTACATCCTATATCATATATTACTATCATTATTCGAAGGATTTTTGGTAATTATTAAGAATTTTATCATTATTGTTGGAACTGTTACTAATAGAACTTCGAAAATATTCTGATCTATTTGAACTACAGGAAAATGAATAACTCATAGTTTGAATTTCGAAAGTATTTAATATATAATAAATAAAAGTACAGCGATAAAATCATCCTATTTAATTAAAAGTATTCTTCTCGGTTATAATAAAAATAATTATAACAAACTGGCACAGTTAATTTACGTCCTACAGAAAAAACATTGCAAGTAAATGCATGCAAATATTTAAATGGCAATATTTCCTAACCAGAAAATAATTCCCAATTGTCATAAATTAAATAAAATCGCTTCTTATATATTTTTTAATATCATAATTCAGGTAGTGCCAACAAAAATTTCCCCTCGAAGGGGTTAATAATGCTCGATGAACGAAGATATGAGTCTGTTGATGTTGAGTCTAATAATGAACTCGTAATTAACTGGCAAGAAAACGAAGGAATTGCCGAGCCCTTGAAAACCACGAGGGCGATATAAATTCGACTTACTAGATTACATTTACAAGTACACGCTTTCCGTGGTAGAATTTGAAAGTTGATACAGCACTGTGCACGCTATCCGCGTGTACTCCAAGTATTTATCATTCGAACGTGACTTACCTCAGCAAAGTATCAGCGAAACGCCGTGGAAGCACTGTTCATCCCGATGTGTTTCCGGGAGAAACGGCCACGATGGTACCCGGGGCATTTATTGCTTACGGATACGATCTTACGGTGAATATCCACCTTTACGATCTACCATGATCTACTAATATCATATGTTCCTTTGTTACATCCAGATCTCCACGTTTCATAAAACATGTTGCGAGCAGTTTCAACTCGTTTGCGTATGAAAATGTAAAGTATTTCTGCGACTTATATTAAAACAATTATTAGAGGTGCCGGAAAGTAATGAATTATTTTTCACATACTTTATGAAACAACATTAATTGTTCATATCAAACATTATCCAAAGTCATAATTCCCTTTTTGAAAATAATTAAATTCGAAAATATCATTGCGAAAAAATTATTCACTTTCAAATTGATTGTTTCCCGGTACCACTAATATGTTACTTTTATATACAGTAAATTCCCGTATAACGCGAGTTTCTAACACGCGAATTCCTACAACACGCTAAAGTTATTGCGATTGCGACGACATTTTTTATATAACGCGATTTTTGTATAAAGTGTTATATAATAGAATGAGAGAATTCCCCGTTTACTTTAGTCGAGCATAGCATAGCTTGTTGTCTCCAGTTTCTTATAACGCGATTTCATACAACGCGTAATGTATTAACCGCGTTATACGGGAGTCTACTAGATTGGTAACTCTCGTACAATACGGTACTTATACAACGCGACTTTGATACGCGGTTCACAAATTAACGCGATTTTTGTACAACGCGATTTTTGTACAACGCGATACTTACATAATGCAACTTCGATTATCGAGTCTGGCATATCGCGATTTTTATAATGTTACTTTCCTCTGGAACGTAACTCCCGTGTTATACGAGGGTTACCTGTATATTACACAATAAACTACATTTATATAAATAATTTATATCCTTCAATTAAGCGAGTATTGCATCACGTAATCGTTGGTTCTATTACTATACTTCTAATTGTCCTCGCGCTCCATTTCCGTATAATAATGAACTTAATATCTCCACCGAATAATGTCGGAACGGATATCAATTACCATGAGAATTTATGATAATTCGTGGAAATTGAATTTTCATATTCTCGTGGTATAGAAGCAGATGTATGGAATACAGGAGGAAGAAGTAAGAGTGAATTCACGGGTGCAATGGGCAGCATCTGGTGGCACGGAGTTCGGCACAGATTCCATGTGCACAATGGTGATTACGCGAACAAAAGCTCGAACACCATGAATATATCCTTTCCTACCACCCCGTCGTGGTATTCTTTGTCTTATATCTTTCTCTTTCTCACTCGCGAATCATCCTCGTCGCACTCGTCGACGGGACAATTTTCTGTTCCATTCTCGGTTCGCACAAATTTCCTGTCCCTTTCTTTTCCACCCTTCCCGCCAACGTGGCTCATTGTGCGCTAAAATATGCTCGCCCGAAAAGACTCCTACACGCAAGGACAATGGACGAAGTATTTAAGGCGGTCGTTCAAGTCATATCCGGTGCATTGTGCACTTCGATTTCTATATCGGAACTGGAAACCGATATAATTCAGACGAATGACAAAAGTTCATTCATTTAACTCCTTCAGTCGGGTCTTGTTAATTCAATATTTATTGGTAATTTCTAAATTCGTTCCAAATATGTGGGTATCATAATTCATGTTAGAACTACGAAAGTCGTCGAACTGATGGAACCGCGATATTTAATTAAACCGTCAAAATTTCAGATATTAATTATTAGATTATTTTGTGGGAATTAAAGACGTGACTCTCAATTTTCCCAGGCTGATTCGCGAGATAAGTAGGAGACGATAATATTCTTAATTTACGAGACTTGTGTAGTGCTAATTATTCTTCAATATATCACTGGATGTATTTATATCAAGTACAATTTTAATGCGTAGAAAATATTGTCTAATATTGTTTACAACTTATGAGTTATGTCGAATTCATTCGAGATGGGACTCGCCAACTAGTTTGTCCGAGTACTTATCATCGTGTTACTCTAATCTCAGTTTCATTTCCCTATGATGAACAGAGTGAACCGTTGCATCTATATAATCCATATTATACAAGCGTGTTCACGATTGCCGTACTTACGTAGCCCTGGTATTTAAAGATATTACTACTTCCAGGATGACATAACGGTGAAACTACAGGCGTCTTCGTGTCGACCCCGTAAAGATAACCGCTCCCAATTACCCTTATTTTGCATTAAGCAATCAGTTCCGATTACTTCGGTAACGGTACACGGGATCTCGAGAAAACGGAACAGATCCCGCCTTTCATTACATTTCCATGCATTATTGAACTATTTACTTGAATCGCGCCGATAGATTATTCTTCGAGTAAACTGATAACCGTAATCGATTAATAAACTAGTCTCACTGATATTGTCGCTAATAGATTTATTTTTTCATTGCAGATTTAATTCGATGGAGTGCGATGTATAAAGTCGAAGCATATCGTAGTAATTCGAGGATTTCCATTTCTTTACGTCCGGATTGGAAGTTTAGAATTAGTAAATAATGTGAAATATAAGTCTTTGGTGGATACAAGAAGTAATGAATTCGCGAATGACAAACTGGTGATCTATTAATAATTATTTTTATATCTTTGACTTAAAATCATAAGGATATGTCTATCATTGAATTAAAAGTAGTTCAACACTAACAAACCTCTCAAAAGGTGACAGAACATTTCCGAGACTCGCGTAATCACTTAAATCACATGGCCCTTCGTACACCGTCATAATTTGATTCCGCGATAGAGAAACTCACGCGAACTCACACATTCACGACACATAAAACAACCCACACATCCTTTCCCTTGAATAGGTAAACGTACACCCTTCCATGTGTCTCGCGGAAAAAAAGGATATATAAAATTCACGAGCGTATAAATCAATCCTCCTCTCGCCGGCTATTCGCGAACTGTTTTTTTCCGAGTGGAAGTGTTAGGACGCATCGTGATTGGAGCATTAATAAATATACGCGAAAACGTGGCTTTACATTTTCTATGTCACGTTTACACAAATACAGCCCCCACTTTCACCACCCTGGCAGACATCGTCGCGACACTTTTACACCCACCCTTTTTTCCCGCCGCATTACTCCTTTCACTCGCACCCCCGCAAGAACCCTTCCCTGTACTCACCGGCAACTATCCAAGGGTTTATACACCGTGGATCGTAAATGGGGGGTGACTTAAGGAGATTATTCGAATGTAGAAATCATTCAAAATATTTATGTGACAAGTTTCTTGTATGTAGATTAATTAAACAGGGATAAATGAACATTTTATGATCTCGATGAATCTGAATGTTGATGCATGAATTTAATATTGTAATATTAACTCGATGTTCAGATTTCTGGGGAACTTTATATAAATAATTCATTGGAATATTATTATATTAACACTAGAACCACCAAAGCAGTCACAATGATGAGTTTCCAATATTTAATAGAAATATTCAAATTTAAACGGTTCCATTTAATTCCTCAACTAAATCGATTAATTTCTTTTCACCATCCACCCTCATTTTTTAACGACAATATACATAATAATAATAAATTACATACCTATTACTCTAACATTGAATTAATAATAAATCAACATAATATATTACACCATATAGCGTGTAAATATTAATAAAAACATATAAGCAGCTCTTTTCGTAGCACACAGTATACCTGGCATCATGAGCCAGGATTCAAAAGCTGGGGAGAGTTTAAACGTCGATACACCATGCACTTTCTTTCACCACCATAGAATTACGTTCATAGTATCCATAGGTGGGTATTTATGTGTTGGTTAGTAAAAACTCGAGATTAAATAGAAGTAAAGCCACGTGGGATTCGGATTATGACAGGGGAAGCTGTGGTCTCCTTGCACGATCTTCAGCGTTCGCTGTGGAGAAGAAAGTATCGATGTGTGCCCCTGTGCGAATGTGCGAAAAACATCGTACGCCGTGGGCCAGACCAGTCGAGTTCCTTAATGAGGGAGATGCTCGGCTTTCCGTGTGCCCGTGTGTACACACTATTTTACACATACCATTATGTCAGGGTTCATGGTGGAGTTCGTGTAGCCATACCTGTGGATATATATGCCCATGTGGTACGCAGCTGGGGCACCACAGTCCTCGGAACCAGCCTCACAGCATTCCCTCTTCACGATCTCACAACTTCGCGCTTCGTTCCGTACGCGCCGCGCTTCTACCTTCTTACTTTATTACATCGGACTTCCGAGCCTACCGATCACTAATGTAACGGTAATGGCGAGCATAAATACACGTTTCGATGGTCAATATTAAACTGAAAGTAGTTTGTTATGATCAAATCTTGGACGGTGAACTTGGTTTGGCTTTTGGTGCAGTGATTTGTGGTTCGATGGTTCATGGTTGTGTATTATTTGTAAATATTGGTTTAAAATAGTGTGATGATTTTTGATGTTGATTAGACATCGATGTATGTATATCGAGATAAAACTTGGAGTAATATGTTATTTAATTAATCTTCGAATTATAATAGTGCTTGTGGAATGTGATAGAAGACAATTATTGTATGGTATAAATGAATATTAAATTATTATCGCGTATAGGAAGAGAAATAACTTCATAAAATAAGTATAATATCAAGAGTTACGGTGTTTAATACATTTTCTAAATATTCGTCGAAGAAAGTTGATAATATGAAATTATTATACGGTAAAAATTAATATTAAATTATTATCGCTTATAGGAAGAGAAATAACTTCATAAAATAAGTATAATATCAAGAGATACTGTGTTTAATACATTGTCTAAATATTCGTCGAAGAAAGTTGATAGTATGAAATTATTATACGGTAAAAATTAATATTAAATTATTATCGCGTACAGGAAGCGAAACAATTGTATGAAAGAGAATAATATCAAGATTGACAATGTATTTGATGAAATAGAAGAGAAAATAATGCCGGAACCCAAGGTTGCGCCGCTACTGTCGCTCGTCTCTCGATCACGGTCCCAATCCACGCGGCCAGTCTTGCCCCGCCAGCGCGATCGAGAGGATCGATGTTCGTTCCGTTCTACTAGATTTCGATTTTCCGAGTGTTGTGTTTTATTATTGTGCAGTGAATCGTTTAATAATAATATCTCCCTAAAAATTGATCGATTACCCCACGTTCGTTCAATGTTCTCAGTGTATAAACAAACGCGTTGTCCACATAATTCTATCGATCGCGATTCATAATCATCGTGATCTACGTAACGGTTTCCTTGGAAGTGAGTAACGAATTTAATCAACGAAAGTGTTTTCTTGTTGCAATTAATATCCCCGTGGAATTTATTGCATGGTTCATTTTTCATTTCGTTCGTTTTACTTCGACTACGTTCCTTTTTGCGCGAAGTGTAATTATTTTGCTTTGTTACTTTATGCGTCGTGGAATGCGATGGAAATTTATCGAAGCAGAAGTCAGGATTTCTGTTTTATGCGTGCTTTTTAATGCATACTTTAAGCCAGTAGAAATATTGATGCAGGAATGGAATATGATTGGGCCTGTATTTTCTGATTTTCCGGTGCTTTTTCTAGATTGATTAATTTTATTAACTGACCTACCATACATTCGAGTTTCGAATTTATTTTGTTACATTTCGTTCAATCTATGAGTTATTTCATGAATATATTAAAAGATATTGCAACCAGAACTTTGCAACTAAAATATAATATGGAAGCAAGTTGCTATTTTATACGAAATGAAATTTTATAACAATTCGTTAGAATGAAATTAATTAGAACTAAAGTTAATTAAGCGCCGCTCGTATGATTTAATCCTGCAAACGATATTCGTCGAAATCATTCATTTTTAATTTCCGTTCGTCGATATTCCAATTCCGTTGTTCTACGTTCAATTAATATATCCGTTCATTAAACGCGAAATTAATTAATCAATCTAAACCTCGATAAAATATTAGTAGTTCCAAATTTGATAATTCTCTCCCTCTATTTAAAGAAACCTTTGCAATTTCATTCAAACGTACCAACTACTAATAAATAAAATGAACAATATTTCCATTTGCCATTCACAACACAGGAGAATATCAACAATGTAGTAACAAACCTAGTAATAAGCGTATTAATTAATACGCGCCATTTATTTGAACGCGGCACAGTGGCGGGCAGATACTTCCGCGCCACTTCCGGTGGTGGCAGTCTTCCGACATCTTGTCAAACGTAGTGCAGGTCCAGTTTTGTTTTCCCGTGATAAATGTGTTTAAAGTGTTGTTTAATGTTAACTATCGAGCATGTTAATTGATCCACATGGATTCCCTGGAGTTCTTTATCCCGGTGAACACACCGGTTTTCTCAGGAAAGCGGAAGCAAGATTAAAACGAATGATTAATGTACGATGTCTTGGAAGCTGATCGTCTTGTTGCACTCTGGTAATCTACTCCCTTCTTTATATTCCGATAACCAGTCTTCGATCTATCAATCCATTTATCGAGCAGATACTTAATTAGCCAATTAACCACCGGTATTTTCTTGAATCGCAGAAAATATCAGTCGTAACTTGTCGCAATTAATCACTAGATAAATCACGGGATTGATTGAAGTATTCGCTACGCGGTTAAACAATAAAAATGGCGGGAAGAGTGAGTAACAACCGGCGTATTAAAGAACAAATATGATCATTTATATTATTGACAATGGAGTAGCAATATTAAATTATTACGTGTTTCGCTATCAATCGAAATATTTCAATATTAAATAAAGGTGAAATGCAGGTAAATGAATGAATAAAAATTGCATAGAACCAGGTCGGAAATGAGGTGTCATTAATTTTGGACGAGGACGAATAATAAATTCGGTTATTAACGTAAAATCGGAAATGGAATATTAAACGTAACGAGGTTATACGAAACGAGATACTTTCGAAAGCCGCGAAGCAATTAATTTTGCAGGAATTGAAAAAGTAAATCTATATTAAACCGTACGAGCGAAATCTTTCGCAATTATTTTTGCGCGAATTGAAATAGTAAACTATGTCCCACAAATTATACCAACCGCGGGGAGTCTTCAGAATCAGAAGCAATTATTCTTACTGAAATCAAATCCGTAATTTCAAACATTCCGAATTTCAATGTTCGAAAAATACTGAATAAAATTAACGTAGATTATTTCAGACACCCGAGAAATTCCAATAAAAATATTCCTGAAAGAACAAACTTACTAATGTCAAAGATTCTATGGCATCAATTGTATTTAATTGTTTAATTCAATTAAAATTGAATATTCTCGTGGCAAAGAGAGTAACATAATAATGATGAGAACCAACAAGCTCAATAAATGCTCATCGACATAAACATCATAAAACCAGCCATTTACAGAACCCGCGTACCGTAGGTCATGAGTCGGCACGTTTCACGATCCCGCGATACAATAACATCAACCAAAACATTGTACGCAAGTGGGGAGTACGAAGGAGTGTTTACGTGATCCGTCAGATCTCATCGTGTGTCCGTATAACGGCGCGTTGATTCTCGGGCCGTGCATAAATAAGAAAACAGTGATTGATTCGTGGTTCAAGAAATAAGTGTGAGTACCGGCTCTGTCACAAGAGGAATGTGACTCGTGCAACGTGAATCTGCAGTGTTGAATTACAGTGTTCATCCAGGATAACCATCTACGTTCTTCCAGATTGGAATACGTACTCGTTTCTTTCGCGTGGATACCTCGAAGAAGATGCTTGCTGAACGGCGATATACGTGACGCTTTATCTCGTGCCAGGGAAGTATATTTTATCGGAATCTTTGAACGTTACGAATGAAGATCTACCGCGACTCGACGTTGTAATAGAATCCTATTGTAACAGCCTACACATGTCAGCTCGCGTTTAGTGGAAAGACGTGTAAGAGTAATGTAACGAGGAGTGAATTACAAAGGAAGATGATGCGGAACAGTGTATGTCCGTTGTCGTTCAATCAACGGGATGCTTGATTCATCCAGTTGTCGGTGACTGATAGTGTGATTCGGTGCAATCAGTGATCATCGATGCCGCATGCCAGCACGTACTTGCTAATGTTCTACGGCTAATACGTATTGCGACGAAATTACGCTTTCTGCCATCCTTGACGTCGAATTACCAGGATAACGTAGCCGGAGTCGATTAGCAAGGATAGTCCACAGCCTGATAGCTTGTCCTCCGACGGTGCACCGACCCCGGTATGTACATTCCCTTCAAACGATTTTCATCCAGCTATACTCTCTACCTATTTCAGAAGCTCATTGTGATTCTAGAATATATTAACCCCGTCGACAGGCGACTCTCACTCGCCACTTAATTCATTGCGACTACTGCAAAGCGACATTAAGATTTACCACAGTTATTTCTTGTTATTCGA
Organism: Nysson spinosus; assembly: GCA_910591585.2. Lineage (NCBI taxonomy): Eukaryota > Metazoa > Arthropoda > Insecta > Hymenoptera > Crabronidae > Nysson > Nysson spinosus. Next base: position 2,561,024 of record OU342837.1, on the reverse strand, counting down.
TTTTAAGTTATCACCGGTTACTGTAAATCTTAATGTTGCCACTCAGTCTCCACTCGAGTTGCTGCGATAAGTTTAAATGATAATAAATAATCTCGAGTGCAAAGGGTTGATGTAGAAATACTTGAATCTTGGAAATCTGGAATATATAATTTAACGGAGTATTTTAATTACAGTATTGCACTCTTGTAACAATGTATATTTATTATATTATTAGAGTACTCCTCTTGCGGGTCGCTTACTTGTTGCAACTTTATAGTCGACATTTTATTACACTTTTATTGCAATCTGCAATTATTCTGAAGTCAAAGATTGCGAATAAGAAATATCCAACGAGCTTCTGTTAATAAGTACATAGCAGTTTATGAACACGCGCAATGTTTTCCAATCCTACGTATCACCGTAATTAATTGATATATGCACTCTTTTGCAACGAGTGTGAAAGCGTGAAGTAGAGGATGATGAGATTCTAGCAAACAATCGTTGTGTTTCAAAATCTAAGTATATTATGCGGCTACATTTATGCGTAGCTACGATAACGTTCCACTAGAAAGTAGTTTTCGCTTGTCTCAATCTATGGATCCCGTTGGGTCCACTTCTGGAAGAGTTTTTGAGATACCGTGAGAGTTTATAAACCATGGAATTTTGAGTAGGAGCATTATCTACTTCGTGGGATTTTATTATATTTTAAGTTTAAAAAATAGTTATCCGCAGACGTTTGGTTTTTGAAATATAAAATTTCATGGAATTGATCTAGATTACTATATAAATATGCGATGCACACTGCAATTATTTTTGTTGGTATCGTCGTTTAATCATCGTGATATTTCGATGCATTACCTTATGATTTCATCAGCAATTAGTACGAGACTTATAATTAAAGCGTCTGGTCATTTTTGCGCAAGATCTCAGTAAGCATTATTACGGCATCTTCTAAAATAGGAGGAGTATGTAAGTCGAGAATAAATATCATGTTTACTCGGATTCTCAAAATACATCTTTGCAAAAAATACATTCCGCATCACTGCTAGCCATGTCGTTCCGGAGGAATATCAAGATTTGTATTCTTCAAGAATCGTATAATTATTATCATTACCAATTAAGTATAATAATTATAAATATCGCGGAGAAATACATTCCGCGACTCCGTACGAATCTCATTTTTCAGCAGAAATATAAAGTTTTAAAAAATAAAAACATCTTAACATAGGTGAATTACATCTAATTTGTTTGTTTTGAGATGAAGTTTCTCGACGTAAATTCGCGTGTAACAAAGTTAACTCTTTGCGCTCGACAGGCGACTCTCAGCCGCCACTCAGTATATTCAGAAAGTCAACATTAAGATTGACTCACCTTACTTTTTATTATTGCATTTCAAATCACCGACAACCGAAGTATATCTTAACACATTCACATCGAATGACTCACCTGCGAGTCTTTCATATTTTTCACCAGAACCCAGATAACTCAAGTGTGAGTCTTTAGATACATTTTGACCAAAGTTACACTTTGGTCTCAAAATGTTTGAGTAAGTTTTCCCTAAATTCAATGTTGCTTTTTACAGCATCGTTTGTCAACATAACTTTACGTAATCAAATACCGCGAATTTTCTTCATTAAGTGTGTAACATTCGACTAAAAATGCCCCGACGCGAATCTATTAATTTCGCCTCTTAATCACTGTTCGAGTTGTCGCAATAATCCGAGTGCAACGGATTCAAATTACGAGAATAAGAAAAAAATGCGTTGCACATCTTCGGAATAATTTCCGCGAATCTATTAATTTCGCCTCTTAATCGCTGTTCGAGTTGTCGCAATAATCCGAGTGCAACGGATTCAAATTACGAGAATAAGAAAAAAATGCGTTGCACATCTTCGGAATAATTTCCGCGAATCTATTAATTTCGCCTCTTAATCGCTGTTCGAGTTGTCGCAATAATCCGAGTGCAACGGATTCAAATTACGAGAATAAGAAAAAAATGCGTTGCACATCTTCGGAATAATTTTCCATGGTTCCCGAGGCATCATTCATGGAAACCCACGCCAGGTTGAGTCTCCTCGGAGCATATAATACTCGTTAGAAATAAATCTAAGAATGAGAGGAGCTCTGCGTGGGTGTACTACGGCTCGTACGATCGAAAAGACTCGGGGCCGGTTTACGGTGCAAAACGTGAGTAAAGAAAGTATCGTAGGCGCTTTAATGAGGAGTTACCACGAGGCCACTTTGAATTTCATTTCAAAGCCACGATCGTCTTGGCTTATTATCCGTGCGCACGCGATACACGCCTAACACTCTTATTTCTAACTTACATATTACACCTTACACCTTACACCTTACAGCACTCTCGCGCGTATCCCGCGATACGAATTACAAGCAATTATCAAGTATGAATCACCCCGTGATTCACGTGTACCTGTATTTAGTATCTTTGACACGTATTTCATTCCACCAGCTTAGTTACCGTGCCATTTTATTTACATTGTTATTTTTGAATGATTATTTCATTAATAACGTCTGGCTCGGTGGTGGTTGATAATGCTTAATAAATGATTAATAAATCTAACAACGATTAATTGAAGTGAACGAAGCGGACGGGGATCTCGGATTAATTCTTGCGAAACTTGAATAGGGGAAGGATTAATTGTAATAATTGTAATAAGCAATTACATTATTACATCGTATATATAATAACTCTTGTATATATTATTTCAACACACACACAGTCGACAGTTTTATGTTACCAGTATATTTGATACGTGTTCAAAAGTAAAAGTATCGCATCGCAGATTACGTAGAATACCAAAGAATGAATTTCACCAATCTCGACCAACTTGAACCACCGAGGCAAGAACAATCGCGTAGAGATAAAAGCTTGATGGAAAAAGGAATGTAATACAGTATAATTCGAGGGAGAATGTTCCTCGTGGCAATCGAGTCTGTAACTTGATGATACGTGGATCTATTTTGGTGTGGGTGAGTGATAAGGCTCGAAGCGATTACCAACACGCGAGGCGATTCATATTCCCGACGATTATCGGCCACCGAATGACTCGGACAATAGCGACTACTAAGGCACGGGTTCTATCGTTTATCGGTGTGTTGGTTATCTCCGTGTGAATGCACTTGCAGTCTCTCGTGTCGGGTTAATTCTGAAACGAGAAAGAGAAAGGTCTGTTTCAATAGAGGAAAGGGGAGAGTTGGTTGTAACAAGTGTATCCGGTTCGAAAAAGAAGATCAAAGACGGTCGCCGGGCGAGAGATTCCTCGGTAGCTAGAAATCGAAGACCTGAAAGCCTACGCTTTTTAAATCTTCTGGCCCCCACCAAATATCGTGGGAGACCATTCATGTTTCTCTCTGCCACGTGGACTTAATCATCCGTTTGATTTATTATCGTTTTGCGCTGGAAATCTGACATGATCGTTCTGTTTTTGTACTTCTGTCTTGAGTGCTTTTTCTTGTTTGGTACGCTCTTGCCATGGAGTTCTTTTTCTTGCGCCCTTGAATTATCTTTCGGAATGAAAATCGCGGCGATGATTTCTCAAGATTTTTCACTATTATAAACCGCAGGATTACTGTGATAATTAATTGAACATCTAATCAGAATCGGGTCATTTTTATTGAACTATTATTTTAAATTAAAATCGCCGTATTGATATCTCAAGATTTGCAACTATTATAAACCACAATATTACTATGATAATTAATCGAACATCAAATCAGAATCGTGTCATTATTATTGAACTATTATTTAAAATTAAAATCGCCGTATTGATATCTCAAGATTTTCAACTATTATAAACCACAAGATCACTATGATAATTAATCGAACATCAAATCAGAATTGGGTCATTTAGATTGAACAATTCTTAAGAATTAAAATCGCGGAACATTGATATCTCACGATGTTCTGCTATTATAAATCACAAGATATTTGCACGAAATAAATAACGTCTTCCTCGCTAGAAGATATTTTCAGCGAGTATTAAAAAGAAGGTCGAAACAAGAGGGTCTTGGTTTCCATGTTCGCCGAATTTAAAGCAATAACGAGTGACAGAAATAAAGGAGTAGTTAGAGAAGAAGAAACGCAAACGAACATCGCGGTCGCACAATATCTCGCACGAGTTCGCAACATATTGTGCTACCGGGGGAGCACGTGGTTTATTTGCAATAAGAAAAAAGAGAGAAAGAGTTGAGAGGAGAGAACGGAGGATGCATCTTACCGTGGTTGTTTCGTGGCGAGTGTTAAAGAGAGAAGTGAGGATGAGTCGCCGGGGAAAATGTTGGCCGACATCCAGGGACCACATGTGCTCGCCATAGATAAGGCCCCACGTAGAGAAGATTACCGGCAAAAAGTCTAAAAGGGTTACTTTCCCCGAAGTTAACATTAGGAACTTGAACCTCTAAGAATTTGAAACTCTTGTTAGGTTGAATCAAAATTGATTGTTGTTAAAGATATTCAATAATTTATTTAGGACGACTTCACCTAATCAGTATAACTTGGGTTCTGGATGATTTATTTCAGAAATATGTACATAACTCACATTCTATATTTGGCATAATTTGAACCGTGAAATCGTAATCATAACTAATTATTTTACATAATTTTCAGACTACTGAACATTTTTTTAAGTAAATTTACAGCTGAGTTTCGATTTGTATTTATATTTTATATTAATTTATAGTTGAATTTTACTTGAATTCAAGTTAAATTTAAGTTAAATTTTTTAATTTATTTCTAATGTAAATGGCAGTGAATTTATTATGTATTGTATGAAATATTCAGTGGATTTTATTAGAACCCGTATGAAGGTCGTTACATGACGCATCAAACAAAATTAAGATCCAGTCTGAAAAGACTGGTGTAGTCAGTGGATCGATAAGATCTAAAGCAGGAAATCCTCAGCTCGGAAAATATTCCAGGATTTATTCGTTTGCAACCACTCCGAAGAATTCGGAATCGTTAGGGAATCAGATGTTTTCTTAAGTAGAAGGTAGATCCTGATACTTTCAAGGGATTGAATGTGGCGAAATTTATTCTACATGAAACGCTCGCCGCAATTTCGTTTCCGTTCCACAAGAACTAATCCAACTATTTTACTTTCGACATTCATAACCATGAACGTAATCTCAAACTTATTACCCTCGTATTTAACCAGAAATTTATTCCTACCATACACCGAAGCACACGTTTAAAATTAGTGAAATTCACCGCAGTCAGAAACGACGAAAAATTCTCGGAACACGAATCCCATAGAATTCTGTTTCCCTCGGTAATTCTTGGAACACGAATCCGTTAGAGGATCAGCTGTTTTCTTAGGTAGAACAAATTCCAAGTTTCCAATGCAGTTCGCACAACCAATATTTCTGAACCTAAAATCTACCGGAAAAAGGAACTTGAAACATTGTAACAGATTAAAGTCCGAATGTAAGTGCATTAAGATGATGATAAATATTCATAAACGTTGAAAGAGAAACAGAGGATCAGAACGGAAATAGCTTAAGTGGAATTCGTTCCTATTCAGCACGCGAAAGCGACTACCGAAAGACGTAACCAATGAAGTTCGAGGGGAAGATCGTATTCTACGTGTAACTCGTAACATAGTTAAGTCGGCATGTAAGTATATTACGAGCGTGATAAATAGACATAAACGTTGAGAAATAAGGAAAAGAATGGAAGGAGAAGAAACAGGGATCGTTTGACGGGAGATTTCTATGGGTTGCTGTACCGCGCAGTCGCACAGGTCATGCACCTCAAAGGCCGACCCTGTCAGGGCCATGAATAGACCATCGGCTTAGAATTGCTCGAAAGAACATTGTGAAAGGGCACCGAGTGTTTTCAGAAGGCACTCCGCCAGTATTGGGGCACCGGCCAGAAGAATGGCCTCCTCGAACGATGCAGATTCCGAGCCAGAAACGATACATCTGTTGAAGAACATGTTTTCTGAAAGATAAAAGGGATTTTATGTTCCGCGGAGATTTTTAGATCGCAGGGAATTTAGGCGAATTTTTATATCCTGTATGAATATGTTCATTCGTAATAATACTCTTAATTGATCATTCAAGATGATGCTGATGATCGATTATACCGAGAAGTCCTTGAAATACTTGAATTGTTTCTGTCACGTTTTATTCACAGAGTGTCTCACATAAAATAGAGCACATGTTTGGTATAATTATAGAATTGAAGACAAATATTTGTTTCTGTAAAAAGTCGTAAAGATATGGCACCGAAGAAAATCTGAATTACATAATGAAATGAAATTATTCTTACGACAGACACCGCGAATATTGTAAAATAGAAGGATTAATAGAATCAGATGCGACGAGGATATCTAAAAAAATTTGTATACAAAATTAGTGTAATTAAAACAAGACACCTATACCTTAAGTAATAGTGTATTTAAATCAGCATCCTTATCATCGATGTACATTTTGATATAATATAATTATAGTGTACCATTTCTGTGATATCTTCACGACATACATTCTCCATTATTTCATTGTTCTTATTATTTCATACAATTATTCCCGACGACACGTAGCACTTAAAATCGCTATCTCCGATGTTTCAATTGTCGCGAATTCCCATCGGGATTGGTTGGAGTTCGACATAATTTATCGCGCGCGCCGTAAAACGCGAGTGTTCATTGCATAGTTTAATTGTGCCGTGATAAAACATTCGGTATTACGGTGCAGTATAATCTTATCCGTGATCGTGAGTTCTAGTGCGTTTAGTTGACGGTGTATGTGTGTATATATGCTTGCGTGCGTGTATTCGTAGGTGATTAAGCGGCGTCGAGGAGTAATATTATCTGGCGATATGTAGGTGAGCACCAATCCGTTAGGAAGATTAATGGGTCGGTATTATCAGTACCGATATACTAAAGTCAACCCGAGGGTTTTTTTTGGTGTGGCCAGCCTTCGCGGTTGATTCGACGATCACCCAATGCTTTTATCATTCTTTTTAACTTCGGCAAAAATCATCTTTTTATCACACCTTTCCTACTGTTTTCGATACAATATTTTCCGCTTTCACCACGGTATTTCCTTATCACGGATAACGACTCTATTAAACGCGAATCAACTTCTTAATTATGTTGCTCCGGTTGAAAAGCTAATTGGGGTTTGAAATGAAGGCTTTATATTATAATTTAGTACGTCGATATTTTCCTGTCTAGTGTTGAAGAGATATCTCGGGCGATCAGTGTTATAGCAGATATTAAATGAGTATTAATATTAATCCACCATTTTGATGCAATATATTCTCTAACATTCATCATCCTGAATGTACAGAGTGTTCCGTATGAAATAAGCCACCTAATTATCTCCGTTAATTGGGATAATACCGAAAATATTTTCTGGATTATGTGAATGACTTCAAACGGATAATACTGCGAAAGAGAATTTTTGTCAATGCCGATTTTTGCCGAATTTTCAAGATTTATATATTTTATACAGAATTACAACAAACATTATTGTATAATTATGTGGCCTATTTTATCTCTTATATTCTGTACCCCGAATTAAATAAGAAATATTGTTGTACCGTTAATCTGATATTTTGTACGTGGTATAATTTAATATAATAATCAACATACCTCGATCAAAATCCACCAATCCGCGGGGCCACACACATAGTAATTAGTACACACCCCTTTAGCATTAAATTCTTTCATCTCCCGAAATTTCACGGTAGATAAAATCTTTATCTTCGGAGAAATATCGAGCGGAAACGATGAAGATTGAGGGAACCAGGAGTGGGGGCAAAGATAGCGTCGATTTTCTGTATGTGAAGATAGAATAAGATTAAAGGTCTCGTCGCACGATCAATTGAGGGGTTAAAAGGTTTAAGCACCGTGCAGAAGAGGCCTCGCTTAACGAGGGTCATTAAAGTACAGTCATTTTTTGCGATTGATGCTGGCGTACGATTATTAGTCCGGTTATTTTGTTCCTTTTCATCAGAAAACCATACCGCGCTCGTAAACCCACGCAAAACTTCGCGCATTCCTGCGTCCTTTAATTACCGCACTTCCCCGCGAATTACGCGCCCGCCATGAATTATGTATCAAAGTAAACAATGCGCTTTTTTCAATTCCGTTTTGTGGACCAATTATGAAAATCGAGGATGCTGACTGCGCTTTAACTCTCAAACGAATTCTTTATTAGAATGATTTTTTTTTACGCGCGCATAATTAACCGCGGAAATTACTGTGAAATGATTGACCCAGTAATCTGGAACTGCCGTGAAATCTTTGCTTTCACGATTTCAAAGAGATTAGAAGAATTTTTATTTTAACATATTCCTTTGAACGCTGGAATAAAACTATTTTTTGTTTACCTTCTTCTTCCGTCAGTATATTATAATATTATTTAGCTTTCGTATTTATAATATTACTTCATTATTTGTTGGGTATATTGAGTCGTTGACAAATGTCGACGTTTATTACTTTTCGTTTTAGATTTTTTAATGGCACAGTGAGGGGTAGGGGATAGGGGTAGAAGTGTAATAAACTTGTAACACGGTACTCGGGGGTCGAAGGGCCCTGAACTAACAAAGGTTGAAGTGTCAAAAAAATGCTTCCTTAATAGATGAGGGTCCTTTCTTTACGAGCCATCTAATCCTGGTGGCCCGGAAACGTGTAGATCTCGAGGATCATTTTTGGGCTCGATTTTCATGCTTCTAAAACGGCCATTGTTTTCCTGTTTTTCCGTTTTACAATATTTATTATTATTCACTTTCTAAGGATGCACGTCTGAGATTCATTAACACGAAGGAATTGATCGTTAATGAATAATGCCGGTGATTAAAGAATTAATCATCGATAACTATATTAATTCAGTATGGAATTTGGTTAAATCCTAATGTTAATTAAAACTGTATAAATCTTTGTATTAATGTATCTTAGATATACATTATTAAAAAGTAGAAAATAGTGAATAATCGATGACTGTGTTAATCCAAGTATCGGATTTGGTTTAATCCTAACATCAATTAAATCTGTATAAATCTACGTATTAAAGGATATGTACGTTATTAAAAAGTGGATAATAGTAAATAATCGATGATTGTATTAATCCAAGTAGCAGATTTGGTTTAATCCTAACATCAATTAAATCTGTATAAATCTACCTATTAAACAATATTATTATAACTACAATGATGTAACTTATAAAACTAGTAATACCTATGTGAACTACAAAATGTACGCAAAAAAATTGAATAATAATCTTCGTAAGTCACTTTTTATTCAATTTTTTTGCGTACATTTTGTAGTTAACATAGGTATTAAACAATATGTACGTTATTAAAAAGTGGATAATAATAAATCATCGATGATTAAGAAATGATCAAAAAGCGTTACATTTACAATTTTTTACTACGTCGAATCTGAATGAAGAGATTTAAAATATACGTATAATGAAGTTCCATCGAACGTAAGAAGGGCTTCACACGAAACGCATCGAAGTAACGATCTTCAAAGATCTCGCTCGAACGCCTTTTGCGCGAAGAAAGTGTATCGGTAATGAGTCGTGTAACGCCATGAACGTCCGCAATTAGCATTCGTTTGGTGCGATCGTTGAAATTCCCTTGGAAACGTTGAGTACGTGCACTTCAACCGTATCAACAGATAAAGAAAGCACTCGCGTGTGGTCTCCCCTTTCGAGTGGCACACATATCTGCCATTTAATTCGCAAGGTTGAACCTCAACGATTCGATGAAGCGATTAAAATCGTACGGCTCAAAGAACGAGACTCTTCTCTCTTGTCTCTTCTCGTCATTCTTTCTCTGCCACTTTAATTCTCATTCTATCTCATTCGCTCTTACTATTCCTTCGTGATTCATCTCGATTCAATACACTGATCAAATGGTGCCGATACCACGACTCTTTAATGTCAATTACTTGTCGAATCGAGCACTGAAATAATATTCAGGAATACCGATCGAATCGTGTTCGTATGCTAATTGGACCGATCGAATATATAGATTACTTTTTATGCTCGTTTTGTAGTAATCCGTGAGGCCTTGCCCAATAACATGCCGGTATTATGAAGTAATGGAACAATGCCAGGAATATTCTGTCTCCGTAAATTCTACGATAGTTTCGACATATTTAATTCTTATATCTCTTCATCTTTTATGTGTTTTAGGTTTTCTTGGTACTTTGTTGAATTTGATGAAATAATTGCATTTGAAATTCATGGATGTACTTGAATTTAATCATCTGACTTAAGGCAGATTAGGATGAAATTAATTTTAAAGGAGGGAATTTAATGACTGCAATTAATCTTAGAGAATTACTGGAATTAAATTAATTAATTTTTAATTAAATTGATTAATTTCGAATTGAATTAATTTTAAATGACAGAAATTTAACGACTGCAATTAATCTTCGATTGATATTATTATTAAGGATAGTAATAATCCCGCGCTTTAACGAAGAATAGGATGAAGTTAATTTGAAACGGCGGAAATTTCACGACCGCAATTAATCTTCACGCATTAATGCATCTATGGATATTATTATTAAGGAACTTCATTAACGCAGCGAAGGAATTCCGTGATCCACGTCACATTTCCGGTGTAACGGTACCGCAATAACAGTTTGAAAAGTAGATTTAAGATTCGGGTCAGTGCATATGAAAAATGCCGGTGTCTCGTAATATCCAGTCTTCCCTTCTCCGTGTTTGAACCTCGACTACGAAACCATTAAAAATTCCATTCTATCCGCGAACGGATCATTTTTTGTCCCTTGAAATAATTGCGAGGAATGTTTTATCGACGACGGTATTGTACGACAACACGGCTGCCATTGTCGACAATGAAATTTGGTCACCAATCCTTTCGCGTTTCTGTTCATCTATATTTTATGTCGGTTTCTGGTGCATTATTTTAATGCACTTTTACCGTCTTCCATATCCTCGCAACTTCATTTTCCTAGAACGGTGTTCTACATTTTAAACCGTTTCTTTCTCGCTTACAACGCGGATCAAAATTATTTCTTTTATTTATTGCATTTCAAAAATCATTAATCGAACAAAGACAATCTTGAAATTCCAGCAATTGTAAGTTTTAAATACCTATATTTCGTAATTTATGTAAGGCAATAAACAGTGTCAGTGCGAAATTAATAAATCGTTATTATAGAAAGAACATTCATTAACTAACACTTTGATATAAAAATCACAGCTCTTCCAATAAATGTACAACAAAAAACTTACAGTAATAAATACGAAAAGGAATTTCGCGAAAGGAACATCGAATACATTCATAAAAGTAAGGATGGCTGGAAGAAATCAATCAATCAATTTAATTATGTCCATTGTCGAATGTAAGCCGTAAAAAATCTCGGATAATGGAACCTCATAAATATGAACGTTTTTATTAAATTGCGTTTTAATTTAATTATAATATAACAATGATATGTCGAACATCATTTAACCTGCGTGATCTGAAGATCTTAAAAGAAATATGAAAATGTTCATTTAGTTTCCGTGTTAAGTGATATGATATTTATAATGTTCTTTTATTGGGTACCAATCTGAATTGACACGAGTGTAGAAGGGGTGAGGAGAGAAGGGTGGTAAATTGAATGAAAAGCATCGTGGCTCGAAACCTAACGATTCCCACGCGGGCCTTGCCTAAGGAACTCTCCTGGCTGGAATTCTACTTTTAGATCGTTTCGAAAGATATCGGCATACCCACCGCGTTGTCACGAGAGACATGTGATTCCTGGCTGAATCTAATCTCAGCATCGTTTCCCTCCGATCGGCTCCCGATTCAAATTATCCTCGCGAAACCGATACAGATACGCGCTCCCGATATCCTACTAATATTAATTAATCAGTCAGGATACCCCGAGTTTTTACGCGACTAATAAACCACCATCAAATATTATATTATTCATGGACATCGTATAATGAGCTTCCATTAACGTCGATCGCACTGCACGAACCGATTTTTAATTAATCAATTCTGATTTCACGTTCGATTAATTAAGAGGGTATTTATTTGATGTATTCCATCGAAATACCGCTGGCAGTGATTTCGCGATTATGAAAATGTAAAGTGATTTAAAAATGTGATGTAATTTCATTTGAATCATTTTTACTCGATTAACTTTCCGGGAATTCTTTAAATCAATTAATCTTGCCGCTTGTGTATCAATATTTTACAAGTGCTCTTGAAAATTCATTTCGCACTGGCATTGTTTATTATACTATGAATACCTGTATTTATTTTTAATAAATACTTACCGGTGGTAATTAATCGAATATCATTTCGGAATGTATTAATTAGAAATCGGTTCATTTAGTGCGATCGATATTAATAGAATCGCGTTACTATATATAGATATACTGGGAGACGTGTTTGCGGAGACGAACTTCTTGGAATTCCACGGCCGGAATGTTGTAGTTTCAAATTTAGACACGTTTGCGGGAAAACTGATTGGTTGATATGCGCGGGTAAATGTCCGAGGAGAGACACTTCCGGAAGGTTTTCCTATCCGGTTAAATGTTACGGGCACGTTTCGCCGATCCGATGGAATATCCGGTAGTTGACCGATATCCGGCATCATATTAATTCAGTTTTCGAGCCCCGGGGGACATTAGATATTGTAATGGTCAACCAACAGGATCGTGTGTCGAATTGATAAAGCGAGTATGGATCATTTCGAATTCTTCGTGTTCGGCGGGCCGTGACGCGATGAATATTGACTCTTTGCGGAGTATATTTATTACGGGGTTTTATTTTAATCAGATCAATGACACTTTTATTCCTTGGATTATCATAATAAATCTAACCCTTAACCGTTTGACTGCTAAGCAATTCTTGCAAGAACGCACGAAAACTGCGGGACATATTTTGACTTGATGTCAAATAAAACACTCTCATTTAGACAAATATCAATCAATTTTCATAATTCTTTTCGTATTATAAAGAAACAATATTAATTGTGATTGTGAATAAGAAAAAATAAACATTAAATTGTTTTTAAAGACGTAAGGTGTTAAAGACACACTGAAACTCGCAGCGCAAAAGCGCTGCGCCGCGGTTTTTGAGACAAATGAACGCAGCGCTTTTGCGCCGCGTAGCAGTCAAACGGTTAATATTGTCTTGAAACACGTATAAGTAAAATTCACAGAGATAATAAATAAAAATTGATTATCTCTTTAACATATTCAGACCTAACATAATTTCCATCCGACTTTAAAGCGTCGGAAATAATTGTTCTAGTAATTAGTTGATCGGTCGATCATTTTTATTCGATGTAACTGAGAAGTACATATAAATAAATGCCGACGTTGTAATAAATAGATTACATCATTTTGTGCTGTATTTCTGTTTCAGTTAAAGGGTGGTACCTCCGTGAAACAGAGAAAAATGTGACCTCGATGGAAGCCAGATCGAAAGGATGAACGATGAAATTCTACTAAAGACTTTGACCGGCAGCAGCAACATTCCATTCGTCGACGAGGATGGCTTGGCGGTTGCCGTTGATCATCATCGTGCTCGATCGAACGTTACACGGAGAGAGTTGACGTGTAACTTCGAAGGCGTGTCGTCGATGTCGAACACCAGGAATGTGCACAGTTTTACGAGCTTCCGTGTCGTTGGATATCCAAAAATCCGGCAGGAAAGTGATCCTCACGAACGACAACGTAAACTCACAAGAAACCAGGGAGTTATGTACAATCGGAAAGAGTTGCCTCAGCAGAGGCACACCAGACAATCGCCTGGCTTAAAGAGAATCAATAAAAGCGAGGAAGTGGAATCGGAGAACCCTTTGCAACGTTACGAGAACGCGGTTCTTAAATATCAGAAGCCAAAAGTGCGGCCTAAAAGGCAGGCCAGTCGTGAACGGCAGCAGCAACAGACGAGTCAAAGTTATTCCAGCAGTGACGAAAGTGTTGCGCGAAATAAATCGAAAAGTACCAGCTCGATAGATACACAATCAGTGAACAACATACTGGACGAGTACGAGGATCTCGATTACAGAAGATCTTCAGATCTAAGTGACGTCGGGAGTATAAATGTGACGAATTTCGAGGCAGTCATGATGGATCAACAGAAGAAGCAACAACAGCAACAACAAGAGAAATCAAGAGTCTTAAGTACCAAGATACAAACGAAATATTCACCACTTCGCGAGAGATGCCAGCCAGTTTTGAAGGTGAACCAACAGACCCAAGTGAGACAACGATCGCGAGAGAGACAGAAGGCAGAGTCTTTGAAACAACATGTTCCGGTTCCTTCGGTGGAAGAAACATCTTCTCGTGTTACAGCAGGCGTGCCGGAGGGACGTACGAAGGTTCCCGAGGTATTACTGCGAAAGGGAGAAGTACAGAAGAGGGTGGACGAGTGGTTGAGTCAGGCACAAAGTCAGAACTTCTCGGGTGCGAGGGATAAGCCGTTGACAAGATCGAACAGTAGTGCCGAGCAGAAGAGTCAAAGAAGATATCGGCAGGATTCAAGATCGAGATCGATCGACGAGACAAGGGACAAGTTGAATGGTACTTCGTCGAGTTACGATGATCTGAGTCGCACCGATCGCAAACTGGACAAGGTGAACATTGGCGTGAATACTAGCCGTGGTACGTACAAGGAATACTTGGCCATTAAGAACAGGAACAAGCAACAGGATTACGGTTTCAGTGCTTCGAATAGCGGCATTGTCGGTGGTTGCAGGTCAAGGGACATAAGTCCAGGTACAGGTTCGAGAATACCACAACGCGGCTCGCTTACTTCGAGCTTCAGATCAAGGCGATTAGAGGCGAGCAGTAACGAGGAAGGACAAGGAGATACTATGAATGAGACACTACCGGTCTATCAAACCGATAAGGGTTCGCGTGGTAAAAGCGGCACCTTCGAAAGCGGTAGACTCACGAATTTAGGGAAGACAAGAAACGAGTACGAACAGAGTAGAATATCCGGTAACAGTGGTGTCACCGGTGTCACCGGTGTCTCTGGTACAGTTACGAGCACGACGAGCAGTGCGATCACTGGAATGACGTCGGTAATACCGTGTAGGAGAAGTTCGTTGAAAAAATCGCAGAATCACGATCAGAGTACAGGCTGCAGAGGACTCGTTAAGGAAGAACAGACGGGTGCAACGAGTACGAAGACGAAAGGAGTCTGCGGAGGGAGTAACGCGAAGGGCCAGAACAACCTTGGTGACCAAGGCGAGCCGATCTCACCAAATAAGGACGGAGAAAGTAGGCGCACGGCTCTCACGAGCGATTCAACGAGAGCCGGTGATAAAGCAGCCGATTCTCTGGCTGCCTGTAAATCGATGGAAGCCGATCGACCCACACGAGATACCTCCAGGATTATGGGAGAATCCTGTCCGATCTCTGTATCCGAGGTAAAGCAACGTACACAGCCCGGGGATCCCAAGAGAGACAACAAAATGGATCAGAGCAGACAGGAGAACGTTTACGGTGCCGTGGGTGCTCGTGTTCGAGCACTTCAAGGACAACAAGATACACGAACTACCAAGTTAAGGTGTCTTCAAGGTACTAACGTATCACTCGAGACTAGGAAACCACCCATTCTTCCTAGAAAAGAACAAATTCCCACCGCCACCGCGCATGATAATAAGAACGATCGAATCAAGAACTCGATCGGTTCGACCCAGTCGAGTTTTAAGCCGAACAATCGGGTTTACGCAACGCTTCAACAATTGAACGAGCAGAATTCCGTGAAGTCGAAGGTAATGAGCAACGAAAGTTGCGGCAGACTGTGCTATACTTCGTCTAATCACGTGGAGAAGATTTACGAACGTAGTCTACAGCCGCAAGTGATTCACGCCGATAATCTGGAATCAGTTTTACGACCTTCCATGCAAGTTTCTGCTTACGGTGAGAGAGTCGCTAACAGATCGGATCAGAAAACATCGCCGAAAGAAGTAGTTACGTTCGAGGAACGAAGCGAGGAGGAGGTTTACGAGAGGATCGGTGATCTGCCTTATGATCATTTGGAAACGATCGTCGAGGATGATCAAAAGAGCGAGACCTCTGTCTGTAGATACCCAGAGATTGGTCTGAGCCAGTGTTTAAAGATCCAACAAGGTTTACCAAATGGTAGATCCAGAGATTCTTCCGACAAGAAGCAGGAAGTATCTTTGTGCACGAAGTGGGACCAGCAGTCTCCTATTCACGAACCTACGAGGACATTCTCCACATTTCAAACCATGAATTCTTCTCAGTGTACCAAGACCAGCATCCACTCTCAATCACCGGCAAACGATTACTTAGGAAGCAGAGAGAAGAAAGAACACGAGGAGAAGAAGGGAGATTATAACGAACCAATTATCATCCTCGAGGACCTCCAAACTTCATACGATTCGGGGAACCCCACGGAAAGAATTCCAACCGTGAACCATTCTCGTGAGAATAGTAATTTATCAAGCGCTACTATTCCTTTGGATGAACTAGAAAGTGAAAGGCAGGTAGCTTCAAAGTTCACGGTCGGGGAAGAACATTCTTGTGTTCGGTCGAGTGACATTAGGGAAGAAATAATGGACTCGAAACATCAACCGGTCGTAATAACAGATCGTGACGCGAAGATGTCCGACATTGTTACAACGGAGAACGAGAAAACTATGATTAAGGAAAACGATGAACGCGGCGCGGTCGTTAATGAGATCTTGGTAAAGAATCTACAATTCAAGCAAGATCTACCGAAGTCTTCCATGGAATCGGGAAGCGATTCACTGAAGATAATCGAGCATGGCGTTCAACAGAAGCCGATCAATTTCCACAATATTCTCTGCGACGATTACGAGAACGTCGAAGCTCAGAAGGCGAGGTTCAAGGAGAGCAAGGTCTACGTGACGAAGGAAGAAATGGAGCGGCAGAGGTTGATGGACTTGCTGAAGAAGGCCGACTACGAGACCGTGAAAGCGGTGAGTGATAAGAAAACGACCTTTTTATGTACCGATTTTTTGACATCATATCGCATTTCTCTTTCATTAACGATAACCTAAGCACGCTAGTACTTAATCACTATTCTTATCGTGGAATAATTTAACAGAATACCTAGCAAGTTAAGTCCTTTAATTACATCATTCACTTAGTAGGTCCTTTGAAATTTTGCATTAAATAGACCGGGATTTACTTTACGTGGGAAATTATTAATATCATCATTTTATGGCTGCTCCACCGTAATTGAATTTCTACGGCAGTTTTATGAAATATTTAATAATTAATAATATTATTATTTCTTATGGTAGAAACTGTACAGATTGATATTTTATAGAGGAATTAATTTTGGCGGAGTGTGTATATTGATAGAATAATTTTACTCGTATCATATTTTACGTGATTAATTAAAAATGTCAAAGGACTACGTCTCTTACATGAAAATGTGTGGAGGAAGGAATATCTTACGAGTCATTGACAAGATTCTCGTATACACAAGTCGTATATATTGTGTATCGTAAATCCTTCGAGTATGAATTATTACGATTGTAAAATTGGCTACGCTCGAGTGACTTAACATTAACTTAATTACACGCGTTGATCGACGAGTGAAATACGAGACAGTTATATCACGATAATAACGCTCGACAAAGCAAACCATGGATTCATGCCGAAAATGCAGATCCGGAGTGCAAGTAATTTTTTTAGTTTTTATTAATCTACGATGTCGTTTCATATTTCGCCCCTCGACAGCGATAATCGTGCCGTATTAATACGCTTCGAAATAAAATTCCGCCGAAAGATACGGCTGATGGTAAACCAATAATTACATTCACAGTTACGTCGATGCGTTTTGTATTTTATCGTTACGTCTCGGTGATACTTGCCGTAATTGCAAGTCGGAATTAACTGGGTGAAATTTCATTTGCTCTTTATCAGAATATCGAATTTATAACTGCATATCGAAGGTAAGCATTAATATTTCCTCCTCAATTAGAACGATGTCTGATTATTCAAGTTTGGAGAAAGAATTACACTAATGTTATAGATTATTCAAATAAAAATGTAGAATATTCTGTTAATGGAGAAGAATTACACCGAAAGGTTATTGGAATACAAATACAAGATATTATATTAATAAGACGGAATTAAGGAACATATAATGAATTATTATTGAAGGCGTAAATTTTCGGCTAAAAAATCACCAATTACGAACCTATATTAATATCGGTAATTTCGGCTATTTCCAACCCTTCACGGACCTCAATTAAAAACAACACTTCCGACTATTTCCAACCCTTCAATTTCAATTATAATAGGTCTATACAGAAACTATTCTTGTCTAGTCGTACTGGTATAAATAACTGAATAATACCCCCCTGTGGGTCGGGGGTAGAATAGGCCCACAGTATCCCCTGCTTGTCGTAAGAGCCGACTAATAGGGGTTGGCTTAGCTTAATGACTTTATCCCGTAAGGAATTCATTTTTATTCGTCATAAAGATTCGACTTGGACTTCCTCACCTTTGAAAGGGCACTCCACAATACGTTGACATCTATATTTATGTTCCCCATTGTATTTGAAACTTGTATATATTGTATATATTGTGTATATTCAAAATCCTGTTATCCGAGTGCCAATAGTTCCACGTTTATAATTTCTTCGTACTCCATCATTATACGTATATTATATATATCTTAAAATATTATTTTCATTACCAATTAAATATTTCAAATTAATCATGTTATACTGAAAAATATATTGAATAATTAAATATATGAATTAAATAGAAAAATACATCAAATCATTTAATTTCAAGCATACACCAATATGCACCAATATGAAATTATCACAGTACACCAACTTCAATTTTTATTATTATACACAACTTAATCAGGATACCGAAAATAGTACTCAAATTTTATTACTTATATTCCGTAGAATTAATACAAAAATATCCATATATATAATATACATATATTTAATATTTATGTAATGATAAAGTAGATAAAGTTATAACGGGACTCAGAAAAACCGCACTCATTTTCGAATTTTTCACCTTTTCGTACACCTTTTACGCACCCTTTGTTTCGCACGGAAACTTTTCCAAAGCAACCCTTCGGTAATCGTGAGTTGGCAAGAGTGCATGTACGTAAAAATAAAGATTAAAATAAGATAGGTACATAGATCCCAAGAGGTTGTAGACATCCTTGCGTAGCTTGCTCTTAGCTGTTCTCGAGGTTCCACGAGCGAGAAGATCGCGCGACTCTGACTCGTGTAAGAAAACAGGGTTGCACGGGGGAAGGGCGAAGGGTAGTAGGAAACCAAGCGTAGGAGGAACGAAGAGAAAGGTACGATTTATGATTCAACCGAGCTGGGAACCAAGCATTAGGTATGCGGTTCATAGTACGCTTTAACGCGCAAGAAAGATGCAATAAATTGTAGCACGCGTGCAAGTACGTCTCGAGGGTCGAGGGAAAGCGCGAGGCTCGCCCTTAACGAGGTTTCCACTCCTTTCTTTTTTTCTTCCTACACTTTTCCGTTTCTTTTTCCACTGCCGTTCTGGTGTTCTTCTTCTTCATCTTCATCGTCTTCTTAGTCTTCTTAGTCTTCTTCGTCTTTTTCCCTTCAACTTTAACTCCACCGACTCGACCCTCAAGGACGACGTAAATTAATTTTCTTCTGGCACTTGCATTCAACGGGAGATGCTGCGTTTTCGTGCTGGACCACCGCGCTTTGATGTTGACGATTCTTTATGTAAATGAACTCGAGCAGCCTCTCGGAATACTAGATTGCTCTTTGTTACGGTAAACACCGGAGAGGGATGCCGTGTTTAATTCTGGTGCGTTGATCCATTCTCTTTCCGGTGTTTTTGTGTCCTGTTAGGTAGAGGACCTCTTTCGAGTGCTTTGAATTGTTTCGTTGTTTGCGCGAAAATGTCGCTCATAAATTGCAACGAAACTTATGAAGACAATGGAAATGTGTACGATTCATTTTGATTAACACAATAGTTATTGAATATTATTAATACCGCAACAAATAAGTAACCCTTCAATCCCCAGAATATTATGAATTGATAGATACATTTAAAAACAGATCCTTCTAATTAACACAAGTATTACCAAATATTATTAATACCAAATTAAATAACTAACATCAAAATCCTCAAAATATATCTTCCCAACAACGCAACTTATATCCCCCACAGAATAGAAATAATTCAAATAAACACCGTCGAACTTTTTCGCCATTAACGTCTTCATCGGACTTAATTAAGGGCCATATATCCGCGGAATAACGTCGATGAAATTTCCCATAAAATTCGCGGATAATATAAAGTCCCCCCCGATGCTCAATGTCATATTCGACTACGGAGTTGCATCGGAATACCGTCGGCTCGTAAATTACCGTGATCGAGGAGAGTCGAGGACACGCGCCAGCTCCAGGTTCTCTTCCTCTGTGTTAGGTTTTCCATGTATACATATATACATATTACACCCATCATACATATAACTATGTCCACCATGGATGAATATCGCGTGTGTGAATCATCCACGACGTAGAGATTTCTGCACGTAGGACGTTCTCCGTGTGGACCGTATATTGTACATGCACGTGGAATTCACGCACGTTTACACATATCCATGGTGACGAAGGTATGTACATCGGCTTGTACATATCTCCCATCCTCGGTGTATTCCGCGTGCATGGACCCCACTACGAATTACGACTCGATTAATTCCGCTGTGATTCCACTCCACCCTCGTAAATTAGCAGGGCGCGAGAATCTACGGGGTGATTCGCAAGGCTACCAATCGAGTTCGGGGGGGATGACGTTGCGTTGTTGTTGGAATAAGGGAAATGGTGTTTCGATATTTAGACGGGGTGGTTTTGTCGAGGGTTCGA